>CM035842.1:19088799-22069400 GCA_020510985.1 Pholidichthys leucotaenia | reverse complement strand
CACTTGCTTGTTTTTTTTTTTGTTTTTTTTTTCTTGCCTTCTGATTGTTGCTCTGAGTGTTGCTATCCCTGTGCTGTTGCAATCCTGGAATTTCCCCGTTGTGGGACTAATAAAGGCTTATCTTATCTTATCTTATCTTATCTTATCTTATCTAACAGTTTCTTAGGTCATACTGCCCAGGTCATGGTGTGCCTTAAGATAAATCCACCATGAGAAGAGAACTGGATTGTCAAAACATATTAAAAGCAACTGAGAAACAAATCAGGGCACACATTAAAAATACATTTATATTACAAGACCTCTCTCATCTTTTAAGTGGGAGAACTTGCACAATTGGTGGCTGACTAAATACTTTTTTGCCCCACTGTATATGTTAGAAGGGTAGTATTTATATGTACGATTCACTATGCTCACCCTGGGACACTATGGAATGGTGGGTGGGACAGCACTGTGTATATCTGTGTTGTTTGAGGCTGGTTTTGATGTATGGACATCAATGTATGTTAGGATGGATGGGTGTTAATGTTGATATGTACAAAATACAGTAAATTGTTTACTTGGGGTCTTAAATGTGGTAATTTGTATATAATTCACATGGGTGTATTTATGGAAAAGAGGAGATGGAATTAATAAGTGTTCACTTCTTCCTTCTCCCTTTCGAACACTATATACAGTTACTTTATTGCATTTGTCATTTGTTTTGTTTTTGTTATACTTTTTTGTTCAAAATAAAGTATCTATCTATCTATCTATCTATCTATCTATCTATCTATCTATCTAAAATATTAGGACAGAAAAAGTGCTTTTCCAACATCCTCAGCATCCCTCCTGTCAACACAATAATATGGGTGGCAGACCATAAGTTTATCCTGGACAGAAAAAATGAAAATCTATATCATAATTAGGCAAGGCTAACGTACATACTGTAGTCAGTATGTGTTTCAAATTATCAATAAGTTCTTTATGTTCTCTTCACTGTTAGAAGCCACAAGCTTCTAGGGACAACCTTAATTAAAAGTAAAACGTGGACACAACTGACACATTTTTTTTTTCAAAAATTTACAACCTTTGCCCCATTTGGCTGCTCCTTAGGGACAACATTTGTTGGCCATTGGGGGCAGACAAGAAGGGGAGTGAAAAGGCAAATACGCAAACATTGCCAGTGCATGCTATGAGGTTAGAGATTTAGATGAAATCTATTTAGCTTGGAGAAATCATCTTTTAATTTATAAAAAAATCTCTTAGAAAAGCTAGAACAAGTTATTACTCTGCATTAATAGAAGAGAACAAGAATAATCCCAGGTTTCTTTTCAGTACTGTAGCCAGGTTGACAAAGAGTCAGGACTCTGTCAATCCTAGCATTCCCTTAGAGCTTACTAGTCAGGACTTTATGAACTTTTTCAATAATAAAATTTCATCCACCAGAGATAAAATCAATCAGATTCTTCCCACAGTTAACTTAAATACTGTAACTACTACAACTCCTTCTATTGATGTCTGTCTTGATGAGTTTACTCCAATCGACCTTTGTGAGTTAGACAAAATAGTTTCCTCATCCAAACCTTCAACTTGTCTTTTAGACCCTATTCCTACTAGGTTATTTAAAGAAGTCTTCCCACTTATTGGTAGCTTTATTCTTCATATAATCAATTCTTCATTAACTTTAGGCCATGTACCGCAGGCTTTTAAAACAGCTGTAATTAAACCCTTACTCAAAAAGCCAACACTAGATCCAGGAGCTTTAGCTAACTATAGACCAATCTCTAATCTCCCTTTCATTTCAAAAATCTTAGAAAGAGTTGTTGCTACGCAATTATTCGACCACCTGCAGGGAAATGGTTTACTTGAAGAGTTTCAATCTGGGTTTAGAATCCATCATAGTACTGAAACAGCCTTAGCGAAGGTCACTAACGACCTCCTCATTGCATCTGATAATGGACTAGTTTCTGTACTTGTCCTTTTAGACCTTAGTGCAGCTTTTGATACTATCGATCATAATATTCTACTTGATAGATTAGAACACTATGTTGGGCTTAATGGAACTTCGTTGCAGTGGTTTAGATCTTATTTATCTGATAGGTTCCAGTTTGTTCATGTAAATAATGAGTTTTCTTTCAACTCAAAGCTTAGTCATGGAGTTCCACAGGGATCTGTGCTAGGCCCTACTCTTTTTAGTTTATATATACTTCCGTTAGGCAACATTATTAGAAAGCACTGTATACATTTTCATTGTTATGCAGATGACACACAATTATACCTGTCAATGAAGCCAGATGATAGTAATCAATTAGCCAAGTTAGAAGCCTGTCTTAAGGAAATCAAAGCTTGGATGACTTGTAATTTCCTGCTATTAAATTCAGATAAGACTGAAGTCATTCTTGTTGGTCCAAAAAACCTTAGAAATTCCTTTCCAAATCAAACTTTCAGTTTGGATGCAGTTACTCTTTCTCTTAATAGCTCTGTGAGGAACCTTGGAGTTATTTTTGATCAGGATTTGTCCTTCAATTCACATATTAAATTTGTTTCTAAGACTGCCTTCTATCATTTGCGTAATATTGCCAAGATTAGGAGCATCTTGTCTCAGAGTGATGCTGAGAAACTGATCCACGCTTTTGTTAGCTCGAGATTAGATTATTGTAATTCTTTATTATCAGGTTGTCCTAAAACATCTTTAAAAAGTCTTCAGCTGATCCAAAATGCTGCAGCAAGAGTTTTAACAGGTACTAGAAAGAGAGATCATATCTCTCCGGTTTTGGCCTCCCTTCATTGGCTTCCCATAGAGTTTAGAATTAAGTTTAAAATCCTTCTTCTTACTTACAAAGCTCTAAACAATCAGGCTCCTTTTTATTTAAAAGATCTGATACTACCATATTATCCTAACAGAGCACTATGCTCCCAAAATGCAGGACTACTTGTAATACCTAGAATCTCCAAAAGTACAATGGGAGGCAGAGCCTTCAGTTATCAAGCTCCTCTCCTGTGGAATCAGTTGCCAATCTGGATTCGGGAGTCAGACTCGATCTCTGTTTTTAAGATTAGGGTTAAAACCTACCTTTTTGATATAGCCTACAATTAGGGAGGGATCATGTGTTTCTGAACCCTCCCTTAGTTATGCTGCTAATAGGTTTAGTCAGCCGGGGGACCTCCAGTAATGCACTGGGCCTCACTCCTTTCCTCACTCTCTATGAAATATTTTTTTTTGCTGGTCATTAACATTTGTTTGTTCTCTCCCATAGATTGAGTCCCCATCGTGCTGTTTGCTCTCTACATGTCTGTTCTTTTCATCTTCTCTGTCCCCTCACCCCCCAGCCAGTCGCAGCAGATGACTGCCCCTCCCTGAGCCTGGTTCTGCTGGAGGTTTCTTCCTGTTAAAAGGGAGTTTTTCCTCTCCACCGTCGCCAAGTGCTTGCTCACAGGGGATCACCTGATTGCTGGGGTCTTTCTGCAACTGTGGGGGTTCCCCCCTACAGTTGATAGTGCTATGAGATGACTGTTGTTGTGAAATGGCGCTATATAAATAAAGTTGAATTGAATTGAATTGAATTAGAGACGTAACAGGCTGTTAAAGAATGATTAACACACTGGAATGTTTGGAGTAATGAGAGAATCACATGAGGATGGAATTGATAGCATGGTAATTGATAGCATGATAGATAGTGTTACAGCTTCCCTGCATCAGACTCCAGACATTGTGCCCCCCCTTAAAGAAAGAAAAAGTCTAATCAAAGATTTCTAACTCCTGGGTTCAACACAGAAACTGGTAGCTTAAAACAGAAAACTCATCAATTTAGAAAGAAAATGGCGCTTCACTGATTTAGATGAAATCTATTTAGCTTGGAGAAATCATCTTTTTATAAAAAAATCTCTTAGAAAAGATAAAACAAGTTATTATTCTGCATTAATAGAAGAGAACAAAAATAATCTCAGGTTTCTTTTCAGCACTATAGCCAGGCTGTCAGGACTCTGTCGCCTGATTGCTGGAATCTTTCTGCAACTATGGGGGTTCCCCCGTTTAGTTGAAAGTGCTATGAGATGATTGTTGTTGTGAAATAGCGCTATGTAAATAAAGTTGAATTGAATTAAATTGAATTCATTATTGATCATTTATTGATCATTTTTATGTATTATCTATTTTTCTGAAGTTTGCTAATTATTTTGCTAATTAATTTCTTTGATACCCCCTGTTTTGATACATGGAGACGCACATGCATCAAAGTTACAGGGTATTTGCTTGATTCTTTTACTGAAAGGAAGTGTGCTACCATTTTTAATTTAGATGAAAATTTGTGGGTAGCACAGCTCCTTCAAAATGAGATGTCAATAATCATGGCTTCTTTTGTGACATCTCTTGAACTAATTTACAAATTCCATTTAAGAAAAACAAAATAACTATCTGTGCATTTTTGATCTGCTTCAGCATTGATAAAAAAAAAAGATCAGTTTGTCCAGTTGAACACAGATGGGTTGAATTTGAATAAATGAATAAAGATTGCATCACACTCTTTCTGACATATTGTTCGGCCCAGGAAACACGCACGCAGGCTCAGGCAGATTTGAAAGCTTTATTCAACAACAGTGTGACATGTATGAATGCGTGTGTGAGAGATAAGTGTGTAATGAGGGTGGAGGATGCAGATCAGGACAGAGCAGCACGCCGTGCGGCCAGGCAACCCTATGAATGAGAGGAGAACAGGGATTAGCTGGGCAACCACACAGGAGAGTGACAGAGTTCTGTGCTTACTTGTAGTACTGCGGTGGCTGGCGTTGGCAAGGTCCCAAGCCTGGGAGACAGCGTCCTGCTGTGCGTCCGGGATGAAGCGGCAAGGCAGAGGAGCGGCGAGACGAAGGGGGGTGAGTCTGCCGCCGAGAGATCCACCTGTGCACAGGGGAAGGCTGACAGGAGAAGGTAAGGTAATAATAGACAGCTTACGTGCCGTGATGAGAAGTCAGCAGGCCTGGAGGATAGGATGCTGCTGTGAGTTGAGTACGCAGGGAGACAGACGGCTCCAGGCTGCAGCTCAGGGCAGGATGGAATAAATAGCTGCGCACAAACGAGGAGCAGGTGTGCACGCAGCTGAGGTGGAAGCCCGTGAGCTGTGGGTGATGACAGTACTCCCCCCCCCCCCACCAGCGCCTCCTGGCACTGGCTTATGTGGGTGTGTCCAATGAAACTCCGCGATGAGGTCCCGATCCAACACCCACGAAGAGCGCGCCCAGGATCTCCACTCCGGACAATAACCTTCCCAATCCACCAGATATTGCAGCCCATGACCCCGGTGCCGGGAGTCCAGGATGGCAGTAGCACCCCACGCCAGGTCACCGTTGATCATCCTAGGCGCAGGAGGAGACCTAGGAGGGGGGCAGAGTGAATTGGAAAGGACAGGCTTGATTTTAGAAACGTGGAAAGTGGGACACACACGTAGGGAGGGCCAAACGCACAGCCACCAGGTTGATGATCCTAGAAATCACGAAGGGACCGAGAAACCTCGGTGCCAATTTTTTCTTCTCACCCTTAAGGTTAATGTCCTGGGACGAAAGCCAAACCCTCTGACCCACCTGGTAGACAGGAGCCGGCCTTCTGTGGCGATTGGCGGTGGAGCTGTTGCACGCCGCTGTGCGTAAAAACGCATCCTTGGTCTTGGTCCACACACTCCGGCAGCGCCTGATGTGCACCTGGATGGAAGGGACAGCTAGCTCACCCTCCTGCTCGGGAAACACAGGAGGATCGTACCCCAAGGACGCTTCGAAGGGCGACACCCCAGTAGCAGAGGACCGGGCCGAGTTATGGGCGTATTCCACCCAGGTCAGGTAGGAGCTCCAGGATGAAGGGTTTGAGGATGTTACACAGCGCAGGGCGGCCTCCAACTCCTGATTCGTGTGCTCGCACTGCCCGTTAGACTGGGGGTGGTAACCAGAGGAGAGACTAACCGTGGCCCCCAAGGCGTTGCAAAAGCTCCTCCAAACCTGGGAGACAAACTGCGGACCCCGGTCCGAGACCACGTCCAGCAGGATCCCATGCAGCCTGACGACATGCTGGACCAGAAGATCGGCCGTCTCACGTGCTGAAGGGAGACCCTGAAGAGGCACAAAATGGGCGGCTTTGGAGAATCTGTCCACAATAGTCAGGACCGTGTCATAGGTGTTAGAGACAGGGAGACCGGTGACGAAGTCTAGGGCGATGTGTGACCAGGGCCTGCCCGGGACCGGCAGGGGCTGGAGTAGACCCGCAGGTGGAGAGTTCTGGGACTTACCGGTAGCGCACTGGGGACAGGCCCGGACATAATTGGTCATGTCCTTCTGGAGACCCGGCCACCAAAATGAGCGTTGCAGCCAACTCACCAGGCAGGTGATGCCAGGGTGACAGGAGAGTTTGGAGGTATGGGCCCAGGGGATCACTTCACCTCGAACCGCCGAAGGAACAAAGAGCCTCCCCTCCGGCCCTCCACCAGGATCCGTCTCCGTCTCCTGAGCCCTCAGAATCTTGTCTTTGATGGACCAGGCAATCGCCCCCATGACGCACGAATTAGGCAGGATGGTATGTTCGGATTTCTCTGGACCCTCAGGGGCAAATTGTCTGGACAGGGCGTCAGGCAACCCATTCTTCGAGCCTGGATGGTACATGATGGTGAAATGGAAGCGAGCAAAAAATAGAGACCAGCGCGCCTGGCAGGCATTCAGGCGCCTCGCTGACCTCAAGTACTCGAGATTTTTATGGTCCGTCCAGACCACAAAGGGCTGGGCTGCCCCCTCTAACCAGTGACGCCACTCCTGTAGCGCGAGCTTGACGGCGAGGAGCTCCCTGTTGCCGACATCATAGTTGCGCTCCGCCGCCAATAGCTTCCGGGAGAAGAAGGCGCAGGGCCGCTTGACACCATCCACAGGTGAGCGCTGGGAGAGCACTGCTCCCACCCCCGTGTCTAACGCGTCGACCTCCACCAGACACTGAAGCGCGGGATCAACCTGGGTCAGGACCCGGGAGGACGAGAACTCCGCCTGGAGAGTCTTGAGGGCGGTGGCCGCTTCCTCAGACCACTGGAAGGGCACCTTCGATGACATGAGGCGGGTCAGGGGGGAGACGATGGCGCCGAAGTTGGAAAAAAAGCACCGGTAGAAGTTTGCGAATCCAATAAACTGCTGCACCTGCTTCCTGGAGGTAGGCGTGGGCCACTCGACCACCGCTTTGACCACCGCTTTAACCTTAGCGGGGTCGGGGAGGATCTGATAATGTGAGATGACGAACCCCAGGAAGGAGGTGGTCCGGGCGTAGAATTCGCACTTCTCAGCTTTAATGAACAAGTGATTTTCCAGCAGACGTTGCAGGACCCGCCTCACATGGGCCTGGTGCTCCTCCCGTGACTTGGAGAAGATGAGTGTGTCATCGAGATACACAAAGACGAATACTCCCAGGAAGTCCCGAAGAACGTCGTTAATGAGACGCTGGAAGATGGCAGGTGCGTTGGTGAGCCCGAACGGCATCACGACATATTCGAAGTGGCCTCTGGGTGTCCTAAAGGCCGTCTTCCATTCGTCTCCCTCCCGGATCCTAACAAGATGGTAAGCGCTGCGGAGGTCAAGCTTGGTGAACCAGGTTGCCCCCTGGAGGGAGTGGAAAGCAGTGTCCATGAGTGGTAGTGTATAGCGGTCCTTAATAGTGATATCATTTAACGCTCTGAAGTCGATACAGGGGCGTAGGGACCCACCCTTCTTACCCACGAAGAAGAAACCCGCGCCAAGCGGGGACGAGGAGGGGCGGATGATCCCAGCGCTGAGCGACTCCTTAATATAGGTGTCCATCGCCTCGCGTTCCGGTGCAGAGAGACTGTACAGGCAGCCAGATGGCAGGGGGCCCCCCGGGCGGATGTTAATCGCACAGTCATATGGTCGATGTGGAGGAAGGGACAAGGTTCTGGACTTGCTGAACGCTGCCCCCAAGTCATGGAACTCCTGTGGCACTAGAGTCAGGTCCGGGGGCTCAGAGACTGGCGCCGGCGGAGGAGAGGATGGAGCACAAGCCGCCGACTGGAGGCAGGTGCCCAGGCAGAAGGTGCTCCAGGACAGGACGCTGCCGGTTCTCCAATCCAAGACAGGATTATGCAGCCGCAGCCAGGGGTAACCCAGAATGACACGGTCCGACGAGGAGGGCAGGACGTAGAGGGTCAGATCCTCCTGGTGGTTGCCGGAGACGATGATGGGGACTGGCTTTGTGTGGTGCGTAACTGTTCCCAGGGAAGAGCGAGAGAGCGTGACCAAGTTTAGGGGGGTAGGCAGCAGTTTGCAGGGTATGCCCAAACGGGTTGCCAGGCTCTTAGAGATAAAACTCTGCTCTGCCCCAGAATCCACCAGTGCGTGAGTGGAATGCCTGGTGGAGTTGTGGCAGAAACGTATGGGCAGTGTGCATGATGATAGGGGATTTGGCCGGTTAGAGTCCACGAGGCCCCCTACTGTGACTCGCGGACCTCCCCGTTTGGCTTAACCGGGCACAGCTCCACGGGATGCTGGTCATCTCCGCAATACATGCAGAGACCCAGTTCCCGCCGGCATTGTCTCTCCGCTAGAGGGAGCCTAGTGCACCCGATAGCCATGGCCTCTGGTTCATCAGCGGACTCCAGAGCCAGTAACGCCAGGGGGCGAGACTGAGCTGGGCGGAGGGAAGCTCCGCACAAGTGGCTGGCAGACTTCCGCTCCGCAGCCCGCTCACGTAGCCTGTTGTCCAAGCTAATAGTGAGCGAGATCAACTCAGAGAGTCGCCCTGGGAGATCCCGACCGGCTAGCTCATCCCTCAGACCAGAATTGAGGCTACGGAGGAAGATACTGCAGAGAGAAGCCTCTCCCCAGCCCACCTCCTCCGCTGCCACCCGGAAGTCGACAGCGTATTCCACCGCTGACCGGCTCCCCTGTTGGAGACTAAGGAGCCGATCAGCGAGGTCGCTGTCGAGACGGGAATGGTCAAAGACTTCTAAAAAGTCTTGCATGAACCAGTCATACGAGAGGTTTGCATAGCTGGGCTTCGTCATTACGCCGTAAGCCCAAGCTAACGCTCGCCCCTCGAGAAGATTAGCTATGTACCCGATTCGGCTATGGTCTGAGGGGAAATCCCCGGGAACGCGCAGACACACCGACTCACACTGCAAGATAAACCCCTTCGCTCCACCGAGTTTCCCGTTGAAGCGAGCAGGGGTTGGAATGGGTGTGAGACGGGTTGGCATTCCCGAGCTAGGCTGGCCAGCTGAGGAGGCAACCGGAGCCGCAGCGCCGAGAGGACCCGGAGGGAAAGCCCGCGGAGGGTCCAGGCGGTCTAACCGGTTAGTAATTGTAGTCAATTGATTTAGTATAGCCTGCTGTTGATGAGCAATTATATCCACCCGAGCCTCGAGGGTGGAAAAACGGAGTGCGAGCCCGCTGTCCGCTGGGCCGCTTTGCTGGAGCCGTACTGACATATGGTTCGGCCCAGGAAACACGCACGCAGGCTCAGGCAGATTTGAAAGCTTTATTCAACAACAGTGTGACGTGTATGAATGCGTATGTGAGGGATAAGTGTGTAATGAGGGTGGAGGATGCAGGTCAGGACAGAGCAGCACGCCGTGTGGCCAGGCAACCCTATGAATGAGAGGAGAACAGGGATTAGCTGGGCAACCACACAGGAGAGTGACAGAGTTCTGTGCTTACTTGTAGTACTGCGGTGGCTGGCGGTGGCAAGGTCCCAAGCCTGGGAGACAGCGTCCTGCTGTGCGTCCGGGATGAAGCGGCAAGGCAGAGGAGCGGCGAGATGAAGGGGGGTGAGTCCACCGCCGAGAGATCCACCTGTGCACAGGGGAAGGCTGACAGGAGAAGGTAAGTTAATAATAGACAGCTTACGTGCCGTGATGAGAAGTCAGCAGGCCTGGAGGATAGGATGCTGCTGTGAGTTGAGTACGCAGGGAGACAGACGGCTCCAGGCTGCAGCTCAGGGCAGGATGGAATAAATAGCTGCGCATAAACGAGGAGCAGGTGTGCGCGCAGCTGAGGTGGAAGCCCGTGAGCTGTGGGTGATGACACTTTCAGTCAATGGAAAGGTGGACATTTTGCCTAATTAGAATTTGGTTTAATTTTTTACAAGGAATGCCTCATTTTATACATTCCTTGGTAAATTATGGGGTGGAATGTAGTTCACCCTGACCCAGCTTGGCCACCGCCGAATCAGGAAAACACATTCCTCATTACTGTCACATTTCTGAAATATGATGTTGTCACACCATTATGTGGTGAGTGATGTATCCTACAGTGCAAAATCATATAAACATTACATTTGTAAAGTCAGAGTCATTTAAATCAGTATACCTTATGTCATCTACAATGTCATACAAAGTCATACTTAGCTTCAAAAAATGCTTATCAATTTAAGGATCCTTTCTCCTGTGGTCAGTCAATGTCAATGTCAGTTATTATTCTATATGATTTTAATGCTATATTATAATTGTATCTGGTGCATATAATGAGCCAGTGTCTGATTCACTGTATTTTTCCATTGTCTCAGAGCTTGAAAAGACTGTGTTTTTCAGTGTGAGATTAGGTTGAACAAGATTGTAAATAATAACGAAGGTTTCATTGTTTTATCATGCAAATGCTTGAGGTTAGGGTGATTTAGCTGACCAGGTCAAGCTAAGTCACCAGCAGAATTTTCAGTGCTGATTCTATCTATTCTTATGTAGGTCAAAATGACACAGCTCACTAATCAGTCTTCTTGTGGTACGTCTGTCTTTTCAGTTCATAAATTTACCAAGGACCTTAGACCTTACCAGGCCTAAGGTCGAAATGTAAATAAGATTGCACATGTTGATTATTAAAAGGGTAAGTATAGTATTATTTAAACAAGGCAACAATATAACATACACTTACCAAGACCTTTGTTTGATAATCCATAGCCTCTGGCAAATCATATGCACAGACACATTAATTATCAGAAGATTGCAGGTTATCTCTTTTGAACCTCTGTGCTTTAAATCATGTGATATAGGGTGTACATAAAGCCTTCAGTGATTAGGCATTATTAAATGACATCATAATATTGTAATATTCAATTAATTTCATCATTGTCATGCTAGTACCATTGATTAAGATGTAACTCGTCGGCCTCCGTTGGTCTATGATGACCATGGAAGAGAATCCTAAACGTCTACTCTGCTGGAACAGAGTAGGGTTAGGGTTAGGGTTAGGGTTAGTAGCTGGTACCATTGATTAAGATGTAAACAGTTATACTAAACTTAATATCCTATGGGCCAGCCTGTAGTCACATTGTCACACGTCAGTCCTTCTTCCTATAAAGTGCACTATTATGTCTCAGTCAAAGAAAAAAGGTCAGTAATACATCAAAATTGCTTTAAAAAATATGTAAATAATTTATCACATACGCAACATTAGTTAAAACCCTGCAAAATTAGATTGAAAAGGTAAAACCCCAAACTTTGTAAAAATACCCATATTTAAATTACTCCTCTCCCACAGTCTGCTTTTCCCTTTTTTTCTAAGACACTCACACACACACAAACACAGAATTGCTTCTTTTCTCCTAATCTCCACAAGGTCAAAGTAGGAACCTTCCAGAAAGACAAAACAGCCAAACTGCAGCTGCCTCTAAGACTCACACACAAAAAAAATAAAATAACTGTTTCTCATTGTCCATTTTAACGTTATCCGGTTATGTTGCCATTTAACCTGACCGTCTTTAAATATTATAGTCTAATATCAATATCTTATAACATAGAATAAAGTTATTATTATGATTTTATTTACTTCCTCTTTAACCCTTTCCATTAAGGGATAGGATTCGTCTGTTTCATTTTTTTGGGTGGAACCTTTTTTCAACCTCTTGGGCTTCTTTTAATAATTTGTTATAGGGACCCTGCTTAGGATCCGTAGAAGGGTAGGGAGGAGGGGGAGCGCTCGCTTTTCCCTCCTCAGGATTTAATAACGGTTCCTTACTACTCTGATTTTTGTAATTTGTTTTTTTCTGTTTTTGTTTGTTTTTATTCCTTGCCTCACCGGCTTTTGCTTTGGCGTCTGCAGCTGCAGCCGTGCAAAGATTGGCACATTAGAGCTCCGCGTTTGGTTTTTTACCTTTGATTTTTTTACTTGTAATGTCTACGGTTGAGACGAGAGCCGCACATTCGTCTACATCCAGTGTAGGTTCAAACGAGTAATCTTTTTCCCATTTAGTCAAAAAATTTTCGGGATTTTTATTTGATCTTTTTCCTTTAATCAATTATTATAGTTTTTTACCGTCCGGCGCGCCATCTCTTCCTTTTTCTTTTGTTTTGATTTCCTGTTATCTTCTGTTTTATCTGCGCAGTTACCCATTTTTATCAGGAAAAGTATACTCACTTGTAGCGTAAAATAGAAATGTTAATAAATAATAAATATGATCAGGTATGAATTATTTAATTTATATTGATGTATTGGAATCTGAGCTCAAATCTCATTTCATATACATCAGAAAAGTTAATAACACTCGTAAGGGGCACCAGCTTCTATCTTTAAGAAGCAATTTGATCTTTAATTTCACTTTATACCTGTTTAATCACTCAATAAATTAATCAATAATCAGTCTCAAAAATTTTCCGTGAATTCGATACCTGGGCTTGAAACAGACTCAGAATGAAATAAATTCTCAACAACTTCTCATTTTTACAGATTTATTAAACGAAATGATTAACAGACATTGCAGTAATTTCATTAATCATAAAATCAATCTTGTAAATGATAGATTAACAATGTCAATATTTTCGGAACCAGGGTTAACTGAGAAACCAATTTCTATCAGTTTGTGTTAACAGATCATGGAAACAACGCAAATTTATGGAGAAAGTTTACTAATTATATGAAAAAGTCCTGGATTAATCTTAAGAAAATAAAAACGGAATTTTAATGAAAAGAACAGTTATGTTAAGGGCTTCTTAATTTGCATCTGATTAGATACACAAATTATTACCGAACCTCAAAAGTTTAATTCAGCAGATGAATTAAAGTTTTGCAGCTCACGTGATTCCTCGGTGATGATGGTTCTGTAGTCGTCCTCAGCCAAAGATTTCGTGGATGTTAGAGGAAATATCTGCCCGCAGATATTTCAGCATCCACAGTTCGACCTTTAAAAGTCAAACGGTCGAAGAGGCTGGATTTTGGCTGTATGACCCAGAGTTGAAACTGGGCTAGATGATGACGACGTTTCTTCAGCGTGTGATGAACAGCCTTGATTCCTCAGCTGCACGTGATGTGGGAGCTGCGTCTTCTCAAGAGGCCTTCGATAATAATTAATTAAAAGATATCTAATCCGATCTCAAATTAAAAGGCTTCGGACTTTAGATAAAAATAGTAGCTTCTGGTGGGTGCTTGGTCAAGAAAAATATTATAAAATAAAGTCAAGATTAAAGTTTACATTAAAATTAAACAAACGGTGATTTTACAGAAAGTTTAGCAAAGAAAAAGAGATAAGTAAAAATTGGAGTTTAACTCCGATTAAAAAAAAAATTGAGCTCAAAGAAATAGGAATTCCTAGGTATTTAAGAGAAAAAGAAAAAGGCATTAAAAATACAGAGTTACATAAAAGAATTACGAGTTATCTGCTCTGTGTTCAGAAAAGCGACACGTGGTCGAGTCTTTGTTCAGACGGTCCTTTGTTCTTCCTTGCTGTGTGTAGACAATGGAGAAGATGATCAGTGAAAGGGGGAGCCGGAAAGAGGATCTGGAGCAAAAGAGCCAAAGTGGAAGAGAGAGCAGCCAAAAAGAGGCAGAAGCAGGGGTCCCTCTCCTTTATATAAGTCCTGTTGAACTCCGCGGGTTTCCAGGATCTCAGCCAATGAGTGTCCTTCGTGGGCGGGCTCAATGAACTTTTAGTCCAATAACAGGCCTTGTCTGTGAGAGACCAATAGGATGAAGAAGCTGGGGTTCTATGAAGACTGGTGAAATGTGATATCAGTCCACAGGAATGCACAATTTTAAATACATTGGAATATACTGTTACACACTTATGTATAACTAAACTAACCTTAGTGTACCTTATAAGCAGTGCTTCTAAATCAACATGCAGGAATAAACATTCATTTAAACATTTTAACATGCATATATATAAAATCACAGATTAATGCATTTCACACATATTGATTTTCCACATCAAAAACATCAGAGTCCATCTGCATTTTCATAGTTCTGAAAAGAATGAAGGTTTAGAATTGAGTTTGTAATAATGCACTTTAAAGTTCACTGGTTAAATCCAGCATTTCCAGAGTTTAAGGAAATTAACTGAGTTATGGATCTGTTGCATGTTTTATGGGGGCAATAAAAGTGAAGCTGGACATTGGGGAAATTCCTTAGGCTGGTTTTAACAAAAAAAAGGGGATTTCAGCTGTGGCCTGGGGGAAGAAAATCCATTTCTTTGTGTTATTCCTGGATGAAACAAAATGTCTTTAAGCAGAAGAATAATTGTTGCTGAGCCAAAGTGAGATGATGCTACACACTATACTACCATTACACCTCTTAGGTGACCTGATATTCTTTTTCGGTCCCAGACCGGGTGTCTCAACCCAAACTATTAATACTACTATTACACTCTTTTCAGACTTATGAGTGACACTCACTTATTGATTTTGAAAAAGATTCTTGTGGCTCTTTGTTACATTACTCACTCAGGATGGATTAGGAGATTCTTGCAATGTATTGAGAGTGTATACTGACTTTTAATTATACTCTTTTCTCATTTATGAGCAACACTCACTTATTGATTTTGAAAAAGATTCTTGTGGCTCCTTATTACATTACTCACTCGGGATGGACTAGGAGAGTCTTGTAACGTATTGAGAGTATATACTAACTTTTATTTGCTTTGCGGTCCCCGACTGGGATATAGGAAACTCACTATATCCTCTCACTCAATATTACATTACTCACTCGGGATGGACTATGAGAGTCTTGTAACATATTGAGAGTCTCAATAACAAAAGAAAAAGGAATGGATGTCACTTACTTCTTATCCTAATCGAGGATGGACGTCACCAGATGACACCGGAGTCCAAGCTGTCCCCCAGGTTTTTCCCTGAAGTCGGGTTGTCAATACTGACTGTTGTCAGACCAAGCATGGATTTTAACCAGGAGGGTGCGTCGGCCTCCGGCGTCCTCTTAGATGTTGTCCATCCGGGTCACGGCACCACGTATGTCAAGAATCTGAAACTCGAATGATCGTATATTAGTTCGTTACCTCAATAAAGATTCAAGACACAGAATATTCTATTTTATGAGCTTTACTTGCGCAAGGAGTGCCTGTGATGATTACATCTCAAAAGACACTGAGGCATCCCCCAGTGAACTAAGCCCTTTTATACATTGTTGGTCACATAATCACAAAGGACATTTGCTGAGTACTCCCTTCCGGTCACCCACACAGTCATGACAAAAGATATGCCGACATTCTCAAAGAGGAAGAACACAGTGACTTTACAAAAAGTACATCACATAAGGGCTTAACCGCAATTAATCACAGACAAAGTATCTCATACAAAAACAAGATTAACTTTTCCTTATTCTCAGACTTTTACACAGTTTCATCTCATGAGTCAGCTTCATTCTCTCACGCTAAGCACATTTTAATCTGCACATAAGCAACACTCAGTAATCTTCTCATTATCTAAGTACAAAAAGGAAACAGTGTACACACTCAAACTTATGTCATATAGAAAATGATGTATGTACAATTTCCCAACAATTTCTTAACACAATATGCATAGATGAGTATATGGCATACACTTGATTATATAAAATGATAACATGTATATACAATTTTCTGACAGGGTCACATTTAAATTATAATGTGAATGCCCACACAAAAAAATCCGATCTCGGGAAAAAATCAGAATTGAGCACTGCAGTGTGAACATAGCCTTAGTTGATCACTGTGTTTATTTTTATTATCATGTCTTTAATTTTTTTCCGTAGTTGTGGTTCCTGTCCTGCGCACATGTTTATTATTATTATCATTATCTAGCTCCCGATGTCCATTGTCTGTGCAGCCCCGCCTGTCCTGTTCTCCATTCTGGTTATCTCTGTCTCCCCTTTTGTTCTTGATTTGGTCTGATTAGTCTCCCCACCTCTGTATTCCCTAATTGCCCCTTGCTTATTTTAGTGTCTGTGCTGCCTGTTATGTATGAAATAAGTGAGCCGTGAGCCATCTCATGCCAAACAACACTGCCCTTTATTCAAGAAGGAGATGCAAATAAGTACAGCAGCCACAGCCCCTCGATGTCATTCTGTCTGATGCCCAACGCCAGCTATGGCAAGCCCCAGACCTCAAACCCCCCCAAACTCACATCACATTTCACACACACACACCCCTTTATAAAATGTAGAACAACATATAACTTTAGCAAATCAACCCCCCCCCCAAAAAAAAATTAAAATAAAAAAAAAAATTTGCATTTCAAATACCCGTAAGTAAGAACACAAATTTTTGAACATTAACATTTTGTATTAAAGAACACCCCCAGCTAACTGGGCGCTTGGGTGGACTACCAAGATGGCCACATGTTGAGGTGGATTATTCTGCCACCTATGAACCAACACATTCTGGCTATCCAAACCCCACGATAAAGTTTCTCAGATGACCCCGTCTCTGACGGACCCTCACTGAGCGCCTCACTGGTTGAGGTCCTGCTGCTGGCCCCGTCGGCTGGTCTTGTGCATCTTCCAGTGCCACGTCCGCAAAGTCCCAGTCGATGTCAGTCTTGTCTATTGGTGCTCTCAGATCCTGGGCCAGCAACGATTTCCTTAGGTGGCTAGTATGCCACTGTAACCTGTCTGAGAGGCGAAACATGTCTGGACCCAGCTGCTCCGGGATCTGCAGTGGTCCTGTCTAGAACGACTGCAGCTTGTACGTGCGGTTAGGGTGCCTGATCCTAACCCAGTCCGCTACTCTGAGTCCATGTGTTCTCGCCCTGTGTTTCTTGTCGAAACGTTGTTTCATTCGCCGCTGTTGTTCAAGTACCCGCCCCCTTGGCAATATTGCGTCCGCCGGAGGGGTCGCTGCAGAAGGCCGCAAACGGCCAAGGGGAAAGCATAATTTATATCCCAGCATGAGCTTCACTGGAGAACACCCTGTCGTGGTGTGGGTCATTGCTCTGTAATGGAGGAATGTGTTCTGAAGAGCATCGATGAACTGGAAGCCATCCACCAGATGTGCACTCAGTCCATTCTTTAGCGTCTTGTTGAAATGCTCCACCCCCCCATTCGCCTGAGGATGGTAGAAAGCAGTCCTTATGTGCTCCACGCCCCTCTCCCCCAGAAACTCCTCAAACCCCCCAGAGATGAATTGAGGCCCATTGTCCATTGTAATGGCGTCTGGAACACCCCACCCAGCGAAAAGTAAAGTGAGGAAACCAATGACCACATCTGTTGTGACCAAACCAGTGGGCAAAACCTCCAGCCATTTTGAGTACAAGTTGTAGGCTACCAACAGGAAGCGGCTGATCACGGGGGCCATATGCAGTTCGCTGCAGATGTCCAGCTGAATGTGTTTCCAGGGGCCCTCCGGATACTGTAGAGGTTGCAAAGGCGAGGGCGGCGACATCCCGATTTTCCCGCTCTCCAAGCATGGCACACAGTCCTTAACCATCACTTCAATGTCCTGATCGATGCCCGGCCACCAGACTGAGTCCCTGCAGTGCTATTTCACCCTAACCACCCCCAGATGGCCCTCATGAAGCATAGCCAAAACGCAGGCTCTCAGTGACTCCGGAACCACTGTGCAATGTCCTCTTGCCACATCATCATTCCAGCAACTCAATTTATCCCTAACCCTATGAAAAGGTGCCAGCTTACCCTGCATTTTCGTGCCCCCCCCCCTCCCGATGAACAAACGAAGTTGGGACAGCGTTGTGTCCTGTTCCGACTCCGCCTGGAGTTCTGGAGAGACACAGTATTCCAGAGGGGTCATGTAACGTGTTGATCTGGTCCGCCTCCAGGGAGTCACAGTCAGTAATTTGTTCGCTGTTGGGTGTGGCACGGGACAGGAGGTCCGCCACAACGTTCTCTCTGCCTGGGGTGAACTGGGTAGTGAAGTTGTAGGCTTGCAGCCTCTTCGTCTACCTGTGGATCCGCAGGGCTTTGTGGCCCGATCCGGTTGTTTCTGGCAATGTCGTTAATGCCCTGTGATCTGTCCGCAGTGTGAAGTGCCGCCCATAGAGGTAGATATGTAATCGTTCACACGCCCACATACACGCAAGCGCTTCCCTTTCACCTACTGCATACCTTTGTTCCACTGATGTGAAAGACCTTGATGCGAACGCCACCAGGCATTCCGTCCCGTTCTGGAGTTGGGACATGACTGCCCCCATCGCCGAGCCAGATGCATCACAAGTTACAAAAATGGGGCATCGTGGGTCAAAATGAGCTAACACCGGCAGGGAGGTGAGCTGTGCTTTTAGTTTAGAGATGGAAGCTGAACAGGCTGGGGTCCACTCCCACAGTGCATTCTGTTTCAGTAGGGCTCAGAGTGGCTCTATCGTTTCCGAATAACGAGAGATGAACTGTCTGTAGAAATTTGCCATGCCCAGGAACAACAAAATTTGTGCAGGCCTCATGGGATCCGGGAGTTGTAGGACCACCTCCACACTCGAATGCATGGGGCTCAGGGCCTCAGTGGACAGGCGAAACCCGACAAACTCAGTGGTTTTGGCTGCAAAAATGCTCTTTTCTTCGTTCAGCGTTACCCTCTGATCCAGCAGCACTTCCATCACTTGTCTCAGGCTTTCATCATGGGCGGCTCATGGTGTACCATGTACCACAATGTCGTCCAGGTACACTACCACACCATTGAGGCCCGCAAGAATCGTAGTCATGATTTTTTGGAAACAGCTTGGTGCTGAGCTGAGTATACCTGAAAACGCCCATGTGGGTCACGAACCCCATCAGGTTGCAACTGGCCGGGTGGAGAGGCACTTGTAGGTAGCCCTGGTGGAGGTCCATCTTCAAGAAAACCCTGGAATCGCTGAACGTCACGGTGAGCTCTTCCATCGTGGGCAGTGTTATGTCTGTATATGGAGCCAAGGACGAAGCCAGGTGTCGAGCCGAACAGACGTTTATTAAAGGGGCGCAGGTGCAATACACAGTCACCAGGCAGAGGATGGCAAAGAGACCGCCCCTCCTGCCTGCAGCCCTTTTATAGTCACGGGTGGTGGTGTGACCGGGAGGTGAAGCCACCGCCCCATGCCTCACATTATATTATAAATAACTACACTACATCCCCCCTTTCACAGAAGTCCAAAACACACACACACAATTCAGACCCACCCCGATTTAGGACCCGAATCACGCAATAAAATGACAAAGCGAAATAACATAAATGACCTAACACATTCACACCAAAACAACTAAAGCTAGGGGGGACAGGTGGACTGCCATCCCACCCCACATGGCGAAGTGGATTATTCTGCCACTTAAACTAAATAACAGACCATATAAAACCAAAATACCACCGTGTCTCCTAAACTAAACTAAAGCACCTAAGTTCATCCCCAAAACTACATACATAGAAACAACAAAACAGTCTAAACACATGCATAACAAAGCACCTAAACATAACAATCAGTTTATGACACACACATAACTGATTCAAACACATGCACAATAGTTAACCTATATACATACAGCTGGAGAAAACAAGTCCATGGGCTCCCTGGACCACCCTGTCATCAGTCCGCCCCTGGAGGCAACCAGCCTCCCAGGTCGCCTCAGCTCCAGTGTGCCTCCTCTTCATCACCACCGGCTGCTCCACTCATCCAGGCCCACATCCCTCAGTCCCCTCCCGGGCATGCCGCAGCTCGTTCGGGTGCCCCCACGAACCGTCTGGAAGCTGGAGATGACCGTCCTCCCATCTGGCCACCGTCCCTGGTGCTCCCCCAACCGGCCCGTGCCTGCCATGGTCGCCCCTCCTCCCAAATCCAGTCCATGACTCCCAGAGGGGTCTTGCTAGGCTTGAAGGGTCTCTGCTTGGCACATCGCTCCACTGTGCCTAATGGTCCGGTCCCGACCTCTTCTAAATTCGCCACCATCGCCGTAGTGGCCCCCTGTTCACCGGCCCACTTCAAGCCAAGCTCCAGGAACAGGGGAAACTAGCCTCTCAATATCACCCGTCATCACAGGCATCCCACCGTGCCACCCAGTACCCTCGTCCAGGACGACTTGGGCTCTGGCACAGGGACCCTCCTGTGATGGCCCTGAACGATACTGATCTTGCTCACTCTCCAGC
The DNA here is from genome assembly GCA_020510985.1 of Pholidichthys leucotaenia. NCBI lineage: Eukaryota > Metazoa > Chordata > Actinopteri > Cichliformes > Pholidichthyidae > Pholidichthys > Pholidichthys leucotaenia. The sequence goes on along the minus strand of CM035842.1, from coordinate 22,049,137 downwards.
GTGCCAGGCAGTTCCTCAACCCACACTGCGCTGTCTACCACTCTCAGGATCGGTCGGTCCCACAATCCACAGCCTGACCACTCCTCTCCAGCACCGCTTTTAATGGCGAAGCCCAGACCATAGCACAGGTCACAGCCCATTGTGTTTTCTCCATGGGCTTTCACGGTGAATTCCAGGTCACACATCTTGGCCGATTTGTACTGAGCCATCAGTCTCAGCGTTCCCACCGTGGCCAGCCGTCCTCCTCCACAACCACAAAGCGGCGCCGGGTCACCCCCAATCCTGTAGTACGGGAAAAAACATCTCAAGGTCCCCCAATTCAACACGGATCCCACCGCTCCCGTGTTAATCAATAAAGGCACCTCCACCCCATCCAACTCCACCATACAGTATGTGCGTCCTTTGGTGCTTGGAGACACAACGTGGACAGCCATGGGGGTGGGAGAGTCCTCTTTGTGCCGCGGACTTCCTCGCTCGAATCTGCGGCATACCTTGGCGAAATGATGCAAGTGACCACACTTGCTGCAGCGCTCCACTCTTGCTGAACAGTCTCTGGCCTTGAAACAGCACTTCATAGACCTGCAGCCCATACACATGGGCTTTCCCCGGGTCCACTACTTGTGTGGTAATGTGGAACTCCAGCTGTTGGCAGCACTGCCAAAACCCGCTCCTCCGGACAGTGATGTTGTGCAGGGTGCGAAAATTGCGCGCCATCAACTTGGCCACGTCCTCAAATGCTGTCTGAGCCGCCAAGCGTACTCAGTATCCACTGGCCTCCAGTTCCCAAATTGCCCACCAACAACGTGCTTACCCTCAGCCTGTCCATTCTCCCTTGGTTCAGTGCCACCATGTAAGCCAGGAGGGCAGTGCACCGTCTCGGCCAAGAAACAGGTGGCCTGCCCGGGAGTTCCAGAAACAGCCGAACTCCAAACCCACATGCTTCCATACCTTCTTAATCCTTTTTTCTCCTCATTGCCAAAATGTTATATCTGTATATGGAGCCAAGGACAAGGCCAGGTGTTGAACCAAACAGACGTTTATTAAAGGGGCACAGGTGCAATACACAGCCACCAGGCAGAGGATGGCAAAGAGACCGCCCCTCCTGCCTGCAGCCCTTTTATAGTCAAGGGTGGTGGTGTGACCGGGAGCCGGAGCCACCACCCCGTGCCTCACATTATATTATAAATAACTACACTACAGGCAGGGGGTATCTATCCGGAATAATCACTTTGTTGACCATCCTGAGGTCAATGCATGGCCATATGCCGTCTGATTTCTTCTTCGTCACCACGATATTTGAGATCCACAACAAGGCGTCCACTTTCTCAATGATGCCTGTGCTCAGAAGTTTATTCAGTTCCACTGTGACATCGTCCTGCAGTGCGAGGGGTAACCGGCAAAGGGGCTGGACCTTGGGTGTCACCTTTGGGTCAATGATTGGTCAGTGGTTGAAAGCAGCTATGCATCCCAGGCCCGCAAACAGCACCGGTCAGCGAAAATGCCAGGCTGGTGAGATGGTTAGCACCACAGAGCCCGCCGGGTCTGTATTGGAGAACCCCAGCTCGCCCAATCAGTCAATGCCTAATAAGTCAGACCCATGGTGCGAAACCTGAAAGGTGAACATTGGAATCATCTTCAGCTCACACGATACTGAAAAGCTGACTGTGCCTGCCATGCCAATTTTCACATGTCCATAACCAAACATGTTGTCAGCCCTCACTACAATTGTCTTTTTGGGGAAAAGACTCCTTACCGTGGACATGCTGAATGTAGACCGTGCAGCACCCAAATCCACCATGAGTGGCACGTCGACTCCATCTAACTACACCACATACCACTCTAGCAGCCAGTTCTTGGCGCCTGCTACACACACTGTGGCTACATCCGCGGGTCCTGCATCGGTTCCCTCATGGGTGGCAGGACAAATTCTAGCCAGGTGGTTAGCTTGCTCACAAAGATAACATGTCTCTCATCTAGTGGGGCAAACGGACAAGCTCGTTCAGTTGTGAGGGGAACCACAGCTGTCACATGGTCTACAGACTCCCGCTCCTGCCCGTGCCACTGTATGCCTCCACGTGGTAGTCCGCCCCAAATAGCTAGCTGCATCATTATCGGCCTGGTGTTATGGGTTAGCCTGGGGTGCTAGTTGTTCGTTATCTAGTAGCTGCCTTGCTAGCTGGGTGGTGGCTTCCATTTGTCTAGCCATCTGCAAAACCTGGCTTAGTATGAAACTGTCCTTTGCTCATAGTAGCTTTTCCTTTAGCCACTCGTTGTTCGTGCTATATGCTAGCTTGTCCCAAATTAGCTCATCTTCCAAAGACCCAAAGGCACATGTGCTCGCCAGATTCTGGAGCACCGTTACATAATGCTGCATGGACTCACCCGCTTCTTGACCAGCGGTCAAAGAATCTGCATCTTTGTATCGTGATGTTGCACTTACCGCCGTAAAACTTGTCCATTAGTCTCAAACAATCATCCAGAGAATCTGTACTGCCCAGAGTGTGGAGCACTCGCTGTCCTTCATCGTCTAGACAGTGAATGAGGACGTTCTTCCGTCTCTCTTCATCAGAGTTATACAGGCCAGCCCCATCAATAAAGTTGTTAAATAAACCCAGCCAGCAGTGCCATGGTGTGAGAGGCACGCCTGGAGACTCCAAGAACAGAGGTGGTGGTCCTACGCATGCTCCCATGAGTTTACCTCTTGTCGCCAAATGTTATGTATGAAATAAGCGAGCCGTGAGCCATCTTATGCTGAACAACCAACTGCCCTTTATTCAAGAAAGATGGGTATAAGTACAGCGGCCGCAGCCCGCCTGACATCAACCCGTCTGATGCCCGACACCAGTTACAGCAAGCCCCAGGGCTTAAACCCTCCCAAACTCACACATCACACTGCCGTTGTTCTGTTCGGGTATCTTTGTATTGTCTATTGCATCGTCTCGTGTATTTGTTTATGTGAAGTCCTGTGCATGATTACACTCTTCAGTCACACTCCTGTTCAGTCCTGCCATGTATCTTAGTTAGTGTTATCTGTCCTGTTTCTTTTTATTCCAGCCCACAAGCTGTCATTATTTTATGTTTTGTCATTAAATCATTTTGAACTTGAAGTCCAGCGTTTGCATCCTGCCTAACACCACAACCCAACACAAACATATAGAATAACACAGTTAAAAAGCATCAATCTGCTAATTGCACCACTATGACACAGTCATTCACACTTTGAATGAAATCATAGATTGAACTGCACAACTGCAATCTAAAGACTGACCTTTCTTGTTTTCCTTGATGCAAAGTCATCAATTACATCATCATATGAAAACTGCTCAGCAACGGTGTGGTTAATACTGGTGACTGCAAGACCAGTGACGAGGTTCTTTATCAATCAATAAATATTGTGAGTTATAATTTAATTTTAAAAACTATAATCATAATCATTAATATTAAATCAGAACGGTTTGAAATGTTTCACTGTCTGTAATAAATATTGAACGCTTATTGAATTATTTTGCAAAAAGACATTGACTTCTTCAAAAAACTAAAAATAACCTCAAGTGGGTTTTATTTCACAGCATCACATCAGCTTTACTTTAGTAGCTTAATACACAATAAAGAAATAACATGCATCTACCCCCACCCCACCCCACCCAGCACAAGCCATAATTTAGACATATTTTGGGCTAAATCATGTCCGTTGATCCAAGCCTTAATTTAACCCAAAAATAGATGTTGAATATCGGGCTGTGTTTAGTCCATCTACCACAGATAAGATAAGATAAGATAAGATAAGATAAGATAAGATAAGATAAGCCTTTATTAGTCCCACAATGGGGAAATTCCAGGATTGCAACAGCACAGGGATAGCAACACTCAGAGCAACAATCAGAAGGCAAGAAAAAACAACATCTAGTAAACATATGTCCATATTACTATAAATGTATATATATAGACACACAGTGCAGAGCATTATGGTCGGTTGGTGAATGTGCAGCAGAAAGTCTAAGCTCTCTCTCCGCGGATGCAGCGGGCCAGCTGGAAGTCTTTGGGCATGATGGTGACCCCCTTAGCGAAGAAGAGACCACCAGGTGGGCCTCGCTGGTCTCCTGCAGAGCCATGACGGCGAAGCTCAGGAAACGCAGGACGGTCTTGAAGTCCTGAGTGATCTCCCTCACCAGGCGCTGGATGGGCAGCTTACGGATGAGCAGCTCCGTGGATTTCTGGCAGCGACAGATCTCTCTCAGAGCCACGGGCCTGTGACGGCGAGGCCTCTTCACTCTGCCAGTGGCCGGAGCGCCTCTCCGAGCAGCCCTGGTGGCTAGCTGTCTCCTGGGGGGCTTCTTCCTCCAGTAGATTTTACGGGCGGTCTGCTTGGTTCTTGCCATCGCTCTTTATTATTCTGTCTTATATTTCTTGCACGCTGCCTAAACTCCAGCCCGGCACCCGCGTCGTTTTCACTACAGCTCCCGGTATGTTGAGTTTCCCATTAGCACCGGGCGGCGGCCAAGTGCTAGCTAGCACTAGCTCCTCCCCGCTGTAGCGTCTCCCGCTGCAAACCGTGGCTCCGTCCGCCGACCCGGGAGACCCCCGGGGCGATCCGTGCGTCCGTGATATATATACAGAGTGAAAGGTGTAGAAAGAAGAAAGAAGATAAAAAAAAGGCTGTTGCAACGGGCAGCCTACTCGTGTGGCGCCACCGGTCCGGCGGAACCGGAACCCGATCATATTTAATCAGAAAAAAGTTGTTGGAAATTGGGCAAAATAGTCCAATGATTGTGTTGTTTAGTCCAGAGGATTTGGCCTAAATTTATCCTCAAAATAGATTTTGGCATTTGGTGATGATGTTGGGGGTCTGTCTCTCAAAAGTCAAATACACTTTTACAACCACTGGGAGTGTTTGTTCAAAGTTGTCATGTGTCTGAGCTCAGGTTTTCACTGAGCTCAAACCCTCACTTTATTTTAAGTATTGTATGTCTGATTAGTTTGATTTTGTCAGTTTCTGTATATATTTTGGAATTGTTTTCACTTGTGCCTTCCCTTTCCCAGACACTCCCTTCCACTGCTCACAGCCTGCCCTCTCAACTCAGCTGTGGGCAGTTGGGCTAATTAGGCTCCTGCTCGCTCAGTGATTCACACCTGCAGCACGTTTACCTGTATGTATTTAAGCACTGCCGTTCACTGTTTTAGTGTGGCTATTTTGGATTGTCCTCTATCACGCAGCTGCTCCAGCCTCTGAAGATTGACTTCTCATGAGCATTCCCTGCTCAGAGGCTCTCCTTGTAAGTTTTTTCTGTTTGCATTTATTTTTATCGTCAGCACTGTTTTTCCACTGTTGTGTTCTTTTTGTTAATAAATAACACAGACAAAATCCAGCACCTGGGTCTGTCCTTCTGCTCTGAAGGAGCATTTATGACAGAAAATAGCCGCCAGTGAAGGACCCAGCTGTTGTGTCTGTGCATTTCTTTTTTCCTATTTTGTGTTTTTCACCCACTTGTGTTTGCTGGAAGCTCGCTATGGATATAGAAGGACGGAGCTATCCTATTGTCATGTCTCTGAGCTCAGGTTTTCTCTGAGCTCAGACCCTCACTTGATGTTTTGTATTGTTTGCCTGATTAGTTTGACTTTGTTAGTTTTCTGTATTTACTTTGGAGTTGTTTTCACTTGTGCCTCCCCTTTCCCGGACACTCCCTTCCACTGCTCACAGCCTGCCTTCTCAGCTCAGCTGTGGGCAGCTGGGTTAATTAGGCTCTGCCCGCTCAGTGATTCCACACCTGCAGCTCATTTACCTGTATATATTTATGCACTGCCTTTCCACTGCTCATTGCGGCTAAATTGGATGTCAATACTGTTTTTTTTCCTCTACGAACCTACCTCTGTATCCTCAACTTCACCAGCCTCTGAAGTTATTTTCTCCTGAGCATTCCCTGCCCAGAGACTACAGCCTGTAAGTGTATCTTGTTGCATTTTGTGTTTTTGCACTATTTCAGACTCTTATGTTCCTTTTTGTTAATTAAATGCACAAACACCATTCAGCACAGTTTGTCTCTCCTGCCCTGAGGGGCACTCATGACACCTATATGTCTGGGGTGGGAGTGCTGCCAAGCCCTAATGGAAATTGACAGGCTAATTTCTACGGCATGCACATATTCCACCCTGGAGGATGTGTTATGATACTTGGATCTGGCAGGGGTAGCAGCTCGTCATTGCCCTCAACTCTCTGAGAGCGCTGAGGGAGTTGAGAGGATTTCCCTGGTGGCAGCGCTGTGACGCAAGAACGGCGGAAGGGTGAGGAAGTCCCCGAAAAAGCCTGAGCTTGCACCTAAGGGAGAGCGCTCCCGGGGCTCGGATGTTTCCACTCCTCACCAGTCCTTGACGCCCGTTCCCGCTCCAACCAAGCCAGCTTCAGCTCCTCTGAGATGACATCATCCAGCCCGGGACCGCCGAAGGGATGCCATTCCCTCCACGCCAATGGCCTCTCCTTCGCCTGGGCGGAAGACTCCTTCAGCAGTGTGCTTTGTGTTCCTCTTCTCCAACTGATTCCCCAGCTTCCTCCCGGTGACTTCTCCTGCTGCTGGGAGCGTTAATGCGTCCTCCCTGGCTCCGTCCACCTCCGTGATTAAAGGGGCGGATCCTCAGAGGGGCCCATGCTCACCAGTGAGACGGAGAGGGATGACTGCTCGTCTCCTGCTGCAGCAGAGAACATCGTATACCAGGATAGCAGGCAAGTGTCATTTCTTTCTGTTCCAATTGATGATGATGATGATGATAATATGCCTTGCCTGATTCCCGGTGATGAGGCTCAGGGTTTGCAGTCCCCTGAGCTCTCACCACCTGTTGCAGCAAATCATTCCTCACCTATCCTCTCCGTGTCTCCCCCATCTATTCCTGAGTCTCTGTCGGTCCCAGAATTGAGCCGCCGGACGATGGAGGAACCTGTGGCCCTGGGGAACCCGACTCCAGAGCCAACACGGCACCAACCCCCAGTTTCCATGTCGGAGGAGCCACCAGTGTGAGTTACGGCCACTGGGGCAATGAAGACTGCTGCTACCATCATGCCTGCTGTGGAGGCCACCGCAGCAGAGTCAGTGACCCAGCTGAACCTCCTGATGACTGAGCCTGGAGTAACATCGTCACCTGGATCGATGGAGTCTTGGACGGCAGTGGTGCTCAAGCTCAGGCAAGTGCTCTCTTTTGTTTTTCTGTTATCTGTTCTAGAGCAATCTTGCCTGGTTGCCTGAGCTCACCTCACCAGGCTCCACCGCTTGCGGTGATCCTGACTCTGCTTCTCTATGTGTTCTGTCTGAGCTTCCTCCAAGGGTCACCAGAGTTGTTCCTGAACCACCAGATGTCTCTGTGGGTCCAGGCTCTCCGCCCAAGGTCATCAGTGGTCCAGCTTTCCCCACGGTGGGGGTCACCATGGATGTTGCGGTGCCCCAGTCCAAGGTCGTCAAGGGCCTTCCTCCTTCACCCTTGCCCAGTGTTCTGCTGATTGACCATCTCTTTGGTACGGGTCGGCTGGTCCACTGTGGGTACAGAGTTGGCCCATCCCGGAGCCACCGAGGGTGCTGCTTAGCCACCATCCTCCTATCTCCTCCACTGGATCGAGGCATTGCCCCAGAACAGAGCTAGCTTTTTTGATCAGCCTGTTCAGTCTCTTTCTGTCAGCTGCCATGATGCTGCTGCCCCAGCAGACCACTCTATACGTAAAGGCTGCTGCCACCACAGAATCATAGAAGGTCTTCAGGAGTGCCCCCCGCACGCCAAAAGACCTGAGTTTCCTCAGGAAGAACAGCTTGTGCTTCCCCTTCTTGTAGAGCATGTTGGTGTTGTGGGACCAGTCCAGTTTATTGTTCAGGTGAACACCCAGGTACTTGTAAGATGTCACCATCTCAATGTCTGTTCCCTGGATGTTTACCAGTGCTGTGGGGGGTTGCCCACACTTGTGGCAGTCCACCACCAGTTCTTTGGTTTTCCTCGCATTGATCTGGAGGCAGTTCCACAGGCACCAGTCCACAAAGTCCTAGATAAGTCCTCTGTACTCCGTGTCATCCCCCTCGGAGATGAGGCCAACAATTGCAGAGTCATCAGAGAACTTCTGTAGAATGGCAGTGTGGTGTGTTGTGTGTAGCATCAGCAGTGTAGAGGGTGAACAGGAAGGGAGAGAACTGTTCCCTGGGGGGCCCCCGTACTGCAGATGATGGTGTCAGACCCACAATCCTGGGTTCTCACAAACTGTGGGCGGTTTGTGAGGTAGTCCAGGATCCATGATGACAGGTGCTGGTCCACCCCTGCACACAGCAGCTTGTACCTCAGAATCACTGGTCGGATGGTATTGAAAGCACTGGCAATATCAAAGAACATAATCCACACAGTGGTCCCAGGCTTCTCCAGGTGGGACAGGGAATGATGTAGGAGGAAGATCACTGCATCCTCCATCCCGATGCCATGCTGGTTGGCAAACTGAAGTGGGTTCACCGTTGGTCCCACCAGGGGGCAGAGGTGGGTGAGGAGCAGCCTCTCCAGGGTCTTCATTAGGTGTGATGTGAGGGCCACTAGTCTGTAGCTGTTCAGGTCCTTGGTGTGCGGAGTCTTCAGCACGGGTACCACACAGGATGTTTTCCACAGCTGTGGCTCAGATTCATGCTCAGATTGAAGATGTGCTCCACGATCCCGCAAAGCTGATCTGCACAAGACTTGAGGAGCCTTGAGCTGATGCCCTCCCGACCTGCAGCCTTTCTCACCTTGATCTTCTTGTGTGGGTCTGTGCGGGGAAAAACAGCAGGGGATATGCACTGAAAGCTTGAGGATGTAGGGAGGGCAGTGGACAGGGGGACTAGATGAAGGTGGACGCAGCAAGGGGTGGTGGGCAGGCAGAGAAGAGGGCGGTTGGTCAAACCTGTTAAAGAATAGGTTCAGGTCGTTCACCCACTCCCTAACCCCCATGTCCTGGGAGGAGGTATTCTGATGCCCAGAGAATCAATTCAATTCAATTCAATTCAACTTTATTTATATAGCGCCATTTCACAACAACAGTCATCTCATAGCACTATCAACTGAAGGGGGGACCCCCACAGTTGCAGAAAGACCCCAGCAATCAGGCGATCCCCTGTGAGCAAGCACTTGGCGACGGTGGAGAGGAAAAACTCCCTTTTAACAGGAAGAAACCTCCAGCAGAACCAGGCTCAGGGAGGGGCAGTCATCTGCTGCGACTGGCTGGGGGGTGAGGGGATAGAGAAGAAGAAAAGAACAGACATGTAGAGAGCAAACAGCACGATGGGGACTCAATCTATGGGAGAGAACAAACAAATGTTAATGACCAGCAAAAAAAAAAATATTTCATAGAGAGTGAGGAAAGGAGTGAGGCCCAGTGCATTACTGGAGGTCCCCCGGCTGACTAAACCTATTAGCAGCATAACTAAGGGAGGGTTCAGAAACACATGATCCCTCCCTAATTGTAGGCTATATCAAAAAGGTAGGTTTTAGCCCTATTCTTAAAAACAGAGATCGAGTCTGACTCCCGAATCCAGATTGGCAGCTGATTCCACAGGAGAGGAGCTTGATAACTGAAGGCTCTGCCTCCCATTGTACTTTTGGAGATTCTAGGTATTACAAGTAATCCTGCATTTTGGGAGCGTAGTGCTCTGTTAGGATGATACGGTAGTATCAGATCTTTTAAATAAAAAGGAGCCTGATTGTTTAAAGCTTTGTAAGTAAGAAGAAGGATTTTAAACTTAATTCTAAACTCTATGGGAAGCCAATGAAGGGAGGCCAGAACCGGAGAGATATGATCTCTCTTTCTAGTACCTGCTAAAACTCTTGCTGCAGCATTTTGGATCAGCTGAAGACTTTTTAAAGATGTTTTAGGACAGCCTGATAATAAAGAATTACAATAATCTAATCTCGAGCTAACAAAAGCGTGGATCAGTTTCTCAGCATCACTCTGAGACAAGATGCTCCTAATCTTGGCAATATTACGCAAATGATAGAAGGCAGTCTTAGAAACAAATTTAATATGTGAATTGAAGGACAAATCCTGATCAAAAATAACTCCAAGGTTCCTCACAGAGCTATTAAGAGAAAGAGTAACTGCATCCAAACTGAAAGTTTGATTTGGAAAGGAATTTCTAAGGTTTTTTGGACCAACAAGAATGACTTCAGTCTTATCTGAATTTAATAGCAGGAAATTACAAGTCATCCAAGCTTTGATTTCCTTAAGACAGGCTTCTAACTTGGCTAATTGATTAGTATCATCTGGCTTCATTGACAGGTATAATTGTGTGTCATCTGCATAACAATGAAAATGTATACAGTGCTTTCTAATAATGTTGCCTAACGGAAGCATATATAAACTAAAAAGAGTAGGGCCTAGCACAGATCCCTGTGGAACTCCATGACTAAGCTTTGAGCTGAAAGAAAGAAAACTCATCATTTACATGAACAAACTGGAACCTATCAGATAAATAAGATCTAAACCACTGCAACGAAGTGGTTTAGATCTTGGTTTAGAGTGGTTTAGAGATAGTTTTGAGGCCTCTCCAGACATCGCTGACATCACTCTGCTGCAGCTTGTCCTCCATCTTCTTGTAACTGTCCTTCCCCTCTCTAATCTTCCTCCTTAGCTCCCTCTCTATGGGCTTTAGCTCCTCTTGTTTCCCATCCTGAAGATCAGGTAAGCAGTAAACTGCTTCGGGCAGCTCATTGGTGCAGTGGTTAGCACTGTGGCAGCACAGTAAGAAGATCGTGGGTTCGATCCCACCCCCTGACCATCAGTGACCCTTCTGTGTGGAGTTTGCATGTTTTCCCCATGTCTGCGTGGGTTTACCCAGGGTACTCCTACAGGTTTCCTCCCACAGGTCAAAAACATGGAAGTTGGGTTAATTGGAGACTCTAAAGTGGCCCTAGGTGTGAATCTGTGTGTGAATGGTGAAGGAATTGGTGCCGCAGTGTGGCTACCTCATCCATCTATGTGGATGCCCTGACTTTCCCTCTGGGATTTATAAAGTATACAAAATAAATAAACTAAAGATCCTTTTCTTCTCCTTCAGTAGTTTATCTCGGGGTTGATCCGAGGTTTGTTGTTTGAGAAACACCATACGGTCTTGGTGGGTACAGTGTTCACCAAACAGAAATTGATGTAATCTGTGAGGGTGTGTGTGAGGCTGTCGATGTCCTCACCATGTGGATCCCAGAGCTGCTCCCATGCAGTGGATTCAAAACAGTCCTTCAGAGCGTCCTCCACCTCTTCAGACCATATCGTCACTGTGCGGGTAACAGGAGGTTGTCTGTGTACCAGGGGTTTGTACACAGGCAGGAGGTGAACCAGACTGTGATTAGATCTTCCAAGAGGTGGAAGGGCTGATGAGGTGTAAGCCTCCTTGGTGTTTGCATAAAATAAGTCCAGCGTTTTATTGTCTCTGGTGTGGCATGTGACATACTGGGTGAAAGTGGGCAGGGTGGAGAACAGGGAAGTATGGTTAAAATCACCAGAGATGAGCTGGAAAGCATTTGGGTGCTGTGTCTGCAGCCTGCTGCTGACTGTGTGGATGACGTCACATGCTGCCTAAGCGCTCATGGAGGGAGGTACATAGATCGCAATCAGAATGATGTATAAGAACTCTCTGGGGAGGTATCCTGGTCGCATGCTAATGGCTAGCAACTCAATGTCCTTGCTACAGTGTTGTTCTTTAATCATGATGTGCCCAGGATTACACTGCATGCAGTAATAAGGAATCTTATGTATAAATTCATCTGTCGGCTTGATGTATCTAGAAATGAAATCATTCAAGTTATGTCTAGCATTAAGCTCAGTTCTATTCGCTGTCAGTCACAGTTTAGAAGGCACTGGTACAGTTGTCTTTTTAAAGTCTGTACTGTTTTTGTACTTCTTTTAGTAGTTGTTTCTTATTGCTTTGTAACTTTTTTTTTTTTTTTTTTTATTTAAGTTTTTGTAAAGGGTATACAGGTCGTTACAGCAATGCAGTGTTTACATTTTCATCACATGTTCCCTTATTTTCTGATATCTGACAACATTGGAAGATTAATTCTTACAACACCCCTTATTTTATTTTTTTTTTTAAAGTGAAAGAAAAAGTGAAATTAAAGAGAAAAAAAAACAAAACAAAAAACAAAAAAAAAACCAAACAAACCAGTAAAAAACAAACAAAAAGAAAAAGTAAGTAAATAAAGATAAAAGAGCATCTGAGTAGCATTGGAACAAAGAGCAGAACCATTATTGAAATGGTATTTGTCAAAGATTAGATCTAATGGAAGACACATATGCGGTCCAGGGTTGCCAAAAGTTCATGAACCCATCCATGTCCTGTCTCAGTGCGAATGTCAACTTTTCCATCGAGTAAATGTCTTGGATCACGTTAGTCACTTTTGATTGTTTTTCTTATTAACTGTTTCAATTGTCTTGTTTATTTTATTTTTGATGGACCATGAGTTTGGAATAAAGTTTTTGATTGATTTGATACACCATCTGTTGTTCACAAACACTGTCAGCCCCCCGCCTCTACTCTTGCCGCTACCTAGTGTCCAATCTGCCCATAATAAGTGGAAACCCTCTAGTCCGATGTTAGCATCTGTTGTTAGCTCTGTTAGCCACTTTTCAGTGAATAGCATGATGTTAACCTCTCTGAAGGTGCTGATTCGTCCATCTTGTTAAGTAGCAGTCTCACGCATTTCCCATAACGGATAGTAGCGCGTGCTTGTACCTTGTCTTCCTCGCGCGTCGCTTCGCTCCAGCTCAACATCCATGTCGTTTTCTCCTGATTTCTGCCACTCACCGGGTCAGCAGTCATTGGCAATATGAATAGAAAGATGGCTAATATCAACACCTGGTGATATTAGAGTCCAAGGTGTCTGTGATGGATGTGGGGTGACAAAATCAGAAAAGTTGTAGCAAAGAAAAATGAATAGTAAATAAACAATGAGAAAGAAAGCTCAGAATTGAGCCGCTGCTGCAAAAAGGCAGCCAACTCGTGTGTCACCGGAAGAATAACTTGCTCAGAGATGCTGGTGTATGGTAGGTCCCGTGCCACACACAACTCAAAAAGGACCAGGATGTTGGTGACTATACATTTTCGTTTGGTTGTTGTTTTTTTAAACAACCTTGAAAAGGTGGCTTTTCATCTTAATTTTTCAACCAAATTTAGACCATATAGAGATGTCTATATATACGCCTTTTCAACGACCTTAAAAAGATGGCTTTTCATCCTTCACTTCTCAACCAAATTCGGATGTTTTTTAGACAGTTAGCAAAGCGTCTTTTCACTGTTTTTCCAACCATTTAGTGCTGGGACAGCAAGTTTCAACTGTCACTGATTTAGGATGACTGGTAGGTATAGAAAACATAAGATGCCTTTTGATAGATCAGCTCTTATTGATGCAACACTTTAGTAGCATAATTGTGTTTTAGAATAATGACTATGTATAGTTGGAGCTGAGCACAGTCCTCATCTGGTCCTGAAAGAACACTGATTGACCAGGGTCTTTCCTGTATTAAAAAAAAAAAAAAATTCTCACCCAGCTGCTCATTTCCAGAGAACATGGGCAATCTCTATTGGAATGTCTGATAAAATGTTAACCTTGAAAGAGAACAGGCCATGTTGCCATTTTCTGAACAAGGTCACCAGGCTGGTTTTCAGTGGTTGCAGGAGAAATGTGAGTCATCTCAGTGCTGAGAAATCCTTTTTAGGCCACAACAGGAACCTTGAAAAGAATGGAGCTGAAATATGCAGCATTAGTGAAACTAATAAAACACAAAATACAGCTTCATGTTTGCTATCAGAATTAAAAGGTAAAACTTTAGTTTGCCAGTTTCTTTTTTCCCTTGTACTGTTAAGCAGCTAGGTAAGCAGAACAGAAACCTGCTTCTCTTATTGTGCCAAACAGATTTACTTTGCCAAAAGGAGCTTTATACAGTACATATCTATGTATTGTGGGCACCCAGCACAATGCAGACTGAGACTATTCACGCTCAGCAGGGATTGCATACGGACAGAGAACCCCTGGGGGGACAACCAGAACAATGGACTATTGCTATGCATCGCCGGATTAAGGAGAGGCAGTCCGGGCGCCAGTTGGTCACACGATTTATATGTATTGACTGATATGTATATCAATATGCAAATGTGCCATGCATTCTCTCTTGTCTGTATAAAAGAGCTTACTCATACCTGTCAAGGCATACCTCATGCCTCCCTTATTGGGGGAGCTTTCACACCTGTACTGAGTACTTAAAAACTGTATTTATTGGCAGATGAAAGAAAACTGAAGCAAAAAAAAACAAACAAAAACCAACCAAACAACAACAATTGCAACATGAACTATTTCAAACATATTTATTCAAATGTACACTTATATGGACGCAGTTTTGAGCTATAACTTTTAGGTAATGTGAAAATAATAAGCTAAGTAGCACAAAAAAATAAATAAAAAAATTAATTAATTAAAAAATGATAATATTAATAATAAATAAATAAAATAAATAAAAAAACAATATTTTTCAAGTTTACATTAGCACAAGGTAGATTGCTTAATTTGAAAGTACACAATAAGAATAATTCTGAATATAGTTACAGCTAGATATATACACTTGGAATTAAAGAGTTTTTAATTGTCAGCTTTGTTACACTGATGCACTTGGATGAACTTGAAACAAGAAAATGTTCACTGATGCTGCTTGTTATAGTTCCAAGTAGCAGCCTTTGCTGACTCTAGCATTTCTTTTGAAGGCTTGACCTTGAAGAAGCAAGAAGTGTCACAATTCATTTTCACTTGCATGAAAGAAGCCAGAGTTTCTGGGAGCATACTTTTTCTGAAGTCGGTGTGAATTTTCCTGACCATGCTGAAAGCCCTCTCACTGTCAGCATTGCTGTGAGGAAGGCAAAGCAGTGCTGAGTACACTTTGAGGAGCTGGGGGAAGCGGGGCCACAATTACCGGGATTTACTACACTTCACTGCTGCAGAAATTGCAGAAGGTCATCAAAAGCAATCATCATGCTGACCAAAGGTGTCCGCTTCCTGCAAGATAATGCCGGGTTCACAACTTACACGTTGCCCAGAGGGAGGGAAGCACAGTCCTGCGGCTATTTAATCCTTCCTCACCCCACTTCCCCTCCCTACCTTACACCATTGACTTCCACCTTTTTCCAACAATGAAGTCATTTTTGAAGGGCAAGCCCTTCCAAGACAATGAAATGCTGATTTCCATGGTCAAGTTGTGGCTTCTGGCACAGCCTGCAGACTTCTACAGGTGAGGTCTCCGCAGCTGCATAAAGCGATAGGAGAAATGTGTAACCCTTGGTGGTAACTATGCAGAGAAAGACTAATAAATGTGCCAAGGTTGAGTCTTCTCAGTCCATGGAAGATGACTCAGGGGAAATCTCTTATGAACAGCCCTCATAAATGTGTAACATTTCTATATTTTAGCTAAATTATATAAAATTGAAAAGCCTGTCTTTTAGTGCCATAGCTATCACGGAGCAGCATATGCCCTGCTGAATCTGAACAGCACTGTCAGTCAAAGATGGTGTTTCCCTATTCTCACCTACTGTAAATCATCACCTTCATTGGGTTTGATCTACTGAAAGCTGAAGCTTGACACTTTATATCCAGTGTGTCTAGGAAGCATGAAGGACTAAAAAGGCGCCGACCTGCAGTGTGGGTCTGGCTGTCAGGTACGATCTGATGCAGATGAGCATATTTTCCCTTCTCAAAGCTCGGACTCTCCCATTCTTTTCGGTGACATCCAGTCCCTCGATTTCCCTTTTCTTCAAGCTTTGTTTTCTTCGCCGGCAGCGCGCTGCATGAAGTCATTTTGAAAATAACAAAAAGACTGCTTAGGTGCACTCAATTTCGCCAGGCATCGAATTACTGTTCAGTTGATTTTAGGTTCTCTCAATAATTTTTTTTTTTTCGCTGTATATTTTTCTTTTTGGCGTACAGAAATGGCAATACGCCCATATTTGCTAAAATTGCATTTTCCCCGTATTAAAATACGGCAAAACCGTATCACTTGACGGGGATGCTTATTATACATGCCTCATGAGCACAGGCAAACCGAGGACACACAGCACAACACGGCGCACAGCACTACGGTGTGTCTCATGATGATGGAGGAAATAAAACTCTGAAACCTTCCAGCTCGTTGCATCTCGCCTGAACTTATTTGTTCCTCCACAGTACTGTATATTATTTATAGACTCCTCTTGTAAAAACTTTTAATACTTTATTTAAATTGTTTTACCCATGATAGACCCAACAGGGGAGAATGGGGAAGGGAGAGGTGGGGAGGGAGAAAGAAAAGAGAATGAATGAATGAATTTTTATTTCGGATAGTACAGTACAGGTTAAAAGAAACTATATAATATAACAACAAGGTCAAATTAGACAAAGACTCCTTCTACTATACAATTCCACGTGAGTTATCCAAAATGGGTGATGACTGAAGCCGCAGCTTATATTGCCCACCCATATTCCATCCAAGAATTCAAAAGAGAAAAAAGAGAAAACAAGACAAGAGCGATTACAATTTATAACAAAGCTAAGACAAAATGTGACTGAGAGAAAAAAAAAGAAAACTAAGCTAGGCTAAGTTAAGCGGTTACTATTCAAAAACAAATCTAAGACAAAATGTCACAGAGGAAAAAAAAATAAAATAAAAAACTAAGCTACAGCACAACACAGGCTGGAAATGTCAATCCTTATGTGAGTTTACATGTCGTTTTGTAAATATGTTTGGAGTATTTCTTCCTTTAGTTTTTGTTTAAATTGTCCAAGCGTTGTACATGATTTTAATTCAGGTCCAAAATCGTTCCATAATCTGACTCCTTGCACTGAAATACAGTGTTGCTTGGTGGTTGTTCTCACTGTAGGCTTTTGAAATATACATGTTCCTCTGCGAAAGAGAGAGGAGCAAACTGAAAAAAAAAAAAAAACTGACACAACTGAAACAAACAGAAGGCAAACTGTTTCTTCTTCTGAAAAAGTCTCATCAAGAGTCTGGTATCTGCACCTGTAAAAGAACATACAGTGGAGTGAAAAAGTGTTTGCCCCCCTTCCTGATTTCCCTTTTTTTTTTTTGTATGTTTGTCACACTTAAATGTTTCAGATCATCAAACAAATTTAAATATTAGACAAAGATAACACAAGTAAACACAAAATGCAGTTTTTATATGAAGGTGTTTAGTATTAAGGGAAAAAAATCCAAACCTACATGGCCGTATGTGGAAAAAGTGATTGCCCCCTAAACCTAATAACTGGTTGGGCCACCCTTAGCAGCAACAACTGCAATCAAGCGTTTGTGATAACTGGCAATGAGTCTTTTACAGCACTGTGGAGGAATTCTGGCCCACTCATTGCTGCAGAATTGTTGTAATTCAGCCACATTGGAGGGTTTTCAAGCATGAACTGCCTTTTTAAGGTCATGCCACAGCATCTCAATTGGATTCAGGTCAGGACTTTGACTAGGCCACTCCAAAGTCTTCATTTTGTTTTTTCATTCAGAGGTGGACTTGCTGGTGTGTTTTAGATCATTGTCCTGCTGCAGAACCCAAGTGTGCTTCATCTTGAGATCATGAACAGATTGCCAGACATTCTACGTCAGGATATTTTGGTAGACAGCAGAATTCATGGTTCCATTTACCACAGCAAATCTTCCAGGTCTGAAGCAGCAAAACAGCCCCAGACCATCACACTACCACAATCATATTTTACTGTTGGTATGATGTTCCTTTTCTGAAATGCTGTATTATTTTTACGCCGGATGTAACGGGACACACACTTTCCAAAAAGTTCAACTTTTTTCTCATCAGTCCACAGAGTATTTTCCCAAAAGTCTTGGGGATCATCAAGATGTTTTCTGGCAAAACTGAGACCAGCCTTTATGTCCTTTTTGCTCAGCAGTGGTTTTCATTCTGGAACTCTGCCATGCAGGCCATTTTTGCCCACTCTCTTTCATATGGTGGAGTCATAAACACTGATCTTAACTGAGGTAAGTGAGGCTTGCAGTTCTGTGGATGTTGGTGTGGGGTCTTTTGTGACCTCTTGGATAAGTCGTCGCTGCACTCTTGGGGTAGTTTTGGTCGGCCAACCACTCCTGGGAAGGTTCACCACTGTTCCATGTTTTTGCCATTTGTAGATAATGGCTCTCACTGTGGTTCACTGGGGTCCCAAAGCTTTAGAATTGGCTAGAAAATTGAACTCAGCTTTCCAAAGATGTGATAAACCACAGTCAATTTATGTTTTAACGGGCGGGCAGTCACTTTTTCACACAGGGCCATGTAGGTTTGGAATTTTTTTTACCCTTAATAATAAACACCTTCAATTAAAAACTGCATTTTGTGTTTACTTGTGTTATCTTTGTCAAATATTTAAATTTGTTTGATGATTTCGCCATTTGTGGATAATGGCTTTCACTGTGGTTCGCTGGAGTCCCAAAGCTTTAGAAATGGCTTTATAACCTTTTCCATACTGATAGCTCTCAATTACTTTGTTTCTCATTTGTTCCTGAGTTTCTTTGGATCGCAGCATGATGTCTAGCATTTGAGGATCTTTTGGTCATGTTCACTTTGTCAGGCAGGTCCGATTTAAATGATTTCTTGATTGAGAACAGGTGTGGTAGTTGTCAGACCTTTGTGTGGCAAAAGAAGTTGAATTCAGCTTTCTAAAGATGTGACAAACCACAGTTGATTTATGTTTTAACGGGAAGGGGGGCAATCACTTTTTCACACAGGGCCATGTAGGTTTGGAAATTTTTTACCCTTAATAATAAATGCCTTCATTTAAAAACTGTATTTTGTGTTTGTGTTATTTTTGTCTAATATTTAAATTTGTTTGATGATCTGAAACATTTACATAAGTGTGACAAACACAAAAAAAATGGAGAAATCAGGAAGGGGGCAAACACTTTTTCACACCACTGTATGTGTGTGTGCATGCGCATGTATGAGAGCCTGCTCAAAGTGAGTGTGTGCATGTGAGTGGTTTGCCAGGAAACATACAAAGAGAGCAGTAGTGTGATATGTGGGTTTGGCCCTTGGGGCTTGCCGTAGCCGCGTGGGGGGATGTCGTCAGGCAGGCTGCGGCCGCTGTATATATTCTGTGTGTTCTCTCAATAAAGGCAATTGGATGTTTGGTACAAGACGACTCGCGTCTCAATCATTTCCATACATAACATTGGCGACGGAGGATTAACTCATGGAGGTGTGCGGGGCACCTTTACGGCCATTTCTGCAGTATCCAGGAGAACCACCAATTCTGTGGCCTCGCTGGTTGGCCGCGTTTGAGCAGTACACTGTGGCGCTGGGCCTGGATAAACTCGACGGAGTGCGGAGGCGAGCACTTCTGGTTCGCAGTCTCAGCATAGAAGGCCAGAAAATTTTTAAAACGTTAGGGGAGATGGAGTTTTATGCAGATGCTGTCGGGCTGCTTGCTGACTACTTTACCGAACACACACAGAGCACGAAGCTGTAGGTTGAAAGGCTGTTGACGCCAAAAGACGCTAAGCTAGCTAGCTCTGGGGAGCTAACAGCCCAGCTAGTAGCAACGGAGAAATTAGCCACGGAGCTAAGTGAGCACCAAACACAGAAGCTAGAAGCTACAGGCTACAAGCTAGATAACACGATGGAATCGGAGCCACAGGAGAGGGATCCCGTGTCCATCGGAAACGACAAGCCAGCCGAAGAGCACAGCATTAAGCATGACCGCAGCATGGAGGGAGAGCAGCGAACAAACTCGACTCAGTTTTCCCCGCAGCCAGAGCCGGAGCAGCGGGACGGGGGGGAGCGCGAGCATGCTGAAAGCCCCAAAAAACAGCAGTGACAGCTGGGCATAGAGACAGCACAACAGAGCGCCTCAGATGACAGAGAGGAGGTACTGGACTGCTTTTGTACCCGAGACGAGCCGCAGTCGAAGACGGACACTGGGAGCAAACAGTACGAAGAGCCAACGGGCGGCACGATGGTCAAGCAGGGCCAGTTTAACTCAAGTTTGATGCGGGTGGGTCTCAGTGCTGGCGATCAAGACATGGCAGAGGGGGGTACCGAGCATGGCGGTGAGGCACCTGCATTGGTGAGTGACATTGAGGTGCTAGACCCAGATGCCCCCGGTACTTGGCTGCAGAGGGATGGAGGATCTGCAGCTACAATGGCTTCAGAAGAGGAACGTCCACAGCGAATAACGTGCCAGACGACAGCCAGCAAAACACCAGGAACACCTGCGCATCATGGCTAAGCTGGGCGCAGTGTGCTTTGGATGGTCTGACGGCTTGTCGAGGCACGCCAATCAGTTTCGACGTGTCCGAGAAGACGCTCCAGGTGGTGAGGCTGGACAGGAGTCGGTGATGGCGGTGTGGGATCCGGGCCCCGCCACCCAGAGGTTCGGCCATCGCTCCGGGGGTCTGCGGTCTCCAGGCGCGCCTGCTGAGGGGCTGCCCTGGATCCCCATGCAAGTTCCAGTTTTTCTTCACATAAATGACTATGCGGTAGCACTTTACTCATAGTTTTATATGTTTTCTGTGCATGTTATGTGATATGAGATTATTTGGGGTATTCTGCTTTTAATTAGGAGCACGGCTGTGATTTTAGCTTAATAAAGAACTCTTTTAGTTACCAGTGGCAGAATAATCCACTGCGCCTTGCGGGCTGCACGGTCGTCCACCCATCAGCCCTATTTTAGTTATTTTGTGCAAATCTGTTAGGCCATTTTGTGCATTGTTTTCGTTATCTTAGTGAGCGATTCGGGTCCCAAATTTGGGGAGGGTTTCAATGGTATGTTTGGCTTTGGACTTTCCTAAAGGGGGAGGGTGGGATGTGATATGTGGGTTTGGCATTTGGGGCTTGCCGTAGCCATCTGGGGGATGACATCAGGCGGGCTGCAGCCGCTGTATATATTCTGTGTTCTCTCAATAAAGGCAGCTGGATGTTCGGCACAAGATGACTCACATCTCACTCATTTCCATACATAACAGGCAAGTCAAAGCAACACCCCCTGCTCCCCCCACCCGGAAACACCGAGCAAGCAAGACAGCGCCACCAACCCCCCACAGAGCACAAATGTCGACACCAGCAAGCCCCAGGACAGCCATGCAACCTCCAGAGGAGCGATGTTGCACCCCCGGACCAACCAGCTCCGCTCCCCCAGCGGGGCCAATGTCAGCCCCCAGGCACCAGAAGGCCAATGCCCCCTCGGGCTGGAAACCAGCCCGCACCCCTGGCATGCTCCACCCAGACACCCTCTCCACACTCAGAGTGGGCCCGCACCCACCCCAGCACCCCTGACCCACGCCCCCAGAGCCCACAGGCCCCCACGTCCAGGGAATGCGGCAGAAAGGCACAGGGAGCCCCATGGGGGGGCCAGCCCCCAATCCAAGGGAGTTCACACAGCTAGGAAGTACCAGGAGACACCATCCCCTCAGTCCAGCACCCCCCCCCCCCCCACCAGCACATATGCTCACTCACACCCTCATGCTCTCACACGCACTCACTCACTCACCTTCTCCTTCACACAATCTTACACTTGCACTCCCACATTCAGACTCATTCACTCTCACCCTCTCCCATACTTGTTCAGTCTCGCTCTCATTCCCACTCGCCCTCACAATTGCTTGCACTCACACATGCTTCCTTCTACTCACGGTCACTCATATATACACCCTCATTCATGCTCTGACTCACTCACATTTACTCATGTTCTTTCTTACACATTCACACTTATTCATCCTTAACGCTTGGGCCGGCCAGATGCAGTGGGCACAAATGTGCACGAATGCCCGGCAGTGGTTGGGGAGGCCACCGGCATGGATCAGCAGCCACACCCATGCCAACCCGCCCCAGGGCAGCTGCGGCCACAGAAGCAGCTTACCACCACCAACGCCCACCGGGAGCAAACAACCAATGGACCCACCGCAAGCACCCAGAGATGCCACCCAACATGCAAAGCACCACACAAATTCGACCCACCACCACCATCACTTCTCCCTCATCACCATCATCCCTCCCTCACTCTCACTTACTCACTTGCTCTCACTTGCTCACTCACACACTCCTTGCTCACTCCCTTGCTCGCACCTATTCACTTGCGGTAGCACCTTGGGATGATGACAGCATGGCAGGCCCCAGGTCACCAGCCAGGGCCCTGGCAGAAGGAGGGCAGCTGGGGTGGAAGAAGACCCCACCCCCCATGCATGAATCCTGACAAGTGAGTGTTATTTGTGTGGTGTCATTGGGTGCAGGTGTGTGAGCTACCAAAGTGCAGTTAATATTGGGGGAATAGTGTAATAGGGCATCGCTACTCATTGCAATGGGTAGATCTTTTTGTCTGACAGATTTCAGTTTGTCCATGTCAATGATGGATTTTCTTCCAGCTCTAAGCTCAGTCACGGAGTTCCACAGGGATCTATGTTGGGCCCTACTCTTTTTAGTCTATATATGCTCCCGTTGGGCAATATCATCAGAAAGCACTGTATTCATTTTCACTGTTACGCAGATGACACACAACTATACCTGTCAATGAAGCCCGATGATTGTGATCAGTTGGCCAAGTTAGATGCCTGTCTTAAGGACATCAAAGCTTGGATGACTTGTAATTTTTTACTATTGAACTCTGATAAGACTGAAGTCATTGTTGTTGGCCCAAAATATCTTAGAAATTCATTTTCAGACTATGCCCTTAATTTAGATGCGGCCACTCTCACTCTGAACAGTTGTGTGAGGAACCTTGGAATGATTTTTGACCAGGATTTGTCCTTTAATTCACATATCAAAACTGTTTCTAGGACCACCTTATATCATCTGTGCAATATTGCCAAGATCAGGAGCATCTTGTCTCTGGGTGATGCTGAGAAACTGATTCACGCCTTTGTCAGTTCATGATTAGATTATTGTAATTCGCTACTATCTGGTTGTCCTAAAGTATCTTTGAAAAATCTTCAGTTGATTCAAAATGCTGCTGCTAGAGTTTTAACTGGTTCTAGAAAAAGAGATCATATTTCCCCGGTTCTGTCCTCCCTCCCATTGAATTCAGAATCAAGTTTAAAATCCTTCTTCTTACTTTCAAAGCTCTTAACAATCTGGCCCCCCAATATATAAAAGATCTGATATTACCTTACCATCCTAATAGAGCATTACACTCCCAAAATGCTGGCTTACTTGTGGTACCCAGAATCTCCAAAAGTACGATGGGAGGCAGAGCCTTCTGCTACCAAGCTCCTTCTCTCTGGAACCAGTTACCACTCTGGGTCCGGGAGTCAGACTCGGTCTCTGTTTTTAAGAACAGGGTAAAATCCTTCCTTTTTAATATAGCTTTCGTTTAAGGAGGGTTTTTGTATCCTTTAACCCCACTCTTGTTCTACTGTTATGTGATCCATACTGCTGGTTGACCTCCAATATTGTACTTGGCATCTTACTGCTATGTTCTTTATGTCTGTCCTTTCCATCCTCCCTATCCCCTCATCCCCAGCCAGTCGCAGCAGACGACTGCCCCTCCCTGAGCCTGGTTCTGCTAGAAGTTTCTTCCTTCCAAATGGGAGTTTTTCCTCTCCACTGTTGCTTAGTGCTTGCTCATAGGGGATCGTCTGATTGCTGGGTCTTTCTGTGACTGTGTGGGGGTTTTTTTCTGCACTGTGGCGCCACGAGACGGCTTTTGTTGTGATGTGGCGCATTATAAATAAAGCTGAATTGAATTGAATTGAATTGAATTGCAATGGGCAGCAGAGCTCCCATCCCCCAAGCCCTCAGCGTCTACAATGCAATTAAAATTGATGTCAGGGTGGCCCCACAGCGCAGTATTAGACAGAGGGATCCTCTTCACAGACACCATATGGCACACCCCCACCCCAAAACCCTAAGTGTATCCAATAAGATGTATGATCCACCCTGAATTGGGGGGAGGTATGATTGGGAGTGGGTGGTCCTAGAGAGAGCTCTTCCTCCCCAGAAGCCATATCACCACCCCCAGATCCCATCCCAGGGTGAGGGGTGCCAGGCCGTGCAACTCAGGACCCACCAATGTCGTACCCCAGTGCTCTGCAGCACCACAGGCACTCTCACGCATCTTGTACACACCCTGTATGCATGTACACAAACATATATAATAATAATAATAATAATAATAATAATAATAATAATAATAATATGGCAATCCACATGTCAAGCGACATCCCAAAGGGCCCCCCATGAGCCCACCTATCATCCACCCCAGACAGACATCACTGGCGGTAGGCTATCCCTGCAGCCACAGCCGTCCCGGGGAAAACTGGCAGAAACGCAGCCGCCAGCCCATGGCAACGCCCCCCCCCCCCCCCCCCGTCCCCGACCACCACCAAACACCCACACACACCCATACCCGGCGCCGCGGACACTGGAGGTAGTGTGGCCCTGCCCTGGGACCCATCGGCAGGACGGCCAGGGAGAGTGAAAACCGAACTGCTAAAACCCGGCCACCAGACAGCCGCCCCACCCCCTGCCACCCAACGAGGTTTTCCCCTCACATGCACACCCTCCACAACTGTGCGTCCACCCACGGATACTTGCCCCCACAGACACACACGCCCACCCTCACGTGTACACACACATACATACAACAACATATGTCTACCTACACCCACACAAACCCTCGCATATTTTCAAACAACGCACATGCCCATACTTTTTCACATACATGCACACACCCATATCCACACCTACACATACCACACATATACATGCAAACCCATGCAAACCCACACACACCCACACACGCGCACAACTGCATATATGCTTGCATACACACACTCACATACACCCACGCACATGCATGCACGCACACACACACCTACACACACAGGTTCCGGAAGATGGGGGTGACCCCCTGCAACCCACCCCCACCCCGGGATGCAGGCACTGGTCCCAGGAGTGCCAGCAGGGCCCCAGGGAGAGTGCGATTCTGCCGTGCGGAGATGCGCCCAGGCCAGCCTACACCACCGGCACGCACCAGACCCCAGCCCAGAGGGGAAGACAGCCCCTCAGCACCAGGGGCCCAAGACCAGACCCAGACCCACACGGGAGACAAGGCCGGCCAGCCCAAGGCCACGGCAAACCCCCCCCCCCCCAGGACAGGTGCCCAGGACACAGGCTCCAGAAAGTCATACCTAAGAACAATTTAGAATCCCCAATTGACACCAGTTAACCTAGCCTGCATGTCTTTGTCCTGTGGTAGGAAACTGGAGTACCCGGAGTAAACCCACACAGACACGGGGAGAACATGCAAACTCCACAAAGAAGGGTCACCGATGGTCAGGGGTTGGATCGAACCCACAATGGTCAGGGGTTCATACAGGCATCTATTCCAATGCTTCTAAAGGCAGGACATATATCCCGTATCACTAAGCGTAGGCCGGGTTAATATCATTATAATCACGTTATCAGACTCAATTAATCGACACATAAATTTATGCATATAATTCCTCAAGACAGCATGAAAAGTAGGAACATTATTTGTAACAAACATGAGACTAGCTCTTGTCCATCTTGGGATTCTGAGTAATATTCTAAATGCATCATTAAATGCCACCTGTAGCTTCTTCAGTTTTGTCTGACTATAACTACACCACAGATGGCCAATATACAGTGGAGTGCAGTAGGCTTTAAAAAGATTTATCTTAACATTGTCTGTGCACATGTGGAATTTGCGTAAAAGCATATTAGCTTATGAATACAATTTGCTACTTCCATCCATCCATCTTCTTCCGCTTAATCCTTTTTCGGGTCGTGGGGGGGCTGGAGCCTATCCCAGCATCTTTGGGGGAGAGGCAGGGTCCACCCTGGACAGATCACCAGTCCATCACAGGGCCAATTTGCTACATTGTTGCTGCATATCATCGTCACATAAATCACATCTAAAAATGTGTCCTAAATATCTTACTTTATTCACAACAGTTAGCTCATGCTCTGCCAAATGAAATGATGGGAATTTCTGTTTCTGATCCTCCTTAGATGTAGCAATCATGGCAACACTGCACGGTGGCGCAGTGGTTTAGCACTGTGGCAGCACAGTTTACCCTCGGCCGGGGGATCGCGGGGATCATGAGATCGTGGGTTCGATCCCAGCCCCCGACCAACAGTGAGCTGTGTGGAGTTTGCATGTTCTCCCCGTGTTGCGTGGGTTTACTCCGGGATTTCTCCGGTTTCCTCCCACATACCAAAAACATGTAGGTTTAGGGCGCTCGCGCACGCAGCGACCAGCAGCCGGTTGTCACCATGGGTTGAGATGCCGTCTCGGCACTCAGCCCATGTTTTCCCTCATCCCTGCTTCCCATTGAGCAGCGTCTCAGCTGGCCCCCAGCTGGCAGCATTATGGACGGCTGGGGCCAATTAGTCTTCATCAGCTGGGGCGCTGCCAATGAGGATAAATAGGAGCAGCCTCGATGACTCGGGGCTGCGACATAAACACATTGCTAAGCTGAAGCCCCTTCGTCTGGTGTCAGCTTATACTCCTCTTGCAGCATTCCTGTGTTTGTATCCCGCTGTGAGTATGTACGTCTTGTTACCCCCACGTCCGGTACGAGCTGCTTACCTCTGCGCTGTGCAACCTGTGAGTGTACGTCTGCATGAGTATCTGTGCTCGCCTCATCCCTTCCCCTTTACCCTGAATAAAATATCACGACTCACTGGCTTGGCCCTGGCTCTGATTGCCCGGCTCCCTAGAGCCGGATATGACAGTATGTCGCAGCCAGAAGAGCTGCCGGCGGCCGTGAGTCGCTGTGGAAATGTACCTTTCTGTCGGGGTGTCAGCGCTGCTAGCATGCCGTTTCCCAGGAGTCACTTCCGGCGCCAGGGCGACGAGCTGAGGTCCATCTCGGAGGCTGTCGACGGGACGCTCTTCACCCTGCACGACGCCTCCAACGCGAGACGCTGGCATCCGGGCCGTGCTGAGGAACTCCTGGACTGTCACCCTCACTCTCTGTACCATCTGGAGGACAGTGCCAGGATAGACGCTGCAGGTACACAGCGAGAGAAGCTCCACGGGGTGGATGGAAATCCCGGCAGGGAGTCGAAGTGGGCGACGTCTTTCCCCGCTTCGGAGTCCCGTTCCTGCCGCTATTCCAGTCCGGGAGTTTGCGCCAACCAGAGGACTTCCCCCGACCTGCGCCACGTCACTCGGGATTCCCTTCAAGGAGCCGCAGCTGACAGCAGTTATGTCCGGGGTCGAGTGGCTGTCGCGAGCTCTACTGTGTTTCCTGTCACCACCTTCAGGCATGTGGCGGCGGCAGTGAGATTGATGGTGAGGACTTCAGGGCTACGAAGCCTTCCCGTGCTCGACGCCTTCCTCGTCTCGATCTCCGATCTGGAGCGGCGAATCCTGGGTTTCCCCCTCGCTTCGTCCCCTGGGAGTAGTCGTCATCACATCGCCGAGTCACCTCTGCACGAACCTCGTCCGGATCCAGTTCTGGGTCATCGTCAGGACCGTTCCTCCCACGCAGCTGTCATCCCTTCGCCTCGTCAGTGTGGAGATTCTACAGCCTCGTCCCCTGAGCCTCGTTCCCCCGCTGTCATTCCTGGACATTCGGGCTGGCTCACCCCGGCTGTTTCCCCCTCCTCCTCGACGCGCTTCCTGACCGCTGTGTGTGCCTGGAATCCCGGCCTGGTGAGCTCTCTGCTGGAGACAACGCGAGCGACCCTCAGACGAATTCCCGGGGGGTCCTCCGTTATCGCCGGGCGGGGAGAGGAAGAAGCAGATTCCACTACAGCAGGCGATACTCAACCTCCAGGGGGCAGGCAAGTCATTGTTTTTTCACACCTGCTTAATGATTTGCTCTGTCACATCCCTGGAGGAGAAGTTCAGGGTTCGCAGCTCCCTGAACTCTCCCCACCTGCTGTAACCTGTATGCCTAATCCCGCATCCTCTGTGTCTCTCTCCGCCGAGCGGTCCCCGGCTCCGGGTCAACGTGGTGGGATATGGAGAGGGCCTGTGGTTCCGCAGCTACATTGCGGACGGAGGAGGGGGACTGACTGCTGCGTGGAGTCTACGCCGACGACTGAGCGTCCCCGGGTCTCCACGGAGGAGCGGTTCGGTCCGGCGGGACGAGATTCTTCTGGCTTCACGCCGAGTGGATCGTCGGCGGGGTTACCTGAGCTGGAGGGATCTCAAGCTGCGCTGACCATCGTGCTGGCTGCGGGGCCCGACGCGGCTAGATGGGAGCCTGACAACGACCTCCTGACGACGGATCCTGGATCTTCGCAGTCCTGGACAGCGTCAGAACCCGAGATCAGGCGAGTGCTCTCCTTTCTTTTCTCTCTTTTTATCCCCGAGCACTTCAGCCTATCTCCAGGGGAGACGAGCCGGGTGCAGCCGTCCGCTGCGTCTGAGCTCGTCTCGCCGGGTTCTGGCGCTGCCGGTGATCCTGATCCCGGTTCTGTTTTCTCTTCTGAGCCTTCTTCCAGGGTCACCGGCAAGGAGTTGCTGTTCCTCGTGGTGCTGGAGGGTCCGGGTTCAACGTTGGAGGTCGGTTCTGGTGCAGTATTCAACGTGGGTTCGCCCGAGACCCAGTCGGGGTCCAACGTGGGTTCGCCTGAGGCCCGATCGGGGTCCGACGTGGGTGCTGCCCCAGTATTGTCCAGGTCCGGTGAGGAGGTGGCCGTTTTCCTGCGGCCTGACGCCCGCCGCCCTCGTCATCGGCTCTCCCCTGAGCCTCTTCCACCGGGATCCGCTCTGATCCTTCGCCCGTCTCAACGGTCCTGGTGGTTGAGTGATGCGGGTCGACGACCCGACCCACAGAACTTTCGGTTCGGTGATCTGGTTCCCCCCACTGGTCTGTTTCCCTCTGGGCAGCCTGGTTCGGCTGCCGGTGGACTGGATTCCTGGGATCTGGGTCCAGAGTTCGCCGTCCGAACACTTCTCTTCCCCTGATTCGCCAGCTGGACGATGGGCGGGGAGATCTCCGGAGCCATCTCAGCCATTTTTGGACTCTGCCTGCCATGCACCTCGGGTGTCACTTTCTTTTATCGTTATTAAGGTCACTTGGGTGTAGTATTTTTGTCCTGTTGGTGGATTCATATTTATAGTGCTGTGTGTTTTCCATCGCTCATGCTCAACATTTTACTTTTTGTACTATGTTTTTAGTCCCGTTTTTGCATTGTAGAGTTATGTTTTGTTTTCCGTAACACCATGCTCTGCAGTTATCCATTTATTCCAGTCACTTTCATTTCTTTAGGTGACTGGGTATTTATATATTCGTGTGTGTGGGTTTTTCTTTGCCTGCACTCAGTATTTCTCTTATGTCCTGTTTGTTCATTAGAGTCATGTGCCTTGTTTTTCGTAACACCATGCTCTGTAATTGTCTATTTGTTCCAGTCACCCTCACTTTTCTTGGTGACTGTGTGTATGTACTTAAATTAGCGCTGTGTATAGGTTCCCTTTTATTTAACCGTACTCAGCATTTTTGCCCTGTACCTTTTTGGTGGTTCTTTTTTCCTTGCTCTGGGTCACGCATGGTTGGTACTCTCTGGGTAGTATGTAACCGGCGTGCTGACCCAGTTCTTCTCCCCATCTGTACCTGGGTTAATTATTCTGTTTTGTCAGTATTGTATTTGGGTTTTTCTTTCCCGCTACCCTACATTGCCCCATTGGTGTTGTCCTTCCCTTGGCTTCTTCCCCTCCGGTCCGCCTCCCTTCCTCCCACCCTAGGTGGGGGGGGGGGGGGGGCTGGGATGTTCCTGGTCGTTCAGGAGCCCGACCTTGAGGGAGGGGCTCTGTCACCATGGGTTGAGATGCCGTCTTGGCACTCAGCCCATGTTTTCCCTCATCCCTGCTTCCCATTGAGCAGCATCTCAGTTGGCCCCCAGCTGGCAGCATTATGGACAGCTGGGGCCAATTAGTCTTCATCAGCTGGGGCGCTGCCAATGAGGATAAATAGGAGCAGCCTCGATGACTCGGGGCTGCGACATAAACACATTGCTAAGCTGAAGCCCCTTCGTCTGGTGTCAGCTTATACTCCTCTTGCAGCATTCCTGTGTTTGTATCCCGCTGTGAGTATGTACGTCTTGTTACCCCCACGTCCGGTACGAGCTGCTTACCTCTGCGCTGTGCAACCTGTGAGTGTACGTCTGCATGAGTATCTGTGCTCTCCTCATCCCTTCCCCTTTACCCTGAATAAAATATCACGACTCACTGGCTTGCCCCTGGCTCTGATTGCCCGGCTCCCTAGAGCCGGATATGACACCGGTGGCTTGTCACCAGACTGCAAACCAAATCTACCTACGGGTACAAATAAGTAACTAAAAAAAAAAAAAAAAACACTCTTTTTACAGTTAAATTTAATGTCATGTTCCAGACCATAAGCTGAGCAAACTCTAGCAGCTGCTGTAAGCCAGCACTATAAGGTGAAAAAATGACCAAATCGTCTGCATATATCAGATGATTGATGAGAAGATCCCCCACCATACATCCAGTTCAAAGATTCAAAAATGTTATTTGTCAATACTACTATACATACAGGACATACAGGAAAATTGAAATGCCATTTCTCACTCTTCAGTAGTATGCCCAATATAAAAAAAAAAAAAGGAATAAGGCTGGAAAAACAACCACAGCAATCTACACCCCAGGCGTGCCCTCCAGGCGCACCCCTGGAGGCGGTAGGTCCCCGGTGCAAGGATCGATCTTCAGGACGTAGGAGCCCGGATCCCAAACCACCTTCACTGACTCCCGTCCAGCCTCGCCACCTGAAGCGTCCTCCTGGACACGCCACAGCTGGTTAGTGTGTCTCATCGAGCCATCAGACAACCGGAAACACGTTGCTCCCAACTTTACTACTATCCTCAGGCGTGCCCGATGTTTCGCCGGCTGTCGTCTGGCCCAACTTCGCCTAGGTCATTCATCAGCCTGAACCCAAACCCAGTCCATGACCTGAAGTGGGACCTTACTCGGCCTGACGTGCTGCTGAGCATGCGGTAACTCCATCCTCTGTGGTCGTGCCCCGCCCTCTTCTAAGAACAACACAGTGGTCACTATTGTGGCAGCAGACCCCTCACCCAACTGTGGCCGAGTACTGAAGGTGTCCGGTGCTTTCATGGTGCCGCCCATTGGAGCGGGTGCCCCACGTCATGCTCGGCCCCCTCAACTACCTCCCGCTGAGCGCAGGCACTGAAACTTTCCCGTTCCAACTCTGAGCTGGAATTGGTCAACTTGAAAGCAGGGCTGCTCGTTAGCTCTTCGTCCCAAACCACGTTCTCTTTGATCACCGGAGCCCGCGAGCTCCAGCGACCACAACCAGATCATTCATTCCCAGCGCTGTCTTTGATGGCAAAACCCAATCCGTAGAACAGGTCACACCCCATGATGTTATCGCCGTGTGCAGCCATTTGGAACGTGAAGCCAAGCACCTCTTCAGACTTGTAGCAAACAGTCAACTCCACAGTCCCGACAGTGCACAGCCTGCTACCACCGTAGCCATACAACAGCGCTGGGTTACTCCTAATCCTGTGGTGGGGGAAAAACTTCTTCACCATGGCCCAATTCAGCATCGACCGCACCGCCGCCGTGTCAAGTAGCAGTGGCACCTCCACACCGTCTCCACTGTATGTTTTTTTTTTTCTTGTTCAAACATTGATCCACTTTTTTACGGTGAACCTGTGTGTGTGTGTGTGTGTGTGTGTGTGTCTTGGAGAGCCGCTGCAGGCAGGTCTGTGTCTCTCTCTGTGTGTGTTTGTTTACCCCGCCTCCTGCTGAGGTGTCTGTGTTGCTTATAGCTGCAAGGGGGGGGTGAGTTGATTCACCCCACTGCCTGAGTTGAGCAGAAGAGCTGTGTTAATGCATGGAGGAAGTTTAAGCAGTATTATATGCTGAATTAAGAAAAATAAAGGCCTAGAGTGACAGAAACGTGAAGAAAACCATTCTGTTTACTCGTCAGTTTAACCTTCCGGCGAATTGTCCCGGTGGGACAAATTAAGCCGACCAGTTCTGTATTGCCCAAGTGTTCGGTGACGTCAGATTAGGCTGGACGTAGCCTGATCAAGTCACTGTGAGTAAACTGTTTGGGAGTAGCGCTTAACTACTGTATATCTGTAATTAAAGGGGTAAGATTATTTGTGCATGAATAAAGGAAAGTTGGAGATTAAATCACTCCAGTTTTGAAAAAGCAAGGCATGGTGTTGTCGATAGACTCGCGCCCACATCCACGTGTCACGTGCACGCTCACAGTCGCACACGTGACTGACAGGCTGTGCACGGAAAATCGCACATGAGCAGAGTCAGCGTGCAGACGCCATTTTGAAGGCACTAAGAGGGAGTCACCCTAGCCGCCATTTTGAGTGAGACCGGTAGACCCGCCCAGAGCGACGTCACTGGTGTCTCCTCCTCTTGGGATTGCAGAGATAACTGCCTCCATCTTGTGGTCAGCTATAGGAGTTGCATTGTGTTTGTCACACTTAAATGTTTCAGATCATCAAACAAATTTAAATATTAGACAAAGATAACACAAGTATACACAAAATGCAGTTTTTAAATGAAGGTGCGTATTATTAAGGGTAAAAAATCCAAACCTACATGGCCTTGTGTGAAAAGTGATCACTCCCTAAACCTAATAATTGGTTGGGCCACCCTTAGCAGCAACAACTGCAGTCAAGTGTTTGCGATAACCGGCAATGAATCTTTTACAGCGCTGTGGAGGAATTTTGGCCCACTCATCTTTCCAGAATTGTTGTAATTCAGACACATTGGAGGGTTTTCGAGCATGAACCACCTTTTTAAGGTCATGCCACAGCATCTCAATTGGATTCAGGTCAGGACTTTGATTCAGCCACTCCAAAGTCTTCATTTTGTTTTTCTTAAGACATTCAGAGGTGGACTTGCTGGTTTGTTTTCGATCATTGTCTTGCTGCAGAACCCGTGAGCTTCAGCCTGAGGTCACAAACAGATGGCCGGACATTCTCCTTCAGGATTTTTTGGTAGACAGCAGAATTCATGGTTCCATTTACCACAGCAAGTCTTCCAGGTCCTGAAACAGCAAAACAGCCCCAGATCATCACACTACCACAATCATATTTTACTGTTGGTATGATGTTCCTTTTCTGAAATGCTGTGCTACTTTTAAGCCGGATGTAATGAAACATACACCTTCCAAAAAGTTCAACTTTTGTCTCGTCAGTCCACAGAGTATTTTCCCAAAAGTCCTGGAGACCATCAAGATGTTTTCTGGCAAAACTGAGATAAGCCTTTATGTCCTTTTTGCTCAGCAGTGGTTTTCATCTTGGAACTCTGCCATGCAGGACATTTTTGCCCACTCTCTTTCATATGGTGGAGTCATAAACACTGATCTTAACTGAGGTAAGTGAGGCCTGCAGTTCTGTGGATGTTGGTGTGGGGTCTTTTGTGACCTCTTGGATAAGTCGTCACTGCGCTCTTGGGGTAGTTTTGGTCGGCCGACCACTCCTGGGAAGGTTCACCACTGTTCCATGTTTTTGCCATTTGTAGATAATGGCTCTCACTGTGGTTCACTGGGGTCCCAAAGCTTTAGAATTGGCTAGAAAATTGAACTCAGCTTTCCAAAGATGTGATAAACCACAGTCAATTTATGTTTTAACGGGCGGGCAGTCACTTTTTCACACAGGGCCATGTAGGTTTGGATTTTTTTTTTTACCCTTGTGGGGAGTCAGGTGATGTAGCATCTCAGGCAGAGACAGTGAATAAACATGGGAGAACAATGCCCAGGGGGTTCCTGGAGATATAGCAGGAAGGAGTCAGGGACATAGGGGGTTGAATGCAGTGTAATGTAAATGTCATGCCGTGTGATGAGAAATGCCATGAAACCTGTGAAGAGGGAGTTGGGAAAAAGAGGAGGGCAGGCTGAAATGATTCAGTCTGTTCTGTGCTTGTGAGATGTGAAGTGTGTAATAAACCGTCTGTCCATGAATCTGCCTCTTTATTCACACACTCCACACTAGTGACCCTAGACGAATTATGGAACATGAGGCAAGAACCCCGAAGCCGGCCCGGTCGGGAAACCCCAGCGACGCAGCAGCCATCCCACAGACAGCCCGGACTGGAACCCCCAGCAACGCGTGTGCGGTTTCAGTCAAGCTACCGGACTTTTGGCAGCACAACCCGCGCTCTTGGTTCCACCACACCGAGACCCAGTTAGCCCTCCGGGGAGTAACGGCAGACGACACCAAGTTCTACCATGTAGTAGCAGCACTGGACGCTCGCACAGCCCAGCAGGTAGTGAGCCTGCTCGATCAGCCTCCAGTCCGCAACAAATACGAGGCGCTCAAGGCTGCGCTGACCCGGCGCTACATGCTCTCTGAATGTGAGAGAGCGGAGAGGCTCCTGGGGCGGACTGAGTTAGGAGATGGTTCAGCCGTCGACCTGATGGAGAAGATGCTGGCGTTAATGGGCACGGACGACGGGCACTTTCTGTTTGCCCACCTTTTCCTCCGGAATTTTCCAACAGAGGCGAGAGCGGTTCTGGCCAATTTGCCGTTGCTGGCCGTGCGTGACTACCGTGCGCTAGCCCAGGAGGCAGACCGGATCATCCTCACCACCAGGGCGATCACAGTCAACGCGGTAGCGGCGGAGCCCAGCGAGACGACCAGAGGAAGCGAGGAGCCACCGACAGTAGCAGCAGCGGGGGCCAAGGAGCGCCAGAGAGACATGCTCTGCTTCTACCACCGCCACTTCGGAGAGAACGCGCGCAGATGTGCACCACCGTGCCAGTTCAAGCGCTCGGGAAACGCCAAGACCGGCAGTCGGTAGCGGCTGCAACCACCGGTGAAGAGAACAAGCTGCTCTACGTGATGGACTCGCGCTCGGGTAGACAATTCCTCGTTGACACCGGAGCCCAGAAGAGCGTCATCCTGCCGTCCTACGCTGACCAGCTGGCAGGACCTAGCGGCCCCGGACTTGTGGCAGTAAACGGCTCGGAGATTAAGACGTTCGGTGAGAGAACATTGGCCTTATCTCTACATGGCCACTCGTACGAGTGGACTTTTATCATAGCAGCACTGTGTTGCCCAATCCTGGGCGCTGATTTTCTGTGTGCGCATGGTTTACTTGTGGATGTTGCTAACAGGCGCCTGGTTAATGCACTGTCCTTTGAATCTCTCCCCTGTATAGCTCGAGGGACCCGGCCAACAGCACAAGCCAGCGTCACAGCTCCAGGCGGTAAGTTCCACACACTGCTAATTCAGTTCCCAGCACTCACGGTCCCGACGTTTTCGGCGGCCATCGCTAAGCACGGGGTGGAGCACTTTATCACCACCACCGGGCCACCCGTTTTCGCAAGACCTCGGCGCTTGGACACAGCTAAACTGGCCATAGCGGGCGAGGAGTTCGCCAACCTGGAAAGGTTGGGCATCATCAGGCGTTCGAACAGCCCATGGGCATCCCCGCTACACATGGTCCCTAAGGCTGAGGGGTCGTGGCGACCGTTCGGTGATTTCCGCAGGTTGAACAATGCCACAGCACACGACCGCTACCCGATTCCCCACATACAGGATTTTTCCGTTCACCTCGCCGGAGCACGCATTTTTTACAAAATAGACCTGGTCCGCGGTTACCACCAGGTCCCAGTGCGCGCGGAGGACGTACCCAAAACAGCGGTAATAACTCCGTTTGGTTTATTCGAGTTCCTGCGCATGTCATTCGGGTTAAAAGGCGCGGCACAGACGTTCCAGCGCATGATGGATGCAGTGCTGCGCGATCTCCCGTTCGTGTTCGTCTACCTGGACGATATCCTGGTAGCCAGTGCGTCCGAAGACGAACATGAAACCCACCTCACGACGGTTTTCCGGAGGTTGGAGGAGCACGGGTTAATAATCAACCCGGCAAAATGCCAGTTCGGCGTAACGGAGATTGATTTTTTTGGGGCACCGCATCTCTCCGGAAGGAGCGGTCCTGTTGCCTGACAAAGTGCGCGCCGTGGCGGATTTTCCACGGCCTCAGACGGTCAGGGCGCTGCAAGAATTTTTGGGGATGGTGAACTTTTATAACCGTTTCCTTCCCCGCGCGGTGCGGCTCATGCAACCATTGTACGCCGCGCTCAAGAGACAGAAACCCGCGGATGAGGTCGAATGGACCCCGGAGCGAGAGCGGGCGTTCTCGGAGGTTAAGGCAGCCCTGGCAAACGCCGCACTGCTGGCGCATCCGGACCCGGCGGCCCGGATAGCACTCACCACCGACGCTTCAGACGTGGCCATAGGGGCTGTCGTGGAGCAGCGCGTCACCAGGGCTTGGCAGCCGCTCGCCTTTTTCAGCAGAACTTTGCGCAACAGTGAATGTAAATACAGCGCATTCGACAGGGAGTTGCTGGCTCTCCACCTGGCCATACGCCACTTCCAGTTCTGGCTGGAAGGGCACAGCTTCACCGTGTTCGTGGACCACAAGCCACTAACGTTTGCGATGGCCAAGGTTTCAGAACCGTGGTCGGGCCGGCAGCAGAGACAGCTGGCCGCGATCTCAGAGTTTACTACCGATATTCAGCATGTGTCGGGTAAACTGAATGTGGTGGCGGACTGCCTCTCGCGCGCCGTGGTGGCCCCAGTCTACATGGGGATAGATTACGCAGCCATGGCCACGGAGCAGATTAGCAATGCAGACCTTCGCACGCTCCAGTCTGGACCAACAGGGTTAAGGCTGGAGAGCAGGGTGCTACAAGACAGCATGCCCCCCCTAATCTGCGATGTCTCCACGGGACGCCCGCGTCCGGTGGTCCCGGTCGCATAGCGCCACCGCGTGTTTGAGTCGATTCACACTCTGGCGCACCCAGGAGTGCGCACGTCAGTCAAAATGGTGGGAGAGAAGTTTGTGTGGCCGAGCCTACGCAAACAAGTAAAAGAGTGGGCTGCAGCCTACGTGGTGTGCCAACGAGCCAAGGTACACAGACACACGAAGGCTCCCTTGGAGCCGTTTCAGGTACGGGCTAAGAGGTTCGACCATGTTCACGTGGACCTCGTGGGCCCCCTCCCGCCATCACAGGGGTGCACGCACCTCCTGACAGTGGTGGACCGCATCACGCGCTGGCCAGAAGCAGTCCCGCTGGCGGCAACCACGTCCGCGGATGTGGCACGCGCTTTTTTAACAGCATGGGTGGCGCGTTTTGGAGTCCCGTCGGACATTACGTCCAACAGGGGCCCTCAATTTGTTTCCGACCTCTGGTCTGTGATGGCCCGCAGCCTGGGTGTTGCAATTCATTGCACAACCGCGTACAACCCACAGGCCAATGGGTTATGCGAGCGTTTTCATAGATCACTGAAAGCAGCACTCAGGGCTTCACTGACAGATGCAAATTGGGTAGACAGGTTGCCGTGGGTTTTATTGGGGTTGTGCTCCGCGCCAAAAGATAATTTGGAAGCGTCCCCGGCAGAGCTTGTTTTTGCGCAGCCCCTACGGCTGCCCGGGGAATTTCTGCCAGATAATCCCGTGCCGGACAGCTGCCCGTCTCAGCTTTTGCAGCGTAGCGCAAACACAGGCACGCTGCCGGGCCCGGCCCACCACTGTTTTCCGCGTGCTTTCGTGACTAAAACTTTGAAGAACGCAGAGTTCGTGTTCGTCAGACACGATGCCCACCGCCCTCCAATGCGCCCACCCTATGATGGACCGTTCAGAATGTTGGAAACAGGGGATAAGCATTTTTTGCTAGACTTGGGGGGTCGGCGGGAGAAAATTGGCATAGACAGACTCAAACCCGCCTTTGTAGCGGCAGACGAGCAAGTGCTGTTGGCTAGGGCCCCTCGGCATGGAAGACCCCCACGGAGAGCTCCCCAGGGAAACGATTCACCAGAGCAGCCACACGGACAGAGCGAAGTTCCACCCCCCCTCGCCACGGCCGACCCGCAGTCAGACACACTCCCAGCAGCCCCCCACCGGCACAGCAGTGCCACGGAGGTGGTAAACCCCAGTTACAGCAGATATGGGAGGAGACTGAAGCCAAAAGGGCATGTGGACTGATGTTCTATCTAAGATGCTGGGTGGGGGGCGGTGTGGGGAGTCAGGTTAAGTAGCATCTCAGGCAGAGACAGTGAATAAACATGGGAGAACAATGCCCAGGGGGTTCCTGGGGATATAGCAGGAAGGAGTCAGGGACATAGGGGGTTGAATGCAGTGTAATGTAAATGTCATGCTGTGTGATGAGAAATGCCATGAAACCTGTGAAGAGGGAGTTGGGAAAAAGAGGAGGGCAGGCTGAAATGATTCAGTCTGTTCTGTGCTTGTGAGATGTGAAGTGTGTAATAAACCGTCTGTCCATGAATCTGCCTCTTTATTCACACACTCCACACCCTTAATAATAAACACCTTCAATTAAAAACTGCATTTTGTGTTTACTTGTGTTATCTTTGTCAAATATTTAAATTTGTTTGATGATCTGAAACATTTAAGTGTGACAAACACAAAAAAATGAGAAATCAGGAAGGAGGCAAATACTTTTTTTTTTTTTGAATGAATGAATGAATGAATGAATGAATGAATCTTTATTTCGGATAGTACAGGATAAAAGAAACTGAATAATATAACAAAGGGGGAAAGAAAATCCAACAAAGTCAAATTAGACAATAACTCCTCTGATTATACAGTTCAGCATAAGTTATCCGAAATGGGTGATGGCTGAAGCCACAGCTTATATTGCCCACCCATTGCCCACCTTATATTTTCACACCACTGTGTGTGTGTGTGTGTGTGTGTGTGTGTGTGTGTGTGTGTGTGTGTGTGTGTGTGTGTGTGTGTGTGCGCACGCGCACGCACGCATGCTCGCACAAAGACAGGTGAGTTACTGTGATAATTAAAAGGTCCTCAGTTCTGAGCATGTGAACGTTCGGAGGGAGGGGGGGCCTCTGACTGTTTGCAGTTCGGATGGCCCAGGGAAAGAAACTGTTTGTTTGTCTGGAGGTGTGGGACCTGATCAATCTGAACTGTTGTCCAGAGGGAAGCATGTTGAACAGGTGGTGTATATATACAGTATTGTGGAGTGTGTAA
This sequence comes from Pholidichthys leucotaenia, assembly GCA_020510985.1. NCBI lineage: Eukaryota > Metazoa > Chordata > Actinopteri > Cichliformes > Pholidichthyidae > Pholidichthys > Pholidichthys leucotaenia. Next base: position 22,010,197 of record CM035842.1, on the reverse strand, counting down.
TTGACGAGGCATGTTTTTGTCTCAAGGCAGTTTATTACACGTTTCCAACATGAGCAAAGTAGAAAGAGAACATCTCAGAACAAACTCATCCCTTATATACTCAGGTCTCCCCACAGCTCACAAGTCACATTGCATTCAAATCCAGAGTAACAATGCATCTCCTCTTTAATCCCTTAATATCACCCCCACAGTCTTAGGCCCACAAAGGATCCTCCAGGCCGCCTCTTGCATACCAAAGCTAACATTTTCACAGCTTCCTGTTATTTCCAAGGAAACTCTGCCTTTGTTCTTATCTAAGATGTGAGGCCTTATGTAAGTCATAATGTAGGTCACATGTGTGGCTACACCCCCCCCCCAAACATTTAGATTGAACAACAGAATAATAGTTTGCATGCTGTGATAACATCATTACACATCAATCCACATGCTGCTTGGGCCTCAGTCTTCTCCTGTATCTGCTGTAACCAGGGTTCACCGCCTCCGCGGCGCCGTCATGCTGGGAAGCTGCTGTCTGGGGGTGAAAACCTTTTGACAGTCCCTGCGGGTGATCTGGGGAAATATTACTCTGGGAAGCACCCCGTGGTGGTCTGCCGAGCCGAGGAGCCCTTGCCAACAGCACTTGCTCGTCCGCCACCACAAAAGCGGGTTTGAGTCTGTTTATGCCAACCTTTTCCCTCCTACCCCCCAAATCTAGCAAAAAATGCTTGTCCCCTGTTTCCAACACTCTGAACGGCCCATCATAAGGTGGTCGCAGTGGGGTGTGATGTGCGTCATGTCTGATAAAAACAAACTCTGCGTTTTTCAAAGTTTTAGGCACAAAAACGCGCGGAAAACTGTGATGAACGGGGCCCGGCAGCGTGCCTGCATCAATGCTACGCTGCAACAGCTGAGACGGGGAGCTGCTTGGCGCAGGATTATCTGGGAGAAACTCCCCGGGCAGCCGAAATGGCTGTGTGAAAACGAGTTCAGCTGGGGAAGCTTCTAAGTCTTCTTTAGGCGCAGAACGCAACCCCAATAAAACCCATGGTAGCTTGTCTACCCAATTTGCATCCATCAGTGACGCCCTGAGAGCCGCTTTCAATGACCTATGAAAACGTTCGCATAACCCATTAGCCTGAGGATTGTACGCGGTTGTGCGGTGAATTGTGACTCCCAGGCTGCGGGCCATTGCTGACCAAAGTTCGGAAACAAATTGAGGGCCTCTGTCGGATGTAATGTCCGTCGGGACTCCAAAACGCGCCACCCATGCAGTTACAAACGCGCACGCCACCTCCTCGGCTGTGGTTGACGACAAAGGAACCACCTCCGGCCAACGCGTGGTGCGGTCCACCATTGTCAGAAGGTGCGTGCACCCCTGCGATGGCGGGAGGGGACCCACGAGGTCCACGTGAACGTGGTCAAACCTCTTAGCCGGAATGTGAAATGGCTCCAAGGGAGCCCTCGTGTGTCTGTGTACCTTGGCTCGTTGGCACGCCATGCAGGCTGCCGCCCACTCTTTCACTTGTTTGCGGAGGGCGGGCCACACAAATTTTTCTGCTACCATTTTGACCGACGCGCGCACCCCCGGGTGCGCCAAAGAATGAATCGAGTCAAAAACACGGCGGCGCCACGCTGCCGGTACCACGGGACGCGGTCGCCCCGTGGAGACATCACAGATTAGGGGGGGCACACCGTCTTGCAGCACCTTGCTCTCCAGCCTTAACCCTGTTGGTCCAGACTGGAGCGCGCGCACATCCGCGTCACTAACCTGCTCCGCAGCCATGGCTGTGTAATCTCTCCCCACGCGGACAGGGGCAGCCACGGCGCGCGAGAGGCAGTCTGCCACTACATTCAGTTTACCCGACACATGCTGAATATCGGTAGTAAACTCTGAGATCGCGGCTAGCTGTCTCTGCTGCCAGCCAGACCACGGTTCTGAAACTTTGGCCAATGTTAGTGGCTTGTGGTCAACAAACGCGGTGAAACAGCGCCCTTCTAGCCAGAACTGGAAGTGGCGAATGGCCAAATGGAGAGCCAGCAACTCCCTGTCAAACGCACTGTATTTACGTTCACTATCGCGCAAGGTCCTGCTGAAAAAGGCGAGCGGCTGCCAAGCCCCGGCTACATGCTGCTCCACGACCGCCCCTATGGCCACATCTGACGCGTCAGTGGTGAGCGTTATGCGGGCCGTTGGGTCTGGATGTGCCAACAACGCAGCGTCTGCCAGGGCTGCTTTGACTTCCGAGAACGCTCGCTCCCGCTCTGGGGACCACTCGATCTTATTCGCGGGTTTCTGTTTTTTGAGCACAGCATACAGCGGTTGCATGAGCTGTGCTGCGTGGGGGAGGAAACGGTTATAAAAATTGACCATTCCCAAAAACTCCTGTAACGCCCTGACCGTCTGCGGCCGGGGGAAATCTGCTACCGCGCGCACTTTGTCAGGAAGCGGAACCGCTCCTTCGGGGGAGACGCGGTGTCCTAAAAAATCGATCTGCGTCACCCCGAACTGACACTTCGCTGGGTTGATTATTAACCCGTGACCTCCCAACCTCCAGAAAACTGCCGCGAGGTGGTTTTCGTGTTCGTCTTCGGACGCGCTGGCTACCAAGATATCGTCCAAGTAGACGAACACGAAAGGGAGATCGTGCAGCACCGCGTCCATCATGCGTTGGAACGTCTGTGCAGCCCCTTTAAGCCCGAATGGCATGCGTAAAAACTCAAATAGGCCAAATGGAGTCACTACCGCTGTTTTGGGTATGTCCTCAGCGCGCACTGGGACTTGGTGGTAACCGCGGACCAAGTCTATTTTAGAAAAAACGCGCGCCCCTGCCAAATGCACGGAAAAATCTTGGATATGAGGGATTGGGTAGCGGTCATGCGCTGTGGCATTGTTCAACCTGTGGAAATCCCCGCAAGGTCGCCACGAGCCGTCAGCTTTCGGGACCATGTGTAGCAGGGAGGCCCATGGGCTGTTCGAACACCTGATAATGCCCAACCTCTCCAGGTTGGCAAACTCCTCGCGCGCTATGGCCAGTTTAGCTGCGTCCAAGCGCCGAGGTTTTGCAAAAACGGGCGACCCTGTGGTGGTAATAAAATGTTCCACCCCGTGTTTAGCGACGGCTGCCGAAAATGTGGGAACCGTGAGTGCTGGGAACTGAGTGAGCAGTGTGTGGAACTTACCGCTTGCAGCTGTGACGTTGGCTTGTGCTATTGGCCGGGCCGCTCGAGCTGTACATGAAATAGAGTCACAAGAAAGTGCATTAACCAGGCGCCTGTTAGCGACATCAACCAACAAACCATGTGAGCACAAAAAATCAGCCCCCAGTATATTGAAATTCAATGCTGCTATGACAAAAGTCCACTCAAATGTACGGCCGTGTAGAGACAGAAGCAGAGTCCTCTCACCAAAGGTCTTAATCTCCAAGCCGTTCGCTGCTGCCATCTCGGGACCGCTGGAACCTGCCAGCCGGTCGGCGTAGGAAGGCGTGATGAAACTCAGCTGGGCGCCTGTGTCCACGAGGAAATGCCTCCCGGAGTGTGCATCCTTCAAGTAAAGCAGCTTGTTCTCCTCCCCGAGGGTTGCAGCTGCTACCGACCCCCGGTCTTGGCGTTTTCCCGAGCGCTTGAACTGGCACGGTGGTATACATTTGCGTGCCTTCTCTGCAAAGCGGCGGTGATAGAAACAAAGGATGTCTCCTCCGTGTTCCTTGGCGCCCACCGCCGTTGTCGTCGTGGGTTCTGCTACCGCCGTCCCTGGCTCCCTGCCATCTCCGGCCGTCGCGCTGTGCTCCATCGCTGCCGCCGTGGCCGCGCGCTCTCTGCTGGCGTTGACAATCCGATGTGCCTCCCGGGCCAGCGCACGGTAGTCCCGGTGGGCCAACAACGGCGAACTGGCCAGGGCTGCTCTCACCGCTGACAGCAGGGTCCTGAGGAAGAGGTGGGTAAAGATGAAGTGGTCATCGTCCGAGCCTTTCAACCTCAGCATCTTCTCCATCAGGTCAACGGGCATGCAATCTCCCAACTCGGTCAGCGCCAGGAGTCTCTCTGCTCTCTCCTCAACCGAGAGAGTGTAGTGCTGGATGAGTGTAGCCTTCAATGCGCCGTATTTGTTGCTGGTTGATGGCTGCTCCAGAAGGCTCTCCACATGCTACGCCGTGTGGTTATCGAGCTTTGCGATCACATGGTAGAATTTCGTGTCATCTACCGATATTCCCCGGAGGGCAAACTGTGCCTTGACCAAGTGGAGCCAGGAGTGCGGGTTGTGCTGCCAAAAGTCCGGTAGCTGGACCGTAACGGTGTACGCTTGGCTGGGGGCTCCCAATGAGGCTGGCCCCAGGGAATTCTCTTCTTGCTGCATGCTACATCTTGGGTCACCAGTGTGGAGTGTGTAATTGACGAGGCTGTGGGCTATATTAATCATATATTCCATAACCTACATATGTTGAAGCATGTGGGAATGTTTGGTGATTACATATGTAAGGCGACTTCACACCTCAGAAAGGACAAAGACTCTCAACCGCCAATGAAGAACAAAGACGTTCCCAGACACTGCGGTGGAGACCGGAGGAGCTGCCCTCACCCCCCAGGGCCATGAGGAGGAGTACGGAGACAATGGGGGGATTAAGATAATGAGGGATGTCAGCCTTTGATATGCATGTCTTTTGTTATGTGCAAGTATAAGTTCACAGAGCCGGAGGTATTCGGCCTCTTTTCTTGCTTCTGCTTCTGCACTTAGATGAGACTTGTTAGAGGAGCTGATAATAAACTTTGGTTTATATATCACACCGCCTCGTTCTTCCAAGCTCTTCTACACTGGTGACCCCTGACGCGAGTATGGACCTGAGGCGTTCCCCCGCGATCGACTCATCTGTGGCGACCCAGGCAGACACCGGCGCCCATGCAGACAGGGGAACAGATGGACGATGTTCCCCCCCAGCAGAAGTGATAGAGAGGGCTCAACCGAGCACCAGCGCCGCTGAGAGAGCCGAGGCAAGGCATTCTCACCCTGCGGACACAGCAGTGATGGTCTACACAAATGCCGTCGCTGTCAAGCTGCCGGACTTCTGGCAGGAAGACCCCGCCTCGTGGTTTCAACAAGCTGAAGCCCAGTTTACACTGGCGGGCATCACGGCCGACGATACGAAGTTCTATCACATCATCGCCAAACTCGACGCCGCCACTTCGAGGTGTGTGCGGAGCATAATCCGGCGGCCGCTGGCCCAAGACAAATATGAAATACTGAAAGCAACCATCGTGGCAAATTACGTCCCCTCAGCCGAAGAGAGAGCCGAGAGGATTCTGGCGGTCTACGGCCACAGAGGATGCAGACCTAAAGCCCTCATGGAGGACTTGCTGCAGCTTAAAGAGGAGGACAATGACAACTTCCTCTTCCTATTCGTATTCCTCAGCACGCTGCCGCCACACATGAGAGGGACGCTCGCCAACATGCGATGCAACACCCAGCAAGACTTCCGCGTGCTGGCCCACGAAGCTCAACGACTCGTCAATGCCTGCAGGGAACAGACACCCACAGCAGCATCCGCAGACCTCAACGCTGATGCCCAGAGCCACGGCGAGCCTCAACCCACGGAGCAGATCCAGCCCGCGGTGACAGCGACACGACCAAAACGTAACAGACGGAGCGATGTTTGTTATTACCACCACCGCTTCGCCGAGAAGGCTCACAAATGTGTTCCCCCCTACAAATTTAAACGCCAAAGCCGAGAGCCGTTAACGGCAGCGGTTCTCAGCGAGAAGAGTAAGCTATTATATGTGACGGACGGACACACCGGCAAGCAGTTCCTTATTGACACAGGAGCTCAACTGAGTTTCGTCATGCCCTCCCAAGCAGATCGAGCCATGGGCACCCGGGGCAATGGAGCGGTGGCAGCCAACGGCTCCAGCATTGATACTTTCGGCGAAAAGAGCCTGCACCTCCACATCCACGGCCGCAACTACAGATGGACATTTGTTGTAGCGGCGGTGAGTTTTAACTTGTTGGGCGCAGACTTTTTGTGTGCACACGGGTTATTAGTTGATCTAGCGAATAGACGCTTGGTTAATGCACTGTCCTTTGCTTCTATTCCCTGCTCAGCCCGAGTTTCTCCACCACCTGTGCAGGCCAGCGTCACCACAGCAGGAGGTAAGTTTGAGCAACTCCTCACCCAATTTCCAGCACTCACAATTCCCAAATTCTCAGCCACTGTGGCTAAACACGGGGTTGAACACTTTATTCCCACAACGGGCCCACCCGTATTTGCCAAAGCTCGCCGCTTAGACGCGGCCAAACTCACCATAGCTCGGGACAAGTTTACTACCCTTGAAAAATTAGGCATTGTTAGACGCTCGAAGAGCCCCTGGGCCTCGCCACTTCACATGGTTCCGAAATCCGACGGTTCTTGGAGACCGTGCGGAGATTACCGCAGATTAAACAATGCGACAGCGCATGACCGCTACCCAATTCCTCACATTCAGGATTTTTCACTGCATCTGGCGGGTGCGCGCATTTTTTCAAAAATAGACCTGGTCCGCGGTTATCATCAAGTCCCAGTTCGAGAAGAGGACATTCCTAAAACAGCGGTAATAACCCCTTTCAGCCTTTTTGAATTTTTGCGGATGCCTTTCGGCCTCAAAGGCGCTGCTCAAACTTTTCAGCGGATGATGGACGCAGTATTACGCGACCTTCCTTTTGTTTTCGTCTACCTCGACGACATGCTAGTAGCCAGCTCGTCTGAGGAAGAACACGAGCAGCACCTCACTACGGTTTTTCAGAAACTAGAAGAGCACGGGTTAATAATCAATCCAGCCAAATGCAAATTCGGCGTGTCGCAAATTGATTTTTTAGGACACAGAGTTTCTCCGAAAGGGGCAGTCCCATTTCCAGACAAAGTTCTTGCGATAAAAAGTTTCCCCCGGCCACAAACGGTCAAATCGCTGCAAGAATTTTTAGGAATGGTTCATTTTTACAACCGTTTCCTCCCCCACACAGCTCAGCTCATGCAGCCCTTATATGACGCGCTCAGAAAACAGAAAGCTTCCAACGCGGTCGAATGGACCCCAGAGCGCGAACGCGCCTTTGCGGAAGTAAAGAGCACTCTAGCTAATGCCACATTGTTAGTTCACCCCGATCCCTCGGCCCGCATTGCACTAACCACAGACGCTTCGGACCTAGCTATAGGGGCAGTTGTAGAACAACATGTCAGCGGGATCTGGCAACCTTTGGCATTCTTCAGCAAAACGCTAAACCAAACTGAGCGTAAGTACAGCACTTTTGACAGGGAGCTGCTAGCGCTTCATTTATCCATCCGCCACTTCCAGTTCTGGTTAGAAGGGCGGAGTTTTTGGCTTTTGTAGACCACAAACCGCTCACCTTTGCGATGGCTAAACTTTCAGAACCATGGTCAGGCAGGCAACAAAGACAGCTGGCTGCGATTTCAGAGTTCACCACAGACATTCGACATGTGGCAGGCAAACTTAACGTGGTAGCAGACTGCCTCTCTCGCGCTGTGACATCGCCAGAGCACGAGGAGACAGATTATACTGCCTCAGCCACAGAACTCTTCACTAACGCGGACACATACGCAGCACCTATCCATGCAGGGATAGATTATGCACCCATGGCTGAGGAACAAAGCGGTGACGCGGACGTGCGCGCACTCCTGTCTGGACCAACAGGGTTAAGGCTGGAGGAAAGGGGTTTACGCGACGGCGTGCCCCCCCTAATATGCGATATTTCAACCGGCCGACCTCGCCCGTTAGTCCCAGCCACATGGCGCCGCCGTATTTTTGACTCAATTCACTCCCTCGCGCACCCAGGTGTGCGCGCCTCGGTTAAAATGGTCGCCGAAAAGTTTGTGTGGCCTGGCCTGCGCAAAAACGTAAAAGAATGGGCAAAAACTTGCATTTCTTGTCAGCGCGCCAAAATTCACAAACACACGAAAGCCCCTCTGGAGCCTTTTCCAATCCCTGCTAGAAGGTTCGACCACGTTCATGTCGACCTCGTGGGGCCACTACCTTCCTCCCAAGGTTTCACACACCTGTTAACAATGATAGACCGCACCACGCGCTGGCCAGAGGCAGTCCCTCTGGCGTCAACTACAGCGGAGGAAGTCGCTCGCGTTTTTTTGACAAACTGGGTGGCACGTTTCGGCGTCCCATCGGACATCACGTCCGATAGAGGACCTCAATTTGTCTCGGAGCTTTGGTCAGCCGTGTCCAGCAGCTTAGGGGCGACAATTCACCGCACCACCGCTTATCACCCTCAGGCTAATGGGTTATGCGAGCGTTTTCACAGGTCTTTAAAAGCCGCCCTCAGAGCCTCACTAACGGATACAAATTGGGTAAATAAACTTCCCTGGGTTTTATTGGGGTTGCGTGCTGCGCCTAAAGAGGATCTAGACGCCTCTCCAGCAGAATTAGTTTTTGCACAACCTCTCAGGCTCCCGGGTGAATTTTTACCAGAGAACCCAGAGCCAGGGCATCTTCCAGCCTCGAGGTTTTTAGACAGCAACGGACCGGACTCTCTCCCCGGACCGGCACATCACTCTTTTCCACGGGTTTTTGTCCCCCAAGCTCTAAAAAACGCTGAATTCGTTTTTGTTAGGCATGAAGCTTTAAAACCAACTTTCCGCCCAGCATACGATGGGCCATTCAGAGTGCTGGAACCTGGTGATAAACACTTTGTGCTTGATTTTGGGGATAGAAAAGAAACAGTCAGCACTGACAGACTTAAACCTGCCTTCTTGTTGAGAGACGAGCCTGCACAGTTGGCGAGAGCACCTCGGCGGGGTAGACCCCCCAAGAGAAAAGACTCAGCCCCCCTGCAGGGAACAAATAATCACTCTCCTCCCCAAGCTGCAGATTCCTTACAGGAAGGTCCCAGCAGGACGCCTAAGCGGACCCACAGCAGACTCGGGAGAAGATTAAAACCCAGACGGCACAGGGACTGATGCAAACTACTCAACAGCTGTTCACTAATTGTGCTGTAACAGTTTAGGACTGACTTGTGATTTTACTATGCTGTTATGATTACCACTGAACTCTCTTAGGAGCATGGCTGCTGGAAAGTTTCTTCTGTGGCAAGAGGTATAGCAGTTAGTATGTCATAGTAATTATCTTAAACTGTGAATTTTTCTATTGTCCTTTTCTTAGTCGTTTGGGGGGGCTGTGGGCTATATTAATCATATATTCCATAACCTACATATGTTGAAGCATGTGGGAATGTTTGGTGATTACATATGTAAGGCGACTTCACACCTCAGAAAGGACAAAGACTCTCAACCGCCAGTGAAGAACAAAGACGTTCCCAGACACTGCGGTGGAGACCGGAGGAGCTGCCCTCACCCCCCAGGGCCATGAGGAGGAGTATGGAGACAATGGGGGGATTAAGATAATGAGGGATGTCAGTCTTTGATATGCATGTCTTTTGTTATGTGCAAGTATAAGTTCACAGAGCCGGAGGTATTCGGCCTCTTTTCTTGCTTCTGCTTCTGCACTTAGATGAGACTTGTTAGAGGAGCTGATAATAAACTTTGGTTTATATATCACACCGCCTCGTTCTTCCAAGCTCTTCTACAGAGGCATGTTTTTGTCTCAAGGCAGTTTATTACACGTCTCCAACATGAGCAAAGTAGAAAGAGAACATCTCAGAACAAACTCGTCCCTTATATACTCAGGTCTCCCCACAGCTCACAAGTCACATTGCATTCAAATCCAAAGTAACAATGCATCTCCTCTTTAATCCCTTAATATCACCCCCACAGTCTTAGGCCCACAAAGGATCCTCCAGGCTGTCTCTTGCATACCAAAGCTAACACTTTCACAGCTTCCTGTTATCTCCAAGGAAACTCTGCCTTTGTTCTTATCTAAGATGTAAGGCCTTATGTAAGTCATAATGTAGGTCACATGTGTGGCTACAGTATATATATATATATAAGTATAATGTGAATTTCACAGTTAATATGTGTCTTTCTTCTAAAACTTATGCCAGTCATCTGACTGGTACCAGCCAATCACCAGCCCCTCTCTGTTGGACAACGCTCCCTTTCATTCTATTGGTCAGTTACAGACAAAGGACTGCTTTTTTATTGGACCATAGTCCATTCAAATCTCCCACGATAGCCGATAATTGGTTCTTCCTGCTGCCAGTCATATGTTATGACCAAAGAATTGCTCTCATTTAAAAGAGGGAAACACCCTAGTAGATCAGAGGGTTCTTTCAGTTGCCTTTCAGTTGTTGTTCAGTTCAGTTCTCTCTGTTGTCCTTCTGAAGACTTTTTGTCTCTTCTGTGTGCGTTTTTTTTTTTCTCTGGTATCTGAGGAGAGATCACCTTTCTTGTTGAGCTCAACCTCTCTTGGTGTAAAACTCCAAACCTCCGTTTTTCCCTCTCCTCTGACGCTGTGTTTATTCTGCTAAACCTTTTCTACTGATTTTCCTTAACTCACCGTTAAAGTGGACTGATAGTGATTTTTGAACTTTTTCCTCAAGACTGTCTCACCCACATACCACGATGTCAGAAGAACTAGGATTTCATGGGTGGAACTGTTTTACATCCATTTTTCCTTCGGTTCTGTGGTTCTTGTCAGCTGGTGGACATCCCAAAGTTGCGGGCCAGGGAAGGACCTGTTGCCTAGGAGAAGACGTCACCTGCCCCAGGGGCCAGCCGCCCACTCTACTGCCGGCTCCACTGTTATCCTGCTGCTGAGTCTGAGCGACCACTGAACCAACTGGGGAGGACTGCGGGCAGTCTTCCCCATTTGCCATCTCCTGGCATTGACCAAAGATCATTGCTGGACTCTGAAGACACAACGGGTCGTAAGCTAGACTACAACTTTATATTTGCTGGGCTAAAGGTGATGTCTAATTTTAATTGAATATGACAAATTTTTCATGTTAAAAGTTAGTCCATAAGCTATGATAGAAGCTATAAAGCTGAAGGAAGAATAATATTCTTCTTTCATTAAACTCCATTTTTTATAGAGTAACTCAGAATTTCCTTTTTCATATAATCAGCTTTTATCATTTTCTCTTTAAAATTGCATCCAATTTTATGCATATTTTGTTGGAGTTACTTCACAGTCTCCCATTGCATTACAGTTACAAATTCAAAATCTGGTTTCTCTTGTTTCCACAAAGGTTTAACTGTAGACTTTATGCTCAGAAATCTGTTACCAGTTAATATGATATTTGATACATGTTGATCATTTCACCTGCTTACAAATCAATTGAATGTAATGTCATTTAACTTGAGTTTGATCATTAAAACTGTTAATGGTATATAGAAGTTTCTGCTTGATTTCTTTTTGTGTCTGCTTTCCTGGGTCAAGGCAGAATAATTCACGAATTTGAGACTGGTTCATGAAAAGTACAAGGATTAGTTATTAATAAATTGTCCAGGGTTTGGACTGGTGCCCCAAAATGAGTTTTTTTCTGTTCTTTGTTGTGTGTGCGTAGACCTGAAGTGAACCTTCATTTCCACACACACCTATAGGTGTAAATTAAATAATCTTTGTACCTTATAACTAATTGCTCCTACACCACCGTACAATACGAATACCTGTTGGTGCTGGGACTCATCGAGTGGATGGCTGTCTTGGGCTCCCCGGCTCAGACAAATGGACACCCTGGCATAATGATTCAAGCGTCCATATCTACTGCATCGTTTCCATCTTGCTGGGCACCCTCTTGCTTTATGGTGGTGCGTCGCTGACCCACAACCCCTGCAAACGGGGTTTCCCAGGGAAGACCTTCGGCTAGCAGCTTTGGCTTCATAATCTTCGGGTCCACAACATTAGCTGAGGTGGGCGGCTCCTGCGGCTTCTGTGACTGGTGCCAGTTTAGCTCCGAAGCTAGCTTATCAGCGGCCTCCAACTGGAGAGCTAGCTTGATGGCTCTAGCTAGTGTCAAGTCATTAGGCGCCATTAATAGCCTAGCACGCAGTCCAGCATTGCACATGTGCTCAGCCAATTGGTCTCACACCATCTCATCTTCCAGTGGCCCTGGAAAACGGCACTCGCTAGCTAGCTGTGTCAGGTCAGCAACATACTGGTGGATTTTTATTTTTTTTTTAGGGATAGGCTCACCAACACGTTGGCATCTCTGGCGAAAACGACTTCTCCGTACAGTCAAGCTGTCTGGGTTGGCGAAATGGTTAGCTAGCAACTCCACGATGTCCTCGTACGAGTCCGATGCACCGAGCGATAGCAGGATCTTCTGGCCTTCAATACCCAGGTTGTGGACAAGGAGCGTGTTATTTCTGAATAATGAGGGATGGGAGTCACCATTAACTGAACACTGAACTGCTTTATTCCCGTCGTCGGCCTCCGTTGGTCTATGATGACCATGGAAGAGAATCCTAAACATCTACTCTGCTGGAACAGCACCGCCTGTGGCTGAACAGGCCGATGCGCACCGGTGTTCTACCTTCCAGCGTTGGGCGTTGGTAGGATTCAAGTCTGGGCAGGAAGATATGGAGGACATGATGTTACCCATGCAGCATGTCCCCCCTCTCCACGTCACTGATGAATCCAAGGGAACAGCAGGGCTGCTATAGTTTGGCACCAGCGCCGTCGCAGGAGCTGCCAGAACGATGTTGAGCACAACAGAGAACTGCCTTAGGGGCTCCGACTCCGGATTTTTCCTCAGGGTTGACTCCTGAAGCCTTTCCAGTGACCAGGTATGCCGCAAGGCAGCGGATGTTTGAAATCAGGGTTTACCTTCCCCTAGATGGGCTACCTTCCCAGGTTGACGAGCCACCATCTACCCGAAGCATCTGGTTTTAAGGCGCCAGAGATCCGCCCTCGCCCCTTCTCCTATTAGTAAAAGCAGTTCCGCCGGGCTTAGAGACTAAACCACACGGGCAGGCTAGGAGTTGGACTTAGTTGTCAGAGGCTTTTCGAGACGCACGCCGTAAGGAGCATTTTATGAGCACTGGGAGCTTAACCCCAGTGCCGCTCCTGGCTATGACAACCTTGGAACCAATTCCCGTGTACAACACAATATATACTACAGCTGTAGCCCACCTTACGTCATTGCTCTCCCACCCCTAGCTGAGCTATGACAAGCCGCAAAACATAGTTCTCATATATAGCATTTCCCCCCCTTCACAAAGCCCCAGACCCCTGACTTCCACAATGAACATATTAACATTAATGCAAACATTTCCATCAATTTAACTGGTTCTCCCTTTATTTTTTTGTAAAACATATAACCATAACACCAACCAGGCAAGACCAGGCTGACTAAACAAGTGTCTGGGTAGACTGCCAGAACGCCCCACCCTGTTGGAGCGGATTATTCTGCCACTTAATCCCAACAGGCGTCAAACATTGCAGCTCTCAGTATATAAGCAGTATACAGCACCAGTAAATACAGCCTATAAGTACCTGGGTGTTCATCTGAACAATAAACTAGACTGGTCACACAATACTGATGCACTCTACAAGAAGGGACAGCGCAGGCTGTTCCTGCTGAGGAGACTCAGGTCTTTTGGTGTACAAGGCGCGCTGCTGAAGACATTCTATGACACGGTGGTGGCATCAGCCATCACTTTTGGAGTGGTCTGCTGGGGCAGTGGCATTACTGCAGCCGATAGGAAGAGACTGAACAAACTGATCAAGAAAGCTAGCTCTGTCCTGGGGCAGCGCCTTGATCCAGTGGAGGAGATAGGAGAGAGAAGGACGGTGGCTAAACTGTCATCTCTGCTGGAGTCCGAGTTCCACCCTATGCAGGACATACTGAATGCACTGAGGAGCTCATTTAGCAGCAGACTACATCATCCCAGGTGCACAACCGAGAGGTTTCGCAGGTCCTTCCTACCAACGGCTGTCAGACTGTACAACCTAAGCAGGGCTGCTTGCAGAGATAGCAAAAAGACGTAACAAACTAATAGTTTTTTGAATGCAAAAGATGCAATAGACTTACACAATGGTCCCCTCCAGCATACAACTAGGAAAATACCGGTCGCTATGGAGAGTGAGAATATGTATGGGCACATAATCATACCATGTAGGATAACTAAGTAGACGGTTGTGCTGTTTCATCCCATCTAGCAACAATGCTCTGCACTGTGTGTGTTTATATATTTACATATTTATTCCATCTAGCTACAGTGCTCCGCACTGGGTGTGTTTATGTTTATATATCTATATATTTATTCCATCTAGCTACAATGCTCCGCACTGTGTGTTTATATATCTACATATTATTCCATCTAGCTACATTGCTCCGCACTGTGTTTACATATTCATACATTTATTCCATCCAGCTACAATGCTCTGCACTGTGTGTCTGTGTGTGTGTATATATATATATATATATATTATAGTAATATGTACATATGTATATTAGCTGCTCTTGCTTGCTTGTTTTTTGTTTTGTTTTGGGGTTTTTTCTTGCCTTCTGATTGTTGCTCTGAGTGTTGCTATCCCTGTGCTGTTGCAATCCTGGAATTTCCCCGTTGTGGGACTAATAAAGGCTTATCTTATCTTATCTTATCTTATCTTATAATCCTTCAGGTACCTGGGCCTCTGACAAACTCTAGTCGGCATCCCTTAGGGGGGACTCTGCACTTGGCACTGTCGGCCTCGCCTGGGGACCCTCGTCATTCCAGTCCTACCAGTCCCAGCTCACATCAGACCGCCCCACTGCAGTCCCCGTCTTCTGTTCTGGTGGTGACTTCCTCAACTTACCGGCCTGGCTCTTGGAATGCTCGGTGAAACGTCACTTGTGGTAACGTATCGTCACTTCCTGTATTGCTGTCTGTCCATGTGGTTTGCTCTCCTCACTCTCCTGAGGTTTTTGCTTTTAATTGTATTTTAACCACTTTTTTCCGTCTACCGTTAGTTCTCACTTCTGTTTCTCAAGCCTCTTGCACCTGTGTGCGCACTCCATGTCACCTAATCACTCTCTTTAGCCTTCTGTTCACCTTTCATCAGTGTTTTTTTTTAGCTTCGGGTTAGCCACTAGTTATGGCTACTAGCTCTCCTTCCTCTCCTCTTCTGCTGTGCTCTCTCTGTCAGATGTTTAGCTACTCCTCTGCCTCTTTTAGTGATAATGGTAAATGTAATATGTTGTCTTTTTAAGGCGCTCGAGGCGAGGTTGTCTGATTTGGAATCCCGGCTCTGCTGCATTGAAACACCATCTGCGCCAGTTACTCTCGACGGACGACCCCTAGCTGCAGCGGAGCTTGCTAGCATAGGCCCTGTTAGCGGTCCTCCGGCTCTCCTCAGCAGCGAGGAGACTGGGTGGGTGACGGTGAGAAGGAAGCCTAGTCGCAAAGCCCCGGTACACCACCAACCTGTTCACGTTTCTAATCGTTTTTCCCCGCTCAACGACACACCCGCTGAGGAAAAAACTCTGATCATTGGCGACTCTGTAGTCAGAAACGTGAACCTAGAGACTCCAGCGGCCATAGTCAAATGCATTCCTGGGGCCAGAGCAGGCGACATCGAGTCAAATTTGAAAATGCTGGCTAAAAGTAACTGTAAATACTCCACAATTGTTATTCACGCCGGCATTAATGACATCTGTCTCCAGCAGTCGGAAGTCATGAAACTTAATGTAGAATCGGTGTGTGACTTTGCCAAAACAATGTCGGACTATGCAGTATTCTCTGGGCCCCTCCCCAACCTGACTAGTGATGACATGTTTAGCCACTCGTCATCCTTCAACCGCTGGCTGTCTGTGTGGTGTCCTGCAAAGTATGTGGGCTACATTGACAATTGGAGCTCATTTTGGGGAAAACCTGGTCTTTTAAGACGAGACAGCATCCATCCCACTTTGGATGGTGCGTCTCATTTATCTAGCAATCTGGTATCTTTTTTATCCAAATTTCCAAAATCTTGACAACTCAGAGTTGGGACCAGGAAGCAGAGTCGCAGTCTTACACGCCTCTCTGCAGCTCCTCTTCATCCGCCACCCCTCAACTTAGCCCCTGTCTTCCCCATCAGAGAATCATTGTCTGCTCCCTCCAAAGCAAATAAAAATATAATATATAAGCATCCCAAAGTGATTAAGCAAAAAGTTGGTGAAACTCAAACTAAACATGAAGCCTCTAAATTGAATGATTTGGCCTCTGTTCCTCCTCATAATTTAAAAATTAAATGCGGTTTGTTAAATATTAGGTCTCTAACTCCCAAGTCTCTGTTAGTCCATGATCTGTTAATTGATCATCAGACTGATTTAATATCCCTTACAAAGACTTGGTTAGGGCAAGAAGATTATGTTGGTTTAAATGAATCAACTCCCTCTGGTTATTTAAACTGTCAAAATCCCAGAAGTTCTGGTCGTGGAGGAGGAGTAGCAACAATTTACCATTCCAAATTACTAGTTAATGTAAACCAAAAAGCATGTTATATTTCCTTTGAGGGCCTGGTCCTCAGTTATTGGGCACTTTAGCAATTTTAGGCTAAACCCAATTTTATTTGCCATAGTTTATCGTCCTCCATCAACCTACTCAGAATTTTTATTCGAATTTGCTGATTTCTTAGCTGATTTAGTGCTGAAATCAGATAGAATAATTATAGTAGGGGACTTTAATATACATGTAGATGTTGATAGTGACTGCCTTAATGTGGCATTTAATTCAATATGAGACTCGATTGGGTTTTCTCAGAAAGTAAGAAATTCTACTCATTATCTCCACCATACGTTGGACCTTGTGCTGACATATGGCATAGAAATAGAAAATCTGGTAGTGTCTCCTCATAACCCTGTACTGTCATACCATTGTCTGTTAACCTTTGATTTTACTATTTCTGACTATTTGGCTCCTAAAGAAAAATATTACTACAGTAGATGCCTCTCAGATGATGCTGTTACCAAATTTATGCACATTGTTTCCTCTATGCCATGTGTCAACACAACGGAAATAAGCTATAGACAGCTTGTTCCTTCTGTAATTGATAGCATGGTGGATAGTGTTACAGCTTCTCTGCATCAGACTCTAGATTTGGTGGCCCCCTTAAAAAAGAAAAAGTCTAATCAGAGATTTCTAACTCCTTGGTTCAACACAGAAATTCGTAGCTTAAAACAGAAGACTCATCAATTAGAAAGAAAATGGCGCTCCACTAATTTAGATGAAATCTATTTAGCTTGGAGAAATCATCTTTTAATGTATAAAAAATCTCTTAGAAAAGCTAGAATGAGTTATTATTCTGCATTAATAGAAGACGGGCCTCCGCTGGGCCTAGACGGGGCCCAGCGGAGGAGCCGCCTAGCCAGACGGCGACGAGTGGCTGTGATCGGTGGATTCCGGCTGCGCCGGCGGTGCACGACATAACTGGCCAGGTAGACGGAGGCAGGCGCCGGTGATAGACGGCGGTGATCTGCGGAGCTGAGCAGCGTCACTCGGCGGAGAAGCTGCGCAGGAGCGGCGGGTCCAGTAGTGACCGAGCTAGTTGAGGCCTAGCCGGATTCTCTGCTTATTTCTATCCACAGGTCAGTAAAATGCCACCCAAAAAAGAGGAAATGGAAGAAATTAAAAAAACTCTGAACTTTGTGTTAGATGAACTGGCCAAAGTGACTAGCCAGCAGGACAAAATATTAGACCTAATACAGGAGGTACAAGCCCTACATTCAATAATAAAAGAAAAAGACAAAAAAAATATGGACCTGGAGCAACACGGGCGTCTTTTGGAGCAACGCGTTGAGGATCTTGAACAAGGTTCTCGCATTGATGACATAGTTATAAGTGGACTAGACATCAGATATCAGTCGTACGCCCATGCCGCTACAGGACTGAGTGGTGAACATGCTTCCATAAGTGAATCAATGTCCTTAGAAAACCAAGTGCTTCAGTTCCTTAATGATAAAGACATTAAGGTAGAAGCCAATGCGATCTCAGCCTGTTATGCTTTACCGAAGAAAGATAACAAAACAAAGAAATCAATTGTGATGCGCTTTGTGAACAGGAGGGTGAAAAATGACATACTGAGGCAGGCCAAAAAACTAAAGGAAACTCAAGTTTACCTAAATGAACACCTGACAAAAAAAAAAACGCTGAATTAGCACGGCAGGCACGGATGCTAAAGAAACATAATAAGATACAGTCAACCTGGACAAGAAATTGTAGAATTTGGATTAAACTAAATGGAACACCTGAGCAAGCAAAAAGTATAATGATCAGAGATGCTACTGACTTAGATAAATACAAATGAACACTGACTATGAAACACAGAGTGAGGAAACTCAAACTCTAAAAATATGCCACTATGCTGAACATAAACCACAAGAGATGGAGAATGATATTGATCCTGATAACCACTTTTTCAATAATATTCATAACCACTGTGAATATTACACTGAAAAGCAATTCAAAAGTCAAGTGCAATTAGATGGTAAACTGTCAATAATACACTTCAATAGCAGAAGTCTTAACAAAAACTTCTCACAGATTCAGGACTATTTAAAACAGCTAAACAGAAAATTCACAGCTATAGCAGTCTCTGAAACCTGGCTTAATGCAGACCAGGCTCCCCTGATGGCAATAGAGGGATATCAGATGTTTAACATTAACAGATCTCAAAAAAAGGGTGGTGGTGTTGCACTGTATATTGATGACCTATATAGATGTAAGCTTGTAAATGAAATGTCCTCAGCACTACCAGGGATTCTGGAATGTGTTACTGTTGAGATTGACCTAGACAAAACAAAAAATCTAATCATAAGCTGCATATACAGAACGCCGGGAACTTGCATTGAGACATTCAGAGATAAATTAGTCGAGCTGTACAATAATATTACTAGTAAGAAAATGGTAGCAATTTGTGGAGATTTCAATATTGATCTACTTAATCCACATCAACAAAATGTAGTTACAGAGTTCATGAACTCTATGTACAGCATGAGTCTATATCCCACAATAACACATCCCAGTAGAATCACAGCTCACTCTGCTACACTTATTGACAACCTGTTTGTCAATGTTCTCGACAAGAAAATAGAAAGTGGATTATTGATAAATGATATAAGCGACCACTTGCCAATCTTTGCACTTATCCATGGCCACACGGGGCCCAACCCAGAAAAAATCTCAAAATCGTTCAGACACAAATCACCAAACGCAATCAGTTCTTTTAAAGAGGACTTGCTGAACCAAGACTGGACAGAAGTCTATGTATCAGATGTAAATGAAGCCTATGACACATTTACAAACATTGTAACCACTCTTTATGAAAAAAACTGCCCATTAGTTAAAAAAAAGCTTAAACACAAATTTACTGACAAACCATGGCTAACCAAAGGACTACAAAAGGCGTGTAAAAAGAAAAAATTATTATATAAAGCTTTCATAAAGAAAAGGACAAAAGAAGCAGAGCAGCGGTATAAAACATACAAAAATAAGTTAACATATATAATAAGATGTAGTAAAAGAGACTATTACAGTAAAGAACTGGAAAAAAACAAAGACAATATTAAAAATACATGGACAATAATCAACAGTATCCTTGGAAATAAAAGCAGAAATACCAGCTACCCAACTAACACTCCAAAAAATAATAAATCGACTCCGAATGTGAATATAGCTTCACCTGCAGATGAATTTAATAATTTTTTTGTTAACATTGGACCTAAACTGTCCCGAGAAATACCCACTACGGTGCCAACAGGTGATTCAATATGCAATAACACTGCTGTAAAAGACACCATCTTCATAAAGAACACAGACGAAAGAGAGGTCATTGAAATTGTTAAATCGTTCAAAAGTAAAACATCTACTGACTGCGATGGTATTGATATGCTACTAGTCAAAACTGTTATCGAATGCATAGTGAAACCACTGACGTATATCTGTAACCTGTCTCTCCAATCAGGTATATTTCCCAATGCAATGAAAATAGCTAAAGTAATTCCGATTTACAAGACAGGCGACAGAGGGGAACTCTCCAACTACAGACCAATTTCACTATTACCGCAATTTTCCAAGATACTTGAAAAAATATTCTATGAGAGAATTGACAACTTCATACTGAAGAATGATTTATTGTGTGAGCAGCAATATGGGTTCAGACACAAAAGGACAACAGCATATGCCTTAATGGAATTTACAGAAAAAATATCAACAGCCATTGAAAATAAAGAGTATTCAGTTGGAGTATTCCTGGATCTTAAAAAAGCATTTGATACAGTAGATCACAATCTATTATTAAAGAAACTACAAAATTGTGGTATCAGAGGGGTAGCACTGTCCTGGTTAAGAAGTTACTTAAAGAATAGATATCAGTTTGTATGTGTTAACAACAAAAACTCAGAGCTACTGAAGGTCACCTGTGGAGTCCCACAGAGTTCAGTTTTGGGACCATTATTATTCAATATGTATATAAATGATATATGTAAAGTTTCAGAAAAAATGGACTTAATATTGTTTGCTGATGACACTAACCTGCTATGCAGTGGAAACAACTTGGAACAACTTCTGGATACACTCGGAAAGGAATTAGGAAAGCTGAAACTGTGGTTTGATTCAAACAAATTAACGCTCAATTTAAGCAAGACAAAATTTATAGTCTTTAACAACCATCACAACTACCCAGTACCCAAACTCAGTGTAAATGGTGTAGAGATTGAAAGGGTATCCGAAACTAAATTCCTTGGAGTAATAATTGATAACAAACTGTGTTGGAAGCCACATATTAATTATATAAAAGGTAAAGTATCCAAATCAATTGCAATATTACACAGAGTGAAAAATTTGCTGAATCAACCCACACTATACACCTTGTATCATTCATTAATACTCCCATACATGACATATTGTAATGAAGTATGGGGAAATACATATAAAACAAACATATATCCACTCTTTATGCTTCAAAAGAGAGCTATTAGAATAATCAACAAAGCAGCTTACAGGGAACCAACAAACCCACTTTTTCTTAAACAAAAAACTCTCAAGTTGAAAGATCTGATCGACTTTAAAACCGCAATAATAATGTTCAAAGTGAAGAATCTATCACTGCCCGCAAATATCCAAAAGTTGTTCCAAACAAGGGAGAAACGATATCACTTCAGAGGAACAAAAGCCTACAGTGAGAACAACCACCAAGCAACACTGTATTTCAGTGCAAGGTGTCAGATTATGGAACGATTTTGGACCTGAATTAAAATCCTGTACAAAGCTTGGACAATTTAAACAAAAACTAAAGGAAGAAATACTCCAAACATATTTACAAGACGACATGTAAACTCACATAAGGATTGACATTTCCAGCCTGTGTTGTGTTATAGCTTAGTTTTTCTTTTTTCTCTGTGACACTATGTCTTAGATTTGTTTTTGAATAGTAACCGCTTAACTTAGACTAGCTCAGTTTTCTTTTTCTCTCAGTCATATTTTGTCTTAGCCTTGTTTTAAATTGTAATCGCTCTTGTCTTGTTTTCTCTTTTTTCTCCTTTGAATTCTTGGATGGAATATGGGTGGGCAATATAAGCTGCGGCTTCAGCCATCACCCATTTCGGATAACTCACGTGGAATTGTATAGTAGAAGGAGTCTTTGTCTAATTTGACCTTGTTGTTATATTATACAGTTTCTTTTAACCTGTAATGTACTATCCGAAATAAATAAATTAATTCATTCATTCATTCATTCAGAACAAGAATAATCCCAGGTTTCTTTTCAGTACTGTAGCCAGGTTAACAAAGAGTCGGGACTCTGTCAATCCTAGCATTCCCTTAGAGCTTACTAGTCAGTGTTACAACTCGACGCTCATTAGCGGCGCCAGCTAAGCGCACATCTGCACCTCGTCAGCAGCGTGGCATATAAGCCACTCTGCCCTGGGCCTCGGCCTGAAGCCGTCTGTTCCCTTCGGCTACTTGCTTCAGAGGAACCCCCTCGCCTACCAGCAAGATTACCCGCGTAAGCATACCTCCTCTTGTGTTCCAGTTTCTTCCCTGTGCACAGGTGGATCTTCCCCGGCGGCGGACTCCACCTCTGCATCACCATCTCGTTGCTGCTGTCAGGTGCATCGTCAGGTTGCTGTCTCCTGGACTCGCCCTTGTGCACGCCTGCCACCTGCCCTGCCAAGTAAGCCAACAAATCCCTTGTTACCTGTTGTACTGGTTTGGTGCCCGTCACCTTCTCCCTGTGCTCTCTCCCCAGGGTTGTCTGGCTGTACGGTTTCCTGCCTCCATGCCTGACGCTGACGTCCGCCATCAGTACATCCACATACCACAAACACGCATCCACACATCCTTGTTGTCAAATAAAGCTGTTAAATTCACTCTGAGCCTGCATGTGTGTCTCCTGAGCCGTGCGTTATGTCAGTACGGCTTCAGCAGAGCGGCTCGGCGGACAGCAGGCTCGCACGCCGATTTTCCACCCTCGAGGCTCGGGTGGATTTAATAGCTCATCAGCAACAAGTGATTCTCAACCAATTAACCCTAATAACTGACCGGTTAGACCGCCTGGACCCCCGACAGCCGTTTCCCCCGGCTCGTCAGGGAGGTGCAGCTCCCGCTGCTTCAGCGGCCGTCCAGCCAGCTCCGGGTGTCCCAGCCCGACTCACACCCATTCCTACCCCCGCCCGCTTTAGCGGTAAGCTCGGTGGAGCGCGGGGATTCATTATGCAATGTGAGTCGGTGTTTCTGCGTGTCCCCGGGGATTTCCCCTCAGACCATAGTCGAATTGGCTATATAGGAAACCTCCTGGAGGGTCGTGCACTCACCTGGGCTTATGCTGTAATGGCGAGGCCCGGTTATGCCACCCTCACCTATGGCCAGTTCATTAAACATTTTCTGGAAGTCTTTGATCACTCCCGTGTGGAGAGTGTCCTGACCGATCGCCTCCTCAGCCTTCAGCAGGGGAGCCGATCGGCCGCGGACTACGCCATTGACTTCCGGGTTACAGCGGAGGAGGTTGGCTGGGAGGAACGTGCCCTCTGCGGCATCTTCCTCCGCAGTCTAAACTCTGGTCTGAGGGATGAACTGGCTGGTTGGGACATCCCTGAAACGTTGGCGGAGCTAATTTCCCTTACTATCAGCTTGGACAACCGGCTGCGCGAGCGTGCCTCAGAGCGGAAGTTGCCTTCTCACTCGCGGGGGGCCTCGTCATGCTGGTCTCAAGCTCGCCCCCTGGCGTTACCGCCACCGGAGGATTCCGAGGAGTCGGAGCCAATGGTGACGGGCCGGGCAAAGCTCCCTCTAGCGGAGAGACAACGCCGACGTGAGCTGGGTCTCTGCATGTATTGTGGAGACAACCAGCACACGGTGGAGCGATGCCCGGAGAAGCCAAACGGGGAGGTCCGCGAGTCACTGTAGGGGGGCCTCGCGGACGCTAACCGGTCAACTCCCCTCACTCATTTGTCGCTGCCCATCCGTTTCTGCCACAACATCACAGGGCATCTCACTCATGCACCGGTGGACTCAGGTGCGGAAGGCAGCTTCATTTCACAAAGCCTGGCAACCCGATTGGGCATCCGTTGCCAGCCCCTTAAAACTCCTCTCACCCTCATCAATCTCTCCCGTGCTTCTCTGGGGAAGGTGACCCACCGGACGAACCCCGTCTCTGTCATCGTCTCTGGAAATCACCGGGAGGAAATCTCCTTTTACATCTTGCCATCCTCTGTGTCTCCGGTGATCCTGGGTTATCCGTGGCTCCGTCTCCATAACCCCGTCCTGGATTGAAAGACCGGAAGGGTGACAGCCTGGAGTACCTTTTGTATGAGCACCTGCCTCCAATCCGCTGCCTACTCTCCATCTTCTCCTCCCGTTGTCAAGGATGCCGCGCCCCCGGACCTCTCCTTGGTGCCCGCGGAGTTTCACGACCTGGGCGTGGTCTTTAGTAAGTCCAAGGCGATGTCTCTTCCTCCACACAGGCCTTACGACTGCGCCATAAATCTCTGCCAGGGGGCGCCTCTTCCCTCGGGACGTCTCTACAGCCTGTCAGCGCCGGAGAAGGAGGCTATGAACACCTACCTTCAGGAATCTCTCAGTGCAGGTATTATTCGCCCATCATCATCTCCATTAGGTGCAGGGTTCTTCTTCGTGGGCAAGAAGGATGGCTCTCTTCGTCCATGCATCGACTTCCGTGCCCTCAATGACATCACGGAGAAGGACCGTTACACCCTGCCCCTGATGGACACTGCCTTCCACTCCCTCCAGGGGGCGACCTGGTTTACCAAGCTGGATCTCCGCAGCGCATACCACCTCGTCCGGATCCGGGAGGGAGATGAATGGAAGACAGCCTTCCATACCCCGAATGGCCACTTTGAATACCTGGTCATGCCGTTCGGGTTAACCAACGCTCCAGCCGTCTTTCAGCGCCTGATTAATGACGTTCTCCGGGACTTCATCGGTCTGTTTGTGTTCATTTACCTGGATGATATTCTCATCTTCTCCAAGTCCAGGGATGAGCACCAGGTGCATGTGAGACAGGTCCTTCAGAGGTTACTGGAGAATCGGTTGTATGTGAAGGTGGAGAAGTGCGAGTTCTATGCCAAGAAGACGTCATTTCTCGGGTTTGTCATCTCCCATGACCAGGTGCTCCCAGACCCAGCTAAAATTAAGGCGGTGGTAGATTGGCCGACTCCCACATCTAGAAAGCAGGTGCAACAATTCATCGGCTTTGCCAACTTCTACCGCCGCTTTGTACCCAACTTTGGAGCCATCGTCGGCCCTCTGACCCATCTCACCTCCCCTAAAACCCGGTTCCAGTGAACTGAAGAGGCCGCGGCGGCCTTCCAGGCGCTGAAGGCGGAGTTTTCATCCTCCCGGGTCCTCAGCCAGGTCGATCCCTCTCTGCAGTGCATCGTGGAGGTCGACGCCTCGGATACAAGGGTGGGGGCAGTGTTGTCTCAGCGGTCACCTGCTGATGGGGTCAAACGGCCTTGCGCCTTCTTCTCCCGGTGCTTGTCCCCAGCGGAACGCAACTACGACGTGGGGGACAGGGAGCTTCTCGCCATCAAGCTCGCGCTCCAGGAGTGGCATCACTGGCTGGAGGGGGCCGTCCTGCCCTTCGTGGTGCTAACGGATCACAAAAACCTGGAATATTTAAGAACTGCCAAGCGTCTGAATGCCCGCCAGGCCCGTTGGTCCCTGTTTTTTGCGAGATTCCGTTTCACCATCACATTCAGGCCAGGCTCCAAGAACGGACTCCCTGACGCCCTCTCCAGGCAATTCGCCCCTGAAGACTCGGGGGGCGCTGTACACACCATCCTGCCCAGGTCGTGCATCGTGGGGGCCGTTACCTGGGAGATCGAGGATAAGGTCCGGAAGGCGCAGGAATCGGAGCCAGACCCGGGCGGCGGACCGGAGGGGAGGCTCTTCGTTCCATCCTCCGTTCGGGGGGAGGTCATCCATTGGCTTCACACGTCCAAGCTAGCCTGCCATCCTGGGACCTCCCGAATGATTGACCTGCTCCAACGTTCCTTCTGGTGGCCGGAACTGCGCAAGGACGCTGCCCGCTACGCCCGGGCCTGCCCCATCTGTGCCACCAGTAAAGCCGGCAACTCCCCCCCTGCGGGTTTGCTCCAGCCCCTGCCCGTTCGTGGTAGGCCCTGGTCGCACATCGCATTGGACTTCATCACCGGTCTCCCCGTCTCTAACAACTTCGACACTGTCCTGACCATCGTCGACCGCTTCTCCAAGGCTGCCCACTTCGTGCCATTGCGGGAGCTCCCCTCTGCCTTGGAGACGGCAGATCTTCTCATCCAACACGTGGTCAGGCTGCATGGGATACCAGTTGACGTGGTCTCCGACCGGGGTCCCCAATTCGCCTCGGACGTCTGGCGGGGTTTTTGCAAGGCATTAGGAGCCCAGGTAAGCCTCTCCTCCGGCCATCACCCCCAATCTAACGGGCAGTGTGAACGGACCAACCAGGAGCTGGAGGCTGCTCTCTGCTGCGTCACCGCCTCGAAGCCTGCGTCATGGAGCAAACACCTTGCCTGGGTGGAATACGCCCACAACACCGCTCGCTCCTCAGCCACAGGGATGTCTCCCTTCAAGGTGTCCCTGGGTTACGACCCCCCTCTGTTCCCCTCGCTGGAGAACGAGTCGGCAGTCCCCACGGTTCAGGCTCACCTCAGGCGGTGCCGCTCCATCTGGACAGCTGCACGCAATGCGCTTTTACGCACGGCAGAGCGCAATAAGGCCACGGCGGATCAGCATAGAAGACCTGCTCCTGCCTACCAGGTAGGCCAACCGGTCTGGGTATCCACGCAAGATGTGAACCTGAAGGGTGACAGGAGGAAGTTGGCTAAACGTTTCATGGGTCCATACCCCATCACCAAGATTATCAACCCGGTGGCTGTGCGTGTTGCTACTCCCCCCTCCCTCCGCATCCATCCCACCTTCCACGTCTCCAAGGTGAAACCGGTGGTGTCTGATCCCATCTGCCCTCCTCCTGCTGCGCCGCCCGTGCCTCGGATGATTGATGGCCATCCAGCTTGGACTGTCTCTACCATCTTGGACTCCCGATGCCGGGGTCGCGGGCTACAGTATTTGGTGGACTGGGAGGGCTATGGTCCAGAATGGAGGCAGTGGGTTCGCTCCTCGTTCGTGTTGGATCGCTCTCTCATCACCGAATTTCACCGGAAGCACCCTGATAAACCATCGCCAGGAGGCGCTGCTAGAGGGGGGAGTACTGTTACAACTCGCCGCTCATTAGCGGCGCCAGCTGAGCACACATCTGCACCTCGTCAGCAGCGTGGCATATAAGCCACTCTGCCCTGGGCCTCGGCCCGAAGCCGTCTGTTCCCTTCGGCTACTTGCTTCAGAGGAACCCCCTCGCCTACCAGCAAGATTGCCCGCGTAAGCATACCTCCTCTTGTGTTCCAGTTTCTTCCCTGTGCACAGGTGGATCTTCCCCGGCGGCGGACTCCACCTCTGCATCACCATCTCGTTGCTGCTGTCAGATGCATCGTCAGGTTGCTGTCTCCTGGACTCGCCCTTGTGCACGCCTGCCACCTGCCCTGCCAAGTAAGCCAACAAATCCCTTGTTACCTGTTGTACTGGTTTGGTGCCCGTCACCTTCTCCCTGTGCTCTCTCCCCAGGGTTGTCTGGCTGTACGGTTTCCTGCCTCCGTGCCTGACGCTGACGTCCGCCATCAGTACATCCACATACCACAGACACGCATCCACACATCCTTGTTGTCAAATAAAGCTGTTAAATTCACTCTGAGCCTGCGTGTGTGTCTCCTGAGCCGTGCGTTATGTCAGTCAGGACTTTATGAACTTTTTAATAATAAAATTTCATCCATCAGAGATAAAATCAATCAGATTCTTCCCACAGTTAACTTAAATACAGTAACTACTACAACTCCTTCAACTGATATCTGTTTGGATGAGTTTACTCCAATTGACCTTTTAGAGTTAGACAAAATAATTTCCTCATCCAAGCCTTCAACTTGTCTTTTAGACCCTATTCCTACCAGGTTATTTAAAGAAGTCTTCCCACTTATTGGTAGCTTTATTCTTCATATAATCAATTCTTCATTAACTTTAGGCCATGTACCGCAGGCTTTTAAAACGGCTGTAATTAAACCCTTACTCAAAAAGCCAATGCTAGATCCAGGAGCTTTAGCTAACTATAGACCAATCTCTAATCTCCCTTTCATTTCAAAAATCTTAGAAAGAGTTGTTGCTACGCAATTATTTGACCATCTGCAGGGAAATGGTTTACTTGAAGAGTTTCAATTTGGGTTTAGAATCCATCATAGTACTGAAACAGCCTTAGCGAAGGTCACTAACGACCTCCTCATCACATCTGATAATGGACTGGTTTCTGTACTTGTCCTTTTAGGCCTTAGTGCAGCTTTTGACACTATCGATCATAATATTCTACATGATACATTAGAACACTATGTTAGACTTAATGGAACTTCATTGCAGTGGTTTAGATCTTATTTATCTGATAGGTTCCAGTTTGTTCATGTCAATAATGAGTTTAATTTCAACTCAAAGCTTAGTTATGGAGTTCCACAGGGATCTATGCTAGGCCCTTCTCTTTTTAGTTTATATATGCTTCCTTTATGCAACATTATTAGAAAGCACTTACATTTTCACTGTTATGCAGACGATACATAACAATACCTGTCAATGAAGCCAGATGATAGTAATCAATTAGCCAAGTTGGAAGCCTGGCTTAAGGAAATCAAAGGAAATCAAAGCTTGGATGACTTGTAATTTCCTGCTATTAAATTCAGATAAGACTGAAGTCATTCTTGTTGGTCCAAAAAACCTTAGAAATGCCTTTCCAAATCAAACTTTCAGTTTGGATGCGGATACTCTTTCTCTTAATAGCTCTGTGAGGAACCTTGGAATTATTTTTGATCAAGATCTGTCCTTCAATTCACATATTAAATTTGTTTCTAAGACTGCCTTCTATCATTTGCGTAATATTGCCAAGATTAGGAGCATCTTGTCTCAGAGTGATGCTGAGAAATTGATCCACGCTTTTGTTAGCTCAAGATTAGATTATTGTAATTCTTTATTATCAGGTTGTCCTAAAACATCTTTAAAAAGTCTTCAGCTGATCCAAAATGCTGCAGCAAGAGTTTTAACAGGTACTAGAAAGAGAGATCATATCTCTCCAGTTCTGGCCTCCCTTCACTGGCTTCCCATAGAATTTAGAATTAAGTTTAAAATCCTTCTTCTTACTTACAAAGCTCTAAACAATCAGGCTCCTTTTTATTTAAAAGATCTGATACTACCGTATTATCCTAACAGAGCACTACGCTCCCAAAATGCAGGATTACTTGTAATACCTAGAATCTCCAAAAGTACAATGGGAGGCAGAGCCTTCAGTTATCAAGCTCCTCTCTTGTGGAACCAGCTGCCAATCTGGATTCGGGAGTCAGACTCGATCTCTGTTTTTAAGAATAGGGTTAAAACCTACCTTTTGGATATAGCCTACAATTAGGGAGGGATCATGTGTTTCTGAACCCTCCCTTAGTTATGCTGCTAATAGGTTTAGTCAGCCGGGGGACCTCAATAATGCACTGGGCCTCACTCCTTTCTTCACTCTCAATGAAATATTTTTTTTTTTGCTGGTCATTAACATCTGTTTGTTCTCTCCCATAGATTGAGTCCCCATCGTGCTGTTTGCTCTCTTCATGTCTGTTCTTTTCTTCTTCTCTGTCCCCTCACCCCCCAGCCACTCGCAGCAGATGACTGCCCCTCCCTGATCCTGGTTCTGCTGGAGGTTTCTTCCTGTTAAAAGGGAGTTTTTCCTCTCCACCGTCGCCAAGTGCTTGCTCACAGGGGATCGCCTGATTGCTGGGGTCTTTCTGCAACTGTGGGGGTCCCCCCTACAGTTGAAAGTGCTATGAGATGACTGTTGTTGTGAAATGGCGCTATACAAATAAAGCTGAATTGAACTGAATTGAATTGAATTGAATTGAATTGAATTGAGTGCCACCAGAACACATCTGCAAGCTCAAACATATCACGGCCCCGCTGCCTCACGATCCGCAGGGGCCCAGTCCACAATGGCTGCAGCTTATGAGTGTGGTTAGGGTGTCTGATCCACACCCAGTCCAACATCTTGAGCCCGTGAGCTCTCGTTCTGTGTCTCTTATCAAACTGGCGTTTCATCTTCCACTGTCATTCAGCCACGTGGTCCCATGTAGAGTCCGCACCTCTTGGAGGGCGAGTTGTGGGTGGTCTCAGTCAATCCATCGGCAGGAGCATCCCACGCCCCAACATGAGAGCCACTGGGGAGCATCCCGTCGTGGCGTGGGCCGTCGCCCAGTAGTGGAGCGGTGTGCTCTGCAGAGTGTCTGGGAAAGTAAACTCATCCACCAAATGGGCTCTCAGTCCATTCTTAAGCTTTTTATTGAACCGCTCGATGCCCCCGTTGGCCTGGGGATGGTAGAACGCCGTCTTGACTTGTTCCACACCTTTACTGCTCAAGAACTCCTCGAACGCCCCAGAGGTGAACTGCGGGCCATTGTCCATCGTGATCATATTCAGTACCCCACACCTAGTAAACAGGGACGCCAGGAAGTTCATAACCACATCCATCATAACTGAGTTGGTTGGCAGTACTTCTGGCCACTTTGAGAATAGGTCATAGGCCATGAGCAGAAACTGACTGTTTGAGGGTGCTGCATGTAGCTCGCCACAAATATCCAGCTGCACGTGCCTCCACGGACCTTCAGGGTACGCCACCGGCCGCAGGGGTGGGGTGGGAAGGGGGGGTCCGCCGGTCTTCCCACTCTCCAAACATGGAACACAGTGTTTCACCATGGTCTCGATGTCTTTATCAATACCCGGCCACCAAACTGAATCCCGGCTGTGTTGTTTCGCCCTGACAATGCCCAAATGTCCTTCGTGGAACATGGTCAGAACACGTGATTTCAGGGACAATGGGATCAAAGTTCAGTGTCCCCTTGCCGCACACACATCACACCCGACATCTCCAGCAAAGTGGTGAGCGCCCGGTGGTCCATCGTTAGGGTGAAATGGTGCCTGTAGAGGTAAATATCCCACCCCTCGCAGGCCCAGATGCAAGCAAGCGCCTCCCTCT
This sequence comes from Pholidichthys leucotaenia, assembly GCA_020510985.1. Lineage (NCBI taxonomy): Eukaryota > Metazoa > Chordata > Actinopteri > Cichliformes > Pholidichthyidae > Pholidichthys > Pholidichthys leucotaenia. The sequence goes on along the minus strand of CM035842.1, from coordinate 21,979,759 downwards.
CACCCACCGCATATTTCTGCTCGGCTGCCAAGAGGGACCTCAATGAAAATGCCACTGGGCATTCTGTGCCATCTTGCATCTGGGACATCATCGCCTCTACTGCCGAGCCAGAAGCATCACAAGTGACAATGGTCGGCCGGTCAGGGTCGAAATGGGCCAACACCAGAGGAGAGGTGAGCTGGTGTTTCAACTTGGCAACTGCCGCCGAGCAGGCTGGAGTCCACTCCCACAGTGCATCCTGCTTCAACAGGGCCTGGAGGGGTTCAATCGTCTCTGAGTAGCGGGGAAGGAAACGTCCGTAAAAGTTTACCATACCCAGAAACGATGAAATCTGTGCAGGCGTTGAAGGTTCCGGAAGGTGTAGGACCACCTCCACGTTCGAGTGTAGAGGCCGGAGCCCCCCCCACCCCCCCATTCATCCGGAACCCCACAAATTCTATGAAGTTCGCTACGGAGATGCACTTCTCACTATTCAAAGTGACCCCTTGTTCCCGTAGTACCGCCGGGACCCGTTCCAGCCACTTGTCGTGTTCCTGCCACGACGCACCATGCACCACAATGCCGTCCAAATATGCTACCATGCCCCTGAGACCAGCCAAGATTGTCAACATAATCTTCTGAAAGCAGCTGGGTGCAGAGCTCAGGCCAAACGGCAACCGGGTGTACCTAAAAAATCCCATATGAGTCACGAATGTCGTCAGGTTCCTGCTGGCAGGATGGAGGAGCATCTGCAGGTAGCCCTGGCGGAGGTCCAGCTTGGTGAACACCTGTGACCCACTAAACATTGCCGTGAGTTCCTTCATAGTTGGAAGTGGGTACTGTCCGGGATAATTGCCTTGTTCACCATCCTGAGGTCTATGCATGGTCTAATGCCCTCCGATTTCTTCTTGGCTACCACGATATTGGATATCCAAGGCGAGGCATCCACCCTCTGAATGATGCCAGCCTCCAGTAGTTTGGACAGTTCTGCCGTGATGTCATCCCGCAGCGCGAGGGGAAGCCGTAGTAGTGGCTGGATCTTCGGCGCCACACTCGTATCAATGAGCGGGTGGTGATGGAACACCTTGATACATCCCAGGCCCTCAAACAACACCGGCCAATGGAGGTGCCAATCAGATTACACCGTCAACACTGTTGAGCCCTCTGGGTCCTTGATGAAAAATCCCAGCTCTCCTAGCAGGTCTATTCCCAGCAGATCTGCCCCCCGGCGCACCACCTGGAACGTGAAACTGGGCACTGTCTTCGACCCACACATCACCGAGAAGATGGCCGTATCCGCCATTTCAATCTCCGCGTGACCATAACCAAACAACTTCAAAATCAAATCAAATCAAATCAAATCAAACTTTATTGTCATATTGCTGTACATACAACTGTAGTGCAGGCAAGATGAAATTGCGTTTCTCTCGGCATCCATATAAGAAGCAGCATGATTAAGACACACTCCCACATAGCTCCCACCCCCCCATCCATTCACACATCCCTGAGACATACTTGGGGAAAAAGAATAACTAACTATAATATACAAAATGTCCATAGGTGCAGTAGTGTGTATGTGAGATTCCGGGTCAGCTGTTCAGCATCCTGACAGCTTGTGGGAGGAAGCTGTTGGTCAGTCTGGTGGTTCTGCCTCTGATGCTCCGGAATCGTTTACCAGATGGAAGAAGTTCAAAGTGTTTATGCAGAGGGTGAGAACGGTCCTTGACAATGTTCAGTGCCCTGCTCCTACAACGGTTCTGAAAAAGTTCTTGGACAGAGGGGAGGGAGACTCCAATTACCCTCTCCGCCCCCTTGACTATCCTCTGCAGGGCTTTTTTGTCTGACATACTGCAGCTGGAGTACCATGTAGCAATGCAGTACGTCAGAACACTCTCCACCACACCTCTGTAGAAGGTCCTGAGGATGCAGATGGGGAGAGAGGCCTGTTTGAGTTTCCTCAAGAAGTGTAGTCTCTGCTGAGCTCGCTTCCTGATCTCCAAGGAATTCTTGCTCCAGGTCAGGTCCTGCGAGATCTGCACTCCGAGGAACTTGATGTTCTCTACTCTCTCCACTAAACGGCCGCCGATGCTGAGGGGGACGTGCTCAGGCTGTGACCGCCGGAAGTCGATAATCATCTCCTTTGTTTTGTCCACGTTGAGCACCAGATTGTTCTCCCTGCATCAGCCCTCCAGGTCTCTCACTTCTTCCCTGTACATTGATTCCTCATCCCTCTGAATAAGTCCCACCACCGTGGTGTCATCTGCAAACTTAATAATCTGGTTCCCCTCGTGTTTGGATACACAGTCATGTGTTAGAAGTGTAAACAACAGTGGACTGAGTACACAGCCTTGAGGGGTTCCGGTACTCAGCGTGACAGAGTTGGAGATGTTGTTTCCAACCCGGACAGACTGAGGTCTCTCAGTCAGGAAATCCAGGATCCAGAGACATGTGGCGGTGTTCAGACCGAGAAGGAGTAATTTCTCTATCAGTCTCTGGGGAATAATGGTGTTGAATGCTGAACTGAAATCAATGTACAGGAGTCTGGCGTAGGTGTCTTTCTGGTCCAGGTGGGTGATGACAGAGTGTAGGGTGGTGACTATAGCATCCTCCGTGGAGCGGTTTGAACGATATGCAAACTGGAGCGGGTCGTGTGATGCAGGGAGGCAGGCTGTGATGTGTGGTTTGACAAGCCGTTCAAAACACTTCATCACAATTGGTGTAAGTGCAACAGGACGATAGTCATTCAAACATGACACCACTGGTTTCTTTGCCACCGGTACAATGATAGAGGTCTTGAAGCATCTGGGAACGATGGCCTGACTCAGGGAGATGTTATAAATGTCAGTCAGGACATCCGCCAACTCGCTCGCGCAGTCTCGGAGCACACGTCCTGGAATGTTGTCTGGACCTGCAGCTTTGCGTGGGTTGATTCTGGATAGGGTCCTCCGTGTGTCCGCTGTGTTAATGGTAAAAGCTGGTCCGACCGATGGTGGGAGTGGGCCGGCCCTCCCTCTGATTGTCGAGTTTGATGCTTCAAAACGTGCAAAGAAGTCGTTAAGCCTGTCTGGAAGCGAAGCGTCGTCATCATCGACCCCCTGCCTAGACTTAAAGCCCGTCAGTGTCCGAACTCCCTGCCACATCTGCTTGGTGTTCCTAGTGTCACAGAGGTGTCCCTGGATTTTCTCCGCATAGGCGCACTTTGCCACCTTAATTCCCTTTGAAAGCGCAGACCTGGCTGAGCGGAGGGCAATCCTGTCCTTCGCTCTGAACGCTGCATCTCTGGCTTTAAGCAGCGAGCGCACCTCTGCAGTCATCCAGGGCTTATGATTACCCCGCACAGTGATGGTCTTCACTGTAGTGACATCCTCTGTGCACTTCGCGATGTAGCTGGTGACCGAATCAGCATACTCCTCCACATCTGTCCTGTCTTCCTGGGAGGCTGCTATTTTGAAGATCCTCCAGTCTGTGTGATGAAAACAGTCTTGCAGTGCAGAGGTTGCACTCTCTGGCAAAATCCTGATTTGTTTCACTGCTGGCCTGCTGCGCTTCAATGAAGGTTTGTAGGCAGGAACCAGCATCACGGACATGTGATCAGAACGGCCGAGATGGGGGCGGGGTAACGCTTTATATGCATCTGTGTTTGTGTACACTAAGTCCAACATATTCTCTCCTCTAGTCTTAAAGTCTACACATTGTTTAAACTTGGGGAGCACAGTCTTTAAGCTGGTGTGGTTAAAATCCCCCGCAACCACCACAAAACTGTCCGGGTGTGACGTTTGGATTTTACTGATTGCATTGTGCAGTTCCCCGAGTGCCTTCTTAGCATTAGCTTTAGCGTTAGCGCTCGGCGCTATGTAAACACCAACTACAAACACGTTGCTGAATTCCCTCGGCAGATAAAAAGGCCGACAATTAACAATAAGGAACTCCGCCAACGGAGAGCAGTGTTTAGACACTAACGTGGCATTAACGCACCAGTTCTTGTTAATATAGATGCATAGCCCACCCCCCCGGCTCTTACCGGAGCTCGCCGTTTCCCTGTCGGCCCGGAACATCGCCATATCTTCCAGCTGAATGGCCTCGTCAGGAATGTTGTCGTGGAGCCATGTCTCGGTGAAAACAAACACACAGCAGTCCCTCCATTCTCTCCGGGTTTCTTTCAGCAAACGCAGCTCGTCTGCCTTGTTTTCGAGGGCGCGGACGTTTGATAGAAGAAGCGACGGTACCGCTGGTCTGGAGGGGTTAGCCTTTAGCCTAGCATGGATCCCGGCCCTTTTTCCTCGCTTTTGCTTGCGCTCGCACCGCTTCCGCTTCCTCCTCTCCCGGGTAGCTTCCAGCGGGGACTCCGCCAAAATTCCATGCTGGCGTAGAATGTCCAAATCACAACCGATCGCCGCGATTCTTGCAGCGTGCAGTACCTTGATGTTTAATAAGGTCTCACGGTTGTAAGTTTTACAGAATGTACGTCTGGGATGAATAAAACTCTCACACTCGCTGATACCAAGAGGGGCCGCTGCGTCTAGGCGTGCCGCCATCTTTTTTTTTTTTTTTCACCGCCGCAGCATTGATGGTTTTCCTGGGGAACAGCCTCTTCATCGTGGCCATGCACAGGATAGACCTTCCGACCCCCGAATCCACCATCAGAGGCACGCCCACACCATCCAGCTTAAGCACATACCACTTCAACTTCAACGGCCCTTTTCCCATATGTGCTACACTGTCACTGTGCTACATGTCACTGGACTCCGCCACCAATTGCCTAGCAGTGGAGGCGTGGGCCCTGTTCCACCTCTTCCTCCACCGCCTTTTGGGAGTCTGCCGCCAAGGCTTAGCTAGCATGCTAACCTCCATGCTCGGCGGGAAAACGCGGGTACCCAACTTCTCGCTAGCTAGCGCTGGCAAGTTCTGCTGTATTGGAGACTCCCTCTGTCTAACCATGTCCAACACGTTTTCAAGCAAGAGAGCGTCTCTGGCTAGCCTTAAGGGCCTTTTCCACTAGCACGCTTTAGCGCGACACGGGACGGCTCAGCACGCTTTGTACGCTTTTCCACAAGCCCCAACACGGTTTAATAGCCGTGATTCTCAGCCCCGCTGAAGGGCAGGGTACAGCAGTGCTGAGCTGTGCCGTGTTGTGACGTTAACAGACTGGTCGCCGCTGATTGGTCAGGTCGTAACCGGCGCTGATTGGTCAGGTTGTAACTGCCCCTCTCCTCCTCCTCCTCTACCAAATCTTCATGACCTTCTCAATAAAGTTTTTGAAAAAAAAAAAAAAAAAGAATCTTCACGACCTACTCAGCACGCAACCACTGTTGGCGGTTCCTTTTCAGTGTATTGCTGTGCTATTTTTCATTTATTCTCTATCAAAAATGGCTTCGCATAATAAGGGTGTTCCATGGACCAATAAGGAGCTGCAGTGTCTGCTCACTGCATTGTCAGACGAACATATTCAGCGCGAGTTAGACGGAGCCGCCCGGAATGAAAAAATATACCGGGAGGTCTCGACATCGGAGTCCTTTAACGGTGAGTTTTAATTTTTTTTTATTGTGCGTTTTTTCGCAAATATATTCGGTAAGACGCTCAGTTTATTTATGCAATAAAAAAGCTGTTCATTTGTGGATGGATCGCTGCTTAATTGCAGCACAATGCGGACTAAAGCTTTTATTGTAATTATTCATGTGAACAATACGCTGAAATAAGCTTATGTATTCTTGTTAAAAACTATTGTCTTTTCTGTATATATTTCGTGCTGTATTTTATTGTGTGCATTTTCCTTGTAGAATCATCCCACGCGTCCGCCGCGACAGCCTGTCCGGATTATTCAACCGAGCCTTCCTGACCCACAGCTGGCAGAGACGCCTTCATTCTACCAAGCCTCAGCACTCAGTGGTCGGCGTGTATAAAATGTCGATTAACCTTCATGTTGTGTTGCAAAGTTTTTTTTTATTTTAATATTTTGTATATAATAAAATGGAATTGTTTTGGAAAGTGTGGTTTGTCTGTTATAACACTGAATTATAAAACAGTATAATTACATAGAAATTCCATTGCCTAGTCTGATCAAAATGATACTGAGGGTCAACCATTGTAAAGGTAATGTAATTTTTAACTAGACCAAAAAAGAAATCTTTTTGTACGCTTTCTGTTCTTTTTATTGAAATATCATAAAAAATTAGCACCAAGTCAAAGGTACAAGTATATGTAAATTGAATGTTCTATCGGCATTCCAAATTCAGAGATTTACAATACTTTAGAAGGAGTGTAGCATCATCTAAACGGAAAATAATAATACTGTTGTTCCAAACGTTGACCTGAAGGTGAAAAACATGAATTTTTTTTAATTCAGTACATCCAAAATGCCCTAGGATGTGGTGTAGTCCAGTGTGCCACCATCTCATTATTTAATACGAATAAAAACAAGTTTCAGCTCATTATTTCTAGGTCATTTGGCAGTTAATTCAAAACAAAAGTGACTTGTGTTGTTGCAGCTTAATTATGAGATAAAATTAATTGTGAGATAAAACCACAGAGCGTGCAAGGCAATAATCCTTGGATCCTCCATTTTTTGTCTGGTGTAAATAAGGACTCAGTCCGGTGCATAACATCATGGGAGTGTGGCCCCGCCTCGCTGAGAATCTGCTGCTGCCCCGCAACACTGTGCTAATGGAGACAGAAGCGTTCCGAGCTGTACTGAAGTGAATCGAGCCGTACCGAGGTGTGCTGGGCTAGTGGAAAACAGGCTTTAGCTTCTTCTTCAGCCACACATTGTTGGTGCTATGAGCTAGCTAATCCCAGACCAACTCCTCCTCAATAGGCCCGAAAGCACACTCCCTCGCTAGGCTGCGTAGCTCCATAATGAAAGAGCGAGTAGACTCACCCATTCGCTGTTGACAGTCAAAAAACTCGTACCTCCGTTCAGTGATGGTGGAGTGGTCCCCGAAGGTACTGTCCATTAGCTCCTACCCATTTTCTAGCGAACCGCTGCCACACAGCCCAAAAAATATCCTCTGCCCCTCTACACCGAGGTGGTGGACCAACAGACTCCTCCGTCTTTCTTCACTGGCATCGCCCAGGCCGGCTGCAGCCACATATACATCAAACATGCCCTTCCAGCTGGTCCATGGTGTAACCGGTGTGCCCAGGGACTGGAGGAACGGAGGTGGTTCCCTGACACACGCTCTCATTTTTCTTCGTCACCAAATGTTATGTCTGAATAATGAGGGATGGGAGTCACCATTAACTGAACACTGAACTCCTTTATTCCCGCGTACAACACAATATATACTACAGCCGTAACCCGCCTTACGTCATCGTTCTCCCTACCCCCGGCTGGGCTATTTGCAAGCCCCAAAACACAATTCTCATATATAACAGAGCACATGTGCCCTCATCTTATCGAGCTTCCTGAGGTCCAGCACCGTGATGTACGTTTGAAAGGCCTCTAACCAGCAGGGCCATGGCACCGGTGACTCACCCGGGAGCTCAAGGAAGGGTCGGAGTGGTGTAACGCACACCTCCATACATTAATCCTCAGTCGCGAAATGTTATGTCCACAAACCGGGTGATGAATGAGGCTGACAGAGATGTGGCACTGCAAGTGTCTTTATTAAAGGTTTAGGAACACCGTACATGGAACGCACCCAGCGGAGTCATCCGGCCCAAGAGGAAGTCCTCATAGCAGCTGCGCCTTAATATAGGGCGGTGTGATGACACAACAGGAAGGCGGCGGCATCACACCGCACTTCATAATAAATCCCCACACAACAATAATGTCAATCATCACATACTATGTGGATGAAGACCACATTTGTTTTTGTTCCAAGCTATTTAATGCTTTTTCTGCAGTGTTTGGGTTCTGGGTTGCAGAGGTGCATGGCCCTCTGGTGCATAGCCATGCATGTAACTCAGTGGACACGCCTTAAAGGGGCAGTACATTAAAAGTGCCATATTAATATCTAAAATCATTTTCAAAAAATTCCTGGATCCAGATCATAATCTGGATCACCACCAAAATCTAACTGTCTGTTCCCTGTGCCATTACACACCTTTCCTTAAAATTTCATCAAAATCCATTCATAACTTTTAGAGTAATGTTGCTAACAGACAAACCAACAAACAAACCAACCAACCAACAAACAAACCAATACCGGTAACGGAGGTAATAATTATAATCAAAGTCACAGGGAGTCTGGTTAAAAAGGCCATAACTCTGGGGGCAGGTTGCAGACCAATGACTGGTACTGATATGGTATATCATATCGTATTTATGTACAAGAAGACCCAGCAGAATGTCAGCAGGTTCAAAAGGACATTATAATATGCATTTTTTTACTATGGAGACAATGTGTCACAGACACCACAGGCCAAATGTTCCAATAAAGAATCACAATAAACTGTCAGAAATGTTGCATCTACTCAACTAATAATAGTTTTCAGTAAATGCCTGTGTGTTCTTGTTTGTTTCTGTGAGTCTGTCTTTGTGCAAATCCATGGTGGGTAACTCAGTAAAGATTTGGCCAGGTGTAGACACACAAAGACTCTTTGTCAAATCTTTTTTCTGAGTCAGAACACCCCCCCAGAGTTCCTGATGCTGCAGTCATGTCCATTGTGCTGGAGCCTGTTTGAAGCCCACTCTAATGGAACAGTCGTGTAGGATGAGACTACAGTTGATTCAGCTTCACACTTCCATTTATAATTCATAACTAAAAAGCTCTCCAAGAAAACTAACCTCTACCAAGGCAGCAAATTAGGTAGAAATCTAACAAACCAGACAAAAGCTGCTGCAGCTCCCCATCCCTTCCCTGCCCTGAGCTACTCCCCATCTAAAGTGCCTATGGTGTATTGCTACATCTCAGAGGAAGGCAAATTGGGGTGTGCCTGTCATGTACCAAAAAAGCGAGACATGACCCTTGCTATGCCGAGCAACGAACTGAACTTTATTAGCATAAGTTGAACTTATACACACTGGCCGTAGCCCGCCTGACATCACCACGCTGTGCGCCTGGCATCACCTGGTTGTGCGCCAGCTACAGCAAGCCTCAAAGGCCAAATCCCCACACAACATTCAACCCCTCCCCCTTCCCAAAGTGTAGAACTACATCAAAAAATTCAAACACCCCCCCCCAAAAAAAATAATTTGCAAGTAAACACCCCAAAACACATGCATAGAACAACGAACTAACTAGGCATCTGGGTAGACCGCCAGCATGCCCCCGTGTTGAGGTGGATTATTCTACCAGCCAAAGGTCAACACGTACTAATTAACCCAGTCCAACCACAAAGTCCTTCAGGTGCTTAAGTCTCTGACGGGTTCTAGCCGAGAGCCTCACAGGTGGAGGACCTGCTCCAGGCTCCGTCGGCTGTACCCGGGTGCCTCCCAGAGTCCCATCTGTCAAGTCCCAACCCATGTCCGTTTTGTCCGCTGTAGCTCCTGGATCCTGGGCTCGGCGATGATTTCCTGAGGCAGCTGGAATGCCACGGTGACCCATCCGAGAGCCAGAACATGTCCGGGCCCAGCCGCTTCACGATTTACAGTGGTCCCATCCAGAACAGCTGCAGATTGTGTGTACAGTTGGGGTGACTGATTCTGACCCAGCCCGACACACCGAGTTCATGAGCAATCACCCTATGCTTCTTGTCGAAGCGCTGCTTCATACTTCACTGTTGTTCGAGGACCCAGTCTCGTGATGGTTCTGTGTCTACCAGAGAGGGGGTCATGGGGGGCCGCAGCCGATCCAGGGGCAGATGTAGTTCATGTCCCAGCATGAGCTTTGCTGGAGAACACCCCATCATGGCGTGAGCTGTTGTCCTGTAATGGAGGAGTGTGTTCTGAAGGGCATCAGAGAACGTGAAGCCATCCGTCAGATGTGCTCACAGTCCATTTTTAGTGTCTTGTTGAAACATTCCACACCCCCATTAGCTTGAGGATGATAAAACACGGTTCTAATGTGCTCCATGCCCCTTTCCCTCAAAAACTCCTCAACCCCCCTGGAGATGAACTGGGGACCATTGTCCATCGTAATGGCGCTTGGAACCCCCCCACCTAGCGAAAAGTGATGAGAGAAAACTGGTGACCACGTCCATCGTGACCGAACCAGTGGATAACACCTCCGGCCATTTTGAAAACAGACCATAAGCCACCAGCAGGAAATGGTTGTTCATGGGGGCTGTGTGTAACTCACCACAGATGTTCAATTGGATGTGCTTCCAGGCGCCCTCCGGGCATTGTAGTGGTCACAGGGGTGGAGGAGGTTGCACTCTGGTTTTCCCGCTCTCCAAACATGATACACATTTCTTAACCATAGTCTCAATGTCTTTGTCAATACCTGGCCACCAAACCAAATCCCTGCACTGTTATATCACCCTAACCACCCCCAGATGACCCTCATGGAGCATAGCCAAAAAGCGAGATCTCAGTGACACCGGAATCAACGTGCAGTGTCCTCTTGCCACACACATGTCGTTCCAGCAACTCAGTTCTTCCCTGACCTTGTAAAAAGGTGCCAGGTCCCCTTGCATGTTTGCGGGCCAACCCCCCCGATGAACGAGCGCAGTTGTGACAAAGTCGAGCCCCACTCCGACTCCGCTTGGAGTTCCTGGAGGGACACCATGTCCCGGAGGGGCTCATGAAGCGTGTTGATCAGGTCCGCCTCCAAGGAGTCGCTGCTAACTGGCTGCGCAGTGTTAACCCCTTGAACTCTGTGAATTCCGTGGGCGGTCACGTCTCTGCGTCTTAGTGCGATCTCAGTGCACACTGAAAAAAAAAGCTGTATTTTCGGTCTTCCAGTACAGTACAGACACAGCCTTGTTACAACCTGAGAAAAAAGCTGTGTAATATATTCATTTTTTGTGGTATTTTTACAAAATTTTGACCTGAGCTTGAAAACACTTGGTTCTACATTTCTGTTGAGTTTACCAGCCAGTATCTGACAGCTGTATGTTATTTGCAAGCATTTGTATCTAAAAAAAAAACCACCCAGGTGAACTTTCTTGTTACTCAGTGGCAGGAGCACTTAGAGAGATTATGACTGTTTTGCCAAAAAATTCAGAGTGTTTTCTTTTAAATGAGACCAACCCCATGAAGATGCTGCAAAGGGTTGAAGAACAGCTTTTGATTTACTTTGGGCATGTTATTTTTAGGCGTTTTTAGGGAAGATGAACAGAGTTCAACAGGTTAATTGTGGCATGGGACAGGAGGTCCGCCACCACGCTTTCTCTGCCTGGGGTGAGCTGAGTAGTGAAGTTGTAGGCTCATAGCTGTTCCACCCACCTGTGGATCCGCAGAGGTCTGTGTCCTGAGACCATCGTCATCTCCAGCAGGTTCGTCAGCGCCCTATGGTCCGTGTGTAGGGTGAAATGACGTCCATAGAGGTAGATGTGCCACCATTCACACGCTCAAGCACACATGACCGTTTCTCTCTCACCCACCGCGTACCTCTATTCAGCCGATGTGAGGGACCTCAAAGCGAACGCCACCGGGCGCTCCATACCATTTTGAAGTTGAGACATGACCACCCTACTGCTGAACCAGATGTGTTACAAGTCACAAAAGTGGGGCATTGAGGGTCAAATTGGGCCAACACTGGTGAGGAGGTGAGTTGAAATTTCAGTTTAGTGACTGCTGCTGAGCAGGCCAGGGTCCATTGCCATGGAGCATTTTGCTTTAGGAGGGCTCGAAGAGGTTCAATAGTCTCTGAATAATGGGGAATGAAACATCCATAGAAGGTTGCTATGCCCAGGAATGAGGAAATTTGCGCAGGCATCGTGGGGTCCAGAAGTCACAGGACTACCTCCACATTCAAGTGCAGGGTCCTCAGGCCCTCAGCCGACAGCCGAAATCCCACAAACTCAGTGGATTCAGCTGTGAAGATGCACTTTTCCCCATTCAGCATAACCCTGTGTTCTAGTAGCACCTCCATCACTCATTCCAAACATTTGTCGTGCGCCACCCATGACATGCCGTGTACCACGATGTTGTCCAGATACACCGCCACACCCTTGAGACCGACGAGAATCGTGGACATGATTTTTTGAAAACAGCTCGGCGCCGAACTCAGGCCAAAAGGCATGCGGGTATACAGTATCTGAAAACGCCCATGTGGGTCACAAACACCATCAGGTTGCAGCTGGCCGGGTGGAGGGGCACTTGTAGATAACCTTGACGGAGGTCCAATTTTGAAAACACCTTGAAGCCGCTGAACATCACAGTGAGCTCTTCCATCGTGGGCAGTGGATATTTGTCTGGAATGATCGCTTTGTTAACCATTCTGAGATGGATGCATGGTTGGATGCCAGCTGTCTTTTTTTTGGCCACCACAATATTCAAGATCCATGGCGAGGCATCCACTTTCTCGATAATGCCGACGCTCAGTCGTTTGTTCGGTTCTGCCGTGACATCGTTCTGCAGAGCAAGTGGTAGCCGCCGAAGAGGTTGAATTTTGGGTGTCACACTCGGGTCGATGAGTGGACTGTGGTTGAAAGCCGTCACACAGCCAAGCCCGCAAACAGTGCTGGCCAGCGAACATGCCACCCGGGAGAAACAGTCAGCACCATGGAGCCCGCAGGGTCCATGATGGAGAATCCTAACTCTCCCAATAAGTCAATACCCAACAAATCAGCCCCCTGGCGCAAAACTTGAAAGGTGAATGCAGGAATAATCTTTGGCCCACACACCACAGAGAAACCGACTGTACCCACCATGCCAATCCTCGCACATCCATAGCCAAACATATTCACAGCGCCCACTACAATAGGCTTCTTTGGAAAATGTTTTCTTACCGTGGAATGCTTAGTATGGCTTTTGCAGCACTCAAATCAACCATGAGCAGCACGTTGACTCCGTCGAGCTGCACAACGTACCATTTCAACAGCTAATTCTTGGTGCTTGCTACACACATCAAGGTTACACCCATGACTCCCGAATCCATTGGCTTGTCGGCGGTGGTGCAAACCCTAGCCAGGTGATTAGCTTGACCACAGTTGTAGCACTTTTTCCCCCTAGCGGGGCAGGGGAACATGCCCATCCGGTGACGAGGAGAGCCACAGCCACCACACAGTCCCTGAGTTCGCACTCCTGCCCGTGCCACGGTCCACCGCTATGTGGGAGTCCGCCCCAAGTAGCTAGCTGGGTTTTTAGGAGTCTGACATGGAGAGGGAACTTGGACGGCTAGGTGTTCATTAGCCAGTTCTTGCATCGGACTCGGCTAGCCATTTGCATCACTTGGCTTTGCGTGAAATCCTCCTTTGTTAGCACTAGCTTCTCCTTTAGCGACTCATTGCTCGTGCTATATGCTAGCTTGTCACAAATTAGAGCTTCTTCCAAAGGCCTGAAAGCGCACATGCTCGCTAGGTTATGGAGCTCCATAAGATAATGATGCGTGGACTCACCCACTTGCTGACAGCAGTTGAAGAATCTGTATCTTCGTGCCATGATGCTAGGCTTGTCAACAAAAAATTTGTCCATCATGCACAAACATTTGTCCAAAGAGCCCATGCTACCCAGCGCAAGAAGCAGTCGCTGTCCTTCTTTGCTGAGGCAATGGATTAGGACGCTCTTCCGGCTTTCTTCATTGGGGCTGCCCAGGCCAGCTGCAATGATATAGGCATCAAAAGCCTCCAACCAGTGGTGCCACGGTGTTGCTGGCACACCCGGTGACTCCAAGAACTGAGGTGGTGGTCTTGTGCACATCCCCATGGTTTAATCCTCAGTCACCAAATGCTATGCACCAAAACAGTGAGACGTGAGCCATGCTATGCCAAGCAATGAACTGAACTTTATGAGCATAAGCTGAACTTATACACACTGGCATTAGCCTGCCTGACATCACCACGTTGTGCGCCTGGCACCGGCTACGGCAAGTCTCAAGGGCCAAATCCCCACACAACAGTTGTCACGATCTGAGCACAGGGGATTCTGCCATGCTCAGTCTCATTGCCTTTTTTCCATATTTGTATAGTGTTGTATTTTTGAGTTCTAGTTCCTGTTATTTTATCCTTGGTTGGTTTTCACATATTCTGTATTGTTTCTTAGTGTGACTTATTTTCCTGTTTACGTTCACTGTAGTTTTGTTATTTACATATTTGGGTTTACTTGTATTTTTCCTCCAGCCTTTATTTGTCATCGCATTATATTTGTAAGTTGCCGGTTCCTTCTCACTCTCTCTCCGGGGTTGCAGCTGTCAGAGGCAATCACTTTCACCTCCAGTCCGCTCATGTGAGTCACACTTGATGGCATTTGTGATAATTGCTTGCATGCCTATTTAAGGACTGTCTATTTATTCAGACAGTCCTTGCCGGAGTCTCATCAAGGAATCCTATTCCTGTCCCCGTCAGTACCCTGACTTGTTCTGATGTTTCATCCAACCTACTCCCTGTTCCGTCTATTTGTAAGTTTTTATTTTGTGCACTGTTGGACTTGTGTTTTTTCATTAAAATACCACAAGCTGCAGTTCAGCGCCTGGGTCTTTCTCTCTACCCCGAAGGGGCAATTCATGACAGTAGACTCCGGCCAATTTGAGACCCAGCTGCTGCAGTTTGAGGTTTTTTGTTTCACTCACCTGTTTGTCCAGAGCATTCAGCACGTCCCCAGCATGCCGGCCTTCAGCCAGCAAAGGAGGATCGGCGGCCCGGTCCCCAAGCCTGGAGGATGAATGGGCAGCCCACTTCATCCAGGATTTTGTGACTGAAGCTCTCGCCTCCCACGCCCCAAAGAGAGTCTGGGAGAATGTGGAGGCAGCGATTGGCATCGTAGAGGCACACCCTGGATTGAGGAAGTATCCCCAGTACGTGGATCTGTTGTCCAACGTCTCTGCTCTCCAGCTGTCCTTCCCTGGGCTGATGATGGGGCCACGCTCGGCCAGTCCAAAGCCAACAAGGAAGCACTCCCCGCGAGACACATCTTCCTCCTCCCTCTGCTCGCCCGCTCCTGTGTCTGCTTCGCCTGCTCCGAGACACCGTTCTTCCAGGTCTGTCTCCGTTAGTCCTCGGGTCGCAGTGGGACTGGACTGCCTGGAGGAGAGCCACCTGGGTCAGCCACCTCCCATTTCCCGCCGCTGCCCAGTGAAACACCGCCGGAGGAACGCCTCCACCTTTCAGCCAGCAGTTTCCCCTGCACCAAGCCAGACAATCCCCGCAGTAGTTCCTCTCTCCTGTTCTTCTTTGCCGGCTGTCCTGTCAGCCTCCTCCTCCTCCTTTGCTGCTGCGACTCCCGTCATCTCAGTATTTCCTCCCGCTGCTGAAGGTCTGGTTGCCTCCTTCCCAGCTCCACCCATTGCTGTGTCCGCAGGAGTGGCTCCTCTACTTTCCTCTGGGGGGCCCTCAGCCACTGAAGTCACGGAGAGGGCTGAAACTACACCAGCTGCAGCAGAGAGCAACTTTCTCCAGGAACACAGGCAAGTGTTTTTTAATTCTCCATTACCAACACATGAATTACCTTGCCTGATTCCCAGTGGTAGGATTCAGTTACTGAAGTCCACTGAGTCCTCACCCCCTGCTGCAGACTATACTACCTTATCTGCTCTCTCCGTGTCCCCTGAGTGTCCGCTGGCCCCAGAATCCAGCCACCGGACGATGAAGGAGCCTGCAGCCCTGGAGGACCTGGTTCCAGCCCCGCAGCCACAGCCTGGATGGAGGGAGAGCGCTGTGACCGAGCTGAAGCGTGTGCCAATGACGGAACATCCCCTGGCCTCAGCAGTACAGGATCTAGCGTCAGCAGAGAACCGACCTCCTGTGTCCACGCAGGGCTTGCCACCTGTGTGGTCCACTTTGTTGGGGGGTCTCAGCACTGCATCCACCACCATGTCTGCTGCAGGGGCCACCGGCCAGCGCGGTGCACCCCCGCACCCAGGCTGGCCAGCCCTCGCTCCCCCAGCGGGGTCAACACCTGCCCCAGGCACCGGGGCAGGTGTTCCAACAACTGGAAAGCATAAATTCTCGTTCTCGTTGGCCTCCGTCGGTCTATGATGACCATGGAAGAGAATCCTAAACGTCTACTCTGCTGGAACAGCACTGCCTGTGGCTGAACAGGCCGATGCGCACCGGTGTTCTACCTTCCAGCGTTGGGCGTTGGTAGGATTCAAGCCTGGGCAGGAAGATATGGAGGACAAGATGTTACCCATGCAGCATGTCCCCCCTCTCCATGTCACTGATGAATCCAAAGGAACAGCAGGGCTGCTATAGTTTGGCACCAGCACCGTCGCAGGAGCTGCCAGAACGATGTTGAGCACAACAGAGAACTGCCTTAGGGGCTCCGACTCCGGATTTTTCCTCAGGGTTGACTCCCGAAGCCTTTCCCTTGACCGGGTGTGCCGCAAGGCAGCGGAGGTTTGAAATCAGGGTTTACCTTCCCCTAGATGGGCTACCTTCCCAGGTTGACGAGCCACCATCTACCTGAAGCATCTGGTTTTAAGGCGCCAGAGATCCGCCCTCGCCCCTTCTCCTATTAGTAAAAGCAGTTCCGCCGGGCTTAGAGACTAAACCACACGGGCAGGCTAGGAGTTGGACTTAGTTGTCAGAGGCTTTTCGAGACGCACGCCGTAAGGAGCATTTTATGAGCACTGGGAGCTTAACCCCAGTGCCACTCCTGGCTATGACAACCTTGGAACCAAAGCATAAATTATGCTCAGGAATATCACCCACTGTAGCTCATGTATTTTTACCTACATATGTTTAAGCACAATGGGATGCTTGAGATTGCATGTGTGGAATGGCCTCACGTCTTGGATGGGACAATATGTCTGGACCGCCTGTGGATAACAGCAAGAAGACAGAGGTACGGCGACAAGGAGCTGAAAGGACTTCCTGACCTACTGGGGGCCAGGCGGTGGACTGAAGGACTCGGGGGGAGAGTTATTGTCAATAGGGGGCTTTGACGGTGATATGTGATTCTTCCTTTGATCCTGTATGTATAAATAAGAGGGTTTTGACTCAGCTCTCTCTCTTCTGTTCTTGAGAGATAGCTGGGGATGTGACTGCAACATTAAAGCCTGAATTAAAATATTATTACAGTAGATGCCTCTCAGATGATGCTGTTACCAAATTTATGCAGATTGTTTCCTCTATGCCATGTGTCAACACAACGGAAATAAGCTATAGACAGCTTGCTCCTTCTGTAATTGATAACATGGTGGATAGTGTTTCAGCTTCTCTGCATCAGGCTCTAGACTTGATGGCCCCCTTAAAAAAGAAAAAGTCTAATCAGAGATTTCTAACTCCTTGGTTCAACACAGAAACTCGTAGCTTAAAACAGAAGACTCGTCAATTAGAAAGAAAATGGCGCTCCACTAATTTAGATGAAATCTATTTAGCTTGGAGAAATCATCTTTTAATTTATAAAAAATCTCTTAGAAAAGCTAGAATGAGTTATTACTCTGCATTAATAGAAGAGAACAAGAATAATCCCAGGTTTCTTTTCAGTACTGTAGCCAGGTTGACAAAGAGTCAGGACTCTGTCAATCCTAGCATTCCCTTAGAGCTTACTAGTCAGGACTTTATGAACTTTTTCAATAATAAAATTTCATCCACCAGAGATAAAATCAATCAGATTCTTCCCACAGTTAACTTAAATACTGTAACTACTACAACTCCTTCTATTGATGTCTGTCTTGATGAGTTTACTCCAATCGACCTTTGTGAGTTAGACAAAATAGTTTCCTCATCCAAACCTTCAACTTGTCTTTTAGACCCTATTCCTACCAGGTTATTTAAAGAAGTCTTCCCACTTATTGGTAGCTTTATTCTTCATATAATCAATTCTTCATTAACTTTAGGCCATGTACCGCAGGCTTTTAAAACGGCTGTAATTAAACCCTTACTCAAAAAGCCAACGCT
The DNA here is from genome assembly GCA_020510985.1 of Pholidichthys leucotaenia. Taxonomy (NCBI): domain Eukaryota; kingdom Metazoa; phylum Chordata; class Actinopteri; order Cichliformes; family Pholidichthyidae; genus Pholidichthys; species Pholidichthys leucotaenia. The sequence goes on along the minus strand of CM035842.1, from coordinate 21,961,957 downwards.
AGATCGAGGAGCTTTAGCTAACTATAGACCAATCTCTAATCTCCCTTTCATTTCAAAAATCTTAGAAAGAGTTGTTGCTACGCAATTATTTGACCACCTGCAGGGAAATGGTTTACTTGAACCATTTTTTTTTCCAAGATGGCGCCCACAGCGGTCGCCATGGTGCCTCGCTGCTCTTTAATTTTTATAATTTGTCTGTTTTTGTTCATTGATTGTGCGTCTGTCGGTTCATACACCCGTGAAGAACTATTAAATATCAGGACTCTCACTCCCATGGACCTTCTTCCAGTTTTTTTAGCTCCTGCCGCCGATCTGATCCATTGTCTGGCCAAAAAAGCAAGACGGCGGAAAAGAGGGAAGAGAGGGGGGATTCTCGCTCGGCTCCGGAAAAGAGGCACGCGAACAGCCTTGCCTGGCATATTTCTATCCAATGCCAATTCTCTCTCGAACAAAGTAGAAGAATTAAGACTGCTGATGCGATTCAAGGACCTTGTTTCCTCGTCTGTCATCTGTTTCTCTGAGACCTGGCTTAAATGGAACATTCCAGATTGCGCAATCAGCCTCGAGGGATTTCAGCTGTATCGTGCAGATCGCGTCACAGAGCTCTCCGGTAAGTCTATTGGAGGAGGAGTGTGCTTCTATATTAACAACAGCTGGTGCTCTGATGTAACGGTGATTTCCAAACACTGTTCTCCCGCCCTGGAATTTCTTTTTATTAACTGCAAGCCATTTTATTCCCCGCGCGAGTTTGCCTCATTCATCCTCGCCGCTGTGTACGTCCCTCCCGACGCGGACATGCGCGAAGCACAGCGCGTGCTCGCAGATCACATCCAACTTACGGAGCGGAACTTTCCAGACTCCCTGGTTATTGTGATGGGCGATTTTAACCAGAGCAATCTGAGTCACGAGCTCCCCCGCTACAAACAGTTTATTAAATGTCCAACCAGAGGAAATAACACGCTGGATCACTGTTACACCACAGTGAAAGACGCATATCGCGCTGTTCCCCGCGCTGCGCTGGGTCTATCTGATCACGTGATGGTCCACCTCATCCCCACATACAGACAAAGACTGAAACTCACTAAACCTGTTGTGACCACTACAAAGAAATTGACCGGTGAAGCTGGAGAGAATCTGAACACATGCATGGAAATAACTGACTGGGGCATGTTTAAAAGAGCCACACATGATCTTAATGAGTACACAGACACTGTGAACTCATATATCAACTTCTGTGAGGAGGACATTCTCCCATCGCGCACCAGGGTGAGATATTCTAATGACAAGCCCTGGTTCACAGCTAAGCTCAGACGGATCAGGAAAGAGAAGGAAGCAGCGTTGAAAAGTGGAGACAGGGACTGCTACAGAGAGGTCAAATATCGGTTTAACAGAGAGCTGAGGAGAGCTAAATCTGTGTATTCTGAGAAACTCCAGCAGCAGTTCACTGCTAATGTCTCGGCTTCTGTGTGGAGAGGACTGAGGCAAATCACCAACTATCGGCCTCAGGCTTCTAAAGGTCAGGATGACAAAGCCCTTTGTCAAAAACTGTCCCAACATTACGCCCGTTTTGACACCTCGTCAGCTGTGTCCAACTCCCCCACTCCACCCAGCTCCACTGCCTCCTCAGCCCCTAATTCATCAAAAGCGGTCCCCCCCTTCTCCTCCTCCTCCTCCCCCCCTCCCCTTGTCATCAGTGAGCAGGACGTGCACAGACAGTTCTCCAGACTGAACCTGCGCAAGGCCCCCGGGCCGGACGGTGTGTCTCCCTCCACCCTGAGACACTGTGCGAAAGAGCTGGCTCCTGTCTTCACAGACATTTTTAACACCTCCCTTAAGCAATGTCACGTGCCGACCTGCCTCAAATCCTCCACCATCATCCCTGTCCCCAAGAAGCCACTGATTGCTGGACTTAACGACTTCAGACCTGTAGCGCTCACCTCTGTAGTCATGAAGTCCTTTGAGCGCCTGGTCCTGTCTCACCTCAAGTCCATCACCACACCCCTCCAAGACCCGCTGCAGTTTGCCTACCGTGCTAACAGGTCTGTGGATGACGCAGTCAACCTGGCCCTCCACTCCATCCTGCAGCACCTGGACTCCCCGGGAACCTACGCCAGGATTCTGTTTGTGGACTTCAGCTCCGCATTCAACACCATCCGCCCCGATCTGCTCCAGGACAAGCTGTCCCTGCTCAACGTGCCTGACTCCCTCTGCAGGTGGATCACTGACTTCCTGACGGACCGGAGACAGCATGTGCGGCTGGGGAAGTCTGTCTCAGACTCTGTTAGCATCAGCATTGGATCACCCCAGGGCTGTGTACTTTCCCCCCTACTCTTCTCCCTTTATACCAACTCCTGCACCTCCTCCCACCAGTCTGTTAAGCTGATTAAGTTTGCAGACGACACCACCCTCATCGGGCTCATCTCCAATGGCGACGAGTCCGCCTACAGGGAAGAGGTGGCCCAGCTGGTGTCCTGGTGCAGCCACAACAACCTGCAGCTGAATGCTCTGAAGACAGCGGAGATGATTGTGGACTTCAAGAAAGTCACAACCCCCCTGCCCCCCCTCACCATCACAGGCTCTCCCATCACCATTGCAGATTCCTTCCGCTTCTTGGGCACCACCATCACCCGAGACCTCAAATGGGAGCCAACCATCAGCTCCCTCATCAAAAAGGCCCAGCAGAGGATGTTCTTTCTGCGGCAGCTGAGGAAGCTCAAGCTACCCACCAAGATGTTAGTGCAGTTCTACACGGCCATCATCGAGTCCATCCTCACCTCCTCCATAACTGTGTGGTATGCAGGAGCCACTGCCAGGGACAGACTAAGGCTGCAGCGCGTCGTGCGCACTGCTGAGAAGGTGATAGGCTGCGAGCTCCCATCTCTCCAGGACCTGTACATCTCCAGGACCCGGAGGCGTGCTGGCCGGATCATAGCCGATCCTTCACATCCTGGTCACGTACTGTTTGCTCCCCTCCCCTCAGGTAGAAGACTTCGATCCATTCGGACTAAAACCTCCCGGCACATGAACAGCTTTTTCCCCTCTGCCATCAGACTGCTGAACATTAAGTGACTTTTTGACTCTCGTGCACTATGTACAGCAGCTCAACCAGACTCACGTCATTCATCACTGTTTTCTGTTGCATTATCGACTGCACTATGTGGTACTTCACGTTATCTGTTACTTGCTAATTTTTTAAAACTGCCTTGTCTAGTACTACTCATTATTGCTAGTATTGTTATTATTATTATTATCATTATTACTTATTACTTATTTTTCTACACTTATTGCACGTTTTCAGTCCTTTAGTTTTTTAGTTTATCTCTTTTTCTCATCATGTTTTTAATGTTGCAGCATGGCATTGAGACAAATTCCTAGATTGTGTACTACATTAGCAATGGCAATAAATCTGATTCTGATTCTGATTCTGATTCTGATTCTGAAGAGTTTCAATCTGGGTTTAGGATCCATCATAGTACTGAAACAGCCTTAGCAAAGGTCACTAACGACCTCCTCATTGCATCTGATAATGGACTAGTTTCTGTACTTGTCCTTTTAGACCTTAGTGCAGCTTTTGATACTATCGATCATAATATTCTACTTGATAGATTAGAACACTATGTTGGACTTAATGGAACTTCGTTGCAGTGGTTTAGATCTTATTTATCTGATAGGTTCCAGTTTGTTCATGTAAATAATGAGTTTTCTTTCAGCTCAAAGCTTGGTCATGGAGTTCCACAGGGATCTGTGCTAGGCCCTACTCTTTTTAGTTTATATATGCTTCCGTTAGGCAACATTATTAGAAAGCACTGTATACATTTTCATTGTTATGCAGATGACACACAATTATACCTGTCAATGAAGCCAGATGATAGTAATCAATTAGCCAAGTTAGAAGCCTGTCTTAAGGAAATCAAAGCTTGGATGACGTAATTTCCTGCTATTAAATTCAGATAAGACTGAAGTCATTCTTGTTGGTCCAAAAAACCTTAGAAATTCCTTTCCAAATCAAACTTTCAGTTTGGATGCGGTTACTCTTTTTCTTAATAGCTCTGTGAGGAACCTTGGAGTTATTTTTGATCAGGATTTGTCCTTCAATTCACATATTAAATTTGTTTCTAAGACTGCCTTCTATCATTTGCGTAATATTGCCAAGATTAGGAGCATCTTGTCTCAGAGTGATGCTGAGAAACTGATCCACGCTTTTGTTAGCTCGAGATTAGATTATTGTAATTCTTTATTATCAGGCTGTCCTAAAACATCTTTAAAAAGTCTTCAGCTGATCCAAAATGCTGCAGCAAGAGTTTTAACAGGTACTAGAAAGAGAGATCATATCTCTCCGGTTCTGGCCTCCCTTCAATGGCTTCCCATAGAATTTAGAATTAAGTTTAAAATCCTTCTTCTTACTTACAAAGCTCTAAACAATCAGGCTCCTTTTTATTTAAAAGATCTGATACTACCATATTATCCTAACAGAGCACTACGCTCCCAAAATGCAGGATTACTTGTAATACCTAGAATCTCCAAAAGTACAATGGGAGGCAGAGCCTTCAGTTATCAAGCTCCTCTCCTGTGGAACCATCTGCCAATCTGGATTCGGGAGTCAGACTCGATCTCTGTTTTTAAGAATAGGGCTAAAACCTACCTTTTTGATATAGCCTACAATTAGGGAGGGATCATGTGTTTCTGAACCCTCCCTTAGTTATGCTGCTAATAGGTTTAGTCAGCCGGGGGACCTCCAGTAATGCACTGGGCCTCACTCCTTTCCTCACTCTCAATGAAATATTTTTTTTTTGCTGGTCATTAACATTTGTTTGTTCTCTCCCATAGATTGAGTCCCCGTCGTGCTGTTTGCTCTCTACATGTCTGTTCTTTTCTTCTTCTCTATCCCCTCACCCCCCAGCCAGTCGCAGCAGATGACTGCCCCTCCCTGAGCCTGGTTCTGCTGGAGGTTTCTTCCTGTTAAAAGGGAGTTTTTCCTCTGCACTGTCACCAAGTGCTTGCTCACAGGGGATCGCCTGATTGCTGGGGTCTTTCTGCAACTGTGGGGGTCCCCCCTTCAGTTGATAGTGCTATGAGATGACTGTTGTTGTGAAATGGCGCTATATAAATAAAGTTGAATTGAATTGAATTGAATTAAGAAATAATTCAGCCTCGTTATTTCACGCTCCCCACATTGGTGACCAGAGACGTGGGAATGCATAGAAGGGATTCCTCTGATGCAGACTCGTCGGAGTCTGCCCAAGTGAGCGCCGTCTCCATCAAACTGCCAGAATTCTGGCAGGACAACCCGGACTCGTTGTTCCTCCAGGCTGAGGCACAGTTCACGCTCGCGGGAATAACGGCGGATGACACCAAGTTTTACCACGTCATTGCAAGGCTCGACAACCGCACAGCTCGATGCGTGCGGAGCCTAGTACAGCAGCCACCTGCTGGCAACAAATACGGTGAGTTGAAGGCTGCCCTCACCGAGTGTTTCATGCCCTCAGCCGAAGAGAGGGCTAGGAGACTCCTGGCTATGCACGGCCAAGGAGGGCGCAGGCTCGTCGCCCTGATGGAAGACATGCTGCAGCTGAGGGAATCGGACAATGATGATTTCCTGTTTAAACCCATCTTCCTAAGCAACCTCCCGATGCACATGAGAGGGACCCTGTCCGGCATGCGTTGTGTGACCCAGCGGGACTTCCGTGTGATGGCTCAAGAGGCGCAGCGGCTCCTCGTCTCCTGCGGTGAGCAGACGGCCACAGCGGCAGCGGCAGACCTAGGTGCGGCGACCCGAGGCAACGAAGAGCCGGAGACAGCGGAGCCAATCCCACCAACAATGGCAGCGGCGCAGCCCCGACGCAGCGGAGGAGATGGCCTCTGTTATTACCACCGGCGTTTCGCAGAGAAGGCACACAGGTGTGTGCCGCCGTGCAGCTACAAGAGCTCAGGAAACGCCAGGACCGGGAATCGTTAGCAGCTTTGGCTCTCGGCGAAAGAAATAAGCTGCTTTACATCACGGATGCGAGCTCCGGGCAGCACTTCCTCGTAGACACCGGAGCCCAAGTGAGTTTCATCACCCCGACCTATGCTGACCGGTTGGCTGGCCCCCGTGGTGACAGGGCAACGGCGGCGAACGGCTCGAGCATGAACACCTACGGAGAAAGGACCTTGTTTCTGTCCTTGCATGGCCGCACTTATGAATGGACTTTTATCATAGCGGCGGTGAGTTTCAACATGTTAGGTGCCGATTTTCTGTGCTCACATGGTTTGTTAGTTGATCTTGCCAACAGGCGCTTGGTTAATGCACTATCTTTTTATTCTATTCCTTGTGCAGCTCGAGTGTCCCCACCACCGGTGCAGACCAACGTCGCCACAGCAGGCGGTAAGTTTAACACACTCCTCACCCAATTTCCAGCGCTCACGGTTCCTACTTTTTCGGCAACAGTTGCGAAACACGGGGTGGAGCATTTTATCACTACAGCGGCCCCCCCCCCCCCCGTCTTCACGAAAGCTCGGCGTTTGGATGCTGCTAAGCTCTCCATAGCGCGCGAGGAGTTCGCCAGCCTGGAAAGACTGGGCATTATTCGCGGTTCGAAGAGCCCATGGGCTTCGCCGCTGCATATGGTCCCTAAAGCTGCCGGCTCCTGGAGACCTTGCGGCGATTACCGCAGACTAAACAACACCACAGCGCATGACCGCTACCCAATCCCACACATTCAGGATTTTTCGGTGCATCTGGCGGGGGCGCGCATTTTTTCTAAAATAGACCTGGTTCGCGGCTACCATCAGGTTCCAGTCCGGCCTGAGGACATTCCTAAAACAGCGGTAATAACCCCTTTTGGACTTTTTGAGTTTTTGCGCATGCCGTTTGGTCTTAAAGGCACGGCACAAACATTCCAACGTATGATGGATGCCATGTTACGCGATCTCCCTTTTGTGTTCGTCTACCTCGATGACATTTTAGTCGCCAGTACTTCAGAAGAGGAACACGAAAAACACCTCACAGCGGTTTTTCGGATGATGGGAGAGCACGGGTTAATAATTAATCCAGCCAAGTGCCAGTTTGGCGTGGAGCAGATCGATTTTTTGGGGCATCGCGTTTCCCCAGAGGGGGCAATCCCGCTACCGGATAAGGTGCGCGCAGTGGCAGATTTTCCCCGACCACAAATGATCAAATCATTGCAGGAGTTTTTAGGAATGGTGAATTTTTATAAACGTTTCCTACCCCATGCAGCGCAGCTCATGCAACCATTATACGCCGCACTCAAAAAACAAAAACCCTCCAATACTATCGAGTGGTCCCCAGAGCGGGAGTGCGCATTCGCGGAGGTAAAAAAAGCCCTGGCTGACGCTGCGCTTCTGGCTCATCCAGACCCAACGGCCCGCATAGCGCTCACCACTGACGCATCAGATTTGGCCATAGGGGCAGTCGTGGAACAGCACATTGTCGGGATTTGGCAGCCGCTGGCATTTTTCAGCAGATCCTTGAACGAAGCCGAGCGGAAATACAGCACGTTTGACAGGGAGCTGTTAGCGCTCCATTTGGCCATTCACCATTTCCAGTTTTGGCTGGAAGGTCGGCGTTTCACCGCTTTTGTCGACCATAAGCCGCTCACTTTTGCGATGTCCAAAATTTCGGAACCTTGGTCGGGCCAGCAGCAGAGGCAGCTGGCCGCAATTTCGGAGTTTACCACTGATATTCAGCACGTAGCGGGTAAACTCAACGTAGTGGCAGACTGCCTCTCTCGCGCGGTCACAGCACCGGTGCGCGCGGAGGCAGATTATACTACCGTAGCCGCAGGGCAAAATGACAGCGCGGAAGCGCACGCGGCCCCAGTTCATGTGGGGATAGATTACGCAGCCATGGCAGCGGAACAGGGTAGAGATGCGGACGTGCGCGCGCTCCAGTCTGGACCAACAGGGTTAAGGCTGGAGAGCAGGTGTTTGCAAACCAGTATGCCCCCCCTAATCTGCGATGTATCGACTGGGCGACCGCGCCCGGTAGTCCCGGCCGCGTGGCGCCGCCGTGTTTTTGACTCGGTTCACTCCCTGGCGCACCCAGGAGTGTGCGCTTCTGTGAAAATGGTAGCGGAGAAGTTTGTTTGGCCGAGCCTGCGCAAGCACGTGAAAGAGTGGGCAAGAACCTGCATGGCCTGCCAGCGGGCCAAAACTCACAGGCACACAAAAGCTCCCTTAGAACCGTTCCACATTCCGGCCAAGAGATTCGATCACGTGCATGTCGACCTCGTGGGCCCCCTACCGTCGTCGCAGGGGTTCACACATCTTTTGACAATGGTGGACCGAACCACACATTGGCCGGAAGTGGTCCCACTGGCATCGACCACGGCTGCAGAGGTGTCTCGCGTTTTTTTGACGGCCTGGGTAGCGCGTTTCGGGGTTCCGTCGGATATTACGTCCGACAGAGGGCCTCAATTCGTCTCTGAGCTTTGGTCAGCGATGGCCAGCAGCTTAGGAGTGAAAATTCATCGCACTACTGCTTATCACCCCCAGGCTAATGGTTTGTGTGAGCGTTTTCATAGGTCTTTGAAGGCAGCCCTCAGAGCGTCGCTCACGGATGCAGATTGGGTAAACAAACTACCATGGGTTTTATTGGGGTTGCGTTCTGCGCCCAAAGAGGATTTAAATGCCTCCCCAGCGGAGTTGGTTTTTGTACAACCTCTCAGGCTGCCCGGTGAGTTCCTTCCAGAGCATCCGGAGCCGGGGCGCCCCCCGGCTCTGGGATCACTGATTGGCACGGGAGCGGACATGCTCCCGGGCCCCGTTCATCACACTTTTCCGCGCGTTTTTGTTCCCAAAGCTTTAAAAAATGCCGAGTTCATTTTTGTCAGGCACGAGGCTCTAAGACCGACCCTCCGACCGCCATATGATGATCCATATAGGGTGCTGGAAACGGGTGATAGGCATTTTGTGCTAGATTTGGGAGACAGAAAAGAGACAGTTAGTATTGACAGACTAAAGCCTGCTTTTGTGATGAACGACGAATCTGTACCGGTGGCGAGGGCACCTCGACGTGGCAGACCGCCCAGGGAACACGTCCCGGAGCCCCCGCAGGGATCAAATAACCACTCTCTTCCTCAGTCAGCAGATTCTTTGCAGGACGGCGCCGCAAGGACGGCGAGGCCTGTTTACAGCAGATTCGGAAGACATTTGAAGCCCAGACACCGTACGGACTGATGTTTGATGTGATCATGTTGTATAGACTATGCTATTGATGTTATCACTGATTTTTGATGTGATCATGTGGTATAGACTATGCTATTGAGGTTATCATGTTTTGTGAACTCTGATATATTGTCCATTCTTCGACGTTTGGGGTGGGGGGTTATGTAGCTCATGTATTTTTACCTACATATGTTTAAGCACAATGGGATGCTTGAGATTGCATGTGTGGATTGACCTCACGTCTTGGATGGGACAATATGTCTGGACCGCCTGTGGATAACAGCAAGAAGACGGAGGTACGGCGACAAGTCGCTGAAAGGACTTCCTGACCTCCCGGGGGCCAGGCGGTGGACTGAAGGACTCGGGGGGAGAGTTATTGTCAATAGGGGGCTTTGACAGTGATATGTGATTCTTCCTTTGATCCTGTATGTATAAATAAGAGGGTTTTGACTCAGCTCTCTCTCTTCTGTTCTTGAGAGATAGCTGGGGATGTGATTGCAACATTAAAGCCTGAATTAAGAAATAATTCAGCCTCGTTATTTCACGCTCCCCACACCCACCACCCTATTTCTATACTGTGGAAGATGTGTTCAATGACGAGACATGAGTGTATTTCTCAGGTTCGGCTTTATTCCAGAACACATTCATCCAACATTCTCAAAAGCAAGAAGAGGCAGAATAATGTTACAGCTCACTCTTATACCTCCGGGGGATTAAGAACTCAAGTCACATGGTGCTTCTGCAAACATTCAATCACAATGCAAATCTCTGAAGATTCACCATTGTCTCTTATTCTCCGGTGTCCCGGGAAACCCCCCAGGTCCTCTTCTCCGAGACGAGGGCCCGACTTCACACCTCCTCGCCATCTCCTGTCTTGTTCCTCCAGACGTGAAGCCCCAATCCACATAAGCCATACAATCCACATAAGCCATACATTTGTGGGAGATATGAACCAGACATATGTGCCACACTCTTGTGGGGAAATATGAACCAAACATATGTGCCACATGACCCCCCCAAACGTCTGCATGGGACAAACACTCATAAATGCATACATAAAAAACATTACCACATAACCAATAATCAATCCCCCAATCTCTTAGGTCTTAGCTTCCTGCCGAATCTGCTGTAGGCCGGCTTCGCTGCGTCTGCAGCGTCTCCGCGCACCTAGGGATTAGATTTGTTAGCACATCTCTGTGGGAGCTCTGGAGCATGCCTTCTCGGCGGCCTGCCCCGGCGGGGAGCTTTCGCCAACTGCACTCGTTCATCAGCCAGGACAAAAGCAGGCTTGAGTCTGTTTATGCAAATTAGCTCCCTTCTGCCCCCCAAATCTAGCAAAAAATGCTTCTCATTTTTTTCCAGCACCCTGAACGGTCCATCATAAGGCGGTCTCAGCCCTGGGCGTTGTGCATCATGTCTAACAAAAACAAACTCTGTGTTTTTCAAAGCCTCTTGCACAAAAACGCGTGGAAAACTGTGATGCACTGGGCCAGGCAGCGTGTTTGATCCTGTGCCGCTCTGCAACAGCTGAGCGGGGGGGCAATTGGGCGCAGGATTTTCCGGGAGAAATTCCCCAGGCAAACGGAGAGGTTGTGCGAACACCAACTCCGCTGGGGAGGCTTGTAAATCCTCCTTCGGTGCAGAACGCAACCCCAATAAAACCCATGGCAGTTTGTCCACCCAATTTGTATCCGTGAGCGATGCTCTGAGGGCTGCTTTCAATGACCTATGAAAGCGTTCACATAAACCGTTGGCCTGCGGGTTATACGCGGTAGTGCGGTGTACCTTCACCCCTAAGCTGCGGGCCATAGACGACCACAGTTCGGAAACAAATTGAGGGCCTCTGTCTGACGTTATGTCCGACGGAACTCCAAAACGCGCGACCCAAGCTGTCAAAAACGCGCACGCAACCTCTTCCGCCGTTGTTGACGCCAGAGGTACCGCTTCTGGCCAACGTGTGGTGCGGTCCACCATCGTCAAAAGGTGTGTGTGCCCTTGAGACGAGGGAAGCGGGCCCACCAGATCAACATGCACATGATCAAACCGCTTAGCCGGGATGTGAAAAGGCTCCAAAGGGGCCCTCGTGTGCTTGTGTATCTTAGCCCTCTGGCACACTACACAAGCCGCTGCCCATTCCTTGACCTGTTTGCGCAACCCCGGCCAAACAAATTTCTCCCCCACCATCTTGACCGATGCGCGCACCCCCGGGTGCGCCAGCGAATGGACCGAGTCAAAAATGCGGCGGCGCCACACGGCTGGAACCACGGGACGAGGCCGACCCGTGGAGACATCGCATATTAAGGGGGGCATACCTATTTTTTTTTATTTATTTTTTTTTTGTTACTTATTTGTACCCGTAGGTAGACTTGGTTTGCAGTCTGGTGACAAGCCACCGGCTGCTGGTCGCTGCGTGCGCGAGCGCCCTAAACCTACATGTTTTTGGTGTGCGGGAGGAAACCGGAGAAATCCCGGAGTAAACCCACGCAACACGGGGAGAACATGCAAACTCCACACAGCTCACTGTTGGTCGGGGGCTGGGATCGAACCCACGATCTCATGATCCCCGCGATCCCCCGGCCGAGGGTAAAACTGTGCTGCCACAGTGCTAAACCACTGCGCCACCGTGCAGCCCATTTGCTGCTCCCATATTTGCTGCACCCTGTGCTCCAGCCTTAACCCTGTTGGTCCAGACTGGAGCGCGCGCACATCCGCGTCACCAACCTGCTCCGCAGCCATGTCTGCATAATCCAAACCTACGTGGACCGGGGCTGCGCGCGCTCCCGCGTCGCTGCCCTGGCCCACAGCCACCGAGTCTGCCCCCACGTGGCCTGGTGTTGCGAAAGCACGTGAGAGACAGTCCGCCACTACATTGTGTTTGCCTGCTACATGCTGGATATCGGTGGTGAACTCCGATATTGCGGCTAGCTGTCTTTGTTGTCGGCCTGACCAAGGTTCTGAGATTTTGGCCATCGCAAAAGTTAACGGTTTGTGGTCTACAAAAGCGGTGAAACGGCGCCCTTCCAGCCAGAACTGGAAATGGCGGATGGCCAAGTGTAGGGCTAAAAGCTCCCTGTCAAACGCGCTGTATTTACGCTCGTTATCGCGCAAGGATTTGCTAAAGAAAGCGAGAGGCTGCCAGGTCCCTGCCACACACTGTTCAATGACTGCCCCCACCGCTAGGTCCGAAGCGTCGGTGGTGAGCGCCAAACGGGCTGTTGGAACCGGGTGCGCTAACAAAACGGCGCTTGCAAGGGCTGATTTAACCTGGGAGAAAGCGCGCTCCCGCTCCGGAGACCATTCGACCTTATTCGTGGGTTTTTGTTTTTTCAGTGCCGCGTACAGTGGCTGCATGAGCCGCGCTGCGCTCGGAAGAAACCGGTTGTAAAAATTAACCATTCCTAGAAACTCCTGCAGCGCTTTTATCGTTTGAGGTCGGGGGAAATCTGTTATCGCGCGCACTTTCTCAGGAAGGGGAACCGCTCCCTGTGGTGAAACGCGGTGCCCCAAAAAATCGATTTGCGCCACCCCGAACTGGCACTTCGCTGGGTTAATTATCAACCCGTGCTCTGCCAGTCTCCGAAAAACCGCTGTGAGGTGGGTTTCATGTTCGTCCTCGGACGTGCTGGCTACCAATATGTCGTCTAAATAGACGAACACGAAAGGCAGGTCGCGTAAAACTGCATCCATCATGCGTTGGAAAGTTTGTGCGGCGCCCTTTAACCCAAACGGCATGCGCAAAAACTCAAAAAGCCCAAACGGAGTTATTACCGCAGTTTTGGGAATATCCTGCGCGCGCACGGGGACTTGGTGGTAGCCGCGCACCAAGTCTATTTTAGAAAAAATGCGCGCCCCCACCAAATGAACTGAGAAATCCTGGATGTGCGGAATCGGGTAGCGGTCGTGTGCTGAGACGTTGTTCAACCTGCGGAAATCGCCACAAGGTCGCCACGAGCCATCAGCCTTTGGGACCATGTGTAACGGGGAAGCCCAGGGGCTGTTCGAGTGTCTAATTATGCCCAGTTTTTCCAGATTGGCAAATTCCTTGCGCGCTATTGCCAGTTTAGCTGAGTCCAAGCGCTGGGCTTTTGCAAAAACGGGCGGCCCGGTGGTGGTGATAAAATGTCCCACCCCATGTTTGGCCACTGTAGCCGAAAACTTTGGAACTGTGAGTGCTGGAAAGTGAGTGAGCAAAGCATGAACTTACCACCCGCAGCTGTGACATTGGCGTGTGCAGTCGGCGGAGCCACCCGAGCTGTGCAGGGAATAGAATGGAAAGAAAGTGCATTAACCAGACGTCTATTAGCAAGATCAACCAATAAACCATGTGAGCACAAAAAATCAGCCCCTAACATGTTAAAACTGACTGCTGCTACAATAAAGGTCCACTCGAATGAACGGCCCTGTAAGGACAGACGCATGGTCCTCTCACCGAAGGTCTTAATCGCTGAGCCATTCGCTGCTGATACTGACACCCAGGGAGCTTTGGACGGCATCAGCCGTTCCACGTAGGTAGGCGTGACGAAACTCAGCTGGGAGCCCGTGTCCACGAGGAATTGTTTCCCCGAGTGTGCATCTGTCAAGTAAAGCAGCTTGTTTTCTTCTCCGAGGGATGCAGCTGCTACCAGCCCCCCGGTCTTGGCGTTTCCCTGATGCTTGAAGCGGCACGGTGGGAGACATCTGTGCACCCTCTCCGCAAAACGGCGGTGGTAGAAACACAGGCCGACCTCAGCTCTACGTCGCCTGACGCCTGCCGCCGCCGTCGTCGGTTCGTCTGGCGCCGCCACCTCTGGCTCCAAACCATCTCCGGGCGCCGTCCTCTGCTCACCTGCCGCGGCCGAAACCGCGCTCCGCTTGTGGGCGTCGATGAGTCGCTGCGCCTCCTTGCCGAGGCCATGGTAGTCCCGCTTGGCCAAGCGGGGTGAGTCTGCCAGGGTCACTCTCACTGCTGGCGGCAGAGTCCGGAGGAAAAGGTGGGCGAAGATAAATTCGCCATCCTCGGAGTCTTTCAGTCTCAGCATCTTCACCATCAGGTCTGCCGGTCTGTTGTTCTCCGACTCCGTCAACTCTAGGACCCCCTCTGCTCGCTGTTGCACCGAGGGGGTGAAATGGCTGATCAGCGCCTCCTTCAATGTGCCGTACTTGTTGGTGTCCGGTGGGTGGTTAACCAGATCTTCCACCCTCTGGACCGTGTGACTGTCCAGCTTCGCCACCACATGGTAGAACCTCGTTTCATCCTTTGAGACTCCCCGGAGGTTGAACTGCGCCTCGACCGCGCTAAACCAGGAGTGCGGGCTGTGCTGCCAGAAATCGGGCAGCTGGAGCGTGGAGGCTGCCATCAGGCTGGCCTCTGATGAGCTCCGCTCGGGAGAATTCTCCCTGCTCATTCTTTGTCGTGGGTCACCAGTGTGGAAGATGTGTTCAATGACGAGACATGAGTGTATTTCTCAGGTTCGGCTTTATTCCAGAACACATTCATCCAACATTCTCAAAAGCAAGAAGAGGCAGAATAATGTTACAGCTCACTCTTATACCTCCGGGGGATTAAGAACTCAAGTCACATGGTGCTTCTGCAAACATTCAATCACAATGCAAAGTCTCTGAAGATTCACCATTGTCTCTTATTCTCCGGTGTCCCGGGAACCCCCCCCAGGTCCTCTTCTCCGAGACGAGGGCCCGACTTCACACCTCCTCGCCATCTCCTGTCTTGTTCCTCCAGACGTGAAGCCCCAATCCACATAAGCCATACAATCCACATAAGCCATACATTTGTGGGAGATATGAACCAGACATATGTGCCACACTCTTGTGGGGAAATATGAACCAAACATATGTGCCACAATACTACTATTTTTTTTATAATGTTACTACTCTTATATATACTGTATGAAAGCTCAGTCAAGTCAGCTGGATTCAAGTGTTTTGAATCCAGTTAACATGACTGGGCTGTCATGCATTATACTTAGATTGAGAAGCTTCATCAAAGTTTTCTGACATATCTTTACTTCCAACATATGCTTTGCAGTTATTTCATATTTGTAGTATCTTTTTTCGGAGAGATATGCACAAAAATTGAATGTACCTGTACTGCAATATATCTGTACAAATGGCAATGAATTCTATTCTATTCTATTCTATTCTACATGATCGCTATGGCTCTGTGGGTTACTCCAGTTGAAAAGGAGACTATTTCATTTTAAAAATAAGGTACGGATGCTACGGTTTTTCTTTTCTTTTTTTTAAAAAATTAGTTAAACAGATACGTTCAACGTCACTGGTATCTGGGTCCGGTGGCAGTAAAGATATTCTTTTTAAGACAGTTCAGAGGTCCGACTTCGAATTTTGTACTGCGTGTTGCTGCCGTACCTGGTGACGTCATTTTTAAGCGACAAGCAACAATGGTAAGTGAGCAAGCAGTTTTCTCCTCTTCTCGTGTTTTTATTTCACTTCAACCTACTATTGTCGATTATGACTTTACTCCGTGTCTTTAAAAGGTACATATTTGTATTTACGCATGGTCTCTGCATTTTAACCTTTCATTTGCGAAGTAAAAACATCACTAAACGTAAGTAGCCGGCTGATAGCTGGAGTTTAGCGGCGTTAGCTTCCTTTCTTGTTAGTACGCTAATCGGAGAAGATGTCCCTATTACAAAATGAACTTTGTAGTTCATTATAACTTTATTATATGAGAGTCGATGATGTGTATTCCGGTGTTAAGTTTGAATTTGCTCATAAAATGTTTAACTTTGAAGCTTTAGTATCTTTACGGCTAATTGTGAGTTGCTAACCTAAGTGGACCTCAGAAATCTGTCAGTACCCTGCAGTGCAACCGCAGCTTCATATCCACTGATGTGACATTCTTCTAGGGTCAAAACCAGAGTGGAGGTCACGGTCCAGGAGGAGGCAAGAAAGATGACAAGGTGAGGATGACTCGGCTGTCCTGTAAAGCTGCTTGTTTTGGGACATTTGTCCTTTGTTTGGCCTTAGAACTAAACTTGAGTTGGGTTGGGGTTTTTCATCAGAATTGTAAAGAAAGCCTTTCTTTTCACTGCTATCTCAGACAACACAGCCAGACTGGAAGTGTTTCTTGTGACTGGTGCTATATAAAGTGGGACTGAAGAAGAACAAAAACAAAGTTCAGTACTTAAGTAGCTTCTGAAGCTGAACTGTGTGTATTAATAATAATATTTTTTAAGTAAAATTATTAATTGTTCAAGTTGAGTAACTGTCATTCATAACATAAAATTGACCAACCCTTAGGAATAGGTGATATGGACTTAAATTTTTTATGACAGTGTTTTCCAAAAAATTTTTACAATTAGCTATAAAGGATGATTTTTTTAAATGCCATTCAGCATAAGCTTTGAGCGAAACTGGGTTTATGCTGCACTTCTGCTCTCACCCAGGGCTTGCACTGACTCTGGATGCAGTCCGTTGCAGATGCAGTACGGATGGACTCTTGCGTTCATCCCTACCAGATCTGTTTGTGTTTTGCAGCAGCATGGGTTGAAATACAAGATCATGTGAGAATTATACAAAATAACATGAGATCTCAAGAAAGACCTGGGAGTGACCGAGATGAACCAATTGCGATCACGTGATGACAACAAGGAAGTGTGATGTAGCGGCTCCCCACCTGGATTTTTTGGGCTCTAAATAAAACATAAGTATCCTGTTAATTTTAGCTCTATGAAGCATTTGTATGTTAGGTCAATTTTTACCTTCTCTGACACAGTGGTGGAGGAGTAGACCTCAGAAAATAACGGACCATCCTTAAATCATTTTTAATGGACAAATGGCTATTAAATCCCGTGAGATACCGTGGGATTTCCTTGTGGATTGTATTCGGCATCCATCAAAAATAGACTTGTTGCCTTTCATTAGCAAACCGAATCTGATGAGCCGGATTCATTCCACAGTGGTCCAGACTAGGTAGGGATTAGAAAATTGACAAGAATGGGAACTATTTGCTACGGAGGCCGGATCACAGCTGTAACATACTGCATCCAGAGTCGATGTAAAGCCTGGGTCAGTGTCCTCTGGACCACAAGGCTTGTGTGATGAAAATTACATCATCGTCTTCAGTCCACTATGCTCCGCAGACCCCCTCCGCAGCTGACCACATGCAACCCAAATTTTGTGACGCGTTGCCTGCTCAGGCGCAAGATTAAACCTCCATTCAAGAGGTGGCACTACTGACACAGCATACAAAGTCAAAGTAGATGAAGAAGATGAAGAGGGAGATGAGAATAAACATACATGAATCATTTTGCAACAGCAGCAAGGCAGCTGACCCAGACAACATACCCGGTCGCGTTCTGAAGGACTGTGCAGAGGAGCTCAAGAATGTCCTGGCAGACATCTTTAGCATCTCCTTGAGTCAAGCTGTTGTCCCCACATGTTTCAAAACTGCCACCATAATACCAGTCCCAAAGAAGCCCGTCCCATCCAGCTACAGTGATTACCAGCCCGTAGCACTGATCCCCATCATAATGAAGTCCTTTGAGCGTCTGGTCATGCAAAACATCAAGTCCACCCTTCCTCCCTCCCACCCATGACCCATCTCAGTTTGCATACAGGTCAAACAGATCTACAGAGGATGCCATCGCTGCTGCTCTCCATCCAGCCCTCACCCACCTGGACTCAAAGAACTCCTACGTGCAAATGCTGTCCTTGGGCTTCAGTTCCGCATTCAACACAATCATCCCCCAGCACCCAATGCAAAATCTCAGACACTTGGGACTCAAAACCTCTCTCTGTAACTGGGTGCTGGGCTTTCTCACAGGGAGGTCACAGAATGTGCGGGTTGGCAGCAACACCTACAAGACCATCATGCTGATCACAGGGGCCCCACAAGGGTGCATGCTCAGCCTGCTGCTCTTCACCCTGCTGACTCATGACTATGTACCAGCCTACAGCACCAACACATCATAAGATAAGATAAGATAAGCCTTTAATAGTCCCACAATGGGGAAATTTCAGGATTGCAACAGCACAGGGATAGCAACACTCAGAGCAATAATTAAGAAGATGCGGAAGATATAAATAAGAGCAGTGGATATACATACATACACATCAGTATATAAATATATATACAAAGTGCGGAGCATTGTAGCAAGATGGAATAAACAGCATAACCGTCTACTTAGTTATCCTACATAGTATGAATATGTACCCATACATATTGTCACCCTCCGTAGAGACCGATACTGTCCTAGTTGTATATACTGGAGGGGACCATTGTGTAAGTCTATTGCATCAAGTTTGCGGACGACACGACGGTGATGGGCCTCATCACCAACAATGAGGAGGCCAACTACAGAAATGAGGTGAACCAACTGGTCCAGTGGTGTAAAGATGATAAACTCTTCCTGAACGTGGGAAAACCAAGGAGATTGTGGTTGACTTCAGGAGGGGACACACACAGCATCCCCCTCTGATCATCGATGGTGCAGCTGTTGAGAGGTTGCACATCTCTGAGGACCTCTCCTGGTCCAACAACACCACATCATTGGCCAAGAAGGCTCAAACTCACCTCCATTTCCTCCGTAAACTGAGGAGTGCATGAGTCCCACCCCCCATCCTGTGCTCATTTTACCGGGGTACCATTGAGAGCATCCTCATCAGCTGCATCACGGTGTGGTATGGAAGCTGCATCTCCTCCTGCTGGAAGACACTACAACGCACAGTGAAAGCAGCCAGCAAGACCATCGGTACCCCTCTGCCTCTGCTCTCGGACATCTACCTTACCCGCAGAGCCATCAACATTGCAGGCAACACCTACCACCCCTCACGCTCCCTCTTCAGCCCCCTGCCCTCTGGGAAAAGGTACCGGAGCCTCCGGGCCCGCTCCACAAGACTGCTAAATAGCTTTGTCCATCAGGACCCTGATCTCTGTCCACACCCCCCGGACAGTAACGCACTCACCCGCACAGTAACTACCTCAGCTGTTGGCACAGAAAGACTTGCACACCAACAGTAATACATCTGCTGCTGTATGTCTCTGCACGTTACTGCAACCATTTGCACAAATGCCATAGCTGCTGCTGTCTGTTATTGCAATACTGATCATGTGCAGCCCTATCTGTTACTGTCTGCACCTACACTACCGCATTGAACTTGCAACTACGAGTATTACTGCTCTACTTTTTCTGTATATAGAATTGCTGGGTTTTATCGTTTATCTTTATTTGCACTATGAGAGGTTTGGGTCTATCTTTTGTCACCATTTGTACTATGGGCAGCATTACTGTACATAGACTGCTGTTGTTGTTTTTCCAGCCTTATTCCTTTTGGGGGTTTTTATATTGTGCACACCACTGAAGAGAGAGAAACACCATTTCAATTCTCCTGTATGTATAGTAGTATTGACAAATAAAAATCTTGAATCAGCTTGAGTGGAGAAGAGCATTGAAAAATGGTAATTTGAGCAGCTTAACAGAAAATGGAATCAATTTTTAAGAGAAAGTGTGTGAAGACGTCCGCCGTAATCCACACTTGTACAATTCATCCTTAAAACAATACAAGAACATGTCAGCGCATTGGCGCTACCTATAGGGCTGGGGTGAAACTAACACGGATGGTTATGTTTATGCATCAAGCGCTTGGCCAAGTAGATGAAAAAAAGAAGTATACACAACCGCGGGCGCACCAGCCTCGTCCAAAGCGGACAGGTATCTCAGCACACCAGAGCAGAGGTGTAGCATAAACAAGGCTTGACACTTGCATACCCATCAAATGATTCAGTTTACATTTGCAACTGAGCTGTAAAAAGTTCACAATGATACCAGTCAAACACCAGTTTGAAATGTAAACACAAATTCTGCATTTATTCATACTCATCATGAATGAGTCGCATAGATGAATACATCATCAACTAGGGTTTATTGTTATAAACCCCCCAGCCAGTTGCAGCAGATGACTGCCCCTCCCTGAGCCTGGTTCTGCTGGAGGTTTCTTCCTGTTAAAAGGGAGTTTTTCCTCTCCACCGTCACCAAGTGCTTGCTCACAGGGGATCGCCTGATTGCTGGGGTCTTTCTGCAACTGTGGGGGTTCCCCCTACAGTTGATAGTGCTATGAGATGACTGTTGTTGTGAAATGGCGCTATATAAATAAAGTTGAATTGAATTGAATTATTACTTTGGGATGACTTCCTATCCTGACAAGTTTTTTTTTTGTTCTTTTTTTAAATTTTTTTAGCTGTATATTTCTCACAAAGTTGCCTATTCCTGCCAACCAACCACAGTTACCATTAAAAAAAAAAAATCAATCTAGAGCAGGGATGGTCAGCTATGTGCCATGGAGGGCCATTCCACTGCAGGTTTTCTGTTCCACCCAGTCTCTTCAGCAGCTGCTTTCTCTAATTAGCAGTCCTTGAAGCTCATCAAGGCAAACACCTGCTGAAGAGACTGAGTGGAACAGAAAATCTGCAGTGGAATGGCCCTCGGTGCCCATCCCTGATCTAGACGTAACGTTTTTTTTACTGGTAGTTAACAGAAAATATTTCAATCCATAAGTGCAAGTTGTTACTAAGAATTGGCCTTTCAAGTAAAAATACCATATTTGACTTGTCATGAAAAAAAATCTTTTTCATTTTAAGACCAACAAAATCTGGCAAGAGAATTTCCAGATCTGATTGTATAGTGCTTCATCAGTTATCGGAGGTGATTGACTATAAATTGTATTGAGGAATTTTGAATGTGTTACTTTCCTCACAGAACATTAAAGGTCTGATGACATGATTTTGACATTTTTTAGGATGTTGTGTAAACCCAAAAGTCATTGTCTATGATCAGTACAATATTTACAACCGCGCCTGCATAAACTACTTATCAAAAAACCGCAGCCACTGACTGGACTGTGGTGCCACCCACCGAATGAAGGGCGGCACCCCCATGACGTAAGCGACAGAACGGACTCGGGTGTTGTTGACTGGAATGACAGCAACTTTGTAACTCACAGTTTCTGTGGTTTCTTGTTTTAATTTTACGGCTGTGCCTTCGCGTTGTGCCGCAGGCTTAGATAAGCAGCAGGCCGTGAAAGACCACATCACATGCTTCGGCTCCAACTGTCATAAGCCTCCTCGTGCGCTTTTACGCAGGAGGAGCGCACGAGGAGGGGAAGGATTAATGGGTTTATGTGCAACTTTGACCTACTTTCTGTGAGTGCATGCTGGCGCTCACCGGTCCGGCCATGTCCCCTCTCTGATTATTACCAGCTGATTCAAACTCCCGCTGATCATGTTTCCCGGTCCTCGCCCAGGTGCTTCTCATCACACCATCACCAGCAGTGCGTGTACTTAGCAGCCGTTTGCCAGTCACGTACTGCTGGTCCATAGTATTGTCATCTGTGCTGTTGTGCTGTTAGTCTGCCAGTATTTTCAGCACTCTCACGATTTGTTAGTCACTCCCATGTTCGCCGTAGTTCTCGTGCGTCCTTGAAGTGATGTCGGCTCTGGGGCGCAGAGAAGACTTACAAAAATAAACAGAAACACTTACAGTTGGTGTTCGGAGCTGACATCGCCCAGCGAACATGGAGAGGAGACGTGTTAACCACGGTTGCGCCCCAGGGCCGACATCGTTTCAAGGGGCGAAACAGAACCACGGCTGTGTGGAGAGGCTAACACGTGGTGATAGTGTTGGCAATATTGGCTGGCTGACAACACGGCAGATGATGCACACAAACCATGAACAGCTGACTGTCAAAGAGAGAGGGGATGTGGTTGGACCAGCAAATCTTGGACAGTGCCCACCTGAAAGTGGGTCAAAATGGCACATAAACTACATGTACAAAACAAAAACAACAAGAACTCAAAATATAATCCATAATAAACCCGATGCCTGAGCCACAGAGAATACACTGCTATGATTTTATTGAAAAATCAGGTTTCAATAAATTATGTTTATGAACAAATAATTTGTTGCACTATCTGTAACTAAAGAATAACACTGGTGTTCCCCTGCCATGTGTTTGTCACTGCTGCTGTGGCGGGCATGTGTGCCTCTCCACTGTCACTCTCTGAGTCTGACTCGCTAGGCACGATGCCCGCTTGGCACATCTCAAACCTATACGGTCTGATGCCCCCAGACTCTTCATTGTCATCCCATTCTTCTGAACTATAATCGTCTGAAGATTGGACATCATCATCATCATCATCATCATAGCAGTCTGTCGGGGGCGACAATGACTGTTCCATTTAGGTCTGATCAGATTCCTCCACGCAGCTCTGTCCTTCGCCCTCCACTGCCAGGAACTCCTGGCCTTGTTAACCCGGGCGACGTCCGAGCCGGTATGAGTTGCTTTCTGACTGACCATTTCATGAAACTGCTTGCAAAGTATTTTGAGTACACAAATCAATTCATGTGTGTTGAACCATCGTCAATGTTTTCAGCCGCTTCCATCCTGTGTGTACAATGGGCAGCCAAGTGCTGTGTTCTGTCGATGACGTTATAACATGGCCAGGGGGTTTTCCAGCCACTGACACGATTGGTGACGTGGCACTCATGAAAACGTCGGATATTCACTTGAAAAAAGCCTGTTTGACGTAGAACTGCACAGACCAACCTATTTCGTCATATTGTATTATGTGTTGAAAAATTAGATGAAGTCAAAAACGTGTCATCAGACCTTCAAGGGGGTGATGGGTGCTTTCACACAAGCAGGCTTTAGTTCATTTCAGTCAGACTATTGTTCCTTTCTACTTTAGTACATTTTACTTCACCTCAGAACACAGAAAATGCACTCAGGTGTAAACCAAATAAACTGGACTGACCCCTGATTTCCACTGACTCTGGTTGTGGTCCATTATGACTGTGATCCAGTCTACACAGTAAATGGTTGCCATTCTAGTCAATATTTTACTTCCCACCTGGTCTGGATCATTGTGGAACAAATCTGATTCGAAGGCACTGGATCACTAAAAATACACAACAAATCTGTTTGATGGATGGTGGACCCAGTTCCCAATAAAATGCTGTATCTGCTGTGTTAATAACTATTTGTTCAATTCAGTTCAACTTTATTTATATAGCGTCATTTCACAACAACAGTCAAGTCATAGCACTTCCAAACTTTAGAAGAAAACCCCACAATTGCCGAAAGACCCCAGCAATCAGGCGATCCCCTGTGAGCAGCACTTGGTGATGGTGGAGAGGAAAAACTCCCTTTTAGCAGGAAGAAACCTCCAGCAGAACCAGGCTCAGGGAGGGGCAGTCATCTGCTGTGACTGGCTGGGGGGGTGAGGGGATAGAGAAGGAAGAAGAAAAGAACAGACATGTAGAGAGAAAACAGCACGACGGGGACTCAATCTATGGGAGCGAACAAACAGATATTAATGACCAGCAAAAATATTTTGTTGAAGAAAGTCAAGTGAAGAAAGGAGTGAAGCTCAGTGTGTCGTGGGAGGTCCAACAAGGCTGTCTAAACCTGTTAGCAGTGACTAAGAGATGGTTCAGGGTCGCCTAATCCAACTCTTAACTGTAGGCTTTGTCAAAAAGGGAAAGTTTTAAAGGTGCACTCTGGTGGCTATAAATGTGACCCGTGCTGGCAAAATGAGTCGGAATGCGCACTGCGTGATTACGAGCTGCAGGCACGAGAAGTCATAAACCATGACTCTTTCTTTGTTTGCTAGCAGCAAGTCCCGGGAAAACCCCCGTGAGTGCCTGGTATCATTGTAAAGCTTAGAAATCGTACTTTGTAAAAATACATATGTTTTGGCGGAAGACGTAACTCCCGACCGATCAAACGCAAGTCTTAAGGCTAGCCAAAATATAAACAAATCGGCTTTTTCCAGGTCCGTTTTTGCGCACTTCTCCAAATTAAATATCATTTTGAAGGTCTTTCAATACAGAATATGGAAAAAACGTTACCTCAGTAATTTCCTCAAAGTGACTCATTTTGCAAGCACGGGTCACAAATCCTTCATAAAAACAGATCTACATTGTCTAAAATGGTATCTTATGCCCTTTTTTCTACAAACAAAACCTTTCATTGTATTACAGTTTTGTGTCAAAATCCTCCCCCCCCCCCCCCCCCCCCCGTCCAAACGCCAGAATCGGTGACTCGACCCAACCCACACACCACAAGGCTAACAGTGGCTAGCGCTGCATTATCAGAGTACATCCTGTGATAAATACCAGTTGGATGACATGCCCAGCTGTATGCACGGTGTTCCAGGAAAATGACTGAAACTGTTTCGGTCCTTAAAAGCAGTTTAATGGTAAAACCCACCTAATCTGGGTCAAGTTTTCAAAGCAACTAGCCCAAAAATGCTAACTGGCCGGCGGTTAACTTTAGTTAGGCCAGAGAGTTACTTATATGCCAGCGGCTGCATACATCTACGTCACGAAAAACGCTCCGTTTCAACTCTCTCTGAGAGGGCAGGTCTTGGGTGAAACTTTAAAGCAAAAAAACAGCCTCTCTCCTCTGCCTGTGACACTCAACTAATCAGTAGCAGGCAGCGTCACCAGCTTCCAGGCTGTGACATCAGCAAAGTGAGGACATGAAACTTGATACACTGGAGAAATGCACCGTTATCTGCAGGAGATCAGACCCACGCCTCCTTGAAGTCTGAAAAAGGCATGGAGAGTTGTTGACGTGTTAATTTACGTTAATGGAACTCGCATCTGTGGCTGCACAATTGTAGTTTGAAAGCAGCTTAATATATAGAGAATCACCAGGGTGATGACAGACCCGCGTATGTTAACCTCCATTGTCTGTCCCCGTCAGAGACACGTTAACAACACAGAAGCTACTTCCTGTATTTAGATGTGTTGGTTCCATGGCATTTATCTGACCAATAAGCAGAGAGGATGTTCTCACGTGACACATTGAAGTGACACATTTTGCTGCACTTGGATTTTTGTCTATGTGAAAGGAAACTAAACCAAGGGGGAAACAGGCCAAATTTAAGTAATCCTGAATGAATCAAATTAACATACAGTAGGTCTGTGCTTCCAATTTTTTTTTGAAATTTTTTATTTTCTTTTTAAAGGATAAGAAAAAGAAGTATGAGCCTCCAATTCCTACCCGCGTTGGCAAAAAGAAGAAGAAGACCAAAGGACCAGATGCTGCTAGCAAACTACCCCTGGGTAATGAAGTGAAATATGCAGAATGCATTTTTAAGAATTATTTACCTTTCTCTGTTTTGCAGTTGTCACATACTTACTTTGGCGTCATGCCTTTATGCATTTACCACC
This sequence comes from Pholidichthys leucotaenia, assembly GCA_020510985.1. Taxonomy (NCBI): domain Eukaryota; kingdom Metazoa; phylum Chordata; class Actinopteri; order Cichliformes; family Pholidichthyidae; genus Pholidichthys; species Pholidichthys leucotaenia. Next base: position 21,936,599 of record CM035842.1, on the reverse strand, counting down.
CCGTTTTCTCAGTATCTGGAATCAGTTAAAATCAGTTATCAATTGCTATTTAAGTAGTGTTTTTTTTTTAAAAAAATATGTGCGTCCACTTCAGTTTTTATTAAAGCCGATGCATGTTTTGGGCATAACGTGCCATAAACCAATCAGAAGAGAGGGGTACATGATATATTGCAGTTATAATGGCAGGGAGGCAGAAACGGACATGCTTGTGCATGAGGTGAAAATATACCAGAACATACTGTAGGACGGTCCAAATCAATAACTGGAACTAGGGCTGTGTGATGTCACCGAAATTTCATATCCCGATATAAGTCATCTTATATCCCGATAACGACATGTATCACGATTTAAATTTTCTGTAAATTCTATAGTTTAGATGTAATAACCACATAAAAAGAACCATATTTTTTCCATTTTAAATTACATAATGGAAAAAATCAATTGTACGGATTCATCTGTAATTAATTTTATGCAACTTTTCCCCTCATACAGTGTTTTTATAAAATTGTATTTTTAATGTGCATTTGAGACTTGATCCTCGTACATTTGAGGTTTTCTTCCAGTTCATATATGAATAAAAAGTAAATGTTATTGAGTTAAATATTTCCTGAGCCAGAGGAGAATTGCAGTAACTTAAAAAAAATGTCAGTCTGAGAACATTAACCATTGTTGCCATTTATAGATACAAATTAGCTGTGAGTTTACTTTGGTGCAATTATATTTATTAAGCATCATGCCTGCAAAAATATCAAATAAATAAATAAAAAGTATTTGAAACAAATAAAGTGCTAAAAATTTAAGTGGTGATCAACAGGCTGAAGATGCCATTCTGGTCTGATTTAAACCTGTGGAGGTTTTCTTCATCTGCTGGAGTTTGCTTCTGTGTAAAAATATTTCAGATTGGTCATGAGGAGAAAATTAAAGGCACAAAAGTTAATGTAATAAAATACAACTGATGACTTCAACTTTAGTCATTATTACTACTTGAGTAGTTAAAATTATTGGAAATCAAGTAAGTTACATTAAGAGCCAACTTGCTCCTCTGACACATTTTAATTTATTTATTTTGTATGTGCTGCCATCATGCGCTTTTGATGCTGTAATATATTTTTTTTCAGACAAAACTAAGAAATTCAGCAGTAATGTAAAGCAAAGAAACAATGGTCTGATACACTGTTTCCTATTAGCGATAACTTAGCATCGTTATTTAGCATTTGCTGTTTTACAATAATAAGAGTGAGATGGTGTTAATGTTACTTAGCTGCAATTAAAGCGGGGTTAGAGGACTATCCTCTCTGACGCAGCACGGTGGAAAACAGTCCCACATCCCTGGCAAACAGAAGTAGCGGCTATATGATCAAACCATTAGTTTGGAGTTAGCTGCTTTGCGAACTGTTAGCGACCCGTCTACACTTGTTGCGCTCACGGAGATATTTGGCCAATTATATCTCTGGTTGTGCTGCGCACAGTGGGGGAGGGGCAGGTGCTGACAAGTAGTGTGTGAGGAGCTTTGCTCAAGAAACGGGTGTGTTTATTATACAAAATCCTGATACAAACAATCGAGTTTTATATGAAACAATAGACATTTTTGTCTTGTCATCTGATATACAGTGGTGTGAAACAGTATTTGCCCCCTTCCTGATTTCTCATTTTTTTGTGTGTTTGTCACACTTAAATGATTCATCAAACAAATTTAAATATTAGACAAAGATAACACAAGTAAACACAAAATGCAGTTTTAAAATGAAGGTGTTTATTATTCAGGGTAAAAAAAAATTCCAAACCTGTATGGCCCTATGTGAAAAAGTGATTGCCCCCTAAACCCAATAACTGGTTGGGCCACCCATAGCAGCAACAACTGCAATCAAGCATTTGCGATAATTGGCAATAAGTCTTTTACAGTGCTGTGGAGGAATTTTGGCCCACTCATCTTTGCAGAATTATTGTAGTTCAGCCACATTGGAGGGTTATCGAGCATGAACCACCTTTTTAAGGTCATGCCACAGCATCTCAATTGGATTCACGTCAGGACTTTTGACTAGGCCACTCCAAAGTCTTCATTTTGTTTTTCTTTAGCCATTCAGAGGTGGACTTGCAGGTGTGTTTTGGATCATTGTCCTGCTGCAGAACCCAAGTGTGCTTCAGCTTGAGGTCATGAACAGATGGCCAGACATTCTCCTTCAGGAATTTTTGGTAGACTGCAGAATTCATGGTTCCATTTACCACAGCAAGTCTTTCGGGTGCTGATGCAGCAAAACAGCCCCAGACCATCACACTACCACCACCATATGAATCACCCTTTATTGTCATTCAATCCATACAGCCAATCATGTACAGTAGAATGAAATTGTGTTTCTCCTATCTACAGTGTTAATCACACACACACCCATATATAGAATAAGAGGGGTCGCTGCCATGCAAGGCGCCGCCACAGATTTCCCTCCTCCATTCCATTATTGCTGAGCACCAAGCTGGACGGCAGGAAGTTCCGCTTTTATATGGTCTTCGCATACCTGCCAACTACTCCGGTTTTGCCATAATGGTTCCAGTTTTCAAGACCCCATTCCGGGTTACGGCTTTATTAATCAAAATTACGGTTTTTCACTAAAATTTCAGTCAAAAATTTTAAATCGTAAAAAAAACACGAAAGCAATTTCAAACACGAGATCGCTAGGAATCGTATCTAAATTTAGAACAGAGCAACACATGATGGCGGCCGGGATAGTCACACTTTTTCAGTGCTGAGACAAAGTTGCTGATTTTGCCACTAAAATCACTAACCAACAGCGAATATCGGATCAACATTTGCGACGCACAGGCTGAATTTCCACCTTGGTTGAACCAGCTTTTGAAGTAGAAATACCCCTTTATTCGCCTTTCACCGGGCTCTGTGAGTAAACTGAGTAGCGTTTCTTTTCATGGTTCGCTGCTACGCTTTACCTGAAGTGTTTGCTAAGCTAACGCTATCGCTATTGAGGGTATTGAGGTTTCTATTCTTGCGCGAAATCCCGGAGAGGCGTGCGTACATGGCGAGATGTAAACACGATGTAAACTGCTGCAGACGTTCGCACGACTGCACTTCAACCCTGGCAAATGGACCATGGATTTGACATCTAAAGGGAGAATACATTTTATATAATGCCTAAGATCCTGAAGAACATGTGCTGTGTAATTGCAAGCCTTGTCATGCTTGGTGTATCATGTAAACACATAAAATATCAGAGCGATTTTGCCGTCATTACGCACGTGTCATACAGTGCTAGTATACCCTGCTGATATTTCTAGTCTTCTAGTTACCTCCGCCAAGGAGGTTATGTGATCATCAGCGTTGGTTTGTCTGTTTCTTTGTTAGCAAGATAACTCAAAAAGTTACGGACGGATTTTCATGAAATTTTCACAGATTGTCAGAAATGGGGTATCCTACAGACGATTAGATTTTGGTAGTGATCCGGATCACCATCTGGATCCAGGAATTTTTTAAAGGATTCTTTTTTTTTTTTTTTTTTTTTTAACATTGCGAGATAGGGCCATTTTCAATATTTTATTTATGATGTTAAACACTGTATGGGGGGAACTGTGGCGCTTGGAGGTCTGCACTCCGAGTGCTTCTCTAGTATTCATAATACATCACATCTGGCCTATTCGAACTTCAATGCAGTGTTAAGATAGTCTTTTGAATGCAAATTTAATGAATGAATGAATCTTTATTTCGGATAGATTAAAAGTAAAGATTAAAAGGAAACAGAATAATATAACAAAGGCGAAAAAATACAACAAGGTCAAATTAAACAAGAACTCCTCTGATTATACAGTTCAACATAAGTTATCTGAAATGGGTGATGGCTGAAGCCGCAGCTTATATTGCCCACCCATGTTCCATCCAAGAATTCAAAAGAAAAACAAAACAAGAGCGATTACAATTCAGAACAAAGCTAAGACAAAATGTGACAAAAAAAAACTAAGTAACAACACAACACAGACTGGATATGACGATCCTTATGTGATTTTACATGTCATCTTGTATATATGTTTGGAGTATTTCTTCCTTTAGTTTTTGTTTAAATTGTCCAAGCGTTGTACATGATTTTATTTCAGGTCCAAAATCGTTCCATAATCTGACTCCTTGCACTGAAACACAGTGTTGCTTGGTGGTTGTTCTCACTGAAGGTTTTTGAAATATACATGTTCCTCTGAAATGATATTGTTTCTCCCTTATTTGGAACAACTTTTGGATATTTGCGGGCAGTGATAGATTCTTAGCTTTAAACATTATTACTGCAGTTTTAAAGTCAACCAGATCTTTCAACTTGAGAGCTTTTAATTTAAGAAAAAGTGGATTTGTTGGTTCCCTGTAAGCAGCTTTGTTTATTATTCTAATAGCTCTCTTCTGAAGCATAAAGATTGGATATATGTTTGTTTTATATGTATTTCCCCATACTTCAGTACAATATGTCATGTGTGGGAGTATTAATGAATGATACAAAGTATATAATGTGGGTTGATTCAGCAAATGGTTCGCTCTGTGTAGTATTGCAATTGATTTAGATATTTTACCTTTAATATAATTAATATGTGACTTCTATGTTAAATGCTAATATTTGTTTGACACTGCGGCCCCTGGACCCTGGCTAGCTACTAGGCTTTTCAGATTTGAAATTTGAAGAAATATGAGGTTGTTAGCTACATTCTAACTTGATTTAATGCTAATATTTGTTTGGCGTCGGGGGGCTTCACCCCCCTGAACCCCCCACCAGCACTTTGTCCTGGACCTACCGGGGCCTGCGGCCCCTGGACCCCGGCTAGCTACTAGGCTTTTCAGGTTTGAAAGTTGAAGAAATATGAGGTTGTTAGCTACATTTAACTAGATTTAATGCTAATATTTGTTTGGCAAATATTAGCATTATTATTATTAGCATTAGCATTATTAGCATTAGCATCGCCCCCTGGACCCCGGCTAGCTACTAGGCTTTTCAGGTTTGAAAAGTTGACAGGTATGTCTTCGGCATGACCCGGCTGGGATTTGAACCCCTGCCTCCTGGGTGTGGGGCGGATGCTCTACCAACTGAGCCACCACTCCGGTGTCATATTTTACTGTTGGTATGATGTTCCTTTTCTGAAAGGCTGTGTTACTTTTACTCCAGATGTAATGGGACCCACACCTTCCAAAAAGTTCAGCTTTTGTCTCATCAGTCCACAGAGTATTTTCCCAAAAGTCTTGGGGATCATCAAGATGTTTTCTGGCAAAACTGAGACGAGCCTTTATGTTCTTTTTGCTCAGCAGTGTTTTTCGTCTTGGAGCTCTGCCATGCAGGCCATTTTTGCCCAGTCTCTTTCTTATGTGGTTTTCGTCCTGGCTGTGGCACATCAGACCAGCAATTTACCCTCTTGAGAATCCTCAAGGCTTCGTGGGAGTTTGCCCAACCAGTTTACATGTGTTTTGTGGACTTGGAGAAGGCAATCAACCGCGTCTCTCGTGATTTTTTATGGGGGTGCTTCGGGAGTATGGGGTATTGGGCTTGTTGTTACGAGCTATTCGGTCTCTGTACGACCATTGTGAGAGTTTGGTTCGTATTGCCAACACTCGATTGGACTCATTCCCAGTGAGAGTTGGACTCCATCAGGGCTGCCCTTTGTCACCAATCCTGTTCATAATTTTTATGGACAGGATTTCTAGGCGCAGCCAGGGAACAGAAGGTGTCATGCTTGGTGACCACAGGATCTCATCTCTGTTGTTTGCAAATGATGTTGTCCTGCTGGCTTCATCCAGCAATGACCTACAGGTCTTACTGGGATTGTTTGCTGCTGAGTGTGAAGTGGCTGGGATGAGAATCAGTACCTCCGAGTCCATGGTCCTCAGACGGAAAAAGGTGGATTATCCTCTCCGGGTTGGGGACAGGCTCCTGCCCCAAGTGGAGGAATTTAAGTATCTTGGGGTCTTATTCACGAGTGAGGGGAGAATGGAGCGAGAGATTGACAGACGGATCGGAGCAGCATCTGCAGTGATGCGGACGTTGTACCGGTCTGTTGTGGTGAAGAGGGAGCTGAGCTCTTAAGGCAAAGCTGTCAATTTACCAGTCAGTCTATGTTCCTACCCTCACCTATGGTCAAGAGCTTTGGGTAATGACCGAAAGAACAAGATCGTGGATACAAGCGGCTGAAATGAACTTTCTTAGTCGGATTGCTGGACTCACCCTCAGCAATAGGGTGAGGAGCTCAGTCATCCGGGAGAGGCTCAGAGTAGAAATGCTGCTCCTCCACATTGAAAGGAGCCAGTTGAGGTGGTGTGGTGATCTGATCAGGATGCCTCCTGGACACCTCCCACTTGAGGTGTTTCGGGCACGTGTCTCTGGGAGGAGACCCTGGGGCAGACCCAGGACTCGCTGGAGAGACTACATCTCCCAGCTGGTCTGGGAACGCCTTGGTATCCTCTCTGAAGAGCTGGAGCAGGTGGCTGGGGAGAGGGAAGTCTGGGCTTCTCTGCTTGAACTGCTGCCTCCGCAACCCGGACCTCCGGAAAAGCGGTAGAAGATGGATGGATTGATGGATGGCTCTCACTGTGATTCGCTGGAGTCCCAAAGTTTTAGAAATGGCTTTATAACCTTTTCCAGACTGATAGATCTCAATTCCTTTGTTTCTCATTTGTTCCTGAATTTCTTTGGATCGCAACATGATGTCTAGCTTTTGAGGATCTTTTGGTCTTGTTCACTTTGTCAGGCAGGTCCTGTTTAAGTGATTTCTTGATTGAGAACAGGTGTGGCGGTAATCAGGCCTGGGTGTGGCTCGAGAAATTGAGCTTAGCTTTCCAAAAATGTGATAAACCACAGTTAATTTATGTTTTAATGGGTGGGCAATCACTTTTTCACACAGGGCAGTGTAGGTTTTGGATTTTTTTTCCCTTAATAATAAACATCTTCATTTAAAAACTGCATTTTGTGTTTACTTCTGTTATCTTTGTCTAATGTTTAAATTTGTTTGAAGATCTGAAACATTTAAGTGTGACAAACATACAAAAACAATGAGAGATCAGGAAGGGGGCAAACACATTTTCACACCACTGTATATAGTCATATTGCACAGCCCTAACTGTTACGATAACTATGAATATATTAGTTTAAAAATAATTTGAACTGAAGTGAAAGTGGCCACACTAATACAGTAGATCCAGATGGTTTTGAAAATAGAACTGGAATAAAGTACTACGTCAAGAAAACCTTGGGATTCCACTTTGTATTCAGCAGTTTGTTCTGTTCTCTGATCTCTTCCTTGCTCTTAAGAATTTTTTCCCCAAATTTGGTGAAGATTTCTTCAGTAGCACCAGGTTGTCAATATGCTGCTTTCATAAATTCAGTTGGATGATGAATGAAAGGCATTGCTATTTCCATCCATTCATCCATCCATTTTCTACTGCTTTTCCAGAGGTCTGGGTTGCGGAGATGTTTTTACAACACCTCAAGCAGAGAAGCCCAGACTTCCCTTTCCCCAGCCACCTGCTCCAGCTCTTCAGAGAGGATACCAAGACATTCCCAGGCCAGCTGGGACACGTAGTCTCTCCAGCGTGTCCTGGGTCTGCCCCTGGGTCTCCTCCCAGTGGTACACCTCAGCTGGCTCCTTTCGATTTGGAGGAGCAGCAGTTCTACTCTGAGCCTCTCTTTGATGACTGAGCTCTTTACCCTATCTGTAAGGGTGAGTCCAGCAATCCTACAGAGAAAGCTCATTTCAGCCGCTTTTATCTGTGATCTCATTGTTTCAGTCACTACCCAAAGCTCATGACCTTATTTGAGGGTAGGAATGTAGATTGATTGGTAAATCAACAGCTTTACTTTAGAGCTCAGCTCCCTCTTTACCACAACAGACCGGTACAATGTCCGCATCATTGTAGATGTTGGTCTGATCAGTCTGTCAATCTCTCGCTCCATTCTTCCCTCGCTCGTGAATAAGACCCTGAGATTATTAAACTCCTCCACTTGGAGCAGGAGCTTGTCCCAAACCCGGAGAGGACAATCCACTTTTTCCCAGCTGAGGACTGTGGACTTGGACTTGGAGGTGCTGATTCTCATCCCAGCCGCTTCACACTCAGTAGCAAACCCTCCCAGTGAGACCTGTAGGTCATTGCTCAATGAAGCCAACAGGATGACATCTGCAAACATCAGAGGTGAGATCCTGTGGTCACCAAACATGACACCCTCCGTTCCTTGGCTGTGCCTAGAAATCCTGTCCATAAAAATTATGAAGAGGATCGGTGACACAGAGCACCACTGGTGGAGTCCAACTCTCACTGAGAACGAGTTTGACTGGGTGTTGGCAATACGAACCAAATTCTCACAACAGTCATATAGGGACCGGATAGCTTGAAGCAACAAGCCTGATACCCCATATTCCTGCAACACCCTTCACAAGAGACCACGAGGGATGCAGTCGAATGCTTTCTTCAAGTCCACAAAACACATGTGGACTAGTTGGCCAAACTCCCACAAACCCTCAAGGATTCTCGAGAGGGTAAAGAGCTGTTCCGATGTTCCACAGCCAGGACGAAAACCACATTGCTTCTCCTGATTCCGAGGTTCGACCAACGGCTAGACTCTCCTCTCCAGTTCTCTGGCATAGACCTTCTCAGCGAGGCTGAGGAGTGTGATCCCCCTAAAGTTGGAATACACCTTTCGGTCCCCCTTCTTGAAGAGAGGAACCACCACCCCGGTTTGCCATGCCAAAGGTACTGTCCCCGACTTCAACGCAGTGTTGCAGAGGCATGTCATGGCTGACTTGCCTCTGAGGTACCCAGGGCATTGTTATTTCATCAATAAAATTATTGATCAACCACTGAGTTTGAAAAACAATTGTTTGAAGTGAAGTAGAGTTCAGTTCAAATTACACTGCTGGGAAACCCGAAATAAAGTCACACCAATCGGGTAAGTTCACCTACAACAGTCTAAACACTGCAGCTGTGGAAATTTCTCGATTCTTAGATTCATCACAATGCGGGCCTCTGCATCGATGCAGAAAGTTAATGATAAAGATCTCGTAACCTGTGCAAAATCCTGAAGAGTTCATCTTGATTTGCGTTTGTCTGACGTCTCCTTGTCAATTTCAAGTTGTGAAGTTACATCACAGTGTTGAAAACTGCTGTCACAGGCTTAATTGTTTAACTGCATTGTGATGAGCGGAGACAGAACAGGTAGGAGGCATGAACTCAACAAGACAGATACTGCCCACAGGGGACATTCCACGGAGGTCAAGCACCCCAGCAGCACAGGGAGCCTCAGAACTGTGGCAGCTGTCCACAGCCAGCACCGGGCTTGACAGAGAGAAGAAGGTGAAAGGGGCACCACTGACTCCACCAGTCAACTATAGAGTCAGGGTCACCGGCCACTCTGGAGCAACACCCGTGGTCGGGGATCTCCAGCCTCACTTGGTGATACAGAACGCTGGGTCCCCTTCCTCAACCGCAGTATAATTTCCAGACAGGGCTGTACCTCACAATGAAACCAAAACACAGGTAACAGAGTCTCTGCATCAAACCACTAATCACATCACCATCACATGCGACTGAAGAGAAGCAACTCGTATTATATAGACTTGCTATCGAAACACTGTCTAAATAAAACGTTCACATTAGACTTATTCTTTAAGTTGATGAAAATATATTTATGTAGTAAAGCAAAGAAAATTTATAATGTGATCCACACAGCAATTCAGTGCTTTTTCATTCATAAATTCCATCCATCCATCTTCTACCGCTTTTCTGGAGGTCCGGGTCGCGGAGGCAGCAGTTCAAGCATAGAAGCCCAGACTTCCCTCTCCCCAGCCACCTGCTCTAGCTCTTCAGAGAGGATACCAAGGCGTTCCCAGACCAGCTGGGAGACATAGTCTCTCCACTGAGTCCTGGGTCTGCCCCGGGGTCTCCTACCAGTGGAACGTGCCTGAAACGCCTCAAGTGGGAGGCGTCCAGGAGTCATCCTAATCAGATGGCCATACCGCCTCAACTGACTCCTTTCAATGTGGAGGAGCAGCGGTTCTACTCTGAGCCTCTCCCGGATGACTGAGCTCCTCACCCTATCTCTGAGGGGGAGTCCAGCAATGAATGAATGAATGAATCTTTATTTCGGATAGTACAGGTTAAAAGGAACTGAATAATATAACAAAGGGGGAAAGAAAATCCAACAAGGTCAAATTAGACAATAACTCCTCTGATTATACAATCCTACGGAGAAAGCTCATTTCAGCCGCTTGTATCCGTGATCTTGTTCTTTCGGTCATTACCCAAAGCTCGTGACCATAGGTGAAAGTAGGAATGTCAATTTGACTGGTAAATCGACAGCTTTGCCTTAGAACTAAGCTCCCTCTTCACTACAACAGACCGGTACAACGTCCGCATCGCTGCAGATGCTGCTCCAATCCGTCTGTCAATCTCTCGCTCCATTTTCCCCTCACTAGTGAACAAGACCCCAAGATACTTAAACTCCTCCACTTGGGGCAGGAGCCTGTCCCCAACCCAGAGAGGACAATTCACCTTTTTCCAGCTGAGGACCATGGACTCGGACTTGGAGGTGCTGATTCTCATCCCAGCCGCTTCACACTCAGCGGCAAACCGTCCCAGCAAGAGCTGTAGGTCATTGCTGGATGAAGCCAACAGGACAACATCATCTGCGAACAACAGAGATGAGATCCTGTGGTCACCAAGCATGACACCCTCCATTCCCTGGCTGCGCCTAGAAATCCTGTCCATAAAAATTATGAACAGGATCAGTGACAAAGGGCAGCCCTGGCGGAGTCCAACTCTCACTGGGAATGACTCCGACCGAGTGTTGGCAGTACGAACCAAACTCTCTCAACGGTCGTACAGAGACCGAATAGCTCGTAACAACAAGCCCGATACCCCATACTCCCGAAGCACCCCCCACAAAAAACCACGAGGGACGCGGTTGATTGCCTTTTCCAAGTCCACAAAACACATGTAAACTGGTTGAGCAAACTCCCACGAACCCTCAAGAATTCTCGAGAGGGTAAAGAGCTGGTCCGATGTGCCACGGCCAGGATGAAAACCACATTGCTCTTCCTGAATCCGAGGTTCGACCAACGGCTGGACTCTCCTCTCCAGTACCTTGGCATAGACCTTCCCAGGGAGGCTGAGGAGTGTGATCCCTCTAAAGTTGGAGCACACCCTCCGGTCCCCTTTTTTGAAGAGAGGAACCACCACCCCGGTTTTCCATGCCAAAGGCACTGCCCCTGACCTCCACGCAATGTTGCAGAGGCGTGTCAACCATGACAGCCCAACAACATCCAGGGCCTTGAGGTACTCGGGGCGAATCTCGTCCACCCCTGGGGCCCGGCCACCAAGGAGATTTTTAACCACCTTGGCGACCTCAGTCCCTGTGATAGGCGAGTCATCCCCCTCGTCCCCAAACCCTGCTTCCTCTGTGGAAGGCGTATCAGTGGGATTGAGGAGATCCTCGAAGTATTCCTTCCACCGCCCGACGATAGTAGTAGTAGATTAGTTTATTTGACAGGGACAGTGCAATAAACATAGACAATTAATCAAAGACAATCAATCTGATGTGTTGCACATAGAGTGTATAGCTATTAGCTAATTTGCAACTCTTGTCCCTGGATGGGCTTTAGAAAAAAGAATCAAGATAAAAAATATACACAATAACCACATTACATCAATGCAGAAAAATTATAAATACACAATTATAAATATTATAAATACACAAATATAACAGCCTGACTCACATTTAACATAAATATTATAAATATTATAAATACACAAATATAACAGCCTGACTCACATTTAACACATATAACATAACTCACATTTGCCTATTTCAGGCCTTCCTCCCTCCGTCACTCACTATAAACAAACACATTTATTCCTTCCCTTCATTCACTCTCACTTTGCAGACAAATAATTCATACATGAGTACATTCTTGTTTATTTTTCAGCCAGTTTTTAACATTTTTAGTGAATGTTTTAAAGTCCGTTATTATTTTAATTTCATTTGGCATTGTGTTCCAGATGTGACTGCCCTTTATAGAGAAAGCTGTTTGTCCAAATGTGGTTCTGCGGTGGAATATTTTACAGTTATTGTTAACAGAACTCCTGGTGGCTCTGCTGCTGTCCTGTCTTTGGACGAAACCAGCAAGTGGCTCGGGTGCTGATTTATGGAAACATTTGAACGTTAATTTCAGAAGACAGAGGTCAATGAAACTCTCAAAACTCAATAGGTTGTATTTTTTTAAAACATTACAGTGATGCCACCTAATGGGCTTTTTGTCCAAGATTTTTAGGGTTTGATTATATAATGAACCTATATGTCTTATTGTGGAAGGGGCTGCTTGAGCCCAGACTGTCAAACAGTATGATATATGAGAAAAAACCATAGAATGCATATACAGTGCAGCTGCTTCGTAAGGTATGTAATATCTAATTAATTTAAAGCAGTTCAGATTTTTTTTTACTGTTTTTGAAATTTTCTTTATATGAAGATTAAATTTGAGTTGAGGATCTAGTACAATGCCAAGGTATTTGAATTCTGTAGCTAAACTGATGTCATGATCATGTATATTAACTTTAAAATGTTGCAGGTTACATTTTTTGATTGAAAAGCACATTGAGACTGTTTTCTGAAGGTTCAGCAATAGATGGTTCTTGAGGAGCCACTCTTGGACATCAACCATACTTGTAGACAGTACATCTGCAGCCTGTGCTGGAGTCTTGGCAGCTGTGTAAATAACTGCATCATCTGCATAAAGTTGGCATGTTGCAGCTGAGCAGTGTAACGGCAAGTCATTAATAAAAATGCTGAAAAGTAAAGGACCAAGAATGGACCCTTGTGGGATACCCATGCGGTTGTTTAAAAATGAGGATTTATCCTGGTGAACTTTTACACACTGTTCTCTATTCTGGAGATAAGATGCAAACCATTCTAATGTATTTGGGGAGAAGTTAAAAGTTACCATTTTGGATAATAGCAAACTGTGGTTTACAGTATCGAAAGCCTTTTTGAGATCTAGAAAAACAGCTCCTACCACATTACCCCTGTCCAAGGACTGTTTGACGTTTTCAATAAGGCAACAATTTGCTGTTTCTGTTGAGTATCCTGGTCTAAAACCAAATTGATGTGGATGAAGAAGTTGACTGTCTTGTAAGTAGTCTATCAGCTGTGTAGCTACAACTTTTTCAAGAACCTTAGATAGGACTGGTAAAATAGAGATTGGGCGGTAATTGCATATATCGTCTTTACTGCCTGATTTATGAACTGGTATGACGACAGCTTTTTTCCAGCCAGATGGAAATGTACTAGACCTAATGGAGAGATTAATGAGATGAGTCAGTGGTTTGATTAATATTTTGCTGTGCATTTTGAGAAAGGAGGTGCTCATATTGTAGATATCATTAGTTTTTGAGTTTGACAGTGTTTTAACAATACCAGCAATTAACTTCTCATTTACCTCATCGATGTGAAAAGTATCTGTTGGAAGTATGGAATTTGTGTTGTTGAGCACATTTGGCAGCACAAAATTTTTTGTTAAGTCTTCCACAGAGCCCACAAAGTGTGAATTAAATTCATTTGCCAAAGTAGCCTTGTCACTGACGGTCTTGTCATTGATTCTAAGTTCCTTTACCCCCTTCTGATCGTTTTTTTTATTAGTTAAGTTATTTAAATGCCTCCATAGGGAACTGTTGTTACCCTTTGCATGATCTATCAGTTTATTGTAATAAGATATTTTTGATTTTCGCAGCTCATGTACCACTTTATTTCTTAAACTTTTGTACACAAGGTGATCATTTTGTAGTTTGGAGGTTAGTGATGTTTTCAGTGCATAGTCTCGCCTCTTCATAAGTTTTCTTATTTCATTATTTAACCATGGTAGGCTAATCTTCTGTTGTCTACTTTTAATTTGCTTTGAAAATTTTTCTATAGACTTTGTGATTGTTGCAGTTATAAAATTACAACAATCATCTACTTCACATGTTGACATGAGCTGCTCCCAATTTTGATTCTCTAAGTAATGTTCAAACTCCTCATTTTTTGATTTGGGGATAATAAAATTTGATTTGTCAATATCGACTCCCCCAAAATACTGTAGTCGCTTTTTAGTAAGTTTCCTGACAGCAAGAACCATGTTATGATCTGAGAGACCAGTTACAAGATTATAGGTTCTGGTTATTCGTTCTGGTTTATTAGTAAATACCATGTCAATAAGTGTTCTGGATTGTTTGGTTATCCTGGTGGGTCCTTTGATGATTTGCTGGTAATTAAATTTAGTCATGAGGCTTTTCAGTTTTTGTTTGTCTTTTTTATCAGACCAGTTGATATTAAAGTCACCATGAATTATTGTTTCTCTGTTCTTCTCAAGTTGTTTAACCAGATCACTTAATTCATTATAAAAGGAAGAGTTGTGTGACGGTGGGTTGTACACTACTGCAATGTTGAAATTCATTACCGGAGAGAGACATACATTAACAGCTAAACATTCAAGTGAAGTATTCAAATCAACCAGTTGACATTTATATTTCTCTTTGATGTAAATTAAAACACCTCCTCCCCTCCCTACCTGCCTGTCTTTTCTAAAACACTGGTAGCCCACAATATCGATCATATTAGTGTCTATGTTACTGTGTAGCCAGCTTTCTGAGAGACAAAGGTAGTCCAGATTTGAGTCCAACAGCAACACCGAAATCTCATCTCTTTTGGGGATTATGCTCCGTATGTTTAAATGACCGCCGAGGATCCCCTTTGGTTTAGCCTTGGTGTCCCAAAGAACTCGTGCATGATTAACAGTTTGGAAAAATAAATGTTGTTTTTGCTTTTGTACAGCTCGGTTTTGTGCTAACCCAATGGTCTGCTGTTTAATAGTGGCAGATCCAGGGTTAAGGTGAATATCTCCTGCCAGAAGTAGCAGAACTAACAGAACTTTAACTGTATATCCTCTGCCATATTGTGATTTTTGCTTAACAGCCATGTTTGCCTTAATTTGGAAGTTTTTGCTCTGGGCTTTTAAAGACCACATAGAGTGTAGGGTGAGATGTCCAAGCCCAAATCCATACAGATAAAACTTTTTAACTTCACCTTTGGTTGAGTTTGTCGGAAAATCCTTCTTGTTGCAGGTCCAGACACACAAAGACAAAACGAAGAGGAAGTAGAGAAGTAGAGAAGGCTTATTAGTGGTGCCCATCAGCCCACTTTTTAATCCGGTGGCAGCCATCTTCAGTCTTTCTTGGAAAGAAGGAAAAAGAAAATCTGTGGATAGTAAAATAAATTCTGCTTATATCGCCAGAATCTGATCCGATCGTCCTCGAATCCAGCTGGGCCTCAGCTAGCCAACTAGCCCCTTCCGTTGCTGGTCTCGTTGCTCATAGTCGCCGTAACTGGTCTCCCGTCCCGCTCCTCCAACCGAGTCTCGTCACACACCGCCGCTGCCACCGAGCTCCGCTGAGGTCACGGTAAGTCCTCCGCTAGGCACCGCCACCTACCGGCGTCTGCCTGGGTGAAATCTCTGCTGAGCCCCGTCAACAAATAGCCGCTTGCCTGGTAGTATCTCCGCTGGGCCTCGCAGCTGGGCTTCGATTCAGGCTGGTGTAAGGTGGAATGACTGGCGCCAGCATTAAGCTAACTAGCATTAGCTTAGCAATCGCTTCGGGTAGATATCCCCAGTCGAAGTCAACAGTGTCCCATCTGCACCTTATACAGTGTGGACAGGGAGCTGCTTTCCCCTCTTGAGCCGCCGGACAGTTTGCCAGAATCTCTTCGAGGCCGACCGAAAGTCTTGTTCCATGGCCTCACCAAACTCCTCCCATACCCGGGTTTTTGCTTCAGCAACCACCCGAGCTGCACTCCGCTTGGCCTGCCGGTACACCTCAGCTGCTTCGGGAGTCCCGCAAGCCAACCAAGCTTGATAGGACTCCTTCTTCAGCTTAATGGCCCCCCTCACCACTGGTGTCCACCACTTGGTTCGGGGGTTGCCATCACGAGGTGCACTGACCACCTTACGGCCGCAGCTCTGGGCCGCCGCTTCAACAATAGAGGTGGAGAACATGGCCCGTTCAGATTCCATGTCTCCAGACTCCCTCGGAATGTGGTTGAAGTTCTTCCGGAGGTGGGAGTTGAAGACCTCCCGGACAGGGGCCTCAGCCAGACGTTCCCAGCACACCCTCACTATACGTTTGGGTCTACCAGGTCTGAATGGCTTCCTCCCCTGCCATCGGATCCAACTCACCACCAGGTGGTGATCAGTTGACAGCTCTGCACCTCTCTTTACCCAGGTGTCCAAGACATACATTCGCAGGTCTGATGACACGATAACAAAATCGATCATCGACCTGCGACCTAGGGTGTCCTGGTGCCAGGTGCACATATGGACACCCTTATGCTTGAACATGGTGTTCGTTATGGACAAACTGTGGTTAGCACAGAAGTCCAATAACTGAACACCACTCGGGTTCAGATCGGGCAGGCCGTTCCTCCCAGTCAGAGAGGCAGCAAGGTGGGGGGATACAAGAATACCCACCCCTGCTCGTCGCCTCTCGCCCGGGGCAACTCCAGAAAAGGCCAAGCTCCAGCCCCTCTCCAGGAGACTGGTTCCGGAACCAGAGCTGTGTGTTGAGGTGAGGCCGACTATATCTAGCCAGTATCTCTCAACCTCGTACACCAGCTCAGACTCCTTCCCCACCAGAGAGGTGACATTCCACGTACCAAAAGCCAGTTTAGAAAGCTTGGGATCAGTCCGCCAAGGTCTCCGCCTTTGACCGCCACCTAATCCACATAGCACCGGACCCCCATGATCCCTCCTGCAGGTGGTGAGCCCACTGGAGGGCGGACCCATGTAACTCCTTCAGGCTGAGCCCGGCCGGGTCCCATGGGTGGAAACCCGTCCACCAGACGCTAGCCTTCGAGCCCCTCCCCCAGGCCTGGCTCCAGGGTGGGGCCCCGGTAACCCCATACCGGGCGGGGTACACTGAATCCTTGATATAGAATTTATCATGAGAGTCTGTTGGATCGTTCTTAGTCTGGCCCTTCACCCAGGACCAGTTTGTCTTGGGTGACCCTATCAGAGGCAAATTGCCCCGGACAACATAGCTCCTGGGATCACTGGAGCACGCAAACCCCCCACCACGATAAGGTGACGATCCATGAGGGGGCATTCATAAATTGTAAAAAAAAAAATTCATAAATTGTTAACCATTGACAATTTGAATGCAAAATGATTCATGATGCATCTCAATGATGCATCTTCAATTTTTTTTTAAATTTTTTCTATGCAATGCCTTGTTTTAGATTTCAGTATTTTTTTTTTTAATTTTTTTTTTTTTTTACAATTTTACATTCATAAATTGTAAAAAAAAATAAATGCTGAAATCTAAAACAAGTTTTATGTCAAGTTTTATGTTTTATGTTTTATGTCTTTTCATGTCAGTGCCGAGAAAGTCTTTTTGCACAGGTGTGTAGAGCCAAATGGCATCAGTACGTCCATCGCGGCCCTGGATAGCTGTGGATCTCTCTCGACTGAAATCCAGAACTCGGCAAGCATTTTTGAATGAAAAACTGTCTAAGGTGCGGTCACTTGACAGTCCAATCAGTGCGTCCTCCATGTCGGATGGCAGATGACTTGCAGCCGTTACAGTGAATGGTGATCTTATCCAGTCATATTTTTCCGGAGATTTTTCCTTGGGGAAAAACTTATTAAAGTGTTCCAGGAGGGCTTGAAGGTGGGTAGTGATGGACTTCTTCACAGTCCATCACTACCCTCACACTCAGATTATTTTCCTCCATGAACTCCTCCAGTTCAGGAAACATATCAGTCCTGCCCATCTCAACTCATGCAGTCCAGCGATCCACTTTCCTTTTGAATGTGCGGATTTTATAATTCAGCGACACGATGCTTGTGTTTTCACCTTGCAATGACATATTAAGTCTGTTTAGTCTGTCAAATATGCAGGACGAATACGCTAGCCTTGTTAACCAGTCAGGGTCAGTCAGGTGGTCAGCAAGCTGGGACCTGTTCTCCATCAGAAATAAGCGCACTTCATCCCGCAGTTCATACAGGCGGCTGAGGACATTTCCTCGCGAAAGCCACCTGACCTCTGTGGAACAGCAGGCCCTGATGCTCCGATCCCAGTTCATTGTAGAGAGTAGCGAACAGCCTGGTGTTGAGTGGGTGTGATTTTATGTAGTTGACAATTTTTATGGCAGTCTCAAGAACACTCTTAAGATCTGGGTCGAGCGTTTTACTCACAAGAGCTTCTCTGTGAATAACACAGTGCATAAAGTTTACGTGGGGTGCCACTTGTAAGACTCTTGCTTTTAATCCTTTCTTTTTCCCCAGCATTGCTGCGGCACCATCTGTACACACACCGATGCACTCATCCCGACAGTCCCTCTTCTTTTAGCTTGTTGTCAAGTTTTGTGAAAATGTCCTCACCTGTGCACTTTACATCCAGCGGGGTGCAAAACAGCATGTCCTCGTTAAGTTTTCCATCAAAACTGTATCTGACAAAAACAAGCAGCTGGGCTGAGTTTGTTTTATCTGTGGATTCATCTAATGGCAAATCATATTTCCCTTTCTTCACTCTGTCAATCAGCTGACACTTTATATCCAGGGCCATATCCGTGATGCGCCGGGATATGGGCCTGTCAGACAGTGGCATTGCTTCCAGCTCCCGCGCCTGTTTATCCCCATGCATTGTCCGACTCATAGCAATAACAGCAGGTTTTATTAGGGTTTCTTCGATTGTGTGTGGCTTTTTTGCCTGTGCAATTAAATATGCCACCTCATTTGATGCCTTCTGAGCTTTGGCTGTGGATGTTGTTTGGTTAGCTATGACTTTCTTTTGGCCTTGCAATTCTCTCCTTTCGGCGGAAAAAATGCTGGTTTAGGGGCAAGAGATGGGTGCTTAGTTTTCAAGTGTCTGAGCATTTTTATGGGCTTTAAACTCTCATGTGCAAGCACCTCGGTGCACACTACACATTGCGGATGTTGTACTTTATTGAAAACGATGCATGTGAATCCATACTGAATATATTCCTCTCAGTACTTGCAACAATTGGAGGAAGGCTGGTCTGGCTGCTTATGGAGCCCTTTATGGTGCTCTCCTCCTCCTCCCCCCACACCAGACGTCAGCCTTTCTGCTGGCATGTCTCTGCTCTCCTCTTCTGCCGTCTCTGCTGGCCTCTCTGCGTTGTGTTTGGTTGGTATTAATCAATGTTTGATTTTTTAAAAATAATATCCTGGGCTTTAAGCGTAATGTGTTGATTTGAGCTCTTCAGATCAAATCTACTGGTGCACACTGACCTGTGTGTGACCTGTGACGCTTACTGTGGTGCAGTTAAAGTGACATGTCACCTGAGTAATCACCTAAGGAGGATTCTGAAAATCATTTTGCGACTTCCCACCTTCAGCGTCTCGGGACCCCCCCGGGGGGGGGGGGGTCTCGACTCCCACTTTGAGAATTTCTGACTTAATAGATTAATGCATAATCTGAATGTTTGTCCTGTAACTTCACAATTAAAGCTGAAAATGTAAATGGAAAGAAAAGCTTTTCAGTGTTTTATCATATGAAAATTAAAATGATGGGCAATAACAGATTATGATAAGATAAGATAAGCCTTTATTAGTCCCACAATGGGGAAATTGCAAATTGCAACTTTGTCAAAAAGACAGTGGAAGACAAGTGGAACTGCTGAATGTGTCCTCATGCGCCCCCATGTCAAGACCAAGTGACATGTACCCGCATGTTTTTAAAACACACTGCTGAAATGGCAATTGATAATGGACCACTGACTCATTAGCCAAAAGCACAATGTCCTAAACTATATAATGCTCTGACTTTGTGCCCAGCTACACCTCTTTTAAAAAACGCTAGTCCTACAAGTTAAAGCTCATGCAGAGTCAATTGTTGTCTGGACGACAAGAGTGTAAAGTGTGAAAATGTGCAATGTACCGCCAGAAACAACCAAAACTACTGGCAGTGTGACTCATATGTGTGGTCTACAGCTTCAGCGTAGAGCCCTATAATTCTATAAATGGTTCCATTAAATAGATGCATTTTATCTGCACAGGTTACATGTCCCGTCTGTCTTTCAGTTACACCCCACACTCAGTGCCGGTTGAAACTGCTGAAGCAGGAACGCATCAAAGATTACCTTCTCATGGAGGAGGAGTTCATCAGAAACCAGGAACAGATGAAGCCGCTGGAAGAGAAACAGGAGGTCAGCCTTTGTAACCCTTCAACCTCAAATGTACCACTTCTGAGTAAAATGAAGGTGCTGCACTGCTGTTTGTCTTAATAGGAGGAGAGGTCGAAGGTGGATGACCTCCGGGGGACCCCCATGTCCGTAGGCACTCTGGAAGAAATCATCGATGACAACCATGCTATCGTCTCCACCTCAGTGGGTTCAGAGCATTACGTCAGCATCCTATCTTTTGTGGATAAGGACCTTCTGGAGCCAGGATGCTCTGTCCTGCTCAACCACAAGGTCAGATTTACATTGATTTTTGTGTGTTTTATTGCATAAGTGTTGTGCAATCCACCATGGCTGACTTGAATGTTTGTGTCCGTGCAGGTCCATGCCGTGATTGGGGTGCTGATGGATGACACCGACCCCTTAGTGACAGTGATGAAGGTTGAGAAAGCCCCACAAGAAACTTACGCTGACATCGGAGGGCTGGACAATCAGATCCAGGAAATTAAGGTACACACATGTTAAACACATTGATATACTGTACATGGACTAAACTGGGGTTTTAACATTCAAATTCTACACAAATCTGCAACAATAAAGCCTGAATTGGATAACTTATTGATCTGTGCTGGTTTCTTATTTCTGTCCATTTTCCATGTTAACAGGAGTCAGTGGAGCTCCCCCTCACACATCCAGAATATTATGAGGAGATGGGCATTAAACCTCCTAAAGGAGTCATTTTATACGGACCGCCTGGCACAGGTCAGTGCAGTAAACCATTACTGACGACAACAAAAAAATAAAGATATACCACTAGTTTTAAAGGGAATCCATGTAACTTTCTGTTGGTCTGTATTTTGGGGTCGGCTGTTTGACTATACTTCCTAGAGAATCTGGTGTTCCGGTTAGATGAATTGACTGGTCAGTTTTGGCAGTGTGTGCTGATGGCCAAGTCTTGCTGAAAAAGAAAATCTGCATCTGTATAAAACTTTTCAACAGTTAAGTTTGAAGTGCTCAAAAATTTCCTGGTAGACAGCAGTGTTTACTCTGGACTTGATAAAACACAATCCAACACCAATAGATGATGTGGCACCCCAAATCATCAGACTGTGGACTCTTCACGCTGGACTTTGAATACCTTGGGTTTTGTGCTTCACCGCTCTTCCTCCCAACTCTCAGACCTTGATTACCAAATAAAATGCAACATTTGCTTTCACCAATTAAAGAAGACTTTGGACCACTGAGCAGCAGTCCGGTTCTTTTTCTCTTTACCCAGTTAAGACACTTTCTCTGTTTCTGAAATGGCTTAGTATTACGAACATGACAGTTGTAGCCCCTTTCCTGAAACTGTCTGTGTGTGGTGGTTCTTGGTGCATTGACACCAGACTGTTCACTCCTGGTGGAACTTCCCCAATTTCTTGACTCAACTTCTGGATAACAGACAAGTCGGTAGTAGTGGTGGGTTGAAAAGATTGATTCTCTGATTGGAATTGATTCACATTTGAATGAGTCAGTATTGATTCACAAAATCTGCAGATTGATTATTTTTTAATATAATGCTTTTTACATGTGTAAGACTTGCAAGAACTCCTGCGTGACCCAACATCCATGGAGGACCCAGCTGTAACCAATCATGGACCACCACGGCGGCTGACGGCGCTGCCAAGCCCGAAGGCAGACAGCACGCTGGACACAAGAACCACGAAGACAATTAAAAGCCCAACAAAACCAACACTGCACGGAAGACCCGCAAAGCAGAGGCAAAACATCACAGAAATACCACAAACCCCTGAAACCGACACAATGCCAGCAAAAATGAAGGAAACCGCACTGGAAAACACATCTGTTGTGAAGCCAGCAACCACTGCTCAAAAAAAAAAAAAAAAAACCAATGGCGGCACCTACAACCCCCACGTGCAAGGACACAGCATCACCGAAAACCATGGTATCCAAAGTCCCACACAGGCCAGAACCACACCACACCCCACTACAGTGAAACTGCCATCCTCAATTTACACTGTGGCCAACTGCTAATCGGAAGGCCAGTGGTTCGATTCCCATTCTCTCTGGAGTCTGCATGTCTAAGTGTCCTTGAGCAAGACAGTAGCCACAGTTACATGGGCAAAATTTCTTCAATCTGATTACAATTCAGATCAGAATTTTACTGTTTACATGGATCCTGAAAAGCTGATCTGATTAGGACATGCGTTTCCATGTGTCACACATTTGAACGGAATAAATCATTTTGACATGCGCACGTCGACATTTCGACATTCCAAAAATAGTAGAAAAAGAAGCAACTTCCAGTGTTAGAAAGCCCCGCTTCGTGTCGAAATTGACCTGTATTGTGTTATTCAGACTGTACTTTTGCTTCTGCTGGTCTCCGTAATGAAGTGATAAGTACATACTTATGCATATGACAAACAGAGGGAGACAGCAGGATGATACAGACCAGTTTTGTTTTACTCCCGCTATGTTTTCCGCTAGCTGCTGCTAAGGTGGAAATATGTCACGTCGACGTGTGGCTGGTGTACAGACATGCGCAGTAAACATATTTTCTGCCCTACGTTCGGAGTAAGTGTTTTTATGCGCACCATTCCGATTAACAATCGGCATAACCCACCCCTCTCAATCTGAATTAAATTTTGATCCGAATGAGCGTGGTCGGGTTAGAATATTCAGATTGCCGTGTTTACATGAAGCATTTTTATTCCAATCAGGCTTTTAATCCGGTTACTTGTGTCCATGTAAACATAGCCACTGTGAACCCCCAGTTGTTCTTGTTGGGTCAGGCCAGCGTCTTTGCATGGCAGCTCTGCCGCCATCAGTGTGTCAGTGTTTGTGTGAATGGGTGGATAGCAGGATCTGCAAAGTGCTTTGGTCATCCAGAGATGAGTAAAAAGCGCTATGTAAGTGAACACCATTTACCATTTACACAAAGAAGCAAAAAAATCTACGTTCCTACTCTCACCTATGGTCACGAGCTTTGGGTAATGACCGAAAGAACGAGATCGCGGATACAAGCGGCTGAAATGAGCTTTCTCCGTAGGATTGCTGGACTCACCCTCAGAGATAGGGTGAGGAGCTCAGTCATCCGGGAGAGGCTCAGAGTACAACCGCTGCTCCTCCACATTGAAAGGAGTCAGTTGAGGTGGTATGGGCATCTGATTAGGATGCCTCCTGGACGCCTCCCACTTGAGGTGTTTCAGGCACGTCCCACTGGGAGGAGACCCCGGGGCAGACCCAGGACTCGGTGGAGAGACTATGTCTCCCAGCTAGTCTGGGAACGCCTTGGTATCCCCTCTGAAGAGCTGGAGCAGGTGGCTGGGGAGAGGGAAGTCTGGGCTTCTCTGCTTGAACTGCTGCCTCCGCGACCCGGACCTCCGGAAAAGCGGTAGAAGATGGATGGATGGATGGATGGACAAAGAAGCAAAACCCCACCAAAGCCAGACATCCAGAGGAAGCACAGACACCACACACCCCCACCACCACCACCAAAGGAAGCACTTGCCAGTGCCTTGACAAATAGCACATCAAACAAAAAGTGCATTTTCATTATACAGTGGATATAAAAAGTCTACACACCCCTGTTCAAATGCCAGGTTTTTGTGATGTAAAAAAAAATGAGACCAAGATAAATCATTTCAAAACTTTTTCCACCATTAATGTGACCTATAACATGTACAACCCAATTGAAAAACAAACTGAAATCTGTTAAGGGGAAAAAAACCAACAACTTTAAGTAGCCTGGTTGCATAAATATACAAACCCTCTTATAAATGGGGATGTGGCTTTGTTCAGAATTAACCAGTCACATTCAAACTCATGTTAACTGGGAATCAGCACACACCTGCCACCATTTAAAGTGCCTCTGATTAACTCCAAATAAAGTTCAGCTTTTCTAGAAGGCTTTTCCTGACATTTTTGTAGTTGCATCTTACGGCACAAGCCATGGTCCGCAGAGAGCTTCCCAAGCATCAGAGGGATCTCATTGTTCAAAGGTATCAGTCAGGAGAAGGGTACAAAAGAATTTCCAAGGAAATTAAATACACCATGGAACACAGTGAAGACAATATGGCACAACAGTGACATTACCAAGAACTGGACGTCCCTCCAAAATTGATGAAAAGACGAGAAGAAAACTGGTCATGGAGGCTGCCAAGAGGCTGACTGCAACATTCAGAATCAGAATCAGATTTATTGCCATTGTTCGTGTAGTACACAAACTAGGAATTTGTCTCGGTGCAATGCTGCAACATTAAACATGATAAAAATAAAAGATAGAAATTTAAAAAAAAAAACTATACATGCAATAAAATGTAGAATATGAATGGGTAATATT
The DNA here is from genome assembly GCA_020510985.1 of Pholidichthys leucotaenia. NCBI lineage: Eukaryota > Metazoa > Chordata > Actinopteri > Cichliformes > Pholidichthyidae > Pholidichthys > Pholidichthys leucotaenia. The sequence goes on along the minus strand of CM035842.1, from coordinate 21,912,077 downwards.
AGTCAAAGCAATTTTTAAATATATTAGCGAGCAGCAGGTATTGTGGAGTACCACATAGTGCAGTTGGTAATGCAAAAAGAAAACAGTGATGATTGACATGAGTCTGGTTGAGCTGCTGTACATAGTGCACGAGAGTCAATAAGTCACTTAGTGTTCAGCAGTCTGATGGCAGAGGGGAAGAAGCTGTTCATATGACGGGAACAGCTTCTTCCCCTCTGAAGAAGCTTGAAGATGCTGCAGGAGTTTCTGGTAAGTACTGGCTGTTTTCTATATGTGACAACAATCTCCCATCTAGGGTGGCAAGACGGAAACCTTATCTTATGAAGAAAAATGTCCAAGCCCGGCTACATTTTGGATTCAGGGATTCAAAGGCTTTATTATCATGTGCACAGTTAAGAAATGCTACATTTCCTGAGCAATGAAATTCTTACTTTGCTCTCCGAACGAATGCCAAAGTAAAAGGTACAGAAACAACAGTTCTAATAAGGTCATGACACACTAGCACAGTAACTCAGTCGTAATATTAATGGATGCTAATAACACACACACCAACACACAGTGAGGCAGTTGGGACTGCTTAAGCACACCTTGATACTAAATACTAAAACTAATGAGTACTAATAACACACACTAGGCAGTTTGGACAGTTAAAGCAGTTAAAACAGTCAGACAAGAGGAACGAAATTGAAAATTCACTGGATGACTAAAATGATAGTGGTATATTGATATCAGAGATGATGTGAACCTGAGATGGCATAGACCTATGTGCAGTGTGCAAATGAGCATTGTACAACGAGCAGTGTATAATTACAAATTAGCACCCGGTGCTAATTTCTGTACCGGAAGTACCAGTAGACTGTGCATGATAAGTAGCAGCAGAGATTATAATTAGCAGCAGAGATGATATGGACATCAGACGGGTGAGACTATATCTACTGTACAGGTGAGCAGTGTGCAAATTTAGCAGCCGGTTTGTGAGTTCCTATATGCAAAGCTGTATTATGGAGTTTTGGGAGTTATCTGTTCAGGAGTCTGATGGCAGTAGGAAAAAGGGGAGTTCTTCAGTCTGGTTGTCTGCATTTCACACTTCTGTACCTCCAGCCTGAGGGCAGAAGTGTGAACAGTCTGTGCTGGGGGTGGGTGCGGTCCCGGAGGATGGCATCAGCTCTCCTTTGGACTCTGTGATGTTAGATGCTCTGCAGAGAGGGGAGTGGAGTCCTGATGATCTTCTCTGCTGTCTTCACCACTCTCTGCAGGTGTTTGCGCTCCAGGGCAGTGGTGCTGCTGTACCACGCAGTGATGCAGTTGGTCAGGATGCTTTCGATGATGCAGCTGTAGAAATTGTTGAGGATCCTGGAGGACATGCCAAACTTCTTCAGCCTCCTCAGAAAGTACAGTCGCTGTTGAGTTCTTTTAACCAGCTCTGTTGTGTTGTGTGTCCACTTAAGGTCCTCACTCATGTGGATGCTCAGGTATTTAAAGCTGCTCACCCTCTCCACCTCAAGCTTCCAGATGAACAGCGGCCGATGGGGTCTCCTCCTCCCTTTCCTCATGTCCACCATCATCTCCTTTGTCTTGTCCGTGTTGAGGGTGAGGTTGTTGTCCTCACACCATGACACCAGGTTGGCCACCTCCCTCCTGTAGGATGCTTCATCATCACCAGTGATGCGTCCTATCACTGTTGTGTCATCCACAAACTTTAGGATGATATTGTCCTTGTGGGAGGGAACGCAGTCATGGGTGAAGAGGATGGGGCTGAGAACACAACCCTGTGGGACACCCGTGCTTGTGATGATGCTGGCTGAGGTCCTGTTACCCATCCTGACAGACTGGGGCCTGCCAGTTAGAAAGTCCAGTAGCCAGTCGCAGAGGGTGGGGTGCAGGCCAAGTGAAGACAGTTTGTCAGTGAGTTTGTGGGTGATGACCGTGTTGAAGGCAGAGCTGTAGTCGACAAAGAGCATCCTAAAGTAGGAGTCTTTATCTTCCAGGTGGGAGAGAGAATAATGGAGTGCTGCAGCCATGGCATCTGAGGTGGACCTGTTGGGCAGGTAGGCGTACTACAGGGGGTCCAGGGTGCCCGGTATGCTGTCCTGAATGAGGGGCAGCACCACTCTTTCGAAGCACTTCATGATGATTGGAGTGAGTGCTTCCGGTCTGTAATCATTCAGACAGGTCGGCGGGCTCCTTTTGGGGAGGAGGATGATGGTTGTTGTTTTGAAGCAGGAGGGGACTATGTTCTGGTTGAGGGAGAGGTTGAAGAATGCTATGAGAATGTCGGTCAGCTCGGCAGTGCATGCTCTAAGGGCCCGCCCAGGTATGTTGTCTGGTCCTGCTGCCTTGCAGGGGTTGATATTCCTCAGTGCTTTGTTTACCTGGCCTGGTGAGACCCTTAGTGAGGGGGAGTGTGCGTGTCTCTTCTCTGTGCTGTGGCTGGTGGTCTCGAAGAGGGTATAAAAGATGTTGAGATCGTCCGGCAGGCTGTTTGTTGAGCTTTGCAAAAACACATTTGAAATCTCCCAAACGCGTGTGGGAAAATGTGTTATGGTGCGATGAAACCGAGGTTGAACTTTTTGGCCGTAATTCCAAAAGGTATATTTGGCGCAAACACAACACTACTCATCACCAAAAGAACACCATACCTACAGTGACGCATGGTGGTGGCACTATCATGCTTTGAGGCTGTTTTTCTTCAGCTGGAACTGGAGCCTTAGTCAAGGTGGAGGGAATTATGAACAGTTCCAAATACCAGTCAGTGTTGGCACAGAACCTTCAGGCATCTGCTAGAAAGCTGAAGAGGAAGAGGAACTTCATCTTTTAGCACGACAATGACCCAAAGCACACATCCAAATCACAAAAGAATGGCTTCACCAGAAGAAGATTAAGGTTTTTGAATGGCCCAGCCAGAGACCAGACCTGAATCCGATCGAACATCTGTGGGGTGATCTGAAGAGGACTGTGCACAGGAGATGCCCTCACAATCTGACAGATTTGAAGCATTTTTGCAAAGAAGAGTGGGCAAATATTGCCACATCAAGATGTGCCACCCTGATAAACTCCTAGCCAAAAAGACTGAGTGCTGTAATAAAAGTCAGAGGTGCTGCAACAAAGTATTAGTTTAAGGGTGTCTATTTACAAGACGACATGTAAACTCACATAAGGATTGACATTTCCAGCCTGTGTTGTGTTGTAGCTTAGTTTTTTCTTTTTTTCTCTGTGACACTATGTCTTAGATTTGTTTTTGAATAGTAACCGCTTAACTTAGACTAGCTCAGTTTTCTTTTTCTCTCAGTCACATTTTGTCTTAGCCTTGTTTTAAATTGTAATCGCTCTTGTCTTGTTTTCTCTTTTTTCTCCTTTGAATTCTTGGATGGAATATGGGTGGGCAATATAAGCTGCGGCTTCAGCCATCACCCATTTCGGATAACTCACGTGGAATTGTATAGTAGAAGGAGTCTTTGTCTAATTTGACCTTGTTGTTATATTATACAGTTTCTTTTAACCTGTAATGTACTATCCGAAATAAATAAAATTCATTCATTCATTCATTCATTCAAGGGTGTCTATATTTATGTAACCAGGTTATTGTAAGTTTTTTTATTTTTCCCCTAAAAGATTTCTGTTTGTTTTTCAGTTGGGTTGTACAAGTTATAGGTCACATTAATGGTGGAAAAAGTTTTAAAATTATTTATCTTGGTCTCATTTTTCTACATCACAAAAACCTGACATTTGAACAGGGGTGTGCAGACTTTTTATATCCACTGTAGCTGATTTTGGGTCAGTTCTTAATGTGATAATTTATCTATTTAATTAACCAGGTTAGAGTATTCCTGGTACAATTTGCAGCATTACATCTGAGAAGTTTAGTTTTTCCCATGCAAATAAAATGTTTTTTATAATGTAATTTCCCTGAGTGAATCAATATCAAATCGGAATCAAATCGATCCAGAACCTCAAGTAGTGAAATCAAATCGATTCTAGAAATGATTGATGATTCCCAGCCCTGGTCAGTAGTCTTTCCATGATTGTACTTGTGTGTTCTGATTTAGTCAGGGAGATGTCCAAGCCCAAACTGAAATATTCTAATAATAATAATTTGTGATCTTGCACTTCTGATGTTTCCACAGCTGTAAATAATTATCATCAAACTTTGTCAGACAGCTGAAATTAAATGCTACTTGGCTATATTATTTAAAATCCATTCCTACTGCTAACTCATCCTCTCTTTGCACCAGGTAAGACACTGCTTGCCAAGGCCGTAGCCAATCAGACGTCAGCCACCTTCCTGCGTGTAGTGGGCTCAGAACTGATCCAGAAGTACCTGGGAGATGGGCCCAAGCTAGTTCGAGAGCTATTCAGGGTGGCAGAGGAGCATGCCCCGTCGATCGTCTTCATCGATGAGATTGATGCCATCGGCACTAAAAGGTACACGAGGATCTGCTGGAAACTGGGTCAAGCTGACACCATCATTGATGACGATGTCTCTCTCACCTGTGGTGTTGAACACTCACATGTGGGTGACGGGGTGTTGATTATGGATCACAGGTTTATATTTGTAACGCAGTGTTAACAAAGCAAGTTAATTTTCACATCAGTATGCTTGCATTAAATGAAAGCCTTGATAAGGATATAGTGCAGTAACCAAGTTCAGTTATAAAATTTTATCATTTCTGTCCCTTTTTCATTAGTTTCACTTTAGATTACTGTCAAAATTGTGTTGTGGAGGCAAATGTGAAAGCAGTCCGAAACATTGCTTCCAATAGAATATTCACCAAGATAGAGGGTTCCTGCAACAATTTACAGCACCAGGTCTCAGAGAAATTCTTACATATCGAATCAGGACCTTGTGAGTCATAATTTAATCGATTCTGGAGATCGTTGAAACCCAGTCATTTTTATGTCACTGGATAAACAAAATGGACTAATTAGCCTGCATATCTGAGCGTTTTAGGGTCTGAGCACGGACAACCTCAGTGGCGAGGGTCCTATTGTGTCTCTTGGTATTGGTCTTTTTTGTTGTTTTTTTCCCATCTCTCCAAAGGATCTCATTTTTGGGGTTCACAACGTGCAAGAAAACGCACCATTTTTTGCAGGGACAAGTCTGGCAAACATTTTTGTATTTAATATTTTGGAGAAAATGTGGATGACCCCACAGAAATGGCTCTACAGCGCCACCTAACATGTGAGATGGAGCCTTGGTGGAGTCATGTTCTTTCTGAGTGGCGAGGCTGAGGTCTGGCAAGGATATGGGCGTGCGAGGGCCTGTTTATTGCTGCCTGGAGCTTTAATATGGTCAGAACAGAGAATTTCAAAATACATTGGCAGTACTTATAGTTTGTAATTATCTTAGTTTAACTTGTTTGAAAGTGGCTATCTAAAAAGGGTTTGTTTTAACATGCTTATGGTATGGGAGTATATAAAGGCCTTAATTTATAATCTCTATTATAATCTATATTTTAAAACACAGTAAATCCTCAAATCTGTTTTTTCAGAGGTCTTAAAAACAGCACAGGGTGAGACAAAGGGACTTGCTGTTTTGTTCTATTGTGGGGTGAAGTCCTTATATTCAACTTTGTGAATTTGTAGTTACTTTTAGCAGAGTGCAAATTTAAGGAGCTGGATTGATGACCCAACATCTGTAGAAAACACGAGGGCTGTTCATTCAAGATTTTCCCTGTACTGAGAGGAGCCAGACTTGGAACAGTTATTAGTCTTTCTCTACAGAGCTACCACCAAGGGTCACACACTTCCTCCAGTGCTTTATGCAGCTGTGGAGACCTCACCTGTAGAAGTCTGCAGGTTGTGTCAGAAGCCACGGTTTGACTTCAGAAATCAGTGTTTCCTTGTCCATAAGAGCCTGGGAGCAAGTGACTCATTCCTGCTTCTGGAAAGGTGTGAGCAACCGGGGAATCCATTGTGCAGACAACTTCTACATGTGCAAATGGTCATGGATGATTTCTTTCCACAGACCCCACATTGATCTTGACATCCTGAGCTAGTTGGCGAACGGTCATGAAGCAATCCTCCAAAATGGTTGCCTCCATTTGCCAGATGGTGTCTTCATCAGTGGTGCCGTTTCCACCGATGTCCGACCACACTTGAACCGTCCATGCCAGTGTTTGGCCACATCTTACGATGGGGCATCCTCCCCATAAATCTATGTAACCTCGTCAAATTAGATTTGGGGTTTTGCTTGTCTGTTAGCAACATTACTCAAAAGGTAGTGAAAGGATTTCGGGGAGAAAATTTCAGGGAAAATAGGAAATGGGCCAAGGAACGAACGATTGGTTTGTGATGCTGATCCAGATCAATGTCTGGATCCAGGAGTTTTTTTAATAATATATTTTTATATAATGTTGAACTTTTCATGTACTTCCCCTTTAAGGCGTGCCCGCAGAGTGGAACAAAACTTGCTACATAGGTTCACCATGGGATCCTGACCTACAGCGATGGGTTGTATACTTTGTTGTATATGTGTGGGTGATGGATTGTCATAATTTGGTTCTGCCACAGTAATTATATTGAAAATTTGAAAACTGCTCTGTCAGTAAATATTGGGATCTTCAAAGAAAACAGAGGTGAGGGATATTGCACTGGCCTCAGAGTGCTCTAGTTATAAATGTGTAACCTATTCAATTCAATTCAATTCAATTCAACTTTATTTATATAGCGCCATTTCACAACAACAGTCATCTCATAGCACTATCAACTGTAGGGAGGACCCCCACAGTTGCAGAATGACCCCAGCAATCAGGCGATCCCCTGTGAGCAAGCACTTGGCGACGGTGGAGAGGAAAAACTCCCTTTTAACAGGAAGAAACCTCCAGCAGAACCAGGCTCAGGGAGGGGCAGTCATCTGCTGCAACTGGCTGGGGGGTGAGGGGACAGAGAAGAAGAAAAGAACAGACATGTAGAGAGCAAACAGCACGATGGGGACTCAATCTATGGGAGAGAACAAACAAATGTTAATGACCAGCAAAAAAAAAATATTTCATAGAGAGTGAGGAAAGGAGTGAGGCCCAGTGCATTACTGGAGGTCCCCCGGCTGACTAAACCTATTAGCAGCATAACTAAGGGAGGGTTCAGAAACACATGATCCCTCCCTAATTGTAGGCTATATCAAAAAGGTAGGTTTTAGCCCTATTCTTAAAAACAGAGATCGAGTCTGACTCCCGAATCCAGATTGGCAGCTGATTCCACAGGAGAGGAGCTTGATAACTGAAGGCTCTGCCTCCCATTGTACTTTTGGAGATTCTAGGTATTACAAGTAAACCTGCATTTTGGGAGCGTAGTGCTCTGTTAGGATGATACGGTAGTATCAGATCTTTTAAATAAAAAGGAGCCTGATTGTTTAGAGCTTTGTAAGTAAGAAGAAGGATTTTAAACTTAATTCTAAACTCTATGGGAAGCCAATGAAGGGAGGCCAGAACCGGAGAGATATGATCTCTCTTTCTAGTACCTGTTAAAACTCTTGCTGCAGCATTTTGGATCAGCTGAAGACGTTTTAAAGATGTTTTAGGACAGCCTGATAATAAAGAATTACAATAATCTAATCTCGAGCTAACAAAAGCGTGGATCAGCTTCTCAGCATCACTCTGAGACAAGATGCTCCTAATCTTGGCAATATTACGCAAATGATAGAAGGCAGTCTTAGAAACAAATTTAATATGTGAATTGAAGGACAAATCCTGATCAAAAATAACTCCAAGGTTCCTCACAGAGCTATTAAGAGAAAGAGTAACTGCATCCAAACTGAAAGTTTGATTTGGAAAGGAATTTCTAAGGTTTTTTGGACCAACAAGAATGACTTCAGTCTTATCTGAATTTAATAGCAGGAAATTACAAGTCATCCAAGCTTTGATTTCCTTAAGACAGGCTTCTAACTTGGCTAATTGATTAGTATCATCTGGCTTCATTGACAGGTACAATTGTGTGTGTCAATGAAGCCTACCCTCCTACAATAACCAAAAGTGGGTCAGAGGAGCTCTTTGAGTCCCTTTTGTAATAGAACAAGTCTGACGATTATAATACGGTTTCACGTCAGGTCTTAAATATAGTCTTTTTAAGTGGCCTACCTCTTCCCCTTTGCGATTCCGCAGACGGGTCCGCAGGCGGGCCGTCTCAGTGTGCAATGAAAAAAAGCTGTATTTCTGGTCTTCTGGTACAGACAAAGCCGTAAACAGAAAGCCAAAGGAGTGTTTGATTGGTTTAGAATGAGATTGACATCTCATTCGACCAATAAGAGCCTTGATTTGGGTTTTTAAACCTTGAATAACCAATGACCGAAAACCTAGCAAGAAGGACCTGCCTATCAATGACTGCGAATACAATGAGCCAATTGAAGCCAAGTAATCTGACGATGGACGTGTCGTTTAGCCAATCAGTTTCTGACTTCAATGATATCCTACATGCGCTTGTTCCGTGTTTATATTTCCGGTAAAATGCCATGCGTTCCCGTGCGTAAAATCTTTTCTGACTGAGCCGCTGTGTGATGCGCAGTCCTATGTGACGCTGTGCGGTAGGGTAAGGGTAACATTAGCCATTATTTTACTTGTTTTGAAAAATGTTCCCAAATTAAACTGAAAGCATGTGCATGAAAGCGTAGATGGCTTGACCGGGTCAGGTGACTGGGACGACGAATCAGTAAAAGAACAATTGGAAGTTGCAACAACGGAACAATAGCTCGTCTGACGATGAGGAACCTTGCCAGCGACAGTGCGGTTGTGGACAGGTAAGTCTTATAATCTAAATAATTCTTTATCGATAAAAATAGTAATAAAAATAACTTTTGACCAATCGGTAATTACAAGGGTCCCGCATGTTTGTTGCTGTGTACATTGCAGAAAAATGTAATAATTTTTTAGTATAATTTTTATTTCACTGTAGGCTATTTTTTCCTGTTAAAAAGGGAACTGTGCTGTGTATACTGTGTAAATGGGATCTGGTGAAATGGAGCCCTGACCAAGTGAGCACACTGTGAGCACCCCAGGTGGACCCCGGTATTCAATCTATACAAGTACATTTTCAATCCGATGATTTACAGAGTGATTCATAATTTTCTAAAGCCTCATTCAGAACATTATAGTCCCACAGACTGGTTTTCATCTGGGGCGGCATTTATAAATCACTGGATGGAGAATGCACCTGTACATGTACAGATTGGATTCCGTGTTCCACTTGGGGTGCGCGCTTGGTCAGGGGTCCAGTTGACCTGTATCTGTGTAAACTGGTGAGATAGTGAACTCTGGAAAAATTGGAGGGGGGAGGGTTGTTTTTGTGTATACTTTAGTGAAATGTATTAATTTTTAGCATAATTTTTCTTACACTGTAGGCTATTTTTGCCTGTAAAAAAAAACAAAACAGGAACTGTGCTGTGTATGTCTGGGTTATTACCCCTTTGTTTTACTGTGCAAACTGCTGGGATGGTGAACTCTGGAACACAGTTTTCCAAACTGTGCCATTTGGCACAGTTAGGCACAGTTCAAGAATGCCTTGTTACAACATGAGAAAAAATTTGTGTAATATATTCATTTTTTGTGGTATTGTTACAAAATTTTGACCTGAGCTTGAAAATACTTGGTTCTACATTTCTGTTGTTTTTCAACCAGTATCTGACAGCTGTATGTTATTTGCAAGCATTTGTATCTAAAAAAAAACACCCAGGCGAACTTTAGTTTCTTCAAATTCAGTATGTTTAGAGGATTGTTACTCAGTGGCAGGAGCACTTAGAGATTATGACTATTTTGCCAAAAAATTCAGTGTGTTTTCTTTTAAATGAGACCAACCCCATGAAGATGCTGCAGAGGGTTGAAGAACAGCTTTTGATTTACTTTGGGTATGTTATTTTTAGGCATTTTCAGGGAAATTGAACAGAGTGGAAGAGGTTTTTAAAGTCTGAAGCTGACTTTATGCCCCCGCACGCCCACGTACGCTAGTGACTTGCAATCATGCCAACATGCACACGGTCATATTCAGACACATTCATAGTCTGCACATTTCTATGCACCCAGTCCATTCCATCACAGCATTTTGGGCTGCACACAGTCAGCCGTGGAGGGACCGTGTAGACCCTAGCAGTGACAAAAATTAACGTCACACAGGCGTTTCAGTGGAGACAGAAACCTTAAGTTGGGCATCACACTGGACCACCCTATAGCCACAGATTATTTTTGATTTTTATTATTGATTAAAAACCTCTAGGTTCACATTGAAGTTGTGTTGTATACTGTTGTGGGATATATCCTACTGACGATACAAGAATGTTCATCCCTTTGATCCTCACTGTATAAGCTGTCAAAAATGGATAAATGACTCTTTGCCCATGTGTTCCAATTTCAAATAATTTTTTTTTCAATGCACTTTCTATACATTATTCACAAATTTAGCAGAGCAAACAGCCGCCTCCTTCCGGGCCATCATGGCCAAAAAATAATACAACAGGCCAGAGTAACATGATGATCAGGTGTGTCTGGGTCAACCCGCCAACAAAGCTCAGGAAGACTGTGCACACACATTCACAACTGTGTGTCCTGTGTTGTGTAGGTATGACTCTAACTCTGGTGGTGAGAGGGAGATTCAGAGGACCATGTTGGAACTGCTCAACCAGCTGGACGGCTTTGACTCACGGGGAGACGTGAAGGTTATCATGGCCACCAATCGGATAGAAACCCTGGATCCAGCCCTAATCAGACCCGGTCAGTGGGAGAGTGGTTCACTGACTCTGTGTGGCTGCAGATCTGCAGTCCTGTAAATCTGACTGACACTCAGGAAATGGCTGCGTTCTGCTGAGTCATTGCAGGGAGGGGAAATGGAAATGCCACTTTTATATGTCTTTGTTTCTGAAAGGGAATTTTCCTGTTTGTTGTCTTCAGCTATGCTCTATAAAACATCCATCCATGCTAATGACATTTTTGTGTGCTTACTGTTGATGGAACAAAATTGATACTTTTTTAGGAAAGCTCTTGAACAATCTGTTTGTTAAAAACTTTACTAGAAACAATGCTGTCAACGTTTGGAGTCGAACTGATATAACTGATGCATCTTCTGAGCAGAACAAGACGACAGAGAATGCTCACTGCAGAGGTCTGTTGTCAGTTCATTATGAGTCTGCTTTCTGTCCTCCTCAGGGAGAATTGATCGTAAGATCGAGTTTCCACTGCCGGATGAGAAGACCAAGAGGAGGATCTTCCAGATTCACACGAGCCGTATGACAGTAGCAGATGACGTCACTCTTGATGACCTCATCCTGGCAAAGGATGATCTGTCAGGAGCAGATATCAAGGTGAGTGTTTTTCTCATGGTGCTCATATTGTTGAGAGTTGGATGTGGCTGATAAATGATTAGAAAAGGTACGTCGTCTTCTGTCTTCACAGCTACAGATGTAGTGGTGACTTTGGATTACTGATTCAGTGTAATATTTTATCTACAGTGGTGTGGAAAAGTGTTTGCCCCCTTCCTCATTTCTCATTTTTTGTGTGTTTGTCCCACTTAAATGTTTCAGATCATCAAACAAATTTAAATATTAGACAAAGAAAGCACAAGTAAACACAAAATGCAGTTTTTAAATGAAGGTGTTTATTATTAAGGATAAAAAAAAAGCCAAACCTACATGGCCTGTGTGAAAAAGTGATTGCCCCCCTTCCCCCCATTAAAACATAAATTAACTGTGGTTTATCACATCTTGGGAAAGCGGAGTTCAATTTCTCTAGCCGCATCCAGGCCTGATTACTGCCACACCTGTTCTCAATTAAGAAATCACTTAAATAGGACCTGCCTGACAAAGTGATGTAGCCCAGAAGATCCTCAAAAGCTAGACATCATGCTACGATCCAAAGAAATTCAGGAACAAGTGAGAAACAAAGGAATTGAGATCTATCAGTCTGGAAAAGGTTCTAAAGCCATTTCTAAAGCTTTGGGACTCCAGCAAACCACAATGAGAGCCATTCTCCACAAATGGCGAAAACATGGAACAGTGGGGAACCTTCCCAGGAGTGGCCGGCCGACCAAAATTACCCCAAGAGCGCAGTGACAACTCATCAAAGAGGTCACAAAAGACCCCACAACAACATCCAAAGAACTGCAGGCCTCCGTTAAGGTCAGTATTCATGACTCCACCATAAGAAAGAAACTGGGCAAAAATGGCCTGCATGGCAGAGCTCCAAGACGAAAACCACTGCTGAGAAAAAAGAACATAAAGGCTCGTCTCAGTTTTGCCAGAAAACATCTTGATGAGCCCCAAGACTTCTGGGAAAATACTCCGTGGACTGACAAGACAAAAGTTGGACTTTTTGGAAGGTGTGTGTCCCATTACATCCAGCGTAAAAGTAATACAGCATCTCAGAAAAGGAACATCATACCAACAGTAAAATATGGTGGTGGTAGTGTGATGGTCTGGGGCTGTTTTGCTGCTTCAGGACCTGGAAGACTTGCTGTTGTAAATGAAACCATGAATTCTACTGTCTACCAAAAAATCGTGAAGGAGAATGTCCGACCATCTCTTTTGTGACCTCAAGCTGAAGCACACTTGGGTTCTGCAGCAGGACAATGATCCAAAACTCAACAGCAAGTCCACCTCTAAATGTCTTAAGAAAAACAAAATGAAGACTTTAGAGTGGCCTAGTCAAAGTCCTGACCTGAATCTGATTGAGATGCTGTGGCATGACCTTAAAAAGGCGGTTCATGCTCAAAAACCCTCCAATGTGTCTGAATTGCAACAATTCTGCAAAGATGAGTGGGCCAAAATTCCCCCACAGCGCTGTAAATGACTCAATGCCAGTTATCACAAATGCTTGATTGCAGTTGTTGCTGCTAAGGGTGGCCCAACCAGTTATTAGGTTTAGGGGGCAATCACTTTCACACAGAGCCATGTAGGTTTGGATTTTTTTCTCTTAATAATAGAACTCCTTCATTTAAAAACTGCATTTTGTGTTTACTTGTGTTGTCTCTGTATAATGCTTAAATTTGTTTGATGATCCGAAACATTTAAGTGTGACAAACAGAGGAAAAAAATGAGAAATTAGGAAGGGGGCAAACACTTTTTCACACCGTTGTATAATCTATAATGAGAGATTGAGCATTGAAATTTGGAGCTGAGAAATGCAAGGCCATCATATTTTTCTCACATCACTGTCTAAATGATGCTGCACGGTGGCGCAGTGGTTTAGCACTGTGGCAGCACAGTTTTACCCTCGGCCGGGGGATCGCGGGGATCATGAGATCATGGGTTTGATCCCAGCCCCCGACCAACAGTGAGCTGTGTGGAGTTTGCATGTTCTCCCCGTGTTGCGTGGGTTTACTCCGGGATTTCTCCGGTTTCCTCCCGCACACCAAAAAACATGTAGGTTTAGGGCGCACGCAGCGACCGGCAGCCGGTGGCTTGTCACCAGACTGCAAACCAAGTCTACCTACGGGTACAAATAAGTAACAAAAAAAAAAAAAATGTGAGTTTGGACAGAGCGTTTCTAGCTATGTAAGCATTCCTGCTTAGCCTGATTGGTTAATGTTATAACCAATCAGGCTAAGCACTGGGCATGGATACAGACCTGAGTTCACTCTCCAGGGGAAGAGGGAGGAGCTGATGTGGCTCCGTGGATGGAAGCTCACAGTCTACCAACCACTGACCACACTGACAATCGGCGTCCCTTCCTGGGGATGCTGCGAAACTAGCCACGGCCACCCGTAGTTTTCCACCGCTGGGGCTACTGTATTCCAGAACCCTGTAGCACACGGAGGGCGCGGTCAGCTCGGAGACTGGAATCCACCGGCTGTTGTGTCCATATGCATGGGGTCCCAGAGGCACCCACAGAAGAAGACCGAACCAGAGAGAGACGTCTGCTCTCAGGGGGATGATGGCACCAAGATCGCCACCCATCCATTTTGCATTCATTTGACTCGGTTCGATGAAGGGGTTTTCGGGGGGGCACAAAACCCCCTGGGCGTTCTATTCCGTCCCTGCTAAGGAGAATGGAAGAGGAGACATTAAAGCCCCTCGCTCCCTGTGGAGGAGGGAGGCGAGCAGGGTAAAAGGGTGGCGTGAGGTGCAACGGCAGGTATCAGGCCATGCTGAGGTCATGGTTCCATGGCGGCGGGTGGGCGCACCAGACTGTCTGCCCCCAAGTGGGACCACTGAGAGCCAGCTTGCTTTGGCGGGGATCGGCGGGGTGTACATGTGCAGCTGAATCACTCCGATGTTTTGGCTAGCCACTGTTGCTTAGCAAGGCAGTCTTCGGTGTTCTCAGGTCAGAGGACAGGGGAGGGCTGGCCTTGTAGCATCCACTATTGGTGGGTGGAAGTATGGGTGGAGGTCATTGGATTGTTCATAGAGCTGCGCATACTTAAGTAGGTGGAAGCTATAAAAGCTTTTTTCCAAGCAATTCTAAGGCAATGGTAGTTTTTTGTGGATAAAAAGCCACAATATACTATTTTGGGCAATACACATTTGTTTTTAAGGTGGTTTTAGAGCCATCGGCATACATCTATAAGTAAACTGGACTACTGTAACACTGTCCTCATTAAAAAAAAAAAAAAAAAAAAAAGTCCATCAGACAGCTGCAGTTAGTTCAGAATGCTGCTGCTCCAGTCCTCACTAAGAGTAAGAAAGTGGATCATATAATTGCAGTCCTCAGAGCTTTACACCGTCTTCTGTCTGTCAGAGAATAGATTTCACAGTACTGCTGTGGGTTTATAAAGCTCTGAATGGTTTAGGTTTAGATCTGCTGGTCCATTATGAACCACCCAGAGCCCTCAGGTCATCAGGGTCAGGCCTGCTATCTGGTGTCCCACGTCATAAACTCGTATTAGTGTGTTTTTCCAGGTTTTTTTTTTTGGTTGATTGTTGTTTGAATAAACTCGGTCAGCTGAGAGGTCGTCAGCACCCGAACACCACCTTAACAGAATGTGCAAATACACAACATGTCCAGTCAGGCACCATCCGAGTACAGAAGCTGGGTCCTGTGTTCTTAATGAGTTCTGGCCCACTTCTGTTACTGCGGCCACCTATTGATTATATGAGGTCCAGGCAACAAGCCAGTTCACACTGTGGCTCAGCAGAATGGGGAGTAAAACAAGACAAAGCTGTTTGAAGGAAAGCCACTGGGATAAGATTTCCTCAGTGATTTATGTCAACACTTGACTAACTGCATTAGTTTTCCCTTCTTACGTTTGGATCAATGATTCAGTTCTGCTGCCCACGTGTGGCAGATGAATGAATAACAGAAGGAGATTTCTCACATCAGGCTCAGTTACTTTATTGTGCAAGTTTGTATCCCTGTTGGGGCTGGACCCACATATTCAAGAATCCAGATCATTCATTACGCTGGTCTTCAGTTTTCAGATTTGGTCTTCAGTTTGGTTCCAACTCTCCCCTCCTCTTATTTCCTCTTATCTTCCCCTACTTGTGTAAAGGGGGCGGGGTTGTGATCATTAGTACTGACACAAAATTAAACCTGCATATGTCTTTTTGTTACACTTAAGGGGAATATTGGTTTGCACTGATACTAATTATGTGGACAAATAAGTCCTGGTCTTGAATGGTTTTGTTTTAAAATCTTGAGTCCATTTTGTCTGAGATGGGGACAAGAACGATTAAAAATGACTCCGAGATGAGACCTGGAAAATGCAGTCTCAGTACTGATGTTGATTTACTAAAATGTGCAAATATGCAAGAAAAAAAGATTAAAATTTGTGTGATGGAAAATTAAGAAAAATATTATTTTAAAATTGCAAGGAAAAATGTAACAGAAATGTGAATTTGTGAGAAAAAATATTACAAATTTAAAAGGAAAACCACAGATTTACAGCAAGGAAAATAAGTATTGAACATGTCAACATTTTTCTCATTAAACATATTTCTGATGGAGCCATTGACCTGAGATTTTCACCAAATATCAGTAACAACCCAAGTAATCCATACATACAAAGAAATCAAGGCAAATGTGTTCACCAAACGAATTATATTTAATAAAGTGGAATGGCACAGGGAATAAGTGTTAAACACATGAAGAAAGCGGTGCAAAAAGACATAGAAAGCCAATAAACCAGCTGAAATCCATCAGAATTTAGGAAGCCATCCCATCCCCCATCAGTGCAAATTAATTTCAGCTGGTTAAATCCTGACAGATAGCCTTTAAAAAGGTATGTGAATATCAGATTGTCACACCACAAAGAACTTATGATGGGTAGAAGCAAAGAGCTCTATCTAGATCTTTGCAGCCTTATTGTTGCAAAACATAATGATGGCATTGGTTACAGGCGCATTTCTAAACTGCTGAATGTTCCAGTGAGCATTGTTGGAGCCATCATTCGAAAGTGGAAAGAATATCATTTTACCATAAACCGGCCATGACCAGGAGCTCCTTGCAAGATTTCTGACAGAAGAGTCAAAGCAATGATCAGAAGAGTTATCCAAGAGCCAAAGACCACTTGTGGGGAGCTCCAGAAAGACCTGGAGGTAGCAGATACTGCTGTTTCAAAGAAAACAATAAGTAATGCACTCATCCGACTTGGGCTGTATGCCTGCTCACGTCACAAGACTCCATTGCTGAAGAAAAAGCATGTTGAAGCTCCTTTAAAGTTTGCTGCACAACATTTGGGCAAGCCACTAAAATACTAGGAGAATATTGTCTGGTCAGATGAGACCAAAATTAAACAATCCACATACTGATTATTCACACGACTGCACCATTTTTTAACATGGCAGAAGTCTTAAAATTAAAATATTTCCACAACTAGATCGGATTTCATTCAAATAACTTGGACGAAGGAACAGCTGCTGTCTTGCCACACCATGTTTTGGATGCCACAACACACAGCATGTTTGGAGGAGAAATGGCACTGCACATCCCACCATGGTGTGGGGGTGTTTTTCAGCACATGGTACAGGCAGATTTCATATAAATGAAGGAAAGATGAATGGATAAATGTACCGACACATCCTTGACAAGAACCTGTTGCCATCTGCCAAGATGCTGAAGATGAAACAAGGGTGGACATTTCAGCAAGACAATGATCCCAAACACACAGACAAGGAAACTCTCAACTGTCTCCAGAGAAGGAAAATAAAGCTGCTAGAATGGCCCAGTCAGTCACCTGACCTGAATTCAATAGAAAATCTACGGAACGAACTGAAGATCAGAGTTCATCGAAAACACCCACAGAACCTTCAAGATTTGAAGACAGTTTGTGTGGAAGAATGGTCTAAAATCACTTCTGAGCAATGCCTGCTCCAAGTTTCTCCATACAGGAGGTGTCTGGAAGCTGTTATTACCAACAAAGGCTTTTCTGCTGAATATTAAATGAATTTGACCAAGCGTGTTCAATAATTATTCCCTCTATCATTCCACTTTATTAAATATAACTTGTTTTGTGAACACAGTTGCCTTGATTTCTTTGCATGTATTGATTAGTTGGGTTGTTACTGACATCTGGTGAAAATCTCAGGTCAGTGGCTCCATCAGAAACATGTTTTATGAGAAAAATGTGGACGTGTTCAATACTTATTTTCTCCACCGTGTGAGGAAAAACAGACTTGCCTGAAAAAGTTCCAGAATTTATAAGAAATGTTGTATTTCTGGAAAAAAATTTGTTTCTGGAGAATTTGACACTTTTTTTCTTGTGTATTTGTGATTATTGGTACGTATTTTGTAATTTTTCCCATTTTTTTATCCATGTAAACTTGCCATATTTTTTTCCCTCAAATTGTTGTAAATTTGTGACTTTTTCATCATAAATTTACCAAATTTTCTCTTTTTAATTTGACAATTTTTTTTCTTGTAAATTTGCCAAATTTATTCCTCTCATAATTTTTACATCTTTTTTCTTGTATCCTGTCTTGTTTCCTGTGTTAGTGTGTCATGACCTATTAGAATTGCTGTTTCTGTACCTTTACCCTGGCATTCGTTCAGAGAGCAAAGTAAGAATTTCATTGCTCAGGAAATGGAGCATTTCTTAACTGTGCACATGATAGTAAAGCCTTTGAATCCTTGTAATTTTGTAACTTTTTTCCTTTTGTAAATTTGACACATTTTTTTCATATAACTTTTTCTCATAATTGTACCGGTTTTATTTCTTGTAAATCTGACAATTAGCTTTTTTGTAAAATATGTCACATTTTTGTTACATTTTGTTCCAAAATGTGACTTTTTTTTCCTGGTTGTAGGGGTAGGGGCTAATTTCTGGTATTCTGCTAAAATAATTTATCTAGTTGCAAAAATGATTTTGGAGAAGTGCAAGTTTGAGCTGAGCTTGATTGGTCACCCAAAATTTGCAAATATGAGGTATAAAATTTGATCCAGTGGCATTAAAAAGGTCTTAAGTCTTCGGCTGCATTCAGACCAGGATAGTCCGGGGGTCTCGGTTCGACTGGGCGGGGAATGCTGAGAGTTTTCACACCTTCGTTTGTTTTGGTTTGCATTCACACTGCTGTCATACCAAAGACCATATAAAAATGGTACTTTCCGCCTTCTGGCTTGGTGCTCAGCAAAATAGAATGGGGAAAGGAAAGTTGACGCACTGAGCTACCACTTTCACTACTTACAGTAGCTGTGTGGCCTAGGGTCAGTGAAACAGAGATTGTGCCGCCCCACATGCTGTCCCACATGCTGTGAAAGGGATTAATTTAACTACTGCCTCCTAAGGGTAATGTGTTCACTGGCAGTTTGTATATTAGCAGGATTATGCTGGACAGATATTGATGAGTTTTTCAACAGAGGTGGCCCTCAGGCCACGGATGAACCCATCAGATTTTGGGTACTGATTTTGGGTAATCAGTATCCTCCAAAGGAATATTAATAAAAATGCTGAGAATTTTCACACCTTCGGTTGATTTGGTTTGCATTCACACTGCAGTGGACCAAACTGCCTGGATGAACTGCTCGTTTGGGGCTCTGTCACCGAAACCACCACTGACCAGGAAAAAAAAATCTCAGTGAAGAAGAAAAATCAGGCTCATCGATTGGTCAGGACCGAAAACGGAAATCTGTTCCCTTCAGCCAGATTATTTTTCTGCCACAAACAAGGCTTTTTTTTTTACTTTCCTCCTCGGTTCGGATTTGCTAGGTTGTCTTTGTTATTTGCTACCCAAAGTGTACTACGGTAAATGCCATTGCTCTGACTGTGTTGCTATGGTTACATAAACGCCGAGGGGAGCACACCAGACTTCAGGCACATTCAGACGGTCACTGTTTGGTCCGGACCCAAGGACCAAACAGTGGCTTCTGTAGATGGTTTTGTTTGTTTGTTGCCTTCTGAACGTGCGTTGGAATTCTGGTGTGCACCAAACAAGCAAAGTCTGGACCCCCTGAAAACTGGGGTCTCGATTCTCTTGCAAACGGAGTCTGGTGCACTCTGCTTGCAGTGTGAAAGCAAATGCAGTATCCAGTGGACCAAAAAGCAGAAGTGCCCCTCAGCGTTTGTGTAACCACAGCAACACGTAGTCTGAGAAGAGGAAGTAGCGTTTCCCATAGTTCATTTTGGGTAGAAAATGACAAAGACAACCACGCAAATCCAAGAAATTCTTTTACTGGAGAAAGCCAAGGAGAAAAGTTAACAAATGTCTCGTTTGTGGCAGACAAACAACCCAGCTGAAGGGAACAGATTTCCGTTTTTGGTCCTGGCCAATAAATGAGCCTGATTTTTATTCTTCACCGAGATTTTTTCTTCCTGGTCAGTGGTGGTTTCGGTTACAGCGCCCCAAACAAGCAGTTGTTGTAACTGTGTAATGTTGTCCAGGCAGTTGGTCCACTGCAGTGTGAATGCAAACCAAACGAAGATGTGAAAATTTTCGGCATTCCCTGCACAGTCGAACAGAGACCCCTGAACTGTCCTTGTCTGAATGCACCCTTCGTTTGCAAGAGAATCGAGACCCCAGTTTTCAGGGGGACCAGACTTGACTTGTTTGGTGCGCACCAGAGTTCCAGCACGCGTTCAGATGGCACCAAACGAACCGAACTATCCACAGAAGCCATTGTTTGTTCCTTTGATCGGGACCAAACAGTGGCCGTCTGAATGCGCCCTTAATTTCATCTTCCTGGTATCTGAAGACAGAATGAATATAAAACATCCTGAAATGAAACACATGAACTATATGACACAAATGTCATGTGCTCCCACACTATTTAACATAAAATCGTAGTTCAGTACTTGTAATTTTTTTTATCTTTGAACCCTCCAGGCCATCTGCACAGAAGCCGGCCTCATGGCTTTACGAGAACGCCGCATGAAAGTCACCAACGAAGACTTCAAGAAGTCCAAGGAGAACGTCCTGTACAAGAAGCAGGAGGGCACACCCGAGGGGCTTTACCTCTAACCTCCAGACATTTTCCTTTTCTCTCACCCCCACGCAACCTTCTTTATCGCCACGTGAAAGAGCAGCTGTTTTGTGTCCTCGCAGAGTTGGATATGTTTTGTGCACGTCATGCGTGGTTGTCCCACTCCCCTTTGATCTATGTGTTCATCTAATAAAGAAATTCATAAAAAAAAGGCAAATTCCTTCATTGTTTTTAGTCCTCAGTCTATTACCACTGGAGTTGTGGCCTAGTTGGGAGAGCATTCGCCCCACAACCGGGAGGTCGTGGGTTCAGATCCTGGCCAGATCATACCAAAGACCATATAAAAATGGTACTTTCCGCATTCTGGCTTGGTGCTCAGCAAACTAGAATGGGGAAAGGAAAGTTGACGCACAGAGCTATCACTTTCACTACTTACAGTAGCTGTGTGGCCTAGGGCAGTGGTCCCCAACCTTTTTTGCGCCACGGACCGGTTTAATGTTAAACAATATTTTCAGGGACCAGCCTTTAAGGTGTGGCGGATAAATACAACAAAAGAACATGATACGACCGGCATAAAAACTGTGGTATTTTCTAAATATAATAATAAACGTGAATCCACTGTGTACTCGTTTGCAACTTTATTAGCAGCGTCCTCTTAACATCGCAACAACAACAACATGAGTAACATCCTCTCTGCCTACAACACTCTCTGGTCGCTATGGTAACATTTAAACATGCCTTCAAAATAAGATACACCACAAACACAAATATAAAGTGCATGAAAAATACAACTCACCACAATATTGAATCAGTGGCAGCCCTGAGCTTGTTTCTCTGCAACGAGACGGTCCCATCTAGGGGTAATGGGAGACAATGACGCCCGAAGTGTGTTGCTTATGTCCAGTCTACTTTGTAATTTTGTTTTGGTTGCTGTCACTGCAGAAAACCCCGCTTCACACAGATGGGATGTCGGAAATGGCAACAGGGTTTTCAGTGCTGTTGTGGCGATTTCAGGGTATTCAGCCATGACTTTAATCCAGAACACCGGCAGAGCTGTTGTCTCCAACATACTTTTAACGCCGCCGTCATTTGCGATCTCCAGCAGTTGATCTTCTTCTTGCACAGACATGTTGGATTCACCTGGTTTGTTGAGAAATGGGTCGTGCTGTGGTGGACACCCATACTTGGGACTCACATTTTAGATCAGAACAAAAGCAGAGCTTCCTTGGTGATTACAGGAAGCTGCAAGAATCTTAGCTTTGGTATGCAAGGCTTGAGACTGGGGGGGGGGGGGGTATAATTAAAGGATTAAAGAAGGGATGCATGGGAGACAGTGGAAGTGATATCATGGAGTGAGGATGCATTGTTACTGTCATTATAATGCAACGTGGTCTGTGATACATGTGAACTGTAAGAGTCCTGATATTTAAGGGCGAGAGTTTCCTGTGTGGCTCTCTTTTCTGCTTTGAGATGATGGTGATGTGAATAAAGCTGACTTGAGAGAGAACTCTGCCTTGTCATTCTCACATCTCCACACTGGTGACCCGAGACGTATCATGCAAGAGGAGAATTCCCCCGGGCCAGCCTCGTCAGGAGCCCCCAGCCAAGTGAATGCCGCCACAGTCCAGCTACCGGACTTCTGGCAGAACAATCCGCGCTCCTGGTTCAACGCGGTTGAGGCGCAGTTCAACCTCCGGGGGATATCTGTAGACGCCACAAAATTCTACCACGTAGTCGCAAAGCTGGACAACAACACGGCCCAGCATGTGGAGAGCCTGATCAACCAGCCGCTGGACAGCGACAAATACGGCACGTTGAAGGCTGCACTCATCCAGCAATTCACCCCCTCAGCGGAGGAGCGAGCAGAGAGGCTCCTGGCGCTGACAGAGTTGGAAAATGACATGCCTGCGAACCTGATGGAGAAGTTGTTGAGGTTGAAAGACTCTGACGACGATCACTTCATTTTCACCCACCTTTTCCTCAGGACTCTACCGTCAGCAGTGAGAGCGACCCTGGCCAGTTCGCCACTGTTGGCCCAACGGGACTACCGCACGCTGGGCCGAGAGGCGCAGCGGATTGTCAACGCCACCAAGCGGCGCGCAGCCACGGCTGCTGCAGCGGAACTCGGCGTGACGACCGGAGATGACAGGGGGCTAGAGGTAGCGGTACCAGACTCACAGACGACGGCGGCGGCAGGGGCCAGGGAACGCGGATCGGACGTCCTTTGTTTCTACCATCGCTGTTTCGCAGAGAGGGCACGCAAATGTGTACCACCGTGCCAGTTCAGGCGTTCGGGAAACGCCAAGACCGGGGGTCGGTAGCAGCCGCGGCCCTCGGGGAGGAGAACAAGCTGCTCTCCTTGTCGGACGCACGGTCGGGGAGGCAGTTCCTCATCGACACAGGCTCCCAGTTGAGTTTTATCACACCTTCCTACGCGGACAGACTAGCTGGTTCAGGAGGTCCCCGGGTGACAGCAGCGAACGGCTCGGAGATTAAGACCTTTGGTGAGAAGACTCTGCTTCTGTCTCTACATGGCCGTACATTTGAGTGGGCTTTTGTTGTAGCAGCAGTAAATTTCAATATGTTGGGGGCTGATTTTTTGTGCTCACATGGTTTGTTGGTTGATCTCGCTAACAGGCGCCTGGTTAATGCATTTTCTTTTGATTCTATCCCCTGTACAGCACGAGTGACCCCGCCAACAGCACAAGCCAACGTCACAGCTGCAAGCGGTAAGTTCCACACACTGCTCACTCAGTTCCCAGCACTAACAGTCCCCACATTTTCGGCAACAGTCGCTAAACACGGGGTGGAGCATTTTATTACCACTGCCGGACCGCCCGTTTTTGCAAAAGCTCGGCGCTTGGACGCAGTTAAGCTGGCCATAGCGCACGAGGAGTTCGCCAACCTGGAGAGGTTGGGCATCATCAGACGTTCAAAAAGTCCGTGGGCTTCCCCGCTACACATGGTCCCGAAAGCTGACGGATCATGGCGACCTTGCGGGGATTTCCGCAGGTTAAACAACGCTACAGCGCACGACCGCTACCCAATCCCGCATAGCCAAGATTTTTCCGTTCATTTGGCAGGGGCGCGCATTTTTTCTAAAATAGACTTGGTCCGTGGTTACCACCAAGTCCCAGTGCGCGCTGAGGACATACCCAAAACAGCGGTAATAACCCCGTTTGGCCTGTTCGAGTTTTTACGCATGCCATTTGGACTTAAAAGGGGCTGCTCAGACGTTCCAACGCATGATGGACGCGGTGCTTCGCGATCTCCCTTTCGTGTTCGCCTACTTGGACGATATTTTAGTAGCCAGCACGTCCGAAGACGAACACGAAAAACACCTGGCCACAGTTTTCCGAAGGTTGGGAGATCACGGGTTAATAATCAACCCAGCGAAGTGTCAGTTCGGAGTGGCGCAGATCGATTTTTTTAGGACACCGCGTCTTCCCCGAAGGAGCAGTTCCACTTCCTGACAAAGTGCACGCGGTGGCAGATTTTCCCCGGCCGCAGACGGTCAGGGCGTTGCAGGAGTTTTTGGGAATGGTGAATTTTTATAACCGTTTTCTCCCCTGCGCAGCGCAACTCATGCAGCCGCTGTATGCCGCGCTCAAAAAAAAGAAACCCGCGGATAAGGTCGAGTGGTCCCCGGAGCGGGACCAAGCGTTCTCGGAGGTGAAAGCAGCCTTGGCAAAGGCTGCGTTGTTGGCACACCCAGACCCAACGGCCCGCATAGCACTCACCACTGACGCGTCAGATGTGGCCATAGGGGCGGTTGTGGAGCAACATGTAGCCGGGGTTTGGCAGCCCCTCGCATTTTTCAGCAGGACCTTGCGCGATAGTGAACGTAAATACAGCACGTTCGACAGGGAGCTGCTGGCTCTCCATTTGGCCATCCGCCACTTTCAGTTCTGGCTAGAAGGACGCTCTTTCACCGCGTTCGTTGACCACAAACCGCTAACATTCGCGATGGCCAAGGTTTCTGAACCGTGGTCAGGCCCGCAGCAGAGACAGCTGGCCGCCATATCAGAGTTTACCATTGATAATTCAGCATGTGGCGGGCAAACTCAATGTAGTGGCAGATTGGGGCCGCCACGGTGTGCGAGAGGCAGTCAGCGTAGGAGTAGATTACGCAGCCATGGCCGCAGAGCAGGTTGGTGACGCGGATGTGCGCGCGCATCAGTCTGGACCAACAGGGTTAAAGCTGGAGAGCAGGGTGCTGCAAGACAGTATGCCCCCCTTAATCTGCGATGTCTCCACTGGACGGCCGCATCCAGTAGTACCTGCCGCGTGGCGCCGCCGCATTTTTGACTCGGTTCATTCTTTGGCACACCCTGGAGTGCGTGCGTCGGTCAAAATGGTAGGAGAGAAATTTTTGTGGCCGAGCCTCCGCAAACAAGTTAAAGAGTGGGCAGCAGCCTGCACGGCGTGTCAACGAGCCAAAGTACACAGGCACACGAGGGCTCCTTTGGAGCCGTTTCACATTCCGGCCAAGAGGTTCGATCACGTTCATGTGGACCTCGTGGGCCCCCTCCCGCCGTCACAAGGGTGCACACACCTTCTGACAATGGTGGACTGCACCACGCGCTGGCCTGAAGTTGTCCCGCTGGCATCAACCACGGCCGAGGAGGTGGCGCGCGCGTTTTTAACAGCTTGGGTGGCGCGCTTCGGCGTTCCGTCGGACATTACGTCCGACAGAGGCCCTCAATTTGTGTCCGAGCTTTGGTCGACAATGGCCCGCAGCCTGGGTGTCACAATTCACCGCACAACCGCGTACAATCCGCAGGCTAACGGGTTATGCGAACGTTTCCATAGGTCATTGAAAGCGGCTCTCAGGGCGTCACTGACGGATGCAAATTGGGTAGACAAGTTACCGTGGGTGTTATTGGGGTTGCGTTCTGCGCCTAAAGAGGATCTAGAAGCCTCCCCAGCGGAGCTCGTGTTTGCGCAGCCACTCCGGCTGCCTGGGGAGTTTCTCCCAGATAACCCTGCGCCAGACGCCTCCCCGTCTCAGCTGTTGCGGAGTAACATAGAATCAAGCACGCTGCCCGGC
Source organism: Pholidichthys leucotaenia (assembly GCA_020510985.1). Classification (NCBI taxonomy): domain Eukaryota; kingdom Metazoa; phylum Chordata; class Actinopteri; order Cichliformes; family Pholidichthyidae; genus Pholidichthys; species Pholidichthys leucotaenia. Next base: position 21,886,766 of record CM035842.1, on the reverse strand, counting down.
CCCGCGCACCACAGTTTTCCGCGCGTTTTTGTGCCTAAAACCTTGAAGAACGCAGAGGTTGTTTTTGTCAGACACGATGCGCATCAAACCCCACTGCGACTGCCTTATGACGGACCGTTCAGAGTGCTAGAAACAGGGGACAAGCAGTTTTTGCTAGATTTGGGGGGTAGGAAATTGAAAGTTGGCATAAACAGATTCAAACCCGCTTTTGTGGTGGCAAATGAGCAAGTGCTGTTGGCGAGGGCCCCGCGGCGAGGTAGACCACCGCGGGGGGCTTCACAGAGTAATGTTTCCCCAGAACACCCACAGGTGCTGACAAAAGGTTTCCACCCCCAGACGACAAACCCCCAGCGTGACAGCGCCGCAGAGACGTTGAATCCCAGCTACAGCAGATACGGCAGGAGACTGAAGCCTATACAGCATGTGGACTGATGTGTATTGATACTATCACGGCATGCATGTGGTTATTCTCTTGTTTGTTCTAAAATGTTGGGGGGGCTTTGTGTGGTGGACACACATACTTGGGACTCACATTTTAGATCAGAACAAAAGCAGAGCTTCCTTGGTGATTACAGGAAGCTGCAAGAATCTTAGCTTTGGTATGCAAGGCTTGAGACTGTGGGGGGTATAATTAAAGGATTAAAGAAGGGATGCATGGGAGACAGTGGAAGTGATATCATGGAGTGAGGATGCATTGTTACTGTCATTATAATGCAACGTGGTCTGTGATACATGTGACCTGTGAACTGTAAGAGTCCTGATATTTAAGGGCGAGAGTTTCCTGTGTGGCTCTCTTTTCTGCTTTGAGATGATGGTGATGTGAATAAAGCTGACTTGAGAGAGAACTCTGCCTCGTCATTCTCACATCTCCACAGTGCATCCATTCTTTGGCAGTTCATGTATTTTTTGTCATTGGGAAGTAGCGCTCGAGCTCTTTTAAAAGCAAAAACAGGTGATCGTGCACCAGCTGGGAGAATGAAAGCTCGGGCTCAGTCTCTTCCAAAATCCCCGCTAATGTTTGAAACATGTCAAATATACCTCCATTCACACGCCGTCCCCACAAATCCAATTTGGCTTTAAATGCAGCTACTTTATCTGCCAACTTGAAAACAGTTGTCATTTTCCCCTGAAGTGACAGATTGAGTTCATAGACGTTACAGCCTCCGTTACAGCCATAGACGGATGTAACGGAGAGAATCCGGTAATTTTTCAAAATAAAACATCATTCAGACTCAGATAATAAATAAAACGGACGTAATGTAAGTTATTTATTTTTTCTGTGCGGCCCGGTACCAAATGGCCCATGAACTGGTACCGGTCCGCGGCCCAGGGGTTGGGGGCCACTGTGAAACAGAGATAGGTGCCGCCCCATACACCACATGGTGTCCCACATGCTGTGGAAGGGATTAACTTAACTATTGCCTCCTAAAGGTAATGTGTTCACTGGCAGTTTGTATATTAGCAGGATTATGCTGGACAGATATTGATGAGGTTTTCAACAGAGGTGGCCCTCAGGCCAGGGATGAACCCATCAGATTTTGGGCCAGATCTGGATCAGTATCCTCCAAAGGAATATTAATAAAAAGAAAAAAAAAATTCTTCATTTTGAGAATGAAGTCAAAATTGGGAGAAAATAGTATTTCAAGAATAAAGTAAAAGTTGTCATTTAAGGAAAAAAGTTAAAATCTATAAATGCAAGGAATGTATGTCTGTCTGTTCCTCTCATATCTTGAACCGTTTATCAGACTGACCTCAGATTTTATAAGTGTTTTGCTGAAGTTACGAAGGTGTGCATCCCTGAATTTCAGCCTCCCCGGATATGTGGAAGTTTAGGAGGGGAACTCTTTCATGAACACCCAGAGGGGAGCCATTAAATGAACACAGAGGTGGAAAAGGTATAAAAAGAGTTGGGAGCTGAAATTTGGGGATTTGCCACTTTTTGCAATAGATTTGTGGGGGGGGGGGGGGTGTTAACAAATTTATTGCAAAAAGTAGCAAATTTGTAGGAAAGAAGTACTAAATCTATTGGAAAAGTCACAAATTTTCCAGAAAAAATATCAAATTTATCACAAAGTTAATTTCCAAGAAAAATGTGCCAAGTTTACAAGGGGAAAAAACCCTTGCAAATTGTCAAGAAAATTGGAAATTTGTGAGTGAAAAAATGAATTTCATTTGTGAATTTATTCTTGTAAGATTTGAAGAATAAAAATGTTGACTTTATTTTCAACATTGTGACTTTGTTCTTAAAATGCCCTTATAGATTCTGAAGTATGATTTCATGAACTCACCCAGCCACAGCACTTTGTAGAGCAGTGAACATCAACTGGCGGCCCGTGGGTCACATTCAGCCTGTCAGAGCTTTTCCATCCGGCCCCCAGGATGTTGGTGAATTCAGGAATAGTTTTGTTGCAAAACTATGAGGCGGGGGTTCTCCACCCCCGCTGCAGTCATCTCGGGTGGGGGAGAAAGGCAGGGTGAGGCGTCACCAAAAACACCTGGAGCTAGGCAAGTCATAACTAGTATTGATGTTATAAAAGTAAAAAAGAAGTTGCCTGAGCTCCTGGTCCTGTGCTGCTGGGGTGACCACCTCAGGATGAGCTGCAGGAACCGGAATGAACACCTCAGGTAAAACAGGAACTGGAGTGGGCTCTGTGGAAACAGCTGTGTGGTGCAGCCTCAACTGTATGATAGTTAAATAAGGCACAAACAAGTGTTGAGGGAAAAAGTTCCAAGTTTAATTGATTTTTTTTTTCAAATTTACAAGCAAAAGTATCAATTTATAAGAAAGCTCAAAAAGAAAAACCTCAGACTGTCAAGAACAAAATCACATCTCGGGTAACTTTAGGTCGATACTGTACTTTCTTACTTAACTAACTGATATAAGGTAACACTATTTTTACTTGGCTACAATTTCTTACTACTCTGCCCAGCTCTGATTGTATAGGTGTGTGTGTGTGTGTGTGTGTGAGAGAGAGAAATTGAGTATGACCAAAGACGACGTAATTTCCGAGAAAGTGTAAATATTCATGTGTGGTTTTCTCAGCTGAGCGCCGTCCAATCTTGACATTTTCACAGCTGCCAACTGTACACCTAATATGATTCTGTTAACACTGCCAAAGGCTAAAAAAAAAAATAACAAATTTGGAAGGAAAATTAATACAGTGGTGTGGAAAAGTGTTTGCCCCCTTCCTGATTTCTCTTTTTTTTCTCTGTCACACTTAAATGTTTCAGATCATCAAACAAATGTAAATATTAGACAAAGACAATACAAGGAAACACAAAATGCAGTTTTTAAATGAAGGTGTTTATTAAGGGTAAAAAAAATCCAAACTTACATGACCCTGTGTGAGAAAGTGATGCCCCCCCCCCCAAAAAAAAACATAACTGTGGTTTATCACATCTTTGGAAAGCTGAGTTCAATTTCTCTAGCCACACCCAGGCCTGATTACTGCCACACCTGTTCTCAATGAAGAAATCACTTAAATAGGGCCTACCTGACGGAGTGAAGTAGACCAAAAAATCCTCAAAAGCTAGACATCATGCTGCAATCCAAAGAAATTCAGGAACAAATGAGAAACAAAGTAACTGAGATCTATCAGTCTGGAAAAGGTTATAAAGTCATTTCTAAAGCTTTGAGACTCCAGCAAACCACAGTGAGAGCCATTCTCCACAAATGATGAAAACATGGAACAGTAGGGAACCTTCCCAGGAGTGGCCGGCTGACCAAAATTACCCCAAGAGCACAGCGACGACTCATCCAAGAGGTCACAAAAGACCCCACAACAACATCCAAAGAACTGCAGGCTTCACTTGCCTCAGTTAAGGTCCGTGTTCATGACTCCACCATAAGAAAGAGGCTGTGCAAAAATGGCGTGCATGGCAGAGTTCCAAGACAAAAACCACTGCTGAGCAAAAAGAACATAAAGGCTCATCTCAGTTTTTCCAGAAAACATCTTGATGATCACCAAGACTTTTGGGAAAATATTCTGCGGACTGACGAGACAAAAGTTGAACTTTTTGGAAGGTGTGTGTCCCATTACATCTGGCATAAAAGTAACACAGCATTTCAGAAAAGGAACATCATACCAGCAGTAAAATATGGTGGTGGTAGTGTGATGGTCTGGAGCTGTTTTGCTGCTTCAGAACCTGGAAGACTTGCTGTGGTAAATGGAACCATGAATTCTACTGTCTGTGGCGGTTTGGGAAAACCCCCACAAACAGACTAAGGACAGACAGCTCGCTACTTCTGTTTTTTTCCGCTGCATGCTGTGATCTAATCAGCCATTTATGCATTTCACTGCTGTGAGGTTAATGTGTCACCTTTCATGTATTGTGTTCATGCATCCTGTCTGTGTCTCACAAATGCAAATATCTCATGCCTGTTCTGCAGTCCCTTTGATCAGACAAACTGCTGTGAATCTGCTTTGATGTATTGTTTGAGTTGGGTATAAATACTGCACAGGTCCTGTAACTCTCTCTCATCTGACTTCAACCCTGCTGCAGGACACAGATCCGTGTGTCCCTTCTCTGAGAGCCGTGGGCTCGCTCCCGGCGCGCACGCACGGCGCCGGGAGAGGAGCTCGTGACGGTGGTATGATATAATAAAACTCTACTTAAAACCTCCAACAACGCCGCTTTATTTCATGCCGCCGCACTGTCTACCAAAAAATCCTGAAGGAGAATGTCCAGCCATCTGTCGTGATCTCAAGCTGAAGCGCACTTGGGTTCTGCAGCAGGACAATGATCTAAAACACACTGGTAAGTCCACCTCTGAATGTCTTAAGAAAAACAAAATGAAGGCTTTGGAGTGGCCTAGTCAAAGTCCTGACCTGAATCTGATTGAGATGCTGTGGCATGACCTTAAAAAGGCAGTTCATGCTCAAAAACCCTCCAATGTGTCTGAATTACAACAATTCTGCAAAGATGAGTGGGCCAAAATTCCTCCACAGCACTGTAAAAGACTCATTGCCAGTTATTGCAAATGCTTGATTGCAGTTGTTGCTGCTAAGGGTGGCCCAACTAGTTATTAGGTTTGGGGGGGGGGCAATCACTTTTTCACACAGGGCCATATAGGTTTGGATTTTTTTCTCTTAATAATAAATGCCTTCATTTAAAAACTGCATTTTGTAGTAGTAGTAGTAGATTAGTTTATTTGACAGGGACAGTGCAATAAACATAGACAATTAATCAAAGACAATCAATCTGATGTGTTGCACATAGAGTGTATAGCTATTAGCTAATTTGCAACTCTTGTCCCTGGATGGGCTTTAGAAAAAAGAATCAAGATAAAAAATATACACAATAACCACATACATCAATGCAGAAAAATTATAAATACACAATTATAAATATTATAAATATTATAAATACACAAATATAACAGCCTGACTCACATTTAACATAAATATTATAAATATTATAAATACACAAATATAACAGCCTGACTCACATTTAACACATATAACATAACTCACATTTGCCTATTTCAGGCCTTCCTCCCTCCGTCACTCACTATAAACAAACACATTTATTCCTTCCCTTCATTCACTCTCACTTTGCAGACAATTAATTTGTGTTTACTTGTGTTATCTTTGTCTGATTAAATTTGTTTGATGATCTTGAAACATATAGGTGTGTCAAACATACAAAAAAAATGAGAAATTAGGAAGGGCGCAAACACTTTTTCACACTACTGTAAATCAAATAATATATTATTTGGGAAACCATTTCATGTTATTCTACAAATGCTTATGTCTCTCTGTTTCTGATGAGAAACATTCTGGTCCTTGGACAAATGTAGTTGGTGTTCAGCCCTGTTGTAGAAGGTCCAGCAGCTGGAAATGACAGAACTCCACATTCTGACTTTTCTTTTTCATCATGTTTCTTTAAATACTCATTTCAACTTTTTTCCTTGACATGACTTTTATTTGTTCCCAAAATATTTCAACCCTTTTCTCAAAATGCAAAACTTTTTTTTTAATGTGGCCCTAATACTCTAGTAGTATGTTGATCCTGGTTCAGTCTTTCATTTAAAAGAAAAAAAAACAGCCTTAATGGAATTTTGTGTTTAGATTAGTAGTTAAGAGACTCTTAAGAGAGGCGACATCTGCCTTCAGTTGAGAACCCTTTCATGAGGATCAGTAAAAATTAAAGAAACTGTCTGCAATTTAAAAAAAAAATGTAATAAAGCTTGGCAATAACCAGGTGTCAGCAGAGATCAATCGAACATTTAAGATGAAAAACTGGCTTCTCCAACCATGTTATAGCCCAGATATTCCTGTTTACAAAGTCCACAGTGCATCCCGGAAAGTTTTTTCTGTTGGCTAGATCAGTGTTTCTCAACCATTTTTGAGCCAAGGAACCCTTCTTATTTGAATTTCTCCAAGTGCTTCGACTGGTGGGGGGATTATATTAAGGGTCAGTCCGTCGGTCTGTCCCACATTTATGAAGTCAACTCCAACAGTTTTGTTCCGATTGTTTTGAAACTTGATACCATGGTCTGATATATTCTGATGATGCGCATATTGCAATTTCACTCTCATCAGATGACCTTGAGGTCAAAGTTCAGAGGTCAGATTTTCCCAAAATCTTTGAAACACAATAACTACTGAAAGAAATGATGCAGGCTTTTCAAATCGATACAGTAGTTGTATCTAAGAAGTATCTTGGACGACATATACCCTGACCTGACTATGGGTTTGAGGTTAAAAGATCAAAGGTCAATGTTAACATTCCCTCTGCACTATTACTAGAGAATGAGTAAAGCTAGGGTCATCAAACTTTGTACACATGTTAACCCTGAAACCCTGACCTCTGACTACAGGCTTGGGGTCAAAAGGTTAAAGGTCATAGTTAGCTTTCTCTATGCCCTATTACTAAAGAATGAGTAAAACTAGGGTTACCAAAATCTGCGCAGGTTCAGCCTGTGACCCTGACCTCTGACTATGGTTTTAGGATTACAAGGTCAAATTGCTGTTAAACTATATCTCCACAACAAAGAAAGCTAGGGTCACCAAACTTGGTACACAGGTGCGCCTTGAGACCCCGACCTACAAGGTGATAAGGACCTGTTCTTATATAGTGCTCTTCTACTCACAAAGACCACTCAAAGCACATCACTGGTAGCTACACTAACCCTCTATTCTAAGGATCTGTCAGGAACAGATACCTAGGGCCAATTTAGAGTCACCAATTAACCTAACTTGGATTGTGGGAGGAAACCAGAGTCCCTGGAGAGAACCCACACAGTTACAGGGAGAACATGCAAATGCCACACACAAAGGTTCCCACCCTTGCCCACCTGGGGATTCAAACCTGGAACCTTCTTGCTGGGAAGCATCAGTGCTAACCACTGTTCTACTGTGTTGTACAACCATTGGTTTGGGGACAACAGGCCAAGGTCAAAATGCTCTATAAACTAAATCACAACAACAGTGACACCTTGGGACACCAAACTTTGTACACATGTCCACCCTGACCTTTGACACTGAGTTTGGGGTCAAAACGTCAACATCACAGTTAGCTTCCCCTATGCCCTACTGCTATAGAATGAGTAAAGCTAGGGTTCACCCTGAGACCCTGACCTCTGACTATGATTTTGGAATTGCAAGATCAAAGGTCAAGGTCAAAATGCCATATAAACTACTGTATATCTCAACAACAAACAAAGATGCTGAGGGGCACCACTAGCAGCCGCCAATATTTTTCTTTTTTAATAACTGGCGGACTGTCGACGACTGCATGGATACTCGTTAAATTTTACGTTAAATTGTATTACCACACAGTCAAAGAGTCGCATTTTACTCAGCAGCCATTTTCAAGCCAATGAGCAAACTCCTCACTGGACCATGAATACGATTTCACCAACAGATTTTCATATTAAACATTATGAAAGGCTCCACTTTGTGCAAAATGGAGTTCTGTGAGTTTTAGCCTAATGATAGATTAAGCCAATAGGTCACATGTACACTTAAAAAAATTAAAACCCTTCACAAAGAAATGCACATTCCTTTTATGTTTTTAAACAAAGAAATGAGAAGATTATACTTGAGTTTTATGATGTCACAAACAAGTCCCACCACAAAATGTGAAACGAAACAAAAAAGTTTTGTTTTTTTTTCATGTACAGGGTGCATTACACTGTCACAACCCAGCTCAAGGCTGGACAAAACGGAGGTGCCAATTAACCAAAAGTTTATTTATAAAGAAAATAAATGGGTCTGTCAATATCAGTGGTGTGTGTGTGTTGGGTGCATGAGATGAAACAACAGGCAGTCACTAGCCAACCCAGTGACTGCACACTTCAGGCTGGAGCTTGTGCAAACGTGGCGGCAGCAGCAGCAAGCCCAGACAGAAACTGCTAGCCCCAGGCAGCACAAACAGAAGCGGCTGGCCCAGCCCAGAACACACACCCAGACACAGGAGCAGCAGCAAGAACAGACACGGGAGCAACGGCAGGAACAGACACGGGAACAGCGGCAGGAACAGACACGGGAGCAGTGGCAGGAACAGACACGGGAACAGCGGCAGGAACAGACACGGGAGCAGCGGCAGGAACAGACACGGGAACAGCGGCAGGAACAGACACGGGAACAGTGGCAGGAACAGAACAGACACGGGAGCAGCGGCAGGAACAGACATGGGAGCAGCGGCAGGAACAGACACGGGAGCAGTGGCAGGAACAGACACGGGAACAGCGGCAGGAACAGACACGGGAACAGTGGCAGGAACAGAACAGACACGGGAGCAGCGGCAGGAACAGACATGGGAGCAGCGGCAGGAACAGACACGGGAGCAGCGGCAGGAACAGACACGGGAACAGCGGCAGGAACAGACACGGGAACAGTGGCAGGAACAGTGGCAGGAACAGAACAGACATGGGAGCAGCGGCAGGAACAGAAACGGGAGCAGACGAGACAGACAGACACACAGACAGAGATTTCTTGAATTATATATAGAGTGATGTACACAAACTACAGCAAAACCAACCCAGTAGGTGGCAGCAATGCACCTGTAAGCTGGTTGCCCACCGCCAATCAAATCTAAAAGAAGAAGAAGCAGCAGGAACAGACACAGGAGCAGCAGGAGGAACAGAAACAGGAGCAGCAGGGAAGCACCCTGCCTCAGCAAGAACAGAGTTGCTCATCAGGGACCAAAGAACGGGCGCAGCGGGAAGGCAACCGGCCTCACGGGAGCAGAAGCTGCAGACAAGTGCACACTGTTGCCAACTCCTCAGTAAGGAAAGTAGCTATCGGCTGTCCTAAAAGTAGCTAGAAGCCGCTAAATGACATCATTGCCTAATTTGCATAATTGGTCAGTTACATGTAATTGTAATGAGTGCTGTAGGACAGAAGAATAATGTCGTGGGAGAGACAAAAAGTGAAAAGCGGTAGAAGATGGATGGATGGAGAGACAAAAAGTGAGTAAAAAAAAACCCTAAATATGTTTAGAACTACAAATTAACTTTCTTCTGTTGATTCTTGGTTTGCTTGTTTTAATTTGGCATTTAAATAGGCCACGACTTCTGTATCCTCTCCAATGAACGACTTCAACCAGCCTTTGAATTCAGGGTTTGATTCCCACTCCTTTCTGTATTTTTGAGCGTACAGTTTAGACTGCGACATGACTAGCTAGCTACTAGATGTTTAGCTTATGACAGACACACACACACACACACACAGTGGACAAAGTGAGTACGTGACTGAGGCTGTTCATCAAATGCAGTGATTTATTAGTGTGACACTGACAGTGAAGAAACATTTACATTGATTGGAGGGGTTGTGCAGGCGCAATTCACTTGCAGTCTGGACATGAGTGGCATGAGCGTGGGTCTCCTCTCTAACTGCAACTAACTGCTGCACAAGGCTGCTGTGTGGGGATTTGACATTTGGGGCTTGCCATAGCCTGTGCCGGGGGGTTGAGGGTAATGACATCAGGTGGGCTACAGCCAGTGAGTACAGTGTGCTGTGTTCCATAATAAAGTCAGTTTGGTGTTCAGTTCAACATGGCTCCGGTCTTATATTATTCAGACATAACATTTTGGTGATGAGAATAAACCATTGGAGTGTGCATTAAACCGCCACTTCCGTTTTTACAGTCTCCGGGTATGCCAGCTATACCATGGTGCCGCTGGCAGGAGACGTTCAATGTGTATGTTGCTGCGGCCGGCCTGAGCGGCACCAACGAAGAGAGATGGAGGAGCCTACTCATTCACTGTCTCGGTGAGGAGGGCCAACGGATATTTTTCTCACTGGGTAGCAACGGCTCACTGAAGGAAGGTTTGGACTTAATGGACTATTTCTTTAGGGACCATTCCAACATCACGGCACGAAGATATAAATTCTTCGACCGCCGACAACGAGCTGGTGAGTCCACCCAGTGCTTCATTATGAAACTCCGTAGCATAGCAAGACAGTGTGCCTTCGAGCCGATTGAGGAGGAGCTAGTCCAGGACAAGCTAGCTCATGGTACGAACGAGTGGCTGAAAGACAAGCTAACACTGACTGTGGACGTCCTCGCGCTAGAGAAAGTGATTGAACTGACTAGGCAGATTGAGTCCACTGCCCAGCCAGGCCTGCCAGTGCTAGCTAAAAAGAACCTATCCACCTAAGTTTTCCTTCCAAGTCTGGCCGCTAGCAATGTAGCTAACACTTTGGGGTGGACCCCCAAAAGGCAGCGGACTGTGGCACGGGCAGGAGCGGGGGCTAGGGGTCTGTGCAACGGCTGTGGCTTCCCTTGTCACCGGGCAGGCTCATCTACCTGTCCCACCAGAGGGAAGGAGTGCTATAACTGCGGTCGTTCTAATCACTGGGCCAAGGCCTGCACCACCACTACTAGACCATCAGCGGCGGAGCCTGAGAGCATAACGCAGGTGTGTGTAGCGGGCACAAAGAAGGGACCGTTAAAGTGGTACATCCTGCAGCTAGACGGAGTTGATGTGCCATTTATGGTGGACTCGGGAGCCGGCAAGTCCATACTGAGTATAGCTACATTGAAAAGACTTTTCCCGGACAAAGCCATAAATTGTTGATAAAATTGTTGATCATAAAAGTTGATCAAGTTTGCGGACGACACCACCCTCATCGGGCTCATCTCCAACGGCGACGAGTCCGCCTACAGGAGAGAGGTGGCCCAGCTGGCGTCCTGGTGCAGCAATAACAACCTGCAGCTGAACGCTCTGAAGACAGTGGAGATGATTGTAGACTTCAGGAAAGTCACTACTCCTCTGCCCCCCCTCACCCTCTCAGGCTCTCCCATCACCACTGCTGATTCCTTCCGCTTCCTAGGCACTACCATCACCAGGGACCTCAAATGGGAGCTGACCATCAGCTCACTCATCAAAAAAGCCCAGCAGAGGATGTTCTTCCTGCGGCAGCTGAGGAAGCTCAAGCTACCCACCAAGATGTTAGTGCAGTTCTACACAGCCATCATCGAGTCCATCCTCACCACCTCCATAACCGTGTGGTACGCAGGAGCCACTGCCAGGGACAGACTAAGGCTGCAGCGCGTCGTGCGCACTGCTGAGAAGGTGATCGGCTGCAAGCTCCCATCTCTCCAGGATCTGTACATCTCCAGGACCCGGAGGCGTGCTGGCCGGATCATAGCCGATCCCTCACACCCTGGTCACGTACTGTTTGCCCCCCTCCCCTCTGGTAGAAGACTTCGGTCCATCCAGACTAAAACCTCCCGTCACATGAACAGCTTCTTCCCCTCTGCCATTAGACTGCTGAACACTAAGTGACTTATTGACTCTCGTGCACCATGTACAGCAGCTCAACCAGACTCATGTCAATCATCACTGTTTTCTTCCTGCATTACCGACTGCACTATATAGTTCTCCACAGTATCTGCTGCTGGCTAATATATATTTTAACTGTTGACCAGTATCACTTAATCTTATCCTACACTTTATTACATGTATAGTTTATTTCTCTTATCTTATCATGTTTAATGTTGCAGCATTGTACCGAGACAAATTCCTAGTTTGTGTACTACATGAACAATGGCAATAAACCTGATTCTGATTCTGATTCTGATTCTAAATGCAGGGGCGGTGAAAATGTTTGGGTATGGGCACATCAAAATTGAAATGACGGGCACGGTCAGCTTCTCGGTGAAATGTGGGTTAAAGATTGTTCCCGCATTCACCTTCCAGGTCTTGTGTCAGGGGGCCGACTTGCTGGGAATCGATCTGCTGGGTGAACTGGGATTCTCCATCACGGACCCAGAGGGCTCAACGGTACTGACGGTTTCCCCGGAATGGCATGTCTGCTGGCCGGCGTTGTTCGTGGGCCTTGGATGCATTAAGGTGTTCTACCACCGCCCGCTCATCAATCCAAGCGTGACACCGAAAATTCAACCATCACGGCGGCTTCCCCTCGCTCTGCGGGGTGATGTCATGGTGGAACTGAACAGACTGCTTAAAGCTGGCATCATCAAGATGGTGGACACTTCACCCTGGATATCAAGTATATGGTGGCCAGGAAGAAGACGGGTGGCATCCGGCCATGTATTGACCTTAGGATGGTGAATAAGGCGATTGTTCCGGACAAATATCCGCTCCCCCGATGGAAGAACTTACCGCAACATTCAGCGGCTCAAAAGTGTTCACAAAGCTGGATCTCCGCCAGGGTTACCTTCAGATGCCTCTTCACCCAGCCAGCAGGAACTTGACAGCGTTCATGACCCACATGGGTATTTTCAGGTACACCCGCCTGCCTTTGGGTCTGAGCTCAGCGCCTAGCTGCTTTCAGAAGATCATGTCCATGATTCTGGCTGGCCTTAAGGGTGTAGTGGTGTACCTGGATGACATCATGGTCCACTTTGCATTGTGGGAAGAGCACTGTGGTCGTTTGGGACAGGTGATGGAGGTGCTACAGGAGCATGGAGTCACATTAAATGGGGAAAAATGCATTTTCACGGTGGACTCCATCGAGTTTGTGGGATTCCAGCTGGCGGCCAAGGGTCTGAGACCCCTGCACTCAAACGTGGAGGCGGTCTTGCGTCTCCTAGATCCCACAACACCCACACAAATTTCCTCGTTCTTGGACATGGTGAACTTTTACAGACGTTTTACTCCCCATGATTCAGAGACAATCAAGCCACTCCGGCCTCTTCTGAAACAGGATGTACCGTGGCAGTGGACCCCTGCCTGCTCAGCGGTGGTTGCTAGGCTGAAGTCTCAGCTCCCCTCCCCTCCAGTAATGGCCCACTTTGATCCAAAATGGCCGACTTTTGTGACTTGTGACACATCTGGTTCAGCAATGGGGGCGATTATGTCTCAGGTGCAGGATGGTACCGAGCGCCCAGTGGTGTTCGCGTCAAGGTCTCTTTCAGCGGCTGAACAGAAATATGCCGTGGGTGAGAGGGAGGTGCTCGCCTGTGTTTAGGCGTGTGAGTGGTGGCACATCTATGTCTACGGGCGCCACTTCACCCTGCGGACGGACGACGGAGCACTGACAACGCTACTGGAGACAACAGGCTCGGGACATAGACCCCTACGGATCCGCAGGTGGACGGAGCGGCTGAGGGACTACAACTTTACTACCCAGTTCACCCCTGGAAGACAGAACGTAGTGGCGGACCTCCTGTCCCGTGCCACGATCAACACCACGCAACCAGACGACGACGACGGTGATGACCCCACAGAGGCGGATCTGGTCAACATGCTGCACGGACCCCTCCAGAACATGGTATCCCTCCAGGAGCTCCAGAAAGAGTTGGAACGAGACCCCACACTGTCACAACTCTGCTCGGTCATCAGGGAGGGTTGGCCCGCGAAAGTACAGGGCGAGCTGGCATCTCTTCACCAGTTTAGGGATGAACTAAGCTGTTGGAACGGTGTGTGTGTGTGGCGAGAGGACACTGCACATTGATCCCAGTGTCTCTGAGATCATGAGTTCTGGTGATGCTCTACAAGGGCCATCTGGGTGTGGTCAGGGTGAAGCAGCGTTGTGGGGATTCAGTTTGGTGGCCTGGCATCAATAAGGACGTTGAAACCATGGTAAAGAACTGTGTCCCATGCTTGGAGAGCAGAAAGACCGGTGGGACCCCCCCACACACCCCCACCCCTTCGACCATTGCCGTCCCCAGAGGGCCCTTGGAAGCACATCTGTGGCGAACTGCATACAGCACCCCCAAACAGCTGGTTTTTGCTTGTGGTCTCCGATCTGTTCTCCAGATGAACGGAGGTGTTTCCCACTAATTCAGTCATGACGGATGTGGTTACGGGTTTCCTCTCGTCACTGTTTGCCAGGTGGGGGCCAGTCCCGGATGCCATCACTACAGACAATGGCCCACAGTTCACCTCTGGGGCATTTGAGGAGTTTTGGGGCATAAGGGGCGTGGAACACATCAAAACCACGTTCTATCACCCCCAAGCCAATGGGGGGCGTACAGCGTTTCAACAAGACTCTGAAAATCGGGCTGAGAGCTCATTTGGTAGACGGCTTCACGTTTCCGGACGCCCTCCAGAGCACACTCCTCCACTACAGGGCAATGGCCCATGCCACAACAGGGTGCTCCCCGGCGAAACTTATGCTAGGGCGTGAACTCCACCTGCCCCTGGACCGACTGAGGCCACCCACAACCCCTTCTCCAGGGAACATAGATCCTCCACGAGACCGGGTTGCTGCCCAACAGCGGAAGATGAAACAACAGTTCAACAGGAAGCACTGAGCAAAGGCCCATGGACTTGAGGTGTCGGCTCGAGTCTGGATTAAACATTCCAACCGCACGCATAAACTGCAGCCTTTCTGGACAGGGCCCCTACAGATCGTGAGGCGGCGGGGCCAGGACATGTTAGAGCTCTCGGACGGGTCACGGTGGCACTCCAGCCGACTCAGGAAGTCCTTGCCTGCACGGAATCCAGGAGCTACAGCAGAACGGACTGGTGTGGGTTGGGACTCATCTGATGTGGGTGTTAGAGACTCGCAGGTGCGGCCGACGGTCCCTGCAGCAGGTTCCCTTTCTGTGGGGTGCTTGGCTAGGACGCGTCAGAGGCATTTGGGGCTTGCCATAGCCTGTGCCGGGGGGTTGAGGGTGATGACGTCAGGTGGGCTACGGCCAGTGAGTATAGTATGCTGTGTTCCATAATAAAGTCAGTTTGGTGTTCAGTTCAACACGGCCCCGGTCTCATGTTATCCAGACATAACGGAGGCTACTGTGAGACTGACCGCTTGTGAGTGCTTTGGGATGGGGAGAAGCTCACGGTAGCACCCGCTGCTTGCTGAGAATAGTAACTGCAGAGCAATAGTTCAATTCAACTTTATTTATATAGCGCCATATCACAACAACAGTCATCTCATGGCACTTTCAAATGTAGGGAAAACCCCACAATTGCAGAAAGGCCCCAGCAATCAGGCGATCCCCTGTGAGCAAGCACTTGGCGACGGTGGAGAGGAAAAACTCCCTTTTAACAGGAAGAAACCTCCAGCAGAACCAGGCTCAGGGAGGGGCAGTCATGTGCTGCGACTGGCTGGGGGGAGAGGGGATAGAGAAGATGGAGAGAACAGACATAAAAAGAGAGCAAACATTAACGGAGAGAAACCGAGTACATTATTGGAGGTCACCCGGCAGTCTAAATCTATTAACAGCAAAACAAAGGGAGGGCAAAGATCCCTCCCTAATCGTAGGCTATATTGAAGAGGAAGGTTTTTACCCTGCTCTTAAAAACAGAGATCGTGTCTGACTCCCAAACCCAGATTGGTAACTGATTCCACAGGAAAGGAGCTTGGTAGCAGAAGGCTTTGCTCTCAATAGTGCTTTCTCGTCAACAGCCACTGTGGCTAGTGATTTTCCAAAGTTACTAGTCACTCAGCCTTTTTACAAGCCACAATTTTGTAGTTGGGAAATTATGTTTGACATGATCAAATCTGATTATCACATGCTAAAATGTAGTTGAATTAAATGTACTGTGGAGAGCGTGAAAAGATGAGGCTGAGTTTATTTCTCAATTCAGGTTTATTAATCATTCACGTATCTCCAACATCTTCTCAAACAGAAAAGAGACCCTTCCTCCCACATCTGTCCCTTTTATACCTGGGACATCAAAGTACAGAGTCACATTGTCTTTAATCCCAAGACACAATACATAAACCCCCAGGTCTTCTCCTCTCCCCCAAAACCCTGGTGGTCAGGAAGTCTCTCAAGGCCATCTCAAAAGATCACATTTCACATCCTCCTGTTATCCCCAGGAGGCCCAGACTTATTGTTCATTCTGAGACGTGGACAACAGTAATATACATATGCAGCCTAAGCAACTCAAATATGTGTGCCACATGACCCCCCACCCCCGCCAAACGTCCAAAATGAAACAATACAACACAGTCTGCACATTATGGTAAAATCACAAACATCAGTCCAAGTGCTGTTTGGGTTTCAAACGTCTTCCGAACTTGCTGTAAGCGGGCTTTACCACTCCCGCGGCGCCATCCTGCTGTGAATCTGCTATCTGAGGATGAGAACTGTTAGTCAATCCCTGTGGGGGCTCTGGGGCATGCTCCCTGGGAGGTCTGCCGCGTCGAGGAGCTCTCGCCAACGGCACAGCCTCATCAGCCATCACAAAAGCAGGTTTGAGTCTGTCCACGCCAATTGTTTCCCTCCTGCCTCCCAAATCTAGCAAAAAATGCTTATCACCTGTTTCCAGCACTCTATACGGGCCATCATACGGAGGTCGCAGGGTTGGGCGTTGAGCATCGTGTCTGACAAAAACAAACTCGGCATTTTTTAAAGCCTTAGGTACAAAAACGCGCGGAAAAGTGTGATGAACGGGGCCCGGAAGCGTGCTCGCTCCCGTGTCGCTCAGTAACCGCTGAGCAGGGGGGCACTCCGGCGCAGGATTATCTGGGAGAAACTCCCCAGGCAGCCGAAGCGGCTGCGCAAACACCAACTCAGCTGGGGAGGCTTTTAAATCCTCTTTAGGTGCAGAACGCAACCCCAATAAAACCCACGGTAGTCTGTTCACCCAATTTGCATCCGTAAGCGACGCTCTGAGGGCTGCTTTCAATGACCTATGGAAACGTTCGCATAAACCATTAGCCTGGGGGTGATACACGGTAGTGCGGTGGATCGTTACCCCCAGGCTGCGGGCCATCGCCGACCAAAGCTCGGAAACAAATTGAGGACCTCTGTCGGATGTAATATCCGACGGAACTCCAAAACGCGCTACCCAAGCGTTAAAAACGCGTGCGCCACCTCCTCGGCTGTCGTTGATGCCAGTGGGACCACTTCAGGCCAACGCGTGGTGCGGTCCACCATTGTCAAAAGATGTGTGCACCCCTGTGACAGCGAGAGGGGGCCTACGAGGTCGACGTGCACATGATCGAACCTCTTAGCTGGGATGTGAAACGGCTCTAAGGGGGCTTTAGTATGTTTGTGTATTTTGGCCCGCTGGCAAGCCATGCAAGCTCTTGCCCACTCCTTAACGTGCTTGCGCAGGTTTGGCCAAACAAACTTCTCTCCTACCATTTTGACCGACGTGCGCACCCCCGGGTGCGCCAGAGAGTGAATGGAGTCAAAAACACGGCGGTGCCACACGGTCGGGACCACCGGGCGCAGTCGCCCGGTGGATACGTCGCAGATTAGTGAGGGCATACCATTTTGCAGCACCCTGCTCTCCAGCCTTAACCCTGTTGGTCCAGACTGGAGCGCGCACACGTCCGTATCGCTAACCTGATCCGCGGCCATGGCTGCATAATCTATCCCCACGTGGACTGGGGCCGCGGGTACTTCCGCGCCGCTACTTTGCTCTGCGGCCATGGCAGTATAATCTACCCCTGCGCGGACTAGAGCAGTTACGGCATGCGAGAGACAGTCTGCCACTACATTAAGTTTACCCGCTACATGTTGAATATCGGTAGTAAACTCTGAAATTGCAGCCAGCTGCCTCTGCTGTCGGCCCGACCACGGTTCCGAAACCTTGGCCATCGCGAAAGTCAGCAGCTTGTGGTCGACAAACGCGGTGAAACGCCGACCTTCCAACCAGAACTGGAAGTGGCGAATGGCTAAGTGGAGCGCTAACAACTCCCTGTCGAACGCGCTGTATTTTCGCTCGGCATCGCGCAAAGTCCTGCTGAAGAAGGCAAGTGGCTGCCAAGCCCCAGCAACCTGCTGCTCTACAACCACCCCTATGGCCACGTCTGATGCATCGGTAGTGAGCGCCAGGCGGGCCGTTGGGTCTGGATGTGCCAACAACGCAGCGTTTGCCAGGGCTGCTTTAACCTCCGAGAATGCGCATTCCCGCTCCGGGGACCATTCGATCGCATTTGTGGGTTTTTGTTTTTTAAGCGCGGCATACAATGGTTGCATGAGCTGCGCTGCGCGGGGAAGGAAACGGTTATAAAAATTCACCATTCCCAAAAACTCCTGTAATGCTTTGACCGTTTGTGGTTGGGGAAAATTTGTTACTGCGCGCACTTTGTCGGGCAGCAGGACCGCTCCTTCTGGAGAGACGCGGTGCCCCAAAAAATCAATCTGCGTCACCCCGAACTGACACTTCGCTGGGTTGATTATTAACCCGTGGTCTCCCAACCTCCAGAAAACTGCCATGAGGTGTTTTTCGTGTTCCTCTTCGGACACGCTGGCAACCAAAATGTCGTCCAGGTAGACGAACACAAAAGGGAGATCGCGCAACACCGCGTCCATCATGCGTTGGAACATCTGCGCGGCGCCTTTAAGCCCAAACGGCATGCGCAAAAACTCAAAAAGGCCAAACGGAGTTATTACCGCTGTTTTGGGAATGTCCTCAGCTCATACTGGGACTTGATGGTACCCGCAGACCAAGTCTATTTTAGAAAAAATGCGCGCCCCCGCTAGATGAACGGAAAAATCTTGAATATGGGGGATTGGGTAGCGGTCATGCGCTATAGCGTTGTTCAACCTGCGGAAATCACCGCAAGGTCGCCACGAGCCGTCAGCTTTAGGGACCATGTGGAGCGGGGAAGCCCATGGGCTATTCGAACGCCGAATGATGCCCAACTTTTCAAGGTTGGCGAACTCCTCGCGCGCTATGGTCAGTTTAGCTGCATCCAAGCGCCGAGCTTTTACAAAAACAGGGGAACCGGCGGTAGTAATAAAATGCTCCACTCCGTGTTTAGCGACGGCTGCTGAAAATGTGGGAACTGTGAGTGCTGGAAACTGAGTGAGGAGGGTGTGGAACTTACCGCCTGCCGTAGCGACGTTGGCTTGTGCTGTGGGCGGGGTCACTCGAGCTGCACAAGGAATAGAGTAAAACGAGAGTGCATTAACCAAGCGTCTATTAGGAAGATCAACCAACAGCCCATGTGAGCACAGAAAATCAGCGCCTAACATGTTGAAACTCACCGCAGCTATAATAAAAGTCCACTCATATGTGCGGCCGTGCAGGGACAGAAGCAGAGTCCTTTCACCAAAGGTCTTAATGCTCGAGCCGTTCGCCGCTGATGCTCCGTGACTCCCGGGGCCTGCCAGCCGGTCAGCGTAGGTTGGCGTGATGAAACTCACTTGGGAGCCTGTGTCCACGAGGAATTGCCTCCCAGAACGCGCATCCGTCAAGTAGAGCAGCTTGTTCTGTTCACCGAGGGCCGCAGCTGCTACCGACTCCCGGTTCTGGCATTTCCCGAGCTCTTGAACTGACACGGTGGTATACACTTGCGTGCCCTCTCTGCGAAGCAGCGATGGTAAAAACAGAGGTCGTCTCTTCCGCGATGTTTGATCTTCACCGCCGCCGTTGCCGGTGGTTCTGCCTCCGCAGCCTCTGGCCCCCTGCCATTCCTGGCCATCGCGCCGAGGTCTGTCGCTGCTGCGGTGGGCGTGTGCCGTCTGCTGGCGTTGAGAATCCGCTGTGCCTCCCGGGCCAGCGCGCGGAAGTCCCTCTGGGCCACCAACTGCTAACCTGCCAGGGTCGCCCTCATCTCTGACGGTAGGGTTCTCAGGAAAATGTGGGTGAAGAGGAAATCGTTGTCGTCTGAGCCTCTCAGCCTCAGCATGTCTTCCATCAGGTCGACAGGCGTGCTTTCTCCCAAGTCGTTCAGGGCCAGGAGTCGCTCTGCTCTCTCTTGGGCTGAGGGAGTGAAACGCTGAATGAGCGCAGCCTTCAACCTGCCGTATTTGTCGCCAGCGGGTGGGCGCTGCACCAGGCTCTGCACATGTCGAGCTGTGCGGTTGTCGAGCTTGGCGATAACGTGGTAGAATTTCGTGTCATCTGCCGTTATTCCCCCGAGAGCGAACTGAGCCTCGGCCAAGAGGAACCAGGAGTCCGGGTTGTCCTGCCAGAATTCTGGTAGTTTGACTGAGACTGCGTTTGCCCGGCTGGTTCCCGACGAGTCCGGTTCGGGGGAATCGTTTCTGCCCATGATATGTCGTAAGGTCACCAGTGTGGAGAGCGTGAAAAGATGAGACTGAGTTTATTTCTCAATTCAGGTTTATTAATCATTCACGTATCTCCAACATCTTCTCAAACAGAAAAGAGACCCTTCCTCCCACATCTGTCCCTTTTATACCTGGGACATCAAAGTACAGAGTCACATTGTCTTTAATCCCAAGACACAATACATAAACCCCCAGGTCTTCTCCTCTCCCCCAAAACCCTGGTGGTCAGGAAGTCTCTCAAGGCCATCTCAAAAGATCACATTTCACATCCTCCTGTTATCCCCAGGAGGCCCAGACTTATTGTTCATTCTGAGACGTGGGCAACAGTAATATACATATGCAGCCTAAGCAACTCAAATATGTGTGCCACAGTACAACCTTTTTAAATGCAATGACCCTTATACGTACATAAAAATAGCAAGAGAAACACTAAGTAGTTATTAACAGCAGTAAATACTGTAAAACAGTTGAGGAAAAATATTTGCAATATGAGAGTGAAGTACAGATAGATTTGGGGTCCATCCCAATTCTAATTTCTACCCTGTCCCCTTGGCCCTTGAAATGAAGGGCCCCTTATTCTCATCAGAAAAAAGAAGAAAAAGAAAACTGATGAGAAAAAAAAGTCTCATCTTGCAGAGAAAAATGTCTCAGATTTACACAAACTATTCTAATCAGTAGAAAGTTAGAAATTTACTAGAAATAAAGCTGTAAATTCACAGAGAAAATTTTGGACCCCCTGGTGGGCCGTTTTTGGCCCATGGGCCATATGTTTGACACCCCTGGATAAGCCCATTAAAAATACATATTTAGAGGATTTACTTCCTTGAAATAGTTGCATATCACAACAGCATGTAAAGGAATAAGATAAAATAGAAAGCACGGATAAATGAAAGGTCACCTTAGAAGAAGCTTCATTTGTTCTTTACAGCAACAAAGCAGTCATTTTTTCTCTGTGTGGTAAGAAAATTTAATTTGCTCAACTGTGGACATTAAATGTGAGCTTCTTGCTCTAAAAATACTCATGTTTAACCACAGAGGTAGGAGCTGATGTTGGGGGCTACTCACCGCTCGGACACAGCATTTCTTCCGGGATGTAGTGCGAACTGGGGCAGGACAGGAGACCAACCCACGAAGCAGCCTGTCTGCATAAAGCAGACGGGGGTCCAGGTGAGTGGACCAATGAGCACACACTATGTGCAGATAGTGCTTCTGGGAGTTGTAGTTTCATAGTCTCACATTACAGATAGGTTTTATTTTAGATGCCATCTAAGGAAACAACAACCCGCCAAGCCCTGCACGTCAGTCTACAAAACACCAGAAAAGTCTCTGATAACGCCAGAAAAAGTCACTAGATTTGTCGCCAGTCACGTTTGACAGAAAAAGTCGCCAAGAGGGTTTGAAAAGTCACCAGATTTAGCGAGAAAGTCGCCAAGTTGGCAATGTTGCAAGTGTGCAGGTGTGGCTTATATAGGGGAACACCTTGGCCAGGGGCGGTCCCCCACAGCTCCACCTACAACACAAAAGGAAAACCCAGTTCCTACTCCAGAAGGAGTGGAGCCATAACACTTTGTATGGATGGGTAGAGCAGATACCCGGGCAGAGAGAAGGAACACAGTGAAAACAGCACCTTCTAGTGGTAAAGATTGAAGTGGTTTAGCTTTAAAAGTAATTAAAAATTAGCCCCTCATCCTAACTATTACAGTAATGAGTGCACCTCACCATGAACACAGGCGCTCAGCACATTTGAAATGGTGCAGTAGAAGCCTCACTTCTTTCTCCTCCTCCTTCCAGCTGCTCCCTTCAGAGGTCTCAGCAGCGGATCATCTGTTTCCATCTCACCCTATCCCTTCATCTTCCTCTGTAACACCAACCCTCTCCATGTCTCCCTTCAGTACATCCATGAATCTTCTCTGTGGTCTTTCTGTTCTCCTCCTGCCTGGCAGCTCTATCCTCAGCATCCTTTGTCCAGTATCTCAACTATCCCTCCTCTGCACATGTCCAAACCATCTCAGCCTTGACTGCCTTACTTTGTCTCCAAACTGTTCAACCTGAGCTGTCCCTCTGATATACTCATTTCTAATCTTGTCCCTCCTAGTCACTCCCAATGAAAATCTTAGCATCTTGAACTCTGCCACCTCCAGCACCGCCTCCTGTCTTTTTGTCAGCGCCACCGTCTCCAAACCATACATCATAGCAGGCCTCACTACCATCTTGTAAATCTTCCCTTTCATTCTAGCTGCTATCCTTCTGTCACAAATCATCCCTGACACTTGTCTCCACCCACTCCACCCAGCTTGCACTTTCTTCTTCACCTCTTTTGTGCGTTTTCATTTGCTTTGGATGGTTGACCCCAGGTATTTAAACTCATCTACCTCGACTCCATTTTAAAATTATTTTATTTGCTTTTAAATCCCTAAATGGCCTCGCTCTGGCTTATCTGTGAGCTATTACATCACTACACATCCTCCTGCCTTCTCAGGTCAGCTGATCAGCTGCTCCTGAGTGTGCCTAAAACTAAGTGAAAGCTCCGAGGGGACCGCGCCTTCTCTGTGGCCGCTCCTAAACTTTGGAATGAGTTATCTCTTCATATCAAACAGGCTTCTTCCCTGTCTGTTTTTAAATCTCATCTTAAAACCCATCTATTCTCCTTGACAATTGGTTGTTGATTTTATTGATTTGATTTATGTTAGTTATTTACTGTATGATTATTTTTTACTCTTGTTTTTAAGTATACATTTTATTTGATTTTAGGAGTTGAGCTGTTGTGTTTTTTATGTATTTTTTACGTTTCCTACTTTTCTGTATAGCACCTTGGTACAGTTTGGTTGTGTTTGAGGTGCTTATAAATAAAGTTGGATTGGATTGGACTCCTCACATCTTCACCATTACAACTGCCTCCACCTCATATATACACTCATGTATTCTGTCTTGCTTCTACTGACTTTCATTCCTCTTCCAGGTTCTCTTCCACCTGCTCCCCACTCCTACCCACAATGTCATCTGCAAACATCATGGTCCACGGAGACTCCTGCCTGACCTCGTCTGTCAGCCTGTCCATCACCATGGAAACAAGAAGGGGCTCAGAGCTGATCCCTGATATAACCCCACCCCCACCTTGAACCCATCTGTCACTCCTACAGCACACCTCACCACCGTCTCGCTGTCATCATGCATGTCCTGCACCACCCTCACATACTGCTCTACCACATACAGTACCACACTTCCTCTCTTGGCACCCATATGCTTGCTCTAGATCCACAAAGACACAGTGCAACTCCTTCTGACCGTCTCTCTACTTCTCCATCAGCACTCTTAGAGCAAACATTGCATCTGTGGCACTCGTTCTTGGCATGAAACTGTACTGCTGCTCACTGACTGTCACCTCTCCTCTTAACCTGGCTTCAACAACTCTTTCCCATATCTCTGTAGTGTGGCTGATCAACTTTATGCCTCTGTAGTTACTACAGCTCTGAGCATCACCTTTGTTCTTGAAAACTGGTACCAAAACACTTCCTCTCCCCTCCTCAGGCATCCTCTCACTCTCCAAGATGGTGTTAAACAATCTGGATAAAAAGTCCACTGCCATCTCTCTTAAACATCTCCATACCTCCACAGGTATGTCATCTGGACCAACCGAGCAACAGTCTCACTAATGGATAAATTATTCTTCATTATGAAGTTGTCAATTCTCTCACGGAATATTTTTTCAAGTATCTTGGAAAATTGTGGCAATAGTGAAATTGGTCTATAGTTTGAAAGTTCCCGTCTGTCACCCGTCTTGTATATCGGAATTACTTTAGCTATTTTCATTGCATTGGGAAATATACCTGTTTGGAGAGACAGGTTACACATATACGTCAGTGGTTTCACTAAGCATTCAATGATAGTTTTGACTAAGAGCATGTCAATACCATCACAGTCCGTAGATGTCTTACTTTTAAACGATTTAACAATTTCAATGACCTCTCTCTCGTCTGTGTTCTTTATGAAAATGGAGTCTTTTATAGCAGTGTTATTGCTTATTGTATCACCCGTATGTGCCGTAATGGGTATTTCTCGAGCCAAATTAGGACCAATGTTAACAAAAAAGTTATTAAATTCATCTGTAGGTGAAACTGCATTCACCCTCTGAGTCGTTGTATTATTTTTTGAAAAATTGGTTGGGTAGCTTGTATTTCTGTTTTTATTTCCAAGAATATTGTTAAGTATTGTCCATGTAGTTTTAATATTGTCTCTGTTTTTCTCCAGTTCTTTACTGTATAGTCTCTTTTACTACATCTCATTATATATGTTAACTTATTTTTGTATGTTTTATACCGCTGCTCTACTTCTTTTGTCTTTTGTCCTTTTCTTTAGAAAAGCTTTATATAATAAATTTTTCTTTTTACACGCCTTTTGTAATCCTTTGGTTAACCATGGCTTATCGACAAATTTATGTTTAAGTGTAGGAGCATGTTCAAATAACGAGGCTGAGTTTCAGTCATAAACCAGCTTTATTTGACAGAACACAAGCTCTTAGCATTCTCAAAGCAGGAAAGAGAGAGAATCATATCCCCACACCCCTTATATACATTTCCAGCATCAGGATTCAAGTCACATGGTGTCTTCCGTAAACATACAGTTACAAAGCATCCCTTTGAAGCTTCACCCATTGTCTCTCATCTCCTGATGAACCGGAATTCCCTCCGGGGCATCTTCTGTGGGACAAAGAGACAAATCTCGCACTTCCTTGTCATCTACTGCAGATTCGAGTCTTCTTGTCCTTGCAGACGTGACACCCCACAATACACATACAGTCCTGTCTCTGTGGCAACGTGAGCCCACAATGTGTGTCGGCCACACTACCCCCCCCCCCCAAACGTCTAATAAGGCAGAACCTGCATGGCATAAAAAAAAAAGAAAAAAAAGAAGGACACAAAGCACTCCATACATCGCTAATCAATCCACCAACTGCCTAGGTTTTAACCTTCTGCCGAATCTGCTGCAACTTGGCTTGGCTGCCTCTGCAACATCTCTCTGCCTCTGTGGATTAAAGCTGTTAGCACCTTTCTGTGAAGACTTTGGAGACTGTCGTCTCGGCGGCCTGCCCCGGCGGGGGGGCCTCGCGAGCTGCACCCCCTCATCAGCCAGAACAAAAGCGGGTTTGAGCCTGTTAATACAAATCAGCTCCCGTCTGCCCCCTAAATCTAGCAGAAAATGCTTCTGCCCGGTCTCCAGCACTCGAAACGGTCCATCGTAAAACGGCCGCAAACTTGGGCGCTGGGCGTCATGTTTAACAAAAACAAACTCTGCATTTTTTAGAGCCTTGGGCACAAAAACGTGTGGGAAACTGTGATGGACTGGGCCAGGGAGCGTGTTTGCTCCTGAGCCGCTCTGCCACGGCTGAGCGGGGAGGCCATTAGGTGCGGGATTATCGGGAAGAAATTCCCCGGGCAAACGGAGCGGTTGAGCGAACACCAATTCAGCTGGGGAAGCGTGCAAATCTTCCTTAGGTGCAGAACGCAACCCTACTAAGACCCATGGGAGTTTGTCTACCCAATTTGTATCCGTCAGCGACGCTCTGAGGGCTGCTTTCAATGACCTGTGAAAGCGTTCGCATAAACCATTAGCCTGGGGGTTATACGCGGTGGTGCGATGAATCTTCACCCCCAAGCTGCGGGCCATCGATGACCATAGCTCGGAAATAAATTGGGGACCCTTGTCGGACGTTATGTCCGACGGTACACCAAAACGCGCAACCCACGCTGCTAAAAATGCTCGCGCAACTTCTTCCGCTGTGGTTGATATCAGAGGAATCGCCTCTGGCCAGCGCGTGGTGCGGTCTACCATCGTCAAAAGATGTGTGTGCCCGTGTGATAACGGAAGCGGGCCGACCAGGTCAATATGCACATGATCAAAACGCTTAGCGGGGATGTGGAAAGGTTCTAACGGGGCCTTAGTGTGTCTGTGTATTTTGGCTCGCTGACACGCTACGCAGGCTGCTGCCCATTCCTTAACCTGTTTGCGCAACCCGGGCCAAACAAATTTCTCCCCCACCAATTTGATCGATGCACGCACCCCTGGGTGCGCGAGCGAATGGACCAAGTCAAAAACACGGCGACGCCACGCGGTTGGCACCACAGGGCGGGGCCGTCCCGTGGAGACATCGCAGATTAGCGGGGGCATACCGTTTTGTTGCACCCTGTGCTCCAGCCTTAACCCTGTTGGTCCAGACTGGAGCGCGCGCACGTCCGCGTCGTTAACCTGCTCCGCAGCCATGGCAGCATAATCTAACCCAACACAGACCGGGGCTGCGCGCGCTCCCGCGTCGCTGCCCGGGCCCGCGGCCATGGCTACAGAGTCTGCCCCTATGGGGCTTGGCGGTGCTACCGCACGCGAGAGGCAGTCTGCTACCACATTGTGTTTACCCGCGACATGCTGAATATCAGTAGTGAACTCCGATATTGCGGCTAGTTGCCTTTGCTGCCGGCCTGACCAGGGTTCCGAAATTTTGGCCATCGCAAACGTTAGCGGTTTATGATCCACAAAAGCGGTGAAACGTCGCCCCTCTAACCAGAACTGAAAATGACGGATGGCCAAGTGTAGGGCCAAAAGCTCCCTGTCAAACGCGCTGTATTTCCGTTCACTATCGCGCAAAGTCCTGCTGAAAAACGCGAGGGGTTGCCAGGTACCTGCCACAAACTGTTCAACTACCGCCCCCACCGCTACATCGGAAGCGTCTGTGGTGAGCGCCATGCGGGCCGTTGGAACTGGGTGCGCTAACAAAACTGCATTTGCCAGGGCTGATTTGACCTGGGCAAAAGCGCGCTCCCGCTCCGGAGACCATTCGACTTTATTTGCGGGCTTTTGTTTTTTTAACGCGGTGTACAATGGCTGCATGAGTCGTGCTGCGCTTGGGAGGAAACGGTTGTAAAAATTAACCATCCCTAGAAACTCCTGAAGCGCCTTAACCATTTGAGGTTGCGGAAAATCTGTTATGGCACGCACTTTATTTTGAAGGGGAACTGCTCCCTCTGCCGAAACGCGATGTCCCAAAAAATCAATCTGCGCCACCCCAAACTGGAATTTCGCTGGGTTCACTATTAACCCGTGCTCTGCCATCCTCTGGAAAACTGCTGTGAGGTGTTTTTCATGTTCGCCTTCGGACGCGCTGGCTACCAAAATATCGTCCAAATAAACGAACACGAAAGGCAGGTCGCGTAAAACTGCATCCATCATGCGTTGGAAAGTCTGCGCGGCCCCCTTGAGGCCAAAAGGCATGCGCAAGAACTCAAAAAGGCCGAAAGGAGTTATGACCGCTGTTTTGGGTACATCCTGCGCGCGCACTGGAACCTGGTGATAGCCGCGCACCAAGTCTATTTTAGAAAAAATGCGCGCCCCCGCCAAATGAACAGAAAAATCCTGAATGTGCGGAATCGGGTAGCGGTCATGAGCTGAAACGTTGTTCAACCTGCGGAAATCGCCGCAAGGCCGCCACGAGCCGTCAGTCTTTGGGACCATGTGTAACGGCGAAGCCCAAGCGCTCTTGGAGCGTCTAACAATGCCTAGTTTTTCCAGATTAGTGAACTCCTCGCGCGCGATGGCCAGTTTAGCTGGGTCCAAGCGCCGAGCCTTTGCAAACACGGGAGGGCCTGTGGTTGTTATGAAATGTTCTACCCCATGTTTGGCCACCGTTGCTGAAAAAGTGGGGACTGTGAGTGCTGGAAACTGAGCAAGCAGAGTGTGAAACTTACCACCCGCGGCTGAGACGCTGGCATGTGCAGTTGGCGGGGCCACCCGAGCTGTGCAGGCAATAGAATGAAAAGACAGTGCATTAATCAGACGTCTATTAGCAAGGTCAACCAATAAACCATGTGAGCACAAAAAGTCAGCCCCTAACATGTTGAAACTGACTGCTGCTACAATAAATGTCCACTCAAATGAACGGCCTTGTAAGGACAGAAGCATGGTCCTCTCACCAAACGTTTTAATTGTGGAGCCGTTCGCTGCTGACACTGACACCCAGGGGGCTTTAGAAGGCGAGAGCCGTTCCGCGTAGGTGGGTGTGACGAAGCTCAGCTGTGAGCCCGTGTCCACGAGGAACTGTTTCCCCGAGCGTGCATCCGTCAGGTAAAGCAGCCTGTTCTCATTGCCGAGAGTCGCGGCTGCTACCGGCCCTCGGTCCTGGCGTTTCCCTGGCGCTTAAAATTGCACGGTGGGACGCACCTGTGCGCTCTCTCTGCAAAACGGCGGTGGTAGAAGCACGAGCCGTTCTCCGCTCCGCGTCGTCTGGCTCCGGTCGCCGCCGTTGTTGGTGCGTCTGGCGCCGCGGCCGCTGGACCCAAGCTGTCTCCGGACGCCGTTCCCGAACTAGCCGCCGCGGCCGAAACCGCGTTCTGCTTGTGGGCGTCGACCAACTTCTGCGCCTCCTTGCTCAACCCATGGTAGTCTCGCTTGGCCAATCGGGGTGACTCTGCCAGGGCCACTCTCACCGCTGGTGGTAGGGTTCGAAGGAAAAGGTGGGCGAAAATGAATTCGCCATCCTCGGAGGCTTTGAGCTGCAGCATCTTCACCATCAGGTCCGCAGGTCTATCGTTTTCTGCCTCCGTCAGCGCCAGGAGCCCCTCTGCTCTTTGTTGGACTGAGGGGGTGAAATGGCTGATCAGCGCGTCTTTCAATGCGCTGTACTTGTCGCTGTCTGGTGGATGATTAACCAGATCCTCCACTCTCTGGACCGTGTCGCTGTCCAGCTTCGCTACCACGTGGTAGAATCTTGTGTCGTCGTTGGAGATTCTCCGGAAGTTGAACTGCGCCTCGATTGTGCTAAACCATGAGCGCGGGCTGTGCTGCCAGAAATCGGGCAGCCGGAGCGTGGAGGCGGCCATCAGGCCGGCTTCCACCGAGCCCGGTTCGGAAGAATTCTCATTGCTCATTCTCCGTCGTAGGTCACCAGTGTAGGAGCATGTTCAAATAACGAGGCTGAGTTTCAGTCATAAACCAGCTTTATTTGACAGAACACAAGCTCCTAGCATTCTCAAAGCAGGAAAGAGAGAGAATCATATCCCCACACCCCTTATATACATTTCCAGCATCAGGATTCAAGTCACATGGTGTCTTCCGTAAACATACAGTTACAAAGCATCCCTTTGAAGCTTCACCCATTGTCTCTCATCTCCTGATGAACCGGAATTCCCTCCGGGGCATCTTCTGTGGGACAAAGAGACAAATCTCGCACTTCCTTGTCATCTACTGCAGATTCGAGTCTTCTTGTCCTTGCAGACGTGACACCCCACAATACACATACAGTCCTGTCTCTGTGGCAACGTGAGCCCACAATGTGTGTCGGCCACATAAGCTTTTTTTTTACTAATGGACAATTGTTTTCATAAAGATTGGTTACAATGTTCATAAATGTCTCATAGGCTTTATTTACATCTGATACATAGACTTTTGTCCAGTCCTGCTTCAGCAAGTCCTCTTTAAAAGAACTGATTGCATTTTGTGATTTGTATCTGAACGATTTTAAAAAAAATTTCTGTATTGGCCTCCGTGTGGCCATGGATAAGTGCAAAGGTTGGCAAATGGTCACTTATATCATTTATCAATAATCCACTTTCTATTTTCTTATCAATAATATTAACAAACAGGTTGTCAATAAGTGTAGCAGTGTGAACTGTGATTCTACTGGGATGTGTTATTGTGGGATATAGACTCATACTGTACATAGAATTCATGAACTCTAATTACATTTTGTTGATATGGATTTAGTAAATCAATATTGAAATCTCCACAAATTACTACCATTTTCTTACTAGTAATATTATTGTACAGCTCGACTAATTTATCTCTGAATGTCTCAATGCAAGTTCCCGGCGTTCTATATATACAACTTATAATTAGATTTTTTGTTTTATCTTGGTCAGTCTCAACAGTAACACATTCTAAAATCCCTGGTAGTGCAAAAGACATTCCATTTACAAGTTTACACCTATACAGGTCATCAATATACAGTGCAACACCACCACCCTTTTTTTGAGATCTGTTAATATGAAACATCTCAACATCAGTTAGTCCAGAACGCTGCTGCAAGATTACTAACTAGGTCCAGTAGATTCTGTCATATCATTCCTGTTTTGGCCTTCTTGCATTGGCTTCCTGTAAATTATAGAATTGATTTTAAAGTTCTTGTTGTTACTTACAAAGCCATTCATGAAGAGGCACCTTTTTATATTAGTGACCTGCTCTCTCTACACCAGCCCAGCAGGTCTCTCAGGTCTTCTCATCAGAATCTATTGGTAGTTCCTAGTACTAGGCTCAAAACCAAAGGCGATAGAGCCTTTGCTGCTGTTGCTCCCAGACTGTAGAACTCCTTGCCTTTTGAACTTAGATCTGCACCTTCCATTGGTGTTTTTAAGAAGCAACTAAAGACCCACCTTTTTAGCCTGTGTAGAATATGTAGAAAGAAAGTGGCTGACAGCACTTAGCCACTCCTTAAGATCTCAGTTGTTCATTGTAGAATATGTATGTGTGCCGCTGGGAATCTCGGGTATTCTGGCTACAGCTTGGAGAGCTAGCGTCACGCCTCTTGAGGGATGCACAAAATAAAGCTCGTACTCTGAACCTCACGTGAATTGCTGTGTATCTTCGACACTTCTACATGGTGTCAGAAGTCAGCCTCTGCCCAGCATGTCGCAGAACCTCCGACAGATTGATCCACTCGTCTTTGACGAAAACATCGCAGACAACTGGGTCAAGTTCAAGCGCGAATGGCGCGTTTACAGCATCGCGGGGCTAACGTCGGCTAGCAAACAGGTGAAAGCGTACACGCTCCTCAACCTCGCCGGTCCCGATGCGCTGGACAAGTACGACACATTCACCTTCAAACAAGGCGAAGATCCGGAGGATCCTGACACACTGGTAAAGAAATTTGATGAAATTTGCCTTCCTATAAAAAACGTCATTATGGACAGACATGCGTTCAATACTACAGGCCAGAAACCACACCAGTCTATCCAGTCATATGCAGCCACGTTAAGGTCTCTGGCCAAGAAATGTGAGTTCGGCCCGTTACATGATGAATTGATTAGAGACAGGTTGGTGTGTGGCGTCCGCGATGACACCCTCCGCACCCAGCTACTGAAAGAAAAGAAATTGACGCTAGATGCAGCCATGGAGATGTGTGTGCTACACGAGCAATCTGAAAAGGGCAACATGGAACTAAAGAAGGAAAAAGACGACAAAGAAATGAAAAAGGAAGGAGACCTGTGTGCAGTGCAATTCAACCTGTGCTCAAACTGCAGTGGGCAACACCCACCCAGTTGCAGCAGATGCCCAGCTTTCAATAAACGCTGCAACTCGTGTGGAAAATGGAACCACTTCTCCAAATGCTGCAGATCGAGCGGGGAGCGTAAACCCAGCGCACAGCATGGGCAGCAGCCGAGCAGACCACCCCACACCCCACGCAGAGGAGGATACGCGCACAAAATAAGTGAACTGGACACAGAGACCGCACATGACCCAGCCGAACTCTTCTACTGTGAAAGCGTGGAAACGGCTACAGAAAAAGGCGAGATATTCACCATGCTGTCGTCCTCCACCACTGGAAAACAACTGAAAGTAAAGATTGACACTGGGGCTCGGTGCAATGTGATCTCCAAAGCCGCTCTTGACCACACCGACCCCAATGCGGGCATCGACCACAGCCGTATAACCAACCTCGTGGCCTACGGAGGACAGGTAATAAGAACAATGGGCATGGCTACTGTGCATCTCACATGCGGGACATTACGCTTTCATGTTGTTGACAGTGATGTGAAACCTCTTCTCGGTCTCATTGATAGTGTAAAACTGGGCTTTGTGAAACTGGGACCAAATGTGCATGCACTCCAACAGGGGGCGCCAGAACTGACAGAATACAGAGGCTTGTTTGACAACAGCACTGTAGGCAAGCTTCCGGTGGTGTACCACATGCGTCTGGACGACACAGTGCACCCCACGATCTGTGCTCCCATGCAGGTACCACTAGCAATGAAGGACAAGATCATTCAGGAGCTCAACAGAATGACCAAGCTGGAAATCATCAAACCAGTCCACGAACCCACAGAATGGGTATCCGCAATGGTGGCTGCCTGCAAGAAGGATGGCAGCATCCGGCTGTGCATCGATCCAGTCCATCTCAACAAAGCACTTCTCAGGCCCCACCATCCCATGAAAACAGTCGAACAAGTGATAGCTGACATGCCGGGCGCCAAAGTGTTCAGCGTCCTAGACGCAAAATGTGGATTCTGGCAGGTGCCACTCAGCAGCGAGTCCTCCAAACTGACCACATTCATGACACCAGTGGGCCGGTATGCTTTCCTCCGAATGCCCTATGGGATATCGACGGGGAGTGAGGTGTTCCAGAGGTGCATGGAGCAACTCTTTGAAGGGCAGCCATGTGCAATTGTCGTCGACGACATCCTTGTCTGGGGCAGCACTACGGAGGAGCATGACGCGCGTCTACGTCAGGTCATGGAGAGAGTGCGTGCCGTCAACCTCAAGCTGAACCCAGACAAATGCCACTTCAGGGTGTCTGCAGTCTCATACGTGGGGCACCTGCTCACCGACCAGGGGATCAAACCGGATCCTGCCAAGACTGCCAAGGTTCGCCTGATGCCTCCCCCAGAGGACAAGCATGGGGTCCAGAGATTCCTCGGCATGACAAACTACCTGTCAAAGTTCATCCCAGGCTACAGCGAAGTCACAGCACCCCTGTGTCAGCTCCTCCTTCAAGATGTGGACTGGGTCTGGCAGGAGCATCACACAGCGGCCTTCAACAAACTCAAGGACCTTCTCACCAGCCCCCCAGTCCTTCAGTATTTCGATGTACACCAGCCAGTGGTGCTGTCTGCTGATGCCTCTCAGCATGGTCTAGGGGCTGTCTGCCTACAAAACAACAAACCTGTGGCGTTTGCCTCCAGAGCCCTCACGGAGACAGAGGGGCGCTACGCACAAATAGAAAAGGAGCTCCTGGCTCTAGTCTATGCCTGTCAAAAATTCCACGACTACATATATGGCCGTCCTGTGACAGTGGAGACCGATCATCAGCCCCTCATCACCATACTGCGAAAGCCCCTCCACTCTGCATCTGCTCGCCTCCAGAGAATGATGTTAAAGCTGCAGCATTACAACCTTCAGGTTACCTACAAAAGAGGCAAAGAACTGTATGTTGCAGACACCCTCTCACGTGCACATCTGCCGGCTGCTGACCAGACCGACAGTGCTGAGGACTACGATGTCATGACGGTGGAGGTGCTCTCCTCAAGAAGACTGGAGGAACTGAGACGTGAAACACTGACAGACCCTACATGCCGCCGGCTAGCTGAGGTCATCACCACAGGCTGGCCTGACTCGTCAAAGAAACTGCCTCATGATCTCAGACCATTCTACAGCATGAGAGATGAGCTCACGACGGACAATGGCCTGCTGCTTCGCGGTCTGCACTTCGTCATCCCCCACTCTTTGCGACACTACTACGTCAAACAGCTGCATCAAGGCCACCCTGGCCCCGAAGCAACAAAACGCAGGGCCAGAGAAACCATGTTCTGGCCCACAATCAACCAGGACATTGAGAATGAGCTCTCCAAATGTGCTCCGTGTAATGCACTGCGACCTCACCAGACAAGAGAGCCTCTGCAACTACATGATGTACCTGACCTACCGTGGGCCCTCACGGCAGCTGATGTCTTTGAGTGGGAGGGAAAAGAACACCTGGTGCTTGTCGACTCGTACTCTGGCTGGTATGAAATGGATCAGCTCCCCAACACCACTAGTGCAACCATCATCACCAGGCTGAAACGGCACTTTGCCACACACGGTGCACCTCAGCAGCTCATGACTGACAATGCTACATATTTCACTAGCAGGGAATTCCAGGAATTTGCCCACACATGGGACTTTACCCATGTCACCAGCAGCCCCCACTACCCACAATCAAATGGGTTAGCTGAAAGGGCCATTCGTTCAGCCAAACACCTGCTGGAGAAATGTGCACGTGATGGTACAGATGTCTATGTGGCCCTACTCAACATACGAAACACACCAAGAGATGGACTGCCCTCGCCAGCGCAGCGCTTGCTGTCTCGGCGCACAAAGACCCTCATTCCCATGACCAAAGCAATGTACCTACCCAGGGTGCAGACACAGGTGCAGGCTGCTCTCACACACGCAAGGCAGCGACGCAAGGCACACTACGACAAATCAGCCAAACGCCTAACACCACTGCAAACAGGGAAGACGGTCAGGATGCAGACGCCCAGGGGATACGACCGGCTCGCAGTGGTCACGGGAGCTGCAGCACAACCCAACAGCTACCAGGTCCAGGTCAGGGATGCCACGTACACAAGGAACAGACGTCATCTGCTACTCACCCCGGAGACCTACACCCCTCATACACCAAGCCTCCCATCTAGCACCACTCCAGACCGACCAGCGGATCCACAGCCTGTCGCCGCCCAGCCAGAGGCGGCCCCAGCCCAGGAAGGCGTGATCATCACCCGCTCAGGAAGAGTATCGAGGCCCAACACCCTCTACAAAGACTACACCACCTAGACACTTCCACTCACTCACACTCACACACACCCACTCACTCACTCACTTAAAAAAATGTCACTGTTCATTCTTCATGCACGTTCTTATTCACATTAAGTTAATGAATTTGTAATATAGTTGAATATTGTTATTCTGGCATTCCTAACTTCCCCTCATGTGCCTTACCCTAATAGGAGCACTTAGGCTGTTCTTTTATCTGTCAAAACTGCCAACCTCCCCTGTTTGTTATACAGTGGCACCTCTACTTACGAATGTCTCTACATACGAAATTTTCAGGTTACGAGACGCCTCAACGGGAAAATATTGCCTCTAGTTACGAACAAAATTTCAGGATACGAAAGGCAAAAAAAGTACGCGCTCCTCGCAGCTCCCGTATTTTACCGAACGTAAACATACCTGTAGCTGCTCTGCCATTGGCTATCGCCTAGCATCTTCCTGGTATCCCACTGGCCACGAATGGATGCGTTTGGTTGATCTCGCTTTATCTTATTATTATTTACTATTCTTACTACTTTATTTTATCCTTCTTACCTCTTGTAAGACTGTTGACTGAACTACACAATTTAGAGAAAAAAAAATTGTTAACTGCCATGTTTATCACCATCTACGTTATAACTCTGTACTTTCACCTTGTTCTTAATAAAGTTTTGGGAAGAAAAAAAAACAACATCAACGATCAGCACGGTATTAAAACAAAAGGAAGCCCTTACAAGCCGATAAAAGCAAACGTCCTTGGATCGTTTCATCACAAAACGTCAGGCAAAAACCACTGATGAGACAGAACATGAACCAAAGAAGGCAAAAGGTGACGCCGACGCCGACGCCGACGATCGCAGTTAAAAGGTAAATGAACATAATTTTTATTATTCTTTCGCTTTTATTATTCTTTCTCTCATTTTAAACTCTCATTTTATGTTTATTGTGCAGTAATCTAATTGTAACATGTATTTGTTACATGTTTTGATGCGTTTTTACGATTTATAAAAAATTTATGCCCGAATTTTGGGGGGCTTGGAACGGATTACGGCATTTACATGTAAAACGCGCCTCTACTTACGAATTTTTCACGTTACGAGAATTCTTCCGGAACGAATTAAATTCGTAAGTAGAGGTACCACTGTACTTTATTGAGAGGGGGGATGTAGAATATGTAGAAAGAAAGTGGCTGACAGCACTTAGCCACTCCTTAAGATCTCAGTTGTTCATTGTAGAATATGTATGTGTGCCGCTGGGAATCTCGGGTATTCTGGCTACAGCTTGGAGAGCTAGCGGTACGCCTCTTGAGGGATGCACAAAATAAAGCTCGTACTCTGAACCTCACGTGAATTGCTGTGTATCTTCGACACTTCTACAGCCTGGCTTTTTAACTATGTGCCGATTGTATTTTTATGTGCTTTTATTGTCTACTTTGTTTTACTGTTTTATGTGCCTGTGTTTTTATTTTGTTTTTTACCATGTTAAGCACTTTGTGACTCTGTCTGTGAAAGGTGCTCTATAAATAAACTTATTATTATTATCTGATATCCCTCTATTGCCATCAGGGGAGCCTGCTCTTCATTAAGTCAAGTTTCAGAGACTGCGATAGCTGTAAATTTTCTGTCTAACTGTTTTAAATAGTCCTGAATCTGTGGAAAGTTTTTGTTAAGACTTCTGCTGTTGAAGTGTATTATTGATAGTTTACCATCTAGTTGCACTTGACTTTTGAATTGCTTTTCAGTGTAATATTCACAATGATTATGAATATTATTGAAAAAGTGGTTATCAGGATCAATATCATTCTCCATCTCTTGTAGTTTATGTTCAGCATAATGACATATTTTCAGAGTTTGAATTTCCTCACCCTGTGTCAAATGACTTCCTCCGACTGGGGATAATTGATGTCTACTAAAGTCAGTCATTAGTTTTTTTGTTTGTTTTGTTTAGTTTTTTTTTTTTTTTTAAAGGACATTGACATGGTATGTCAAAAGAACTGTTCTTGCCGTGTGTGTGGGTATGGATTATCATAGTCTCTTAATTTTCTTAATCAGTGTTCATCTATATTTATTTAAGTCAGTAATCTCTCTGATTATTATACTCTTTGCTTGCTCAGGTGTTCTATTTAGTTTGATCCAAACTCTACAGTTTCTTGTCCATGTTGCCTGTATCTTATTTTGTCTTTTCAGCATCTGTGCTTGCCGTGCTATTTCAGCATTAGTTTTTGTTAGATGTTCATTTAGGTAAACTTCTGTTCCCCGTAGCTTTCTGGCCTGCCTCAGTGTGTCATTCTTTACCCTTCTGTTCACAAAGCGCATCACAATTGATTTCTTTGTTTTATTATCCTTTCTGGGTAAAGCATAACAGGCTGAAATTGCATTTGCTTCGACCTTTATATTTCTACTATCAAGGAACTGAAGCACCTGGTTTTCCAGGGAGACTGATTCACTCAGGGGAGCCTCCTCACCTCTCATTCCTGCTGTAGCATGAGCATATGATTGATATTTAATGTCTAGTCCACTTATAATTAGATCATCCATACGAGAATATTGTTCAAGATCCTCGACGCGTCGCTCCAAGTCTGCAATTTTTTTGTCTTTTTCCTTAATTGTTAATTTTAATTCTCGGACTTCTTCCGTTAGCCCTAATATTTTGGCCTCTAGTCACAGTTCCTCTAGTAATGGAACTGAAAGGTGTTTTCGTGAAGTTTCTGTTTGTTTCAGTTTAGGTTTGTGCACACACCACCAGCTGTGGTTCCATTTCACCAACTTCAATTCACATCGAACTGTGAGTTGAATACATCCAATTAAACTGTCTTTGCTGCATTCTTGACATACGGAAAGAGGCACAGTTGAATTAATTCCTCTTGATGTGGAGCCACGTGTAAGTCGCTGCTCAGCAGAAAGTGGCCCCATGCAGCAAAAGCCATCAAACCACTTTACAGGGGCTGTCTCTGCTCCAGGAAGAGCGGAGTTGCTGCCACTGTGCAGTACTGCAGCACCCCTCCTCACAAACGCTTGCCTTATTAAATCAGTCACGCATTTCAGCCGCAGCCCATACATTGCAGCAAGTTCAGCAAATGGACGAAAGATGGGGGGTGGGGGGAAGTACGTTTAAATCAAGCGCGGTGTGTTGTGCCAGAAGAGGAGTATGTGTGTTTTAATGAGGCCTTTGCCCCTGTCGGCTCAAGGCGAACTCTGGGTCAGACATTTCTCAAACACCCCATGAGCTCATACAAACTGGGCTGTTCATGCTATGGTGCTGGAATTCTCAGATGTCATATGCACATTATTTTTCATTTACAATGTGCATACAGATTATTTAATTAAAATTCCCAAAGAAAGCAAGTTTTGTTTTGTTTTTTTAAATCCCATATTGGAGAAATCCCAACACAACACCTTTCATTTTTCATTATGCTTTAATCTGATATGTTTCAGCACTTTTTATTCTACATTTTATTGAGCAATAGACTTAAAGCAAAGTGAAATGGAAGTGGTACCACTGCCATTTTAAATATCTAGAAAGTATAAGAAAACATAATCCCAGCGCAATAACCAGCAGTCTCCTTTATCACATCTGTGCTGCTCCAAGGTATTATAGGGCGAAATGTTGCTGCAAGTGAGGAAGAGACAGAGGGGAAGACATGTAGTGGTAGAAAGCAGCAACAGAAAAAACATTTACATCTGCTTATGTAATCGCTGTTTCTTCTGCTAAACAGGGAAAAACAGTGAGCAAATTGTCAGTTATTTCTAATAGTTACACTCACTGGCCAAGAAGGCTCAAACTCGCCTCCATTTCCTCTGCAAACTGAGGAGAGCCACCCACCCCCATCATGTGCCCATTCTACCAAGGCACCATTGAGAGCATCCTCACCAGCTGCATCACGGTGTGGTGCAGAAGCTGCACCGCCTCCTGCTGGAAGACACTACAAGGTCATCGGTGCCCCTCTTCACCCCCTCTTGGACATCTACCTCACCTGTCTCACCCACAGGGCCATCAACATTGCAGGTAACACCTCCCACCCCTCAGAGTCCCTCTTCAGCCCTTGGGGAAAAGGTACGAGAGCCTCTGGACCCGCTCCACAAGACTGATAAACAGCTTTGTTCACCAGGCCATCAGGACCCTAAACTCTGTCAACTCACTCCGCCCCCCAACCGTAACGCACTCAAACACACAATAACTACCTCAGCTCTTTGCACAGAAAGACTGGCACACCAACAGTAGTACAGTGGTGTGAAAAAGTGTTTGTCCCCTTCCTGATTTCTCAGTTTTTTGTATTTGTCACACTTTGTTTCAGATCATCAAACAAATTTAAATATTAGACAACTATAGCACAAGTAAACACAAAAAGCAATTTTTAAATGAAGGTGTTTATTATTAAGGGTAAAAAAAAGCCAAACCTACATGGCCCTGTGTGAAAAAGTGATCCCCCCCCCCCCCACCACCACCACCGTTAAAACATAAATTAACTTTGGTTTATCACATCTTTGGAAAGCTGAGTCCAATTTCTCTAGCCACACCGAGGCCTGATTACTGCCACACCTGTTCTCAATCAAGAAATCACTTAAATAGGACCTGCCTGACAAAGTGAAGTCGACTGAAAGATTCTCAAAAGCTAGACATCATGCTGCGATCTAAAGAAAATCAGGAACAAATGAGAAACTAAGTAATTGAGATCTATCAGTATGGAAAAGGTTATAAAGCCATTTCTAAAGCTTTGGGACACCAGTGAACCACAGTGAGAGCCATTATCCACAAATGGCGAAAACATGGAACAGTGGTGAACCTTCCCAGGAATGGCCAGCCAATCAAAATTACCCCAAGAACGCAGTCACAACTCATCCAAGAGGTCACAAAAGACCCCACAACAACATCCAAAGAACTGCAGGCCTCACTTGCCTCAGTTAATATCAGTGTTCATGACTCCACCATAAGAATGAGACTGGGCAAAAATGGCCTGCATGGCAGAGTTCCAAGATGAAAACCACTGCTGAGCAAAAACAGCATAAAGGCTTGTCTCAGTTTTGCCAGAAAACATCTCGATGATCCCCAAGACTTTTGGGAAAATAGTCTGTGGACTGACGAGACAAAAGTTGAACTTTTTGGAAGGTGTGTGTCCCATCACATCTGGCGTAAAAGTAACACAGCATTTCAAAAAAGGAACATCATACCAACAGTAAAATATGGTGGTGGTAATGTGATGGTCTGGGGCTGTTTTGCTGCTTCAGGACCTGGAAGACTTGCTGCGGTAAATGGAACCCTGAATTCTGCTGTCTACCAAAAAATCCTGAAGGAGAATGTCCGGCCATCTGTTTTTGACCTCAAGCTGAAGCGCACTTGGGTTCTGCAGCAGGACAATGGTCCAAAACACACCAGCAAGTCCACCTCTGAATGTCTTAAGAAAAACAAAATGAAGACTTTGGAGTGACCTAGTCAAAGTCTTGACCTGAATTCGACTGAGATGCTGTGGCATAACCTTAAAAAGGTGGTTCATGCTTGAAAACCCTCCAATGTGGCTGAATTACAACAATTCTGCAAAGATGAGTGGACCAAAATTCCTCCACAGCGCTGTAAAAGACTCATTGCCAGTTATCGCAAACGCTTGATTGCAGTTGTTGCTGCTACGGGTGGCCCAACCAGTTATTAGGTTTAGGGGGCAATCACTTTTTCACACAGGGCCATGGAGGTTTGATTTTTTTTTTCCTTTAATAATAAACACCTTCATTTAAAAACAGCATTTTGTGTTTTCTTGTGTTAT
Source organism: Pholidichthys leucotaenia (assembly GCA_020510985.1). Classification (NCBI taxonomy): domain Eukaryota; kingdom Metazoa; phylum Chordata; class Actinopteri; order Cichliformes; family Pholidichthyidae; genus Pholidichthys; species Pholidichthys leucotaenia. The sequence goes on along the minus strand of CM035842.1, from coordinate 21,846,121 downwards.
CTTTGTCTAATATTTAAATTTGTTTGATCTGAAACATTTAAGTGTGACAAACGTACAAAAAAAGAGAAATCAGGAAGGGGGCAAACACTTTTTCACACCACTGTATATGTCAGTGTGATGATGATGATTCCCAGCTGGCTGCGTCATCACGCCACTCATTGTTATAAATTCCCTTCATAACAAACGTGGCACATTCAGGTATCTGGAAATTGTACCCAAAGATGAACCAGATGGGGGGGGGGGGGGGGGTTATTGAAGAAAATTTTACAAAAAAAGTGGCAAAGAACAAATTATGAACACATTATAAACAAGGCACCATGGAGGTGAATACATGGAGTGTGAAGCCTATTAAACAGATATGGTGTATAGCATATAACCTAAAACTAACTAAAGGGATAACCTGAAAATAAATAAATTATAAGGATTGGTATAGTAACGCCGCCACCGAGGACATAGTCCAAGGACGAATAATTTTTTCACACATAAGGAGTTGTTCAGAACTCCTTTTAAGAACTTATACAAAGATTTAGAGTGATGATAAGTCAGTGGCGGTAATGCACCTGTAAGCTGGTTGCCAACCGCCAATCAAATCTAAAAGAAGAAGAAGAAGGCATCATCATCTGAGCTTTCCTAAACTGTTTAGTGATCTTTCTGTATGTAAACGTTTCACTTTGAAGAAAGTAATAAAAAAAAAAATGTCTAAAAAAATGATGAAGCAAATATAATTTTCTTCTCATTTTTATTTATATTTAAAGTTAGACAATGAGCGGAAAAAAAAAAGGTTATGTGTCTTTTTATTGTGTATGTAAATATCTGGTTTCATCTGTATGGGGGAGTATTTTTCAATGTGGTTTACTTTTCAACCACAGGGATCTAAGCGCTGCAAGAAGTGTGTGGACCAAAGGGGACTATGAACTTTTCAGCCGCCCCTCATATGTGGAAATAGGTAAAAAGTCCCATCAACAAAGTTAAAATAGCAGGACAGCCTTGGCTGCATTGAGTGTTTCCATGGAAACAAATGAGACAACATTATCCAGTGTGCAAATGTAGTAGGAGTCAGTGCAAGTCTACATCTGGGAAGGAGTTTTTCAGTGTTGTTTTTAGAGCTCAAAAAATGTGTTTTAAGTGTGAATAAAATGTGAAAACCAAGTATAAACAGCTATGTTTTTTTAATGCATGTGGATAAGGCCACAGCTGATTTTCTTTTACTAATAAAGATGAAAAAAGATTAAACCAACACAAGTTGTGATCATTACAGAGACAAAAGAAAAATGTTGACAAAAGAATGTTGTTGTTTTTTTTAAGGAAAACTACAAATATGAAGCCTCCTGGACACGTCCCACTTGAGGTGTTTTGGGCACGTCCCACTGAGAGGAGACCCTGTGGCAGACCCAGGACACGCTACAGAGACTATGTCTCATAGCTGGCATGGGAACGCCCTGTTGTCCCCTCTGAAGAGCTGGAGGAGATGGTTGGGGAGAGGGAAGTCTGGGCTTCTCTACTTGGACTGATGGATGGATGGATGAACAGTCAATCACAATCTGCTACGTCATCAAAACAACCGTACAGCCAACCATTTGTGTGACTTCATGAAGAGCCAATCTGAGAACCCGAGCACTCTGTGACCTGCACCGGAAGAGAACTGGCTGGCAGTGGTATGCAGAAGTATGTCATCCTACATTGTACAAGTACTCACGTCAAACTGGAAGAAAATTTGACCACCTCACTGGCTCCTCAAATCATCACTGACTGTAGAAACTTCTTACTGGACCTCAAGCAATTTGGATTCTGTGTTGCCCCACTCCTCCTCCAGACTCTTGGACTTTGATTTCCAAATGAAAGGACTTTGCACCTCATTTGAGGAGCCATGTCATCTGCTGGTGCTGGTCCACTGTGTTTTAACAAGTCCAAAGTTAGCGCAGCCATCTACTAGGAAATTTTTAGAGCACTTCATGCTTCTCTCTTCTCGCTGCTTTATGGAGATGCTGGTTTCATTTTCCAGCAAGACTTGGCAGCTGCCCACACTAGATATTCCCATATTAACAATGAGCAGCACGGACGTGATGGTGCAGAGGCACGGATGACATTATCCCGCCGTGCCTATATTAGGGGACTGATGACGGGAGACGTGGGATGATGGGTTTTATTGTGGAGTACAGTGTGATGACACTACCTTCCGGGTGCGCCATCACACCACCCTATAAATAGGGGCGTCCACTATCTTGGGCTTCCTCTTGCCCGGATGACCCCACATTGTATAGCACCTGCTGTGTAGCAACCAGTACATTAATAAAGTACTGTTCCAGTGCAACCTCTCATCCGTCTCCCTTTGTGCCAGATTTGTGAACATAACATTTGTCGACTGAGGATTAACCAATGGAGGCGTGCGTAACACCACTGTGGCCTTTCCTGGAGCTTCCCGGGGAGCCACTGGTCCCGTGGCCCTGCTGGGTGGAGGCTTTTGAAAACTACCTCACAGCGTTAGACTGAGGGAAGCTGGATAAGGTGAGAACACGAGCGCTGCTTGTCCACAACCTCAGCATTGAAGGCCAGAGGATTCTACGGACGTTTGGCACAACAGACTCATATGAGGACGTCATGGAGCTAATGGCTAACCACTTCACCACTCCAGACAGCGTGATGGTACGATGGATTCGGTTTTGCCAGAGACGCCAGGGAGTCGGTGAGTCCATTCAACAGTTTGTCGCTGACCTAAGACAGGTAGCCAGTGTGTGCTGGTTTGGGCCATTAGAGGACGAGATGGTGCGGGATCAATTGGCCGAGCACATGTGTAGTGCCACGATACGGGCTAGATTGCTAATGGCGCCCAATGACTTAGCACTAGCTAGGGCAGTTGAGCTAGCTCTTCAGCTAGAGGCCATGGATAAGCTAGCCTCAGAGCTAAATTGGTGCCAGTCTCAGAAGACACCAGAAGGGATGACGTCGGTGAATGCAGTGGACTCAGAGAACGAAGGGAGCATGGCGGATGACTATGAGGGGTATGCAGTGAGCTGTAGGTCTACTCCGAGGAACCCTGTCTGTGGGGGTTGTGGGTCCCCGATGCACCAGAGTTTTGCGCGAGCATGCCCGGCAAGAGGGAAGCGGTGCAGCAAGTGTGGGTGCATGAATCATTTCGCCAGCAAGTGTCAGTCCCCAGCATCGTGGAGCCCACCAAGTAGACGAGCCCTCCCTCCTATGAAGACCATCCACTCGGTGAGCACTAAAGCCAATGGGCTTTTCTACTGCATTGTGGAATTGAACGGTGTAGCTTTGCCATTAATACTCGACACAGCGGCGGTGCGGTCGGTGCTAAATTGGGCCATGGTAAAAAAGGTTTTTTCCCCACCACAGGATCAGGAAAAACCCGGCGCCATTGTATGGCTCTGGCAGTGGTAGACTGTGGAATGTTGGGACTGTGGAGTTGACTACTCACTATAACAACGAAGCAGTGCATGACTTCTTGTTACAGGTAACAACAACGTGTGTGACAATATTATAGGGTGTGACCTGTTCTATGGACTGGGTTTCGCCATTAAGGACAGTGCTGGAATCGAGTGGTCCGGATGTGGACGGTGGAGCTCGCCAGACCCAGTGGATGATGTCGTAGTGTGGGATGAGGTACCTGCTGGTGGTGCTGGAACCGAAGCACACATTTCTGACACTCGGAAGGACATCTGCTCAGTGGAGGAACCGGACGACTCCAGTGCACGCGCTCGGCCAGCTATTTTGGGAGCGACTGAGCTAGCGAGTGGAGTGTCCATTCCGATGGGTGACACCAGGGAAGCATCGGACAAAGTCAAGCTTTGGATGACGACGGATGAGGGGTCCACTACAAAGGCAGTGGCTACTGTGCCGCTGTGGTGTTACGACGGCACTTAACGGGAGAACGATACAGAGCTGCCGAAACTACAGCAGCACATTAGAACAAGCAAGAAGCCGCTCTGGGTCATGGACTGGATTCGGGTTAGTGCCGAGGAGAGACTGGGGTGATGACTGGCTGGATCGCAGCTGGAGGGACATCGGGCGCCCCTGAGGATTGTGGCAAAGTTGGGAGTGACATGCTTCCGGCTGGCAGACGGCTTGATCCGACACGCAAACCAGCTGCGGCGTGTCCCAGTGGACAGTCCGAGTGACGAGCCTACGCAGGAGTCGGTGAAGGTGGTGGGAGACCCAAACTCTTGTGTTTTGAAGATTGGCCCTTACCCTGGAGGCCTGCCACCTCCAGGGGCGCGTCCGTGGCGGGGCTGCTGCAGGGTCCCCCAAGCAGACCCTGTCTTGCCATGGGAGACTGTGAAAAAGAAACTATGGAGTCTTTATGTAGGAGCACGGCCGGTCTATCGGTAAAAGTGGCAGAATAAACCACTTGGCCGTGCAGGCCGTGTAGCAGTCCACCTACCGGCCCTAGTTCTAGTGTTCTTATTTATGTTGTTGTTTAATGTGTTTGTTGGGGGTTTTATCTGTTAAATTTGGGTGGGTTTAATTAGGCGTGTTTTTTCTACTTTATAAAGGGGGAACTGTAGAGGAGCTTGGCAATGAAGAGGCGATTTGGTTTAAAAGCAAAGTTTTAATATTCAGCTCTTCTAACAAGTCTCATCTGGTGCAGAGAGCGGCAGAAGGGAAAGAGAGACAGAATCTCTCCAACTCACTCATTATATACATGCACACAACAAAAGACATGCATAACAAAGGCTGACATCCCTCATTATCTTAATTCCCCCCATTGTCTTGGTATTTCCTCTCCTCGCCTTGGGAGGTGATGGTACTTCCTCTTCTCGCCTTGGGGGGTGAGGGTGGCTTGTCCGGTCTCCTCCGCCGCGTCCGGGAACGTCTTTGTTCTTCGCTCGGCAGGTGAGAGCCCTTTGTCCTTTCAGAGGTGTTGAGTCTTTTACATATGTAATTACCAAACATTTCCACATGCTTTAACATATATAGGTTATGGAATATATGGTTAATATAGACCACAGGCCCCCCAAACAACTAAGAAAAGACAACAGGAAGGTTCACAGTCTAAGATAGTTATTATGACATACTAAGTGTTACATCTGTTGCCACAGAAGAAACTTCCCAGCAGCCATGCTCCTAAGAGAGTTCAGTGGTAATTATAACAGCATAGTAAAATCATAAGTCAGTCCTAAACTGTTGCAGCACAATTAGTGAATAATTGTGGAGTGGTTGGTATCAGTCCCTGTGCTGTCTGGGTTTTAATCTTCTCCCAAAACTGCTGTAGGTTGGTTTAGGCGTCCTGCTGGGACCTTCTTGTGAGGAATCTGCAGTGTGGGAAGGAGAGAGGTTATTTGTTCCCTGCCTGGGGGCTGAGTCTTTTCTCTTGGGGGGTCTACCTCGCCGAGGTGCTCTCGCCAACTGTGCAGGCTCGTCTTTCAACAAGAAGGCAGGTTTAAGTCTGTCAATGCTGACTGTTTCTTTTCTATCCCCAAAATCAAGCACAAAGTGTTTATCCCAGTGTTCCAGCACTCTGAATGGCCCATCGAATGCTGGGCGCAAAGTTGGTTTTAAAGCTTCATGCTTAACAAAAACTAACTCAGCATTTTTTAAAGTTTGAGGGACAAAAACCCGTGGGAAGGAGTGATGGGCTGGACCGGGGAGAGAGCCCGGTCCGTTGCTGCCTAAAAACCTTGGGACTGGAAGGTGCCCTGGCTCTGGGTTCTCTGGTAAAAATTCACCTGGGAGCCTGAGAGGTTGTGCAAACACTAATTCTGCGGGAGAGGCGTCTAGATCCTCTTTAGGCGCAGCACGCAACCCCAATAAAACCCAGGGAAGTTTATTTACCCAATTTGTGTCCGTTAGTGAGGCTCTGAGGGCGGCCTTTAAAGACCTGTGAAAACGCTCACATAACCCATTAGCCTGAGGGTGCTAAGCGGTGGTGCGATGAATTGTTGCCCCTAAGCTGTTGGACATGGCTGACCAGAGCTCTGAGACAAATTGAGGCCCCCTATCGGACGTGATGTCCGATGGGACGCCGAAACGTGCCACCCAGTTTGTCAGAAAAACGCGAGCGACTTCCTCCGCTGTGGTTGCCGCTAGAGGGACTGCCTCTGGCCAGCGTGTGGTGCGGTCTATCATTGTTAACAGGTGTGTGAAACCTTGGGAGGAAGGTAGTGGCCCCACGAGGTCGACATGAATGTGGTCGAACCTTCTAGCAGGGATTGGGAAAGGCTCCAGAGGGGCTTTTGTGTGTCTGTGTATTTTGGCGCGCTGACAAGAAATGCAAGTTTTTGCCCATTCTTTTACGTTTTTGCGCAGGCCTGGCCACACAAACTTTTCGGCGACCATTTTAACCAAGGCGCGCACACCTGGGTGCGCGAGGGAGTGAATTGCGTCGAAAATACGGCGGCGCCATGTAGCTGGTACTAACGGGCGAGGTCGGCCGGTTGAAACATCGCATATTAGGGGGGGCACGCCGTCGCGTAAACCCTTTTTCTCCAGCCTTAACCCTGTTGGTCCAGACAGGAGTGCGCGCACGTCCGCGTCACTGCTTTGTTCCTCCGCCATGGCTGCATAATCTATCCCTGCATGGATAGGTGCTGCGTATGTGTCTGCATTAGTGAAGAGTTCTGCTGCTGAGGCAGTATAATCTGTCTCCTCGCGCTCTGGTGGTGTCACAGCGCGAGAGAGACAGTCTGCCACTACGTTAAGTTTGCCTGCCACGTGTCGAATGTCTGTGGTGAACTCTGAAATCGCAGCTAGCTGTCTTTGCTGTCTGCCTGACCATGGTTCTGAAATTTTAGCCATAGCAAAGGTGAGCGGTTTATGGTCTACAAAAGCCGTGAAACTCCGCCCTTCCAACCAGAACTGGAAGTAGCGGATGGATAAATGAAGCGCCAGCAGCTCTCTGTCGAAAGTGCTGTATTTACGTTCAGTTTGGTTTAGCGATTTGCTAAAGAATGCTAAAGGTTGCCAGACCCCGCTGACAAGTTGTTCTACAACTGCCCCTATAGCTAGGTCTGAAGCATCTGTGGTTAGTGCAATGCGGACCAAGGGATCTGGGTGAACTAACAATGTGGCGTTAGCTAGGGCGCTTTTTACTTCCGCGAAAGCGCGTTCGCGCTCCGGGGTCCATTCGACCGTGTTGGAAGCTTTCTTTTTTTTGAGCGCGTCATATAGGGGCTGCATGAGCTGAGCTGCGTGGGGGAGGAAGCGGTTGTAAAAATTAAAAAATTAAATTAAATTAAATCACCCTTATTGTCATTCAACCGTACAACCAATCATGTACAGTAGAACGAGATTGTGCTTTACCTATCTACAGTGTAAATCACACACACCCCAGTGCAGAATCAGAGGGCCGCTGCCATGCAAGGCGCCGCCACAGATTTCCCTCCTCCCTTCCATTATTGCTGAGCACCAAGCTGGACGGCAGGAAGTTCCACTTTTATATGGTCTTTGGCATGACCCGGCCGGGATTTGAACCCCTGCCTCCCGGGTGTGGGGCGGATGCTCTACCAACTGAGCCACCACTCCGGTAAGTTAACCATCATAAAATTAACCATCCCTAAAAATTCCTGTAGCGATTTGACCGTTTGTGGCCGTGGAAAACTTTCTATCGCATGAACTTTGTCTGGAAGTGGAACTGCCCCCTTCGGAGAGACTTTGTGTCCTAAAAAATCAATTTGTGACACGCCGAATTTGCATTTGGCTGGATTGATTATTAGCCCGTGCTCTTCTAGCCTCTAAAAAACCGTAGTGAGGTGCTGCTCGTGTTCTTCCTCAGACGAGCTGGCTACCAGCATGTCGTCGAGGTAGACAAAAACAAAAGGGAGGTCGCGTAGGACCGCGTCCATCATTCGCTGAAAAGTTTGAGCAGTGCCTTTGAGGCCGAAAGGCATTCGCAGGAATTCAAAAAGGCCGAAAGGGGTTATTACCGCTGTTTTAGGAATGTCCTCTGCTCGGACTTGGACTTGGTGATAACCGCGGACTAATTCTATTTTTGAAAAAATGCGCGCACCCGCTAGATGTAGTGAAAAATCTTGAATGTGAGGGATTGGATAACGGTCATGCGCTGTAGCGTTGTTTAATCTGCGGTAATCTCCGCACGGTCTCCAAGAACCATCGGATTTCGGAACCATGTGAAGTGGTGAGGCCCAGGGGCTCTTCGAGCGTCTAACAATGCCCAATTTTTCAAGAGTTGTAAACTCATCCCGTGCTATGTTGAGCTTGGCCGCGTCTAAGCGGCGAGCTTTGGCAAAAACGGGAGGTCCCGTTGTGGGAATGAAGTGTTCCACCCCGTGTTTAGCCACAGTGGCTGAGAATTTGGGGATTGTGAGTGCTGGAAATTGGGTGAGGAGTTGCTCAAACTTACCTCCTGCCGTGGTGACGTTGGCCTGCACAGGTGGTGGAAAAACTCGGGCTGAGCATGGAATAGAAGCAAAAGACAGTGCATTAACCAGGCGCCTATTTGCTAGATCCACTAATAACCCATGTGCACACAAAAAATCTGCGCCTAACAAGTTAAAACTCACCGCCGCTACAACAAATGTCCATCTGTAGCTGCGGCCGTAGATGAGGAGGTGCAGGCTCTTTTCACCGAACGTGTCAATGTTAGAGCCATTGGCTGCCACGGCTCCGTTGCCCCGGGTGCCCATGGCTCGATCTGCGTGGGAGGGCATGACGAAACTCAGCTGAGCTCCTGTGTCGATGAGGAACTGCTTGCCTGTGTGTCCATCCGTCACGTACAAAAGCTTATTTTTCTCGCCGAGAACCGCTGCTGTTAACGGCTCTCGGCTTTGGCATTTCCCGAAATCGTAAATTTGCAGAGGGGAACGCATTTGCGGGCCTTCTCGGCGAAACGGTGGTGATAATAACAGACGTCGCTCTGTCTGTTACATTTTGGCCGCGTCGCTGTCACCGTGGCCTGGGTCTGCTCCATGGGTTGTGGCTCCTCGTGGCTCGGGGCGTCGGCTTTGAGGTCTGCGGATGCTGCTGTGGGTGTCAGCTCCTTGCAGGCGTTGACGAGCCGATGAGCTTCGCTGGCCAGTGTGCGGAAGTCTTGGTGGGTGTTGCACTTCATGCTGGCGAGTGTCCCTCTCATGTGTGGCGGCAGCATGCTGAGGAAAATAAACTGGAAGAGGAAGTTGTCATTGTCCTCCTCCTTGAGCTGCAGCAAATCCTCCATGAGGGCCTTCGGTTTGCACCCTCTGTGGCCGTAGACCGCCAGGATCTTCTCGGCTCTTTCTTCCGCTGATGGGACGTAGTTCGCCACGATGGTTGCTTTGAGCGTCTCATATTTGTCCCGGGCCGGTGGTCGCCGGATCATGCTCTGCACACACTTCGAAGTGGCGGGGTCGAGTTTGGAGACGATATGATAAAATTTAGTATCGTCAGCCGTGATGCCCGCCAGTGTAAATTGGGCTTCAGCCTGCTGAAACCAAGAGGCGGGGTCTTCTTGCCAGAAGTCTGGCAGCTTGACAGCGACGGCGTTCGTGCACACCATCACTGCTGTGCCCGCCGGGTGAGTGTGCCTTGCCTCGGCTCTCACGGCTGTGCTGGTGCTCGGTTGAGCCCTCTCAACCTCTTCTGCCGGGGGGAACAGCTGTCCATCTGCTCCCTCGTCTGCGTGGCTGCTGGCGTCTGCCTGAGTCGCCGCGGATGAGTCAATTGCGGGAGAACGCCTCCGGTCCATACTCGCGTCAAGTTCACCAGTGTAGAGGAGCTTGGCAATGAAGAGGCGATTTGGTTTAAAAGCAAAGTTTTAATATTCAGCTCTTCTAACAAGTCTCATCTGGTGCAGAGAGCGGCAGAAGGGAAAGAGAGACAGAATCTCTCCAACTCACTCATTATATACATGCACACAACAAAAGACATGCATAACAAAGGCTGACATCCCTCATTATCTTAATCCCCCCATTGTCTTGGTATTCCCTCTCCTCGCCTTGGGAGGTGATGGTACTTCCTCTCCTCGCCTTGGGGGGTGAGGGTGGCTCGTCCGGTCTCCTCCGCTGCGTCCGGGAACGTCTTTGTTCTTCGCTAGGCGGGTGAGAGCCCTTTGTCCTTTCAGAGGTGTTGAGTCTTTTACATATGTAATTACCAAACATTTCCACATGCTTTAACATATGTAGGTTATGGAATATATGGTTAATATAGACCACAGGGACAATGTAATGATGGTTTTTATTGTGGAGTACGGTGTGATGACGCAGCCTTCCGGGTGCGCCATCACACCGCCCTATAAATAGAGGTGTCCACCATTTTGGGCTTCCTCTTACTTGGACGACCCCACACTGTATAGCACCTGCTGTGTAGCAACTAGTATATTAATAAAGTACTGTTCCAATGCAACCTCTTGTCCGTCTCCCTTTGTGCCAGGTTTGTGGACATAACAAGATGGCCTCTTTGGCGCGCCGCCTCTAGCCAACACACCACCCTGTACTAGCTCCCGTTTAGCTTAGTAGCTACTATACTGTAACACGTGCTGTTCGCAGTGTCTGTTTAATAAACCATCGTTCAGTACAGCTCCTGCCTCTGCTGTCCTAATTCCACACATAACAGGTATAACTGTGCTTGATTGGCCAGCAAACTTGCCTTGCCATAGAGAATCTATGGAATATTGTCAAGAGGAAGATGAGACACCAGACCCAACAATGCAGACGAGCTGAAGGCCACTATCAAAGCAACCTGGGCCTCGTAGCACCTCAGCAGCGCCACAGACTGATCGCCTTCATGTCACTCTGCAGTCTGCATTGATGCAAGCCATGCAAAAGGAGCCCTGACCAAGTATATGAACATACTTTTCAGTAGGCCAATATCTCTATTAAAAATTCACTTTTTGAACTGATCTTTTGTAATATTCTAATTTTTTGAGAAACTGAATTTTGGATTTTCATTAGCTGTAAGCCATAATGACCAAAATTAAAAGAAGCAAACGCTTGAAATATATCACTGTGTGTAATGAATCTATATAATATGAGTTTCCCTTCTTGAGCTGAATTAGTGAAATAAATTGTCGACAATATTCTGATTTATTGAGCTGCACCTCTTCACTTTGTCCACCAAGTGGCGCTGTAGTCAGACGCGCTTCCTCGTCTGAAACACTGTGGGGACTCTGTGCATGTGATGTGACAGCGCTGAGCGCTTTGCCAAATTCTGCACAGTCATTCTGAGCAGTCTCGCCCTGTGAGGCTGACACGGTTATTAGCAGAGTAAATGACAGCGCAGCTCGGTTCTAAACCCAGGCTCACCTCTGTGGGATGTGTGTGATTAAAGGGAAATAAGCAGCAAGCCTGCCCCACTTCACTATTAATTTCAGGCTTTGAAGCAGCCAATAGTAGAAGTGCGCACTTCTGATATGGAGCCTATCAAACCCGTTCCCGATTAAAAAAAAACAACAAAACTCTGGCGTTTCTCCTGGACAGCTTAATATCATAAATTATGTGAATATAAGCAAATAACCCGATTCAAACAGAACGCTGCAGTGTGTCCTCTGTTTTTAAGTTTTATGCATTTATATTTATTTCGTTTCAATCAAGTGCCACTGCCTGGTGCAATGCGGGTCCCATTTAGCCAATGGGCGCCGCCGACACATGGAGCATAATATTGCAGGTCTGCCGCGGCCAATCAGAGACGCCGTGACACTCGGGCAGAGCAAACTCTTCAGCGTTAGGGCGAGCTTCCTACAGTCGGTGGTATCCTTCCGCGGAGCTGCACACTAGTACTTTCTGTTGTTGAGGAGGGGGTGATAACCGGTGTAGATTAAAAAAAAAAAAAGATGTCTGAATGATGAATCATTTGTATTTACCGCGCATTTATGTATAAAAAAAATTCTTAGAATTAAAGTATTTTTCCAAGGCTGTGAAAGTTAATGTGGAATTATGAATTTCATTATGAAATCTTTATAACGGTCTTCCATCTACATATGGGCTTGTTCATATAAAGTAGTGCCAATCAAAATGAGGAAGCTAATTAATATGAGTGGAATCGGGTTTGGGAAAACGTGTGGGGCAACCTCGGCAGCTGTGCGGGCGTTTGTGTTTGTACCCCGCTGACTGACTGCTGCAACGGCCCCGAATTGAAAATCAGGAAGTGAGTGATCAGCGCTGTAACCCGGCGGCGGATGGATACACAGACACCCCCCCCCCCTCCCCATCCTGGCCGTGTCCAATATACACAGAGCTTAGCCGCCAGTGGAAGTCCATCCGACGAACGGCCGCTTCGCTAGTCTGCCGCCACAAGCACACAACCCATCCGATATGGTACGTATTCTCATTCATTCTGGATTCTGGTAGTGGTGGGGTAAATGTTTCATTAGGTGAAGGCTGCAGAACAAAGCTTTGGTGTATTTTAACCGATTTGTTTTTCGACTTGGACAGCTAGCTCGTGGCGTGCGTGGAATAGGCGGAAAACGCCCGCGAGGCGCATTTTTAGCTAGTGCCCGGGGTCCCAGAAACTGCCGCTGATTATGTCTTTAGTGCGTCTTTCCGCCTGAAATTATTATCACACGTTATGTGGTGGTATGTGCTCCACGGCTGAATATTGAATATAATATATAATATTGAATATTGGTCGGGTGGCTCCCGGTCCATGTGTCCGCATGCTGCAGCTCCCGTGGGTTCTTGGACTGGTTGACTAGTGTAACTACCGGGCTATTCTGGGTCCTAACCGTCTCATTCTGAAGCTCTCGGCGTGTAAAGGACATTTCATCGTCCGCATTGGTAATAGTAGCGTGTACGTATGTCCGAGATTCATGTTATCTTCACATGTAAAGCCTCTCACGACAGGAAGGCAGTGTGGTTTCCTTCCTTCCTTTTTTTTTTTTTTTTTTTTTTTAAGTTGCACCATCTTGCCGCTTATGATGATGTGGAATCGCAGCTATTGTTTATCATCGGCGTGTTCCGCAACGGAAACTGACCATATTCTGTAATTGCTCAGTTTTAAGCTAAATTTGGAAAGCATCCGATGTCCTGCAATGGGGTGACAAGACTGCAGGCGTACCTCTCATCTCTTTGTGTTCATGTCTGCTAATTTGGTTGTGTTCTTTGCAAATTTTTTTTGATGCTATGCAAAAACGTGGCACCGTGTGCTCAAGTGTCCAAGAAGCTCTTTGCAGCTCTGACCACCACAACACAGCATCAGCACCTCTCAAGTGGAATTCTCGTTTGTGAAAGGTGCTTATGCCCATTTTTAATTTAACCATATTAACATGCTTTCTGACCAAGCTAGTACTCACTGTTCCAGATTTTTAAGCCACCCTCACATAGCCATCTAATGGAAGTCCCTCTGTTGGTGCTGTGGAAAAGTGGAAGTACTCTGCATGTGGAAATGTGGCTTTCAGGATAATCCATTATAAATCTTGATGGCTCATTAATGCCCTGTCAAGAATCTGTGGTCCCATTGCCCCAATCACATATCGCTGTATATGGTAACAGAGCTATGGTGCAGTAATTGGATTGTTTTGGTGTTAGCCTGTGCATCAGCATCCTTAAAAAAATTAATCGGGGAGCATAAGCCTCTTGTCTGCATCAGTACAACCACTGAGGTGGAAGCAGGCTCTCCCATTGAGATGGAAGTATCAAATAAGTAGTCGGAGCATGCTAGGGCTGTATCTTGTTACCTGTTACGCTGTTGTTTGCAGATGCATGTTTAGTACCTGAAAAGACACTTGATCGACTGCAGTGAATAATTTATATGCTTGGCGGCAACACTTAGCCATGTCCCAGGTTCGCTGCTTCTCTAGGAGCAATAGAGCCCCATCTTTTGGTACAGCTGAGTACTAATCAGTCAGCTACACCTAGGACCATATGGTGGACGGGCCTTGTTTGAAACCTGGTGTTGTTTACATGGTCCTCCCTCCCAGACACATCTCAACCCTGAGGCCTCTAGGTCCATCCTGAAAATAAGGAGGGATTAAGCGGAAGAAGATGAATGAATGGATGCTTCCATAGAAAAGAACTCTGTGTTCTCCGTTGGATGCAAGTGTGCATATGCATGTCACACTCATCTGTCAAAGTGACAGCTGGTTCTGCACCTTTCACTTGGTGGATATAGGGATGTTGCTTCAGGAATTGTTTAAGAGCCACACAGTGACGTGAATGGCATAGACTTCTTGAAGAGGATAATTGTCGACCTCCTCTTGTGCCATTTTGCATCCCCTGTCTAATTAAACTTAAGTGTGAACAGAAGCAGGTGAAATGGCATCAAGTGAGAGCTAAAAGATATTCCTCACTGGCTCATTGGACATATCTCCTGCCATGCACAGTCCTGTTTGGCATGCTTCGCAAAGGCAGGCTGCCCAGGCAACAGTGGGAGTGGTTGGCCCACTCATGCCAGTGAGCCAGCACCAACAGAGAGCATCCCCACATGCATGTTCCTCTCCTCCTGCAAGCTGTTTTTTGTAAGACCTGAAGCTGGCAACAAGCAAGACACTTAAGCACGGTGAATCACGGGGATTTTCCTAAGAACATTCTGTCACATATAGCGGGGCGGAAAATGGACAACCAAAAAGGGTCTGGAAGAGGAAGCATTGATCAAAGGGGGGGGGGGGGTAATGTTGTGACTGCAGCACTACAAGGCCCCAACAGCTTGGCCCTGAGCCAAGGGAGGATCCATAGTACTGAGTCACCAAAGCCCACACCCTGGCCATTTACAGAATCAACGGGAGACAGAAAGAGAGATGGCAAAAATGGTGATGGAAGGACAACCGTCAATGCAAGGGTTAAAGATATGAGGAAGGAGTTCTAAAATGCCCAGATGAGACTGGGGGGGGCGGGGGAGGGGAATCGGTCAAGCTAAGTGACATGTCTGCATTGGAACGGGTGCCTTTGTCTCCTGACACTTCCCTTTCTCACAGATGGGAATAGAGACAGTGAGGGAGGCAGAGCAGGTTATTGAATCATGTCAGCTAATCGTATGATGGGTGCTGAAGCCCTGCAAACCTCTCGCTGACAGGATCAATGAGACCTGAGCATGCTGCTACACAGGTCACAAAGAAAAGTCTTTTTATTTGTGTAGAGTTAAAGGTCAGCTCAGTGTCACCTGGTGACTTACTGAACCTTATCCATTCTTAAAGCAACACTGTAACATTTTCACCTTAGAAATAATGTTACCACAATTGGGCCTGTAACAATAACTAACTCAATTATTCTTATGATATGAAAACATGAACTCTTGAGTTTTATGGCCTTGATATATCGCCATTTACGTGTGTCTTTCGTTATGTAATCCGACAACATTTCAGCCAGTTGCACTTCTGTTTCTCTGCTGTCAGTCAGCTTGTTCCTTGTGGGAGGTAGTACTTATACAGGAGGAACAGCAAGAAAAAGTGAAGCGGCAAGTTGCAGGCTCCACACAATATAGTTTGTCTCAACTGAGCCTAAAAATCTGCTTCTGATGCTTCTGATGGCTTCATGCAGCAAAGCCCTAGGTTTTTGCTCGATTGGAGAGGTCGGCTTCAGTTCTGGCTTGGCTACTCTTGTAACACCCGTGTTTACACTAACTAACTAACTAACCTGCACTTATATAGCGCTTTTCTAGTCACAAAGACCACTATATGATGAATAATCCATGCAGCTATTCTTACTGTCGGTCATTTTACAATACTGCTTCTGTCTGAGAAAGCTCTACCGGTGGAAAAAAATAAAACAACCCAAAATGAACCATAAGGTCCATGCAGTTGAAGTGTTCACTGTGTGTTTCTCAATTGTGGTGTTTGAGATTGTGCTTCAAGTAAAGAAACGATGCTTACCGAAGACATAGGCCACGTATCTTGGTTGTCCATGGCAACATATTAACTGTAGTGGCGCTGGTGCTTGCGCTCAGCTGTGCATGAGTGCAGGACCACTCGTGCCTATATTTCCAGATGACTGCACAGTTGCAAGAAGTTTGGAAGAATGAATTGATTTCAAAGCCGAATGCCACAGCTCCAGTGTGGGGGCATTTTGGATTGAAGCTGAATGAGTGAGGAAAGCTGGTATATCACTGATGGAAAAGTATAAAAACGTCAATTGCCTATGTCTTGTAAAATAGTTGCAACAAAAACTGGCAATACAGCTAACCTGAAAATGCATTTAAAACATGTTCATCCCACATTTTTTCCAGCTGGGAACAAAAACTTTATTTAGCATTATTTATTTGGGATATTTTAAATATTTTTTTTTCCACATTTCTATTCCAGTGTTTAATAATGTTCATAAAACAGTTCAGTGTTCTTTTTCAATGCTTTACATCGATTATCATTTTATTTCTTTATCTGTGGAATAAAACGGTCTTCATGATGTCAACAATGGTATCATTTATCATTGTAATTTTAGGGAAAATTTATCCATCAAAATTTGTTGCCGTTACAGGTTTAACCACAGTCATTTTTTTTTTTTTTTTGATGGTACATCAACCTCTCATAAGGTGAATGTCATTTCCACCATAGCCTGAGTTGGTCTGAATCATCTGCAACAGCACTACAGAACTTTACTGTTTCTGGTAGGAACGATGAAGAGTACAACTGGCACGTTTTACAACCTGTGTCCAGTTAGCCAATGGTAGGGCACAACTTTTTCTTTGTGTACTTCTGTTTTTCGCTTATTCAAACAATGCCTTCAGACAGCAGGTGGATTATGATGGAGTCGAAGCCAATAAATGTTGAACATCAGCAACTTCTCTATGAGGAGAGGGAATATGTTGGGAGAGATGATGTGTACAATTGCTGCAATTTGACAGTCTTTGCACCTGGGCGAGGATAAGTCAGACAGATGTTCATTTCCGCAAACGTCCTTGGTTAATTTCTCTTCAGTTTGCTCCATTGTTTATCCAACTTGGTGTACTTGTGCTGTAATTCTGTTACTTGGCTTCATGTGTTTCAGATGCCGTTATCATTAGTTGATAGATTCTGAAACGATTGACTAAAGAGTTGTACTCATCGATTTCTGTCTTAAACATACAAAAAGTTAATTACTGTTTTTGATATACTGAATAAAACATGAACATCCTATTTGTCAGTTGCACAATTTGGTGTTTTTGCTACATTTGCATTTTTTTGTAGTTTAATAAATTTTATACTATATAGCGTGTACTATGTGCTGGTACATCTCAGTAAATTACAGATGTCATCATTTTTAATTTATTTTAAAACCTATCACCAATATCATGAATTTATCTTTTTTAGTTATATTACAAAATATAACTTTCACGTTCTAATTTACTGAAATGCACTGATGGACTGCTTTAACAGGGAAATCAATTTTGAGCTGCTTCATCTGTTGCATGTTAAACATTATCACAGTACTCCGGAAATCCAGGCAAACCCAGGGCGATCTGGGCTTCTCTGTTGTCTGTTACCTCAGTGGTAATTTGAGTCTAGTCTGCTTTTCTGTCTTGGGGTGGTGGTGGTGGTGGTAGGGGCAGCGGGGATGGGTTTTTGCACTCGTGTAATCTTTTTCTTTGCTTCGGTCCGTTTCTCTGCTGTGTTACTTTGAAGGAGGTGGACTTTCAAGCTCGCATGCTATTACAACTTGTTGAGGTGCTCCGACGTAACCCGGAAGGGCGAGTTTTTTCACTCTCCACAGCACATACGCTCTAGGGGCTTGGTGTCTTTCTGCTTTTTCGCTTTAAATGCGACAGTGGGTGACCACGTACGCCCCTGCCTGGATAGCGACACCACTACATTTCATAGAATAAGTTCTTATTGGATGGAGTTTTCAATTAACTGACAACTAATTTAATTTGTCGAATAAATTTTTATCGACAGTTAATCGAAAGTAAACATCCCTAGTGTATTCAGTTCAACTTTATTCAACTGTATAGCACCGTTTCATATCATCTCATAGCACTGTCAAACTGTAGGGGAAAACCCCACAACTGCAGGAAGGCCCCAGCAATTAGGCGATCCCGTGAGCAGCACTTGGTGACAGTGGAGAGGAAACACTTTGTTTATCATAATTACCTCTGCCAAGGGAGGGTGGAGGTAATGGTTTTCAGTGGCGTTGGTTGGTCGGTCTGTCGGTTGGTTGGTTGGTTTGTCTCTTCGCAACATAACTCAAATATTTTAGATATTAGGCTGTGTGTCCACTAAACGTGTTTTTTGAGCTGTGGGCCACTATTTTCTATTGATTCTCTATGTAGTCCAGCTTTTACAGTGCTGAGTGCCCTCAGCGCTGAAATGCTTTGAGTGGTGGCCGCTTTTTGTCATTGTGCTCAGGGCTGAAAAAAGGTCAACTTGTCAGACTACTGAGCTCGTCAATGTCAGACCTTTCTAAACAGCCAGTCAGAATTAAGGAAGGGTGGGACATACAGTGCATCCAGAAAGTATTCGCAGTGCTTCACTTTTTCCACATTTTATGTTGCAGCCTTATTCCAGAACGGAATAAATTCATTTTTTTTTTCTCAAAATTCTACACCCAATATCCCATAATGACAACATGAAAGAAGTATTTTTGAGATTTTCGCAAATTTATTAAAAATTTAAAAAAGTAAGAAATCCCATGTACATACACTACCGTTCAAAAGTTTGGGGTCACCCAGACAATTATTTTGTGTTTTCCATGAAAAGTCACACTTATTTACCACCATGAGTTGTAAAATGAATAGAAAATATAGTCAAGACATTGACAAGGTTAGAAATAATGATTTGTATTTGAAATAATAATTTTTTCCTTCAAACTTTGCTTTCGTCAAAGAATCCTCCATTTGCAGCAATTACAGCATTGCAGACCTAACATGATTGCACAAGGGTTTTCTAATCATCCATTAGCCTTCTGACGCAATGAGCAAACACACTGTACCATTAGAACACTGGAGTGATAGTTGCTGGAAATGGTCCTCTATACACCCATGTAGATATTGCACCAAAAACCAGACATTTGCAGCTATAATAGTCATTTACCACATTAGCAATGTATAGAGTGTATTTCTGATTAGTTTAAAGTTATCTTCATTGAAAAAAAGTGCTTTTCTTTCAAAAATAAGGAAATTTCTAAGTGACCCCAAACTTTTGAACGGTAGTGTAAGTATTCACAGCCTTTGCACAATACTTTGTTGATGCACCTTTGGCAGCACTTACAGATTGAAGTCTTTTGGAATATGATTCCGCAAGCTTGGCACACCTATCGTTGGGAAGTGTCGGTGCACAGCCATTTTCAGATCTCTCCAGAGGTGTTCAATTGGATTCAAGTCTGGGCTCTGGCTGGGCCACTCAAGGACATTCAGACCTCTCCTGAAGCCACTCCTTTGATATCTTGGCTGTGTGCTTAGGATCGTTGTCCTGCTGAAAGATGAACAGTTGTGGTAGTCTCGGGTCAAGAGTGCTCTGGAGGAGGTTTTCATCCAGGATGTCTCTGTACATTGATGCATTCATCTTTCCCTCTATCCTGACTAGTTTTGCAGTTTCTGCCGCTGATAAACATCCCTATGGAGTTTTTGCATATGACGTCAGGGGGCGTGCCGCACTGGCCCGTTAGTGAGCCGCCATTTTGGATGGCAAGAAACAGCAGCAGCAGGGTGAAATAAACCACATAGCTCACGTGTATCTACAAACTCCGCAAAATGGTGTACTCCTGTTGTTCCCCCTGATAAGGGGATAAGCGGGGAATTAAATGGCCGGTGTGAAATGCAAAAAAAAAAAAAAGTTGGATTTTTGAATAATTACCTTCACTGACGTAATCTCTCGCTTTGTCATAACGGGCTGCAAGGTGGAGCAGTAGTTTAGCACTGTGGCAGCACAGTTTTACCCTCGGCCGGGGGATTGCGGGGATCATGAGACCGTGGGTTTAGGGCGCTCGCGCACGCAGCGGCCGGTGGCTTGTCACCAGACTGCAAACCAAATCTACCTACGGGTACAAATAAGTAACAAAAAAAAAAAAAAACTTTGTGGTTTGGGGGCGCCTCTCTGCTTGCTACGATGCACACATGAAAGGGGAGAAAACTATTGAACATGTGCATAAAATCAGGTACGTTTTAACGCGGCGCGTCGTGGAGAGCCTTTAAAAAAAAAACAAAAACAAAAAAAAACAAGCAGCGCGCTTCACTCACCTCTGAGTGAGGAGCTGCTGTTGTTTTCCGACTCGTTCACCAGCCAAGACTTCACATCATCCACATCCCTTTCCGCTGACACGTTTTCCGATATTTTTTTCCTCCTGCTCCCCTTCGTCTTTGAAAGATATCATCTCATCGTTTGCCCCCAAATCATCCCCGCTGAGCAGATTACTGGCAGTCATTGTTCTGCTAATTGCTCCAGCTGTTACCCCACACCCGTCACCTCCGTTCAACTGAGGCATTTCAGCACACCAGAGGAGCGCACGGGAGCAAGATTAAAAACACTTGTCTGCTGTTATGACTGCTGACAATGACTCCACTGAATGTAACAGACATCGCAGACACAGTTTCAGAGGCTATAGTGTCAGCTGTTGAAGAGGATGATAGGATGTTATTATGTCAGATTGTGACTGTGTGTTCTCCTCACTCATTCTGATCGCTAAACAGTACAAGTTACGCCTGGGTTGTCACAGTGCAACTGCTGCTCTTGCCATCCAAAATGGCGGCACGTACGGCGTGTTTATGTTTACCCCCGCGAGTCACGTGATTTTTACGAGCCTACGCAAAAACTCCATAGCAGGATGCTGCCACCACCATGCTTCACTGCAGGGATGGCATTGACCTGGTGATGAGTGGTGCCTGGTTTCCTCCAAATATGACGCCTAGCATTCACACTAAGAGTTCAGTCTTTGTCTCATCAGATCAGACAATTTTATTTATCATTGAGAGTCCTTCACGTGCCTTTTGGCAAACTCCAGGTGGGCTGCCATGTGCCGTTTACTAAGGAGTGGCTTCTGTCTGGCCACTCTACCATACAGGCCTGATTGGTGGATTGCTGCAGAGATGGTTGTCCTTCTGGAAGGTTCTCCTCTCTCCACAGAGGACCGCTGGAGCTCTGACAGAGTGACCATCGGGTTCTTGGTCACCTCCCTGACTAAGGCCCTTCTTCCCCGATCGCTCAGTTTAGACAGCCAGCCAGCTCTAGGAAGAGTCCTGGTAGTTCAAAACTTCTTCCATTTACGGATGATGGAGGCCACTGTGCTCATGGCGACCTTCAAAGCAGCAGAAATGTTTCTGTACCCTTCCCCAGATTTGTGCCTTGAGAAAATCCTGTCTTGGAGGTCTACAGACAATTTGTTTGGCTTCATGTTTGGTTTGTGCTCTGACATGCACTGTCAACTGTGGGACCTTATATAGACAGGTGTGTGCCTTTCCAAACCATGTCCAATCAACCGAATTTACCACAGGTGGACTCCAGTTAAGCTGTAGAAACATCTCAAGGATGATGAGTGGAAACAGGATGCACCTGAGATCAGTGTTGAGCTTCATGCCAAAGTACATGTGATATCTCAAACTTTTTTCACATTGTCATTATGGAGTATTGTGTGTAGAATTTTGAGGGGAAAAAATAAATTTCAATTTTTCAAATAAGGCTGCAACATAACAAAAAGTGAAGTGCTGTAAATATTTTCCAGATGCACTGTAAGTTTATATTTGTGCAGGTTTAAAGTTAATGCTATCTTATGCATCAATTGCATTCAGTTTCTTACTGAATTTGTTCATTGCATTACTGTAAGTTACTGTTACTGTATAGGGAACTGTACATTGACTGCATACAGTCAGGTAGCACTACTGTTTAAATGGTGGTTCAAAGTATTTGATAAAATTTCCTTTTGTTTTTAAATGAATAGCCTATATTTCTAGAATGCTGGAGGGCGATCAAACCTACACTGTGTAAAAGCTGTTAGGAATTGTGATGTTCTGAAAAGGAAAATGTTCAAAATTTATTGCACTTGTGTATAACTTCATTTTTGAAACTTAGTTTTCAAGAAATAAAAAAGCAGTTACTAACCTAAGGCTACTTTTTTTCATTTAACAGTATTTTATTGCAAATCACTTGTCATTTTTAAAAAATATATATATAAAACCCCCCCCCCCCCCAAAAAAAAAAAAAAAATCAACACACTGTACTGTGCTTTCAAGCTTACCTCAGCATTTTTTGCAGTGCAGTGGACTTTTTTTTCCCCCTGAGATTAGTGGGTTTTTGTATTGAACTGAGAGCCAAATGTGAATCAAATTGTTTTTGAATCAAAAATCGATTCTGAATTGAATCGTGTGACTTCTAAAGATTCACAGCCTTAATTTCCACACAACTAGATCCGATTTCAGGTAACGCCGACCACGTGTCAGCTGCTTTAAGCCAGCCCAACTTGAAGGTCTTCTTAGCTACAAGATGTGTTTGGCTGTATCCAAAGCAAAACGGTGTGTAGACGCACATAAACACACTGATGGGCTGTGGGAATTTGCTTTGAGGCACAACTGGCTATTCTGACTAATTCACAGGAAACATGGGGTGGAAATTATTGGTGTTGAGGAAGAATGCTATTAAGAGAGACTGTGTGTGGCTAGCGTGCTCTTCTGTGTTTGTCTGCATCTGTTCCATGTTTGCTCCCAGGCACCATGATGTCAGCCTGTTCTGCTAACAATAAAGAAGGTGATTTTTATAAGGCAGCTATGATGGTTTGCACCAGCAGCATTGTGTGTTCACACTTTACAGCTGATGGTGTCTGCTTTAAAGCACTGTTTTTTTTTTCCACAATATCTTTATTGAACCTTTTTTTTTTTAACAAACATGATACAAACAATCAAACACTAACACTAAAGTACTACAAAAAAAAAATGCACTAAAAACACCAACAACCACCAACAAAATCAAGTCTTCAACAATGCTCCTCTGTTTAGTCTAGACCAGGGGTGTCAAACTCATTCCATGGAGGGCCAAGACCCTGCAGGTTTTACTTCCACCCAGTCTCTTCAGCAGGTGTTTTCACTGATCAGCAATCAGTGGGAGGAAATTCAGAGAAAACACCTGTTGAAGCCACTGGGTGGAGGTAAAACCTGCAGGGTCTTGGCCCTCCATGGAATGAGTTTGACACCTGTGGTCTAGACAATCCAATACATAAGTATACATATTATGTTCACCAGTTTGGAATTTACAAGGTCCACACACATCATTCACCTTCTTCTTCAAGAGTTATGTTTAAATTTTTTACATAATCAATAAAAGGTCTCCATATATTCTCAAACACAATTTCCTTTGATTTCAGTATATATGTTATTCTTTCTAATGGAAGGTTTGTTAACATCTGTCTTAACCACTGAGTCACATCTGGTCTATGAGTCTTTTTCCATAATAGTGCAATACATTTTTTGGCATTAAGCAAACTGAGGTCTATGAATGTTCTTTCACTTTTATTAAAATTATGCTTTTCTGGGTACAGACCCAACAAAAACAGTTTAGGATTCAATATGATTTGTTTTGAGATTATTTTTTCAATTGTTACCCTCACCTCTTCCCAAAACATTCTTATTAATCTACATTCCCATAAACAATGAAATAGGGTTCCTTTACTTTCCATGCATTTTGTGCATGTATCTGGTATATTTTTGTTATATCTATTTAACTCCTCCGGTGTAACATACATCCGCATTAACCATTTGAAATGTATCAATTTAAGGCGTGCATTTATTGATTTGGTTTGAGCTTCTGTACAAGCCAATTCCCATTGTTCCTCTGAAATTTCAATTTGCAGATCTTCTTTCCAGTAGTTTAATCTTTTCAGTGAATTTTCACTTGAAGATAGTGTCAATGAGTTATAAAACTCTGAAATAATACCCTTTCTTTTACTATCTTTCATCATCATTTTTTCCAAGGATGAATAAATAGGTCGAGTGAGAGCTTTATTTTGATTTGATCGAATAAAGTTTCTAAGTTGAAGATATTTAAAAAAATGTGTTCTATTGAGATTAAATTTGATCCTCAGCTCTTCAAAAGACATTATGTTGTCTGCACATGGCAAATATAAATCCTGAATCTTTTGTATCCCTTTTAAATTCCATACTTTAAATACAGCGTCCGCTCTCCCTGGTTTAAAATATTGATTACCCCATATTGGACTAAACTGTGACAATAACTGTGGTTCTTTTAAATAGTTTTTAGCTTCACACCATATTTTGATCATATGCTTTACAAATGGATTTTTAACTTGTTTTTGTAATTTTTTTGCCGAATCTGAGTATATGAATATGGGAAGAGGTAAAGGTAAATTGTATGATTCCATTTCAGTCCAGTGAGGGAGATCATTTGATGAAAAATAATATGTCATAGACCTCAGTTGTGCCGACCAATAATACAACATAAAATTTGGACATTTCAGACCTCCACGATCAAATGGTAAATATAATAAAGACAGACGTAATCTAGCCCTCCTGTTGTTCCATATAAATTCCACTAACTTTTTTTTTATTCTTGAGAATAGATCTAAAGGTGGTGATAAGGGAATGTATTGAAATAAATAAAGTATTTTAGGTAAAATATTACTTTTAAGTATATTGATTCTCCCGATCATCGACATTGGTAGTGACATCCATCTCTGAGTTAACTCATTGATATCTGACATTAAGGCTTCATAGTTGACACTGGCGACTGATTCTAGCTTAGGCATAATATGGATTCCTAAATATTTAAACTGATTTACAACATTGAATTGATTTACCTCAGGGGCTGGGTAATTTCTCTGGGTCTCATTTAGCATTAATATTGAAGATTTAGTTTTATTTATTTTATATCCTGATATTTCCCCAAAATTCTTTATTAAATTCAACAAGGTTGGAATTTATTTTTTTAGATTCGACATAAACAAAATTATATCATCGGCGTACAGGGAGATTTTATGTTCTGTTGGTCCAACTTTAATTCCATATAATTGTGAATGTAAACGTATCGCTATCGCTAAAGGTTCAATTGCCATAGTAAACAGTAAAGGTGAAAGTGGACAGCCTTGTCGACATCCTCTATTGATTTTTATTGGTTTTGAAATATTGTTATTTGTTAGGATTTCTGCTGTAGCATTATTGTATATTATTTGAACCCATTTTATGAAATTATTTCCAAGTCCAAACCTTTGTAGGACTTCAAAAAGAAAGGGCCATTCAACTCTATCAAAGGCCTTTTCGGCGTCCAATGATAGGAGAGTTGTATCCGGTGCTTCTTTATTAAAATAAATAATATTAAATAGTCTTCTTACATTATGGAAGCCTTGTCTACCCTTTATAAAGCCATTCTGATCTCGATTAATAATATTTGGTAAAATTTCTTGTATTCGTCTTGCTAAAATTTTACAGATTATCTTAAGGTCGGCGTTTAATAGGCTTATTGGTCTCATATTTTCACATTTATTAGAGGGCTTACCTGGTTTTGGCAGTAGTATAATTAAGGCATTATTTATGTATGATGGTAAATTATTATTTTGAAATGCTTCTAAAACCATTTCCAAAAAAGGTTTTATTAATTTATTCTTAAATTTTTTATAAAGGTCAACTGGAAGACCATCTGGTCCTGCACTTTTTCCTGATTTCATATTATCAATGGCTAGCCCAACTTCTTCTTGACTAATTTTAGACTCCAATATCTCCCTGTTTTCATTTGGTATACACGGTATAGATAGTTCGTTCAAAAACCCATTTAGTTTTGTTAAATCAGGTTCATTTTTGGTATCATATAATTTTTCATAGTAATCTCTAAAGGCTCTATTAATTTCTAAAGGATCTATAACTACCTGTCCGTTACTTATAATACTGGTAATTGGTGTTTTAATTTCCAATTGTTTAATCTGCCATGCTAATAATTTTCCTGATTTTTCACCTTGTTCATAAAAAGATTGTTTCAATCTTAGAAGACTCGAGGCAGCTCTATTCGCTGATTTTTTGTCGTATTCAGCTCTCAAAATCAGTAATTCATTCTCCAACCTTGGGTCACTTCCTGCATACACTTTTTCCTGAAGACTTTTTATTTTATGTTCCAATTTAGCTCTCTCCTCTCGAGTCTTCTTAGATTTTGATCCTGTATAACTAATAATATGTCCCCTAATAAAAGCTTTGAAAGCCTCCCACTTTACACATGCTGATGTTTGTGTAGTATTGATGTCAAAGAACTCGTCTATCTGTTTTTCTATATACTTGACAAATTCCTCATCCTGAAGCCATTTATGCTGAAATTGCCATCTACCTGATTCCTTTGTCAATTTTTTATCTACATATATTAGACAACAGGGTGCATGATCAGAGATCACGATGTTATCATAAAAGCAGTTTTGAATCTTGGACCTTAATTCTGTGGAAATCAAAAAATAATCAATACGTGAGAATGTCTTGTAGGTACTGGAATAACAAGAATAGGCTTTAACTTGTGGTTTCATTTCTCTCCATATATCTAACAATTTCAATTCTTTCATAAAATGATTAATAGTCATCCTACATCCAATGTGCGTACAATCCAGTCCTGTTGATCTATCCACACCTGGATTCAATGTACAATTAAAATCCCCTGCTATTATATGTTGCCCTGTAAGTGATGATAAGATGAGAAATAAATTAGCAAAGAACTTCTGATCATCTATATTGGGACCATATAAGTTCACAAGATTTATATTTTCTAATGGCAAAGAACCTTGAATGATTACATATCTTCCAAATTTGTCTCCAATTACATTTTTCACTTGAAAAGGAACTGATTTATGTATGAGAGTCATAACTCCCCTGGCTCGGGATGAAAATGAAGAGGTGAATACACTTCCCTGCCATCTACTCCTAATTCTTTTAACATCCTCCTCTATCAGATGAGTTTCTTGTAAAAACACAATTCTTGAACCCATGTCCTTTATTTTATTCATAACTTGTTTAAGTTTTTTTTAAATTTTGTAGACCTCTGCAATTCCATGAAGTTAAATTAAGATTAACACTTTGGTCCATGATCAATAGAGAGTTTGGGATTACCTTGCAGTGTAAACATGCTCATACAGAGAAGCAAAAACATGAGTGGTTGAACATTCATCCTACAAACTACACACAAACAAATTTCCCCTTCCCACACTTGTGGCAAACCCCCCAAAATCAAAAGAAAAATTCTGTCTCCCGATATAGCCATCGACCGTTCCACACCCACGGGGAACAGCCTAAGCCACTCCTTCTTCATCCTCCCAATCACCCTAACTCTACTGCTTTTAATGACATAACATTAACTCTCCTCTGTAGTTTTCCAACTTAACTCCAAAATTTTTAACAACTTTGTACATCATAGTTTTTTTTGTTTGTTTTGTTTTTGTTTTTTTTTAATATATAATACAATCTATATTTTGTAAACTTACTATTTACTTCAAGTCAGTCAGATGCCTGTGCAAATGCTTAATTATTCTACCTTATATTTTGTTCATGCTTAGCTCCCACCAGTCTCTTCATCTTCTTTGATCTTCTTGATGAACTCCTGCGCCTCCTCTGGGGTCTTGAAGATGTGGGTTCTGCCCTCATACGTGGTCAGCAGTCTCGCAGGATAGATTACACCATGACGAATCCCAAGGTTGCGCAGCTCCTTACGTATGGGATCAAACTGCTTCCTCAATTGCTGGATTCCTGTGGCCAAATCTGGGTAGAACCGCACCTGCTGGTCCTGGTGTTTAATCTCTCCTTTAGCACGTGCAGCGTTGAAGATCTTCATCCTGTCTCTGTTGCTAAGAAACTTCATAATTAAGGTCCTCGGCAGTCCCTTGTCTCTCCGTGGGCCAATACGATGTGCTTTTTCCAGAACCACTGCTGATTGCAACTCCTCGCTGCTCAGCACCTCCGGAATCCACTTTTCCAGAAAGGAACATACGTCCCGACCTTCTGATTCCTCTGGAAGACCCACCAGCCTCAAATTATTCTGTCTCGACCGAGATTCCAAATCCAAAATATTATCTTCCAGAGATTTATTTTTTTTTTCCAAAGTGCGCACCTTTAATTGAAGACGGGTGACGTCATCTTCAGCACTAGCGAGACGGAGCTCCATCTGCGCCGTTCGTTCTACACAGTCACCCAATTCCTTTCTTATTCCTTCCAACGCTGTCATAATCCCATCAAATCTAGAGGAAAAGTCCGCTCTCATTGAACTCATGGCAGCCATCAGCGTATCTGCGCCATTCCCCGCATTTATCGCACCGCTGCCAGCCTCCTCCGCCATATATGGAGTTTTGTTTGCTGCGTCACAGACCTGAAAGTCCGTTAATTTAGACTGTTTCGGCGGCTCGCTTTTTCCTTTTCCTGGTTTTCCAGCCTTAGGCTTCGCCGACATATCCTCGCCCAAATGCTGGGATACGTTCTGTCCCAAATGAGAGAGTTATTTGCCAATTTTTTTTCTCCAGGAGCAGAGCAGAGCGAGACACGTCCGTCCTACGTGGCAGCCATAACCGGAAGTCGCTTTAAAGCACTGTTACTGCGACAGTTTGCTACTGAGTGTGAAGCGCCAGGATGAGAATCAGTTCCTCCAAGTCCAGCGGTGCTTGGCTGGAAAAGGGTGGATTGCCCTCTCTAGATTGGGGACCAGGGGCCTCTTGTACAAAGGGTACTTGTGCACAAAAACATGGCGTACGTCATTTTTCACCAAAATTTCAGATGTATCAAAAGTGAAATGACCGTGGAAATGTGTGCAGCCCCACGCCAACTTCATGGCTGGTGTATGCATGTTTCCACAGTTACTGGGCCATTGGTGACACTTGGAGGTGATGCAGGGAAACCGTTAATGATGGGGAAAACAGTTATTGTACACACCAGAGATGCATGATGAACAAAAACGTGAAAACGAGAATAATTCACAAGTCTTGGATTGTAGAAAATGTATCAATTGAAAATCTAAAAAAATACAGAAAGATGAAACCATAAATAAAAATATGAATGATAGAAAAGTATGGAAACGATTCAAAAATCTGGAATTGTATAAAACAAAATAAGGATACAGAAAGTTGAAAAACGTACATAAAAATGAATATTTTTTAACCTGTATTTTTTTAAATACATTTTCAACTAGAGATGTGAATTATTCATGTTTTCACATTTTTACCTCCACCGAGGGAGGAGGTAATGTTTTCAGTGGTGTTGCTTGGTTTATCTGTTGCCAACATAACTCAAAAAGTTGTGAGCAGATTTTGATGAAATTTTCAGGAAATGTGTGTAATGGCATGGGGAACAAAGGATTAGATTTTGGTGGTGATCTGAGAGTGCATACCTCCGCCAAGGGCTTTGTTTGCATTTGTGCAGCAGGATTACACAAAAACTGCTTGATGGATTTGGATGAAATTTTCATCAGAGGTGGTTCTTGGGCTACAGATGAACCCATTGCGTTTTGGTGGTGATCTGAGAATGCATACCTCAGCCAAGGCTCTGGTCAACGTGTTTTGCAGTCAAGTGGCAGCTAATTTCAGCAGTTGTAATTTTTGTATTTTTGGAATGTTTTGGCATAGTTCTGGTACTTGTTGCTGGTGTTCATTGTTGTTGAGGCTTCTCACAAATAAGCACAATTAAATCTGTGGTTTCAAAACTAAAAAGGACTGTTGGTGTGATCGGTGGTACAGACACAACAGCACCAGGTATGTTTTCACTTGTATGAATGTCACAGATCTGACGTTTATATACGTCACCAGATGCAAGGGTGCATGAAGTAAAATAATACATAAAAAATGGTAACAGTTTGCTTCCTAAGACTTGACAATTTAAGAAGGATATCAAATAGTGTTTTTTTGTTTTTTTTTTTGGGGGGGGGGGGTTGCATTTGTTGCACTCCCTTGGAACGATATGGACTTGATATTAGCAGCGTCGGCATGCATTAATTTTTAAATTATCACAAAATATATATCACTAAAATTTTGAACAATTGTCATAAAATGTCTGTACATGTTAAGTTAAATAACAAGCATTCACGGCATGGCAGCAGCATGAGCATTTTAATGTCGGGGTCAAACAAACAGCTGCAGCTGTCTGTTTTACCCCGATATTAAAACACCCAAGCACAGTGTTGTGGTTCTTTGTGGCTCCGACCAGTTTCTACGTCTGCTCTGAGGTAAATTTGATGATGTCCAACATCTTTTAACAAAATGCAACCAACTTTATTGCGGTGGAAACGTTGATATATCTCAAGAGCTTTTATTTGTTTAGTGTTAGCAGCAGAGCTAACTAACAGGGCTACTGTCTGCAAGGTCATCTTCTCATCCCTCCATAGTCGTGGGAAGTGGTATTATATTACCGTTTTGGAGGTGCAAAAGGCAGTGTTCCTGCACTGTTTATGCCGAAGTCCTTTTTTTTTTTTTAACAAGGAAAAGCGTCCCGTTTTAGTGACAACTCCACATTCTGTACTAGTACCGGAAATTGCACCGATAATTCACGCAAGGCATCATGGGGGCTAGGAATAAGGTGGATAAATTTTGTACAACTCGAGAATTATTTGTTTTCACATTATACTATTTGTTTGTGTTTCTGTCTTATTGTAGCATCACTAGCTTTTATCAGGAAGTTCAACAGACTGAAATAATAAAACCAGCAGTCATCTTTGACCGAGTTTATTCTCTCCCCACAACAGCGCTCATACTGATGGTGCTGACTAGGGATGTTAATGATTAATTAACTTTCAGTTAATTGTTGATAAGAATTTAGTCAACTTAATTGAATTACTAGTCAATTGATAACTCAGCAGTCCTTTTCAATGGGAGCTTATTCTATGAAATGTAGTGGTATTGACAATCTAGGCGGGGGCACACGCAGTCACCCACTGCCACATTCCAACCAAAAAAGCAGACGATGCCATGTCCCCAGAGCACATGTGCTGTGGAGAGCGAGAAAAACTCACCCTTCCAGGTTACATTGGAGCGCCACAAGTTCCAATGGCACACGAGCTTGAAAGTCCACCTGCTTCAAATTAACATAGCGGAGAAACGGACCGGAGCAAAGAAAAAGATTACACGAGCACAAAAACCCATCCCCGCTGCCCCGTGCCGCAAGACAGAAAAGCAGACCAGACTCAAGTCACCACTGAGGTAACGGACAACAGAGGTGCCAGCACTGTCCTTTGCGGCACCACGGGTAAAGCAGCAGCCGAGACTCCTGCTAACTGGGCAGGCTGGGCTTGGCTTGGCTTCCTGCGAAGGACTGTGATCCACCGGTTCATTTGCTGCTTCTTCAACACCGGTGTCCCACCGGGCGCTCCATGATTGTTCATAGGGAGCCAAGCCCATCCTGCCCAGTCAGTGGTAGACGGCAGTACCGACTGCTGCTTCACTGGTCTTTTGCAGGACCGCAAGTTCCCCCTCCCACGTATCTAAAAATTAAAAACTTAATAGTGCCGCCATGATTGTGGAGTGGAATGGCCAGATCAACTGCATATCATATGCGGACACATATGCATGCTTTGACTAAATGACAACAAGACACAAAAATGCCCAAATAACAAAATAAATCATTTTTATTTAAATATTTACAGGCAAATGGGCAACACTGATGCAACAGTTGCAGCCAAATGGGTCATTCTGCTGTGTATAATAATGTTGGGTGTTTTGTACTTACAACATTGCTAAAATATAAAAGGATGCACTAGAATGGCTCTCAAATATTTTTAAATGTGTTCTGTTACAGCACTGCTTGTTTGACAATAGACTATAAACTACACACATAAACTAAATTATAATGGTGACTGAAAAACCCCCATTCCCCAAAGTGCAAGATACACTATTATGAATGTCATAAGATCACACAAATAAGTGATCTGACAAAAATAATAAACAAGCGGTTCTTAAACAGTCACTAATATTGGATGCCCCATTCATTTTCAATTATTCTGTAATTAATATTCACACAATCAAATAAATTTCAGTTCAGTCCCATTTATATTTGTCAAAGGCTAACGTGTGCTTGCCAACATATAGGCTACGCCTCTGTATTCCACTTTCAAACAGCCTACGTTTGGGCCTGTTTAAAGCCTGACTGGGCTGCCTGTTATAATGTATAATTTGCTTAAAGAGAACATGCTTATATTTAAACATTAATCATTTCATCAGCCCTTGTGTACAGGTGCATCTCAATAAATTAGAATGTTATTGAAAAGTTGATTTAAATCAATTCAAAAAGTGAAATTGATATAAATTCATTGCAGAGTGATATACAGGTGCATCTCAAAAAATTAGAATATTATGAAAAAGTTCAATATTTTGTCACTCATTTCAGAAAGTGAAACCCATATATTATATAGATTCATTACAGAGACTGATATAGTTCAAGTGTTTATTTATGTATCAAAACCTGGTTTAATGACCATGGCATCACTGTTCTTGATTGGCCAGCAAACTCTCCTGACCTAAACCCCACAGAGAATCTATGAAGGATTGTCAAGAGGAAGATGAGACACCAGACCCAACAATGCAGACGAGCTGAAGGTCACTATCAAAGCAACCTGGACCTTCATCACACCTCAGCAGTGCCGCAGGCTGATCACCTCCATGCCACGCCACACTGATACAGTAATTAATCCAAAAGGAGCCCCGCCCAAGTATTGAGTGGTACATGGACATACTTTTCAGTCGGTCCACATTTGTATTAAAAAACTATTTTTTAAATTTAATTTTATGTAATATTCTAATTTTTTGAGAAACTGAACTTGGGCTTTTCATGGGCTGTAAGCCATAATCAACAAAATTAAAATAAACACTTGAAATATATCAGTCTCTGTGTAGTGAATCTATATAATATATGGGTTTCACTTTCTGAAATGAGTGACAAAAAATATTGAACTTTTTCATGATATTCTAATTTTTTGAGATGCACCTGTACTTCAAGTGTTCTTTTAATTTTGATGGTTATGGCTTATACCCCATGAAAACCCCAAATTCAGTTTCTCAAAAAATTAGAATATTAAAGTTAATTTTAAAAAAAAGATTTTTAATAGAAATGTTGGCCGATTGAAAAGTATGTCCATGTACACACCCAATACTTGGTCAGGGCTCCTTTTGCATAATAACTGTATCAGTGCAGCATGGCATGGAGGCAGTCAGCCTGTGGTGCTGCTGAGGTGTTATGGAAGCCCAGGTTGCTTTGATCATTCATCTGGATTTTTTGTGCTTACACCAGTTTCTTACACCAGTTTCACCGGAGTGGTGGCTCAGTTGGTAGAGCATCCGCCCCACACCCGGGAGGCAGGGGTTCAAATCCCGGCCGGGTCATACCAAAGACCATATAAAAATGGTGCTTTCTGCCTTCTAGCGTGGTGCTCCGCATAATGGAATGGGGAAAGTAAAGTTACACACAGAGCTACCAGAGGACTGACCCCCCCCGCTGTAGCTTTCACTACTTACAGTAGCTGTGTGGCCTAGGGTCAGAGAAACGGAGATAGGCGCCGCCCATATACACCTTCAGGTGTGAAGGGATTAACTAACACACACCAGTTTCTTGATTTAAATGTACGTCATCTTGGAATAGGAAATTCACACAAGTCTTTGTACATGAGGCCCCAGGTCCTGCCCCAAGTGGAAGAGTTCAGGTTTCTTGAGGTCTCATTCACAAGTGATGGGGAAAATGTTGGTAGAGCATCCGCCCCACACCCGGGAGGCAGGGGTTCAAATCCCGGCCGGGTCATACCAAAGACCATATAAAAATGGTGCTTTCTGCCTTCTAGCGTGGTGCTCCGCATAATGGAATGGGGAAAGTAAAGTTACACACAGAGCTACCAGAGGACTGACCCCCCCCGCTGTAGCTTTCACTACTTACAGTAGCTGTGTGGCCTAGGGTCAGAGAAACGGAGATAGGCGCCGCCCATATACACCTTCAGGTGTGAAGGGATTAACTAACACACACCAGTTTCTTGATTTAAATGTACGTCATCTTGGAATAGGAAATTCACACAAGTCTTTGTACATGAGGCCCCAGGTCCTGCCCCAAGTGGAAGAGTTCAGGTTTCTTGAGGTCTCATTCACAAGTGATGGGGAAAATGAAGCAGGAGATTGACAGACAAATCAGAGCAGCGTCTGCAGTGATGCAGACATTGTACTGGTACCGCTTTTGTACTTTGTACTGTTACACTGGTACATTGTACTGAAGATGAAGCTGAACAAAGGTGTCGATTTACCACTCAAGTCTACAGTCCTACCCTCACCTATGGTCATGAACTTTGGGTAATGACCAAAAGAATGAGACTGTGAATACAAACAGCTGAAATAAGCTTTCTCCATAGGGTTGCTGGACTCATCCTTAGAGATAAGATGAGGAGCTCAGTCATTCAGGAGAGGCTCAGAGTAGAGCCGCTGCTCTTTCAAAACAAAAGGAGCCAGTTGAGGTGATTTGGGCATCTAATCAGATGCTCCTGGATTAGATTAGATTAGATTCAACTTTATTGTCATTACACATGTATGAATACAAGGTAACGAAACACAGTTTAGCATCCAATCAGAAGTGCAAAGGACAGCAGTGCAGTATATACGGTAATTAACAGTATGTGCAATTTAAGCAAGTATATGCAAATATATGCAGCAGTGCAGAAAGTTAAAAGTACTGTTATGTGCAAATAATGTGCAATAAGTTAGATGTAGTTATGTAGTTATGCAGTTATGTACAGGTGAGGATGGTAAAAGATGATTGTAAGAGAGTCAGCGGGGAACTAAGTTCAATAACGTGACAGCTATTGGAAAGAAACTGTTCCTAAACCTGCTGGTTCTAGTCCGAAGGCTTCTGAAACGTCTTCTGGAGGGGAGAAGCTGGAACAGTCCATGAGCAGGATGGTTGGAGTCCCTAAGAATGCTGCGTGCCCGGCGCAGACATCTTTTCCTGTAGACGTCCTCTATAGCTGGAAGTGGAGTCCCTGTGATGCGTTGGGCAGTTTTCACCACCCGCTGCAGCGCCTTGCGGTCAGCTACAGAGCAGCTTCCATACCAGAGTGTGATACAGTTGGTCAGGGTGCTCTCTATCACGCAGCAGTAGAAGTTGCCCAGGATGTCAGTTGACAGATGATTCTTCTTCAATGTCCTCAAGAAGAAGAGGCGCTGATGGGCCTTCTTGATCAGGCTGGTGGTGTTAACTGACCAGGACAGGTCCTCCGAGATGTGGGTCCCCAGGAATTTGAAGCTGGGGACACGTTCAACAGCTATGCCATTGATATGGATGGGGTCATGTGTCTCTTCCCTCTCCTTCCTGTAGTCCACTATGAGCTCCTTGGTTTTGCTGGTGTTAAGGAGCAGGTTATTGTCAGCGCACCAAGTAGCCAAGTGCTCAACCTCTGCCTTGTAATCTGACTCGTCGTTGTCCCTGATGAGTCCAATCACCGTGGTGTCATCTGCGAACTTTATGATGGAATTGGATCCATACATAGGCCTGCAGTCATGGGTGTAGAGGGAGTAGAGGAATGGGCTGAGCACACAGCCCTGTGGTACACCAGTGTTGAGTGTGATGACGGAAGAACGGTTGGGGCCTGACCTAACATGCTGGGGTCTGTTGGTCAGAAAATCCATGATCCAGTTGCAGGTGGAGGTACTGATTTCCAGGTCCCCAAGTTTGGTGAGCAACTTGGAGGGGATAACTGTGTTGAATGCTGAGCTGAAGTCAATAAACAGCATTCTTGCGTAGGTATTCTTGTCATCCAGGTGTGAGAGTACATAGTGCAGCGCTGTAGAAACCGCATCCTCTGTACTCCTGTTGCTCCGGTAGGCGAACTGATGAGGGTCCAGTGTAGGGGGCAGGCATTTTTTGAGCTGTGCCAAGACCAGTCGCTCAAAGCACTTCATGACTATGGGCGTCAGTGCCACAGGGCAATAGTCATTTAGGCACGATGGTGTTGAATGTTTCGGCACTGGTACTATTGAAGTGGTCTTGAAGCACGCTGGTACCACGGCCTGGGCCAGGGACAGATTGAAGATGTCTGTGAAGACCCCTGCCAGCTGCTCAGCGCATGCCCTCAGCACACGCCCAGGAATGCCATCAGGGCCAGCAGCCTTACGTACGTTGACATGACTCAGTGCATTACGGACGTCGGTGTGGGTGAGTGTGAGGTGGTGGAGGTCATCAGAGGGTGGGAAATTGATGTTCTTTTCATTGTTGTCCCATTGGGATGCCTCCCACTTCAGGTTTTTTGGACATGTCCTACTGGGAGGAGGCCCTGGAGCAGACCCAGGACACGCTGGAGAGACTTTATCCCAGCTGGCATGGGAATGCCTTGGTCTCCCCTCTGGAGAACTGGAGGTGGTGGCTGGGGAGAGGGAAGTCTGTGCTTCTCTGCTTGGACTGCTGCCTCCGTGACCTGGCTCCCCAGAGAAGCTGTAGAAGATGGATGGATGTACTGTTGTTACAAATTAGCTATATCTGTCATTGTAAAAGAGCTGATGGTGGGTGCTTTGTTCATGCTAGGGGTGTGCCATATCGTATTGTTCATGATGATACCGGTATAAATTTTGATACAGGTGTAAAAATGAATTTCGCAATATTTGGGGTGTGCTGCGTGACGATGTCACACCGCATAGAAACAACAAAACAAACGTGGCGCAGGAAGCTGCAGCTCCAAAGTCAGATTGTCCCCAGTTGAGTGGAAATATTTAAGTTTCACTTTGTTTCAGACTGCTGTTGTATTAAAAAACAAACAAAAAAAACTGTGCAGCAGTGTGAATAAAAACCCTTGTGTGATCTTTTGACTTAGATTCTTGTAGTTTGGGGAATGGGAGTTGTTCAATCACCTTTATAATTGTTTGTTTGTGTAATTTATAGTGTATCGTCAGTGAACTCATGCAGTACTTTGGTAGTCAACTAATCTGACTATTTTTTCGATTAGTCGACTATCACGATTATTTCTCTCATGCCCACCATCCCTGCTTGCTGTTGGGGCTCTAGTGCATATTTTGCCTCACCTGCTGTTTAAGCCTGCATACCTGTGAAAATCACCTTGTCAGTCCGTGATTCAATATAACATTTTATCAGCAGTTTCCAGAGCTAAATACAAAAATAAGAAAGCTGTATTATCACAAGTGTAAGGTTGTATATCAGTTTATCACAGACAGCATAATGCCTAATGTCAATTAAACAATTGCTTAAATATCTTACAACTGAATTACTGATCTGCTCCAACCCACAAACCAACATTAGGTGGAAGTTTTCTATAAGTGCATTTTTTGTAACAATAGAATTCATAAAGGTAAACCTTCATATTCAGTATTCACTGCACTTAAGAGTGAGATTTCAAGCCGTCTGATTTAATTTTGATTTTTTTATGGTTGTAGGTTTTTATTTATTAAGTTACAAACTGGAATATTCTAATTAACCCAGATGCACTAATATTAGTGAATCAACAAAGATGGAAAAAGGGAGCATCTCCTGTAATTCAGTCATTTACT
This sequence comes from Pholidichthys leucotaenia, assembly GCA_020510985.1. Taxonomy (NCBI): domain Eukaryota; kingdom Metazoa; phylum Chordata; class Actinopteri; order Cichliformes; family Pholidichthyidae; genus Pholidichthys; species Pholidichthys leucotaenia. The sequence continues at coordinate 21,808,940 of CM035842.1, read as the reverse complement.
GCATTCAACACGTTAGCCATGACAGCTCAGCCCTCAGCAATCAGAGAGCTGATTGTCAAACAGCTAAGCTAACATAAACGGCACATACTAACAGCATTGTCATTTTTCTAAAGCTTGAAAACAGCTGACCATTGAAAATAAGCGGCACCAACTTTCTTTACTTGCTAAATCTTATCAAGCAGAAGCAGCCATTAATGTCGTGGCTCTCGGGTGCCGTCATTTCAGATGCTCATGCATCACTGTAGTACTGCAATGATGGGAAAGGTCTGCGTTGCAAAGTCTGCATTTTACTTCTTTTTTTGTTTTCTATGAAATGTTCCCATACTATAGAAAGTTTGGGTCTGCCTTTTTTTTTTTTTTTTTTTTTAGTTTCATTTCGAGATATTTATCCTTTTGCTTCGCCATACTGTGCTCCTCTTCTTCTTCGCTGGAAATTGTTGACGCATGCCAGACATCAGAGGCGCTACTGCCCACAGCAGTTCTGGTCTTGCATTGCAGTTACAACTGAACATTTCCATGGCATGCATATAAACTTTACAATTAAATGATTTGTTAACAGTAAAAATCTGCATCGACAAGTTTTTATCAGTGTTATCGACAACATTGACTAATCATTTCAGCCCTAATACAGTGGTACCTCTCCTTACGAACGTCTGTACATACAGAATTTTCAGGTTACGAGACGCCTCAACGGGAAAATATTGCCTCTTGTTACGAAAGAAATTTCAGGGTACGAAAGGCAAAAAAGTAGGCGCTCCTCGCAGCTCCCGTAGTTTACCGAATGTAAACATACCTGTAGCTGCTCTGCCATTGGCTATCGCCTAGCATCTTCCTGGTATCCCATTGGCCACGAAGTGTTCGGGCAGTTTTACGTGTGTGTACAGTAAAGTATTAACATTTATTCACTATAGGCCCCAAGAAAGTGATGGAGATAAGTGGAAAAGGAGAAAAGAAGAGGAGTTTTTTTTGTCCATACAAACAAAGAAAGAGATAATAGAAAGGTATGAAAAGGGGATGCGTTTGGTTGATCTCGCCAAAGAATATGGCCGTAATACATCTATGATCGGCACGGTATTAAAACAAAAGGGTTGGGGACAGGCTCCTGCCCCAAGTGGAGGAGTTTAAGTATCTTGGGGTCTTGTTCACGAGTGAGGGGAAAATGGAGCGAGAGATCGACAGACGGATTGGAGCAGCATCTGCAGTGATGCGGACGTTGTACCGGTCTGTTGTGGTGAAGAGGGAGCTTAGTTCTAAGGCAAAGCTGTCGATTTACCAGTCAATCTACGTTCCTACTCTCACCTATGGTCACGAGCTTTGGGTAATGACCGAAAGAACGAGATCGCGGATACAAGCGGCTGAAATGAGCTTTCTCCGTAGGATTGCTGGACTCACCCTCAGAGTTAGGGTGAGGAGCTCAGTCATCCGGGAGAGGCTCAGAGTAGAACCGCTGCTCCTCCACATTGAAAGGAGTCAGTTGAGGTGGTATGGGCATCTGATTAGGATGCCTCCTGGACGCCTCCCACTTGAGGTGTTTCAGGCACGTCCCACTGGGAGGAGACCCCGGGGCAGACCCAGGACTCGGTGGAGAGACTATGTCTCCCAGCTAGTCTGGGAACGCCTTGGTATCCCCTCTGAAGAGCTGGAGCAGGTGGCGGGGGAGAGGGAAGTCTGGGCTTCTCTGCTTGAACTGCTGCCTCCGCGACCCGGACCTCCGGAAAAGCGGTAGAAGATGGATGGATGGATGGATGGAAGCCCTAAAAGCTATGACTCCTTCCAAAGGCCTCTCTGTCATTTCGATGGTGACGACGACGACGATAGCAGTTAAAAGGTAAATGAACATAATTTTTATTATTCTTTACTTTATACTTTAGTCTTTGTTTTTTTTTAAATTACAACTCTCATTTTATGTTTATTGTGCAGTAATCTAATTGTAACATGTATTTGTTACATGTTTTGATGCGTTTTTATGATTTATAAAAAATTTATGCCCGAATTTTGGGGGGCTTGGAACGGATTAGGGCATTTACATGTAAAACGCGTCTCTACTTACGGAATTTTCACGTTACGGAAATACTTCTGGAACGAATTAATTTCGTAAGTAGAGGTACCACTGTACCGTAACAGGACATGTTTACAAATGAGATTCATTGTAGTGCATCATTTTATATTGTCGCAATATTTTATTAAAGGGTTTTTGAAACTGTAATCAATGAAATTAACTACAAAACGCCCAACATTATACACAGCAGAAGGACCTGTTTGACTGCAACCGTTGCATCAGTGCTGCCCATTTGTGAGTAAATATTTTAAAATGATTCATTTCATTATTTGGGCGTTTTTGTGTCCTGTTTGGGCATTCGGCTCCACAATCATGGCGGTATTACTACGTTTTTAATTTTTAGAGCCTCATGTGGGAGGTGGGGGGACTTGCGGTCCTGCCAAGGACAGTGGTACCACACCGGTGAAGCAGCAGTCAGGACTCCCGTCTACCACTGACTGGGCAGGCTGGGCATGCTTCCTCGTGAAGGACTGTGGTCTGCCCAGTCAGGCCACTGCTTCTCCCGGCATGTTCTGTATTGGATATACCAGTGTTCTTTGTCAGACCCAGGTCCCCACTGACGCCCAGTCTGCTCGCGTTCTCCATATATGCCAAATTATCCTTTAGACCTACGCAATCACTGCAACTTTAGTCAAATTTGTCACTTTCGCTTCCTTGTTTTGCTCACGGAGTGCTGTGGTTACTGATGCTGAGATGCCGCGTATTATCCAATCAGTATGGAGTCGATCTGAAACCCCGCCCAGACTTCTAGAAGCCAGAGTATGAGGAGAGAGCGATGATTAAACTTTTATTGATAGTGACACATTTTGATTGAACAACTCCATACTCGGATGCACACCCTCGTAACCTCAACAAAATGCGTATAAAATCATGGGTCAGTCTGACGACTGGTTCAAGAGATATGCATGGAACAGAGACAGAGATTCCGTGCATTTATAGATAATGTACTAGAACATAGTACACACTATACAGTACAAAATTTGTTAACTACAAAAATGCCATTGTAGTAAAAAAAAATAAAAAATACAAATGGTACAATAAATCGAGGAATATGATGATCATGTTTTATTCAATATGTCAAACAGTAACTTTTTATATGTTAAAGATGGGCTATATTGTACCAAGGGAAATGCAGATTCTCAGGAAAATTGCCATTTCCCAATTAATCGTTAAAAGATCGATAAGGTGAATCAACTGATTAATGAATTAATCGATAACTTGCATCCTTACAGCCAGCATATTCATTGTATTCTGTTCTCATAAAATAAGATGAGATAAGCCTTTATTAGTCCCACAATGGAGAAATTCCAGGATTGCAGCAGCACAGGGATAGCAACAATCAGAAGACAAGAAAAAAGAGAAGAAAAAAAAAAAAGAGCAGCGAGTATACATATGTACATATAAATATATAAGCACACATTGCGGAGCATTGTAGCTAGATGGAATGAACAGCATAACCGTCTACTTCGTTATCCTACATGGTATGATTATGTACCCATACATATTGTCACCCTCCGTAGCGACCGGTATTTTCCTAGTTGTATACTGGAGGGGACCATTGTGTAAGTCTATTGCGTCTTTTAACCAACAGTCAGTCCCTCCAGGATTTCACAATGTTGCGATCGCACAGATTCACTCGAAATCAGCGCAACTGTTGCGCGACCTTGCAACTTTGTCCAGTCAACGCAACTTTCCCACAATTTTGGCCAGTCCTTGTCAACTTCGGCCAATTTCATCAATCAAATTTGTCTCTAACTGGCACTGAAATGGTCAGTCTAGTCAATCAAATGCATCGCTGCACCGCGTTCACTTCCGTGTTTACAGTGAGTAGTGGGGTTTATAGTTTACAGTGAGTAACGGAATACATTAGCAAACAGAGTGTGTAATTTAAAAAAACAAAAAAACCCAAAACACTCACCCATGAGGTTTTCAACACTGTCCCTTCCTTCGTCTCCCCCAGCCTGCCTGTGGAGGCCTCGTCACATTGCCATCCTGACCGTGTGTACAAAGCGCTGGGTTTGGGCAGCACGGTGGTGCAGTGGTTAGCACTGTTGCCTTACAGCTAGAAGGTTCCTGGTTCGAATCTCCAGGCTGGTAGGGGTTGGAACCTTTCTGTGTGGAGTTTGCATGTTCTCCCTGTGCTGCATGGGTTTACTCCGGGGGCTCCGGTTTCCTCTCACAATCCAAAGACATGCATGTTAGGTTAATTGGCTGTTCTAAATTGTCCCTAGATATGTTTCCTATGGGCCCTTAGAATAGAGGGTTAGTACTAGTGAAAGCGCTTTGAGTGGTCTTTGACTAGAAAAGCGCTATATAAGTGCAGGTTAGTTAGTTTGTGTTGAAAAACATGCACCTGCCCAAAAGCTCCCTGTCGCGGGAGCATGCGTGAGGAGAGTACACTACACTACACTATAGCCAGTGTTTGAACATTTATACATTTATTTATTTTCAGAAAAACAGAGACTTCCAATAGCCAATATAGTGCAACAGAATAAATTATTTATTTTTTCCCCTCTGCTTGGTACCGAGTGGTTGGGGACCATAGGGAGTTTTCAAATGAAAATGCTGCCAGTAATTTCCAAATCTATATACCCTTCAACGTGCTTTCAATGCAATTTAACTGTTGTAATGGATATTGTGTTAATGTTTGTATTTGCTTTTGCACAAGAGTTTTTCTGTATGGCAGAAGTTTCTGCTTAATTTACAAATCACTATAATAGGAAATTTTTGACAAAATTGTGCTTTCCTTGTATTGTTATATAGAATATCACTGCAGTAAACTGGGGGGGAAAAAGCATCTGCTTTTAAAATTTGGAATTCTTCCCACAACTTTTAGTGCAAAAAACACTCTTAACATCACAACTTTTTATCGCAACTTTTTAAAAAGGCTCCCGTGAATTCAGGCTTTTTGGTCCGCAACAATCATAAAAACATCCTGCAAAACCCTGGAGGGACTGACCAGTTACCTACTGTATCCATAGTTTGTAAACAAAAAACACCATCATGCTGGTTGAGTTATTAATCTACAACACAAATGTTAAATAAAACAAACAATATTTTACTTACTTTCTCAGCAGCTCCAGCAGCCTCCTCTCTGGTCTGTTGTGCACAAGTTTCAGCCGTTGTTTGTGTTTTCCATTTGAAAAGTGTTTATCGAGTTTTGTTTATGTTCTAATACAACACTGCATGTAGTCCAAAACCGTTTATCCACGCTTTAAGAAAAATATTGGGAAACTGTTGAGGACAGTCTTTAGTGGTGATTTTGTTGATGAATTAAGACATTATCACATACGTCGGCAACTCCACTCATGTAAACATGGACATAAAGATTTGAGCATGCGGCGCAGGGAACTCTCGTGTGCTTGACAAATCGTGCAAGAGAATCAATCTTTTGAACTCACCCCTATTTTAGACATGGTGTGAGTCAGCCTCATGGGGCCACTCATCAACTTAAGTTTAACTTCATGCACCACCTTCATAGAGCTTTTCGTGTGTTTGCTCTCTTCAAACAAACTCAGCCTCTCAAAACCCATTTCTATAAGCTCGTGATGTGATGGTGTGCAACATCTGATTACTGATTCTCTTAATTATTGATTTTTATTGGGGCTGTGTAATATGGCAAAAAATTCATATCACGATATGTCATCTTGTGTCATGATAATGAGATATACTGTATATACTGTATATATATCACGATATACATATTCTGTAAATTCTACAGTTTAATCGTATAAAAAGGACCATCTTTTTTTACATGTACCGTTTTCCCTCATAATTTTGCAGTTAGTTTTGTAATGTGCATTTGAGACTTGATTCTCATAAATTTCATGTTCTTCTAAATCATATGAATAAAAAGTAAACATCAATAAGTTAAATATTTCCTGAGTCAGAGGAAAATGGCAAAAAAAAAAACATAAAAAAATGTCTGAAAATGAGAATTACCTATGACTGTCACCTACAGATATGAAATTAGCTGTTAGTTTAAATCAGTGAAAATTTAAGTGTAGACCTGCAGCCTGCCATTCTGGCCGGATTTAACCTGTTTGCTTCTTAGTAAAAATATTTCAGATTGGTCATGAACTGAAAATCACACAAAAGGTAATGTAATAAAATACATGTGATAACTAACTTTATTCATTATCACCACTTAACTAATTAAAATGATTAGAAATCAAATAAATTACATTAAGAGCCAACTTGCTTCTCTGACCAGTTTTAACGCATTTATTTTGTGTGTATGTGCCACCATCATACACTTTTGCAGCTTTAATACAAAAATTTTCAGATAAAACTAAGAAACTCAACAGTAATTTAAATTAAAAAAAAAAAAAAAAGATGGTCTGCTGTGGTTTCCAGTTAGCACAACTTAGCATCGTCGTGTAGCATTTTATAATTAGACATGGTGTTAACATTACTTACCTCCAACTAAAACGAGGTTAGTGAACTATCCTTTCTGATGCAGTACAATGAAAAACGGCTCCACATCTCTGGCAAACAGGAGTAGTAGCTATCTGAACTGGTAGTTTAGTTAGTATTAGCAACCACCGGACTGAAGCCTAGCCAGCCACCCACTGCACCTGTTCCTGTGCACAGACGTGCACTGCAGAGAAGAGACAGGGTGCTGACAAGTAGTGGTGAGGTAGGAGCTTTACTGAATAAATGGGGGTATGTACATTTTAAATTACGGTATAAATGATTTTCTATGAAACGATAAACGTTTTTATATTATCATCCAATATAGATCAACATATCGCACAGCCCTAACTCCAGGTGACAAAAATATTAAATGGAGGAAAGGAGGGATGCGCGATATACATCTGCATGCTATCTGTATCAACCAACGCTTGTCTGTTGGCTCAAGGGACTGACATTGCGTCAGATGAGCGTATCTCAACTGACATGGCTGCCCCCTTCACATTCAGACCGCCATTCTGTACTCCTTTGGCTGGGGTTATTTTGTTACTTTTTGTGATTAAGTGCTCAAACTAGAGATGCAAGTTATCAATTAATTGATAATTGATTCACCTTATTGATCAATTAACAAATGGTAAGCAGTGTTTTTCCAGAGAATCTGAAATTCCCTCAGTACAATAAGGTCTATCTTTAACATACAAGAAATTGCTCTTTTTTTCCATATACTGAATAAAACATGAACATCATATTCCTCAATGATTTATTGTGGCATTTGCATTTTGTTACTACAGACAACAGCATTTTTTCGTAGTTTTTTGTATTATGTGCTGGTACATTTCAGTAAATTACAAATGTCATGATTTTTTTATTTTAAAAACTACTACCAATATCATAAAATTTATCTTTAGTTATATTAAAAAAAAACTTTTACGTTCTAATTTACTGAGATGCACTAGTGGACTGTTTTAACAGGAAAATAAATTGAGCTGCTTCATCTGTTGCATGTTGAACATTATCACAATACCCCGGAAATCCAGACTAACCCAGAACGATCTGGGCTCTTCTGTTGTTACCTCAGTGGCAACTTGAGTCCGGTCTGCTTTTCTGTCTAGCGGCAGGTTGAAGCAGGGATGTGATATTTTTTTTTTTCTTTTCCCTCTAATTCGCGGAATTCCGCTTTTTTTTATCTTCCAAAATAAAAATAAATAAATAAATAAAATTCCGTGTGTACTGGATTCCGACTTTTAGTAATTCCCTAACCGTAATGAAACGACGCGCCTGATTGGCTGATCGTCCTTGCAGTGACCAATGAATGCGGCTATTTCTTATCTTAAAGGCAATCCTTTGTTTTCCTCGCTCTCGCATAGCTGACTTGACTTGCATTGCAGTGATGTTGGTGATTGAACGTAAAGATGCTCCGAGAATTAAAGAAATTGACAAGATCGTGAAAAACAAATTTCGTTGGGATTGGCTAGAAAAGGAGATTGCAACAGATGTTGGGAAGAAAACTGTGACAAATTTGTTTAGCGATTTTTATATGGAAAGTCGGCCGTGCCGGGAAGGCGATATGCACGTGGTGTCACGACACGATTGACTACGGTGGAAGAGGATATAAGTCTCTCGAGAGTCATGCTAGGAGCAAAAAACATGTACAAGAGGTCAAATCGAGGTCCACTAATTATTCAATTGCTGGAACTTTGGGTGTTCAGAAAAAACCATCGAAACCATACGGCCTCCACCCTTTGTTAATGACACGATCGGACACGGAAATCGAAAGGAATGATCCACCCCAACAACCAGTGCCTGTAGCGGATAGAGTAGTGAATTTTGAGGTATGTGAAGATACATTTTTGTATACATGTCATCTAGTTAATATTTTCTTCATCTTGCCTGCTGAAGATGTTTTGGATTTTATTTAAAAAATATTTTTAATGCCACACATACTTAGAATTACGTTTATGTTTGTGCTTTTCTGTCTTCCCTAATTAATATCACACATATATCAGATATGGATTTTGTCATCTGTTATGTTACTGAATGATAATTGCTTATTTGCATGCACATATATGTATGCTATTTTCTACAGTTAAATGTTTGTAGTCCCGTTTGTATTGCTCGGGGGGGGGGGTGGAGGAAATATTATGGATGATACAGTAAATTATATAATCGTGCTATAATGCTTGTTGGAATATTTTAGGAATGCTATCTTCTTGGAACGTAAGTCAATATTATATAGTAATAAGTGGCATTCAGCTGTTTGTTTTGTCATTTAAGCACAGTTCTGGTACTTAAAAATCATAAAAACCCAGGAGCTTCAGGGGGCTTCACCCCAGTTGCCCCCCCACCAGGGCTCTGCCTCGGACCCCGCAGACCCCATGCTAAATTTTCAGATAATTTCCCCAACCCCAAATCACATGCCTGTTGAAGGGACGCAGCAGGGATATGTTTTTGCGCTCATGTAGCCTGCTGCAGTTCGTTTCTCCACCCTGTTGATTTGACGGGTGGACATTGGAATGTGCCATTGGAAGCTGTTGTGGCTCTCCGACGTAACCTAGAGGGACTTGGTGTCTACTTTTTCGGTTGAAATGGTAAATAGCGTTCACTTATATAGTGGGTTTTCTCAGCTCTAGATGACCAAAGCGCTTTACAGATCCTGCTATCCACCCATTCACAAACATTCACACACTGATGGCGGCAGAGCCACCATACACAGGTGCTGGCCTGACCCACCAGGAGCACCTGGGGGTTCAGTGTCTTGCTCAAGGACACTTCGACATGCAGACTGCAGACAGAGTGTGAATTGAACCCCTGACCCTGCGATCAGTAGTTGGCCACACTACACCTGTGCAGCACCTGCGGCAGTGGGTGACCGCGTGCGCCCCCACCTGGATGGCGAAGCCACTACATTTCATAGAATAAGTTCCTATTGAAAAGGACTGCTGAGTTATCAATTAATTGACAACTAATTTAATTTAGTCAACTAAATTCTTATTGACAGTTAATCAAAAGTCAATCATTAACATCCCTAGCTCAAACATATCCTACAGCAAAGAGGAATTGCGGCACATCGGGAGGAATATTCAAAGTTGCCATTACGGCACCGGCATTTAAGCTGTCCTTAGAGCACGGGTGTCAAACTCATTCCATGGAGGGCCAAGACCCTGCAGGTTTTAGCTCCACCCAGTGTCTTCAACCAGTGATTTCACTGAATTTCTTGCCACTGATTGCTGATAAGTGAATGCTGATCAGTGAAAACACCTGGTGAAGAAAACTGGGTGGAAGTAAAACATGCAGGTCTTGACCTTCCATGGAATGAGTTTGACACCCCTGCCTTAGATGAAGTTGAAGGCAACCGCGTAAACGGAAGCGGCTTGGTAAGAGGGCTCCAAACAGACCAATGCTGCCTAGCCTTTTTGTCTCAAATGCAGTCCCTTGGAAACAAGATTGACGCACAAAAACTGGATAGATAACCCAGATCATCATTCAAATCTGACTTCACCCCAAAATGATAGCTGCCATGGTTGAGCTAGCATGCTGATAATGACACTGTAGCATAGGACAGAGGAATCTTGGTCAGAGCGGAGAAAGTGAAATTTGTGTATATGTGAATAAGGACTTGTTTACAAACTCTCTGGTCATTGATAACTACTGCTCACCGGACCTGGAGCTGCCGGTAGTTTCTATCTGCCACAGGAGTTTTCTGTTGCTGTGGTAACAGTGATTCAGATGCTCATGCTCATTTGGCACTCAGCTGTGTGCTAGCAGCCATTGACAAGCAGCAGACCCAGTTTTGACCAACATTAAGTATGCAACATGAGGCGATCTTAGTCACTCCCAATGCGAATCTTAGCATCTTCAACTTTGCCACCTCCAGCTTCACCTTCTGCCTTATTGACTGCACCACAGTCTCCAAACCATACATCATAGCAGGTCTCACCACAGTCTGGTGAATGTTCCCTTTCACTCTTGCTGCTACCCTGATGTCACAAATTCCCCCTGAAACTCGTCTCAACCCACTCCACCTTGTCTGCACTCTCGTCTTCACCTCTCTTTTGTATTTTCCATTGCTTTGGATGGTTGACCTTAGGTATTTGAAGTTGTCCCCCTTCACGACTTCTGCTCCTTGCGTCTTAATAGTTAGACCTGCCTCCCTCTCATTGACACTCATGTATTCTGTCTTGCTTCTACTGACTTTCATTCCTCTTCTCTCCAGAGCATACCTCCACCTCTCCAGGTTCTCTTCCTCCTGCTCCATACTCTCACTACAGATTACAATGTCGTCCGCAAACATCAAGGTCTACGGAGACTCCTGCTTAACCTTGTCAGTCAGCCTGTCATCACTGTGGCAAACAAGAAGGGGCTCAGAGCCAATCCCTGATGTAATCCCACCCCACCTTGAATCCATCTGTTACTCCCAACAGCACACCTCACTACAGTCTCGCTATTATCATATACCACCTGCACCACACTCACATACTTTTCTGCCACTCCTGACTTTCTCATACAGTACCACACTGCCTGTCTTGGCACCCAGTCATCTGCTTTCTCTAGATCCACAAAGACACAGTGCAACTCCTTCTGACCTTCTATACGTCTCCATCCACACTCTTAAAGCAAACATTGCATCTGTAGTACTCTTTCTTGGCATGAAACTGTACTGCTGCTCACTGACTTTTCTTCTTAACCTAGCTTCAACAGCTTTTTCCTATATCTTCATGGTGTGACTGATCAACTTTATGCCTCTGTAGTTACTACAGCTCTGAGCATCACCCTTGTTTTTGAAAATGGGTACCAAACCACTTCTTTTCCACTCCTCAGGCATCTTTTCACTCTCCAAGATTGTGTTAAACAATCTAGTTAAAAAGTCCACTACCATCTCTCCTGAACATTTCCATACCTCCACAGGTATGCCATCTGGACCAACTGCCTTTCCACTCTTCATCCTCTTCAGAGCTGCCCTCACTTCCGACTTGCTAATCCTTGTGACTTCCTGGTTTACTATCGTTCCTTCATCCATCCTCCCTTCTCTCATTTTCTTCATTCATCAGGTCCTCAAAGTACTTCTTCGAACTTCAACACATTCATCACTCGTTTGTACATTACACCTCTGTCCTTAATCAACCTAACTTGTTGCTCCACATTGTTTCCAGCTCAGTCTCTGTCTAGCCAATCGATACAAGTCCTTTTCTCCTTACTTTGTGTCCAGCCTCTCATGCAACTCACTGTGCGCCTTTGCCACCTCTCTCTTTGCCATCCGCCGAGAATACAAATACTTCCGCCTGCTTACTTCATCTCCCTGACTAGCCCACTTTTTCTTTGCCAACCTCTTTCTTTGAATATTTTCCTGCACCTCCTCATTCCACCACCAAGTCTCCTTGTATTGTCTCTGTCTACTGGACACACCACATACCTTTCTACCCATTTCCCTCAATATTTTTGCCATACTTTCCCAGTCATCTGATAAGTCTTCCCTATGGGGCGGTTGTGACACAGGTGTAGTGTGGCAAACTACTGATTGGAGGGTCAGTGGTTCGATTCCTGCTCTGTCTGCATGTCGAAGTATACTTGAGCAAGACGCTGGAACCCCCCCCCCCCCCCCCCAGGTGCTCCTGGTGGGTCAGGCTAGCACCTGTGTGTGGCAGCTCTGCTGTCACCAGTGTGAATGGGGGTGGCTAGCAGGATCTGTAAAGCGCTTTGGTCAACCAGAGATGAGTAAAATTCACTATATACTGTAAATGAACGCCATTTACCACACAGAGCCTATCTCAACTCCTTTCCGAATTTTGTGCAACCTTCTGTAACTTCCCCCACTTAATCTTTGGCACGGCCTTTATTCTCGTCCTCTTTTTTTCCAAAGTCATACTACAGACTACTATCATTGCTATGCTGCCTAGCTACATTCTCCTCTGCCACCACCTTGCAGTCTCCTATCTTTTTCAGATTTCTCCTTCTGCATAAGATGTAGAAGAAGGCAACTTTGTCATTCAGTCCATACAGCCAATAATGTGCAGTAGAACAAAATTATGTTTCTCCCATCTACAATGTTAATCACATCTAGAATCAGAGGGGCCGCTGCAATGCAGGATGCCGCCACAAACAACTTTTCTTTCCCCATTCTATTATGCTGAGCACCAAGCTAGAAGGCAAGAAGTACCATTTTATATGGTCTTCGGTATGACCTGGCTTGAACCCACAACCTCCTGGCTGTGGGGCGGATGCTTTACCACTAGGCCACCGCTCCGGTAGTAGTCCACCTGTGCACATTCCTCCACTCCTGTAAAGGTGCGTGCAAACCAAACGCGAACAGGCTAATTTTTCGCACGGTGCAATTACATTTTAACTCGATGTAAACATGCGAATAGACATGACTTCACAGTCTGAGTTGCAGACGGGTGAAGTTGCCTTTATAACTTATGCAGCTGTGTTCAACCTGCTGTGGAAATCCCCTAAACACAGTTATGCTTAGGGTTACATTATCTGACGGGGTCTCACCTGAAAAAATTGCCCCGCTTCCAAAATTTCCCCTGGATGATGGGGTATTTACATTGCTAGCCTGCTAGCCTTGTTAGCATGTCCATGGGTTTAAAAAAAACAAAACAAAACAAAAAAAAAAACTTGGGCACTCTAATTAGAGCTCCCAGTCCCAACTAGTTTACTCTCCAATGTTGATACTTTTACTCTGGTGACAGCAGAATGTCAAGGCCATTACTAGCTAGCACTGTTCCTCGGACAGGAACGCGCGACTGCATGAGATTTGCGTGTGCTGGCATTTTCCATTGACTTTATAGACATTTGCGCCACGTGAAAAAATCACTTTGCATTTGGTCTGAATGCACCTTTTGGTCACCCTCCCAGCTTGGGATCAGTAAAGTATATCCATCTATGTGTATCTCTTCTTGAAATATGTGTTTGCCACAGCCATTTCCATCCTCTTAGCAGAATCCACAACCATCTGTATTTCCACATTTCTCTCAAGATCATACTTGCCCAGAAGCACCTCATAACCTCTGTTCTCTTCATCTACATGCACATTTTTTAAGTCTGCTCCAGTCACCACTCTCTCCTTCTTGGGAACACTCTACTAGGGATGGGCATTCGGTGAAATTTTCTTCACCGATCGTCGGGAGAATTAATGATTAATAATCGGTTAATCATTAACATTTTTAGGTACGTAACAAGGCAGGTAGACTACATTAGAACATCAGGTGCACGGAGAGCCGCACAACTCAAATCCACCTCTCTCTCTCAAATCTCTCTCTCTGTTCGCTGTTCTCGTGTTGGCTCGCTCGGGAATCTCGCAAGCTGATTGGCCGAGACGTTTCACCCCGCAAGCTGATTGGCCGAGACGTTTTACCCAGCTTCTGTGCCGCTCGCCACCCAACAAACGAAGACCGCATTCATTGCTCTATCGCTCGTGTTACTTAGTCTAGCCGCGCGGAAGTTTTTGCTGTTCTCTTGTGCCATTTTGTGCGAAATAGTCTTCCCGTCGAGCCACTACGCCGCCTCCTGCTTCTTCTCTCGACGATTCTGCGCCTCTAGCACCTGAGGAGCAGTAAAGCTCTCATTAACCTGTGCAGTAAATCATTTTCATCTTGAGTTGCGTATCTTGTTATAAGAATAAAAGAGTTCTAAAAACATATTTATGTACACTTTATTTACATCTACGTATGTATGTACACTTACACACACACACGTGTGTGTGTGTCTTCTACCGAATCTTCATGACCTTCTCAATAATAAAGTTTCTGGAAAAAAAAAAAAAAAAAAAGAATCTTCACGACCGCCATTACTCAGCGCGCAACCACTGTTGGCGGTTTCTTCGCGTAATAAGGGTGTTCCATGGACCCTGTCGATGAGGTATATTTGTATGCTGCATTGCAGTGATTGCAGTACACCTGGTCATTTTTTAAACTGAAATGGTCCCACGCAACACTTCGCCGTAACCGCTTCATGATTTGGCGATTGCCCTACGGAAGCGCGCATGTATCAACTGAGGCACGCCAGGGTATGGCGATGGTGTAATGTTGCCCCCTGGTGCCCAAATTTTGCCATTGCATTGTTTGAGGACGGCCGTGCACTAGGCCTAAAAACCTCGGATTGTTTAAAAAAAAAAAAACGGTTTGTCGACGAAAATGAACTTCCTCAGTGAAATTCTTAATGATCAATTATCGGTTAATCGGTAAATTATGCCCATCCCTACTCTCTACCACTTCATCCAACTTACTCCAGAATTCCTCTCTTCTACCTGACATCCATCTTGTTGGGCAATATTTGGGGCTTGCTCCATGATGACATCACACCGTTACGCTGCTAACTGAGGTTATGCATCACCATAGCAACGGCAAAACAAACATGGCGTGGGAAGCTACCGCTCTGTAGTTGGTGTGTCTGTGTCTAGTTGTGAAATAGTTCAGTTTTAAGGCAGTTTCACACTGCTGCCATGTTAACCATTAAAAAAAACAAAAAAAAAACACCGAACGGTGCAGCAATGCGGATAATCTGCCCACATTTTTTTTACCATATGTACAACACTTCATCAGTACCACTCGCTTTGGAGCAGTGTTGATATCTGAAATGTCTGGAGTTTTATTTTTGCTCAGTTATGGTTGCTTCGGCTTGATTTTTATTCAACCACCCAAACAAAAACAATCAAAGCAAAACATCTCTTCAGTGCGACAAGAGCCAAAAAGTCCCAGAAGATGTCCATGCAATGGAGACTACTGCTGCAGGTAAACTTTTTCAGCATTAAACCCCGACTAAGTGCACTTATGATGTGGTTTCTATTATTTTCTTTTAACATATGATACAGAACAAAAAAAAAAAAATTAACTCAACCTGAGCTGCCGTTTATAAACTGGAGTAGTAAGAGTTTTGTTTTTTTTGTTTTTTTTCTAGATATGTTGACAGTAAATAACACTGGCCTGTGAAACTGTTCTTTATAAATTAAGAAGAAGGAAACAAAAATTTTGTGATATCATGAGCAATATTGTTATTGTGAAAACTTGAAAAAATATTGTAATATCATTTTTAGGTCATATTGCCCACCCCTAGAAGAAACTAATATCAGTAAAACTAAGATGTTTAACTACCTTAATTATGCAAATTGCAACATAATAAAAATATACTGGGAAAAAAAACCAAACTAAATATCAGGATTATTGTTTAAAAGCTATAAACCCCAAAATATATTTCTCTCTGACAAATAAGAAATTAGCTCAGATTATGTATTTAAGCAATATTACACAAGAGGGTGCGGCACTGGAGGTGGCAGAGTTGAAGATGCTAAGATTCTCAATGGGAGTGACTAGGAGGGACAGGAGTGGAAATGAGTATATCAGAGGGACAGCACAGGTTGAGCGGTTTGCAGACATAGTAAGAGAGGCAAGGCTGAGATGGTTTGGACATGTGCAGAGGAGGTGTTGGACAAACGGATGTTGAAAATGGAGCTGCCAGGCAGGAGGAAATGAGGAAGACCACAGAAGATTCATGGATGTAGTGAAGGAGGACATGGAGAGGGTTGGCGTTACAAAGGAAGACGCAGGGATAGGGTGAGATGGAGGCAGATGATCTGCTGTGGAGACATGAGTGGGAGTGGCATATCAATGAATATAGTTATGAAGACGTCACTACGAAGAGATGGCAGTCTCAATGGACTTTCTGGTTAAATAAAAGTTAAATATTCATCATACTGCACAACCTCAAGTGTAATATTGCTTTTATACAACAGTTGCACAAGCACAGTTATTAAAGAACAGCAGTACAGGACAAAATATTATGGTTTGTCACCAATAGAGTTGATAGACTTGACCATAAATAATGGTTAGTAATTAACAGTTTTGTCCAATCAAATTGCTTGATCAGAACTAACTGTTGTATAATTATTTATTAAAGGACCACTCTCACTGGGGCTGGTCGGTCACTACTGGCAGCTGTTTTTCCCCATGTCCCGCTGACCTCCACTCTTGACAGTCTGCAGTGGAGTGCATCTACAGAACTGTAGTCCTTCATATGATAAGTCATATTCTTGTCATTAGGAGAGGGATGGTCAGATCAGCTGTGTCAAAAGTTGCACATTGATGCATCCGAACAGCGGGATTTGCCACAGACACACAGATATCACTGCATGTGTGGTACGCTCTAGCATGGGGCTCGGCTCGGATCCATGATGGTCACTGCTGTGCTGACCATCACACACGCACACAACCAGTCTCATTACTGAGCCGACAAGGCCCCACATGATCCCACACACATCTTCATGCGTGAACATGGCTCGCGCGCCTCTCGGTTCATCCATCCAGATCAAATTACAATTATTTATGTCAGAGATTTACAATAATCCACACCACCTACATGAGCATATAAAAACTTGTGAAATGTGGATGCGTGTTCCTATGAGTGACTGCTGTAACACTGTTCCTCTGACAGGCTGCCAGTCAGTGGAGCAGTGCGTTTTTGCTGAATGGGAAAGTGAATTCAGGAAATTTTGAGCGCCCCCCCCCCCCCCCCACACACACACACACACAAAAAAAAAAAACCCTAATCATAGCACAAACAACTTGCAATGTCCCCCCCCCCCACACACACACACACAGAAGGGTGGTTAAAACACGGGTCTCCATGACGGTTGCATAATTTTCCGCATCTCTTTGCACACGGTGCTTTTAGTTGTGATTTGCAGTAATTTCACCTATGCTGCAGTATGGAGGTATTTGAAAATTTCATACAGTGTGGGGGAAAAATAAGACCAGTATACTGGATAAACCGGTGTATTGCCCAGCACTACCGGCTCATTGACATTACTGGGCTCTCGCTCATCTGGCTTAAATCTGAAATACTCCCACATTGGAGTTTTGGAATTCAGCTTTGGAGTCAATTATTCTTCCAAGTTCTCTGGAACTGTGCAGTCGTCGGCAAACTTTGCGCACATTTTTAGCACAGCTGGCCTGAAGTGTCCCTACAGTTGTCACAACCGACATGTGGCTTGCATCACTGGGAACAGTTTGTTTACGAGATTCTCGATCTTGGACACAGCACAATAGCAGTGTTTTCTCTGACTTGAAGACCTTGGCACGGTGGCGACATATTTTTCTGGGGGGGGGGCATAAAACACATATGCATGAATGTTAATTTTATACCATTTTATTTATTTTTAATTTTGCACAGTAACTTCACATATAATAATGTATCAGATTTATATAGCGCTTTATCATAGACACTCAGACGCTTTTTACAGATACATTATTCATTCACTCCAGACAGACAATGGTAGTGGCAAGCTACTACTGCAGCCACAGCTGCCCTGGGGCAGGCTGACGGAAACGTGGCTGCCAGTCCGGGCCAACGGCCTCTCCGGCCACCACCGAACATTTATACACATTCATACCCAGTGTTATGGACACTGGAGGCAAGGTGGGTAAAGTTTCTTGCCCAGGGACACAACCGCAGGATATCTGGGGAGAGCGGGATTCAAACCGCCAACCATCCAGTTATTGGACGACCCGCTCTACCTCCTGAGCCACTGCCGTGCATATGGAGCTTACAATTTGAAGTATTGTACAACCAAGGCTTGAATGTTGGAATACTGGGCCATTTGGGGTCCCACCCAAACGTCCTGTATTTGGACTTTTTACTGGTATCATCCTTCTTTCCTTCCTCTGCTCTCACCTCTCCTGGACCCTCTGCCTGAACACTTCACTCTCCTTGGCTCCTCTCTGTCTCATCTTGCCCTCTCTGAGCTCTGTCTAATTCAGGTTCTCTCTCTGTCTATGGTGGTATACAAACAGGTTAAAAAATATCAAGTGCCATGTAAATTAAAGGAGACAACCAACAATTTCTAGTTAAGGGTACAAAGAGCACCCACTTAAAACTTGAGTAATGACTTCAGTTTTGAAGGTTTGAGGTTTTTCTCCAAAATTTATCACAATTTTTGAGTAATGACTTCAGTTTTGAAGGTTTGAGGTTTTTCTCCAAAATTTATCACAATTTTCTTATAGTTTTCTACTTTTCTTTGTAAACTTATCTAAATTTGAAAACATTTTTCTCAAATTTGTAATTTCCTCTTGTAAAATTGACTTGTACATTTGAAACTTTATTATAACTTTGGATTATTTTATGGCTTATTTTTGTCTCTTTTTTTTTTTTTTAAATAAAATTACTGTTTTTAAATAAATTTGAAACAGACTGTCGTTTTTTACTTTTTCCTTATAAGTTTATATTTTTGACCATAACTTTGCAGTCAGAACAGAACAATAATTTAACTCTCATTAAACTTTTATTTTACTTATTTACTCATTTAACTCTCATTTTATACACGGTGGCGCAGTGGTTTAGCACTGTGGCAGCACAGTTTTACCCTCGGCCGGGGGACCGCGGGGATCATGAGATTGTGGGTTCGATCCCAGCCCCCGACCAACAGTGAGCTGTGTGGAGTTTGCATGTTCTCCCCGTGTTGCGCGGGTTTACTCCGGGATTTCTCCGGTTTCCTCCCGCACACCAAAAACATGTAGGTTTAGGGCGCTCGCGCACGCAGCGACCAGCAGCCAGTGGCTTGTCACCAGACTGCAAACCGAGTCTACCTACGGGTACAAATAAGTAACAAAAAAACAAACAAAAAAAATTTATAGTTTTTCCTTTTAGAAATCTCACCACCACCAAGAAAAACCTCCCTTATTTTGAAATCCAAATGCTGGCACGTTTAGTTTTGTCTGAAGGCTGCTGACGGATTAAAGTCATTGACTATGGATTAAAGTCATTGACTTTGTGAATTTTGGTCATCTTAACTTGCCAGGTACATAATTGGGAACATAACTTGATGTTGTAGTGGCTGGTGAAATATATCCTCAGCAATTCAGTCGTCCCCTTTGCCTTTCCCTTCATGTGATGCCGGCTGCATTTGAATTCTAACCACATTTAGCTAAGCAACTCTTCCGTTATTGCTGCCGTTTCCAGCGGGTTAAAACCATGATAAATGCCTCCAGTGCTTACATACCTCTTCTGATTTTTTTTTTTTTTTAATTTTTTTTTTCCCCTGCATTTAAAGTACTTTTATAAACTCATGTTTCTGTCTGACAGTCAAGCCTTATGCATGCTGCATTTCTCCTCTAGTCCACCTTGGTCTGCATGCACTTTGGATGAGCCTGGCATGCACGCGGCACTGTACATGCTCACTTTATTCATCTACCCACTCCAAGCGGTCAACGTATGCACACAACCATCACTTGTAGTTTCACTCCCGCCCGATAGGTAGCGCCAAGACACTGACGCACCAGGATTTTCACCAACGAAGAAATGGACTTCTTCACAAAGTTTCTTTACAAATGAGTCCATTTCTGCTGTTTTGACTTCCCGGTTTTCACTCCTTTTCTACAAAGATGCTGCTGCCGCTAGTGAGACACTGCTTGCGTACTGACTGGAGAGCTCACGTGGGCGGGGCGCTTCTAAACTATGCACTGATGACAGCCACACCCGTTGTTCGTGTGCGCGCTTGTGGAAAGTCATTGCTTCATATTTTTTTTTAAATTCATATCTCCTTGGCGTGGAGGTAATATTTCTGGTGAGGCGAGCCGCCACCAAGAAATGTTACCAGAGGAAACCTTGCAATAGAGCACAGCATAGTGAGCAGTTCGACTTTGCGGCTTATTTTGAGTCTTTTTTTTTTTTTCATAGGGGTCTTTCACAAAACTGCTTTGTTGTAAAATGATGGTACGAGTGGTCAGTCGAGTTAGTAATTATTGTGACATGCCTAGTCATTTCAGAGGGAAAACGTTTCGAGTGTTGTCATGAGTGTTGATGCC
Source organism: Pholidichthys leucotaenia (assembly GCA_020510985.1). Classification (NCBI taxonomy): domain Eukaryota; kingdom Metazoa; phylum Chordata; class Actinopteri; order Cichliformes; family Pholidichthyidae; genus Pholidichthys; species Pholidichthys leucotaenia. Next base: position 21,788,675 of record CM035842.1, on the reverse strand, counting down.
TTCCTTTTCTGTCAGTAGTCGAGCAGATGTCTTAGACCTGTCAAAGCTGAACATGATTTGTGACCTCTTGAAAAGGTTCACCCACCCTTCGCAGCAAGAAAAAAATGTATTGAAGACATGCAAGTACTTGTTGGGCATGTTCAATAAAATAAACATTGCTCCAAATAAAGGACAGTATCATATGTGTTGGCTGTAGGGTGGTAACGGTAGATAACTCAACACCATGATCTGTGGTATCATTGCAAATGTTTTTAGGACTCCGTGGTCTCATAATTTAAACAGGGCTCATAACTTATGTGGCGTTAAACGATAGAAGCTGTGAGAAAATTGCTGCAGCTCCACTCTCAACTTGTGCATGTGTGACAATTGTGCAGAGCTCCAATCTTCCTACAGGCATGAACAGCTGATTCCAGTGTTTCCTCTGGCTTAAAGACCTTGGTGTGGTGGCAACATCTTTTTCGGGGGCGGGGGCAGAAAACGCATGACACGATTGTAACTGGAATATGTTCATTTTACACTATTCCTTTTTTTGTTTTTTAAATCTTGCACAGCAGTATTGCATAATGGAACTTACCATTTGAAGTATTGTACAACCAAGGCTTGAATGTTGGTATATTGGGCCAGTTGGGGTCCCACCCAGTTGTCCTGTGTTTGGACTTTTTACTGGTGTCATCCTTCTCTCCTCCCTCTGCTCTTATCTCTCCTGGACCCTCTGCCTGGACACTTTCCTCTCCTTGGCTCTTCTCTTCTGTCTCATCTTTCCCTCTCTGAGCCCTGTCTATCTCGGGTTCTTTCTCTGTCTATGGTGGTATATCAAACAAGTTAGAAAATACCAAGTGTCATGTTTTGTTCTGCGGGATTTTTTTTTTCATGGTTTACATAAATAACAAAAATGTGTATTTTTATTCTAGTGGGGGGTTTTTTCCATTGACAAAGCGTAGGAAAGGGAAGGGGGAAAAACATTCATAATAGTAATTTACTAATGCATACTTAAATTATATCATCAGAGGTGGGTATAGTAGCCAGAAATTCTACTCGTGTAAAACCAGTGCTATGAAATTAATAATTAAAAGTAGAAAACCAAAAATTTCTGGTTGAGTTAAGGGTACAAAGAGCACCCACGTAAAAACTTGAGTAATGACTTCAGTCTAGAAAGTTTAAGGTTGTTCTCCAAACTTTATAACAATTTTGTTATAGTTTTCTACTTTTCTCTGTAAATTTATCCAAATTTGCAACCATTTTCCTCAAATTTGTAATTTTTTCTTGTAAAATTATGACTTGTACATTTGAGACTATTATAAATTTGTGGATTATTTTATGGCTAATTTTTATCTTTTTTTTAATCCAATCCAACTTTATTTATAAAGCTCTTTGAAAACAATGACAGTTGACAAAAAGTGCTGTACATCAACGATAAATCACTATTAACCCTTTAACTGCCAAATTCACCATGTGGCACCTGGGGCAACTTAAGGCCCCCTAGTGGTCAAGGGTGGTAAAAATAATTGTCTAATAAAATAGTTCAGATTACAGAGGCTTATAACTTGAAAGTTACAACGGATAATGGCTTGCTGTCAATTAGAAAGATGTAGAATATGATCCAAAGTTTCAGATAGGAATAAATTTACACATCTAATTTGCATAATGTCACGGCAGCTATATAAATTACATAACTGTCAAAAGTGGACTTTGGACACATTTACATAAAGAATGGTCTGGTTTTTTTTGACTCGGATTTGTCTACAGGGGTATGGTTTTATCTAATCTTCAAAGTATATGAACCAGAAAATCAATAAAATGTCAAAACATTTCTCTCTTGCTTGTCACAGGGAGGGGGGCTCGCCCGCCCACGTGACCGGTCCATTTTTGTCTATCATAGCCGATGTTTGTGTTTGCGCTCAGCCATTTACACAGTCTACCACATCTACAAACTCTTATGATTACCCCACGTGAATTTCGTTTGTATTACATGGCTATTTTTTCTGTTTGGTGCATTATTCCTGTGGGAATCCATGCTGCCTGTGGGCGCCGCCATCTTGGTATGGGGAGCTCAATTTTTTGTTACATCGACCTTGATGTAACACATTTACTTAGTGATTTACACCCGTGTACCACATCTACAAACTCTTATGATTATCCCACGTGAATTTTTTTTGTATTACACGGCTATTTTTCCCATTTCATGCAGTCTGTCATCGCTATTGCGATGACCAAACATGGCAGCATCCACATTGGTGTGTGAGCTCAAACCAGAAAAAGGAAGAATAATGATTTCGCCTTCTTTGCTATATTTCATGTCAGCCATGATTCCTTCGGCGCGTGTCTGCCACCTTCTAAACTATCAGATCAATAGAGATTAGTACAAATTCTCAGTGTAGCCGGGGGACATCAATAAGTTGACACGTGCAGTTGCTGCATTGTGCCACTGGGGGCGTGTGACCCGTCCATTTAATCTGGGCAGTTAAAAGGGTTAAAGCGAGAAATCTGTGTGTGTGTGTGTGACATTTATAGGACATCATAGGACGGCCTATGATCTCTGCCTGATCATCATAGGACATCCTATGAACTCAGGCATCATAGGACTTGCGATGTCGTCATAAAGATATGTCTATATGACGGCACATAGACAGATGTCTTTATGATGTCATATAGACCATCACTCACGATGCCTAGACTAATGCGTCTTTTATGATGTCATATGGCTCAAAATTGGCAAGGTGAATAAGTCACAGGGCCAGTCTTTACAGCGCGTTCATAACAGATTTCTGCAGCCATGGCCAATTCTACGTTGCTGCGAGCAGAGCTGCCAGATCAAGCAGTCTTCGTATTGTTGCTCAAAATGAAGAAACTAAGCAAAAGTGTCGCTTTCTCAGTAATGTCGTTTTTAAAGAGGTGCTGACACAGTAAAAATGTGTAATCTTTAAAGAATGCCAATCTACACTACAAATGTGTAAAATGCCAAGCAAAGCACTAATTTTCTCTGGGTGCTCCAGTTTCTTGGTTTCTATGGGCATGCACGGGCCTTCCTGAACAAGGTCAAAAGCCACTTTTTGCTCAGATCTATTTTCATGATCCTGCCCATGAACTGGAATTATGACGCACCTATCCCTCAACCAGTGGTCTGAATGAAGAAGACCCACCAGATGGAGAGCAATAGAATGAGAACTGCTGCACATCAGAAAAGATGCCGTGAAGATGAAACACCTCAGGTTCCAGCAGTACGCCGCAGGCATGACTGTGAATAACATCCTTCAGCAACGGGCATGCAGAAATACTTGCTTATACTTGGTTTCTACGGGCATGGACGGGTATGCACGGTTATGTACCGGAGTGGTGGCTCAGTTGGTAGAGCATCCGCCCCGCACCCGGGAGGCAGGGGTTCAAATCCTGGCCGAGTCATGCCAAAGACCATAAAAGTGGAACTTCCTGCCGTCCAGCTTGGTGCTGAGCAATAACGGAATGGAGGAGGGAAATCTGTGGCGGTGCCTTGCATGGCAGTGGCCCTCTGATTCTGCACTGGGGTGTGTGTGATTTGACACTGTAGATAGGTAAAACACAATCTGTACATGATTGGTTGTACGGCTGAATGACAATAAGGGTGATTTAATTTAAAATATAAAAACAATAAAATGCAGCTAAAGTACAAAACAGCACAAACAAAACAATAGTCATACAATAAGAACAAATAAAATCAATGTCTCAAACTGGGTCAAAAGCCAGAGAATAAAAATGGGTTTTAAGAGGAGTTTTAAAACTGGACAGTGAAGAGGCCTGTCTGATGGACAAAGGCAGATTACTATAAAATTGCTGGGATTTTTTAAATAAATTTGAAACAGAATGTGGCAAAATTTTTGTTTTTCCTCATGCAATTTAAACTTTTGACCATACTTTTGTAGAACCAGAACAGTAATTTTAACTCGGACTTCAAAGAAATATAATTATTAAAATTATATTTAAAGAAATAAATTAACTTAAATGACCAAAGATGCAGTTATTTCTGTTATAATATTTTTATATATTTATAGTTTTTTAGAAATCTCCTCACCCAACCAGACAGCAGGAAAAACCTCCCTTATTTTGAAATCCAAATGTTGGCACGTTTAGTTTCTCTGAAGGCTGCTGACTGATTAAAGTCATTGACTTTGTGAATTTCGGTCATCTTAACTTGCCAGGTACATAATGATGAACATAAATTATTAGTTAATATTGCGGTAGCTGGTGAAGTAAATCCTCGGCAATTAATAAGTCACTCTTGCCTTTCTCTGCAATGAAGCCTAACCAGACCTGTTAGCTAAGCGACTCCTCACTGTTGTTCCAGTTACCAGTGGGTTAAAACCGCCATAAATGCCTCCATTGTTTATATACCTCTTGTACTTTTTTCTGCGTTTAAAGTACTTTAATAAGCTCATGCTTCTCTGGGACAGCAACGCTACAGAGAGACACTCTGCCTGCAGACTAAAACAGTCACGCGGGCGGGCAGGGTGCTTCCACATGGATGGCGGTCACACACATTGTTCATGTGCGCACTTGCCGAGCGTTTTCATATTTTATTTTTTTTTTCTTAAATTAATATATCAGGCGTGATGGCATACTTTCAAAGGCGGCATGCCGCCACACAGAAATGTTACCAGAGGAAACCCTGTGATTCTGTTTATTTAAAAAAAAAAAAAAAAAAAAAAAAAAAATCATTTTCATGAAACAGTGGCGGTAGCTCCAGTATTTCAACTCCAGGGTGTGCGGACTGGTTGGAGACTGCGGCAACACTCAGCTTATTTAAACAGGGCAGCCTCTACAGGACCCTGCATGGCTCTTGTTTCCATGATTTTTGGATTTTTGCCGCTGTCCGAAAAATCACGTTCAATCAAACAACTATGCAATAGTTGTTTCACTTGCAGAGCTCAATTGTCAGGATCATAAACACTCCGCTCAGAAGGAAATGACATGCTTTGTGCCCTTTCAGTGCTCACTGTCATGGCTGTATTTATCAGTTCGTCAAATGCTTCCACCACTAACTGCCTGCTGGAGTCCGTCGGGAGAGATCCCCACACAGTGCTGGCAGTGGCAGCACCCGGTGCTGTGGAAGCTTCCACATTACCAGGTGCAAATATGCTGTTGGCAATAAAAATACACTTGACATTTGATAATCAATAGGGGCACATAAGTGAACGAGATTTAGCCACACACACAAAAGTGAATACTGTGTATGGATCCCCGTAATATGTGATGGCAATGGTCTTGACCGCTGGTGAACTTTAGTTTTATTTTCTTATTTTAGCACAGTACACATTAAGTAAAACACACAAACTACGACCACCGTAAGAGCTTGTGCCTCATTACGGGTCCATAAACCGATTAACATTACTGTTCGTAGCTCGACTGTCTGTGCCAAGTGCTGTAGCCTTACTGACAATTCCACAGGCAGGCACAAGAAGCAAAAACAAAACCACCACTATCAAAATAAAAGCCTGCTTTTTTACTTCAGTGCATAGGATGGCACAAGGCCTCTGTTCTTTGTAAAATTAACTACTAATCGGAAAACATTTATGCAAAGATCAAAAAATACATTTCTCAGAATTATTGATCAGGTAATTAACCTAAAATAATAAACCTTTCAGGGGTTATACACTGCGGTTGTTCGTTATCCTCCGTGGAAGGCTTGTCCATAACGCGGTACTTCATAATGGCAGTTATTGCAACAGCCCTAACTCTTGATTTCTACTGAGATGCACTAATATTCAGAATGAAGGCTGATATTACGGTGACAGTAATGGAGAATTTGAAAGAGTAAGCTGCTCCTGTAATTCATCAATTTACTGCAGTTAACATATTAGCCAGCATAACGGAAGCAGTTCAGCTGTCAGCAACTATCGTCAAAGAGAGATTATTGTCCAACAGCAGGTAAACTATTTAAACAGCTGCGGGCAGTTTCCAAAAGCTGAGAAAGTCGCTCATTGAAAATGAGAAGTGATAACCTTACCGGTGCAGTCCACTGACTGGTGGCCGGAGATGGAGGAACGGAGAGGAGGAGGGAATGGATGAATTGCTGTAGTGCAGCTGTGATATGGCAATACTGCTTTACAGTCCACATTTAACTTGTTTCATTTATTAATCTTCGGTAAAATCCTCCCATACTTTGGAAACTTATGGCTTTCTCTGTGATTTTCTCTCCGTGTTGCCATGATGCGTTCCTCTTCTTCTTCGCTGGCACAGTTAAACTGAATGTTTCCACAGCATGCATATAAACTTTAAACGATTCATCGACAATAAAAATCTGCATCAACACATTTTTATGATCGTTATCAACAGTGTTGACTAATCGTTGCAGCCCTAGTTGGCTGTCATGTGAGGTCTAAACGAAGTCTTCATAACTGACTTTGCAGACTCATGTCAGTGTTGATCTGTGCATCAATGTATTCCTGGCTGAATTTCTTGTTTGTAAGTCTCCCTTCTACTTTGTCCAATCCACAGGCTGACCAACTAACAGAGGAGCAGATTGCAGGTGAGCTCAGAGAGTTTACTTTTTCTGTTTCCCCTTTCATTAAAACGTATTACAGTACTTAGTAGATCACTTCCACCCTGTGTTGTTCAGTAAATTTCTCTCATTAGCTTTTCTGACAGAGAACATGAAGTGAAATAGAAAATTGAAGGACTGGGCACCTGTCCTCCCCTGGCAGACCATTATCATTTCAAAATGAACAGGACATAAGGGGAAGAAGTATTTGCAGTGTTGACGAGTCAGGGCTGAAGCCCATGAACTGGATAGGCAGTTTTACAGGCAAGCTTATGAGTCATTTCGATCACCAGGACACCTTGATAGTCTGAATAATAAATGATGTAGGCTTTGTTCTAAAAGTGAGAGCTGCAGTTTCTTCTCAGTCAAACCCCCTTGTGGCTAATTAGCTTCAACTGAGGCCCCAAGGCTAGTGTTCACTGCTGCCTATGTTCACCTCTGGATTGTTTTTAGGCTCTATGGGTAGGAAGGCCACTCAAGAGTAATAAAGACTTCCATTTATAGGCTATTTTTGTTATCACTCTAACAAAACCTATTGGTGTAACAGCTGTCTAATATCACACTCTTGTCTTCAGAGTTCAAGGAGGCTTTCTCCTTATTTGACAAGGATGGTGACGGCACCATCACCACCAAAGAACTCGGCACCGTCATGAGGTCGCTGGGCCAGAATCCCACAGAGGCTGAGCTGCAGGACATGATCAACGAGGTGGATGCTGATGGTCAGTATGCCCATTTCTTTGAAGTGCCCACATGTTGCAGGATATTCACTGCAGTTGTTTGTGTTGGTGCTGAAATAGGCCTTATCCTGTCATCATTTTTATGTCCTGATCATGAGGCAGAAAATGATCAGTGAAAGTAATCTTTTTCCAAAATGACTTGGAACACAAACTATAAATGGGTGGATGTAATAAAAATGTGGATTGACTGTTAAATATGTATTTCTTTGGCATCAAAAACCCATTTTATGCCAAGTATGAAATCATGCTAGTTGTTTCTATCCTTTATCAAGGACAATGCACATTCATAAATATGACTATAAATACACTACTCACAAAAAGTTAGGGATATTTGGCTTTTGGGTGAAATTTATGGAAAATGTAAACAGTTCACACTACAGTGATACAATATCATGAAAGTAGGGCATTTAAGTGGAAGCACGCAATGGTGATTTGCTCGTGTCAAACAATTTATTGAAACAAAAGCCAACAACAGTGGTGAATATACCACAACAAAAAATGTCAATGTCTCCTAACTTGTCATGTGCCTTTGAGAATCAATTACAGCTTGATGACAACATCTCATGCTGTTCACAAGTCGACTTACTGTCTCCTGAGGCATGGCATTCCACTCTTCTTGAAGGGCAGCCCTCAGGTCATTGAGGTTGTGGGGTGCAGGGTTATGAGCCTCTACACGGTGACTCGGCTGATCCCATAGGTTTTCTATGGGATTCAGGTCTGGAAAAAGTGCAGGCCACTCCATTTGAGGTACCCCAGCCTCCAGAAGCCATTCCCTAATGATGCAACCTTGATGAACTGGAGCATTGTCGTTCGTGAAGATGAAATTAGGCCTGTGTTGTTCATGCAGGGGCACAATGAATGGATAATGATGTTATTCAAGTAGTATTGGCTTGTCACTGTACCATTCACAATGTGTAGGGTAGTTCTCTATTGACTAGACACACCTGCCCAGACTGTAACATGGTGACAACAGTGACTGATGCATAGCACTCTCCTGGATGTCGCCAACATCGTTGGTGGCCATCATTTCTGCTGATGAACAGGACTTTTATCAGAACAGCACTGAGGCCCACTGGTTCCTTGTCCAGCGTAAATGCTCCCTGGCCCATGCAAGACGATGGCGCCTGTGCCTGGTGGTGTGGTCAGGTACCCTTGCAGGTCGTCTAGCACACAGACCACGCTGATGTAAACTCTTTCGAATGGTCTGATGTGACACTTAGGTGCCTCTCACCTCCCTTAAATGTGCCTGGATTTGAGTGGCATTCATCATCCGGTTCCACGGGGCACTGTTCACAATGAAGCAGTCATCAGCATGGGATTTAGCCAAAGGACATCCACTTTTATGCCTTTCTGTGACTCTTCCAGTCTCTCTGTATCTCTGTTGCAACCTGCTGATGACACTCTGAGAACATCCTGTGTGAAGCCTCGCAATGCCAAGGTACTGTTGATCAATTGTTGGGTGTCGTCTTGATCTCATGATGTCAAAATGTGAACAGCATAATTTAAATACCAATTCTAATTGAACCAGAAAATTTATTGGTCAGTTCATGGGTCAAACACCGGTTGTGAATTTTGCCATTAAGCACCTTGTTGGAGAACAGCAAGTTATGCAAAAAGTAGTGAAACATTGAACAGTTGGGCATGTGCATTCAAAAGGCTGGAGAAGGTCAAATTAAGTTCACCTGTAAAAGTTATAGTGCATTTTAGGTGCACCCTGAAATTTCACCAGAAAGCTGAATATCCCTAACTTTCTGAGTAGTGTATGTCAGTTTTAGCCAGAAGGATGTTCTCAATGGGAAAACATGAAGGAGGAGTTGTGATACAGGAATGTCTATATAGCATGTGAATGTGGTAAAATTTATTTACCTGGTTAAAAGGAAATGTATGAAAAATAATGAGAGGTTTTGTCAGGCAAACATGCAATACAGAAGCGGCCAGGATTTGAACATTTCCAAAATTTAATAAGTGACATTTCCAAACAACAAAGTGACCTACAGCTGCCCCTTGTTGCCTGTACCACTGTTACTTATATAACTCTTCTTACAGCACCACTTTCAATTATTTTTTTTATTTTTTTTTTTGTCATTTCATATACAGTTGAGGAGCTTTTATGATTTATGCTTTTTAACTAAAAAGATGAGTCAAAAACTGTGCACACCCATAATGAGAAAAATAGCTAAATGCTAAATAAAATTGTTTAAAAATTAGAGACCAGTGATGGTTGATGTTTAAAACCACAATGAACTTCTTGCGCAATGTAGAGTAACCTACTTTCACATTCCAGTCCACCCTCATTTATGGTTCCACTCCCATATTTTCCCATTCCCTGGTGCTTTCTAGTCAACAAATCAATTTTATCACTTTCACTTATCATTGTACATATTGAAACTAGTGTGTGGGCAGATCTTTTTTTTTTTTTTTTCTTTATAAAGTTTGTGTTTGACATTTTGATCATTTTTGTAACCATACTGAGCTGTTTAATAGCTCCCCAGTTAGCTTAGCAGCTATCGTGTTTATGTCCGTGCCATTCTACATACCTCTGCATGGGCTGTAACAGACCTGTCAAACTCACAGAAACATACAGTATGTCCGACGCCCAGTTGTTACCCGATTTCTTTGTGCATGCCGAATCCCTCAGTTATTGATGTTACCATTACTGTTATTGATATTAGCCTAGTTAGCTTCCGGTTGCTAGTGTGCTGTTTATTCTCGTAATAAACTTTGACTTTCTCCTAGTAACACTGCATGGACTCAAATGAACATAAATGGGCTCGTGTAAAGATTTTGCACAATACATGTCCATTACGCAGGTCTACTACAGCCCATACAGTAGTATTTGGAATGGGCAGACAAACACGATAGCTGCTAGCCGCTAAGCTACCTGGGAAACTAATAAATGGTCATGTGACTCTGAAGAAGCCACAGATGGTGTCAAAATGTCAGTCTGTGTGCCAGTAAAAGCTGTAAATTGGACAGTGATCCAGACTCTTTCCTTAATGAATGGCTCAGTATAGTTACAAAAACAATCAAAATGTGAAACAAACTTGATAAAGGGGGAAAAAAACGATCTGCCCACACAGTAGTTCCAGTATGTACAATGACAAGTGAAAGTGATAAAATTGATTCATTGACGAGAAAGCCCCAGGGAATGGGAACCTAATGGAAGCAGAACCGGAAATGTGGGTAGACTGGAATGTAGAAGTACGTTACTCTACATTGTGCAAGAGGTCCATAGGCCACAATACAGAGTTGAGAAAGTGAAGTGCTTTGAGAAAGGTTGACTCCTTCCGGTTCCGGCGCCACACGAGTTGGCTGCCTTTTGCAACAGCGGCTCAATTCTGAGTCTTTTTATCTTCCTTCTTCTTTCTGATCCGGTGATAACTTTCTGATCCGACACACCTTTCACTCTATATACTGTATATCACGGACACACAAATCGCCCCAAAGGTCTCCCGAGTCGGCGGACGGAGCCTTTGTTTACAGCAGGAGACGATACAGCAGGGAAGAGCTAGCTAGCACTCAACCGCCACCCGGTGCTAATGGAGAAACTCGACATACCGGGAGAACTGAAGCGAAAACGATGCGGGTGCTGGGCTGGAGTTTAAGCGGCATGCAAGAAATATGACAGAATAATAAAGAGCGATGGCAAGAACCAAGCAGACCGCCCGTAAATCTACTGGAGGAAAAGCTCCCAGGAAGCAGCTAGCCACCAAGGCTGCTCGAAAAAGCGCTCCGGCCACCGGCGGAGTGAAGAAGCCTCACCGTTACGGGCCCGGTACCGTGGCTCTGAGAGAGATCCGTCGCTACCAGAAATCCACGGAGCTGCTCATCCGTAAGCTGCCCTTCCAGCGCCTGGTGAGGGAGATCGCTCAGGACTTGCAAGACCGACCTGTGCTTCCAGAGCTCCGCCGTCATGGCTCTGCAGGAGGCCAGCAAGGCCTACTTGGTGGGTCTCTTTGTAGACACCAACCTGTGCGCCATCCACGCCAAGAGGGTCCCCATCATGCCCAAAGACATCCAGCTGGCCCGCCGCCGCATCCACGGAGAGAGAGCTTACACTTTCTGCTGCACATCCACCAACCACAATGCTCCGCACTGTGTGTCTATATATATATATACAGTGGGGCAAAAAAGTATTTAGTCAGCCACCAATTGTGCAAGTTCTCCCACTTAAAAGATGAGAGAGGTCTCCAATTTTCATCATGGGTATACCTCAACTATGAGAGACAAAATGAGAAAAAAAAAAATCCAGAAAATCACATTGAAGGATTTTTAATGAATTAATTGGTAAATTCCTCGGTAAAATAAGTATTTGGTCACCTACAAACAAGCAAGATTTCTGGCTCTCACAGACCTGTAACTTCTTCTTTAAGAGGCTCCTCTGTCCTCCACTTGTTACCTGTATTAATGGCACCTGTTTGAACTCGTTATCAGTATAAAAGACACCTGTCTACAACCTCAAACAGTCAGACTCCAAACTCCGCTATGGCCAAGACCAAAGAGCTGTCAAAGGACACCACAAACAAAATTGTAGACCTGCACCAGGCTGGGAAGACTGAATCTGCAATAGGTAAGCAGCTTGGTGTGAAGAAATCAACTGTGGGAACAATTATTAGAAAATGGAAGACATACAAGACCACTGATAATCTCCCTCGATCTGGTGCTCCACGCAAGAGCTCACCCCGTGGGGTCAAAATGATCACGAGAATGGTGAGCAAAAATCCCAGAACCACACGGGGGCACCTAGTGAATGACCTGCAGAGAGCTGGGACCAAAGTAACAAAGGCTACCATCAGTAACACACTACGCCGCCAGGGACTCAAATCCTGCAGTGCCAGACGTGTCCCCCTGCTTAAGCCAGTACATGTCCAGGCCCGTCTGAAGTTTGCTAGAGAGCATTTGGATGATCCAGAAGAGGATTGGGAGAATGTCATATGGTCAGATGAAACCAAAATAGAACTTTATTGTAAAAACTCAACTTGTCGTGTTTGGAGGAGAAAGAACACCATACCTACTGTGAAGCATGGGCGTGGAAACATCATGCTTTGGGGCTGTTTTTCTGCGAAGGGATCAGGATGACTGATCCGTGTAAAGGAAAGAATGAATGGGGCTATGTATCGTGAGATTTTGAGTGAAAACCTCCTTCCATCAGCAAGGGCATTGAAGATGAAACGTGGCTGGGTCTTTCAGCATGACAATGATCCCAAACACACCGCCCGGGCAATGAAGGAGTGGCTTCGTAAGAAGCATTTCAAGGTCCTGGAGTGGCCTAGCCAGTCTCCAGATCTCAACCCCATAGAAAATCTTTGGAGGGAGTTGAAAGTCCATGTTGCCCAGCGACAGCCCCAAAACATCACTGCTCTAGCGGAGATCTGCATAGAGGAATGGGCCAAAATACCAGCAACGGTGTGTGAAAACCTTGTGAAGACTTACAGAAAACGTTTGACCTCTGTCATTGCCAACAAAGGGTATATAACAAAGTATTGAGATGAACTTTTGTTATTGACCAAATACTTATTTTACCGAGGAATTTACCAATTAATTCATTAAAAATCCTTCTATGTGATTTTCTGGATTTTTTTTTTCCTCATTTTGTCTCTCATAGTTGAGGTATACCTATGATGAAAATTGGAGACCTCTCATCTTTTAAGTGGGAGAACTTGCACAATTGGTGGCTGACTAAATACTTTTTTGCCCCACTGTAAATATATATATATAATATATATATATATATACACTAGCTGCTCTTGTTTTTTCTTGCCTTCTGATTGTTGCTCTGAGTGTTGCTATCCCTGTGCTGTTGCAATCCTGGAATTTCCCCATTGTGGGACTAATAAAGGCTTGTCTTATCTTAAGGAAAAGTGGTTACCAATTAGGGATTTGTATCCAAATGCAACACAACACCTGTTAGCAGTGGTAAAACTTGGATTGTTTGTTTCACTTCAGAAAGACTGCTTTGAAAATTTCCTAGACTTTGTTTTAAGGCAATGTGATACAGAAGCCTGTGAGAACTGGGGTTGTCAATAAGTATTTTGTGGTTCATTATGTATTTGAACACTTGAAACAATTTACATATTTGAATGTGTAAATTGATAAAGTGTCCACTTTTGAGGGAAATGAAATTGAGGTGGTTCACTCGTACAAGTATCTTGGTATCTTGCTTGATGACGCTCTGACTTTTAAGCCCCATGTTGAAAATCTTGTGAAGAAACTGAAACTGGGTTTTTTATTTTGAAATAAATGTTTTTCTTTTGAGGTTAAAAAGCGTCATGTTACTGCAACTTTTATCTATTTTAGATTATGGAGACCTCTTGTATATGAACGCTTCAGCTCAGTGTCTGAGTAAGATTGACTCTGTATATCATGCTGTTTTGAGGTTTGTTACAAACTGTAGAGCCTTGACCCATCACTGTGAACTGTATTCTAGAGTGGGATGGCCCTCTTTGTCCACCAGGAGGTTGACTCACTGGTACTTTTTTATTTACAAGGCCATGCTTGGACTGTTGCCCCCTTACATTTGTAATTTGATCACACTGAGAAGTGTTGATTCTTATGGTTTGCGTTCTAATGATCATTTGTTGCTTTCTGTTCCATTTGCCCGTACTGAGCTGGGAAAAAGAGCTTTCATGTTCTCAGCCCCCTCTACATGGAACATGTTGCAAAAAGACTGGAAACTAACGGAACTTGTTTCATTGAACGACTTTAAATCCAGATTGAGAACACTTGAGACGGCCTCACTAATTTGTAACCATTTTATATGATTTGTATGTCATTGTAAGTATATTTGTGATATTTTTTTTTTTTTTGCTGCCGCTTGGCCAGGACTCCCTTGAAAAAGAGGTTTTTAATCTCAACTGGTTTTTTTCCCGGTTAAATAAAGGTAAAATAAAAATAAATAAAAACCTGTTTATTTGACCATGAAACATTAATTCAACCATAAAATACACAGAACATAAAAGTTGACCTGGACAAGTTGTGGACAAAGGTGTTTGTCAGTCTGAAGGTGATCAAATTAATGGCGAAATGGCAGCGAGTTTACTGTCAAACCCAGCTGCAAACTTGAGTATCTGCAGGATGAGGTCATATGCAAGGTAGCACAAGCAGCTCGAGGGTACCGCTTGGGAAAAAATGTGCGTTAACTTTAGGGGAGTAACTGACACATGCGTACCGTAAATCTGTGTGAACTGCAGAGTTGCTTTGCTTCCAGCAGCACAGTTTGGTGCGCTGCCCAGCAGCTCCCCACAGAACATTACATGTACTACACAGCTGTATCTCACACGCAGGACAAGTATCCTGCCTAGAGAGCACAAAGCTGCAGTGGCCACCTGCTGATAAGCTTGGAGGTTGCTCCCCTGGTTCTGCTCTATGCCAATCCAGTTATCTAAAACTAATGACATACCTTCTAACTAAACAGTTGAAAATTTGACAAGTTGCAAATGTATAAGAAAAATCACATTTGGGGGCGGGGGGGGGGGGACATTTGCAAGAAAATTTTGAGAAAATTATCAGATTTATTGGGGAGGAGTTGAAAGTAATATCTTTTACCCCCAAAACATGTTAAGGCTGAATTTGTAACATGGGGCTCCCCAGTGGCTGGGGGGGGGCATTGCGTTTGTGTACTGTGGTTTATAGCCAGAAACTGCTCTGATTTTAGGACGGTATTAGCAGCCATGGTAAGAATTAAGCTTAATTTCTAGTTAATGTTTCATTGCGTGACTTGAGCAACTAAAACCTGTTTTATGCATGGATAAGGGATTAGTTAAAGCATCCATTTCGCTTCCATCTCCAAACACATCAGTGGGGTTGTTGCCCATCTCCCTCCCTTTTCTGCCAACTGTCCAAGACAACTGTTCAGCTGGCTTTATCTTCACATCACGTATGCCCTCTGTCAGCAGTTTAGTCGCTGTGTGTTCAGCTCCATCATAGCTGACGGTGTCAGGGATGTTGAGTTTTCAGTGCTGTAGAGGCATTAACTGTGACTATCACTTTTTGTATTTTTGGTCAGCATCATCTCCTGCCCCTCATTTCGTTGAGTCAAGATCCTCTGCTCCAATGTTGATTGAAAGACAAAGTGAGAAGGAGACTAGTAGTTCTCAACTTGGCCGTCCTTGAGCAGCAGGAGGTTGTTGGCTCTTGGAAGGGCCTTTTCTCCAATGGTGCTCTGTCAGCTTATAGGATTTCGTAAATGGGAGCCCATTGATTAGGAGAAATCAATGGCATCGCAGCTTGGCTGCCCTTTTATTGAAACGTCCTCCCACCATCTTCAGCTCCTTCCCCATCTGTTAGACCAAAGCGCGCGCGTGTGTGTGTGCACACACACCGTCACTAACATCCCTTGTTCTGCCTCTGCCTCCCTTGGCTGATGCAATCTAGGTCAGACAGCAATGAAGCAAGTAATGGAAAATAAAAGTGGTTACATAAGGCCATCTCTGTGCTTTGCTCATCCAGTACCCACATCAGCAGCCACAGCATGCCAGCCGGCCCATCAAAAATCGGCTTTATTTACCAAACAAGGAGGCTGGGGTGAAGAATTACAGAGAAAGGAAGAGAGCCTACATATAAGCTACTTTTTTTTTTTTTTTTTTTTTTTTTTTTTAAACCACACAGATCAGGATACAGACAAACTCTGAGAAGCTTCAACCTTAACGGTTACATGTATGAGAAGATAAAGCTGTAACTGAATAACCATGAGACACTCATACCAGCTTTAACCTGAGCACATCACTCATCATTATACAATCCTACCCTTCTTAGCTCAGGGACGGAATGGCTTTATGATACAGAAAAAAAACAAAACAATGACCACTCATGCAAGAGTGCGGAGATGCCTCAGCCTTCCATAGTTTGCGTCAGCACCTCTTATGTGTAATCGCACCATCTCCCACTCAGTTCACTCCTTACATTTTCTCCTTCACATCTTCATCTCCCTCTACCACCCACTCCCTCCTGCCCTCTTCTCTCTCTCTCTCTCATTATCCCTTCTACCATTTTCTCTCTTCCCATCTGCCTTCCTTATCTTCAGCCCTCCTTACTTCCATCCCCCAGTTCACTGCTGCAGCTGTCCTTAGGTGAAGCTGAGCAGATATCACTTAACAGGTCTGCCTTCAGCTACAGTTCTACCACTGACCATTAAAACCCCCCACCCCCCCCCCCCCCAGTGGCAACACATTGCCTTCGTGCCACCAGCCGTCTTTGTACATTAGATAACAGCTCCTCAAATTGTTAACCCACAAATCCTGAGACCACCATCTGCCCCATCACATTAACGCGTTGGGTTCATATGCATCGATTCTTTCCCTCTGTTTGAGGTCTGTTCTGTCATTGGTTAATCTGCCTGCAATCTCACCCCAGGGCTAATCCTCGCCGGTAGACTGCCCTTGGTGTCACCAACCTTCTCAGAAAAATGCATGTATTTATTAAATTGTCCTTGAAGGAGTTTCCTTTATTTGCAACATTCCCCTGATCAACATACAGAGAGCCCCCATCCTCAACAATGGCTGTCCCAGCTGAATTCCTGTGGTGTTGCTGGCAACCTGCTGAGCTCCTTATAGAGTCTGACGGCCAGGAGTGTCTGATCCTCCAATAATCTTGTCTCAACAATGCATAACATGGATATTGATCTTGTGGCACACATGCATGGAAGGCAGTTTCTAGCTGTTTAAAGGCCCTATGCAAACAGATCGTGTTTGTGGGCCCCTATTTTTGCAGTGGGGAAGAGTTCAAACTTTGCAAAACGGGGGAGAGGGGAGACATCGCTCCTTCCAATAAAAGCATTAAAAACATAAACTTGATTGTCTAGATCAGGGGTGTCCAGTCATGTGCCATGGAGTGCCAAGACCCTGCAGGTTTTCTCTTCTACCCAGTCTCTTCAGCGGGTGTTTTCACTGATCAGCAATCAGTAGGAAGAAGTTCAGTGGAATCTGCTGTTGAAGACACTGGTTGAAGGTAAAGCCTGCAGGGTCTTGGCCCTCCATAGCACATGATTGGACACCCCTGGCCTAGATGAATAGGAAAAAATTAACCATTATGTAGAATAAAATTTTAATAACCGGCCTCCACAGGAACATTGTGAATTGATAAGAAAAAAAAAAAAAGTTGTAAATTTAGAACGAGTAAAAAAAATTTAGTGCATCCGTAAAGTATTCACAGCACTTCGCTTTTTCCACATTTTGTTGTGCTACAGCCTTATTCCAAAATGGAATGAATTCATTTTTCCTCAGAATTCTTCACACAACACCCCATAATGATGATGTGAATTTTTTTTTTTTTGAGATATTTGCAAATTTATTAAAAATAAAAAAAACTTAAATCACATGTACATAAGTATTCACAGCCTTTGTTCGATACTTTATTGATGCACCTTTGGCAGCAATTACAGCCTCAAGTCTTTTTGAATATGATGCCACAAGCTTGGCACACCTATCTTTGGGCAATTTCACCCATTCCTCTTTACAGCACCTCTAAAGCTCCATCAGGTTGGATGGGAAGTGTCGGTGCACAGCCATTTTCAGATCTCTCCAGAGATATTCAATTGGATTCAAGTCTGGGTTCTGGCTGGGCCACTTAAGGACATTCAGAGTTGTCCTGAAGCCACTTTTTTGATATCTTGGCTGTGTGCTTAGGGTCGTTGTCCTGCTGAACGATGAACTGTCGCCCCAGTCTGAGGTCAAGAGTGCTCTGGAGGAGGTTTTCATCCAGGATGTCCCTGTACATTGCTGCATTCATTTTTCCCTCTATTCTGACTAGTCTCCCAGTTCCTGCCATTGAAAAGCATCCCCACAGCATGATGCTGCCACCACCATGCTTCACTATAGGGATGGTATTGGCCTGGTGATGAGTTGGTGCCTGGTTTCCTCCAAACATGACGCCTGGCATTCATGCCAAAGAGTTCAATCTTTGTCTCATCAGACCAGAGAATTTTGTTTCTCATGTTCTGAGAGTCCTTCAGGTGCCTTTTGGCAAACTCCAGGCGGGCTGCCATGTGCCTTTCACTAAGGAGTGGCTTCTGTCTGGCTACTCTACCATACAGGCCTGATTGGTGGATTGCTACAGAGATGGTTGTCCTTCTAGAAGGTTCTCCTCTCTCCACAGAGAAATGCTGGAGCTCTGACAGAGGCCCTTCTTCCGCTAATTCACGGAATTCCGCTTTTTTTATCTTCCAAAATTAAAAAAAATAAAAATAAAAATGAGTATATACCGGATTCCGACTTTTAGTAGTTCCCTAACCATAATTAAAACGATGTACCTCATTGGCTGATCGTCCTTGCAGTGACCAATGAATGCGGCTGTTGCAGTGATGTCGGTGATTGAACGTAAAGATGCTCCGAGAATTAAAGAAATTGACAAGATCGTGAAAAACAAATTTCGTTGGGATTGGCTAGAAAAGGAGATTGCAACGGATGTTGGTAAGAAAACTGTGACAAATTTGCTTAGCGATTTTATATGGAAAATTGACCGTGCCGGGAAGGCGCGGAAAACATGTACAAGAAGGAGCAAAAAACATGTACAAGGGGTCAAATCGAGGTCCACTAATTATTCAATTGCTGGAACTTTCGGTGTTCAGAAAAAACCATCGAAACCATACGGCCTCCATCCTTTAACGACACAATCGGACACGGAAATCGAAAGGAATGATCCACCCCGAGTGACTCTCGAGTGACTCTCGTGCACCATGTACAGCAGCTCAACCAGACTCATGTCAATCATCACTGTTTTCTTCCTGCATTACCGACTGCACTATATAGTTCTCCACAGTATCTGCTGCTGGCTAATATACACTCACCGGCCACTTTATTAGGTACACCATGCTAGTAACGGGTTGGACCCCCTTTTGCCTTCAGAACTGCCTCAATTCTTCATGGCATAGATTCAACAAGGTGCTGGAAGCATTCCTCAGAGAGTTTGGTCCATATTGACATGATGGCATCACACAGTTGGCGCAGATTTGTCGGCTGCACATCCATGATGCGAATCTCCCGTTCCACCACATCCCAAAGATGCTCTATTGGATTGAGATCTGGTGACTGTGGAGGCCATTTGAGTACAGTGAACTCATTGTCATGTTCAAGAAACCAGTCTGAGATGATTCCAGCTTTATGACATGGCGCATTATCCTGCTGAAAGTAGCCATCAGAAGTTGGGTACATTGTGGTCATAAAGGGATGGACATGGTCAGCAACAATACTCAGGTAGGCTGTAGCGTTGCAACGATGCTCAATTGGTACAAAGGGGCCCAAAGAGTGCCAAGAAAATATTCCCCACACCATTACACCACCACCACCAGCCTGAACCATTGATACAAGGCAGGATGGATCCATGCTTTCATGTTGTTGACGCCAAATTCTGACCCTACCATCCGAATGTCGCAGCAGAAATCGAGACTCATCAGACCAGGCAACGTTTTTCCAATCTTCTATTGTCCAATTTCGATGAGCTTGTGCAAATTGTAGCCTCAGTTTCCTGTTCTTAGCTGAAAGGAGTGGCACCCGGCGTGGTCTTCTGCTGCTGTAGCCCATCTGCCTCAAAGTTCGACGTACTGTGCGTTCAGAGATGCTCTTCTGCCTACCTTGGTTGTAACGGGTGGTTATTTGAGTCACTGTTGCCTTTCTATCAGCTCGAACCAGTCTGGCCATTCTCCTCTGACCTCTGGCATCAACAAGGCATTTCCGCCCACAGAACTGCCGCTCACTGGATATTTTTTCTTTTTCGGACCGTTCTCTGTAAACCCTAGAGATGGTTGTGCGTGAAAATCCCAGTAGATCAGCAGTTTCTGAAATACTCAGACCAGCCCTTCTGGCACCAACAACCATGCCACGTTCAAAGTCACTCAAATCACCTTTCTTCCCCATACTGATGCTCGGTTTGAACTGCAGGAGATTGTCTTGACCATGTCTACATGCCTAAATGCACTGAGTTGCCGCCATGTGATTGGCTGATTAGAAATTAAGTGTTAACGAGCAGTTGGACAGGTGTACCTAATAAAGTGGCCGGTGAGTGTATATTTTAACTGTTGACCAGTATCACTTAATCTTATCCTACACTTTATTACATGTATAGTTTATTTCTCTTATCTTATCATGTTTTTTTGTAACTTAGATTTTTATTCATTTTTCATCATATATAATGCATTCAGATCACATTCTACATTTAAAAAACAAAGGGGTTAGGGTAGGGAAAAATAAAAAAAAATAAACAAAATAAAAATAAAAAAAAAAAATAAAAATAAAAGGGGGGGGGGACAAATGTTGGAGCATCAAGTTTTTAGTTTCCATCTCTTAATTCTTCTGGTTTTTTCAGTGTCTTTGGTTATTCTTTCAATTTCTGCCTCGTTGTTGCACTTTGTAGTGTGTCCATTTCCGCCATTTTTTCTCCCATATTCCTTCTTGCATTCTTCGTCGATATGTTAGTTTTTCCATCATACGTATGTCCTCAACAATGTCAGTCCATTGTTCTTGGTCAGGAAGAACTTCTGATCGCCATTTTTTTGTGATAGTTTTTTTACATGCAATCAACAAGATTTTAACTAGATATCTGTCCTCAGCCTGTATAACACTGTCTTTTTTAAGATCACATAAGTACATCAGGTTACAGTTCATTGGTATATTATATCCTAATATCCTCTGTATTGTCACATGCATAGATTTCCAAAATGATGATATTTTGTAGCATTTCCAAAACATATGTGAGTGGTCTGCATTTTGAGCCCCACATCCCCTCCAGCATAGAGATTGGGTATTTGTATATTTTCCTTGAATCTGTGGTGTAATGAAAAAGCGAATCAGGTTTTTCCATCCAAATTCCCTCCATGCCCTTGAATTTGTTGATGTGTGTTGTGTTTTCCATATTTCCTGCCAGCTTTCTTCTGTTATGTTTAAATTGAGCTCTTTCTCCCATTTCTCCTTTATATAGTTACTTGTATGATTGTTTGTCATAAGTTTCTGATATAGTTTTGAAATAATTCTTATTTTATTTCCTGCATATGAGCTTAAAATAAGTTGTATAATCTCGTTCACATCTGTTTGGAGGTTATGCCTAATCTTCTTCATATAGTAATCTCTCATCTGCAGATATCTGAAAAATTCCGATCTTTCTAATTTAAATTTTCTCCTGATATTTACAAAGCTCCCGAGATCTTTTTTTCCGATATTGCCCCATGCTGTGATTCCCTTGTTCACCAGATTTTTGTATCCCCTATCTTGTTTTGCCGGTTCAAACTGACTGTCAAATGCTACCCATTTCAATAGTTTTATGTCTTCCTTTATATTATACTTTTGTACTATTTTATACCACAGTTCTAAAGTAAATTTAGTGATTGGGTCTATTTGTTTGATTTGCTTATATGCATCTTTATCCCCTATTATGCTTTGTACTGGGAGTCCCTCAATTTCCTTTTCCATTTCTTTCCATTTTGCCTCATATCCCTCGTCGCACCAACATATGATATATCTTATTTGTGCTGAGTAGTAATATTCCTTTAGACTCGGTAGGCCCATGCCTCCTTTCTCTTTTGGTAATTGGAGGGTTTTATATTTCACTCTTGGTTTTTTACCTCCCCAAACAAATCTCGATATCATCCTGTCCCACTTTGAGAATTGGGCATCTGGAATCTCTGTTGGTATAGCCTGGAAGAGGTAAAGTAATCTAGGTTGTATGCTGATTTTGACTGTCTCAATTTTTGAATTCAGATCCATATTTAAGATTGACCATCTATCAATATCTTTTTTTATTTCTTGTTCCAACCTATCATAGTTTGCTTTATATATTTTGCTTAGGTCTTTAGGTATGTTCACTCCAAGGTATTTTATTTCTTTTTGCTTCCAGTTTAGTTTGATCTTATCAGTTATCTGGTTTAGAGGGTTATAGTGGAATGTCAGTATTTGTGTTTTTGTTATGTTTATCTTGTATCCTGATAATTTTCCAAAATTTTCTATCAAGTTCATCATTTCCATTATTGATTTATCTGGTTGTTCAAGGTAAACTATAATATCGTCTGCAAATAGCCCAATCTTGTGTTCCGCCCCCTTTATTGTTACACCTTTTAATTTCTTATTTTGTCGTATCGCTTGAGCCAATGGTTCTATGAACAGAGCAAACAAGGTGGGCGATAAGCAGCATCCCTGCCTAGTTGATCTTTGTATATTTACTTTGTCTGTTAAGCTACCGTTTATCTTGATTCTTGCCACAGGTTCTTGATATAGCGTCCTTATGCATTGTACTGATTTTTCGTTAAATCCAAAGCGCTCCAGTACACTATATAGGAATTTCCAGTTAACCCTGTCAAATGCTTTTTCTGCGTCTAAACTCATTATTACTGCGCTTTTCTTTTCTTTATGTATTTGGTTAATTATATGTATTGTTCTCCTGATATTGTCATGTGTTTGGCGTCCCTCTATGAATCCAGTTTGATCATCTTCTATCAATTCCGTCAAGAATGTCTTTATTCGTTTACATATAATTGTTGTGTATATTTTATAATCTACATTTAATAAAGAGATTGGTCTATAGTTTCCGCATTGTTCTTTATCTTTCCCTGGTTTTAAAATAACTGAAATGATTGCTTCGTTCCATGTTGGAGGTATTTTGTTGTTGTTCAGCGTCCAATTAAATGACTTTAGGAGTTGTGGCATGAGTTCTTCTATAAACAGTTTATAAAACTCAGATGGGTATCCATCACTACCTGGTGATTTACCGTTTTTAAGTGACTTAATCACATCTCTGATCTCTTGTGTTGTTATTTCTGCTGTTAGTTTTTCATTTTGTTGATTTCCTATTGATGGCAAGTCCAATGTGTCTAGAAATTTTTTGATATCTTTAGTATTTGTTTCTTCAGGTTGCGAGTATAGTTCTTGGTAGAAATTATGGAAAATTTCTTCGATGTTTTCTGGGTTAACTGTGGTTTTATTTGTGGTGGGGTCTTTAATCTTGTATACATTATTCATTGTTTGTTGTTTTCTTAACCGTTTTGCCAGCAGTTTTGTGGCTTTTGGCCCCGTTTCATAATATTTTTGCTTTAGATATCTATTTTTCCTTTCAATTTCATCCATTTGTGTTTCTTTTATCTTTGTTTTTTCTTCTTTAATTTCTTGATATATTTTTGGATCATTTGTGCTTTGATGTTTACGTTCTAATTCCCTTAGTCTCTCACATCTTTGTTCATACGCTTCCAGTTTAGTCTTATTTGCTTTTCCTGTTTCAACAATTAATTTACCCCTTAACACGGCTTTTAGTGCGTCCCATAGTATTGTTGGGTCCACTTCTTCATTGTCATTCTCTTGGATATATTCGTTTATGTTTATTTTTATTCTTTCTTTCATTTTCTCATCATTTAACAGTCCTACGTTAAGTTTCCATGTTGTTTGTCGTTTTCTATTGTTTAAATATATTTCCATGTATATAGGATTATGATCTGATATTTCTGCCCCTCCAATCCAACAATTTCTCACCCTGTGTCTGTCACCTTCATTCATAAGGAAGTAATCTATTCTAGAGTGTACTTTATGGACTGCTGAATAATGTGTATAGTCTTTTTCGAGTGGGTGTAGGTCCCTCCATATGTCTACCATACCCATTTCTGCCAGTGAGGTTCTTATGAACTTTGTTACATGTTTTTTTGTCTTCTTAACACTTGTGTCAACTTCATGATCCATGACAGCATTTAAGTCTCCTCCACAAATTAGGACTCCTTCACTGTGTGTTGCTATGAGATCAAACAGATGTTGAAAAAAACCCTTGTCACTTTCTGGTGGGGCATAGATGTTCACTAATGTGATCTGCATACCATCTATTCTTCCCTTTATTATTACATACCTGCCTTCTTTATCCTGGATTTCCTGTTCACTTTCAAATTGTATTTTGTTTGAGATTAGTATCATAACCCCCCTTTTTGCTCCTCCCTTAAATGAACTGTAGTAGGAGTTCTTATAGCCAAATCTCTTTAGTTTCACATGTTCTGCCTTGCTCAAATGTGTCTCTTGCATAAATATAATTTCAGCTTTTTCCTTCTTGAATTTTCTTATTATTCTTTCCCTTTTAACAGGTGAGTTCAGACCATTCACGTTTAGTGTCATTATCTTAAGATTTTTACCCATATTCATGTTTTTCCATTTTTTTAACTTGTGCTCCTAGCCCCTTTAACAACAAAAATAACACATATTTATATAAAAACACATTAAAAAAACTCGACCTCCGTACTTTGGGCCTTTCTTCTGCCCACTGGTCCCTGTTGGTGGGTGGGGGGTTTGTCTTCACAGAGTGAAGGGCCCTCCCTAGACTTCTAATTACTATCAAAGTAATAGTCATAAGTCTAGAAATGTCCAACAAATATCACTTAAACCTCTCCTAGCCGTCTGTTTCTCTTTTACCTTGTCTTCTTGGCCTTCATTTCTTCTGTGCCTTTCTTAATCTTTGTTATGATCTAGGCTTTCAGTTGAAAGCCTTGTAGCTTGTCCTGGGCCCGCTGCTCTACGTCTCTCCCCCTTCTTCCGCCGTTCACTCGTCTCCACTCCGTCTGTCGTGGTGCGTTCAGGGCCGCCGCTGCTCCAGCCGTCTCCTTCGGCACGCTCACCTCAAGGCCCCGCTCCATCATATCCCGCGCTGCCTCTTCGGCCGTGTTGTAGGTTCTTGTGCCTTCCTCCCAATGAATCCTCATTTTCGTTAGCGGCGTTTGGAATCTAATTTTTTTTCTCTTTCAGCGTTTTTTTAATATTGGCATATTTCTTCCGCTGCTGCACGATTTCTGTCGGGTAGTCATGGTCAAAAAATACCTGTTTGTCGCCGATTCGTATCTTTTTTTTCCATGCTTGCGTCAGGATTCTTTCCTTTATGTCATATTTTACAAAGTTTACCACAACTGACCTGGGTGGAGAGTTTGTTTTCGGGTTCTGTGCCGGTGTTCTGTGCGCCCGTTGAATCTGCAGATCCGTTTCTCCGGGTATTTCCAGTTCTTTTTTTAAGAACTGATCCATGAATTTTGTCATCGAGTTGCCTTCAATGCCCTCCGGAATTCCAAAGATGCGCATATTGCTTCGTCGGGATCTGCTCTCCAAGTCGTTTATTTTCTCCTGCATCCTCTGCGTTTGCGTCGTCAGGGTCTGTAGTTGTTCGTTTGCCTCGCTTTTCCAATCTTCTAGTTCCGAAATTCGGGTCTGCGCTTCTGTCATACACGCCCGCTGGGAGCGCAGCTCCTCCATGTTTTCCGTTAATTTACGCTCCATTTCTCTTCGGAGGTCCATGATTTCCTCCTTAATTTCTTTTTTCAGTTCCTCCTTAAGAGCCGCTAAATCCTGTTGTAGCTGTCGTTTGAATTCTCTCAACTCTTCACCCAAACTGGCGATGCCAGCGTTCATGTTGTCGAGTCTGGTGTCCTCCATTTTCACTGCTGTGGACATCTCGTTTTTTTGGGCTTTGCGTACAGCGGTTTTTCCTGCGTTGTTGGAGAGGAATTCTTCAATTTTACCCTGTTTTTGTCCTTGTGCCCGGTTCCTTCGTGTTTTCATCCCTTAGTTTATTGATTCGTTTATGTCGAGTTGGCCATTTACCGATTATTTTTAATCCGGCTAGGGAGAGCTCTTTGTTTAAGTGTTATGTCTCTCCGCCATCTTCCCGGAAGTCTTATCTTATCATGTTTAATGTTGCAACATTGTACCGAGACAAATTCCTAGTTTGTGTACTACATGAACAATGGCAATAAACCTGATTCTGATTCTGATTCTGACCCCAACAACCAGTGCCAGTTGCGGATAGAGTAGTGAATTTTGAGGTATGTGAAGATATGTTTTTGTATACATGTCATCTAGTTAATATTTTCTTCATCTTGCCTGCTGAAGATGTTTTGGACTTTATTTAAAAAATATTTTTAACGCAGTGCACAGTGGACATTGACTCATAACTTTGAATATTTCTAAGACTTGGCTACATCAGTGATTGTGCAAAATGAACTGCTCAAGACTCAATGGAGATTGAAACTGGTGACCTGAAATGAATGCTGAACTTATAAAAAGTAATGGTATGCTGGAATTTTATTTCTATTATGGAATAGATAAAATTAACTGATTTTGATTTGATCAAGTGTTAAAGCATGTGATGGATAATGCTTGTTGGAATATTTTAGGAATGCTATCTTCTTGGAACATAAGTCAACATTATACAGTAATAAGTGGCATTCAGCTGTTTTTGTCATTTAAGCACAGTTCTGGTACTTAAAAAATCATAAAAACCCAGGAGCTTCGGGAACCCGAACCCCCCCCCCCCCCCCCTCACCGGGGCTCTGCCCCGTCCCCCAGACCCCCTGCAAAATTTTCAGATAATTTCACCAACCCCAAATCACATCCCTGCTTCTTCCCCGATCGCTCAGTTTAGACGGCCGGCCAGTTCTAGAAAGAGTCCTGGTGGTTCTGGACTTCCTCCGTTTACAGATGATGGAGGCCACTGTGCTCATTGGGACCATCAAAGTAGCAGAAATTTTTCTGTACCTTTCTCCAGATTTGTGCCTCAAGACAATCCTGTCTCAGAGGTCTACAGACAGTTCCTTTGGCTTCATGTTTGGTTTGTGCTCTGACATGCACTGTAAACTGTGGGACCTTGTATAGACGGGTGTGTGCCTTTCCAAATCATGTCCAATCAACTGAATTTACCACAGGGGGACTCCAATTAAGCTGTAGAAACATCTCAAGGATGAGTGGAAACAGGATCAGAATCAGATTTATTGCCATTGTTCATGTAGTACACAAACTAGGAATTTGTCTCGGTGCAATGCTGCAACATTAAACATGATAAAATAAAAGAAATAAACTATACATGCAATAAAGTGTAGAATAAGAGTGAGTAATACTAGTCAGCAGTTAAAATATATTAGCGAGCAGCAGATAATGTGGAGAACCATATAGTGCAGTCGGTAATGCAGGAAGAAAACAGTGATGATTGACATGAGTCTGGTTGAGCTGCTGTACATAGTGCACGAGAGTCAATGGATGCACCTGAGATGCACCTGATCTCAGGATGCACCTGAGATCAATTTTGAGCTTTATGGCAAAGGCTGTGAATACTTGCGTACATGCGAGTTCTTAGTTTTTTTTATTTTTAATAAATTTACAAAATCTCAAACTTTTTTCATGTTGCCATTATTTTTGATTTAGATTCCTATATTAGTCCCACAATGGGGAAATTACAGGGCATCCGCATGAGTGGATGAGGCAGCCACTGATGCGGTGCCCAACCCTTTCACCATTCACACATATTCACACCTGGGGGCACTTTAGAGTCTCCAGTTAACCTAACTTGCATGTTTTTGACATGTGGGAGGAAACCAGAGAAATCCCAGAGTAAACCCACGCAGACACGGGGAGAACATGCAAACTCCACACAGATCACTGTTGGTCAGGTGTTGGGATCGAACCCATGATCCCCCCCCCCCCCCCCCCCCCCCCAGCCAAGAGTGAGTTGCTGTGCTGCCGCAGTGCTAACCACTCTGCCACCGCACTGCCCATTATGGGGTATTGTGTGTAGAGTTTTCAGGAAAAAATGAATTTAATCCTTTTTGGAATAGGGCTGTAACATAACAAAATGTGGAAAAGTAAAGCGCTGTGAATACTTTACGGATGCACTGTATGAGGAAAAGGTTAAAAATGAGCAAACTTATTTGGCAAAACAGTTGCAAGTTTGAGGGGAAAAATTACTTACGGACAAGCTAAATTATTCACAAATTGAGAGGAAAAGTTACAAACGTAAAGGACAAGGTTGCAAATTTAAAAGACGGTTACAAGTTTTTAAGAAGTGGCTGTAGGGGGCTGTTGGATTTGCCACTCTGCTTTATTAGCCGGAAGCGGCTGTGTATAAATTCTCCACCCAGACACACATGGATGGACGAGAGTGGCTAAAGGCAGCTTTATGGTCCACCTCTGCTCTGTGCATCTATGGTACTCTTTGGACAAGGGCAATGCGTACGCAGCGTCAAACTCCTGTGTTGACCACTTTTACCGCTAATCGTCGTTTTCTTTTTCTTTCTTTGGTCTTGTCACATTTTTTTCCCACTTCCTCTTCATCTTTGAATGTTGTCTGTAGCACTGCCTGTTGAACGGAAGGTAGAATTGTGCACGTGCATAATCAATGTGCACAAGCGACACAGGCACAAAATTTGGCTGCATGTGCTCAGATTTTAATCCAGTTGACCACTACAACCTTGAAATATTATTCAGCACTTGGGACCCTGATCTTGCTGCCTCGATATTTTGCCAGCAAACTTTTTTCTGGTTGTTTAGTTGCAGACATCCTGCACACTGCAATTTCCCAGTTTGGGATCAATAAAGTACATCTATCATCTATCATTGTTAACGCATCTTTACGGTCGGGTGTCTTTCCACAAGCTCTAAAAACAGCAGTCATCAAACCACTATTAAAAAAGAGCAGTGAGGAGACCTCACAGATGAATAATTACAGGCTGATATCAAATCTTCAACTTTTAAGTAAAATCATAGAGGGAAAAAAAAAGTTTTTCAACAATTGAACCAGTTCCTGAATATCAGTAACTTTTTTGACATTTTTCAGTCTGGTTTTCGAATACATCACTGCATGGAGACTGCGCTTGTCAAAATGAAAGAATATCCAGCTAAATATAGATGGAGGCAATGTTTCTGTCTTGGTTTTATTGAACCTCAGTGCAGCTTTTGGTACAGTTGACCATGACACATTGCTTTAGAGCAGGGGTGTCCAATCATGTGCCATGGAGGGCCAAGACCCTGCAGGCTTTACCTCCAACCAGTGTCTTCAACAGCAGATTTCACTGAACTTCTTCCCACTGATTGCTGATCAGTGAGAACACCTGCTGAAGAGACTGGGTAGAAGAGAACGCCTGCAGGGTCTTGGCCCTCCATGGCACATGATTGGACACCCCTGCTTTAGAGATTAGAAAACTGGGTGGGCCTTTCTGCCATAGCACTTATTGGTTTGAATTCTACTTAAAGGACCGAGACTATTTTGTGTCCATAGTTATACATCTGAGCACAGAAAAATGATGTGGAGTTCCTCAGGATTGTCTTCTGGGACCTCTTCTATTCCATATCTATATGCTCGCACTGGCTGAGATTATGCAAAGCCATAAAATGTTATCATAGTTACGCAGATGACACACAAAGTTATATAACCATGTTGCCAGGTGATTATAATCCCTTACAAACACTCATTAGGTGCCTTGAGCAAATTAGTAACTGGATGCTCCAGAATTTCCTTCAGTTAAACAAAGACAAAACAGAGGTAATCATCTTTGGAGCCAAGGAAGAACAGTTAAGGATTAGAGCTCAGCTTCAGTCTGTAAAATTGGAAAGCACAAACCAAGCCAGAAACCTGGGTGTCATACTTGGGTCTGAGTCCAGTACTCAAGACCTAAATTTCAGCAGCCACATCAAGTCAGTCATGAAGTCAGCCTATCATCTCAAGAATATTTCTAGAATTAAACGGTTAATGTCTGAGTGACTTAGAAAAGCTGGTCCATGCACTTATTTTTAGTATACTTAATTATTGTAACAGTGTACTTACTGGTATGCCTAAAAGGTCAATCAGATGGTTGCAGCTGATTCAGAACGCTGCAGCTAGAGTCCTCACCAAGATCAGAAAAGTTACTCATATCACTCAAGTTCTAAGATCGCTTCACTGGCTTCCTGTCCGTCAGAGTTGATTTTAAAATACTGCTGCTGATTTGTGCAGCTTTGAATAGGTTAGGGCCAAAATGTATCTCAGATCTTCTGGTTCTTTATGAACCTTCCAGGCAGCTCACGTCATCTGGAACAGGTTTGCTGTGTGCTCTGAATTAAAACCAAACATGGAGAAGCTGCTTTCAGTTTTTATGCACCATATATGTGGAACAAACTACTGGAAAATTGCAGGTCTGCCAACACTGTTGCTTCTTTTAAATCAAATCTTAAGACTTTGCTGTCTGCCACTGCATTTGATGACCTGCTATGATTAATAATTCTTACTACTGTGCTTTTATATCTTAATGCATTTCGTTTTTATGTAAAGCACTTTGAACCACTCTGCTGTTGAATTGTGCTATGTAAATAAATTTACCTTACCCTGCAATCCCGCAGAGTTGTGTGTAACATAGGCAACCTTTTTGCAGAGCTTCCCTGAGGAACATAAAGGCAATAGACAAATTCAAGACGTGCAAATTCACAGTGCTCTTCTCCTCAGTTTGCAGCTGCTGTTCATCAGAAAAGACAAAAGGTGTACATGGGGTGTTCCAGGCGGGGGATTAACACCTTCATCCATTCTGAAATCTGCATATTGTGGCTATAACCACCACAGCTTTATTGTGTTTTGGGGGTTAAGTCCTTGGATATGGCTTTTGTTTCTTGTGAATTTCCAGCTTTATCATAAATTTGCAACATTATTCTTGTAAATTTGTGACTTCTCATAAATTTGCATTTTTTTTTTTTTTAATTGGAGCCTTTTCTCATAAATTTTATACTGTTTTCCTTGTAAATTAGACACTTGTATACTTGTAGCTTTTTTTTTTCCTCACAAATGTGCAACTTTTTTTCTTGTAAATTTATAACTTTTTCCTGTTAACTGGCAGCTCTTGGTTGTGAGGGTATAATCAAGTTTCAGTAGTTGTACTATTTTATTTATGGGAAACTTCAATCCTGGTTTTCAGATTTAATGAACTGTATTGATGTCCCCAAATTTGAAGAAATGTTGGTGCTTTTCAACTGAAAACTGTAAATAACTGGCTAAGGCTGACTGTCATGTGGTCACAGATTTTATTTCACAAATATGAAGACTTAGATTTGATCAAGTCTTAAATGCAACTTCCTCATAGCAGTAGACACCCAGTGTGTGCCAAAATATTTGACAACAATCATGTGCAAAACTGTGGGGAGGATGGGTACATGGCTGCTGGGGCAAATAATAATTAAAGGGCTGTAACTCTAAATGAATACTCTTAGATGGGTGGTTTTTAATCAGCATAATGCTGGGTTGAATTATCTCTATTCATCTGAGTTTGCTCTTTAAGTGATTGCGGTTTTTGGTGATTAAATGGGGATTATTGATCACCCATTCCAGGTAATGGAACCATCGACTTTCCAGAGTTCCTGACCATGATGGCCAGAAAAATGAAGGACACAGACAGTGAGGAGGAGATCCGTGAGGCTTTCCGGGTATTTGACAAGGTAAAGGACATTTCAGAAGCCTGATTTAGAAATGAAAGGGTTTCTGTTATTATTTTTATGTGGGGCAAAGGGGATAACCATTAAAACGTGAGGTGTCAACAGTTGATTTAAGAACTAGCAGTATGGTTTATTTGAAGGTAATGGTTCCCTGCTGTCAGGCTTCCCAAGATGCTGCAGATATCATTCATCAGTTTTTAGCATCCTGCTTCCCTAACTGCTACTTCCATATCCCTTAATGGGATATTTTTATTTATTTATACCTGAGCAGCTATTATAATGACATTGCTGTATATTTATAAACTGTTGACCCCATGTCACCTGTTCCCAGGATGGAAATGGCTACATTAGTGCTGCAGAGCTCCGCCACGTCATGACGAACCTGGGGGAGAAGCTAACAGATGAGGAGGTGGACGAGATGATCAGAGAAGCAGACATTGATGGAGACGGGCAGGTCAATTACGAAGGTAAACCCAACATAACCAGTTGATGAAATGCACACTGTATTCTGATGACTGTTTCTGTGAAGCTTTTATTAAATGGAGAGCCCAGAGCTCTTCGTTTTCCAGACGGTCTCTGAGTGTGACTGAGCTGGTCTCTTCTCACACTTGATGTTTATTAAACAGCAGCTATAGATGCAGCAGAGATGGCAGAAAACCATCACTCTTTGTCCTCTTTTGTCCTACTGAGATGCCAGGAGTCTTCTTGTGGGGCTGGGCGATTGATTATCTGAAATAAAACTGGAGCCAACGTTTGGAGTGTAGAACCAAATCTTACTCATGGCAGTTTTTTTTTTTTTTTTTTTTTTTTTGTACAGTGTTTACTACACACCCTCAAGAGGTGTGTGTAGTCAACACTGGACAAGGTTTATTTTATGTGTGAGAAATGACACTAGGCCTGTCCTTTATTATACTCATTTACTTCCACACTGCAGTGATACGATGCTGCAGTCTTGTGTAATATTGCTCAATTACGAGCCTTGTCAGTAAGAAGGGAGGGTGGAAAAAATAACAGACATGAACAAAAAAAAAAAACTAAAACCAACATGAAAGGTTCAATTAACCATGATGCTAATTTCAGGTCAAATTGCCCAGTCCTACCTTCTCCCTTTTCCCCACTGTTGGTCTCTCAGCACATTACATCAGAGACGGTGCACATTTGTAGGTCATTCTGACAACAAAATGAGCGAATACCACAGATCTGTGTCCATTTGTCCATCCACAGTACACAAGAATCCTGATTCTTCACTTGGTGATCCTCAGCTGGGTCTGCATCAGGGCTGTGCTCCAGGTCAAAGCTCACAAACAATGAGCATGTCATTTCAGCTTCTAGGCCAGGGGTGTCCACTCATGTGCCATGGAGGGCCGAGACTCTGCAGGTTCTCTCTTCTACCCAGTCTCTTCAGCAGGTGTTTTCACTTATCAGCAATCAATAGGAAGAAATTCAGTGGAATCTGCTGTTAAAGACACTGGTTGTAGTTTAAGCCTGCAGGATCTCCATGGCACATGACTGGACACCCCTGGACTAGGCCAAGGCTATACGTGTGGGTGGGTGGTCACTGTCAAAGACTTTATGGTCTTTTCATTTGATCAGCCTTTACCTTTGGATGTTTCTTTTTCTGAACTAATATAGAATTGTTTGTGCCTGACAGCAATGATATTAGAGCTTAGATGGGCTGTTTCAAATACTTTTTTTTAAATGTACAACTTTCTCAAATTTTGCATTTTTCATAGTTTTTTTGTTGCTGTTGTAAATTTGAGTCTCTTGCCTATATGCATTTGTGAAAAAGCTTTAACAGAAAACTAATATAAAATTGTATTTTTTTGCATTGGTAAATTTAAACGAGAAAATGTCTTGTAAGAGAAGCTGCAAATACACGACGTATGAACAGCAAATGCTGATGCAGAGACTGAACAGAATTTTGAGATATTCACTCTGGACGGCTTTCAAATAATCAAAGCCCCAAAGCTGCTATTGGGGTCAGCCATCTTGTGCCATCACACTGGACCAACCATAAGCACAACCCAAGAGCTTATTTTTATTAATGAAATGGTTTAATGAGATGAACATGGAAGTCGTTTGGAAGGGGGGCAGTAATTAGTATGTGTTGTGAACCTGCTCAAGTTGATTAAAAAATGACTAAAAGCACTGAACAGTTTAGCAGGTGACTGCTCTGACAGGCTGAGCCAAAGCCCCGACGCCTCATGTTCTCATTGTGTCCTCTCTGTGTCTTCTCTGCAGAGTTTGTACAGATGATGACCGCGAAGTGAAGCTTGCCTGACCCATCCTGTCCCCTCTTAGAAGAAAAAACATTAAAAAAAAACACATTTAAAAAAAAAAAAAAAAAGTTTTACTTACCTCTTGGGAAAAAAAAAGTTCATTTATTCATACTGTTTCTGTATAGAAAATAACTGAATGTTGAAATAAAATATTCTGTCCACACAAGAAAAATATATATAAAAAAAAAAAATCTGCATGAAAATGATGGTTAGTGATCCTGTCCCCTCCCCCCGGAGATCAGTTTTAGCATCAGTACAAAAATATTAACAAACCCTATAACTGCTACCTTCAGACTGCAGCGAGAAGCATTTGGTGAACTCCTTCAGTTCCATTTGCTAGTGGTAAATGTCTGGGCTGGCCATCTCTTTCTGTTTTCTCTTCTTCATGCATGCAGCTTGAGACCGGAGCGCACCCCCCCCCCCCCCCCAAAAAAAAAAAAAAAAAAAAAAAATCCCTACTCCGGACTACCAGAGCGTGCTGATTCCACTATAAGCCGTCCTTTTGTTGGTTTGGTACTTTTTTTTAATTTTTTTTTTAAATTTGGAGAGGAACCCAGTACTGTTAAGACAAGCTAATACACCTGGTTCTAACTCAAAAATCAGTGGAATGGGACTTAGTTGTATGCTAGATAAAAACAAAATGGAAAAAAAAACAATGTACAAGAATTTTCAAATGTTTGGCATGTTATTTTGTTTTTGTTACGTTATTGGATGGCCGTCTTAGCAGTCGTGTGTCCTGCTCTTTTAAAGGAGGGGCATCTTAGTCTTATGGTGAGCTTTTGTTTGTTTTGTTTTGTTTTTTCCTGAGACGGAGCGTCTGTCCTCTTTTCTTGCAAGGGAGAATCACTGGCCTTCACTTTCTTTTTCTTCTTCTGTTTCTCGACTCAGACTAGAGCATAGCAAGCGATGTGCTGACACCTGTCTCTGCCAATGTTCATCTGGGTTCAGTTTACATTCATTCCAAGTTGTACATGCTAGTCTTTATTTTACTTTTTTTTTTTTTTTTCAAATAAAAGACCATGAACTTTATCATGTCTTATGTCATTTTTCTTATGGTCGATTGTGGAAAAATGAATCTATAAAGACGGCATAACAAGTCTGTATGTTTACTGACTAGACAAATGTGTCAACAATAAATGATTCTACTCATGACGGTCTCCATGTGCCGTGTCTTTGGGTGAAGTAGAGCCGCTCACAGGGGAAGGGATGGAGAGGCAGCAGGATGTTTGCTCTCACTCCCTCAGCCGTGGATATACGTACACACATCTATGACGCCTCTTCTCTCCCTCTCAAGACCCAGCTGGTTGCTAGGTAACAGGAGCATGCAGGAACTGGGATGTTGGGGGTGGGGGGGTGAAAAAAAACAAGTGGGAGTTTGAATAAACCCTCCCTGCTTCTGCCAATTGCTCCATGTTGGCTTGTCCTATTAAAGGCAAACCAGGCCGTAACGCTGCTGCTGTGTTAATATGGAGGATGTGACATGCAGGCAGTGAGGCCTTCCGCTTGGCCATGTTTTTGATGCCTAAAGCAGGCAGTCTGTTGTACTGTTTAGGAAATGAGCAAGGACAGCCTGATACAAAAGCAAGTGAGCATTTACCTTAAACACCAGCACACGCATGAACAGGAAAAATGGCATTCTTCATAGACTCATTTTTGCTGTAGATCTCTTCTAAATTGTGTAGCATTTAACCAATGTGGACGAAGGTTTGAACCCATTAAATGTATAAGGTTCCCAGAGAAGCACTGCCAGTAACTGGCCAAGTCTTAACAGTGCAGTCACAGAAATTATGTAATTAACCTTCAAAAAAACATTTAAGCTGAAAAATTGTCTTCGCCAGACAAAGCTCCACCCCGGGGGTTCCTGTTCCTGCAGTGTTCAGCAGGGAAGGTAGTTTTTGGGTAGGATCTCACTGGGCTATGACGGCTCGCAACTACTTGAAGAGCATTCACAAGGAAGTTTCCAAATCTCCAAGTTTCCTCTTGTGAGTGGCAGGGCCTCACTGCCATGTCAGGAATTTTGAACATGCTCATAAAAAATTGCATCTAAGGTGCAGGTGTGTCAAACCAGTCTCAATTTAGGTTTTGACAATTCAAAATGGCAGAAATGAAGATTTTTACCTTTGCAGGAGTTAATTCAACAAAACGGTGAAGATCTATAGCCAACTAATGAGTAGAAATTGTGCGTTCTTATTTGAAATTAAATTTGGCAAGAAACCAAACCTGTAGGCAAGTAATTTTCTTCCTGTTACATAAATTTATTGAACTTAAATTTTTTTCCTCATGATGCTGTACACCATTCAGTGCACTATAGGCCATGTTCAAAAAATGTGCCAATTCAGTACGATTCCAAGTGATAATTGCCACCAATTTGCATATTTGTAGCAAGCTTTTTTTTTTTTTTTTTTTTTTTTTTTTTATAAATCCCTTGGTTATGAGCTGGCGCAGCCTGATAAGATACAGTACTTCCCTTTGTTTTGTGTTGTCTTGACGACTTCACAGAACCAGAGCCACACAGACACTTGATATTCAAGCCAGATAAAACTCACTTGTAATGACAAAAGAGAACTGTCATGACAGGCAAATCTCATTCAAAACTAAAATGTGATCAAACAATACTTCTTATACTTTTAACATAGTGATTGTTTTCACTCCTACAGGCTTCAGTTCAGTTGAACTCGGCTTAGTTTTCTCTTAATGTGCTGTTAAGTCAAGCACTACTGAAACCCTCAGAGGTGCTCTCGATCTGAATCGTCTGCAAACTCTGGTGTGGTCTTCCAGGTTAGAAAGCATACCGAAGTAAAACGGGACTGGAAGATTTATTCTTTTGAACGGAGCACCTAACATACTGTAAGATAAATCATGCAAAAATGTGGAGTTGTGAGGAGGTGCGCATGATTCCATTTTCTTACATATTCTCACTTTGAACAGTTTAGACAAAAAGGAAACTTTCTCTGAAACTACAGCCACACTTGTGTCATTTTGAAAATCACTCCAGCAGGAAGTCGGTCATTATTTCTGAACAGTTCACTGATTAGGAAAGCAAAAGTGAAAACGAACAGGGGGAAAAAAAACAAACAGGATTCCAACACATAAGGTAACCAGAACTGGAAGGTGAATTTACTGGATGGATTAGACAAATTGCTTGTTCTGGATTGACAGATGATTTCTTTATATTTCTATGAATTCATGTCCAACAGTGATTTTTTTTTTTTTTTCATATCACACTTATTTTCAACATCTTTTGATAATACTTACAAATGGCTGTGGTTCCAGTGTGAGAAATGAAAACTCGTTTCCTTTGGTTGTTGGAAGAAGAACATTAAGGGTCCTTTCACACCTAAATTTGTTTACTTTGGTCCTTATCAGTTAAGTTGTTACTTTGTATCATTTTCTCCTTTGTTTGGTTCCCTTTCACACAGGCAAAAATTGAAGCGGACCAAATTCTGTCAAATTAAATCTCATTAAATAGTCAAAATATTTTTGCTGTGAGAACAGGGAAAAATACAGGGAGTAGTATGACTACTGTGCATTTATGCATTTCTGGGGAGAAAATAATACAATGGAACATAGTTGACGATGGGTTTTCATTATCCTGGTTATCGTTAATTACATTTCATGCATGCACCACTTTCGGCAAATCGTACAGTTTCAAAATGGAGCGGCTACAGATGGAAAATAACATGTTAACGCTTTGGAGTCGGTGAAGATGCATATCAAGACAGTACAAGAGATGGCGTTGGTTAAACCTCCAGAACTGTGACATGCTCAGCCATGCTCATAAAATGTTTTGCCATTTGCCACTGGTCCTGTTTTAGTATGGTCCCTTTCTCACCCGGAGGACCGCACCAGACTTTTCCAGTTGATTTGAATTGAGACCACCTGAAAGATGTGGTCTCGATACGGTTGAGTTTGGTGCGCACCTTTGTGCGATTACCGTGTTGTCACCAGACAAAACGAACCACACTAATGGAGAAAACGAGCTCAAGTTTGATTGAAATAAACTAAAGCCAAGAGGTGTGAAAGCACCCCAAAGCAGAAGGGAACTATAGTTGGCTAGCTGCTGTTGTATGTCCATTGTTCAAAAGAGCTCTATTACAGAACCCAGCATCAACTTCCCGTCCACCACAGTGTATGAGACAGTCCATGAACAGCCTCTTCAATCGTGCCCAGTTGTGACCACGCTTTTGTCTCAACCACACTCCAACTGATTAATCTGATAAACTAATAACAGAAATGAGCATGATGCACACTATACATGAGGATGGAGGCGGTCTTTTGGAACAATTTATTCAAGGAGTATTTTTAGTTTTCACTTTGGCAGAATGCAACTCACAATAATGGAACTGTTAACCTAGCATGAAAAAGAATCATTCATCATGTAAGCTGTGGCAGGTGTTGCTGCCTTTTTAACGACAGAGAAAAAGACTTGGAATTGTACCTGCTTGTTTCTCCACTTTGCCAAGCTGTAGTAATACTGCTGCTGCTACGTCTAGCATACAGTTACTTTCGTTTTGCTCCTCTGCACCACAGATCGACACAACACACAACCCTGTGATTGTTTTGCCCCCATCTCCCCACAAGGTAGCCCTGCACACTTTTCTGTGTTGGAAGTGACATCAGTACGCCCACTATACTCCTAAGGATAGGAAGGGACACCTGAGCTCCCGGAGGGTTAAATTAAGAACATCAATATTTCACTCGTAAATGAAGCGGCGCACAGTGGAGGCTGTAATGGGAGAAGGACCAGCCAAAGATATCGCGTATCAGTGCCGCTGGAAAGAAACATTTATGAGACGGCAGGAGTGTATATCCTGTGTATGTGTAGGAAGGTGAGCATGCATAGTCGATGCGTTTGTTTTCAACTGTATTTGCAAATTGACTTACGTGGATGAGGACCAGCATCAATATGGGAAAAGTTTCTAGCACTGTCTACACATTGAGGCCCACATAAACTCCAGCAAATACTAGCTCCAGCTTTAATGTATTATGAATGCAGTTGTATTGAGCTAAGCAAGCATGATTCTTTCTGGTTGCTGTACAGCAGCAATATTTTAATAGAATTGCTCCAGTTTTCTGTAGACTGGAAGGTACACAGATCATACTGGAGCTGAGCAACTATAGATCTCTTGCACAATGTAGCGTGATGTACTTCTGTCTTCTATGCACCCAGTCAGTTCACTTCCAGTCATGGCCAGACAACGTCACTTTGGCCTAAAATGGTGTTTTCTCTCATGGGCCATCTTGATGTTTCTGCTGCCACACAGTGAAGTGTAGTAAACTTGTTTGGAGTTGGTAGTTGGAAAGTTCAGAATGTCATTTGTTTGGTTATCAAAATAGATTTGGCATACAATCGCAAAAGCAGAAGTAAACGGTGCATCAAACGAGCTAGCAAAAACTAAAACTTTTACAGAGGTCTTTTGCTTAAATTTGAAACTTTTTCCATAAATTTACAACCTGAGCACTTGTAAATCCTCCACCCAAAGTAGAACCACAGGGATTCACTGACTATACGCAATATAGATACAAGTGGTTAAGGAACCACAGGTTGCAGAACCCCATACGTGTACATGCTAATCGAAAATGTCTGTTTTGCTTGAGGACTTGCCCAAAGTCACTAATGTACTTGATAATTTCCCTTTAGATTTCTCCTGTATTTTGAGATGAGATGAGATTCAACTTTATTGTCATTACACATGTATGAATACAAGGTAACGAAACGTGACTTGGCATTTGGGCACGCTCTGCAGAGCGCATCCAAGGTCGGGGCAGCCGCTAGGCGCCAGTCATTTGCTACATTATGTGAGCCTCCCCCCCCCCCCCCCCAAAAAAAAACCCCACACCTACAGTAATTAGGCTGCATTGATTTAGTCATAATGTTTTTGCAGCCTCACTGCTTATTATGGGCCTTGGAGGGTCGTTTTCACTGTGTTGCGTTAATGACGACAACAGAGGTGCCAGAGCAAATCGCCACAGGGGGTTTGGCTGTTCTCGCTCCTCCGTGCTCTGCAATGCAGCACCACTGCCATTCCAACAAGCCCAGCTACGCTCCTCTATATCAGCCCTAGTGTCTTTTCAATTACTGACAGTAGCGTGGGTCTTTGCCTAACGCTCTCTCATCCTCTAATAGCTCCATCTCACTTTTTTATACATCCCCCTCTCTATCATTCCTTCCATCTGTCTCCCTCTCTTATCTTCTCCCTCCCGCTTTCCCCCTCATTTACCTTGCTCTCTCATCTCTGCCTGCTCTATTTGTCTTGCAAAGCATTTTTATGGACTCCGATCACTCTTCAATCTTTTTTTTTTTTTCTTTTTTGCCCTCACCCCCAATCCTTCCTCCATGGTGCGTCACTATGTCACTGTCATTGGGCTCTTCCTCATAGGTGTCGGGCCTCCTTTTATTTCCTGAGAAGAATAGGCTCATCCATCTTTGATTGTTGTGAAATATTACGGCAGTGTCACGACAACCAAGCCTCCCCAAACCTCATGCAACATTCAGAGGCAATGATACAAGATTCCTGCTAATGAAGGGAAAAAAAAGCAGCCAATACAAACAGCCCTTTAATAATGGTTGAGCAGAACAGAGAGGCCCTGTACATCAGTACTTGGCACCTGGAGTGAATGTACCTATGATCCTGTTTGCATGGTTGATCATTCATTCATCCATTCATTCATCTTCTTCCACTTAATCCTTTTCGGGTCGCGGGGGGGCTGGAACCTATCCCAGCATCTTAGGGCGAGAGGCAGGGTACACACTGGACAGATCGCCAGTCCATCGCAGGCCAACACAGAGAGACAGACAACCATTCACTCTCACAGTCATACCTAAGGACAATTTAGAATCCCCAGTCTGATGTCAGTTAACCTAACTTGCATGTTTTTGGCATGTGGGAGGAAACTGGAGAAATCCCGGAGTAAACCCACGCAGACACGGGGAGAACATGCAAACTCCACACCGATTACTGTTGGTTGGGGGCTGGGATGGAACCCAGGATCCCCCAGCCAAGGGTGAGTTGCTGTGCTGCCACAGTGCTAACCACCGCGCCGCCGCACGGTTGATCAATCCGGACAAATACTAGTTGTAAACAAGCCGCCATTACTGATGTCGTATCCAGCGTTGGGAGTAACA
The DNA here is from genome assembly GCA_020510985.1 of Pholidichthys leucotaenia. Lineage (NCBI taxonomy): Eukaryota > Metazoa > Chordata > Actinopteri > Cichliformes > Pholidichthyidae > Pholidichthys > Pholidichthys leucotaenia. The sequence continues at coordinate 21,747,864 of CM035842.1, read as the reverse complement.
CGTTACTGTAACGCCACTGCTTTTGCAGTATCGTGCTGTGTAACAAAATTACTGTTTAAAAATTCAGTAATGCTAGTTGCTGAAATTTGATGTCACTTGTTACTTGTTTTATTAATATGGATAGATATTTTTAGCACAAATGAATATACAAACTGACCCTACCATAGCTGAGACGTAGCCATCAGTCGCTGCACTGTATAAAAAAAAAAAAAAAAAAAAGGCTGAGAAAACTCAAATTATCAAGGCCACATGATGCAATAGATTTTTGAGTTTTCTCAACAATTTATGAAGTTGTTGACTAAACTTAAGTTCCCAAGTTAAGATATGAGTTCTGCTAACTTGGAGTTTTTAGTTTAGTTAGAATATTTTGGTGGAAACGGCAACAAATTTCTTATTGAAATACCACGCATTTTTACTTTAACCATACGTATATTATTTTATGGAATAAACAAAGAATTCCTCCTTCAGTATGATAAAACTGTGTTTATACCAATTCAAATATTATTGAGAGAATAACAATGAAATTCTTGTTTTAATGCTGTCTTTCCATTTTTAATAAAAGCAGATATTCTTATTGCATTAACATAAAAAATTATGTATATGTAATGTATGAAAATAATGCCCAAAGCATAGCTCAAACTTTGCCTTTATTCTTTAAAGGCAGCAAAGGCATTTTGAACATGTCTGGCTTTATACATGTGCAAACATTTCTCTTTGTAGACAGTATTGTCTATCACTGTACATAAAACTCACTTGGCCTTAACACAACTGTTGTCCACTCTTATTTAACTTAAAACTGTTAAAATCAGTGCCACATAAAAGAATCTTAAAAAAAAAAATAAAATTACAGCACTGGCTTCAATATTCTTTCTTCAATAAAATGCAAGCATGTAAGAGACAAGAGTGACAACAGTGACAATGAACATGGTTGGGCCACAACAACAACGATTATAGGAACTGCAATTGTAAAATTATGACATATGCAGCCATTAAGCTAAGTTAACATGTAACAAACAGGCACTATATGTGAACTGGCACAGACACTTGCAACATTTTGTGCTTTCCATTTACAGCTGAAGCTTTGTTCTCAGCGACCTTATGCGCTGTGAGCATCGAGAACCAAGGTCAAAAAAGATGCACTGAACAGCCTCAAAAGTGTAGAACATCTCCTTTGGATAGTCAATGTACATTGTGTACAAGAGGCCAAACAGATATGCAAAGGCAGTGCAGAGGTCTGGTAAGTCTTGCAGGATGATGGCCCCCTCCAGCACAACAGCCACATTAACTGCATTCAGTGCATCATCTTCATGAACAGAGAGGATTGCAACAGTCGCATCCCTGATCACTTGTTCTTCTGTGTCGCTAGCCTATGGAAAAAGCACGGATACATGATTTACAGTTAATGACAACTGAGAGACAGAATACATCTCTACCAACATATAAAATAATTAATGAGGGAAATATGTCAGTGGTATATCAAAGATCATTGATATACCATTTTCTTAGTCATCACTCTCTTTATGCAGCTGGAAGAGTTCATATTAAAAAAAATGAGTCAATGGCTTTATTCAAAAGGTACAGGATAAACATTAATAATCACCTTTGGATGAATAAAGCCACTTTCTCCCAAAAAACCTAAATCATGCAAAGGTACTCCAGTGGGAACAGGTGTGTCTGTCACGACTCGCTGCTCATCAGCGGCGCCAGCTGCGCACACACCTGCGCCTCATCAGCGGCGAGGGATTTAAACCACTCTGCCCTGGGCTTCGGCCTGAAGCTGTCTGATCTCGTCGGCCTCCCTTGCTGAAAGGAACCCCCTTCTTCAAGCAAGATTACCCATGTAAGCATCTCTTACCTTCTTCTCCAGTCTTCTCCCCTGTGCACAGGTGGATCTCCCGGCAGCGGACCACGTCTCCTCACCACCGCATCCTCGCTGCTGTCACAGGCGCTCCAGGTCGCTGTCTCCCGGGCTACGCCCTTGTCAACGCCAGCCACCTGCCCAAACCAAGTAAGCCAGCACATCCTGTTAATTCCCTGTATTGGTGTGGTGCCCGTTACCCTTCTCTCTGTGCTCTCTCCCATAGGGTTGTCCGGCTGCACGGCTACCTGCCTCCGTGCCTGACGCAGACGTCCACCACCAATACATCTACACCTCACAGACACGCAGCCACACACTGTTGTTGTTGAATAAAGCTGTTAAATCTACTCTGAGCCTGCGTGTGTGTCTCCTGAGCCATGCATTATGTCAGTACGGCTTCAGCTGAGCGGCTCGGCAGACAGCGGGCTCGCACGCCGTCTTACCACCCTCGAGGCTCGGGTGGATTTAATAGCCCACCAGCAACAAGTGATTCTCAACCAATTAACCCTCATTACTAACCGATTAGACCGCCTGGACCCCCGGCAGCCGTTCCCCCCGGTTCGTCAGGGTGGCGCAGCTCCCGCTGCTCCGGGCGCGCCGGCACGACTCACACCCATTCCAACCCCCGCCCGCTTTAGCGGCAAGCTCGGTGGAGCGCGGGGGTTTATCATGCAATGTGAGTCAGTGTTCCATCGTGTTCCCGGAGATTTTCCCTCAGACCACAGCCGGATTGGCTATATTGGGAACCTCCTGGAGGGTCGGGCGCTTACCTGGGCTTACGCCGTAATGGCGAAGCCCAGCTACGCCACCCTCACCTATGGCCAGTTCGTGCATCAGTTTCTGGAAGTGTTCGATCACTCGCGTATGGAGAGTGTCCAGGTCGATCACCTCCTCAGTCTCCAACAGGGGAGGTGATCGGCCGCCGATTACGCGATCGACTTCCGGGTCACAGCGGAGGAAGTTGGCTGGGAAGAGCGTTCGCTCTGCGGCATCTTCCTTCGCAGCCTTAACTCCGGTCTGAGGGATGAGCTAGCCGGCCGGGATATCCCGGAGACGCTAGCGGAGCTGACTTCCCTTGCCATCAGCTTGGACAACAGGCTGTGCGAGCGCGCCTCGGAGTGGAAGTCCACTTCTCGCTCGCGGGGAGCCTCGGTGCGCCTGTCCCAAGCTCGCCCCCTGGCGTTACCACCACCAGAGTCCTCCGAGGAGTCGGAGCCGATGGTGATGGGCCGGTCAAAGCTCCCTCCAGCGGAGAAACAACTCCGCCGTGAGTTGGGCCTCTGCATGTATTGCAGGGGCAGCCAGCACATCGTGGAGCATTGTCCGGAAAAGCCAAACGGGGAGGTCCGCGAGTCACTGTAGGGCCTCGCGGACTCTAATCGGTTAACTCCTCTCACTCATTTGACGCTGCCCATCTGTTTCTGTCACAACCCCACAGGGCATCTCACGCACGCACTGGTGGACTCAGGCGCGGAGGGGAACTTTATTTCACAGAGCCTGGCAACCCGATTGGGCATCCGTTGCCACCCTCTTGCTACTCCTCTCGCCCTAGTCAACCTCTCCCGTGTCTCCCTGGTGAAAGTGACTCACCGGACGATCCCCGTTCCGGTCATCATCTCCGGAAACCACCGGGAGGACATCACCTTCTATGTCCTGTCACCTTCTGTCTCACCGGTAATACTCGGATACCCATGGCTCCGCCTCCACAACCCCGTCCTGGACTGGAAGACCGGAAGAGTGGCAGCCTGGAGTCCCTTCTGCATGGGCACCTGCCTCCAATCCGCAGCCTGCGCCCCATCCTCTCCTCCCTCTGCCAAGGAGGCCGCGCCCCCGGATCTCACCTTGGTGCCCTCAGAGTTCCACGACCTGGGCGCAGTCTTCAGCAAGTCCAAGGCGATGTCCCTTCCTCCACACCGGCCCTACGACTGTGCCATAAACATCCGCCAGGGGGCTCCATTACCCTCGGGACGTCTCTACAGCCTGTCAGCACCGGAGAGGGAGGCAATGAACACCTATCTCAAGGAGTCGCTCAGTGCTGGGATAATCCGCCCTTCGTCATCTCCATTAGGTGCAGGGTTCTTCGTCTCCAAAAAGGACGGTTCTCTTCGCTCCTGCATAGATTACCGCGCCCTCAACGACATCACGGAGAAGGACCGCTACACCCTGCCCCTAATGGACACCGCCTTCCACTCCCTCCAGGGGGCGACCTGGTTCACCAAGCTGGACCTCCGCAGCGCTTACCACCTCGTCCGGATCCGGGAGGGAGACGAGTGGAAGACAGCCTTCCGTACCCCGAACAGCCACTTTGAGTACCTGGTTATGCCGTTCGGGTTGACCAACGCCCCAGCCGTCTTTCAGCGCCTCATCAATGACGTCCTCCGGGACTTCATCGGCCTTTTCGTGTTCGTCTACCTGGATGATATCCTCATCTTCTCCAGATCCAGGGACGAGCACCGGGTCCACGTGAGGCGGGTCCTTCAGAGGCTGCTGGAGAACCAGTTATATGTGAAGGCTGAAAAATGTGAATTTTATGCCAAGACAACGTCCTTCCTGGGTTTCGTCATCTCCCACGATCAGGTGCTCCCAGACCCAGCGAAGGTTAAAGCGGTGGTAGATTGGCCCACACCTACCTCGAGGAAACGGGTGCAGCAATTCATCGGGTTTGCCAATTTCTACCGCCGCTTCGTCCCAAACTTTGGAGCCATCGTTGGCCCTCTGACCCGCCTCACCTCCCCGAAGACCCCATTCCGGTGGACTGAAGAGGCCGCAGCGGCCTTCCAGGCGCTGAAGGCGGAATTCTCCTCCTCCCGGGTCCTCAGCCAGGTCGACCCCGCGCTGCAGTGCATCGTCGAGGTAGACGCTTCGGATACAGGGGTGGGGGCGGTGTTGTCCCAGCGGTCACCTGCTAACGGGGCCAAACGGCCCTGCGCCTTCTTCTCTCGGCGCTTGTCCCCGGTGGAACGAAATTATGACGTGGGGGACGGAGAGCTGCTCGCCATCAAGCTCGCACTTCAGGAGTGGTGCCACTGGCTGGAGGGGGCCGCCTTGCCTTTCGTGGTCTTCACTGATCACAAGAACTTGGAATATTTAAGAACTGCCAAGCGTCTGAATGCCCGCCAGACGCACTGGTCCTTGTGCTTTGCGAGGTTCCGCTTTACCATCACGTTCCGGCCGGGCTCCAAGAACGGCCTACCCGACGCCCTCTCCAGGCAATTCGCCCCTGAGGCATCAGAGGACGCAGTCCACACCATCCTGCCCAGGTTGTGCGTTGTGGGGGCCATCTCCTGGGACATCGAGAGCAAGATCCGGAGGGCGCAGGAGTCGGAACCGGACCCTGGCGGCGGACCAGAGGGGAGGCTCTTCGTTCCATCTGCTGTCCGGGGGGAGGTTATTCACTGGCTCCACACATCCAAACTCACCTGCCACCCTGGGTCCTCCTGGATGATCGACCTGCTCCAACCCTCCTTCTGGTGGCCGGGGCTGCGGAAGGACACCGCCCGCTACACCCGGGCCTGCCCCGTTTGCGCCACCAGCAAGTCAGGTAACGCTCCCCCCGCGGGCCTGCTCCAGCCCCTGCCCGTCCCTGGTAGGCCCTGGTCGCACATCGCCCTCGACTTCGTCACCGGTCTCCCCATCTCCAACAACTTCGACACAGTTCTGACCATCGTTGACCGCTTCTCCAAGGCCGCCCACTTTGTGCCATTACGGGGGCTCCCCTCTGCCTTGGAGATGGCTGATCTCCTCATCCAGCACGTGGTCAGGCTGCATGGGATATCGGTTGACGTGGTCTTTGATCGAGGCCCTCAATTTGCCTCGGACGTCTGGAAATGCTTCTGCAACGCCCTAGGAGCCAAAGTAAGCCTCTCCTCCGGCCATCACCCCCAATCCAACGGGCAGTGTGAATGGACCAACCAGGAGCTGGAGGCTGCTCTCCGCTGCTTCACCGCGTCGAAGCCCGCGTCCTGGAGCACACATCTCGCCTGGGTGGAGTATGCCCACAACACATCTCGCTCTTCTGCTACTAGGATGTCCCCCTTTAAGGCATCCCTGGGCTATGATCCACCACTGTTCCCCGCGCAGGAGAGCGAGTTAGCTGTCCCCTCGGTCCAGGCACACCTTAGGCGGTGCCGCTCCTTCTGGTCCACGGCGCGCAATGCGCTTTTACGCACGGCGGAGCGCAACAAGTCCACGGCGGACCGGCACAGGAGACCTGCCCCTGCCTACCAGGTGGGCCAACGAGTCTGGGTATCCACACAGGACGTCAAATTAAAGGGTGAGAGGAGAAAGCTGGCCCAACGTTTCATTGGCCCATACCCCATCACCAAAATTGTCAACCCGGTGGCTGTGCGTGTGGCTATTCGCCCCTCCCTCTGCATCCATCCCACCTTCCACGTCTCCAAGGTGAAACCGGTGGTGTCTGATCCCCTCTGCCCTCCACCTGCAGTGCTGCCCGCGCCCCGGATGATAGGTGGCCACCCGGCCTGGACAGTCTCTGCCATCCTGGACTCCCGGCGCCGGGGTCGCGGGCTACAGTACTTGGTGGACTGGGAGGGCTATGGACCCGAATGGAGACAATGGGTGCGTCCCTCGTTTGTGTTGGATCCCTCTCTCATCACTGAGTTCCACCGAGCGCACCCGGAGAAACCATCGCCAGGAGGCGCTGCTAGAGGGGGGAGTACTGTCACAACTCGCCGCTCATCAGCGGCGCCAGCTGCGCGCACACCTGCGCCTCGTCAGCGGCGAGGGATTTAAACCACTCTGCCCTGGGCTTCGGCCTGAAGCCGTCTGATCTCGTCGGCCTCCCTTGCTGAAAGGAACCCCCTTCTTCAAGCAAGATTACCCACGTAAGCATCTCTTACCTTCTTCTCCAGTCTTCTCCCCTGTGCACAGGTGGATCTCCCGGCAGCGGACCACGTCTCCTCACCGCCACATCCTCGCTGCTGTCACAGGCGCTCCAGGTCGCTGTCTCCCGGGCTACGCCCTTGTCAACGCCAGCCACCTGCCCAAACCAAGTAAGCCAGCACATCCTGTTAATTCCCTGTATTGGTGTGGTGCCTGTTACCCTTCTCCCTGTGCTCTCTCCCATAGGGTTGTCCGGCTGCATGGCTACCTACCTCCGCGCCTGACGCAGACGTCCACGACCAATACATCTACACCTCACAGACACGCAGCCACACACTGTTGTTGTTGAATAAAGCTGTTAAATCTACTCTGAGCCTGCGTGTGTGTCTCCTGAGCCGTGCATTATGTCAGTGTCTAATAGGTCAGGGTTGCTCTTAGTATAGAGTAAAAAAAAAAAAAAGAATCTTTAGCCTAATTGATTAGAAAAAGGTAATGTGATAATAAATATGCTCATAATGAAAAGCAATGGCTATGAAATCAGTCAATTTTGAACTAACTTAAGAATACTTACTGAACACTGCAGGAAAAACTTGGAAGTGTCATCTCGGACAAAGATGGGGAGTCCTCTCAGAGCCGCTGTTTTTCTATGAGTCAGAATGTCTGAGGTCTCGAGAAAAACACAAGCATCAATCTATTAGTACAGTGCTATCTTTATTTTTACAAAAAATCAAACACTTCAGGTCAGATCATGTTAGACAAACACCTTTCATTCATTTACTGCTTACATCTAAGCAAATCAACATAGAGAAAGACATTTTCAAATTCAGTTATTAAATATTGACAATGAACCCTTTGCATTTGCTGACATATTCTGATGACTCCACTGTTTTCCTGAAAAACTCAGCAGTTTGATGGTCTACATGTAAATGAAATGATTATTATTTATTTATGCATACATTAGCTACAGACATTTACAGTAAATTACCTTTTCATCAAGTGCATCAAGGACATCCTCCATTTTCTGGCCAAAAGCCCCCTTCCTCGCCCGGTACAGTCTCAGCAGGCGAGGCACATAAATGTCAAGGGATCCTCTGAAAGACTCCAGGAGATCTTTGCTTGTGATCCGACAGAATTCTTGAGAAATCTGAAATGATGTATTTTTTTGTAGCCACAACGTTAAAAGTAAAGACAATTGAAATGTAGCAGTCTTGTTCAAAATCTATGCCATATTATTTGCCTATAATAAAACAAACAGCAAAATCTATAGAACCGATCTACCAAACCACATCATCAAGCACATCCACATTTCAATGTTTTCCTGCGTGTTCTTATGCATCTATATTTTGTGTGCCATTTCCAGTGATATAATATACAGCTGATAAGAATAAATCACTCCTACTTATTTGTAGTCAATAAAATTATAATGTGAAACACACAACAATCTCAGCCTTACCTGCTCACATGAAAACAGCGCTGGCCACCTCTCCTGGACCTCTGATACCATGGGCTGTCCCTCAACGATCTCTTTGCGTCTAAGGGAAAATGTCAGCTCCATCTTGTGCTGTATCAGTGTTTGGTCCCTTTTTTTCTTCTTCATTTCTTCAACTAGGTGAAGTCTTTCCTCTTCAAGAGAAAAATCACTGTGGTGTTGAGGATAATCTGGGACATGATTAACCTCCCCACGTCTGGGCCTTTTCAGGGTGAATGGACTATTGTCCTCAGTGCCCCCTTTTCTTTTACTGTTTACATCCACCTCATTGCAGCCTGCACGGCGCAGCTTAGATCTGAAGTTTCCGAGCTTGTACTTGATGCTTGTTTTCCATCCCTCATAGCCTGTGATGCTACCTGGTTCCTTTAAGCATGGGTACTTGAGAACCAGTGAAGAGGCAACAGATTCCAGTTCATCTTTCTCAGGGTAGCTTTTGATTTCAAAAATAGCCTGTGCAATTTTATCCAGAATTTCCATTTTAATTTCTCTGGTGACATCAAGGCCCTTCTTTGGCTTCTCGTAAGTCTCGTTGCCCTTTCGCAACTGTAGTTCCACATCATATGATAACTTAGGGATAGGGAAAGGAGAGGGCCACTGTGTGACATGCCTTAAATTGGTCTGGATTGAATCAGTCCAGCTGGACCTGATATCACCAGAGTGGACACTGGCTGTATCAAGGGAGGACACTGAACCAATACACTGGTTAAGAGAAGGAAGAATCACTGTCCCAAACAATATGCAGAACTGCATGCTCAGCTGGTAGTTCAGACATTGTTGTCAAATTGCATAGTGCATTTCCAAAGTCTGGATCTTCAAACTGCACTAAAAAATCACCTTGAAGTTCAAGCCTTTCTTTAATGACATCAACGAGTTGGTCCACAGATTCTGGTACTTCAGAAAGCTTGAGTCGCCGGGCTTGTTTTGGAGAGATAACCACACGAAGTAACAAGGCCTGAAAAGTGATGAGAGAAACTAGTGAAACCCAAGTTGAAAGTGTCTGATAATCTGATACATCACAGATGTTTTCCCAGATTTACTTATAACTGATTATCTTATCATTTCATCTCAAAATATTAGAAGTGTCAGTCCAGGGTTGTGTAATCAAACTTTACTGTAAGGATGAAGAGCCACAGATATAAATATGACATGAACAAAAGGAAAACATTTTGTCACACTACATACCATATCCTGAGATGCTTCACTGAAGAATGAACGTCCTTGTGGTTACCATCAGCTTTCCGGCAACTGTGTAGGCTGCAAGAGGGTGATAATCTGCCAGCAACTCTTGTTCCAGCAGTATGAGTTCAACACAGTGGCCTTCACCAAGCTCGTATGATCTGAAATGATCGATGTACCAAGAGGTAAGTCTTTTACATATGAGTGTCACTTGCTCAGCATCAACAAGAAGGGTCACAATCTGGTGGAATTCTGGGAGGCCACTGCACTGCCCAGCAGATACAATCATGCCCTCAGCATACCGAGTTCCATGCAGGTGAACTGATTTAGACAAAGAAACACTGTCAAGATGTGGGTACTTCTTCTGAATTTCACACTGAAGTGAAGTTTCCAGTTCTGAAACCCTGACCACTTTTACAGACTCAACATACAGTTGTGGTGTGAAAACTTTCTGGCTGTCCAAATGCAATGCCATCATTTGCTGATGTTTTGAGGAAAGAGTTGAGCAGAACGTTTTTCCAATTATGGGCGTTATGAATCACTTTTTTAAAGAAGCTATGCTTAGATTCGAATCTCATTGTCCATAATTCCACCAACGGCCCATAACAGCAGATGAGGTCCGGGTAGTGGTCAATGAAATGGTGTTTCAGCTTTAATTTGAACTCTGGAAAGGTGTGGACAAGCAACTTGCGATGATCACGTAGTTTAGATGAAAAGTAAAACAGTGCTTCCTCCGAGAGCTTGTTTGACACCGCGATGTCAACAATTTCCTTAAGGTCCATTAAAATCTCCCATGCAGGCTCCTGCTCAGGTATCTTATTTCCAATTATGAAAGGAAGTAAGCGCAGTAGTGTCCAGTTTTCATGTCCATTACCACCAATCGTTCCTTTTTCAAAGTTTTGTTTGTTTTGTCTGAAAACTTGTAAGGGAATGATTTTATGCAGTCATTCAATACATCAAATGTAATGTAACCTTTGGAGATGAGATGTTTCAAGCACAAGGACAGTTCCACAGGGACAACCCCTTCAAAAAGGTCATGCAAAACATCTGGAGGAAATGCAGTGATTGGATGAAAGAAAAGTAAATTTTTCCTCGGCACACAGTCATTTTTTACCCCACAAATACTTTGAAGATGATCATTCTGCATAAACTCTTCCACAACAGTGTTATGGTGACCAATATCCCTCAATGGAAAATTGCTTAATTCAGCAGCTGCAATTTGGTCCCGGCTTATCAAACAAAAACGACAAAATTTTTCAACATTAAAGCTTTCTTGAAAGCCTGCAAGGCTGTGGGCCGCAAGGTTATCTGCACACACACAAAATATAGCCCCCTTGACAAACTGACCCACAACTTCAACAAAAATTCCGTGTTCTTCTAGGAACCTTATGTCATTAATCAGTGGTTCAAGAAACTTTTCATAGCCATATCGTTTGACATCCTCACTTTTTCCTAAGACAGCAAGTTGAATTGAAGTGAGACTTGATCTGAGTTTGGCTGGCAAATTCAGAAGAACCCAATATACTGCAGTTATCTTATGAATTTTTCTGGAGGTGCCCAGCGGGTTACATATCTCAAACTCATCAATATACAATGCCAAACTAAAAGAAAGGTCTTGCTGTCCAAATAGCCTATTTTCTTTGTAATATTTTCCGTCTTGATGAGACTGAAAATGTCCAGGTAAAGTTTGCTGATCAAAGACAATTTGGTCGACAAAATCAGCACACCTTAACAAAGACTCAAGTACCTTAGTGATGGGTACATAAACATAAGCTTCTTTATGGGTTGTGCTATAAAGATATTCAGTGGGTTCAATAATATTAAAGTGGTTCTTGAAATATAAGTTTCTTCTATGATCTGTTGACAAGGAACCTTTAGCTGATGTTGTTGAAACAAGAGGGTTAGTCTCAACTATTGCTCTATGAATTTCTTCCAAAACAGAATCACTTGTCTCACTGTTATGCTTTGCAAGGATATCTTTGACACTGTTAAGAGTCTGAATGCTAGAAAAAGACAGCAAGTTATGCAGATCTTCTACAATCTTTTGTGTTGAATCTCTAGAAACATGTAACACTGTCTGCATAGACAGAAAGAGACAGGCCAGTTTATGCTGCAGTGTCTCAGGATCTACAGCTTCTGAAATCTCTTCAAGGTCATCTGGTCTGGAGCTCTGAATATGAGATGATGATGATGTCCCTGCTTCACCATCGGATAGTGCTTCAGAATTTAATCCATATTCAATATCAGCTCTCACTCTAGTTCGAAAATCTTTGAGTGTACAGTTTTTATGGTTTCGACTTCGATGAGAACTAAGGGATGAGCGTATATTTGTTTCAAATGTACAATTAAGAAAGGGACATTTTACAGTTTCACGATTTTTTAAATGCTGTCCAAGATGGTTAAGAAAAGTTTGAGAACTGCAAACTTCTTTGTAATCACACAATTCACACTGAAAGGTTGAATTGTCATGAATTCTCACAGTCTTGTGACACCTAGAGAAGTGTGACCTCAGTGCACCAGGTGTTTTTTTTTTTTTTTTTAAGTTTTTGTAAAGGGTATACAGGTCGTTACAGCAATGCATTGTTTACATTTTCATCACATGTTCCCTTATTTTCTGATATTTGACAACATTGGAAGATTAATTCTTACAACACCCCCTTTTTTTTTTTTTAAAGTGAAAGAAAAAGTGAAATTAAAGAGAAAAAAAAACAAAAAACAAATAACAAAAAAAACCGAACAAACCAGTAAAAAACAAACAAAAAGAAAAAGTAAGTAAATAAAGATAAAAGAGCATCTGAGTAGCGTTGGAACAAAGAGCGGAACCATTATTGAAATGGTATTTGTCAAAGATTAGATCTAATGGAAGATACATATGCGGTCCAGGGTTGCCAAAAGTTCATGAACACATCCATGTCCTGTCTCAGTGCGAATGTCAACTTTTCCATCGAGTAAATGTCTTGGATCACGTTAGTCCAATCTTCAGGTGTAGGACAGTCCTTCAACATCCATTTTTTAGTTAGAGCTTTTTTGCTTGCCAATATTAAAACATTGAATAAGTATTTTTCTCCTCGTCTTTCCAGTGAGTCCGGTAGTAAACCCAAATACAAAGTTACAAAAGAAAAGGGAACTGTAATTTTGAATATTTTCCCCAATATTGTCTGTACCTTGGTCCAATATTGGTGGATAACTGGGCATGACCAAAACACATGAAAATGATTTGCAGTCTTTTCACCACACAAGCGCCAACAGTTCAATCCCTTATGGGTAAATTTGTTTTGTGCAGGTGTTCTGAAAAATCTTGCCAAGTTTTTCCATCCAAATTCTCTCCACTGCAGGGATGAGGTACTTTTCCATTGCTGTTTATTTAGCTTTTCCCATATTTCCAGTTGTAAAGTGAAATTCCCCTCTTTTTCCCATCTCTCTTTTATATAAGATGTGTTGTCTCCTTTTAAGTCTTGAAGACCTTGGTATATTTTAGAAATGTATCTGATCCCTGGGATCCCTTTATATGCCATTAAGAAGATCTTCAGAACACCTGACTGGGCCCTTTCCAAAACCTCCTTTTTAAGTATATTGTTTATGTGGTGTCTAAGCTGGAAGAACCTGTAAAGGTCTTGATTTATTAGGCCTTGTTTTTTCAAATCTTCAAAACTTCTTAAGATTTGCCCTTTAAAAAAATCGTAATATTTTATCAGCCCTTTCTCCTTCCACTTTTTAAATCTGGTGTCTGTTTTATTAGGAGTAAAGTCCTGATCATAGGCAATCCATTGCAGAAGTCGATAGGGCTCTTTAGTTTGATTCTCTCTGACTATCTTAAACCAAATTTTTAGCGGGGTCTCTATCCACGGGTTAGTGTTATTCAAAAGCTTAGGTAAGGCATTGTTCCCTATTATCGCCTGTAGGGGGATGTCACTTGTTATTTGGCATTCGATCTCCTTCCATTGTGCAGTGTAGACTGGGTTACATATCTCTACTAAAGTTTTAATTTGTGCGGCTTTAAAGTAGTCCCTGATATTTGGCAGCGCGAGCCCACCTTTGTCTTTGTTTAGCTGTAGGGTTCTATATCTGATTCTAGGTCTCTTGCCCTGCCATATGAATCTTGAGATCCTTCTGTCCAGCTCCTGCCATGTTTTTTTGGGAGGTTCTACCGGTATTGTTTGGAAAAGGTATAGAAGACGTGGAAGTATATTCATTTTGACTGCTTCAATTCTTTGTGCAGTACCCAAGAATGGTATCATATTCCATCTTGCTAGGTCAGATTTTATTTTTGTCACCAGTGGATCATAGTTTAGTGATATAATTTTGTTGAGTTGTTTCGGGATATTGACCCCCAGATATTTCATAGATTCCGACTCCCAGTTAGTTTTGAGTTTGCTTAGTGAATAATGATTTGGGTCATAGTTGAATGTTAAAACTTGGGTTTTATGCATGTTTAATTTGTACCCCGATAAATCTCCATACTCTGAAAAAACTGAGGTTAGTTCTGGTAAAGAAGTGTTCGGCTGCCCTAGGTATATTAAAATGTCATCAGCAAAGAGTGCTATTTTATGTTCCTTCTGACCAAGTGTAATACCTTGAATTTTTTGGTTTTGTCTTATCCATTGGCTCAGAGGTTCTATGAAGATTGCAAAGAGCAGTGGAGACAGGGGGCAGCCCTGGCGACATCCTCTTTCCAGTTCAAAAGATGATGATAAATTACCGTTAATCCTTATTTTAGCTGTTGGTTTTTTATATAATGCCTGTATAGTTCTAATGAAGTTGTTATGAAAATTGAAACTGGATAAGATTCTATATAGAAAAGACCAGTCAACCGAATCGAATGCTTTTTCAGCATCTAATCCCAATATGACTGCATTTAAGTTATATTTTTTTATATGATGAATTATGTGTAAAGTGCGTCGAATGTTGTTTTGTGTCTGTCTTTGTCTTATAAAACCTGTTTGGTCTAAATGAATTAGGTCTGTCAGTATATTTTCTAACCTTTTGGCAAGGATAATGGTAAAAAGCTTATAGTCCTGATTTAGTACACTGATTGGTCTGTAGTTGGAGCACTCTAGTTTATCCTTTTCAGGTTTAGGTATAACTGCAATGACCCCTTCTCTCCAGGAGGGGGGATTTCCCCTGTGTGGAGGACATAATTAAATGTTTTCAGGAGGAGAGGAGATAGATGCTGTTTAAAGGTTTTGTACCACTCTGCTGTATAGCCATCAGCTCCTGGGGATTTGTTAGCTTTAAGTTTCATAATTGCTTTTTCCAGTTCTTTAGGATGTATTTCTGACAGTAGTGTTTTATTTTGTGACTCCGTAAGTTGGGGAAGGTTTAATGTGTTTAGGAATGCCTCGGATGCGTTTTTATGTTTTTTGTGGGAGTATAAGTTCTTATAGTAATTCTCGAAGTTTTTAAGAATATCCTGAATTCTGAATTTTATTTCCTTTGATACTGGGTCTCTGATTTTGTAGATTGCTCTTTCTGTTTGATGTTTCCTCAATTTATAGGCTAGCAATTTTGCCGATTTACTGCCTGCTTCATAGTATTTTTGTTTCAGAAATGTAAGTTTCTTCAGGATTTCTATTGTGTAGATCTCATTTATTTGGTTTTTAATTTCCTTAATCTTGAGCGAGTCAGTAGAATGAGTGTTGTCTTTGTGTTCTTTTTCTAGGTTCCTAAGTTCTGACTCTAATGTGGATAGTTTTTCTTGTCTTAGTTTCTTTTGGGTTGCCAGTTTTGCAATAATCTTTCCTCTTATTACAGCTTTGCATGCATCCCACAGTATTAAAGGGGATACTTCTCCATTATCGTTATCTTCCAAATATCTGAGAATATCTGATTCCAATTCATCTTTCAATGGTCCTTTCAGGACATTTGAATTTAACCTCCAAGAAAATGTATTATTTGTGTATTTTTGGATATTTAAGTCCATGTAGATCGGACTGTGGTCGGAGAGATCCATCAGTCCTATTTTACATGTTTTTACTCTTCCAATGTCTCTATTAAACATAAAAAAAATAGTCAATCCTTGAGTAAGATGAATGTGGAGTTGAGTAAAATGTATAGTCTTTTACACTGGGGTTGAGTTCCCTCCACACGTCACAGATTCCCATTTCTTTTAGTAGCATCCGAGTCTTCCTGTTTTGGGTGTTATTTTGATGTGGGGAATTACCAGAAGCATCCCAGTATGGATTCAGTCTAAGATTGAAGTCCCCACCACATATCACTAAACCTTGAGCATTAGTTATCATTAGGTCAAATACATTTTTATAAAATTTCCAGTTAGCCCCTGGGGGAGCATACACATTCAGCAGGGTGATATCTTCTCCCTCTAGCCGCCCAGTTACCAAACTGTATCTCCCTTCTTTATCTTTGTGTTCTGATTTTTTTTCAAATGTAATTTTGGTTGATATCAATGTCGCTACTCCCCTCCTCCTCCCTGATTTATATGAAGATGAAGAGATCATTTTAAACCCTTGTCTACTGAGTTTATTGTGTTCCACGTCTGTTAGGTGGGTTTCTTGTAAAAGTATTATTCCTGCTTTGTCTTTTTTCATTTTGCCTAGGATCTTGGATCTTTTAACTGGATTCAGGATTCCTTTTACATTATATGAAATTATTTTGGTTACACCCTGTTTCTCCATTGTGTTGTTTTGTTTAGTATAACTGTGTGGTGGCCCTCATTTGTGCTACTCAGAAACTGAAAGAACAAGAAAAACAAGAAAAACATTAAGAACATAGTGTAAAAAACTTAAAAACAAAAAGCTGTCATAAGAACTTCCTGAGCTGAGGTCTTTTTAAAGACCCTGTAAGAGCCTTGATGGAGTGAAGGCCCTGAGGGAAATTCCTCAAACTCTGTTACGTGTTGAGGGCCCTCTTTTACCACTGAAAGTAGTCCCATGCTTTTAACGTGAGTTTCAGAACCCAATCCAAACTTGTAATGATTTTTTTTTTTTTCCTTTTATGCCTAAACCCTGTGAAATTGTGTGCACCCTCCCACCCCCATCACATCAAACATTCACGTAAAAACAGTATTTGTCAGTATGAGGAGAACATGTGGATTATTGTCACATTTCTATTTTAACAAGTTTTTTTTTTTTTTTTTATATTACAAAGACTTATTTGTTTCAAATAATATGATTGTTCCATGAAATGTTTTACCACATGCTGAATATGCATCTCCTTTAATGTTTGTTACCTTGTATAAGGGGGGTTGGATGTGCGGATTGATTCAAGAGAAAAGAAAAAAAAAAAAAAAGGTCGCTATTCCAACCTGAAAACGGATAGTTTATCCGCGACGCTCTGGCGCTGGGTTTCCCGCTGCTGGTCCGTGGATTTTGAGGGTCTTTGTGTTGTCCATGTTTGCGCTTTGATCTTCTCACTCGGGTCTGCTGCGGGTTTAAATACCGTTACCGGGAGCCCTCTTCTCGCCATGTCAGCTGTTGCTTCTTCCGCCGAATTATAGAGACACGTTTCATCGCCGTAGAAGACCCTTAACTTCGCAGGAAATGGAGTCTGAAAGCGCAATTTCTTCTCTCTTAACACCTTTTTCGCGTCATTGTATTCCCTGCGCTTTTTAAGGACCTCCGGGGCGTAATCGTGTTCCACGTAGACTTTTCTCTCCTGGTGCATAAATCCTTTTTTCTACCAGGCCAGTCTTACAACCTCTTGTTTTATTTTGAAATTGGAAAATCTTACCAACACCGAACGTGGGGGCGCTTCCGCCGCCGGCCTAGCGGCTAATGAACGATGTGCCTTTTCTATCTTCAAGTCGGTGGTTTGTGGAATATCCAATTTCTCTCTTAGTAAGGATTCCACGCATTCTGCCATTGAGTTAAAACCATTTTCGGTTCCTTCTATCAGACCATGAATTCTTATGTTGTCTCTTCTTTGTTTTCCTTCTTGGTCGGTTAGCTTAGCCTCTATAGCTGCTTGTCTTTTGCGTAGGTCCAGCACAGAATCTTCGAGCACTTTTATTCGATCCTCTGTTTCCAAGATTCGGTTCTCGGCCTGGTCCACTCTGCTGTTTGTCCTTTTCAATTCTTCTCTGAATTCCCGAAATTCGGCCGTAACTTCTCGGCGAAATCGTCGTAGCTCCTCAAATAGTGATTTCAGGCTAACCCTTTTGTTAGCTATCACCAGTTCCTCGTCTTCTGAACGGAGATCTTCCAGTTCAGATTCTCCGGCCGATACGTGTCCTGGCCTGGAGAATTTCAGTTTCTTCTGTTTTCCTTTAGACATGATGATTTTGTCTTTTGATTTTCACTCCTCCAAAAATCCGTTAAGTTTGATTTTCAAAGTGTTATCCTGGATTGGGTCTGAGAGCTACAGTGTTAAGCTGCAGTCGCCATGGCGTCCAGACCGGAAGTCCAGTGCACCAGGTGTTTTGAATACACAAACACAGTCTATATGACCACAAGGCCAGGAAGTGTAGGGAGTTAGAAATGAAGAAGCGATGTGATTCAATAAATCAAAGTTTAATATTAGCTTCACCTCCCAAACATGTCTCATCTCGGTGCAGAAGCAGAATAAGAGGTCGAACGCAGTCAGACCTTCATACTTATACCCACACTCAACAAAAGACATTGCATATCAAAGCTGACATCCCGCATTAACATAATCCCCCCTCCATTGTCCTCCGTCTCCTCCACCTGACCCTAGGTGGTCAGGGAGATCGATCCGGTCTCCACCGCTGCGACTCGGTGTCTGCTCTTTGATCCTCGCTGGCGGCTGAGACCTCTTGTCCTGTTCATAGGTGTGAGGTCATTCCACATATGTAATCACTAAACATTCTAATATGTCTATACATATGTAGGTATGGAATATATGATTAATATAAGCCACCACCACCCCCAAACAACTAAGAAAAGGACAATCAAATTAAGTTTTACAGTTTAAGATAATCTCTATGACATATTATACTGTTAACCTCTTGACAGGGAAAACGAGGAAAAGTCTTTCCAGCAGTCATGCTCCTGTAGAGAATTCAGTGGTAACAACAACAGTATAGTAATATCACAAATCATCCTTAGAACTGTCAAGGCACAATCTGATAACACAGTTAACAACTCTTGGTCAATTTGTATCAGTCCCTGTGCCATCCGGGTTTTAATCTTCTCCTGCTGTGGGTCCGCTTTGGCGTTGTGGTGGGACCCTCCTGTAAGGAATCTGCAGCTTGGGGAGGAGGCTGGTTATTTGTTCCCTGCAGGGGGGCTGAGTTTTTTTTCTTGGGGGGTCTACCCCGCCGAGGTGCTCTCGCCACCTGTGCAGGTTCGTCTCTCAACAAGAAGGCAGGTTTAAGTCTGTCAATGCTGACTGTTTCTTTTCTGTCCCCTAAATCAAGCACAAAATGCTTATCATCAGGTTCCAGCACTCTGAATGGTCCGTCGTATGGTGGACGGAGGGTTGATTTTAAAGCTTCGTGCCTAACAAAAACGAACTCGGCGTTTTTTAAAGCTTCGGGGACAAAAACCCGTGGAAAAGAGTGATGTGTCGGTCCGGGGAGAGTGTCCGGTCCGGTGCTGCCTAAAGGCCTCAGGGCTGGAAGATGCCCGGGCTCTGGGTTCTCTGGTAAAAACTCACCTGGGAGTCTGAGAGGTTGTGCAAAAACTAATTCTGCTGGGGAGGCGTCTAGATCCTCTTTAGGCGCAGAACGCAACCCTAATAAAACCCAGGGAAGTTTATTCACCCAATCTGTATCTGTTAGTGAGGCCCTGAGGGCGGCCTTTAAAGATCTGTGAAAACGCTCGCATAACCCATTAGCCTGAGGGTGATATGTGGTGGTGCGGTGAATTGTCACCCCTAAGCTGCTGGCCATGGCTGACCAAAGCTCTGAGACAAATTGAGGCCCCCTATCAGACGTGATGTCCGATGGGACGCCGAAATGTGCCACCCAGTTTGTTAAAAAAACGCGAGCGACTTCCGCAGCTGTGGTTGACGCCAAAGGGACTGCCTCAGGCCAGCGCGTAGTACGGTCTATCATCGTTAACAGGTGTGTGAAACCCTGAGACGAAGGAAGTGGTCCCACGAGGTCGACATGAACATGGTCAAACCTTCTGGCTGGGATTCGAAAAGGCTCTAGAGGAGCTTTTGTGTGTTTGTGTATTTTGGCGCGCTGACAAGACATGCAAGTTTTTGCCCATTCCTTTACATTTTTGCGCAGGCCCGGCCAAACAAACTTTTCTGCGACCATTTTAACTGAGGCGCGCACCCCTGGGTGCGCGAGGGAGTGAACCGAGTCGAAAATGCGGCGGCGCCATGCAGCTGGGACTACCGGGTGAGGTCGGCCGGTTGAAACGTCGCAGATTAGGGGGGGTACACCATCACGTAAACCCCTTTCCTCCAGTCTTAACCCTGTTGGTCCAGACAGGAGCGCGCGCACGTCCGCGTCGCTGCTTTGTTCCTCTGCCATGGCCGCGTAATCTATCCCTACGTGAATTGGGGCCGCGTCCGCGTTGGCGAAGAGTTCTGCGGCTGAGGTAGTATAATCTGTCTCCTCGTGCTCTGGCGATGTCACAGCGCGAGAGAGGCAGTCTGCTACCACGTTAAGTTTGCCTGCCACATGTCGAATGTCTGTGGTGAACTCTGAAATTGCAGCTAGCTGTCTTTGTTGCCTGCCTGACTATGGTTCTGAAATTTTAGCCATCGCAAAAGTGAGCGGTTTGTGGTCTACAAAAGCCGTGAAGCGCCGCCCTTCTAACCAGAACTGGAAGTGGTGGATGGATAAATGAAGCGCTAGCAGCTCCCTGTCAAAAGTGCTGTATTTACGCTCGGTTTGGTTTAAAGATTTGCTAAAAAATGCTAAAGGTTGCCAGGTTCCACCAACATGTTGCTCCACGACTGCCCCTATGGCCAGGTCTGAAGCGTCTGTGGTTAACGCTATGCGGGCCGAGGGATCGGGGTGAACCAACAATGTGGCATTCGCTAGAGCACTTTTTACTTCTGCGAAGGCGTGTTCGCGCTCCGGGGTCCATTCGACCGCGTTGGAAGGCTTTTGTTTTCTGAGCGCGGCATACAGGGGCTGCATGAGTTGCGCTGCGCGGGGGAAGAAACGGTTGTAAAAATTCACCATTCCCAAAAATTCTTGCAGCGATTTGACCGTTTGTGGTCGTGGAAAATTTTTTACCGCGCGGACTTTGTCTGGCAATGGGACTGCCCCCTTCGGTGAAACTCTGTGTCCCAAAAAATCAATTTGTGACACGCCGAATTTGCATTTGGCTGGGTTGATTATTAACCCGTGCTCCTCTAGTCTCTGAAAAACTGTAGTGAGGTGTTGTTCGTGTTCTTCCTCTGACGGGCTGGCTACCAGCATATCGTCGAGGTAGACGAACACGAAGGGGAGGTCGCGTAATACTGCGTCCATCATACGCTGAAAGGTTTGAGCAGCGCCTTTGAGGCCGAACGGCATCCGCAAAAATTCAAAAAGACCGAAAGGGGTTATTACAGCCGTTTTAGGAATGTCTTCTGCTCGAACGGGGACTCGGTGATAGCCGCGGACCAGGTCTATTTTAGAAAAAATGTGCGCACCTGCCAGATGTAGTGAAAAATCTTGGATGTGAGGAATTGGGTAGCGGTCATGCACTGTCGCATTGTTTAGTCTGCGGTAATCGCCACAAGGTCTCCAAGAACCGTCGGTTTTCGGGACCATGTGGAGTGGCGATGCCCAGGGGCTTTTCAAGCGTCTAATAATGCCTAATTTTTCCAGGGTGGCAAACTCGTCCCATGCTATGGCGAGCTTGGTCGCGTCTAAGCGCCGAGCTTTGGCGAACACGAGTGGGCCTGTTGTGGGGATGAAGTGTTCAACCCCGTGTTTCGCTACTGTCGCTGAAAATTTTGGAACTGTGAGTGCTGGAAATTGGGTGAGGAGTTGGTCAAACTTACCTCCTGCTGTTGTGACGCTGGCCTGCACGGGTGGTGGAGAAACTCGAGCTGAGCAGGGGATAGAAGAAAATGACAGTGCATTAACCAAGCGCCTATTTGCTAGATCGACTAACAACCCATGTGCACACAAAAAATCAGCGCCCAACAAGTTAAAACTCACCGCCGCTACAATAAATGTCCATCTATAGTTGCAGCCGTGGATGCAAAGAGGCAGGTTCCTTTCACCGAAGGTGTCGATGATCGAGCCGTTGGCTGCCATCGCTCCATTTCCCCGGGGACCCATGGCCCGGTCTGCGTGGGAAAGGGTGATGAAACTCAGCTGAGCTCCGGTGTCGATCAGGAACTGTCTCCCGGTGTGTCCGTCAGTCACATAAAGTAGCTTATTTGTCTCGCCGAGAGCCGCAGCTGTAAACGGATTCTCGGCTTTGGCGTTTCCCGAACTTTTGAATTTGCAGGGGGGGACGCATTTGTACGCCCTCTCGGCGAAACGGTGGTGGTAATAGCAGAGGTCGTTCCGCCTGTTGCGCCTTGGTCGTGTTGCCGCCATGGTGGGCGGGCTCTGCTCGGTTGTCTGTGGTTCTCCGCTGCTCTGGGCTTCCGCGCTGAGATCTGCGGATGCTGCTGTGGCCATCTGTTCGCCGCAGGCGTTGATGAGTTGCTGCGCTTCTCGGGCCAGCGCGCGGAAGTCCTGCTGGGTGCTGCACCGCATGTTGACCAGCGTCCCTCTCATGTGTGGCAGCAGAGTGCTGAGGAAGATGTGTTGGAAGAGGAAGTTGTCGTTGTCCTCTTCTTTAAGCTGCAGCATGTCCTCCATGAGGGCCTTGGGTCTGCATCCTCTGTGGCCGTAGATCGCCAGGATCTTCTCTGCTCTCTCCTCGGCTGAGGGGACAAAGTTCTCGACGATGGTCGCCTTAAGTTCTTTGTATTTGTCATGAGCGGGCGGCTGTTGGATTATGCTCCGCGCACATCTTGACGTGGCAGCGTCGAGTTTGGCGACGATGTGATAAAATTTTGTCTTGTCCGCCGTTATGCCCGCCAGCACAAACTGAGCCTCAGCTTGCTGGAACCACGAGCTCGGGTCGTCTCGCCAGAATTCTGGCAGCTTGACGGTGACGGCGTTTGTGTGAGCCGTTCCTGATGTGTCCGCCGGGTGAGAGCGCCTTTCTTCTGCTCTCACGGCGGGGCTGGGGATGGTGCTCGGTTGAGCCCTCTCTGTAGCTTCTGCCGTGGGGGAACGTCCTTCATCCGTTCCCCTGTCTGCGTGGGCGCCGGCGCTTGCCTGGGTCGCCTCTGATGAGTTAATCGCGGGAGAACATCTCTGTTCCATCCTCACGTCTGGTCACCAGTGTAGGGAGTTAGAAATGAAGAAGCGATGTGATTCTATAAATCAAAGTTTAATATCAGCTTCACCTCCCAAACATGTCTCATCTCGGTGCAGAAGCAGAATAAGAGGTCGAACGCAGTCAGACCTTCATACTTATACCCACACTCAATAAAAGACATTGCATATCAAAGCTGACATCCCGCATTAACATAATCCCCCCTCCACTGTCCTCCGTCTCCTCCACCTGACCCTGGGTGGTCAGGGAGATCGATCCGGTCTCCACCGCTGCGACTCGGTGTCTGCTCTTTGATCCTCGCTGGCGGTTGAGACCTCTTGTCCTGTTCATAGGCGTGAGGTCATTCCACATATGTAATCACTAAACATTCTAATATGTCTATACATATGTAGGTATGGAATATATGATTAATATAAGCCACAGCCCCCCCCCAAACGACTAAGAATTTTTATGGTTTCGACTTCGATGAGAACTAAGGGATGAGCGTATATTTGTTTCAAATGTACAATTAAGAAAGGTGTGGTATATATTACTCATATATTCCATACCTGCATACGTTAGAGCATGTGGAAATGTGTGGGGCAACATATGCAAAGGAATTTCACACCTCTGAAAGGACAAAGGAATCTCACCGCCGTGTGAAGACCAATGACGTCACAGGACGCCATGGCAACAGACTTGACACGTTCACCCAGCGCTTCCTTGTGATTCACTGATGTGCCCTACCTGAAGCGATTGCTAAGCTAACGCTAGTTAGCTTAATGCTGGCGCCAGCTATTCCACCTAACACCAGCCTGAATCAAAGCCCAGCTGCGAGGCCCAGCGGAGATACTACCAGGCAGGCGGCTATTTGTTGACGGGGCTCAGCAGAGATTTCACCCAGGCAGACGGCGGTAGGCGGCGGTGCCCAGCGGAGGACTTACCGTGACTGCAGCGGCGGTGTGCGACGAGACTACCCGAAGCGATTGCTAAGCTAACGCTAGTTAGCTTAATGCTGGCGCCAGTCATTCCACCTTACACCAGCCTGAATCGAAGCCCAGCTGCGAGGCCCAGCGGAGATACTACCAGGCAAGCGGCTATTTGTTGACGGGGCTCAGCAGAGATTTCACCCAGGCAGACGACGGTAGGTGGCGGTGCCTAGCGGAGGACTTACCGTGACCTCAGCGGAGCTCGGTGGCAGCGGCGGTGTGTGACGAGACTCGGTTGGAGGAGCAGGACGGGAGACCAGTTACGGCGACTATGAGCAACGAGACCAGCAACGGAAGGGGCTAGTTGGCTAGCTGAGGCCCAGCTGGATTCGAGGACGATCGGATCAGATTCTGGCGATATAAGCAGAATTTATTTTACTATCCACAGATTTTCTTTTTCCTTCTTTCCAAGAAAGACTGAAGATGGCTGCCACCGGATTAAAAAGTGGGCTGATGGGCACCACTAATAAGCCTTCTCTACTTCTCTACTTCCTCTTCGTTTTGTCTTTGTGTGTCTGGACCTGCAACAAGAAGGATTTTCCGACAAACTCAACCAAAGGTGAAGTTAAAAAGTTTTATCTGTATGGATTTGGGCTTGGACATCTCACCCTACACTCTATGTGGTCTTTAAAAGCCCTGAGCAAAAACTTCCAAATTAAGGCAAACATGGCTGTTAAGCAAAAATCACAATATGGCAGAGGATATACAGTTAAAGTTCTGTTAGTTCTGCTACTTCTGGCAGGAGATATTCACCTTAACCCTGGACCTGCCACTATTAAACAGCAGACCACTGGGTTAGCACAAAACCGAGCTGTACAAAAGCAAAAACAACATTTATTTTTCCAAACTGTTAATCATGCACGAGTTCTTTGGGACACCAAGGCTAAACCAAAGGGGATCCTCGGCGGTCATTTAAACATACGGAGCATAATCCCCAAAAGAGATGAGATTTCGGTGTTGCTGTTGGACTCAAATCTGGACTACCTTTGTCTCTCAGAAAGCTGGCTACACAGTAACATAGACACTAATATGATCGATATTGTGGGCTACCAGTGTTTTAGAAAAGACAGGCAGGTAGGGAGGGGAGGAGGTGTTTTAATTTACATCAAAGAGAAATATAAATGTCAACTGGTTGATTTGAATACTTCACTTGAATGTTTAGCTGTTAATGTATGTCTCTCTCCGGTAATGAATTTCAACATTGCAGTAGTGTACAACCCACCGTCACACAACTCTTCCTTTTATAATGAATTAAGTGATCTGGTTAAACAACTTGAGAAGAACAGAGAAACAATAATTCATGGTGACTTTAATATCAACTGGTCTGATAAAAAAGACAAACAAAAACTGAAAAGCCTCATGACTAAATTTAATTACCAGCAAATCATCAAAGGACCCACCAGGATAACCAAACAATCCAGAACACTTATTGACATGGTATTTACTAATAAACCAGAACGAATAACCAGAACCTATAATCTTGTAACTGGTCTCTCAGATCATAACATGGTTCTTGCTGTCAGGAAACTTACTAAAAAGCGACTACAGTATTTTGGGGGAGTCGATATTGACAAATCAAATTTTATTATCCCCAAATCAAAAAATGAGGAGTTTGAACATTACTTAGAGAATCAAAATTGGGAGCAGCTCATGTCAACATGTGAAGTAGATGATTGTTGTAATTTTATAACTGCAACAATCACAAAGTCTATAGAAAAATTTTCAAAGCAAATTAAAAGTAGACAACAGAAGATTAGCCTACCATGGTTAAATAATGAAATAAGAAAACTTATGAAGAGGCGAGACTATGCACTGAAAACATCACTAACCTCCAAACTACAAAATGATCACCTTGTGTACAAAAGTTTAAGAAATAAAGTGGTACATGAGCTGCGAAAATCAAAAATATCTTATTACAATAAACTGATAGATCATGCAAAGGGTAACAACAGTTCCCTATGGAGGCATTTAAATAACTTAACTAATAAAAAAAACGATCAGAAGGGGGTAAAGGAACTTAGAATCAATGGCAAGACCGTCAGTGACAAGGCTACTTTGGCAAATGAATTTAATTCACACTTTGTGGGCTCTGTGGAAGACTTAACAAAAATTTTTGTGCTGCCAAATGTGCTCAACAACACAAATTCCATACTTCCAACAGATACTTTTCACATCGATGAGGTAAATGAGAAGTTAATTGCTGATATTGTTAAAACACTGTCAAACTCAAAAACTAATGATATCTACAATATGAGCACCTCCTTTCTCAAAATGCACAGCAAAATATTAATCAAACCACTGACCCATCTCATTAATCTCTCCATTAGGTCTAGTACATTTCCATCTGGCTGGAAAAAAGCTGTCGTCATACCAGTTCATAAATCAGGCAGTAAAGACGATATATGCAATTACCGCCCAATCTCTATTTTACCAGTCCTATCTAAGGTTCTTGAAAAAGTTGTAGCTACACAGCTGATAGACTACTTACAAGACAGTCAACTTCTTCATCCACATCAATTTGGTTTTAGACCAGGATACTCAACAGAAACAGCAAATTGTTGCCTTATTGAAAACGTCAAACAGTCCTTGGACAGGGGTAATGTGGTAGGAGCTGTTTTTCTAGATCTCAAAAAGGCTTTCGATACTGTAAACCACAGTTTGCTTTTATCCAAAATGGTATCTTTTAACTTCTCCCCAAATACATTAGAATGGTTTGCATCTTATCTCCAGAATAGAGAACAGTGTGTAAAAGTTCACCAGGATAAATCCTCATTTTTAAACAACCGCATGGGTATCCCACAAGGGTCCATTCTTGGTCCTTTACTTTTCAGCATTTTTATTAATGACTTGCCGTTACACTGCTCAGCTGCAACATGCCAACTTTATGCAGATGATGCAGTTATTTACACAGCTGCCAAGACTCCAGCACAGGCTGCAGATGTACTGTCTACAAGTATGGTTGATGTCCAAGAGTGGCTCCTCAAGAACCATCTATTGCTGAACCTTCAGAAAACAGTCTCAATGTGCTTTTCAATCAAAAAATGTAACCTGCAACATTTTAAAGTTAATATACATGATCATGACATCAGTTTAGCTACAGAATTCAAATACCTTGGCATTGTACTAGATCCTCAACTCAAATTTAATCTTCATATAAAGAAAATTTCAAAAACAGTAAAAAAAAATCTGAACTGCTTTAAATTAATTAGATATTACATACCTTACGAAGCAGCTGCACTGTATATGCATTCTATGGTTTTTTCTCATATATCATACTGTTTGACAGTCTGGGCTCAAGCAGCCCCTTCCACAATAAGACATATAGGTTCATTATATAATCAAACCCTAAAAATCTTGGACAAAAAGCCCATTAGGTGGCATCACTGTAATGTTTTAAAAAAATACAACCTATTGAGTTTTGAGAGCTTCATTGACCTCTGTCTTCTGAAATTAACGTTCAAATGTTTCCATAAATCAGCACCCGAGCCACTTGCTGGTTTCGTCCAAAGACAGGACAGCAGCAGAGCCACCAGGAGTTCTGTTAACAATAACTGTAAAATATTCCACCGCAGAACCACATTTGGACAAACAGCTTTCTCTATAAAGGGCAGTCACATCTGGAACACAATGCCAAATGAAATTAAAATAATAACGGACTTTAAAACATTCACTAAAAATGTTAAAAACTGGCTGAAAAATAAACAAGAATGTACTCATGTATGAATTATTTGTCTGCAAAGTGAGAGTGAATGAAGGGAAGGAATAAATGTGTTTGTTTATAGTGAGTGACGGAGGGAGGAAGGCCTGAAATAGGCAAATGTGAGTTATGTTATATGTGTTAAATGTGAGTCAGGCTGTTATATTTGTGTATTTATAATATTTATGTTAAATGTGAGTCAGGCTGTTATATTTGTGTATTTATAATATTTATAATATTTATAATTGTGTATTTATAATTTTTCTGCATTGATGTATGTGGTTATTGTGTATATTTTTTATCTTGATTCTTTTTTCTAAAGCCCATCCAGGGACAAGAGTTGCAAATTAGCTAATAGCTATACACTCTATGTGCAACACATCAGATTGATTGTCTTTGATTAATTGTCTATGTTTATTGCACTGTCCCTGTCAAATAAACTAATCTACTACTACTACTACCCCCTTAGGCGAGGAGAGGTTTTCCCATCACCTCCCAAGATGGAGGGAGGAGTTAACAGGACTAATGGGGATTTAGATAACGGGGGATTTCAGCTTGTGTTTTGCATGTCTTGTATGTGTGCCTGTATTTAACCAGCGAGCTGGGCAGAATTCTTGCTCTTTGCCTTCTGCCAAGCTCTGCACCATGATGAGACAAGATAGAAGAGTTGTTCATTAAAGACGCTGCTTTTGTGATACAAAACCGCCTCGTTATTTCCAGCTCTTCTACAAAAGGGACATTTTACAGTTTCACGATTTTTTAAATGCTGTCCAAGATGGTTAAGAAAAGTTTGAGAGCTGCAAACTTCTTTGTAATCACACAGTTCACACTGAAAGGTTGAATTCTCATGAATTCTTACAGTCTTGTGACACCTAGAGAGGTGTGACCTCAGTGCACCAGGTGTTTTGAATACACAAACACAGTCTATATGAACACAAGGCCAGGAAGCACCTTTTCCGTGATGAAGACGGCAATGTTTCAGGAGAACTTCTTGACTGGAGCTTGTGAACTTGCAAAATTTGCACTGCATATGATAAACTCCTGAAACACAAAGGTCATGTAACATTCAGTTTTGTTGCAGACCCATTCATTTGCGAAATAACAAAAGACAACTGATATTACAATTTCACAGTGTTAGCAATATGATATATGATATTTATAGAATATGATATGATATCCTGAGGCATTGACAACACCATGCTCCTGTACATGATAAGGTATGATACAGGGGGAAGTCCTGGCTTAATCACAAAGTGAAATAAATATGCAGTAATTTTAATTTAGCAAATGATAGCAAAAGAAATAAAACATAGTTTTGTGTGTTACAGAAATACATTCTGACCACCAGACTGCCCAGAAAGGAACGCATCAGAAGAAAACTGACTAATTTTGTAATTTGGCTCAACAAATTACAGATTTTATTTATCCCTTATTCATTCCTTATCCTATGCTGCCATCTTCTGACGAAAAATGTACATACAGGACAGGACGATGTGGAGCGTCCCTTCCCTCTCTTCTGACCCCGGATTTACACCGGACGTGGCTGCGCCACGTTACGGCAGCGCCACGGTTTTGTTCCGTCAGCATAAACAGTGAATGGCTATTTCCACTAAGTACAAGTTACGGTGTTACGCTTGTAGTTAGTGGACCCAGCCATTCACTGTTTATGCTCAGCTTCGAGACGCTCCGCTTCTGAGACGCTGCTGGTGTAAATTGATGTCGCGTGTATGACGGAACAAAACCGTAGCGCTGCCGTCCGGTGTAAATCCGAGGTGAGGGTCAAGGCAAGGCTAGTCAAGACATGTAAGCTAGGCTAAAACAAGGCTAGCCTCTCCTGCCTGCTAACAAACTACAACGAAATTGCCCTCATCTTTAAAGCTCATATATTGACCGATAAATTGAGCGTGCATTTTCGGCACACAAATGTGACCATTAATGTTATAGGGTTTTTCAGGGTTCCAGAATGCATTGCGCGCCGCGGCGTAGTTCCGGTCCAGCAGCTGTTTGACAACAATCGCCGCCACTGACCCGAATCGGGGACAAATACTCACGGAACTGCATGTACTAGAGCGTGAAAATCAGTCACCCAGAGCATTTAGGGGCAAGAAAGGGTGTGGAAACTTTTGTGGAAACTTTTGTATTACCACAGCAAATTGCTGTGGTAATACAACTACACAGGTTAATGTTTCTGTACTAGCAATGATGTCTTTATTTTCCAAGCGCCTTTTGCCTTATTTTTTTTCCCCCACCCCACCCCTCCCCAGATTCTATTCTTGATTTCTATATTTCTTTGCAACAATTATGTACCTGTGCATATTAAGAAAATAAATGAACATGCAAACTGAACACTTTTAAAAAACATTTATTGGCTTATGTCATATGAAAAATATGCCATTCATTGTTATCAAAAAATATGTGAAATATCACGCTCAGTGTCAAGGGCAACATGAAATAGTTATTATGTACCAAATATTCCACTTCTCTAATCAAGCTCAGTGTGACAAGGGCTAGTTAAATAAATCCACATTTTAAGCAACTTCACAATTCAAATGTCACAAAATCTGTCATTGTAATGTACAAAATATGCCATTTATGAAACCATGCTTAGTCTGACAGGGGCTATTGAAATATATCCAAATTTTAACTCGTTGAACACCACAAGCGACATATGGCACTCAGTAATGCATTATTGTCATGTAATCAAATAGTAATTCTTCAGCAGATTTTGTGAAAAAAGTGTGTGTGGTATCTCCACTCTACTATGAGCAGGAGATTTTGTGGTCTTTGTCAACCCAATCCCTGGCATCATTAGGAGTCAGGACTTGGATTGAAAGATGTTGCAACATCTACTGCTCAATTTATGATTTGCATCGCACAAACTGTGATGCAATTTTCAAAGTCATAATTTATTCCCTGCATGCTCAGTGTGACAGGGGCTACTAAAATAAATGCACATTTTATTTGATTTCAAATGTTAAACAGTCTGTCATTGTCATGTACAAAATATGACATTCAAATGTTATTTAGTGTCTGATGCACCTTGTTCTTTATTGAAATAAATAATTGAGTGTACTCATTACTTAGTGACTCCTTTATTTTTTGTTCTTCAGATATCCCATATTCCAGGAGGCAAGAAAATGGTACCAAAATAACTGGTATTAAGAACCCATTAAGGATTCAAACTTGGAACCTTGGAAAAATGAGGGGCTTTAGTGTCACGGCAGTATAGAGTTTTTCAGGCACATGATTACATGACAATAATGCATTACTGAGTGCATTATTGTCGCCGCCACTGACCCCGATTCGGGTCAGTGGCGGCGATTGTTGTCAAACAGCTGCTGGACTGGAACTACGCCGTGGCGCGCAATGCATTCTGGAACCCTGAAAAACCCTATTACAGGCGGTACTTCAGTAAAAAAAAAAAAAAAAAACCTAAACAGACTGCCCACACACAGCAACACTGCTAGCCTACTAAGCTTTCTTTATGTCCACATTTACAGTGTTTTAAACTAACAACTCGTTCTTTATTGCGAAATAATACGACCGTGAAAAATTATGTCAATGTAGTCACAAAAACACACTTACCAAGTTTGTGGACCGTTAATGTTCTTGCTTTACATGCAGCCAAGGCCACGACAGGAGTCGATGTCGAGGAATCGTCCACACAACGGATGAGACAAAACTTGTCCAATAAAAAAAAATGCTCGTAATAAACTCGTTTGAGGTACTGTCGCCACTGCTTCGTGGGCGTCTTTCCCGCTCAGCAGACTGAAAGGTTTTGTGTAATACGCATGCGCAACTAACGTATGTCAGGTGAGAGAGGTGCATCAGAGATACGCTGTAATGCCAACTCTCATGTCTTTGTTGAGCTGACAAGAAAATACGAGTGTAGAGGCAGTTAGAGACAGACATGCTGAGACAACAAGTTTTTCATGGTTACATACAGCAGACGTTCACTTTTGAGTCACATCAGTTTTTAAATTGTACTCAGATCAACAACTGCTAGTTATCGTTTTTACAGGGTGTGACCTGTTGCAAAGAGCCTGAGTCTTCACTACTGAGCGGAGGAAAAGATGAAGCTACTTTGCTTTTGTGGAAATAGATTATCTTTCCTTTGTCACAGTTAAGAACAAAAGCATATTGGTGGGTTGCAAACTGAGTGCTGGTTGAGAACTACTGCAATCTGGGCTGCACGGTGGCGCAGTGGTTTAGCACTGTGGCAGCACAGTTTACCCTCGGCCGGGGGATCGCGGGGATCATGAGATTGTGGGTTCGATCCCAGCCCCCGACCAACAGTGAGCTGTGTGGAGTTTGCATGTTCTCCCCGTGTTGTGTGGGTTTACTCCGGGATTTCTCCGGTTTCCTCCCACATACCAAAAACATGTAGGTTTAGGGCGCTCGCGCACGCAGCGACCGGCAGCCGGTGGCTTGTCACAAGACTCCAAAACCAAATCTACCTACGGGTACAAATAAGTAACAAAAAAAAAAAAAAATATTCAGAAGTGCTTCAAAACAACAACAAAGCTAGCACTAAGTAACGCCTAGCTATGCTAACAATTTACACTGTGTTAGTGGGTCTATTGTATTCTGAACAGTCACAGCTGGATGTAAAGTGGAAATACTTTTGTCTCAACACCCACGTCTGGATTTCAAACACAGGTATGCATCTGGACAGTTTGTGACCCAGCAAGAATTAAATCGACTGATTGCCAGATATGTTGTTACAGACTGAAGACGTGATATAAACAGTGACTTTCCATCAGTCAGCTGAGACTGTGATCCACTGAAGTTAAAATACATTTACTTGCTACCTGGATAAAGATTATTCAAAAATAGATTTTAATCTCCAAACGTAATTTGAGGGACTGGGTCATGTCTCTGTCACTGCACATTGGATTAAATCCATATCATAAAGGTAAGATAAACATGGACAGCTTTATACAGTGTTGCCGACTCTCACTCCAAAATGAGGAAATTATTGGCAATATCATGTTGATTTTCTTCAGATTTTTCCCACAATAAAGATCCTTTTTCACTAGTCCCTACTCGCCTCGACTCTACTCGGTTTGTAGGGTTTTCCTTTTGTGGGACCTACTTCAATGAGGTTCTAACTGTGCTGAGTCGAGCTGAAAGTGTGATGTCAACAGATTGTAGGCCACTGATTGGCCAGGGCATAACATCAGTGGATGAGAGTGATGTCTTCACAAAATTCAAAACCACCATTTGTAAATTCGTCCGTGAGCTTTTATTACCTCCGCCAGGCCGAAAAGGCCAGGAGGAGGTAATGTTTTTGCCGGGGTTTGTCTGTTTGTCTGTCTGTCTGTCTGTCTGTCTGTCTGTTTGTCTGTCTGTCTGTTTGTCTGTCTGTCTGTCTGTCTGTTGGTTAGCAAGATAACTCAAAAAGTCTTGGACGGATTTCCATGAAACTTTCAGGCGTTGTTGGAAATGGTACAAGGAAGAACTGATTAAATTTTGGGGATGATCCGGATCACCGTCTGGATACAGGAATTTTTTTAAAGCATTCTTTAACACTGTGACATACGGCTATTTTCAACATGTGCGCAGGCGCAATGGAGGGCGCTGGTCATCGTGTCTGACCAACATAAACTCCGCCTTCTTCAACGTTTTAGGCACAAAAGCACGCGGAAAACACCGTGCCTGTGTTTGCGCGACGCTGCAAAAGCTGAGACGGGCAGCTGTCCGCCGCCGGATTATTTGGCAGAAATTCCCCAGGCAGCCATAGGCGCTGCGCAAAAAACCAGCTGCTCGGCAGCGTGCTGTGTGCCTGTGTTTGCGCAACGCTGCAAAAGCTCAGACGGCCAGCTGTCCGCCGCTAGATTATTTGGCAGAAATTCCCCGGTCAGCCATAGTAGCTCCGCAAAAAGAAGCTCCCTGCCGGGCAAGTTTCCAAATCATCTTTGGCCGCGGAGCGCAACCCCAATAAAGACAAAGATTACATGTACCACGAAGGTCGAGTGCAAGCAAGATTTTTGTGTCTGTGAACATTCCGTCTTTTGGCGAGTTGATACGTAACGATGTTTACAGTTTGATGAGAAGGTTGCTGCCATGTAACAATCATCTTATATCAGCAATTGTCAACTCGTCACTCACACTTCAGCATTTGGAAGTGGTGGCGTTCCATTTTATACTGAGTCCAATATTGTATGTTACTGTTGTTACAAGACCGCCGACTGTCTGCTGATCTGTATATACTTTTATTTATTTATTTATTTTCTACTCCTTTTACTTCTGCATTTAATATGAACCCTGAGTTTGAAATAAACGTTTGAATTTTGAATAAAACCCACGCCAACCCGTCTACCTAATTGGCATCCGTCAGTGAAGCCCTCAGTGCTGCTTTCAGTGATCTAAAACGCTCACATAACCCATTGGCCTGTGGGTTGTACGCAGTTGTGTCATGACTTCTTCTGTTTTTTTCTTTTGAATTCTTGCATGGAACATGGGTGGGCAATATAAGCTGCGGATTCAGCCATCACATATTTCGGATAACTTATGTTGAACTGTATAATCAGAGGAGCTATTGTCTAATTTGACCTTGTTGGATTTTATTACCCCCTTTGTTATATTATTCACTTTCTTTTAACCTGTACTCTTAATCTATTCGAAATAAAGATTAATTCATTTGTTCATTCAATTGCAACGCCTCCAGCCTGGGAGTTTGCAGATGTAGGACATGGACACAACACCAACACTTCACTTTATTATCTCCACCAAGGAGGTAATGCTTTTACTACTGAACCACTAATCCTATCATTGTGAATCCAATTGCTACTCAGACTACAGGAGACCATCCCCCCACCCTGCGGAAAACCTCCAGCTGGCTAATGACCTAAACAGCTTTTACTGCAGGTTTGAAAAGAACCTACAGTTCTCACCTCCCACCCACACAAAAGGATTATCTGCAGCCCCAGGAACTCCATCCCTCCTCCACTCTGACCTCCCACCAGCACTAATGATCTGTGAAGAGGAGGTGCGCCGGGTCTTTCAGAGACAAAAGATCAAGAAGGCTGCAGGACCTGATGGTGTGTCTCCGTCCTGCCTGAGAGTCTGCTCCAACGAGTTGGCCCCCATCTTCACCCGGATCTTTAACAGATCACTGGAGCTGCGTGAAGTGCCTTCCTGCTTCAAACGCTCCATCATCATTCCAGTTCCCAAGAAACCCTCTATTACAGGATTAAACGACTACAGACCTGTTGCCCTGACCTCTGTGGTCATGAAATCCTTGGAGAGATTGGTGCTGAACCACCTGAAGGTCATCACAGGCCCCCTGATGGACCCACTGCAGTTTGCCTACCGGTCAAACAGGTCAGTGGATGATGCAGTGAATATGGGACTACATTACATCCTGCAACACCTCGACTCCCCAGGGACATATGCCAGGATCCTGTTTGTCGACTTCAGCTCAGCGTTCAACACCATCATCCCAGGCATTCTTCATCAGAAACTCCTCCAGCTCAAGGTGCCCCCCTCCACCTGCCAGTGGATCTCCAGCTTTCTGACTGACAGGTGGCAACAGGTGAAGCTAGGGAGATTTACATCCAGCTCCCGAAAAATTAGTACTGGCGCCCCCCAAGGATGTGTCCTTTCCCCACTGCTCTTCTCCCTCTACTCCAACGACTGCACCTCAGAGGACCCTTCGGTGAAGCTCCTGAAGTTTGCGGACGACACCACAGTCATCGGTTTGATCCGGGATGATGATGAGTCTGCATACAGGCGGGAGGTGGAGCAGCTGATCCTCTGGTGCAGCCAGAACCATCTTGAACTTAACCCAGCCAAAACGGTGGAGATGACTGTGGATTTCAGGCGACACCCCCCTTCATTCCCCCCACTCACCATCCTCAACAGCACAGTGTCCACTGTGGACTCCTTCAAGTTTCTGGGTACCACAATCTCCCGGAACCTGAAGTGGTCCTCCCATATAGACACTGTCCGGAAAAAGGCCCAGCAGAGGTTGTTTTTTCTGCGTCAGCTCAAGAAGTTTGATTTGCCTCAGGCGCTGCTGGTTGTCTTCTACACCACCATCATCCAATCTGTCCTCTGCTTTTCCATCACTGTCTGGTTTGGATCTGCCACTAAACAGGACAAGACCAGACTGCAGCGGATCATTAAGTCTGCGGAGAGGATCATTGGTACCGACCTACCCTCCATTGAGAACTTATATCGGTCCATAACCAGGAAACGGGCGGGAAACATTTGTGCTGACCCATCACACCCCGGCCACAAACTGTTTGAACTTCTATCTTCTGGTCGTCGTTACAGATCACTGAAGGTCAAAACCACCCGTCACAGGAACAGTTTCTTTCCTCAAGCCATCACTCTGATGAACTCCTAACATTCACCTAGTCCTACCTGTTTGCTGTACTCATGACTTTTCATCCATTATTACATTGCACATAACTCTCACACTGCTTTTTACTTCATTCACATTATATCACTGAATCTGAGTTCACATTGAAATACTGTGTGATTGTATATTTTTTCATATATTTCTGCAAAGTGTAGTTAGTCCGAGTAAATAACTGCATATATTCCTGTATATATTTGCATCCTTTTATAGAAACGTGGACAGACTGTAATTTACTGTACATACTCTGTTTGTCATTGAATCCTTATTTAAATCCTTCACCTGAACAACGAGAGCAAGTTTTTAGCCAAAGTCAAATTCCTTGTATGTGTTGTGCATACTTGGCCAATAAAGCTGATTCTGATTCTGATTCTGATTCTGATTCTGATTCTGATGTTTTCATGGTCAAGGAATCTGACAACGTACACACAAACACTGTATGGGGGGAACTGTGGCGCTTGGCGGAGGTCTGCGCTCTCCGAGTGCTTTTCTAGTTATTTCTGTGATAATCAACAAAATAAATGGCTACACACAAATCAACACAATCACAAAACACTCACCATCTTTCCCATGAGCAGCCATCAGCTCGGAGGCCTCCTGGTATTTCATTTCGGAACGCTCTGCCGGGGCTGAAAAGTTCATATAGTGGTCAAAATTGACCAACTGTGGTTATTTTTTAACAGTCTTCCCGTCGGTGTGCAAAGTTCTTACATCGCTGTTGCAGCGCTTGGATCCTTACGCTTGAAAAATAAACTACATTTGGTCAAATTTGACAACTATGAACTTTTCAGCTCCGTCGGCCCTGCTGCGGCGGAGCGACCCAAAATGAAAAAGTATACCAGGAGGTCTCCGAGCTGATGGCTGCTTATGGGGAAGATGGTGAGTGTTCTGTGATTTTTAAGTATCTTTTACATTATTTATCAGTGAAAATGTCAGCATGTCAACAACATAACAGGATAATGAGCTGCCTTCCTATAATGAACCCACCAACTTGAGGTGATTCTCGGTTGTAATGGAAAACCAACCACACCATGTCGAGGTGAGTAAGGCTGAGTAGGTGGTAGTGGAAAAAGGGGCTTAAGAGTTCTTAAGGCAGGATAAAGCAGACTGGACAGGTTCTAAAAGCTCTGTCTGAAACAGTCTGTTTTCAGCCTGACATTAAAGGGTACCTGTAGTGAATTTTAATCAATAGCTATTTCAGAGGATCAAATATGATACTAGTGGTTCTGTCCGGTAATTTGGTCATGATTTCTTCTCAAATACATGTGCGTTTCAAGTCTCTGCTTTGTCAGTCAGTCATGGTCAGGGACATCTGGTCTCCTCCATGGGCTATTTCAGCACCGGTAGTGACGTGCAGTCGTTGCTTGGTGCGATTGACTGGGCTGCAGTATAGCAGTCAACAAAGTTTTAACATCAGAATTTTATGTAATTTTTTACAACCATGTACAAGCAAATCTACCTGCATATAATTTAACAAAAAAAAAATTCTAGTATATCAAGATTTATTCAGCGTGTTCTGAAGTTACTTGACTGGGAGCTTGCCTGTTCGTCAGAGCCCTTCAGCTGCCGGTCCTTGGAGGTATCTGGGCATCATGCCGTCAATGAAGATCATTTCCAAGGACGGTTTGTGCAGTATATATCCTTGCAGATTTTGCACTGTTTTCAACTCGAATCTCGACCCACTTAGCATCTGCTGAACACGTTTACTCGTCCACAGTAAAGCCGGAATTAACAAGTGTACGTCAGTTCTGGCCGGCGATGGCTGCTCCTCATTGGTTTTGACAGAGCGGTTTTCATGGGATAAAATTATTCAGTGTACTGACACTAGGGGGTTATTTTTACTGAATAAACACATTTTTGGTTTATAAGTAATACATAAAGCACGATTAATGTTGTTATAATGACCAGTACGGGTTTCCTTTAATAAGCCTGTAATGTAATCCATAAATTGAATTATCTTGCTATGTGTGCAAGATGATTTATGTATGCATTTAAAAGTAACATGAAAGTTACTTTTCCAAGTAACTAATTACTTAAATCATGCAGTAATTGGTAAAATAACGCAATTACTTTTGAAAAGAAGTAACTAGTAACTGTAATTAGTTTGTAGCCACACATGTGACTTACTTAATGCCTTGTATAATGCCTCACATCTTAGATAAGAACAAAGTGCAGAGTTTCCTTGGAGATAACAGGAAGCTGTGAAAGTGTAATCTTTTATATGCAACTAACTAACTAACTAACTAACCTGCACTTATATAGCGCTTTTCTAGTCACAAAGACAACTCAAAGCGCTTTCATTAATACTAACCCTCTATTCTAAGGGCCTATAGGGAACAGATATCTAGGGACAATTTAGAACAGCCAATTAACCTAACATGCATGTTTTTGGCATGTGGGAGGAAACCGGAGAAATCCCGGAGTAAACCCACGCAACACAGGGAGAACATGCAAACTCCACACAGATCACTGTTGGTCGGGGGCTGGGATCGAACCCACGATCCCACGATCCCCACAATCCCCCGGCCAAGGGTAAACTGTGCTGCCGCAGTGCTAACCACTGCGCCACCGTGCAGTCCTTTGTGGGCCAAAGACTGTGAGGGGGATGCCAAGGGATTAAAGAGGAAATGCAAAGTTACCTTTGATGTGAATGCAATGTGACTTGTGAGCTGTGGGGAGACCTGGGTATATAAGGGACGAGTTTTTTCTGAGATGCCCTTTTTCTACTATGCTCATGTTGGAGACGTGTAATAAAATGCCTTGAGACAAACCTGCCTCGTCAATTACACACTCCACACTGGTGACCCAAGACGTAGCATGCAGCAAGAAGAGAATTCCCCGGGGCCAGCCGCGTTGGGAACCCCCAGCCAAGCGTATGCCGTTACGGTCCAGCTACCGGACTTTTGGCAGCACAACCCACGCTCCTGGTTCCACCTGGTTGAGGCACAGTTCGCCCTCCGGGGAATATCGGTAGACGACACGAAATTCTACCATGTGATCGCAAAGCTCGACAACCACACGGCTCAGCATATGGAGAGCCTTCTGGAGCAGCCACCAGCCAGCGACAAATACGGCGCGTTGAAGGCCGCACTCATCCAGCACTACACACTCTCGGTGGAGGAGAGAGCAGAGAGACTCCTGGCGCTGACCGAGTTGGGAGATTGCACGCCCATTGACCTGATGGAGAAGATGCTGAGGTTGAAAGGCTCGGACGATGACCACTTCATCTTTACCCACCTCTTCCTCAGGACCCTGCCGTCAGCGGCGAGAGCGGCCCCGGCCAGTTCGCCGTTGTTGGCCAAGCGGGACTACCGTGCGCTGGCCCGGGAGGCGAATCAGATTGTCATGGCCAGCAGAGATCGCACGGCCACGGCAGCAGCGACGGAGCTCGGGGCGACGGCCGGAGATGGTAGGGAGCCATCGACAGCGGTATCAGAGCCACCGACGACGGCAGCGGCGGGGGCCAAGGAACGCGGAGGAGACACCCTTTGTTTCTACCACCGCCGCTTTGCAGAGAAGGCACGCAAATGTGTACCACCGTGCCAGTTCAAGCGCTCGAGAAAACGCCAAGACCGGGGATCGGTAGCAGCTGCGGCCCTCGGGGAGGAGAACAAGCTGCTCTACTTGACGGACGCACGCTCGGGAGGCATTTCCTCGTGGACACAGGTGCCCAGTTGAGTTTCATCACGCCTTCCTACGCTGACCGGCTGGCAAGTTCCAGCGGCCCCAAGATGGCAGCAGCGAACGGCTCAGAGATTAAGACTTTTGGTGAGAGGACTCTGCTTCTGTCTTTACACGGCCGTACATTTGAGTGGACTTTTGTCATAGCAGCATTGAATTTCAATATATTGGGGGCTGATTTTTTGTGCTCACATGGTTTGTTGGTTGATGTCGCTAACAGGCGCCTGGTTAATGCACTTTCTTTTGATTCTATTCCCTGTACAGCTCGAGTGGCCTGGCCAACAGCACAAGCCAACGTCACAGCTGCAAGCGGTAAGTTCCACACACTGCTCACTCAGTTCCCAGCACTCACGGTCCCCACATTTTCGGCAGCCGTCGCTAAGCACGGGGTGGAACATTTTATTACCACCACCGGGTCGGCCGTTTTTGCAAAACCTTGGCGCTTGGACGTAGCTAAACTGGCCATAGCGCGCGAGGAGTTCGCCAACCTGGAGAGGTTGGGCATCATCAGGCGTTCGAACATCCCATGGGCTTCCCCGCTACACATGGTCCCGAAAGCTGACGGTTCGTGGCGACCTTGCGGGGATTTACGCAGGTTGAACAACGCCACAGCGCATGACCGCTACCCAATCCTTCATATCCAAGATTTTTCCATTCATTTGGCAGAGGCGCGTGTTTTTTCTAAAATAGACTTGGTCCGCGGTTACCACCAAGTCCCAGTGCGCACTGAGGACATACCCAAAACAGCGGTGATAACTCCATTTGGTCTGTTCGAGTTTTTGCGCATGCCATTCGGGCTTAAAGGGG
This sequence comes from Pholidichthys leucotaenia, assembly GCA_020510985.1. Lineage (NCBI taxonomy): Eukaryota > Metazoa > Chordata > Actinopteri > Cichliformes > Pholidichthyidae > Pholidichthys > Pholidichthys leucotaenia. The sequence goes on along the minus strand of CM035842.1, from coordinate 21,707,773 downwards.
CTGCACAGATGTCCCAACGCATGATGGACGCGGTGCTGTGCGATCTCCCTTTCGTGTTCGTCTATTTAGACGATATCTTGGTAGCCAGCGCATCCGAAGACGAACACGAAAACCACCTCACGGCAGTTTTCCGGAGGTTGGGAGAGCACGGGTTAATAATCAACCCAGCGAAGTGTCAGTTCGGGGTGACGCAGATCGATTTTTTAGGACACCGCGTTTCCCCCAAAGGAGCAGTTCTGCTACCTGACAAAGTGCGCGCGGTAGCAGATTTCCCCCGGCCGCAGACGGTCAGGGTGTTACAGGAGTTTTTAGGAATGGTGAATTTTTGTAACCGTTTCCTCCTCTGTGCAGCGCAACTCATGCAACCGCTGTATGCCGCGCTCAAAAAACAGAAACCCGCGAATAAGATCGAGTGGTCCCCGGAGCGGGAGCGAGCGTTCTCGGAAGTCAAAGCAGCCCTGGCAAACGCTGCGTTGTTGGCACATCCAGACCCAACGGCCCGCATAGCGCTCACCACTGACGCGTCAGATGTGGCCATAGGGGCGGTCGTGGAGCAGCATGTAGCCGGGGCTTGGCAGCCACTCGCCTTTTTCAGCAGAACCTTGCGCGATAGTGAGCGTAAATACAGCGCGTTTGACAGGGAGTTGCTGGCTCTCCATTTGGCCATTTGCCACTTCCAGTTCTGGCTAGAAGGGTGCTGTTTCACCGCGTTCGTTGACCACAAGCCACTAACATTCGCGATGGCCAAAGTTTCAGAACCGTGGTCGGGCCGGCAGCAGAGGCAGCTAGCCGTGATTTCAGAGTTTACTACCGATATTCAGCACGTGTCGGGTAAACTGAATGTAGTGGCAGACTGCCTCTCGCGCGCCGTGGCTGCCCCCGTCCGCGTGGGGATAGATTATACAGCCATGGCCGCGGAGCAGGTTAGTGACGCGGATGTGCGCGCGCTCCAGTCTGGACCAACAGGGTTAAGGCTGGAGAGCAGGGCACTGCAAGACGGTATGCACCCTCTAATCTGTGATGTCTCCACAAGGAGACTGCGTTCCGTGGTACCGGCAGCGTGGCACCGCCGCGTTTTTGACTCGATTCATTCTTTGGCGCACCCGGGGGTGCGCGCGTCGGTCAAAATGGTAGCAGAAAAATTTGTGTGGCCGGGCCTCCGCAAACAAGTTAAAGAGTGGGCGGCAGCCTGCGTGGTGTGCCAACGAGCCAAGGTACACAGACACGCGAGAGCTCCCTTGGAGCCATTTCACATTCCGGCTAAGAGGTTTGACCACGTTCACGTGGACCTCGTGGGTCCCCTCCCACCATCACAGGGGTGCACGCACCTTCTGACAATGGTGGACCGCACCACGCGCTGGCCAGAGGTGGTTCCTTTAGCATCAACCACAGCCGAGGAGGTGGCGCGCGCATTTGTAACAGCATGGGTGGCGCGTTTTGGAGTCCCGTCGGACATTACGTCCAACAGAGGCCCTCAATTTGTTTCCGAACTTTGGTCAACAATGGTCCGCAGCCTAGGCATCACAATTCACCGCACAACCGCGTACAATCCACAGGCTAATGGGTTATGCGAACGTTTCCACAGGTCATTGAAAGCAGCTCTCAGAGCATCACTGACGGATGCAAATTGGGTAGACAAGCTACCGTGGGTTTTATTGGGGTTACGTTCTGCGCCTAAAGAGGACTTAGAGGCTTCCCCAGCCGAACTTGTTTTTGCGCAGCCACTTCGGTTGCCCGGGGAGTTTCTCCCGGATAATCCTGCGCCGGGCAGCTCCCCATCTCAGCTGTTGCAGCGTAGCATCGACACAGGCACGCTGCCGGGCCCTGCCCACCACAGTTTTCCGCGCATTTTTGTACCTAAAGCTTTGAAAAACGCGGAGTTTGTTTTTGTCAGACATGATGCACATTGCCCCCCCCCATTGCGACCGCCTTATGATGGACCGTTCAGAGTGCTGGAAACAGGGGACAAGCATTTTTTGCTAGATTTGGGGGGTAGGAGGGAAAAGGTTGGCTTAAACACACTCAAACCCGCTTTTGTGGTGGCGGACGAGCAAGTGCTGTTGGCGAGGGCCCCTCGGCGCGGAAGACCCCCATGAGGAGCTTCCCAGAGTAAAGTTTCCCAGAACACCCGCAGGGACTGACAAAAAATTTTCACCCCCAGACAGCAGCTCCCCAGCATGACAGCGCCGCCGAGGCGGCGAATCCTGGTTACAGCAGATACGGGAGAAGACTGAAGCCCAAGCAGCAGGGGGATTGATGTGTAATGATTCTATCACAGCATGCAGACTGTTATTCTTTTGTTCGATCTAGAATGTTAAGATAAGATAAGATAAGATAAGCCTTTATTAGTCCCACAACGGGGAAATTCCAGGATTGCAACAGCACAGGGATAGCAACACTCAGAGCAACAATAAAAAAAAACAAGCAAGCAAGAGCAGCTAATATACATATGTACGTATTACTATAAAATATATACACAGACACACAGTGCAGAGCATTGTAGCTGGATGGAATAAATATATGAATATATGAACACACAGTGCAGAGCATTGTAGCTAGATGGAATAAATATGTAAATATATAAACACCCACAGTACGGAGCATTGCAGCTAGGTGGAATAAATATGCAAGTATATAAACACACACAGTGCGGAGCAATGTAGCTAGATGGAATAATATGTAGATATATAAATATATAAACACACCCAGTGCTGAGCATTGTAGCTAGATGGAATAAATATGTAAATATATACATATTTATTCCATCTAGCTACAATGCTATTGTAGCTACAATGCTATTGCCATTATGTTTGGGGGGGGGGGGGGGGTGTAGCCACACATGTGACTTACTTAATGCCTTGCATAATGCCTCACATCTTAGATAAGAACAAAGTGCAGAGTTTCCTTGGAGATAACAGGAAGCTGTGAAAGTGTAATCTTTTATATGCAAGAGACTGTTTGGAGGATCCTTTGTGTGCCAAGAGACTGCTTGGAGGATCCTTTGTGGGCCAAAGACTGTGAGGGGGATGCCAAGGAATTAAAGAGGAAATGCAAAGTTACCTTTGATGTGAATGTGAGCTGTGGGGAGACCTGGGTATATAAGGGACGAGTTTTTTCTGAGATGTCCTCTTTCTACTATGCTCATGTTGGAGACTTGTATTAAAATGCCTTGAGACAAACCTGCCTCGTCAATTACACACTCCACAAGTTACTATTTTTTAGTAACTTGCCCAACACTGATCACCATGTACAGAAGGTGCTGGTTAAGTAGCTATATTCCTTAAAGTTTTTAAAGAATATTCTTCAAATGGCACAATGGCACTTCAATGGGGCAGAGGACTTTCAGTCTGCCCCTGTCCATAGGGGATGGGTTGGAACTAAGAGGCCAGGTTTCTGCTGCTGGTGGGAAGACTGAAGAGACTCTGAACTTACCAGAGGAGAACCAAAACAATAAATGTAAGAATCTTGTTTTTCTGAGTTTAAGTCAGGGACTTGGGTTTTTTTAAAAAAAAAAAAAAAAAAAAGTTTGGAACTTCTAAGAGTCCGGGGTCTTTAAGAAAGAAAAGGTAATTGAGGAAAGCCTTAGAAGTATTTCTCTGTGTGCACATTAAAGATAGAAGGTCTTGTGGTGAACACTAGACACAGCATGTGGACATTCTCTCACACCCAGAAGCAGAAAGAGGGGCAGAATAATGGACTGAAGGGGGAGCACCCCCCCCCCAGGGGGGGTTACTAGACCAGACAACGAGGCGCCTTCGCCCCCTGCTGCTCCAAGCTACAGCATGAAGGGCAGGGGGGTGAATGTATAGTGATGAATGTAACAAGTGTTATGATAATCGCGCCACACATTTCCTTTGTTCATAACCATTGCATAATGCACCAGCCCCAGTTTCTATGCGAGGTTAATAAAGCTATATAAAGAGAATGCAGAGAAACTGGGGAGGCTTCTACAGGGATTGGCCCCAGCGGCCCACGCCAGGGGCCATAGGCTGTACATATATGTTTGAGGGTCAATAAGGATTCTGTGTCGTCCTACGCTCGTGCCTCCCCTCCACATCCTTCCCCTTTACCCTCTATAGTCTGAAACCTTTAATCAGGAATACTTAGAAATGGAACAATTAATTAATTAAATAAATAAAATCCTTGCGGTATTTAAAAAAAAAAAAAAAATTAGGCCCAGATCAAAATTGCACAAAATCAGTAAGCTGGAAAATAAATAAAAATAAAGACAAAAGAAGTGGTGTTGTTTAAAGGAGCAATCAGTTGGGGATGCAGAAGTATACTATCAGGTGTAGCAGGGAGATGCAAAACTAGTGCTCAAAAAATGTAAGAAAACTAGAGTTGTGGAGAAACAAGTTTGGGTTTGAAGGGAAGTTAAAAGTTGATGAGTGTAATCAACTAGTGGAAGCAATAGAGAAGAAGAATGGTGGGTCAGACAAAAAAAGAAAGTATGGGTTGAAGGAAGCTATGAAATGGAAGATGACAGAGCAGAAAAAAGGGTGAGTGAGAAAAAAGCAGAAGAAAGAAAAAGGAAATTGGGACAAGGAATGTAAACCTAAACTAGAAAGACACTCAGAGAGTGCCTACCTCTGCCAAGGCTCCTTCCCTCCCTCTCTTTATCCATCTATCTGTACTTTCCTGCCTCCATCCCTCCATACATTGCAAGATAGGGCCTTGGTGGAGGTACAGTATGTGACTCCTGCTGATGGGACCATGTGGTGGCTGCTGCAACAAGATGTAGGGGATCACAGTGTTGAGGTGCTATGGCCAAGTGCAGCCAGAGGTGGAGAGCATACCTGAGAGAGGGGAAGCTTAATAGTCCAGGACCAGTTGACTGGGGTGGTGCAGGTGAAGGAAGGCTCTCAGAGCAGCACCCCTCAACAGTGACAGGATGTGAGATACAAGTATACTGTTGGTGAGCATCCTGAGTGGCCTGTAGATGTCGAGTGTCACGATGGCGGACGATGGAGTGGGCTCCGGAGAGTGGATCCCCCCTCAGCTTTTATGGACTTGTATTGTTTTTAGCCAGTTTTTTACAACTTCATTTTATTTCTTATCTTTTATTTTCAGATTTTTACTTTTAGTGAGTATTTGTAAATATTTTTTTAATAAATTCCAAGGTTTAGACCAAACTCGGAAGTTCTATCCCTTTGATTCTCCTTGCGCTTCTTCACCTAAATCTTTCTTAGATAAGTGCAATTGTGTACAGTGCATCTGGAAAGTGTTGACAGCGCTTCACTTTTTCACATTTTGTTGTTACAGCTGTGGCATATGGAAAAGGGGCACTTTATTGTGAAGTGCAGTGTGGTGACGTGGACTTCCTGTCACGTCACTGCACTGCCCTATATAGTACGAGGGCCACCATCTTACGGTCTCTTTGACACCGGTGCCCACGCCAGGTGCCTGCCGTGTTACCGCTGTGTTCCATCTTCAATAAAGCTGTGTTCGCCAACTTCATCTTGCCTCATTCATCACCAGGTATTTCCATACATAACATTTGGCGACTGAGGATTAACTCATGGAGGCGTGTATTACACCACTTCGTTCCTTCCTTGAGCTCCTACATCACCATGCTGGACCTCGGGCAGCTTGACAGGCTAAGGGCACATGCGCTTCTTGTCCATAACCTGGGTATTGAGGGCCAGCGAGTCCTGTGGACACTCGGTGCATCGGACTCATTTGAGGACGTTGTGGAGCTGCTAGCTAACAATTTCCACACCCCGGACAGTATAACTGTCTGGAGGATTCGTTTTCGGCAGTGACATCAGCGGATAGGTAAGCCTATTCACTAGTTTGTCGCCGACTTGAGGCAGCTAGCTATCGAGTGCCGCTTTGGGCTGTTGGAAGATGAAATGGTACGTGACCAGCTAGTGGAGCATACATGCAGTGCCGCATTGTGGGCTAAGCTACTTACGGCACCCAATAACTTAACATTAGCCAGAGCTGTCGAACTAGCTCTCCAGTTGGAGGCCGCAGACAAGCTAGCTTCGGCACTAACCTGACACGTCATGGAGCCGCCCGCCGCAGCAAATGTTGCAGACTCGGAAAGCGAGGATAGCTTAAATGACGACGTTACGGAAACCAATGCTGCCAGCCGAAGGTCTGCCCGGGGAAAACCCCTGTGCAAGGGTTGTGGGTCTGCAATGCACCGAAATAAGGTGATGGACTGCCCAGCTAGAGGAAAACGTTGTAGCAGATGTGGACGCTTGAACCATTATGCTAGAGTGTGCTGTGTATCTGAACTGGAGAGCCCACGGAAGAAATCACTCCATCCACCCCCGACAACCATCCATACCGTGTTCCCCAGCACAAGCGGGTACACATATTGCGCAGTGGAGTTAGATGGCATGGAGGTGCCACTGCTGCTCGACACGGCGACGGAGAGGTCATTGCTGAACTGGGCCATGATAAGGAAGTTCTTCCCCCCACTACAGGATTAAAGGTAACCCGGCACCGCTGCATAGTTATGGAGGTGGCAGGCTATACACGGTTGGAACTTTGGAGTTAACAGTCCGGTACAAGTCTGCGAAGATGGTTGACTTCACATTCCACGTGACAGCGCAAGGTGATAACATCATGGGCTGTGATTTGTTTTATGGACTGGGTTTTGCCATTAAAGCCGGTGCCTGGAACAAATGGTCGGGTTGTGGCCACTGGAACGCCCCGGGTCCGGTGGTCAATGAGGATGTTGTGTGGGATGAGGAGCTAACGGACACCACAGCAGTCAAGCAGGACCAGTTTCACTCAGGTTCGGCGCAGGAAAGTCTCAGTGCTGGCGCTCGGGACATAGTAGAGGGGGCTACCGAGCATGGCAGCAGGACACCTGCGTTGGTGAGTGACACCATGCTAGCCTCTGATGCCTAGGGAGCTTGACCGCAGGAGGATGGAGGGTCTTCAGCTGCGATGGTGACCACTACAAAGGCTTTAGAAGAGAATGGGGACAGACCAACGAGCACGGAGTTACCGCATGCTCAGCAGCATCATGTCAGGACGAGCCGGGCCCCGCTGGGGGTTTTGGACTTGGTTTGGGGTGATGAACGTCCATGGTGAAGATGGGCCAAATGACAGCCAGCAAAACACCGAGGATGTCTGTGCATAGTGGCGAAGTGGGCGCAGCATACTTCCGGTTGTCCGACGGCTCATCAAGGCATGCCAGCCAGCTTCGGCGTGTCCAGGAGGACGCTCTGGGTGGCGAGGCTGGACGGGAGTTGGTGTTGGTGGTGAAGGAGTCGGGCTCCACTGTCCAGAAGATCAGCCATCGTCCTGGGGGCTTGCTGTTTCCAGGGGCGCGCTTGCTGAGGAGCTGCCCTGGGCCCCCCATGCCGGTTCTACCTCACCCACCCAAGTGACTGCTGTAAAATGTTGTTTATAGTTCCTGTGTGTTCTATGCATGTTATGTTATGGGTTTGTGTATATGCGTTGTTTTAGTTTAGGAGTACGGCAAGTATTTTTAGTTTAATGAAGGACTTTTCTTTTAGCTATTTGGTGGCAGAATAATCCACCATGCCGTGCGGGCTGTGCGGCAGTCCACCCGCCAGCCCTATATTAGGTTGTTTTGAGTGAGTGTGTTAGGCCACTTAGTACATTAATTTTCATTATTTTAGAGTGTGATTTGGGTCCCAAATTGGGGGTGGGGGGGGGGGTTCAATTGTGTGTGTGGTTTTGGACTTTTCTAAGGGGGAGAGGAAAGTTGACATATGGAAAATGGGCACTTTATTGTGAAGTGCAGTGTGGTGACGTGGACTTCCTGTCACGTCACAGCACTGCCCTATATAGTGGGAGGGCCACCATCTTACGGTCTCATTGACACCGGTGCCAACGCCAGGTGCCTGCTGTGTTACCGCTGTGTTCCATCTTTAATAAAGCTGTGTTCACCAACTTCATCTTGCCTCATTCATCACCAGGTATTTCCATACATAACAGCCTTATTCCAAAATGGATTAAAATAATTTTTTTCCTCAAAATTCTATACACAATTCCCCATAATGACAATGTGAAAAAAGTTTTTTGAAATTTTTGCAAATTTATTAAAAATAAAAATCTAAGAAATCACATGTACATATTCACAGCCTTTGCCATGAAGCTCAAAATTGAGCTCAGGTACATCCTGTTTCCACTGAGCCTCCTTGAGATGTTTCTGCAGCTTAACTGGAGTCCACCTGTGGTAAATTCAGTTGATTGGACATGATTTGGAAAGGCACACACCTATCTATATAAGGTCCTACAGCTGACAATGCATGTCAGAGAACAAACCAAGCATGAAGTCAAAGGAATTGTCTGTAGACCTCCAAGACAGGATTGTCTCAAGGCACAAATCTGGGGAAGGGTACAGAAACGTTTCTGCTGCTTTGAAGGTCCCAATGAGCACAGTGGCCTCCATCATCTGTAAATGGAAGAAGTTCAGAACCACCAGGACTCTTCCAAGAGTTGCCAGCCGTCTAAAGTGAGCGATGGGGGTAGAAGGGCCTTCATCAGGGAGGTGACCAAGAACCCTATGGTCACTTTGTCAGAGCTCCAGTGTTCCTCTGTGGAGAGAGGAGAACCTTCCAGAAAGACAACCATTTCTGCAGCAGTTCACCAATCAGGCCTGTATGGTAGAGTGGCCAGACGGAGGTCACTCCTTAGTAAACGGCACATGGCAGCCCACCTGGAGTTTGCCAAAAGGCACCTGAAGGACACTCAGAACAGGAGAAACAAAATTCTCTGGTCTGATGAGACAAAGATTGAACTCTTTGGCATGAATGCCAGGCGTCATGTTTGGAGGAAACCAGGCACCGCTCATCACCAGGCCAATACCATCCCTACAGTGAAGCATGGTGGTGGCAGCATCATGCTGTGGGGATGTTTTTCAGCAGCAGGAACTGGGAGACTAGTCAGGCTGGAGGGAAAGATGAATGCAGCAATGTACAGAGACATCCTGGATGAAAACCTGCTCCAGAGCACTCTTGACCTCAGACTGGGGTGACGGTTCATCTTTCAGCAGGACAACGACCCTAAGCACACAGCCAAGATATCAAAGGAGTGGCTTCAGGACAACTCTGTGAATGTCCTTGAGTGGCCCAGCCAGAGCCCAGACTTGAATCCAATTGAACATCTCTGGAGAGATCTGAAAATGGCTGTGCACCGATGCTTCCCATTCAACCTGATGGAGCTTGAAAGGTGCTGCAAAGAGGAATGGGCTAAACTGCCCAAAGATAGGTGTGCCAAGCTTGTGGCATCATACTCAAGAAGACTTGAGGCTGTAATTGCTGCCAAAGGTGAATCAACAAAGTATTGAGTAAAGGCTGTGAATACATATGTACATGGGATTTCTTAGTTTTTTATTTTTAATAAATTTGCAAAAATCTCCCAAAAAATTTTTCATGTTGTCAATATGGGGTATTGTGTGTAGAATTTTGAGGGGAAAAAATGAATTTAATCCATTTTGGAATAAGGATGACCCAAATCCATGACTGGCTTAATAATTCATGTCTCCTACTAAACACTAAAAAAACTGTTTACATGATGTTTACCAAAATAAACAACTATTATAGACTCACACATTTTCTTAAAAGGGAAGGAGCTGCAACTAGTCGAGGAATTTAAGTACCTCGGTGTGATTTTAGACTCTTCATTAACCTTTAAAAAAACTCATCAAAAAACTCAAACATAATCATATTCAATCTAAGAAATTTTAAACAAATTAGACAGTGACAATTAGACATCGCTGACAGTGCAGCCAAAATGTTTGTGCATGTAATGATCTTCTCAGACATCGACTACTGTTTTACCAACTGGTCTCTCACTGGTGTAACTATAATCAAACCCAATGAATCTTTATACATCCATCCATCCATCCATCTTCTTCCACTTAATCCTTTTCGGGTCACGGTGGGGGCTGGAGCCTATCCCAGCATCTTTAGGGCGAGAGGCAGGGTCCACCCTGGACAGATCACCAGTCCATCGCAGGGCCAACACAGAGAGACAGACAACCATTCACTCTCACAGTCATACCTAAGGACAATTTAGAATCCCCAGTTTGATGCCAATTAACCTAACTTGCATGTTTTTGGCATGTGGGAGGAAACTGGAGAAATCCCGGAGTAAACCCACGCAGACATGGGGAGAACATGCAAACTCCACAATCTTCGGTCTTTTTAAAATTATAAACTCTCAAATTTGCCTGTTCAATTTATAAAATATTACATGGCTATGCACCACCCTCCCTGGGAGAATAAGTTAAACTGAGAACTATCACAGTACAACCACCAGAGCAATCACTAGAGGAGACTGTGAGGTCCCCCACAGACGCACCGCATTTGCTCAATCGATGCTATCAGTGAGGGGCACCAAGATCTGGAATAACGTACCACCTGCAATCAGAGAACACACCACACTAAACACTTTTAAGACTCATTGTAAAAATTGGCTTTTAAACAACTAAAACTGTACTCATAACTAGTGGTTGCTCTGCAGCATATGCATATATATATACCGTACGTATGTATGTACCCGTGCGTCACACACATGCCCCACCTCTTGTTTGTTGCTGTTTGTTGTTGCTGTGAGGTGCTTGGGTGCTTGTGAGTACGCATACGCAGCACTTCACTTCAAGATTCAAAGGATTAATTATCATGTGCACAGTTAAGAAATGCCACATTTCCTGAGCAATGACATTCTTACTTTGATCTCCAAACGAATGCCAAGGTAATAGGTACACAACAATACTAATAAGGTAATAACACAATAACTCAATCCTAATACTAATATTATTAATATTAGTAATAATATTAGTATAAAATAATATATTGTGGGGGCACAGTGTTTGGGGTTTCCTCACACCCATTAAGACAAGGGGAAGAGAGGGCAATGGACTGAATGAAGAGGTGCCACCGGGGTGTACCAAATGGGACAGTTAGGTTAATGCACCCCCCGGGGAGAGTAAGATGACCAGAGCCAAGGAGAGAAGAAAAGTGTGTAACAGCGGCACCAGCGTAATGTTATGTTAATGTGCCAGCGCCCATGAATATTATGTTAATGTGCTGCATTTCTCTTTATGTATGAGGGTCGGAAGCTCTGGGTCTCTACATATGGAAATAAAAGTATAAAAGAGGAATGTACAGAGACCCAGATAGTGCAGTAACTCAGCAGAGCTCAGAAGTGTGTTTGCTGTTATGTTGGAGAAATAAAGTCTTGTGTCATCCAGCTCGTTGCCTTCACCTATTCCTTTTTCTCCACATTTGGTGACCCCTGACGTGCCATGTTAGCACCAATCCCTTCCTCCACGATGATGAACCCGACGTACCATGGAGAGAGCTCACCTATTCGTTTCTCCACACTGGCGACCTGAAGGGCCAGGGAGAGCGAGCTACACTGGGACCCAAGACGCGCCATGGATAGCGAGCTGAGCATCGCCCCGGAGACTCCTAGAGGGAGAACATCAGTACCGCCTGCACTGTTTCAGTCAAGCTCCCGAACTTCTGACTTCACGACCCAGCGGCATGGTCTTCACAGATGGAAGCCCAGCACACTCCGTGGGATGACTATGGATGGCACAAAATGCTACAATGTGGTCACTGCGCCGGACGCGCACGCCACGCAACAGGCGACATGCCTGCTCCAGGAACCCTGGCCCACCTGCATCTTCCCCAGCTTAGGGCTGCGCTCCGCACCTAGGAGGATTTGCCATCTTCCCAGCCAAACTCATTTTTTCTCAGCCACTGCTGATCCCCGGAGAGGTCTACCGGGAAACCCCGCACTGAGGCTGATCTGCCTGCGCAATTTTTACACAAATTTGGGTTGACGGCCTGTCTAGAGTTCCTTTTAGGGCTGCGCTCAGCACCTAAGGAGGATCTGACGGCTGCCAACGGATCCACCATCAGGACATTTGTTCGGGGAATTGGGCCAACCGCCTTCCCTGGGTCCTTTTAGGGCTGCGTTCCGCACCTAAGGAGGATTTGCCGGCTGCCAACGAATCCACCATCAGGACGTTTCACTCACGGACACAAATTGGCTCGACCGCCTGTCCAGAGTTTCTTTTAGGGCTGTGCTCTGCACCTAAAAGGAGGATTTGGCAGAACTTGTTTTTCTCAGCTGCTGCGGATCACTGGAGAGTTTATACCAGAAAATCCCGCATCCGAGGCAGATCTGCCCACACAATTTTTGCACAGCCCGGAGGCTTTTAACGCACCGGGCCAGCCCACCATTGTTCTCCCCACACCTTCGTCTCAAAAACCCTGCAGAATGCCAGTTTTGTTTCCGTCAGGCACGATGCCCACCATACAACAGACCGTTCAACGTGCAACCTGGGGCGAAGCACAAGGTGTTTTCCCACCCTCCCTCTTTCCCTCCACAGATTGGCATGCCTTCTGATACACTTCACTAGCAGGACAGTTCTACTGGATCGGCAACCCCCCACTACAGCCGCTATGAGCGCCGGCGCCGGCCCAAAGGACCGGGGAGGTTAGAGCCCCTTCTGAGTGTTCGGGGGTGGGGCTGTGTGGGGGCACAGTTTTGGGGTTTCCTCACACCCAGAGAGACAAGGGGAAGAGAGGACAATGGACTGAATGAAGAGGTGCCACCAGGGGGTACCAAACGGGACAGTTAGGTTAATGCACCCCCCGGGGAGAGTAAGATGACCGGAGCCACAGAGAGAAGAAAAGTGTGTAACAGCGGCACCAGCGTAATGTTATGTGAATGTGCCAGCACCCGTGAATATTATGTTGCATTTCTCTTTGTGTATGAGGGTCGGAAGCTCTGGGTCTCTACATATGGAAACTAGAAAAGCACTCGGAGAGCGCAGACCTCCGCCAAGCGCCACAGTTCCCCCCATACAGTGTCCGTGTGTACGTTTTCAGATTCCTTGACCATGAAAACATATGACTAGCAATTGGATTGACAATGATAGGATTAGTGGTTCAGTAGTTATTGACGAAAATCGCATTTTCCGTAATGGCGGCTTTCTTCTGGATGGTGATCCGGATCACCACCAAAATGTAATCATCTGTAGGATACCCCATTTCTGACAATCTCTGAAAATTTCATGAAAATCTATGTATAACTTTTTGAGTTATCTTGCTAACAAACAAACAAACAAACAAACAAACCAACGCCGATGAAAACATAACCTCCTTGGCGGAGGTAATAAAAGTATAAAAGCGGAATGTACAGAGACCCAGATAGGGCAGTAGCTCAGCAGAGCTCAGAAGCGTGTTTGCTGTTATGTTGGAGAAATAATAAAGCCTTGTGTCGTCCAGCTCATTGCCTTCGCCTATTCCTTTTTCTCCCCAATATAGTAATATAATATCCTAACTAATATCACTTGTGTGATATTTGAATGTTCTGTTTTGTAGCACCTTAACTCTTGCACTTTAGCATATACCCTTTGTACAGTTTTATTGCAGTTGTTCTGCTTGTATGATTATTTGTGTGTTTTTGTGACCCGCCGGGGGACTACAGATGCAAACTAGAAAAGCACTCAGAGAGCGCAGACCTCCGCCAAGCGCCACAGTTTCCCCCATACAGTCTTCAGATTCCTTGACCATGAAAACATATGACAAGCAGTGGTTCAGTAGTTATTCACGAAAATGGCATTTTCCGTAATGGCGGCCACAGTTCCCCCCCATACAGTGTTTGTGTGTACGTTTTCAGATTCCTTGACCATGAAAACATATGACTAGCAATTGGATTGACAATGATAGGATTAGTGGTTCAGTAGTTATTCACGAAAATGGCATTTTCCGTAATGGCGGTTTAGCGCCACAGTTCCCCCCATACAGTGTTTGTGTGTATGTTTTCAGATTCCTTGACCATGAAAACATATGACAAGCAATTGGATTCACAATGATAGGATTAGTGGTTCAGTAGTTATTGACGAAAATGGCATTTTGCGTAATGGCGGTTTTCTTGTGGACGGTGATCCGGATCACCACCAAAATCTAATCATCTGTAGGATACCCTATTTCTGACAATCTGTGAAAATTTCATGAAAATCCATCCATAACATTTTGAGTTATTTTGCTAAAAAACAAACAGACAAACAGACAAAAAGGCAAACCAACGCCGATGATCACATAACCTCCCCCTTTGGCGGAGGTAATAAGCAGTATTGCTAAATCTGGCATACTTAGATTTGTATTAACTAGTGCATACCCATGCATGCCCGTAAAAACCAAGTATACAGGTACATCTCAAGAAATTAGAATATCATGAAAAAGTTTAATATTTTTGGTCGCTCATTTCAGAAAGTGAAACCCATATATTATATGGATTTATTACACACAGTGAAATATTTCAAGTGTTTATTTTAATTTTGATGATTATGGCTTACAACTCATGAAAACCCCAAATTCAGTTTCTCAAAAAATTAGAATATTACATAAATCCATCCATCCATCCATCTTCTACCGCTTTTCCGGAGGTCCAGGTCGCGGAGGCAGCAGTTCAAGCAGAGAAGCCCAGACTTCCCTTTCCCCAGCCACCTGCTCCAGCTCTTCAGAGAGGATACCAAGGCATTCCCAGACCAGCTGGGAGACATAGTCTCTCCACCAAGTCCTGGGTCTGCCCCGGGGTCTCCTCCCAGTGGGACGTGCCCGAAACACCTAAAGTGGGAGGCATCCAGGAGGCATCCTGATCAGATGCCCATACCACCTCAACTGACTCCTTTCAATGTGGAGGAGCAACGGTTCTACTCTGAGCCTCTCCCGGATGACTGAGCTCCTCACCCTATCTCTGAGGGTAAGTCCAGCAATCCTACGGAGAAAGCTCATTTCAGCCGCTTGTATCCGCAATCTCGTTCTTTCGGTCATTACCCAAAGCTCGTGACCATAGGTTAGAGTAGGAACGTAGATTGATTGGTAAATCGACAGCTTTGCCTTAGAACTAAGCTCCCTCTTCACCACAACAGACCAGTACAACGTCCGCATCACTGCAGATGCTGCTCCAATCCATCTGTCAATCTCTCGCTCCATTTTCCCCTCACTCGTGAATAAGACCCCAAGATACTTAAACTCCTCCACTTGGGGCAGGAGCCTGTCCCCAACCCAGAGAGGACAATCCACCTTTTTCCGGCTGAGGACCATGGACTTGGATTTGGAGGTGCTGATTCTCATCCCGGCCACTTCACACTCAGTGGCAAACCGTCCCAGCAAGACCTGTAGGTCATTGCTGGATGAAGCCAACAGGACAACATCATCTGCAAACAACAGAGATGAGATCCTGTGGTCACCAAGCATGACACCCTCCATACCCTGGCTGCACCTAGAAATCCTGTCCATAAAATTTATGAACAGGATCGGTGACAAAGGGCAGCCCTGGCAGAGTCCAACCCTTACTGGGAATGAGTCCGACCAAGTGTTGGCAATACGAACCAAACTTTCACAACGGTCTTACAGAGACCGAATAGCTCATAACAACAAGCCCAATACCCCATACTCCCGAAGCACACCCCACAAAAAAAACCACGAGGGACGCGGTCAAATGCCTTCTCCAAGTCCACAAAACACATGTAAACTGGTTGGGCAAACTCCCACGAACCCTCGAGAATTCTCGAGAGGGTAAAGAGCTGGTCCGATGTGCCACGGCCAGGACGAAAACCACATTGCTCCTCCTGAATCCGAGGTTCAACCAACGGCCGGACTCTCCCCTCCAGTACCTTGGCATAGACCTTCCCAGGTCTATTTTACATAATTCCCAGGTTTCCCAGGTTTATATTACATACAATTAATTTAAAAAAATAGTTTTTAAATAGAAATGTTGGCTGACTGAAGAGTATGTCCATGTACCACTCAATACTTGGTCGGGGCTCCTTTTGGAATAATTACTGTATCAGTGTGGCGTGGCATGGAGGTGATCAGCCTGTGACACTGCTGAGGTGTTAGGAAGGTCCAGGTTGCTTTGATTGTGGCCTTCAGCTCGTCTGTATTGTTGGGTCTGGTGTTTCTCATCTTCCTCTTGACAATACTCCATAGATTTTCTCTGGGGTTTAGGTCAGGAGAGTTTGCTGGCCAATCACATACAGTGATGCCATGGTCATTAAACCAGGTTTTGATATTTTTGGCAGTGTGGAGGGGTGCCAAGTCCTGCTGGAAAATGAAGTCAACTTCTCCATAAAGCTTGTCAGTGAGAGGGAAGCATGAAGTGCTCTAAAATTTCCTGGTAGACGACTGCATTGACTTTGGTCTTGATAAAACACAGTGGACTATCACCAGCACATGACATGGTTCCTCAAATCATCACTGACTGTGGAAACTTCACACTAAACCTCAAGCAACTTAGATTCTGTGCCTCTCCACTCTTTCTCCAGACTCTGGGACTTTCATTTCCAATTGAAATGCAAAATTTACTTTTATCTGAACAGAGGTCATCTGCTGGTGTTTGTCCACTGTGTTTTGTCAAGATCAAAGTCAGCGCAGTCGTCTACCAGGAAATTTTAGAGCACTTCCTGCTTCCCTCTGCTGACAACCTTTATGGAGAAGTTGATTTCATTTTCCAGCAGGACTTGCCCCCCCCCCCCCCCACACACACACACTGCCAAAAGTATCAAAACCTGGTTTAATGACCATGGCGTCACTGTGTTTGATTGGTCAGCAAACTCTCCTGACCTAAACCCCATAGAGAATCTATGGAGGATTGTCAAGAGGAAGATGAGAGACACCAGACCCAACAATGCAGACGAGCTGAAGGCCACTATCAAAGCAACCTGGGCCTTCATAACACCTCAGCAGTGCCACAGGCTGATCACCTCCATGCCACGCCACACTGATACAGTAGTTAATCCTAAAGGAGCCCAGACCAAGTATTGAGTGGTACATGGACATACTTTTCAGTCGGCCAACATTTCTATTAAAAAACTATTTTTTAAAATTAATTTTATGTAATATTCTAATTTTTTGAGAAACTGAATTTGTGGTTTTCATGGGCTGTAAGCCATAAGCATCAAAATTAAAATAAATAAACACTTGAAATATTTCACTGTGTGTAATAAATCTATATAATATATGGGTTTCACTTTCTGAAATGAGTGACACAAAAAATTGAACTTTTTCATGATATTCTCATTTCTTGAGATGTACCTGTACACTCATTCTGCAGGACTCCTCTCCCCTCCCACAGCCAGCTGGGGGACGCCCCGTCACGAGGCAGCTCCCCTGCGTTGCCTGGAAGATGATGGGGGAGTTGGCCATGAGTCAGCAGCCTCGGGTCCCAGGTCAGTTCCCATGACTGGTGCGCTGGTGCTGGCGATTTGCTGTGGAATCATGGCAAAATGATTACCTCCGCCAAGGAGGTTATGTTTTTACCAGGGTTTGTTTGTCTGTCTGTCTTTTACCAACATAACTCAAAAAGTTATGAATGGATTTTGACGAAATTTTCAGGAAAAGTCCGAAATGGGACAAGGAAGAAATGATTAGATTTTGGGAGTGATCTGGATCACCGTCTGGATCCAGGAATTTTTTAAAGGATTCTTTATCATTGCGAGATAGGGCCATTTTTAGCATGTGTATATAACTCCACAATAAATGGTCAGGACGCTTGCCAAAAAAAATACAGGATAAGATCCCAGTAGGTTCTAGGAAATATCAAAGACTGATCCGGATCCTGCAAAAAATCTGGATACTGTGATCCACAACAGGAAATAATAGGGGATCTGTGGAATTTTCATCACTGTAAGGTAACAAATTAAGATATAAACATACAACAAACACCAAAATATAGCCAAGACACTGAGGAATCAGTAGTGTGCCAATGGATTTGTTGTATCTTCAAAAGCTATGGAGCTATATCCAGAAGAAAACCGCCATTACCGAAAAAGTGATTTTTGTCAATAACTACTGAACTAATAAAGATATCAATAAAGCGTGCTGAGCCGTCCCGTGTCGCGCTAAAGCGTGCTAGTGGAAAAGGCCCCAATGTGAATCCAATTGCTAAAGGTATGTTGTGATGGTCAAGGAATCTGAAAATATAGATAAAATAAATGTAGGACTATTATATTTGGGGAAAATCCCAATATTAGGGGGAACTGAGGTACTTGGTGGAGGTCTGCGCTCTCCGAGTGCTTTTCTAGTTGGGAGATGAGTCAGCGTGATGTGAAATATATTGTGAACTGTGGACTGGTGAACCAGGTGGTAACTGGGATGGCTGTTAGGGTGACTGAGATCTGAGGAAAATAACAATATAAGCCACGCTTGGTGCGCGCCTCCTGGTACCAGTGTTAGCTGGGGGGCTAATAGGCTACCTTTAGCACCCCTTCCATCGTCATGACAGCACTGGGCAGGTCTCAAGGACGGTGGTGGGTTGGCTTTGTCAAATCATGGCGTATATGATTTACCCAGAAGAGTCAAAACGTTTCTGGGGGGAAAAAATGAGATAAAGGCTGTGTTTTTTTTTTTAAGAGAATTGACTGTTGGATAATTATGTGATCAACAGACACATTTCAGACAGTTAAAGCCTAGAAACAAACGATCTTTCAGTCAATAACACCTGTAAAGATAAAACACCGCTGAAGAGGAGCGATACATACAGTATCAGGTGGCATGTCCAAGGGTGCTTTTCAGGAAATATAGCAACTCTGGAGTCCCTGTTGTCCAATCAAATTGCTCAGTAGGAATTAATAGTTGTCACTGTAAATATAAATTATAAATAATAAAATCAACTCAGTATATTACACTGGTCAACACCAGATTTATTGTCTAAGTTTTTTTTTTTTAGCTGATTTAGGACAATTTTGATGTGCTGAATCCAAAAATCACATTGGTTTTGCTCAATCAGGCCAACTTTTTGAATTATGTTCACATGTTTTTACGTTTTTGTTTACATGTATGGGTATTTTCACTTTATATGATGCAAAATTCTTTTTTATTTCTTGAAATTCTCTGAATTTTGAGGTGATGATGACGTAACATTCAATTTACATGTACTTACCTTAATCAATGTCTACTATTCAATTTACAGTACAACTGTACAACTGCTTACAACTTAGCATAAAAACCTGACCTGATCGAGAGAAACGGATGTCATTTTTGGATTCAGCGGCGCAAAATTGTCTTAAATCAGTTGAAAAAACACAGACAACTTACAAAAACATTATTTTTGTTGTGTTATTTATTGTCACAGATGTTACTTAAAAATTTATATATGATCACAATGGAAGGGCGGGTTGGTGATGGTGCATTGCATGAGCAGCAACACAGCGAGGAAAGCCTGATGCACAGATCAGTAGGGAAGCAGCAATCCAAACCAAAGGGAGTGATATGGGATGGGGGTGGGGGTGGAAAAAAGGCTGAGGAGGGAGATGTAGGACAAAAAGTGCTGAGCTGGGATCCTCCTGCCAGGGATTTCCTGCCTCTGATGTTACCCACCCAACCATTCCCCCACACTCTAATAAAAAACAAAACTGCAGCAAAATCTTTCCTGGCTTCACTATGTAGACATTCCCAGCACCGTGCACCACCACCTGAGCCACGTCCTGCCCTCTCCTGCCCCAGCACTTCTTTACAGTGGCACCAACTTGACACTGGGGACAAGGTAGATGATGATGGGAAGAAAAGAAATGCAAGGGCAAGAGAAGGAGTGGGAGTGGAAAGAGTGGCCAGGTCTTGCAGAGGCAATGCAGAGGCAATAGGATGCAAATGCAACATAATGCAGTGGTGTTTGGGGAGGCACTGCAGATGAGATGGGGCAAGGACGTCCAATAGAAGTCTGTTACTACACGACGAAACCATGGAACAACCCTTGTGATAACACCCTTGACCTTCACGGCTGCATAATATGAACTGTATATTAATATGCAATGCAAACGAAAGCAAGAACGTCCCCTTCAGACATCCAGGCGACAGATTTGCTTGAGGCAGCATCAGAAACCCAGCCTCTGCCTCCCCCTCCGCTGAGCGTCAACATTCTTCAAGAATCCACGCCAACATGCTCAGCCCTTCAATTATTCATCGCCAACATTTGCTCGGTCCGAACCAAACACAAGCTGCTTGAATGCACCTTGACACAAAGGAAGTCGTTACTTAGACCACGCTGGGCTTTAGGTAACACAGGCATGGTTCACGCAGAACAAAGTAATACAATTTTCACAAGTAATCTTGTTTTGGGTCTCGTTAGGCCCTATACAGTCGGAAAACCACAGCGCCATTCCCTCTTCATTGGCTGTACAAGTCTGGAAAATGTTCCTGTAAATGTGAACATCCTCTTTTTCTGATTTAATAATTCAATAAAGCTAAACTTGAAACAGTCTGTGCTCTCTCAGTGCTGCCAGGAACAATTCAATTAGCCAGGCAACGTGTTGTGACAGCCTGGTTTATGCTTAAACCCCGTATGTGTCCGTCCCCCATCAGCCCCAGCTACCTCCACTGTCTTTTCCTCTCTCCTCCTGTCAGTTATTTCTGCATTGGCAGTATATTTGAGAGCCGAGAAGGCTGACGCAACTCGCCGACTCAGACTTTTCTCTTCTGTCCTGCTGTAGTGAGCTGCAGGCCACATTTTGTGCTACGGGGGTGAGAAAACAAAACACAAGATTAAAAAAAAACACTGTCAGGGGTAGCTGGAATAGGCAAGCAGGCAGACGTGTGATGGCAGTGGTGATGCTCTGTATAATACTGTATGTGAAAGGTGCTGACTGGTGACAGTGTGGGAAGGGCAGAGCCTTCACTCCCAGGATGGGTCGGTCAGCCGTCAGCATGGACTAATCCAGAGCTGTGCAGACTGACAGGCAGTCAGCAAGTGGAAAAAAGAGGCTTTGTTCTCTGTTAAACATAAAACGTTTTTGCTCAGTAACAGAACCCTGCAGGAACACATGCACAACGGGTCTGAAGCAGCAATGGTAGGTGACTACTTGTGGGTTACAATAGGGCCTGTAGTCCAGATGATGTTACAGTTAGAAGCAGAGAAAGGTAAAGTAGCCAGAAATTGTGCTTAAGTAAAAGTACAAGGGGTGTTCATTAAAGATTTCCCCCAATTCGTTTCCCATGGACCCAGTCTTGGCACAGTTATTAGTCTTTCTCTACACAGGTACCACCAAGGGCCACACGCTTCTCCCATCACTTTATGGAGCTGTGGAGACCTCACCTGTAGAAGTCTCCAGGTGGCATCAGAAGCCACATCTTGACCTTGGAAATCAGTTTCATAGTCTCAGAAGTGCTTGCTCCTCAAAAATGACTATGGTTGGAAAGAGGTGGAAGTCAGATGGAGTGAGGTCAGAAGAATAAGAGGGATAAGGAAGGATTTCATCGCAGACGGACCGTGCTTCCCTCTGGGCAACATGCGAGCTGTGAACCGGGGTGTTGTCTTGCATCTTTGGTCTGTTGATTTTGATGGCGTCCCACAATTTCTGCAGCAGTAAAATGTAGTAAGTCCCAGTAATTGGGGTACCCTTTGACAGGAACTCCATCATCTGTCCTCCATGCTGATCCCAAAAGACCATGAGCATGACCTTGCCTGCTGAGGGTTGGACACGTGTCTTCTTCGGAGGCGGTGAGTCAAAATGCTTCCACTGCTTTGACTGGGCTTTAGTCTCTGGATCATAGTGATGGACTGATGTTTTGTCCTGTCTGTCTGTCAAAGAAGTCCCCCTGGTTTTCTTGGCACATGGCCAAAAGAGTCTGGAAGCATGAGACCGATTCCTGCTTCTGGAAAGATGTGAGCAACCAGGGAATCCATCATGCAGACAACTTCTGCATGTGCAAATGGCCATGGATGATTTTACTGTCCACAGACCCCACACTGATCTTGACATTCTTGGGCTATCTGGCAAACAGTTATGTGGTGATCCTCCAAAACGGGGGCCTCCACTTGCCGGATGGCGTCTTCATCAATGACACACTGTGGTCGTGTGGGAAAGCGTGTCATTTCCACCAGTGTCTGACCACACTTGAACTGTTGGTGCCAGTGTTTGACTACGCCTCCCCATAAGTCTCTTTCATCTCACTGAACATCTCTTGTGGCGTGCGGCTTCTCAAGTACAGAAACCTGATGACTGCTCTGCTTAACACCTGTAGAAGAGGAACTCTCAGGAGTTCAAAGCTGCAGATTACTACGTGACCTGTAGTGATATGGATTATTATAAATTTATATTTAACATCTACAGGCACTGTATGGGAAACTTTTAAAATATCCTTTAAATTATTGATAATTGTAATCCATTTCAGAATCTGTCCATCAGGCGTGTCTTAATGCTGCTGTACAGGTCTGTATAGAGTTTAATTTACCTTTCTTTATGGATATTTGTGTTGGTTCAAAAATAACTACAGGTTGCACTAATGTAGTGAAATGACAATATATCAAGTGAATGTGTCTTGCTATATTTAATCTCATATTCACCTAATGTTCTCTAGGTGTGTTTCATCAGATTAGCCGGTTTGCTGTTGATCAAACAGTATGTAAAGTATATTGTGTTTTCTGTTTAGTTTTTCTTTTAATTTAGTATCAGGTGACTCTAAAAAACTAATAATCTTGTGATGATTAAAGAAGTCATTGACTAAAGAATGGTGTTTTTGAAGGTTTTAACCTTCTGAAAGGTGTTTATTGGTCACATGATTATTGAAAAAATATCAAAATGCTCACTTCTCTTAAAGTGACACCACCAAAAATCGAGTTTTTCCTTGTTAACATGTCTGTAACATGTTTGTTATGACTTACAAGACATATCAAGAGCAAAATCACTCAGATATTTTGGTGGTGTAGATACTGTATGTACAGCCGCTGGCATGTGAGTAGTGTTGAGCCAATCAGGACTCTGGCCGAGCTGAAGTTAGCCTTCGGACAGTTAGCATTTTTGGGCTAGTTGCTTTGAAAACTTGACCCAGAATAAGATGGTTTTACCATTAAACTGCTTTTAAGGAATGATGCAGTTTCAGTCATTATCTTGGACCATCATGCATACAACTGGGCATGTCCTTCAACCTGTAAGTCTTTATCACAGGATTTATGCTGTTTAATGTAGCGCTAGCCACTATTGGCCTTGTTATTTTTTTTTTTAGTTCTTTCTTTATTTAATATGGACATAACAAATTACATTAGTACAATCACAAGGAGAGACCAGATGTTTTGCATAGGTGTATGTAGCACAAGTGCTAATTCTCAACACCAGTCCATAGGTGGCTTATATAGGTCATAAATTAGCCTGTACATACAAAATTTATAAGCTAATTAAAATTACAAATACATTACAAATTATAATTATAATTATAAATAGAGCAAGAGATCCATGATCACAACAAACACAACAATTCAGACTAGACATGCACGCATTGCTGGTGGGATTTTAGCCAATCTTTAACGCCTCTGTTGAAGAGGTTGGCATTTGTCTCCAATTTTAAGTGAGTTCGCAGAGAGTTCCATAAGTTTGCCCCTTTTATGGAGAAAGCAGACTGACCAAATGAAGTTCTAGACATGGTGACAATGCAGTCACCATTGATGGAAGCTCGTGTGCATGCTCTGCTAGAGCTCGAGCGTCTAGCCACCAAACCAGAGAAAGGAGGTGAAACAAGATTGTATAGACATTTAAAAACCAGTCTGATATTACAGAAGATAAAATTTTCAAAAGTGAAAAGATTGTGCTTGACTAAAATACCACAGTGATGCCACCGCATTGATTTGCGGTCCAAGATTTTTATAGTCTGTTTATATATTGCAGTTATGGGTTTTAGTGTAATTTGAGATGTTTGTGACCAAGATGTGATACAGTATGACAGATGTGAAATAATCATCGCGTGCATATATGTATGAGCAGTTCTGAATGACAAATCCCTTCTAATGAGACGGAAGCAATTTAAATTGGGTTTGACCTTCTTACAAATGTAATGCACCTGCTTGTCGAATCACAGGTTCCTGTCTAGAATGATCCCTAAATACTTGATCTCATTCACTTCAGTAAGCACCTCATTTCCAATTTTAACATCAAAATCATTCATGGGCCTGTTTCTAATAGAGATACACATAGCAACAGTTTTTTGACATTCAAGGTTAAATGTGACAACACAAGCCATTTAGAAATGTTCTGTAAAACCTGGGTCAGGTGCTCAGCTGCCATGCTAGCCGTTTTGGCAGACAGATAGATTATGGTGTCATCAGCATACATCTGGCAGTTGGCACCTGAGCAACTATCGGGCAAGTCGTTGATGTACTGTATATTGTGAACAACAATGGCCCTAGTATAGATCCTTGTGGTACTCCCATGTTATTGGTGAGCAACCCAGATTTCTCCCCATTGACCTTGACATTGTTCTCTCCCCTCCAGGTATGACCTAAACCACTGTATTGCCTCAGTTGAAATCTTGAGGTCTTTTAACTTCAGCAATAGGACAGTGTGGTTTACCGTGTCAAAGGCCTTTTTTAGATCCAGAAACACGGTCCCCACAACATGCCCCTTAACCAATAAAGCCTTGACCTTCTCAATAAATGTGGGATGTGGTTTGGTTCTCGTTACAGATTCTGGCGTTTGAGGGGGGGAGGACATTTTGACACAAAACTGTAAGACATGGAAGGCTTTGTTTGTATAAAAAGGGATATCAGACACCATTTTAGACAATGTAGATTTCTTTTTATAGGGGATTTATAGCCCCTGGAGTGTGTCTTTAAAAAAAAACACACAGAACTTTCACATCGTTTTTCACTCCAAAAAGTAAAATTGACTGTTCCAGAGTTGCCACAGGATGCCATTTCCATAGTAAATCCAGTTCAGCACATTCAATTCAACTTTATTTACATAGCGCCATTTTACAACAACAGTCATCTCATAGCACTATCAACTGTAGGGGGGACCCCCACAGTTGCAGAAAGACCCCAGCAATCAGGCGATCCCCTGTGAGCAAGCACTTGGCGACGATGGAGAGGAAAAACTCCCTTTTAACAGGAAGAAACCTCCAGCAGAACCAGGCTCAGGGAGGGGCAGTCATCTGCTGCGACTGGCTGGGGGGTGAGGGGATAGAGAAGAAGAAAAGAACAGACATGTAGAGAGCAAACAGCACGATGGGGACTCAATCTATGGGAGAGAACAAACAAATGTTAATGACCAGCAAAAAAAAAATTATTTCATTGAGAGTGAGGAAAGGAGTGAGGCCCAGTGCATTACTGGAGGTCCCCCAGCTGACTAAACCTATTAGCAGCATAACTAAGGGAGGGTTCAGAAACACATGATCCCTCCCTAATTGTAGGCTATATCAAAAAGGTAGGTTTTAGCCCTATTCTTAAAAACAGAGATCGAGTCTGACTCCCGAATCCAGATTGGCAGCTGGTTCCACAGGAGAGGAGCTTGATAACTGAAGGCTCTGCCTCCCATTGTACTTTTGGAGATTCTAGGTATTACAAGTAATCCTGCATTTTGGGAGCGTAGTGCTCTGTTAGGATTATACGGTAGTATCAGATCTTTTAAATAAAAAGGAGCCTGATTGTTTAGAGCTTTGTAAGTAAGAAGAAGGATGTTAAACTTAATTCTAAACTCTATGGGAAGCCAATGAAGGGAGGCCAGAACCGGAGAGATATGATCTCTCTTTCTAGTACCTGTTAAAACTCTTGCTGCAGCATTTTGGATCAGCTGAAGACTTTTTAAAGCTGTTTTAGGACAGCCTGATAATAAAGAATTACAATAATCTAATCTCGAGCTAACAAAAGCGTGGATCAGTTTCTCAGCATCACTCTGAGACAAGATGCTCCTAATCTTGGCAATATTACGCAAATGATAGAAGGCAGTCTTAGAAACAAATTTAATATGTGAATTGAAGGACAGATCCTGATCAAAAATAATTCCAAGGTTCCTCACAGAGCTATTATGAGAAAGAGTAACCACATCCAAACTGAAAGTTTGATGTGGAAAGGAATTTCTAAGACTTTTTGGACCAACAAGAATGACTTCAGTCTTATCTGAATTTAATAGCAGGAAATTACAAGTCATCCAAGCTTTGATTTCCTTAAGACAGGCTTCTAACTTGGCTAATTGATTACTATCATCTGACTTCATTGACAGGTATAATTGTGTGTCATCTGCATAACAATGAAAATGTATACAGTGCTTTCTAATAATGTTGCCTTACATTATTAGAACATTATCACATCCCTGATGCCCACCTATTATTGGACAGCCTAGCTGTCAATCATGTGGAAAATGGTAAGATAAGCAAAGCTAAGCCTTTATTAGTCCCACAATGAGAAAATTACAGTTTGGTAAATTTGGTAAGTTTACAAGTGAGCTTACCAAATGTGATTTATGCTATTATTTTCTTTACATTGCAGTCACTCTAATCTCCACATGGCTCATTAATCCACAGTCGATAATATATCTCGTGCAGGGATGTTAATGATTAATTCACTTTTGATTAATTGTTGATAAGAATTTAGTCGACTAAATTAAATGAGTTAATTGACAACTCAGCAGTCCTTTTCAATGGGAGCTTATTCTATGAAATGTAGTGACTTCACCATCCAGGTGGGAGCGCATGCAGTCACCCACTGCCGCATTTCAACCGAAAAAAACAGAAGAACGCACTAAGCCCTTCCGGGTTACGTTGCAGAGCCACAACAAGTTCCAATGGCACGTTCCAATGTCCAACCATCAAATCAACAGGGCGGAGAAACGGACTGCAGCAGGCTACATGAGTGCAAAAACATATCCCCGCTGCTTCCCTTCAACCTGCCGCTAGACGGAAAAGCAGACTGGGCTCAAGTTGCCACTGAGGTAACACAACAGAAGAGCCCAGATGGTTCTGGGTTAGTCTGGACTTCCAGGGTACTGTGATAATGTTCAACATGCAACAGATGAAACGGCTCACAGTTTATTTTCCTGTTAAAACAGTCCACTAGTGCATCTCAGCAAATTAGAACGTGAAAGTTTTTTTAAAAAAAATATAACTAAAAAAGACAAATTTTATGATATTAATTTACTGAGATGTACCAGCACATAGTACACACTATACAGTACAAAATTTGTTAAACTACAAAAACTGCCATTGTCTGTAGTAAAAAAAAAAAAATGCAAATGGTACAATAAATCATTGAGGAATATGATGTTCATGTTTTATCCAGTATATGAAAAAACAGCAACTTTTTATATATTAAAGATTGATATTGTACCGAGGGAAATTTAGATTCTCAGGAAAAATGCTGCTTATCAATTAATCGTTAATTGATCGATAAGGTGAATCGATTATCAATTAATTAATTAATTGATAACTTGCATTCCTAATCTCGTGCCATTCTTACTTTGTTGTATTTTCACTGTGATGCTCCATTGAGCTTTGTTGGCATTAACTTGGCTAGGTGGTTGGTTGGCATTGGTCACATGACCGACAGGCCACCTAGCATTAGTTAAACTGTTGATCCGATCGGTAGGCCACCACTCCGGTGGTCGCAAGTTCAAGCCCTAGCCGGGACATATCAAGACCATATAAAAATGGTACTTCCCGCCTCCTAGCTTGGTGCTCAGCATAATAGAATGGGGGAAGGAAAAAAGTCGTTTGTGGCGGCACCTTGCATGGCAGCGGCCCCTCTGATTCTAGATGTGATTAACATTGTAGATAGGAGAAACGTAATTTCGTTCTACTGTACATGACTGGCTGTATGGACTGAATGACAATAAAGTTGGCTTCTCTCTTACATCACTATTTTCTATAAATTCTATTCCTCCCCACTAGAATCCTTATTCATCTGCCAACACTTGGCCATATGAGTCGTTTTTACAGATTATTTTGAGCAACTAGCTAACACCAACTAGTAGGTGCTGGTAGCCGCGAATGTCAGCTATCCACTAAAAAGATTTTTTTCAGTCACCAGCAAATGTAAGGAGTTTTACAGAAATTCTCCACCCATACCATGGAAGATCCTGGGGCCGACCTGACCCATATTCAGCTCAGGACACACGTGAGCTAAAGACTAGTTGCTAGCCAATGTCAGCAAACGTTATGTAAGAGGAAGGGCGGAGTTGAATCCAGTTTAAGATTACAAGGTATGTACACTCAAAACAGGACTTTTCAGAAAAGTAGGGAAAAAAATTTGTTGCAAATAATTAAATAAATAATGAAAGAAAATGTGAACAAAATATCCATCCATCCATCCATCTTCTACCGCTTAATCCTTTCGGGTCGCGGGGGGGCTGGAGCCTATCCCAGTATCTTTGGGCGAGAGGCAGGGTACACCCTGGACAGATCGCCAGTCCATCTCAGGGCCGTGAACAAAATATGTCACAAACATTTCAGTAAGAGATGTTTGTGAGTTGTTAAAATGTTGAAAACTGTTGTGTTGACTATCATTTTGAATCTGCCATTTTGGTCAAGTTATCAGCTTTTAATAGCACAGGGTGTGTGTGTGTGTGTGTGTGTGTGTGTGTGTGTGTGTGTGTTAAGGCCTTATGTACTGTATATAGCCACTGTGTCAATACATGTAATGACAGACAAGCCTGGAACGCAACAACAGTGTCCTCTGTGCCGCACCCACCCACACAGGGCCCAGTCACCAGGTGGGTGGACGGCAATCCGCTCTCATTGGCCAGCTGGGGCCGCCTGTCCACTGGAAACTGCAAGAGCACAGCTTTGATTTCCATCACCTCACGCACCCCACACGCAAATGGACCCCTTCCCCCCCCACTTCCCCATCCAGTGATGAGCAGAGACTATGTGAAGCAGTCTGGAAATCATTATCCCCCGATAAGCCTTTGCCGTAAATATGAACTTACTGTTGATGATTTGGGAGAAACAAGTCATGTTCATCCTGACTAGCCAGCTAGTTCTTACACGATTCAAGCTAATGGGAAGGGATGGAGTGCATGTAAATGGAAGTCATTAAGGTTAAATACAACCACACAAGGCACCATTAAAACACTATTCTATGTGATTTGCATCATATTAAAGTGTCTGTGGTTGGACAGATAGAGATTAATTTTGGTACTTTAGCAGCTAAAATGCTACAGAGAACTTTAAAAGCCTCCGTGAGGAGCTCAAAATGGGACAAAGTGTTATGTAGTGTGTTTGTGTGTGTGTGTGTGTGATGCCGTACCCACCCATAGGGTGACATAAGGCGGGCACGGCCACTTGTGTATTTAATTCTGTTTTCTGATAATAAAGGGGGTGGTTGGCTGTTGGTTCCCTGCAAGACGAGACTCCGACTCCTTATTCATACATAACATTTGGCGACGAGAGTTAAACCATGGGAGCGTATGGGCTACCTCAACCCTTAATTCCATTTCTGGAGTACATGGGACAACTGGTGATCCTGTAGCCAAAGTGGCAGGCTGCGACGAGTGCTTCTGACCCACCATCTTGGCACAGAGGGCTGAAGAATCCTCGGTACGTTGGTTGAGACGGACGTGTATGAGGATGCTGTCAAGCACCTGGCCAAATTTTTTGCCGGGCAGATGAGGACCACAAAGCTGTGGGTGGTGGGAGTTTGTGCGCCAAAGGAGGCTAGGCTAGTTAGCTTGGCGAAGCTAACAGCCCATTTGTTGTCTATGGGCAGGTTAGCCGCAAAGCTAACTGCACGCCGAAAGAGAGCTCCAGGCTACCAGCTAGGCTTCGAGGTGGGACCAGGACTGCGAGAGGGGGAGTCCCCGGTCACTAAAGATGGCGGGCCAGCCACAAAGCGCAGAAGGGTGCAGGACTGTAGCACTGGTGAGATTGACAGCACGGTGTGTGACGACAGCAGAGAAGGAGAGCAGCAGCAGGAGTCATCCCCACAGTTGGAGGCTGGGCAGCGGGAGAGCGGGACCATGGAGGCTGAGAGCCCCGGGGAAGAGCAGCGACAGCCGGGCATGGAGACGACGCAGCAGAGCGCCTGGGATGAGGGTGCTGGGAGCAGCGATGATGAGCCTGGGTCAGAGAGTGACGCCGACGAGAGCAGCTAGGGCTGGGTGCGGAGACAGCGCAGCGGAGCGCCTGGGATGAGGGTGCTGGGAGCAGCAGCCTGTCTTTGCACTCTGCACTTTCATGTATATTGATCCATCCATGAAACCACTACTGTGTATATTTTCCACAATCCTTGGGCGATTTTACTCAATCGTGTGTTCAATTGTGTGTCTGCACTCCGCACTCTTATGTACATAGTTCCATCCATGAAGCCTCTACCATACCTGTGTGTATTTCCATAATCCTGGGCCATTTTTATTTCAGTCGCGTGTTTAATCGTGTGTTCTGTAACCATGTTTTATCTAATCTTTCTCACTTACTTTACTGCGCAGTAGCCTGGTGGAGCAACCACAGGTTCATTGTACTGTACTACTGTACAATGACAATAAAGCCTATTCTATTCTATTCTACTCTATGTTGAAAAATAAACCACATTTGGTCAAATCTGACCACTATGATCTTTTCACCCCCTCTCCTGTATTAATGTTAAGATTCTTCTCAGTCAGTTTTAGCCCAGTTTTGAACAGTAGATAAAGGCATAGTTAGCGAGCAGCAAATAGAGCAACATTATTATAGTCTCACTGATGTATGGTCCAGTGTCCATTGCTGAGCAGAGACAGGCAGTCCTACGTCCATTTCCCCTCTCTCTAATTACTGCCTGACAAACTAATAAGGAGGATTCTTTCTTTAAAAACAAACAGAAGCCTGACCCTTAATTAGCAGATTATCTGGCTTGTTTTTTTTTTTTTTAAAAACTACATGGAAGAGAGACTCCAATAGAGAGACATGCAGACTTGACATTGAAACAAAAGCACATAAAGCAACTTTATGGTTCCACACTGACTATATTGAAATTGTGAATGTAGACATCTTGAGTTTGTGGACTCCCATTTTGAAGTCTTAAGCTGAACATTCAAAATGGTTCAGCTGTAGAGGCTGCCAAGTCCTGATCAAGACTGATTTTGTGACTTTTGATCATTATGTTAGGAGGACTTCTGAAGATGATGAACAAATAGGCTGACACATGATTGCTTCGATTTGAGACAATATATTTACTACACACGCTGGAAGACAGAACAGGATTCTCTCTCAGCTTCTTCACATTTTGTTGTCCCGATACTCTCAGCGAGGTAAAGGGGGAGAGAGATGGTGGACCTCCTTATCTAAACCAGATGTAGACCTGGTGGCACCCAAAGCTTCGTAGCAAGACAAATAATCCATAGATCAAATTCTGCTATAACATCTGGTTCCCATCCAACTCTGGAGTAAGACCCCATCAATAGCCATGTCATGTCAAAGTTCAACCTGACACATTATAACAGCAATAATTCAGCTAATTTTTGAATAGTTGGCTTTGTACAGTAATATCAGTACCATACCTCTTGCAAGATTTAATAGTCAGATCCTGCAGTTAACCTAATGAGACCATTGCTAGTATAGAGGTTATGCACTGGAACAGAATTCCTGGCAGTTACCATAGTTCCAGAGTGACAGGATTACATGTTAACTCAATGTAAATATGTAAATTCACATCTGAGTGAGTTGCAGAGGGGTGGGTTGCTTTCATAATGTAGCCAAGGGAATGGGTGGTTAAGCAACTGGTGGCGTCTAACCGGGGGTTTGAACCCACAACCTCCACCTCCAGGGTCCAGCACTCTACCTGCGTTACCAAGAGGATCGACCCACTTGGCAAGCCAAGTAGGAATGCTTTTATTGACTGTGCTACAATAACTTCTGCAGCTGCTTTGTATGTACTGTGGAAATTCCAAAAACACCATCATGTCTAGGTTTACAGTATTATTCTCCAGGGCACACAGCTGGGAAAATGTAACTGCCTCCTCCAGAAACTGCACCTGGATGATGGTTGTTTACACTGGTTGCCCCCATTAGCACATCCAGCCATAGCAGGAGTATATGGATGGATGGATAAACTCCCGACGCGCTGTTTCAGCTGCAGCCACCCCAGTCCATCTGCCTGCAGGCGAACAGCAATCTCATTTTCAAACTAGTTTATTTACTCTCCAGTACTGATACTTTTACTCTGTTGATGGCAGAATCTCTTTTTTTTTGTCCTCTTCAACAGATATCTGCTTTCCTTATTGTGCCAAACACATTTACTTTGCCAAAAGGAGCTCTGTTGATATTTGCTATATGCTGTACATAAACAGTATTTATAGACAGTATGCCTCTTGCTGTATAATAACTTTTATAGTTTATTTAAATTGTCTTACTTATGCTGGAGCTGACAGGAGAATGAGGGAGGGAATTGAAGGGATATGAAGTGTTTTTTGTGTTTTACTGCATGCTGCTGCCACTCATTTTTGCCACTCAGTGATTTTTAACTGCTATGAGTTCTGTTCTGTGACATCATGTGTGTTATGTATGATAAAATACCTCTATAAAGGATGAGGCCAGATGTCTGGACGAACACAGCTTTATTGAATGTTGGTAATAACAGCAGACACACGGTAGACACCAGGCAGAGGGCACCAGTCGAAGAGGCCACATCATGGATGGCCTCTGCTATTTATAGGGCGGTGCAGTGGCAGAACAGGAAGTAGCTGCCACTACACCGCACTTCACAATAAGGTGTCAAACATCAATGCCGCATATCCCACCCCCATCCATAGAAAAGTCCAAAACCACTCACTCAATTAATCCCCCCCCCAATTTGGGACCCGAATCAATTCAGTTTTATTTATATAGCGCCAAATCACAACACAGGTTGTCTCAAGGCACTTTACAGAAAAGAGTGGGTTTAGGCCACACTCTTAGTTTATAGTCCCCATCGTGCTGTTTGCTCTCTACATCCATCCATCCATCCATCTTCTACCGCTTTTCCGGAGGTCCGGGTCGCGGAGGCAGCAGTTCAAGCAGAGAAGCCCAGACTTCCCTGTCCCCAGCCACCTGCTCCAGCTCTTCAGAGAGGATACCAAGGCGTTCCCAGACCAGCTGGGAGACATAGTCTCTCCACCGAGTCCTGGGTCTGCTCCGGGGTCTCCTCCCAGTGGGACGTGCCTGAAACACCTCAAGTGGGAGGCGTCCAGGAGGCATCCTAATCAGATGCCTATACCACCTCAACTGACTCCTTTCAATGTGGAGGAGCAGCGGTTCTACTCTGAGCCTCTCCCGGATGACTGAGCTCCTCACCCTATCTCTGAGGGTGAGTCCAGCAATCCTACGGAGAAAGCTCATTTCAGCCGCTTGTATCCGCGATCTTGTTCTTTCGGTCATTACCCAAAGCTCGTGACCATAGGTGAGAGTAGGAACGTAGATTGACTGATAAATCGACAGCTTTGCCTTAGAACTAAGCTCCCTCTTCACCACAACAGACCGGTACAACGTCCGCATCACTGCAGATGTTGCTCCAATCCGTCTGTCAATCTCTCGCTCCATTTCCCCCTCACTCGTGAACAAGACCCCAAGATACTTAAACTCCTCCACTTGGGGCTGTTTGCTCTCTACATGTCTGTTCTTTTCATCTTCTCTATCCCCTCACCCCCCAGCCAGTCGCAGCAGATGACTGCCCCTCCCTCAGCCTGGTTCTGCTGGAGGTTTCTTCCTGTTAAAAGGGAGTTTTTCCTCTCCACCATCGCCAAGCACTTGCTCACAGGGGATCACCTGATTGCTGGGGTCTTTCTGCAACTGTGGGGGTTCCCCTACAGTTGAAAGTGATATGAGATGACTGTTGTTGTGAAATGGCACTATATAAATAAAGTTGAATTGAATTGAATTGAATAGAACCCAGCAGAGACCCCTAAGAGCAAGCACTGTGGCGACACAAGTGAGGAAAAACTTCCCTTTAACGGGCAGAAACCTTGGGTGGAACCATAGCTCATAGAGGACGGCCATCCGCCTCGACCGGCTGGGTTGAGTAGCTACATTCAAAACAAACATACAAATACAACATTCAAAGCCAAACAGTCCAGTACCAAGCCTGGCCAGGCTGGACATGTGAGTGAAGGCCTGGCAGGGGCAGCATTTCTAACTAAAGGCTTTATCAAAGAGAAAAGATTTCAACTTGCTCTTGAATAAAGAGAGAGTGTCTGCCTCCCGAACTGAACTGGGAAGATGGTTCCACAGGAAAGGAGCTTGACAGCTGAAAGCTCTACCTCCCAATCTACTTCTAGATACCTTGGGGACCACAAGTAGTTTGGATTTTTGGGAGCGCAGAGCTCTGGTTGGGTGATAGGGAACTAAGAGTTCTTGCAGGTAAGGAGCCATACCATTAAGAGCTTAATAGGTTAAGAGCAATATCTTGAATTCAGTTCTATATTTTATTGGGAGCCAATGTAAAGAAGCTAAGACTGGAGTAATGTGATCTCTTCTCCCTGTTCTCATAAGGATATATGCAGTTGCATTCTGAATGAGTTGGAGAAACTTTATGGACTTATTTGGTCAACCTGATAAAGGTAAGTTACAATAGTGAAGTCTAGAGGTGATAAAGGCGTGGACAAGTTTCTCTGCATCTTTATGAGACAGGATGGACCTAATTTTAGAAATATTACGCAGATGGAAGAAGGCAGTCTTAATGGTTTGCTGTATATGAGAGTTGAAAGACACATCTTGGTCAAAGACAACTCCAAGATTCCTAACAGAAGACGTAGAAGCCAGTGCAATGCCATCTAGTGTTGTTATCTTGCTAAAAAGAGTACTTCTAGCATGTTTGGGGCCAAGAACAATGACTTCAGTTTTATCTGTATTCAGCAATAGAAAGTTATAGTTCATCCAGGGTTGATATCCTTAAGACACTCCTGGAGTAAACCCAACTGGCTGGGATCATCTGGATTGATGGATAAATACAATTGAGTGTCATCAGCATAACAATGAAAATGAATAGAATGCTTCCTCATAATGTCTCCCAAAGGCAGCATGTATATATTGTAAACAATACTGGTCCAAGTACTGATCCCTGTGGAACTCCATAGCTAACCGTGGTCTGAGTAGAGGACTTGTTATGGACATGAACAAACTGGGTATGGTCTAATAGATACGACTGGAATCATCTTAGCATTGTTCCATTCAAGCCAATTTGCTGTTCAAGTCTCTCTAGCAGAATATGGTGGTCAATGGTATCAAAGGCAGCGCTGAGGTCCAATAAAACAAGGGTGGAGACAAGTCCTTTGTCAAATGCCATAAGGCTGTCATCAGCAACTTTCAGTAACGCTGTCTCTGTGCTGTGATGTTTCCTAAAACCTGACTGAAATTTCTCAAATATAGAATTTTTTTCTAAAAAGGTGCATAATTGATTGGCAACTACTTTTTCGAGGATCTTGGAAAAGTAGGGGAGGTTAGATATTGGTCTTTCGCCAAAATCCCAGAATCAAGCAAAGGTTTTTTAAGTAGAGGTTTAATTACTGCCTTGTTAAATGACTGCGGTACATGTCCTGTCAATAGGGACACATTAATTATGTTCAAAAGAGATAGACTAATCAGAGATAGTGATTCTTTCACTAGTCTAGCGGGGATTGGGTCTAAAAGACAGGTAGTTGTTTTAGAGGCTGACACTATTAGGGCTAGATCAGAATGATTAATACGAGAAAATTTAGAAAAGTGGAGTTCTGAGCCTGGGGGCACAGCCGTGTTAGGCAGAGGCTTGGTATTTTTAGGGGGGCTATTTTTTGGAATATTATTCCTAATACTGACAATTATATCATTAAAAAAAATTCAAAAAGTCGTTGGTGCTAAGAGTTGGAGAGATGTAGGGATCTATGGCATTTTGGCTCTTGGTCAGCTGAGCCACAGTGTTAAAGAGAAATCTGTGGTTGTTTTTATTTTCTTCTATCAAGGATGAATAGTACTGTCGCCTAGCACTCCGGAGAGATTTCTTATCGGTGGTAAGGCTGGCATTCCGGGCTGAACAAGATTCTTCTGTCTTATTTGCACACCAGAGCCTTTCACAGAATCTGACTTTCTGTTTTAACGTACGGGTGTGGGAGTTGTACCATGGAGGTAATCTCCTATTTTTAAGAGTTTTCTTCTTAAGAGGGGCTATGGAGTCATGTGTTGACTGCAGTGAGGCTGCAGCACTACCAACTAAAAGGTCTAATTCTAATGGATTCAAGTAGTCAGTGCTGTCCTCTGCTATATTGGGACATGGTAATAGAGTAAGTGCTGAAGGGATTAATTCTTTAAAGCGAGCCACAGCATTATCAGGTAAGAATCTGGTAACTATGTTTCTGCTTGATGCTGTGAAATCGGATAGCACAAATTTGAAAGTTATCAAATAGTGGTCAATCAGTGTAGGATTTTGAGGGATGACAAACAGCTCATCAATTTCTACACTGTAGGCCAAGACCAGGTCAAGGATGTGACTATGATGATGAGTTGATCTACTAACACACTGAGAAAAACCAGTTCAATTTAAGAGGGAGAGAAATGCTACACTATGGCTATCATTATCAACGTCTATATGAATATTAAAATCACCAGCTATGATAATCTTGTTTGAACTAAGAACTAAGGTTGTTAAAAACTCAGAGAATTCAGACATAAATTCAGCAAAAGAAGCACTGGGAGGGTGATATACTGTAGTAAATAAATTAAGCTGCTCTGACCTCCAGGATGGATGTGCTAAGCTAAAAATTAAGCATTCAAAGAGTTCTAATTTGAGTTTAGCTTAGGCTGAGGGTTCATTGGTAATGTGGATTCATTTATTACCCTGACACCACCACCTTGGCCAGTGTTTCTAGGAATATGAATATTACCATAGCTGGGGGGTTGGATGGGGGTGGCCTCATTGACACTAATAAAGTCATCGGGGGGTAGCCATGTTTCTGTGAGACAGAGTATATTTATATTGTAATCCGTGATTATATCATTAATTAAGGTCGCTTTACCTGACAGAGATCTTATATTCAGCAGTCCGCATTTAATTATTTTATTTAACTGTGGTAAATCAGTGGTTTTAATCTTTATTAAGTTATGTTGTATTTGTCTTGGGTTATAATGTTTTGGGTAACGGGAGACAGACACAATCTCTGTGGGGTTATGAATTGAAGACTAATCTCGATTAGTTTTTCACCCATATACCCAAGTCGGACGACCAATTTGCACGTCAGGACCGCTACAGGCCTCCACCAGAGTTCCTCTGGCTTTGCACTACCAAAACAAAAACTGGTGTATCTAAATGGCCTAACACATTCACACAACAAAACCTAAAACAGGACGGACGGGTGGACTACCGTCCTGCCCATACGGCACGGTGGATTATTCTGCCACCTGATAAACTAAAAGAAAAGTCCATTAATAAACTAAAATCATTGCTGTGTTCCTAAACTAATAAAAACACATAAAACAATCCCATTTTACAACATATATGAACATTAGAACTATGAACACAAAATTTACAGCACCGTTCCTTGGGCAGGAGAAGCAGAACCGGCATGGGGAGCCCAGGGCAGCCCCTCAGCAAGCGTGCCCCTGGAAGCAGCAGGTCCTGGGACAATGGCTGATCTCCCGGACGAAAGCGCCTCTCCTCATCACCACCGACTCCTGCTCTCGTCCAGCCCCGTCACCAGAAGCCTCTTCCCGGACATGCCAAAGCTGATTGGCGTGCCTCGCCAAGCCATCAGACAGCTGGAAATATGCTGTGCCCAGTTTAGCCACTATGTGCAGACACTCCTGATGTTTCGCTGGCTGTCGTCTGGTTCATCTTCACTATCCGAGTCTGCTACATTTACCGTGGTGGGAGGCTCTGGTGGCTGTTGTGATTGGCGCCAGTTTAGCTCCAAAGCTAGCTTTTCTGCGGCCTCCAACTGGAGAGCTAGCTCAACAGCCCTGGCTAGAGTTAGGTCACTCTGCGTCGTGAGTAGCCTAGCCCGTACAGCGGTGCTACTCGTGTGTTCCGCAAGCTGGTCACATACCAATTCATCCTCCAGCGGTCAAAAATGACACTCGCTAGCTAACTCCCTCAAGTCGGTGACAAACTGATGTATAGGCTCACCCACACGTTGATGTCGAGGGGATCAAGGTCTGGC
Source organism: Pholidichthys leucotaenia (assembly GCA_020510985.1). NCBI lineage: Eukaryota > Metazoa > Chordata > Actinopteri > Cichliformes > Pholidichthyidae > Pholidichthys > Pholidichthys leucotaenia. The sequence continues at coordinate 21,669,990 of CM035842.1, read as the reverse complement.
TCTCTGAAGGTCTAACATGCTGAGGCACAGCCAGTTGAACTACAGTTATCCTACAGACTCTTATGTTATAAAGTACTTTAACGTATACTGCATGTCTACCAGGCATAACGGGCAGTCAAGGTGGGTGCACTTCATGGTTGCTAAGGAGACAAGTGGGAGACTCTGAAGACCTGAGATGATGATGTCAGTGGCTTGCTGAAAGACACCACCCCCAGGCAGAGGTGCCCTCAGTTTCCACTGGAGCACTTACTCTTCAAAAATGCCCATACAAAAGTCTTTGTCAGTAAACAGTGGACAGCAGACAACCAAGGATCAGTCAGTCGGGTGAGGGCAGGTGGGCAGCGGCTGACTGAGGTCACTAAAGCAATATTTGAACGGGCCGCTAATGAGACACTGGATCCTAAATAAATGATAATAAAGGGTTTATGGGAGGTCACTGGAGTTGGCTGATGAATAATAGAAGGGCTGCAGCCTGGTGAGAACAGGTGAACTCATCGGACTGTGGTTAGAGCTCCACTCACCCAGAGCAGCCACAGACCAATAATTAGAAACTCATGCTCAGAGAGGGGGGCAAATGAAGGCCAGGAGGCACAGCACCCAGGCAAGCAAGAGGCACTGCGCATCACCTGGGTCACTCCACCAGAACACTTATAATGAGACCCCACAGAAGAGCTGGAGGTGACACAAACCCAACAGGTTTTTAAAGTAACTAGTGCAGTGCCCAGTCTCATGGCCGTATAAGGTGTTGTTCAGTTCCTGCTGAACTGAACAACTCCCTCATAAGAAATCCTTATAAAGAGTCTGAGGTCAGGAGTTCTTAAGTAACTCCTTATAAGTTCTTTGAAGGAAGACCTGGTTCTGGAGCTTGGATCGGGCCAAAATTTTTATCATTTTATCGCACCGACCTCCAAAGCCTGCCCTGTGAATTTCAGCCCCAAGTTCCAGCAGTTATACCTTTTCCACCTCAGTGTTCATTTAAAGCTCCCCTATGGACATTCAATAAAGATTTCCCCTCCTAAACTTCCACATATCCAGCGAGGCTGAAATTTACATAGGTTATTGGGCTTAATGTTATAGCCTTAAATCCAGATTTTCAGCCCCCAAATCCCAATGGTTATACCTTTTCAACTTCTGTGTTCATTTAATAGCTTCTCTAAGGACGTTCATTAAAGATTTCCCTTCCTAAACTTCCACATATATGGGGAGGCTGAAATTCAGGGATGCACACTCTCATAACCTCAGCAAAGCACTTATAAAATTCGAAGTCAGTCTGACAAACGGTTTGAGAGATATGCAAGGAAAAGATAGACACAAGTCTATCTGACTGAAGTCATTCTTGTTGGTCAAAAAAACCTTAGAAATACCTTTCCAAATCAAACTCTTAGTTTGGATGCCGCTACTCTTACTCAGAATAGTTCTGTGAGGAACCTTGGAGTTATTTTTGATTAAGATCTGTTTTTTAATTCACATATTAAATTTGTTTCCAAGACTGCCTTCTATCATCTGCGCAATATTGCCAAGATTAGGAGCATCTTGTCTCTGAATGATGCTGAGAAACTGATCCACACTTTTGTTAGCTCTAGATTAGATTATTGTAACTTGTTATTATCAGGTTGTCCTAAAATATCTTTAAAAAGTCTTCAGTTGATCCAAAATGCTGCTGCAAGAGTTTTAACTGGTTCTAGAAAGAGAGATCATATCTCTCCGGTTCTGGCCTCCCTTCATTGGCTTCCCATAGAGTTTAGAATTAAGTTTAAAATCCTTCTTCTCACTTAAAAGCTCTTAATAATCAGGCCCCCTTATATATAAAAGATCTGATATTACCCTATCATCCTAACAGAGCACTACGCTCCCAAAATGCTGGATTACTTGTAATACCTAGAATCTCCAAAAGTACAATGGGAAGCAGAGCCTTCTGCTATCAAGCTCCCTTCCTGTGGAACCAGTTATCAATCTTGGTTCGGGAGTCAGACTCGATCTCTGCTTTTAAGAGCAGGGTAAAAACCTTCTTCTTCAATATAGCCTACGATTAGGGAGGGATCTTGTGTCTCTTAACCCCCCCCCCCTTTGTTTTGCTGTTAATAGATTTAGACAGCCGGGTGACCTCCAATAATGCACTTGGCTTCTCTCTGTTAATGTTTGCTCTCTACATGTCTGTTCTTTTCATCTTCTCTATCCCCTCACCCCCCAGCCAGTCGCAGCAGATGACTGCCCCTCCCTGAGCCTGGTTCTGCTAGAGGATTCTTCCTGTTGAATGGGAGTTTTTCCTCTCCACCGTCGCTAAGTGCTTGCTCACAGGGGATCGTCTGATTGCTGGGGTCTTTCTGCAATTGTGGGGTTTTCCCTACGTTTGAAAGTGCTATGAGATGACTGTTGTTGTGATATGGCGCTATATAAATAAAGTTGAATTGAATTGAACACACACACAGACAGATTTCTTACATTTATAGATAGACTAGTGCATGCCCTTCGAAAGCAAATATTCCTGTCTGAAACAGGTAGGCCAATCAGACTTTACAGGCTCAAACGTAGGCTGTGTTTGAAAGTGGAATACAGAGGCGTAGCCTATATGTAGGCAATCACCCATGTTATGAAAGGGACTGAACTGAGATTTATTTGATTGTGTGAACATTAATTTCAGAATTATTGAAAATCATCCAATATTAGCGACTGTTTAAGAAACCTGGTTTATTTTTTTGTCAGATCACTTATTTGTCTGATCTTTTATGACATATTCATTATAGTGCAGGGGTGTCCAACCATGTGCCATGGAGAGCCAAGACCCTGCAGGTTTTACCTCCAACCAGTGTCTTCAACAGCAGATTTCTGTGAACTTCTTCCCACTGATTGCTGATAAGTGAAAACACCTGCTGAAGAGACTGGGTAGAAGAGAAAACCTGCAGGGTCTTGGCTCTCCATGGCACATGGTTGGACACCCCTGTTATAGTGTATCTTGCACTTTGGGGAATGGGAGTTGTTCAGTCACCATTATAATTTAGTTTATATGTGTAGCTTACAGTCTATTGTCAATAAACTCATGCAGTCCTGTAACAGATCACGTTTACAAATATTTGAGACCCATTCTAGTGCATCCTTTTATATTTTAGCAATATTGTAAGTACAAAACACCCAACATTATTATACACAGCAGAATGACCCATTTGGCTGCAACTGTTGCATCAGTGTTGCCCATTTGCCTGTAAATATTTAAATAAAAATGATTTATTTTGTTATTTGGGCATTTTTGTGTCTTGTCGTTACTTAGTCAAAGTGTGCATATGTGTCTGCATATGATATGCAGTTGATCTGGCCATTCCACTCCACAATCATGGTGGTATTATTATTAAGTTTTTAATTTTTAGATGCTTGCACAGGAGAGAGGACTCGCAGTCCTGCAAAGGACAGTGGTACCACACAGGTGAAGCAGCAATTGGGACTGCCATCTACCACTGACCGGGCAGGCTGGCCGTACCTCCCCGCAAACAATTACGGTGCGCCTGGTTGGACACTGGTGTTGGAGAAGCAGCAGCTGAACCGGTGGATCACAGTCCCTCACAGAGAGCCCAGCCTGCCTGGTTAATGGGAGTCTCGGCTGCTGCTTTACCTGTGTGGCAGTGCTGTCCTTTGCGGCACTACGGGTCGCCGCCAGCACCACCCTGCCCCCCCAGCGCACCCGCACATCTTGTGTTGTCTATGCCGAATTATCCATTAGACCTACACAATCATGACAACTTTATGGTATAATTTTTTAAGCATTAAATCTTCAGTATTCTTGTTTTCTATTCAAATGTGTTGCTTTTCACTTCCTTGATTTGTTTATGGAGTGCTCTGGTGACTGGTTGTAATGCCGCTGTGGTGTATGAATATAGGGCACATTAGGAGTGGGACACGGCCTGCGGCTGACGTCCCCACACCACTATATATTGGGTAGTCTGCCATTTCATGCCAGTTCCTACCATAGCTGGGGTTAAAGCTTGTTAGAGAGCGTGAGATACTGTTACACGTGGTTTGTACTATTACTATCTTGTACCAAACTATCTTGTATCTTGTAGACACTAATATGATCGATATTGTGGGCTATCAGTGTTTTAGAAAAGACAGGCAGGTAGGGAGGGGAGGAGGTGTTTTAATTTACATCAAAGAGAAATATAAATGTCAACTGGTTGATTTGAATACTTCACTCGAATGTTTAGCTGTTAATGTATGTCTCTCTCCGGTAATGAATTTCAACATTGCAGTAGTGTACAACCCACCGTCACACAACTCTTCCTTTTATAATGAATTAAGTGATCTGGTTAAACAACTTGAGAAGAACAGAGAAACAATAATTCATGGTGACTTTAATATTAACTGGTCTGATAAAAAGGACAAACAGAAACTGAAAAGCCTCATGACTAAATTTAACTATCAACAAATGATCAAAGGACCCACCAGGATAACCAAACAATCCAGAACACTTATTGACATGGTATTTACTAATAAACCAGAACGAATAACCAGAACCTATAATCTTGTAACTGGTCTCTCAGATCATAACATGGTTCTTGCTGTCAGAAAACTTACTAAAAAGTGACTACAGTATTTTGGGGGAATCGATATTGACAAATCAAATTTTATTATTCCCAAATCAAAAAATGAGGAGTTTGAACATTACTTAGAGAATCAAAATTGGGAGCAGCTCATGTCAATATATGAAGTAGATGATTGTTGTAATTTTATAACTGCAACAATCACAAAGTCTATAGAAAAATTTACAAAGCAAATTAAAAGTAGACAACAGAAGATTAGCCTACCATGGTTAAATAATGAAATAAGAAAACTTATGAAGAGGCGAAACTATGCATTGAAAACATCATTAACCTCTAAACTACAAAATGATCACCTTGTGTACAAAAGTTTAAGAAATAAAGTGGTACATGAGCTGCGAAAATCAAAAGTATCTTATTACAATAAACTGATAGATCATGCAAAGGGTAACAACAGTTCCCTATGGAGGCATTTAAATAACTTAACTAATAAAAAAAACGATCAGAAGGGGGTAAAGGAACTTAGAATCAATGGGAAGACCGTCAGTGACAAGGCTACTTTGGCAAATGAATTTAATTCATACTTTGTGGGCTCTGTGGAAGACTTAACAAAAATTTTTGTGCTGCCAAATGTGCTCAACAACACAAATTCCATACTTCCAACAGATTCTTTTCACATCGATGAGGTAAATGAGGAGTTAATTGCTGGTATTGTTAAAACACTGTCAAACTCAAAAACTAATGATATCTACAATATGAGCACCTCCTTTCTCAAAATGCACAGCAAAATATTAATCAAACCACTAACTCATCTCGTTAATCTCTCCATTAGGTCTAGTACATTTCCATCTGGCTGGAAAAAAGCTGTCGTCATACCAGTTCATAAATCAGGCAGTAAAGACGATATATGCAATTACCGCCCAATCTCTATTTTACCAGTCCTGTCTAAGGTTCTTGAAAAAGTTGTAGCTACACAGCTGATAGACTACTTACAAGACAGTCAACTTCTTCATCCACATCAATTTGGTTTTAGACCAGGATACTCAACAGAAACAGCAAATTGTTGCCTTATTGAAAACGTCAAACAGTCCTTGGACAGGGGTAATGTGGTAGGAGCTGTTTTTCTAGATCTCAAAAAGGCTTTCGATACTGTAAACCACAGTTTGCTTTTATCCAAAATGGTATCTTTTAACTTCTCCCCAGATACATTAGAATGGTTTGCATCTTATCTCCAGAATAGAGAACAGTGTGTAAAAGTTCACCAGGATAAGTCCTCATTTTTAAACAACCGCATGGGTATCCCACAAGGGTCCATTCTTGGTCCTTTACTTTTCAGCATTTTTATTAATGACTTGCCGTTACACTGCTCAGCTGCAACATGCCAACTTTATGCAGATGATGCAGTTATTTACACAGCTGCCAAGACTCCAGCACAGGCTGCAGATGTACTGTCTACAAGTATGGTTGATGTCCAAGAGTGGCTCCTCCAGAACCATCTATTGCTGAACCTTCAGTAAACAGTCTCAATGTGCTTTTCAATCAAAAAATGTAACCTGCAACGTTTTAAAGTTAATATACATGATCATGACATCAGTTTAGCTACAGAATTCAAATACCTTGGCATTGTACTAGATCCTCAACTCAAATTTAATCTTCATATAAAGAAAATTTCAAAAACAGTAAAAAAAAATCTGAACTGCTTTAAATTAATTAGATATTACATACCTTACGAAGCAGCTGTACTGTATATGCATTCTATGGTTTTTTCTCATATATCATACTGTTTGACAGTCTGGGCTCAAGCAGCCCCTTCCACAATAAGACATATAGGTTCATTATATAATCAAACCCTAAAAATCTTGGACCAAAAGCCCATTAGGTGGCATCACTGTAATGTTTTAAAAAAATACAACCTATTGAGTTTTGAGAGTTTCATTGACCTCTGTTTTCTGAAATTAACGTTCAAATGTTTCCATAAATCAGCACCCGAGCCACTTGCTGGTTTCGTCCAAAGACAGGACAGCAGCAGAGCCACCAGGAGTTCTGTTAACAATAACTGTAAAATATTCCACCGCAGAACCACATTTGGACAAACAGCTTTCTCTATAAAGGGCAGTCACATCTGGAACACAATGCCAAATGAAATTAAAATAATAACGGACTTTAAAACATTCACTAAAAAGGTTAAAAACTGGCTGAAAAATAAACAAGAATGTACTCATGTATGAATTGATTGTCTGCAAAGTGAGAGTGAATGAAGGGAAGGAATGAATGTGTTTGTTTATAATGAGTGACGAAGGGAGGGAGGCCTGAAATAGGCAAATGTGAATCAGGTTGTTATATTTGTGTATTTATAATATTTATAATATTTATAATTGTGTATTTATAATCTTTTTGCATTGATGTATGTGGTTATTGTGTATTTTCTTTTTCTTTTTTTACTTGATTCTCTTTTCTAAAGCCCATCCAGGGACAAGAGTTGCAAATTAGCTAATAGCTATACACTCTATGTGCAACACATCAGATTGATTGTCATTGATTAATTGTCTATGTTTATTGCACTGTCCCTGTCAAATAAACTAATCTATCTATCTATCTAATAAAGCTGAGTTCGACTACAGCATCCTTGTCGGTTGTCATTGCCAGGTTTGTGGACATAATACTTGGTGATGAGAATTACAAACCATGGACGCGTGCTTCAGACTAAAGCCGTTCCTCGAGTCCCCTGGTGAACCAACTATTCTGTGGCCACAATGGCTATGCGCATTTGAAACCTTCATTACAGCGCTGGACTTGGAGGACCTGGATGAAATTAAAATGTGGATACTACTTGTCCACCACCTGGGTACAGAAGATCAGAGAATTTTTCACATGCTTGGTCTGACGGACTATTATGAGGATGCGGTCGAGATGCTAACTAGCTACTTTGCTAAACCCAACAACGTGGTGCAAAATCTCGCCGCCGTCAACAAGAAGCTAAGCTAGCTAACTCCACAACTTATGGAGATGGCATAAACATTGTGGGCCCAGAAGGTTTGTCAGCACTGCAGCATGTAGTGAAGTTAGATGGCGTGAGTGTGCCCATGCTGGTGGTCACTGCCACCATGCAGTCCATAGTAAACGAGGCCGGGGGGAGGCTCATCCCCCGGCGACCTGACGCAGTGGAACTACCAGACGACGGGAGCTCCAGTACTGGCAGAAACGTCACATTTGCGGTGCAGTACAGCAAAAAAGTGATTCCAGCATTCCAGTTCCAGGTGACACGCCAGGATGAAAATGTTATGGGGTGGGATTTATTCTGTGAGCTGTGTTTTACTCTCACAATCAGCGGGCAGATGGTCAACAGCCCGGGCTCAGTTTACCCGGGCTTCACATGGGTGCAGCAGAAGAGCACAGCTCAGACAGCGAACGCAACGCAGAGAGTGGCTACGGCACAGACGGCGAAAACAACATGGAGAAAGGACAGTGACCGGACTCGCCTTCCTTCCTCGCTCTGCTGGAACTGGAGGAGAGGGAGCCCGGGTCTGACGAGACCAGTGCTGTTGAGGTAATTCAGAACAGCACCAACAACACTCCCTTCACCCAGTGCAGATGAATGGAGCGCAGCTGAGATGGTGGCAGAATAACCCACCCAGCCACTTTGGGTCCAGTGGTGGTCTACCCGTGGACCCTAGTCCCTAGTGTTGGTTTGGTGTTCTCTTTGGAAAAAAAAAAGTTCTTTAATATATATACATATAAGTATGTATATGTATATAAAAAGAAGGTTCTTTGAAATAAAAAAAAAGTAATTGTGTGTTAACCTGAACAATAATGCTAGTTGTTTGATATATATAAACGCTTTAAGAAATGTGTGTTTAAGTAATATTAATAGTTGATAATGGGGAATTTGACATGCTAAACTGGGGAGGGCTGATCTGCTAACTTTATATTGTGTTCTGCATTTTTGCAAGGGGGGGGGTGTGGCGTATGAATATAGGGCACATTAGGAGTGGGACATGGCCTGCGGCTGACGTCACCACACCACTACATATTGGGCAGTCTGCCATTTTATGGCAGTTCCTACCATAGCTGGGGTTAGAGCTAGTTAGAGAGTGTGAGATACTGTTACACGTGCTTTGTACTATTACTATCCTGTAATAAAGTTGAGTTTGACTGCAGCATCCTTGTCAGTCGTCATTGCCAGGTTTGTGGACATAACAGCCGCGTATTATCCAATCAGTATGGAGTCAATCTGAAACCTCGCCCACACTTCTAGAAGCCTGGGCATGAGACATAGCGGTGGCTAAACTTTTATTGATAAAAATTACATATTTTGACTGAGCAGCTCCATACTCAGGGATGCACACCCTCGTAATCTCAGCAAAACACGTATAAAATCTAAGGCCAATTTGATGAACGGTTTAAGAGATATGCGAGGAACACACACACACACACACACACACACACACACAGACAGACAGACAGACAGACAGACGGAGGTTGTTTGTATTTATAGACAGATTACCAAAAATACTCAGGTTAGGTGAATAACAACTTGGAAAAGGAGCTTTTTCCTGTGAATGTCAAGCACTTCCTCAGAGTGGGTAAATGTGCAACTTACACACATCTGAATGAGACTGAGCTGGACAAACAGCAGATACCTCTTCATATTCTGATCCAACAGAAGTACTACAAGGTGAGAAGACCCAAGTGAACATTTGGTGTTACTGTAAATGAAATTCAGTTCAATTCCGCTTTATTTATATAGCGCCCAATCACAACAAAAATGACTGATCAGCTGATCCCCCATGGGCAAGTGCTTGATGCCAGTGGGAAGGAAATGCTCATTTTTAGGAAGAAACCTCTGGCAAAAAAATCCCAAATTTATAAGAAAAAAAGGTAACACTTTATAACACAGCCCATGAAGTACTACGAAATTAAAGGGTACTTGCCTTGTTCTTTCAGTGAACGCTCTGGCGTAAAACAGTGTTTGTACAGTGAAATATCAGGGTAACAAGATGTGTTTTTTAAAAAATAAATGCTGGGTACTTTCTATGTACTTTCAGCAAATGTGTAAAACTGTCTATATGGTGGAGGACTTCCGGTCTGGACGCCATGGCGACTGCAGCTTAACACTGAAGCTCTCAGACTCAATCCAGGATAACACCTTGAAAATCAAACTTAACGGATTTTTGGAGGAGTGAAAATCAAAAGACAAAATCATCATGTCTAAAGGAAAACAGAAGAAACTGAAATTCTCCAGGCTAGGACACGTATCGGCCGGAGAATCTGAACTGGAAGATCCCCGTTCAGAAGACGAGGAGCTGGTGATAGCTAACAAAAGGGTTAGCCTGAAATCACTATTTGAGGAACTACGACGATTTCGCCGAGATGTTACGGCCGAATTTCGGGAATTCAGAGAAGAATTGAAAAGGACAAACAGCAGAGTGGACCAGGCCGAGAACCGAATCTTGGAAACAGAGGATCGAATAAAAGTGCTCGAAGATTCTGTGCTGGACCTACGCAAAAGACAAGCAGCTATAGAGGCTAAGCTAACCGACCAAGAAGGAAAACAAAGAAGAGACAACATAAGAATTCATGGTCTGATAGAAGGAACCGAAAATGGTTTTAACTCAATGGCAGAATGCGTGGAATCCTTACTAAGAGAGAAATTGGATATTCCACAAACCACCGACTTGAAGATAGAAAAGGCACATCGTTCATTAGCCGCTAGGCCGGCGGCGGAAGCGCCCCCACGTTCGGTGTTGGTAAGATTTTCCAATTTCAAAATAAAACAAGAGGTTGTAAGACTGGCCTGGCAGAAAAAAGGATTTATGCACCAGGAGAGAAAAGTCTACGTGGAACACGATTACGCCCCGGAGGTCCTTAAAAAGCGCAGGGAATACAATGACGCGAAAAAGGTGTTAAGAGAGAAGAAATTGCGCTTTCAGACACCATTTCCTGCGAAGTTAAGGGTCTTCTACGGCGATGAAACGTGTCTCTATAATTCGGCGGAAGAAGCAACAGCTGACATGGCGAGAAGAGGGCTCCCGGTAACGGTGTTTAAACCCGCAGCAGACCCGAGTGAGAAGATCAAAGCGCAAACATGGACAACACAAAGACCCTCAAAATCCACGGACCAGCAGCGGGAAACCCAGCACCAGAGCGTCGCGGATAAACTATCCGTTTTCAGGTTGGAATAGCGACCTTTTTTTTTTTTTTCCCTTCCTCTTGAATCAATCCGCACATCCAACCCCCCTCATACAAGGTAACAAACATTAAAGGAGATGCATATTCAGCATGTGGTAAAACATTTCATGGAACAATCATATTATTTGAAACAAATAAGTCTTTGTAATAAAAAAAAAAAAAACTTGTTAAAATAGAAATGTGACAATAATCCACATGTTCTGCTCATACTAACAAATACTGTTTTTGCGTGAATGTTTGATGTGATGGGGGTGGGAGGGTGCACACAATTTCACAGGGTTTAGGCATAAAAGGAAAAAAAAAAAAAAAATCATTACAAGTTTGGATTGGGTTCTGAAACTCACGTTAAAAGCATGGGACTACTTTCAGTGGTACGAGAGGGCCCTCAACACGTAACAGAGTTTGAGGAATTTCCCTCAGGGCCTTCACTCCATCAAGGCTCTTACAGGGTCTTTAAAAAGACCTCAGCTCAGGAAGTTCTTTTGACAGTTTTTTGTTTTAAAGTTTTTTACACTATGTTCTTAATGTTTTTCTTGTTTTTAATGTTCTTTCAGTTTCTGAGTAGCACAAAAGAGGGCCACCACACAGTTATACTAAACAAAACAACACAATGGAGAAACAGGGTGTAACCAAAATAATTTCATATAATGTAAAAGGGATCCTGAATCCAGTTAAAAGATCCAAGATTCTAGGCAAAATGAAAAAAGACAAAGCAGGAATAATACTTTTACAAGAAACCCACCTAACAGACGTGGAACACAATAAACTCAGTAGACAAGGGTTTAAAATGATCTCTTCATCTTCATATAAATCAGGGAGGAGGAGGGGAGTAGCGACATTGATATCAACCAAAATTACATTTGAAAAAAAATCAGAACACAAAGATAAAGAAGGGAGATACAGTTTGGTAACTGGGCGGCTAGAGGGAGAAGATATCACCCTGCTGAATGTGTATGCTCCCCCAGGGGCTAACTGGAAATTTTATAAAAATGTATTCGACCTAATGATAACTAAAGCTCAAGGTTTAGTGATATGTGGTGGGGACTTCAATCTTAGACTGAATCCATACTGGGATGCTTCTGGTAATTCCCCACATCAAAATAACACCCAAAACAGGAAGACTCGGATGCTACTAAAAGAAATGGGAATCTGTGATGTGTGGAGGGAACTCAACCCCAGTGTAAAAGACTATACATTTTACTCAACTCCACATTCATCTTACTCAAGGATTGACTATTTTTTTATGTTTAATAGAGACATTGGTAGAGTAAAAACATGTAAAATAGGACTGATGGATCTCTCCGACCACAGTCCGATCTACATGGACTTAAATATCCAAAAATACACAAATAATACATTTTCTTGGAGGTTAAATTCAAATGTCCTGAAAGGACCATTGAAAGATGAATTGGAGTCAGATATTCTCAGATATTTGGAAGATAACGATAATGGAGAAGTATCCCCTTTAATACTGTGGGATGCATGTAAAGCTGTAATAAGAGGAAAGATTATTGCAAAACTGGCAACCCAAAAGAAACTAAGACAAGAAAAACTATCCACATTAGAGTCAGAACTTAGGAACCTAGAAAAAGAACACAAAGGCAACACTCATTCTACTGACTCGCTCAAGATTAAGGAAATTAAAAACCAAATAAATGAGATCTACACAATAGAAATCCAGAAGAAACTTACATTTCTGAAACAAAAATACTATGAAGCAGGCAGTAAATCGGCAAAATTGCTAGCCTATAAATTGAGGAAACATCAAACAGAAAGAGCAATCTACAAAATCAGAGACCCAGTATCAAAGGAAATAAAATTCAGAATTCAGGATATTCTTAAAAACTTCGAGAATTACTATAAGAACTTATACTCCCACAAAAAACATAAAAACGCATCCGAGGCATTCCTAAACACATTAAACCTTCCCCAACTTACGGAGTCACAAAATAAAACACTACTGTCAGAAATACATTCTAAAGAATTGGAAAAAGCAATTATGAAACTTAAAGCTAACAAATCCCCAGGAGCTGATGGCTATACAGCAGAGTGGTACAAAACCTTTAAACAGCAACTATCTCCTCTCCTCCTGAAAACATTTAATTATGTCCTCCACACAGGGGAAATCCCCCCCTCCTGGAGAGAAGGGGTCATTGCAGTTATACCTAAACCTGAAAAGGATAAACTAGAGTGCTCCAACTACAGACCAATCAGTGTACTAAATCAGGACTATAAGCTTTTTACCATTATCCTTGCCAAAAGGTTAGAGAATATACTGACAGACCTAATTCATTTAGACCAAACAGGTTTTATAAGACAAAGACAGACACAAGACAACATTCGACGCACTTTACACATAATTCATCATATAAAAAAATATAACTTAAATGCAGTCATATTAGGATTAGATGCTGAAAAAGCATTCGATTCGGTTGACTGGTCTTTTCTATACAGAATCTTATCCAGTTTCAATTTTCATAACAACTTCATTAGAACTATACAGGCATTATATAAAAAACCAACAGCTAAAATAAGGATTAACGGTAATTTATCATCATCTTTTGAACTGGAAAGAGGATGTCGTCAGGGCTGCCCCCTGTCTCCACTGCTCTTTGCAATCTTCATAGAACCTCTGAGCCAATGGATAAGACAAAACCAAAAAATTCAAGGTATTACACTTGGTCAGAAGGAACATAAAATAGCACTCTTTGCTGATGACATTTTAATATACCTAGGGCAGCCGGACACTTCTTTACCAGAACTAACCTCAGTTTTTTCAGAGTATGGAGATTTATCGGGGTACAAATTAAATATGCATAAAACCCAAGTTTTAACATTCAACTATGACCCAAATCATTATTCACTAAGCAAACTCAAAACTAACTGGGAGTCGGAATCTATGAAATATCTGGGGGTCAATATCCCGAAACAACTCAACAAAATTATATCACTAAACTATGATCCACTGGTGACAAAAATAAAATCTGACCTAGCAAGATGGAATATGATACCATTCTTGGGTATTGCACAAAGAATTGAAGCAGTCAAAATGAACATACTTCCACGTCTTCTATACCTTTTCCAAACAATACCGGTAGAACCTCCCAAAAAAACATGGCAGGAGCTGGACAGAAGGATCTCAAGATTCATATGGCAGGGCAAGAGACCTAGAATCAGATATAGAACCCTACAGCTAAACAAAGACAAAGGTGGGCTCGCGCTGCCAAATATCAGGGACTACTTTAAAGCCGCACAAATTAAAACTTTAGTAGAGATATGTAACCCAGTCTACTCTGCACAATGGAAGGAGATCGAATGCCAAATAACAAGTGACATCCCCCTACAGGCGATAATAGGGAACAATGTCTTACCTAAGCTTTTGAATAACACTAACCCGTGGATAGAGACCCCGCTAAAAATTTGGTTTAAGATAGTCAGAGAGAATCAAACTAAAGAGCCCTATCGACTTCTGCAATGGATCGCCTATGATCAGGACTTTACTCCTAATAAAACAGACACCAGATTTAAAAAGTGGAAGGAGAAGGGGCTGATAAAATATTACGATTTTTTTAAAGGGCAAATCTTAAGAAGTTTTGAAGATTTGAAAAAACAAGGCCTAATAAATCAAGACCTTTACAGGTTCTTCCAGCTTAGACACCACATAAACAATATACTTAAAAAGGAGGTTTTGGAAAGGGCCCAGTCAGGTGTTCTGAAGGTCTTCTTAATGGCATATAAAGGGATCCCAGGGATCAGATACATTTCTAAAATATACCAAGGTCTTCAAGACTTAAAAGGAGACAACACATCTTATATAAAAGAGAGATGGGAAAAAGAGGGGAATTTCACTTTACATCTGGAAATATGGGAAAAGCTAAATAAACAGCAATGGAAAAGTACCTCATCCCTGCAGTGGAGAGAATTTGGATGGAAAAACTTGGCAAGATTTTTCAGAACACCTGCACAAATCAAATTTACCCATAAGGGATTGAACTGTTGGCGCTTGTGTGGTGAAAAGACTGCAAATCATTTTCATGTGTTTTGGTCATGCCCAGTTATCCACCAATATTGGACCAATGTACAGACAATATTGGGGAAAATATTCAAAATTACAGTTCCCTTTTCTTTTGTAACTTTGTATTTGGGTTTACTACCGGACTCACTGGAAAGACGAGGAGAAAAATACTTATTCAATGTTTTAATATTGGCAAGCAAAAAAGCTCTAACTAAAAAATGGATGTTGAAGGACTGTCCTACACCTGAAGATTGGACTAACGTGATCCAAGACATTTACTCGATGGAAAAGTTGACATTCGCACTGAGACAGGACATGGATGGGTTCATGAACTTTTGGCAACCCTGGACCGCATATGTGTCTTCCATTAGATCTAATCTTTGACAAATACCATTTCAATAATGGTTCTGCTCTTTGTTCCAATGCTACTCAGATGCTCTTTTATCTTTATTTACTTACTTTTTCTTTTTGTTTGTTTTTTACTGGTTTGTTTGGTTTTTTTTTGTTTTTTGTTTTGTTTTTTTTTCTCTTTAATTTCACTTTTTCTTTCACTTTTAAAAAAAAAAAAATAAGGGGTGTTGTAAGAATTAATCTTCCAATGTTGTCAGATATCAGAAAATAAGGGAACATGTGATGAAAATGTAAACACTGCATTGCTGTAACGACCTGTATACCCTTTACAAAAACTTAAATAAAAAAAAAAAAAACTGTCTATATGGTGAAATATCGGTGTAACAAGCAGAGTTTTTACCCTGTAAGCATGGGGTAATTACTAATGGGCAAAATACCTGTATAACACAGCCTGGAACCTGGTAAGTACTGGGAAATTTCAGGGTAAGTACGTGGAAAGTAGCCCGTAATTACTTTTAACCAGACGGTCAATGACAGAGTAGCTCATTCGGACCTGATGAAATCATCCAGAGAGTGCTCAAATCTCCTGACCTCTGACCTCGACGTTGAGCACAGCCTTGATGCAGACCCACTCATGGGCATGAGTTTGTTGAACATTGGGACAGTTGCTGAGGACGAGCAACAATTTTCACAAAATCATATAAGATCATATTATGACGGTAATCCCGCCTCTCCACAGGGCAAATTCAGTTGTCACTGATGATTTTGGACCTGTAAAAAAGCGTTTATTTCTTCAATATATTATTTTTGAAGAATATAAAGACTTTAATGCTGTGTCTTTCTAAAAATATTTGTTTTCATGAAAATACTATCTAGTACACCTTTGGTAAATGGTGTTCACTTATATAGCGAATTTTTCTCATCTCTGATTTATCTTTTTTTTTTTTTTTTCCTTTGAAAGACAAAAGTAAAATAGAAAGATGTCTTTACCTTCTTTACATGTTTCAACTGCACTGCAGCCTTCATCAGAAGAGTCAGCTGATTGCTGCCAGGTGACATTTATCAGCTGATTTTCGTAGGCGGGGCCAGCTCAGCAGATCTGTCAGATCCGCTGATCTGACAGATCAGCGACAGACAGCCGCCTACGAAAATCAGCTGATAAATGTCACCTGGCAGCAATCAGCTGACTCTTCTGATGAAGGCTGCAGTGCAGTTGAAACATGTAAAGAAGGTAAAGACATCTTTCTATTTTACTTTTGTCTTTCAAAGGGGAAAAAAAAAAAGGATAAATAATTGAAAGAAGACATCCATCCACCCGATCCCTCAACTCACCCCAGACTCCAATGGTAGTCTGGTAGTCAAAATGGTAGTCTGTAGAATGACTTTGCAAAGCAAGAAGAGGAAAACAGTGAAGGCAGAGCCAAAGATTAAATGGGGGAAGTTACAGAAGGAAGAAGGTCACACAGAGTTCAGGAAGGAGTTGATACAGGCTCTGGGTGGTAGGGAAAAATTACCAGATGACTGGGAAAGTACAGCAAAAGTATTGAGACAAACAGGTAGAAAGGTATGTGGTGTATCCAGTGGACAGAGGAAGGAAGACAAGGAGACTTGGTGGTGGAATGAGGAGGGTTCAAGGTTGGGGTGGGATTACATCAGGGATCGGCTCTGAGCCCCTTCTTGTTTGCCATGGTGATGGACAGGCTGACAGATGAGGTTAGATAAGAGTCTCCGTGGACCATGATGTTTGCAGACAACATTGTGATCTGTAATGAGAGTAGGGGGCAGGTGGAAGAGAGCCTGAGAGGTGAAGGTATGCTCTGGAGAGAAGAGGAATGAAAATCAGTAGAAGCAAGACAGAATACATGAGTGTGAATGAGAAGGAGGCAGGTGTAATGGTGAAGATGGAAGGAGCAGAGGTAGTGAAAGTAGATAAGTTTAAATACCTGGGGTCAACCATCCGAAGCAATGGAAAATGCAAAAGAGAGGTGAAGAAGAAAGTGCAGGCAGGGTGGACTGGGTGGAGACAAGTGTCAGGGATGATTTGTGACAGAAGGATACCAGCAAGAGTGAAAGGGAAGATTTACAAGACGGTAGTGAGACCTGCTATGATGTATGGTTTGGAGACGGTCGCACTGACGAAAAGACAGGAGGTGGAACTGGACGTGGCAGAGTTGAAGATGCTAAGATTTTCATTGGGAGTGACTAGGAGGGACAAGATTAGAAATGAGTATATCAGAGGGGCAGCTCAGGTTGAGCAGTTTGGAGACAAAGTAAGAGAGGTGAAACTGAGATGGTTTAGACATGTGCAGAGGAGGGATAGTGGAGATACTGGACAAAGGATGTTGAAGATGGAGCTGCCAGGCAGGAGAAGAGGAAGACCACAGAGAAGATTCATGGATGTAGTGAAGGAGGACATGGAGAGGGTTGGTGTTACAGAGGAAAATGAAGGGACAGGAGAGATGGAGACGGAAGATCTACTGTGGAGACCCCTGAGGGGGGGAGAGGAGGAGGAGGAGGAGGAGGAGGAGGAGGAGAAGAAGAAGAAGAAGAAGAAGAAGAAGAAGAAGAAGAAGAAGAAGAAGAAGAAGAAGAAGAAGAAGAAGAAGACTACTTTCATTAAAATTTTACTTAAAAATTGCAGGTTGGACACTGGTCTGTAATTGTTCAGTTCTTCAGTGGCTAAACTATTTCTCTTCAGAACAGGCTTGCCAATGGCCGTCTTAATAGCACTAGGAAAAACTCTTGTCTGAAGGGAAGACTGTTATTTAAAATGTTGGTGGCGGCGCAGCCATACACCGGCCACACTACACCTGCTCCACAGCCGCCCCTTTATATATTTTTTGCTAGGAGAGGAGATTTTTTCCCCCCATTTTAAAGGGTTTGAATTCTTTTCATTTCAAACACAGGGCCCTCAAAAAGCAAGAACTGACCGTGACAGCTTGAGCAGCAGCTGGTCGTGTAACGTGGGAGGAAATCTGACACTTGGTGATCGATGACGGGAACATGTAAACTCCATGCAGGCGAGCTTCACACAGAAAGGTCCCTGTAAGGTTATGTTGCCCTCGCTATGAGACACATCTATGACACGGGGCTGCTCTCAGCTCTGAAATATTAACGAGGGCACGTGTTCGCTTCATAACCCCCTCCCAGCCAGCAGGCCCACATGGGCCCCAACACGGGTTAAATCTGGGCTGTCTTATGGGTCCCACATAGGTTTGTCCATGGGTTCCATGTTGGCCCCACCTGTGTTTGTCCATATGAACTTTACCTGTGCTACAGATAAGCAGGTGATCTGTTTGGGAGAGCAGGTTTCAGGACCACTGGTGCCATCGGCTAAATTATGTAAAAAAGTCATCCATTTTCACTTTTTTTCATATGTTTGAAAAAAAATTTTTTTTTGACAAATTTACAAAAAAAATAAATTTATGAGGAAAAAGTCATATGCTTACTGGAAAAAAGTCGCAAATTTATGAGAAAAAAATTGTAAAATTTCTTGAAAAGAGTTCTAAACTTACAAGAAAAATTTAGCAAATTTACAGGAAAAAGTCACACATTTATGAGGAAAAATTATAAAAAGTTGCAAATTAACAAAAGTATCAAATGTATGAGCAAACTGAAAATTTATGAGGAAAAAGTTGTAAGTTTACAGTAAAAAAAAAGTTGAAAATTTTTGAGAAAGTTCCAAATTTACAAGAAAAATGTCACAAATTTATGGGGAAAAACTCACAAATTTACAGGAAAATAGCAAATTTACAAGGAAAAAAGTAACAAATTTATGAGGAAAAAGTTGCAAGATTACAGTAAAAAAGTGGCAAATTTATGAGAAAGTTCCAAAATTAAAAGAAACAGTTCGCAAACATGTAAACTAAAAACTAACAAATTTATGAAGAAAAAGTTGCAAATTTATGAGCTTCAAATTTTCAAGAAAAATTTATCAAATTTGGGGGAAAAGTCACAAATTTACAAGACAATAGCAACTTGATGAGAAAATAAGTTGAAAATACGTAAACAGGTAAAGTCCATGTGGGCAAACACAGATGGGACCAACATGGAGCCCACATTGGAGCATGTGGTGGGGCCCACATGGACATGCTGGCTGGGCTACTGCAAAATCCCGTTTTTTGTTTTTTTTGGGGGGGGGGGCAGGGTAGCGCTTATAATCAACAGTAGCTGCAGCGCTAATCACCTCAGAAGCAGAGAAAATGTTGCTATTAAAAGCCTTTTGAAATGATTTGGACTGGGAAAATGATTGGATGATGGCAAATTCCGTTAGTTCTTTCTCTTTTCTCCCCATATCACCCAGTCTCTCTCTCTCTCTCACTCTTTCTAGCCCATTAAAGGATGCATCTGTTTCAGAATAAAAGCCCCCACCAGCCTTTTCAACCCACTGCATTAGTTTGCTGACAGATAAAGAGAACAGTCTGAAGGAGAGACAGGCACATACAGGCCTATTCAGACCAGCTTGAAACGTGCATGCGGATGGGCGGATGGACGGACGGACGGGTGGGTAAGGTAGATGGAGCTTCGTCTTGCTCTGAGAGCCCTCTGTCTTTATGTATGTTCCAGAGCACAGTCTGCAGTTCCAACATGCACCCCTGGGCATCAGCCAGGCTCAGTGAAGCTGGCACATAAAGACGGAGCAGAGTGAGATGGCTCCTCTCGCTGCTCGCTCTCCTTCTGAGGGTTACATAAGAATGGAAGATGCAGGCAGGCTGGCACTGCTGCAGCCGGAGGTGAAGGGAGGCCTGCTGAGCCAAAGGGTTGATAAGTGTGCGAGTGTGTGGATAACAGAGAGCACCGTGTAAGGAGTTTAAAAAGCAGTGGGATGGGCTGAGGCACTACTGGACAGGAAATTCTGATTATTTATTCATAAATATATTTTAAGGGCACATTCTGCTTGTAGAAAAAAATACAGCAGTGAAAGCACCAACGTGCTGATCCCTCGGTGCCAGAGCCTTGGTGGAGGTATGTATTCTTGGATTATTACCAAAATGTTATGGGTTCCTCTCCAGCCCAAGGACCACCTCTGGTAAAAATTTCATCCAAATCCATCCTGTAGTTTTGGAGTACGTGCATGCGCAGTGAAAATAATCTGCAATTCACATGCCCAAACTGTCGGCGGCAGCCAAGAGCCACCAAGGTAATTTGAACAGCTGCAATCCAAGCACAAAGAAGAGCACAGTGGCATGCGATGGAGGTACATGAATACAATGACAATCAAGGCGAACAGGAGCTTTTGTTGTTTAGTGGCAGAGGAAGAAAACACATGGGCAAAAAGACGGACATTTGTTCACCCAGTATTGGTGGATTGCCCAGTACTTCCCTTTGGTGGGAGTTTCCAGGCGCATGCACAGTTCACTGTGACCATTTGCAGGTGAGGAATGTTGGGACTTGTAGTTTTTAGCGAGTTTTTAATGAGTTTTACCTTGTCCTTCCTGACTTAGTGAGGTCAGGCATTGGCTTGCTTGCTACTGGATAACCATGAAAACTGATACTACCTGTCTCATGGGTCGGGCCGTCGGCGACTCAACTGGCAACCCCGCCCTTCTGAAGGTGTGGAGGGTGAAACTGGGCATCCTGGCAGAACTAAAAACAATATCTGTCACAGGTCTGTGGTGGACCACTCCCAGTTACACGCGGTGAGACTGGACATCCTGGCAGATAAGCACATCTGTCGCAAGGTCTGTGGTGGCCTTTTGCCAGTTGGTGCATCGTGACATGCATTACACAAAGCGCAGAGATAAACAAACCTATCATCTGGTCACTGCAACAGATACTGGAGTCAGTTTGTCTTGGCCTGTCCTTGCCACTGATAACATATCTGCCAAGAATGTGCCGCTAGTCCATCAAAAGCTAGCGGTACTCAAACACTTTGCAAGCAGTTTCATGAAATGGTCGGTCAGAGAGCAACTCATACCGGCTTGGACGTCACCCGGGTTAACAAGGTCAGGAGTTCCGGGCAGAGGAAGGCGAAGGACAGAGCTGCGTGGAGGAATCTGATCAGACCTAAATGAAATAGTTATTGTCGCCCCCGACAGACTGCTATGATGATGATGGTAATGATGACCTCGTCCTTCCTCTGCAAAACTAAACAGCAAAACCAGTGTGAAAACAATCAATGTAATGAACAATTGTGTAGTTGCTGAATATGTGTTTTTTTTCAGTAACCACTAACACAGCTCCACATGCTGTAAAAAAAAAAACATGCTGTGTTGTGCTGTAAAAAAGTCGCATTGCCACTTCTTGTGGCCCGGCATACAATGATACAAGCCTTTAGTTGCACTTAATTTTGACTAGGCGAGCTGAAAAGCTGGTAACAGACGGACAGATAAAACCAAACAAACATACACACAAACTGACTGATTACCGTATGCCTCCATTTTCACCAAGGCATAATTACACAAGATCAGGAAGGAACTGAGCAACAGACCAACTATAGTTCTAGTAATGAAGACTTGAGGCTGCCTCCAAAAGGAATCATTCAACACTGCACTTTGAGAAATTAACCCTGATGGACCCCTCGGTCATTTTTATTTAAATTTGGTGATCATTTTGGCTGCGTTACAGCTTATGACATGAATTTCTGCAAGAATGTTTCTTTTTCAACATATTCTTTTATTCTAATGTCAGTTACTCTTGCAAGTCTATTATACACTGCAGAGAATTTTTGCACCCTTTGGGCACCCTCAAGTCAAAAATGTACATGTAAAAAAAACTGCTATAAAATCATCAGACATCAATATTTTTTCTGCATAAATCTCTTAAACCACTTCAGCTCTGCTCAAAACTACCACAAGTTCAATCTTAGAATTTTAACCCTTTAAATACCAGTTTTAATAGATGGGCCGTATTACAACGACGGGGTCGGTTGATCAGTTGTCAGTGACGCAGAACACGTTTATGGGCGTTTCCAAATTCATTTCCTTATCACAATGGTGTAAAAACAAACTTTCTACCGGTGCATGACGCAAAGAGGCTGGTCTAATCATTCATAAGTGTGTTTTGGATAATCCAATCCAAAGTGCTCCTTTGCATCCCTTTAATCCAAAGAGGCGCATTATCTAAAGTGAACTGTGATCATAACAGTTTAAGACGGGTTTTGCGCTGACCAAAGACCGTGTGTGTGAGCCAAAATGCACACGATAGAAATGCTGCTTGGTAATAGGGAAGACATCAACCACAGTTGATGCCCAGTTAGTTATGTTAGAAAGAACAAATGGTGAAGAATGTGCTGAAAAATCAGCTGAATGGTTTAATGTAATGTGCACAGATGCAACACAGACATGAATGGACTTGGCACTTGAGGAAAAGAAAATGATGCCTGTGCAAACTTTTAGAAACTGTCATTAATGATGGCGTGAAAGTTGCTCCCAGCTGTGGGGAGATGGAGGGCTCCTTCTCCTGTTCTTTGGCTGACCGAGGGTCTCCCTCTATCCATCCTGGGTAGGAGGGAAGGAGGCGATCTGCCATGGCTTCCCGTCCACCTCTGGCCCCTGTCGTGAAGTGAGCCCGATCTTGGCAGCCTCTGCCGGAGGCTGACGGGTGGCTGTTGGGGAGCTTGCAGGGCTGGAAACCCGGGGTGCGTGGCAGATGTGGACGCATCTCCTGTCTCTCTGGGGAGTTACAGTGAAAAGTAAAATGCTGCAGACTCCTTGTTCATTCATTTATTCCCTTAAAAATAAACACATTAATGCCCAATAAATCTGTGATGAAAACAAAAATCCCCCCTCCCACCGCGCATCACATTGGAACACACTGGCACACATGCTCCCTATTCATTCATTCATTCCCCTAAAAAATCCTACATTAATGCCTAATCTATAGACTCCAATGGTAAGCCCGCAATTAAAATGAGAGTGTGGATGAATGAATGAATGAATGAATGAATCTTTATTTCGGATAGATTAAAAGTAAAGATTAAAAGAAAGGAACAGAATAATATAACAAAGGGGAAAAAAGTCTAACAAGGTCAAATTAAACAATAACTCCTCGGATTATACAATTCAACATAAGTTATCTGAAATGAGTGATGGCTGAAGCTGCAGCTTATATTGCCCACCCATGTTCCATCTAAGAATTCAAAAAGAAAATAAAAGTTATTACAAATCAGAACAAAGCTAAGACAAAACGTGACAAAAAACTAAGTAACAGCACAACACAGACTGGATATGATAATTCATATGTGATTTTACATATCATTTTGTATATATGTTTGAAGTATTTCTTCCTTTAGTTTTTGCTTAAATTGTCCAAGCATTGTACATGATTTTAATTCAGGTCCAAAAGCGTTCCACAGTCTGACTCCTTGCACTGAGACACAGTGTTGCTTGGTGGTAGTTCTGACTGAAGGTTTTTGAAATATACATGTTCCTCTGAAATGATATTGTTTCTCCCTTATTTGGAACAGCTTTTGGATATTTGCGAGCAGTGATAGAATCTTCACTTTAAACATTATTACTGCAGTTTTAAAGTCAACCAGATCTTTCAACTTGAGAGCTTTTAATTTAAGAAAAAGTGGGTTTGTTGGTTCCCTGTAAGCAGCTTTGTTTATTATTCTAATAGCTCTCTTCTGAAGCATAAAGACTGGATATATGTTTGTTTTATATGTATTTCCCCATACTTCAGGACAATATGTCATGTTTGGGAGTATTAATGAATGATCCAAGGTATATAGTGTGGGTTGATTCAGCAAATATTTCACTCTGTGTAATATTGCGATTGATTTGGATATTTTACCTTTAATATAATGAATATGTGACTTCCAACAGTTTATGAATACCCTTTCAATCTCTACACCATTTACACTGAGTTTAGATACTGAGTTGTTGTGATGGTTGTTAAAAATTATAAACTTTGTCTTACTTAAATTGAGCATTTATTTGTTTGAATCAAACCACAGTTTAAGCTTTCCTAATTCCTTTCCGAGTGTATCCAAAAGTTGTTCCAAATTGCTTCCACTGCATAATAAATTAGTATCATCTGCAAACAATATTAAATCAATTTTTTTCCAAAACTTTACATATATCATTTATATACATATTGAATAACAATGGCCCCAAAACTGAACCCTGTGGGACTCCACAAGTAACCTTCAGCAACTGTGAGTTTTTGCTACCAACACATACGTACTGATATCTGTTCTTTAAGTAACTACATAATCAGGGCAGTGCTACCCCCCTAATGCCATAGTTTTGTAGTTTCTTTAATAATAAATTATGGTCCACTGTATCAAACGCTTTTTTTTTAAGATCCAGGAATACCCCAACTGAATACTCTTTATTTTCAACAGCAGTTGATATTTTTTCTATAAATTCCATTAGAGCAAATGCAGTTGTCCTCTTGTGTCTGAACCCATATTGCTGCTCACACAATAAATTATTCTTCATTATGAAGTTGTCAGTTCTCTCACAGAATATTTTTTCAAGTATCTTGGAAAATCGCAGCAATAGTGAAATAGGTCTATACAGACGTGGACAAAATTGTCAACAGAATTATTTTAAATTCAGGTTCAACAGAATTATTTTAAAAAACAAACTCATGAAACAGGCCTGGACAAAATTGATGGCACCCCTAGAAAAGATTGAAAATAATGTGACCATAGGGACATGTTCAACCAAGATGTGTCCTCTGATTAACATCACAGGTGTCTACAAACTTGTAATCAGTCAGTCGGCCTATTTAAAGGGTGACAAGTAGTCACTGTGCTGTTTGTTGACATGGTGTGTACCACGCTAAACATGGACCAGAGGAAGCAAAGGAGAGAGTTGTCTCAGGAGATTAGAAAGAAAATTATAGACAAGCATGTTAAAGGTAAAGGCTATAAGACCATCTCCAAGCAGCTTGATGTTCCTGTGACTACAGTTGCACATATTATTCAGAAATTTAAGATCCACGGGACTGTAGCCACCCTCCCTGAACGTGGCCGCAGGAAGAGATGGATAATATGAATGGTAACAAAAGAGCCCAGAACAACCTCTAAACACATTCATGGTGAACTCCAAGGTCAAGGTACATCAGTGTCAGATCGCACCATCTGTCGCTGTTTGAGCCAAAGTGGACTTCATGGGAGACAACCAAGGAGGACACCACTGTTGAAAACAAATCATAAAAATGCCAGACTGGAATTTGCCAAACTGCATGTTGACAAGCCACAAAGCTTCTGGGAGAATGTCCTATGGACAGACGAGACAAAACTGCAACTTTTTGGCAAGGCACATCAGCTCTATGTTCACAGACGCAAAAATGAAGCATACCAAGAAAAGAACACTGTCCTTACTGTGGAACATGGAGGAGGTTCTGTTATGTTCTGGGGCTGCTTTGCTGCATCTGGCACAGGGTGTCTTGAATCTGTGCAGGGTACAATGAAATCTCAAGACTATCAAGGTATTCTAGAGAGAAATGTGCTGCCCAATGTTGACAGCTTGGTCTCAGTTGCAGGTCATGGGTCTTGCAACAGGATAATGACCCAAAACACACAGCTAAAAACACCCAAGAATGGCTAAGAGCCAAACATTGGACTATTCTAAAGTGGCCTTCTATGAGCCCTGATCTAAATCCTATTGAACATCTGTGGAAGGAGCTGAAACATGCCGTCTAGAGAAGGCACCCTTCAAACCTGAGACAACTGGAGCAGTTTGGTCATGAGGAGTGGGCCAAAATACCTGCTGAGAGGTGCAGAAGACTCACTGACAGTTACAGAAATCGTTTGATTGCAGTGATTGCCTCAAAAGGTTGTGCAACAAAATATTAAGTTAAGGGTACCATCATTTTTGTCCAGGCCTGTTTCATGAGTTTGTTTTTTAACATAATTCTGTTGAACCACAATTCAAAAGCATTGCCTGATTTTCATTGGTTAATTTTCATAGAATTTTTATTTATTACCACTTTTGTCAGATTCAAGTTATTTCTGTGACCATTGTGGGTTTTTCTTTCATTAACAGAGGGGTACCAACAATTTTGTCCATGTCTGTAGTTTGAAAATTCCCCTCTGTCACCCGTCTTGTATATTGGAATTACTTTAGCTATTTTCATTGCATTGGGAAATATAAAACTGTTTGGGGAGACAGGTTACAAATATACGTCAGTGGCTTCACTAAGCATTCAATGATAGTTTTGACTAAAAGCATGTCAATACCATCGCAATCCGTAGATGTTTTACTTTTAAATGATTTAACAATTTCAATGACCTCTCTCTCGTCTGTGTTCTTTATGAAAATGGAGTCTTTTATAAGATAAGATAAGATAAGCCTTTATTAGTCCCACAATGGGGAAATTCCAGGATTGCAACAGCACAGGGATAGCAACACTCAGAGCAACAATCAGAAGGCAAGAGAAAAAACAAGAGCAGCGAGTATACATATGTACATATAAATATAAAAATATATATATGTTTTGTCGGCCTCCGTCGGTCTATGATGACCATGGAAGAGAATCCTAAACGTCTACTCTGCTGGAACAGCACCGCCTGTGGCTGAACAGGCCGATGTGCGAATGACAGTCCCTGTCACACAGGTCACACTTGTGGGTGGTCTCCGTGCTGCTGGGTCTGTGGCGGTTCTTCCTGCGGGTCCTTTTTTCATCTGCTGCAGCAGTCAGTCTCTCTTCACCCGCCTTGAGCTGTCTGGTCAGGGTGCCTCTCCATTTGGAGCGGTCCGTTGCAAGGTCCTCCCAGCGCTCTGTGTTGATATCCAGGGCCTTCATGTCTCTCTTGCAGATGTCTCTAAAGCGCAGCTGTGGGCGGCCAACGTCTCTCCTGCCAGTTGTCAGTTCTCCATAGAGGATGTCTTTGGGGATTCTGCCATCCTCCATACGGTGAACGTGGCCTAGCCAGCGGAGCCTGCGCTGCCTGAGTAGAGTGAACATGGAGGGAAGGCCGGCGTGGGACAGAACTTCTGTGTTGGGCACTTTGTCCTGCCAGGATATGTCCAGGATGTGGCGAATGCAGCGCAAGTGGAAGGAGTTCAGTCTCTTTTCCTGCCGGGCGTATGTTGTCCACGTCTCACTCCCATAGAGCAGTGTGCTGATGACGCAGGCGTTGTACACTGCCATCTTCGTCTTGACAGAGAGTTTGGGATTCTCCCACACTCGTGTGGTGAGGCGAGCGAGTGTGAACGCTGATTTTCCAATCCTCTTGTTGATCTCTGTATCAAGGGAGAGGTTGTTGCTGATCGTGGACCCCAGGTACGTGAACTGATTCACGACCTCCAGCTTGTAGTCATCAATGGTGATGGTTGGTGGTGCTTCCATGCCTTGCGCCAAGACGTTAGTCTTCTTCAGGCTGATGGTAAGCCCGAAGTCCTTGCATGCCTGGGAGAAGCGGTCCATCAGGGTCTGAAGCTCCTGCTGTGTGTGGGTTGCGACTGCAGCGTCGTCTGCGAACAGCATGTCTCTGATTAGAGCCTCGCGTACTTTGGTTCTGGCTTTCAGGCAGGCGAGGTTGAAAAGCCTGCCGTCAGATCTTGTGTGCAGGTAGATTCCCTCTGTTGCTGTGCTGAAGGCATGCCTCAGGAGCATAGCAAAGAAAATCCCAAAGAGGGTTGGCGCAAGTACACAGCCCTGTTTCACTCCGCTGCGTATGTTGAATGGCTCTGAGACGTTGCCATCGTGCTGCACTATCCCCTGCATGTTGGTGTGAAACGATTCGATGAGGCTTTGCAACTTTGGTGGGCATCCTATCTTTGGCAGGATCTTGAAAAGGCCCTCTCTGCTGACCAGATCGAACGCTTTGGTGAGGTCGATGAAGGCGACGTACAGAGGCATGTTCTGTTCTCTGCATTTCTCCTGGAGTTGGCGGATGGAGAATATCGTGTCTACCGTCGATCGCTCAGCGCGGAAGCCACACTGAGACTCAGGGTAGACACGTTCGGCAAGCTTCTGTAGACGAACGAGAACAACTCGTGCGTAGACTTTGCCAACAACGCTGAGGAGGGAAATGCCCCTGTAGTTGTTGCAGTCGCTTCTCTCCCCTTTGTTTTTGTAGAGGGTGATGATCTTGGCGTCCCTCATGTCCTGTGGTACGGCACCTTCCTTCCAGCACTGGCAGAGGACGTCATGCAATGGCAGCAGTAGGGCGGTCTTGCAGTGCTTGATCAGGTCAGGGGGTATGCCGTCGTTGCCGGGTGCCTTGCCAGCGGCCAAGCTATCAATGGCCTTACTGAGTTTGTCGATGGTTGGCTCGGCGTCAAGTTCGTCCATGCATGGCAGGCAGTCGATGGCATCAAGGGCTGACGGTGTCACGGTGTTCTGTCTAGAGTAAAGGTCGGAGTAGTGTTCCACCCATCTCTCCATCTGCTTGTTCTTCTCTGTGATCATCTCCCCAGTGGAAGATTTGAGGGGGGCCGTCTTGCTCTGAGCCGGACCAAGTGCTTTCTTGATGCCATCGTACATACCACGGATGTTCCCTGTTATGGCAGCGGTTTGAATGTCTTGGCTGAGCTGAGTCCAGTACTCGTTGGCACAGCGCCGAGCAGTCTGCTGAACTTTGCTTCTCGCAGCCCTGAGAATCTGGAGATTCTTCTCGTTTGGGTACTTCTTGTACTCAGCAAGTGCTGAGCGCTTGGCTTCAATGACGGGGGTCATCTCGGTCAACTTGGCATCAAACCAGTCCTGTGACTTCGAGGTCTTCCTCCCAAAGGTAGCCAAGGCTGTGCGGTAGATGGTGTTTCGCAGCTCTTCCCACTTCTGCTTTGCAGATTCTCCTCCTTGTGGTACACCAAGTTCCTTCTCAAAGGTGGAGGCAAACTGCTCAACAAGTTCTGGTTGGGCCATCTTGCTGGTGTCAATCCGTGCCTTTCCAGGTTGTCTAGCACGATGGAATTTCTTCAGCTGCAGCTTGACCTTGCAACACACCAATGAATGGTCTGTGTCGCAATCTGCACTCTGGAACAAACGGGTGATTAGCACGTTCTTCAGTGAGGTGCGCCTGGTCAGGATCAAGTCTAGCTGGTGCCAGTGCTTTGAGCGCGGATGTTGCCAGGAAACCTTGTGTTGGGGCTTGGTCTTGAAGAACGAGTTTGTGATGCACAGATCGTGATATGTGCAGAACTTGAGCAGCCGCTGTCCGTTGTCGTTCATTCTGCCCACGCCAAAAGGTCCAAGACAGGAGGGCCAGGAGTCGTGGTCAGCACCCACTCTGGCATTGAAGTCTCCAAGGAGAATGAGTTGTTCAGAGTTGGGGATGATCCTGACAGTTGTTGCGAGATCCTCGTAGAACTCGTCTTTTGCCTCTGGTGTGGCTGTCTGTGTTGGGGCATACACACTGACGAGGGTGACTGGGCCTTCAGTGGTGTTCAGGCGGAGGGTGAGGAGTCGTGCAGAGCCAGTGCTGCCCGGTTCCACCATCTTCAGCAAAGTGTTCTTCACTGCGAAGCCCACTCCGTGTTCCCTGTGTTCGTCACTGCCCTTTCCCTGCCAGTAGAACGTGTAGTCCTTCTCTCTCAGTGTGCCTGCATCAGCTAACCGTGTTTCCTGGAGAGTGGCGATATCCACTCCCAGTCTCTTCAGCTCATTATTGATGATGGCAGTCTTCCTGGTGTCGTTGATGTCCTTGAGGTTAGCAGCGAGTCCTGTCATCATAGTGCGGACGTTCCAAGTTCCCAGTTTTAGAGTTGGTCTCTTTTGTTTTATTGTCTTGCCTGGTGCGAAGGTTCTCAGCCTGCTGTTTGGATTTCTCCTTATCCCCATGCACCCAATGAGGAAAGCAAGCTGTGGCGGGACAACACCTTATTGGCTGGGGGCTGCCCAGCTTGAGGCGGGCGGTAGCTGTCCAGTGAGATCTGATGATCCCTCCCACCGTCGGGAACAACCCCTGGCGCCACGCTCTACGCCAATTGAGCAGTGGCTTATAACCGGTAACTGTCATTCCCCGTGTTTTGTCTACGCCAAAGGCGAAGCTGGAGTGTCCTCTCCAGTGATCCGGTGTTCTACCTTCCAGCGTTGGGCGTTGGTAGGATTCAAGCCTGGGCAGGAAGATATGGAGGACAAGATGTTGCCCATGCAGCATGTCCCCCCTCTCCACGTCACTGATGAATCCAAAGGAACAGCAGGGCTGCTACAGTTTGGCACCAGCGCCGTTGCAGGAGCTGCCAGAACGATGTTGAGCACAACATAGAACTGCCTTAGGGGCTCCGACTCCGGATTTTTCCTCAGGGTTGACTCCCAAAGCCTTTCCCGTGACCGGGTATGCCGCAAGGCAGCAGAGGTTTGAAATCAGGGTTTACCTTCCCCTAGATGGGCTACCTTCCCAGGTTGACGAGCCACCATCTACCCGAAGCATCTGGTTTTAAGGCGCCAGAGATCCGCCCTCGCCCCTTCTCCTGTTAGTAAAAGCAGTTCCGCCGGGCTTAGAGACTAAACCACACGGGCAGGCTAGGAGTTGGACTTAGTTGTCAGAGGCTTTTCGAGACGCACGCCATAAGGAGCATTTTATGAGCACTGGGAGCTTAACCCCAGTGCCGCTCCTGGCTATGACAACCTTGGAACCATATATATATATACTATACTATACTATATACTATATAGTATATACTATATACTATATACTATACTATATATACTGTATATACTATATACTATATACGTATATACAGTATATATATATATATATATAGAGAGAGAGAGACACACACAGTGCGGAGCATTGTAGCTAGATGGGATAGATATATAAATATATAAACACAGTGCGGAGTATTGTAGCTAGATGGAATGAATATGTGAATATATAAACACACAGTGTGGAGCATTGTAGCTAGATGGAATAAATATGTAAACATATAAACACAGTGCGGAGCATTGTAGCTAGATGGAATAAATATATGAATATATAAACAGTGCGGAGCATTGTAGCTAGATGGAATAATATGTAGATATATAAACACACACAGTGCGGAGCATTGTAGCTAGATGGAATAAATATATGAATATATAAACACACAGTGCGGAGCATTGTAGCTAGATGGAATAAATATGTAGATATAAGGCCCCCGGTCTGGCCGGCGTGTCTCCCTCCACCCTGAGACACTGTGCGAAAGAGCTGGCTCCTGTCTTCACAGACATTTTTAACACCTCCCTTAAACTATGCCACGTGCCGACCTGCCTCAAATCCTCCACCATCATCCCTGTCCCCAAGAAGCCACGGATCACTGGACTTAACGACTACAGACCTGTAGCGCTCACCTCTGTAGTCATGAAGTCCTTTGAGCGCCTGGTCCTGCCCCACCTCAAGTCCATCACCACTCCCCTCCTGGACCCGCTGCAGTTTGCCTACCGAGCTAACAGGTCTGTAGACGACGCAGTCAACCTGGGACTAAACCAAACCAGGGAAATGGTTTACTTGAAGAGTTTCAATCTGGGTTTAGAATCCATCATAGTACTGAAACAGCCTTAGCGAAGGTCACTAACGACCTCCTCATTGCATCTGATAATGGACTAGTTTCTGTACTTGTCCTTTTAGACCTTAGTGCAGCTTTTGATACTATCGATCATAATATTCTACTTGATAGATTAGAACACTATGTTGGACTTAATGGAACTTCGTTGCAGTGGTTTAGATCTTATATATCTGATAGGTTCCAGTTTGTTCATGTAAATAATGAGTTTTCTTTCAACTCAAAGCTTAGTCATGGAGTTCCACAGGGATCTGTGCTAGGCCCTACTCTTTTTAGTTTATATATGCTTCCGTTAGGCAACATTATTAGAAAGCACTGTATACATTTTCATTGTTATGCAGATGACACACAATTATACCTGTCAATGAAGCCAGATGATAGTAATCAATTAGCCAAGTTAGAAGCCTGTCTTAAGGAAATCAAAGCTTGGATGACTTGTAATTTCCTGCTATTAAATTCAGATAAGACTGAAGTCATTCTTGTTGGTCCAAAAAACCTTAGAAATTCCTTTCCAAATCAAACTTTCAGTTTGGATGCAGTTACTCTTTCTCTTAATAGCTCTGTGAGGAACCTTGGAGTTATTTTTGATCAGGATTTGTCCTTCAATTCACATATTAAATTTGTTTCTAAGACTGCCTTCTATCATTTGCGTAATATTGCCAAGATTAGGAGCATCTTCTCTCAGAGTGATGCTGAGAAGCTGATCCACGCTTTTGTTAGCTCGAGATTAGATTATTGTAATTCTTTATTGTCAGGCTGTCCTAAAACATCTTTAAAAAGTCTTCAGCTGATCCAAAATGCTGCAGCAAGAGTTTTAACAGGTACTAGAAAGAGAGATCATATCTCTCCGGTTCTGGCCTCCCTTCATTGGCTTCCCATAGAATTTAGAATTAAGTTTAAAATCCTTCTTCTTACTTACAAAGCTCTAAACAATCAGGCTCCTTTTTATTTAAAAGATCTGATACTACCGTATTATCCTAACAGAGCACTACGCTCCCAAAATGCAGGATTACTTGTTATACCTAGAATCTCCAAAAGTACAATGGGAGGCAGAGCCTTCAGTTATCAAGCTCCTCTCCTGTGGAATCAGCTGCCAATCTGGATTCGGGAGTCAGACTCGATCTCTGTTTTTAAGAATAGGGCTAAAACCTACCTTTTTGATATAGCCTACAATTAGGGAGGGATCATGTGTTTCTGAACCCTCCCTTAGTTATGCTGCTAATAGGTTTAGTCAGCCGGGGGACCTCCAGTAATGCACTGGGCCTCACTCCTTTCCTCACTCTCTATGAAATATTTTTTTTTTGCTGGTCATTAACATTTGTTTGTTCTCTCCCATAGATTGAGTCCCCATCGTGCTGTTTGCTCTCTACATGTCTGTTCTTTTCTTCTTCTCTATCCCCTCACCCCCCCAGCCAGTCGCAGCAGATGACTGCCCCTCCCTGAGCCTGGTTCTGCTGGAGGTTTCTTCCTGTTAAAAGGGAGTTTTTCCTCTCCACCGTCGCCAAGTGCTTGCTCACAGGGGATCGCCTGATTGCTGGGGTCTTTCTGCAACTGTGGGGGTCCCCCCCTACAGTTGATAGTGCTATGAGATGACTGTTGTTGTGAAATGGCGCTATATAAATAAAGTTGAATTGAATTGAATTGAATTGAACCTGGCCCTCCACTCCATCCTGCAGCACCTGGACTCCCCGGGAACCTACGCCAGGATCCTGTTTGTAGACTTCAGCTCTGCATTCAACACCATCCGCCCCGCTCTGCTCCGGGACAAGCTGTCCCTGCTCAACGTGCCTGACTCCCTCTGCAGGTGGGTCACCGACTTCCTGACGGACCGGAGGCAGCATGTGCGGCTGGGAAAGACTGTCTCAGACTCTGTTAGCATCAGCACCGGATCACCCCAGGGCTGTGTACTTTCCCCCCTACTCTTCTCCCTTTATACCAACTCCTGCACCTCCAGCCACCAGTCTGTCAAGCTGATCAAGTTTGCGGACGACACCACCCTCATCGGGCTCATCTCCAACGGCGACGAGTCCGCCTACAGGAGAGAGGTGGCCCAGCTGGCGTCCTGGTGCAACAACAACAACCTGCAGCTGAACGCTCTGAAGACAGTGGAGATGATTGTGGACTTCAGGAAAGTCACAACCCCTCTGCCCCCCATCACCCTCACAGGCTCTCCCATCACCACTGCTGATTCCTTCCGCTTCCTAGGCACCACCATCACCAGGGACCTCAAGTGTGAGCCGACCATCAGCTCCCTCATCAAAAAGGCCCAGCAGAGGATGTTCTTCCTGCGGCAGCTGAGGAAGCTCAAGCTACCCACCAAAATGTTAGTGCAGTTCTACACAGCCATCATTGAGTCCATCCTCACCACCTCCATAACCGTGTGGTACACAGGAGCCACTGCCAGGGACAGACTAAGGCTGCAGCGCGTCGTGCGCACTGCTGAGAAGGTGATCGGCTGCAAGCTCCCATCTCTCCAGGATCTGTACATCTCCAGGACCCGGAGGCGTGCTGGCCGGATCATAGCCGATCCTTCTCACCCTGGTCACGTACTGTTTGCCCCTCTCCCTCAGGTAGAAGACTTCGGTCCATTCAGACTAAAACCTCCCGTCACATGAACAGCTTCTTCCCCTCTGCCATCAGACTGCTGAACACTAAGTGACTTATTGACTCTCGTGCACTATGTACAGCAGCTCAACCAGACTCATGTCAATCATCACTGTTTTCTTTTTGCATTACCGACTGCACTATATGGTTCTCCACAATATCTGCTGCTCGCTAATATATTTAAAACTGCTGACTAGTATTACTCACTTATTCTACACTTTATTGCATGTATAGTTTATTTCTTTTATTTTATCATGTTTAATGTTGCAGCATTGCACCGAGACAAATTCCTAGTTTGTGTACTACATGAACAATGGCAATAAATCTGATTCTGATTCTGATTCTGATATATAAACACACACAGTGCGGAGCATTGTGTGTGTTTATAGCAATGTTTTTGCTTATTGTATCACCTGTAGGTGCCGTAATAGGTATTTCTCGAGCCAAATTAGGACCAATGTTAACAAAAAAAGTTATTAAATTCATCTGCAGGTGAGACTGCATTCACACTCTGAGTCGTTTTTTTCTTTGAAAGATTGGTTGGGTAGCTTGTACTTCTGTTTTTATTTCCAAGAATATTGTTAAGTATTG
Source organism: Pholidichthys leucotaenia (assembly GCA_020510985.1). Taxonomy (NCBI): domain Eukaryota; kingdom Metazoa; phylum Chordata; class Actinopteri; order Cichliformes; family Pholidichthyidae; genus Pholidichthys; species Pholidichthys leucotaenia. Next base: position 21,635,329 of record CM035842.1, on the reverse strand, counting down.
CCCATGTATTTTTAATGTTATCTCTGTTTTTCTCCAGTTCTTTACTGTAATAGTCTCTTCTACTACATGTCATTATATATATTAACGTATTTTTGTATTTTTATTTTATTTATTTTTTTGTATGGGTTCCAAGGTTGTCATAGCCAGGAGCGGCACTGGGGTTAAGCTCCCAGTGCTCATAAAATGCTCCTTACGGCGTGCGTCTCAAAAAGCCTTTGACAACTAAGTCCAACTCCTAGCCTGTCCATGTGGTTTAGTCTCTAAGCCCGGCGGAACTGCTTTTACTAATAGGAGAAGGGGCGAGGGCGGATCTCTGGCGCCTTAAAACCAGATGCTTCGGGTGATGGTGGCTCGTCAACCTGGGAAGGTAGCCCATCTAGGGGAAGGTAAACCCTGATTTCAAACCTCCGCTGCCTTGCGGCACACCCGGTCAAGGGAAAGGCTTTGGGAGTCAACCCTGAGGAAAAATCCATGGTCGGAGCCCCTAAGGCAGTTCTCTGTTGTGCTCAACATCGTTCTGGCAGCTCCTGCGACGGCGCTGGTGCCAAACTATAGCAGCCCTGCTGTTCCTTTGGATTCATCAGTGACGTGGAGAGGGGGGACATGCTGCATGGGTAACATCTTGTCCTCCATATCTTCCTACCCAGGCTTGAATCCTACCAACGCCCAACGCTGGAAGGTAGAACACCGGTGCGCATCGGCCTGTTCAGCCACAGGCGGTGCTGTTCCAGCAGAGTAGACATTTAGGATTCTCTTCCATGGTCATCATAGACCGACGGAGGCCGACGACATTTTTGTATGTCTTATACCGCTGCTCTGCTTCTTTTGTCCTTTTCTTTAGAATAGCTTTATATAATGAATTTCTTATTACACGCTTCTTGTAATCCTTTGGTTAAACATGGTTTGTCAGCAAATTTCTGTTTAAGCTTTTTCTTTACTAATGGACATTTTTTTTCATAAAGAGTGGTTACAATGTTCATGAATGTGTCATAGGCTTCATTTACATCTGATACATAGACTTTTGTCCATTCTTGCTTCAGCAGGTCTTTTTTAAAAGAACTCATTGCATTTTGTGATTTGTATCTGAAAGATTTTAAAAAAATTTTCTGTATTGGCTCCCTTGTGGCCATGGATAAGTGCAAAGACTGGCAAATGGTCACTTATGTCATTTATCAATAATCCACTTTCTATTTTCTTACCAATAATATTAACAAACCGTGGGCTGCACGGTGACGCAGTGGTTTAGCACTGTGGCAGCACAGTTTTACCCTCGGCCGGGGGATCGCGGGGATCATGAGATCGTGGGTTCGATCCCAGCCCCCGACCAACAGTGAGCTGTGTGGAGTTTGCATGTTCTCCCCGTGTTGCGTGGGTTTACTCCGGGATTTCTCCGGTTTCCTCCCGCATATCAAAAACATGTAGGTTTAGGGTGCTCACGCACGCAGCGACCAGCAGCCGGTGGCTTGTCACCAGACTGCAAACCAAGTCTACCTACGGGTACAAATAAGTAACAAAAAAAAAAACAAAAAAAAAACAGGTTATCAATAAGTGTAGCAGTGTGAACTGTGATTCTACTGGGATGTGTTATTGTGGGATATAGACTCATACTGTACATAGAATTCATGAACTCTGTAATTACTTTTTGTTGAAATGGATTTAGTAAATCAATATTGAAGTCTCCACAGATTACAAGCATTTTCTTATTAGTTATATTATTGTACAGCTCGACTAACTTATCTCTGAATGTCTCAACGCAAGTTCCCGGCATTCTATATATACAACTTCTAATTAGATTTTTTGTTTTATCTTGGTTAATCTCAACAGTAACACATTCCAGAATCCCTGGTAGTGCAAAGGACATTCTATTTACAAGTTTACACCTACTGTATACAGGTCATCAATATACAGTGCAACACCACCACCCTTTTTTTGAGCTCTATTAATATAAAACATTTGATATTCCTCTATTGCCATCAGAGAAGCCTGATTTTCATTAAGCCAAGTTTCAGAGACTGTGATAGCTGTACATTTTTTATCTAGCTGTTTTAAATAGTCCTGAATCTGTGGAAAGTTTTTGTTAAGACCTCTGCTGTTGAAGTGTATTATTGATAGTTTACCATCTAATTGCACTTGACTTTTGAATTGCTTTTCAGTGTAATAGTCACAGTAATTATGAATATTATTGAAGAAGTAGTTATCAGGATCAATATCATTCTCCATCTCTTGTAGTTTTTGTTCAGCATAATGGCATATTTTCAGAGTCTGAGTTTCCTCACTCTCTGTCAAATGACTTCCTCCAACTGGGGATGATTGATGTCTACTAAAGTCAGTCATAAGTTTTTTGTTTTATTTTGTTTTTTAAAGTACATTGACATGGTATGTCACAAAAGAACTGTTCTTGCCGTGTGTATGGATATGGATTATCTTAGTCTCTTAATTTTCTTAATCAGTGTTCATCTATATTTATTTACTGTAAGTCACTGAGATCTCTTATTATGATGGCCTTTGCTTCCTCAGGTGTTCCATTTAGTTTGAGCCAATCTCTACAGTTTCTTGTCCATGTTGCTTGTATCTCGTTTTGTATTTTCAGCATCCGTGCTTGCCGTGCTATTTCAGCATTAGTCTTTGTTAAATGTTCATTTAGGTAAACTTCTGTTCCCCGTAGCTTTCTGGCCTGCCTCAGTATGTCATTCTTTACTCTTCTGTTCACAAAGCGCATCACAATTGATTTCTTTGTTTTATTATCCTTTCTGGGTAAAGCATGACAGGCTGAAATTGCATTTACTTCAACCTTTATGTTTCTGCTTTCAAGGAACTAAAGCACCTGGTTTTCCAGGGAGACTGATTCACTTTGGGGAGCCTCCTCACCTCTCATTCCTGCTGTAGCATTGGCATATAATTGGTATTTAATGTCTAGTCCACTAATAATTAAATCATCCATACATGGCTGCACGGTGGCGCAGTGGTTTAGCACTGTGGCAGCACAGTTTTACCCTCGGCCGGGGGACCGCGGGGATCATGAGATCGTGGGTTCGATCCCAGCCCCCGACCAACAGTGAATTGTATGGAGTTTGCATGTTCTCCCCGTGTTGCGCGGGTTTACTCCGGGATTTCTCCGGTTTCCTCCCGCAAACCAAAAACATGTAGGTTTAGGGCGCTTGCGCACGCAGCGACCAGCAGCCGGTGGCTTGTCACCAGACTGCAAACCAAGTCTACCTACGGGTACAAATAAGTAACAAAAAAAAAAAAAAAAAATCCATACGAGAATATTGTTCAAGATCCTCGATGCGTCGCTCCAAGTCTGCAATTTTTTTGTCTCTTTCCTTAATTGTTAATTTCAATTCTTGGACTTCCTCCATTAGCCCTAATAGTTTAAACTGTTGATTGGCCACTTTGGTCAGTTCTTCTGACATGAAGCTCAGAGATTTTTTAATCTCTTCCATTTCTTCCTTCTGTGGTGGCATTTTTTACTTACCTGATGATGATAAAACAATCTCTGCTGGTGTCGCCGGTATCCGATTCAGCCGACCTCGACTCCAGCTGGGGCCTCAGGTAGCCCCTTCCGTTGCTAGTCCCACTGCTTACCGCCGCTGTAATTGAGCTCCTGATCCGGCTCCTGTTCAGCCAGGGCGCCGGCAGCTCCTCCACCGAACCCCGCCGCCCACCGCCGCTGTAGTTGAGCTCCGATCCGGCTCCTGTCCAGCTGGGGTCCCGGTAGCTCCTCCGCTGAGCCCCGCCGCCTACCGCCGTCTTCCTCAGTAGTTCCTCCGCCAAGCCCCGTTGCTGTAATTGAGCTGCGATCTGGCTCCTATCCAGCTGGGGCCCCGGCAGCTTCTCCACTGATCCCCGTTTCCTACCGTCTCCTTCCGCCGCTGTAGTTAGGCTCCGATCCGGCTCCTGTCCAGCTGTGGCCTCGGCTAGTTCCTCCGCCAAGCCCCAATCACAAGATTCTAAGAATCTGTGCGGGAGGGCTCAGCCGTCATCTACCGGGCCGATGCCAAGTCAGTGAAACAAACCGGGGACAGAGTCGCTCCTTTGTATCGGTGTTAGCTGCAACAGCATTAGCTTAGCACCTTAGCTTAGCACATCCCACGGCTCCTTCCGTTCATCCTTCTCTCCAGCAGACCGACCAAAAAACTAGTGTGTGATCATCATGTAATTGAATTGACGGGCAATTATGACGATAGATAGATAGATGGATGGATAGATGATAGATAGATAGATCTTTATTGCTGCTATATAACATTGCCATATACTGTATATGATACATTGTTATCAAGATCCTGCAATATGTTGAGGACCATGATATATGCTGCCATATATTTCAAGTTCCCATTTCCCATTTGTATCATCCAGCTCCTGGCTAGATCTCACAAATCACTCCTTTCTTGTGCCAATTTACAGCAACATGTAAGATTTTCACATTAAAATAGTGTTTGACAGAAACTGGAAGCCTGCCTTAAGTTACTTCCCCTCACCGTACTGTTGGGTGTGAAGTCAACCCAGTCGGTGCCCACAATCCTGCACAGGACAGCAATCCTAGCCATTAGCATGAAAGCTAACTTTCATGCTAATGAAAGTTTCACCACCATGATTACTTCTTCCCCTTTGACATTGTCTTATCTGGCTGGAAAGCCTTCACTTGGAACCAGGGATCAGTGAGGCCTGTTAGCATAAATGCTTGTCTGAAACACATTTGGTTTCACTGGACAGTACAGTGGGTGATTGGTGGATCTATAACATCACTCTATGAATTCAAGAAATATCTGTGCGTGCGTCTGTCTGTGTGTCACGATCATAGGACATCATAGGACGGCCTATGATGTTTGAGATGAGACGAGAGATGAGATGATGAGATGTCTTATGATCTCAGGCTACATAGGACTCGCGATGCTGTCATATAGACAATAGGACTGGCTACCTATGATGTAGTGTCCTATGATGCCTGCCTTCTTCTTCTTTTAGATTTCATTGGCGGTTGGCAACCAGCTTATAGGTGCATTACCGTCACTGACTTGATTATCATCACTCTATATCTTCTTCTTCTATATCTTCTTCTTCTTTTAGATTTGATTGGCAGTTGGCAACCAGCTTACAGGTGCATTACCGCCACTGACTTGATTATGATCACTCTATATCTTTGTATAAGGTGTTCTTATAAGGAGTTCTGAACAACTCCTTATGTGTGAAAAAATTATCCGTCCTTGAGCTGTGTCCTCGGGGACGTCAGCAGCCATGCCGGCCAGCCAGCCGGCCAGCCTACTATGATGCCTGCCTTGATATCTTTATGATGTCAAATAGACCATCACTCACCAAAGAAGAGATACTCATCACCCGATTACGAATAGGACACAGCACTTTAAACCACACCCATGGCACATATATTGTATAAAGAGTGTGGCGGACACATAGAAAGAAAGTGAAGTATGTGGCGGTAATGCACCTGTAAGCTGGTTGCCAACCACCAATCAAATCCAAAAGAAGAAGAAGAAGAACCACACCCACAATTCAAAAGCACATAAACTGTGGAATTGGAGTTGCCAGAAACAGGAAAGAAGAGATACTCATCTCCCGATTAAGAATAGGACACACTAATTTAAACCAGATGCTACATAAATGGAGAGCAATAGAGAGAAGAGAACTGCTGCACGTCAGGAAAGATCCCGTGAAGATGACACAGTTGAGGTTCGAGCAATATGTCGCAGGCATGACTGTGAACAGCACACCCGTCTGAGACAGGAGGAGACCCTTCACCAGCATAGGGTCCGACAGACAAGGGATGCACAGACAGACAGGAAACGTGTGGCAGTGCACAATACACGTGCTGAATCACTTGAAGCCCGAAATGCCTGCAAAGCGAGCAATGCTGCACGCCAGGCAAGGCACAGACAAACTGAGACCAAGAAGATGCGGAATAGTCGGCTGGCCGCCAACGCTGCACACCAGGCAAGGCACAGAGAAGCTGAGACCGAATAGGACACACTACTTTAAACCACACCCATTCAAAGCAGTAAATCTGTAAATCTCACTCAGTAAGGCAGAAGGCACTCTATAAATTCAAGAAATCTCTGTCAGTGTGTCAGTCTGTCACCCGATTAAGAATAGGACACACTACTTTAAATCACACCCATCTGAAGCAGTACCCATGAAGAATGCCAGTCTACACGACAAATGTGTAAAATTCCAAGCAAAGCGCTGATTTTCTCCAGGTGCTCCGATTTCTGGGTTTCGACGGGCATGCACGGGTCTTCCTGAACAGGGTCAAAAGCCTCTTTTTGCTCAGATCTATTTTCATGATCCTGTCCATGAACTGGAATTACAACGCACCTATCCCTCAACCAGTGGTCTGAACGAAGAAGAGGGACAAGAAGACCCATCTGATGGAGAGCAATAGAGTGAGGAGAACTGCTGCACGCCAGAAAAGATGCCGTGAACATGAAACACCTTAGGTTCCAGCAGTACGCCGCAGGCATGACTGTGAACAACACAGCCGTCTGAGACAGGAGGAGACCCTTCGGCAACAGGCATGCAGAAATACTTGCTTATACTTGGTTTCTATGGGCATGGACGGGTATGCACAGGTATGTACTAGTCTTTTAAAAACAATGTGAATTTGTAGTTGATAACTGCAAAAAAAAAAAGGTATGATACCGCACTGTTGTGTAATATTGCTTAATAATTATGAACCTTGTCAGTAAATTATAACTGAGAAGAGAGGAGGGAAAAAAACCCCAAAACCGACCTGAAAGATTCAGTAAACCATGATGTTGATTTAAGGTGGAATTGGCCAGCCCCAGTGTATGGTCAATACAATTATGACAGTGTTATTATTATTATTATTATTATTATTATTATTATTATTATTATTATTATTATTATTATTATTATTATCAATATTATTGTTATTGAGGAGTCATATAATGTAGTCATATTGTTTTTGCTGTTGTTTCTCTGTCCGTTAATAATAATAATAGTAATAATAATAATGATAATAATAATGATGGATTGCATTTATATAGCGCCTTTCATTCAAATTTTCAGGAAAGGTGTGTAATGGCACATTGATATCAAAATGCATACCTCCGTCAAGGATTTTATCCTCTCACAGAGTGTTAGCAAGAATACTCAAAACTACTGGATGGATTTGGATGAAATTTTCACGAGACGTGGCCCTTGGCCCAAAAGATGAACTCATTAGATGTTGGAGGTGATCCGTGAGTGCATACCTCTGCCAAGGCCCTAGCTCGCAGTGTACGGATGGGTGACGAAATGGACAGACAAAGGGACAGAGGGGAGGACAAAGAAAGGGAGGGACCAAACTTCCCTCTCCCCAGCCACCACCTCCACCTCTTCCAAGGTGTTTCCAGGCCAGTTGGAATCAGTACAACCCCCCACACACACCTCCTCAGAAGCCATGCTGGAACAACACGAGGCTTTTACCAAGGACATGATGACCTCATGAACATTCATGTTGTCGACACGGTCTCAGATGCAACAGAAATCGCTGAGCTCAGCACAGAGAGATCCCCACTGTGGGGACACGCAGACGTCCACTCGTGTGGTACAGTGCACATGCATGGTGGGTTCTCCCTTTTTATTTTTCTGTCATTCTTCAACAGCCAGCCCACCCACGCACAATCTTGCATCCTCCTACGTGCTTTTGTGTTTATGTGGTCTGGCTGGTGAATGCTGAGGTCCACAGCTTCATTTCTTCCTTCACAGAGGCCTTCGCTCAGCACTTCAGCAATGCATGATCTAATTAAGCATTCTGTTAATGCAGGTTTGGTCCCCCCCCCCCCCCCCATAGCTGGACAGCTGCTTTTCTTCCACATTGTTATCCACACAAGTGCTCGCACTGCTGCAGTTGTACTGCGAATGGCAGCACTCTGTCAGCTTCACACCATGTTCTCTGGTGTTTATGAGTCAGTGCCTCTCATCCCGTTCTCTGATGGTGCGATGTCACACGCTCATCAACTGCCTTTCCTCGGTGAAGAATCTCTCACAGTAGCTTTGGCAGTACACTAGCCGACTCTGGATTGCAAATGGAGATGACAGTCGATCTGATGACAGTTTTGGAGAGCCGTGACAAGGCGATGCCTCTGGGCCCCACACTTCAGCAAGTTACCTCACACTGGAGCTGTTCTCTGATGCGCTGACAGCGCTGCTCAGCTCACAGCTGCACATCTGATGTGGCATTATGAGAAAAATCACCAGTGACACGGAGACAAGGGAGGCCACATTTTCTACATAGCCAGCCCAGGGGTCTGCAACCTGTGGCTCCTTTTACCATAGACCAGGGGTGGGCAATCATGTGCCATGGAGGGCCATTCCACTATAGATTTTCTGTTCCACCCCAGTGTTTTCAGCAGGTGCTTGCTCTGATCAGCTTCAAGGATTGCTAATAATCGAAAACACCTTGTGAAGACACTGGATGGAGTAGAAAACCTGCAGTGGAATGGCCCTCACTGCCCACCCCGGCCATAGACAATGGCTCCCATAAATTTACAAGAAAGAAATTTACGCCTCATAAATTTACAAGAAAAGAAGGTTGCTCATTAATGAGAAAAATACCCGAAAAAACAAAATGAGAATATCTGAAAATTTATGCAAAAAAAAAAAAAGTCAATTTTCTGAGAAACATATACCCACAAATTTGCAAGAAAAAGTCACAAACATTCTGGAAAAGAAATCATAAATTTACTGGAAAAAGTTCTATAAGAATGTGATAAATTTATCTAAGAAATGCTGCAGTTTTACCCATGAAAGGTAATAAATTTACAAAGGAAAATATAATAAATTCATGAGAATAGCTGAAAATTTATTTTAAAAATATTCTTTAAGGAAAACGTAATTTTATGAAGGGAGAAAGAACACAAATTGGTAAAAAAAAAATAATTCACAAATCTACACCAAAAAATCTACAATTTTATTAGAAAATGGTTGCAAATTTACTGTATATGAAAAAGGCTGTATTTTAGCTGAAAAGGGTAACAATCAGATAAGACAATTTTATGAGAAAAGCAGATTATGCCAAAAATATCGAAATATATGAAAAAACTTGTAACTTTATTGGGAAAAATGTCACAAACCTACATGGAAATTTTACTGGATAAAGGTATTAAATTTGTATAGAAAAATATGCCAAATGTAGGAAAAAAGCAAAACCTATTTATGCCAAAAATATAACAAATAATAAAAAAATAAGACAGTTTAAAACACCCACACAATTTTGCAAAAAAAAAAAAAAAAAAATACCAGAAAATGCAGCAATTTTGTGAGGAGAAAGGCAAGAAATCTATAATCTAGAAAAAGCTGCTAAATACTAAATAAATCTTTGAAACCAGAACAGGCTTTTCTTTCAACAAATAAAATATTAAATCTTCACTGAAATAATTAAATCTTTGCAAAAAATTAAAAAGGCCATTCCCCCTTGTCAGCAAAATGAGCCAAAATCCTCATCTGTTAGCCTGCCAGTCTCCATCCTTATAAAGACTGCATGGATAGTTTATAGAGGACAACTTAGAATATCAGGGAGAAGACAGCAGCAAATGTACAAAAAAGCATGAAAATTTGAGAAAAAGTTGCAAATTTATGAGCATATTGTTGTAAATTTGTGTGGGGAAAAGGTAACAATTTTATCACAAAACAAGGCAAATTTATAGGAACAAAATACTAAATTTACTACAACAGTAATAAATTTGCTAGGAAAAAGTTGCAAATTTATATCTATCTATCTATCTATAGATATAGATATATATATACACACGGGGCTTGACAATAGCTTTTTTGCTCACCAGCCACTGTGGCTAATGATTTTCCAAAGTTACTAGCCACTCAGCCTTTTCACTAGCCACAATTTTGTGGTTGGAAAATTATGTTGAATATGATCATAATATAGCAATATAAGCTGCGGCTTCAGCCATCACCCATTTCGGATAACTCACGTGGAATTGTATAGTAGAAGGAGTCTTTGTCTAATTTGACCTTGTTGTTATATTATACAGTTTCTTTTAACCTGTAATGTACTATCTGAAATAAACAAATTCATTCATTCATTCATCAAATTTGACTATTGCATGCTAAATTTTACTTGAACTAAATTTACAACCTTTTTTAAATGTAAATAACCCTTACAGATACAGTACATAGAAATAGCAAGAGAAACACTGTTTAATTATTAACAGCAGTCAATACTGTAAAGCAGCTGAGAAAAATATTTGCAACATGAGAGTGAAGTACAGGTAGATTTGGGGTCCGTCCCAATTCTCCTTTGTACCTCTTCCCCTTTGCCTACCCCCACCCCTTAGTCCTTGATATCAAAGGCCAAGGGGTAGGGGTTGAAAATGACCCCTATGAACAGGGACACCCCTTCAGGGCTGCACAGTGTCATTAGTAGTTGCTGATGGATTTAATCTAAATCTACACTCCCTGTTTTCACCAGAAAAAAAGAAGAAAACTGATGACAAAAAAGTCTCATCTTAAGGAGAAAAATGTCTCTAATTTACATGAACAATTCTAATCAGTAGAAAAAGTCAGAAATTTACTAGAAAGAAAGCTGTAAATTCAATGAAAAACTTGGACCCCCGATGGGCCGTTTCTGGCCCATGGGCCACAGGTTTGACACCCCTGGACCAGCATATTAAAAATACATAATAAGAAGTTTTACTTCCATTAAATAGTTGCAAATCACAGATATCATAGATAATCACAGATAAACAAAAGTTCACCTAAGAAGAAGCTTCATTTGCTCTTTACAGCAACATAAAGTTTAGTCACTTTTTCTCTCTGTCATACGAAAACTTAAATTTGCACAACTAACGGGCACTTCTTGTTCTAAAAATAATCATATTTAACCACAGAGATAGGAGCTGCTGTGGGGGGAGAGAACAGAGGTTATTCTCACCGCTGGGACAACGGGGGATCAGGGGCAGTTATCCTATGATCTGATCACTGAGAGCAGCTGCTGTCTGCTCATTTCTCCAGACTGGCTATAAAATGAACCAAACTGTGGAGCAGACCGTCCACGCCTTCACCTGTACCCAGCATGCTGAGCTTCTTTTCCCGCGTACCAGGGCTGCTGCTGCCGACAGTGGACCAATGACAATACACTGTGTGTGTACAGATAGTGCTCATGGGCGTTGTAGTTTCATAGTCTCACACTGCAATAGGTTTATTATTTAGATGTCGCTTGAGAAAACAACACCTGTCAAAGTGGCTAGTGAGAGTTGCTGTCTTACCTGCCACCAGTGGAATCCACCTGCCAGTGGCGGGCTGGCTCTGTATATATAAAGCTGTAACTTTCCAATAAAAATGTTAAAGGTTACCAGAAAATCCTCACTATTTGGTGAGAACACTGGACAATTTATGAGAGAAAAAAGGTCTAAAAATGTAGGAAATTGAAAAAAATATATAGTTCAGAGTCTTGGAAGTTTACCCATAATATTTTTAGGTAAATTAGGTAAAGAAAAATTTTGATTTGAAGTGTCAGTTTTTAGAACTGCTCTAAAACAGTTCTTTTCCCCCCAAAATGCATCATTTTACATGAAAGCAGAGACATATCTGTGTGGGCTTTCTGTACAGAAGCAGTGGGAGTCAAATATACAGGCAGTAATTTACTGGTAGTTGTAATATTTAGTATGTTTGTCAGGTTGTACCAACCTTCGGGTCATCAGGACATTTTCACTTTAATTTTTCTGAACATAAAGTTTCACCTCATCACAGAGGAGCTCCGAGTTTCACCTGATTACTCCCACTCCTGCTCACCTCTAGGTTTGGCTATACTTGAAGTTATTTATTTTACATTATCTAAATCAGCAAAATATTGAATGTTATGGAGCCCAGAACTACAATGTTTTTGTGTGGAGGTCCAGAGACAGTCCAGTTAATGTTTCCACTGGGTTCAGCTGCTGATTTAGCCAGAGGAAAAACGGAAAGTCCTTCCAGCAGGTGGGGAAATATGCAATCTCTCCCCAATAATTTGGATGAATTAATGGAGTTTGCCGGACACAAAAGGTGAGGAGGTGAGCAGATAACCATGAGCACAGCAGCTAAGCGCCAACAGACTGTATTTGGTTGACCCACTGAACGGGGCAGAGGAAAGAGGTACGAGGAAAGGAGAGATTTTGTGCTTTGAACTTAAGAAAATCTAACCCTTCTTCTTCCTGCTCCCTTCAGGGGTCTCCACAGCAAATCATCTGCCTCCATTTCACCCTATCCCTGCATCTTCCTCTGTAACACCAACCCTCTCCTTCACTACATCCATGAATCTTCTCTGTGGGCTTCCTCTTTTCCTCCTGCCTGGCAGCTTCATCTTCAACATCGTTTGTCCAGTATCTCCACTATCCCTCCTCTGCACATGTCCAAACCATCTCAGCCTTGACTCTCTTACTTTGTCTCCAAACCACTCAACCTGAGCTGTTCCTCTGATATACTCATTTCTAATCCTCCCTTCTACTTACTCCCAATGAAAATCTTAGCATCTTCAACTCTGCCTCCAGCTACACCTCCTGTCTTTTTTTCAGCACCACCGTCTCCAAACCATACATCAAAGCAGGTCTCTATGCTCAAAGAATGGCGCTTGTTCAATGAAATTGCCTGGTCATGATGAACTGCTGCATAAATAAAAAATAACATTTTCTGGCATTTGTTCTCACTTAATGCTGTCTAGAGCAGCAGCTTGGTGGCAAACCTTAAATCCTTCTTCTTCAGCATTGTCACTCAAACTACTCCAACAAATCTTAAGTCAGTATCCCATGTAATGGTGAATGCTGAGGAATGTTCACAAATGTTGTGATTGTTGGGATTTCGTCAGGGTTCATAAAAGGTTGGACAACAGTTCACCAAGAGATTTTATGGTGGCAAACAATTTTTATTGTCGCAGAAACATTTTATACATGTCCAAAATTATTCTCCGACAAGAAAAACCACCACTGTAAAAACTGTTGGCAAGCTGTTGTGTAACCTTTTACGAACCCTGACAAAACCCCAACAATCACAATGTTCGTGAACATTCCCCAGCATTCGCCACCCTATTAGACACTACCCTTAATTTCTCTATCAATACTGTCATGGATCTGTGGGAGCACTGCACATTCTGTTTCATTTCTATAGCTGTGTTTACTAATCACCTGCAGCTGACACAGTTACTTCCACCTACCCCTGAGTGTCCTACACTGCTACTCAAGCTTCACTGAGCTATCTATCTGGTCGCTCCCAGTGTGTGCACATAAACAATACTGTATCACAATCAAAGGCATGCACCATGGGAGTACCACAAGGTTCAATTTTAGGCCCACTGCTTTTTACTTTGTATATTAATGATTTGCCATCAGTATGTGAAGATGACATAACAATTGTACAGAGGGTCATCAACACTGTCCAAAAAATTATCAGGAGCCCTTTGCCCTCCCTGAAAGACATCTCCAGAGCTTCCTGTCTCAGAAGGACCAAGGCCATCACAGGAGACCCCTCACATCCCGCCCACCACCTGTTTCTCCTGCTTCCCTCTGGACAACGGTTCAGATCGATCAGGTCCCACGCCTCCAGACTGACAGTTTCTTCCCCTGGGCCATCCGAACGGCAAACAGTCAGAGGCCCCACCCCCCTCTCTCTCTGAACACTCACATGAACAGAACTGAGGACCTTTCAAGTATCTTTTAATTATCACCATAACTCACCTGTCTGGCCATTTTACTCTGTGTTCTGCACTCTGCACTTTTAGGCACATAGTTCCACCCGCGTAGCCACTACCATACCTATGTATATACCAATGGGCTATTTGTTATTTTTACTTTTACTCAATTGTATGGTTATTCGTGTGTTCCGTAAATATTTTATTTGAAATTCTTCTCACGTTATTGCGCCGTAGCCTGGTGGAGCACTCACAATTTCATTGTGCTGTACAGCTGTACAATGATGACAAAGCCTATTCTAGTCTATTCTAAATTGAGATGTATGCAGATGACACAGTCATCTACACACATGGGAAGGATGCCAAATAAGTGGCTGACAAGTTAATAATAGCAATGGAGAAAGTGTCAAAATGGCTTAATCAATCATGCCTCAGTCTGAACATAGGGAAAACAGCTACCATGCATTTTACCAACAAACAAAATCATATGCACTATCCGAGTATAACTGTAAATGGAGCAAATATAGAAAATGTAACAGAGTTTAAGTATCAACTTCATCCACCAGGCTGTCAGGAAGCTCAACTCTGACCCTGCTCTCCCCCTTCTGCCCCCCACACACACGAATCCTGGACTCTGCCCCCCCCACAACAACTGAACTCTGCCATCCCCAAGTACTGTTCACCCCCCCCCCCACACACACACACACCGATTTCAGGAGCTTCAAAAAACAAACTCTGTAATCCAGGAACTGCTCACTCCAACACACACACACTGATCTCAGGGCTGCACCAGTCACTTTATGCAGCAATGGACTGCTCCCTTTGCACTACATGCCACTTTTACCCTCTATGTGCCCTGATATGTGCCTTAAGTCACTACATGCTGTCTCAGTTTTTATCATATTTAGTTATTTTGCACACCCTTAGCATTTTTAGTTAGCTTCTGGTTGGGGGTTGGCTTTCTTTGCACTGATGTTTGATGTTTAATGTTTGGTGTTAGATGTTATACTTTATATTCATATTTCCTACTTAGTGTTTACCTTGCTGCACTGTGGGTGTCAGAGTAACGTCATTTCAATTCTCTGTATGTGCTGTACGTATGGCAGAATTGACAAAGTTGACTTTGACTTACTGTCATTCAAACCATACAGCCAATCATGTACAGCAGAACAAAATTACATTTCTCCTATCTTACAATGTTAATCACATCTAGAATCAGAGGGGCCGCTGCCATGCAAGGTGCCGCCACAAACAACTTTTTTCCTGCCCCATTCTATTACGCTGAGCATCAAACCAGAAGGCAGGGAGTACCATTTTTATATGGTCTTTGGTATGACCAGGCCGGGGCTTGAACCCATGGCCTCCCGGGTGTGGGGCGGATGCTCTACCACTCGGCCACCACTCCGGTATCTTTTTTTTTTTAGATTTTCAGATCTCTCCAGAGATGTTCAATTGGATTCAAGTCTGGGCTTTGGCTAGGCTACTCAAGGACATTCACAGAGTTGTCCTGAGGCCACTCCTTTCATATCTTGGCTGTGTGCTTAGGGTCATTGTCCTGCTGAAAGATGAACCGTCTGAGGTCAAGAGTGCTCTGGAGCAGGTTTTCATCAATGATGTCTCTCTACATTGCTGCATTCATCTTTCCCTCTATCCTGACTAGTCTCCTAGGTCCTGCTGCTGAAAAACATCCCCACAGCATGATGCTGCCACCACCATGCTTCACTGTAAGATTGGTATTGGCCTGGTAATGAGCGGTGCCTGGTTTCCTCCAAACATGATGCCTGGCAGTCACTCCAAAAACTTGAATGTTTGTCTCATCAGACCAGAGAATTTTGTTTCTCATGGTCTGAGAGTCCTTCAGGTGCCTTTTGGCAAACTCCAGGTGGGTTGCCATGTCCCTTTTACTGAGGAGTGGTTTCCGTCTGGCCACTCTACCATACAGGCCTGATTGGTGGATTGCTACAGAGATGGTTGTCCTTCTGGAAGGTTCTCCTCTCTCCACAGATGAATGCTGTAGCTCTGTCAGAATGACCATCGGGTTCTTGGTCACCTCCCTGACTAATAATAATAATAATGCATCGATTTTATGTAGCGCTTTATCATATATACTCAAAGACGCTTTACAAATAGGTACATTATTCATTCACTCCAAACAGACAAAGGTAGTGGCAAGCTACTTCTGCAGCCGCAGCTGCCCTGGGGCTGCCCTGGGGACTAAGGCCCTTCTTCCCCGATAGGTCAGTTTCGATGGCCAGCCAGCTCTAGCAAGAGTCTTGGTGGTCCCAAACTTCTTCCATCTACGGATGATGGAGGCCACTGTGCTCATGGGAACCTTCAAAGCAGCGGAAATGTTTCTGTACCCTTCCCCAGATTTGTACCTTGAGACAATCCTGTCTCGGAAGTCAACAGACAATTCCTTTAACTTCATGCTTGGTTTGTGCTCTGACATGCACTGTCAACTGTGGGACCTTATATAGACAGGTGTGTGCCTTTCCAAATCATGTCCAATCAACTGAATTTACCACAGGTGGACTCGAATTAAGCTGTAGAAACATCTCGAGGATGATGAGTGGAAACAGGATATACCTGAGATCAATGTTGAGCTTCATGGCAAAGGCTGTGAATACTTATGTATATGTGATTATTAGTTTTTTATTTTTAATAAATTTGCAAAAATCTCAAAAAAAAACAAACCCCAAAACCCCAACCTTTTTTCATGTTATCATTATGGTGTATTGTGTGTAGAATTTTGAGGAAAAATGAATTTAATTCTTTTTGGAATAAGGCCGTAGCATAACAAAATGTGGAAAAAGTCAAGAGCTGTGAATACTTTCCGGATGCACTGTAACTACAACGATACCGAGCTAAATTCCTTTTCACATACTAATGTTTAAAGTATGAGAATAAGAGGAAATGTTAAATCAGAAAACAGATGTTGGTGACTTTGCTTACCAACAGCAGGTTGACAGTCCAGAATCCCTGATGTCAAAACTGCATTGGCTCTTTTCAAAGGGTCTAGACTGAGAGGATGTTGCTGTTATTCTTTCTGAAAATGCTTGAGTACAGCCCTTCTATACTTTTTAAAGGCAAACAGTGAGTTACCCAGCCTTACATAAAGTGCATACAATGTGAAAATTCAGCTGAAGGGATCCCAGAATGACTGAAGGTATTTATGAATAACAGCCACAGAACAGAAAGAGGACCTTTAAGTCATATCACTGTGACCCATCAAAATATTGAGTAAAAGTACCTTGAGGCAGTAAGCTGTCTCTGGTCTTTAGACATGCTACATTTTAAAACTTGCTTCCACTTCTACTTTCATAGTGGTCTTTACAATCCATCTAAATCTGTATTTGAACTGTGGTTGCCCAATGATTAAGTAATGTGGAAGGGCAACAAATGCAATTCCTTTAGTGTTAGCTTCAGACAGGCTCCAAAACAGAGTCAGTCCTAATACGCTATATGTCTTAAAGTGACACTCCGCCAAAAATCAAGTTTTTTTTTTTTCCTGTTGTTAACATATCTGTAACATGTTTTTTTGTGACTTACAAGACATATCAATAGCGAAATCACTCAAATGTCTCATATCTCTGTTTTTTTTAATGTAAAATTTCAGCGGCTGTGGCGCAAGTGTAGTGTAGCCAACTACTAATCAGAGGGTCAGTGGTACAGCCATTTGACTCAGAAATGTGCAGCTTCTTACTTGAAAATTTGCAGCTTTTAATTATTCATAATTTTGCAGCTTTTTCCTCATGAATTTAGAACTTTTCTTACTCTTGAATTTGCAGTTTTAAAAAAAAAGCTTAAACTTGCAGCATTTTACTCAAATCTTATATTTGCAGCATTTTAGGTTGTAAACAGTTGGAAATTTACACCTTTTTTGTCTTTTTGCTAAAGTTGCAGCTTTTTACCCATAAAATTCCACTTTTTTGGTCAGAAATTGGCAGCTTTTAACTGAGACTTACATCCCCCCCCCCCCTTTTTTTTGTCAGGTCAGGCATTGGCTTGCTTTCTACCGGATAACCATGAAAACTGGTACTACATACCTGTCTCATGGGTTGGGCCATCGGCGACTCAACCGGCATCAACTCTGCCTCCAACCGGCATCAACCGCCATCAACTGTCATCTCTGCTGGAGTCCGAGTTCCACCCTATGCAGGACATACTGAATGCACTGAGGACCTCATTTAGCAGCAGACTACATCATCCTAGGTGCACAACCGAGAGGTTTCGCAGGTCCTTCCTACCAACGGCTGTCAGACTGTACAACCTAAGCAGGGCTGCTCGCAGAGATAGCAAAAAGACGTGACAACCTAATAGTTTTGAATGAAAAAGACGCAATAGACTAATACAATGGTCCCCTCCGGCATACAACTAGGAAAATACCGGTCGCTATGGAGGGTGAGAATATGTATGAGTACATAATCATACCATGTAGGATAACTAAGTAGACGGTTGTGCTGTTTCATCCCATCTAGCTACAATGCTCCGCACTGTGTGTGTTTATATATTTACATATTTATTCCATCTAGCTACAATGCTCCGCACTGGGTGTGCTTATATATCTACATATTTATTCCATCTAGGTACAATGCTCCGCACTGTATGTTTATATATCTACATATTATTCCATCTAGCTACAATGCTCCGTACTGTGTGTTTATATATCTACATATTTATTCCATCTAGCTACAATGCTCCGCACTGTGTTTATATATTCATATATTTATTCCATCCAGCTACAATGCTCCGCACTGTGTGTGTGTGTCTCTCTCTCTCTCTCTCTCTCTCTCTATATATATATATATATATATATATAGTGGGGGAAAAAAGTAGTCAGCCACCAATTGTGCAAGTTCTCCCACTTAAAAGATGAGAGAGGTCTCCAATTTTCATCATAGGTATACCTCAACTATGAGAGACAAAATGAGAAAAAAAAAAAAATCCAGAAAATCACATTGAAGGATTTTTAATGAATTAATTAGTAAATTCCTCGGTAAATAAGTATTTGGTCACCTACAAACAAGCAAGATTTCTGGCTCTCACAGACCTGTAACTTCTTCTTTAAGAGGCTCCTCTGTCCTCCACTCGTTACCTGTATTAATGGCACCTGTTTGAACTCTTTATCAGTATAAAAGACACCTGCCCACAACCTCAAACAGTCAGACTCCAAACTCCACTATGGCCAAGGCCAAAGAGCTGTCAAAGGACACCAGAAACAAAATTGTAGACCTGCACCAGGTTGGGAAGACTGAATCTGCAATAGGTGAGCAGCTTGGTGTGAAGAAATCAACTGTGGGAGCAATTATTAGAAAATGGAAGACATACAAGACCACTGATAATCTCCCTCAATCTGGGACTCCACGCAAGATCTCACCCAGTGGGGTCAAAATGATCACGAGAACGGTGAGCAAAAATCCCAGAACCACACGGGGGGACCTAATGAATGACCTGCAGAGAGCTGGGACCAAAGTAACAAAGGCTACCATCAGTAACACACTACGCCGCCAGGGACTCAAATCCTGCAGTGCCAGACGTGGCCCCCTGCTTAAGCCAGTACATGTCCAGGCCCGTCTGAAGTTTGCTAGAGAGCATTTGGATGATCCAGAAGAGGATTGGGAAAATGTCATATGGTCAGATGAAACCAAAATAGAACTTTATTGTAAAAACTCAACTTGTCGTATTTGGAGGAGAAAGAACACCATACTTACTGTGAAGCATGGGGGTGGAAACATCATACTTTGGGGCTGTTTTTCTGCAAAGGGACCAGGACGACTGATCCGTGTAAAGGAAAGAATGAATGGGGCCATGTATCGTGAAATTTTGAGTGAAAACCTCCTTCCATCAGCAAGGGCATTGAAGATGAAACGTGGCTGGGTCTTTCAGCATGACAATGATCCCAAACACACCGCCCGGGCAACGAAGGAGTGGCTTCGTAAGAAGCATTTCAAGGTCCTGGAGTGGCCTAGCCAGTCTCCAGATCTCAACTCCATAGAAAATCTTTGGAGGGAGTTGAAAGTCCGTGTTGCTCAGCGACAGCCCCAAAACATCACTGCTCTAGAGGAGATCTGCATGGAGGAATGGGCAAAAATACCAGCAACAGTGTGTGAAAACCTTGTGAAGACTTACAGAAAACGTTTGACCTCTGTCATTGCCAACAAAGGGTATATAACAAAGTACTGAGATGAACTTTTGTTATTGACCAAATACTTATTTTACTGAGGAATTTACCAATTAATTCATTAAAAATCCTTCAATGTGATTTTCTGGATTTTTTTTCTCATTTTGTCTCTCATAGTTGAGGTATACCTATGATGAAAATTAAAGACCTCTCTCATCTTTTAAGTGGGAGAACTTGCACAACTGGTGGCTGACTAAATACTTTTTGGCCCACTGTATATATTTATATTTATATGTACATATGTATACTTGCTGCTCTTGTTTCTTTTTTTTTTTTTTTCTTTCTTGCTTTCTGATTGTTGCTCTGAGTGTTGCTATCCCTGTGCTGTTGCAATCCTGGAATTTCCCCATTGTGGGACTAATAAAGGCTTATCTTATCTTATCTTAACTCAAGAAAGGAGAGAAGCAGGAGTGGGCTTTGCAGTTAGAAAGGAGATAGCAGCAATACTTGATGAGGAACCGGTGCCAATCAACGACAGGATAATGACTATGAGATTCCCACTACAGCGGAAGATGTATGCCACACTCATCAGTGTATATGCCCCAACAATGACCAATACAGAGAAGGTGAAGGAAGAGTTCTACAGTGATTTACGTGAGACTATCAGGTGTGTACTGACTGGTGACAGGTTGATACTCGTTGGAGATTTTAATGCCAGAGTTGGTTCGGACACTGAGAAATGGAAAGGAGTGCTAGGCAGTCATGGAGTAGGCAAGTGCAATGCTAATGGAGAACTTCTACTTGCACTATGTTCAGAGTACAACCTTGTGATAACCAACACTCTATTTAAGCACAAGAACACACACAAGAAGACATGGATGCACCCAAGATCCAAGCACTGGCACTTATTAAGCTACATCATAGTCAGGCAGAGAGATATAAGGGATGTATTGGACACCAGAGCAATGAGAGGCACGGACTGTGGTACTGATCATGTTATGCTGAGATCTAGATTAAGGATTTGGAGATGAAAACAGCACTGCAGGACGGGTGCGAAGCCACCACGGAAGCTAAACACTAGTACACTGAAAGGCCAAAAGAAGCAGGAAGAACTTACACAGGAATTGGATGAAAACTTGAAAGACTGGGACAGCAACAACTCAGCAAATGACATTGAAGAGAAATGGGCAACACTGAAGGATACGGTGTATCAGACTGCGAGTGATGTATTAGGCTACCCTGAGAGGAAACATCAAGATTGGTTTGATAAGCATGATGAACACCTGAAGAAACTACTAGAAGTGAGGAATACAGCTAGGCAGGAAAACCTACAGTGTAACACAAGGTCGAAGAAAAAGAAATACTCAAAGGCTCAGAGTGAGCTACAGAAGTACACCAGAGAGATGAAGTCCAACTGGTGGGATGAAAAAGTGGAGGAACTTCAAACTGCAGCAGACAGGAAGGACATGAAAATATTCTTCACAGGTTTGAGAGAAATCTACTGCCCTAAACGAAGAGGATTGATCCAACTAAAGGCTATGGATGGTGAAATGGTTTTGCAGGAGAAAGACAAGATCCTGGACAGATTTGCAGACCACTTTGACCATCTACTAAACAACCCTGGAGATCTCACTGAAGAGGCTAAAGAAGCTCCAGTGCAGCGACCAGCTGTATCAAGTCTGGATGAACCACCAAATTTTGATGAACTAATGGCAGCTGTCAGGACAACACAGGATGGTAAAGCTCCAGGAAGGGATGGAATTTCAGCAGAAGTGTGGAAATTTGGTGGTGTTCAGCTGACCAACTGCCTGCACAAGCTCATCCAAGAGATATGGGATGCCCAGAAAGTACCTCAAGACTGGAAGGATGCAAGTATTGGCAGGTACTCAAGAAATATGGTTGTACAGAGAAGTTTGTCAGCCTGATCGAGGCACTCCATACAGGTATGCAAGCAAACGTGGCAATCAGTGGTTCAGTATCTAAAGACTTTTCAGTAAGTAACGGGGTGAAACAACGGTGTGTGCTGGCGCCTACACTCTTCTCGCTATATCTGGCAGCCATGCTTGAGGTGGCCTTCAAAGACACTTCAGGAGGAGTATACATTCAAACAAGGAAAGAAGCAGACTTGCTCAGTGTGGCACAGTTTAAAGCTAAGATAATACATCGATAAAGGTAGTAAGAGAAATGCTCTTTGCCAACGGCAGTGCTCTAGTTGCACACAGTGTGGAAGATATGCAATCTTTAGTGGAGAAATTTGCAAGAGCAGCTAGCCAATTCAGCCTCAAAATCAACATCAAGAAGACAGAGTGCCTTTATCAACTACCAAAGTTCCAATTATCAACATCACTACCAGAAGAGATGAGCATTGGTACAGAGCCACTAGTCAAGTGCAAGACTTTCAAGTATCTAGGGAGTACTGTTTCAGAGAATGCTCAGCTGGAGGATGAACTATCTCTCAGAATGGGAAGAGCGAGCGCTGTGTTTGGAAACTTGAGGGAGAGACTGTGGAACAATCGACATGTGTCTATCCATGTGTAATGCAAAGTGTTCAGAGCGACAGTACTGGCTACTCTATTGTACGGTGCTGAAACTTGGACTGTCTACAGAGTGCAGGTGAGGAAACTCCACGCGTACATGATGAGACACCTTCGAGCCATAATGAGCATCTCATGGAAAGACAAGATAACCAACATAGAAGTGTTGAAACGAGCTGGTCTACCATCAATGGAGGACATGCTAATACAGATGAACCTGAGATGGCTTGGACACGTTGAGAGGATGGACCACCAGCGTCTCCCTCGGCAGTTACTCTACTCACAGTTATGCGAGGGCAAACGCAATCAGGGTAGACCAAGGCTCAGATTTAAAGACACTGTAAAAAGAAACTTGAAGAAGCTGGACATAGACAGGAGTTCCTGGCAGCAGAAGGCTAAGGACAGAGCTGTGTGGAGGAATCTGGTCAGAGCTAAATGAAACAGTCATTGTCGCCTATGACAGACTGCTATGATGATGATGACAGTGCATCCAGAAAGTATTCACAGCACTTCACTTTTTCCACATTTTGTTATGTTACAGCCTTATTCCAGAATGGATTAAATTCATTTTGTTCCTCAAAATTCTACACACAACACCCCATAATGAAAATGTGAAGAAAGTTTTTTTTTTTTTTTAATTTTTGCAAATTTATCAAAAATAAAAAACTAAGTCTTCTTGGGTAGGAGTCTATCAGCATGGCACATCTTGATGTGGCAATATTTGACCACTCTTCTTTGCAAAAACGCTCCAAATCTGTCAAGTTGCAAGGGCATCTCCTGTGCACAGCCCTCTTCAGATCACCCCACAGATGTTCGATCGGATTCAGGTCTGGACTCTGGCTGGGCCATTCCAAAACCTTAATCTTCTTCTGGTGAAGCCCTTATTTTGTTGATTTGGATGTACGCTTTGGGTCATTGTTGTGCTGAAAGATGGAAGCTCCTCTTCATCTTCAGCTTTCTAGCAGAAGCCTGAAGGTTTTGTGCCAACACTGACTGGTATTTACAACTGTTCATAATTCCCTCCACCTTGACTAAGGCCCCAGTTCCAGCTGAAGAAAAACAGCCCCAAAGCATGATGCTGCCACCACCATGCTTCACTGTAGGTATGGTGTTCTTTTGGTGATGAGCAGTGTTGTGTTTGTGCCAAATACAGCGGGAAAAATAACTATTGAGCACGTCAGCATTTTTCTCACTAAACATACTGTATTTCTGATGGAACCATTGACCTGAGATTTTCACCAGATATCATTAACAGTCCAAGTAATCCATACATACAAAGAAATCAAGGCAACTGTGTTCACAAAACAAGTTATATTTAATGAAGTGGAATGACATGGGGAATAAGTATTGAACATGCTTGGTGAAATTCATTTACTACAGTATCTCACAAAAGTGAGTACACCCCTCACATTTTTGTAAATATTTTATTATGAGTTTTATTATCAGTGAGTGAACGTGTGTGTGAATTGGGTGAATAGCAGGATCTGTAAAGCGCTTTGGTCATCAAGAGATGAGAATAAAAGCGCTATATAAGTGAATGCCATTTACCATTTATATTATGAGTTAAGGCAGTGCTAGAAAATAATGGTGGCTACACAAAATATTGACACTATGGGCACAATTTGGACATTTTCTCTTAGGGGTGTACTCACTTTTGTTGCCAGCAGTTTAGACATTAATGGCTGTGTGTTGAGTTATTTTGAGGGGATATCAAATTTGATTTGATTTTGATTTGATTTTGTGTACTTTATTGATCCCCAGAGGGGAAATTGAGGGCCTCCACCTGGATGGATGAAGCAGCCACGGTACACTGTTATACAAGCTGTACTCTGACTATTTTACACTGTATCAAAGTGTCACATCTTCAGTGCTGTCCCATGAAAAGATATAAAATACAGTATTTACAAAAATGTGAGGGGTGTACTCACTTTTGTGAGATACTGTATTTATTAGAAAAGCCTTTGTTGATAATAACAGCTTCCAGACGCCTCTTGTATGGAGAAACTAGGTGCAGGCATTGCTCAGGAGTGATTTTATCCCATTCTTCCACATAAACTGTCTTCAAATCTTGAAGGTTCGGTGAGTGTCTTCTGTCAACTCTGATCTTCAGTTCAGTCCATAGATTTTCAATTGGATTCAGGTCAGGTGACTGACTGGGCCATTCTAGCAGAGTCTTGCAAGGTGAGCGGGCATAGAGCCCATGTTGGTTGAGTGCATTGCTTATTTTCTCTGAAACAGCAGTACCTGCTAACTCCAGGTCTTTCTGGAACTCTCCACAAGTGGTCTTTATTACTTTATTACATGTATAGTTTATTTCTCTTATCTTATCATGTTTAATGTTGCAGCATTGTACCGAGACAAATTCCTAGTTTGTGTACTACATGAACAATGGCAATAAACCTGATTCTGATTCTGATTCTGATTCTGATTCTGATTCTTTGACTCTTGGATAACTCTTCTGATAATTCTTTGGACTCCTCCGTCAGAAATCTTGCGAGGAGCTCCTGGTCACAGCTGGTTTATGGTAAAATGATGTTCTTTCCACTTCCGAATGATGGCTCCAAAAGTGTTCAGAGGAACATTCAGCAGTTTAGAAATGCGCCTGTAACTAAATTAACAAGAGCCCTCAGGTCATATGCAGAAATGTAGAAAATTCTCAAGGGTTCACAAACTCTCAAACACCACTGCACATTTCCTTTAAACACATTGAAAACCACAACTTCATGGCCTGAAAGTATATTCTGGACACATCCCATGTCCAAGTAGACTCAAAAAGTCATCACAAGCCTAAGTAGTCTCCACTTGTTGTTGCCAGTTGGCCATTTGATTACATTTTCATACAGAGGCTATGCCTGGAAGAGGTGGATAAGGTGTGTGTTTTATCCGCTCAGGGAGAGGATGCTGAACCCGATAGTCCCTCTGTGTAAAAGCTTAACTACAGTCGTGCCAGTGGTGGAGCCCAACCACCCACAAAAATACAAACATGCGACATGAACACGCAACCTTTCAAATGCACATAAAGGCACACACACAAACACTTCCTCGCTCTGCTGTGCTACAGTGGTTCCCCACACAACTTTGCATATCAGACCTGACATAATGAGGAGATACTGTATGGTGTCTGAGGATGGTGGGTACGAAACTGAAAGGTGATTCTGCCACCTATTCTGATCAATTAAATAAACCTGACGCATGCAGGCCTGCTAATTTGTTGGGGCTTTTAATATCAAGACAGGTATAAACCAAGAAAAATGACAATATAAGACAAAAACTGTCATAAAAAAGTCAATTTCCATTACAGAGGTTGTTTTTCATTGTTGTCTTTTAGCAAAATTAAGTAATAACTATTGACCTGATGTCAGTCAAATATTGTGCTAAGGTACCATTGCATTTTGTAAATTTAATTCAAAGGAGAACAGGAACTAACATTGTGAGAAAAGGCATTGGGTATTTTTTTTATTCATTTATTTTAAGATGCGTTCACACCAAACGTGAATGTGTGAATTTTTATGCGGCGTGATTACATTTTAACTCAATGTAAACATGTGAACAGACATGAATTTGCAGTCTGAGCCAGTTGCAGACGGGCGGAGTTACCTTTGTAACTTATGCAGCTATGTTCAACCTGCTGTGGAAATCCCCAAAACACCGTCATGTTTAGGTTTACATTATCTGACAGTTCTCTCACCTGGAAAAATTGTCCCTGCCTCCAAAACTTCACAAAATGACGGTTGTTTACATTGCTAAACAACTAGCACATCCGTGGCCAGAGTCCGTGGTTAAATAACTCCAACACTCTGATCCAGCTGCAGAGCCCACAGTCCATCTGTCTGCAGGTGAGTGTCAGTTTCATTTTCAAACTAGAAAAGCACTCGGAGAGCGCAGACCTCTGCCAAGCGCCACAGTTCCCCCCATACAGTGTTTGTGTGTACGTTTTCAGATTCCTTGACCATGAAAACATATGACTAGCAATTGGATTCACAATGATAGGATAAGTGGTTCAGTAGTTATTCACGAAAATCGCATTTTCCGTAATGGCGGTTTTCTACTGGACGGTGATCCGGATCACCACCAAAATCTAATCATCTGTAGGATACCCCATTTGTGACAATCTCTGAAAATTTCATGAAAATCCGTCCATAACTTTTTGAGTTATCTTGCTAACCAACAGACAGACAGACAAACGCTGGCAAAAACATAACCTCCTGCGGCCTGCGGCCTGGTGGAGGTAACTACAAACCTTAATTACCTCCGCCAAGGAGGTTATGTGATCATCGGCGTTGGTTTGTCTGTTTGTTAGCAAGATAACTCAAAAAGTTATGGACGGATTTTCATGAAATTTTCACAGATTATCAGAAATGGGGTATCCTACAGATGATTAGATTTTGGTGGTGATCCGGATCACTGTCCAGAAGAAAACCGCCATTACGGAAAATGCCATTTTCGTGTATAACTACTGAACCACTAATCCTATCACTGTGAATCCAATTGCTAGTCATATGTTTTCATGGTCAAGGAATCTGAAAACGTACACACAAACACTGTATGGGGGGAACTGTGGCGCTTGGCGGAGGTCTGCGCTCTCCGAGTGCTTTTCTAGTTTTTAAAATGCATGCCTCCAATGGCAGGCCGTTGCAGCTGTCTGTCTTGGTGACTAAAACTTATTACAAATAAGTTGAAACCAAACTCGTCACTGCTGCCAGAAACAGTCTCCATGCTATTTTTAAACTGTAGCTCTCTTCTATGCTATCTTTTCTTGTGAATATGCCCCACACACACACATAAATTTAAGTTTTCCACAAATTTACAGCTTCTTTCTAGTAAATTTCTAACTTTTCACACTTATAGCTATATTACACATTTTTCATGTAAATGTGGGACTTTTGCATGTAAATTTGAGACTTTTCTGGTAAATTTGAGGCTTTTTTTTCCTCATCAATTTTATTTTTCTTTCTGGCAGAAGGTCATCCGTCTACTTTAAGGCCAAGCTGTAACACAACCCTGAAGGGGGTGTCCCATGCTCCTCAAATTAATGTAGGCTACGAAAAATCTGACGCATTCTGTCAGATTCCGGTACCCACTCCACTTCGTGTGATGCCTGATTGAGCACGTGCAAAAAAAGCATGTAACTGTCAGTTTAATTTAGAGCACACAAGTGGTTTCTCATGTCCCGTCTGACCTTCTCACTCGAGGCAATTCCCTCACCTAAACTATGAATTTTCAAACATTATCGTTATCTAGACCCCACCAAGACCAGATCCAGAGTCCAAAGTGTACCAGGACCAAGACAAGACCAAGACTTTAAGCATCAAGACTAAGACTTTACATACTTGGTCTCGACTTGGTCTTGCCTCTGTCTCGACTCCTTGCATTGTTGGTCTTGTTACTCACTGGTTTCGGTCTGGTCTTGGCGTAGCTTTGACTACAACACTGTTTGCTATACAGTGACTCAGTTTCTAATGCTTGGTTAAAATGGAAGACTGTTATAAAATAGCAGCATTAAAATAATCTCTACAATCATGCAGTTTAAGTGCTGCAGGAGAGCAGACAGTTACTCAACCTTTTAGCTGTTGTCACAGCTTGATGGATAACAGCTTTAATTGTACCTGCCCAGTGGGTACACACTGGCACTTGCTACTGAGGGTCACAGAAGTGGTCCACATGATCCTCAAATAAACTCAAAGGGTGGTTAAAAATAAACTCTCCAAAAGCCACAATGATGAGGAGAGATCAGTGATGCATACATGTTAAGAGTAGATGAGGTTATCATTTTTATAAAACTGATAGGAAAGTCAGAACTGGCCATCAGCATCACTAGTTTGTTTAGCTTGCACTGTGACCCAAGGCTTCCTGCTTGAACCATTCCAAAATCCAGGTTGCGATTGATGACCTGGTCAAACGAAAGACATTAGGCAGTCTTGTTACTGATATTATTGTTATTGTTATTGATGACTTTGAGGTCATCTCTTTGTTGGGCAGCACGGTGGTGCAGTGGTTAGCACTGTTGCCTTACAGCTAGAAGGTTCCTGGTTCGAATCCCCAGGCTGGCAGGGGTTGGAACCTTTCTGTGTGGAGTTTGCATGTTCTCCCTGTGCTGCGTGGGTTTACTCCCACTTTTACTGTTCTCCCGCCCTGGAATTTCTTTTCATTAACTGCAAGCCATTCTATTCCCCGCGCGAGTTTGCCTCATTCATTCTCGTCGCTGTGTACGCCCCTCCTGACGCGGACACGCGCGAAGCTCAGCGCGTGCTCGCAGATCACATCCAACTTACGGAGCGGAACTTTCCAGACTCCCTGGTTATCGTGGTGGGCGATTTTAACCAGAGCAATCTGAGTCACGAGCTCCCCCGCTACAAACAGTGTATTAAATGTCCAACCAGAGGAAATAACATGCTGGATCACTGTTATACTTCAGTAAAGGACGCATATCGCGCTGTTCCCCGCGCTGCGCTGGGACTATCTGATCACGTGATGGTTCACCTCATCCCCACATACAGACAGAGACTGAAACTCACTAAACCTGTGGTGACCACCACAAAGAAATTGACCAGTGAAGCTGGAGAGAAACTGAACACATGCATGGAAATAACTGACTGGGGCATGTTTAAAAGAGCCACACATGATCTTAATGAGTACACATACACTGAGAACTCATATATCAACTTCTGTGAAGAGCACATTCTCCCATCGCGCACCAGGATAAGATATTCTAATGACAAGCCTTGGTTCACAGCTAAGCTCAGACGGATCAGGAAGGAGAAGGAAGCAGCGTTGAAAAGTGGAGACAGGGACTGCTACAGGGAGGTCAAATATCGGTTTAACAGAGAGCTGAGGAGAGCTAAATCTGTATATTCTGAGAGACTCCAGCAGCAGTTCACTGCTAATGACTCGGCTTCTGTGTGGAGAGGACTGAGGCAAATCACCAACTATCAGCCTCAGGCTTCTAAAGGTCAGGATGACAAAGCCCTTTGTCAAAGACTGTCCCAACACTATGCCCGTTTTGACACCTCGTCAGCTGTGTCCAACTCACCCACTCCACCCAGCTCCTCTGCCTCCTCAGCCCCTAATTCATCAAGAGCGGTCCCCCCCTCCTCCTCCTCCTCCCCCCCCCCCTCCCCTTGTCATCAGTGAGCAGGACGTGCACAGACAGTTCTCCAGACTGAACCCGCGCAAGGCCCCCGGGCCGGACGGTGTGTCTCCCTCCACCCTGAGACACTGTGCGAAAGAGCTGGCTCCTGTCTTCACAGACATTTTTAACACCTCTCTTAAGCAATGTCACGTGCCGACCTGCCTCAAATCCTCCACCATCATCCCTGTCCCCAAGAAGCCACGGATTACTGGACTTAACGACTACAGACCTGTAGCGCTCACCTCTGTAGTCATGAAGTCCTTTGAGCGCCTGGTCCTGTCTCACCTCAAGTCCATCACCACACCCCTCCTAGACCCGCTGCAGTTTGCCTACCGTGCTAACAGGTCTGTGGACGACGCAGTCAACCTGGCCCTCCACTCCATCCTGCAGCACCTGGACTCCCCGGGAACCTACGCCAGGATTCTGTTTGTGGACTTCAGCTCCGCATTCAACACCATCCGCCCCGATCTGCTCCAGGACAAGCTGTCCCTGCTCAACGTGCCTGACTCCCTCTGCAGGTAGATCACCGACTTCCTGACGGACCGGAGACAGCATGTGCGGCTGGGGAAGTCTGTCTCAGACTCTGTTAGCATCAGCATTGGATCACCCCAGGGCTGTGTACTTTCCCCCCTACTCTTCTCCCTTTATACCAACTCCTGCACCTCCTCCCACCAGTCTGTTAAGCTGATTAAGTTTGCGGACGACACCACCCTCATCGGGCTCATCTCCAACGGTGACGAGTCCGCCTACAGGGAAGAGGTGGCCCAGCTGGTGTCCTGGTGCAGCCACAACAACCTGCAGCTGAATGCTCTGAAGACAGCGGAGATGATTGTGGACTTCAGGAAAGTCACATCCTCCCTGCCCCCCCTCACCATCACAGGCTCTCCCATCACCTTTGCAGATTCCTTCCGCTTCTTGGGCACCACCATCACCCGAGACCTCAAATGGGAGCCAACCATCAGCTCCCTCATCAAAAAGGCCCAGCAGAGGATGTTCTTTCTGCGGCAGCTGAGGAAGCTCAAGCTACCCACCAAGATGTTAGTGCAGTTCTACACGGCCATCATCGAGTCCATTCTCACCTCCTCCATAACTGTGTGGTACGCAGGAGCCACTGCCAGGGACAGACTAAGGCTGCAGCGCGTCGTGCGCACTGCTGAGAAGGTGATAGGCTGCAAGCTCCCATCTCTCCAGGACCTGTACATCTCCAGGACCCGGAGGCGTGCTGGCCGGATCATAAGATAAGATAAGATAAGATAAGATAAGCCTTTATTAGTCCCACAACGGGGAAATTCCAGGATTGCAACAGCACAGGGATAGCAACACTCAGAGCAACAATCAGAAGGCAAGAAAAAACAAAAAACAAAAAAAAAACAAGCAAGCAAGAGCAGCTAATATACATATGTACATATTACTATAAAATATATATATACACACACACACACACACACAGACACACAGTGCAGAGCATTGTAGCTGGATGGAATAAATATATGAATATATGAACACAGTGCAGAGCATTGTAGCTAGATGGAATAAATATGTAAATATATAAACACCCACAGTACGGAGCATTGCAGCTAGGTGGAATAAATATGCAAGTATATAAACACACACAGTGCGGAGCAATGTGGCTAGATGGAATAATATGTAGATATATAAAAACACAGTGCGGAGCATTGTAGCTAGATGGAATAAATATATAGATATATAAATATAAACACACCCAGTGCAGAGCATTGTAGCTAGATGGAATAAATATGTAAATATATAAACACACACAGTGCAGAGCATTATTGCTAGGTGGGATGAAACAGCACAACCGTCTATCTAGTTATCCTACATGGTATGATTATGTGCCCATACATATTCTCACCCTCCATAGCGACCGGTATGTTCCTAGTTGTATGTCGGAGAGGACCATTGTGCAAGTCTACTGCATCTTCCTCACTCAAAAAAAACTATTAGTTTGTTACGTCTTTTTGCTATCTCTGCGAGCAGCCCTGCTTAGGTTGTACAGTCTGACAGCCGTTGGTAGGAAGGACCTACGAAACCTCTCGGTTGTGCACCTGGGATGATGTAGTCTGCTGCTAAATGAGCTCCTCAGTGCATCCAGTATGTCCTGCATAGGGTGGAACTCGGACTCCCGCAGAGATGACAGTTTAGCCACCGTCCTTCTCTCTCCTATCTCCTCCATCGGATCAAGGCGTTGCCCCAGGACAGAGCTAGCTTTCTTAATCAGTTTGTTCAGTCTCTTCCTATCGGCTGCAGTAATGCCACTGCCCCAGCAGACCACTCCAAAAGTGATGGCTGATGCCACCACCGTGTCATAGAATGACTTCAGCAGCGCCCCTTGTACACCAAAAGACCTGAGTCTCCTCAGCAGGAACAGCCTGCGCTGTCCCTTCTTGTAGAGTGCGTCAGTATTGTGTGACCAGTCTAGTTTATTGTTCAGATGAACACCCAGGTACTTGTAGGATGTCACCATCTCGATGTCTGTTCCCTGTATATTTACTGGTGCTGTGAGGGGCTGCCCATGCCTGCGGCAGTCCACCACCAGCTCCTTAGTTTTCCTCGCGTTGATCTGGAGGCAGTTCCGATGGCACCAGTCCACAAAGTCCTGGATAAGCCCTCTGTACTCAGCTTCATCTCCGCTGGAGATGAGACCAACGATCGCAGAGTCATCAGAGAACTTCTGTAGATGGCAATGTGTTGTGTTGTGTGAGAAGTCCGCAGTATAAAGAGTGAACAGGAAGGGAGCCAGCACCGTTCCCTGGGGGGGGGGGGGGGGGTCCTTCACATCCTGGTCACGTGCTGTTTGCCCCCCTCCCCTCAGGTAGAAGGCTTCGGTCCATTCGGACTAAAACCTCTCGGCACATGAACAGCTTTTTCCCCTCTGCCATCAGACTGCTGAACACTAAGTGACTTTTGACTCTCGTGCACTATGTACAGCAGCTCAACCAGACTCATGTCATTCATCACTGTTTTTCTGTTGCATTATTGACTGCACTATGTGGTACTTCACATTATCTGCTACATGCTAATTTTTTAAACTGCCTTGACTAGTACTACTCATTATTACTAGTATTATTATTATTACTTATTTTTCTACACTTATTGCACGTTTCTAGTCCTTTAGTTTTTTAGTTTATCCCTTTTTCTCATTATGTTTTTAATGTTGCAGCATGGCACCGAGACAAATTCCTAGTTTGTGTATCACATGAACAATGGCAATAAACCTGATTCTGATTCTGATTCTGATTCTGATTCTGGCTCCGGTTTCCTCCCACAATCCAAAGACATGCATGTTAGGTTAATTGGTTGTTCTAAATTGTCCCTAGATATCTGTTTCCTATAGGCCTTTAGAGTAGAGGGTTAGTACTAGTGAAAGCGCTTTGAGTGGTCTTTGTGACTAGAAAAGCACTATATAAGTGCAGGTTAGTTAGTTAGATATTTGATTGGATAATGATCTCTACAAGGGTACAGAAATAGGTAATAGCAGAATAAACAGACTCCATGTGCTGTTCTGCTCATGTGAAAGATCCAGTTCTCAGTGCACACCCCTAGTAGATCTTTAGCTCCATTGTTTTGCAAGTGACATCATGTTTGCATGTTTCTGTACAAGAAAATGCTAAGTGAATAAAGCCCTATCTTCTTCTTTCAGCTGCTCCCTTTTTGGGGTTATCATAGTGTATCATCACCTAATATAATGATGAGCCACATGTCGATTTGGCGAGGATTTTTACACCAGATGCCCTTCCTGATGTAACCCTCCCCATTTATCTGAGCTTGGGACCAACACTTTTTGATATGGTCTTTTGGATGACCCAGCCGGGGCTCGAATTCACAACCTCCTGATTGTTGGGGCAGATGGTCTACCACTAGGCCACCACTCCAGTAATGAATAAAGCCCCATGCCTTATTTTTATTTTTTACACAAAGACACACACGCACACACAAACGCTACTATTTCTGGAAGATATCCTCATGCAGACCATTTACAGTGCATCTGGAAAGTATTCACGGCTCTTCACTTTTTCCACATCTTATGTTACAGCCTTATTCCAAAATGGATGAAATTCATTTTTTCCTCAACATTCTACACACAATACCCCATAATGACAACATGAAAAAAGTTTTTGTGAGATTTTTGCAAACTTATTAAAAATAAAAAACTAAGAAATCACATATACATAAATATTCAAGCCTTCAACTTGTCTTTTAGACCCTATTCGTACCAAGTTATTTAAAGAAGTCTTCCCATTTACTGGTAGCTCTATTCTTCAAATAATCAATTCTTCATTAGCATTAGGCCATGTACAGTACCGCAGGCTTTTAAAACTGCTGTAATTAAATCCTTACTCAAAAAGCCAACGCTGGATCCAGGAGTTTTAGCTAACTATAGGCCAATCTCTAATCTGCCTTTCATTACAAAAATCTTAGAAAGAGTTGTTGCTACACAATTATTTGACCACTTGCAGGGAAATGGTTTATTTGAAGAGTTTCAATCTGGGTTTAGAATCCATCATAGTACTGAAACAGCCTTAGTGAAGGTCACTAATGACCTCCTTATCGCATCTGATAATGGACTTGTTTCTGTACTTGTCCTTTTGGACCTTAGTGCAGTTTTTGATACGATCGATCATAATATTCTACTTGATAGATTAGAACACTATGTTGGACTTAATGGAACTTCATTGCAGTGGTTTAGATCTTATTTATCTGATATGTTCCAGTTTGTTCATGTCAATAATGGGTTTTCTTTCAACTCAAAGCTCAGTCATGGAGTTCCACAGGGATCTGTGCTAGGCCCTACTCTTTTTAGTTTATATATGCTTCCGTTAGGCAACATAATTAGAAAGCACTGTATACATTTTCATTGTTATGCAGATGACACATAATTATACCTGTCAATGAAGCTAGATGATAGTAATCAATTAGCCAAGTTAGAAGTCTGTCTTAAGGAAATCAAAGCTTGGATGACTTGTAATTTCCTGCTATTAAATTCAGTTAAGACTGAAGTCATTCTTGTTGGTCCAAAAAACCATAGAAATACCTTTCCAAATCAAACTCTTAATTTGGATGCTGTTACTGTCTCTTAACAGTTCTGTGAGGAACCTTGGAGTTATTTTTGATCAAGATCTGTTTTTCAATTCACATATTAAATTTGTTTCTAAGACTGCCTTCTATCATTTGCGTAATATTGCCAAGATTAGGAGCCTCTTGTCTTAGAGTGATGCTGAGAAACTGATCCACGCTTTTGTTAGCTCTAGATTAGATTACTGTAACTCTTTATTATCAGGTTGTCCCAAAACATCTTTAAAAAGTCTTCAGTTGACCCAAAATACTGCAACAAGAGTTTTAACAGGTACTAGAAAGAGAGATCATATTTCTTCGGTTCTGGCCTCCCTTCATTGGCTTCCCATAGAGTTTAGAATTAAGTTTAAAATCCTTCTTCTCACTTACAAAGCTCTAAACAATGAGGCCCCTTTTTATTTAAAAGATCTGATACTACCCTGTTATCCTAGCAAAGCACTGGGCTCCCAAAATACTGGATTACTCGTAATACCTAGAATCTCCAAAAGTACAATGGGAGGCAGAGCCTTCAGTTATCAAGCTCCTCTCCTGTGGAACCAGCTGCTAATCTGGATTTGGGAGTCAGACTTGATCTCTGTTTTTAAGAATGGGGTTAAAACCTTCCTTTTCGATATAGCCTACGATTAGGGAGGGATCATGTGTCTCTGAACCCTCCCTGAGTTATGCTGCTAATAGGTTTAGACAACCGGGGGACCTCCAATAATACACTGGGCTTCACTCCTTTCTTCACTCTCAATGAATTTTTTTTTTTTGCTGGTCATTAACATCTGTCTATTCTCTCCCATAGATTGAGTCCCCATCGTGCTGTTTGCTCTCTACATGTCTGTTCTTTTCATCTTCTCTATCCCCTCACCCCCCCAGCCAGTCGCAGCAGATGACTGCCCCTCCCTGAGCCTGGTTCTGCTGGAGGTTTCTTCCTGTTAAAAGGGAGTTTTTCCTCTCCACCGTCGCCAAGTGCTTGCTCACAGGGGATCATCTGATTGCTAGGGTCTTTCTGCAATTGTGGGGGTTTCCCCTTCAGTTGAAAGTGCTATGAGATGACTGTTGTTATGAAATGGCGATATATAAATAAAGTTGAAATGAATTGAATTGAATTTGCCATGAAGCTCAAAATTGAGCTCAGGTGCATCCCGTTTCCACTGATTCTCCTTCAGATGTTTCTCCAGCTTAACTGGAGTCCACCTGTGGTAAATTCAGTTGATTGGACATGATTTGGGCTGCACGGTGGCGCAGTGGTTAGCACTGCGGCAGCACAGTTTACCCTTGGCCGGGGGATTGTGGGGATCGTGGGATCGTGGGTTCGATCCCAGCCCCCGACCAACAGTGATCTGTGTGGAGTTTGCATGTTCTCCCCGTGTTGCGTGGGTTTACTCCGGGATTTCTCCGGTTTCCTCCCACATGCCAAAAAAAACATGCATGTTAGGTTAATTGGCTGTTCTAAATTGTCCCTAGATATTTGTTTCCTATAGGCCCTTAGAATAGAGGGTTAGTATTAATGAAAGCGCTTTGAGTGGTCTTTGTGACTAGAAAAGCGCTATATAAGTGCAGGTTAGTTAGTTAGTTAGTTAGATTTGGAAAGGCACACACCTGTCTATACAAGGTCCCACAGTTGACAGTGTATGTCAGAGCACAAACCAAGCATGAAGTCAAAGGAATTGTCTGTAGACCTCCGAGATAGGATTGTCTCAAGGCACAAATCTGGGGAAGGGTGCAGAAAAATTTCTGCTGCTTTGAAGGTCCCAATGAGCACAGTGAACTCCATCATCTGTAAATTGAAGAATTTCAGAACCACCAGTACTCTTCCTAGAGCTGCCTGGCCGTCTAAACTGACCGATCGGGGAAGAAGGCCCTTAGTCAGGGAGGTAACCAAGAACCCGATGCTCACTCTGTCAGAGCTCCAGCATTCCTCTGTGGAGAGAGGAGAACCTTCCAGAAGGACAACCATCTCTGCAGCAATCCACCAATCGGGCCTGTATGGTAGAGTGGCCAAATGGAAGACATTCCTTAGTAAAAAGCACATGGCAGCCCACCTGGAGTTTGCCAAAAGGCACCTGAAGGACTCTCAGACCATGAGAAACAAAATTCTCTGGTCTGATGAGACAAAGATTCAAGTCTTTGGCGTGAATGCCAGGTGTCATGGTTGGAGGAAACCAGGCACCGCTCATCACCAGGCCAATACCATCCTTACAGTGAAGCATGGTGGTGGCAGCATCATGCTGTGGGGATGTTTTTCAGCGGCAGGAACTGGGATTCTTGTCAGGATAGAGGGACAGATGAATGCAGCAATGTAGAGAGACATCATGGATGAAAACCTGCTCCAGAGCGCTCTTGACCTCAGACTGGGGTGACGGTTCATCTTTCAGCAGGACAACGACCCTAAGCACACAGCCAAGATATCAAAGGAGTGGCTTCAGAACAACTCTGTGAATGTCCTTGAGTGGCCCAGCCAGAGTGCAGACTTGAATCCAATTGAACATCTCTGAGAGATCTGAAAAAGGCTGTGCACCGACACTTCCCATCCAACCTGATGGAGCTTGAGAGGTGCTGCAAAGAGGAATGGGCCAAACTGCCCAAAGATGTGTGCCAAGCTTGTGGCATCATATTCAAAAAGACTTGAGGCTGTAATTGCTGCCAAAGGTGCATCAACAAAGTATTGAGCAAAGGCTGTGAAAACTTATGTACATGTGATTTCTTTGTTTTTTTTATTTTGAATAAATTTGAAAATATCTCAAAAAAAAGCTTTTTTCACATTGTCATTATGGGGTATTGAGTGTAGAATATTGCGGAAAAAAATGAATTTATTCCATTTTGGAATAAGGCAGTAACATAAAATGTAGACAAAGTGAAGCACCGTAAATACTTTCTAGATGCACTGTATTTATTTAGTCTACTGATAATATCAGAAAAGTGGCCTATTAACATAGGAAACCAAACATATGTACATATATGTTTACCTGCATACATGTTAAAAATAGTGCTGGGCAAATTAATGCATTACTACACAATACTGCAACACCCAGCTTAACGGCAAAATTTTGTAAATCGCAATGGAACAAAAAAAGTGGAACTCCGACAGTCTATGGCGCAACTCAAAATAGAGATGTAAAGCCAAATTCATGACACAGACTCCTGATTTTATTGAATTTTGGGTGTTCGAATCAGTTTGGTGGAGCATTGGTGGGCAATTCGGCCTTCAACCTGACTGATGGTGCAATTGTCAACATCACCTGATTAACGTGCTCACACCACCTGGTGTTCTACCACAGAGTGGTGGAAGGAGACCTGTTCGGAGTGAAACAGTGTGATCTGTCCTAGTTTGCTGTATTTTGTTAATAATATACAGCACATACAGTATATATTATTCTTAAACCTATACCATATGTAAAATATGACAGAAAAACAAGTTATATAATTTTGTTAGACTGTTCAGTGGCAGGGGGGTCACTAGGGGCCAAAGTGTTGCGCCATGGTGCAACACTTGGGGGTGCCACTGAAGCTAGGGGATTGCTCCGCATGAGCGCCTCTTTCATCAACTGTGTTCACGGGTGTCCGCTCCATGGGCGGCATTAGGCCTTTTTTAGGCGTGCTGTTAGCACCCTTAAATTTAAACTCAGCACCCCCTAAAAATTGGAGTGAGAAAAGTTGTGATTATAAAATTTTAGTTAATCTTTGACAAGCTGAAATAACATCTAAGATATATTCAGTAGTTTGTCGTTTAAACTTTTTAAAAATGAAAACACCCCACCACACAATGGTATGATCCCTCCTCTCACACATGTTCTCTTCCCTGCATGCACTGCAGCAGCCTGGCATGCACACACACAAAGGTCCCTCCCTATCCCAACAGCAGGGAAAAATGAGGGGACAGGAGGCTGCTGCAGCTTTTCTACAGGTAACACACTCATAATGCTGTATGACGTCAGCCTTAGCTGGAATATTCTGCAACGTTATGAATAGTTTTTGGGTCTGTCTGAATTTATTTGGTAAGAGTATGATGCATACCTGCAAACATTTAGGTTTCAAAGTACATGAGGTTTTCATAGGGTGGGGGTTAGAAAATAGGCTATTAATAGCCTATAACAGAAAATGCTGCATCTTTGCTCAATTTATTTTTGATTTCTAATTTATGAGGAAAACCTTACAAATTTATGAAAATAAAGTCTCAAATGTACAAGAAAAAAAGCCCTAAATTAGCACAAGCACAAATTATGAGGAAATTTGATTAAAGTGGGAAAAATCTTTCAACTTTACAAGGAAAAAGTAGTAAATTTAAAATAAAACTGCCATAAATTCAGGAGAAAAAACTTAAACTGTCCAGACTAAAGTCACATCTCACTAACTTCTTAACTATTTTGGGGTAACTAATCTTATGTATAATTGAGTGATAATATACAGAGATATCCTACGTTTACTTGTGTACAGTTTCAGGCTACTCTACCACCTAAATTAGAGATTTTTTTTAATTGAAAATGTGGAAATTTTTTTTGTGAATTTGGAGAGTTCTCATAAATTACCTACGTTTTCTTATGATTATCTTTATTCTTTTTTTAATTATAGAATTTTTAAGAAACTTCATGAAATTTGAAACCGTGAAAAATTTTTGCTCAATGATTGACATTTTTTTCTTGAATTTGTGACTTTTGTATCATAATCTGGCATCTTTTTTTTTTTTCTTTCATTTTTGGATTTTTGCCTCAATAATTTTTTGTCATCTTTCCATTGATTTTGTCCTCAATTTTTTTTTTCAAAATTACTGCAAATGAGGGCAGCGTGGTGGCAGAGTGGTTAGCACTGCGGCAGCACAGCAACTCACCCTTGGCTGGGGGATCCTGGGTTCAATCCCAGCCCCCGACCAACAGTGATCTGTGTGGAGTTTGCATGTTCTCCCCGTGTCTGTGTGGGTTTACTCTGGGATTTCTCCGGTTTCCTCCCACATGCCAAAAACATGCAAGTTAGGTTAATTGGCATCAAACTGGGGATTCTAAATTGTCCTTAGGTATGAC
Source organism: Pholidichthys leucotaenia (assembly GCA_020510985.1). Lineage (NCBI taxonomy): Eukaryota > Metazoa > Chordata > Actinopteri > Cichliformes > Pholidichthyidae > Pholidichthys > Pholidichthys leucotaenia. The sequence goes on along the minus strand of CM035842.1, from coordinate 21,595,818 downwards.
TGTGAGAGTGAATGGTTGTCTGTCTCTCTGTGTTGGCCCTGCGATGGACTGGCGATCTGTCCAGGGTGGACCCTGCCTCTCGCCCAAAGATGTTGAGATAGGCTCCAGCCCCCCCGCGACCCGAAAGGGATTAAGCAGAAGAAGATGAATGAATGAATGAATGAATTACTTCAAATGAGCGACATTTCTCGTGATTTTCTGACCTTTGTCTCAACAATTTTTCTTTTTCTTATTGAATTTATTAAATATTTTTATATAACTTCCTGTGTTTACATTCTCAATGAGTGCAGCTCAAGTAGGTTCATTTTGTCTTCTTTTAATTATTTACCTTTTGTTCTTATTAAAGACAAAAATAGAAAGATGTTTTTACCTTAGGTAAAAACATCTAATTCTAATAAGAACAAAAGGTAAATAAATCTTAATGACTGTAATTGTACAGATGTGAATTTTTTTCCTCATAAATTTGCAACTTTTGCTATGAATTTGTAACTTTCATCTTTTAAATTCAAGGTTCATTTTCTTGTAATTTTGCATTTTTTTCCTTATGATTTTAGTACATATTTTAAATAAATGGTCAGTCGTCCCTATAAAAAGAAAAAAAAAATCACGTGCAAAAACAGTTGTGAAATAAAGGTCATACCTGTTTTTCTGCTATCTGCACATGGAAATGTGGTTCCGGAACATTTTTGTGCTTTTCACGAGAGCATGTTCCCACTCTGGCTATGCATTTGTCCATCCATGGTCAAGTACTGGGTAAATGGGGATTCCAAATGGTCAGTAGGTGTGGATCTTACAGCCTCTGTGTATGTGTGTGTGTGTGTGTGTGTGTGTGTGTGTGTGTGTGTAGTATTTGGCCCTGAGCTGCCCAGACTGCATGTGGAACAGAAGCGATACAGGGTTCGTCTAAGAATACAGGCTGCCCTGTCCATTTAAATCCACTTCATTTATGTCCCTCTCTCCTAAATTTAACCATATGAAGAGTAACACGCTTTATGCCTTTCATGGCAACTTAGGGATATATGCATTTAACAGTCTCTTACATAATCGGCACAAAAAGTACCCACCCACACACAAGCCTGGTCAACAGCACATGCATACCGTGCAGGAAACACAGTGCTGGTACGTCACACAAAGGGGCTGGGATCGAAGTAATTTAGCACCGTGTGACACTTTCACGATCTAATTAGCCCCAGTGTTGCAGCAAACGCGTCCCAGTGATCCTGCAGTTCTGGTTACTCATTAAGTATAGATGGAGCTGAAGATGGCCAACCTCACTCTTGTGTCAGGACGTGACTGGTCACAGCAGCAGCTCCCCAGAACCATCCAGAACCCCAGCACAAGCATCACACCACAACAGACACAAACAAGGGGTCTTTTTTTCTCCTTTTACTGTCATGTGGGGCACAACTAGCATCCTATATGCATCTGTGGCCACATCCATGCATGCGTTTGTCCACAACTAAGAGGAAAACCTCTAGAAAAATGGCTGTGTGGCTGGGAGACAGACAGCCTGGTTGCCTGCTTGCTTGCTGCCGTTTGCGCATTTGATGCGGTGATGGGGATTTTCCTCTCTCGCTGTGTTGCGGTAGCAGCCGTGCCCAGCGAGCTGTGATCAAACCGTGCCTTTATCCCTTCTCCCTCTCATCAGCTGGAAGGCTTCATCAGCAGGGTGCCCCAGATGAACAGGCCATCTTCCTTCGCCCATCAGGCGGATACAGTTTCCTATCCACTCTGGGCTATCACTGACACCTTCTGGCCTAAAAGGAGGCACTGCAGAATGGAGAGCTGACCAAGGCCCTCCTCAGTTGTTGTGCAATCGCAGTCTTTCCTCTGGCTTAAAGGCCTTGGCACGGTGGCAACATATTTTTCGGGGGGGACAGAAAACACATGACACTATTGTAACCGGCATATGTTAATTTTATACTATTTCTTTCTTTTTTTTTTACATATTGCACAGTAACTTTGCACATGGAACTTACCATTTGAAGTACTGTACGACCGATACAAGGACACACAGGTACAGATAAAAATAGATGGGATTACAGTTGAAAGGCTGCAAGACATTAAATTTCTAGGGGTCACGATGGATGACAGGATTAGCTGGGGGCTGCATATTAAGCATGTTCAGTCCAAACCATCAAGAAACATCGTAAACAAAGCCAAAGACAGTCTAGACCTTAAAACACTCCACACTCTCTACTGCTCCTTAGTATTGCCATATTTACACTATTGTGTGACTGTATATACTGTCTGGAGAGGGTGTGTATACATGTGTGTATATAATGCATGTATATGGATACAGTCATGTGAAAAAATTAGGACACCCTGTGTAAGCCTGTGTGTGTTTTTTAACATATTTGGACATATGGATATTTAATATCAATGCTAAAAATACTGGGAGATTCATGTAATACAACTAAACAATTAAAAATGCATTAAAGACTTTTCCCAAATTTTCTGTAAAATGTAATTCTAAACAAATAGTGAGGAATAAATTAGGACACCCCCCATCTTTTTTAGGACACCCCCACATTCATTCCCACTTAAAATGGCTAAAATAAATGTAAAAAAAATGCAAATAAAAACAAAAACAAGGTTAGACATTGATATGTGAACATTTCTTAATAAAGAACTGAATATTTAATGGGGTGTCCTAATTTTTTCACATGACTGTAGATTTGTAAGTCAGTATCCGTGTGTGTAGCTACATACGTAATTACATAAGTGGGTATTTCGGGTTGCACTTCAGGAGGAATAATTATTCTGATGGGATGGTAAAGTGGTAGGATCTAAATAAGTTTTACTTCTTCTTACTCCTTTTCAGACTGACAGTACACAGTGTTTTGGCATGGGCTAAAATTTATAATGTTTCTTTCATTTTTGTTTTGTATTGCATGTTTGAAATAAATGTTCTAAACTAAATTAAACAGATGCTTGAGTGTTGGAATATTGGGCCAGTTGGGGTCCCACTCAGACGTCCTGTGTTTGGACTTTTTACTGGTGTCATCCTTCTCTCCTTCCTCTGCTCTCACCTCTCCTGCACCCTTTGCCTGAAAATTTCCTCTCCTTGGCTCCTCTCTTCTGTCTCATCTTTCCCTCTCTGAACTCTGTCTAATTCAGGTTCTCTCTCTGTCTATGGCGGTATACAAACAGGTTAGGAAATATCAAGTGTCATGTTTTGTCCTGCAGGATGTTTTTGTCATGGTTTACACAAATGACAAAAATATGTGTATTGGTTTGTATTTTTATTCTACTGTTTTGTTTTGTTTTTCATTGAGAGAGTAGGGAAGGGAAAAAAAAACATTCATAATAGTAATTTACTCATGCATACTTAAATTATATGATCTGAGGTGGGTATAGTAGCCAGAAATTCTACTCATGTAAAAGCAGCTATGAAATTAATAATTAAACGTAGAAAACCCCAAATTTCTAGTTGAGTTAAGGGTACAAAGAGCACCTGTTATGTCGGTAAAAGGGAGCCAAGGATGAGACCGAGCGTGAAACTGGACACGACTTTATTTGTGACTCACTCTCACAATACAGGCGCTGCCGTCAGGCTGAGAGGAGGCCAAAGAGACCGCCCCTCTTTCTCACAGCCTTCTTATACCCCGGGTGGTAGCGGAACCGGAAAGGTGGAACCACCACCTGTGTCACACAATAATATGTCCCCATAACAACACAACACTTCCCCCCCCTCAAAAAAAATGGTCCACAACACATGCACACAATTGAGACCCTCCCCAATTTGGAACCCGACTCATGCACTAAAACTAAACAGAAATGCTTAAAGGTCTATTGCACTCACTCAAAACAACTAAAACTAGGGGGAACAGGTGGACTACTGTCCCACCCCCACATGGCAAGACAGATTATTCTGCCATCTATACTAAAAGAACAGTCCACTAAACAGAAAACTGCCGTGTTCCTAAAATAAACAATATAAAACACAAAACAATCCCATTAACAGAACTAATATACAACTTGGTTATCCCCCATTTCCAGCACCATGCATTATATACATTGCCCAACCCTCAGTCTGCCCCAGTAGAGGAACCATCCCCCGGAAAACTATCAGATGCCCCCCCCCCCCCGGTGCACCTTCTTTTCTTCGCTCCCGGGCATAACCCATGTCGAAGTCCAAACACCTCCTCCTCCTCTCGGGCGTGCTGCAGCTCAGTGGGATGCCTCCACGAGCCATCAGATAGATGGAGGTAGCCATCCTCCCCAACAGCCACCACCTGCAGCCACCCTTGGTCATCTTCTCGTCAGCGTTTGCCCCGAACACCTCTTAACCGGGCCTTCTCTCTGGGTCGGCCCACATCCACAACCCCCAGGGGAGCCCTACTCGGCTTCCAGTGTCTCTCTTTGGCATGTCATTTCACCGCGCCAGCTGGTCCTGCCCTGCTTTCTTTCATTTTTGCTGCCAGCGAAGCCGTTGTGACCCCCTGCTCAACCGGTACCTTCCAGCCAAACTCCGGGAGTAGAATGGGTCATCCACTCGGCCCCACCCGCCGTCACGGGCGTCCCACCATGCCGCCCAGTTCCCTCAGCTAGGGTTACTTGGGCACTGGCACCGGGACCCTCCTGCGATGACCCTGGGAGGGGTTGGTCCTGCTCATCATTCAGAATACTAGGCAAAGGTTCATCCCACACAGCTCCGTCCATTGTTCATGGAACCGGCCGGTCCCACAAACCACAGCCCGACCATTCTTCTCCAACGCTGCTGGTGATGGCGAAGCCTAATCCATAAAACAGATCACACCCCATAATATTCTCTCCATAGGCAGTCACAATGAACTTCAAGCTGAACACCTCCGCCGACTTGTACCTAGCCATCAGTTCCACCGATCCCACCGTGACCAATCTTCCTCCACCATACCCACACAATGGCGCTGAATGACCTCTCACTCGATAATGTGGGAAGAAACTGCTCACGGTCAACCAATTCAACACGGATCTCACCGCTCCCATGTCAATCAGTAATGGCATCGTTATCCCGTCCAGTTTCACTATGCAATAGGAACGACTGTTGGTACTTGGGGATAAGATAAGATAAGATAAGATAAGCCTTTATTAGTCCCACAACGGGGAAATTCCAGGATTGCAACAGCACAGGGATAGCAACACTCAGAGCAACAATCAGAAGGCAAGAAAAAAACAAGCAAGCAAGAGCAGCTAATATACATATGTACGTATTACTATAAAATATATATATATACACACACACACAGACACACAGTGCAGAGCATTGTAGCTGGATGGAATAAATATATGAATATATGAACACACAGTGCAGAGCATTGTAGCTAGATGGAATAAATATGTAAATATATAAACACCCACAGTACGGAGCATTGCAGCTAGGTGGAATAAATATGCAAGTATATAAACACACACAGTGCGGAGCAATGTAGCTAGATGGAATAATATGTAGATATATAAATATATAAACACACACAGTGCAGAGCATTGTTGCTAGATGGAATGAAACAGCATAACCGTCTACTTAGTTATCCTACATGGTATGATTATGTGCCCATACATATTCTCACCCTCCATAGCGACCGGTATGTTCCTAGTTGTATGCCGGAGGGGACCATTGTGTAAGTCTATTGCATCTTTTGCATTCAAAAAACTATTAGTTTGTTACGTCTTTTTGCTATCTCTGCGAGCAGCCCTGCTTAGGTTGTACAGTCTGACAGCCGTTGGTAGGAAGGACCTACGAAACCTCTCGGTTGTGCACCTGGGATGATGTAGTCTGCTGCTAAATGAGCTCCTCAGTGCATTCAGTATGTCCTGCATAGGGTGGAACTCGGACTCCAGCAGAGATGACAGTTTAGCCACCGTCCTTCTCTCTCCTATCTCCTCCATCGGATCAAGGCGCTGCCCCAGGACAGAGCTAGCTTTCTTAATCAGTTTGTTCAGTCTCTTCCTATCGGCTGCAGTAATGCCACTGCCCCAGCAGACCACTCCAAAAGTGATGGCTGATGCCACCACCGTGTCATAGAATGACTTCAGCAGCGCCCCTTGTACACCAAAAGACCTGAGTCTCCTCAGCAGGAACAGCCTGCGCTGCGGATACGGTGTGAATGACCGTGGGAGTTGGAGCGGGGGGTACCCTTGTTGCGTCTCGGGTCCCCTCGCTCGAACCTATAACATGCCCTGGCAAAATGATGCAAGAGTTCACACTTGCCGCAGCATCTTCCTCTTGCCGGACATTCTCTAGCCTTATAACAGTGCTTGGTGGATCCACAATCTAACACCTGGGCGATCTCGGGGCGGACCTCATCTTTACAGCATTAGCACATTCTTCGTCATCCTCCACACCATCGTCGTTGTTCAAGTCCACTGCCTGCACCGTCGACTGTGGTTCAAAATGGTGGTGTGGCGCTTTCTCACCGAGCTCCCGTGATAGCTTGTCTGCCGCCTCACACTGTTGAGCTAACTCGATGGACATGGCTAGCGTCAGCTTGCCTGAGTGTGTGAGGAGCTTCGACCTTGTCGCCTGGCAAACAGTATGTTCCGCCAACTGGTCGCCGACCATCTCTTCCTCTAACGCTCCAAACTGACAGTCCTTGGCCAGCTGACGTACGTCTGCTATATACTGCTGCACTGACTCGCCAGTCCGCTGGCGGCACTGCCAAAACTGGATCTTCCGGACAATGACGTTTTCCGGGGCACGAAAATGTCACGCCATTAGCTCAGCCACTTCTTCAAAGCTATCACCTTTGCCTAAGGTACTAAGGATACGTTGCCCTTCCATTCCCAAGTTGTGAACAAACAGTGCCCGTGCCCACAACTTCTCCAGTCTTCCAAGGTCCAACGCTACTAAATAATTTTGAAAGGCGGCAAAAAACCTCCCCCAAGGGACGGGCAGCTCACCGGGAAGCTCCAAAAGCAGCAAAATTGAAGTAACCCCCGCATCCATACTTTTTACCCTCATCGCCAAATGTTATGTCGGTAAAAGGGAGCCAAGGACAAAGACGAGCGTTGAACTGGGCACGACTTTATTTGTGACTCACTCTCACAATACAGGCGCTGCCGTCAGGCTGAGAGGAGGCCAAAGAGACCGCCCCTCTTCCACACAGCCCTCTTATACCCCGGATGGTAGCAGAACTGGAAAGGTGGAGCCACCATCCGTGTCACACAATAATATGTCCCCATAACAACACAACAGCACCCACTTAAAAACTTGAGTAATGACTTCAGTCTTGACGGTTTGAGGTTTTTTTTGCCCAAAATTTTATAACAATTTTCTTATAATTTTCTACTTTTCTCTGTAAATTTATCTCAATTTGAAAACATTTTCCTCAAATTTGTAATTTCCTCTTGTAAAATTGACTTTTCTTCTACATTTGAGATTTTATTATAAATTTGTGGATTATTTTATGGCTAATTTTTGTCTATTTTTTTTAAAAATAAAATTACTGTTTTTTTTTTAAATAAATTTGAAACAGACAGTGGTAATTTCTTTACTTTTTCCTTATAACAATTTACATTTTTGACCATAATTTTGCAGAACCAGAACAGAACAATAATTTAACACTGATTTCAAAGAAAAAAAATTGTATTTAATGAAATAAATTAACTTAAATGATCAAATATGCAGTTATTTCTGTTTTAATATTTTTATATATTTATAGTTTTTTTTGTTGTTTTTTTTTTAGAAATCTCCTCACCAACCAGACAGCAAGAAAAACCTCCCTTACTTTGAAATCCAAATGTTGGCACATTTAGTTTGTCTGTAGGCTGCCGACAGATTAAAGTCATTGACTTCTTGAATTTTGGTCATCTTAACTTGCCAGGTACATAATAAACATAAATTAGTTAATTAATATTAACTAAGGTAAAGGTAAAAACATCTCCTTTTTATTCTTGTCTGAAATAAGAAAAACAAAAAACTAATAATTAAAAAGAAGACAAAATGAACTTACTTGAGCTCCAAACCACACGTTAGCTAAGCGACTCTTCCATTATTGTTAAAACCACCATAAATGCCTCCACTGCTTACATATACCTTTTCTGCTTTTTTTTTTTTTTCGGCGTTTAAAATATTTTAATAAGCTCACGTTTCTCTTGGACAGTGACGCTAGCAAGACACTCTGCTTGCCGACTGGAGCGGTCACGTGGGTGGGGCACTTCTGAACTCCGCGTGGATGACGATCACGTGCATTGCTCGTATGTGTGCTTGCGGACCGTCATTCCTTCGTATTTTTTTCTTAAATTTATATTTCTTCATACAGTGACGGCATAATTTCAAGCGTAGCGGGCTGCCACCTGGAAATGTTACCAGAGGAAACCCTGAATTGAACATTTTAAGACTGGGTTTTGGGGCTTCTGACTGTTGGAGTTTGGCCTAAAAACCTTTTCAGAAAAAAGTTCCAACAGCTTTTTCTTGGCTTTAGTTAGAATTGGTATTTCTTTTCCATCCAATTGCCAAAAATGAGATTGGAGGGGACATGTTAAACAAAATGCAGCCAGAATTTTTTCCCAATTTCCAGAACTCCATCTAAACAGTTGGACTCATACTTTCCCCAGCCCGACAGTTTCTATGTATCCAGACGCAGTTGCTTGCTCCTTGTTTCTGACAGTCTACAGTGTGTCAGTTTTAGATATGGGCCACATGGGCGATTGCCCAGAGCGGCATTCTTTAGGGGGCGCCATGAGAATGAGGGGAAAAAAAGATTCCTATTTTATTTTTTTTTTATATTTGTGGCAAATGGGGGCCCTCTATAGACAGGACACTGCTGCCCTCCAAGAGTATCAGTCTGTCATATGGTACTTGTCCACCTAGGTGTGTGTTTTCACGCTTCCCATTCATTGTGCATGTAACATGCCCCGCATGCACTCTGGTTGCATGGCGTCAAGAATCTTGAGCTGTCGCTTGGAGATGCCCACGCCTCCCTCTGAATCCCCACTCAGATCCATAATATGCAAATGATCAGCGGGCACGTGGAGCTGATCGCTTCCCGGAGCTTATGCTGAACTTTTAAAATAGTGGTTGTTAGTAAAAAGTAAACACATATTTGGCAACTAAACATTGATTTCTCGCCTTAACTGCTTTCTGAAAATATTTCCCTTGTTACTTTTGATTCAAGATTCAAAGGCTTTATTATCATGTGCACAGTTAACCAGCTGAACTCGGGAGATTCCGCGGGAGGTCACGTCTCTGCGTCGTAGTGCGTGTCAGTGCGCACTGAAAAAAAAAAGCTGCATTTCCATTCTTCCAGTACAGACACAACCGTGAACAGAAAGCCAAAGGAGTGTTTGATTGGTTTAGATTTGATTGACCTCTCATTCGACTAATAAGAGCCTTGAATTGGGTTTCTGAAACCTTGAAGAACCAATGACTGAAAACCTAGCAAGAAGGACCTGCCTACCAACGACCGCAAATACAACGAGCCAATTGAAGCAGAGAAGTTCGACGATTGACATGTCGTTTAGCCAATGAAATTCCGAATTCAGCAATACCTGACATGCCTTTGTTATGTGTTTATATTGCCATTAAAACACGTGCGTCCCCCTGCGTAAAATCTCTTTTGCCTAAGCCGCTGGGTGACTCACATTGAGACCTGTGCGTAACGGTAGCATTAGCCACTCTTAGCCATTAGCCAGTCTTTTTTTATTACTACTGTTCTTATTTGTTTTGAAAAATGGTTTGCAAAAACCGCAAGCATGGAAGTGGAGATGGTTTGACCGGGTCGTTCATTCATTCATGAATGAACAAACAACCTCCCCCCCACACACACACACAAAAGAGCATGCCACCTAAAAATGTGTTTGTTACCCTCTAGAAATGTGATAACATTTTAGTATAATTTTTATTACACTTTAGGCTATTTTTTCTTGTAAAAAAACAAAAACAAAACAGGAACTGTACTGTGTATGTGAACTCTGGGAAAATAGGAGAATAGTGAAAAATAAAAATTGAACTTTGTAAATGACTTTTTATTTTCACATAATAGACAAACTTCAGATGAAGACTCTGGTGAGGAGTGGGTGCCAGACGAGTACTCTCCATGCCGCCTTGAGTAAAGGACTACAACAGGTATGTAATGATTTGAAAATGTAACAATTGGCTTGAGTAATATATTGAAGTGTTTTTTCCTTTTATTCTAAAAATTATGTTTTCTTGTCCATTCAGGTGCATGGGTGGAGTGGACCCATCAGATGCCCTGATAGGCTACTACAGTGTTCTCCATAAGACCATGAAGTGGTATAAGAGCTTTTTTTACCACTTCATGGACATTGCCATCGTCAATGCCTACATCCTCCACAAGGCACTCGCCTCTGGAAGAGGAGAGAAGCCATTGAGACAGAAGGCATTTCGGGAGACCCTTGCTAAGCAGCTGGCACAGGTGCGCTCTCGATCAGCCACACCCACACCACCTCATCCTACACCCACTGCACATCACAAGATTGTCTTTATCTCAGGGCACCACACAAATGGACGGGCGCTATGCAGGCACTGCCGTAAAAAGACACCACTCAAGTGCTCCACCTGTGATGTGCCTCTGTTTGATCCCAAACCAAGACTGTTACAATAACTGGCATATTGCCAATAACATATAAAGGACTTCATATTCACATTTGTTGTTTGTAAATAGTATGTTTTGTATATTGACATTTTTGTTCAGTAAAGCGTGTTTATATTTTAAACTTCATTTTCTCTGCGTCATTACTACTGACGGTGTTTCTGGATATCTAACAAGATAGCCCTGAGTGTCACCTTTCATTAGAGCCCAAGATGAAGCTTCTATGTTGAAGCATTCAAAAGTTATAGACGTTTTTCCAAACTGTGCCAAACTGGCACAGTTCAAAAATGCCTGGGAACAACCTGAGAAAAAAGCTGTGTAATATATTCATTTTTTGTGGTATTGTTACAAAATTTTGACCTCAGCTTGATAACACTTGGTTCTACATTTCTGTTGCATTTTCCAGCCAGTATCTGACAGCTGTGTGTTATTTGCAAGCATTTGTATCTAAAAAAAAACACCCAGGCGAACTTTATTTCCTTCAAATTCAGTATGTTAAGATGACTGTTACTCAGTGGCAGGAGCACTTAGAGAGATTATGACTGTTTTGCCAAAAAATTCAGAGTGTTTTCTTTTAAATGAGACCAACCCCATGAAGATGCTGCAAAGGGTTGAAGAACAGCTTTTGATTTACTTTGGGTATGTTATTTTTAGGCGTTTTTAGGGAAATTGAACAGAGTTCAACAGGTTAAGAAATGTAACATTTCCTGAGTAATGAAATTCTTACTCTGCTCTCCGAACGAATGCCAAGGTAATAAATACACATCAATACTAATAAAGGTAATAGAAGATGTAGGCAAAAGTTTAACGTCTGGAAGAGTCATGAACAGACTAGACAGCCACCCACCAGAAGTCGTGGTGAGACAGCTTCTGGCTGCCACAACTTCCTGTGTTTGAACCTTTCAGAAAATTGATTTCATACATGAAATGAGCCAGACCAAGTTTCAGTTTGATCAGGACTAAGACCACACATTTTTGCCAGTCCAGATTTTGGTCCAGGGGAGATTTTACTGTTGTAATTTTGGTCGAGCTCAAGATCAAATGTGCAAAAGTACAAACAAACAGGTTAGGCGTCATTTATCTTTTGTTCTTATTAAAGACAAAAATAGAAGAGGAGGAGATGTCTTTACCTTCTTAACATGTTTCGACTGTACACTGCAGCCTTTGTCAGAAGAGTCAGCTGATTGCTGCCAGGTGACATTTATCAGCTGACTTTCGTAGGCGGGGCCAGCTCAGCAGATCTGTCAGATCCACCGAGCCGGCCCCGCCTTCCGCCGTCAGATGGTCTCTGGAGAATGTGATCCCAGGTGTGGGAAAGCATAAAGGCCCCCTCATCTCGGTACATGGTGTCTTTTTCCCACTTCCTGATTTCTATGGCCTCCTTGATCCAGCGTTTGTGTCTGTTGCTCTCTGATCCAATAATTTTTGCGTTGTCCCAGTCCATGATGTGATTATTTCTTTTGCAGTGATCTGATATTGCTGATTTTAATGTTTCTTGTAGTATAAATTGCCTATAAAAATATTTGTCATAAGGTACAGGAATTATTTATTTTATTTAATAGTGGGTGTGAAAGGGGGCGGAGTTGAACCAGCACTTCTACACCCGCTAAATTAAATAAAAGCACTCGTAAAAGGGGCACCAGTCCTAACGGACAATAAAATTAACTTTAATTTTATTTAATTTTGTACCTTAAATTACTTAATGAATCAGTCTCAAAGTTTCAGTGAGTTTTTGTCCTGCCGTGATTAGGAAACCTGTATATGCGAAAGGAAAACGCTTCTACTGCTCTTATTCACTCTTTTATTAAAATCATTCAGGTTACATGGCATGGCGTTCAAATGATGAATAAACAGATTCAGATGATGACATCGTATATGATGACATCGTATATAAGTGCAGGTTAGTTAGTTAGTAATCGTAAAATATCACATCAACTGATAGTGGGTTCCTGAACATAAAATCCAGCTTTACACCTCTGCAGAACCAAGGAGAAACTAGACTTATGTTTCAACGGTAAATGAGGCTGGAATGTTTTAACAAAACATCGCAATTTTATGGGGAAAATTCATAAGCTAATTATCTAAAAATGACTCCTGAATTAATCTACAAAATTTAAGGGCAGTTACTTAAAAATGACTGAAAGTTTTCGTTCAGTTTACAATTCCATCCTGCGGCTGAGAGACTAATTGAGCCCTGAAATACGGGCCATATTCAATTGTAATTTAATTGTTAGGACATCACGTTTTAACCCAGGAAATAGGAGAAATAAAAGTTTCACTCACACACGGCCGTAGGTCCAAGTTTCTGCGGGTCGGTACCGCTGGGTTTTGAAGTTAGGACGTCGGAGGAAGCTGCTGCTGCGATGCCTCCTCACAGCCGTTGTAGTGTAAACTCAGCTGGGGGCTCTCCAGACAATGGCAGCAGTGGGTGGTCTGTCACAGAGCGGCGTGAAAAGTCCTTTGAAAAAAAAAGAGTCCAAATTTGGGGTCTCTTGTAGCGGGATCGACCCAAAAGCTGAAGGAAAATCTTCTCAGTCTCTGTTCACTTTAAACTAGGCAAATTAAAGGTCCACTTTAATGGTGTGAAAAGTCAAAAAAAAAATTATTAGAAAAACATTTACTAGGATAAGAATGGCTTTTGAGGTGAAGGAAAAAGTTTGAGAATTTGATTCTCTAAAAGGGACGAGCTCTAAAAAAAAAAAAAGGTTTCTCCTCAGTTTCCAGAATATAAGAAAAGATTTGACAAACACGCAGAGAATAAAATAAAACTTCACAGGGCCTTGAAACGGTGGAATAAAATCTTCTTCTGAGATCTAGATTACTATTCTGCTTCTTTAATCTTAATTTAGTTCCTAATCTTTCTCAAAATCTCTTTCTTTCTTCTTTCTCTGTTTCTAATTCTTAATTCTATTACCGCTTTGCTGTTCTAATCTTCCTGCCTGTTCTTTGTCTACCCTTTGTCTTCTTTTCTGATCTCTTTTTCTTTTTCTAACTCTCCTAACTAAACTCAAATCTAACTTCTGTCTTTTAAAGTTACCTCGCCGGGTCGTAAAACTGATGATGTAGTCGCAAGACTGACCAATCGGCTTTTTCAGAAGCAGTTTGAAATGGCTGCTATCCAATGTGAGAACATTTCTTTGTTTGAGAGCAGCCAATCAAATGAAGACACCATCCCATGAAATTTCAGAGGGAAAATCAACACTCAGTCAGTTCTTATGAGATAAATGCTCAATATAAAATCTAACTAAATTAAATGACTTGGCTAATATATGGTGATCATGCATTTATACCATTACTCCAATAACACTCATGAATATAACATTTCTTATACATAATTATAATACATGCATTCACATTTAGATCAAGATTAGAACAGCAGAACATGCAGCAAACCATGGTTGGTGATAAGAGGGATGATTTTCAGTGTCCTTAGGATCCAGAGGATAAGCTGAAAGAAACTTAATATTTAGAACAAATTAAAAGTCATCCTACGTACTGAAAACACATTCCGTAGGTATCCGCTAGGAGGTACTGTTGAGCTGTAGATGATTTCCTTTAGTATCTGGCGAAGGTACCTGGACAGCATAGGCTATAAAACCGTCAGATTAAGTGGTTTATGACTCTTTTAAAAACATTGGTTTCCTGTGAAAAGGTACGTTATCAAATGCAGTGTTCATGTTGAGAGGTCTGGTCTCCTGAGTTTTATGTTCCTTTGAGCCTTTAAAAGTAAATTGTTTACATTGGGGTCCTGGGAAAGCAAGCATCTTTGGTCAGGCCTGGAAGAAGCCTGCATGAGTCGACATAAAAGCCAGTGATATTCCTGAAAAGGCAGAAAGGTGATATTCCTGTGTAATGAAAAAAATGAAATTCCTGTAACCTGGAGAGAAGTGATCTTCTGTCTCGTTTGTGAGGAGACGATGATGCTACATTCTTGTTCTTCCTTTTCTTTTTGTGATCTTGTGAGTCGTCCTTGTGTTTCCTTCTCACATTCCTTCTGGTGTTCTTTTTTTCTTGTGGAGAATGATCTTCCAGTTTCTCCAATGTAGGTTTTGTTACATGATCTGCATGATATTTCGTATATTACATTGCATTTTTTGTCTTGTTCTATTCTGTCCTTGGGGTGTACTAATAACTGTCTTAATTTTTTGTGTGGTTTGACTGCTGTGTTTATTTTGTATTTTTTCATGATCCTTTGAATTGGTTCAGTGATCCCTCCTATGTATAGTATAGTTATGGTGTCCTTGTTTTTGATTTCAGCTTTTGTTCTGTGTCTTATTTCCTGTTTGTTTTCTTTGTTTTTGACTTGCTGTTTCCCTTTGTTTATGGCCCATACTGGATATTGGCAGCGTATACGGAAGTGCATGTTTTATGTGGTTTTCCTCCTCCTGTCTGTCTTCTTGGTCTGTGATGATGGTGGCTCGTTCATATACCGTCCTGACAACTGATAGCTTGTGTGCTGTGGGGTGTTCCGATGTCCATAGTAACTGTCGTCACTTCCTTGTGGTAACGTATCGTCACTTCCTGTTTTGCTGTCTGCCTGTGTGGTTTGCTTTGTGGTTTGCTCTCTAGCCATTAGCTATGGCTACTAGCTCTCCTTCCTCTCCTCCTCTGGTGTGCTCTCTCCGTCAGATGTTTAGCTACACCTCTGCCTCTTTTAGCGATAACGGTAAATGTAATAAATGTTGTCTTTTTGAGGTGCTCGAGGCGAGGTTGTCTGATTTGGAATCCCGGCTCCGCTGCATTGAAACACCGTCTGCGCCAGTTAATCTCGACGGACGCCCATTAGCTGCAGCGGAGCTAGCTAGCTTAGGTCCCCCTGTCAGCGGTTCCCCGGCTCTCCTCAGCAGCGAGGAGACTGGGTGGGTGACGGTGAGAAGGAAGCCTAGTCGCAAAGCCCCGGTACACCACCAACCTGTTCACGTTTCTAATCGTTTTTCCCCGCTCAGCGACACACCCGCTGAGGAAAAAACTCTCATCATTGGCGACTCTGTAGTCAGAAACGTGAACCTAGAGACTCCAGCGGCCATAGTCAAATGCATCCCTGGGGCCAGAGCAGGCGACATCGAGTCAAATTTGAAAATGCTGGCTAAAAGTAACTGTAAATATTCCACAATTGTTATTCACGCCGGCATTAATGACATCCGTCTCCGGCAGTCGGAAGTCATGAAACTTAATATAGAATTGGTGTGTGACTTTGCCAAAACGATGTCAGCCACTGTAGTATTCTCTGGGCCCCTCCCCAATCTGACCAGTGATGACATGTTTAGTCGCTCGTCATCCTTGAACCGCTGGCTGTCTGTGTGGTGTCCTAAAAATGACGTGGGCTACACTGACAATTGGAGCTCTTTTTGGGGAAAACCTGGTCTTATGAGACGAGACAGCATTCATCCCACTTTGGATGGTGCTTCTCATTTATCTAACAATCTGGCATCTTTTTTATCCAAATTTCCAAAACCATGACTACTCAGAGTTGGGACCAGGAAGCAGAGTCGCAGTCTTACACGCCTCTCTGCAGCTCCTCTTCATCCGCCACCCCTCAGCTTAGCCCCTGTCTTCCCCATCAGAGAATCGTTGTCTGCTCCCTCCAAAGTGAATAAAAATATAATGTATAAGCATCCCAAAGTGATAAAGCAAAATATTGGTAAAACTCAAATTAAACATAAAGCCTCTAAATTGAATGATTTGGCCTCTGTTCCTCCTCATAATTTAAAAATTAAATGTGGTTTATTAAATATTAGGTCTCTAACTCCCAAGTCTCTGCTAGTCCATGATTTGTTAATTGATCATCAGATTGATTTAATTTCCCTTACAGAGACTTGGTGAGGACAAGAGGATTATGTTGGTTTAAATGAATCAACTCCCTCTGGTTATTTAAACTGTCAAAATCCCAGAAGTTCTGGTCGTGGAGGAGGAGTAGCAACAATTTACCATTCCAAATTACTAGTTAATGTAAAGCAAAAAACATGTTATAATTCCTTTGAGGGCCTGGTCCTCAGTATTGGGCACTTTAGCAATTTTAGGTTAAACCCAATTTTATTTGCCATAGTTTATCGTCCCCCATCAACCTACTCAGAATTTTTATCCGAATTTGCTGATTTCTTAGCTGATTTAGTGGTGAAATCTGATAGAATAATTATAGTAGGGGACTTTAATATACATGTGGATGTAGATAGTGACTGCCTTAATGCGACATTCAATTCAATATTAGATTCGATTGGGTTTTCTCAGAAAGTAGGAAATTCTACTCATTACCTCCACCATACATTGGACCTTGTTTTGACATATGGCATAGAAATCTTGTAGTGTCTCCTCATAACCCTGTACTGTCAGACCATTGTCTGTTAACCTTTGATTTTACTATTTCTGACTATTTGGCTCCTAAAGAAAAATATTATTACAGTAGATGCCTCTCAGATGATGCTGTTTCCAAATTTATGCAGATTGTTTCCTCTATGCCATGTGTCAACACAACGGAAATAAGCTATAGACAGCTTGCTCCTTCTGTAATTGATAACATGGTGGATAGTGTTTCAGCTTCTCTGCATCAGACTCTAGACTTGGTGGCCCCCTTAAAAAAGAAAAAGTCTAATCAGAGATTTCTAACTCCTTGGTTCAACACAGAAACTCGTACCTTAAAACAGAAGACTCGTCAATTAGAAAGAAAACGGCGCTCTACTAATTTAGATGAAATCTATTTAGCTTGGAGAAATCATCTTTTAATTTATAAAAAATCTCTTAGAAAAGCTAGAACGAGTTATTACTCTGCATTAATAGAAGAGAACAAGAATAATCCCAGGTTTCTTTTCAGTACTGTAGCCAGGTTGACAAAGAGTCAGGACTCTGTCAATCCTAGCATTCCCTTAGAGCTTACTAGTCAGGACTTTATGAACTTTTTCAATAATAAAATTTCATCCATCAGAGATAAAATCAATCAGATTCTTCCCACAGTTAACTTAAATGCTGTAACTGCTACAACTCCTTCTATTGATGTCTGTCTTGATGAGTTTACTCCAATCGACCTTTGTGAGTTAGACAAAATAGTTTCCTCATCCAAACCTTCAACTTGTCTTTTAGACCCTATTCCTACCAGGTTATTTAAAGAAGTCTTCCCACTTATTGGTAGCTTTATTCTTCATATAATCAATTCTTCATTAACTTTAGGCCATGCACCGCAGACTTTTAAAACGGCTGTAATTAAACCCTTACTCAAAAAGCCAACGCTAGATCCAGGAGCTTTAGCTAACTATAGACCAATCTCTAATCTCCCTTTCATTTCAAAAATCTTAGAAAGAGTTGTTGCTACGCAATTATTTGACCACTTGCAGGGAAATGGTTTACTTGAAGAGTTTCAATCTGGGTTTAGAATCCATCATAGTACTGAAACAGCCTTAGCGAAGGTCACTAACGACCTCCTCATTGCATCTGATAATGGACTAGTTTCTGTACTTGTCCTTTTAGACCTTAGTGCAGCTTTTGATACTATCGATCATAATATTCTACTTGATAGATTAGAACACTATGTTGGACTTAATGGAACTTCGTTGCAATGGTTTAGATCTTATTTATCTGATAGGTTCCAGTTTGTTCATGTAAATAATGAGTTTTCTTTCAACTCAAAGCTTAGTCATGGAGTTCCACAGGGATCTGTGCTAGGCCCTACTCTTTTTAGTTTATATATGCTTCCGTTAGGCAACATTATTAGAAAGCACTGTATACATTTTCATTGTTATGCAGATGACACACAATTATACCTGTCAATGAAGCCTGATGATAGTAATCAATTAGCCAAGTTAGAAGCCTGTCTTAAGGAAATCAAAGCTTGGATGACTTGTAATTTCCTGCTATTAAATTCAGATAAGACTGAAGTCATTCTTGTTGGTCCAAAAAAACCTTAGAAATTCCTTTCCAAATCAAACTTTTAGTTTGGATGCGGCTACTCTTTCTCTTAATAGCTCTGTGAGGAACCTTGGAGTTATTTTTGATCAGGATTTGTCCTTCAATTCACATATTAAATTTGTTTCTAAGACTGCCTTCTATCATTTGCGTAATATTGCCAAGATTAGGAACATCTTGTCTCAGAGTGATGCTGAGAAACTGATCCACGCTTTTGTTAGCTTGAGATTAGATTATTGTAATTCTTTATTATCAGGCTGTCCTAAAACATCTTTAAAAAGTCTTCAGCTGATCCAAAATGCTGCAGCAAGAGTTTTAACAGGTACTAGAAAGAGAGATCATATCTCTCCGGTTCTGGCCTCCCTTCATTGGCTTCCCATAGAGTTTAGAATTAAGTTTAAAATCCTTCTTCTTACTTACAAAGCTCTAAACAATCAGGCTCCTTTTTATTTAAAAGATCTGATACTACCGTATTATCCTAACAGAGCACTACGCTCCCAAAATGCAGGATTACTTGTAATACCTAGAATCTCCAAAAGTACAATGGGAGGCAGAGCCTTCAGTTATCAAGCTCCTCTCCTGTGGAATCAGCTGCCAATCTGGATTCGGGAGTCAGACTCGATCTCTGTTTTTAAGAATAGGGCTAAAACCTACCTTTTTGATATAGCCTACAATTAGGGAGGGATCATGTGTTTCTGAACCCTCCCTTAATTATGCTGCTAATAGGTTTAGTCAGCCGGGAGACCTCCAGTAATGCACTGGGCCTCACTCCTTTCCTCACTCTCAATGAAAATTTTTTTTTTTTTGCTGGTCATTAACATCTGTTTGTTCTCTCCCATAGATTGAGTCCCCATCGTGCTGTTTGCTCTCTACATGTCTGTTCTTTTCTTCTTCTCTATCCCCTCACCCCCCAGCCAGTCGCAGCAGATGACTGCCCCTCCCTGAGCCTGGTTCTGCTGGAGGTTTCTTCCTGTTAAAAAGGAGTTTTTCCTCTCCACCGTCGCCAAGTGCTTGCTCACAGGGGATCGCCTGATTGCTGGGGTCTTTCTGCAACTGTGGGGGTTCCCCCCTACAGTTGATAGTGCTATAAGATGACTGTTGTTGTGAAATGGCGCTATATAAATAAAGTTGAATTGAATTGAATTGAATAGTAGGTATTGATCCGTGTGGGTTGGTTTCCTGTAGACTGTGATTTTTATGCTGCCGTCATCGTTGTGATGGATTTTCATGTCCAGAAAGGCTATGGTGCCATTTTCCTCCTCTTCGTGTGTGAATTTTATATTCCCAGTGCTGTCCATGCTGTTCAGATGGTCAGTGAGTTCTTGTGTGTGTCCTTTCCTTATTTTTTCCAGAATGTCATCCACGTATCTCTTCCAAAGGGTGGGTTTGCATTGTGTAGGTGCTGTGTTGATGGCTTTGTTTTCCAGATCCTCCATAAAAAAGCCGCTCACAATGGCTGATAGTGGGTCTCCCATTGCAAATCCTTCTTTTTGTCTGTAAATTTTTCATCTGTATTGAAAATAGGTGGATTTTGCAACAAATTGTAATAATTCGGATAGGTTGTGAACTGTGAGATTGGTGCATCTTTTAAGGGTACTGTCATTATTGAGGCGTTCTTGTACTGTATGTAGTGTGACATCAACAGGTGTCTTTGTGAATAATGAAATGACATCATGTGAAATGAGGATCTCGTCTGATTCTATTTTCATATTTTTGAGTTCTTGTGCCAGCTCTTTTGAGTTTTTGCAGTAGAAATCTGATAGTCGAAGGAGGGGTTTGATGATTTCAACCAGGGCTTTTGATAAATTGTACGTGACTGATCCAATATTGTCTATTATTGGCCGCAGTGGGATATCCTTTTTATGTATTTTTGGAGTTCCATAGATCCGGAGGGTGATGCTGGCTGTGGGAATCAGGTGATCATATGTGTCCTTTGTGATTTTTTTGCTTTCTAATAGGGGTTTGAGAAGGGCTTTTAGCAGTTTTATCTTTTCTTCTGTGGGATTTGTTTTTATGATTTCGTATGTGCTTTCATCTGCCAGCATGGTTTCCATCTGTTTTTCATATGTTTCTGTGTCCATGACTACTGTCGTTCTGCCTTTATCTGATGGGAGGATTGTGATTGTTTTATCTGTCTTGAGTGAGGTTAATGCTTTTTCTTCTTTTAATGTTTTGTAACATTGCTTTGTGGTAGTTTGGCCGTTTTGAGGATTCCTGCGACTGCGTTCCGGAGTGATGCTTTTTCCTCTTGGTCCTGGATTTTTTCACATGCAAGTTCTGTTGCGAGGATGTATTCTTCATGAGGTATTCTGGCTGGTGTGATGGCGAAGTTCAGTCCTCTGCTCAGCACTGTTTTCTCCGTGTCCGTGAGTGTGTGTTTTGACAAGTTTTTGACCCACTTAGCGTTTGTTTCCGTGTGTGTTTGTCTTCGTTCGTTCTTCCTTTCTGTAAGTTTTTTTTAGTTTTTTTAATTGGCGGTTTTTCGTTATAATGAATTCTTGTTCGTGTGCGTGTTTTAATTGTGCTTCTATGTGCTCCTGCGTTTCCTGGTCAGTCGGGTAGTGTTTCTTGAAATTGTCCATTTCCTCCTTGATCCGGTTGTTGATTCTGTCCACTTTGTTTGCCGTCATTCTTATGGTTCTTTGATCAGGTCTTTCCGTGCTTTACTGATAATTTTCTCTGTGTTTTTGGTTGGAATTGGATTTCTTATGTTGAGGCTTGCTGGTGTGACATCCTCATCTCTGCAACGCAGGTTAAATCGCAGGTGGTTTCTGAAGCGTGCCCGTGTTTACTCCAATTTCTCCAGCCGGCGGAAGTCTTTAATGCAATCTTGTCCTTAACTTCCACGTAATAGCTCAAGTAGGTTCATTTGTTCAATAAGAACAAAAGATAAATAATTAAAAGAAGACAAAATGAACCTACATGAGCTAATAGGTTAGGTGTCAATTTGAGTGTTTTTGCGACAGTTGTTCAAACATCGTGTTGCAACAGTTTTGAAACCATTAGCCCTGACTGTGACAATTGACACTCCAATACTTTCTTTTAAAACTTAAATGTGTTTTAACAGATTTTTCCAAAGAAGGGTTTCAATCAATTTTCTCTAAACTGTTCATCAACATCCCAACAGACTGGCCAAAAGTTGCAGTACTTCCTGTTTGGCATGTTTGCACTGGCCATGGAGCATGGACACGGGGCAAGAAAACTGACTCATCAGCATAGTTCCTGGATCAATATCAGTATGTAGTGTTAATCTAGTGATTGGCCCTTTGGCAGAAATAAGTGAGTTAGAGGTTGAACAGCACAGCAGACCAAAGAGTCATTACCCAAGAGGGTCAAGCTCAGCATTTTAGCTCACAAATAAGCCACTTTTTTACTGTCACTGAGGAGCAGAGCCAGGGTTCACCACACCTCTGAGGTGACTTTGGGTTGAGCACTGTCAGGGACTTTCTCCTTTTATACAGTGAGGTAATGTGTAAGACAGCATCAGAGCTTCTGCTGTCAAATCCCAGAGGATATTAAAGTATCTGCAAATATGCAGAGGTTCTTATTTCAAAGCTTTCCCATATTATGCATTTTTCAAGGATTAAGTTGGCATCCCCAAGGACACACAGTCATCATCACATCATCATCATAGCAGTCTGTCATGGGCGACAATGACCGTTTCATTTAGGTCTGATCAGATTCCTCCACACACATACAGTATCACTCTATTAAAGCAAGAAATCTGTGTGTGTTTGTTACGTTTATAGGACATCATAGGATGGCCTATGATCTCTGCCTGATCATCATTGGACGTCCTATGAACTCAGGCATCATAGGACTCGCGATGTCGTCATAAAGATATGATGTCTATAGACAAATGTGTCTTTATGATGTCATATGGCTCAAAAAAGGCAAGGTGAATAAGTTGCAGGGCCAGTCTTTACAGCGCGTTCGTGTTTTCTGCACAACAGATTTCTGCAGCCATGGCCAATTCTACGTTGCTGCGAGCAGAGTTGCCAGATCAAGCAGTCTTCGTATTGTTGCTCAAGATGAAGAAACTAAGCAAAAGCGTCACTTTCTCAGCAATGTCGTTTTTAAAGAGGTGCTGACACAGTAAAAATGTGTAACCTTAAAGAATGCCAGTCTACACTACGAATGTGTAACATGCCAAGCAAAGCGCTGATTTTCTCCGGGTGCTCTGGTTTCTTGGTTTCTTTGGGCATGCACGGGCCTTCCTGAACAGGGTCAAAAGCCACTTTTTGCTGAGATCTATTTTCATGATCCTACCCATGAACTGGAATTACGACGCACCTATCCCTCAACCAGTGGTCTGAGTGAAGAAGAAGAAGACCCACCAGATGGAGAGCAATAGAATGAGGAGAACTGCTGCACATCAGAAAAGATGCCGTGAAGATGAAACACCTCAGGTTCCAGCAGTACGCCGCAGGCATGACTGTGAACAACACAGTCGTCTGAGACAGGAGGAGACCCTTCAGCAACGGGCATGCAGAAATACTTGCTTATACTTGGTTTCTACGGGCATGGACGGGTATGTATGAGCATGTACTAGTTTTATATAATGCTTTGTTTTACAGCTCCACAAGAAAAAAAATCCTGTCTATACAACTCTCTTTTAAACATCAGTCAGTTTCAGAATGCTCATTAATATTAATTAGCCCCTACTCTGGTTGGGTAAAAGTTGTTCTAGTGATGTAGACGAGACCAAGCCAAGACGAGACCGAGATTAGAATACACCAAGACATACTGTACATACAGTTGCAATCAAAATCCTTCAACCCCCACTGCAAATTAGGTTTACTGGCAAAATACAGAAACTAGCAGCTGCTTGCAAAAACAAATCAAACAAGAACAATTTAAATAGCTCAACACAACTAATACTACAAGTGGTTTCTCTAAATTCAACACAAAATGTCACTTTTAATTACTACTGCAGTCTCAAAATTAGTCAACCTCCTCAAGGCTGCGTGTCCACCAAATGCATTTTTTCAGCTCTGGGCGGCTATTTTTCCCATTCATTCTCTATGTAGTCCAGTGTTTACAGCGCTGAGCGCCCATGGCGCTGAAACACTCTCGGCAGTGGCCGTTTTTTGTCGTGGCGCTCAGAGTTGAAAAATGTTCAGCTTTTCAGAGACCACAGCTGAGCTCGTCAGTGTCAGACCTTAAGCAGCCAATCAGAACTGCTACATGGGCGGGACATAAGACACCAGTACTAGTCTGTACTCAGACTCCTGCTTTCCGTGTCATCATATTTTACATCCAGAGCTGCTAGAAAACGTTTCTTGTCCATTGTTATTTAGAGACTGCTATTAAAAAATCTGTGGAAAATCTGACAATAGGAAAAGTGGGAGTGGTGAGCTGAGAGTGACAAGCTGTTGCTGGGATACAGGGCACAGACTTTTTTCCCCCCAGAGCGCAGCGTACAAACGCTGAAAAAAATGCTCAGGGTGGTCGGGTGACAAAAAACACATTTGGTGGACACGCAGCCCAACAGGAAAGAGGAAGCCATCAACAGCTGTCACCAGAGTCCTGAGGAGGCAGGTGGTCAAAAACCCTCGACTGACTGCAAAGAACCTGCAGCAACACTTGGTGGCAGCAGGCTCTGAGGTTTCAATTTCAGGATTTCAATTCAAGTGCATACTGAACGCTGAAGGGCTCCATGCCTAAACTCCAACACGTACACCCCTACTGACCCAAAAGCACAAGAAGTCACCTCCAGTTTGCTTGAAACTACACAAATAAGCCAAAGAGGTTTCGGAATTCTGTTCTGTGGAGCAATGAAACAAAACTGGAACTTTTTGGGCCTGTGGATCAGAGGTCCCACCTCCGGAAGAACTTCAACCACATTCCGAGGGAGTCTGGAGACATGGAGTCTGAATGGGCCATGTTCTCCACCTCTGTTGTTGAAGCGGCTGCCCAGAGCTGCGGCCGCAAGGTGGTCGGTGCATCTCGTGGTGGCAACCCCCGAACCAAGTGGTGGACACCAGTGGTGAGGGGGGCCATTAAGCTGAAGAAGGAGTCCTATCAAGCTTGGTTGGCTTGTGGGACTCCCGAAGCAGCTGAGGTGTACCGGCAGGCCAAGCGGAGTGCAGTTCGGGTGGTTGCTGAAGCAAAAACCCGGGTATGGGAGGAGTTTGGTGAGGCCATGGAACAAGACTTTCGGTCGGCCTCAAAGAGATTCTGGCAAACTGTCCGGCGGCTCAGGAGGGGAAAGCAGCTCCCCGTCCACACTGTGTATGGTGCGGATGGGATACTGTTGACTTCGACTGGGGACATCGTCGGGCGGTGGAAGGAATACTTCGAGGATCTCCTCAATCCCACTGATATGCCTTCCACAGAGGAAGCAGGGTTTGGGGACGAGGGGGATGACTCGCCTATCACAGGGGCTGAGGTCGCCAAGGTGGTTAAAAATCTCCTTGGTGGCCGGGCCCCAGGGGTGGACGAGATTCGCCCCGAGTACCTCAAGGCCCTGGATGTTGTTGGGTTGTCATGGTTGACACGCCTCTGCAACATTGCGTGGAGGTCGGGGGCAGTGCCTTTGGCATGGCAAACCGGGGTGGTGGTTCCTCTCTTTAAAAAAGGGGACCGGAGGGTGTGCTCCAACTTTAGAGGGATCACACTCCTCAGCCTCCCTGGGAAGGTCTATGCCAAGGTACTGGAGAGGAGAGTCCGGCCGTTGGTCGAACCTCGGATTCAGGAGGAGCAATGTGGTTTTCGTCCTGGCCGTGGCACATCGGACCAGCTCTTTACCCTCTCGAGAATTCTCCAGGGTTCGTGGGAGTTTGCCCAACCAGTTTACATGTGTTTTGTGGACTTGGAGAAGGCATTTGACCGCGTCCCTCGTGGATTTTTGTGGGAGGTGCTTCGGGAGTATGGGGTATCGGGCTTGTTGTTACGAGCTATTCGGTCTCTGTATGACCGTTGTGAGAGTTTGGTTCGTATTGCCAACACTCGGTCGGAGTCATTCCCAGTGAGAGTTGGACTCCGCCAGGGCTGCCCTTTGTCACCTATCCTGTTCATAATTTTTATGGATAGGATTTCTAGGCGCAGCCAGGGAATGGAGGGTGTCATGCTTGGTGACCACAGGATCTCATCTCTGTTGTTTGCAGATGATGTTGTCCTGTTGGCTTCATCCAGCAATGACCTACAGCTCTTGCTGGGACGGTTTGCCGCTGAGTGTGAAGCGGCTGGGATGAGAATCAGCACCTCCAAGTCCGAGTCCATGGTCCTCAGCCGGAAAAAGGTGGATTGTCCTCTCTGGGTTGGGGACAGGCTTCTGCCCCAAGTGGAGGAGTTTAAGTATCTTGGGGTCTTGTTCACGAGTGAGGGGAGAATGGAGCGAGAGATTGACAGACGGATTGGAGCAGCATCTGCAGTGATGCGGACGTTGTACCGGTCTGTTGTGGTGAAGAGGGAGCTTAGTTCTAAGACAAAGCTGTCGATTTATCAGTCAATCTACGTTCCTACTCTCACCTATGGTCACGAGCTTTGGGTAATGACCGAAAGAACGAGATCGCGGATACAAGCGGCTGAAATGAGCTTTCTCCATAGGATTGCTGGACTCACCCTCAGAGATAGGGTGAGGAGCTCAGTCATCCGGGAGAGGTTCAGAGTAGAACCGCTGCTCCTCCACATTGAAAGGAGTCAGTTGAGGTGGTATGGGCATCTGATTAGGATGCCTCCTGGACGCCTCCCACTTGAGGTGTTTCAGGCACGTCCCACTGGGAGGAGACCCCGGGACAGACCCAGGACTCGGTGGAGAGACTATGTCTCCCAGCTGGTCTGGGAACGCCTTGGTATCCCCTCTGAAGAGCTGGAGCAGGTGGCTGGGGAGAGGGAAGTCTGGGCTTCTCTGCTTGAACTGCTGCCTCCGCGACCCGGACCTCCGGAAAAGCGGTAGAAGATGGATGGATGGATGGATGGATCAGAGGTACAGTGGTGTGAAAAAGTGTTTGCCCCCTTCCTGATTTCTCATTTTTTTGTATGTTTGTCACACTTACAGTGGGTCAAAAAAATATTTAGTCAGCCACCAATTGTGCAAGTTCTCCCACTTAAAAGATGAGAGAGGTCTCCAATTTTCATCATAGGTATACCTCAACTATGAGAGACAAAATGAGAAAAAAAAATCCAGAAAATCACATTGAAGGATTTTTAATGAATTAATTGGTAAATTCCTCAGTAAAATAAGTATTTGGTCACCTACAAACAAGAAAGATTTCTGGCTCTCACAGACCTGTAACTTCTTCTTTAAGAGGCTCCTTTGTCCTCCACTCGTTACCTGTATTAATGGCACCTGCTTGAACTCGTTATCAGTATAAAAGACACCTGTCTATAACCTCAAACAGTCAGACTCCAAACTCCACTATGGCCAAGACCAAAGAGCTGTCAAAGGACACCAAAAACAAAATTGTAGACCTGCACCAGGCTGGGAAGACTGAATCTGCAATAGGTAAGCAGCTTGGTGTGAAGAAATCAACTGTGGGAGCAATTATTAGAAAATGGAAGACATACAAGACCACTGATAATCTCCCTTGATCTGGGACTCCACGCAAGATCTCACCCAGTGGGGTCAAAATTATCACGAGAACAGTGAGCAAAAATCCCAGAACCACACGGGGTGACCTAGTGAATGACCTGCAGAGAGCTGGGACCAAAGTAACAAAGGCTACATCAGAAACACACTACGCCGCCAGGGACTCAAATCCTGCAGTGCCAGACGTGTCCCCCTGCTTAAGCCAGTACATGTCCAGGCCCGTCTGAAGTTTGCTAGAGAGCATTTGGATGATCCAGAAGAGGATTGGGAGAATGTCATATGGTCAGATGAAACCAAAATAGAACTTTTTGGTAAAAACTCAACTTGTTGTGTTTGGAGGAGAAAGAACACCATACCTACTGTGAAGCATGGGAGTGGAAACATCATACTTTGGGGCTGTTTTTCTGCAAAGGGACCAGGACGACTGATCCGTGTAAAGCAGGGGTTCTCAAAGTTTTGATGGGTGAGGGCCAATTTGGGAATCCAAAGTTGAACCAAGGGCCACCAAAGGGACGGAGGCAAAAAAAAAAAAAAGACTGAAAATTCAATTCCATTTGTAATCCTTTTAATTATCAAATTTAATTAGTTTGGGTAAAGTCATATTAACAGTAAGAAATTGGGACTGATGAAAATACAATTTTAGTGTCAACATACCTTTTAACTGCAGTGTGATTTGTGGTGCTGTTTTCGGTTGGCCACGAGTCCTCTGAAGTCTGGCTCCATCTCCGTCGTCGCGATGCGAAGGACTGCATGTAGGTGGGCATCTGTCATCCTGGATCTCAGCTTAGATTTGTTGATGGCCATGGTGGAGAAGGTCTTTTCACAGATGTAGGTGCTTCCGAATAAAGACGCCATTCTGACAGCATGTTGACGAAGAGCAGGGAATGTGGATGGGGAAAGTCCTTTGTAGAACTCGATCAGACTCTTGTCACGATATGCAGCTCTGGCCTCGGAGCTTTCCTGTAGGTCGATTAGCTCAAACTGCATGTCTGCAGGCACTGCCTCGGGCACACATGAGAAGGGATTTTGGAAAAGGTTGAAATCACCCTCGTGGTCCCTGAAGTCAGAGAATCGGTGGTCGAACTCGTCTCGAAGCTTTTCGATGAGGCCATGGTTCTTCTCTGAACGCAGGTGACGCAAAACTTCACTCCTGTCCGTGTCTGGGTCATCTACCAGCGCCCTGCAGGCAGGGAAATGAGCGAGATCTCCTTCTCTGAGCTGTCCCTGGAGCAGTTGGAGTTTTCGCTGGAAAGCTTTCACATTGTCAAAAAAGTGTGGAAATGAGTTTCCCATGGCCTTGCAGCTTCAGATTGAGATCGCTCAGACAATTATTCAGGTCGGCGAGGAAGGCTAGGTCACAGAGCCATTTGCTGTCCGTTAACTCAGTCACGTCTTGTCCTTTTGCCTGCATGAACTCGCAAATTTCTTTTCTCAGGTTAAAAAAACGTTTCAGTGTGGCACCTCTGCTCAGCCACCGGACGGCAGTGAAGTAAATGACGTCTCCAAAATCTGCCTCTGACTGCACCAAAAAGGTTTTAAATTGGCGATGGTTCAGACCTCTGGACTTCAGGTAATTAACTGTCTTCACAACTACGGCCATGACGTGTTTCATTTCTAGCGTCTGAGCAGCGAGGGCTTCTTGGTGAATTATGCAGTGGTAGCTGACTGGTTTCTTACCACCGCTGTTCACCACTTTCTCAGCCAGCAGCGACACTGCACCTGTCCTACTCCCAATCATTGCTGGTGCTCCGTCTGTCGTGACACCGACCAAGGATGCCAGGTTAACATTGTGTGTGTCCAGACTGCAATACACTGCTTCGCAAATATCCACTCCCTTCGTTGTGTCTTTCATACTCTCCATACTCAGTAGCTCCTCGCCGACGTCAAAATTCTCAGTGACAGTTCGGATGAAAATCAACAGTTGGGCAGTGTCGGAAATATCCGTGCTTTCATCCAGTGCGATGGAAAACGCTCCCTTTTCTAGCCCCTCCACACGTATCGCCAGTTGGTCCTTCAAATCATTTGCCAGATCTTCGATTCGTCTTGTGACTGTGTCATTCGACAAACTTACGTCACAGAACTTTGTTTTTTGGTCTGGGCATACACGCTCTGCCACTTTTAGCATACAGTCTCGAACAAATTCTCCGTCACTAAACGGCTTGCCCCGTTTAGCTATTTCATGAGCTACCACATAGCTAGCCTCTGTTACTGCTTCGCTGGTTTTTGAAAATTGCGTGAAGACTGACTGTTGTGCTGTGTAGCCCCTTTTAAGTTGTTCCATCTTTGTGGTGCGATCCTTGCCACTGAATTTTTCATAATTTTTGTGTTTTGTTTCGTAATGGCGCCTGATGTTAAAGTCTTTTCGCACTGCGATTACCTGTCTGCAGATGAGGCATACAACTTTATCTGACCCGTGAGGTTCAACAAAGTAGTCCAAAGTCCATTTTCCCTGAAAATGCCTTTTTTCCTCGCTGACAGTTCTCGGTTTCCTCGAGTGAGCGGTCTCCATCTCTGCCTCTTTCTCTCGCTGATCCATCTTTATTTCCACACTTCGACTTCCACAAGCACTAATATTTATTTCTTATTCTTCTTCTGACTCAAAATGGTGCTCCGAAACCGTTGCCAACCAACACTTCTGCACTGTGCGCTGAACGTTCCATCTCCCATAATACAATTGGACTAACTGCTGCAATGAAGT
This sequence comes from Pholidichthys leucotaenia, assembly GCA_020510985.1. Lineage (NCBI taxonomy): Eukaryota > Metazoa > Chordata > Actinopteri > Cichliformes > Pholidichthyidae > Pholidichthys > Pholidichthys leucotaenia. The sequence goes on along the minus strand of CM035842.1, from coordinate 21,566,159 downwards.
GATCGCAAGGTCGACAACACATGTAATTACGGCTTGTGCCTACAGATGGCGCCAAAGACCACTAAACGTAGATGTGTATCGGAATTTTTCCAAAGCAATTAGTTCAGATCATATATTGGTTAAAGGCCTCGGACGGTGACATTTTTTTATTGAACCAATAAACTGATTGTATGAAAATATTCCATTCTGGCCATTCCCGTGATTTAAAATGTGTCACCAGCCTCCATAAATGACTTTATTTGTTAATAGCCCATATTTCACTTAGTGATGCTGCAGTACCGCCATCTCTCGATAGGGGCGTGCAGCAGTGACGTCAGGTCAGGGAGAAACAGGAAATGGCTGCAGGAAATGGATGATCACTGGCCTGCAGAAATGGCTGAACGACAGCAGAGTGATTCGGACAGCGATTATTTTATCGAGTATGACGACCGCAATATAAGTGATGATATTGAAACTGACGAATCTGATGATGAAGTAGTTTTGGGTGGTGCTGATGGGGTTATTCAGCCGTATTTGTTCGAGCCCGAGGGTGCGGAGGAAGACGCGGACGAAACAGCGACCGGAGCAGAACGAGAGGCAAGAACGAGAGGCTCGCCGATTTATATTGGTAAAATATGCTTTGAATTTTTTTTTTTTAGGCGATATGCATGGTCACACACTTAATTATCAAAATAAAACTGCCAATTTTTCCCTCGCTGCCTTACTTGGCGACTTATAAACATTCTCTTTCTGCTCAAAATTTTTTACATGTTTTAAATATTTTCTAATCAAACTTCATAGACCAATTTATATAGCACTCCCACGAGCCATTAGTTTATTATAAGCATCTGATTATACCATTTTTTTTAACAGGTGCACTTGTGAGAAATGCAACATTATGCCAACATCAACTGAATCTCGGTGCTGCCAGGAGGTATTGAAGGTGAAGAAGGGAGGGTGATACCTGCCTGTGCTGTGAGCCTCATAAGAGAAACATTCCCATCTGATCACAACAAGGGATTTTGCCTACCAAGATTAGATTTGTGATCAATGTTATTTAAATAAAGTTTTTTAAAATCATATATTGAGTTTATTAATGTGCATGTCAATTTTATAATTCTAATATTTCAGCATTCATCAAAGTCGGATCTCATATACATTAGAGTAATTTTTCTACCATTTTATGGTGTAAAATTCGTGTGCAATTTTTAAAAGCACATTTCTCTAAAAATCTTAGGCTTATATTTTTTTGTCTTAGCAAAATATGTTGCTTCCCTAACAATTGAAAGCTGAACTTTCATTGCTAATTGGAAATTTATTCTACTTTTACATGTTTGATTTTGAAAATCTAGATACATGTTGCTCAACAGCATCAGCTTTGATGGGACGCTGAAATTTGGCACTCAATGTTGCTGGAACTCTGGCTTGTACAGAGTGCCACTGCTCCAATAAGTGGGTTGGATCAACCAAGGTTTTGTCGAAAAGAGTATTCATCAGATCATCCACATATTCTGAAATAAAATTAATTTAATAAAAATTAGAAATCGAAAGCTCCTTGTAAGTGGTCGTGGAAATTCCAGCGATACCGGCTGCATTTAGAACTCTGAGGACCTTGACATATGACGCACCAGTGAAGAGAATGACGGATGAAAGCTGTATGTTACCAGCTGGGATGTCCCTGATCATCGGCTGGCTGTGCCAGGATAGATCCTCAACACAATGTGGACAATGTTGTTTGATCACCAACAGAGAGCCTTTAGTGTGACTTGTTACCTCACATGGATGACTGCAATGAGGACAATTGCTGAATAATCAAATTCAAAAAAAAAATCCACAGTATTTGAAGGTTGAGTGACAGTGGATAACATCTGCAAAAACAGTAGATCAACATAATTTCATTCCAGAGGTGTCAAATTGGATTACATATATAGAAATATAACTTGAGCAAACAGGCACAACCACCTCCCTATACAGCACTGAATATTTCATATTTGATTAGTATGAATACCCTAAAATTCTAATATTTGATAAGTTGTTAAGGCAATGAAATTCATTGCTTCTAAATAATTTTAGTAAATATTGGCAGTGAATATTTAAAAAAGAAAAATTACCCTGTTTACTTATCTTTCTGACAGCAGATTGCTGTCAGAAAGATAAGGTTGATCAGAAAGATAAGGATATCCCAGGTTGGCCTAGGATAGCCGGCCCCGGCCGCTGCTGGAAGGGCTCTCGCGACCGGCCCGGGGGACGGCCGGAAGGCGGCCGCCCCTCCCCGCTCACGGACGCGTGTTCGTGGAGAACCCGGTGCTAAATAACTCGTAAACGACCTGATGCCGGGCGTGACCCGCTCCGGGGACAGGTGGGAGGTGGCAGGTGGGGGCAGGTGGGGAGTTTGACTGGGGCGGTACACCTGTCAAACTGTAACGCAGGTGTCCTAAGGCGAGCTCAGGGAGGACAGAAACCTCCGGTGGAGCAGAAGGGCAAAAGCTCACTTGATCTTGATTTTCAGTATGAATACAGACCGTGAAAGCGGGGCCTCACGATCCTTCTGATTTTTTGGGTTTTAAGCAGGAGGTGTCAGAAAGTGTCAGAAAGATCGCATCGGTAGATCACCCTTGCTTTTCACGCCACTTCACTGACACTTGTCTGAGAGTGGGACTTTGAAGTGAACGGATATATAGTTGGAACAGCCGATTTTTTTTATCAGCAATCTTTTTGCTAATTTCATTTCAAATTGCATCTTATTCTCAAAATCGCTGTCAACAAAATGTCTAATGCACATGTTGGGTGATTTTGTGACATAATTCCAATTTTTTAGCGTTTTCTGAACGAAATTCACCCATGGGGTTCTGATTTTCCCAGGCAGGGGAAGTTCCTAAACACTCATCGCGTGCTCCTCAGCGTGCTCCTCCTCCTACTCAGGTCGCTCCTGACCTGACGTCACACAGTCAGTGGCCATTTTAGCCGCTGATCGCTTGGCAGACAGACAGCTCTCAAGGAAATCATACTTCAATAGCGCATTGTCACCTTATGCGACATTTGTTGACACCAAAACATGTGCGGTTCAAATTAGCTCGTCTCACACACAAATTTAAGATATGATTTAGCGATATTGTAATTTCGTCCGGCCGAGGCCTTTAAGATGTTAACAGATTGGCCGCGGGCCGCCAGAAATGTTTTCGCGGGCCGCCATTGGCACGGGGGCCGCACTTTGAGAAACATTGGTGTAAAGGAAAGAATGAATGGGGCCATGTATCGCAAGATTTTGAGTGAAAACCTCCTTCCACCAGCAAGGGCATTGAAGATGAAACATGGCTGGGTCTTTCAGCATGACAATGATCCCAAACACACTGCCCGGGCAATGAAGGAGTGGCTTCGTAAGAAGCATTTCAAGGTCCTGGAGTGGCCTAGCCAGTCTCCAGATCTCAACCCCATAGAAAATCTTTGGAGGGAGTTGAAAGTCCGTGTTGCCCAGCGACAGCCCCAAAACATCACTGCTCTAGAGGAGATCTGCATGGAGGAATGGGCCAAAATACCAGCAACAGTGTGTGAAAACCTTGTGAAAACTTACAGAAAACGTTTGACCTATGTCATTGCCAACAAAGGGTATACAACAAAGTATTGCGATGAACTTTTGTTATTGACCAAATACTTATTTTACCGAGGAATTTACCAATTAATTCATTAAAAATCCTTCGTGATTTTCTGGATTTTTTTTTTTTCGTATTTTGTCTCTCATAGTTGAGGTATACCTATGATGAAAATTGGAGACCTCGCACAATTGGTGGCTGACTAAATACTTTTTTACCCCACTGTAAATGTTTCAGATCCATCCATCTTCTTCCGCTTAATCCTTTTCGGGTCACGGGGCGCTGGAGCCTATCCCAGCATCTTTGGGCGAGAGGCAGGGTACACCCTGGACAGATTGCCAGTCCATCGCAGGACCAACACAGAGAGACAGACAACCATTCACTTTCACATTCATATCTAAGAACAATTTAGAATCCCCGGTTTGATGCCAATTAACCTAACTTGCATGTTTTTGGCATGTTTCAGATCATCAAACAAATTTAAATATTAAACAAAGATAACACAAGTAAACACAACACGCAGTTTTTAAATGGAGGTGTTTATTATTAAGGGGAAAAAAATTCAAACCTCCATGGCCCTGTGTGAAAAAGTGATTGCCCCCTAAACCTAATAACTAGTTGGGCCACCCTCAGCAGCAACAACTGCAATCAAGTGTTTGCGATAACTGGCAATGAGTCTTTTACAGCGCTGTGGAGGAATTCTGGCCCACTCACCTTTGCAGAGTTGTTGTAATTCAGCCACATTGGAGGGTTTTTGAGCATGAACCGCCTTTTTAAGGTCATGCCACAGCATCTCAATCGGATTCAGGTCGGGACTTTGACTAGGTCACTCCAAAGTCTTCATTTTATTTTTCTTAAGCCATTCAGAGGTGGACTTGCTGGTGTGTTTTGGATCATTGTCCTGCTGCAGAACCCAAATGTGCTTCAGCCTGAGGTCACGAACAGATGGCCAGACATTCTTCTTCAGGATTTTTTGGTAGACAGCAGAATTCATGGTTCCATTTACCACAGCAAGTCTTCCAGGACCTGAAGCAGCAAAACAGCCCCAGACCATCACACTACCACCACCATATTTTACTGCTGGTATGATGTTGTACTTTTGCTGCTATATGTCTCTGCACTTTAACCGCAACCATCTGCACAAATACCGTATCTGCTGCTGCCTGTATGTCACTGCAATACTGATCATGTGCAATCATATCTGTCACTACCTGCACCTACACTACTGCATTGAAATGCAACTACGGGTATTCATTTCTAGCTGTCTGAATATAGGATTGCTGGGTTTATTATCACTAATCGTTTACCTAAACTTATTATTTACCTCTATGGAGGGCAGAGTCCTGGCTGCCATTGGTTGCATCACTGTATATTGAATGTACATAGACTGCTGCTGTCGCTGTTTGTTCTTGTTTTTTGTTTTTTTAATCCAGCCTTATTCCGTTTTCTTTTTATAAAATGTACACCAATGAAGAGAGAGAGAGAAATGCCATTTCAATTCTCCTGTATGACCCTGCCCGTATAGTAGTATTGACAATAAAATCTTGAATCTTGATGTTCCTTTTCTGAAATGCTGAATTACTTTTACACTGGATGTAATGGGACACACACCTTCCAAAAAGTTCAACTTTTGTCTCGTCAGTCCACAGAATATTTTCCCCATCATCTTGGGGATCATCAAGATGTTTTTTGGCAAAACTGAGATGAGCCTTTATGTTCTTTTTGCTCAGCAGTGGTTTTCGTCTTGGAACTCTGCCATGCAGGCCATTTTTGCCCAGTCTCTTTCCTATGGTGGAGTCATAAACACTGACCTTAACTGAGGCAAGTGAGGCCTGCAATCCTTTGGCTGTTGTTGTGGGGTCTTTTGTGACCTCTTGGATGAGTCATCGCTTTGCTCTTGGGGTAATTTTGGTTAGCCGGCCACTCCTGGGAAGGTTCACCACTGTTCCATGTTTTTACCATTTGTGGATAATGGCTCTCACTGTGGTTTACTGGAGTCCCAAAACTTTAGAAATGGCTTTACAATCTCAATTACTTTGTTTCTCATTTGTTCCTGAATTTCTTTGGATTGCAGCATGATGTCTCGCTTTTGAGGATCTTTTAGTCTACTTCACTTTGTCAGGCAGGTCTTTTAAGTGATTTCTTGATTGAGAAAGGGGTGGCAGTAATCAGGCCTGAGTGTGGCTAGAGAAATTGAACTCAGCTTCCCAAAGATGTGCTAAAGCACAATTAGTTTATGTTTTAACAGAAGGAAGCAATCACTTTTTCACACAGGACCACGTACAGTAGGTTTGGATTTTTGTTTTTTACTATTAGTACTTTTTTTTTTTTTACTAATAATAAACATCTTCATTTAAAAACTGAATTTTGTGTTTACTTGTGTTATCTTTGTCTAATGTTTAAATTTGTTTGATGATCTGAAACATTTAAGTGCGACAAACATACAAAAAAATGAGAAATCAGGAAGGGGGCAAACACTTTTTCACACCACTGTATATCTGGAGGAGAAAGAATGAAGCATACACTGAAAAGAACACCCTGCCTACAGTATAGCATGGTGGTGGATCAGTAATGCTCCAGGATTGCTTTACTTTCTTTGGCTCTGGAAACCTGTGGAGGACAAGGTGGATTCAATCAAGTATCAGGAAATCCTGGGAGAAAATGTCATGCTGTCTGTGAGGAAGCTGAAGCTTGGGGTACTGTTGGACCTTCCAACAGGACAATGATCCCAAGCCTACCTCAAAGTCTGCTTGGTTTCAGAAGAAGTCCTGGAAGATACTAGACTGGCCATCATAGATGCCACTGAAAATCTCTGGCGGGATTTGAAATAGGCATTTGCAGCACACAAACCCAAGAATATTGGTGAACTGGAGGCCTTTGCCCATGAGGAATGGACTAAGATCCCTCAAGAACACTGCCAGAAGCTGGTGCCTGGCTATGCATCATGTCTGCAGCAGGTCATAACAGCAAAAGGATGCTCTATCAAGTACTAAAATTGTTATGAAGGGGTTGAATAATTTTGAGACTGCAGGAGTCACTAAATGTTAGAAAAATATTGTATATACATGTTATCATTTATACTATGAAGTTTTAAAATGTGCTCTTTCACTGCTCTGTATTCAATTGTGTGATGAAACTTTCCGCTCTACTGTGCAAACCTCTTGACTGGAACTTTCCACTCTATTGTGCAAGCCTCTTGACTGAGACAGTTGCTGCTGCATTCCTGCTAAAACAAAGAAGTGTTCATGCCTCTGTGACTGTTTTAAAACGCAAGACGTTCTGATGAAGTTGTCGAACCCTCCCCTAGTCCCTGAAGTATCAGAAAAACCTGTTTAGACCCCTTTGTTCCTATGATTGTTCCTGTTCTTAATGTCGAACCCTCCCTTAGTTCCTGAAGTATTAGAAAAACCTGTTTAGACCTCTTTGTTCCTATGATTGTTCCTGTTCTTAACGTCGAACCCTCCCTTAGTTCCTGAAATATTAGAAAAACCTGTTTAGACCTCTTTGTTCCTATAACTCATGCTTGTGTATAAAAGCCCTAGCTCTGAAGATAAGCTTCAGTGCTGCTTTTTCCTGTAGCCAGGGTAAGCACTCCTCATGAGTAAAGCTTTTATATTTTGAAACTTCGTGTCTCGAATCTTATTTGAGGTAACGAACTAAGCAGAGTACTTTTGTCTGAGTTTAAGTTTCGGATTCCTGACACTAAAAGTGGCATTTTGTATTGAATTTGGAGAAACCATTTGTAAAATTAGTTGTGTTGAGCTATAATTTTCTATATTTTGCCAGAAAACCTAATTTGCAGTGGGGGTTGAATGATTTTGATCCCAACTGTAAACTGTTGTCTTGGTCCTAGTCCACACGTACACAGCTAATTTGACAAACTTTTTATACATGGTTCTTGCGTTTCATCAACACGCAAATGCCATTTTGTTCACTAAAATGCACACACAGATTCCAAGCCTTTCTGATTACATTTTTCTCAAAACTAATTTCTGAAAAAAAAAAAAGATCAGTCATGAGAGTCTAATCACTATTAAATGTAGTTACTCACCCATTATACTGAGGAATAGAGGCTCAAAACAGCATGTGTGCATTTTCATATGGACAGGCATTTTTTTTTAAGCAGCTCTGTGTGGATGAGACTTGCTTTTAATAAACAGCGGAGGGAAAACTGCTTTTGAAAATAGCCGTAAACATGTGGAGCAGGCCTTAGTCTCAACTTGGTCTCTGTCTTGACGCGCTGCAACAGGCCAAATTAAGCCCCACCCAGATTAAACCCAGGTACGCTCTGGTCTGGGCGAGAGTATACCCGGGGCTGTAAAAGAGCCTCGGCCAGACTATACCCCTCTTGTGTAAAGAGGTTTTGATTGGATTTACACAGTATATTTGCAACACAACACGTTACCACGTCATGACAGAATCCACACATTCAGTTTCACTTTCCGTTTTTAAAGGTTTTTGCTGCTCCAAACATGACGAAAATATTCGGTAAAAACATGACAAATTGTTTATCATAACTCTGCTTTTTCTTTCCCTATCAACACAATTTAAAAACTGGGAGAGAGTTTCGAATGTGCACTTTCAACACAAGTTGAAATGGTGATGCTGTGAGGCTGCGGCTTGCTTCTACCTCGTCCTAAAGCAGTCACGTGACTTGGATGTGCTGGTGGGATTTTTCACAACCATTGAAGACTAACTGTACAACCAGCTTTGTACATTCTACACTGGAACACAACAAAAGTACCCCTGTGGAGCTATGATGTACCTCCCTTTGGGACCAGCGGGGGATTAAAAAAAATGAAGTAATTCTTGTGTACATCACTCAACACTGCTGATATCATGGGAAGTATGAATTGGCCTTGGCCATAATATACCTGGGGTATAATCTAGCCTAGGCCGCTTTAACCCCGGGTATAGTCTGGACTGGGGGTATACTGGGGCCTGTTACACTGGTCTCAACCACTTGAAGTCTCTAAAGGTCTCAGTACACGCTGATCTCAGCCTTGTCTTGGTGTGATCTTGAATACTAGGTTTTTAAAGTGGGTCAGTCACAAGTAAGGAGGCAGTAAAGCTGGCTTTATGTGTTGTGCACGAGGCTTGTGTGACGTAAACTTCGTCATCCTCTCCTGTAAGTGAGGCTTCGCTGGGCCTCTCTGCGGCTGAGCACACGCAGCCAAATTTTCTGACCGCATGAAATGTACACACTAACTACACATGTGCAAGATCGGTGCCGTCACCAATACAGCATACAAAGAGGCAGAGAAAGAAGGATTAGAAAGATGAAACCATAACAAGAAAGACGATAAGCTGTAAAAGTAGTAAACACAAGAGTTCCTTTTCGCCCCTTTGTGCAGCCATTACTGTAGTTGTGGCTCTTGCTTTTCTTCTCCTTTATACAGCCAGGGAACAAACTGAGGTGTCAGCGTATTTGTGCTACCTAGTGGACTGGGGTGAAATTGCAGATAATGGTTATATGCATCGTCAAACACTTGGTGAAACAGTAGATGGTTGGGTGGGGCAAAAGATTGATTTGGCGTAGTATCGCAACACTTGGCATTCAAGATAATGCACAGATCCCAAAACACATGCACCGTTCTTTCATTAATTATATAAATTTATCTAACTGTTGCCAACTCTTGGGTATTAATCAAACAATTGGGTTTTCAGTCCACTAGATGGTGCAGAGTAGGTGCACAAAGTCAGGTGAAGTCATACCTTGTCTATTTCCAGCCAGGTGTACAAGTTAAGAAACAGCTGCATATTTTGAAAACGTAACTCAAATGTCGGGCCTTTTTTGGATTCTAGACCAAAGACAGAACGAAAGACCTTGACATGTCCCATTCAACCTCCATGGAGTGCCGCAGCAGGAAAAAAAAACCAGAACACACGGGCTGGCACACTCCTCTCAGAACCATCCAGCAACAGCAGGGTTAACAGATGGCAGCAAAGTGAAGTGTGATTGGCTCGTTTCCTTAAGCTGGATTCATAGAGACCGTACAGACGAAGCAGGTGTAGACGCGTACATGACTCCATTCTGAGTCAAGTTTTCAGGCTCTGAGCAGTCTGCCGCACAGCCGCGTTTCAGGCATGCCTACTGAATATATTCTGCTGTTTATATGGCCACACAGTAGATGGCTCCGATGTGCCAGCAAGCTGATTTGAACACATTTAGAATATTAAAAAAAAGACCCCAAAAGACCGCTCATTTCAGTGTAAATAATGGAGGGATGAGGAGCTTTTGTGTGTCTTGTTGTTGGCAGCACCTGAGAAGGGAAATAAACATGCAGTTAAAAGGCCAAAATGCATCGCATCTCTGCACAAGAACACTCGCACCCTGGTGCATGCACAGTTCAGGGCGGACCCCTCCGTCACTAAATTTTCAGCTGCACGCAGTCGTCGGCACAGACTGGAGGACGACAAAATTTACTGTCGGTCACGTGGGTGTGAACATGCTGCTGTCAGTCCAGTTACCTGTAGACTGTAGCTAAATAAAGGCCTTATGGATTTCTTGGCTAAGTAATCGTTTTAAACATTTATTTAAAACTAAAGCCATGGTTCATGTGAATGAGAATGAAACCTACACAAACACAAATTTTGCACAATAAAGAAAGGAAAGTTAACTTGACTCAAGCTGAGCAGTTCGTGGTGATTGTAGAGTTACTTAAAAGCACAAATCCTAGAAGAACAAATAAAAAACACAAGAAAGACTCATTCCAAACTTTTTCTTGCATATGAAAGATAATATAAGGATCACATATGGGACACTTGTAGAATGATACAAACAAAAGATTTAATCTGTGGTACATGCATTGGCACACAGTCACATTTTTAATTCTTAGATATAATGGAAAAATGAAAAAAAAAAACCTCAGTTTATTTATAGAAAATATAGAGAATAAGAAAAACAATTGGCAAACTGTAAAGATCATGTTGAATGCAACAATAAGGCTTTGATATTTTCCTTTAACTTTATCTTCCAAGTCTTTTCCCCCTTTTTTAATACTGTTGGCAGATATTTTGAATTATGCTTTTAATGCTCAAAATGGTAAAGCACCATAAAATACAACAAAGCATGGCATCACTCATTCAAACCAACTGACACAACAGAAACTGATCAAATGGATTGTACGCATACACGGAAAAGCATCACTTTTTTCTTTAAACTGTTAATACATCAGTGATGAATACATCTTCAGTGATGGCAAAGATCACAGAGAACAGACAAAAGTTTACAGTCAATGAAATAAAAAAGGTTGAAAAACGCCACTGCAGAAATAAAATGCAACCCAAACTGATGGGGAACTTTTTTTTCCCCCTTTCACTGAAATCATAGTTTCCAGCTAAAAAGTTCTAGGCACTATCAGAAAAATGGCACCAGGACAGGAGACGGACAAACCCCAAACCCACCCACGTCTCTATGTACAGCGGCTCCAGTTGCAGTACGCCTGAAATGCAAATTCAGTCCAGTTGGCTTTGCTTCGTGTGTGGGGCTGAACTAAAAACTGTAGTAAGGTAGGAAATCTTCCACTCGAACATCAGCGAGTCCCTGGGGAGTTTCGACAAACCTCCAGGCTGTTGTCAGGAAACATCACTGGGCTCATTAACCAACGAGCTACTCACACTCTGATTCTTTGACATTTTTTCCTTCTCTCAGCTAAATCTAAACTGTTCCGGGGTCTCAGGAGACTGAATACACACTGGTTAAGTCACAGCACACTTCCCACATGCCCCCCGCCCCCCCCCCATAAGCTAAAACAAAATTTGCTCTCAACATTTTTTTTGGGGGGGGGGGATAAAATTATTACAGCCAACCTTTTTAGTCCTAAATGTGTAATTTTTTAGTGTAAACTTGCAACTTTTCCCCTCATAAATGAACTATTCTTCAAATTTGATGCCATTCCTAAATTTGCAACTTTTTTCTGATAAATTTGTAACTTTGTTAAATTTGTAACTTTATTTTAAACTTGCAACTTTTTCCCTCATAAATGAGCTACATATTCTTGTAAGTTTGATATTATTCCTAACTTTTTGTAAGCTTTTATTGCAAATTTGCAACTTTTTTTCTCATAAATTAGCATTTTTTTCTTATAAATTTCCAACTTTTTCCCCTGTTAAATTTGTAATTATTTTAAAATTCACTGTGTTGTTCGTCCTAAAGTTGCAAATTGCTGGTTAAAATTTTTTATTCCGTGTAATGGTTTAGTTTTTCTGTTTGAACTTTCCCCATTACAGAAACAGGGGCCCTCAAGCACAGTCATGCAAAGGCCTCCCAGAAAGCTAGACCCAGTCCTGGGTGGTTCTTAGTGTGTGAGGCTGGCCCTAATTTGAACTTAAAAAAACAAAAAAAAAAACAAAAACAGTGGTGGCTGTCAGTTGTAGCCCTCAGCCTGCTGCTATTAAGAGCACTTGCAGGCTGAATTTTTGTGCAAAGTCAACCAGATTTTTCATAGATGCAGCTACAGAATCAATATGAAAAGCTGACGTCATTTCATTCACAAGTTATCACTTTTTCAAAGTTTTTTGAGAGTTGACCTCTGACCAGTTGGCAAAATTTGAACTCATCACAGATTTTTCAAAGACAGAACTATGGAATCTTGGTTAAAAATTCATGTCATTTCCTTTCTCAGTTATCATGTTTACTGTTGTTTTTGGAAGACTTGACCTGAGACCTTAACCTTGAGGTCAAAGTCACCCAAAGTCGTACGAGATTTCTCATAGATGCAACTGTGACATCAATATCAAAAGGCTCCCTCATTTCCTTCTAGAGTTATCATGTTTACAAGATTTGTGGAAAACCTAACCTCTGACCTTGAAGTCAAGGTCACCAAATGTAAATTCGTCTGAGATTTTTCACAGATATATCTATGGTACGAATATGAAAAGCCTACATAACTCTCTTCTCAAGTTATCCCATTTACAAGATTTAAGGCAGGGGTGTCAAAGTTACGGCCCGCAGGCCAAAACCAGCCCGTCAGACAGTCCAAACTGGCCCGCGGGATGAATCTGCAAAGTGTGAAAATTAAGTAGTAGAATACACAGAGCAGCAATTTTTCAATAAAATAACTGCTATTCCCAATTTGTCCACTTGGGGTTGCATAAGCGTAGCAGACACAAACGTGACCCCCGATTTCCACTGACTTCACTGCAGTGTGTTATCCATTCTCCGCCATAACAGATGGCTAAAAATATGCAACAAATTTTTTTTTATGGATACCAGATCCAGCACACACTGAAATGTCACAGGATTTACTGTATTTAATAACTGTTCTTTAAAAATACATTTACCCCTGTGTCTCACAGCACAGCGGGTGCTGGGGGACGTTCACCACCAGTTCATTGGGGTTCGGGGTGGGGGGGGCAACAGTTCGCTGCAGTTGGCCAGATGTTTTTATGGTCGGAACCAGTTTTTCTTGTCACAAAATTTTTTGAATATGTTCAAAACAAGAGAAGCTGCTAGCTGACGACAGCCAGCTGTCGGAGTGTCGTGTCAAAAAGTGATGAGCCACCAGAAACTGATCGGCTTGCTGCGGGAGTGTGCCTCACTCGGCTAGAGCTGTTTCTTTTCGGATTCTGAGGTTGACGGCTGCTTTTGAGCAAAGCAGATGTAACTTTTTGTCCATGCAGTTAGCAAAGGTATGTCTGTGAATATTTAATGTGGTGAGGGATTAGTCCTAATTTTAGCCCCATGAGTTTTGTGTTAGAATAATCAGATATGACATTTTATCCTGTAGCAGCTTTTAATGTTTTGCCTTATATGTTAAGAAAAGTCTGCTGAAATGAACAAAATCCGTGTATAACAATGTCAAAGTCAATAAAGCTTTTCTTTCCCAGAATACTAATGATTGTGCATTATTTACCTCCTACAATTATTCATTGCAAGTAGAATCCATAAAATGTAGCTTCATCTGCCAAAAATTCATTAAGGCTCCCAATTTGGATTCAAACATTTTATCTGCCAAAAAATGAGTTGATTCTTCAAGGCTGAATTGTGAAGATTATAACATGTTCTGTCCAACTTGTGAATAGTCTCAAAGGGCTGTCATACTTTATAAATGTGTTATTTCACCTGCCAAAAAGGACTTAATGTTGATTGAAACTGCAGAAATCCAATCAGAACCAGTTTATTCATGTGCACGTAAACATGGTCAATGATCATGTTTACATGTACATGAATAAAGTGGTTCTGATTGGATTTCTGCAGTTATCTGATTATTCAAGTGGCCATGTAACCAGAATGAGCCGATAAAGGCCATGGAACTGGGGTCATTAACTCAAGTGGGTTACCCTCCAGTAATCCGTTTATTCATTGCATGTAAACAGGAGAAAACTGATTATTGGTATTATCAGTTTATTGCCAGTAATTGGTTTATTGTGGGTCGGAGCGGTGGCGGAGTGGTTAGCACTGCGGCAGCACAGCAACTCACCCTTGGCCGGGGGATCCTGGGTTCAATCCCAGCCCCCGACCAACAGTGATCTGTGTGGAGTTTGCATGTTCTCCCCATGTCTGTGTGGGTTTACTCTGGGATTCCTCCGTTTTCCTCCCACATGCCAAAAACATGCAAGTTAGGTTAATTGGCATCAAACTGGGGATTCTAAATTGTCCTTATGTATGACTGTGAGAGTGAATGGTTGTCTGTCTCTCTGTGTTGGCCCTGCGATGGACTGGCGATCTGCCCAGGATGTACCCTGCCTCTCGCCCAAAGATGCTGGGATAGGTTCCAGCCCCCCTGCAACCCAAAAAGGATTAAGTGGAAGAAGATGAATGAATGAATGAATGGTTTATTGTGACCATGTAACCGGGGTCATTGTTCAAAATACAAACAAGTTCCAGGACTAAACAGCAGATGGCAGTAATATGACATCTGGTTCCTTAAATGGCATTTGTTTTTATTGTGATCAAGATATTGTTTGTCAGCAGCTTCAGTTCAAATCAAAGCAGAAAAGAAACAAAAAAAAATCAGGTTGTTTATACTTTGATGAAGATTCATTATTCAGGTTGTTCACATTTTGTAAAAGATCAATGGTTCAATAAATGTAAACATTTCATAATGGACTTGGACTTCTTTTACTAAATCTGGAGTTGCCATTAGGTTGTTGTCTATTACTTTACTGGTCTAGCTCACTGGACATTAAATCCGGCGGTATGTGGCCCCCGAGCTAAAATGACTTTGACACCCCTGATTTAAGGGAAAAACTAACCTCTGACCTTGACATCAAGGTCAAATTTGAGCTTGTCCAAGATTTTTCTTAGCTACAACAGTTTGAAAAGCCTACATCATTTTGTTCCGAAGTTATCAAGTTCACAAGATTAAAGAAGAAGTGACTTAAAGCTGATGGGGTACTGGGCGGCGGGGTGAGGGCAATACCCCAACAGCCTTTTAGAGGCTGAGGGGTAAAAAAGTGTCGGACAGGAAATGTTCCACCAAAACAAGTTGAGATCACTTAGTCCAGCGACTCCCAGAGGGGTTTCAACAAACCTCTGGGGTGTTGCACTCCAAGAATGTTAGGTATCTCCTTAACTCACCATTTAGTCGTAGGAATAATGATTGATTCTTTGACACTTTCATAATTTTGCAAGCATTACACAGAAACTCTTCCAGGGTCTCGCAGGATCATACAGACTGATTAGGTTTTACACAAACATGAAATTCAAGTCTTAACTGGTGTGTCTAGAGAGATGGCTCAAACACTCACCTGATCAGGATTTCTTCTCACTCACAACTACTGATCCGCTTCAGCCCTCCAGGTGATAACCCAGTATGGCTTCACTGCATTCACACTGACAGTTCATCCCCACCCACCCAACTAAATCAGTCGAGGCATCTCGTCTCAGAAAGGCACGCCACTGAGGGCCATTTTTCACAGTTAGCCACCACTCCCCGCTCTCTTACTTCACTTTTTCTTTGTTTTTTAGCAGCACTTTGCATGGATCTCCATTTGCAGAGAAAAATGACACTTTTGTGACCTTGTCAATAATACACATGTACATATTTACAGAGATGATCGTCCCCTGGTACCAGAGAGCTCAGTTCCTAACTTGTTCACTGACAGAGTGAAGACACAGCAACATGAATACAGACTATGGGAAATGGCAGATGGCGATCTGTGCAGGTCAGTGTATGTTAATTTACGAGTGCTTGATTGTGTATTTGCCTTTCTGCAGCTGGGAGATGTACAGCTTTGACTTGGTACCATCGAGTCGTTTGAACCACACTTCATCGTTGTTTATAGTTGTGATGATGGCGCTGCAAAACACACAAAACAAACAAGAACAGGGCATGAGCAAACTGACCACTGGCAAGAGAAATGTGACACAGATGAGAGGAGCAAGGCCGACAACCAGACAGACATGGAATACTGAGCCCAGCTAGCTGCCATTAGTTACCTTATAAAATTAGCCCAGAATTTACATTAAAACCTCAAAGTGTACAATCTTTACTGAAGCCTCACAATGTAAACCAAGGATGGGCAACTGGCGGCCAGCAGGCCGCATGTGGCCCCCGTCCTCATCCACTGCGGCCCACCAGTCCATTTAAAAAAAAAATCAATTATTTATTTATTTATATCACATTTGACAGTATTTGGAACTGCATTCTTAAATGCAATTATAGGGTCCGCCAACAGAGGGAGCTCTAATCAAAACCTAGGTCCTGCTCTGTGCGAGTGGTCAAACAAGAGAGTGAGGGCGCCACAGCAGTGTGTGCCGGAGTACGTTTTTTAAGATATGTGTTGCATGCTGAGACCGCATTATAGGCTGTCAACAGCAGTAAATGTACAGCAGTCTGCTTTTAAATAACAATAAATGCTACAGCTCCTCACTGAGGAGGATTTACAGTAACAAGTTTCAAACTGAAAGGCAAATTTATATAAGAAATGGCAAATTTAAGACAGAAAACTCACTAATTTAGAAAAAAAAACAGTACAGCTAAAAAGTTATAATTTTTTTTGTAACTTGGATTTTTATTCATTTTTCATCATACATATTACATTCAGATCACAGTCTATATTTTTTAAAAAAAAGGAGCTAGAGTAAGAAAAAAAAAAAAAGAAAAAAGGGGGGGAGACAAATGTTGGAGCATCAAGTTTTTAGTTTCCATCTCTTAATTCTTCTGGTTTTTCCAGTGTTTTTGGTTATTCTTTCAATTTCTGTCTCGTTGTTGCACTTTGTAGTGTGTCCATTTCTGCCATTTTTTTTCATATAGTCCTTCTTGCATTCTTTGTCGATATGTTAGTTTTTCCATCAAACGTATATCCTCAACAATGTCAGTCCATTGTTCTTGGTCAGGAAGAACTTCTGATCGCCATTTTCTTGCGATTGTTTTTTTACATGCAATCAACAAGATTTTAACTAGATATCTGTCCTCAGCCTGTATTACATTGTCTCTTAAGATCACATAAATACATCAAGTTACAGTTCATTGGTATATTATATCCCAATATCCTCTGTATTGTCACATGTATAGATTTCCAGAATGATGAGATTTTGCAGCATTTCCAAAACATATGTGAGTGGTCTGCATTTTGAGCTCCACAGCCCCTCCAGCATATAGATTGGGTATTTGTATATTTTCTTTGAATCTGTGGTGTAATGAAATAGCGAATCAGGTTTTTCCATCCAAATTCCCTCCATGTCCTTGAACTTGTTGATGTGTGTTGTGTTTTCCATATTTCTTGCCAGTTTTCTTCTGTTATGTTTAAATTTAGCTCTTTCTCCCATTTCTCCTTTATATAGTTACTTGAATGTTTGTTTGCCATAAGTTTCTGATATAGCTTTGAAATAATTCTTATTTTATTTCCTGCATATGAGCTTAAAATGAATTGTATAATCTCGCTCACATCTGAGTGGAGGTTATGCCTAATCTTCCTCATATAATAATCTCTCATTTGCAGATATCTGAAGAATTCCGATTTTTCTAGTTTAAATTTTCTTCTGATGTTTACAAAGCTCCCGAAATCTTTTTTTCTGATATTGCCCCATGCTGTGATTCCCTTGTTCACCAGATTTTTGTATGCCCTATCTTGTTTTGCCGGTTCAAACTGACTGTCAAATGCTACCCATTTCAATAGTTTTATGTCTTCCTTTATATTATACTTTTGTACTATTTTATACCACAGTTCCAAAGTAAATTTAGTGATTGGGTCTATTTGTTTGATTTGCTTATATGCATCCTTATCTCCTATTATGCTTTGTACTGGGAGTCCCTCAATTTCCTTTTCCATTTCTTTCCATTTTGCCTCATATCCCTCGTCGCACCAACATATGATATATCTTATTTGTGCTGAGTAGTAATATTCCTTTAGACTCAGCAGACCCATGCCTCCTTTCTCTTTTGGTAACTGGAGAGTTTTATATTTCACTCTTGGCTTTTTACCTCCCCAAACAAATCTCGATATCATCCTGTCCCACTTTGAGAACTGGGCACCAGGAATCTCTGTTGGTAGAGCCTGGAAGAGGTAAAGCAGTCTAGGTTGTATGCTGATTTTGACTGTCTCAACTTTTGAATTCAGATCCATATTTAAGGTTGACCATCTATCAATATCTTTTTTTATTTCTTGTTCCAACCTATCATAGTTTGCTTTATAGATTTTGCTTAGATCTTTAGGTATGCTCACTCCAAGGTATTTTATTTCTTTTTGTTTCCAGTTTAGTTTGATCTTATCAGTTATCTGGTTTAGAGGGTTATAGTGGAATGTCAGTATTTGTGTTTTTGTTATGTTTATCTTGTATCCTGATAATTTTCCAAAATTTTCTATCAAGTTCATCATTTCCATTATTGATTCATCTGGTTGTTCAAGGTAAACTGCTCAACGTGCCTGACTCCCTCTGCAGGTGGATCATCGACTTCCTGACGGACCGGAGGCAGCATGTGCGGCTGGGAAAGACTGTCTCAGACTATACTAGCATCAGCACCGGATCACCCCAGGGCTGTGTACTTTCCCCCCTACTCTTCTCCCTTTACACCAACTCCTGCACCTCCAGCCACCAGTCTGTCAAGTTGATCAAGTTTGCGGACGACACCACCCTCATCGGGCTCATCTCCAACGGCGACGAGTCCGCCTACAGGAGAGAGGTGGCCCAGCTGGCGTCCTGGTGCAGCAATAACAACCTGCAGCTGAACGCTCTGAAGACAGTGGAGATGATTGTAGACTTCAGGAAAGTCACTACTCCTCTGCCCCCCCTCACCCTCTCAGGCTCTCCCATCACCACTGCTGATTCCTTCCGCTTCCTAGGCACTACCATCACCAGGGACCTCAAATGGGAGCTGACCATCAGCTCACTCATCAAAAAAAGCCCAGCAGAGGATGTTCTTCCTGCGGCAGCTGAGGAAGCTCAAGCTACCCACCAAGATGTTAGTGCAGTTCTACACAGCCATCATCGAGTCCATCCTCACCACCTCCATAACCGTGTGGTACGCAGGAGCCACTGCCAGGGACAGACTAAGGCTGCAGCGCGTCGTGCGCACTGCTGAGAAGGTGATCGGCTGCAAGCTCCCATCTCTCCAGGATCTGTACATCTCCAGGACCCGGAGGCGTGCTGGCCGGATCATAGCCGATCCCTCACACCCTGGTCATGTACTGTTTGCCCCCCTCCCCTCTGGTAGAAGACTTCGGTCCATCCAGACTAAAACCTCCCGTCACATGAACAGCTTCTTCCCCTCTGCCATTAGACTGCTGAACACTAAGTGACTCTCGTGCACCATGTACAGCAGCTCAACCAGACTCATGTCAATCATCACTGTTTTCTTCCTGCATTACCGACTGCACTATATAGTTCTCCACAGTATCTGCTGCTGGCTAATATATATTTTAACTGTTGACCAGTATCACTTAATCTTATCCTACACTTTATTACATGTATAGTTTATTTCTCTTATCTTATCATGTTTAATGTTGCAGCATTGTACCGAGACAAATTCCTAGTTTGTGTACTACATGAACAATGGCAATAAACCTGATTCTGATTCTGATTCTGAACTATAATATCGTCTGCAAATAGCCCAATCTTGTGTTCCGCTCCCTTTATCGTTACACGTTTTAATTTCTTATTTTGTCGCATCGCTTGAGCCAGTGGCTCTATGAACAGAGCAAACAAGGTGGGCGATAGGCAGCATCCCTGCCTAGTTGATCTTTGTATATTTACTTTGTCTGTTAAGCTACCCTTTATCTTGATTCTTGCCACAGGTTTTTGATACAGTGTCTTTATGCATTGTACTGATTTTTTGTTAAATCCAAAGCGTTCCAGCACACTATATAGGAACTTCCAATTAACCCTATCAAATGCTTTTTCTGCATCTAAACTCATTATTACTGCGCTTTTCTTTTCTTTATGTATTTGATTAATTATATGTATTGTTCTCCTGATATTATCATGTGTTTGGCGTCCCTCTATGAAACCAGTTTGATCATCTATCAATTCCGTCAAGAATGTCTTTATTCATTTACATATAATTGTTGTATATATTTTATAATCCACATTTAATAAAGAGATTGGCCTATAGTTTCCGCATTGTTCCCTATCTTTCCCTGGCTTTAAAATAACTGAAATAATGGCTTCGTTCCATGATGGAGGTATTTTGTTGTTGTTTAACGTCCAATTAAATGACTTTAGGAGCTGTGGCGTGAGTTCTTCTATAAACAGTTTATAAAACTCAGATGGGTATCCATCACTACCTGATGATTTACCGTTTTTAAGTGACTTAATCACATCTTTAATCTCTTGTGTTGTTATTTTTGCTGTTAGCTTTTCATTTTGTTGATTTCCTATTGATGGCAAGTCCAATGTGCATAGAAATTTTTTAATATCCTTAGCATTTGTTTCTTCAGGTTGCGAGTATAGTTCTTGATAGAAATTATGGAATATTTCTTCGATGTTTTCTGGGTTAACTGTGGTTTTATTTGTGATGGGGTCCTTAATCTTATATACATTATTCACTGTTTGTTGTTTTCTTAACTGTTTTGCCAGCAGTTTTGTGGCTTTTGGCCCCGTTTCATAATATTTTTGCTTTAAATATCTATTTTTCCTTTCAATTTCATCTATTTGTATTTCTTTTATCTTTATTTTTTTCTTCCTTAATTTCTTGGTATATTTTTGGGTCATTTGTGCTTTGATGTTTACGTTCTAATTCCCTCAGTCTCTCACATCTTTGTTCATATGATTCCAGTTTAGACTTTTTTGCTTTTCCTGATTCAACAATTAATTTACCTCTTAACACGGCTTTTAGTGCATCCTATAGTATTGTTGGGTCCACTTCTTCATTATCATTCTCTTCGATATACTCGTTTGTTTACTTTTATTCTTTCTTTCATTTTCTCATCATTTAACAGTCCTACATTAAGTTTCCATGTTGTTTGTCGTTTTCTATTGTTTAAATATATTTCCATGTATATAGGATTATGATCTGATATTTCTGCCCCTCCAATCCGACAATTTCTCACCCTGTGTCTGTCACCTTCATTCATAAGGAAGTAATCTATTCTAGAGCGTACTTTATGGACTGCTGAATAATGTGTATAGTCTTTTTCGAGTGGGTGCAGGTCCCTCCATATGTCTACCATACCCATTTCTGCCAGTGAGGTTCTTATGGACTTTGTTACATGTTTTTTTGTCTTCTTAACACTTGTTGTGTCAACTTCATGATCCATGACGGCATTTAAGTCTCCTCCACAAATTAGGACTCCTTCACTGTGTATTGCTATGAGATCAAACAGATGTTGAAAAAAACCCTTGTCACTTTCTGGTGGGGCATAGATGTTCACTAATGTGATCTGCATACCATCTATTCTTCCCTTTATTATTACATACCTGCCTTCTTTATCCTGGATTTCTTGTTCACATTCAAATTGTATTTTATTTGAAATTAGTATCACAACCTCCCTTTTAGTTCCTCCCTTAAATGAACTGTAGTAGGAGTTCTTATAGCCAAATCTCTTTAGTTTCTCATGTTCTGTCTTGCTCAAATGTGTCTCTTGCATAAATATAATTTTGACTTTTTCCTTCTTGAATTTTCTTATTATTCTTTCCCTTTTAACAGGTGAGTTCAGACCATTCACGTTTAATGTCATTATCTTAAGATTTTTACCCATATTCATGTTTTTCCATTTTTTTAACTTGTGCTCCTAACCCCATCCATCCATCTTCTACCACTTTTCCGGAGGTCCGGGTCGCGGAGGCAGCAGTTCAAGCAGAGAAGCCCAGACTTCCCTCTCCCCAGCCACCTGCTCCAGCTCTTCAGAGGGGATACCAAGGCGTTCCCAGACCAGCTGGGAGACATAGTCTCTCCACCGAGTCCTGGGTCTGCCCCGGGGTCTCCTCCCAGTGGGACGTGCCTGAAACACCTCAAATGGGAGGCGTCCAGGAGGCATCCTAATCAGATGCCCATACCACCTCAACTGACTCCTTTCAATGTGGAGGAGCAGCAGTTCTACTCTGAGCCTCTCCTGGATGACTGAGCTCCTCACCCTATCTCTGAGGGTGAGTCCAGCAATCCTATGGAGAAAGCTCATTTCAGCCGCTTGTATCCGCGATAAGATAAGATAAGATAAGATAAGATAAGCCTTTATTAGTCCCACAACGGGGAAATTCCAGGATTGCAACAGCACAGGGACAGCAACACTCAGAGCAACAATCAGAAGGCAAGAAAAAAAAAAACAAGCAAGCAAGAGCAGCTAATATACATATGTACGTATTACTATAAAATATATATATATACACACACACACAGACACACAGTGCAGAGCATTGTAGCTGGATGGAACAAATATATGAATATATGAACACACAGTGCAGAGCATTGTAGCTAGATGGAATAAATATGTAAATATATAAACACCCACAGTACGGAGCATTGCAGCTAGGTGGAATAAATATGCAAGTATATAAACACACACAGTGCGGAGCAATGTAGCTAGATGGAATAATATGTAGATATATAAATATATAAACACACCCAGTGCTGAGCATTGTAGCTAGATGGAATAAATATGTAAATATATAAACACACACAGTGCAGAGCATTGTTGCTAGATGGAATGAAACAGCATAACCGTCTACTTAGTTATCCTACATGGTATGATTATGTGCCCATACATATTCTCACCCTCCATAGCGACCGGTAAGTTCCTAGTTGTATGCCGGAGGGGACCATTGTGTAAGTCTATTGCATCTTTTGCATTCAAAAAACTATTAGTTTGTTACGTCTTTTTGCTATCTCTGCGAGCAGCCCTGCTTAGGTTGTACAGTCTGACAGCCGTTGGTAGGAAGGACCTACGAAACCTCTCGGTTGTGCACCTGGGATGATGTAGTCTGCTGCTAAATGAGCTCCTCAGTGCATTCAGTATGTCCTGCATAGGGTGGAACTCGGACTCCAGCAGAGATGACAGTTTAGCCACCGTCCTTCTCTCTCCTATCTCCTCCATCGGATCAAGGCGCTGCCCCAGGACAGAGCTAGCTTTCTTAATCAGTTTGTTCAGTCTCTTCCTATCGGCTGCAGTAATGCCACTGCCCCAGCAGACCACTCCAAAAGTGATGGCTGATGCCACCACCGTGTCATAGAATGACTTCAGCAGCGCCCCTTGTACACCAAAAGACCTGAGTCTCCTCAGCAGGAACAGCCTGCGCTGTCCCTTCTTGTAGAGTGCATCAGTATTGTGTGACCAGTCTAGTTTATTGTTCAGATGAACACCCAGGTACTTATAGGATGTCACCATCTCGATGTCTGTTCCCTGTATATTTACTGGTACTGTGAGGGGCTGCCCATGCCTGCGGCAGTCCACCACCAGCTCCTTAGTTTTCCTCGCGTTGATCTGGAGGCAGTTCCGATGGCACCAGTCCACGAAGTCCTGGATAAGCCCTCTGTACTCAGCTTCATCTCCATTGGAGATGAGGCCAACGATCGCAGAGTCATCGGAGAACTTCTGTAGATGGCAGTGTGTTGTGTTGTGTGAGAAGTCCGCAGTATAAAGAGTGAACAGGAAGGGAGCCAGCACCGTTCCCTGGGGGGCCCCCGTGCTACTGATGATCGTGTCGGACACACAGTCCCGGGTTCTCACAAACTGAGGCCGGTTCGTGAGGTAGTCCAGGATCCATGATGACAGGTGCTGGTCCACCCCTGCGCGCAGCAGCTTGTCCTTCAGGATCATCGGTTGGATGGTGTTGAAAGCACTGGAGAAGTCAAAGAACATGATCCTCACCATATTCCCGGGCTTCTCCAGGTGGGACAGAGAACGGTGAAGGAGGAAGATCACCGCATCCTCCACCCCAATGCCATGCTGGTAGGCGAACTGGAGTGGATCCATCGCTGGTTCCACCAGGGGGCGGAGGTGAGCAAGGAGCAGTCTCTCCAGGGTCTTCATCAAGTGGGACGTCAAGGCCACCGGTCTGTAGCTGTTCAGGTCTTTGGGGTGGGAAGTTTTTGGTACAGGTACCACACAAGATGTTTTCCACAGCTGTGGTACCCTCCCCAGTTTCAGGCTCAAGTTGAAGATATACGTCACAATCCCACACAGCTGGTCTGCACAGGACTTGAGGAGCTTTGCGCTGATGCCGTCCGGTCCCGGCGCCTTCCTCGCCTTGATCTTCCTCAGCTCCGTCCTCACCTGGGTCCTGGTCAGGGTCAGGATGGGGGGCTGTGTGTTGGGAGTGGGGGGGTGTTGGTGGAGTGGGGAGTGGGCAGCAGGACTTGATTTCTTTAGAGGCAGCAGTGGTTGTTGTGCAGTCAGGGGGGAGGGCGGTTGGTCAAATCTATTGAAAAACAGATTCAGGTTGTTCGCCCACTCCCTGCCCCCTGTGGCCTGGGGGGAGGTATTCTGGAGCCCCGAGATGGTTTTGAGGTTTCTCCAGACCCCGCTGATGTCGCTCTGTTGCAGCTTGTCCTCCATCTTCTTCCTGAAGCTGTCCTTGCCTTCTCTGATCTTTCTCCTCAGCTCCCTCTGTACGGACTTCAGCATCTCCCTGTTCCCTGACCTGAAGATCCTCTTCTTCTCTCTCAGAAGTGTTTTTATCTCAGGGTTGATCCAGGGTTTGTTGTTTGAGTGACGCCGTATGGTCTTGGTGGGAACGGATTTGTCCACACAGAAGCTGAGGTAGCCCGTGAAGGTGTGAATGAGGCCATCGATGTCCTCACCATGTGGATCGCAGAGCTGCTTCCAGGCGGTGGCTTCAAAACAGCCCTTTAGGGTGTCCATTGTCTCCTCAGACCATAACTCCACAGTGTGCATGGCCGGAGGTTGTCTGTGCACTAGGGGTTTGTACACCGGCCGGAGATGAACCAAGTTGTGATCCGATCTCCCGAGTGGGGGGAGTTGTGATGAGGTGTACGCCTCCTTAGTGTTTGCGTAGAATAAATCCAGTGTTTTATTGTCTCTAGTGTGGCATGTGACATACTGGGTGAACGTGGGTAGAATGGGAGACAGTGAAACATGGTTGAAATCGCCTGAGATGAGGAGAAGAGCATCTGGGTGTTCTGTCTGCAGCCTGCTGGTTACTGAATGGATGACGTCACGTGCTGTCCCAGCGTTCGCCGTCGGATTTGCATAAACAACAATGCAGATCACGTGTGAGTGTTCTCTCGGGAGATATGTAGGCCTCATGCTAACAGCTAGCAACTCAATGTCTTTGCTGCAGTGTCGTTGTTTAACAGTGATATGTCCCGGTCTGCACCAGTTGTTGTTAACATACATTATCACTCCACCGCCCCTAGCCTTGCCACTGTCTGGTGTTCGGTCAGCTCGTATCATGTGAAAACCCTCCAGCTCAATGTTAGCATCTGCTGCTAGTTCAGTTAGCCACGTCTCAGTAAACAAAAGGAGAGAGCACTCCCGGTATGTGCTATCATAACGGGAGATAGCCGCTAGCTCATCTAACTTTCCCAGTATCGACCGTACATTTCCCATGACAACAGATGGAAGGGAGGGTCTGTACCTTATATTTTTTGTCCTCCGCCTTACTCCAGCCCAGCAGCCGCGGCGTTTTCGCCTCAGTTCTCTCGGTATGTCGAGTTTTTCCAATGGGACCGGGTGGCGGTTGAATGCTAGCAGCTGTTCTCTGCTGTATCGTATCCTGCTATAAACAGTGGCTCCGTCCACCGGCTCAGGAGACATTTAGGATGATCTGTGTGTCCGTGATATAAGTGGGGTGAAAAAAAAAGACGGATCAAAAGAGAGAGGAAGGGAAAAAGACTCGGAATCGAGCCGCTGTTGCAAAAGGCAGCCGACTGGTGTGGCGCCGAGAGAAAAAAAAAAAAAAAAAAAAATGAGCTTTCGGTCATTACCCAAAGCTCGTGACCATAGGTGAGAGTAGGAACGTACTGTAGATTGACTGGTAAATCGACAGCTTTGCCTTAGAACTAAGCTCCCTCTTCACCACAACGGACCGGTACAACGTCCGCATCACTGCAGATGGTGCTCCAATCCGTCTGTCGATCTCTCGCTCCATTTTCCCCTCACTTGTGAATAAGACCCCAAGATACTTAAACTCCTCCACTTGGGGCAGGAGCCTGTCCCCAACCCGGAGAGGACAATCCACCTTTTTCCGGCTGAGGACCATGGACTCGGACTTGGAGGTGCTGATTCTCATCCCAGCCGCTTCACACTCAGCGGCAAACCGTCCCAGCAAGAGCTGTAGGTCATTGCTGGATGAAGCCAACAGGACAACATCATCTGCAAACAACAGAGATGAGATCCTGTGGTCACCAAGCATGACACCCTCCATTCCCTGGCTGCGCCTAGAAATCCTGTCCATAAAAATTATGAACAGGATCGGTGACAAAGGGCAGCCCTGGCGGAGTCCAACTCTCACTGGGATTGACTCCGACCGAGTGTTGGCAATACGAACTAAACTCTCACAACGGTCGTACAGAGACCGAATAGCTCGTAACAACAAGCCCGATACCCCATACTCCCGAAGCACCCCCACAAAAATCCACGAGGGACGCGGTCAAATGCCTTCTCCAAGTCCACAAAACACATGTAAACTGGTTGGGCAAACTCCCACGAACCCTCAAGAATTCTCGAGAGGGTAAAGAGCTGGTCCGATGTGCCACGGCCAGGACGAAAACCACTCCTAACCTGCTCCTAACCCCTTTAACAACAAAACTAACACATATTTATACAAAAACACATTAACGAATCTTGACCTCCGTACTTTGGGCCTTTCTTCTGCCCACTGGTCCCTGTTGGTGGGTGGAGGGAATGACCTCACAGAGTGAAGGGCCCTCCCTAGACCTCTAGTTACTATCCAAGTAATAGTCATTAGTCTAGAAATGTCCAACAAAAGTCACTTAAACCTCTCCTAGCCGTTTGTTTCTCTTTTACCTTGTCTTCTTGGCCTTCATTTCTTGTGTCCTTCTTAATCTTTGTTATAATCTAGGCTTTCCGTTGAAAGCCTTGCAGTTTTTCCTGGGCCCGGTGTGCCACATCCGTCTCCCGTCTTCTGCCGCTCACTCGTCTCCACTCCGGCTGTCGTGATGCGTTCAGTGCCGCCACTGCTCCAGCCGCTTCCTCCGGTACGCTCACCACAAAGCCTCGCTCCGTTATGTCCCGCGCTGCCTCTCTGGCTGTGTTGTATGTCTTCACGCTGTCCTCCCAATGAATCCTCATCCTCGTTAGCGGCGTTTGGAATCTAATTTTTTTCTCTTTCAGCGTTTTTTTTAATGTTGGCATATTTCTTTCGCTGCTGCACAATTTCTGTCGGGTAGTCATGGTCAAAGAATATCTGTTTGTTGCCGATTTGTATCTTTTTTTCCCACGCTTGTGTCAGGATTCTTTCCTTTATGTCGTATTTCAGAAAGTTTACCACAACTGACCTGGGTGTAGAGTTTGGATTCGGGTTCTGTGCCGAGGCTCTGTGCGCTCGTTGGATCTGCAGGTCCGCTTCACCGGGCAGCTCAAGCTCTTTTTTTAAGAAATGATCCATGAATTTCATCATCGAGTTGCCTTCAATGCCCTCTGGAATCCCGAAGATGCGTATATTGCTCCGTCTGGACCTGCTCTCCAGGTCGGTTATTTTTTCCTGCATCCTCTGTGTTTGCGCCGTCAGGGTCTGCAGCCGCTTGCTTGCCTCGGTCTTCCAGTCTTCCAACTCTGATATTCGAGCCTGTGCTTCTGTCATACCTGCCCGTTGAGTGCGCAGTTCCTCCATGTTTTCTGCTAGCTTGCGCTCCATTTCTCTTTGGAGACCCATAATTTCCTCCTTCATCTCTTTTTTCAGCTCTTCCTTAAGAGCCGCTAAATCCTGTTGGAGTTGTCGCTTGAAGTCTTTTAACTCTTTACCTATATTGGCGATGCCAGTGTTCATGGTATCGAGTTTGGCGTCCTCCATTTTCTCTGCTGTAGTCACCTCGTTTTTTTGGGCCTCGTGTTCAGCGATTTCTCCTGCGTTGTTGAAGAGGGATTCTTTAATTTTACCCTGCTTTTGTCCGTGTGCCCGGCTTCTTTGTGTTTTCATCCCTTGGTTTACTGATCCATTTATGTCGAGTTGGCCATTTACCAATGATTTTTAATCCGACTAGGGAGAGCTCTCTGTTTAAGCGTTATGTCTCTCCACCATCTTCCCGGAAGTCCAAAAAGTTCTAAATTTTTAAATAAAACAATGCAAATTTATCAGTAGAAGCTTGCACATCTAATACCATAACAAAATATAGATGTGCAAAAAATGGCTAATTTAAACCAGAAATGTAGCATATTTATCAGTATTAGAGGAAAAGGTATCTTACAATAAAAAATACTCAGAAAAGTAAAATCATGTAAGAAGGTTATTTGAGTACATGAGTAAATGTAACTTGTTAATACCTACCTCTGGCTGTTTTATACTGACTGTTCTGAAACTTCACCTTATCATGGTGGAAGGGTTTGTGGGCCCTGATGATCCCAGGAACTATGTTGGCGGGGGCGGCTTGTGTCTGGTAGGTAGTGACGGGCAGGCGAAGCCTCATGAAGCTCAGAGGCTTTCCTTCTAATTGTGCTGAAAGATTCAAAGCTTTGAAGCTTCATTCTAAGTAAGAACAGTCACATCTGGTGGCCAACTGAAGCCATAACAACCTCTCAAGAGTGCGACTGACATTGTTTAAATCCCATGTCAGCAATAAAAGTTCTGAGACCATGGTTGCTTTAATCTGCTGATCTTTTTGTTGTTCATTTATATCAGTGGTTCTTATACTTTTTTTTTTTTATTCCCCACTTTGGGGGAGACAGGTGATTACTAAGTCGCCCCCCCCCCACACACATACACACACAGGTGTTTCTCTGCCCCTCCACACCCACAATGAATCCAAGAGCAAGACAGGCCTCATCATATTTCCTTTTCTCTTGGCTTTTTTGTTAATTACCATCTGGAATTTCTCTTTGCTCATCATTCTCTTTGCTCATCATAGCTGCACGGTGGCGCAGTGGTTTAGCACTGTGGCAGCACAGTTTTACCCTCGGCCGGGGGACCGCGGGGATCGTGGGTTCGATCCCAGCCCCCGACCAACAGTGAGCTGTGTGGAGTTTGCATGTTCTCCCCGTGTTGCGCGGGTTTACTCTGGGATTTCTCCGGTTTCCTCCCGCACACCAAAAACATGTAGGTTTAGGGCGCTCGCGCACGCAGCGACCAGCAGCCGGTGGCTTGTCACCAGACTGCAAACCAAGTCTACCTACGGGTACAAATAAGTAACAAAAAAAAAAAAAAAAAAAAAAAAAAAAAAAAATTGATGGAGAGAATTTTAAAGGGGTCATTGACTGAAAAATGGTGTGTTTGTAGGTTTTAACTGTCTCAAATGTGTTAACTGATCACATAATTAGCCAAAAATTTTCCAGTCAACGATCAAAAAAAGCACACTGCCTTTATCTCGTTTTTCTCTCAAGAGAAACTCCCCAAAATGTTTTTTGACTCTGCCTAGTAATACTTCTACGTCAAGTGCTCAAAAAGCCCACCCACTGCCATACTTGAGACCCGCCCACTGCTCTATTATGGGCCCGCCTAGCTGTCTGTCATGTAGATGGAGGGGTGCTAAAGGTAGTCTATTAGCCCCTGAGCTATTAGCCCCCAAGCTAATACCAGGAAGCTTGAACCAATTGTAGGAGGCTGAAATTGCACATGTATAACAGCACATATAGTACTCCTAAGAAGAGTGTCTCTTTTACAGGATGCGAAGGTAGAGTAAGGTGTGATAATGGAGTCAGGTGAATGCACCGCGGTCACCAGGTTCCTATACTTGAGAGGCCGCACACCATAGGAGACACTTGAGATAAAACAGACTTATGGGGAGGATGCCCTATGGCAGGCCTATCTAATTAGCGGCCCAGAACCAACCTCCGAGTGGCCCAAGCCACGCCAAGGAAATATAAATTTAATAAAAAAATGTGAAAGAATGGTGGTCTACAAGCGTGCATACGAACAACGCATGCGACCGTCATCTGCGCAGAGTTCAGAAGCGCTCCACCCGTGTGACCGTTCCAGTCTGGAGACAGAGTGTCTCTAGTGTCACTGTCTGAGAGAAGCATGAGCTTATTAAAGTACTTTAAACGTGGAAAAAAAGCAGAAGAGGTATGTAAGCAATGGAGGCATTTATGGTGGCTTTAACCTGCTGGTAACGGGAACAATAATGAGTCGCTTAGCTAACAGGTGTGGTGAGGCTCCATATGCAGGAACAGGCAAGAGTGACTGAAACACTGAGGATTTACTTCATCAGCCACAACAAAATTAACTAATAATTTATGTTCATTATTATGTACCTGGCAAGTTAAGATGACCGCAATTCACCAAGCCAATGACTTTAATCCATCAGCAGCCTTCAGACAAACTAAACGTGCTAACATTTGGATTTCAAAATAAGGGAGGTTTTTCCTGCTGTCTGGTTGGTGAGGAGAGTTCTAAAAAATTATAAATATATAGAAATATTATAACAGAAATAACTGCATCTTTGGTCATTTAAGTTAGTTTATTTCATTAAATAGAATTTTATTAAAAACTTTTTCTTTGAAATCAGTTATTGTTCTGTTCTGGCTCTGCAAAATTATGGTCAAAAGTGTAAATTGTATAAGAAAAAAAGTCAAAATTTTACCACATTCTGTTTCAAATTCATTAAAAAATGCATTTTTTAAAAAAAAAAATAGACAAAAATTAACCATAAAATAATCCACAAATTTATAATAGTCTCAAATGTACATATAATAAAGTTTTAAATGTACAAGAAAAGTCAGTTTTACAATAGGAAATTACAAATGTGAGGAAAATGGTTTCAAATTTAGATAAATTTACAGAGAAAAATAGAAAATTATAAGAAAATTGTTATAAATTTTGGAGAAAAACCTCAAACCTTCAACACTGAAGTCATTACTCAAG
Source organism: Pholidichthys leucotaenia (assembly GCA_020510985.1). NCBI lineage: Eukaryota > Metazoa > Chordata > Actinopteri > Cichliformes > Pholidichthyidae > Pholidichthys > Pholidichthys leucotaenia. Next base: position 21,535,271 of record CM035842.1, on the reverse strand, counting down.
TTTTTAAGTGGGTGCTTTTTGCATTTTTAATTCTACTAGAAATTTTTGGTTGACTGATGTGTGTGTAATGGAATACTGCAGTTATAAAAAGAGGTTCCTACTCACATGTGGCGATTTAAAACAAACCACAATAGTGGATGTGCAATGTCTGTTAATGTTATCAATCTTTTCTCGGGGGTTTGTGCACTGAAGTGTTTGACAGTTCATTTTTTATTCAGCTAAATGCACTTTGTGATGTGCCAAGATCAGTTAGAACAGGATGTAGTATATTTTATTTCAAAAGGGAAACAAATGTTAATGCTACTAACAGAACACATTTAGTTTTTATGCACTTTGAGATGTCTGAGTAACATGTGACCAAAATGGTTCTTTACAGAATTTTATTTTTTTCCATTTTATTTATTTAATTGTTGTTTCAAGATTCAAAGATTTTATTTGTCAATACTACTATACGTACAGAGCATACAGGAGAACTGAAATGGTGTTTCTCTCTCTCTTCAAGAGAAAAGGAGCGAGGAAAAATATTTCTGCTACTTCAAGTTCTGCTCAACCCCAGCACTGTTACTGTGTTTTTATGTACTTTTGATGTGCCTTTGTCATGTGCCAAGTGCACATTTAAAACCAAGACAATGAATAAAAAGTGCATATTTTTCATCATATTGATCTGTGTTGGTTTGAAATTTGTCATATTCAACAGATCGTTGAACATGTGCGGCCCAGTTACATGTCTTGATTTCAAATTGTGGCCCAACTGATTCTGTAATTGAATAGCCCTGCCCAATGGTATGATGTAGTCAAGCACCGGCATCACCAATTCAAGTGTGGTCAGACATCGGTGGAAACGGCACCAATTTCCAGGTGACCACAGTACACCATTGATGTAGACAGCACCTGGCAAGTGGAGGCCACCATTTTGGAGGATCGCTGCATGACCGTTCGCCAACTAGCCCAAGATGTCAAGACCTGTGTGGGGTCTGTGGGAAAAAAATCATCCATGACCATTTGCACAGGTGGAAGTTTTCTGCATGATTGATGCGCTGGGTGCTCACACCTTTCCAGAAGCAGGAATGAATCACGTGTTTCCAGGCTCTTTTGGCCACGTGCCAAGAAAACCAGGAGGACTAATCATGCAGGACAAAACATGGGTCCATCACTATGATCCAGAGACTAAACCTCAGAGGAAGCAATGGAAGCATTATGATTCACTGCCTCTGCAGAAGGCATGTGTCCAACCCTTGGTGGGGAAGGCCATGCTCGTGGTCTTTGGGGATCAGCATGGAGTATAGATGATGGATTTCCTGGGAAAGTGTACCACAATTACCGGAACATACTACACAGCTGCAGAAATTGTGGAAGGTCATCAAAACCAAGAGGCGCGGCATGATGACCAAAGGTGTCCGCCTCCTGCAAGACGACGTCCCTGTTCACAACTCACGTTGTCCAGATGTACACAAGGTCCTCAAACTATGAAATCCTTCCTCACCCCCTTACTCTCTTGCACCAGCTGACTTCCAGCACTTTCCAGCTATGAAGTTAGGGAGCCAAGATCAATTTAGCTTCGGCCCATTTCAATGCTAGTTTCCACATACTTTCATGATTTTATTTTTTTGTACTTGAGGCACCAATGTACAAAATCTGCAAATTATTTGCAATTTTTTGGACCACTTAAGAAGTAAAATTAAACAATTTTGAACAGAACCCTTGTTGAAAAACAATGAAACAAAAAATAAATCTGCAGCTGTGCAAGTTGAAAGTGCAGGTGAAAAATCAGCTTGATGCTTGGTTGGGATAGCCCACTACTGTTGAGATTCAGCAGACATCGTCAGGAGTCGGACTCAGTAGTGGAGAAACTGTTAACCAGACTGTCAGTGATGGAGGAGTTGATGAATCACCCCTAGAGTTCGTAGCTCTCCTGGCCTGGATCTTGAGCACAGACTAGATGCAGAGTCTGCATTGCAGACCCACTTGAGAATCATTGTGTGTGAGTTTGTTGAGCATTGGGGAAATTATCTAGGAGGAGCAACAATTTTTGTGAAATCACATGAGCGCCCAGACCTCCTGACCTTTGACCTTAAGCACAACCTGGATGCAGCTCCACCTCACTATTATTGTGATTCTGATCATCGGCACAAATGCCCAGGAGGAGTAGTGATTCCTGTGAATTGTGGTTGGACAGACAGCTAAAAACAAGACTGCCGCTCCCAAAAGACAGGCTGACAGATACTCCACAGCGGAGACAGAGTGCCTGGACTTTGTCCATCTGGGAAATCTTGCCACTGACCCTCATTAGTAGCTCATCAAAGTGGATACTAGGGCTGAAATGATTATTCGACTTTGTTGATAACATCAACAATAAAAATCTGTCAATGCAGATTTTTACTGTCGACAAATCATTTAATTATAAAGTTTATATGCCTTCTGAGGAAATGTTCAGTTGTAACTGCAATGCATGACCAGAACTGCTGTGGGCAGTAGCACCTCTGTTGTCCGGCATGCGTGAACAATTTCCAGTGAAGAAGAAGAGGAGCAGCACAGCATGGTGTGGCGAAAAGAAACAACTTGAAGTGGAGCTAAAAAAAGCCCCGCAGACCCAAACTTTCTATAGTATGGGAACATTTCATAGAAAACAAAAAAACAAGAAGTAAAATGCAGACTTTGCAACGCAGACCTTTCCCATCATTGCAGCACTACAGTGATGCACGACGGCACCCGGGAGCCACGACATTAATGGCTGCTTCTGCTTGATAAGATTTAGCAAGTAAAGAAAGCTGGTGCCGCTTATTTTCAATGGTCAGCTGTTTTCAAGCTTTAGAAAAATGACAATGCTGTTAGTATGTGCCGTTTATGTTAGCTTAGCTGTTTGACAATCAGCTCTCTGATTGCTGAGGGCTGAGCTGTCATGGCTAACGTGTTGAATGCAGTAAATGACTGAATTACAGGAGATGCTCCCTTTTTCCATCTTTGTTGATTTACTAATATTAGTGCATCTGGGTTAATTAGAATATTCCAATTTGTAACTTAATAAATAAAAACCTACAACCACAAAAATCAAAATTAAATCAGACGGCTTGAAATCTCACTGAATACTGAATATGAAGGTTTACCTTTATGAATTCTATTGTTAAAAAAATGCACTTATAGAAAACTTCCACCTAATGTTGGTTTGTGGGTTGGAGCAGATCAGTAATTCAGTTGTAAGATATTTAAGCAATTGTTTAATTGACATTAGGCATTATGCTGTCTGTGATAAACTGATATACAACCTTACACTTGTGATAATACAGCTTTCTTGTTTTTGTATTTAGCTCTGGAAACTGCTGATAAAATGTTATATTGAAGCACGGACTGACAAGGTGATTTTCACAGGTATGCAGGCTTAACCAGCAGGTGAGGCAAAATATGCACTAGAGCCCCAACAGCAAGCAGGGATGGTGGGCATGAGAGAAATAATCGTGATAGTCGACTAATCGAAAAAATAGTCATCAGATTAGTTGACTACCAAAGTAATTGTCTACAGTCTTTTATATTTGATTTTATTATATATTTTTAAGAGAAGAAGCATCGTTTAAACTCAGAACAATAAAACTCCTGCGCTGATGCTGACATCCTGTGAAGGCCTGATTTTTTCACCACGGAAAACTGGTCAAGAATTGATCAGGGAATCGATAAAGAATCGGCTCTATAAGCAAAATCAACGGTGCCATTGACACTGATAAAATCTTATCAGTTCCCATCCCTAGTGGACAGTGGCAAGCCTGAGTGCTGAAAACGGGCGTCATCACAACGGAGTTCCTGAAGGAGGCCGTGAAATCACGACGGCATCGTTGGGGATTCAAGGCATCAACACGAGTCACCTCACTCATCGTCTAAAAGCGGCGCCAACTGTCACTTGCTGCTCTCAAGTCTGGCAGGTGTGAAGATGAGAGCAGATGAGGTCCAATGAAAAAAAAAAAAAGGGGGGGGGGTAATTTTTTCACCAGTCTGACTTCTCAGCGTTTCAACCATTTTTCCTTAGAATTCTGAGGAAAACAAAAGTCAGAATTCTGAGGAAAAAAAGCCAAGATTTTGAAGAATCCCCCCCCCCCCCCAGGGTTTTTTTTTCAGTGGCCCTCCTCTTCTCGCCGTCGGCGTATTTGGAAGCATAAGGCGGCACCAGCTTTCACGCCACCTTCCCTCTGAACACACCATCATCGCATGCAGATGTGGAAGCAAAACCATTTCATCTACCCTCCCAAGCCTTCTGCCACACACACACACACACACACACACCTGGTCGGGTACTCGTCCTTCTTGTGGATGCAGATGGCCTGTCCCCTGCAGTACCACTGGCTGTCGTAGAAGAGCCGGCCGTCCTCGGAGCGTGCCACGTGGTGGTGCCTGTCGGCCTTCACAACGGGGACTGGGGGAACAAAAACAAGGCTGTGACGGGAGAGACAGCGGTCTTCGTTGAGCACACAAAGTCCTGAATCAGATCCCTGCTGGGTAAGGGCGGGTCGATGGCGGCACTCAGACAAGTATCGACTGTAGCAAAGGGGGAGGAAAAAAAAAAACACTCACCATCCACCTTCACCCTGTGTGGCCCCAGTGATGCCATCGCCTGTGAGGAAGGGCGGAAGCAGATGCACGGTCACGAAAGGACAAACATGACTGTGGAACGTTCAGCTGAGTCGGCTTTCCCAAGCATACCTTTCTTATTGCCGTCCAGTCTTCAAGTATGTCTAGATCTTGCAGCATGTAAACAATATAAGGCCGTAATAAAGGTTGAGGAAAAATACACGTGGTAGGGGGTGCATGTGTTGACAGTCTGAAGGCCTGGTGGACCCATGATGAATGCAGAGTGGTGGGATGTCAGCACCCTCATTTTTATGAGGGAACATACTGTACTGAATCAATTACAGGAACGTTCACTTCCCCTGGAAAAAACAAAGCCGCAGCCTTTAGTATATTGGTTTTGTCTCCAAGAAGTCATTTTAGTTCTTCCATGTTTGTTCCTGTGCGTCACTAAAGGTAAACGTCGCTAGTCTTGACGCTCGTTATTAGCTTAACAGCTAAACTAGGAAGCTTACAGGTGCATCTCAATAAATTAGAAAATCATCAAAACATTATTTCAGTAATTCAAAAAGTGAAACTCAGATTCATTATGCACATAGTGATATACAATATTTCAAGTGTTTTTAAAAAAAAAAAAAAAACTTTCATCATTATGGCTTGCAAGTAATGAAAACCCAAAATTTACTTTCTCAAAAAATAACATTATTACATAAGATCTTTTTTTTTTTTTTTTAATGGATTTTTAATAGAAATGTTGGCCGACTGAAAAGTATGTCCATGCACCACTCAGTACTTGGTCAGGGCTCCTTCAGCATGAATTCCTGCATCAGTGCAGCGTGGCATGGAGGTGATCAGCCTGTGGTTCTGCTGAGGTGTTATGAAGGTCCAGGTTGCTTTGATGGCGGCCTTCAGCTCGCCTGCATCGTTGGGTCTGGTGCCTCTCATCTTCCTTTTGACAATACTCCATAGATTCTCTATGGGCTTTAGGGCAGGAGAGTTTGCTGACCAGTCAAGCACAGCAATACCATGGTCATTACACCAGGTTTTGGTACTTTTGGCAGTGTGTGTGTGTGTGTGTGGGGGGGGGGGGGGTGCCAAGTCCTGCTGGAAATGAAATCAGCATCTCCATAAAGCTTGTCAGCAGAGGGAAGCATGAAGTGCTCTAGAAGGTAGACGGCTACACTGATCTTGGTGGACCAACACCAGCAGATCACATGGCTCGCCAAATCATCTCAGACTGTGGAAACTTCACACTGGGCCTCACACAACTTGATTCTGTCCCCTTCCACTCTTCCTCCGGACTCTAGGACCTTGATTTCCAAATGACAGGACTTGGCACACGATTTGCTTTTAATCACCATTTTCGATAAATTCTTCTCACCCTCACTGGAATCCTTGCTCATCTACAACACCTGACCAGCTATGTCATTCTTAGACATTATTTTAGCTGATTTTCTTGTACTATTTTCTCTAACCAGGACCAAAGGCAGCTTAGCCAGCTGAAGCTAGCAGGTTAGCCACTCATTCACAAATATTTCTGTGCTTAATGTACTCCAGGGACAGGTCATATTCTACGGACCACCAGTGATGCATTATTTCATTCATTCTTTAAGATAAATTCACATTAATTGGCTGAGGCTTGATCTCAGCTAGCTTGCTAAAATTAGCAATAGTGATGTAAGAGGGAGAGTGGAGTTCAATGCGGTTTTAGAGATTTAAAGAGACATGCACTCAAACCAGTCATTCCCAAAAAGACTGCAAAAGATGATCCACAATTATGCTGCAATAATTAAATAATTAAAGAAAATGTGACCAAAATATGTCACAAACATTTCATTAAGACATGAGTGAGCTGCTAAAATGTGGGAAATGTGCAGTCAGTGACCTCTTTTAAATTAAAAAAAAAAAAAAATCTATTCCCTCCTAAGAAGAATAAACTTCAGCAATTAGCAAATAGATACACAGAATAAAATGAAACCATTACACAGAAAAAACATTTTACCAGCATCCATATGAATGCTGTAAATTCATGAGAAAAAAGTCGCAAAGTTACAATGAAACCAGACCGTCAATGATGGAATAGCTCATTCCGGCCTGACAAAATCACCGCAGCCGTACTCGGATCTGACCACTGACTTTGGCCTCATCTTGGATGCAGACCTATATAAGAGTCATTGTGAGTGAGTCTGGTGAGTATCAGGGAAAATGCCTAGGAGGAGGAGTGATTCCTGTGAAATGTGGACGAACGGACAGAAGGACGGACAGATGACGCACGACACGTCATCGTATTAGCGCCTTTCAGGTTTGCCAGAATAAGCTTAAAAAAAGTAGCAAATATATGAGGAAAAAGTTGTGAAAAGATTCCAAGAAATGTCCCAAATTCACATGAAAAAGTTGAATATTTGCAAGAAAAAAAGTTGCAAGTATAAAAAAAAAATCACAAATTTATGAGAAGCTGCAATTTTTAGTGAAAAAAGGCACAAATTAACACCAATTTTACAAGAAAAGTCACTTATTTATGAAAAAAGGTTTAATATTTACAAGAAAAAGCTGCAAATTTATGTGAAAAAACTCAAAATTCTAAATGTTGCGGGTGAATTTGTAGCTTGGGGGCCCCCTAGTGGCTGAAGGGGCCTACTGCATGTGAGCACTGTTGACACAAAGTCGAGAATGGAAGGATATCAGAAACAACAACTGGCTTCTTCTTCTTCACTGGGCAGAACGGATCTTTTTTCTTGTTCTTCCGTGAGTGCAGGCCATCATTCCACAACTCTGGAAGGCAAAAAAGGGCAAAATCAGAAACAGTGGAAAGACGAAAATTCAGTCTCAGTCAGGGACGCTTTGGGCCACTACCAGTATTTAAAATAAGCTGGCTAATGGCTAGTTTGTAGTCATCTGCCCACTCTTCATGCCAGAGAAACAGAGAAATGTGCATTACAAAAAGTATCAGAACTGTTAAAGTTTATATTTGAATGAGCACAAATTCAATGATAATTTGATGATGGTACAACATTTATTCATTATTACCTTCCACATGACACAGACCATTTCTGTGAAAATAACTGTTTTTAAAGCCTTTGTGTCAAAACCTCATGAAAATCAGCTGCTGACTGCCGTTTATTTTGAATGTAAGGTGTACTGTGACTGATAGCATCTTAATGCAGTTAGGTCAACTGGGGCCAATAAACTAGATTTAAGGATTCAAAAGTCATTAACTGCTTCAAACATATTTAGATCCCATTGTTTGGAAAGATAAAAAAAAATAATTAATTTTCACTGTCCATGATGGAAGATGAAGCAAGATTAAAATGATAAAATATGCTGATAAATATAGCCACAAGCAGTGATGATCAGGTTCCAAGCAGATGTGGACTTCAAGGTTTTGTACCGTTTGCCAACAGCATTTAAAACCTAAGATGTGCTATTAGGTTTTAAAATGCACAGGAGAGGCATGTTGCACTTTAAACTACAGTCACAAATAGCCTTACGAACAGCTGTGAAAACCATACAAACGATTTTTGGCACCATTTCGTACGGCCTTCAAAAGGTGGCCATAGGAGAATTTAGCGTTCATAGACTGTTCTAAAGTTCGTGGACAGGTCGATGGTCTTGTGCAGGATGTCTATGAACACCCCACAAAAACCCCTCATCGTAGGGCAGCCACATGAATGCCATAGGAGCAACATAAGAATGACATAAGATGTTGACTGTAAGTATGCCTCAAGAATACCTTAAGTTGTTCTTGAGGGCCCCTTACAGCAGTCGTAGGAAGCGCCGTACAAGAGATTTGTACAACGTGCGTAAGGCAGTAGTGAGGTGCTCATCAGGCAGCATTTGTGCCAAAAGCCACATCTTCCAAACAATGACTTGAGAGTGTTGTGAGTTGTGCAAAAATTTCCAAAAGATGGCGGTAAGTATGCTGTAGGAAGATCCCAAGGCACCCTTACGAAGAACTAAGAACATGAGGGCCATCGCATGACAGAAAAGCACTTCATTTCTCAAGAATGCCTGAAGGCACTTGGGAATTGAGCAGCAGCCGTAAGAAACTATGACCCCCGCCACGAATGTCTGTGAAGTCCAGAATTTGTAGGAACTGGGAGATTCTTTGTGACCGTAGCTTTAGCTGTTGTTCAGAAGAATAAAACTTCCAACTGAACCTGGCTCTGCAGCATATCAGACGACTGCTTAAACAGCTGCACCACACGACAGCTTTAGGTAACCTTCTGCCACACGAGCAACATGTTCCACTGACAGGACACGGAGGCGGACAGACAATTCATGAACAGGATTTCCGGTACATGACCAGAATTGCATGAAGTCTGGTGTCGTTTTGAAGAATACTGTTGTGGTTGTGACGGTTCATCAGGTTTGCGTCACTCCATCAGAAGATACATGCCAAAGACAAACAACACATAAAGATGGCCTAGACTATAAGATTGCCAACACCCTGAAACTGAGCTGCAGCATGGTGGCCAAGACCATACAGCGGTTTAACAGGACAGGTTCCACTCAGAACAGGCCTCACCATGGTCGACCAAAGAAGTTGAGTGCACGTGCTCAGCGTCATATCCAGAGGTTGTCTTTTGAAAATAGATGTATGAGTGCTGCCAGCATTGCTGCAGAGGTTGAAGGGGTGGGGGGGGGGGGGTCAGCCTGTCGGTGCTCAGACCATACGCTGCACACTGCATCAAATTGGTCTGCATGGCTGTTGTCCCAGAAGGAAGCCCCTTTTAAAGATGATGCACAAGAAAGCCCGCAAACAGTTTGCTGAAGACAAGCAGACTAAGGACATAGATTACTGGAACCATGTCTTGGTTCAGATGGTGCCAGGCGTGTGTGGTGGCAACCAGGTGAGAAGTACAAAGACAAGTGTGTCTTGCCTACAGCCAAGCATGGTGGTGGGAGTGTCATGGTTTGGAGCTGCATGAGTGCTGCCAGCACTGGGGAGCTACAGTTCATTGAGGGAACCATGAATGAAAACATATACTGTGACATACTGAAGCAGAGCATGATCCCCTCCCTTCGGAAACTGGGTCGCAGGGCAGTATTCCAACATGATAACAACCCCAAGCACACTTCCAAACAACCACTGCCTTGCTAAAGAAACTGAGGGTGAAGGTGATGGACTGGCCAAGCATGTCTCCAGACCTAAACCCTATTGAGCATCTGTGGGGTATCCTCAAACGGATGGTGGAGGAGCGCAAGGTCTCTAACATCCCACCAGCTCCGTGACATTGTCATGGAGGAGTGGAAGAGGATTCCAGTGGCAACCTGTGAAGCTCTAGTGAACTCCATGCCCAAGAGAGTTAAGGCAGTGCTGGAAAATAATGGTGGCCACACAAAATATTGACACTTTGGGCACAATTTGGACATTTTCACTTAGGGATGTACTCACTTTTGTGAGATACTGTATCAGTAACGTGATAAAAACATCTACCATTTCAAACTGTATCGTTTATATCAGGATTTAAAAGACACATACCCCGTTTCTACTTGTCACCACCCCGCCTCTCCCCCTCAGTACACCAGGTGTGTGCAATTGTGGGTTCCGGTGGTTAGCAGCTAACAGCAAGCTAATGTTTTGGTCAAATAGCTGCTACGTCTGTGCCAGGGATGTGGGACTGTTTTCCACCGTGCTGCGTCAGACAGGACAGTCCTCTAACCTCATTTTAATTGCAGGTAAGTCACGTTAACACCATCTCTCTCTAAAAAACTCAAAATGCTAAATGACAATGCTAACTTGTTGCCAATAGGAAACATTATAGTGTATCAGAGCATCATTTGTTACCTCCGCCAGGCCGAAAAGGCCAAGAGGAGGTTATGTTTTTGCCAGGGTTTGTGTGTTTGTCTGTCTGTCTGTCTGTTGGTTAGCAAGATAACTCAAAAAGTCTTGGACGGATTTGCATGAAACTTTCAGGCGTTGTTGGAAATGGTACAAGGAAGAACTGATTAAATTTTGGGGGTGATCCGGTTCACCGTCTGGATACAGGAATTTTTTTAAAGCATTTTTCAACACTGTGACATAGGGCCATTTTCAACATGTGCGCAGGCGCAATGAAGGGCGCTGGTCGTCGTGTCTGCAAAACAAACTCTGCGTTCTTCAACGTTTTAGGCACAAAAGCACGCGGAAAACACTGCTGGCCTGGGCCCGCCAGCGTGTTCGTGTTTGCGCGCAACTGCAAAACCTCACACGGGCAGCTGTCCGCCGACGGATTCTTTGGCAGAAATTCCCCGGCCAGCCATAGGAGCTGCGCATTTGGCAGAAATTCCCGGCCAGCCATAGGCGCTGCGCATTTGGCAGAAATTCACCGGCCAGCCATAGGAGCTGCGCATTTGGCAGAAATTCACCGGCCAGCCATAGGCACTGCGCATTTGGCAGAAATTCCCCGGCCAGCTATAGGCGCTGCGCATTTGGCAGAAACTCCCTGGCCAGCCATAGGAGCTGCGCATTTGGCAGAAATTCCCCGGCCAGCCATACGCGCTGCGCAATAACGAGCTCTCTACCGGCGAAGCTTCTAAATTCTCGTTTGCCGCGGAGCGAAACCCCAAAATAATATAATATAAAACCCACGGCAACCTGTCTACCCAATTTGCATCCGTCAGTGGAGGAGATGGACACAACAGCAACACTTCAGTTTATTACCTCCGCCAAGGAGGCAATGCTTTTACTACTGAACCACTAATCCTATCACTATCAGATTGATTGTCATTGATTAATTGTGTGTTTATTGCACTGTCCCTGTCAAATAAACAAATAATCATTGTGAATCCAATTGCTAGTCATATGTTTACATGCTCAAGGAATCTGAAAACATACACACAAACACTGTATGGGGGGAATTGTGGCGCTTGGCGGAGGTCTGCGCTCTCCGAGTGCTTTTCTAGTTTGGTTTAAATTACTGCCAAGTTTCTTAATTTTGCCTGAAAAAATATTACTAAAGTTGCGAAAGTGCATGACAGCGGCCGCATACACACTAAATAAATAAATTAAAACGTGTCGGAGGAACAAACTGGCTCTTAATGTAACTTGATTTCTAATCACTTTTAATTAGTCAAGTAGCGACAATGAATAAAGTTGAAGTCGTCTCAAATGCACATTAAAAAACAATTTTATAACAACACTGCAAAATTAAGAGGGAAAAAGTTGCATAACATTAATGACATGAATTTGTACAATTGATTTTTTCAAAGGCCAGTGGGCTCACCACCTGCAGGAGGGATCATGGGGGCCCAGTGCTATGTGGATCAGGTGGTGGTCAAAGGTGGAGACCTTGGCGGTCTAATCCCAGGCTTCCTAAATTGGCTTTGGGGACGTGGAATGTCACCTCTCTGGTGGGGAGGGAGCCTGAGCTGGTGTATGAGGTTGAGAGATACTGGCTAGATATAGTCGGCCTCACCTCAACACACAGCTCCGGTTCCGGAACCAGTCTCCTGGAGAGGGGCTGGAGCTTGGCCTTCTCTGGAGTTGCCCCAGGCGAGAGGCAACGAGCAGGGGTGGGTATTCTTATATCCCCCCACCTTCATCATCATAGCCGTCTGTCATTCGTCTGTCATTTAGGTCTGATCAGATTCCTCCACACAGCTCTGTCCTTAGCCTTCCGCTGCCAGGAACTCCTATCTATATCCAGCTTCTTCAAGTTTCTTTTTACAGTGTCTTTAAATCTGAGCCTTGGGCTACCCTGATTCCGTTTGCCCTCGCATAACTGTGAGTAGAGTAACTGCCAAGGGAGACGCTGGTGATCCATCCTCTCAACATGTCCGAGCCATCTCAGGTTCGTCTGTATTACCATGTCCTCCATTGATGGTAGACCAGCTCATTTCAACACTTCTGTGTTGGTTATCTTGTCTTTCCATGAGATGCTCATTATGGCTCGAAGGTGTCTCATCATGCACGCGTGGAGTTTCTTTACCTGCACTCTGTAGACAGTCCAAGTTTCAGTACCGTACAATAGAGTAGCCAGTACTGTTGCTCTGTACACTTTGCATTTCACACGGATAGACACATGTCGATTGTTCCACAGTCTGTCCCTCAAGTTTCCAAACACAGCGCTTGCTCTTCCCATTCTGAGAGACAGTTCATCCTCCAGCCTAGCATTCTCTGAAACAGTACTCCCTAGATACTTGAAAGTCTTGCACTTGACTAGTGGCTCTGTACCAATGTTGATCTCTTCTGGTAGTGATGTTGATAACTGGAACTTTGGTGGTTGATAAAGGCACTCTGTCTTCTTGATGTTGATTTTGAGGCTGAATTGGCAAGCTGCTCTTGCAAATTTCTCCACTAAAGATTGCATATCTTCCGCACTGTGTGCAACTAGAGCACTGTCGTCGGCAAAGAGCATTTCTCTTACTACCTTTATCGATGTCTTACTCTTGGCTTTAAAATGTGCCACACTGAACAAGTCTGCTTCTTTCCTTGTTTGAATGTATACTCCTTCTGAAGTGTCTTTGAAGGCCACCTCAAGCATGGCTGCCAGATATAGCGAGAAGAGTGTAGGTGCCAGCACACACCCTTGTTTCACCTTGTTGCTTACTGAAAAACCATTTCATGAAACTGCTTGCAAAGTATTTGAGTACCACTAGCTTTTGCTGGACTAGCAGCACATTCTTGGCAGAAAAGGGTATTATCAGTGGCAAGGACAAGCCAAGACAAACTGACTCCAGTATCTGTTGCAGTGACTGACCAGATGATAGGTTTGTTTATCTCTGCTCTTTGTGTAGTGCATGTCACGATGCGCCAACTGGCACAGTCCACCACAGACCTTGCAACAGATGTGTTTATCTGCCAGGATGTCCAGTCTCAACCCATGTAACTGGGAGTGGTCCACCACAGACCTGTGGCAGATATTGTTTTTAGTTCTGCCAGGATGCCCAGTTTCACACTCCATGCCCTTGGAAGGGCGGGGATGCCGGCTGAGTCGCCGACGGCCCGACCCATGAGACAGGTAGTACCGGTTTTCATGGTTATCCGGTAGCAAGCAAGCCAATGCCTGACCTGACAAAAAAAAAAATTTAAAAAATGCAAATATAAGATTTGAATAAAATGCTACAAATATGAGTTTGTTTGTTTTTTTACTGCAAATTCAAGAGTAAGAAAAGTTCTAAATTCATGAGGAAAAAGCTGCAAAATTATGAATAATAAAAAGCTGCAAATTTTCAAGTAAGAAGCTGCATATTTCTGAGTATGTTATGATTCCCCGTGCACTACTATGCAGCGCATGGAGGAAGAAATATAAAACCCAATTGCAGGAGTAGAACGTGCACTTTATTAATGTAAACCACCAAAATAACCAGTCCAGCTCACAGTCATGAAAACAAACAGAGTTGAAATGATGCGATTCAGGCCACCAGACAAACAGGAACGCTGCCCGGATGCTCAGCAGCCCAGGGAGAGGGAATGCCTAGTGCTGCAGCGTAACCGTCAGCACAGAGGGAAAGGCAGATGTGACTTACGGGCTGCGATGATCCAAAGCGGTCCGTGCTGTCTGGAGGATGGGGGTGAGGCAGGGTCAGCCGCTAACATCAAGGAAATTGTGTGTGAAAACACCCAATAACGAGGCACAGCTGATGGCACTAACAGGAGGAGGGGCATGCCCGAGCTGTCAGGGAGCGAAGGCCCAAATAGCTCCCTGAAGCGCCTGATGGAAAATAGGGCAAAATAACCATAAGTCAGAACTGGGTTTGGAACCACCAAACCCAGGTTCATGACAGCCCCCTTCCCCAAGGGTGGATTCCAAACACCCCAGAAACATCAGCCGAAAACAAAAAGACACCACAAAGGACCCCCCCACACACAGAAACAAACAATACCCAGGGTGGGAGGTGGGGGAAAACAGATTAGGAGGGAAGCAACCGGTCAAAACATACAAAAAATAATATGCAAATAAAAAGCAGTGACCCTCCTACCAGCCCCCACCTAGGACACTAACCCCCCTCCCCAGATGTCCAAAGATCAGGGCGTCAACCAGAGTCCCAGGCCCCCGGCATGGCGAGGGGTGACTGATCGAGTGGCCTGCCCAAGTCCCACATCCAGCGAGCGGCACGCAGAACAGCATCTGGCGGCCTGCCCGGGCCGATGGGCCACCTGACCTGAAGGCCAAGTCTTTCAGGTGGCCAACCCACGTGGTGGAGCCACCAGAACCAAAAGGGAAGGCGGAGAGGCAGCCAACCCACCTGGGAACCTCGGTGGTCAAACCAAGGGACAGGAGCCCCCCTGCCCTCCGAAGCTTGGAGCAGGGGAACCGTAGCACCCGCGATGGTCCCGGTCTGAGACATGGCTGCACCCGCGGTGATCCCGGTCTGGGACGTGGCTGCACCCGCGATGATCCCAGTCTGGGACGTGGCTACATCCGCGATGATCCCAGTCTGGGACGTGGCTACATCCGCAATGGTCCCGGCCTGGGACGTGGCTGCACTCGCGATGGTCCCGGCCTGGGACGTGGCTGCAACCGCGATGGTCTCGGCCTGGGATGTGGTTGCACCAGCGGTGGACTCTGGCTGGAGCTCTGCTGCACCGGCGGTGGACCCTGGCTGGAGCTCTACTGCACCGGCAGTGGACCCCGGCTGGAGCTCTGCTGCACCTGCGGTGGACCCCGGCTGGAGCTCTGCTGCACCCGCAGTGGGCTCCGGCTCGAGCACCATTGCACCCGTGGTGGGCTCCGGCTGGAGCACTATTGCACCCGTGGTGGTCCCCATCGGGGGCCTCATTGCTCCCACGATGGCCTCCCCAGCGAGGGAGGTAAGGCTCTCCACGACCCCTGGCGCTGGACCCAGATCCTCGGTGACCTCTGGTGGGATCAGCTGCTCTCCAGCAACCCTGGCAGGGGGCTCCGAACCCGGAGGGAGAGAGAAAGAGACTGGGTCAGGGTCACCGGCAGAGCCTGGTGAGGTGGCCCCGAGGGCTACTGCAAGCTGCCCCGGGCACCCCTCACCATGAGTCAGGCAGTGTGACATTGACAAAGACATGACAGCCATTATGGAGCACACTTGCCTGCACTCGGGCTCCACTGCCATTCAGGACTCCGACAACTTGGGGTGCGTGGGTACCGTCGGTCCGCCAAGTGTTGTACCCCCGTCGACCTCCTCTGGGACAGCTTGCCCCGCGTTGTCATCCGCGGGCAACCCAGGTTGTGGTGGCTCCTCTCTGGCGACCCTAGGATGGAGCTTGAAGGAGACAGGAGAGGAGAAACGGTTAGGGTCGCCGGCAGCTGCAGAGCACAGCGAGGGGAGTCCAGATGCAGCTGGGGGCTGCACCCGACTCTCCTCCCCAAGAGCCAGACAAGATCTCTCAATAATTGACAAGTGAACTACAGGGGAGATTACTTGCCTGTGCTCAAGCTCTACCGCTGTCCAGGACTCCAACAATGCTGACAATGATGTTCGGGGTCCCGTCGGCTGGAGGTCTGGTCCAGTGGATGACTCTGCTGCCGTGGCCCCCACAGCAGGCGTGATGGTGGTTGCAGTCTTGGTGCCCGCGTGCGCCATCTTCCACGCCACCGGCTACTCTGGCGTGGCGGCTGGGGACGGCCTCACCACTGGCCCATGAGCTGGACCCTCCTGGGCCTCCGGTTCCTCTCCTCTCGAGCAACCTGGTTCCAGAGCCAGCGAGCTCGTAGGGGCACACAAAAAAGGTTTGGTGAGGTCGGGTAAGGGAGCACTATATGCCGCTGGGGCGGAGCACTCAGGGGACTGCACACCCCGAGTCTCCTCACCAGGAGGTGGGAAAAATTGTTCATCAACAGAAAAAGTTTAATGAGGAAAAACTTGCCTGTTCTCCTGGCACTGGACATCCCCAGTGGCCTCCGAGGCGTCTCCTTTCCTCTCCTGGTGTTCCTCCAATCTCCCGGCCATCTCTGGGAGGAGCCACGGCTTCACCTCCAGGATGAGGTCCGTCTCCACCTGAAGAGCCAGTCGGCGTTCCTCTAGTTACTCCAGGGACGGCGCAGGACACGACTCAGGACAAGGAGGCAGGACTGTCGTCGACGAGGCAGGAGGCTTCTTCTGGCGGGAGTTTCTCATCCTCTTCTTCACGGATGGCTCGGACACCAGACAATCCGGGATGTGAAGCGCCGCACTGGGCAGTGAGTCACCCATGCTGGGAAGCTCCGTATTATCCGGAGAAGAAAGCGGAGAGGCCACAAGGAGCTCCAACGTTGGGAGATCCTTATCCAACTCCTTGCATGGCACGGCAAAGCTGTCCCGAGAGAATCTCCATTGCCTCGGGATGATCACAGAGGCTGTCTTGCTCAATCACCCTCACAGCAGTGTCCCAAGCCTGTCGAACGGCCCGGGAGGAGCAGAGCTTCTGTGTCCACGAAAAAATCTCCTCCAGGAAGCACAGCGAACACAGCTCCCTCTCCAGCTCCCTCTCCGTCCGAACCACCATGTTGATAATTGGGGAGGAAGGAAAAAAAGGATGTAAAGAAAAAGAAAAAACGCTCGTCTACTCCGCTGGGTTTTTTCTGGCGGGTCGGAGTATTCTGTTATGATTTCCCCGTGCGCTGAGGAAGAAATATAAAACCCAATTGCAGGAGTAGAATGTGCACTTTAACAAACCACCAAAATAACCAGACCAGCTCACAGTCATGAAAACAAACAGAGTTGAAATGATGCAATTCAGGCCACCAGACAAACAGGAACGCTGCCCGGACACTCAGCAGCCCAGGGAGAGGGAATGCCTAGTGCTGCAGCGTAACCGTCAACACAGAGGGAAAGGCAGACATGACTTATGGGCTGCGGCGATCCAAGGCAGTCCGTGCTGCCTGGAGGATGGGGGTTAGGCAGGGTCAGCCGCGAACATCAAGGAAATTCACAATCTTAAAATGTTAGAAAAGACGGTGACGTCAGGCTGAATGTAACTGAAGGTAGTGGAAACAAACATACACGGAGGAATACGCTGCCATGTATGAAGCTGAATGCTCCGACCGCCTCTTCCTACTAACGCAGCGTTTATGTAATAATGATACTAACGAGGGAAGAGACCGCCGGTGTGAGGAAGCGTGGGCTGAACATAATAAATAAGTTGGAACTGGGTTTGGAACCACCAAACCCAGGTTCATGACAGAGTAAAATGGCTGTAACTCTGCAGGAAAATCCTGCAAATTTATGAGAAAAATCCTCACATTTACAACAGAATATAGGCTCCAGCCCCTCCGTGACCCAAAAAGGATTAAGCGGAAGAAGATGGATGGATAGTTTCTTATTTACATGAAAAAGGATGTGATAAATTGGCGTGTGTTGGCCATTTTTAAATGACAGCCATGAGGAGGAACTAAACGGTGGTGTTTGGTGGTGTTAAATCCTGCAGATCTGCACTAATCAGCAGGGAAAAGGAGAAGGAGGAGAGGAATAGGTTATCCACAGCAGCAGAAATAATCCAGTTAACCCAGGAGGGATAAACACATGACACACCATGACACTTAATAGATCACCCCCCCCCCCCCCCATGACATCAGTGGGAACAGCTGGGACAAACTTCACACCTCTGTCCATTTACATGTTCCCTTCTGAGGACAATTCAAACAGAGCTGCTGCTGAGATGGAAACCAAAGGGTTAAAGGGTGACGTGGCTTTATCAGCAGCACTGACCCCCCCCCCCCCCCCCAACTGATCTGCTGGACAGGAACTAACAACTCCTCAGACCTGTTAACACAATTTTAACAACAAAAGAACATGCAAAAGAACCAAGATTCCCTTTGATTTAACAGGATAACAGCATGAATATTCTGGTCTGTGAATGAACAGAGCAGCCATGAGTGTTTCACGGAGTCACTTATCGAATTATAATGGTTAATCTAAGTCACAATTTCAGGAAACAAACTTCAGGGGAAACTTAAACCCATGACACATTGTTTTAAATTTTCCTGATTTTTTTTTTTTTTCACTTCTCTTCCAGTCCTTATCGCCACTTTCTGATTGTTTTCCTTCCATCCATCTTCTTCTGCTTAATCCTTTTTGGGTCGCGGGGGGGCTGGAGCCTATCCCAGCATCTTTGGGCGAGAGGCAGGGTACACCCTGGGCAGATCGCCAGTCCATTGCAGGGCCAACACAGACAACCATTCACTCTCACAGTCATACAGTACCTAAGGACAATTTAGAATCCCCAGTTGATGCCAATTAACCTAACTTGCATGTTTTAAAAACATCATTTTAAAAATAATGTTAACTGACTTAAAGTCGTCGTCGTCGGCCTCTGTCGGTCTATGATGACCATGGAAGAGAATCCTAAACGTCTACTCTGCTGGAACAGCACCGCCTGTGGCTGAACAGGCCGATGCGCGAATGGCAGTCCCTGTCACACAGGTTGCACTTGTGGGTGGTCTCCGTGCTGCTGGGTCTGTGGCGGTTCTTCCTGCGGGTCCTTTTTTCATCTGCAGCAGCAGTCAGTCTCTCTTCACCCGCCTTGAGCTGTCTGGTCAGGGTGCCTCTCCATTTGGAGCGGTCCGTTGCAAGGTCCTCCCAGCGCTCTGTGTTGATCTCCAGGGCCTTCATGTCTCTCTTGCAGACGTCTCTAAAACGCAGCTGTGGGCGGCCAACGTCTCTCTTGCCAGTTGCCAGTTCTCCATAGAGGACGTCTTTGGGGATTCTGCCATCCTCCATACGGTGAACATGGCCTAGCCAGCGGAGCCTGCGCTGTCTGAGTAGAGTGAACATGGAGGGAAGGCCGGCGCGGGACAGAACTTCTGTGTTGGGAACTTTGTCCTGCCAGGATATGTCCAGGATGTGGCGAATGCAGCGCAAGTGGAAGGAGTTCAGTCTCTTTTCCTGCCGGGCGTATGTTGTCCACGTCTCACTCCCATAGAGCAGTGTGCTGATGACGCAGGCGTTGTACACTGCCATCTTCGTCTTGACAGAGAGTTTGGGATTCTCCCACACTCGTGTGGTGAGGCGAGCGAGTGTGAAGGCTGATTTTCCAATCCTCTTGTCGATCTCTGTATCAAGGGAGAGGTTGTTGCTGATCGTGGACCCGAGGTACGTGAACTGATTCACGACCTCCAGCTCGTAGTCGTCAATGGTGATGGTTGGTGGTGCTTCCGTGCCTTGCGCCAAGACGTTAGTCTTCTACAAGCTGATGGTAAGCCCGAAGTCCTTGCATGCCTGGGAGAAGCGGTCCATAAGGGTTTGAAGCTCCTGCTGTGTGTGGGTTGCGACTGCAGCGTCGTCTGCGAACAGCATGTCTCTGATTAGAGCCTCGCGTACTTTGGTTCTGGCTTTCAGGCGGGCGAGGTTGAAAAGTCTGCCGTCAGATCTTGTGTGCAGGTAGATTCCCTCTGTTGCTGTGCTGAAGGCATGCCTCAGGAGCATAGCAAAGAAAATCCCAAAGAGGGTTGGCGCAAGTACACAGCCCTGTTTCACTCCGCTGCGTATGTTGAAAGGCTCTGAGACGTTGCCATCGTGCTGCACTATCCCCTGCATGTTGGTGTGAAACGATTCAATGAGGCTTTGCAACTTTGGTGGGCATCCTATCTTTGGCAGGATCTTGAAAAGGCCCTCTCTGTTGACCAGATCGAACGCTTTGGTGAGGTCGATGAAGGCGACGTACAGGGGCATGTTCTGTTCTCTGCATTTCTCCTGGAGTTGGCGGATGGAGAATATCATGTCTACCGTCGATCGCTCAGCGCGGAAGCCACACTGAGACTCGGGGTAGACGCGTTCGGCAAGCTTCTGTAGACGAGCGAGAACAACTCGTGCGTAGACTTTGCCAACAACGCTGAGGAGGGAGATGCCCCTGTAGTTGTTGCAGTCGCTTCTCTCCCCTTTGTTTTTGTAGAGAATCAGAATCAGAATCAGAATCAGGTTTATTGCCATTGTTCATGTAGTACACAAACTAGGAATGAGGGTGATGATCTTGGCGTCCCTCATGTCCTGTGGTACGGCACCTTCCTTCCAACACTGGCAGAGGACGTCATGCAATGGCAGCAGTAGGGCGGTCTTGCAGTGCTTGATCAGGTCGGGGGGTATGCCGTCGTTGCCGGGTGCCTTGCCAGCGGCCAAGCTATCAATGGCCTTGCTGAGTTCGTCGATGGTTGGCTCGGCGTCAAGTTCGTCCATGGATGGCAGGCAGTCGATGGCATCAAGGGCTGACGGTGTCACGGTGTTCTGTCTGGAGTAGAGGTCGGAGTAGTGTTCCACCCATCTCACCATCTGCTTGTTCTTTTCTGTGATCATCTCCCCAGTGGAGGATTTGAGGGGGGCCGTCTTGCTCTGAGCCGGACCAAGTGCTTTCTTGATGCCATTGTACATACCACGGATGTTCCCTGTTATGGCAGCGGTTTGAATGTCTTGGCTGAGCTGAGTCCAGTACTCGTTGGCACAGCGCCGAGCAGTCTGCTGAACTTTGCTTCTCGCAGCCCTGAGAATCTGGAGATTCTTCTCGTTTGGGTACTTCTTGTACTCACCAAGTGCTGAGCGCTTGGCTTCAATGACGGGGGTCATCTTGGTCAACTTGGCATCAAACCAGTCCTGTGACTTCGAGGTCTTCCTCCCAAAGGTAGCCAAGGCTGTGCGGTGGATGGTGTTTCGCAGCTCTTCCCACTTCTGCTTTGCAGATTCTCCTTCTTGTGGTACACCAAGTTCCTTCTCAAAGGTGGAGGCAAACTGCTCAACAAGTTCTGGTTGAGCCATCTTGCTGGTGTCAATCCGTGCCTTTCCAGGTTGTCTAGCACGATGGAATTTCTTCAGCTGCAGCTTGACCTTGCAACACACCAATGAATGGTCTGTGTCGCAATCTGCACTCTGGAACGAACGGGTGATTAGCACGTTCTTCAGTGAGGTGCGCCTGGTCAGGATCAAGTCCAGCTGGTGCCAGTGCTTTGAGCGTGGATGTTGCCAGGAAACCTTGTGTTGGGGCTTGGTCTTGAAGAACGAGTTTGTGATGCACAGATCGTGATATGTGCAGAACTCGAGCAGCCGCTGTCCGTTGTCATTCATTCTGCCCATGCCAAAAGGTCCAAGACAGGAGGGCCAGGAGTCGTGGTCAGCACCCACTCTGGCATTGAAGTCTCCAAGGAGAATGAGTTGTTCAGAGTTGGGGACGATCCTGACGGTTGTTGCGAGATTCTCGTAGAACTCGTCTTTTGCCTCTGGTGTGGCTGTCAGTGTTGGGGCATACACACTGACGAGGGAGACTGGGCCTTGAGTGGTGTTCAGGCGGAGGGTGAGGAGTCGTGCAGAGCCAGTGCTGCTCGGTTCCACCATCTTCAGCAAGGTGTTCTTCACTGCAAAGGCCACTCCGTGTTCCCTGTGTTCGTCACTGCCCTTTCCCTGCCAGTAGAACGTGTAGTCCTTCTCTCTCAGTGTGCCTGCGTCAGCCAACCGTGTTTCCTGGAGAGTGGCGATATCCACTCCCAGTCTCTTCAGCTCATTATTGATGATGGCAGTCTTCCTGGTGTCGTTGATGTCCTTGAGGTTAGCAGCGAGTCCTGTCATCATAGTGCGGACGTTCCAAGTTCCCAGTTTTAGAGTTGGTCTCTTTTGTTTTACTGTCTTGCCTGGTGCGAAAGTTCTCAGCCTGCTGTTCGGACTTCTCCTCATCCCCATGCACCCAATGAGGAAAGCAAGCTGTGGCGGGACATCACCTTATTGGCTGGGGGATGCCCAGCTTGAGGCGGGCGGTAGCTGTCCAGTGAGATCCGATGATCCCTCCCACCGTCGGGAATAACCCCTGGCGCCGTGCTCTACGCCAATTGAGCGGTGGCTTATAACCGGTAACTGTCATTCCCCGTGTTTTGTCTACGCCAAAGGCGAAGCTGGAGTGTCCTCTCCAGTGAACCGGTGTTCTACCTTCCAGCGTTGGGCGTTGGTAGGATTCAAGCCTGGGCAGGAAGATATGGAGGATAAGATGTTGCCCATGCAGCAAGTCCCCCCTCTCCACGTCACTGATGAATCCAAAGGAACAGCAGGGCTGCTACAGTTTGGCACCAGCGCCGTTGCAGGAGCTGCCAGAACGATGTTGAGCACAACATACTGTAGAACTGCCTTAGGGGCTCCGACTCCGGATTTTTCCTCAGGGTTGACTCCCGAAGCCTTTCCCGTGACCGGGTATGCCGCAAGGCAGCGGCGGTTTGAAATCAGGGTTTACCTTCCCCTAGATGGGCTACCTTCCCAGGTTGACGAGCCACCATCTACCCGAAGCATCTGGTTTTAAGGCGCCAGAGATCCGCCCTCGCCCCTTCTCCTATTAGTAAAAGCAGTTCCGCCGGGCTTCGAGACTAAACCACATGGGCAGGCTAGGAGTTGGACTTAGTTGTCAGAGGCTTTTCGAGACGCACGCCATAAGGAGTATTTTATGAGCACTGGGAGCTTAATCCCAGTGCCGCTCCTGGCTATGACAACCTTGGAACCTTAATGACTTAAAGTACATTTCTAACTACCCTATACCATACAATATCACAATACACAATCATACAATCATACAATCCCCCCACCTTGTTGCCTCTATATTGGAGTTTTTCCCGATGGATGAAAGGGTTGTTTCCCTGTGCCTTTGGGTTGGGAAACGGGTCCTGACCATCATTTGTGCCTATGCACCAAATGATGATTCAGAGTACTCACCATTTTTGGAGTCTCTGACTGGGGTGCTGGAGGGTGCTCCTCTTGGAGACTCCATTGTCCTACTGGGGGACTTCAATGCACACGTGGGCAACACAGGGATGTGATTTGGGGCTGGGGAAATTATCTGAAAATTTAGCAGGGGGTCTGGGGCAGAGCCCTGGTGGGGGGGCAAGGGGGGCTCCTGGGTTTTTATGATTTTTAAGTACCAGAACTGTGCTTAAATGACATAAAACAAACAGCTGAATGCCACTTATTACTGTATAATATTGACTTATGCTCCAAGAAGATAGCATTCCTAAAATATTCCAACAATCCTCTTCCACCATAGTCAATTGTGTCGTGACACCACGTGCATATTGCCTTCCCGGCAATTTTTCTGTATAAAATTGCTAAACAAATTTGTCACAGTTTTCTTCCCAACATCCGTTGCAATCTCCTTTTCTAGCCAGTCCCAACGAAATTTGTTTTTCACGATCTTGTCAATTTCTTTAATTCTCAGAGCATCTTTACGTTCAATCACCGACATCACTGCAATGCAAGTCAAGTCAGCTATGCGAGAGCGAGGAAAACACAGGATTGCCTTTAGGATAAGAAACAGCTGCGTTCATTGGTCACTGCAAGGACGATCAGCCAATCAGGCGTGTCGTTTCATTACGGTTAGGGAATTACTAAAAGTCGGAATCTGGTAGGATTTTTTTTTTTTATTTTGGAAGATAAAAAAAGCGGAATTCCGCAAATTAGCGGAAAAATCACATCCCTGGCAACAGCAGTGAAACCTGGAGGGGGGTGATTGGGAGGAACGGCCTGCCCGATCTGAACCCGAGTGGTGTTCAGTAATTGGACTTCTGTGCTAACCACAGTTTGCCCATAACGAACACCATGTTCAAGCATAAGGGTGTCCATATGTGCACCTGGCACCAGGACGCCCTAGGTCGCAGGTCGATGATCAATTTTGTTATCGTGTCATCAGACCTGCGACCGTATGTCTTGGACACTTGGGTAAAGAGAGGTGCAGAGCTGTCAACTGATCACCACCTGGTGGTGAGTTGGATCCAATGGCAGGGGAGGATGCCATTCAGACCTGGTAGACCCAAACGTATAGTGAGGGTGTGCTGGGAATGTCTGGCCCCTGTCCGGGAGTCCTTCAACTCCCACCTCCGGAAGAACTTCAACTACATTCCGAGGGCGTCTGGAGACATGGAGTCTGAATGGGCCATGTTCTCCACCTCCATTGTTGAAGCAGCGGCCCAGAGCTGTGCCCGCAAGGCCGTCGGGGCATCTTGTGGTTGCAACGCCCGACCCAAGCGGTGGACACCAGTGGTGAGGGGGGCCATTAAGCTGAAGGAGTCCTATCAAGTTTGGCGGCTTGTGGGACTCCCGAAGCAGCTGAGGTGTACCAGCAGACCAAGGGGAGAGCAGCTCGGGTGGTTGCTGAAGCAAAAATTTGGGTATGGGAGGAGCTCGGTGAGGCCATGGAACAAGACTTTCGGTCGGCCTCCAAGAGATTCTGGCAAACTGTCCGGTGGCTCAGGAGGGGGAAGCAGCTCCCTGTCCACACTGTGTATGGTGCGGATGGGGCGCTGTTGACTTCAACTGGGGATATCGTCAGGCGGTGGAAGGAATACGTTGAGGCTCTCCTCAATCCCACTGATACGCCTTGGTTAAAAATCTCCTTGATGGGTGGGCCCCGGGGGTGGATGAGATTCGCCCTGAGTACCTCAAGGCCCTGGATGTTGTAGGGCTGTCATGGTTGACACGCCTCTGCAACATTGCGTGGAGGTCGGGGGCAGTGCCTTTGGCATGGCAAACCGGGGTGGTGGTTCCTCTCTTCAAAAAAGGGGACCGGAGGGTGTGCTCCAACTTTAGAGGGATCATACACCCCAGCCTCCCTGGGAAGGTCTATGCTAAGGTACTGGAGAGGACAGTCCGGCCGTTGGTCGAACCTCAGATTCAAGAAGAGCAATGTAGTTTTTGTCCTGGCTGTGGCACATCGGACCAGCTCTTTACCCTCTCAAGAATCCTCGAGGGTTCGTGGGAGTTTGCCCAACCAGTTTACATGCGTTTTGTGGACTTGGAAAAGGCATTCGACCGCGTCTCTCATGGTTTTTTGTGGCGGGTGCTTCGGGAGTATGGTGTATCGGGCTTGTTGTTACAAGCTATTGGGTCTCTGTACAACCGTTGTGAGGGTTTGGTTTGTATTGCCAACACTCGATCGGACTCATTCCCAGTGAGAGTTGGACTCCATCAGGTCTGCCCTTTGTCACCGATCCTGTTCATAATTTTTATTGACCGGATTTCTAGGTGCAGCCAGGGAATGGAGGGTGTCATGCTTGGTGACCACAGGATCTCATCTCTGTTGTTTGCAGATGATGTTGTCCTGCTGGCTTCATCCAGCAATGACCTACAGGTCTTACTGGGACGGTTTGCCACCGAGTGTGAAGCAGCTGGGATGAGAATCAGCACCTCCAAATCTGGGTCCATGGTCCTCAGCCGGAAAAAGGTGGATTGCCCTCTTCGGGTTGGGGACAGGCTCCTGCCCCAAGTGGAGGAGTTTAAGTATCTTGGGGTCTTATTCACGAGTGAGGGGAGAATGGAGCGAGAAATTGACCGACGGATCGGAGCAGCATCTGCAGTGATGCGGACGTTGTACCGGTCTGTTGTGGTGAAGACGGGGCTGAGCTCTAAGGCAAAGCTGTCGATTTACCAGTCAATCTACATTTCTACTCTCACCTATGGTCACGAGCTTTGGGTAATGACCGAAAAAACGAGATCGTGGATACAAGCGGCTGAAATGAGCTTTTTTAGTAGGATCGCTGGACTCACCCTCAGAGATAAGGTGAGGAGCTCAGTCATCCGGGAGAGGCTCAGAGTAGAACTGCTGCTCCTCCACAATGAAAGGAGCCAGTTGAGGTGGTATGGGCATCTGATCAGGATGCCTCCCTCTTGAGGTGTTTTGGGCATATCCCTCTGGGAGGAGACCCCAGGGCAGACCCAGGACTTGCTGGAGAGACTATGTCTCCCAGCTGGCCTGGGAACGCCTTGGTGTCCTCTCTGAAGAGCTGGAGCAGGTGGCTGGGGAGAGGGAAGTGTGGGCTTCTCTGTTTGAACTGCTGCCTCCGCGACCCGGACCTCCGGAAAAGTGGTAGAGGATAGATGGATGGATGATTTTTACCTCCGCCAAGGAGGTTATGTTTTTATCGGCGTTGGTCTGTCTGTCTGTCTGTCTGTCTGTTTTTTAGCAAGATAACTCAAAAAGTTATGGACGGATTTTCATGAAATTTTCACAGATTGTCAGAAATGGGGTATCCTACAGGTGGTTAGATTTTGGTGGTGATCCGGATCACCATCCACAAGAAAACCGCCATTACGCAAAATGCCATTTTCGTGAATTACTACTGAACCACTAATCCTATCATTGTCAATCCAATTGCTTGTCATATGTTTTCATGGTCAAGGAATCTGAAAACGTACACACAAACACTGTATGGGGGGAACTGTGGCGCTTGGCGGAGGTCTGCGCTCTCCGAGTGCTTTTCTAGTTTTCAGCACGTAATTTATCCATCCATCTTCTACCACTTAATCCTTTTTGGGTCGCGGGAGGCTGGAGCCTGTCCCAGCGTCTGTGGGCGAGAGGCCGGGTACACCCTGGACAGATGACCAGTCCATCACAGGGCCAACACAGAGACACAGACAACCATTGACTCTTGCATTCACACCTAAGGACAATTTAGTACAGCTGATGCCAGTTAACCTGCATGTCTTTGGCCTGTGGGAGGAAACCGCAGTACCCAGAGTAAACCCACACAGACATGGGGAGAACATGCAAACTCCACACAGGAGGGTTACTGATGGTCAGGGGAGGGAATCAAACTTGTAACCTTCTTTCTGTGCTGCCACAGTGCTAACCACTGTGCCACCAAGCTGCCCCTATATAATTTAAAATGTAGAAAAAGAGATGGTCCTTTTTATTGGTTATTATAAATAAACTATAGAATTAACAGAAAAAAAGATATCTATAGTTATCATCAAATAAGATCACTTATCTCATGATATGAAATCTTGGTCATATCACACAGCCAGACACTCAACTGCTACCATACTGAAGAAATAACTTTAAACCTTTTTAACCCTCATAAAACATTACCAACTGTGTGATTTTAGCACTTAGTCCATGCTTCCTGAAAGATGAAATAAATTTGAAGAAATTATCAAATGAATACTATTATATTAAAAAAATAAATTAAAATATAAACCAGAGATATTCTGTACTGTGTTTTTTTAAACAGAAGCCAAAGTTCTTTTCCATCGGTGAGCATGCACTTTTTTACTGACAGACCAATGGCAGTCAACCACGATTCTGATAAGGGCATTCCTCGTCTGACTTCCCTCTGTTTCATCTATAAATCAGACAATTTAATCTAGATTACATTTGAGGCATTGCTAATGTACTAATATTAGGTTTCATCTTCCACTGCAAGGCTTCAACATCTTTTTAAATTTTAGAGCATTTTCAACAAAATTACTTGAAAAATGATCGATTTCAGTATGTTCAGAGAATCTGTAGTTCAAATAAAAGCAAATTTAATACTTTAAGACATCTGAGCAGCTTGAACAGACTTAGGACCTCACATCTGTTCATCATCACATTATAATTAGACTTGTCCAATTACTTTCTGTAACTTAAACTACTGGAAATCTCTAAATCTGGCTTGCCAAATTTAATCTTCACAAAGACTGTTGTTGCCACAAGATAAATAAATTATTCACACAAAAAGTCATAAATTTACAAGACAAAAAGCAAATTTACAAGTAAAAACTCTCCAAGTTTACAGAGACTGAGAAAGTCTCAAATTTACCTTAAAAAGTCACAAAGTACCACAAAAAGGTAAAAAATTTATGAGAAAAACATAAAATTATTATCAAAATCACATTTGTGAGGAACAAAAAGGTGCAAATTTATGATGGAAAAAAGTCACAAATTTATAAGAACCAAAGTCACAAAGTTCTGTGAGGAAAAATGTTGCACACTTCTACAATGCTCTGCACTGTGTGTTCATATATTCATATGTTTATTCCATCCAGCTACAATGCTCTGCACTGTGTGTCTGTGTGTGTGTGTGTATATATATATTTTATAGTAATATGTACATATGTATATTAGCTGCTCTTGCTTGCTTGTTTTTTTTCTTGCCTTCTGATTGTTGCTCTGAGTGTTGCTATCCCTGTGCTGTTGCAATCCTGGAATTTCCCCGTTGTGGGACTAATAAAGGCTTATCTTATCTTAAATGCATGTGAAAAATGCAAATTTGTTTTTTTTAAAAAACAGTCATATTCACCAGAAAATTTACAAAATTCTTGACAAAAAAGTCAAAATTTACAAGAAAAAAAAGTCACACGGAGACAGGAGACTCATTTAAATAGCAGCTGACTGTTACTCTGTTATTCAATGTCACAAAAAATAACGATATCAGCAAGATTACTTTGGTTCAAGGGTCTGAAAGTTGGTTTAAGTTCATTTTTGGTTAATCACAAAGCTCACATCTGTAAACTCTGCTTTTGGCCTTACTGCCAAACATGATGAATATCTGGGTTAAAAGAGGACAAAAAAACAGCTTCAGGTTCTGTTTTAGTGACACCTTGTGGTCACTCAGTGAACTGCTTCAGAGAGTCAGCTGTTTTTGTAGGGAATCCAACCTGTGGAGCTTCTCTAAAAACGAATGGAGCAAATAGGGCTGCAGTCAACTGTTGCACTTAATCCAGAGTTTCACAGCTTCTGGAGACATTGAAAGAACTTGTGAGAGGCCATGATGTGGTTGACTCTGAGGGCGGTACCTGATGTAATGTCAATGCTGTGCCTGTCTTCCTCCAGTCGTCTTATCTTCTCCTCCAATTCACTCTGCACTGTGTCAAACAGCAGCAACTTCTCACTCTGTCGGACAGAGAGGCAAACACAGTTATTCCTACACACCGAAAATAATTATTCAAGACTGCAGAAAAAACACAAGGCACAACTGTGAAATTTGCATTTCCTGAAGAAAATGCCGTGTGGATGCTGTAGACAGAAAATGTTTTCCTGAAATGCTATAAAAAATGTAATAGATAAGATAGATAGATGCAGTGGTGTGAAAAAGTATTTGCCCCTTTCCTCATTTCTCATTTTTTTTTGTATGTTTGTCACATTTAAATGTTTCAGATCATCAAACAAATTTAAATGTTACACAAAGATAACACAAGTAAACACAAAATGCAGTTTTTTATTGAAGGTGTTTATTATTAAGGGTAAAAAAAAATCCAAACCTACATGGCCCTGTGTGAAAAAGTGATTGCCCCCCTGTTAAAACATAAATTAACTGTGGTTTATCAGACCTTTGAAAGCTGAGTTCAATTTTCTAGCCATTTCTAAACTTAGGGACTCTAGCAAACCACAGTGAGAGCCATTATCCACAAATGGCAAAAACACGGACCAGTGGTGAACCTTCCCAGGAGTGGACGACTGACCAAAATTACCCCAAGAGCGCAGCGACGACTCATCCAAGAGGTCACAAAAGACCCCACAACAACATCCAAAGAACTGCAGGCCTCACTTGCCTCAGTTAAGGTCAGTGTTCATGACTCCACCATAAGAAAGTGACTGGGCAAAAATGGCCTGCATGGCAGAGTTCCAATATGAAAACCACTGCTGAGCAAAAGAACATAAAGGCTCGTCTCAGTTTTGCCAGATAACATCTTGATGATCCTCAAGACTTTTGGGAAAATACTCTGTGGACTGACGAGACAAAAGTTGAACTTTTTGGAAAGTGTGTGTCCCATTACATCCGGTGTAAAAGTAACACAGCATTTCAGAAAAGGAACATCATACCAACAGTAAAATATGGTGGCGGTAGTGTGATGGTCTGGGGCTGTTTTGCTGCTTCAGCACCTGGAAGACTTGCTGTGGGAAATGGAACCATGAATTTTGTTGTCTACCAAAAAATCCTGAAGGAGAATGTCGGGCCATCTGTTCGTGACCTCTTACTGAAGCGCACTTGGGTTCTGCAGCAGGACAATGATCCAAAACACACCCGCAAGTTCACCTCTGAATGGCTTGAGAAAAACAAAATGAAGACTTTGGAGCAGCCTAGTCAAAGTCCTGACCTGAATCTGACTGAGATGCTGTGGCATGACCTTAAAAAGGCGGTTCATGGTCAAAAACCCTCCAATGTGGCTGAATTACAACAATTCTGCAAAGATGAGTGGGCCAAAATTCCTCCACAGCGCTGTAAAAGACTCATTGCCAGTTATCGCAAATGCTTGATTGCAGTTGTTGCTGCTAAGGGTGGCCCAACCAGTTATTAGGTTTAGAGGGCAATCACTTGTTCACACAGGGCCATGTAGGTTTGGATTTTTTTCCCTTTAATAATAAACACTTTTATTTAAAAACTGCATTTTGTGTTTACTTGTGTTATCTTTGTGTAATATTTAAATTTGTTTGATGATCTGAAACATTTAAGTGTGACAAACATACAAAAAAAAAAGAGAAATCAGGAAAGGGGGGCAAACACTTTTTGATAGACAGACAGACAGATGCTAAAATAACTTAACTGTCAGTTTCATCTTAAAAACAAAGTAGCTTAAAACTGAATAATTAGCATGCATTCCAAAAAAGCTTAAAGCTAACCAATATTAGCTATGAGGACAGGCTGAAAAGTTCATAGGCTGACTATGAAAGCGTTCTGCTCGTAGAAGCTGAGCCAGCAGTATTTGTGCTTCATTGGCCGAGGAAGAAGAGGGCACAACAGAGCTGAGAGTGAGAGAACTGTCAAGAGTCTGAGTACAATAAACCACATTTGGTCAAACTGAACTCCTGCATCATGGTCAGCCAATGAACCCCCCCTCCCCAACCCCTTGTAAAAAGCAGAAATAGCTGAAATTTGACAAAGATTTTAAGGCTTCAATGATAAAATAGCTAAAAATTGCAAAAAGTTATATCTTAAACAAGTTTAAAATGGTAAATGAATGTGTAATACCGATAAATGCTTAAAAGCTAAAATGCCATATTGAACAATACTAGCATAACAGTGGAAATGAATCAAGTTAACATAAAAACTAAGAATTATTAAAATTGTATAACATTAGCATAAAAACTGACATGGCATAAAGCTGAATAAAGAGAGCTTAAAAGCACTAAATAATAGCTTAAAGTTGAAACGGCCTAAAGGCCCTGTCACACCTTGACGATTTAGGCAGCATATGCTGACGTTTAAAAAATTTGGAGAATCCACTGATGTACATTTAATAAGTTAAGCATAGGTTTTGTATAAGTTAAGAGAACGCTGAAGTACGCTGGTATACGTTGTAGCACGGTGAGGTCGTTGAAAAGTTTTGTGTGTGCACAATATTTTGACATATCCAGCATATGGCTCATAAGTTTTAGGTAAGTTATGCAATTATTAACACAGGTTACTTGTAAGTTAGTCATGTCTAAATATGTCGAGATAATGTCCCAGAACTTATTTCTAACCTCGGAATAACCTGCTTTGAACCTATGTGTAACTTACTGAATGCGCTTCTAATGGCGTACTGGCAGTGTTGGTTCACAGGAGGAAACAGTCAAGACTCCATGGTGAGCAGATGTCCATGTCACCCTGGTCTGGGTCTTCTATTCAGAAGACGTAAACAGATGTTTCATACCTTGACATGTTTCCACTGTCATCTGACGTTCGTGCCGTGCCACATCAGCCGTTTTATCCTTTCCATAGGTGTGACCAACCTGACAGATCTGACAGCTCTGCCAGGTCGGTCACGCCGCCCACCGTGCGATGGTCTTTAGAGGAGAGAATCGTCTCAGTTGAACCGAGATGACGGATGGAGCTTTCATGCTCTCGCACACCTAGGATTCCGATGGAGGCGACGGCAGTTTGGCATGGCATAAGGTATGCAAAAGGTAGACTATTGTTGGGCATAAGTTGTGAATGCCAGCAATATGTTAAGCATTTGCTACCGGTGGTGGTGGTGGTGGGGGGGGGGGGGGCGCTGACAAGTCCATAGTGGTCAAATTTGACCAAATATGGTTTATTTGTCAACATAGTCTCCCCTTCGGTCCACACACTTCTTCCATCGGTGTTGCACTGCTTGGATCCCTGTGGCTGAAAAATAAACCACATTTGGTCAGATTTGACCACTATGAACTTTTCAGCCACTCCCTATCGTAAGGTAATACGTTACGTATACGTCCAACTTGTTATGGATACGCCATGCATACGTAGGTGGAAAGGATAAAACAGCTGATGTGACACGGCACGAACGTCAGATGACAGTCAAATTTTGGGGCGTATGCCGGCATTTTAGAGAAATTTTGATCGGTCGGCAAACGCTGCCTGAATCATCAAGATGTGACGGGCCTTAGCCTGCAATGTTGGCATGAAAGCGAAACAGCTTAAAGTTAAAGAACATTAACTTAAAATGTGCAGCAATAGCTTAAAGCGTCCAAATGCTCGCTTAAAAACTAAAATGGCTAAAAGCTGAACAACGTTATAATAGCTGAAATAGTTTAATATATTCAAAATGACAATACAGTTACAGTTGAAAATATGCTGAAGTTTTTTAGCCTAAAAAAACTTCACTGTGTGTATAACTGTGTATATAAGTATACTTATTTGCTGCTTTGGCTAACCAGTTCTTATGATCTTATTTCCTGTTGTTCTGAGTGCTGCTATCCCTTTGCTGCTGCAATCCATCTCCACTGTGGGACAAATAAAGGCTCATCTTCAAAGCTGAACTTCTCCATTCACTTGATATTGATATTTTTTTTTAGCTGAAAAAGCATAAATGATAACAATGACAGAAGTTATAAACTATACTGAGAATGGAAGGATAAATGTCCTTGAAAAGCTGAACGATGACACCAGAAAGGAACTTTAAGCATAAAGTGTGCAAACATCTTTGAAAGAATAAAAATGATTGACTTGAACAACAATTGTGTGAATGCATCAATAACAGTGAAACAATTACACACTGTGGGTACTTTTTCACAAAATGTTAAACCTGTAAAATAACACTTGGTTTATTTATGCTGCCTTTTTTTCCTTGTCGTCGAGCTTCTCACCTCCCAGTGCTGGCAAGCAGCTTGGATCTCACATTCATATTTGTTCTTCACCGACTCCAAGCACAGCTCCCTGTAGATGCCTGAGCATGATGAAGGACAGCAGTGGAGAGCCGTGGTGAAAAATGGGTCGAGAAGCAAGGAATTAGTCAAAAGTAGCGTTGCATTATGACAGGTTAGAGGAGTCACCAAAAACAGTTACTCAAGTACTGACCAAGACGTTCACATCTCTCGTCAGTTTGTCAAGGTTTTCTCTAAAATTTTGTTCCGTTTTCTTGAAAAACAGGATATTTTTCTGTAAAGTTTTTTTTACACATTTTTCAAATAATTTAACTTTTTCCACGTTTTAAAATGTTTTTCCTCATAAATCCATTTTTTTTTATTGTAGGTTGTGATTGTTGTCTTTCACTTGTTAGACTTTATTCTCATAAATTACTGTGGTTTTTCCTCATATGTGAGATTTTATTTAATGTGCAAAATTTGCTTCTACTTTTTTCCCTTTTTTCCATCCAGATTTGTGACGTCACCATGACCAATTAGGGAAAAATTTTCTCCAAAACATTTTAGTCTGAGAAAAAAACTTTCCACACTTACCCTCTAATATAATCCAAATCATACAAAATGTACTAAAATTAACTAAACTAACTATACAGTCATTTTTGGTTATCATACTGTAAATAAGCAAATTTCTCACCAGTTTTCAAATCAGTGAAAATAAAAGTAACTCCATATGACAAAATATACTTGAGGAAAAGTACAGGTTTTTCTTCAAAAATGTACTTACAGGGGTCACTGACTGAAAAATAATGTGCTTGTAGGTTTTAACTGTCTGAAATGTGTCTATTGGTCATGTAATTAATTATCCAAAAATATCAAAACAGTCAATTCTCTTAAAAAAAAAACAAAAAAAAAAAAACAAAACACACACACAGCCTTTTTCTCATTTTTCTCTCCCAGAAACAGCATTAATGTTTTTGACTCTCCCGGGTAAATCGTACACGTCATAATTTCACAAAGCCAACCCGCCGCTGTCCTTGAGACCCGCCCACTGCTCTTTTATTGGCTCACCTAGCTGTCCGTCATGTAGATGGAAGGGGTGCTAAAGGTAGCCTATTAGCCCCTGAGCTATTAGCCCCCCAGCTAACACGTACCAGGAGGCCCACACCAAGGGTGAACACTAACTGACCTGGCCTGGTACAGGTTGTACCTACACGGGGACCTGAGGCTGATGGGTCTCATGGCCAGTTCCCTCACCGTCCTCCGTCGCACTCTTGCAGGCAGCATAGGGGAGCCGCCTCGTGACGGAGCGTCGCCCAGCTGGCCATTGGAGCGGAGCAACGTCCCGCAGAGTGAGACACTACCCTTTGAGATCATGTGGCTCGGCCAGCAGCCTCGGGTCACGGGCCAGGTTGGTTGCGACAATCGGGGGGGCTGCATGGTGTTAGTGATTTGTTGTGAAATCACTGCAACATTATTGGAAGATAGGCCGAAGTAATGCGAGATACACCATCGACTGTGGATCAGTGAACCAGCACTGCTCATGTGAGCTAGGAGGCGGCTAAAGGCTAGAAGCTCATCAGCTAATGGCTAACTGATGGAAGAGGGAGGGCGGACTTAATAGGTGAAGGATGTTTCTGAAAGTGACAGGCTTTAAATCAGAACGTTTCAAGAAAGCTAGGAAAAGTACAAAAGAAATTCAATAATTAAAAAAATAAAGTGTGAACAAAATCTGTCACAAACACTTCATTAAGACATGAGTGAGCTGTTAAAATGAGGGAAAAGTGCAGTCAATGACTTCTTTAAGAGCAAAAAGTTTCCTGCAATAAACCTACTCACAAAAGTAGAATTTTGTGAAAAAGTCACTGGAGTTACGACACACCTCTGGAAACGGCCAACAAGAAAAGGGACAATTGTTTTGTTTGAAGATATCAAGGTTAAAAAGTTCAAGGGCCTGGTTGGAGACAAAAAGGACAAGAAATTCCACATGTGAGACAGGGCGAACGGCACAGTCATTTTCTAGCACGTGCTGACACAACTGCGACTGACAGTGTCACCACGCGACCCCAGGACAAGAAACGCTGGGGATGGGGTTGCTGCTGTCCCTGCCAGCAGAGGAACCAGAGCCGCTCCAAGGGTCTGAGTGTCTGATGCAAAGGACTCAGAGGCAGCCTCCTCATGCAGCAGTCTCTGCCCAGTGTCTCCCCTACCATTATACTGAGAGGAGACGGGGCGCCCCCCCCAACGCCCCCCCCTCGAGTGTCAATTTTATTTAATTCCTATTAGAAGTCATTTTAAAATGCATTCACTAGGGAACAAGTCTTTACCTTGTCCTTTAATTAAACAAACATCCTGATGTTATTTATCTTATTTACACGGCAGCAGCTCATTTTTGTCTCTTCTCCTCTGCGCTCTGGTATCATGCAGCAGGCGGGAACTCTGCTACGTGTAACGTGCACTCACACACTAGGTCTGCAACGATCAGCGTCATCAACAGCATCGATCACAAAAATTTGCTGACGCAGATTTTTATTGTCGACGAATCGTTTAATTTTAGTTTATATGCATGCTGTGGAAATGTTCAGTTTAGCTTTGCCAGCGAAGAAGAAGAGGAGCACATCATGGTGACGCAGAAGAGAGAAAAGCACAGAGAAGAAGAGGCCAAAACTTTCCAAAGTATGGGAGCATTTTACCAAAAATAAACAAATGAAACAAGTTAAATGAAAACTCTACAAAGCAGAGTTGTCATCATCACATCAGCACTACAGCCATGCGTCCACCCTCCTCCCCCTCCTCCCGCCGCTCTGTCCACCAGCTCAGCTGCCTGTCAGCGAGTCTTTGCTGTTCTCCGTCCCGGTGATGATTGAAGTTGGGCGACTTATGAACACCGCACTGGTAAGGTTAGCAAGTTTTAGCAAGTAAATTTAGTGCTTGTTATTTTCAATGAGCGACTGTCTCAGCTTTAGAAAACCAATTAAACTGTTAGCATGTGCTGCTTATGCTAGTTTACCTGTCAGACAATAATCTCTCTTGGATGATGGCTGCTGACAACTGAGCTGTTTCAGTTCTGCTGGCTAACATGTTAAGTGCACTAAATTAGTGAACTACAGAAGTGGCTTCCTCTCTCATCTTCCCTCTTTTTGTCATGGTAATATCAGCCCTCATTCTGAACATTAGTGCATCTATCTATAAATGGAAGGATTCTCTGTGTATCCGTCTGTCTGTTCCTTGCATATCTCTCGAAACCGTTTGTCAGACTGACCTCGGATTTGATACATGCTTTGTGGAGGTTATGAGAGTGTGCACCTCCGAATTTCAGCCTCTCTGGATATGTAGAAGTTTAGGAGGGGAAATCTTTAATGAACATCCCCAGGGGCACTATTAAATGAACACAGAGCTGGAAAAGGTATAACCGCCGGGATTTGGGGGCTGAAAATTTGGATTTATGGCTATAATATTAAGCCCAATAACCTCTGTACATTTCAGCCTCCCTGCATATGTGGACGTTTAGGAGGGGAAATCTTTAATGAACGTCCATAAAGGCGCTATTAAATGAACACAGAGCTGGAAAAGGTATAACTGCTGGGAGTTGTGGGCTGAAATTCACAAGGCAGGCTCTGGAAGCTGGTGGGATAAAATTATAAAAATTTGGGCCCAATCCAAGCTCTGGAACAAGGTTGGGTCTGAAACTTAAAAATTAATTAAAATCAAATTACACTAAAACCCATAACTGCAATATATAAACAGGCTATAAAAATCTTGGACCGCAAACCAATGCGGTGGCAGCACTGTTGTGGGGAGCGAGAAATGAAGAAGCTGAGTGATTTTATAATTCAGATTTAATGTCGGCTTCGCCTCCCCAACATGTCTCACCCAAAGCAGAAAGAGGCTGATCGCAGTCAGACCCCCATACTTATACACCACACAACAATAGCCAACATCACACATCCTTGTCATATCCTTCTCATCATCCCATGTCTCCTTCCAATGTCCTCCGGTTCTTTCGTCTGACCCTAGGGGGTCAGGAAGTCTTTTCA
Organism: Pholidichthys leucotaenia; assembly: GCA_020510985.1. Classification (NCBI taxonomy): domain Eukaryota; kingdom Metazoa; phylum Chordata; class Actinopteri; order Cichliformes; family Pholidichthyidae; genus Pholidichthys; species Pholidichthys leucotaenia. The sequence continues at coordinate 21,498,056 of CM035842.1, read as the reverse complement.
GGTCTTCACCGCCGCGCCTCCATCTCCTCGTTGTTCTCCGCAGGCGGTCCAGACCTATTGTCCTCTTCTGTGACGTGAGGTCATTCCACACATGCAATCACAAAACATCTCCCTGTGTCTATACATATGCAGATATGGATATATGCACTACAGCCCCCCCCCCAAACGTCTAAGAAAAGGACAATATATGAAGGTTCACAGAATATGGTGACATCACTGGCATAACTATACAAGTTGATTACGTTAAAAACACAGTGATAACAGTAACAGTACAGTCTATGCCCCATGTCCGCCTTAAAACTGCTATGATAACCCCGACAGCATATCTTAAAACACATTGTCACATTCACATCAGTCTGTGTGTCGTCTGGGTTTTAACCGTCTTCCAAATCTGCAGTACGCCTGCCTCGGCGTCCCAGCGGTGCTGTCTTGTAAGGAATCTGCAGCTTGAGGAAAAGAGTGGTTATTTGATCCCTGCGGGGGGGCTGGGACATGTCCCTTGGGGGGTCTACCACGTCGAGGTGCTCTCGCCACCCGTACAGGTTCGTCACTCAACATGAAGGCAGGCTTGAGTCTGTCAATGCTGACTGTCTCTTTTCTGTCCCCCAAATCCAGCACAAAATGCTTATCTCCAGGTTCCAGCACTCTATATGGACCATCATATGGTGGGCGGAGGGTTGGCTTTAAAGCCTCGTGCCTAACAAAAACGAACTCGGCATTTTTTAAAGACTGGGGAACAAAAACCCGCGGAAAGGTGTGATGAACTGGGCCCGGGAGCGGGAGGCGCCCCGGCTCTGGATGTTCTGGTAAGAATTCACCGGGGAGCCTGAGAGGTTGTGCAAAAACTAATTCTGCTGGGGAGGCGTCTAGATCCTCCTTGGGCGCAGAGCGCAACCCCAATAAAACCCACGGTAGTTTGTTAACCCAATCTGCATCCGTTAGTGATGCTCTGAGGGCAGCCTCAGGGCTCAGGACGGGGCTGCACGGTGGCGCAGTGGTTAGCACTGCGGCAGCACAGTTTACCCTTGGCCGGGGGATTGTGGGGATCGTGGGTTCGATCCCAGCCCCCGACCAACAGTGATCTGTGTGGAGTTTGCATGTTCTCCCCGTGTTGCGTGGGTTTACTCCGGGATTTCTCCGGTTTCCTCCCACATGCCAAAAACATGCATGTTAGGTTAATTGGCTGTTCTAAATTGTCCCTAGATATCTGTTTCCTATAGGCCCTTAGAATAGAGGGTTAGTATTAATGAAAGCGCTTTGAGTGGTCTTTGTGACTAGAAAAGCGCTATATAAGTGCAGGTTAGTTAGTTAGTTAGCCTTCAAAGACCTATGAAACCGCTCGCATAAACCGTTAGCCTGGGAGTGATACGCTGTAGTGCGATGGATTGTCGCCCCTAAGCTGCTGGCCATCGCAGACCAGAGCTCTGAGACAAACTGAGGCCCCCTATCGGACGTGATGTCCGACGGGACTCCGAAACACGCTACCCAGGTCGTTAAATAAACGTGAGCCACCTCTGCGGCCATAGTTGACGTCAGCGGGACCGCTTCTGGCCAACGTGTGGTTTGGTCCACCATTGTTAAAAGATGTGTGAACCCCTGCGAGGACGGTAGGGGGCCCACAAGGTCGACATGCACATGGTCAAACCTCCTGGCCGGGATTCGGAACGGTTCTAAAGGAGCTTTCGTGTGCTTGTGAATTTTGGCACGTTGGCAAGACATGCATGTTCTTGCCCACTCCTTTACGTGCTTGCGCAGGCCCGGCCAAACGAACTTTTCCGCCACCATTTTTACCGAAGCGCGCACTCCCGGGTGCGCCAGGGAGTGAACTGAGTCAAAAATGCGGCGGCGCCACGCGGCCGGGACTACCGGGCGAGGTCGCCCGGTTGACATGTCGCAGATTAAGGGGGGCACACCGTCACGCAAACCCCTGCTCTCCAGCCTTAACCCTGTTGGTCCAGACTGGAGTGCGCGCACGTCCGCGTCACTACCCTGTTCTGCTGCCATGGCTGCGTAATCTATCCCTACGTGAACTGGGGCCGCGTGCGCTTCCGTGTTGGTCTTGCGCTCTGCGGCTGTGGTAGTATGATCTGCCTCCACGTGCCCTGACGATGTCACGGCGCGGGAGAGGCAGTCTGCCACCACGTTGAGTTTGCCCGCTACGTGCCGAATGTCTGTGGTAAATTCCGAAATTGCGGCCAGCTGCCTTTGTTGCCGGCCCGACCAAGGTTCTGAGATTTTAGACATCGCAAAAGTGAGTGGTTTATGGTCGACAAAAGCCGTGAAACGCCGACCTTCCAGCCAGAACTGGAAATGGCGGATGGACAAATGAAGCGCTAACAGCTCTCTGTCAAACGTGCTGTATTTGCGCTCGGTTTCGTTTAAGGATTTGCTAAAAAATGCTAGCGGTTGCCAAGCCCCGTCAACGTGCTGTTCCACGACCGCCCCTATGGCCAAATTTGATGCGTCTGTGGTAAGCGCTATGTGGGCCGAGGGGTCGGGGTGGGCCAACAGCGCGGCGTCAGCCAGGGCTCTTTTTACTTCCGCGAACGCGCGTTCCCGCTCCGGGGACCACACGACCGCGTTGGAGGGCTTTTTCTTTCTAAGCACGGCATATAATGGCTGCATGAGCTGAGCTGCGCAGGGGAGGAAACGGTTGTAAAAATTTACCATTCCTAAAAATTCCTGCAGCGATCTGACCGTTTGTGGTCGGGGAAAATTTGCCACTGCGCGCACCTTATCAGGCAATGGGACTGCCCCTTCTGGGGAAACGCGGTGTCCCAAAAAATCAATCTGCGCCACGCCGAATCGGCACTTGGCTGGATTAATTATTAACCCATGTTCTTCCAACCTCTGAAAAACTGTAGTGAGGTGATTTTCGTGTTCCTCCTCAGACGTGCTGGCGACTAAAATATCGTCGATGTAGACAAACATGAAAGGAAGATCACGTAACACAGCGTCCATCATACGCTGAAACGTTTGTGCCGCGCCTTTAAGGCCAAACGGCATGTGCAGAAACTCAAAAAGACCAAAAGGGGTTATTACGGCCGTTTTAGGGACGTCCTCAGGTCGGACTGGGACTTGGTGGTAGCCGCGGACCAGGTCTATTTTAGAAAAAATACGCACACCCGCCAGATGTAGTGAAAAATCCTGGATGTGAGGGATTGGGTCGCGGTCATGCGCTGTAACATTGTTTAATCTGCGATAATCGCCGCAAGGTCTCCAGGAGCCGTCGGCTTTCGGGACCATATGCAGTGGCGAAGCCCATGGGCTTTTCGAGCGCCGAATAATGCCCAGTTTTTCCAGGCTGGCGAACTCGTCGCGTGCTATGGCGAGCTTGGTCGCGTCTAAGCGCCGAGCTTTAGCGAAGACAGGGGGGCCCGTTGTGGGGATGAAGTGCTCCACCCCGTGTCTCGCTACTGTTGCCGAAAATTTGGGAACTGTGAGTGCTGGAAATTGGGTGAGGAGTTTGTCAAACTTACCTCCTGCTGTGGCGACGTTGGCCTGCACGGGTGGTGGGGACACTCGAGCTGAACAGGGGATAGAAGAGAATGACAGTGCATTGATTAAGTGTCTGTTTGCAAGATCAACTAACAACCCATGTGAACATAAGAAATCAGCACCTAACATGTTGAAACTCACCGCCGCTATAATAAAAGTCCACTCATAAGTGCGGCCGTGTAAGGACAGAGACAAGGTCCTTTCACCATAAGTGCTGATGTTCGAGCCGTTCGCCGCCGTTGCCCCGTTGCCGCGGGGTCCAGCCACTCGGTCAGCGTAGGCCGGGGTGATGAAGCTCACCTGAGCTCCGGTGTCTATGAGGAAATGTCGCCCGGAGCCTTCATCAGTGATGTAGAGCAGCTTGTTGGCCTCGCCGAGAGCTGTAGCTGCTAACGGTTCCCGGCTTTGGAGTTTCCCGAGCTCTTGAAACTGCACGGTGGCACACACTTGTATGCCCTCTCAGCGAATCGCCGGTGGTAGTAACAGAGGTCGTCTCGTCTGTTGTGTCGCGGCCGCGTCGCTGCCATGGTGGGCGGGATTTGCTCCGCTGTCTCCGGCTCCCCGCTGCCCCGGGCTTCCGCACTGAGGTCTGCCGCTGCTGCTGTGGTCATCTGCTCGCCGCAGGAGTTGAGGAGCCGCTGTGCTTCCCGGGCTAGCGCGCAGAAATCCTGCTGGGTCTTGCAACGCATGCTGGCCAGAGTCCCTCTCATGTGCGCTGGGAGGGTGCTGAGGAAGATGTGCTGAAAGAGGAAGCTGTCGTTGTCTGCCTCCCTCAGCTGAAGCATGTCTTCCATCAGGGCCATCGGTCTGCACCCTCCTTGGCCATATATCGCCAGTAGTCTCTTGGCCCTTTCCTCGGCCGAGGGCATGAAGCTCTCGATGAGAGTAGCCTTCAGCTCCTCGTATTTGTCGCTGGCGGGCGGCTGCTGTATCACGCTCCGCACGCATTGTGCTGTGGTGGCGTCGAGCCTGGCGACGACGTGGTAGAACTTGGTTTCGTCTGCTGTCACCCCTGCGAGCGCGAACTGTGCCTCAGCCTGCTTGAACCACGAGTTCGGGTCGTTCTGCCAGAATTCTGGGAGTTTGATGGCGACGGCGCTTGCTCGGGCCGCCTCCGACGAGTCTGCAACGGGAGAACGCCTTTCATCCATTCTCACGTCTGGTCACCAATGTGGGGAGCGAGAAATGAAGAAGCTGAGTGATTTTATAAATCAGATTTAATGTCGGCTTCGCCTCCCCAACATGCCTCACCCAAGGCAGAAAGCAGAAAGAGGCTGATCGCAGTCAGACCCCCATACTTATACACCACACAACAATAGCCAACATCACACATCCTTGTCATATCCTTCTCATCATCCCATGTCTCCTTCCAATGTCCTCCGGTTCTTTCGTCTGACCCTAGGGGGTCAGGAAGTCTTTTCAGGTCTTCACCGCCGCGCCTCCATCTCCTCGTTGTTCTCCGCAGGCGGTCCAGACCTATTGTCCTCTTCTGAGACGTGAGGTCATTCCACACATGCAATCACAAAACATCTCCCTGTGTCTATACATATGCAGATATGGATATATGCACTACAACTGTGGTATTTTAGTCAAGCACAATCTTTTTACTTTTGAAAATTTTATTATCTTCTGTAATATCAGACTGGTTTTTAAATGTCTATACAATCTTGTTTCACCTCCTTTCTCTGGTTTGGTGGCTAGACGCTCGAGCTCTAGCAGAGCAAGCACACGAGCTTCCATCACCGGTGACTGCATCGTCACCATGTCTAGAACTTCATTTGGTCAGTCTGCTTTCTCCATAAAAGGGGCAAACTTATGGAACTCTCTGCCAACTCACTTAAAATTGGAGACAAATGCCAACCTCTTTAACAGAGGCGTTAAAGATTGGCTAAAATCCCACCAGCAATGTGTGCATGTCTAGTCTGAATTGCTGTGTTTGTTGTGATCATGGATCTCTCGCTCTATTTATAATTTGTAATGTATTTGTAATTTTAATTAGCTTATAAATTTTGTATGTATGGGCTAATTTATGACCTATATAAGCCACCTATGGACTGGTGTTGAGAATTAGCACTTGTGCTACATACACCTATGCAAAACATCTGGTCTCTCCTTGTGATTGTACTAATGCAATTTGTTATGTCCATATTAAATAAAGAAAGAACTAACTAACTAGTCCCTGGAAAATACACAAAATCTTGGCAAGTCCATTTTTTTTTTCTTTGAACTGTAACTTTTTCTTTTCATTAGGTTACAGGCAAACAAATTCAAAGTTGACCACAACAATATCTGACTCACCAGCCACTTTGGTCCTGATTTGCATGTTTTCTTGCAGGTTAGCCAAAGGTTCCAAGTACTCCTGGGCGCAACCAGCCATCACCTCTTGCAGCTTAATGTCAACCTGACTCAGACGCTCCTTATACAACCTAAAAAATAAATAAATAAATAAATAAAGCAGAGAGAGAGGGAAAGAAAAGTAAATAAATGCTGTTATGAATGCAAACTAAAATTACAAAACTCATCACATACAGGAGCTCTTCTCAGTCTTCATTGGCCCTATCTTTTGGAGTCAGGCAATCGGCATTATGAATGTAGGATTCTGTATATAGGATTGCTGGGCTTCATCATTTTCTTTATTTGCACTATGGGAGGTCTGGGTCTATCTTCTGTTGCTATTTGCACTACGAGTAGCATTACTGTACATAGACTGCTGTTGTTGTTGTTTTTCCAGCCTTATTCCTTTATATATATATATATATATATATATATATTGCACACACCACTGAACAGAGAGTAACACCATTTTAATTCTCCTGTATGTAATAAAATCTTTGAATCTTGAATCTTTGAATGACCACTTAGTTCATATGGTTCTGTGGAGGTGGATGTCACCTCAGTAAGTATAAATTCAGGAATTTACAAATTGGGAGGGACACCAAGATCAATGTGTGTTGCTAGGTTGTGTGCAATGCCTCTGTGACCCAGGTGCTATGGATTCTCAAAAGGTTCCGCTTTTGTTTTTGAAAAGCTACTGTCACAAATACCCTTACGAACAGCTACGAACGATTTTTGGACCACTTCATACAGCCTTCTTAAGGCGGATGTAGGAGAATAGATATGGCAAACTTCTGTGAAGAAGCAAGAGATGGGAACCAGAGATCAGTCTACCCAACTTAAAAAAGAACAACTTATGGCCTTTTTCCATTAGTATCACTTTGGCCTTACTCACTTCTACTCAACTCGCTTTCTAGCCTTTTCCACTGTACCCAGCACGGTTTAACAGGCGCTATTTTCGTAACTGTTCGAGGGCAGGGTACAACCGTGCTGAAGCGAGCCGAGATGTGACGTCAACAGACTGCGAGCCGCTGATTGGTCAGGGCGTAACGTCACGAAAGCGTCTGTCTTCAGTGGAATCTTTACCACCGCCATTTGCAATATTTCACGGATTAACTCGGTCACGGAGTAAATACGATATTACTACAGACAGTGTTGTAGGTTTTGTGGAAATCTACACCGTGGTCCAATGAAGAGGTGCAGAGTTTTCTCTGCTTAGTGGCAGATACACAGTGAGAGGAGCGACCCGCACCGATACAGATGCAGCCCAGCATAGAACCGGACTACGGACAAGCTGAAGACGAACGTGAGAGAACCATCGATGGTGAGTGATTTGTAATAATGTGCATCTATTCGCTTATTTATCCTGTTGGTGGTAAGCTCACTTTTTTTGAGCGTGCTGGCTAACGAGTTTTAGCTAGTAGCTAGCTAGAAGCCAACTGCTGATTCGCGCTTGTTTTGTCCTAAGTATTCGCTTGTGAGAGCAAAACGATGAAATATGTTAATCCTTGTGGCGGGTTGACTCAACCCCCCCACAACACACAGGATAGTCAGCTCTTTTCTCTTGGTTTTCCCTGCTGCACTACTGAGATGTAATGTGCCATTCATGTGTTGTGATGCAATGTGCCCTGCATGTATTGTGATGCAATGTGCCATGCATGTATCGTGACGTAATGTGCCATTCATGTATAGTGTTCATGCGTCCTGTTCTTGCTGTGACCTAGAGACAGTTCAATATGTAGATGTGCCTTGTAACCTCTTTGTTCCGCAAGCTGAGCAGAGGCTGCATCTGCCTATTGTTATGTAGGTCTTACAAATGCAAATGTCTCATGCCTGTTCTGCAGTCCCTTTGATCAGACCAACTGCTGTGAATCTGCTTTGATGTATTGTTTGAGTTGGGTACAAATACTGCACAGGTTCTGTAACTCATCCTCTCTCTGACTCACTTCAACTGCTGCTGCAGACACGCACTTTGTGTCTCTTCTCTGAGAGCCTGAGGATCCCGCTCCAGCCTGCACACACTTGGGCCGGAGCGGGGATCCTGTGACGGCAGTGTGATTTAATAAACTCTACTTAAAACCTTCAACAACACCGCTTTATTTCATGCCGCCGCACTGGTGACCCAACGCTGAAACGAACACACTGCTGGCGAATGCAGCACCCGGCCGGGATTCTCCGACGACAAGCGAACGCAACAGCTCCCTTCTGCTTCAGGGAGATTTCGACGCAGAGTTTCCAGGTGAAACTCTCCGGAGACCACCCACGACCGGGAAAGCCGCAGCAAACTTCATGGTGAGATCTGCACGCCTAGATCGGCACATCCACGCTGGACCAGCCGCGCTCGCAGCTCCTCCACATGAGAGCGCATGTACCTCGTCCCTTCTCCGCGACGGCGACTCCCATGGCCGACGGAGCACACGTGGACCTGAACGCACCATGACCGAGCGAATGACAAGAGCATCTACTTCCCTTCACCGCTCCAACACATTGAACAGGGATGATTAAGCTCCCTGACCCTGTCTCCTCTCCAGCTGGCCCAACAACGCACGGAGAGTTACGCGGACGGCGCACCACACACGGGATGCATATGGCTCTACAGACCCCCCATCCTCCTTCGCCGCTGCACACAGAGCCTTCAGAGCTGCCCTCACACCTGAAGCACGCACGCAGCATGCACGAAGGATTTGTCAATGGTCTCAGCCACGGCGCACATGGGAATTCAGCGGTTTTGCGGTTCCCGACAGCTTTTAAGGTTGTGCCCGCACCTAAAGTCAACACGCCAGTTCCCCTGCTTTTATGTTTCTCTTACAGCCGCTCCTGCTTTTCTTCACGGCCACTATTAATCCTTGCAGGACTTAATCGCGGGAGGAGCCAGTGACTAATTTTTCTTCTTGTGGACCTCTGCATGTTCAACGGGACAGCCCCTCGACGTCGCGGAGCAGCAAGCAATTTTTGCGCGGCTCGGACGATTTCACCGCCCCTGCCGGCACACACTACCCCTCCCCTCCCTCCACCTCCACCTGCAGCGAGCTTCTCCCACAGCTCGCTCCCATAGATGGATTATCGAGGTCACGGCCCCCTGCCGTGCCCTCTGGGGGGAAGCGTGTGTGGCGGGTTGACTCAACCCCCCCACAACACACAGGATAGTCAGCTCTTTTCTCTTGGTTTTCCCCGCTGCACTACTGAGATGTAATGTGCCATTCATGTGTTGTGATGCAATGTGCCCTGCATGTATCGTGACGTAATGTGCCATTCATGTATAGTGTTCATGCGTCCTGTCCTTGCTGTGACCTAGAGACAGTTCAGTATGTAGATGTGCCTTGTAACCTCTTTGTTCCGCAAGCTGAGCAGAGGCTGCATCTGCCTATTGTTATGTAGGTCTTACAAATGCAAATGTCTCATGCCTGTTCTGCAGTCCCTTTGATCAGACCAACCGCTGTGAATCTGTTTTGATGTATTGTTTGAGTTGGGTACAAATACTGCACAGGTTCTGTAACTCATCCTCTCTCTGACTCACTTCAACTGCTGCTGCAGACACGCACTTTGTGTCTCTTCTCTGAGAGCCTGAGGATCCCGCTCCAGCCTGCACACACTTGGGCCGGAGCGGGGATCCTGTGACGGCGGTGTGATTTAATAAACTCTACTTAAAACCTTCAACAACACCGCTTTGTTTCATGCCGCCGCAATCCTGGTTAAAGTCCTGGTTTGTGTACGTGCTGCACTTTGGTGCTGCGCATTAAATTGTGTGCAATTTAATGCTAGAATGTGTTTACACATGCCAGGGGTTAGCCTTCCTCAGTGTTTATATTGTGGATACTGGTGAAATGGACCACAGGAGCCGAAATCTCAACAATATAAAAGTGCTTTTTCAAACCAGTGATTTATAAAGTCATTCATATAATTTTCTAAAGCGTCAGAATAGACCCACACACCTATTCTGTGGATTTTCCATAAAAGGTGCTGGAACAGTATTGTGCTGTTCCACCATAAATCCCTGGATTGATAATGTACTTGTACAGAGTGGATTCTGCGGTGCTTGTCAGGGAAACAAAGCATTTTTGTCACATCCCACCACTGACTTTCACAGGTGTATTTCCCTAATACAGGTACATCTCCAAAAATTAGAATGTCATGAAAAAATTCAATATTTTTTGACACTCATTTCAGAAAGTGAAATCCATATATTATATAGATTCATTACACAGACAGTGATATATTTCAAGCGTTTATTTTAATTTGGATGATTATGGCTTACAGCCCCTGAAAACCCCAAATTCAATTTGGCAAAAAATTAGAATATTACATAAATAAACTTTTAAAAATAGTTTTTAAATAGAAATGTTGGCCGCTGAGGTGTTGGTTAACATGGGCTGTAGCCATAATCATCAATATTAAAATAAACACTTTCAATATATCACTGTCCCTGTAATGAATCTATATATGGGTTTCACTTTCTGAAATGAGTGACAAAAATATTGAACTTTTTCATGATATTCTAATTTTTGAGATGTGCCTGTATAAGTGTTGAACTTGCTTGAAACTAACTACCATCCATTTCTGTTGTTTGTCTAGGCAAGAGGAAAGCAGCCGCCCCACAATGGACCTCGTCACTGTGGAACGTACTGAAATCCTTTGCTTTTATAGGTAAAGTGTGAAAACCAAAGTAGCACAATTTCCACTTAATATAAAAGGGACTGAACTGAGATTTATTTGATTGTGTGAGTATTAATTACAGAATAATTGAAAATGACTGGCACATCAACCGTAAAATAAACCGCTTGTTAATGTATTTATTTTTTTGTCAGATCACTTGTGTGATCCTTTGTGAGTTATGTTCATAACTGTATCTTTTGGGGAATGGCAGTTGTTCAGTCATCAATATAATTTAGTTTATATGTGTAGTTTATAGTCTATCATCAATAAACTCATGCAGTAACAGGACACATTACAAATATTTGAGACCCATTGTTGTGCATCCTTTTATATTTTAGCAATACAAGTACAAAACACCACCCACACTTGAAGCCAGGGCAAGAAGAGACTTTTACATTCAAGACAAACTTTTATTGATAAAAACTCCATATTTTGACTGAGTGACTCCATACTCGGTGATGCACATTCAAGTGAATGTATTAATTCATTCTGATTGCTGAGGCCACAGTAAAAACAGATGATTTTAAATGTAGCGCAGCCCTTATAAAATCGACTTTATATCAGTGCAGCTACATGAAAATTGTGGTTAAATACAACAGCGAAGTACTTTATTGTCACATTGGAATCGCTCCTGTTTTGTTTTTCTTTTGAATTCTTGGATGGAATATGGGTGGGCAATATAAGCTGCAGCTTCAGCCATCACCCATTTCAGATAACCTATGTTGAACTGTATAATCAGAGGAGTTATTGTTTAATTCGACCTTGTTAGATTTTTTTTCCCCTTTGTTATATTATTCTATTTTCTTTTAATCTATCCGAAATAAAGATTCATTCATTCATTCATTCACATTCCACCACTGGCTTTTAGCAACAAGTGTATTTCCCAAATATGTTTTAAACTTCCTTTATTTAACCACCACCCATTTCTGTCTTTTGTCTAGGCAAGAGGTAAACGATTGATCCACCCCAAACTGGACCTTGCGTCACTATTTACAGAGATGCAGGCCTAAGATCTGCTGATCTGAGACCAGTGTGAGCTGCACATCCCAGCTGCTGAGTGACCCAGTCTTACAGTTTGAGTTTTGCACATTCTGAATAATCTGGAATTTGCTGCTGATTGTAATAAACAATTTAGTGACTTATGTGTTTGCATCATGATTTCTATTTTTGTCTGTTAATACACTGGTTGGAAAAGAGTCAATAGTACAAACCATTAATGGGTGACCTTGAAAATAATGGCTCGTTTTTAAGAAAAGTAACCAAAACAATTATTTTATTAACTGAAGACTGTATTGTTGGATGTGCCACCGCAGAAGACCCTGCATACTTTAGTGACAGTACCAGTATATGGAGTAATTCTGGGTCATATTAGCATCTACTCTTCATCATAATGGGTTTGTGCGGGGGTGTCCAATCATGTGCCATGGAGGGCCAAGACCCTGCAGGCTTTACCTCCAACCAGTGTCTTCAACAGCAGATTCCACTGAACTTCTTCCACTGACTGCAGATCAGTGAGAACACCTGCTGAAGAGACTGGGTAGAAGAGAACGTCTTGGCCCTCCATGACAGATGATTGGACACCTGTGGGTTAGAGTTTAATGGGATTTAACATTTTAACACAAACTGCTTTATGGTTCATAATCCTGTTGACAGACTTACACCAAACCAAAAGTGATTTCTCAAACTGCTGGATTGTTCTTAGACAGCTTTTCCAATCTGTCAGTATTAAATTTATGTCACATGGTAGTAACCTTCACATATAAAAAAAGAGACATCTGCAAAAACTTCAGAGGTTTATTGTCAGTGTAGTACTACATGAATGCATGTATAGCACATTGTTGATGCAGAGAATATATATTTCTACAGTACATGTATCTAGTAAATCAAGCATTTTCCATGTAACCTTGTGACTGCATTATTTTAACTGCTTTTAATCCTAGATCAAGTTTGTTTTGGCCTAAAATGCATCATAACTGTCAAATATATCTTATTATACCTAACTCAGTACTGTTTACTTTTTGAATATATATTTTGTGGCTAATATAGTTATTAACATGGCAATCAAGTTGTGTCAGCTGATCATTTTTTGCTATGACACCCCCTCAGACTCAGTGCAGCTGGAGCAGGTACGTCCATGATGTCTCAACAGTCTCTCCATGATTTTCACACAGATCAGAGCAATTTTTTTTTCCCAATAATATTTTTATTGACCTTTTTTTTTTTTTTTTTTTTAGAAACATAGCACACACAGTCAGACATTAACACAAAAGTAATTTAAAAACTAAAAAGAACAATAACAAAATAACAAAAAAAGGGTAATAAAAACAACAACAACCATTAACAAAAACAAGTCAACAACAGTGCTCCTCTGTTTAGTCTAGGTAATCTATTACATAAGAATACATAATATACATTCACCAGTTTGGAATTTGCAAGGTCCACACATATCATTCACCTTCTTCTTCAGAAGTTATGTTTAATTTCTTTACATAATCAATGAAAGGTCTCCATATATTCTCAAACACATTTTCCTTTGATTTCAGTATGTATGTTATTCTTTCTAGTGGAAGGTTTGTTAACATCTGTCTTAACCACTGAGTCACATCTGGTCTGAGTTTTTCCACAGTAGTGCAATACATTTTTTGGCATTAAGCAAACTGAGGTCTATGAATGTTCTTTCACTCTTATTAAAGTTATGCTTTTCTGGATACAGACCCAACAAAAACAGTTTAGGGTTCAATGTGAATTGTTTTGAAATTATTTTTTCAATTGTTACCCTCACCTCTTCCCAAAACATTCTGATTTTTCTACATTCCCATAAACAGTGAAATAGAGTTCCTTTACTTAGATCACAGCAAATTTTTGCACAGGAAATAAACGTTTCTACAGACATTCTTAAGTTCTACAACCACTGATCGTTTGTGAAGCTGTGTTGACATCAGTGACAGGCTGTGGTGAACGCCAGACCGACCGTTTGAAGCGGTAATTTTCCCACAACAGAGCCATCTGAAACACACACAGCATACATATTTTAGTACCTAACAGCGATAACTTGCAGACATTACAGTGTAGTACGACGTACTTATAGCAAACTAGCATTAGCAACATTAGCTTACCGTCACATATGACCTAGTTTGTATCCTCACGTCTTCGGCTGTCCCAGAAGCTGCAGAACTATTCCAGAGTGTTTCGTCTCACTGCCTGTACCCTTGTCTGGTGGTCCTTTTTGGCATTTATGGTGAAAAAAGCCACAGACCGAGGAGTCGCCTTGTACAGCCGCCATGTTATGTTTGGCTTGGGTTGCGTGTTTTACGTCACGGGAGTGTGGCGCCGCCTTGCTGTAAAAAAAATCCCACCCACCACAGCTTAACCCCGCTTTACCCGGCTGCTATGGAGACACAACCGAGGCCGAACCGAGTAGTAACGAAATGAAACGAGGCAAGGCAAACTGGGCTAGTGGAAAAGCGGCTTTAGTGTATGCAAGTCATTGACGACTGCCATACTTGGCAATCTGTGTGACTCTGGTCAGGAGAGGAGCAGGGACAACCCTCTCCACAGTTCTGAATCTGGGCTACGGTACTATTTTAAAATACTAGATGACGTTCCTTTAAGCAATATGGAGAGGTTATTGTGATCATCATGTTCTATCTGGCATTTGTCTGCAGGAAAGTAGAATGTTGCTACCCTATACAGCGGCTGCTCTGATTTTTAACTTAGAGAGTCACATTACCGGTTCATAGTAGGGCTGCACGATTTGAGAAAAATGTATGATTGGCACCCAGATATTTTGATTTGTGATGCAATTTCATATATTTATACTCAAATGTTTTTTTTTAATAGATGTGTATGAGTCTACTTGCTTTGTTATCAAAAAATGCAAAATTGAGTAAAATGATCATTTTGAAATGCTTATTTCTAAACTCAAATATTAAGTTGCTTTAAAAAAATGCAAAAACTTAAGTTTGTACAGTACTATTTATTAAAAAAAAACTGGTAATAACAGATCTGGGCTTTATGGCAGAGTGGTTAGACGGAAGCCTCTCCTCAGTGCAAAACACATGAAAGGCCACATGTGGCCCTTTTCCACTAGCACCTACTCAGCCTGACTCACCTCGACTCGTCTTGGTTTGTAGGGTTTTCCATTAGTACCTGGTACCAGCTACTTTTTTAGCACCTACTCAGCCGGGGTTCCAAGTGAGCTGAGTAGAGCTGAAAATGTGACGTCAGTGGACTGCAGTCCACTGATTGGCCATGGCGTAACGTCACTGGATGAGTCATGAGAGGGACGTCTTCACAAGAATCAAACGTATCATTTGTAAAATTCAGCAACAGTGACCGTGAGTTTTTATTATTTCTGTGATAATCGAGATAAATGGCTACACAAATCAACACCGTGGTCCAACGGCGATGTTCAGACTCTTCTCTGCTTGGTGGCTGATGAGAGAATCCAGAGGGACCTACACGGAGTGACCCAAAATGAAAACGCATACCAGGAGGTCTCCGAGCTGATGGCCGCTCACAGGTACCACTGGACATTAAAAGCTTATTATCGGACCATCAAGGACCACAATGGCTGAAGTGGGTCGAACAGAAAAGACTGGAAGTGGTTCAACCATTACAGGCACCGAACAGCAAGCAACAGGAGTGACAGTGGCCTCAACTCGGCTACAGCATCAATGAAAACCTCGGCTACGGCATTGTTGGAAACCGTGATAGAGGATGGTGAGTGTTTTGTGATTTTAAGCATCTTTTACGTTATTTATCCCATTGCTGGCAAGCTCACTTTGAACAAATAACAACATTGCTGTTGTCTCCTGTATGCAGACAATGACCTAGCTAGCTAGTTAGCAAACTAGCCATCAATGCTAACACCGTGCTCTGCTTGTATTTTGCGCTTGACGTCTCTTAAGTATTTGCTTCTGAGAGCAAAACGTCAGCATGTGAACAACATATGGGTTGCCCTGCTATAATGAACCCACCCATTTTGAGGTGGTACTCAGTTGTAATGAAAAACAACCGAAACCGTGTCGGGGCGAGTAGAGTCGAGTCAAGCTGAGCTGAGTAGGTGCTAGTGGAAAAAGACCACATGTGGGCTTTCATGTGTTTTGCACTGAGGAGAGGCTTCTGTCTTACTGCCATAAAGTCCAGATCTGTGGAGAGCTGCTGTGATGGTTGTCCTCTTGGAATTTAGTCCCATTTCCACAGAGGATCTCTGGAGCTCAGAGTGGTCATTGGGTTCTTGGTCACCTCCCTGATGCAGGCCCTTCTCCCTCACTTGTGCTCAGTTTGGCCAGGCGATCAGCTCTTGGAGTTGCGATATGCTGTTGTGCTCTTGGGAACCTTCAGTGCGGGCAGAATTTTTTTCATATCTTTGCCTTGCAACAACCCTGTCTCTGAGCTCTTTAGGCCATTCCTTTGATCTCATGGCTTAGGACAGGGGCCGGCAACCCATGCGGCCCTTCGGCCCCCATGCTCCCTGCAGTTATATCTCAAGGCACATGGAAATTAATGAAGGTCATTTTAGTATTTTCTTCTCCTTCTTTTGGCTACTCCCTTCAGGGGTCTCCACAGTGGATCATCTGCCTCCATCTCACCCTATCCCTTCATCGTCCTCTGTAACACCAACCCTCTCCATGTCCTCCTTCATTACATCCATGAATCTTCTCTGTGGTCTTCCTCTTTTCCTCCTGCCTGGCAGCTCCATCTTCAACATCCTTTGTCCAATATCTCCACTATCCCTCCTCTGCACATGTTCAAACCATCTCAGCCTTGTCTCTCTGACTTTGCCTCCAAACTGCTCAACATGAGCTGTCCTTCTAATTTCTAATCTTGTCCCTCCTAGTCACTCCCAATGAAAATCTTAGCATCTTCAACTCTGCCACCTCCAGCTCCACCTCCTGTCTTGTTGTCAGTGCCACCATCTCCAAACCATACACCATAGCAAGTCTCATTACCGTCTTGTAAATCTTCCCTTTCACTCTGGCTGCTACCCTTCTCCCACAAATCACCCCTGATGCTCGTCTCCACCCACTCCACCCTGCCTGCACTCTCTTCTTCACCTCTCATGCATTTTCCATTGCTTTGGATGGTTGACCCCAGGTATTTAAACTCATCTACTTTCACTACCGCTACTCCATCTTCACCATTGCACCTGCCTCCCTCTCATTCACACTCACGTATTCTGTCTCGCTTCTACTGACTTTCATTCCTCTTCTCTCCAGAGCATACCTCCACCTCTCCAGGTTCTCTTCCACCTGCTCCCTATTCTCACTACAGATCACAATGTGGTCTGCAAACATCATGGTCCACGGAGGCTCCTGCCTGACCTCGTCTGTCAGCCTGTCCTTCACCATGGCAAACAAGAAGGGGCTCAGAGCTGATCCCTGATGTAATCCCACTCCCACCTTGAATCTGGGGTCTGATTCACCACTCAAACTGAGGGTTTTTTGAGAGGAGGAGATTTGTTATCATTGCATTCGCTATTTGAGTAGAAGTTAGGGACAGTATTACACAAGTTAGAATTAGGTTTAGGTTTAGCAACATGAAACAACACATCACATTTACTAAATATTACACATAGATACATTGGTGATGGTGAAACTGAGGCCTTATAAAACAATGAACAACTTTGAGACAATTGCTTCATGATTGACACAGTGTTATCAAACACTTAATAAAGAGTGCCATCTGCTGACTGAGTGTCAGAACTGCATCTGAGTAGAAAACCTGAAAAAATCTCAAAACTTTTTTTTTTTTTTTTTTTTTTTAAATCATTTGCCCATTAGAGGTCTATTCAAAATTGGATGGCAGGAACAAACAATACAAAGCAAACAAAAAAATCCTAATTCCAATAGAACCCTCTCAAATTTCCTGTGAGCCCTCAAGTCACGTGATGTGACCGACAGAACGAGGCCTTGCTCGCTACGGTCACATGACTGTGGGCGTGCTGAAAACAGTGCTCGATGCACTGCTCATGACACTTCTGCTTTATACAGCGCGAATCAGTGTTGAGCTAGCATCACTACCCCTATGAATTGGGACACCCCTTCATGGCTGCACATGGCCAAAGTGGCTGTAGAGTGTAGCTGTCTTTCCGGCCACTGCTGAAATTCACCAGCCATTGGTCGGTGTTAATGTCAAGCCCTGCATACTATCTATCTATATATACCTATCTATCTATCTATCTATATATATAGGTTTCGTTCACTGAAAATTGTCCTTCCACAGAATTTTTCCAGCAATGACTAAAAATTCTGAAAGCTGTCTTTCATTTGACAGATTACATGGAGGGTGATCTAATTAAAATCAATTAAAAATGATAGATAACAGAATTTTTACAAACCTGTCTGAGAAAATGACAAAAAGTGTAGTGCAACCTGTGATATACAGTATCTCACAAAAGTGAGTACACCCCTCACATTTTTGTAAATATTTTATTATATCTTTTCATGGGACAACACTGAAAATACAACACTTTGATACAATGTAAAGTAGTCAGTGTACAGCTTGTATAATATGACTGGCGCCTAGCGGCTGCCTCGGCCTTGGATGCGCTCTGCAGAGTGTGCCCAAATGCCAAGTCACGTTTCGTTACCTTGTATTCATACATGTGTAATGACAATAAAGTTGAATCTCATCTCATCTCATAACAGTGTAAATTTGCTGTCCCCTCAAAATAACTCAACACACAACCATTGATGTCTAAACCACTGGCAACAAAAGTGAGTACACCCCTAAGTGAAAATGTACAAATTGTGCCCATTTAGCCATTTTTCCTCCCCGGTGTCATGTGACTTGTTAGTGTTACAAGGTCTCAGGTGTGAATGTGGAGCAGGTGTGTTAAATTTGGTGTTATTGCTCTCACACTCTCTCATACTGGTCACTGGAAGTTCAACATGGCACCTCATGGCAAAGAACTCTCTGAGGATCTGAAAAAAAGAATTGTTGCTCTACATAAAGATGGCCTAGGCTATAAGAAGATTGCCAACGCCCTGAAACTGAGCTGCAGCACGGTGGCTAAGACCATACAGTGGTTTAACAGGATAGGTTCTACTCAGAACAGGCCTCGCCATGGTCAACCAAAGAAGTTGAGTGCACAAGCTGTGTCATATCCAGAGGCTGTCTTTTGAAAAGAGACGTATGAGTGCTGCCAGCATTGCTTCAGAGGTTGAAGGGGTGGGGGGTCAGCCTGTCAGTGCTCAGACCATACGCTGCACACCATATCAAATTGGTCTGCATGGCTGTCGTCCCAGAAGGAAGCCCCTTTAAAAGATGATGCACAAGAAAGCCCACAAACAGTTTGCTGAAGACAAGCAGACTAACAACATGGATTACTGGAACCATGTCCTGTGGTCTGATGAGACCAAGATAAACTTATCTGGTTCAGATGGTGTCAAGCGTGTGTGGCGGCAACCAGGTGAGGAATACAAAGACAAGTGTGTCTTGCCTACAGTCAAGCATGGTGGTGGGAGTGTCATGGTTTGGGGCTGCATGAATGCTGCCAGCACTGGGGAGCTACAGTTCATTGAGGGAACCATGAATGCCAACATGTACTGTGACATACTGAAACAGAGCATGATCCCCTCCCTTCGAAAACTGGGTCGCAGGGCAGTATTCCAACATGATAATGACCCCAAATACACCTCCAAGACGACCACTGCCTTGCTAAAGAAACTGAGGGTAAAGGTGATGGACTGGCCAAGCATGTCTCCAGACCTAAACCCTACTGAGCATCTGTGGGGCATCCTCAAATGGAAGGTGGAGGAGCATAAGGTCTCTAACATCCACCAGCTCCGTGATGTTGTCATGGAGGACTGGAAGAGGATTCCAGTGGCAACCTGTGAAGCTCTAGTGAACTCCATGCCCAAGAGAGTTAAGACAGTGCTGGAAAATAATGGTGGCCACACAAAATATTGACACTATGGGCACAATTTGGACATTTTCACTTAGGGGTGTACTCACTTTTGTTGCCAGCGGTTTAGACATTAATGGCTGTGTGGCGAGTTATTTTGAGGGGACAGCAAATTTACACTGTTATACAAACTGTACACTGACTACTTTACATTGTATCAAAGTGTCATATCTTAGATTAGATTAGATTCAACTTTATTGTCATTACACATGTATGAATACAAGGTAACGAAACACAGTCGTGTTGTCACATCTTCAGTGTTGTCCCATGAAAAGATATAATAAAATATTTACAAAAAAATGAGGGGTGTGCTCACTTTTGTGATACTGTAGAGTATTGCCCTTTTTCAGTTTTTCAACTCTGATGCAGTTCTGACAGTCAGTCACCAGATGGCAGTCTTTATTAGATGTTTCATAATGCTGTGTCGCTCATGAAGCATGTGTCTCAAAGTTGCTCATTGTTTCATGAGGCCTCAGTTTTAACATCACGACTTCTGCATAAGATGTAGTCCACCTGTGTGCACCTTCCTCCACTCTTGCAAGTCACCCTATGTTCCTCTCTCTTCTTGAAGTATGTGTTCACCACAGCCATTTCCACCTTTTTAGCAAAATCCACAACAATCTGTCCTTCCACATTTCTCTCCTTAAGACCATACCTACCCAGGACCTCCTCATCACCTCTGTTCCCTTCACCTACATGTCCATTAAAGTCTGCTCCAATCACCACTCTCTATCCCCTGGGAACACTCTTGACTACCTCATCCAACTTACTCCAGAATTCCTCTCTCTTCTACCCGACATCCAACTTGTGGGGCATACGCACTGACAACATTCAACATCACACCTTTGACTTCTAGCTTCAAACTCATGATTCTGTCTGGCTCCCTCTTTACCTCCTGAACACACTCTTCCTTCAAGATTACCCCTACTCCATTTCTCTCCCTATTTACACCATGGTAGAACAGTTTAAATCCACCTCCAATGCTCCTAGCCTTGCTTCCCTTCAATCTGTTTCTTGAACACACAGTATATCTACCTTTCTTCTCTCCATCATATCAGCCAACTCTCTGCTTTTATCAGTCATAGTCCCTACATTTAACATCCCTACTCTCACCTCCACATTTCTACCTTTCCTTTTCTCTCTCTCTCTCGCTCCGTCCAAACATGCCTTCCCCCTCTCCTCCTCCTTGATCTTCGACCAACAGTAGCCCAATTTCCACTGGCAACCTGTTGGTTAACAGCACCGGTGGCAGTCGTTAACCTGGGCCTCAACCTATTCGGTATGAAAGTCTCATTCGTCATGATCTGCAAGTTTGATTTGGCAAAGGTTTTACGTCGAATGCCCTTCCTAGCACAACCCTCCCCAATTACCCAGGTTTGGGACCAGCACTATGAGTACACTGGCTTGTGTACCCCCTGTGGCTGGGTTAAAGTTATTTAAAGTTATTTTATTTTTCAAATTATTGTTTATTTGATACATTTTTCAACTGAAACGCATACTTTTATCAACGTTAAATATATTCTAAATTATTGATGTCAACTACGCGTCACGGGCAACACGGTGGCGGAGTGGTTAGCACTGTGGCAGCACAGCAACTCACCCTTGGCCGGGGGATCCTGGGTTCGATCCCAGCCCCTGACCAACAGTGATCTGTGTGGAGTTTGCATGTTCTCCCCGTGTCTGCGTGGGTTTACTCCGGGATTTCTCCGGTTTCCTCCCACATACCCAAAACATGCAAGTTAGGTTAATTGGCATCAAACTGGAGATTCAAAATTGTCCTTAGGTATGGATGTGAGAGTGAATGGTTGTCTGTCTCTCTGTGTTGGTCCTGTGATGGACTGGCGATCTGTCCAGGGTGTACCGTGCCTCTCGCCCAAAGATGCTGGGATAGGCTCCAGCCCCCCCCCCGGCGACCCGAAAAGGATTAAGCGGAAAGAGATGGATGGATGGATGGAACTACGCGTCACATCCGACAGCGGCTCATATGCACCGAGACGCTCAGCCTCTATGCATATGGAGACCACGGTGAGCCCAGCAGCTTCCTGCTTAAGCAGGATTTATGCACCCCCATCACATCAATGCCACTACCAACATTTGTCGCCGATGCAGTAATCGGTGATTTTTTTCTTGTGTGTTGTGGGAAATGCGTTGTTCCATTGCCAAAACGGGTTTCAGCCGATATGTCGATATGTAGAGTGATTTGTGCTCGTCGTGTGTTTATGTTTATGAAATAGCAACGGACAAGAGCAGATTGTGATGGAGTTGGTGCTAATAAATGTTAAAGATGCACTCCGGCAGCTCTAAAACCACCACAAAAACAAATGTGTATTGTCCAAAATATGATACTGTGGCTTTTTACCCACAAAAAAAAAAAACTTTAATTGCCTTAGAATTTGCTTGGAAAGAGCTTTTACATCTTCCACCTACTTAAGAATGCACAGATCTATGAATATTCTAATTAACTCCACTCATACCCCACCAGGAGTGCATGTCCTGGGGAGGGCTCCCCATCTGACCTGAGAACACCAAAGACTGCTTCGCTACACAATGGCCAACTCGCCTCCCTCCTCCGGAGACAGCGGGGGGTTTAATGTCTACTCCTCCGTCCTCCCTTGTAGGGGTGGAATGGAGTGCCCAGGGGGTTTGTGTCCCCGCCGGAAACCCATTCACAGAACCGAGTCAAACGAATGCAAAACGGATGGGTGGCGGTCTTGGCGCCTTAATCCCCTGAGAGCAGACGTCTCTCTCTGGTTCGGCCTTCCGACTGTGTGCCTCCCATTCCTCTGTGGGTGCCTCCGGCAGCCAGCGCAGCATCCAGTGGACTCCAGTCTCTGAGCTGAACATGCCCCGTGTGCGCTACAGGGATCTGGAATACGGTAGCCCCAGCGGTGGAAAATGGCGACCACGGGAAGGGATGCTGACTGTCAGTGTGGTCAATGGTAGGTAGAGGAGTGACAGTTTGAGCCAGTCCTCTCAGCTCATTATCTTGCCAGCCCTGTTCAACCCCCCCCCCCCCAACCGCCTCAAATCCTGGCACTCCTTGGCTCCTTCCTCTTCCCCCAAGGCAGTGAACTCAGGTCTGCAGCCAAGCCCAGTTCTTGGTTTGATTGGTTAATGTTATAACTAATCAGGCTAAACAAGAATGCTAACATAGCTAGAAACGCTCTGTCCAAAATCGCCCTTTTTTTGGTGGTGGTGGTGGGGACTAAATGGAAATTCACAGCAGAAAAACACAGACTTGGGACTGCAGTCACATTTTGCTCTGGATATGTCTTGTAAGTCACAAAAAACATTACAGACATGTTGACAACAGAAAAAACTTGATTTTTTTTTCACTTTAAGGAAAAGCAACTTTTCATATAATCGTTGCACAGAGAAAAAGAGAAGTTGGAGAAAATGGTGCATGAGACCACCGCCGCTGCCGTTATTTAACAATCTTACTGGGGTTATAACGAGCCACAAAATGTTCCCGGATGTGCTCACTTCCTCAATATTCTTTTGAATTTGGACCGCTGTTTAACTGACTCGCCTTGGAAGTTTTACCTTGGCAGAGCGGAACAGCGGTGAGAACCAGGAAATGTGGAGGAGGAGACAAAGCGGACCAATCACAGCTCTTACGGCCCGCATCACCGACACGCACCGTTGGGCGATGCGATAGGAACGCATGTCGCTGCTGTGTCGTGTTGACGCGGGTGCATAAATCCAGAAAAAGTAAAATCACAGAGGAAGATAGAGAGTTTAATTCTGTGTGGACAGGTTCACTTGTGTTCATGTATGCTTGTTCTGTGGTGAGAATTTCTCCACAAGAACACACACAACAACAGACCAGAGGGACGACGCAGCTGCTTATCAGGGCTCAGTTCAAAAGAGGTTTGCAAATCACAGCATTTCTTTCATCATTCTTTCATCGGGCTGCACGGTGGCGCAGTGGTTAGCACTGCGGCAGCACAGTTTACCCTTGGCCGGGGGATTGTGGGGATCGTGGGATCGTGGGTTCGATCCCAGCCCCCGACCAACAGTGATCTGTGTGGAGTTTGCATGTTCTCCCCGTGTTGCGTGGGTTTACTCCGGGATTTCTCCGGTTTCCTCCCACATGCCAAAAACATGCATGTTAGGTTAATTGGCTGTTCTAAATTGTCCCTAGATATCTGTTTCCTATAGGCCCTTAGAATAGAGGGTTAGTATTAATGAAAGCGCTTTGAGTGGTCTTTGTGACTAGAAAAGCGCTATATAAGTGCAGGTTTGTTGTTGTTGTTGTTGTTATCTCACCCTTTTCGGAACCGGGGTTGTGCTACCACTGAGTTTTTGGGGAAACCATCCTCACAAAGTTAAGTGAGCCACGGCGCATGTTTTAGAGAACTCACTGCTCCTTCAGGTCCGTGAACTGTTTCTCCAGCGTCGTCATCTCATCCAGACACTCCATCCTCCTCCGCTCACAGTCCTCATCGTCCATCTCTGTCGGCATGGAGACACAAGAGGTCTGACAACATTCATGGTCTGCAAGCTGGGTCTCTTTGGCCTCGTTTACTCACTCCCCAAGGCTGACACCCACACACAGCCACATTCATGAGAAAAAGTTCCTCTTTTTAGGAGACAACAGCTAATTTAAAACAAAAATAACCCGTTGTCTTTTTTTTTATGTTTTTGTTGTTCGTGGAGGTTTTCACCCCCATTTTAAAGGATACAACTCTTCCCAATTCATTAAATAGTCCTCCCCCCCCAACACAATCTTGCATCAGGCTCCTAAAAGATAGAAACAGACCAGATTACCTTTGAATAACATGCCAGATTATTATTATTACTCGACTGTTATCCCTTCATTTTTAGGCTTAAACTGTTCTGGGGGACAAAAATTGCTCAAAATGACTCTTTCCACAGGAGAAGGTTGGTAAAACCTGCCTCATACACTTAAAAACATTCATTCTGGTCAGCAGACACACAGAATTCCCCGCTAAGGACTCTATTATGATTTTTTCCTCTCACCGGAGCTGTCTCCATCTTCAGACACAGTCGAGCTGACCGTGTCCTCCTCGTCGGAGCTGGTGCCGTCCTGCTCTGGGTAGTCGACCTCCATTTCTTCGTGATTACTTTCTTTCTTGTCCCGTGAGTGGACCGGCATTGCTCCGACCAAACGAGCCGGTGTGGACGAGGGGGCACCACCGTTACCGTTTTGTTTAACCCCCAGGAGGAAGGAGCTGGATTCAGCTCAGACGGCTAACCGGTTAGCTTAGCCTGCTCAGATCAGCTGGAGAAGCAGACATGGCCACCATAGACCAATCAGAAGAAGCGCCTGCTGAGATCATCCAATCGAATGCGACTAAAAGCGACTACGGAAGTTTTTTGGGAGTTGTAGTTTTGGATCGATGACTTGAAAGTTTAGAGCCCTAGTAGACTCAGTAGTGCTCGAGTGTGCGAGTCTGTGAGGGCATGAAGTGGCTCAAAATGGCAGAAATGAGACACACTTTACCTTGGCAACACTAAAGTTTTTTTAATGAACTTTGTTGAAAGAATTCATCCATCCATCCATCCATCTTCTACCGCTTTTCCAGAGGTCCGGGTCGCGGAGGCAGCAGTTCAAGCAGAGAAGCCCAGACTTCCCTCTCCCCAGCCACCTGCTCCAGCTCTTCAGAGGGGATACCAAGGCGTTCCCAGACCAGCTGGGAGACATAGTCTCTCCACCGAGTCCTGGGTCTGCCCCGGGGTCTCCTCCCAGTGGAACGTGCCTGAAACACCTCAAGTGGGAGGCGTCCAGGAGGCATCCTAATCAGATGCCCATACCACCTCAACTGACTCCTTTCAATGTGGAGGAGCAGCGGTTCTACTCTGAGCCTCTCCCGGATGACTGAGCTCCTCACCCTATCTCTGAGGGTGAGTCCAGCAATCCTACGGAGAAAGCTCATTTCAGCCGCTTGCATCCGCGATCTCGTTCTTTCGGTCATTACCCAAAGCTCGTGACCATAGGTGAGAGTAGGAACGTAGATTGACTGGTAAATCGACAGCTTTGCCTTAGAACTAAGCTCCCTCTTCACCACAACAGACCAGTACAACGTCCGCATCACTGCAGATGCTGCTCCAATCCGTCTGTTGATCTCTCGCTCCATTTTCCCCTCACTCGTGAACAAGACCCCAAGATACTTAAACTCCTCCACTTGGGGCAGGAGCCTGTCCCCAACCCGGAGAGGACAATCCACCTTTTTCCGGCTGAAGACCATGGACTCGGACTTGGAGGTGCTGATTCTCATCCCAGCCGCTTCACACTCAGCGGCAAACCGTCCCAGCAAGAGCTGTAGGTCATTGCTGGATGAAGCCAACAGGACAACATCATCTGCAAACAACAGAGATGAGATCCTGTGGTCACCAAGCATGACACCCTCCATTCCCTGGCTGCGCCTAGAAATCCTGTCCATAAAAATTATGAACAGGATCGGTGACAAAGGGCAGCCCTGGCGGAGTCCAACTCTGAGTGTTGGCAATACGAACCAAACTCTCACAACGGTCGTACAGAGACCGAATAGCTTGTAACAACAAGCCCGATACCCCATACTCCCGAAGCACCCCCCACAAAAATCCACGAGGGACGCGGTCAAATGCCTTCTCCAAGTCCACAAAACACATGTAAACTGGTTGGGCAAACTCCCATGAACCCTCAAGAATTCTCGAGAGGGTAAAGAGCTGGTCCTATGTGCCACGGCCAGGACGAAAACCACATTGCTCCTCCTTAATCCGAGGTTCGACCAACGGCCGGACTCTCCTCTCCAGTACCTTGGCATAGACCTTCCCAGGGAGGCTGAGGAGTGTGATCCCTCTAAAGTTGGAGCACACCCTCCGGTCCCCTTTTTTGAAGAGAGGAACCACCACCCCGGTTTGCCATACCAAAGGCACTGCCCCCGACCTCCACGCAATGTTGCAGAGGCGTGTCAACCATGACAACCCAACAACATCCAGGGCCTTGAGGTACTCAGGGCGAATCTCGTCCACCCCCGGGGCCCGGCCACCAAGGAGATTTTTAACCACCTTGGCGACCTCAGCCCCTGTGATAGGCGAGTCATCCCCCTCGTCCCCAAACCCTGCTTCCTCTGTGGAAGGCGTATCAGTGGGATTGAGGAGATCCTCGAAGTATTCCTTCCACCGCCCGACGATATCCCCAGTTGAAGTCAACAGTGTCCCATCCGCACCATACACAGTGTGGACGGGGAGCTGCTTTCCCCTCTTGAGGCGCCGGACAGTTTGCCAGAATCTCTTTGAGGCCGATCGAAAGTCTTGTTCCATGGCCTCGCCGAACTCCTCCCATACCCGGGTTTTTGCTTCAGCAACCACCCAAGCTGCACTCCGCTTGGCCTGCCGGTACACCTCAGCTGCTTCGGGAGTCCCACAAGCCAACCAAGCTTGATAGGACTCCTTCTTCAGCTTTAATGGCCCCCCTCACCACTGGTGTCCACCACTTGGTTCGGGGGTTGCCACCACGAGATGCACCGACCACCTTGCGGCCGCAGCTCTGGGCCGCCGCTTCAACAACAGAGGTGGAGAACATGGCCCATTCAGACTCCATGTCTCCAGACTCCCTCGGAATGTGGTTGAAGTTCTTCCGGAGGTGGGAGTTGAAGACCTCCCGGACAGGGGCCTCAGCCAGACGCTCCCAGCACACCCTCACTATACGTTTGGGTCTACCAGGTCTGAATGACTTCCTCCCCTGCCATCGGATCCAACTCACCACCAGGTGGTGATCAATTGATAGCTCTGCACCTCTCTTTACTCGGGTGTCCAAGACATACGGTCGCAGGTCTGATGACATGATAACAAAATCGATCATCGACCTGCGACCTAGGGTGTCCTGGTGCCAGGTGCACATATGGACACCCTTATGCTTGAACATGGTGTTCGTTATGGTCAGACTGTGGTTAGCACAGAAGTCCAATAACTGAACACCACTCGGGTTCAGATCGGGCAGGCCGTTCCTCCCAATCACCCCCCTCCAGGTTTCACTGTCGTTGCCCACGTGCGCATTGAAGTCCCCCAGTAGGACAATGGAGTCTCCAGGAGGAGCTCCCTCCAGCACCCCAGTCACAGACTCCAAAAAGGGTGGGTACTCTGAAACATCATTTGGTGCATAGGCACAAATGATGGTCAGGACCCGTTTCCCAACCCAAAGACGCAGGGAAGCAACCCTTTCGTCCACCGGGGAAAACTCCAATATAGAGGCAGCAAGGTGGGGCGATACAAGAATACCCACCCCTGCTCGTTGCCTCTCGCCCGGGGCAACTCCAGAAAAGGCCAAGCTCCAGCCCCTCTCCAGGAGACTGGTTCTGGAACCGGAGCTGTGTGTTGAGGTGAGGCCAACTATATCTAGCCGGTATCGCTCAGCCTCGTACACCAGCTGAGGCTCCTTCCCCACCAGAGAGGTGACATTCCACGTACCAAAAGCCAGTTTAGAAAGCTTGGGATCAGTCCGCCAAGGTCTCCGCGTTTGACCGCCACCTAATCCACATAGCACTGGACCCCCATGATCCCTCCTGCAGGTGGTGAACCCACTGGAGGGCGGACCCATGTAATTCCTTCGGGCTGAGCCCGGCCGGGTCCCATGGGTGGAAACCCGGCCACCAGACGCTAGCCTTCGAGCCCCTCCCCCAGGCCTGGCTCCAGGGTGGGGCCCTGGTAACCCCATACCGGGCGGGGTACACTGAATCCTTGATATACAATTTATCATGAGAGTCTGTTGGATCGTTCTTAGTCTGGCCCTTCACCCAGGACTGACATAATGCACGGCTCAGGAGACGCACACACACAGGCTTAGAGTAGTTCAAAGAGTTTATTAACAGCAGGGGAGAATGAGTGCGTGTCTGCGGGATGTAAATGTGTTGGTGATGGTGTCTGCCCCAGGCACAGAGGCAGGTGACTGTACAGCCGAGCAACCCTATGGAGAGAGCACAGGGAGAGGGTGACGGGCATACACCAACACAGGAGGAATTTATGGCGAGAGAAGGACTTACTTGGTGGGTCAGGACAGCTGGCACAACAAGGGGGTGAAGCCCGGAAGACAGCCACCTGGAGAGCTCCGTGCAGCAGCGAGGATTGGGCGATGGAGAGGAGATGTCCGCCGCTGGGAAATCCACCTGTGCACAGGGGAGAAGACTGAAGAGAAGAGGTAAGCAATCTTCTTACAAAAATGGTTACGCTGAAGGGAAGTATGCTCACAACGGTGAGGGACGAAGTCTGACGGCTTCAGGCCGAGCCTCCGGGCGAGACGGCCTTTATCCCTCGCCGCTGATGATTGTCAGGTGCGTGAGCAGGTGGCGCCGCTGATGAATGGCGCGGCGTGACAGTACTCCCCCCTCTAGCAGCGCCTCCTGGCGATGGCTTATCCGGGTGCGCTCGGTGGAAGTCCGCGATGAGCGATGGGTCCAACACAAACGACGGGGGCACCCATTGTCGATGCTCGGGCCCATAGCCCTCCCAGTCCACCAGGTATTGTAACCCACGACCTCGGCGCCGGGAGTCCAGGATGGAGGAGACGGACCAGGCCGGATGGCCACCAATCATCCGGGGCGCGGGTTGCGCTGCAGGAGGAGGGCAAAGGGGGTCAGTGACTGCCAGTTTCACCTTCGACACATGGAAAGTGGAATGGATGCGGAGGGAGGGGGGAATAGCCACGCGCACAGCCACCGGGTTGATGATCCGGGTGATGGGAAAGGGACCCATGAATCGCTGTGCCAGCTTCCTCCTCTCGCCTTTTAATGTGACGTCCTGGGTAGACACATACACGAGTTGCCCAACTCTGTACGCCGGGGCAGGTCTTCTGTGCCGGTCCGCCACGGTCCTGTTGCGCTCCGCCGTGCGTAAAAGCGCATGACGCGCGGCAGCCCAGGTGGAGCGGAACTGCCTAAGGTGCGCCCTAACAGAGGGGACAGTCACCTCGTTCTCCTGCGCTGGAAACAGCGGGGGGTCGTAACCCAGGGACGCCTTGAAGGGGGACATCCCCGTTGCAGAAGAGCGGGCGGTGTTGTGGGCATACTCCACCCAGGCGAGATGGTTGCTCCAGGACGTCGGCTTGGATCTAGTAACACAGCGGAGCGCAGCCTCCAGCTCCTGATTGGTCCTCTCACACTGCCCGTTAGACTGGGGGTGATGGCCGGAGGAGAGGCTCACCTTGGCTCCGATGGCGTTACAAAAGGATCTCCAAACCTCGGATGAAAATTGGGGACCCCGGTCCGAGACCACGTCCACCGGAATCCCATGCAGCCTGACCACGTGTTGGACGAGGAGGCCCGCCGTCTCCAGGGCAGTAGGGAGACCTCGCAGGGGAATGAAGTGCGCAGCCTTGGAGAAACGGTCCACAATGGTCAGGACGGTGTCAAAGGAGTTGGAAACGGGGAGTCCGGTGACGAAGTCCAGTGCGATGTGCGACCAGGGCCTGCCGGGGACGGGCAGAGGCTGGAGCAGACCCGCTGGGGGGGCATTTCCCGACTTGCTGGTGGCACAGATTGGGCAAGCCCGGGCGTAGCGGGCTGCATCCCTCCGCAGGCCTGGCCACCAAAAGGACCGTTGGAGGAGGCTGATCATCCGAGAGGTGCCGGGATGACAGGTGAGCCGGGAGGTGTGGAGCCAGTGGATGACCTCTCCTCGGACCGCAGATGGGACGAACAGTCTTCCCTCCGGTCCGCCGCCAGGATCAGGTTCCACCTCCTGCGCCTTCCGGATCTTGTCTTCAATGTCCCAAGAGATGGCACCGAGGACGCACGACCTGGGCAGGATAGTGTGGGGCGTCTCCTCAGCCTCCACGGGGGTGAACTGCCTAGAGAGGGCGTCAGGCAGGCCGTTTTTGGAGCCCGGCCTGAAGGTGATCGAGAAGCGGAACCTGGCGAAGAACAAAGACCAGCGCGCCTGGCGGGCATTCAGGCGCTTGGCAGATCGTAAATACTCTAAGTTCTTGTGGTCCGTCAGGACCACAAACGGCAGGTCCGCCCCCTCTAGCCAGTGGCGCCACTCCTGTAAGGCGAGTTTAATGGCCAGGAGCTCTCTGTCCCCCACATCGTAGTTCCTCTCCGCCGGGGAGAGGCGCCGGGAGAAGAAGGCGCACGGCCGTTTGGCGCCATCGTCAGGTGACCGCTGGGATAACACTGCTCCCACTCCCGTGTCCGATGCGTCCACCTCCACAATGCACTGCAGCGCGGGGTCGACCTGGCGAAGGACCCGGGAGGAGGAGAACTCCGCCTTCAGCGCCCTAAAGGCAGCAGCGACCTCTTCAGTCCACCGGAACGGGACCTTCGGGGACGTGAGGCGGGTCAGCGGTCCGACGATCGAGCTGAAATTTGGGACAAAGCGGCGGTAAAAATTGGCGAAGCCAACAAACTGTTGCACCTGCTTCCGGGATGCTGGAGTAGGCCACTCCACCACCGCCTTCACCTTCTCTGGGTCTGGGAGCACCTGATCTTGAGCGATGATGAATCCCAGGAAGGATGTGGTCCTAGCGTAGAATTCGCATTTCTCAGCCTTCACGTACAGACGATTCTCCAGCAGTCTTTGGAGGACCCGCCTCACATGGACCTGGTGCTCGTCCCTGGACCTGGAGAAGATAAGGATGTCATCCAGGTAGACGAACACAAAAAGGCCGATGAAATCCCGGAGGACGTCATTAATGAGGCGCTGAAAGACGGCAGGAGCGTTGGTCAGCCCGAACGGCATGACGAGATACTCAAAGTGGCCGTTCGGGGTACGGAAGGCTGTCTTCCATTCATCTCCCTCCCGGATCCGGACGAGGTGGTAAGCGCTGCGTAAATCCAGCTTGGTAAACCAGGTCGCCCCCTGGAGGGAGTGAAAGGCAGTGTCCATGAGGGGCAGGGTGTAACGGTCCCTCTCAGTGATGTCATTCAGCGCTCGGTAGTCTATGCAGGGGCGGAGGGATCCGTCCTTTTTCCCGACAAAGAAAAACCCTGCCCCCACGGGTGACGACGATGGGCGAATAATCCCAGCGCTCAGAGATTCCTTCAGGTATGTATTCATGGTCTCCTTCTCCGGCGCCGACAGGCTGTAGAGCCGACCAGATGGCAGGGGAGCCCCCTGGCGGAGGTTGATGGCACAGTCATATGGTCGATGCGGGGGAAGAGACATAGCTTTCGATTTGCTAAATACCATACCCAGGTCGTGAAATTCTGGAGGCACCAGTGACAGGTCCGGAGGTGCTGTATCCGCCACAGGGGGAGCCGCGGATGGGGAGCAGGCAGCGGACTGAAGGCAGGTGCCCATACAGAAGGTACTCCATGCCGATACCCCAGCGGACCTCCAGTCCAGGACAGGGTTGTGGAGGCGTAGCCAGGGATACCCCAGGATGACGGGCGACACAGAGTTGGGCAGGACGTAAAATACCATCTCCTCCCGGTGGTTCCCTGAGATGATGACTGGGACGGGCATGGTTTGGTGAGAAACTCTCCCAAGGGAGGCACGGGAGAGATGGACCAGGGAGATGGGGTGTTTTAATGCCTGACAGCGGATGCCCAATCGGGTTGCCAGGCCTTGTGAAATGAAGCTGCCCTCTGCGCCCGAATCCACCAGTGCGTGGGTGAGGTGCCCAGTGGGGTTGTGGCAAAAACGGATGGGCAGCTTTAATTGAGTGAGGGGACTTTGCCGATTGACGTCCGCGAGGCCCCCTACAGTGACTCGCAGACCCCGCCGTTTGGCTTTTGTGGGCAAAGCTCTATCGTGTGTTGACTGTCTCCGCAATACATGCAGAGACCCAACTCACGGCGGCGCTGTCTCTCTGCCGAGGAGAGCTTTGCCCAGCCCGTCACCATCGGCTCCGACTCCTCGGGGCACGATGGTGGCGGCGTCGCCAGGGGGCGAGCTTGGGGCAGGCGTAGCGGGACTCCCCGAGGGCGAGAAGCAGACGGCTTCCGTCCTGAGGAGCGCTCGCGCAGCCTGTTGTCCAAGCTGATAGCCAGTGAGGTTAGCTCCGCTAACGTTCCGGGGATATCCCGTCCAGCCAGTTCATCCCTTAGATCACTATTGAGGCTGCGGAGAAACAGGCCGCAGAGGGAGCGCTCCTCCCAGCCCAATTCCTCCGCCGCTACCCGGTACTCGATGGCATAATCCGCGGCCGACCGGTTTCCCTGCTGGAGAGCGAGAAGCCGATCGACCTGGACCGCCTCGGAACGAGAATGATCGAACACCTCCAGGAAGCGCCTCACGAACTCGGCATAGGTGAGGGTGGCATAACTGGGTCTCGCCATGATAGCGTAGGCCCAAGTTAGAGCGCGCCCCTCCAGGAGGTTCCCTATGTAGCCGATTCGACTGTGATCTGAGGGAAAGTCTCCGGGCACACGGTCAAACACGGACTCGCACTGCATCACAAACCCCCGCGCTCCGCCGAGCTTTCCGCTAAAGCGAGCGGGGGTCGAAATTGGTGTGAGTCGGGCCGGTGCCACTGGAGCTGGCTGGACGGCCACCGGAACAGCAGGAGCTGCGCCACCCTGAGGAGCCGGGGGGAACGGCTGCTGGGGGTCCAGGCGGTCCAATCGGCCAGTGATAATTACTAATTGATTTAGGATGACCTGCTGTTGATAAGCAATTTGATCCACTCTAGCCTCGAGAGTGGTAAGCCGGTGTGCGAGCCCGCCGTCCGCCGAGCCGCTCTGCTGAAGCCGTACTGACATAATGCACGGCTCAGGAGACGCACACACACAGGCTTAGAGTAGTTCAAAGAGTTTATTAACAGCAGGGGAGAATGAGTGCGTGTCTGCGGGATGTAAATGTGTTGGTGATGGTGTCTGCCCCAGGCACAGAGGCAGGTGACCGTACAGCCGAGCAACCCTATGGAGAGAGCACAGGGAAAGGGTGACGGGCATACACCAACACAGGAGGAATTTATGGCGAGAGAAGGACTTACTTGGTGGGTCAGGACAGCTGGCACAACAAGGGGGTGAAGCCCGGAAGACAGCCACCTGGAGAGCTCCGTGCAGCAGCGAGGATTGGGCGATGGAGAGGAGATGTCCGCCGCTGGGAAATCCACCTGTGCACAGGGGAGAAGACTGAAGAGAAGAGGTAAGCAATCTTCTTACAAAAATGGTTACGCTGAAGGGAAGTATGCTCACAACGGTGAGGGACGAAGTCTGACGGCTTCAGGCCGAGCCTCCGGGCGAGACGGCCTTTATCCCTCGCCGCTGATGATTGTCAGGTGCGTGAGCAGGTGGCGCCGCTGATGAATGGCACGGCGTGACAAGGACCAGGGCCAGACTGGTCCTGGGTGCCAGGACCAGTGATTTGCGTGCCCCAGTGATCCCAGGAGCTATGTTGTTGAAAGAATTAGGAAGCAAAAATAATTTATAGATAAATCATCACAAAAATAGAATAAAAAAAACTAATTAAAGACAAAAGCAGAAACAAAAAGGGGTGTAATATCCTGAAAGTTCAGGTGTGTCCAGTTTTTCAGTCTGTGTAACTTTTTAAAATAAAATCCCAGCTTTGTTTTAAATTGTTGCATTCTTGTTAATTTTTCCCATCTACATTTAGGAATATTTTCGTATTAAAATAAAGAGGTTCAAACATGTCTTGTTTTTTTTTTTGTTTGTTTGTTTTTTCATTTTCAGTGTTAAAGTTTTAATAAAAACATCAACTTATTTATTTTAACCATACTTTTAATTTCTGTGAAATTAAAACATGTGACCAACTATTGTGGGTCTCAGGCTTTTGCTTTTAAACATATTACTTTCTTCAGGAATAAACTGAATTATAAATGTGCTGCAGCCTCTTGTTCAATTCATGTGTCTTGTAATCAATTTAATCATCTTTTCTTTTAAACTGCACCCACCCCCCTCCCAGCATCACCCTGAATTATTTAAACCTCTCAAATGTGTTATTCAGCATGAACTCAAAGTTTTTACTTCATGTATTTTTATTTTGACAAATATTTTAAATTCATGTCAAGGCAGTTTTGTTTTGTTTTCATTTTTTTGGTGGGGTGGAGGAGGGGTGAAGGTGTGGTCAGTGATGAGCAAGTGACGAATTAGGAGCCTTACCTTGAGCCTTCCCTTGAGAAGCCCCGGCATGGAGCTCTGAACCGTGAGGAATTGTCTTCCCTTAAGTTTAGAGAAAAGGGTCATTTAAGGGCTTAAAAAGTCAACAAGTGAGCAGTCAGCCAGTTCTTCTTGGTGTTTTTTGGCAGTTGGCAAAAAATAAATTGTTGCATTACTGCCACCAACTGGTGACACTCACGCTCACTCTCCATAGCTGATTACCTGATCCTGTTCAGCTGCATGAATCACCTGTGCCTCATCAGCCCCCTCTGCCTTTTAAATGGAACCTCAGCCCTCTCGATCATTGTGTGCCTGTTGGACTTCACTCTGCCAGTGGTGAAACTCAGTTTTAGTGTGCTCTCCTGCTGCCAAGTGCCTTTTTTTTACCGGAGTGGTGGCTCAGTTGGTAGAGCATCCGCCCCACACCCGGGAGGCAGGGGTTCAAATCCCGGCCGGGTCATGCCGAAGACCATATAACAGTGGAACTTCCTGCCGTCCAGCTTGGTGCTCAGCAAAAAGGGAATGGAGGAGGGAAATTTGTGGCGGCGCCTCGCATGGCAGCGGCCCTCTGATTCTACACTTGGGGTGTGTGTGATTGACACGGTGGATAGGTAAAGCACAATCTCGTTCTGCTGTACTTGATTGGTTGTACAGTTGAATGACAATAAAGGGTGATTTTGATTTTTTTCTTTCACCTTCTCGCTCTGTGGGAAACCAAGTAAGCCTTATTAATCTCTGCCACACAAATTTCTCACCTACTCATTTCTCCCAGGACTCCCTACCTAGGGGGCAGAAGTGGCTAAAGAGGGAGAGCAGATCATCCAATAACCGGGTTATTGGATGACTTCCAGCTACTCTTGCTTCTATAATAATCAGTAAAATCATTTACCTTTTCACTCAGTCGTTCTCCTCTGTGTCTGTATATTGGGACCATCATAGTAAAATCATATCAGCCATGTCACCTGCTGGTGTGGTCCACTGTGTTTTATCAAGTCCAAAGTCAACACTGCTGTCTACCAGGAAATTTTAGAGCACTTCATGCTTCCATCAGTAGGACTTAGCACCAGCCCAGAGCACCAAAACTGCTTTGGCATGGTTTACTGACAATATCATCACTTTGCTTGACTGGCCAATCAACAGACCTGACCTGATTCCCATAGATTCTCTATGGAGTATAGTCAAAAGAAATATGAAACACTTGACCCAACAATACATATGAACTGAAAGCTGCTATCAAAGCAACTTGGGCTTCAGTAACACCTCAGCAGTGCCACTATTTCATGTAGTGATTCATCATTTCCAAACAACAAGGTCAAGCTGTGATGAGGATTTCTAACACAGTTGTGAGGTGGCATGAAATAAAGCAGCGTTGGTGAAGGTTTTAAGCAGGTTTATTAAATCATACAGCCTTCACGGGAACATCCGCCCCAGCCCAAGTATGAGCAGACTAGAGCGGCGTTCCTCAGGCTCTCAGGCAAAGAGACACAGTGTGTGTCAGCAGCAGTTGAAGGAATCAGAGCAATGAGAGAGTGAACATGAAAATCAGACAGCTTATATACTCAGCTCAGACAATACATCAAAGACATTCACAGCAGTCGATCTGGGCATTTGCATATGAGAGGCACAGACAGTACAGGATGCATGAACACAATGCATGAGTGGGACATTAACATCACAGCAGTGAAACCATGCATGAATGGCAGATTACTTCACAGCATGCAGCGGAAAAAACCAGAAGAGCGAGCTGTCTGTCCCAGTCTGTTGTGGGGGTTGCCACAGTTGAACTGTTTGCTGAGACTCAGTTAGATAAATGGATAGATGTACTTTATTGATCCCAAACTGGGACATTACAATGTAACAGCAGCATGACAATAGACGACCAAAATGATAGAAACACACACAGCATAAAAGAAAAATGGATTACCCATGGAAAGTAAAACTGCCTAAATAACTTATATACACCATAGATGAATAGACGCTGACCCATATAGATACAGTGGTATGAAAAAGTATTTGCCCCCTTCCTGATTTCTCATTTTTTTGTATGTCACACTTAAATGTTTCAGATCATCAAACAAATTTAAATATTAGACAAAGATAACACAAATAAACACAAAATGCAGTTTTTAAATGAAGGTGTTTATTAAGGTTAAAAAAAAAATCCAAACCTACATGGCCCTGTGTGAAAAAGTGACCCCACCCCCATTAAAACATAAATTAACTGTGATTTATCACATCTTTGGAAAACTGAGTCCAAGTTCTCAAGCCACACCCAGGCCTGATTACTGCCACAATTCAATTCAATTCAACTTTATTTATATAGCGCCATTTCACAACAACAGTCATCTCATAGCACTTTGAACTGTAGGGGGAACCCCCACAGTTGCAGAAAGACCCCAGCAATCAGGCGATCCCCTGTGAGCAAGCACTTGGCGACGGTGGAGAGGAAAAACTCCCTTTTAACAGGAAGAAACCTCCAGCAGAACTAGGCTCAGGGAGGGGCAGTCATCTGCTGTGACTGGCTGGGGGTTGAGGGGATAGAGAAGATGAAAAGAACAGACATGTAGAGAGCAAACAGCACGATGAGGACTCAATCTATGGGAGAGAACAAACAGATGTTAATGACCAGCAAAAAAAAAAATATTTTATTGAGAGTGAATAAAGGAGTGAAGCCCAGTGCATTATTGGAGGTCCCCCGGCTGACTAAACCTATTAGCAGCATAAGTAAGAGAGGGTTCAGAAACACATTCACGCTCAGCAGGGATTGCATACAAACAGAGAGCCACTTGGGGGACAACCAGTTAATCACGCGATTGATATGTATGGACTGATATCAACATGTAAATGTGCCTTGCATTCTCTCTTGTCCAATTGTTACACATCCCTGGAGTAAGGAGAGAAGTCTGGCACCAGTTAATCAAAGCAATTGATACGTATTGACTGTTATGTATATCAATATGTAAATGTGCCATGCATTCTCTCTTGTCTGTATAAATGTGCTGACTTTACATGCCTTAGGAGCTCACTCACAGCGCACTGACAACAGCGCACACAGAGCACACGGTGCTGCAGTGTGTCTCATGATGGAGGAATAAAAACTCTTAAACCTTCAGCATCGCCGTGTCCGCCTGCACTTATTTTATGCCTTCACACTGCTAATAGCTCCTCAAGTCCTGTGCAGACCAGTTGTGTGGGATTGTGGAGCACATCTTCAACCTGAGCCTGAAGCTGGGGAGGGTACCACAGTTGTGGAAGACATCCTGTGTGGTACCTGTACCAAAGACTTCCCACCCCAAAGATCTGAACAGCTACAGACCAGTGGCCCTGACGTCTCACATGATGAAAACCCTGGAGAGACTGCTCCTTGCTCACCTCTGCCCCCTGGTGGGACCAGCGATGGATCCACTCCAGTTCGCCTACCAGCATGGCATTGGGGTGGAGGATGCAGTGATCTTCCTCCTTCACCGTTCTCTGTCCCACCTGGAGAAGCCCGGGAATGCAATGAGGATCATGTTCTTTGACTTCTCCAGTGCTTTCAACACCATCCAACCGATGATCCTGAAGGACAAGCTGCTGTGCACAGGGGTGGACCAGCACCTGTCATCATGGATCCTGGACTACCTCACTAACCGGCCACAGTTTGTGAGAACCCGAGATTGTGTGTCTGACACGATCATCAGTAGCACGGGGGCCCCCCAGGGAACGGTTTTGGCTCCCTTCCTGTTCACCCTTTATACTGCGGACTTCTCACACAACACAACACACTGCCATCTACAGAAGTTCTCTGATGACTCTGTGATCGTTGGCCTCATTTCCAACGGAGATGAAGCAGAGTAAAGAGGACTTATCCAGGACTTCGTGGAGTGGTGCCATCGGAACTGCCTCCAGATCAACGCGAGGAAAACTAAGGAGCTGGTGGTAGACTGCTGCAGGCAAGGACAACCCTTCACAGCACCAGTAAACATACAGGGAACAGACATTGAGATGGTGACATCCTACAAGTACCTGGATGTTCATCTGAGCAATAAACTAGACTGGTCACACAATGCCGACGCACTCTACAAGAAGGAACAGTGCAGGCTGCTCCTACTGAGGAGGCTCAGGTCTTTTGGTGTACAAGGGGCGCTGCTGAAGACATTCTACGACACGGTGGTGGCATCAGCCATCACTTTTGGAGTGGTCTGCTGGGGAAACGGCATTACAGCAGCCGATTGGAAGAGACTGAACAAACTGATCAAGAAAGCTAGATCTGTCCTGGGGAAACGCCTTGACTCAGTGGAGGAGATAGGAGACAGAAGGATGGTGGCTAAACTGTCATCTCTGCTGGAGTCCAAGTCCCACCCTATGCAGGACATATTGAATGCACTGAGGAGCTCATTTAGCAGTAGACTACATCATCCTAGGTGCACAACCGAGAGGTTTCGCAGGTCCTTCCTACCTACGGCTGTCAGACTGTATAACCTAAGCAGGGCTGCTCACAGAGACAGCAAAAAACGTGACAACCTAATAGTATTGAATGCAAAAGACACAACAGACTTACACAAATGGTCCCCTCCAGTATACAACTAGGACAATATCAATCGCTACAGAGGGTGACAATATGTATGGGTACATATTCATACTATGTAGGATAACTAAGTAGACGGTTATGCTGTTTATTCCATCTTGCTACAATGCTCTGCACTTTGTGTATATATTTATATATTTATGTGTACGTATGAAAATCCACTGCTCTTATATATATTTTTCGTATCTTCTTAATTATTGCTCTGAGTGTTGCTATCCCTGTGCTGTTGCAATCCTGGAATTTCCCCATTGTGGGACTAATAAAGGCATATCTTATCTTATCTTATCTTATCTTACGTGATCCCTCCCTAATTGTAGGCTATATCAAAAAGGAAGGTTTTAATCCTATTCTTAAAAACAGAGATTGAGTCTGACTCCCGAATCCAGATTGGCAGCTGGTTCCACAGGAGAGGAGCTTGATAACTGAAGGCTCTGCCTCCTATTGTACTTTTGGAGATTCTAGGTATTACAAGTAATCCTGCATTTTGGGAGCGTAGTGCTCTGTTAGGATAATACGGTAGTATCAGATCTTTTAAATAAAAAGGAGCCTGATTGTTTAGAGCTTTGTAAGTAAGAAGAAGGATTTTAAACTTAATTCTAAACTCTATGGGAAGCCAAATTATGAGGAGGAACAGAGGCCAAATCATTCAATTTAGAGGCTTCATGTTTAATTTGAGTTTTACCAACTTTCACACCTGTTCTCGATCAAGAAATCACTTAAATAGGACCTGCCTGACAAAGTAAAGTAGACCAAAAGTTCCTCAAAAGGTAGACATCATGCTGTGATCGAAAGAAATTCAGGAACAAAATTACTTTGGTTCTCATTAAATGAGAACCAAAGTAATTTTGTTCCTAAATAATTGAAATCTATCAGTCTGAAAAAGGTTATAAAGCCATTTCTAAAGCTTTGAGACTCCAGCGAACCACAATGAGAGCCATTATCCACAATTGGCAAAAGCATGGAACAGTGGGGAACCTTCCCAGGAGTGGCTGGCTGACCAAAATTACCCCAAGAGCGCAGTGACGACTCATCCAAGAGGTCACAAAAGACCTCACAACAACATCCAAAGAACTGCAGGCTTCACTTGCCTCAGTTAAGGTCAGTGTCAATGACTCCACCATAAGAAAGAGACTGGGCAAAAATGGCGTGCATGGCAGAGTTCCAAGAAGAAAACCACTGCTGAGCAAAAAGAACATAAAGGCTCATCTTAGTTTTGCCAGAAAACATCTTGATGATCCCCAAGACTTTTGGGAAAATATTCTGTGGACTGACGAGACAAAAGTTGAACTTTTTGGAGGGTGTGTGTCCCATTACATCCGGCATAAAAGTAACACAGCATTTCAGAAAAGGAACATCATACCAACAGTAAAATATGGTGGTGGTGGTGTGATGATCTGGGGCTGTTTTGCTGCTTTAGGACCTGGAAGACTTGCTGTGGTAAATGGAAACATGAATTCTGCTGTCTACCAAAAAATCCTGAAGGAGAATGTCGGGCCATCTGTTTGTGACCTCAAGCTGAAGCACACTTGGGTTCTGCAGTAGGACAATGATCCAAAACACACCAGCAAGTCCACCTCTGAATGACTTAAGAAAAACAAAATGAAGACTTTGGAGTGGCCTAGTCAAAGTCCTGATCTGAATCCGATTGAGATGCTGTGGCATGACCTTAAAAAGGTGGTTATTGCTCGAAAACCCTCCAATGTGGCTGAATTACAACAATTCTGCAAAGATGAGTGGTCCAAAATTCCTCCACAGCGCTGTAAAAGACTCATTGTCAGTTATTGCAAACGCTTGCAGTTGTTGCTGCTAAGGGTGGCCCAACCAGTTTTTAGGTTTAGGGGGCAATCACTTTTTCACACAGGGCCATGTAGGTTTGAATTTTTTTCCCCTTAATAATAAACACCTTCATTTAAAAACTGCATTTTGTGTTTACTTGTGCTATCTTTCAGAATCAGAATCAGAATCGGAAAGCTTTATTGCCAAGCATGTTTACATAAAAAACATAAACATACGAGGAATTTGACTTGACATTGGACGCGCTGAGTAAGCGCATCTCAATGACGCGGCAGCCATGGAGGCGCCTGTCAGCAGTAGAGGGTAAAGAAGGGAATGAGGGGAAAGGGAAGTGACACAATGGGCAGAGAGAAAAAAAGCATTGTTAATCAAAATAAAGCTCATTTTATGACCAAAATTGTGATTACATAGAAAGAAACTCTCCAATGCACAATTAGCAGACAATAGATCACACAAAAACAAATGTTGAGAGAGACAGTGTGTGTGTATATGTGTCAGTGTATGTATCAGTCATGTGATGTTGTATGCAGTGTATAGTGTGGGTGTGTCAGTTGCTAGTGAACAGCAGAGGGCGCCTCCTGGCAGTGGATAGATGTTATAATCATGTGATCTATAAGCAAGTCCAGAGTCTATCTCTCTCGTGCTTGCAGATGGCAGAGTTTGAAGACACATGGTAACACTGTCCTTGAAGAGTTCAGTCTGCTGAAACAACAGCAATTGTTTGTCGATTGTTTGGGTTAGCAGAGCCGCCTCTTCCACCTTATCTTCATCGAGGAGGAATGTAAACAGGGCACCAAAAAAAACAAGGTCAAATCTGCACAGTGCACTCAAAGAATAGAATTTTCCTCTCTCATGCGATTCTGTGTTTCATAATTTCCATGTACAGGCTTAAAAAACATTCCCTGGAGAGCACTAGCGACTCAAGATGTATTCCTACCATCTGAATCAATTACCATTCAGTTCACCATGCCGCCTCATGCACTCCCCAACTGGTCGAATTTGGTGAAGGAGCTTGCCTGGGTCCACATTTGAACAGCTCTCCACCTTCTTCAATTTCTGAAACATCAGGAAACTCCAAAAGCCAAAGTAGAAGTCCTGTGATCATAGCCAATAGATGTCTTCTGCATCTCCAGTCGAATCATACAGACGCATGAGTTCCCAATGTCCATGAGTCTTCCCCTTGGGTCCCCCCTGACCCGATCTTCTTTTAAAGTGGTGACAATCACATTTAAGCTGCTTTCCAGATCCATAATTTCCATTTAGATTAAGATTCAGCAGAAGAAGAGCAACTAAACACAGACAAAAACGCAACATTGCAAGCTGGGATCAGAAGGGAGAGGATTAGGAGAGAGAGGAGGGAGAAAAGCGTCTGCTGTCTCTGAATGCTGGAAGAAGAAGGATCTTTGTCTAATATTTAAATTTGTTTGATGATCTGAAACATTTTAGTGTGACAAACCTACAACAAAATGAGAAATCAGGAAGGGGGCAGACACTTTTTCACACCACTGTACATGAATCGTACATGCTGTACAATGCAGGACTATCAGGTGCAGGGTGCAATGTGAGGTACCAATTCCACTGTAAGGTGCAGTATGGTAGCATAGTTATGACCAGAATTCAACATCAGAGTGAGTTATTGTACAGTGAAATGGCATGTGTCAGGAAAGATTTCCTGTACCTGACCATTCGGCAGCAAAGTTGTAGCAGTCTGTTGGAAAAAGTTGTCCGTTGTCTGTCCATTGTGTGGTGGAGGGGGTGATCAGGATTGTCTATGATGGATAACAGTTTGTTCAGTGTCCTCCTCTCCACCTCAGTCTCAAAAGTCTCCGGCCTGAGACAAGTTACAGAGCCAGCCTTCTTGATAATCCTGTCAAGTCTGTTGGTGTCGCTGGCTCTGATTGTGCTACCCCAATAGACAGCAGCAAAGAAGATGACGCTGGTGACAACGGCCTTGTAGAAAAGCTCCAGCATCTTGTTGCACATGTTGAAGGATCTCAGCTTCCTCAGAAAGTAGTCTGTGTTACACCACTCCAGGACAACTTGGTGTAGAAAAACGAGTTCTTTATTTACCTCAGAAAGGTTAATGCAGCACACATACAGAGCACGCTTTTCTATCTTCTTCAGTAGTCCGAACAACAGAGAGCCTCAACAAAAAAAAACACTTGACCCATGACCTCAGTTCAAGGCAAAAGAACAATCTACAGCACTACCGCCACCTATTGGTGCAGATGTATAACTACACTACAAAACACACAATGGGAAAACAGAGTCATTAATAAATTCAGGCAATGTTTTTCACGTATTTAGCACAACACTAACTCAAGTGCTACAATCCTCCCCTGCTAAATAAATGTTGTCCACAACATTGGCCAAATATGAACCAGAAATGCATGTTACCTGTGACGTTATCAAGATGGAATACAATTGGAACAGAGTAAATGTTTCACAGTGCATTAAGATCACTTTGGCATAACATACTATAGAACCTCAGCTGATACAATCAAGTGTCACTCATTACTCAAATAAGCATGAAGCTCATAACCACGTGGAGTAGTTTTCCCAATAGTACAGGTATTAAGAATTTACTCTAACACATGTTACTATCACTTCATGTACTCCGGAGTCTGAACACTTAGATAATAACCTTACTTGGATATGTCAAATAACCAAATTTCACTCAAACTGAATTTGTTATATACCATCTCAATAGTTTGAACTTGTAAGTACCAATACATTTCACATCTCCAACAATATTAAACCGGTGATCTGTGTCACAGTTCAATAATAACCCACAGGCACATAAGCTGGGTAGTAAGGCATTTGTTGAGCTATTCAAGGTACTCCATATTGTCCATAGAATGGGGTTACTGCACTGGCATACAGTGGGTTGGAATTAAGACCAATTACTCTCCAAACTGGTTGACCAAGTGTATCATAAGTTAATGTTTCTCTTGGGCATCTCCTGTATTGATATGTGAAGTTCATATAGAGTCACCACAAGAGGGCAGTATGACCCTGGCCGTGACCTGAGTATAAAAGGAGTTGTACATGAGCCACTGTGTGGTTAGTTGTTGGTTGAAGTTGCAGTGACAAGTAAAAGTTCTGACTGACACTCGGTGTGTGTGCGCCTCGTCATTACATGGTACCAGGATAAAAGATACGAACCGACGGCGAAGATGAACGCTCTTCGACAGCCGGACGAGTTAAAGTTGACCGGTAACGTCAACGAGAACTGGAAAGCATTCAAACAAAGTTTTGAACTTTATTCGCTAGCTATCGGTCTCCGTGACGAGGAGAGGAAGATAGCA
The DNA here is from genome assembly GCA_020510985.1 of Pholidichthys leucotaenia. Taxonomy (NCBI): domain Eukaryota; kingdom Metazoa; phylum Chordata; class Actinopteri; order Cichliformes; family Pholidichthyidae; genus Pholidichthys; species Pholidichthys leucotaenia. The sequence goes on along the minus strand of CM035842.1, from coordinate 21,453,989 downwards.
TTACTGCTAACAGTAGCAGGGCGAGCGGTGCTAGATGTGTTCAACACTTTCATCTTCACGGAAGAAGAAAAAGGCAAATTCGACATCGTAATGAAGAAGTTCGACGATTATTGCACACCGAGAAAGAATGAAACGTACGAGAGGTATGTGTTCAGAAAAAGACTTCAGAAAGAGTCAGAGTCTATCGAGCTGTATGTCACAGACCTACGGTTGAAATGCCAGTCATGCAACTTTGGAACATTGAGTGAGTCAATGATACGGGACCAAATTGTAATTGGGGTCCAAGACGACAAATTGCGGATGCAGTTACTTAAAGAGACTAACTTAACGCTGGAGAAAGCGATACAGATTTGCCAAGCGTCTGAGAGTACAAAGGCACAATTAAAGACTTTTAGCAGCAAGGAAAGAGAGACTGCTGAAGTCGATGCAGTGCAGCGTGCGAAGCTGAAAGGAACGTTGTATGCAAGGAAAAGAGATGCAAAGCGCGCGTGCGGGAACTGTGAGCGGTGTGGAATGCAACATGCGCCGAAGCAGTGTCCAGCATTCGGGAAGGAATGTCGCAAGTGTGCCGGAAAAAATCACTTCGCAAAGACCTGCTTCTCGAAGAAGAGGGTGCAACTCGTGGAGAAAAAGAGCGACAGCGAAGAGGATCAGTTTTACGTGGACGCCATCGAGGGAGAGACGAGCGCTGATGAATGGATAGTGTGCTTGGAGATGAATGGCACGGACATGTCACTGAAGCTCGACACAGGTGCGCAGGTAAACATCCTGCCAATGAAAGATTTTAAAAGACTGAAAAACAAACCGAAAATAAGAGATAAAAAGATTAATCTGAGAACATATGACGATAAGCCAATACCCACTAAAGGAATGTGCAGGGTTACACTGTCAAACAAAGATAAGACAGTGAATGCATTGTTTGTACTTGTTGATGGAAATAGACAAGCAATTTTGGGTTTAAAAACATGCGATCAGCTAGGTCTGATCAAGAGGGTGAATGTCATTGATACAGACAAGGTGACAGCACGAGAAAATACAGAGGCTACAACAAGTAGGCACAAACACACTGACTGGGTGAAAGAATACAAAGAGGTGTTCAAAGGAATAGGCCGCCTACCAGGCAAACAAAAAATTAGGCTGAAAGAGAATGCAGAGCCAGTCATACATCCAGCAAGAAAAGTGCCAATAGCTCTTAAAAAGAGGCTGAGAGAAACACTAGACTCACTGATAGCAGACGGAGTGGTCAGAAAAATAGAAGAACCAACTGAATGGGTTAACTCCCTAGTTATAGTGGAGAAGCCAAATGGAGATTTGAGATTGTGCATAGATCCGAAAGATCTAAATAAAGTAATACAGCGGGAGCATTACAGGCTACCAACAAAATCTGACATAACCAGCACAATGAGTGGAGCAAGCTACTTCACAAAATTAAGATAAGATAAGATAAGATAAGCCTTTATTAGTCCCACAACGGGGAAATTCCAGGATTGCAACAGCACAGGGATAGCAACACTCAGAGCAACAATCAGAAGGCAAGAAAAAAAAACAAGCAAGCAAGAGCAGCTAATATACATATGTACATATTACTATAAAATATATATATACACACACACACACAGACACACAGTGCAGAGCATTGTAGCTGGATGGAATAAATATATGAATATATGAACACACAGTGCAGAGCATTGTAGCTAGATGGAATAAATATGTAAATATATAAACACCCACAGTACGGAGCATTGCAGCTAGGTGGAATAAATATGCAAGTATATAAACACACACAGTGCGGAGCAATGTAGCTAGATGGAATAATATGTAGATATATAAAAACACAGTGCGGAGCACTGTAGCTAGATGGAATAAATATATAGATATATAAATATAAACACACCCAGTGCTGAGCATTGTAGCTAGATGGAATAAATATGTAAATATATAAACACACACAGTGCAGAGCATTGTTGCTAGGTGGGATGAAACAGCATAACCGTCTATTTAGTTATCCTACATGGTATGATTATGTGCCCATACATATTCTCACCCTCCATAGCGACCGGTATTTTCCTAGTTGTATGCCGGAGAGGACCATTGTGTAAGTCTATTGCATCTTTTGCATTCAAAAAAACTATTAGTTTGTTACGTCTTTTTGCTATCTCTGCGAGCAGCCCTGCTTAGGTTGTACAGTCTGACAGCCGTTGGTAGGAAGGACCTACGAAACCTCTCGGTTGTGCACCTGGGATGATGTAGTCTGCTGCTAAATGAGCTCCTCAGTGCATCCAGTATGTCCTGCATAGGGTGGAACTCGGACTCCAGCAGAGATGACAGGTTAGCCACCGTCCTTCTCTCTCCTATCTCCTCCATCGGATCAAGGCGCTGCCCCAGGACAGAGCTAGCTTTCTTAATCAGTTTGTTCAGTCTCTTCCTATCGGCTGCAGTAATGCCACTGCCCCAGCAGACCACTCCAAAAGTGATGGCTGATGCCACCACCGTGTCATAGAATGACTTCAGCAGCGCCCCTTGTACACCAAAAGACCTGAGTCTCCTCAGCAGGAACAGCCTGCGCTGTCCCTTCTTGTAGAGTGTGTCAGTATTGTGTGACCAGTCTAGTTTATTGTTCAGATGAATACCCAGGTACTTATAGGATGTCACCATCTCGATGTCTGTTCCCTGTATATTTACTGGTGCTGTGAGGGGCTGCCCATGCCTGCGGCAGTCCACCACCAGCTCCTTAGTTTTCCTCGCGTTGAATTAGATGCCAAATCTGGGTTTTACCAAATAGTGCTCGATGAGGAAAGCGCTAAATTGTGCACATTTAATACGCCATTCGGAAGGCATTGCTTTCTATGAATGCCGTTCGGGATTAGCTCAGCCCCTGAGATTTTCCATAGAACTGTGCAGCAACTGTTTGACGGAATAGAAGGGGTGGGAGTTTTTCTTGATGATGTGGTAGTCTGGGGAAAAACAAAAGAGGAGCACGACGAAAGGTTGGCTAGAGTTCTCACACAGGCGCAAAAGTCAGGTATGAAACTGAATAAGAGTAAGTGCCAATTTGGGGTACAGGAGATTACATACCTGGGAGAGAAGTTATCTGGGGCAGGCGTGCAACCAGATCCGGAAAAAGTGTGGGCCATAGCAGAGCTGCCAGTATCGCAGGACAAAATTGACTTGCAAAGAGCCTTAGGGCTAGTCAATTACATGGGGAAATTTATCCCAAATTTATCAGCTAACACAATAGCTCTTAGAAGCTTGTTAGAGACCAATACAATGTGGCAGTGGATGGCAGAGCATGCCAGAGAATGGGAGTGGCTCAAAAGCAGTCTAATACAGGAGCCAGTGTTAAAATTCTATGATCAGGACAAACTGCTAAAAGTGTCCACAGATGCGTCCAAAGCCGGCCTAGGAGCTGTGCTATTGCAAAAACATGACACAGAGTGGTATCCAGTCGCATACACATCGCGCACCATGACAAGCGCAGAAAGAAATTACGCGCAAATAGAGAAAGAGACTCTAGGTGCAGTGTTTGGATGTGAGAAGTTTCACAAATATATGTATGGACGGTCAGTAATACTAGAAACAGTCCACAAACCACTGATTGCTATCTCACAGAAGCCACTGGGTGACGCACCCCCGCGCATCCAGCGTCTAATGTTAAGATTACAGAAATATGACTTGAAATTTGAGTTTACACCAGGCAAGCAACTAATTGTAGCCGATGCGCTGAGTAGGGCTAGCTTGTGCAACACCAGCAGCACAACAGAGGAAGCTGTGCAAATACATGCAGACTCTATTAAGGCACACATGCCAGTGTCAGATGCAAAATGGACGAAGATAGTGAAAGAAACACAAAAAGATGAGAAACTAAAAAAAGTAATGGAACAGATACATCAACCAGGACAGGTTATGATTGACAAGCCTTACCAACACTTTAAAGGTGAACTGTCTGTGTTAGATGGGGTTCTGTTAAAGGGTACAAGGATAGTCATACCTACCTCCATGAGATCAGAAATGGTTAAATTAGTGCATGAGGGGCATTTGGGTATTGAAAAGTGCAAAAGACGTGCACGTGATGTTTTGTATTGGCCCAGCATGCACAAGGACATTGAGGCATATGTGCAGCGCTGTGAGACTTGCCAGCGCCACAGGTATCAACAGCCAAAGGAGCCTATGAGGCCCCATGAGAAGCCTCAAGGGCCATGGAGAAAAGTGGGCATGGATCTATTTCAGCTTAAGGGCAAGGACTATCTGTTAGTCATGGACTATCATTCCACCTACCCAGAGTTTGCAGGGTTGAGTGACACAACAGCAGAAAGAGTGATTGCACATACAAAGACAATGTTCGCACGCCATGGAATTCCAATGACTGTTGTAAGCGATAACGGACCACAATTCACGAGTCAGTGCTTCAAAGACTTTGCAGACACATATGGGTTCAAGCACGTGACCTCAAGCCCTCTGTACCCACAGTCGAATGGGTTAGCAGAGAAAGGGGTGCAAATTGTGAAGCGCATACTGAAAAAGGCTGCAGACAATGCAGAAGACCCACATCTGGTGATCCTGAATTACCGAGCATCACCACTGGAGAATGGACTTTCCCCAGCAGAAATGCTCATGAACCGGAAACTCAGAACGCGACTTCCATCAGCATCACAGGTGATGGAAAAGAGAGATGTGAGGCGCGATGAGAGGCAAACTGAACTGTACAACAGAACAGCACGACCTCTGAGACCACTTGCACATGAGGACATTGTGCGAGTGAGATGTGATGGAGAATGGGGACCGCTGGCAAAAGTGGTCAAAGAAACAACTCCCAGATCATATGAAGTCATCACAGAGCATGGGAAAACAATGAGGCGAAACCGACGTCACTTACTGAAAGTGCCTCAGACCAAATTGAGAGTCACAGACAGTGAAACAAGCGACATGCCAATTCCCAGCCAAACCGAACAACCAGAAATGGCTGAGAACCAGAACATAGAGACAGACACTAACGAACAGACTGAGGTGACACAAAAGAGATGCTCACAAAGGCAAATTGTGAAACCGAAAAGATTGATTGAGGAAATGTAAGGAGTACTGAGATGAATGAGAAAAAAAAAAAAAAATGTGTTGATGTTGAGTTGTAAACAGAGAAATGTTAAAGTTGTGATTCAGAGTACAAGGTTGACAAAGATGTAAAAAGAAATGGAGTTTATTTGGTTTATTGAAATTTGAGAAAAAGTTTATAGTTGGACATGACCTTTACTTGAAAAAAAAGGGAGATGTATTGATATGTGAAGTTCATATAGAGTCACCACAAGAGGGCAGTATGACCCTGGCCGTGACCTGAGAATAAAAGGAGTTGTACATGAGCCACTGTGTGGTTAGTTGTTGGTTGAAGTTGCAGTGACAAGTAAAAGTTCTGACTGACACTCGGTGTGTGTGCGCCTCGTCATTACATCTCCCTCTCTGAGACCTCCTCAGCACAGTGTCTGACAGCTCTGTGTCCATACCACTGGGCTGGGCTGGAAAAGAAACAGTCTCTGTTGGTTCCGGAATGTCCATTTGAAACTCCTCAGCATCCACCCTGAGCTTTTGAGTGTCCATTATCTGTTCCTGAGTATCCTCAGCATGCTCTGACTGACTGGTTTGGTCTCTAGCTTTGGTATTGTCGCCATACTTTGTTACACATTTTTCTTGTTCGGGCTTAACTCTATTGGTTGGACATGGGATGAGTTTTGAGCTTTGGGGATTTTCCCACTTTGGGACTTTGGTTTTGGTGCTGTGGCTTGTCCCTCAGTCACAGCCCCCGCCAGTTTCCCTGCTTCTGACTCCCCCCTACTCTACATCCCTTTGCCCAGTGAGAGTCACTGCCACATTTTAAGCAATGGCTACAGTCCTTGATCTCTTGTTGACACGCAGCACATTGTCTTTTCTGTCTCTGAGTTGACCTTTTGTAGCATTTGGTTTGCTTGCCACTCTCTTGTTTTACGTCACGTTGAACAGTCGACACAAGTGAGGCTACCTGACCTGTAAGCTCTCTGATTGCAGTATTACTTTCCTCTATTTTAGAGAATAGTGAGTTGTCTTTGGCTGGTTTGTTTGGCTTAGCTACAGTTTGGCCTATGCAGGGGTCATCCAGTGTTTCAGTCTGTTCAACTACATTTAGCCCTGCTCTGAGAGCTGACTTATTTGCCTTTGTCTTTAGAGCTCTTTCACTTTCATTGTACTGTGCGGTTTGCATTTTCTGTAACAGGAGCTCATCACTGCTGTTTTCATCCTGTAGGTACATCCTCATTTCTGCTCTGACATTGTCATTTAACAGTCCGGTCATAATTGCCTGAAAGCATTGACTTTGAACTAGCTCTTTGTTGTACTTCAGGCTAGACTGAGTACGCTCTGATGCAAAGAGGATTTTCTGACACAAATCCAGTACTCTAATCAGAAACTCAAGGGGTGTTTCATTTGTTCCCTGTGTTGCTTTGGTCAGTTGTTGATACAACACAGTTGCATCTGTTTCCCCATAATGGGCTCTTAGTATTTGTCTCAGGTTGGTCAATGTGAGATCTAATTTTCCTTCTAAATAGCTCCTTAACTTCACTTCAGGGCTTATGGCATGGACTACAGCATCCACTATTTCAATTTCAGAGTAGCCTTCTTTTAAGCTACTTTCAATCTGATGCTCCAAGCTACTGAAACTCAAGGTGTCTTTTGACGATGACTCACACACGTGACCATTTATCCTGAAATCTTTCCTGAATCTAAGTGAAGAAGCATTGCAGCAGCTGTTGCTGATGGAGTCTCTCCCTCTGCACTGAGTCCCACTGTCCAGCGTTGTCCTCAGGGCCACCTGATGCTCCAGCGATGCCTCCGACGCTGATGGTACAAGGTCCTCTCCTGGCGCCTGGTCCTGTCCCACTGCTGTGGGCTGCTCCGGGTGTGTAATCACCGCTGTCGCCACCACGTCCATGGATGAAGACAGGGCTGCCGCTCCCACGCCAACAGCCGATGACCGTGTCTCTATGAGCGAGTCTAGCACATCGTTTAACTCCAAAAGCACAGACATGCCTTCATTTTCATTTTGCACAAGCTCATCTCGTTCACAAAACTGAATAATAAGCTTAAAAAGAGCTCTGCGAATTTTGCTTGAAATATCATCATGGTCCTTTCCGGTAGTATTACATGGTTCACATACTCTTAGCAGTTCTTTCACAGAAAGGTCACATAATTTCTGTTCCAGCTTCAACAAAAAATCTTTGTGATGCTCAGACATGCTTGCAAAATTAGCCTTTTCACTGGATTTGACTGAAAAAACAATGCGGTTTGTGTCGCACTAGCTAGACTCACGCTGTATCTTAGCGGTAGCCTCTTGCTCTGGCACACTTCTTTACCATCTCCGTTGTCTTTTTTTTTCAGTCTCTCTCCGTGAGGTAATCCAGAAATATCAATCTCAGTGGAACCTCCAAAATGTTATACCACTCCAGGACAACTTGGTGTAGAAAAACAAGTTCTTTATTTACCTCAAAAAGGTTAATGCAGCACACATACAGAGCACGCTTTTGTGTCTTCTTCAGTAGTCCGAACAACAGAGAGCCTCAACAAAAAAAACACTTTACCCATGACCTCAGTTCAAGGCAAAAGAACAATCTACAGCACTACCGCCACCTGTTGGTGCAGACGTATAACTACACTACAAAACACACAATGGGAAAACGGAGTCATTAATAAATTCAGGCAACGTTTTTCACGTATTTAGCACAACACTAACTCAAGTGCTACATCTGCTCATCCCCTTCTTGTATGCAGCATCGGTGTTAGATTTCCTGTCCAGTATGTTGCTGATCACGACACCCAGGTATTTGTAGTTCTGCAGTACCGTCACATCCTCCCCCCCATTCTGCAATGGCTGTGAAGGCGTCCTCTTCTTCCAGAAGTCAACCACCATCTCTCTGGTCTTGCTGATGTTAAGTCTCAGGTGATTCTGCTCGGTCCACTCCACAAATCTGTCTACCAGTGCCCTGCACTCCCCCTCCTCTCCCCCTCTTATCCACCCAACAACAGCTGAGTCATTAGAGAATTTCTACAGGTGGCATGACTCGGTGTTGTTCTGAAAATTGGTGGTGTAAAAGGTGAAGAGAAAAGGAGCGAGCACAGTCACATGTGGAGCTCCCATATCATGTTACACCACTCCAAGCCAATTTGGTGTAGAAAAACGAGTTCTTTATTTACCTCAAAAAGGTTAATGCAGCACACATACAGAGCACGCGTCTGTGTCTTCTTCAGTTGCTCGAACACAGAGAGCCTCAACAAACAAAATACTTGACCCACGACCTCAGTTCAAGGCAAAAGAACAATCTGTAGCACTACCGCCACCTATTGGTGCAGATGTATAACTACACTACAAAATAGACACTAGGAAAACAGAATCATTAATAAATTCAGGCAATGTTTTTAACGTATTTAGCACAACACTAACTCAAGTGCTACAGTCCTCCCCTGCTAAATAAATGTTGTCCTTGCGGGGAGCGTGAAATGAAGAGGCTGAATTATTTCTCAATTCAGGTTTATTGCAGAAATCACATCCCCAGCTTTTCTCTCAAGAACAGAAGAGCTTGAGCTGCATCAAAACCCTCGCTCTTATACATGAACATCAAAGGCAGAACTACACATTGCTGTCAAAACCCCCATTTGACAATAATTCTTCCCTCGAGTCCTTTAGTCCTCCGTCTGGCTCCAGGGGGTCAGGAAGTCCTTTCAGAGTCTTATAACAGCACCTCCGTCCTCCTGGCATTATCCACAGGGGGTCCAGACGTATTGTCCCATCCAAGACGTGAGGTCAATCAACACATGCATTCCTATGCTTCTCTTGGTGCTAATACATATGTTGGCAAAAATATATGAGCCACAGTCCTCAACATTGGCCAAATATGAACCAGAAATGCATGTTACATGTGACGTTATCAAGATGGAATACAAGTGGAATAGATTAAATGTTTCACAGTGCATTAAGATCACTTTGGCAAACCATACTATTGAACCTCAGGTGATACAATCAAGTGTAACTCATTACTCAAATAAGCATGAAGCTCATAACCATGTGGAGTAGTTTTCCCAATAGTACAGGTATTAACAATTTACTCTAACACATGTTACTATCACTTCATGTACTCTGGAGTCTGTACACTTAGATATTAACCTTACTTGGACATATCAAATTGACCAAATGTCACTCAAACCAATTTTGTTATATACCATCTCAACAGTTTGTCGTATCAAATACTTAAGTCACAATAATAGTTTGAACCTTGTAAGTACCAATACATTTCACATCTCCAACAATATTAAACCGGTGATTTGTGTCACAATTCAATAATAACCCACAGGCACATAAATTGGGTAGTAAGGCATTTGTGGAGCTATCCAAGGTATTCCATATTGTCCATAGAATGGGGTTACTGCAGTGGCATACAGCGGATTGGAATTAAGACCAGTTACTCTCCGAACTGGTTGACCAAGTGTATCATAAGTTAGTGTTTCTCTTGGGCATCTCCCTCTCTGAGACCTCCTCAGCACAGTGTCTGACAGCTCTGTGTCCACACCACTGGGCTGGGCTGGAAAAGAAACAGTCTCTGTTGGTTCCGGAATGTCCATTTGAAACTCCTCAGCATCCACCCTGAGCTTTTGAGTGTCCAATATCTGTCCCTGAGTATCCTCAGCATGCTCTGACTGACTGGTTTGGTCTCTAGCTTTGGTATTTATTGTCGCCGTACTTTGTAACACATTTTTCTTGTTCGGGCTTAACTCTATTGGTTGGACATGGGATGAGTTTTGAGCTTTGGGGATTTTCCCACTTTGGGACTTTGGTTTTGGTGCTGTGGCTTGTCCCTCAGTCACAGCCCCCGCCAGTTTCCCTGCTTCTGACTCCCCCCTTTGCCCAGTGAGAGTCACTGCCACATTTTAAGCAATGGCTACAGTCCTTGTTCTCTTGTTGACACTCAGCACATTGTCTTTTCTGTCTCTGCGTTGACCTTTTGTAGGATTTGGTTTGCTTGCCACTCTCTTGTTTTACGTCACGTTGAACAGTCTGCACAATTGAGGCTACCTGACCTGTAAGCTCTCTGATTGCAGTATTACTTTCCTCTATTTTAGAGAATAGTGAGTTGTCTTTGGCTGGTTTGTTTGGCTTAGCTACAGGTTGGCCTATGCAGGGGTCATTCAGTGTTTCAGTCTGTTCAACTACATTTAGCCCTGCTCTGAGAGCTGACTTATTTGCCTTTGTCTTTACAGCTCTTTCACTTTCATTGTACTGTGTGGTTTGCATTTTCTGCAACAGGAGCTCATCACTGCTGTTTTCATCCTGTAGGTACATCCTCATTTCTGCTCTGACATTGTCATTTAACAGTCCAGTCATAATTGACTGAAAGCATTGACTTTGAACTAGCTCTTTGTTGTACTTCAGGCTAGACTGAGTACGCTCTGATGCAAAGAGGATTTTCTGACACAAATCCAGTACTCTAATCAGAAACTCAAGGGGTGTCATTTGTTCCCTGTGTTGCTTTGGTCAGTTGTTGATACAACAAACTACTGAAACTCAAGGTGTCTTTTGACGATGACTCACACACGTGACCATTTATCCTGAAATCTTTCCTGAATCTAAGTGAAGAAGCATTGCAGCAGCTGTTGCTGATGGAGTCTCTCCCTCTGCACTGAGTCCCACTGTTCAGCGTTGTCCTCGGGGCCACCTGGTGCTCCAGCGATGCCTCCGACGCTGACGGTACAAGGTCCTCTCCTGGCGCCTGGTCCTGTCCCACTGCTGTGGGCTGCTCCGGGTGTGTAATCACCGCCGTCGCGTCCATCGATGAAGACAGGGCTGCCACTCCCGCGCCGACAGCCGATGACCGTGTCTCTATGAGCGAGTCTAGCACATCGTTTAACTCCAAAAGCACAGACATGCCTTCATTTTAAGATAAGATAAGATAAGATAAGATAAGCCTTTATTAGTCCCACAACGGGGAAATTCCAGGATTGCAACAGCACAGGGATAGCAACACTCAGAGCAACAATCAGAAGGCAAGAAAAAACAAGCAAGCAAGAGCAGCTAATATACATATGTACATATTACTATAAAATATATATATACACACACACACACACACACAGACACACAGTGCAGAGCATTGTAGCTGGATGGAATAAATATATGAATATATGAACACAGTGCAGAGCATTGTAGCTAGATGGAATAAATATGTAAATATATAAACACCCACAGTACGGAGCATTGCAGCTAGGTGGAATAAATATGCAAGTATATAAACACACACAGTGCGGAGCAATGTAGCTAGATGGAATAATATGTAGATATATAAAAACACAGTGCGGAGCATTGTAGCTAGATGGAATAAATATATAGATATATAAATATAAACACACACAGTGCGGAGCATTGTAGCTAGATGGAATAAATATGTAAATATATAAACACACACAGTGCAGAGCATTGTTGCTAGGTGGGATGAAACAGCATAACCGTCTATTTAGTTATCCTACATGGTATGATTATGTGCCCATACATATTCTCACCCTCCATAGCGACCGGTATGTTCCTAGTTGTATGCCGGAGAGGACCATTGTGTAAGTCTATTGCATCTTTTGCATTCAAAAAAAAAAAAAAAAAAAAATTTGCACAAGCTCATCTCATTCACAAAACTGAATAATAAGCTTAACAAGAGCTCTGAGAGTTTTGCTTGAAATATTATCATGGTCCTTTCCGGTAATATTACACGGTTCACATATTCTAAGCAGTTCTTTCACAGAAAGGTCACATAATTTCTGTTCCAGCTTCAACAAAAAATCTTCGCGATGATCAGACATGCTTGCAACATTAGCCTTTTCACTGGATTTGACTGAAAAAACAATGTGGTTTGTGTTGCACTAGCTAGACTCACGCTGTATCTCAGCGTTAGCTTCTCGCTCTGACACACTTCTTTACCGTCTCCGTTGTCTTTTTTTTTTCAGTCTCTCTCCGTGAGGTAATCCAGAAATATCGATCTCAGTGGAACCTCCAAAATGTTACACCACTCCAGGACAACTTGGTGTAGAAAAACGAGTTCTTTATTTACCTCAAAAAGGTTAATGCAGCACACATACAGAGCACGCTTTTGTATCTTCTTCAGTAGCTCAAACACAGAGAGCCTCAACAAAAAAAAATACTTGACCCATGACCTCAGTTCAAGGCAAAGGAACAATCTGTAGCACTACTGCCACCTATTGGTGCAGATGTATAACTACATTACAAAATAGACACTAGGAAAACAGAATCCTTAATAAATTCAGGCAATGTTTTCACTTATTTAGCACAACACTAACTCAAGTGCTACAATCACTAACCACCACATCAGACGAGACACTGCCCAGCCGGACAAACTGTGGCCTGCCTGTCAGGTAGTCAGTAACCCAGGAGATCACAGAGCTGTTGACCCCCATCACCCGCAGATTCTCACCCAGCAGCAATGGCTGGATGGTGTTAAAGGCACTGGAGAAATCAAAGAATGTGACTTTCACAGTGTCTCCTCCGCCATCCAGGTGCAAATGGGCTCGTTGCAGCAGGTAGATGACAGCGTCTTCAACTCCTAAATGAGGCTGATATACAATTACCCACACTGAATTCCCAAGGAGGTTGGAATGTGAAACCAGTAAAACTAGTGCCATATCTAAGCATTTTGAGTACTAAAAATGTATGTTTTACAACATAAGTGGCAGGATTTTTCAATTATTTATTGACCTAATTGGCTCAAAACAGGTATTTGGTCCAGTTCATTTTCCAATAACAATCAATACTTGCTCCCTTCTTAAAGATATACTACACTGTCACAAAAAATACGACATCCACTAGCCTCTGTCATCATTTTAGTTCTGGTTTTAGTAACACTGTCCACCACACGAGGGTAGCAAAGATCTTTCATTGTGTTTGCAGTTCTTCCTCGTTTCTTGATATTTATTGTGGCAGTGCAAATGGCCTGTTTTACAATAACATGAGACAACTACACAATATATATCTAATTCCCTTTAGCAAAGACATTTTATACAATTATTTGTTGCATCTCGACTCAGTCTATGGATTTTGTAACTGGCAATTCCTGAAAATGTTGTGAAGATACCTCAACAATCAGTGAAGTTACAACAAATAATGTATTTAAAAGAAAAACATGCTTAATTACAGCTGATTTTTGTGACACATATTTTTGTGGAATTTGTAATTTTTATTCTGCAGACTCAAGATGAATGTCTGCATACATTTTAATTGTGTTATTCTTAGCTCTGCATAATTGTGAATCTGATAAAATCACTGGAAATTGATGTAGATGCAGGTTCCACCATAAAATCAATAAACTAAGAAACAGCACTGTAATTTTTCTGTGTCCCATATGCACGCATTGCATTAATTTGAATAATTTTACACAAATGAGATCAAAGTATGATAAACCAACATTTTCCAACATTTTTATGTCTTGGTAAATAAATTTATTCAGGTCAAGTGCAGATGTAAGTGTTTATATCTGCTAAATCAGAGGTGCATGCAAACTTGTCGTTTCATGTCCAATTATGGTATGTAAGTAAGGCTTCATGTGTGATGTTATAACTCTGTTACCAGGATCCTGAGGGCAGTGACTCTTTAGGGACTCTGTGTCAGTCAGCTTTCCAGTGGGTCTGGCATTAGTTTTTCACCTGGTATGCTACATGGGTTTTATTGTCCTGTTATGGCGCATGTTTAGGGCGCATAGATGGTATTCATATTCCCCACATATACCTAGTAGGCATGACGGTGCATATTCTGGAAGCTTCACGTCTTAATGGCCAAAGAGGACCTGACCCTGCAGAGACCTATGGGAGGTGTGAAGTAGGGAAGTTGGAGAGAATGTCCCAGCAGGAGCCCTGGAGGCTAGAAGGATGAGAGAGACAATGGAGACGCCAAGGAGCCTCGGGGGCTGTATGTTTACTAAAGGACTGTGGGTTGGGGGGGTGTTATTTGATGTTGGGGGTTTGTGTCTTTGGAGAGTATAAGAACTGTGAAGGACGATTGTTCTGCCTCTTTCTGAGATTCTGTGCTTGATAGAGGATGTAGCCTCTCAATAAACCAATCCTGAGAAATAAACTCAGTCTCGTCTGTGAAAGGCATCCTCTACACTGTCCCATATGTAATGTCCTGTAAGTAATGCATAAAGCTACTGTAGGTCTTGTTGTTGACAGTCATTTGGCCAAATTTCAGAGGATGCTCATTTTATGAATGTCCCATTTTATAATTTATCACATATTACACTAAAATTCTGAAAATTCAAGGTGTTTTCAATAAACACAAGGCCTAGCGTGTACTTGAAACAGGACTACACATAAGCATGCACAAAATGTTATGGAATCAGTTTCTTTAACTGAACAAACCTTGCAAAAGAAGAAGTATCATACAGATTTTAACCATATTTAGAGTAAAATATTTAAGGTCAAAGTTATTACTTGGTGCAAACTGTTCAACTTTATACTTATAGGTACATCTCAAAAAATTAAAATATAAAAAAGTTCAATATTTTTGGTCACTCATTTCAGAAAGTGAAACTCATATATTATATAGATTCATTACACAGACAGTAATATATTTCAAGTGTTTATTTATTTTCATTTTGATGATTATGGCTTACAGCCCATGAAAACCCCAAATTCAGTTTCTCAAAAAATTAGAATATTACATAAAATTAATTAAAAAAAATAGTTTTTTAATACAAATGTTGGTCGACTGAAAAGTATGTCCATGTACCACTCAATACTTTGTCTGGGCTCCTTTAGGATTAATTACTGTATCAGTGTGGCGTGGCATGGAGGTGATCAGCCTGTGGCACTGCTGAGGTGTTATGAAGGTCCAGGTTACTCTGATAGTGGCCTTCAGCTCATCTGCATTGTTGGGTCTGGTGTCTCTCATCTTCCTCTTGACAGTCCTCCATAGATTCTCTATGGGGTTTAGGTCAGGAGAGTTTGCTGGCCAATCAAACACAGTGATGCCATGGTCATTAAACCAGGTTTTGATACTTATGGCTGTGTGTGTGTGTGTGTGTGTGTGTGTGTGTGTGTGTGTGTGTGTGTGTGTGTGTGTGTGTGTGTGTGTGGCGGTGCCAAGTCCTACTGGAAAATGAAATCAGCATCTCCATAAAGCTTGTCAGCAGAGGGAAGCATGAAGTGCTCTAAAATTTCCTGGTAGACGACTGTGCTGACTTTGGTCTTGATAAAACACAGTGGACCAACACCAGCAGATGACATGGTTCCTCAAATCATCACTGACTGTGGAAACTTCACACTAAACCTCAAGCAACTTAGATTCTGTGCCTCTCCACTCTTTCTCCAGACTCTGGGACTTTGATTTCCAAATGAAATGCAAGATTTACTTTTATCTGAACAGAGGTCATCTGCTGGTGTTTGTCCACTGTGTTTTATCAAGACCAAAGTCGGCACAGTCGTCTACCAGGAAACTTTAGAGCACTTCAAGCTTTCCTCTGCTGACAACCTTTATGGAGATGCTGATTTCATTTTCCAGTAGGACTTGGCACCCCCCCCCCCCCCATCCTGCCAAAAGTATCAGAACCTGGTTTAATGACCATGGCATCACTGTGTTTGACTGGCCAGCAAACTCTCCTGACCTAAACCCCATAGAGAATCTATGGAGGATTGTCAAGAGGAAGATGAGAGACACCAGACCCAACAATGCAGACGAGCTGAAGGTCACTATCAAAGCAACCTGGCCCTTCATAACACCTCAGCAGTGCCACAGGCTGATCACCTCCATGCCACGCCACATTGATACAGTAATTAATCCAAAAGGAGCCCCGACCAAGTATTGAGTGGTACATGGACATACTTTTCAGTCGGTCCACATTTGTATTAAAAAAACTATTTTTTTAAATTAATTTTATGTAATATTCTAATTTTTTGAGAAACTGAATTTGGGGTTTTCATGGGCTGTAAAGCCATAATCATCAAAATTAAAACAAATAAACACATGAACTATATCACTCTCTGTGTAATGAATCTATATAATATATGGGTTTCACTTTCTGAAATGAGTCACAAAAATATTAAACTTTTTCATGGTATTCTAATTTTTTGAGATGCACCTGTACTTCAGACACTGCTGATGGGACACACAGAAGGACACTTACCTTATTCTGTGACAGCCATGGCAACCATGTCAAAGTGGTTTCAATGAATTCATGAAGAAACTATACCTAAATTTTTGCACTCCTGTGTCTATTTTTAATGCTTATACTTGAGCTCACTTATCCTACTTTGGTAGAAGGAATCTGTTGTGTGTGTGTGTGTGTGTGTGTGGCCCTTGGGGCTTGCCGTACCCGCCTGCGAGGTGACGTCAGGCAGGCTGCGGCCGTGTTGTGTATAGTTCTGTATGTGCTCAATAAAGTTCAGTTCGTTGCTTGGCATAAGACGACTCTGGTCTCCCGTTATTCAGACATAACATTTTGGCGATGAGGAGAAACCATGGAGGCGTATGGGCTACCTCCACCTCTACCACTGTTTCTACAGTATCGGGGAGAGCCAGCGATCCTGTGGCCGAACTGGGTGGCCATGTTTGAGGGATACATCGCGGCGCTGGGCCTGGGTGGACTTGATGGAGGTCGAAGACAGGCACTCCTGGTCCACCATCTCAGTGTAGAGGGTTGGAAAATTCTCTGCATGTTGGGAGATACGGAGTCTTATGCGGGTGCTGTCGGGCGGCTGGCCGAATATTTTGCCGAACATACAAGAAATACGGAGCTGTGGGTGGTGAAGCTATTAGCGCCAAAAGAAGCTATGCTAGTGTGACAGAGATCATCCTGCGCAGTTCGCCCCACACGGGACACGAACCCGCGACCTCTCAGTCAACTACACAGTTCGAGCATGGGAGACACAGCACGATCGCGCTGAGCTAAAGGTCCGACCGATAGCTCAGCGCTACCGATACTGTATGAGGCTTTGGGAGGGAGGTTTACTAACGTTCTACGCCGAACAGTACTAGTTGGCATCCGTTACACTAGCTAGCTCGGGGAAGCTAATGGCTCAGTCAGTGGCAATGGCAAAGTTAGCCACGAAGCTAGGTGCGTGCCAAAAACGAGCTACAAGCTACTGGCTAGATATCAAGGTGGGACCGGAGCCACGAGTGGGGGAGCCCCCGGTCACTGAAGATGGTAAGCCAGTCAAGGAGCTCAGCACGGGGCGTGACCGTAATGCTGGTGGTGAAGACAGTGCGATGAGCGGAGACAGCATGGAGGGAGAGCAATGACCAGACTCGGCTCAGTTTTCCCAGAGGCCAGAGTCGGGGCAGTAGAAGGAGGGGTGCGAGCATGCTGAGAGCCCCGGGAAACAGCAGCGACAGCCGGGCGCAGAGGCAGTGCAGCAGAGCGCCTTGGACGAGGGTGCTGGGCGTAACAGCGAGGCGCCTGGGTCGATGAGCGACACCGACGAGCAAGCTACAGTTTTCCCCGGAGCTTGGCCACAGGGGGCTGGAGAGTCTGGGACTGCAACGGCGACAGCTGCAGTGGTTTTGAAGACGATCGGAGGCGGACCGACAGGCACGGTGAAACTGCCAGGCAGCAGGACTGCAATCTGAGCGGGACCCCCATGAGAGCTATGGACTGGGTTTGGGTTCGTAGGGAGGGGTGCCAACTGTGAAGGCGGGTGAGACGAGGTGCAGCTGGTTTCCAGCGGTCGTACGGCTCGAGGAGGCACACCAGTGGGCTGTGGTGTGTCTGGGAGGAGGTGCTGGATGGCGGGTCCGGACCAGAGCAGCAGTCAATGGTGAGGAGAAGAGATGCTCTCGCCGGTGAAGTCAACTTCAACCTCGGGGGCAGGCTGCTTCCAGGGGCGTGCATACCGAGGGGCTGCCCTGGGCCTCCAAGCTGGTTTTACCTTTTGCTGCCCGTGGACAGTGGTGTAATGTGAGAAAAAAGGAGAACTGTAGATAGGAAAGAAATATATCATTAGTTCTAATGTTCATACTATGTGCATGTGATGTTAAATAGTAATAATAACAATAATTGTATATATGTTTGCATGTGTTTTGAAAAAAGAGTTGTGATGTGCATATGAATGTTTGTTTGGGGATTATTTTATGTACTGTTAATTAGGAGACACGGCGATATTTTGGTTTATAAATGAACTGGGTTTTTTTTAGTTAGTATTGGCGGCAGAATAATCCGCCTGGCCTTGTGGGGGTGGGATGGCAGTCCACCCATCCCCCCTAGTTTTTAGTTGTTTTGTGTGACTGTGATAGGCCCTTTTAGCAATTTCAGTTTAGTTTTCTTAGTGTGTGATTCGGGTTCTAAATTGGGGAGGGTCTTGATTGTATATGCTTTGGACTTTTCTAAAGAGGGGGATGTTGTGTGTGTGTGTGTGTGTGTGTGTGTGTGTGTGTGTGTGTGTGTGTGTGTGTGTGTGTGTGTGTGTGTGTGTCCCCTGGGGCTTGTTGTACCTGCCTGCGGGGTGACGTCAGGCAGACTGCGGCCATGGTGTATATAGTTCTGTGTGTGCTCGATAAAGTTCAGTTTGCTGCTTGGCATAAGACAACTCTGGTCTCCTGTTATTCAGACATAACAGAATCACCAATACAGTGGTGTGAAAAAGTGTATGCCCCCTTCCTAATTTTTCATTTTTTTGTATGTTTCTCACATGTAAATGTTTCAGATCATCACACAAATTTAAATATCAGGCAAAGATAACACAAGTAAACACAAAATGCAGTTTTTAAATGAAGGTGTTTATTATTAAGGGAAAAAAATTCCAAACCTACATGGCCCTGTGTGAAAAAGTGATTGCCCCCTAAACCTAATAACTGGTTGGGCCACCCTTAGCAGCAACAACTGCAATCAAGCATTTGCCATAGCTGGCAATGAGTCTTTTACAGCGCTGTGGAGGAATTATGGCCCACTCATCTTTGCAGAATTGTTGTAATTCAGCCACATTGGAGGTTTTCAAGCATGAACCGCCTTTTGAAGGTCATGCCACAGCATCTCAATCAGATTCAGGTCAGGACTTTGACTAGGCCACTCCAAAGTCTTCATTTTGTTTTTCTTAAGCCATTCAGAGGTGGACTTGCTGGTGTGTTTTGGATCATTGTCCTGCTGCAGAACCCAAGTGCACTTCAGCTTGTGGTCATGAACAGATGGCCGGACATTCTCCTTCAGGATTTTTTGGTAGACAGCAAAATTCATGGTTCCATTTACCAAAGCAAATCTTCCAGGTGCTGAAGCAGCGAAACAGCCCCAGATCATCACACTACCACCACCATATTTTACTGTTGGTATGATGTTCCTTTTCTGAAATCCAGTTACTTTTACACTGGATATAATGGGGCAGACACCTTCCAAAAAGTTCAACTTTTGTCTCGTCAGTCCACAGAGTATTTTCCCAAAAGACTTGAGGATCATCAAGATGTTATCTGGCAAAACTGAGATGAAAAGATAAGATAAGATAAGATAAGATAAGATAAACTTTATTGTCCCTCAAGGGGAAATTTGTCTAGGGCTTGTCACCAGTGCTGCAACCACACAATCCACACATACACAATGGATGTAGTACATAATAAATGAAATAAAACCCAATAATAATACAAGTACATACATACATAAATATATAACAGCAGTCATTAAGAACAGGAGTTATAAGTGTCCCTGACCTATTTATCTGAGTTTAAAAGTTTTACTGACATCGGGATAAATGAGTTCTTGCATCTATTGAACCTGCACTTGGGGACTCTGTATCTCCTCCCTGAGGGCAGCCGCACATATTCATTGTTTAGTACATGGCTCATGTCACATGAAGGCTCATGAGCCTTTATGTTCTTTTTGCTCAGCAGTGGTTTTCGTCTTGGAACTCTGCCATACAGGCCATTTTTTCCCAGTCTCCTTCTTATGGTGGAGTCATGAACACTGACTTTAACTGAGGCAAGTGAAGCCTGCAGTTCTTTGGATGTTGTTGTGGGGTCTTTTGTGACCTCTTGGATGAGTTGTCACTGTGCTCTTGGGGTAATTTTGGTCAGCCAGCCACTCCTGGGAAGGTTCCCCACTGCTCCATGTTTTCGCCATCTGTGGATAATGGCTCTCACTGTGGTTCGCTGGAGTCCCAAAGTTTTAGAAATGGCTTTATAACCTTTTTCAGACTGATAGATCTCACTTACTTTGTTTCTCATTTGTTCTTGAATTTCTTTGGATAGCAGCATGATGTCTAGCTTTTGAGGATCTTTTGGTCTACTTCACTTTGTCAGGCAGGTTCTATTTAAGTGATTTCTTGATTGAGAACAGATGTAGCAGTAATCAGGCCTGGGTGTGGCTAGAGAAATTGAACTCAGTTTTCCAAAGATGTGATAAACCACAGTCAACCCCTTGCGCTCCGGTCAATTTCCCTAAAAATGCCAAAAAAAAAAAATGTGCCCAAAGTTAATCGAAAGCTGTTCTTCAACCCTTTGCAGCATCTTCATGGGGTTGGTCTCATTTAAAAGAAAACACTTTGAATTTTTTGGCAAAACAGTCATAATCTCTCTAAGTGCTCCGGCCACTGAGTTACAGTCATCTAAACATACTGAACTTAAAGAAAATAAATTTGGCCTGGGTGTTTTTTTGGATACAAATGCTTGTAAATAACACACAGCTTCAGATCCGGGCTGGAAAATGCAACAGAAATGTAGAACCAAGTGTTATCCAGCTGAGGTCAAAGTTTTGTAACAATACCACAAAAAATGAATATATTACACAGCTTTTTCCTCAGGTAGTTCCCAGGCATTTTGGAACTGTGCCAAACTGTGCGCCCTCGTGCGCTCTGGGACGCAGAGACTTACCCGCCCGCGGTACAACGGAGTGCAAGAGGTTAATTTGTGTTTTAACATGGGGGGGGGGGAATCACTTTTTCACACAGGGCCATGTAGGTTTGGATTTTTTTTACCCCTTAATAATAAACACCTTCATTTGAAAACTGCATTTTGTGTTTATTTGTGTTATCTTTGTCTAATATTTAAATTTCTTTGATGATCTGAAACATCTAAGTGTGACAAACATACAAAAAAATGAGGAATCAGGAAAGGGGCAAACACTTTTTCACACCACTGTATTTACCAATGATCATATTCAATCAGTGTTTGTCAAAGTTATTTCAAGCTAAATTAGTACTTGAATTATGAGGTGCAACTATATACTGTAGCTTTTTTTTTGTTCTTTGGCTGCTCCCTTTCGAGGTCGCTGCAGTGTATCATCACCTTATGATACGATGATTTGCATGTCGATTTGGTAAGGAATTTAATGCTGGATGCCCTTCCTGACGCAACTGTTATGTCTGGAAACTGGAGAGACTCACAGAGAGTGGTGTTGACTTGGAACGCAAACTTTATTACATGAAGCTCTAACTTACATTACTGGTATGTTGTCTAATATTGAGCCAGCTGGGAAAGGCCGTGAGATGGCCGACTCTCTCCTTCAGACGGTTCGGAGTGATGACGTTACCGTATGGCTGCATCATCACACCGATGCTGGTTAACCCCTTGTAGTATCCCAATACCACATTCACTCCCCAATTGGAAAAAACAGAACAGCATGCATAATTCCAATCAACCCTCCCCATTTTGGTACATAATGAAACATGGAACTAGCTAGGGCTAGCGGCTGGACCCACTGCGTAGCCCAGCGTGGCTGAGTGGGTTATTCTGCCACTCTCAGCTGGCAGCTGTGCCCCTAGCTAAACAGTCCTTTCTTTTTCTGTTTCTTTCATGGGGAAGACAGTTCTGTTGGAGTAGCCTTGTAGCAAGCCTGTGGTGGACGCACCCCTGGAGGTGCTGAGTGCAGCAGTCCCGGGTGTCATCCCTCTGGAGCCACTGCACGCTCGTCAACAATGTCCCAGCCTGGATCACACACCAGCTGGGTCAGCTCCTACACTGCGTCTTGATCCGCGGCAGCTGCTCTCACCTTCCGCAGATGGCTGGCCTGCCATCTCAATCCATCCGCCATCTGAACGGTGGCTGGTCTCAGCTGTGCTGCGATCTTCATACATGCTGGTGGTGATGTTTAGGCCGACTGTGAGCCCGGTCACTTGGTTCTGGGGATCCAAACCCAGTTCATCACTGTGAGTGGCACTCTGTTCGGCTGCGTTCGGCATTGTGTTTATGATGTCACGACTATCATGTATGTTGTGGGGCATCCACCAGGCTGTGATGGTTCTGCTACATCCTGTTGGGTCACGGACTCTTTATCCAGCATCTCAGTGGTAGCTCCTGGAGGCTGATGCCGGTCATGGATTCAGAAGACATCCAGTGGTTCTATTGCGTTCTGTATGATCACGGACTCTTCATCCAGCGGTTTGGCGATGGCTCTTACGGGATGGTGCTGTACATGGATTCGGAAGCAGTCCAGTTCCTTCTGTCTTTCACCTGGTGCTGTTTGAGTTTGGGATGATGCGTCATTGTTGTTGGTAACGGGATGTGCGCCAGGCCG
Organism: Pholidichthys leucotaenia; assembly: GCA_020510985.1. Classification (NCBI taxonomy): domain Eukaryota; kingdom Metazoa; phylum Chordata; class Actinopteri; order Cichliformes; family Pholidichthyidae; genus Pholidichthys; species Pholidichthys leucotaenia. The sequence continues at coordinate 21,431,502 of CM035842.1, read as the reverse complement.
TCTTCGGTCACCAGGGTGCCCTTTCTCCATGAATTCCCTCTCCAGCAGCTCCACGGCAGCTGTCTGAAACTCATGCCTGGCAAGGATCGGAGGCGAGTCCAGTCACTGTGCCCTCTCTGGGCAGTGTTCCTCCTGTGCACACGGAGCACTGTACTGTTGTTGTCATCATTCCTGATAGACATGGGCTCCCTCTTCTGCAGCTCTGCAGTGGCTCCTGGAGGCTCATGCCGGACGAGGAACTGATGCGAGTCCGGTCGCTGCTTTCCCTACATGTCGTGTTCGTTCTCTGTGTTGTGGTCACTCTCCGTGCTGTGTTCTGCTTTTGCACTGTGTTCACTCTCTGTGCTGTGCTCTTCAGCTAGTTTGTCACGGATTAGCTCCGTGGTGCACTGCTTCCCTGTGGTGTCTAACTCGAGTCCGAATACAAGTCCGTTGGTCCCAACATGGAGAAAATACGTTTGCCTTCTACACCCAAACCAGGAACCAGTAAAAATTGTTTCTGTACCTCATCTAACTTGTCCAGGCCAATCGCTAATATGTAGGTTTCGAAAGCCTTGAGCCGGACCAGGCAAGGAACAGGTGGTTCGCCAGGGTTTTCCAGAAACGACTGTGGTGGCCTCAAGCATGCTACCATGGTTTAACTCTCATTGCCAAATGTTATGGCCAGAAACCCAGAGAGACTCACAGAGAGTGGTGCTGCTTTGGAACATGAACTTTATTACATGAAGTTATATATACGACACAGGTATGTTGTCTCCTATTGAGCCAGCCGGGAAAGAGGCCGTAAGATGGTGACTCTCCCCTTATATACAGTTCGGCATTATGACATCACCATACGGCTGCATCATCACGCCGACGCCAGTTAACCCCTTGTAGTATCCCTATACTACAGCAAGGTTCTAATGAAGCCTCAAAATGAATGCATCTGGTTGCCAGTTGCTTTTAGATTTCATTTTAAGATTTTAATTTTGACTTTTAGAGCTCTTAATGGCCAAGCCCCTTCATACATCTCAGCCCTCTTGGCTCCTTATGCCACGACACGATCACTAAGATCCTCAGACCAGAGACTCCTGGTGGTCCCTTGGATCAAATTCAGAACCCGTGGAGATCAATCTTTTCAGGCCGCTGCACCACGGCTTTAGAACGCACTTCCCCTGTCCTTGTGCTGCCTTGAGTCTGTTAACTCCTTCAAGAAGGAGTTAAAAACTCATTTGTTTAGACAGGCTCTTAGCTCTCATTGAATAGCTTTTATTTCTATACTGTTTTCTCTTTTTATTCCTATTAATATGAATATTTTATCTTATTTCTATTGATTTTAATTTCTGTGTATTTGTAAATTTTAATTTGCTGCAAAGCACTTTGTGATCTATATCTGTGAAAAGTGCTGTACAAATAAACTTTGCTTGCTTGCTTGTATCTGACTCTATATCTGATGACGTTTATAAAAAGATAGCAAAGACATTGTAAATAAAAGTGGAGATACCCACTGGCCACTAGCTAACTAGCTTGCTAGTAGGCTACTTTTTTTACGTAGTGATACTAGTCAACCTGTCAACTTATAAATTACATTTGTGGAACTATAGTATAAAAGCAGTATTGCATTCAAGGTCATGTGGTATCATGAATATAGCACCATGGTGATTAGGGTTGCAAACTGTCCCAGTTTAGCCGGGACATTCCGTTTGTTGGGCTAAATATGTTTGTCCTGAGTGGGACGTGCATTGTCCCATTAATTTAAGGCCACTTGAATGAATGGGCTAGGCTGGGCTGAAGCCCAGGGGCTTACGAAGGTCAGGGCCTATCATGAGCCAATGAAAAGATCACATTGTTGTTAATTGGTCAAATTCTATGTCCATCACTTGATATTCATGTGTGGCTGCTGATTGGTCTAATTTACAAGGGCCCCACATGGGTACCAGTAACAATAGCCTATCAGAGGAATTGTTTTGACATGTGACTATGCAAGCGTCAGTGAGAGGTAAGAAATAATTAGTTCGATCAAAATGTCCAGAAAAAAGTTTGAAAGTGGCGCTCATAAAAACATAACCTCCTTGGCGGAGGTAATGATTGAGAGGAAAAGAGCTTAGGGAAAACGAATTGCTCAAAAAAATCCCAAAGTGTAAAGGATTTTTCTAAGCTGGAGCACTGAGTGGAGGAGGCTGCTAATTACTGCTGAGGAAACAGGTGGGCTGTTAAAGCCCTCACCTGGAGGAGAAGGGAAAAGAAAGGCCATGATTGCTTATGTCAGACAGCTGTGCGTGGGACAGTGGACTTCAAACTTAGTAAAAAGACTGGATCAAGCATGCATCAGCGCGTCGTGCGCACTGCTGAGAAGGTGATCGGCTGCAAGCTCCCATCTCTCCAGGATCTGTACATCTCCAGGACCCGGAGGCGTGCTGGCCGGATCATAGCCGATCCCTCACACCCTGGTCACGTACTGTTTGCCCCCCTCCCCTCTGGTAGAAGACTTCGGTCCATCCAGACTAAAACCTCCCGTCACATGAACAGCTTCTTCCCCTCTGCCATTAGACTGCTGAACACTAAGTGACTCTCGTGCACCATGTACAGCAGCTCAACCAGACTCATGTCAATCATCACTGTTTTCTTCCTGCATTACCGACTGCACTATATAGTTCTCCACAGTATCTGCTGCTGGCTAATATATATTTTAACTGTTGACCAGTATCACTTAATCTTATCCTACACTTTATTACATGTATAGTTTATTTCTCTTATCTTATCATGTTTAATGTTGCAGCATTGTACCGAGACAAATTCCTAGTTTGTGTACTACATGAACAATGGCAATAAACCTGATTCTGATTCTGATTCTGATTCTGATTCATCCATAGAGTATGACGATATTTGTGAGCTGGACTTAAAAGACATAATGAAGGATTTTTCTTTAAAGGCCAGAAGAAAGCACATCTAAAAAGGTAAGATATGCTATTTGCAGTGATTCCAGCCACCCGTGCAGGTTTTCCATTGCTGCTGTTGTGCTTGTTTGAATCAGGAATACTTCACTGATGTACAGTAATTTTCTTCCGAAGGCAGTAACTGTCACATTGTAAAAAAAAAGGAAATCTCAATAAGATAAAATATCCTAAATCAAGGCTTTATGCTTGATTTTCTCTCACAAGATAATTTTGACAAGACTTTCTTTTTTTGGTTGTGCAGTTTTCTGTAAGATTTTATCTGCTTTATGAAAGTTTTTACTTGTTTAAGCAATTTAATCTTACTTTGTTGGCAGATATTTTTTTCTAATTTTAACTAGAATTATCTATTGCATGAATTTTTTTAAGTAAAATTATCTGCCAGCAGAACAAGAAAATTTGACTTATCAAACTGCATATAACAAGTTAAAACTATTGGAAAATGTGTAAAATTTCCTTACACATAAACTGCACAGCAAGAATAAATATCTTGTCAGACAAAAAGGCAAGCATGATCAACCTTCATTTATTTCATTTTACTTATATTTGACTTTTTGCGGTGAAGTTGTGTTTTAGATAGATGTACTTAGGTTCAGATTCAGGTTACTTTATTTGTACCCGTAGGTAGATTTGTTTTGCAGTCAGGTGACATCCATATTTACAAGCCACAATTACATTCAACACAAACACAAACACAGGCACACATGAAGCTGACTATAAACATGATAAAAGTACTCAAGGCTCCATCAATCAGAACATAAGACAAAGAGATAAGAGAAAAAACAAAGAGAGAAGAGAGAAGGGTCATATTAAAAAGTTAAAGACTAGTCAAAGAGGTTAAAAACTCAAAAGTCTAAAACCCAATAAAAGATTTAGAACCCAAATAAAAAACCTACAAAAATAAGAAATATAAAATGAAATTAATAAATAGGTAACTAAATTATGTGCAATATATTGTTACATCTTGTTCAACTCTTTGACAGCAGCAGGGACAAAGCTGTTTTTGTAGCGCTGGGTTTTACTTTTTGGGACAGCAAACCTCCGTCTGGAGGGAAGAAGCTGAAAGTTGCAGTGCAAAGGGTGGGAGTCATCATTTAATGGAGGTAGCAATCCTCTGTACCTGTCTGGTGTACAGGGATGTCAGGCTCAGCTGTGACTCACCAAGCAAACGACTGGACCATCTAACTACCTGATCCAAGGATTTCTTCTGTTTCAGTTTTATCTGACCAAACCATGACACTAAAGAAAAGGATAAAACAGATTCAATAAAACCCGATAAAACATTGTCATTATGGTTCGGTCAATTTGGAAGTGTGCAGGTTTCCTTAAACAATGCAAATGTTGCTGACCCTTTTTGCACACCCTTTCACAGTTCTCTTCAAAGTTTAAATTACTATCAATAATCGTCCCAAGATATTTGTAGGATTGTACACATTCAGTGGTCTGGCCTTTTTAGTACAGTGACTTCGTGCCTGGGAGTTTTCCTCCTAAAGTCAATAATCATATCTTTAGTTTTTGTCGTATTCAGCTGCAGGTAGGAATCCTCACACCAGTGAACAAAATCATCAACTACTGGGCCATGGCCACTCTTACTATCCTGGAGGAGACTGACAACAACTGAATCATCAGCATACTTTATAATGTGTCTGTTGTCATGTCTGCTCCGACACATGTTTGTGTACAGGATGAAGAGTAGTGGTGACAACACACACCCCTGAGGAGAGCCAGTAGAAGAGCACTTTTGGTCAGACAATGTACCATTGACCCTTACTCTGTGTGTCCTGCTGGTTAAAAAATCCAGAATCCAACCCACCAGATTATTGCTCAAATCAAATTGTTGCAGGAGCCTTTCAACTAAAATATGAGGTTGGATTGTATTAAAGGCGGAAGAAAAGTCCACAAATAAAAGCCTGGCGTGTGTCCCATTAAAATCCAGATGTTTAAAAAGCATGTTAAACAGAGCGACAGTGGCATCCTCCACTCCTCTGTGAGGCCTATAGGCAAACTGCAGAGGATCCAATGCATGCTCAGTCTGCTTTAGGACCTCACATCTGACCAGTTTTTCAAAAATTTTCATTAAAATTGAAGTCAAAGCAACTGGTCTAAAATCATTTACCATTTTAGGACAGCTGGATTTTGGAACAGGGACAACCATGGCATCTTTCCAGATCTTAGGCACGTGTTGTGTCTGTAAGGACTTATTGAAAATGTAGTGAAATACAGGACTCAATTCATGTGCACAGGACTTTACCAAGCGCCCACATATATTATCAGGGCCCTGACTTTTGCTCACTTTTACAGCACAGAACGCCCTTTTAATATCCTGCACCTCAATATTAAAGTGCTGATTGCCTTTGAGTTTCTGTTTCAAATCTTGGGTTTCTGTGCTAAAAACAAAGGAATCAAAACGATCATAAAAACAATTAAGAGCATTAGCCAGCTCTGTGTCTGAATTAAAACCATCTAAAAACACATGATTACTGCACTCTGTGCTCTGAAGGCCTACAATAGTTTTCATACTGGCCCAGGCTGAACCAAGTTTCTTTGTTGCCATCTTGCTTTCCAACTCTGATTTATAATTCTGTTTTGCTCTAAAAATTTCGGCCTTCAGCTCTTTTGTGGCAACCTGCAGCTGAGAAACAACCCTCTGTTTAAAGACAAGTGCTTTCCTCTGTAAAGCAGGATTTAACTGATTTTGTAACCCATGGCTTGTTGTTGGGATATATTTTGACACGTTTACGTGGAATGATCATGTCTCTACAGAAAGCCATGTATGAGCATGTGACGTCCACCAATGAGTCCAAATCTTCTCCGCAGGCCAGTGTGAAAACCTCCCAGTCCATACAGTTAAAGCATTCCTGGAGGCAGTGCACTGAATCCTCTGTCCACACGTCTATGTCTCTGGTCTTCGCCTTGTCTCTTCTGAGAGCAGTTTTATATGTGGGCAGCAAATGTACACAGTTGTGATCTGAGGATCCTAAAGGAGGAAGGGGAAGTGATTTATAGGCCCTCTCTATGGAGCCGTAGCACAGGTCCAATGTCTTTTTTCGCCTGATTGGGCAGGAGACATACTGATAAAAGTTTTTAAGTGTCTTCTTTAAAGAAACATGGTTAAAATCCCCAAGGATAAAATTTGGACCCTCTGGGGAAATCGACTGCAACCGCTGTACCACATCAAAGATGGTGCTGGAGGCTGAGTCAGCATCCGCTCTCGGGTGAATGTACACAGTCATTATGAAAAGTTGGGGGAACTCACAGGGCAGATAAAAGGGGCGTAGTGACACGGACAGAAGCTCCACATCGGGTGTACAGATGTGCTCTCTGACTGTGACAGATGTACAGTACTGTTTATTAATATATAAACATACGCTGCCCCCCTGACGTTTCCCCGTTACCTCTTCCTGCTGATCCGAGCGAAGTGGGGCTCCAAAGCCGTCAATACTCAGGTCCGCATCCCGGTCATGCGCCATAAGCCACGTCTCTGTGTAAGCCATGACACAGCAGTCCTTGCATTCATGTGTAACTCATTACTCAAATAAGCATGAAGCTCATAACCATGTGGAGTAGTTTTCCCAACAGTACAGGTATTAACAATTTACTAGCACATGTTACTATCACTTCATGTACTCTGGAGTCTGTACACTTAGATAATAACCTTACTTGGACATATCAAATTGACCAAATGTCACTCAAACCAATTTTGTTATATACCATCTCAATAGTTTGTCGTATCAAATACTTAAGTCACAATAATAGTTTTAACCTTGTAAGTACCAATACATTTCACATCTCCAACAATATTAAACAGGTGATTCGTGTCACAGTTCAATAATAACCCACAGGCACATAAGCTGGGTAGTAAGGCATTTGTGGAGCTATCCAAGGTACTCCATATTGTCCATAGAATGGGGTTACTGCACTGGCATACAGTGGATTGGAATTAAGACCAGTTACTCTCCGAATTGGTTGACCAAGTGTATCATAAGTTAGTGTTTCTCTTGGGCATCTCCCTCTCTGAGACCTCCTCAGCACATTGTCTGACAGCTCTGTGTCCACACCACTGGGCTGGGCTGGAAAAGAAACAGTCTCTGTTGGTTCCGGAATGTCCATTTGAAACTCCTCAGCATCCACCCTGAGCTTGTGAGTGTCCATTATCTGTCCCTGAGTATCCTCAGCATGCTCTGACTGACTGGTTTGGTCTCTAGCTTTGGTATTTATTGTCGCCGTACTTTGTTACACATTTTGCTTGTTCGGGCTTAACTCTATTGGTTGGACATGGGGTGTGTTTTGAGCTTTGGGGATTTTCCCACTTTGGGACTTTGGTTTTGGAGCTATGGCTTGTCCCTCAGTCACAGCCCCCGCCAGTTTCCCTGCTTCTGACACCCCCTCTACTCTAGATCCCTTTGCCCAGTGAGAGTCACTGCCACATTTGAAGCAATGGCTACAGTCCTTGATCTCTTGTTGACACACAGCACATTGTCTTTTCTGTCTCTGAGTTGATCTTTTGTAGGATTTGGTTTGCTTGCCACCCTCATGTTTAATGTCATGTTGAACAGTCTGCACAAGTGAGGCTACCTGACCTGTAAGTTCTCTGATTGCAGCATTTACTTTCCTCTATTTTAGAGAATAGTGAGTTGTCTTTGGCTGGTTTGTTTGGCTTAGCTACAGGTTGGCCTATGCAGGGGTCATTCAGTGTTTCAGTCTGTTCAACTACATTTAGCCCTGCTCTGAGAGCTGACTTATTTGCCTTTGTCTTTAGAGCTCTTTCATTTTCATTGTACTGTGCGGTTTGCATTTTCTGTAACAGGAGCTCATCACTGCTGTTTTCATCCTGTAGGTACATCCTCATTTCTGCTCTGACATTGTCATTTAACCCCTTGCACTCTGGTCAATTTCCCTAAAAACGCCTAAAAATAACGTACCCAAAGTAAATCAAAAGCTGTTCTTCAACCCTTTGCAGCATCTTCATGGGGTTGGTCTCATTTAAAAGAAAACACTTTGAATTTTTTGGCAAAACAGTCATAATCTCTCTAAGTGCTCCTGCCACTGAGTAACAGTCATCTAAACATACTGAACTTGAAGAAAATAAAAGTTCGCCTGGGTGTTTTTTTAGATACAAATGCTTGCAAATAACACACAGCTTCAGATACTGGCTGGAAAATGCAACAGAAATGTAGAACCAAGTGTTATCCAGCTGAGGTCAAAATTTTGTAACAATACCACAAAGAATGAATATATTACACAGCTTTGTTCTCAGGTTGTTCCCAGGCGTTTTTGAACTGTGCCAAATTGTGCCAAATGGCACAGTTTGGAAAAACGTCTGTAATTTTTGAATGATTCAATGTAGAAGCTTCATCTTGGGCTCTAATGAAAGGTGACACTCAGGGCTATGTGTGTGTGTGTGTGGGAGGGGGGTTGTTTATTCATTCATGAATGAATGAATGAACAAACAATCCCCCCACACACAAAGAAGCATGCCACGTAAAAAATGTGTGGCTTTTTTTTACAAGAAAAAATAACCTACAGTGCAATAAAAATTATACTAAAATATCTGCAATGTAGAGGATAACAACCGCCCCCCCCCCCGCTACAGAGGAGCGTGGCACACGGTCCAGTCCGTGCACCGTGGTCCGTCATGTGGCGATGACGCACAGTTGTAATTTATCGATCGGTCAAAAGTCATTTTTATTCCTATTTTCAGTGATAAAGAATAATTTAGCTTATAACACTTACCTGTCCACAACAGCAGTGTCGCTGGCGAACATCTCTTCCTCATTGTCAGACGAACATGACGCTGGTCTGCTTGTTACGACTCGTGGTTCTGGTCACGCGACCCGGTCAAACCATAATTCCATTATTGTGGTTTTGCACTTCCATGATTGCGGTTTTGGCAAATGATTTTTCAAAACAAATAAGAACAGTAGTAATAAAAAGACTGGAGAACGCTACTGTTACACACAGCGGCTTACACAAAACAGATTTTACGCACGGGACGCACGCTTTCAATCGTCGAACTTCTCTGCTTCAATTGGCTCGCTGTAATCGCAGCCGTTGGTAGGCGGGTCCTTCTTGCTAGGTTTTCAGTCATTGGTTCTTCAAGGTTTCAGAAACCCAATTCAAGGCTCTTATTAGTCGAATGAGAGGTCAATCAAATCTAAACCAATCAAAGCACTCCTTTGGCTTTCTGTTCGCGGCTGTGTCTAGTGGAAGAACGGAAATGTAGCTTTTTTTTCAGTGCGCACTAGGACGCACTAGGACGCAGAGATGTGACCGCCCGCGGTATCCCGGAGTGCAAGAGGTTTTAACAGTCCGGTCATAATTGACTGAAAGCATTGACTTTGAACTAGCTCTTTGTTGTACTTCAGGCTAGACTGAGTACGCTCTGATGCAAAGAGGATTTTCTGACACAAATCCAGTACTCTAATCAGAAACTCAAGGGGTGTTTCATTTGTTCCCTGTGTTGCTTTGGTCAGTTGTTGATACAACACAGTTGCATCTGTTTCCCCATAATGGGCTCTTAGTATTTGTCTCAGGTTGGTCAATGTGAGATCTAATTTTCCTTCTAAATAGCTCCTTAACTTCAGTTCAGGGCTTATGGCACGGACTACAGCATCCACTATTTCAATTTCAGAGTAGCCTTCTTTTAAGCTACTTTCAATCTGATGCTCCAAGCTACTGAAACTCAAGGTGTCTTTTGATGATGACTCACCCACGTGACCATTTATCCTGAAATCTTTCCTGAATCTAACTGAAGAAGCATTGCAGCAGCTGTTGCTGATGAAGCCTCTCCCTCTGCGCTGAGTCCCGCTGTCCAGCGTTGTCCTCGGGGCCGTCTGATGCTCCAGCGATGCCTCCGACGCTGACGGTACAAGGTCCTCTCCTGGCGCCTGGTCCTGTCACACTGCTGCAGGCTGCTCTGGGTGCCTAATCACCGCCGTCGCTGCCGTGTCCATGGATAAAGACAGGGCCGCCGCTCCCCCGCCGACAGCTGATGACCATGTCTCTATGAGCGAGTCTAGCACATCGTTTAACTCCAAAGCACAGACATGCCTTCATCTTCACTTTGCACAAGCTCATCTCGATCACAAAACTGACTAATAAGCTTAACGAGAGCTCTGAGAGTTTTGCTTGAAATATCATCATCTTTTCCAGTAATATTACACAGTTCACATACTCTTAGCAGTTCTTGGACAAAAAGGCCACATAATTTCTTTTCCAGCTTCAACAAAAAATTTTCACGATGCTCAGACATGCTTGCAAAATTAGCCTTTTCACTGGATTTGACTGAAAAAAACAATGCGGTTTGTGTTGCACTAGCTAGACTCACGCTGTACCTTAGCGTTAGCCTCTCGCTCTGGCACACTTCTTTACCGTCTCCGTTGTCTTTTTTTTCAGTCTCTCTCCATGAGGTAATCCAGAAATATCGATTTCAGTGGAACCTCCAAAATGTTACACCACTCCAGGACAACTTGGTGTAGAAAAACGAGTTCTTTATTTACCTCAAAAAGGTTAATGCAGCACACATACAGAGCACGCTTTTGTGTCTTCTTCAGTAGTCCGAACAACAGAGAGCCTCAACAACAAAAACACTTGACCCATGACCTCAATTCAAGGCAAAGGAACAATCTGCAGCACTACCGCCATCTATTGGTGCAGATGTATAACTACATTACAAAATAGACACTAGGAAAACAGAATCATTAATAAATTCAGGTTCAGGTTCAGGTTCAGGCAATGTTTTTCACTTATTTAGCACAACACTAACTCAAGTGCTACAACTGGAGGGTTGTTTTATGTCTGGAAATTATGGAGACGGAGGTGGTGGTTGAACTGAACAGTGGTCTTTATTGAACACACAACTAATAGCTCGTGGCACATGCAGAATACAGCTAATAAGCTAACAAGCTAATGGTGCAGAGGTACAGGCTGTATAGTAGGCTAGAGGCGCAATGCCAAAGAGGCCATCTCCCGCCAACAGTCCCCTTACATAGGCATGGCGTGATGACATCACCCCTGCGTCCATCATCACATCCACACAGTGTGGTGTACACAGCACCTTAAAAAAAAAAAAAAAAAAAAAAAAAAACAGAACCTGGGCCACCAGGTAGACTGCCAGTAGACCCTGCATGGTTGAGTGGGCTATTCTGCCAGTGTAATCAACTGTGCTCTGTCTAAACATTGGAAAACAGAGTAACTGCTACAATTCAACTTCAGGGACCTCAGGCGAGCCCGAGGTGGGCATGCCTCAGGAGGCACTGGCTGCAGCAGACCTAGGTGCCATCTCGCTGGAGTCATGGCTCGCTCATCAGCAAAGTCCCAGCCTGCATCCCACACCAGCTTGGGTGGCTCCAGCATCACGCCTTGATCTGGGGCAACTGCCCTTACCTGTCACAGACGGCTGGCATGCCATCTTGAACCATTGGCCGCCTGGAAGGTGACTGGTCCCAGCTGCGCGGTGATTCTCATCTGTGATGACAGGACCGTCTGTGGGTTCAGGCGGTCGGACCTGAACCCAATCAAGTAGTGCAAGCAGTGACCGGTTCAGCTGCTCCCGGCGCTGCTGCTCACTCATCCCGGTTGCTGGTTGCTGTTATGGCGGCATGTCATTCATGCTGGTGGCAGGATGTGCCCTCAGTTGGTGTTGCTCTGCTGGGTCCTGCTGGGCAATGAACTCTCTATCCTGCAGTGCTGCGGTGGCTCCCTGAGGTTGATGCTGGGTAAGGATGCAAGATGGGTCCGGCTTCTGCCGCCTCTCTCCTGGTGCTGATTGTTGTCGCAGTGATGTGTCGCTGTCGCCAATGACAGGACACACTCTCTGTTGTTGTCATTCACCGGAGTCCCCTTTGGTCACGAACTCTCTCTCCTGCAGCTCCACAGCAGCTCCTTGAGACTTATGCCAGGTGAGGATCAGAGGTGGGTCTGGTTTGTGTCCTCTTTCCATGCTGTGTTCACTCTGTGGTGTCAAGCTTGGAGTAGCTGTACGCACGTCCGGTGAATTATGTTCTCTCTCTTGCGATAAGGCAGCAGCTTGCGAACGCTTGTGCTGCGTGAGGACCAGCTCCGGGTCCCGTGTGGCTGCGGACTGGGGCTCCTGTCGCTGCTCCAGTTCTACTGGGTTCTGCTCTGTGTGCAGTGCAAGGCAGGGAGTGGCTGCGCCCATGTCTGAGAGCAGTGGACTCGAGCCATTGTCGCCCAAAATGAATTTATTGCTGGGCTGGTGCGCTGTGGTGCCCTGCTGTCCCGCAGCATCTACCTCAGGACCCTCCCAAGAAGGCGTGGGATCGATGGGCTCAGCAGCTGGGGCAACCGTCTGTACCAGCGGAGTCAGCTGTGGGGAGCATGGGCTGGGGCCCCTTAGCTGTGATGCTATCTGGGCCGTTATCTCTAGCTGGGACACTAATTCCATTGTCTTCGTCTCTGACAGGATGTGCAGTGCCACCAGTGTAGAGGCTTGGAAATTAATAGTTATGTAAAAGGTGCTAAAAAGACATTTGGATAAAAAAAAATAAAAACAGTCACCCCTACAATTTTTATTTTATTCTTTAATTGTTTTATTTTTCTACAATGCATTTGTAATCCACCTGGTTCCATTATAACTCATGTGAGTTGAGTGCAGTTCCGTACGCCGACCAATAGATGGCGCATGTCGCACAGTGATAGAGAGTAGACTCAGGCACCGGAGGACAAAGAATAAACTCCTCTGTGTGAAATAACGGCACGAAACGTGTTCTGTCTGTTCTCCTATCACAGGTTGGTAAACACTAATAATTCAAGAATGCAATATAAACTGTAAGAGTCCTAAGATGTCCGAGATTATATTGTGATAAGTGTGAGGCGAAAAGCGGGTTTGTAAGGGTATTTCTGTTAAAGTTGATGTGTTGTATAAGCTAACCTGCTAATGTTAATGATCGAGTGTATGGGACGTGCCACAAAAGTGAAACCCGCCCACATATTAGGAACCATTTGATTACTTTATTTAAAGACATTTATGAAACGGTGTAGCTGTCACAGTGAAAAGGTTTATGTATTTTTGTTTTTTTTTCTGAAATGTTTGTTTATGGGTGTATGTGCCAGTGTTGGAGACGTTAGCGGTGTCCTTTTCTCCGCCTTCAATCCCAGCATATCGCGGTGCACATGCGCTCGTGCTGCCAAGCTCGCGGGTGAGTCAGAGAGCTTGTGAAGGGGGCTCGTGCAGGTGTCTCGCCCCGCCTATCAGCGCCATTGTGTGAGCGAGTGTCGGAGAGAGGACGGAGTGTTTTTCCTGCCGGCAGCCGGACTGTTAAATGTTCTTCATGTTTGTGAGGAAACAGCGGCGGACCCGGACGATATGCAAAAATGGGTGGTAGGCATGCGCTGTTCACATGCCTGATTAAAAGAGTCACACGGCTGCTGGAAGCTGTCCATAATCAGATGCGGAGAGAGGACTTTGTTTGGGAAATTTGTGACTTGACTAACAACTCCTAAATTCTAGGCAGAAGGCGCATACGGTATGTGATTATTTTTGTTTATGAACATTTGTTAAGTGTTATAATTGATTTTGTATTCATGTTTTTTATGTCTGTATTTTTAGTTTTTCACGGTGTTTAAGGGTGAAGATTTGGTGTGGCAAAATAAACAAAAAACTTGTCAACATCAGTTGGAGCGTGGTTTTCTGACCTAGAAGAAGACTTTGGGAGCGGTTATAGTGAAAAACGTGCCTAATCCAGGAGTGAAAAACGTGCCTAATCCAGGAGCAAGCAGCAAGATTCCTGCAGGGCCATGCTTCAAGGACTTTGTCTAGCCATCCATCCATCTTCTACCGCTTTTCCGGAGCTTTGTTTGCTGAGCAAATAAAAAACGTGCATGCTTCTTCCCACATCCGCTGGACATTCAGCCGGACAAAAGAGGTACCAGAGCGACATTTATGGACAATGCAGTTTGCAAAAGGTCACAACACCTTTTAAGGTACCAGGTTAGATGGTATATTTTCAGTTTGGAACTTTTTAATTCCTAAGTTAAATTGAGAAAAGAAACAGAAGTAAAAGAAAATTGAAGTGTTGTAAATTACTGAAGAGTGTCACTTGTTTCCTATTCTATGTTCTCCCAGCAGTTTTCTAACTTTCCTTTCACTGTAAAATTCCATAAGTGTTAGTTCAAATCATTTTTGAAAATGGAGCAGAGCACAAGTGAGTTTCGTGCATTAGAGGAAATACTTGCAGCTCTAGAAGATGAGAAAGTAAAGTTGGAAGAGAAATTAAAAACTGAATCTGTCGACTTAAAAAGACGAGAAATTGAGACACGGATAGGAGAAATAATTGGAGATCTTGAAACACACAAGATAGGGTTATCATCATCATCTCAAGTCGAAACGCAAGTGAGACGATCAGAAAGGGAGAGACGCCCTACAGAAAAAATCGTTGAGTTTAAAAGAAAGGAAATAACAGAGGGAGAAAGAAAGTTTATGTCGACGTATCTTAACTTTAAAGCAGAGATTCAACTAACAAGATCTAAACTTAAGGAAGAGTGCTCTAAAACTGAGTTGGGTGAAATGATCCATTCAATAGAAAAGTGTGAGTCAGAACTAAAGCAAAGGTATGAGAGTTTACGTGCACTTACTTTACCATCTCAAGATATGAGAAGGAAGTTTGATAGCTGTACTTCAGTTACAACTGAAATAATCCTACTCCTGCAAAGACGGTATGCAGATGTTGATACTAAGGAATTTGATGCAGTAGGTGTGAAGGAATCTCTCTTTCAGTTACTCCAGAGAGAAGATGCAAGGTCAATTTATGGATCAACTGTGTCTAGAACTAGTCAAAGCAGTCAGTCAAGTCATAGTCAGCAGGGAAGTCATGTATCAGTGAAAAAAGCAGATGCAGCTGCACGTTTGGCATCAAAACGGGCTGAAATAAACAGGGAGATGGAAATATCTGCCAGAGAAAGGAGATTTTGGCTCAGCAAGAAAAACTAAAATGGCTGGAAGATCAAAGGGATCTTGAAGTCATAGAGGCTGAATACAATGTGTATGCTGAAGAGGAATCAAGGTTTAATGCTGAAATAAGGGATGTTAAAGTAAAAAGTACTTTGCCTCCAAGTCAGCTTCCAATGCAGCATAGTAGCCCTCCATGCATTCAAGTTCCACAAAATGTATCGGCCCCTCCTTACTCTGAGAGTAAACGCATCAATGTTCCCCACAGTGCATCAGTCTCACACAACTCTGGCAGGATATCTGAGCCCAGAGAGAGCGAAGTCTCACTAGTCCAAGCGTTCAAGGAATCCCTTGCTATGACAAGACTTCCGGCACCGGAGCCTTTCGTGTTTACAGGAGACCCACTTAAATTCACAGAGTGGAGCACTTGCTTCAAGGCTTTGATAGAAACAAGCTGTACAGATCCAGCGCATAAGCTGTTCTATTTGAAAAAATACATAAGTGAAGAAGCGCTTTCAGTGTTAGAAGGAACCTTTTATCGTAGTGATGAAGAAACGTACACACAGGCTTGGGATGCCTTAAACAAGCGCTATGGCCACCCCTTTGTAGTCCAAAGAGCTTTCAGGGGAAAACTGAGTTCCTGGCCGAAGATTGGACCAAAAGACTCCCTTAAATTAAGAGAGTTCAGTGATTTCCTCATCTCTTGTAAAAATGCCATGCCCCATATGCAAGGACTTGGAGTTTTGGATGACTGTGAGGAAAATCAGAAATTACTGCTGAAACTTCCAGACTGGGCAACAACTCGCTGGAACAGACATGTCACTAAAACACTGGATGAGGGGAAGACATATCCAGGTTTCCAAGAGTTTGCACACTTTGTGGCAGAAGAAGTGCGCATAGCATGCAATCCTATTTCTTCCCTTTATGCGCTAAAGCATACAAGTGAAAAACTAGAGAAGGAACAAAAACGTGTCAAGGCCAGTGTCCTGGTAGCTTCAACAAATGTACCCAATTATCCAAAACAAACCTCAAAGGCCACATTCCAAAGTGGCAAAGGTTCCAAGCCCAGCTCTTTAGCATCTCAGAATAAGAAGCAGATTAAGTGTATTTGCTGTCAGCAAGATCACTTTATCTATAAGTGTGACAAGTTTGCAGCAATGCCTCTCAAAGACAGGAAAAAAATTGTCATTGATAATAACATGTGTTTTGCTTGCCTTAGAGTTGGTCACATCTCCAAAAACTGTCGACAGAAGGTCACTTGTAATATTTGCAGGCGAAGCCACCCCTCTCCACTTCACGAGGAACGTCCTCAAGGAGAAAAGCCAGAAATGCCACCACAAGAGGAAAGCACTTCCACAGTTGCATGTAGTGTAAAAGTGGGCAACAGTGATCGCACTTCAATGATTGTTCCAGTATGGCTCTCTTGTGCAGCAGAAAACAGTCCAGAGACCCTGGTGTATGCACTTCTGGACACTCAAAGCAGCAATACATTCATTGATCAAGATATTTGTGAGAAAATTCATGCAAAAACAGAACCTGTTAAGGTTGACAACAATGACTGACCGGGGTTCAACTGTACATTGCCAAAGAGTAGATGGGCTCAAAGTAAGAGGTTACCATTCACAAGAGTATGTTTTCTTGCCACCTACTTATACAAGGGAATACATTCCACTTGAGAAAAACAGTATCCCAACTAGTGAGACAGCGAAAGAGTGGACTCACCTTCTAAGCATTGCAGAAGAGATGCCAGATCTGTTAGACTGTCCCGCAGGGCTCCTGATTGGCTATGACTGTGCAAGAGCATTAAAACCAAGGAAGGTCATACTAGGAAATGATTATGATCCATATGCAGTCAAAACAGACTTAGGCTGGACTATCGTGGGTTCCATCAAACCATGGACTGGTCTAATGGAGGTAATAGGAGTCTGCAATCGTGTCTCTGTAAAGGAGTTTCCATCCATCACACCTTCCTCTGTGATCAAAGTCCTGGAACGAGATTTCTTGGACACAAATCCAAGAGAAGGAAAAAATCCCAATAACAAAGAGGTCCTGGAGGTGATACCAGAAACAGAACATGCAAGTGAGAAGAAAGATGTAAATCTGAATTACACTGAGGTTCCAATGCAGAGTGTACTAGGGATAAAGTGGAATGTGGAAGCTGATGTGTTCTCATTCAGTGTTATCCTCAAAGAAAAACCAGCCACAAGAAGAGGAATTCTAGCAACAGTTGCGAGTGTGTATGACCCACTAGGATTTCTCTCCCCTTACATCTTGACTGGCAAACAACTGCTGCAAGACATGTGCAGGTGGGGTGTTGGATGGGATGAACCTGCTTCCCCTCAAATCCAGGCCAAGTGGGAAATATGGCTCCAGGATTTGGAAAATCTTCAAAACATTAAAATACCAAGATGCCTCATTCCTGAATACCTCGGCACAATCCAAAAAATTGAGTTACATCACTTTTCAGATGGTAGCAGCAGTGGTTATGGACAGTGTTCCTACATCAGGATTGTTTCTGATGTGCAAGTTCATTGTGCTCTTGTCATGGGTAAAGCCCGAGTGGCACCCACAAGCATAGTCACCATCCCACCTCTTGAGCTGACTGCTGCAGCAGTTTTAGCTGGTGTGAGTAACTTTCTCAGAGCAGAGCTCGAGCTGAAGCTCAACGAAGAGTTTTTCTGGACAGACTCTCAAGTGGTGCTTGGGTACATCAAGAATGAAGTCCGGCGCTTCCATGTGTTTGTTGCCAATCGCGTCCAGAAAATAAGAAACACTACAGATCCAAAGCAATGGTTCTACGTTGAAACCAATCAAAATCCAGCAGATCATGCTTCTAGAGGTCTCAAGGTGGCAGAGCTGATTGACTCAAACTGGCTCACTGGGCCTGAGTTTTTATGGGAACGTGAAATTGTCACAGTTCAACATTCACCAGAGCTTATCGTAGGTGACCCTGAAGTAAAGGTTCTGAAGACATAATGCACGGCCCAGGAGACACACACGCAGGCTCAGGATAGATTTAACAGCTTTATTAGCAACAAGGAAGTGTATGGCTGCGTGTCTGTGGAATAAGAATGTATTGGTGGTGGCGTCTGCGTCAGGCACGGGGACAGGAGGTTGTACAGCCGGACAACCCTGTGGGAGAGAGCAGAGGGAGAAGGGTAACGGGCACCACACCAATACAGGGAATAATGATGGTAGCTGACTTACTTGGTTATGACAGGTGGCTGGCATCGACAAGGGCGAAGCCCGGGAGACAGCGACCTGCGGTACCTGTGGCAGCAGCGTAGAGCCAACAGCGAGGTGATGAAGTCCGCCGCCGGGAATGTCCACCTGTGCACAGGGGAAGGCTAGAGGAGAGAGGTAAGGGGAGCTTACCCAAGATATCTTCACTAGTCGGTTTGAAATCCGTAGTAGCAAAGGGGCCGAAGTAGAGAGACGGCTTCAGGCCGAAGCCCAGGGCAGAGTGGATTAAATACCTCGCCGCTGACGAGGAGCAGGTGTGCGCGCGGCTGGCGCCGCTGATGAGCGGCAAGTCATAACAGTACTCCCCCCTCTAGCAGCGCCTCCTGGCGATGGTTTTTCCGGGTGCGCTCGATGAAACTCAGAAATGAGTGACCGGTCCAACACCAGCGAGGAAGGCACCCACTGTCTCCACTCGGGCCCATAGCCCTCCCAATCCACCAGGTACTGCAATCCGCGACCCCGGCGTCGGGCGTCCAAGATGTCAGCGACGGTCCAGGCCGGATGGCCACCAATCATCCGGGGAGCGGGGTGCGCCGCAGGTGGAGGGCAGAGGGGGTCAGAGACCACCGGTTTGATTTTGGAGACATGGAAGGTGGGATGGATGCGGAGGGAGGAGGGAATAGCCACACGCACAGCCACCGGGTTGATGATTCTGGTTATGGGATAAGGGCCGATGAACCGTTGGGCCAGCTTTCTCCTCTCACCCTTTAGGTTAACGTCCTGTGTGGATACCCAAACTTGCTGTCCCACCTGGTAGGCAGGTGCAGGTCTCCTATGTCGGTCCGCCGTAGACTTATTGCGCTCCGCCGTGCGTAAAAGCGCATTACGCGCCGTGGACCAAAGGGAGCGGCACCGCCTCAGATGTGCCTGGACAGAGGGGACAGCCAACTTGCCCTCCTGCGCGGGGAACAGGGGTGGATGATAGCCCAAGGATGCTTTAAAGGGCGACATCCCGATGGCCGTAGAGCGAGAGGTGTTGTGGGCGTACTCCACCCAGGCGAGGTGAGAACTCCAGGACGTGGGTTTGGATGAAGTAACGCAGCGGAGCGTAACCTCCAGCTCCTGGTTAGTCCGCTCACACTGCCCGTTAGACTGGGGGTGATGGCCGGAGGAGAGGCTTACCTTGGCTCCCAGGGCGTTGCAAAATGACCTCCAGACGTCCGAAGAAAACTGGGGGCCGCGGTCGGAGACCACGTCGACCGGGATTCCATGCAGTCTGACCACATGCTGGATGAGGAGGTTCACCGTCTCCAAGGCTGAGGGAAGTCCACGTAGGGGCACGAAGT
Source organism: Pholidichthys leucotaenia (assembly GCA_020510985.1). Lineage (NCBI taxonomy): Eukaryota > Metazoa > Chordata > Actinopteri > Cichliformes > Pholidichthyidae > Pholidichthys > Pholidichthys leucotaenia. The sequence continues at coordinate 21,412,132 of CM035842.1, read as the reverse complement.
GGGCGGCCTTGGAAAAACGGTCAACAATGGTCAGAACTGTGTCAAAGTTGTTGGAGACAGGGAGCCTGGTGATGAAGTCCAGAGCGATGTGTGACCAGGGCCTGCCAGGGACGGGCAGGGGCTGGAGCAGACCTTCAGGGGGAGCGTTACCTGACTTATTGGTAGCACAGACGGGGCAGGCCCGGGCGTAACGGGCGGCGTCCTTCCGCAGGCCTGGCCACCAAAAGGATCGCTGGAGAAGGTCAATCATCCGCGAAGCTCCAGGATGGCAGGTGAGCTTGGAGGTATGGAGCCAGTGTATAACGTCCCCCCGGACGGCAGATGGCACGAAGAGCCTCCCCTCCGGTCCGCCACCAGGGTCCGGTTCCGACTCCTGCGCCCTCTGGATCTTGTCTTCTATGTCCCATGTAACAGCCCCCACGACGCACGACCTGGGCAAGATGGTGTGAGCAACATCTTCTGCGGCCTCCGGGGCAAATTGCCTGGAGAGGGCGTCGGGCAGGCCGTTCTTGGAGCCAGGCCTATATGTGATGCTGAACTTAAACCTTGCAAAGAACAGGGACCAACGCGCCTGGCGGGCGTTCAGACGCTTGGCAGATCTCAGGTACTCCAGGTTCTTGTGGCCGGTGAGGACCACAAAAGGCAAGGCTGCCCCCTCCAGCCAGTGACGCCATTCTTGAAGGGCAAGCTTGATGGCAAGAAGCTCTCTGTCCCCCACGTCATAGTTTCGTTCCGCCGAGGACAGGCGCCGAGAGAAGAAGGCGCAGGGTCGCTTGACTCCATTGGCTGGGGACCGCTGGGACAACACCGCCCCCACCCCCGTGTCCGAAGCGTCCACCTCCACAATGCACTGCAGCACGGGATCGACCTGGCTGAGGACCCGGGAGGAGGAGAACTCCGTCTTCAGCGCCTGGAAGGCCGAAGCGGCCTCTTCAGTCCACCGGAACGGGGTCTTAGGAGAGGTGAGGCGGGTCAGGGGCCCGACGATGGCTCCAAAGTTCGGGACAAAGCGGCGGTAGAAATTGGCGAACCCGATGAATTGCTGAACCTGTTTCCGAGAGGTTGGTGTGGGCCAATCCACCACTGCTTTGATCTTCGCTGGGTCCGGAAGCACCTGGTCATGGGAGATGACGAACCCCAGGAAGGAAGTCGTTTTGGCGTAGAATTCACATTTTTCTGCCTTGACGTGCAGACGGTTCTCCAGCAGTCTCTGCAGGACCCGCCTCACGTGGACCCGGTGTTCATCCCTGGACCTGGAGAAGATGAGAATGTCGTCCAGGTAGACGAATACAAACAGGCCGATGAAGTCCCGGAGGACGTCATTGATGAGGCGCTGAAAGACGGCTGGAGCATTGGTCAACCCAAACGGCATCACGAGATATTCAAAATGCCCGTTTGGGGTACGGAAGGCGGTTTTCCACTCATCTCCCTCCCGGATCCGGACGAGGTGGTAAGCGCTGCGAAGATCCAGCTTAGTAAACCAGGTCACCCCCTGGAGGGAGTGGAAGGCAGTGTCCATAAGGGGCAGGGTGTACCGGTCCTTCTCTGTGATATCGTTGAGAGCTCGATAGTCGATACAAGGACGAAGAGATCCGTCCTTCTTTCCCACGAAGAAGAACCCTGCACCTACTGGAGAGGAGAACGGTCGGATGATCCCAGCACTGAGCGACTCCTTCAGATAGCTGTTCATTGCCTCCTTCTCCGGCGCTGACAGACTATAGAGGCGTCCTGAGGGTAAGGGCGCCCCCTGGCGGATGTTAATGGCGCAGTCGTAGGGCCGGTGAGGAGGCAGAGACATCGCCTTGGACTTACTGAAAATGGCACCCAGGTCGTGGAACTCTGAGGGCACAAGGGTGAGATCCGGGGGCGCGGTGTCCTGAGCTGTGGGAGGCGAGGACGGGGCGCAGGCCGCGGATTGGAGGCAGGTACCCATGCAGAAAGTGCTCCACGCTGACACCTTCCCAGTCTTCCAGTCCAAGGCGGGGTTGTGGAGGCGGAGCCAGGGATAACCGAGGATGACAGGAGTTACTGAGGTGGGCAGGACGTAAAAGGAGATATCCTCCCGATGGTTTCCAGAGATGATCACGGGAACGGGAGATGTTTGGTGAGTTACTTTTCCCAGGGAAACTCGGGAGAGATTAACCAGGGCGAGAGGAGTGTCGAGGGAGTGACAATGGATGCCCAGTCGGGTTGCCAGGCTTTGTGAAATAAAGCTACCCTCCGCGCCTGAATCCACCAGTGCATGTGTGAGGTGCCCAGTGAGGTTGTGACAGAAGCGGATGGGCAGCGTCAAATGTGTGAGGGGATTTAACCGATTAGCGTCCGCGAGGCCCCCTACAGTGACTCGCGGACCACCTCGTTTGGCTTCTCCGGACAATGCTCCACCGTGTGCTGGCTACCTCCGCAATACATGCAGAGGCCCAGGTCACGACGGCGCTGTTTCTCCGCCAGGGGGAGCTTTGTCCGGCCCGTCACCATTGGTTCCAACTCCTCGGAGACCTCCGGCGGCGGCAACGCCAGGTGGCGAGCTTGGGGCAGACATGCAGAGGAGCCCCGCGAGCGAGAAGACTGCTTCCGCTCGGAGGCGCGCTCGCGCAGCCTGTTATCCAAACTGATGGTGAGAGAAATCAGCTCCGCCAGCGTCTCCGGGGTATCCCGTCCAGCCAGCTCATCCCTCAGACCGGAATTTAGGCTGCGGAGGAAGATGCCGCAGAGCGCGCGCTCTTCCCAGCCAACTTCCTCCGCGGTAACCCGGAAGTCAATCGCGTAATCGGCCGCCCATCGGCTCCCCTGTTGGAGTCCGAGAAGGCGGTCGACCTGGACACTGTCCAAACGCGAATGATCGAACACTTCCAGAAATTGTCGCACGAACTGGCCATAGGTGAGGGTGGCGTAAGCCCAGGTAAGCGCACGACCCTCAAGGAGATTACCTATATAGCCAATTCTGCTATGGTCTGAGGGAAAATCTCCGGGAATGCGAAGAAACACGGACTCACACTGCATAATAAAACCCCGAGCTCCACCCAGCTTACCGCTGAAGCGAGCAGGAGTGGGGATTGGTGTGAGCCGTGTTGGCGCACCCGGAGCGGGCTGGACGGCCACCAGAGCCGCAGGAGCCACACCACCCGGATGAGCCGAGGGGAACGACTGCTGGGGGTCCAAGCGGTCTAATCGGTTAGTAATGATCATTAATTGATTTAATATCACCTGTTGCTGATGAGCTATTAAATCCACCCGAGCCTCGAGGGTGGAAAGACGGCGTGCGAGCCCGCTGTCTGCCGAGCCGCTCTGCTGAAGCCGTACTGACATAATGCATGGCCCAGGAGACACACACGCAGGCTCAGGATAGATTTAACAGCTTTATTAGCAACAAGGAAGTGTATGGCTGCGTGTCTGTGGAATAAGAATGTATTGGTGGTGGCGTCTGCGTCAGGCACGGGGGCAGGAGGCCGTACAGCCGGACAACCCTGTGGGAGAGAGCAGAGGGAGAAGGGTAACGGGCACCACACCAATACAGGGAATAATGATGGTAGCTGGCTTACTTGGTTATGACAGGTGGCTGGCGTCAACAAGGGCGAAGCCCGGCAGACAGCGACCTGCGGTCCCTGTGGCAGCAGCGTAGAGCCAACGGCGAGGTGATGAAGTCCGCCGCCGGGAATGTCCACCTGTGCACAGGGGAAGGCTAGAGGAGAGAGGTAAGGGGAGCTTACCCAAGATATCTTCACTAGTTGGTTTGAGATCCGTAGTAGCAAAGGGGCCGAAGTAGAGAGACGGCTTCAGGCCGAAGCCCAGGGCAGAGTGGATTAAATACCTCGCCGCTGACGAGGAGCAGGTGTGCGCGCGGCTGGCGCCGCTGATGAGTGGCGAGTCATAACAGATGCTGTTGAAAGAGACAACTTTCTTGAAAGGTTTTCAAGATTTTCTGACTGGAATACAGCCATCAGTGTTGTAGCAAGGATTAAAAGACTGGCAAAAGAAGACAGGTCAGGTCCAATTAGTGTAGAGGAGAGAAGAGTTGCCTCTCTCACACTCATTCGGGCAGCACAAAAGGAGGCATTTGAAGATGAGCTGAAATGGTTCAGTCAAAAGTCAGCTAAACTACCAAAAACTCACAAAATGCATCAGCTTGATCCTGTCCTTGTAGATAACCTCCTTAGAGTTGGAGGGAGGTTAAGAAAGTCATCTGTATCTTTTGAGCTGAAACATCCAGTAATCCTTCCCAAAGAAGGCATTGTAACACAACTAAGGTCTAGTATGAAAGGTTAAAGTTCAAGTTGGAACAAGAGATCTAGGGAAAAAAGGTGAACGCTTAAAGCAAGTCTCAGTTCTTGAGAGACCTGTTCAGAAACTAATAGTTCTAGTTGAAAATGAGTCCTAGACTACAAGGGGAGGACATAATAAAAATAAAGTCAGATGATACAGCAATGACAAAAGAAACGCTTAAGTTTAGAAAGTGAATAATATCAAGGCTATTAAAGCAACATGTGATTTGAAGGTTTACATTTATTTCAAGGAAAATTACAAGATTTAATTTTGTTTGTTAAAAGTTGAGTGAATGTAAATCTTTGTAATTTTGGTGGCAGTGTAGCTGTCACAGTGAAAAGGTTTATGTATTTTTGGTTCTTTTTCTGAAATGTTTGTTTATGGGTGTGTGCGCCAGTGTTGGAGACGTTAGCGGTGTCCTTTTCTCCGCCTTCAATCCCTCCATATCGCGGCACATATGCGCTCGTGCTGCCATGCTCGCGGGTGAGTCAGAGAGCTCGTGAAGAGGGCTCGTGCAGGTGTCTCGCCCCGCCTATCAGCGCCATTGTGTGAGCGAGTGTCGGAGAGAGGATGGAGTGTTTTTCCTGCCGGCAGCCGGACTGTTAAATGTTCTTCATGTTTGTGAGGAAACAGCGGCGGACCCGGACGATATGCAAAAATGGGTGGTAGACATGCGCTGTTCACATGCCTGATTAAAAGAGTCACACGGCTGCTGGAGGCTGTCCATAATCAGATGCGGAGAGAGGACTTTGTTTGGGAAATTTGTGACATGACTAACAACTCCTGAATTCTAGGCAGAAGGCGCACACGGTATGTGATTATTTTTGTTTATGAACATTTGTTAAGTGTTATAATTTATTTTGTATTCATGTTTTTTATGTCTGTATTTTTAGTTTTTCACGGTGTTTAAGGGTGAAGATTTGCTGTGGCAAAATAAACAAAAAACTTGTCAACATCAGTTGGAGCGTGGTTTTCTGACCTAGAAGAAGACTTTGGGAGCGGTTATAAACGGTTTTCATACAGTATGACATTTACTGGTTTTATTTGTCACCAAGTGTGATATTTCGGGTGTATTACAGAATACCAGGAATACTATTGTAAAAGTGTATTAGATACAAGTGGCCAGGTCAGTGCATTGTTAAGAATAACACCACATACTGTACATTTATGACAGTGCTTAAAATGATTAATTTAAATGTAAATTCATGGGCTATTGTTTAAAATATAAATATTTGAACAAGTTAAAAGCTATATACATGAGAAGGAGATAAAAACAATAATTCATTTCATGTTAAGGTAATTTGTTAAAAATGCTAAGTATACAGTTAATGTCACATCGAAAATTGTGATAAATGGACATGATTGTGTTTTGTTTAATGGTGATGTGATCAGATAATAAGAGAGAAACTATGGACTTTGATAGTAAATACTAGTCAGTTGATGTTGGTCATGTGAATGATTTGGACGAAGAATAAACTCCTCTGTGGGAAATAACGGCACGAAACGTGTTCTGTCTGTTCTCCTATCACAGGTTGGAGAGTTAACTTCCACATGCACGTTGCCTCCTCCTGGGCCGCTACCCAGGGGAGCAACACCAGCACCAACTCCCGTAGCCTTTCCACCGTGTCTGCCACTGGCAGGTCGTCCAGCTTCACCTGCACAAGACCCATATCACCAGATTTGCGACGTACCCCTTCAGTTGTGATTGCACCAACCTGTCCTCTGTGTGGCCGAACTTGCACGTGTTAGCCGAACAGTGAAGGGCTGCTACGTACTGTAGGACCGACTTGTCCGGTCACTGTCAGCACTGGTAAAACACAAATGTTTGGGCCATCACATTCTGTGGAGCAGTGAAATGTTCAGCTAACAAGGTGGCACATTTGTTGCTCCGCAGGGCCCAGTGCATCCAACACACGCTGTCCCATGAGGCCACGGCAATAATATAGCATATCACGTAAACAACACTCACTAGCATTAGCTAGGCCTGTAGTTGACACAAATGTCTGAAGCGACTCAAACCAATGAGGCCATGGGATAGGTGGCTCACCCGGGGTTGCGAGGAACGATGGTGGGAATACCAAGCACTCTTCCAGATATGCTTCTGTCTTCAGGAAAAATGTATTTTCCTCCAGAAGACCCATTTTTCTCCTCGTTGCTAATTGTTATGTCTGGAAATTATGGACAGTGGAGGCGGTGGCTGAACTGAACGGTGGTCTTTATTGAACACACAACTAGTAGCACATGGCACATACAGAATACAGCTATAAAGCTAACAAGCTAACAGTGCAGAGGTACGGGCTGTAAAGCAGGCTAGAGGCGGAGTGCCAAAGAGGCCGTCTCCTGTCAACAGTCCCCTTATATAGGCACGGCGTGATGACGTCACCCATATGTCCGTCGTCACGTCTGCACAGTCTGTTGTAAGCTGTGGCTTCACAACAGGTTGGTGGTTTGAATCCCACTCCCCCACCTTGCTGTTGTGTCCTTGAGCAAGACGTTTTACCCACCTTGCCTCCAGTGTGCTCATGGTTCATGACACTGATGCATGAATGTGAATAAATGTTTGGTGGTGGTCAGAGAGGCCGTTGGCGTGGATTGGCAGACATGTTTCCGTCAGTCTGCCCCAGGGCAGCTGTGGCTACAGAGGTAGCTTACCACTATCATTGTCTGTGGAGTGAATGAATGATGGACTCATTGTAAAGTGTCTTTGGGTGTCATGAAAAGTGCTATACAAATACTATCCATTATTAAAAACATGGCTCCTGGCTATGACAACCTTGGTTCCAAGGTTGTCATAGCCAGGAGCGGCACTGGGGTTAAGCTCCCAGTGCTCATAAAATGCTCCTTATGGCGTGTGTCTTGAAAAGCCTCTGACAACTAAGTCCAACTCCTAGCCTGCCCTTGTGGTTTAGTCTCTAAGCCCAGCAGAACTGCTTTTACTAATAGGAGAAGGGGCGAGGGCGGATCTCTGGCGCCTTAAAACCAGATGCTTCGGGTAGATGGTGGCTCGTCAACCTGGAAAGGTAGCCCATCTAGGGGAAGGTAAACCCTGATTTCAAACCTCCGCTGCCTTGCGGCACACCCGGTCACGGGAAAGGCTTCGGGAGTCAACCCTGAGGAAAAATCCGGAGTCGGAGTCCCTAAGGCAGTTCTCTGTTGTGCTCAACATCGTTCTGGCAGCTCCTGGAGCTGCCAAACTGTAGCAGCCCTGCTGTTCCTTTGGATTCATCAGTGACGTGGAGAGGGGGGACATGCTGCATGGGCAGCATCTTGTCCTCCATATCTTCCTGCCCAGGCTTGAATCCTACCAACGCCCAACGCTGGAAGGTAGAACACCGGATCACTGGAGAGGACACTCCAGCTTCGACTTTGGCGTAGACAAAACACGGGGAATGACAGTTACTGGTTATAAGCCACCGCTCAATTGGCGTAGAGTGCAGCGCCAGGGGTTGTTCCCGACGGTGGGAGGGATCATGGGATCTCATTGGACAGCTACCGCCCGCCTCAAGCTGGACAGCCCCCAGCCAATAAGGTGTTGACCTGCCACAGCTTGCTTTCCTCATTGGGTGCATGGGGATGAGGAGAAGTCCGAACGGCAGGCTGAGAACCTTCACACCAGGCAAGACAAAAAAACAAAAGAGACCAACTCTAAAACTGGGAACTTGGAACGTCCGCACTATGATGACAGGACTCACTGCTAACCTCAAGGACATCGACAACACCAGGAAGACTGCCATCATCAATAATGAGCTGAAGAGACTGGGAGTGGATATCGCCACTCTCCAGGAAACACGGTTGGCTGACGCAGGCACACTGAGAGAGAAGGACTACACGTTCTACTGGCAGGGAAAGGGCAGTGACGAACACAGGGAACACGGAGTGGGCTTCACAGTGAAGAACACCTTGCTGAAGATGGTGGAACCGGGCAGCAATGGCTCTGCACGACTCCTCACCCTCCGCCTGAACACCACTCAAGGCCCAGTCACCCTCGTCAGTGTGTATGCCCCAACACTGACAGCCACACCAGAGGCAAAACACGAGTTCTACGAGAATCTCGCAACAACTGTCAGGATCATCCCCAACTCTGAACAACTCATTCTCCTTGGAGACTTCAATGCCAGAGTGGGTGCTGACCACGACTCCTGGCCCTCCTGTCTCGGACCATTTGGTGTGGGCAGAATGGACGACAATGGACAGCGGTTGCTTGAGTTCTGCACATATCACGATCTGTGCATCACAAACTCGTTCTTCAAGACCAAGCCCCAACACAAGGTTTCCTGGCAACATCCGCGCTCAAAGCACTGGCACCAGCTGGACTTGATCCTGACCAGGCGAACCTCACTGAAGAACGTGCTAATCACCCGTTTGTTCCAGAGTGCAGATTGCGACACAGACCATTCATTGGTGTGTTGCAAGGTCAAGCTGCAGCTGAAGAAATTCCATCGTGCTAGACAGCCTGGAAAGGCACGGATTGATACCAGCAAGATGGCCCAACCAGAACTTGTTGAGCAGTTTGCCTCCACCTTTGAGAAGGAACTTGGTGTACCACAAGAAGGAGAATCTGCAAAGCAGAAGTGGGAAGAGCTGCGAAACACCATCCACCGCACAGCCTTGGCTACCTTTGGGAGGAAGACCTTGAAGTCACAGGACTGGTTTGATGCCAAGTTGACCGAGATGACCCCCGTCATTGAAGCCAAGCACTCAGCACTTGCTGAGTACAAGAAGTACCCAAACGAGAAGAATCTCCAGATTCTCAGGGCTGCGAGAAGCAAAGTTCAGCAGACTGCTCGGTGCTGTGCCAACGAGTACTGGACTCAGCTCAGCCAAGACATTCAAACCGCTGCCATAACAAGGAACATCCGTGGTATGTACGATGGCATCAAGAAAGCACTTGGTCCGGCTCAGAGCAAGACGGCCCCCCTCAAATCCTCCACTGGGGAGATGATCACAGAAAAGAACAAGCAGATGGAGAGATGGGTGGAACATTACTCCGACCTCTACTCTAGACAGAACACCGTGGCACCATCAGCCCTTGATGCCATCGACTGCCTGCCATCCATGGACGAACTTGACGCCGAGCCAACCATCGACAAACTCAGCAAGGCCATTGATAGCTTGGCCACTGGCAAGGCACCCGGCAACGACGGCATACCCCCTGACCTGATCAAGTACTGCAAGATCGCCCTACTGCTGCCATTGCATGATGTCCTCTGCCAGTGCTGGAAGGAAGGTGCGAAGTCGTTGGCAAAGTCTACGCACGAGTTGTTCTCGTTCGTCTACAGAAGCTTGCCGAACATGTCTACCCTGAGTGTCAGTGTGGCTTCCGCGCTGAGCGATCGACGGTAGACATGATATTCTCCATCTGCCAACTCCAGGAGAAATGCAGAGAACAGAACATGCCCCTGTACGTCGCCTTCATCGATCTCACCAAAGCGTTCGATCTGGTCAGCAGAGAGGGCCTTTTCAAGATCCTGCCAAAGATAGGATGCCCACCAAAGTTGCAAAGCCTCATCGAATCGTTTCACACCAATATGCAGGGGATAGTGCAGCACGACGGCAATGTCTCAGAGCCATTCAACATACGCAGCGGAGTGAAACAGGGCTGTGTACTTGCGCCAACCCTCTTTGGGATTTTCTTTGCTATGCTCCTGAGGCATGCCTTCAGCACAGCAACAGAGGGAATCTACCTGCACACAAGATCTGACGGCAGGCTTTTCAACCTCGCCCGCCTGAAAGCCAGAACCAAAGTACGCGAGGCTCTAATCAGAGACATGCTGTTCGCAGACGACGCTGCAGTTGCAACCCACACACAGCAGGAGCTTCAGACCCTGATGGACTGCTTCTCCCAGGCATGCAAGGACTTCGGGCTTACCATTAGCCTGAAGAAGACTAACGTCTTGGTGCAAGGCACGGAAGCACCACCAACCATCACCATCGACGACTACGAGCTGGAGGTCGTGAATCAGTTCACGTACCTGGGGTCCACGATCAGCAACAACCTCTCCCTTGATACAGAGATCGACAAGAGGATTGGAAAATCAGCCTTCACACTCGCTCGCCTCACCACACGAGTGTGGGAGAATCCCAAACTCTCTGTCAAGACGAAGATGGCAGTGTACAACGCCTGCTTCATCAGCACACTGCTCTATGGGAGTGAGACGTGGACAACATACGCCCGGCAGGAAAAGAGACTGAACTCCTTCCACTTGCGCTGCATTCGCCACATCCTGGACATATCCTGGCAGGACAAAGTGCCCAACACAGAAGTTCTGTCCCGCGCTGGCCTTCCCTCCATGTTCACTCTACTCAGGCAGCGCAGGCTCCGCTGGCTAGGCCACGTTCACCGTATGGAGGATGGCAGAATCCCCAAAGACGTCCTCTACGGAGAACTGGCGACTGGCAGGAGAGACATTGGCTGCCCACAGCTGCGCTTTAGAGACATCTGCAATAGAGACATGAAGGCCCTGGAGATCAACACAGAGCGCTGGGAGGACCTTGCAATGGACCACTCCAAATGGAGAGGCACCCTGACCAGACAGCTCAAGGTGGGTGAAGAGAGACTGACTGCTGCAGCAGATGAAAATAGGACCCGCAGGAAGAACCGCCACAGACTCAGCAGCACGGAGACCACCCACAAGTGCGACCTGTGTGACAGGGACTGCCATTCGCGCATCGGCCTGTTCAGCCACAGGCGGTGCTGTTCCAGCAGAGTAGACGTTTAGGATTCTCTTCCATGGTCATCATAGACCGACGGAGGTCGATGACGAGCTATTGCACATTTTTAAACTGAGATTCTGTATTCTGTAAAATCTGAAATTTCTAGGTATACAGTATGGTGTTTTTTTTTCCTTGTAGTATTAAATATGACATTAAATATCAGTATTTTTTAAGGTATTATCGAGGTAAAAAATCCCAGTATTATGACAACACTAATCTCCACAACATCGTGGCACCTAGCAATAGTTAAAACCCTCTGTCCCTTATTTGGCTGTGAGAAAGTTGGCAACCCTAGTGATGATGCCCGGTTCCTCTGCTGCTCATCGGTACGATAATTGAACCATTGCAGTTTTACAGTATATTAACTGGTTCCCCACTCCCTTTTAAATTATACTAGTGGTTGCAGATGTTAAACAAAAGCAGATTCAGAAATTAAGCAGCTTCTTTTTTGCCTCAAATGTTTTTAGGAGACCCTCCCACCAAAAAAAAAAAAAGATTTTTTTTTAAATAATATAAATAATGGCTTTAGAGTAGCTTCCAGTTTTTTTTCTCAATCACAAGTAGAACTGTTTTAACAATCCATACTAGCTAGATAATTCAATTATTCTTCTAAGTTAAATAGATTAAATAATACAAAGCCTGTTTTGGGCTTTCTTATAGAGCACAAAACTTTCTGTCACACGCTTTTGGTTTCGAATCTTCATATGAGAATTTCTGAAATATTCTGCTCAATTAATTTATGGTTTGTTAAAGCCTCACTATTTCCGCTGCCACTCACATCTATTTCATGCTGCTCTGACTGGATCGGAAACTTTGGTGGTCTCATTTGTATTTAGGACAACAGTATGCTCGCAGAAAGTCTGAGCTGTCTGTGGTTTATATCACAGTACTGATGATGGTTGTTTCCCCTTCACATTCTCAGATGGTTCAGTGCTGATAAGTCAGTGAAGAAAGAGAAAGAAAGAAAGAAAGAAAGAAAGAAAGAAAGAAAGAAAGAAAGTCACAGTTTATGTAAGCACCACCCTTGTATAAATATTTTATTGCTTCTACCAGTATGTAGACAGTGTAAGTCTACAGGCCTTTTTGTTTGGCATATGAATAAAGCTCACTCCTGAAACTGAAAAAAAGCCTGTATCTCCTCTGAACTTCAGCTGCTGCCCAGCTTTACTCAGAAGACACAACTCCATCTCCAGCTTGTTCACTATGCAGCAGCAAGAGTTTGAATCTGGGCCAAGCTGAGTGTTTGTGAATCTCCCCCATTAGCATTCCTCCTCCACTCCCTCTATTGATTTTTATTAAAATTGTAATAAGCATATCTACAATCTCCCCTTACAAGTTCGAGGGATACAGACATGGACAAAATTGTTGGTACCCCTCTGTTAATGAAAGAAAAACCCACAGTGGTCACAGAAATAACTTGAATCTGACAAAAGTGGTAATAAATAAAAATTCTATGAAAATTAACCAGTGAAAATCAGACAGTGCTTTTGAATTGTGGTTCAACAGAATTATTTTAAAAAACAAACTCATGAAACAAGCCTGGACAAAAATGATGGTACCCCTATAAAAGATTTATTTATTTATTTGTTTGTTTATTTGTCAGGGACAGTGCAATAAACATAGACCAAAAAAAATCTGATGTATTGCACAAAGAGTGTATAGCATTCAGCTAATTTGCAACTCTTGTCCCTGGATGGGCTTTAGAGAAAAGAAACAGGTAAAAAGAGAGAAAGATGAGGAAAAAACAAAATGAAAACAGCATAAACAATATCTACATACATCAATGCAAACAAAATTAAAAAAATACACAATATACAAACCTAATTCGCATTTGCCTGTTACAGGCCTCCCTCCCTCAGTCACTCATTATAATCAAACACATTCATTCCTTCCCTTCATTCACTCACACCCTGCAGACAATCATTTCATACATGGGTACATTCTTGTTTATTTTTCAGCCAGTTTTTAACCTTTGTAGTAAATGTTTTAAAATCCGTTATTATTTTGATTTCATTTGGCATTGTGTTCCAGATATAACTGCCCTTTATAGAGAAAGCTGTTTGTCCAAATGTGGTTCTGCGGTGGGATATTTTACAGTTGTTGTTAACAGAACTCCTGGTGGCTCTGCTGCTGTCCTGTCTTTGGATGAATCCAACAAGTGGCTCTGGCACTGATTTATGGAAACATTTGAAAATTAATTTTAGAAAACAGAGATCAATGAAACTCTCAAAACTCAATAAATTATATTTTTTTTAGAATATAACAGTGATGCCACCTAATGGGCTTTTTATCCAAGATTTTTAGAGTTTGATTATATAATGAACCTATTGTGGCACATATATTGAGTTCATATTTCCCACAAATGTATGGCTGTATGTTTATTGGGTGCTTCACGTCTCGCGGGACAAAGAAGGTCTGGGTCTGCAGAGGTCGACAGGAGATGACGAGGAGGTGTGAGTTTTGGCCTTTGTCTCAGAGAGGATGCCCCAGAAGGATTCCCAGATCATCGAGGGATAAGAGACAATAGTGAAACATCAAAGAGTTGCATTGTGACTGGGATTAAGTACAGTGATCCCTCGCTACTTCGCGCTTCACCTTTCGCGCCCTCAGTGCATCGCGGATTTTTCAAAAATATTCATCAAAAATTCAAAATTGAGAAATAATGGGTGGGCGCTAGCAGAAGGCAGGGAGACTACATTAGACCATCACGTGTCAACACGGAGAGCAGCACAACTCTCTGTTCGCTGTTGTCGTGTTGGCTGGGCTCGGAAATCTCGCAAGCTGATTGGCCGAGACGTTTCACCCCGCAAGCTGATTGGCCGAGACGTCTCACCCACCTCCTCTTCCTGCCGAGCACCCATGAAGGGAAGAAAGACCGCATTCATTGCTTTTTATTGCTCGTGTTACTTAGTCTCGCCGCGTGGAACTTTTTGCTGTTCTCTTGTGCCATTTTGTGCGAAATAGTCTTCCCGTCGAGGCACTACGCCGCCTCCTGCAGCTTCAGCTCTATCGGAAGCTGCCCTCGATGATCCTGCGCCTCCAGCACCTCACGATGAGGCGTCACCTGAGGAGCAGTAAAGCTCTCATTAACCTGTGCAGTAAATCATTTTCATCTTGAGTTACGTATCTTGTTATAAGAATAAAAGAGTTCTAAAAACATATTTATGTACACTTTGTTTACATCTACGTATGTATGTACACGTACACACACACACACGTATCATATGAGAGTGAGAGAATGAACGTACGTATTGTTTATGGATGACGTCATTGGGGTGACGCTACTTCGCGGTTTTTCACTTTTCGCGGTCGGTTCTGGAACCCATTAACCGCGATAAGTGAGGGATCACTGTACCATGTGATTGTATGTTTGCTAAAGCACCATGTGACTTAGGTTTCGTGGCTCCAGCAGTATAAGAGTGTGGTATACACCTTCCTACGCTGACCGGCTGGTGCCTTCCAGCGGACCCCTGGTGTTAGCGGCGAACGGCTCGACGATCAAGACCTTCGGGGAGAAGACCCTCCCCCTGTCTTTTCACGGTCGGACATTCGAGTGGACTTTCGTCGTAGCGGCAGTCAGTCATAACATGTTAGGTGCTGATTTTTTGTGCTCGAATGGTTTATTGGTTGATCTTGCTAATAGATGTCTGGTTAATGCACTGTCTTTCCACTCTATTTCCTGTACAGCCCAGGTGGTCCCGCCTACTGCATAGGCCAACGTCACAGCTGCGGGTGGTAAGTTCCAAGCACTACTCACTCAGTTTCCAGCACTCACAGTCCCAACGTTTTCAGCGTCAGTGGCTAAACATGGGGTGGAACATTTTATAACTACCACCGGGCCCCCCGTTTTTGCAAAAGCTTGGCGCTTGGACTCAGCTAAACTAGCCATAGCGCGCAAGGAATTCTCCAACCTGGAAAAGCTGGGCATCATTAGACGCTCTAACAGCCCCTGGGCTTCACCGCTGCATATGGTCCCCAAGGCTGACGGCTCGTGGCGGCCTTGCGGTGATTTCCGCAGGTTGAATAACGCTTCAGCACACGACCGCTACCCGATTCTGCACATCCAAGATTTTTCGGTCCATTTAGCGGGGGCGCGCATTTTTTTAAAAATAGATTTGGTGCGCGGGTACCATCAAGTCCCAGTCCGCGCTTAGGACATACCCAAAACAGCGGTAATAACTCCTTTTGGGCTTTTCGAGTTTTTGCGTATGCCGTTTGGACTCAAGGGTGCTGCACAGACTTTCCAGCGCATGATGGATGCAGTTTTACGTGACCTCCCTTCGTGTTCGTCTACTTGGATGATATTTTGGTAGCCAGCACGTCCGAAGACGAACATGAAAGTCACCTCACAGTGGTTTTTCGGAGGCTGGCAGAGCACGGGTTAATAATTAACCCAGCGAAGTGCCAGTTTGGGGTGGCGCAAATCGATTTTTTGGGGCACCGCGTTTCACCAGAAGGAGCGGTCCCTCTGCCCGATAAAGTACGCGCAATAACAAATTTTCCCCAACCTCAGACGGTCAAAGCATTGCAGGAATTTTTGGGAATGGTTAATTTTTATAACCGTTTCCTCCCAAGTGCAGCACAGCTCATGCAACCATTGTACGCGGCACTTAAAAAACAAAAACCTGCAAATAAGATCGAATGGTCCCCGGAGCGGGAGCGCGTATTCTCCCAAGTCAAATCAGCCCTGGCGAACGCCGTTTTGTTGGCACACCCGGTGCCAACGGCCCGCATGGCGCTCACCACGGACGCTTCCGATTTAGCGGTGGGGGCGGTCGTTGAACAGTTTGTGGCAGGGAGCTGGCAGCCGCTCGCGTTTTTCAGCAAAACCTTGCGCGATAACGAGCGGAAATACAGCGCGTTCGACAGGGAGCTGTTGGCCCTGCATTTAGCCATCCACCATTTCCAGTTCTGGCTGGAGGGGCGCCGTTTCACCGCGTTTATGGACCACAAGCCGCTAACATTTGCGATGGCCAAGATTTCAGAGCCTTGGTCAGGCCGGCAGCAAAGACAGCTGCCCGCGATATCGGAGTTCACCACCGATATTCAGCATGTCGCGGGCAAACATAATGTAGTGGCAGATCGTCTTTCGTGTGCGGTAGCAGCGCCAGGCCCCGTGGGGGCAGACTCGGCAGCCGTGGCCGTGGACCAGGTTTGTGGTGCGGAAGTGCTCGTAGCCCTGGTCCGCGTAGGTTTGGATTATGCAGCCATGGCCGCGGAGCAGGTTAGCGACGCGGATGTGCGCGCGCTCCAGTCTGGACCAACAGGGTTAAGGCTGGAGCACAGGGTGCAGCAAATAGGTATGCCCCCTCTAATCTGCAACGTCTCCACGGGGCGGCCTCGCCCCGTGGTTCCAGCTGTGTGGCGCCGCCGCGTTTTTGACTCGGGCAGCACAGTGGTGCAGTAGTTAGCACTGTTGCCTTACAGCTAGAAGGTTCCTGGTTCAAATCCCCAGGGTGGCAGGGGTTGGAACCTTTCTGTGTGGAGTTTGCATGTTCTCCCTGTGCTGCGTGGGTTTACTCCAGGGGCTCCGGTTTCCTCCCACAATCCAAAGACATGCATGTTAGGTTAATTGGCTGTTCTAAATTGTCCCTAGATATCTGTTTCCTATAGGCCCTTAGAATAGAGGGTTAGTACTAGTGAAAGCGCTTTGAGTGGTCTTTGTGACTAGAAAAGCGCTATACGTATAAGTGCAGGTTAGTTAGTTAGTTAGTCAATCCATTCTCTGGCGCACCCGGGGGTGCGCGCATCGATTAAGATGGTGGGGGAGAAATTTGTTTGGCCGGGGTTGCGTAAACAGGTCAAGGAATGGGCAGCAGCCTGCGTAGCATGTCAGCGAGCCAAAATACACAAGCACACTAGAGCCCCTTTGGAGCCTTTTCACATCCCAGCTAAGCGTTTTGATCATATGCATGTTGACTTGGTGGGCCCCCTTCCGTTGTCACAGGGGTGTACACACCTTTGGACGATGGTAGATCGCACCACGCGTTGGCCAGAAGTGGTTCCTCTGGCAGCAACTACAGCAGCAGACGTTGCACGCGCGTTTTTAACAGCTTGGGTCGCGCGTTTTGGAGTTCCGTCTGACATAACGTCCGAAAGGGGTCCCCAATTTGTTTCCGAACTCTGGTCATCGATGGCCCACAGCCTAGGGGTGAAGATTCACCGCACTACCGCGTATAACCCCCAGGCTAATGGTTTGTGCGAACGCTTTCATAGGTCATTGAAAGCAGCCCTCAGAGTGTCTCTTACGGATACAAATTGGGTGGATAAACTTCCATGGGTTTTATTGGGGTTGCGTTCCGCACCTAAGGAGGATTTGCAGGCCTCTCCGGCTGAATTAGTTTTTGCACAACCCCTCCGTTTGCCAGGGGAATTCCTTCCCGACAACCCTGCACCAAATTGCCCCCCCCCCGCTCAGCTGTTGCAGAGCGGCACAGGATCAAACACCCTTCCTGGCCCAGTTCATCACAGTTTTCCATGTGTTTTTGTGCCGAAGGCTTTAAAAAATGCGGAGTTTGTTTTTGTTAGACATGATGCACAATGCCCAGGTTTGCGACCGCCTTACGACGGGCCTTTCAGAGTGTTGGAAACAGGGGAGAAACATTTTTTGCTTGATTTAGGAGGCAGAAAAGAGTTGATTTGCATTAACAGACTCAAACCCGCCTTTGTTCTGGCTGATGAACACGTGCAGTTGGCCAGGGCCCCCCGCCGTGGCAGGCCGCTGGGAAGACATTCTTCGGAGCCACCACAGAGATGTGCTAACAATTCTGATCCACAGATGCAGGAAGTCGCTGCAGAAGGAACAAAGCCGGCTTACAGCAGATATGGCAGGAGGTTAAAACCCAAGCAATTGGTGGATTGATTTGTGATATGTAGTGATGTTTTCTGTCATGCAACTCTGATTATGTTTTGTCCCTTAATAGACGTTTGGGGGGGGGGGGGTTATGTGGCACATATATTGAGTTCATATTTCCCACAAATGTATGGTTGTATGTTTATTGGGTGCTTCACGTCTCGCGGGACAAAGAAGGTCTGGGTCTGCAGAGGTCGACAGGAGATGATGAGGAGGTGTGCGTTTTGGCCTTTGTCTCAGAGAGGATGCCCCAGAAGGATTCCCGGATCATCGAGGGATAAGAGACAATAGTGAAACATCAAAGAGTTGCATTGTGACTGGGATTAAGTACCATGTGATTGTATGTTTGCTAAAGCACCATGTGACTTAGGTTTCGTGGCTCCAGCAGTATAAGAGTGTGGTATTTCATTGCTCAGTCTCTTTCTTGTTTAGAGATTGCTAGAGTATGTGTTCCCATATTAAAGCTGAACCTGAGAAATAAACTCAGCCTCATCCTTGAACGCATTCTCTGCACTATATGTTTTATTGTAGAAGGAGCTGCTTGAGCCCAGACTGTCAGACAGTATGATATATGAGAAAAAAACATCGAATGCATATACAGTACGGCTGCTTGGTATGGTATGTAATATCTAATTAATTTAAAGCAGTTCAGATTTTTTTTTACTGTTTTAGAAATCTTCTTTATGTGAAGATTAAATTTGAATTGAGGATCTAGTACAATGCCAAGGTATTTGAATTCTGTAACTGAACTAATGTCTTGATCATGTATATTAACTTTAAAATGTTGCAGGTTACATTTTTTGATTGAAAAGCACATTGAAACTGTTTTCTGAAGGTTCAGCAATAGATGGTTCTGGATGAGCCACTCTTGGACATCAACCATACTTGAAGACAGTACGTCTGCAGCCTGTGCTGGAGTCTTGGCAGCTGTGTAAATAACTGCATCATCTGCATAAAGTTGACATGTTGCAGCTGAGCAGTGTAATGGCAGGTCATTAATAAAAATGCTGAAAAGTAAAGGACCAAGAATGGACCCTTGTGGGATACCCATACGGTTATTTAAAAGGAAGGATTTATCCTGGTGAACTTTTACACACTGTTCTCTGTTCTGGAGATAAGATGCAAACCATTCTATTGTATCTGAAGAAAAGTTAAAAGATACCATTTTGGATAAAAGCAAGCTGTGGTTTAGTGTTGAAAGCCTTTTTGAGGTCCAGAAAAACAGCTCCCACCACATTACCCCTGTCCAAGGACTGTTTGACATTTTCAATAAGGCAGCAGTTTGCTGTTTCTGTTGAGTATCCTGGCCTAAAACCAAATTGGTGTGGATGAAGAAGTTGACTGTCTTGTAGATAGTCTATCAGCTGTGTAGCTACAACTTTTTCAAGAACCTTAGGACTGGTAAAATAGAGATTGGATGGTAATTACATATATCTTCTTTACTACCTGATTTATAAACTGGTATGACGACAGATTTTTTCCAACCAGATGGAAATGTACAAGACCTAATGGAAAGATTAATGAGTTGAGTCAATGGTTTGATTAATATTTTGCTGTGCGTTTTGAGAAAGGAAGTGCTCATATTGTAGATATCATTAGTTTTAGAGTTTGACAATGTTTTAACAATGCCAGCAATTAATTCTTCATTTACCTCATTAATGTGAAAAGAAACTGTTGAAAGTATTGATTTTGTATTGTTGAGCATATTTGGCAGCACAAAGTTTTTGTTAATTCTTCCACTGACTCCACAAAATATGAAAGAAAAAAAAATGACAGACGCCTTGCATGGCTGCCGTGTCACTGGATGCGCCTAACATGCGCGTCCATTGTCAAGTCAAATTCCTCGTATGTTTACTTGTAAATATACTTGCCAATAAAGCTGATTCTGAAAGCTGATTCTGATTCTGAATTAAATTCATTTGCCAATGTAGCATTGTCACTGATGGTCTTGCCATTAATTCTAATTTCCTTTACCCCCTTCTGATCATTTTTTTTGTTGGTTAAGTTATTTAAATGCCTCCATAGGGAACTGTTGTTACCCTTTGCATGATCTATCAATTTATTGTAATAAGATACTTTTGATTTACGCAGCTCTTGTACCACTTTATTTCTTAAACTTTTGTAAACGAGGTGATCATTTTGTAGTTTAGAGGTTAATGATGTTTTCAATGCAGAGTCTCGCCTCTTCATAAGTTTTCTTATTTCATTATTTAACCATGGTAGGTTAATCTTCTGTTGTCTACTTTTAATTTGCTTTGTAAATTTTTCTATAGACTTTGTGATTGTTGCAGTTATAAAATTACAACAATCATCTACTTCATATATTGACATGAGCTGCTCCCAATTTTGATTCTCTAAGTAGTGTTCAAACTCCGCAGTTTTTGATTTGGGAATAATAAAATTTACTTTGTCAATATCAACTCCCCCAAAATACTGTAGTCGCTTTTTAGTAAGTTTTCTGACAGCAAGAACCATGTTATGATCTGAGAGACCAGTTACAAGATTATAAGTTCTAGTTATTCGTTCTGGTTTATTAGTAAATACCATGTCAATAAGTGTTCTAGATTGTTTGGCTATCCTGGTGGGTCCTTTGATCATTTGTTGGTAATTAAATTTAGTCATGAGGCTTTTCAGTTTCTGTTTGTTCTTTTTATCAGACCAGTTAATATTAAAGTCACCATAAAATGTTGTTTCTCTGCTCCTCTCAAGCTGTTTAACCAGATCACTTAATTCATTATAGAAAGAAGAATTGTATGACGGTGGGTTGTACAATACTGCAATGTTGAAATTCATTACTGGTGAGAGACATACATTAACAGCTAAACATTCAAGTGAAGTATTCAAATCAACCAATTGATATTTAAATTTCTCTTTGATGTAAATTAAGACACCTCCTCCCCTCCCTACCTGCCTGTCTTTTCTAAAACACTGATAACCCACAATATCGATCATATTAGTGTCTATGTTCCTGTGTAGCCAGCTTTCTGAAAGACAAAGATAGTCCAGATTTGAGTCCAACAACAATGCCGAAATCTCATCTCTTTTGGGGATTATGCTCCATATGTTTAAATGTCCGCCGAGGATCCCCTTTGGTTTAGCCTTTGTGTCCCAAAGAACTCGTGCATGATTAACAGTTTGGAAAAATAAATGTTGTTTTTGCTTTTGTGCAGCTCGGTTTTCAGATCTCACCTTATTTGCATTTTGTTTGACTGCTCCTGCTTCCAAAAGTTTGGACATAGCACAGCTGTTTACAGCAGGATCAGATGTGTGGGTCTGTCCAGTGCAATTCGACTCACCCGACTCGCTATGTCCAGCTGTACTGAGGTGAAGACCAGCATTATGCTGCTCCACCAATTCAGGTATTAGCTGGACCGTTGACAGCTGCAGCCGATCAGCCGGTTCAGGTGTTAGCCGGGCCGTTGACAGCAGCGGACGATCAGCCGGTTCAGGTGTTAGCCAAGCCGTTGACAGCTGCAGCCGATCAGCCGGTTCAGGTGTTAGCCGGGCCGTTGACAGCAGCGGGCGATCAGCCGGTTCAGTTGTTAGCGGGGCCGTTGACAGCAGCAACTGATCAGCCGGCTCAGGTGTTAGCGGGGCCGTTGACAGCAGCAACCGGTCAGCCGGTTCAGATGTTTGTGCTAACCCAGTGGCCTGCTGTTTGATGGTGGCAGGTCCAGGGTTAAAGTGAATGTCCCCTGCCAGAAGTAGCAGTACTAACAGTACTTTAACTGTATAGCCTCTGCCATATTGTGTTATTTGCTTAACAGCCATGTTTGCCTTATTTTTGATGCTTTTTCTCAGGCCTTTTGAGGACCAGATAGAGTACAGGGTGAAATAACCATGTCCATATCCATATAAATAAAACTTTGTAGATTCACCTTTAGTTGAGTTGGCCGGAAAACCCTTCTTGTTGCAAGTCCAGACACATGATGACAATAAGAAGAAGTAGATAAGCAAAAAGTGGCTAAAAGTGGAACCCATCCAACCACTCCTCATTCTAGTGTCAGCCATCTTGCCATTATTGAAAATAATGTGACCACAGGGACATGTTCAACCAAGATGCATCCTCTAATTAACATCACAGGTGTCTACAACCTTGTAATCAGTCAGTCGGCCTATTTAAAGGGTGACAAGTAGTCACTGTGCTGTTTGGTGACATGGTGTGTACCACACTAAACATGGACCAGAGGAAGCAAAGGAGAGAGTTGTCTCAGGAGATTAGAAAGAAAATTATAGACAAGCATGTTAAAGGTAAAGGCTATAAGACCATCTCCAAGCAGCTTGATGTTCCTGTGATTACAGCTGCACATATTATTCAGAAATTTAAGATCCACGGGACTGTAGCCAACCTCCCTGGACGTGGCAGCAGGAGGAGACGGATAATACAAATGGTAACAAAAGAGCCCAGAACAACCTCTAAACACATTCATGGTGAACTCCAAGGTCAAGGTACATCAGTGTCAGATCGCACCATCCGTCATTGTTTGAGCCAAAGTGGACTTCATGGGAGACGACCAAGGAGGACACCGCTGTTGAAAACAAATCATAAAAAAGCCAGACTGGAATTTGCCAAACTGCATGTTGACAAGCCACAAAGCTTCTGGGAGAATGTCCTATGGACAGATGAGACAAAACTGGAACTTTCTGGCAAAGCACATCAGCTCTATGTTCACAGACGCAAAAATGAAGCATACCAAGAAAAGAACACTGGCCCTACTGTGAAACATGGAGGAGGTTCTGTTATGTTCTGGGGCTGCTTTGCTGCATCTGGCACAGGGTGTCTTGAATCTGTGCAGGGTACAATGAAATCTCAAGACTATCAAGGTATTCTAGAGAGAAATGTGCTGCCCACTGTCAGACAGCTTGGTCTCAGTCGCAGGTCATGGGTCTTGCAACAAGATAATGACCCAAAACACACAGCTAAAAACACCCAAGAATGGCTAAGAGCCAAACATTGGACTATTCTAAAGTGGCCTTCTATGAACCCTGATCTAAATCCTATTGAACATCTGTGGAAGGAGCTGAAACATGCCGTCTGGAGAAGGCACCCTTCAAACCTGAGACAACTGGAGCAGTTTGCTCATGAGGAGTGGGCCAAAATACCTGCTGAGAGGTGTAGAAGTCTCATTGACAGTTACAGAAATCGTTTGATTGCAGTGATTGCCTCAAAAGGTTGTGCAACAAAATATTAAGTTAAGGGAACCATCATTTTTGTCCAGGCCTGTTTTATGAGTTTGTTTTTTAAAATAATTCTGTTGAACCACAATTCAAAAGCATTGTCTGATTTTCATTGGTTAATTTTCATAGATTTTTTATTTATTACCACTTTTGTCAGATTCAAGTTATTTCTGTGACCATTGTGGGTTTTTCTTTCATTAACAGAGGGGTACCAACAATTTTGTCCACGTCTGTAAGTGCCTGGTTCAGCAGCCAGAATCACGGTCGGTTTCTGTTCTCTATATTAGAGCGGGCTAAGTGTCAGGTTAGGCACTGGGTTGCTTGCTACCGGATAACCATGAAAACCGGTACTACCTGTCTCATGGGCCAGGCCGTCAGCGACTCAACCGGCAACCCCGCCCTTCCGAGGGTGTGGAGGATGAAACTGGGCATCCTGACAGAACTAAAAACAATATCTGTCACAGGTCTGTGGTGGACCATTCCCAGTTACACGGGGTGAGACTGGACATCCTTGTGGCGGTTTGGTGTAAACCCCCACAAACAGACTGGACAGACACAGCGCTCGGCTAGAGCAATTAACAGAACAGTGAAATGTGTATTAATGTCTACAGGCAGCCCCGCTTCTTCTGGCTCACTTCTGTGATGTTAATGTTGCCTTTCATGCATTGTGTTCATGCGTCCTGTCCTTACTGTGACCTAGGGACCGAGATCAATATGTCTCTCAAATGCAAATGTCTCATGCCTGTTCTGTTATCTCTTTGATCATGCCAACTGCTGGGGAATGCTCTTGGATATATTGTTGTAGTTGGGTATATATGCTGCAACTCTGTAACTCAAACCCTCTCTCATTCAGATTCTGCAACTGCTACTGCTGGACACAGACTTTGTGTCCTCCTTCTCTGAGAGCCACTGGGCTCGCTCCCGGCGCGCATGCACGGCGCCGGGAGCGGAGCTCGTGACGGCGGTATGATTTAATAAAACCTGTTAAAACCTCAGCATCGCTGCTTATTTTATCATCCGCCGCACTGGTGACCCCCAAGACGCACACGCTTTGTGCGACGCAACCTTCTGGTCTGGACATCCACGCTGAACCGGCCGAGGGACACAAGACGTCTCCTCCCTCTCGCAGCCCCAACGCACCATGACCTGAAGGCAGAAAAGAACACGCTGCCAGTGAACGCTTCACTGGTGACCCCGAACATGCACACGTTTTGTGCAAAGCAACCTTCTGACCTGGACAGCTGCACTGGTGACCCGTTCTTCATGATGAGATCTGCACGTCTGAGATCTGCTCATCCACTCTGGACCGGCCGCGCTCGCAGCTCCTCCACACGAGAGCGCAGGCACCTCGTCCCCTCTCCACGACGGCGGCCTCCATGGCCGGCGGAGAACGCAACGCGTGGACCTGAACGCACCACGGCCGAGCGGTGACAAAGATCGTCTATTCCCTCCCACCACTCCAACGCATCTGCACGAGCCTGAGGGACAAAAGATCGTCTATTTCCTCTCACTGCTCCAACGCACCATGGCCAATCTGCAGCCACAGCTTAACCTGGATATTATCGGCGCCGTCTGCGCCGATCTCCACCAAGATTCTGGACCCTGACTCGCCACTCCAGTGGCCCACCCACGCACGGAACCCCCGCACATGCACCGGGGAGTTACGAGGACGGCACACCACGCACGGGACAATAACGGCTCCACTGACCGCCTTCCTTCTGCTGCACACTGGCCCTTCAGGCTTGCTTGTACACCTGAGGCACGCAGCTTGCTCACTGGATTTTATGGTCTTAGCCACGGCACACAAGGGGAATTCAGCTGTCTGCGGTTCCCGAGGCTTTAGGGTTGTGCCTGCCCTAAAGTCAACACGCCAGTCCCTCTGCTTTTATTTTTTTCTTACAGCCGCTCCTGCTTTTCTTCATGGCCACGAGAGGAGTCAGAGACTAATTTTTCTTCTTGCGGACCTCCGCACGCGCAACGGGACAGCCCCTCGACGTCGCGGAGCAGCAAGCAATTTTGGCGCGGCTCGGACGATTTCACCGTCCCGGTTGGCACATACTACCCCCCTCCTCCCTCCCCCTCCACCTGCAGCGAGCTTCTCCCACAGCTCGCTCCCATAGATGGATTATCGAGGTCCCGGCCCCCTGCCGTGCCCTCTGGGGGGGAGCGTGGGGCGGTTTGGTGTAACCCCCCACAAACAGACTGGACAGACACAGCGCTCGGCTAGAGCAATTAACAGAACAGTGAAATGTGTATTAATGTCTACAGGCAACCCCGCTCCTTCTGGCTCACTTCTGTGATGTTAATGTTGCCTATCATGCATTGTGTTCATGCGTCCTGTCCTTACTGTGACCTAGGGACCGAGATCAATATGTCTCTCAAATGCAAATGTCTCATGCCTGTTCTGTTATCTCTTTGATCATGCCAACTGCTGGGGAATGCTCTTGGATGTATTGTTGTAGTTGGGTATATATGCTGCAACTCTGTAACTCAAACCTGCTCTCAATTCCACTTCCTCAACTGCTGCTGCTGGACACAGACTTTGTGTCCTCCTTCTCTGAGAGCCATTGGGCTCGCTCCCGGCGCGCATGCACGGCGCCGGGAGCGGAGCTCGTGACGGCGGTATGATTTAATAAAACTTCCTTAAAACTCCATCGCTGCTTATTTTTTCATGCCGCTGCATCCTGGTAGATAAACACATCTGTCGCAAGGTCTGTGGTGGACTTTTGCCAGTCAGTGCATCGTGACATGCACTACACAAAGAGCAGAGATAAACAAACCTATCATCTGGTCAGTCACTACAACAGATACTGGAGTCAGTTTGTCTTGGCCTGTCCTTGCCCCTGATAATACCTCTATCTGCCAAGAATGTGCCGCTAGTCCAGCAAAAGCTAGGGGTATTCAAATACTTTGCAAGCAGTTTCATAAAATGGTCAGTCAGAGAGCAACTCATACCGGCTTGGACGTCGCCCGGGTTAACAAGGTCAGGAGTTCCTGGCAGCGGAAGGAAAAAGACAGAGCTGCGTAGAGGAATCTGATCAGACCTAAGTGAAACGGTCTTTGTTGACCCCAACAGACTACTATGATGGTGATGATGATTAGAGCGGGCTGATGGAAATATAGGTGGGAACTTTTTACTATTCAACTTTTCAATTTAAATACTTATCAAAGAACAAGACAGAAAGAGCACCCCACTCAGTACATTATAAGATAAGCCTTTATTAGTCCCACAACGGGGAAATTCCAGGATTGCAACAGCACAGGGATAGCAACACTCAGAGCAACAATCAGAAGGCAAGAAAAAAAAAACAAAAAAAAAAACAAGCAAGCAAGAGCAGCTAATATACATATCAGAATCAGAATCAGAATCAGAATCAGAATCAGAATCAGGTTTATTGCCATTGTTCATGTAGTACACAAACTAGGAATTTGTCTCGGTACAATGCTGCAACATTAAACATGATAAGATAAGAGAAATAAACTATACATGTAATAAAGTGTAGGATAAGATTAAGTGATACTGGTCAACAGTTAAAATATATATTAGCCAGCAGCAGATACTGTGGAGAACTATATAGTGCAGTCGGTAATGCAGGAAGAAAACAGTGATGATTGACATGAGTCTGGTTGAGCTGCTGTACATGGTGCACGAGAGTCAATAAGTCACTTAGTGTTCAGCAGTCTGATGGCAGAGGGGAAGAAGCTGTTCATGTGACGGGAGGTTTTAGTCTGGATGGACCGAAGTCTTCTACCAGAGGGGAGGGGGGCAAACAGTACGTGACCAGGGTGTGAGGGATCGGCTATGATCCGGCCAGCACGCCTCCGGGTCCTGGAGATGTACAGATCCTGGAGAGATGGGAGCTTGCAGCCGATCACCTTCTCAGCAGTGCGCACGACGCGCTGCAGCCTTAGTCTGTCCCTGGCAGTGGCTCCTGCGTACCACACGGTTATGGAGGTGGTGAGGATGGACTCGATGATGGCTGTGTAGAACTGCACTAACATCTTGGTGGGTAGCTTGAGCTTCCTCAGCTGCCGCAGGAAGAACATCCTCTGCTGGGCTTTTTTGATGAGTGAGCTGATGGTCAGCTCCCATTTGAGGTCCCTGGTGATGGTAGTGCCTAGGAAGCGGAAGGAATCAGCAGTGGTGATGGGAGAGCCTGAGAGGGTGAGGGGGGGCAGAGGAGTAGTGACTTTCCTGAAGTCTACAATCATCTCCACTGTCTTCAGAGCGTTCAGCTGCAGGTTGTTATTGCTGCACCAGGACGCCAGCTGGGCCACCTCTCTCCTGTAGGCGGACTCGTCGCCGTTGGAGATGAGCCCGATGAGGGTGGTGTCGTCCGCAAACTTGATCAACTTGACAGACTGGTGGCTGGAGGTGCAGGAGTTGGTGTAAAGGGAGAAGAGTAGGGGGGAAAGTACACAGCCCTGGGGTGATCCGGTGCTGATGCTAGTATAGTCTGAGACAGTCTTTCCCAGCCGCACATGCTGCCTCCGGTCCGTCAGGAAGTCGATGATCCACCTGCAGAGGGAGTCAGGCACGTTGAGCAGGGACAGCTTGTCCCGGAGCAGAGCGGGGCGGATGGTGTTGAATGCGGAGCTGAAGTCCACAAACAGGATCCTGGCGTAGGTTCCCGGGGAGTCCAGGTGCTGCAGGATGGAGTGGAGGGCCAGGTTGACTGCATCGTCTACAGACCTGTTGGCTCGGTAGGCAAACTGCAGCGGGTCCAGGAGAGGGGTGGTGATGGACTTGAGGTGGAACAGGACCAGGCGCTCAAAGGACTTCATGACTACAGAGGTGAGCGCTACAGGTCTGTAGTCATTAAGTCCAGTGATCCGTGGCTTCTTGGGGACAGGGATGATGGTGGAGGATTTGAGGCAGGATGGCACGTGGCATAACTTAAGGGAGGTGTTAAAAATGTCTGTGAATACAGGAGCCAGCTGTTTCGCACAGAGTCTCAGGGTGGAGGGAGACACGCCGTCTGGGCCGGGGGCCTTGCGCGGGTTCAGTCTGGAGAACTGTTTGAGCACATCCTGCTCACTGATGATAAGGGGAGGGGGGGAGGTGGGGGGGGGGGTGCCTTAAATGAAGTAGGGAATGTGGAGGCTGTGGAGCTGGAGGGAGGGGGGGAGTTGGACACAGATGACGAGGTGTCAAAACGGGCATAGTGTTGGGACAGTCTCTGACAAAGGGCTTTGTCATCCTGACCTTTAGGAGCCTGAGGCCGATAGTTGGTGATTTGCCTCAGTCCTCTCCACACGGAAGCCGAATCATTAGCAGTGAACTGCTGCTGGAGTCTCTCTGAGTACACAGATTTAGCCCTCTTCAGCTCTCTGTTAAACCGGTATTTAACCTCCCTGTAGCAGTCCCTGTCTCCACTTTTCAGCGCTGCTTCCTTCTCCTTCCTGATCTGTCTGAGCTTAGCTGTGAACCAGGGTTTGTCATTAGAGTAACTCACCCTGGTGCGTGATGGAAGAATGTTCTCTTCACAAAAGTGGATATATGAGTTCACAGTGTCCGTGTACTCATCCAGATCATGCGTGGCTCCTTTAAGCATGCCCCAGTCAGATATTTCCATGCACGTTTCCAGCTTCTCCTCAGCTTCACTGGTCCGTATCTTCGTAGTGCTCACAACAGGTTTAGTGAGCTTCAATCTCTGTCTGTATGTGGGAATGAGGTGAACCATCACGTGATCAGATAATCCCAGCGCAGCTCGAGGGACAGCGCGATATGCGTCTTTCACTGTGGTGTAACAGTGATCCAGTGTGTTTAATCCTCTGGTGGGGCATTTAATAAACTGTTTGTAGCGGGGGAGATCGTGGCTCAGATTGCACTGATTAAAGTCGCCAGCCACAATAATCAGCGAGTCTGGAAAACTCCGCTCTGTGTGTTGAATGTGATCCGCGAGCACGCGCTGAGCTTCGCGCGTGTCCGCGTCGGGAGGGGCGTACACAGCGATCATTATGAAAGAAGCAAACTCCCACGGGGAATAGAAGGGCTTGCAATTGATAACAAGAAATTCCAAGGCAGGAGAACAGTGTTTGGAAATTACCGTTACATCAGAGCACCAGCTACAGTTGATGTAGAAGCAGACACCGCCTCCTGTGGTCTTGCCGGAAAGCTCTGTGTCACGATCAGCACGGAAGAGCTGGAAGCCGTCGAGGCGCAGCGCGCTGTCCGGTATATTTTCCCGGAGCCAGGTCTCAGTAAAGCAGAGGACAGCTGAGGAGGCGAGGTCCTTAAAACGCATCAGCAGTCTCAGTTCATCCACCTTGTTAGAGAGAGAGTTGGTATTGGACAGAAATATGCCAGGCAGCGCCGTTCGCGAGCCTCTCCTGCGAAGTCGTACGAGAGCGCCCGCTCGTCTTCCTCTCTTCCGCCGTCTCACTTTCCGAGCCAAACAATAAACCAGATCGGCGGCAGGGGCTAGAAAAACTGGGAGGAGGTCCGTGGGGGTCAAAGTCCTGATATTTAAAAGTTCTTCACGGGTATAAGTGCAAGCAGACACACAATTGACAAACAAAAACAAACAAAGAGCGCAGCGAAGCACCATGTCGACCGCTGTGGGCGCCATCTTGGATCGAAAAAAAAAATATGTACATATTACTATAAAATATATATATACACACACACACACACACACACAGACACACAGTGCAGAGCATTGTAGCTAGATGGAATAAATATGTAAATATATAAACACCCACAGTACGGAGCATTGCAGCTAGGTGGAATAAATATGCAAGTATATAAACACACACAGTGCGGAGCAATGTAGCTAGATGGAATAAATATATAGATATATAAATATAAACACACCCAGTGCAGAGCATTGTTGCTAGGTGGGATGAAACAGCATAACCGTCTATTTAGTTATCCTACATGGTATGATTATGTGCCCATGTAACGGATGCCAACTAGTACTGTTCGGCATAGAACGTTAGTAAACCTCCCTCCCAAAGCCTCATACAGTATCGGTAGCGCTGAGCTACCGGTCGGACCTTTAGCTCAGCGCGATCGTGCTGTGTCTCCCATGCTCGAACTGTGTGTAGTTGACTGAGAGGTCGCGGGTTCGTGTCCCGTGTGGGGCGAACTGCGCAGGATGATCTCTGTCACACCCATACATATTCTCACCCTCCATAGCGACCGGTATGTTCCTAGTTGTATGCCGGAGAGGACCATTGTGTAAGTCTATTGCATCTTTTGCATTCAAAAAAAACTTAGTTTGTTACGTCTTTTTGCTATCTCTGCGAGCAGCCCTGCTTAGGTTGTACAGTCTGACAGCCGTTGGTAGGAAGGACCTACGAAACCTCTCGGTTGTGCACCTGGGATGATGTAGTCTGCTGCTAAATGAGCTCCTCAGTGCATCCAGTATGTCCTGCATAGGGTGGAACTCGGACTCCAGCAGAGATGACAGTTTATACACCCATGCACAACCATTATCAATAGTGCATAGTGAGCACACCAACCAATGGAAAATCGATTACAAATTCACGATTCACTACACTCTAGATCTGCATTAAAACTAATAACCATGTCATTGCAAGGAGTTTAAGCAAAGTAAACAATCTAACTAACTAACTAACTAACCTGCACTTATATAGCGCTTTTCTAGTCACAAAGACCACTCAAAGCGCTTTCACTAATGCTAACCCTCTATTCTAAGGGCCTATAGGAAACAGATATCTAGGGACAATTTAGAACAACCAATTAACAATTCAAAGTGGAACAAATTTCGAGAAAATGTCAGGAAATCATTTAACCCCTACACTATGCACATCTTCAGTACATGTACAGACACTGTGAAATGAAAATGTTAAAAAGCGTGTTGTGGAGTGCGTGAAATCACAAGCAGGTTCATTTCAAAATGATTTTATTTCACACTCACATCTCACGAGCACAGAACAGGCTGAACTTTTTTACCAGAGACTCTCCTCTTAAGTTTCACGGCTTACATCACACACAATAGGACATTTACATCACACTGCATTCAACCCCCTACATCCTTGACTCCTTCCCACTCTCTCACCGGGAGACTCCTCTCTTTTGTCTCCCATGCTTATTTACTGTCTCTCATCTGAGATGCTAGAATCTGACTCTCCCAAGGTGCTACAGTGTACCTGTTACGTTTCTAATTAATGAGGAGTCGAGGTGAGGTTTTGTAGTTTTATTAGAACACGTGAACAGGAACACAGGAGCCACCACGTTTGCACAGGAGCCACAGCAAAGAGAAAAGATGGCTCCCGCTGTGGCCTCTTATACCCCAGGTGACGCCACCCCCCGGAGGTGGGGCGTCACCCCTCTATACTACAGGGCACCGCCATATAAATATATATACAATATACTATCCAACCCCCCCACCCCCCCCAAAAAATGCAGTCACACTAATTAGGCCCTCCCAAAATGTACACCCGACTCACTCTCTAAGCACAGAAATGTACAGACCTACCCATTCATACCACACTGGCCCAGCGGACCACTCCGCCTTCAGAGTTAAACAGTCAGTAAACAAAAAGGGCCACTCACAAAAATATGTTAATCCCAAAAGAAATATATACATTATAGACACTATAAGCAATGAATAACTATGTACATAGTATTTTTTTTTTTTTTCCGGTTCCGCTGGACCGGCGGCGCCACACGAGTTGGCTGCCTTTTGCAACTGCCTTTTTCTTATCTTCCTTCTTCTTTCTACACCTTTCACTCTATATATATATCACGGACACACAGATCGCCCCAAGGGTCTCCCGAGTCGGTGGACGGAGCCACTGTTTGCAGCGGGGGACGATACAGCAGGGAAGAGGTAGCTAGCTGGCTAGCTAGCTCCAACCGCCACCCGGTGCTAACGGAGAAGCTCGACATGCCGAGAAACTGTGGCGAAAACGACGCGGGTGCCGGGATGGAGTTTAGGTGGCGTGCAAGAAATATAAGACAGAATAATAAAGAGCGATGGCAAGAACCAAGCAGACCGCCCGTAAATCTACTGGAGGAAAAAGCCCCCCAGGAAGCAGCTGGCCACCAAGGCTGCTCAAAAAAAGCGCTCCGGCCACCGGCGGAGTGAAGAAGCCTCACCGTTACAGGCCCGGTACCATGGCTCTGAGAGAGATCCGTCGCTACCAGAAATCCACGGAGCTGCTCATCTGTAAGCTGCCCTTCCAGCGCCTGGTGAGGGAGATCGCTCAGGACTTCAAGACTGACCTGCGCTTCCAGAGCTCCGCCATCACGGCTCTGCAGGAGGCCAGCGAGGCCTACCTGGTGGGTCTCTTCGTGGACACCAACCTGTGCGCCATCCACGCCAAGAGGGTCACCATCATGCCCAAAGACATCCAGCTGGCCCGCCGCATCCGCGGAGAGAGAGCTTAGACTTTCTGCTGCACATCCACCAACCACAATGCTCCGCACTGTGTGTCTCTCTCTCTATATATATACGTATATATATATATATATATATATATATATATATATATATATATATATATATATATATATATATATATATATATATATATATATATATACAGTATATATATATATAGTAATATGTACATATGTATACTAGCTGTTCTTGTTTTTTCTTGCCTTCTGATTGTTGCTCTGAGTGTTGCTATCCCTGTGCTGTTGCAATCCTGGAATTTCCCCATTGTGGGACTAATAAAGGCTTATCTTATCTTATCTTATCTTACATTATACAATGGTGGTCCCAAGACTCCACATTAACACAAACCCTTTGAAATAAACAGGGTACATTTGCATTTCACACACTCCGTTCAAACATTCACACCTCAGTGTAACGTCCTTCTGACACACTCACACACCCAGGAACTCCACATGCACACACAACGGTGGTCATTCCTTACAATTCCCTTTGTTCCTATTTTTTTTTTTACATACCTCAATTCAATAACAACCGTAATATATATAAATGTCAGAAACACAGCACAACCCGACACACCGTTAACCCTTTAGAACAATGACAAAAGCCCTGCTACCAGTCTCTCAGCAGCTCCCCCCGGTGCGTCCGTCCCGCGGCCCGCTGCCAGAGCGTCTCCATTGTTTCTTCACCGGAGATGGGCTGCACCAGCTCCTCTCCTTCTTATTTATTTATTTATTTGTTTATTTGTCAGGGACAGTGCAATAAACATAGACAAAAAAAAAATCTGATGGTCTGGGACCTTGGGGAAGTCAGGTTATTTAGCACCTCAGACAGAGACAGGGAATAAGCATGGAAGAACAATGCCCAGGAAGGACATAGGGGGTTGAATGCAGTGTAGTGTAAATATCATGCTGTGTGAGGTGAAGTGCAATGAAACTTGTGAAGTGTGACTTGGGATATAGAGAGGAGAGCTTGCTGTAACCATTCAGTCCATTCTGTGCTTGTGAGATGTGAGTGTGTAATAAACCGTCTGTCATGAATCTGTCTCTTCATTTACACACTTCACACTGGTGACCCAAGACGTATTATGGAACACGAGGCAAGAACCCCGGTGCCGGCCCGGTTGGGAAGCCCCAGCGACGCAGCAGCCATTCCACGGACAGCCCGGACTGGAACCCCCAGCAACGCATGTGCGGTTTCGGTCAAGCTACTGGATTTCTGGCAGCACAACCCGCGCTCTTGGTTCCACCACACCGAGGCCCAGTTCTCCCTCTGGGGAATAATGGCAGACGACACCAAGTTCTACCATATGGTAGCAGCGCTGGACTCCCGCACAGCCCAGCAGGTAGCGAGCCTGCTCGATCAGCCACCAGCCCGCAACAAATACGAGGCGCTCAAGGCTGCGCTCACCCGGCGTTACACGCTGTCAGAATGTGAGAGAGCGGAGAGGCTCCTGGCGCGGGCCGAGTTAGGAGATGGGTCAGCCGTCGACCTGATGGAAAAGATGTTGGCGTTAATGGGCACGGACGATGGGCACTTTCTGTTTGCCCACCTTTTCCTCCGGAACCTTCCAACAGAGGCGAGTGCGGTTCTGGCCAATTCGCCGTCGCTGGCCGCGCGTGACTACCGTGCGCTAGCCCAGGAGGCAGACAGGATCATCCTCACCACCAGGGCGATCACAGTCAACACAGCGGCGGCGGAGCCCAGCGAGATGACCAGAGGAGGCGAGGAGCCACCGACAGTAGCAGCAGCGGGGGCCAAGGAGCGCCAGAGAGACACACTCTGTTTCTACCACCGCCGCTTTGGAGAGAACGCACGCAGATGTGCGCCACCGTGCCAATTCAAGCGCTCGGGAAAATGCCAAGGCCGGCAGTCGGCAGCAGCTGCGACCCTCGGTGAAGAGAACAAGCTGCTCTACATGACGGACGCGCGCTCGGGGAGGCGTTTCCTCGTGGACACCGGAGCCCAGAGGAGCATCATCCTGCTGACCTACACTGACCGGCTGGCAGGACCTAGCGGCCCCGTGATGTTGGCAGCAAACGGCTCGGAAATTAAGACCTTTGGTGAGAGGACACTGATCTTATCTCTACACGGCCGTACATACGAGTGGACTTTTGTCGTAGCAACACTGAATTACCATATCCTGGGGGCTGATTTTCTGTGTGCACATGATTTACTGGTTGATGTTGCTAACAGGCGCCTGGTTAATGCACTGTCCTTTGACTCTCTCCCCTGTATAGCTCGAGCGACCCAGCCAACAGCACAAGCCAACGTCACAGCTCCAGGCGGTAAGTTCCACACACTGCTCACTCAGTTCCCAGCACTCACGGTCCCAATGTTTTCCGCGGCCATCGCTAAACACAGGGTGGAGCACTTTATCACCACCACCGGGCCGCCCGTTTTCGCAAGACCTCGGCGCTTGGACGCAGCTAAACTGACCATAGCGCGCGAGGAGTTCGCCAACCTGGAAAGGTTGGGCATCATCAGGCGTTCGAACAGCCCATGGGCATCCCCGCTACACATGGTCCCTAAGGCTGAGGGATTGTGGCGACCGTGCGGGGATTTCCGCAGATTGAACAACGCCACAGCGCACGACCGCTACCCGATTCCCCACATACAGGATTTTTCCGTTCACCTCGCCGGAGCATGCATTTTTCCCAAAATAGACCTGGTCCGCGGTTACCACCAAGTCCCAGTGCGCGCGGAGGACATACCCAAAACAGCGGTAATAACTCCGTTCGGTTTATTCGAGTTCCTGCACATGCCATTCGGGTTAAAAGGCGCAGCACAGATGTTCCAGCGCATGATGGATGCAGTGCTGCGTGATCTCCCGTTCGTGTTCGTCTACCTGGACGATATCCTGGTAGCCAGTACGTCCGAAGACGAACACGAAACCCACCTCAGGACGGATTTCCGGAGGTTGGAGGAGCACTGGTTGATAATCAACCCGGCGAAATGCCAGTTCGGCGTGACGGAGATTGATTTTTTGGGGCACCGCGTCTCTCCGGAAGGAGCGATCCCATTGCCCGACAAAATGCGCGCCGTGGCAGATTTTCCCCGGCCTCAGACGGTCAGGGCACTGCAGGAATTTTTGGGGATGGTGAACTTTTATAACCGTTTCCTTCCCCGCGC
This sequence comes from Pholidichthys leucotaenia, assembly GCA_020510985.1. Classification (NCBI taxonomy): domain Eukaryota; kingdom Metazoa; phylum Chordata; class Actinopteri; order Cichliformes; family Pholidichthyidae; genus Pholidichthys; species Pholidichthys leucotaenia. The sequence goes on along the minus strand of CM035842.1, from coordinate 21,376,621 downwards.
GGCGCAGCTCATGTAACAATTGTACGCCGCGTTCAAGAGACAGAAACCCGCGGATGGAGTCAAATGGATCCCGGAGCGAGAGCGGGCGTTCTCGGAGGTTAAAGCAGCCCTGGCAAACGCTGCACTGCTGGCGCGTCCGGACCCGACGGCCCGGATAGCGCTCACCACCGACGCTTCAGACGTGGCCATAGGGGCTGTCGTGGAGCAGCGCATCGCTGGGGCTCGGCAGCCGCTCGCCTTTTTCAGCAGAACTTTGCACGACAGCGAACTTAAATACAGCGCGTTCAACAGAGAGTTGCTGTCTCTCCACCTGGCCATACGCCACTTCCAGTTCTGGCTGGAAGGGCGCAGCTTCACCGCGTTCGTAGACCACAAGCCACTAACGTTCGCGATGGCCAAGGTTTCAGAACCGTGGTCGGGCCGGCAGCAGAGACAGCTGGCCGTGATCTCAGAGTTTACTACTGATATTCAGCATGTGTCAGGTAAACTGAATGTGGTGGCGGACTGCCTCTCGCGCACCGTGGTGGCCCCGGTCTACATGGGGATAGATTACGCAGCCATGGCCGCAGAGCAGATTAGCGATGCAGACGTGCGCGCGCTCCAGTCTGGACCAACAGGGTTAAGGCTGGAGAGCAGGGTGCTGCAAGATGGCGCCCCCGCCCCCCCCAATCTGCGATGTCTCCACGGGACGCCCGCGTCCGGTGGTCCCGGTCGCGTGGCGCCGCCGCATGTTTGAGTCAGTTCACACTCTGGCGCACCAAGGAGTGCGCGCGTCGGTCAAAATGGTGGGAGAGAAGTTTGTGTGGCCGAGCCTACGCAAACAAGTAAAAAAGTGGGCTGCAGTCTGCGTGGCGTGCCAACGAGCCAAGGTACACAGACACACGAAGTGTGCTCAGCATCCTCTGGCCCTCCATACCTAAGTTGTGGACCAGAATAGCCCTCGTATGCAATTTGTCCAGGTAGCTGAGGTCCAGCGCACTGAGATAATTCTCGAAGGCCACATATCACCTGGCCCAAGGGACCAGCGGCTCACCCGGAGCCTCCAAAAATAAACGAAATGCGGTAGCAGCCCTTTCCATTGCCGTGTATCCCCGTCACCGAATGTTACGTCTCTAATTAATGAGGAGTTGAGGTGAGGTTTTGTAGTTTTATTAGAACATGTGAACAGGAACACAGGAGTCACCACGCTTGCAAAGGAGCCACAGCGAAGAGAGAAGATGGCTCCCGCTGTGGCCTCTTATACCCCAGGTGACACCACCCCCCGGAGGTGGGGCGTCACCTCTCTCTACTACAGGGCACCGCCATATACATATATTTATATACACACACACAATAAACTATCAAACAGTACCCTCTATTGAAATTTCATTCAAAAAATGACAAAGTTCAAAAACTTATTTTCACAAAAATGATCCCAAAATCAAAATCCTAGTAATAGCCACAGACAGACAGACAGATGGATGGACGGACAGACAGGTATCATCATACCATAATACAGTAATACCCAGCCAGCATGTCCATGTGACCGCCAAAGGTTAAACCTGCTCTGTCTTATGGGTCCCATGTGGGTTTGTCTGCACACTCCATGTTGGCCCCATCAGTGATTGTCCAGTGTTTATTCCTCCCTCTTGTACTTGGCTGCAGCAAAATCCCAGCGCATGATAGATCACCCTCTGTGCCAGGGGTGTCCAATCATGTGCCATGAAAAACCAAGACCTTGCAGGTTTTCTCTTCTACCCAGTGTCTTCAGCAGATGTTTTCACTGATCAGCAATCAGTGAAAAGTTTGGTGAAATCTGCTGTTGAAGACGCTGGTTGGAGGTAAAGCCTGCAGGGTTTTGGCCCTTCATGGCACATGATTGGACACTCCTGGCCTATGCTTAACATGAATTGTGAAATGCTGCTCTTTTTTTCTGCAGATACTCCTTTGCTGCTTGTGGCTGAAGAATTTCATCAGTACACAACACTTGTTTCCAAACCAGGCCAGGCTTCTGTAGTTGTTCTTTTGATGTTGGATTTTATGTGCAAGATGCAGGTAAGGTTTTCTCCTTCAGACTCTTCTGTGAAAATCTCCTTTGTGCAAGTATTGCTGCAGAGTGGATTAATGGTTTTCTGTAGTCAAATGAGGGTTTTGAGTTGCCATTCTGACCAGTTTACATGCAATTCTCTCTGAGAGCTTTCTTGGTCTTCCAGATCTCATCTCAACCACTACAGTTCCTCTTAAATGTCATCTCTTAATTATATTTTGATCTATGGAAACTCCCCCTCATGGATCGTCACCTTATCGTGGTGGGGGGTTTGCGTGCCCCAGTGATCCCAGGAGCTATGTTGTCCGGGGCAATTTGCCTCTGATAGGGTCACCCAAGACAAAGTGGTCCTGGGTGAAGGGCCAGAATAAGAACGATCCAACAGACTCTCATGATAAATTCTATATCAAGGATTCAGTGTACCCCGCCCAGTATGGGGTTACCGGGGCCCCACCCTGGAGCCAGGCCTGGGGGAGGGGCTCGAAGGCTAGCGTCTGGCGGCCGGGTTTCCACCCATGGGAACCGGCCAGGCTCAGCCTGAAGGAGTTACATGGGTCCGCCCTCCAGTGGGCTCACCACCTGCAGGAGGGATCATGGGGGTCTGGTGCTATGTGGATTAGGTGGCGGTCAAAGGCGAAGACCTTGGCGGATTGATCCCAAGCTTTCAAAACTGGCTTTTGGTACGTGGAATGTCACCTCTCTGGTGGGGAAGGAGCCTGAGCTGGTGTACGAGGTTGAGAGATACCGGCTAGATATAGTCGGGCTCACCTCAACACACAGCTCCGATTCCGGAACCAGTCTCCTGGAGAGGGGCTGGAGCTTGGCCTTTTCTGGAGTTGCCCCGGGCGAGAGGCGACGAGCAGGGGTGGGTATTCTTGGATCCCCCCACCTTGCTGCCTCTATACTGGAGTTTTCCCCGCTGGATGAAAGGGTTGCTTCCCTGTGCCTTCGGGTTGGGAAATGGGTCCTGACCATCATTTGTGCCTATGCACCAAATGATGTTTCAGAGTACCCACCCTTTTTGGAGTCTGTGACTGGGGTGCTGGAGGGTGCTCCTCTTGGAGACTCCATTGTCCTACTGGGGGACTTCAATGCGCACGTGGGCAACGACAGTGAAACCTGGAGGGGGGTGATTGGGAGGAACGGCCTGCCCGATCTGAACCCGAGTGGTGTTCAGTTATTGGACTTCTGTGCTAACCACAGTCTGTCCATAACAAACACCATGTTCAAGCATAAGGGTGTCCATATGTTCACCTGGCACCAGGACACCCTAGGTCGCAGGTCGATGATCGATTTTGTTATCGTGTCATCAGAAAATCAAAAATCCTTAATGTAGGGAATCGGGTAGTGGTCGTGTGCTGTGGTGTTGTTCAACCTGCGGAAATCGCCGCACGGTCGCCACAATCCCTCAGCCTTAGGGACCATGTGTAGAGGGGATGCCCATGGGCTGTTCGATCGCCTGATGATGCCCGACCTTTCCAGGTTGGCAAAGTCCTCGTGCGCTATGGCCAGTTTAGCTGTGTCCAAGCGCCGAGGTTGTGCGAAAACAGGCGGCCCGGTGGTGGTGATAAAGTGCTCTACCCCGTGTTTAGCGATGGCCGCCGAAAATGTCGGGACCGTGAGTGCTGGGAACTGAGTGAGCAGTGTGTGGAACTTACCGCCTGGAGCTCTGACGTTGGCTTGTGTTACTGGCCCGGCCCCTTGAGCTGTACAGGGGAGAGAGTCAAAGGACAGTGCATTAACCAGGCGCCTGTTAGCAACATCAACTAATAAACCATGCGCACACAGAAAATCAGCTTCCAGGATCGGGAAACTCAGTGCTGCTATGACAAAAGTCCACTCATATGTGCAGCTGTGTAGAGATAAAGCCAGTGTTCTCTCACCAAAGGTCTTAATGTCCGAGCCGTTTACTGCTACCAGCCCGGGGCCGCTGGGTCCTGCCAGCCGGTCAGCGTAGGTCGGCAGGGTGATGCTCTTCTGGGCTACGGTGTCTACAAGGAAACGCCTCCCTGAGTGCGAGTCCGTCACGTAGAGCAGCTTGTTCTCTTCGCCGGCGGTCACAGCTGCTACCGACTGCCAGCTCTGGCATTTCCCGAGCACTTGAATTGGCACGGTGGCGTACATCTGCGTGCGTTCCCTCCAAAACGGCGGTGGTAGAAGCAGAGCGTGTCTCTCTGGCGCTCCTTGGCCCCTGCTGTCGCTACCGTCGGTGGCTCCTCGCCTCCTCTGGTCGTCTCGCTGGGTTCCGACGCCTCTGCGTTCACCGTGAGCGCTCTGGTGGTGAGGATGATCCGGTCTGCCTCCTGGGCTAGTGCACGGTAGTCACGCGCGGCCAGCAGCAGCGAATTGGCCAGGACCGCTCTCGCCTCTGTTGGAAGATTCCAGAAGAAGAGGTGGGCAAACAGAAAATGCCGGTCGTCCGTGCCCATTAACGCCAACATCTTCTCCATCAGATCGACGGCCGAACCATCTCCTAACTCGGAACGCCTCAGGAGCCTCTCTGCTCTCTCACAGTCCGAGAGCGTGTAGCACCGAATCAGCGCAGCTTTGAGAGCCTCATATCTGCTGTGGGCTGGGGGCTGGTCGAGCAGGCTTGCTACCTGCTGAGCTGTGCGAGCGTCCAGCGCTGCAACCACATGGAAAAACTTGATGTCGTCTGCCGTTATTCCCCGGAGGGCGAACTGGGCCTCGGTGTGGTGGAACCAAGAGCGCGGGTTGTGCTGCCAAAAGTCCGGTAGCTTGACTGCAACAGCGCACGCGTTACTGGGGGTTCCCGTCCGGGCCGTCTGTGGGATGCCTGCCGCGTTTAAGGGGCTTCCCATCCGGGCCGACTCCGGGGTTCTTGCCTCGTGTTCCATAATACGTCTCGGGTCACCAGTGTGGAGAGTGTGGAAATGATGAGGCCAAGTTACGATCAGACGAAGTTTATTCACACTCTCACAACATCATACACAGAAAGCACTGAATAGCCAAACCAGGTTTCATCCCTTAAAACTCCACAGATCATCTCACATCTGCATGACATTTCACCTCCACCATACATTTTCCTTAAACCCCCAGCTCTCTCTTCCTGCCAACTCCCCATGAGGCCCCTGCCTATTGTTCTCTTGTGTCTAACCACTGCCTCCTGACTGAGACGCTGTCTGCTGACACAACCACAATATACATTGTTATATCATCAATATGCATCGCCATAATATAACAGATTGCCCCCCCCCCGTTAAAACATAAATTAACTGTAGTTTGTCACATCTTTGGAAAGCTGAGTTCAAGTTCTCTAGCAACACCCAGGCCTGATTACTGCCACACCTGTTCTCAATCAAGAAATCACTTAAACAGGACCTGCCTGACCAAGAGAAGTAGACCACAAGATCCTCAAAAGCTAGACATCATGCTGCGATCCAGAAAAATTCAGGAACAAATGAGAAACAAAGTAACTGAGGTCATAAAGCCATTTCTAAAGCTTTGAGACTCCAGCGAACCATAGTGAGAGCCATTATCCACAAATGGCAAAAACATGGAACCGTAGTGAACCTTCCCAGGAGTGGCTGACCGACCAAAATTACCCCAAGAGCGCAGCGCCAAATCATCCAAGAGGTCACAAAAGACCCCACAACAACATCCAAAGAACTGCAGGCCTCACTTGCCTCAGTTAAGGTCAGTGTTCATGACTCCACCATAAGAAAGAGACTGGGCAAAATTGGCCTGCATGACAGAGTTCCAAGACGAAAACCACTGCTGAGCAAAAAGAACATAAAGGCTCATCTCAGTTTTGCCAGAAAACATCTTGATGATCCCCAAGACTTTTGGGAAAATACTCTGTAGACTGATGAGACAAAAGTTGACCTTTTTGGAAAGTGTGTGTCCCATTACATCCGGCATAAAAGTAACACAGGATTTCAGAAAAGGAACATCATACCAGCAGTAAAATTTGGTGGTGGTGGTGAAATGGTCTGGGGCTGTTTTGCTGCTTCAGCACCTGGAAGACTTGCTGTGGTAAACGGAACCCTGAATTCTGCTGTCTACCAAAAAATCCTGTAGGAGAATGTCTGACCATCTGTTTGTGACCTCAAGCTGAAGCACACTTGGGTTCTGCAGCAGGACAATGATCCAAAACTCACCAGCAAGTCCACCTCTGAATGGCTTAAGAAAAACAAAATGAAGACTTTGGAGTGGCCTAGTCAAAGTCCTGACCTGAATCTGATTGAGATGCTGTGGCATGACCTTAAAAAGGCGGTTCATGCTTAAAAACCCTCCAGTGTGGCTGAATTACAACAATTCTGCAAAGATAAGTGGGCCAAAATTCCTCCACAGCGCTGTAAAAGACTCATTGCCAGTAATCGCAAACACTTGATCGCAGTTGTTGCTGCTGAGGGTGGCCCAACCAGTTATTAGGTTTAGGGGCAATCACCTTTTCACACCACTGTACATTTTTGACATATACAGAGCTGCCACCAGGAACGTGCATCTTGCATGAGCTCTACCCTTGCTGTGAAGGATTGCGCAATCCTTTTGAGGCTGAGTTTGTTGCTCCTTCAACTGGCCTCTCTTGCTTGGTTTTGAACAGGAAATGCACAGATTCATCGAATTTAAACATATGAATATTGTTGAAATGATTGGAATCATTCAGAAATTATATTTAGACTACAAGACAAATTAGTGGACAAATAATAATATATATATAATTCTTTATTTTTATTTTTTTTCATGATAACCTTCCCTGACTGCACGTCACTGCTGGACAGGATCTTACCTAGGGAAGGAGGACAGGACAAGACTAAGTAATTAGAATTAAGACAAGTGATTTGTAATGGATAATGATTTGCAATGAATAATGAGTCTTACTGTAGGAGAAGAGGGATGGAGCTCAAACCTGTTCTGAAGCAGATGAGAGTGACAGGTCCACTTACAGGACAAGGGGTGAGATGATTGGTGAGGAGAAGAACTTCTTTGGGCTAAATTGGTGTGGAGGAAGGATCCATGTAACAATGAGTCCCGTCTGAAGTGACTGTGAGCAGAGAGGTACCCCGGGCCCGGGAGTTTTTCTGTGGTGACAAGGCTAGTGGAATTCTGCGTGATGAATTAATCTGATTTGTTTTTTCTTTCCAGGTGGGTGCAGGCAGATGTGTGCAGGAGAACAAGAGATCACAATGAGCTGTTGAGCTGAGGCAAACCCCCAAGGGACTGGTGGCTACAGAGTGCTATTTATACTCCAGCAGTAATCAGCACAGGTGTGCTAACACTACACTGCAGCAGTATTTAACAAACACGTTTAAGAGAAAAACCTCCATGCATAAAGTTGCAAATTAACAATTTTTTCCCTTGTAACAAGGGAAACAGCTGCAAATTTTGAAGAAAAATATCTCAGATATATTAGACATTCCTCATAATTTTAGGAGAAAAAAGTACAAATTTATGAGAAAAAACTGCAAAGTAAAGAGTTCAAGGTTTTAGTTTTAAAAAGGATGAAAATTATACAAAAAAGTTTCACATTTACAAAAATCAATTTTATGAGAAAACAGAAACTTGAAAGAAAACTTCATAAACTGGCAAGAGTAACATACTCAAATATTTACATTTTGTAGTAATTTTTGGTGACTACAAGTACTTGAATAATAAATATCATAATGACACTTTCAATCTGTTCTATTAATTTTAAGTCAAATTTGTGTAGCTGGTACCAAATATGGAGGGTTGGGTTTCACATAAATTTATAAACAGAACACTAACAACATAATTTCTATAACTGAGAGGGAAATGTTGGCAATTTTCCTACCTTCTGTCTTGGGGGGGGGGGATTTTATCTCCTCAATAACTGCAAATAACTGCAAAATAGTGGGCCCTATTACAATGATCTAAAGCAGGCATTTGTGCAGTGCTTTGCATTTTGTGCCAGTTTCTGTCAGTATATTTTTTGTTTTTCTGCTGTGTACCCTACCCCCTTAAAAAGGACTGACTGTGGTTTGCGCTCGTAGAAAGGGACTCATTTAAAGTGGGTGAGGTTCACCACGAAATTGGCAAGCTTGTATTATGTTCAGTGTTGCCAGATGGGAAATGCTGAAATATCATACCAGTGGCTTAAAATGATCGTATTTTGAGGAAAATTATTGTACACACCCAGTTTTCATTCTGATGTAGTTCAGGACCATCTGCTTCAGTAACACATTATCACAGATCATGCACATTACAGCCTATAATACAGATTTACCTTTAAATAATCTAACAGATCGGTTGAAAAAAAAAGCGCCTCTTGGAGACCAGCGCCTCTACAGGATGAGCTCCTGACTTGCACTGAACAGCCCAGAATATCAGTCATACTTAACTACAGTGTCTTCTATATGGCTTCTGTTGAATCATCATGTATCAAGGTCTTGCCTCATAAATATTTTGAGTACTCTGTTTATACATGTGTTTTGTGGACTTGAAGAAGGCATTCGACTCAGCACCTCCAAGTCCGAGTCCATGGTCCTCAGCCAGAAAAAGGTGGATTGTCCTGTCCGGGTTGAAGACAAGCTCCTGCCCCAAGTAGAGGAGTTTAAGTATCTCAGGGTCTCATTCACGAGAGAGAGGAGAATGCAGTGCGAGACTGACAGACGGATTGGCGCAGCCTCTGCAGTGATGCGGACGTTGTACCCGTCCGTTGTGGTGAAGAGGGAGCTGAGCTCTAAAGCAAAGCTGTCGATTTACTGGTCAGGTTACGTTCCTACCCTCACCTATGGTCATAAGCTTTGGATAATGAGATTAAGGATACAAGTGGCTGAAATGAGCTTTCTCCGTAGGATTGCTGGACTCACCCTCAGAGATAGGGTGAGGAGCTCAGTCATCTGGGAGAGGCTCAAAGTAGAACCGTTGCTCCTCCACATTGAGGTGGTTTGGGCATCTGATCAGGATGCTTCCTGGACACCTCCCACTTGGGGTGTTTCGGTCACATCCAGCGGGGAGGAAACCCCGGGGCAGACCTAGGACACGCTGGAGAGACTACGTCTCCCAGCTGGTCTGGGAACGTCTTGGTATCCTCTCTGAAGAGCTGGAGCAGGTGGCCGGGGAGAGGGAAGTCTGGGCTTCTCTGCTTGATCTGCTGCCTCTGCAACTCAGACCTCTGGAAAAGTGGTAGAAAATGGATGGATGGATCTGTTTATACATTAGGAATAAACATCAATCATGGGCCAATGGGCTGCACGGTGGCGCAGTGGTTTAGCACTGTGGCAGCACAGTTTTACCCTCGGCCGGGGGATCGCGGGGATCATGAGATCGTGGGTTCGATCCCAGCCCCCGACCAACAGTGAGCTGTGTGGAGTTTGCATGTTCTCCCCGTGTTGCGCGGGATTTCTCCGGTTTCCTCCCGCACACCAAAAACATGTAGGTTTAGGGCGCTCGCGCATGCAGCGACCAGCAGCCGGTGGCTTGTCACCAGACTCCAAACCAAGTCTACCTACGGGTACAAATAAGTAACAAAAAAAAAAAAAAAAAAATCAATCCGCCTAAACTACTGCTAAAATGCCTCTGACAATTGAAGTAGAAACTTTTTTATTGAGAACCACAATCTGGTGACATTTTTGCACAGACATTTGCAAACTGCAGCAGCAACAGAAAGCTTTAGTGCTAATGCCAACAACAGGTTTGAACCACCCAGTAAAACTGGGGTCTGTTTCCCCCCATTCATTTCTTAACCTGCCGGTAATGTTGCTTACTTGTTGAGTCTGCCATGTCTGCATTAGCACTGTAATGTACGCAAATGATTCAATCGAGTGTACTAGTTTTTATTTGTGAATGGACTGTACTGAATCACTCACCAGAACTGAAAGCCAGGGATGAGCAGCTGAATCACCCTAACGAGCCCCGCCCGCTCCGTTCAGCCGACTCTCATGGTAGACAGTGGGAGCTCCTGTACAGAGTGATTTGGTGTACCACTAATTTTCACGGATCTTTTTAGCTTGACTCAGTATGTTTCAGTGAACTTTGGATCCCATCAGTAGCTTCCATCTGAGGCCACCTCTCTGCTACCGCCACCGAATCTTCTGTCTCCTTCCACGCAGCCCGTGCGCATGAGAAAATACGTAAAAACAAGCGTAGTATATATGCGCACTTTGCACAGGATCTGTATCCTGGCTGTGTTTGCTGATGTATTAACTTAGCCATGTAATGAAAGGGAAAAATGATCATACATTATGAGACTTTTGAAATTACTGATCGTACATTGTACAGAGGGTCATGAGCACACACGTAAGCCTGCTTCTACACACGGGCTAGAATTTCTCAATGTCCATTATTTTGATGGACTGATTAAAAAAAACCTCATAATCCATTATCTGATCTGTCCTATTAATTTTCATGTAATAAGGCTGAATTGCTTTTGTTCTCATTTACATTTTTAGTTGTAATTGTAAACTTGAAAGCCACAGTGGGTGGGCACTGGGTCTTTCTTCCATGCATTTTTGTGTCTCCCTTGTTCTGTGATAATAAATGACTGAATTTTTACAGCTCTGCCCATCAAAGTGACAAAGAAAGAGAAACACTAGTGAAACCTCTGGATGACAGAGTTCTCATCAGTGTGTAATCTAGGTGATTCTGGAGTCTTTTGGGGCTTCGAATCCCCAGGTTGGCAGGGGTTGGAACCTTTCTGTGTGGAGTTTGCATGTTCTCCCTGTGCTGCGTGGGTTTGCTCCGGGGGCTCCGGTTTCCTCCCACAATCCAAAGACATGCATGTTAGGTTAATTGGCTGTTCTAAATTGTCCCTAGATATTTGTTTCCTATAGGCCCTTAGAATAGAGGGTTAGTATTAGTGAAAGCGCTTTGAGTGGTCTTTGTGACTAGAAAAGCGCTATATAAGTGCAGGTTAGTTAGTTAGTTAGTTAGTTAGCTTTAGTGTTATGATCCGGACATTCTGTCTATGGTTCCTTTAATTTTTGAAATGTCTGCACAATTCTGTCATCATTAGTTTGTTGGGTTATCCTCAGTTCTTAGTTCAGTTATGTTTTCTCCCTGTTTTGGTTTATTTATGATTATTGTTTGCATTACTTTCCCTCTGTGTTCTTTATCTGCACAGCCCTACCCATCCTGTTTGTAGCTGCTCCTCTGTCATCCCCTAATTAGTCCCAGCTGTCTTATAAGATAACTTTATTAATCCCACAGGGGGAAATTCACTTGCCACCAGTCCAAAAACAAGCATTCACAGCATATTCATAGCAGCATAACACTTAGACAGAAACAAATACATGAAATAATATAACAATGAGATGCAATAACGCCCCTCCTTACAAATACTCATTATAAAATCTAATTGCTCCAGGAACAAAGGACCTCCTCAGTCTTTTTGTGGAGCACAGAGGCATCAGCAGTCTCTCACCACAAGAACTGTGACATTCATTAAAAATATGATGAAAAGGATGACTTTCAAGTTGCAACACAGTCTTCAATTTGGACCTTATTCTTCTCTCCACTATAACCTCGAGAGAGTCCAGAGTAAGGCCAGTCACAGAGCCGGCCTTCTTTATCAACTTGATGATCTTATTTTTATCCTCCACCCCAATACTTCCCCCGCCAACAGAGCACAGCATAAACCAAAACACTAGCCATGATTCCCTGATAGAAGACATTGAGAAACTAATGACTAATATTAAATGAGCTTAACTTTTTCAGGAAAAAAGTCTAGTCTGTGCCTTTTCAAAAACAGCTTCACTGTTTGTTTGTTTTTTAGTTTACTCTATTGTCCAAATGAATACCAATATATTTGTAAGACTGGACGATTTCAATCATCTGTCCCTTAATGATTACCCCCTTAATGATTTCTTCTCTTATTTTCCTAAAATCAATTACAAGCTCTTTAGATTTTGTGACATTTAATCTTAAAAAATTTCTGTCACACCAGCTAACGAAACCCTCAATCTCACTTTTATATTTGGAGTCATCACCTTTATTTAGGAAACCCACCAAGGCAGTATCGTCAGAAAATTTCTGGACCAAAAGGGAATCCTGGCTACGCCTTTAATCAGCAGTGTACAGTGTAAAAAGAAAAGGAGGCAGCACTGTGCCCTGAGGGGCTCCTGTGTTAGTTAAAATAGTGTCACACTCTACTGCCAACCCTGACAAACTGGGGCCTGTTATGTCCACAAACCTGGCACAAAGGAGACCGACGAGGAGGTTACACTGGAACTCAGCTTTAATGTATTAACGGTTGCAATACAGAAACGCAGCAGTATGCGGAATCATCCTGGGCAAAAGAACCCCAAATGGCAGACGCCCCTTATTATAGGGTGGTGTGATGACACACCCAGAAGGCGGCGTCATCACACTGCACTTTACAGTAAAACCCCTATCTCACATTCTCCACCTTTAACAAAATAAAAAACACATCTAATCAAAACCCACCCAAATTTGGCAGACAGGAACCCCAATGAACACACTAAAATAATAAGAGCAATAAACACACTAACTTAAAACATCAAACATAAAATCATAAAAAAAACATCAAAACATTAAGCAAACCACAACTAGGGCTCATGGGTAGACTGCCACGTGACCCTGCACGGCAAAGTAGGTTATTCTGCCACTGTTAGATGGTCCGGCCGTGCTCCTACCTAAAAGGTTTTCAGTTTTTTATTTACAGTCCCCCATGGCAATGGTGGGTCAGGTGGGGTAAGTTCTGTCTGAGAGCTTTTGAGGCAGCCCCATGGTGGCCTCCTCCCTGGAGCTTTGAAACAGGCTCATGGCGGTCGCCTAACTGGAACTGTCGGCCCCCCGGGGCCAAACTTCATGACGTCGGGGCCCGGGTCCCACACTGCGGCAGCTGACTCCTGTGGAGCCCTGCCGCCTGGAGCTGCCACCCAAACATGCCAAAGTCTGTTCGCGTGCCGAACTGAATCGTGCGTCAACCGAAAGCACATTGTTCTCAGCCTCACCTTGATCCTCAACGGCACCCACCATCTTGCTGGCTGCGACCCGGTCAGTTGCGTCCTGGTCTCCCGCTGGCGCAAACCCGAACCCAATCCAAGACATGGAGCGGCGCCTTACTTGTTTTCCTGCATTGCCGTTGTGCTCCCGGTGGCTCTGCATACTCGCTCAGCCTGGGACCTCCGTTGTGCTGTGGCAATACCATTGTCACCGTGTTCGCTGCGGACACTTTACCTTCTGTCTCCATCATCAGCTGAGGCTCGTCGTGGGTTCAGAAGGTGTCCGGAGCCTCTCCGGTGTCACTCGTTGAAGCGGACTCTTCACCCATCACCTCGGTCGTAACCTCTGTAGCCTGCCAAGTGAGGATACAGAAGCAGTCCGGCTCCCCCTCGCTGCCTTCCAAGGCGCTCCACTGTGCCACATCGCGCGCCGTGTCTGTGCCCTGCTGCTGCTGCTCTGTTTTGGGCCTCTCAGCATGCTCATGCTCGCACTCCTCTCCCATGTTCACCATGCTATCTAACGCTGTCTGTCTGGGTAACCACTGTGTTTGGCACCCATTTAGCTCCGTGGTTAACTTCTCCATTGCTTCTAGCTGGGATGTTAGCTCCACCATGCTAGCTAGTGTCATGTCCTTTGGCACCATTAGCATCCCAACCCACAGCTTTGTGTTATGTGTCTGTTCGGCAAAATAGCTAGCAAGAAGTTTGACAGCATCCGTATATGACTCCGTCGTTCCTAACGTGTGTAATATTCTCTGACCCTTTATGCCAAGTTTGCGAACCAGAAGTGCTTGTTTCTTTACTGTGTTGAGATTACCCAGATCCAACGCTGCGATGTACATCTCGAACGTGTCCAGCCAACGAGGCCACAGGATTGCTGGTTCCCCTGGGTACTCAAGAAACGGCCGTAGTGGTGCCACGCATGCCTCCATGAGTTAATCCTCAGTCGCCAAATGTTACGTCCGCAAACCTGGTACAAAGGAGACGGACGAGGAGGTTGCACTGGAACTCAGCTTTAATGTATTAATGGTTGCAATACAGGAACGCAGCAGTATGCGGAGTCATCCTGGGCAAAAGAACCCCAAACGGCAGATGCCCCTTATTATAGGGCGATGTGATGATGCACCCGGAAGGCGGCGTCATCACACCGCACTTCACAGTAAAACCCCTATTTCACAGGGCCGTGACAACAGATAATTTAGAATCCAGTCAACAGTTATATTATGCAAGTTAAAATTAAGTAATTTAGTGGCTAACGTGTGGTTGAATGGTATTAAAAGCACTTGAAAAATCAGAAAACATAATTCTAACAGAACGAGCAGATGTTTCAAGGTAACTGTGTATCCTGTGAAGCATAAAAAGCAAAGCACCATCCACTCCTACCCCTTTTCTATATGTAAATTGTAAAGGGTCTTGAAAAATTTTAACTTGCTGACTCAAGAGACTCAAAACAACCTTTTCAAAACATTTCATTAAATGAGAAGTCAGAGCTATGGGTCTCAGATCTCTCAAGGTACAGCTTACCTTCTTTGTTTTGGGAATGAGGACAAGACAAGATGTTTTCCATAATACTGGAATTTTAGCTAAGGACAGCAATAAAGAAAAAATGACATGAAGGACAGAGCACAGTTGGTATTATATTAGTTTAATTATTTGTCCCTATACATATGCCAGCCTGAGTTTGTGTTGTTGTGGCGTCATTTGTTGTTTCTTCCTCTTCATCATCTGATTGTAAGTGCTCAGCGTTAGCTGTGTAATTTGTGTTTAACAGCCCCTGAGCTACTTTTGTTTGTTCATTTGCTTTTTCATTAATAAATCATCGTTACACCCAGTCCTGTGTGCCACCTTGGGTCCCACTTTAAAAACATAACTGCCTTCCAAAGCAGTTATTTGACACTTAGGCAAAAATTAACAGGAGCCCGCTCCAACAAGTGTTCATAACCATAGACACATAATCAGGACCATCACCAGCACTGATGGCAATAGGCTACTTAATATTAAGAAGGCAATTATAGGGATTCAAACTCACCACTGCTGCCCAAAAACTGCCTTCATTATGTCTAATGAAGTCCTTTGCAATCAATAATTTTTTGAAATTTCATTATTCACCCAAACTCATAATGAAACACTTAAAATAAACCTCCCTCATACACCGTGTTGCAAATTATTATGCAAATGATATTTGTCTCTGATTTTCCCAAATAGCTAATGCAAATGACAGTCAGTATAATTTTCAAGTCATCAACCATTACAGCATAATTCAAATTTTATTGAACAAACCTCCCAATGATAACCATTTTTTTTTTGCAAAAATTAAAAATCTCAAAATGCACTGTTCCAAATTATTATGCACAAGTTTCAAAATTTTATTGGTTGTAAAAAACTGAAAATGGTCATTTGTTGAATTTGCAGCATTTTGAGGTCATCACTCTATCATCACTCTATAAAAGCAAGAAATCTCTGTCTGTCTGTGTGTGTCTGTCACGTTTATAGGACATCATAGGACGGCCTATGAACTCAGGCATCATAGGACTCGTGAAGCCGTCATAAAGATATGATGTCTATATGATGGCACATAGACAAATGTGTCTTTATGATGTCATTTACACCATGACTCACGGTGTCTAGACTAATGTGTCTTTACGATGTCATATGGCTCAAAATTGGCAAGGTGAATAAGTCACAGGGCCAGTCTTTACAGCGCATTCGTGTTTTCTGCACAACAGATTTCTACAGCCATAGCCAATTCCACATTGCTGCGAGCAGAGTTGCCAGATCACGCAGTCTTCGTATTGTTGCTCAAGATGAAGAAACTAAGCAAAAGCGTCGCTTTCTCAGCAATGTCATTTTTAAAGAGGTGCTGACACAGTGAAAATGTATAACCTTGAAGAATGCCAGCCTACACTACAAATGTGTTTCTTGGTTTCTACGGGCATGCACAGGCCTTCCTGAATAGGGTCGAAAACCACTTTTTGCTCAGATCCATTTTCATGATCCTGCCCATGAACTGGAATTACAACGCACCTATCCCTCAACCAGTGGTCTGAACGAAGAAGAAGACCCACCAGATGGACAGCAATAGAATGAGAACTGCTGCACATCAGAAAAGATGCCGTGAACATGAAACACCTCAGGTTCCAGCAGTACGCCGCAGGCATGACTGTGAACAACACAGCCGTCTGACACAGGAGGACAACCGTCTGCCCTTCCGCAACGGGCATGCAGAAGTATTTGCTTATACTTGGTTTCTACAGGCATGGACGGGTATGCACGGGTATGTACTATAGGACTAATGTTCCTATGATCTTTACATGATGTCTACATGATGTCATACAGACACTGTCACGACCACAGGACTCGCTAAAAGATCATACGATCGCCTATAATGTTCCTATGATCTCTACATGATGTCTATATGATGTCATATAGACACCATAGCATAGAGTGATCAAAGGCAGGCATTACTGAATGAGTGGTGACACGTGTTTGCTTACACCTGCATTCTACAGGCATGCAGAAATACTTGTTTATACTTGGTCCTACGGGCATGCACGGGTATGCACTAGTATATACTGAAATCAAAAGCTATTTCAATCGAAAACATCTTAACAGGCCAAGTTACATGTTAACATAGGAGCCCTTCTTTGATATAATCTTCACAATTCTTGCATCCATTGAACTTTGAAGTTTATGGAGAGTTTCTGCTTGAATTTCTTTGTAAGGTGTCAGAATAGCCTCCCACAGCTGCTGTTTTGATGTGATCTGCTTCCCACCCTCATAGATCTTTTTCTTGAGGATGCTCCAAAGGTTCTCAATAGGGTTGAGGTCAGGGGAGGATGGGGACCACACCATGAGTTTCTCTCCTTTTATGCCCATAGCAGCCAATGACACAGAGGTATTCTTTGCAGCATGAGATGGTGCATTGTCATGCATGAAGATAATTTTTCTACGGAAGGCACGGTTCTTCTTTTTGTACCATGGAAGAAAGTGGTCAGTCAGAAACTATATATACTTTGCTGAGGTCAGTTTCACACCTTCAGGGACCCTAAAGGGGCCTACCAGCTCTCTCCCCATGATTTTGGCCCAAAGCATGACTCCACCACCTCCTTGCTGACATTGCAACCTTCTTGGGACATGGTGGCCATCCATCCATTAAAATAGAAATGGCTGTGGGGATAAAAGAATGTTTATACCTGTTTTTCTTAAGGTGGAGTCACACTACAACATTTGGACCAACTATTAATGACAGTTTGGCACTGCTGGCAAAAGTTAATGATAGTTTGTGTTTGTTGGCAAATGCTGGTGAAAGTTGTGTTCTTTGAAAATTTTCAGCCTGCTGAAAATTTGCTGATGTTTGGGAATACACGTTGGTGAAAGTTGTGCTCAGTTTGTAAAAGTTCCTGAGCGCTGGGCTAAGTTATGCAGAGTTTACCTAAGTTTGCCTAAGTTAAAGCTCGGTTCACATTACAGCGTTTGGATTGACTTTTACAGATGTTCTTGTCATGGTTCAAGCGCCGAACCCGTCTGCGCTCGAGCCATGCATTATCTTCACCTATTTTGACAGTGGTGTGTACCTTTTGGCTCCCCGAGCCTTTATTGTGACAGCGCTCGGAGGGGCTTCCGGCTGTCAGGTTTGACAGCTGAGCTGCATTTCGTCTCATCAGCGATCCTCCATTTAAGAGGGCAGCTGGGAATGGAAAAACATGGCAGTCTCGTCAAAAACTCCTCACTGTCTGACGCATTGAGCATCCCCTCGGCTCAGACGTTGACTACTCGTCTTTACGTTCGTAAGTTTACTCTATTGTGAACCTGTTTTCATTGTAGTGTGTTTTAGCCCCCCGTGGCTTGTTATTTTGTGTTTCTTTTCTGTTCCATCAATAAACTGTGCAAACTCACCGGTGACTTGTGGCGTCTTATGACGGCTCGTGAGGGCCATGCATGACAGTAGACTGCCGCCAGACTGAGACGCCAGTCCCGGTGAGTTTTGCCTAAAACTGGACGTTTGTTTTCCCTGTCTGGGTACCTGCACGCTGGGAGGTCATGTCGTCATTCAGGGCCCGCGTTCGGAGCCTGGGCTACGAGCTGGTGGAGGCCCTGGACTACGTAGATGGAATGCTCTTCACCGCTACCCTCTACGACGCTCCCAGCGATGTACGCTGGCACCTACTCTTCGCTGAGGACATCCTTAATCGCCTTCCTCGCTACTCCAACCACCCGGAAGTCACGGCAAGGAGGCTTGACATCGCTTCACAACACGAGATACTCTGTGGGTGGGAGGGAAACTCCGGCAGGAAGCCGAAGAGGAGGCATCCTCGCTCCTCGTTTCAGGATCCCGTTCCTGTCCCCGATCCGGTCCAGGAGTTTGCACCATCCAGGGGTCATCCCCGGACGAGCATGATGTCAGTCGGGAATCCCCCAGAGACGTTGCAGTTGACAGCAATCTCCATCTGGGACCGAGTGGCTGCAGCTCGCTCCGCCGGCCACCCCACACAAATCATTAAGCACGTAACGGTGGCTGTCAGGCTGGTTGAGAGGAATCCCGAGCTGAGTGACTATCCGGAATACGCTGACTTGCTCGCCTCCATTTCCGCACAAGAGCGGCGTTTTCCGGACCTCACCTTCGCCTCGACTTCAGCCAGTGAACATCGGCGCCACGCTCCAAGCAAACCTCAGCGAGAACCCCGTCTGGATCCATTTCCGGGTCATCGGAGGAACTCTGCCTCCCAGCCAGCCGCTCCTTCTGCATCACGACAGGAGGGAATTCCCGCAGCCTCTCTCCCCGGGTCATCTGTTCCCACTGTCCCGTCAGCTCATCGTGCCCGGATTGTCTCGGCTGTTGTTCCCTCCTCCTCAACGTCATCCTCGGCTGCTGAAAGAGTTTTGAGTCCTGCCCCAGCGAGGCCCGTTAGAGGACCATCGCGAGCGGCTCCTCCTCGTCCTCCCAGGGGGTCCTACGTCACCATCCAGCGGGGAAAGAGAGGAACAATGTCCGCTACAACAGGCACCATCTATCCTCCAGGAAACAGGCAAGTGCAGGTTCAATTTTCTCCCCGTAGTTGTGATTTGCCTTGTCTGACTCCTGGGGGCGGAGTTCGGGGTTCGCAGTCCCCCGAGCTCCCACCACCTGCTGTAGCTTCTGTCATTAATCCTGCTGCCTCTGTGTCTCCCTCCGCTGAGCAGTCCACGAAGCCAGGCCTACGTTGCCGGACGAGGAGGGGGCCTGCAGCTCTGGAGAGCCTGGTTCCAGCCCTGCAGCCACGTTATGGGCAGAGGAGGAGAGCGGACTGCAGCGTGGAGCCTGCGCCGATGATGAAGCGTCCCCGGGTCTCCACAGAGGAGCAGTTCGAGCCAGCGGGTTGAGGGTCCCCTGCCACCACGCCGTGCGGGTCGTCGGCGTGGACGTTAGCGCCAGAGGGTCCTCAGACTGCAGAAACCATCATGCCAGCTGCGGAACCTGCCGTAGCTGTGGGAGCCTGACGACGATCTTCTTTGTCCTGAGCCTGGATCAGCGAAGTCCTGGACGGTGACAGAACCCGAGTGCAGGCAAGTGCTCTACTTTGTTTTTCTTCTTTCTATTTTGGAGCATTTCTGCCTGCCTCTCGGGGAGACGAGCCAGGGGCAGCTGTCCGCTGCACCCGAGCTCGATTCGCTGGGCTCTGTCATTACCCATGATCTTGATCCCGGTTCTTTCCTTTCTCCTGAGCCTTCTCCCAGGGTCACTGGTGCGGAGCCAATCCCAGTCGCTGTGCTGGAGGGTCCAGGTTCGGGGTTGGAGGTCATCACTGGTGCTGTGCCGACCCAATCGGGGTCCAACGCAGGTGCAGCCGAGACCCAGTCGGGGTCCAACACGGGTGCAGCACCGATATGGGTCAAGGTCGGTGAAGGAGCTGCAGACCCTCTGCCACCTGACATTGTGCTGGCTCATCATCATCTTCATCCCCCTCATCATCGTCACCATCCCAGCTCATCGCCACCGGGGGCCGTTGAGGGCCTCTACGTTCGGCCCGGCTCTCCCATGTCTTTCCCCTCACCGGGGAGGCCGTCACCAATTGTTTCCCCATGGTTCTGGTGGCTGAGGAATGCGGGTCGGCCGCCTGAGGAACTTTTTCGCCGGTTCAGCGCCCTGGGTCGGCCACCTGACATACTGTGCTTTCAGCCGGGCGACCTGGTTCAGCCGCCAGAGGTTTTGACTTTCCGGGCCTGGGACTGGGGTATGCCGCCCGAACATTCCCCTTTCCCTCTAATCACCCGCTGGTCATTGGACGCAGGGAGACCGCCGGAATTGTTCCTAATTATTGGACTCTGCCTGCCGTCATCCTCGGGTGTATTGTTTTGTCCTCTTGGTTGATCAGTGTATGTAGCGCTGTGTATTGTGTTTTCTGTTAACCATACTCAGCATTTTCCTCATTTGTGTCCTGTTCAAAACATCATTGGTGCGTTATGGAGTAATGTGTTTTTTCCTTTCAACTGTACTCTGTAATTGCCTCATTTGTTTCCAGTCACTGTCATGGTTGTTTTCTTCTTTTTTTCTTGCCCTGGTCTAAGCATCATTTGTGTGATATAGAGTATTATGTTTTTACCCTGTATTACCTCGCTTGTGTCCTGCCATCGTTACGGTTTTTCTTCTCTGGTTCTCTCCCTCTGGGCCTTTCCCCCCATCCGCCCATCCTGGGGTGGGGGGGTGGGGTGGGGCTTGGGTGTCATTGGGCGCTCGTAGCTCGCCCTTGGAGGGGAGGTACTGTCATGGCTCGAGCGCCGAACCCATCCGCGCTCGAGCCATGCATTATCTTCACCTATTTTGACAGCGGTGTGTACCTTTTGGCTCCCCGAGCCTTATACTGTGACAGCGCTCGGAGGGGCTTCCGGCTGTCAGGTTTGACAGCTGAGCTGCATTTCGTCTCATCAGCGGTCCTCCATTTAAGAGGGCAGCTGGGAACGGAAAAACGCGGCAGTCTCGTCAAAAACTCCTCATTGTCTGACGCATCGAGCATCCCTCAGCTCAGACGTTGACTACTCGTCTTTACATTCGTAAGTTTACTCCATTGTGAACCTGTTTTCATTGTAGTGTGTTTTAGCCGCCCGTGGCTTGTTATTTTGTGTTTCTTTTCTGTTCCATCAAAAAACTGTGCAAACTCACCGGTGACTTGTGGCGTCTTATGATGGCTCGTGAGGGCCATGCATGACAGTTCTGAAAAATCAGAGAAATAGTCAGCGCAGGTCAGCTGAAATCAGTGTTAGTCAATGCTCATATGCATTTGTGGAGGCTTCCTGCCATTCTGGACCTGCTTTTGGAGCGAACAAATCTCCTTTGGGCATCCGTTTCAGTATTTATTTTCATTTTATATTCCTATGAAGTTACTTCTGCATACCATTTTCCCCTGTTCGTTCATTCATTCATTCATTCACATAAAAAATAATAAAATAATGCATAGAATCCAACACTAAGTCCGCAATTAAAATGTGAATGTGGATGGAATTAAAAAAAACTGTTTAGTGTATCGTCATATAAATAAAATGACGGGTCATTATCGTTTGACTGTTACAACTCTCGCCATTTAAATAACATAAAATCCCGTTAAATGTCGTTAACTTTTTGACACCACATCAGCGCTGTTTACTTCCCCAAAATGGAAGCGGAACCAATAAATCCTGGAGAATGATTACGCATGGAGCAGGAAATTAAGAATAGTAAATTTGTCAATGAGGAGATTTTTTTCTTTTCGGCTGTCACATTTTTGGGAGATTATATATATATATATATATATATATATATATACACACTACCATTCAAAAGTTTGGGGTCACCCAGACAATTATTTTGTGTTTTCCATGAAAAGTCACACTTATTTACCACCATGAGTTGTAAAATGAATAGAAAATATAGTCAAGACATTGACAAGGTTAGAAATAATGATTTGTATTTGAAATAATAATTTTTTCCTTCAAACTTTGCTTTCGTCAAAGAATCCTCTATTTGCAGCAATTACAGCATTGCAGGCCTAAGATGATTGCACAAGGGTTTTCTAATCATCCATTAGCCTTCTGACGCAATGAGCAAACACACTGTACCATTAGAACGCTGGAGTGATAGTTGCTGGAAATGGGCCTCTATACACCTATGTAGATATTGCACCAAAAGCCAGACATTTGCAGCTAGAATAGTCATTACCACATTAGCAATGTATAGAGTGTATTTCTGATTAGTTTAAAGTTATCTTCATTGAAAAAAAGTGCTTTTCTTTCAAAAATAAGGACATTTCTAAGTGACCCCAAACTTTTGAACGGTAGTGTATATATACAGTATGTATATACAGTATGTATATACATAATCAATACATATACAAAATCAATACAGATACAAAATACAGGTACCACACAGTGGTACCTGTACCAAAAACTTCCCACCCCAAAGACCTGAACAGCTACAGACCGGTGGCCTTGACGTCCCACTTGATGAAGACCCTGGAGAGACTGCTCCTTGCTCATCTCCGCCCCCTGGTGGAACCAGCGATGGATCCACTCCAGTTCGCCTACCAGCATGGCATTGGGGTGGAGGATGCGGTGATCTTCCTCCTTCACCGTTCTCTGTCCCACCTGGAGAAGCCCGGGAATATGGTGAGGATCATGTTCTTTGACTTCTCCAGTGCTTTCAACACCATCCAACCGATGATCCTGAAGGACAAGCTGCTGCGCGCAGGGGTGGACCAGCACCTGTCATCATGGATCCTGGACTACCTCACGAACCGGCCTCAGTTTGTGAGAACCCGGGACTGTGTTTCCGACACGATCATCAGTAGCACGGGGGCCCCCCAGGGAACGGTGCTGGCTCCCTTCCTGTTCACTCTTTATACTGCGGACTTCTCACACAACACAACACATTGCCATCTACAGAAGTTCTCTGATGACTCTGCGATCGTTGGTCTCATCTCCAACGGAGATGAAGCTGAGTACAGAGGGCTTATCCAGGACTTTGTGGACTGGTGCCATCGGAACTGCCTCCAGATCAACGCGAGGAAAACTAAGGAGCTGGTGGTGGACTGCCGCAGGCATGGGCAGCCCCTCACAGCACCAGTAAATATACAGGGAACAGACATCGAGATGGTGACATCCTATAAGTACCTGGGTATTCATCTGAACAATAAACTAGACTGGTCACACAATACTGACGCACTCTACAAGAAGGGACAGCGCAGGCTGTTCCTGCTGAGGAGACTCAGGTCTTTTGGTGTACAAGGGGCGCTGCTGAAGTCATTCTATGACACGGTGGTGGCATCAGCCATCACTTTTGGAGTGGTCTGCTGGGGCAGTGGCATTACTGCAGCCGATAGGAAGAGACTGAACAAACTGATTAAGAAAGCTAGCTCTGTCCTGGGGCAGCGCCTTGATCCGATGGAGGAGATAGGAGAGAGAAGGACGGTGGCTAAACTGTCATCTCTGCTGGAGTCCGAGTTCCACCCTATGCAGGACATACTGGATGCACTGAGGAGCTCATTTAGCAGCAGACTACATCATCCCAGGTGCACAACCGAGAGGTTTCGTAGGTCCTTCCTACCAACGGCTGTCAGACTGTACAACCTAAGCAGGGCTGCTCGCAGAGATAGCAAAAAGACGTAACAAACTAATAGTTTTTTTGAATGCAAAAGATGCAATAGACTTACACAATGGTCCCCTCCGGCATACAACTAGGAACATACCGGTCGCTATGGAGGGTGAGAATATGTATGGGCACATAATCATACCATGTAGGATAACTAAATAGACGGTTATGCTGTTTCATCCCACCTAGCAACAATGCTCTGCACTGTGTGTGTTTATATATTTACATATTTATTCCATCTAGCTACAATGCTCAGCACTGGGTGTGTTTATATTTATATATCTATATATTTATTCCATCTAGCTACAATGCTCCGCACTGTGTTTTTATATATCTACATATTATTCCATCTAGCTACATTGCTCCGCACTGTGTGTGTTTATATACTTGCATATTTATTCCACCTAGCTGCAATGCTCCATACTGTGGGTGTTTATATATTTACATATTTATTCCATCTAGCTACAATGCTCTGCACTGTGTGTTCATATATTCATATATTTATTCCATCCAGCTACAATGCTCTGCACTGTGTGTCTGTGTGTGTGTGTGTATATACAGTATATATTTTATAGTAATATGTACATATGTATATTAGCTGCTCTTGCTTGCTTGTTTTTTTTCTTGCCTTCTGATTGTTGCTCTGAGTGTTGCTATCCCTGTGCTGTTGCAATCCTGGAATTTCCCCGTTGTGGGACTAATAAAGGCTTATCTTATCTTATCTTATCTTATCTTAAATGTCTGGTTTTTGGTGCAATATCTACATTGGTGTATAGAGGCCCATTTCCAGCAACTATCACTCCAGCATTCTAATGGTACAATGTGTTTGCTCATTGTGTCAGAAGGTTAATGGATGATTAGAAAACCCTTGTGCAATCATGTTAGGTCTGCAATGATGTAATTGCTGCAAATGGAGGATTCTTTGATGAAAGCAAAGTTTGAAGGAAAAAATTATTATTTCAAATACAAATCATTATTTCTAACCTTGTCAATGTCTTGACTATATTTTCTATTCATTTTACAACTCATGGTGGTAAATAAGTGTGACTTTTCATGGAAAACACAAAATAATTGTCTGGGTGACCCCAAACTTTTGAACGGTAGTGTATATATATATATATACAGTATATGTATATATGTGTGTGTGTGTGTGTGTGTGTGTGTGTGTGTGTGTGTGTGTGTGTGTGTGTGTTGTAGGCAGAGTAGACAGACTCTGACTGAAAGTTTCACGAAAAAAAAACTTTATTCCACGGACCAAGAAAATGTTTTTAGAGACAGAAAAAAAAAAAAAAAAGATCAGCGTCTTCAACTGATGTTGTTTCCAAGGCAACCAGTAATCCCGACTGGCAAAAGACACGGTTGCACAACAGCATGGCCTAGTGGTAAAAAAATAACACTGCAATGACCTGAAAACCCAAACCACTCACCAGACCACACCCACTGCCTGGAGTAAACCCACAAACAACTCAAAACTAATCAAATGCCTGTTAAAAAAAAAAAAAAAAAAAAAAAAAAATATATATATATATATATATATATATATATATATATATATATATATATATATACACACACTGGTGTGAAAAACTGTTTGCCCCCTTCCGGATTTCTCAGTTTTTTGTATGTTTGTCACACTTAAATGTTTCAGATCATCAAACAGATTTAAATATTAAATGGTAAATGGCGTTCACTTATATACCGCTTTTTTCTCATCTCTGGATGACCAATGCGCTTTACAGATCCTGCTATCCACCCATTCATGCACTGATGGCAGCACAGCTGCCATACACACACAGGTGCTGGCCTGGCCACCAGGAGCAACTGTGGGTTCAGTGTCTTGCTCAAGGACACTTCGACATGCAGACTGCAGACAGAGTGGGACTCGAACCCATGACCCTCCGATCAGTAGTGGGTCACACCACACCTGTGCCACAGCCGCCCCCATTAGGCAAAGATAACACAAGCAAACACAAAATGCAGTTTTTAAATGAAGGTGTTTATTATTAAGGTGAAAAAAAAGATCCAAACCTACATGGCTTTGTGTGAAAAAGTGATTGCCTCCTAAACCTAATAACTGGTTGGGCCACCCTTAGCAGCAACAACTGCAATCAAGCATTTGCGATTACTGACAATGAGTCTTTTACAACGCTGTGGAGGAATTTTGGCCCACTTATCTTTGCAAAATTGTTGTGATTCAGCCAAATTGGAGGGTTTTCGAGCATGAACCACCTTTTTAAGGTGATGCCACAGCATTTCAGTCGGATTCAGGTCAGGACCTTGACTAGGTCACTCCAAAGTCTTCATTTTGTTTTTCTTAAGTCATTCAGAGGTGGACTTGCTGGTGTGTTTTGGATCATTGTCCTGCTACAGAACCCAAGTGCATTTCAGCTTGAGGTCACGAACAGATGGCCGGACATTCTCCGTCAGGATTTTTTGGTAGACAGCAGAATTCATGGTTCCATTTACCACAGCAAGTCTTCCAGGTGCTGAAGCAGCAAAACAGCCCCAGACCATCACACTACCACCACCAGATTTTACTGTTGGTATGATGTTCCTTTTCTGAAATGTTGTGTGACTTTTACACCGGATGTAATGGGACACACACCTTCCACAAAGTTCAACTTTTGTCTCATCAATCCACAGAGTATTTTCCTAAAAGTCTTGGGGATCATCAAGATGTTTTCTGGCAAAACTGAGACGAGCCTTTATGTTCTTTTTGCTCAGCAGTGGTTTTCGTCTTGGAACTCTGCCATGCAGGCCATTTTTGCCCAGTCTCTTTCTTATGGTGGAGTTATGAACACTGACCTTAACTGAGGCAAGTGAGGCCTGCAGTTCTTTGGATGTTGTTGTGGGGTCTTTTGTGACCTCTTGGATGAGTCATTGCTGCGCTCTTGGGGTAATTTTGGTTGGCTGGCCACTCCTGGGAAGGTTCACCACTGTTCCATGTTTTTGCCATTTGTGGATAATGGACTGGCGATCTGTCCAGGGTGTACCCTGCCTCTTGCCCAAAGATGCTGGGATAGGCTCCAGCCCCGCCGCGACCCGAAAAGGATTAAGCGGAAGAAGATAGATGGATGGCTCTCATTGTGGTTCACTGGAGTCCCAAAGCTTTAGAAATGGCTTTATAACCTCTTCCAGACTGATAGACCTCAATTCCTTTGCTTCTCATTTGTTCCTGAATTTCTTTGGATCGTTCCATGATGTTTAGCTTTTGAGGATCTTTTGGTCTACTTCACTTTGTCAGGGAGGTCCTATTTAAGTGATTTCTTGATTGAGGACAGGTGTGGCAGTAATCAGGCCTGAGTGTTGCTATGTTGGGAAAATGACACGGGACAAAAAGCTTCTTGTGGGACATCCAACTGAGGTTTAATACACAGAACGCTCAACTACAGTGGGGGGAAAAAAAGTATTTAGTCAGCCATCAGTTGTGCAAGTTCTCCCACTTAAAAGATGAAGAGGTCTCCAATTTTCATCATAGGTATACCTCAACTATGAGAGACAAAATGAGAAAAAAAAAATCCAGAAAATCACATTGAAGGATTTTTTCAAGAATTTATTTGCAAATTATGGTGGAAAATAAGCATTTGGTCAGTAACAAAAGTTCATCTCAGTATTTTGTTATATATCCTTTGTTGGCAATGACAGAGCTCAAACGTTTTCTGTAAGTCTTCACAAGGTTTTCAAGCACTGTTGCTGGTATTTTGGCCCATTCCTCCATGCAGATGTCCTCTAGAACAGTGATGTTTTGGGGCTGTCGCTGGGCAACACGGACTTTCAACTCATTCCAAAGATTTTCTATGGGGTTGAGATCTGGAGACTGGCTAGGCCACTCCAGGACCTTGAAATGCTTCTTACGAAGCCACTCCTTCATTGCCCGGGTGGTGTGTTTGGGATCATTGGAAAGACCCAGCCATGTTTCATCTTCAATGCCCTTGCTGATGGAAGGAGGTTTTCACTCAAAATCTCACGATACATGGCCCCATTCATTCTTTCCTTTACACAGATCAGTCGTCCTGGTCCCTTTGCAGAAAAACAGCCCCAAAGTATGATGTTTCCACCCCCATGCTTCACAGTAGGTATGGTGTTCTTTGGATGCAACTCAGCATTCTTTCTCCTCCAAACATGACAAGTTGAGTTTTTACCAGAAAGTTCTATTTTGGTTTCATCTGACCATATGACATTCTCCCAATCCTCTTCTGGATCATCCAAATGCTTTCTAGCAAACTTCAGACGGGCCTGGACATGTACTGGCTTAAGCAGGGGGACACGTCTGGCAAGGCAGGATTTGAGTCCCTGACGGCGTAGTGTGCTACTGATGGTAGCCTTTGTTACTTTGGTCCCAGCTCTCTGCAGGCCATTCACTAGGTCCCCCCATGTGGTTCTGGGATTTTTGCTCACTGTTCTCGTGATCATTTTGACCCCACGGGGTGAGATCTTGCGTGGAGCCCAAGATTGAGGGAGATTATCAGTGGTCTTGTATGTCTTCCATTTTCTAATAATTGCTCCCACAGTTGATTTCTTCACACCAAGCTGCTTATCTATTGCAGATTCAGTCCTCCCAGCCTGGTGCAGGTCTACAATTTTGTTTCTGGTGTCCTTTGACAGCTCTTTGGTCTTGGCCATAGTGGAGTTTGGAGTCTGACTGTTTGAGGTTGTGGACAGGTGTCTTTTATACTGATAACGAGTTCAAAAAAGTGCCATTAATACAGGTAACGAGTGGAGGACAGAGGAGCCTCTTAAAGAAGTTGTTACAGGTCTGTGAGAGCCAGAAATCTTGCTTGTTTGTAGGTGACAAATACTTATTTTTCACCATAATTTGCAAATAAATTCTTTAAAAATCAGACACTGTGATTTTCTGGATTTTTTTTTTTTCTCATTTTGTCTCTCATAGTGGAAGTATACCTACGATGAAAATTGGAGACCTCTCTCATCTTTTAAGTGGGAGAACTTGCACAATTGGTGGCTGACTAAATATTTTTTTGCCCCACTGTATATACAGAGTGGGCCATGCCTGCCTGACGTCATCCCGTGGGTGGGCACGGCATCCCAGACACCCCAAACCCATACACAATCCCCCCCCCCATTTTAAAAAAATGTCAGGCACACAAACAACCCACCCTAAATTGTCACACTGAAGCGGCATGAAAAAATAAGCAGCAGTGCTGTGGTTTTGAGCAGGTTTTATTAATCATGTCGCCTTCACGGGATCCTCTCTCCGGTGCATAGTGGAGCAGCCCGGAGCGGGATCCCTAGGCTCTCAGAGAAAGAGAGGCGGACACAGTGTGTCCACCTGTTGCAGGATCAGAGTGAGAGAGGAAGAGAGAGAGATTGCGTTACAGAGTTGCACCTTAAATACTTGATCATAACAATACATCAAAAAGACATACCCCACAGTCTAGAATGATCAAAGGGACAACAGAACAGGCAGGAGGTATTTGCATTTGTAAGCCATACATCACAATGGGCAGATTAGCTAGACCTCGCTCTAAGTGCAAGACAAAGAGGCTAACAAGCACATCTACATATTGATCTGAGTCTCTAGGTCACAGTAAGGACAGGACGCATGAGTACAAAGGATGAAAGGCATCGATTAACATCACATAGGTGAGACAGAAGAAACTCGTCTACCTGTAGACATTAATACACCAAAGCACATCTAAGATGCTCAGAAAAAGCACAGTAAGGACAAGCCATATGCACACTATACAGAATGGCGCATTACATCACAACACATGCATGTTTGCATCACAAATACATGAATGGCACATTGCTTCTCAGTAATGCAGCAGAAAAACAGAGAAAAGAGGGCTGAGTGTCCTTAGTCTGTTGTGGGGTTAAAACGAACCGCCACACACGCTCCCCCCCAGAGGACGCGGCAGGGGGTCGCGACCTCGATAATCCATCTGTGTGAGCGAGCTGTGGGAGAAGCTCGCTGCAGGCGGAGGGGGAGGGAGGGGAGGGGTAGTAAGTGCCGGCAGGAGCTGTGAAATCGTCCTGAGCCGTGCAAAAATTGCTTGCTGCTCCGTGACGTCGAGGGGTTGTCCCGTTGCACGTGCGGAGATCACAAGAAGAAAAACTAGTCTCTGACTCCTCTCGTGGCCATGAAGAAAAGCAGGGGCGGCTGTAAGAAAAAAAAAAAAGTAAACAAAACATAGGGACTGTTGGCTTTGGGTGCTGAAGCAACCCCAAAGCTCCCGGGAACAGCTGACGGCTGAAATCCCGTTGTGCCGTGGCTAAGACCATTAAAAAAAAATCCAGTGGCGAGCTGCGTGCTTGCTTCAGGTGAACGAGCAGCCCTGAAGGTTCTGTGGGCAGCGGCGGAGGACGATGGCGGTCTGTGGCGTGGCTGAGACTGTTAACAAATCCTTCCAGTATGCTGCATGCGTGCCTCAGGTGAGCGAGCAGCCCTGAAAGGCAGCGGCGAAGGAGGAAGGCAGTCTGTGGAGCCATTACTTGTCCCATGCGTGATGCGCCGTCCTTGTAACTCCCCGATGCGTGCGCGGGGGTTCAGTGCGTGGGTGGGCCGCTGGAGTGGTGAGTCAGGGTGCAGAAACTTGGTGGAGAACGGCGCAGACGGCGCCGGTAAAATCCAGGTTGAGCTGTGGCTGTAGATTGGCCATGGTGCGTTGGGGCGGTGAGAGGAAATAGACGATCTCCGTCCCTCGGGCTCGTGGAGGCGCGTTGGAGCGGTGCGAGGCAATAGACGATCTTTGTGCCCCGGGCTCGTGCAGCTGCTTTGGAGCGGTGAGAGGGAGGAGACGATCGTTGTCGCTCGTGCGGCCATGGTGCGTTCAGTTCCACGCGCTGCGCTCCCCGTCGGCCCTGGAGGTTGCCGTCTGGGGAGAGGACGAGGTGCGTGCGCTCTCTGTGAGAGCGGCCGGTCCAGCGTGGTTGTGCAGATCTCAGGCGAGGGTCGCGCCATGACGTTTTCTGCAGTTTACCCGGTCGTGGGTGATGTCCGGAGAACGGCTCGCCTGTGTTGGCTCCGCGTCGAAGTCTCCCTGAAGCCGCAGGGAGGGGGAACCAGTAGGCCGCTGCGACGGAGCATTCATGCCCGGGTGTTGCGTTCGCTGGCCGCTCGTTTTCTTCAGCGTCGGTTCGCCAGCGTGGCCATCCAAAACAAGGCTGCGTTGCACAAAGCGTGTGCGTCTTCAAGGGGCCACCAACGCAGCTGTGTGGCTGTCCAGCTCGGAAGGTTGCTTTTGCACAAAACGTGTGCGTGTTCGAGGGGTCACCAGTGAAGCGGCATGGGAAAATAAGCAGCAGTGCTGTGGTTTTGAGCAGGTTTTATTAATCATGTCGCCTTCACGGGATCCTCTCTCCGGTGCATAGTGGAGCAGCCCGGAGCGGGATCCCTAGGCTCTCAGAGAAAGAGAGGCGGACACAGTGTGTCCACCTGTTGCAGGATCAGAGTGAGAGAGGAAGAGAGAGAGATTGCGTTACAGAGTTGCACCTTAAATACTTGATCATAACAATACATCAAAAAGACATACCCCACAGTCTAGAATGATCAAAGGGACAACAGAACAGGCAGGAGGTATTTGCATTTGTAAGCCATACATCACAATGGGCAGATTAGCTAGACCTCGCTCTAAGTGCAAGACAAAGAGGCTAACAAGCACATCTACATATTGATCTGAGTCTCTAGGTAACAGTAAGGACAGGACGCATGAGTACAAAGGATGAAAGGCATCGATTAACATCACATAGGTGAGACAGAAGAAACTCGTCTACCTGTAGACATTAATACACCAAAGCACATCTAAGATGCTCAGAAAAAGCACAGTAAGGACAAGCCATATGCACACTATACAGAATGGCGCATTACATCACAACACATGCATGTTTGCATCACAAATACATGAATGGCACATTGCTTCTCAGTAATGCAGCAGAAAAACAGAGAAAAGAGGGCTGAGTGTCCTTAGTCTGTTGTGGGGTTAAAACGAACCGCCACAACACGACTCACACGCTAAAGGGAAGAACATACAGTATGTACAAAAATAAATAAAACACCTATTCACTCACACAACTAAGGCTGGGGAGCCGGGTAGACTACCAGCGCCCCCTACATGGCTGAGTGGGTTATTCTGCCGCAAGAAGAGAACAATGAAACGAAATAACAAGAAGCCGTGTTTCTAACTATAAAATAGTCCCTGTGCTTATACTATACACACACACAACCACAATACATATACTATCGGAACCGCCCCCCCCCAACTCCCACCCCATATTGGGCACACAAAACACAACAATGTTGGGACATTCAATTAAACAGGTTAAATTAACCAGGTGGGCTCAAATTTACCACTGTAATGATCACTTACAGAGCCGCCACCGTTCTGACTATAAAATTTAACACATAAATGCCAATCAAATAAAACACTCCCAAATACAGTGGAAAACGGGCACAACACCACACAAGCCACTAAAATTATCATGCAAGTACACAAATCAGGTTCGCAACTGAACGACACATCATGCCTACCACACTCACTCCCTTTTTTTTTAAAAAAAAAAATCAATTTACTGGGGCACCAAATAGTAAATAACACATACAATCAGTCACACGTATACACAAACATTCACATCAGGAAAATAAAATTTTAGGTAACCCCAACGTCTCTGGGTAGCCACCATCTTCTATACAGCCACGGAGGGCCTGGGCACCCCCACGGTATTCTCAAATCCGGCCGCTGCCGCCCTCCAGGGTCGAAACATCCCTCTTTGGCCAACCTTTCTCCAACCTTCTAAACTGGTTTTTCTCTTCTGGGCTGAACCCCGCCATCGACCCGCAGGGAAACCCGATCCGGTCTCCCGTGCCCACCACGTCGTCTCAGGACCTCTTTCCTGCGTTGTGCTGTCCCGCCGACCCGGTCAAAACCCTCATCCTGACGATAGCGTTTGGTGCTCTGTAGGACCACGCCAATTTTTCCCGCTCCACTTACATGTCCTCCAGTTTCGGTAGCCTTCTTCACGGGGATCCTGCAGCACCCTCCAGCACCCACACTAAGGGTACCGCAGCTACCGGCACCGGGGTCAACCCTCGCTGGGTTATCGTCACACCAGTCACCATTTACACCTAGCTCGCCAGACCAGCACGTGTCCCGAACCGCGCCAAATTGTCCCGCTCTGCTCCCTGCTCTCTTGGTCTCGAACAGTTCGACCCCCCATGGTCATGCTCCAGGGACCGCCGATGCCCACTCCTCGGCACTGCTCCTCGGCACTGCACGCTGCCACCGTGTATGGCCGTTGCTGCTCACCTTCGTGGTTCACAGCGTCATCCTCACCGGCATCGTTCTCTGGTCCGGGCACCTCGACACAGCTTTCGACTCCCTTGTTCCTTGTGTCATGTTGTGTAGCCTCTGTAAACAGCTCCTGTTGACTTCCAGGACACACACCATCACCCTCGTCGGGCCCACTCACCAACCTGGGCTCCACACTGCTGCATTCAGCACTCTCGGTGTCAGTGCTTTGCTGCGCTGTCACTGTATCCTGCGGCCGCTGCTCCTCCCTTGGGCCGTCAACCTCTCTGGTCTCACCTAACCATTGTCCAGCCTCCCACTGCATGGCCTCCAGCTGCGAGGCTAACTCCTGCTGTGCCACCTCTCCGCCGGTGTTGGTCACGCCTAACTCGGGCTCTCTCCATCTTCGCTCCGACTCTGGCTGCTCAAGGGGTGAGGGCAATTCCGGGTCCTGCTCATCCTCCATCCCATCATCATCCGAGCTGTAGTCACTCTCTGAGTCCCATTCGCTGTCCGTTTCATTCACACTAAGATCTTCGGCTGCACCCACGTCAGCAAAGCCCGTGTAAACCGGTCCTGGGCCGCTGACTGTCTGTCCACCAATTTCAAAAGTGAAACCCAGCTCATCAAACAGGTCCTACCCCATCACATTCTCGCCCCGGCATGCCACCTGGAACCTGAACGCGGGAATGATCTTCTCACCATACTGCACCGCCAGCTTGATACACCTGCCGTTCCTTGTTGTCCAGCAGTTCCGTCACATCCAGACGCCGGGGTGTGAGCCTCCAAACCCAGGCCTCACTCACGATGGAGCGCGGGGCGGCGGGGGCTAACAGCATGGGCACCCTCACACCATCCAGTTTCACCACCTGTTGTGGTCCAGACCATCCTTTGAGTCGCACAATGTTAACACCTTGTCCGCCGTCGACAGTGGCCAGGGGCTCCTCTACACGTGGCCCCGGTTCTGCCTCGAGGCCCAGTTTCACGCCCTTAGCCCTGTTTCGGCACGAAACTAGCCTCTCAGCTAGCCTGTTTATAGGCTCTGGCTGAGCCATTAGCTCGCCCAAGCTAACCAGCTCTGGCGTATCTAGTGCCACCAGCTTCTTCGCCCACAATTCTCTGGCCCTTGTCCGCTCCGCGAAGTGTGCCTCCATGAGCCCGACAGTCTCCACGTAGCCTTCACTCATGCCCAGCGAGTTGAGAATCCTTCGGCCCTCCGCGCCGAGGTTACAGGCCAGGAGGGTCCGCCACTGTCTCCCATCAAACTGAGGGAAACCCAGCGAGTCGACATACTCTTCGAATTCCCGTCTCCACTGCAGCCATGAAATTAACGGCTCACCCGGGCTCTCCAGAAACGGCAACAGCCGCGGATTAAATCAGCACGCTCCCATTGGTCTCCTCGTCGCCAAATGTTATGTTGGGAAAATGACACGAGACGGTGACCTTCTTGTGGGACATCCAACTGAGGTTTATTACACAGAACGCTCAACTATATACAGAGTGGGCCATGCCCGCCTGACGTCATCCTGTGGGTGGGCACGGCATTCCAGACACCCAAAACCCATACACAACAGGTGTGGCTAGAGAAACTGAACTCAGCTTTCCAAAGATGTGATAAATCACAGTTAATTTATGTTTTAACAGGGGGGGGCAATCACTTTTCCACCCAGGGTCATGTAGGTTTGGAATTTTTTTTTACCCTTAATAATAAACACCTTCATTTAAAAACTGCATTTTGTGTTTACTTGTGTTATCTTTGTCTCCTATTTAAATTTGTTTGATCTGAAACATTTAAGTGTGACAAACATACAAAAAAATGAGAAATCAGGAAGGGGGAAACACTTTTTCACACCACTGTGTGTGTGTGTGTGTGTGTGTGTGTGTGTGTGTGTGTGTATATATATATATATATATATATATATATATATATATATATATATATATACAGTATATATATATATATATATATAATCCCATAGATTAAAAAATGAAAAACACATCATCATACACACCTTGTTATCACCAAACAAATACTGTACATTGTCTGCTTACATATATATATTTTCTTTTTTTAATTCCCCCTTCTCTCTATTTCTCTTTTGTTCGTGCATGTGTGAAGTGAGTTTCGATCTAAAAACATCTGTTTTCACCAGCATTTCAGTCAACGTTTGCCAGTGGAGCTTAACTTAGGCTGACTTAGGCCAACTCTGCAGAATTTAGCCCAGCACTCAGGAACTTTAACATACTGAGCACAGCTTTCACCAACATTTATTTCCAAACGTCTGCAAATTTTCAGCATGCTGAAAATTCTCCATGAATACAACTTTTGCCAGCGTTTGCCAACAAACACCAACTATCATTAACTTTTATCAACTTTTGCCAGCAGAGACAGACGCTTGCCAAAACGTCAGTAAAAGTTGGTCCAAACATTATAGTGTGAGTCCACCCAAAAAAGCAGGTCCATCCAGGATGGCAAGAAGCCTCCACAAACGCTGATCTTTATATGAGCGTCACTTGATGCTGGACTACCGCACTATCCGGCCACAGTTTGTGAGAACCCGAGATTGTGTGTCCGACACGATCATCGGTAGAACGGGGGCCCCCCCAGGGAATGGTTTTGGCTCCCTTCCTGTTCACCCTTTATACTGCGGACTTCTCCCACAACACAACACACTGTCATCTACAGAAGTTCTCTAACGACTCTGCGATCGTCGGCCTCATCTCCAACGGAGATGAAGCTGAGTACAGAGGACTTGACAGAGGACAACCCCTCACAGCACCAGTAAACATACAGGGAACAGACATTGAGATGGTGACATCCTACAAGTACCTGGGTGTTCATCTGAACAATAAACTAGACTGGTCACACAATACCGAAGTGCTCTACAAGAAGGGACAGCGCAGGCTGTTCCTACTGAGGAGGCTCAGGTCTTTTGGTGTACAAGGGGCGCTGCTGAAGACATTCTACGACACGGTGGTGGCATCAGCCATCACTTTTGGAATGGTCTGCTGGGGCAGTGGCATTACAGCAGCTGGTAGGAAGAGACTGAACAAACTGATCAAGAAAGCTAGCTCTGTCCTGGGACAGCGCCTTGACCCAGTGGAGGAGATAGGAGAGAGAAGGATGGTGACTAAACTGTCATCTCTGCTGGAGTCCAAGTCCCACCCTATGCAGGACATACTGAATGCACTGAGGAGCTCATTTAGCAGTAGACTACATCATCCTAGGTGCGCAACCGAGAGGTTTCGCAGGTCCTTCCTACCTACGGCTGTCAGACTGTATAACCTAAGCAGGGCTGCTCGCAGAGATAGCAAAAAAATATGATGACCTAATAGTATTGAATGCAAAAGACGCAATAGACTTACACAAATGGTCCCCTCCAGTATACAACTAGGACAATATCAGTCGCTACAGAGGGTGACGATATGTATGGGTACATATTCATACTATGTAGGATAACTAAGTTGACGGTTATGCTGTTTATTCCATCTAGCTACAATGCTCTGCACTGTGTATATACAGTATATTTATGTGTACGTATGTATATTCACTGCTCTTATTTTTATTTTTCTTATCTTCTTAATTATTGCTCTGAGTGTTGCTATCCCTGTGCTGTTGCAATCCTGGAATTTTCCCATTGTGGGACTAATAAAGGCTTATCTTATCTTATATTAGCTGATCTGCACTGAGTATTCTTAGCTTAAATTTACCTATGTTTTCAACTGCTGTACATACTGTACACCAGCCTAAGTTGGCAAAAGTTTGACAACGCTGAATGCAACACTGGGAAATGCTAGCAAACGTTCGTAAAAGTTTGTAAAAGTAATTTCATCAACGTTTGGACTGATTTCTCTGATTTTTCAAAATGTCACTAAAAGTCGGTCCAAACGTTATAGTGTGAACCCAGCTTTAACAGGGGGAACCTAAACCTGGTACCAGAGGGCAAATACTGGAATTCAGTGAACAAGGGGTGGCTGGTATCTGACAGGATACTTTTAGCCTTCCTCCCCACCTGTCTGGTAAACAGATCAGAGAGCGTGCTCTGCTGTACCCCCAGAATCTTGCTGCTCATGTTCACAATTTTAGTCAGTGAGTTTTTTGACTTAATACTCAGGTTACCGTACCAACAAATCAGTGAAAATATGAGGACAGATTCAATACAGGATTTGTAAAACATGGTCATAAGGGACCTGTCCACATGAAAATAAAACAGTTTCTGCAAACAATACAAGTATTGCTGACCCTTTTTACACAACATGTCAGTGTTTTCCTTAAAATTCAATTTCTCATCAGTTATCATCAAAATTAATTAAGAGCGTTAGGACAGCACCTGTGCTTTCTACCAGGCACAGCATTTGATTATCCACTACTGTAATGGTGAAATAGACTTGGAAACATCCATCAGTGTGCTCTGCTCCTGTGACAGTAAACTAGTTGACTAGACGGTCGTAACAGGGCCTCAAGTGTTTACTTGCAGCATTTCATAATACAGCCCACATATTACAGGGCAAGTACTGTGGGAGGGAAACATATGCAGTCATGGCTTGGTTTCACGAACGAAGATTATGAAAGTAGTTGTCCACGTCATCTGGAGGCATGCTCGTGACTAACAAGACAAATGCGAGATTGGCAGGTCTGGTTGCACTGTCTGCAGGGAAAGAGCTGTTCGGGATTTGGTATTTTTTCTTGCACGATCTTTTCTCCTCTGACGCTTTTCCTCGATGTTGGTCCTACGGATGTTCTCAAAATGGGAAACAGCGCTACAGACAGTATGCCGCCAGGCGTTACAATCTGCAGCAAGCATGGACCAATGTTGATGGTCAATATGACAGACACTGAGGGACTTCTTTAGGAAGTCCTTGTAGCGTTTCTTTGGTACACCTATATTTCAGTGACTGGGGGAGAGTTCACCATACAAGATTATCTTTGGTAAATGATGATCTGCCATCCTGGAAACATGCCTTACCCAACATAGTTGTAATTTTAGCAGCATGGCTTCAATGCTAGTGATCCCTGCCTGTTTGAGGACCTCAACGTTAGTGTTATAGTCACTCCAGTGTATGTTCAGAATGGTACGGAGGCAGCACTGATGAAAGCGCTCAAGAAGTCATAGGTGACTGCTATAAGTGACCCAAGACTCTGAGCCATATAGGAAGGTGGTAAGTACAACAGCCCTGTAGACACTGATTGTGGTACTGGCTTTGAGATGTTTGTTTATCCATGCCCTTTTGTACAGTCTACCAAATGCACTATTTGCCTTTGGAAGTCTGCTGTCAATTTCCTTATCAATCCGAGCATCTGTTGAGATGATGCATCCCAGGAAAATGATCTATTGAGCAGTCTTTGGCTATGAGTTCTGAGTGGGGTAAATGAGACTGGACATCCTGGCAGATAAGCACATCTGTCGCAAGGTCTGTGGTGGACTTTTGCCAGTCGGTGCATCGTGACATGCACTACACAAAGAGCAGAGATAAACAAACCTATCATCTGGTCAGTCACTGCAACAGATACTGGAGTCCTGCCAAGAATGTGTCGCTAGTCCAGCAAAAGCTAGCGGTACTCAAATACTTTGCAAGCAGTTTCATGAAATGGTCAGTCAGAGAGCAACTCATACTGGCTCAGACGTCGCCCGGGTTAACAAGGTCAGGAGTTCCTGGCAGTGGAAGGCAAATTACAGAGCTGCGTGGAGGAATCTGATCAGACCTAAATGAAACAGTCATTGTCGCCCCCAACAGACTGCTATGATGATGATGCACTGACTTCAGCTCAGTTTCCCCAATGGTGACATGGGGAGGATGGTAATCAGCTCCAGATGCAGGTTGGTGAAGAACTTCTGTCTTTTTCAAGCTGACCTCGAGCCCAAAGAGTTGGGCAGCCTCTGTAAAACAGGAAGTTAAACACTGCAATGCTCTCTCTGTATGGGCAGCAAGGGCAGCGTTATCTGCAAAGAGGAGATCCTGGATCATTAGTTCATGAATTTTAGTGTGTGCCTGTAGACATCTGAGGTTGAACAGGTTGCCATCCAGATTATTTTTAATGGTATCTGATGAAAACATTGTCTTCTTCTCCAAGATCTTCTATTGCCTGCTTGAGCATCATGCTGAAGAAGATGGAAAATGAAGTAGGTGCCAGGATGCAACCTTGACTTCACCCAGTTGGTGATGGGGAATGGCTCTGAAAGCTCACTGTTTAGTCGAACTTGACCCTGCTGGTCTTCGTGCAGTAGAATGACCATACTGAGGAACTTTTGGGGGCAACCAAGTCTATTCATTATCTGCCACAGTCCGTTCCTGCTTACTGTGTCAAAGGCTTTGGTCAAGTCAACAAATGTTATACGGAGCCCCTTATTTTGTTTGTAGGACTTCCCCCATAGCAGTCTGAGAACAAAAACCATGTCTATAGTGCTCCTGTTGGCTCTGAATCCACGCTGACTTTCAGGGAGATGGTGTTCAGCGATGGGAGGTACCAATCTGTTGAGTAATATTCGTGCAAGGATTTTTCCTGCAATTGAGAGCAGGGCGATTCCCCTGTAGTTGGAACAGTCCAACTTTTCCCCTTTGTTTTTGTATAGGGTTATGATGACTGCATCACAGACATCTTGGGGTAGCTTGCCCTGTTCCCAGCAGCAGACAAAGAATTCATGGAGCTTGGTGTGTAGTGCAGGTCCACCATTTTTCCCAATCTCTGGTGGGATGCCGTCAACTCCTGCTGCCTTACCACATTTTAGCTGCTGTATAGCTTTGGTAGTCTCTTGAAGGGTTGGTTGGTTGTCCAATTTTACTTTTATTGGTTGTTGAGGAATGTGGAGAATCGTAGATTCATGGACAGTGTGGTTTGCGCTGAAGAGAGATTGAAAATGTTCAGACCAACGACTTAGGATGGATGCCCTGTCTGTGAGGAAAACTTGACCATCTGAGCTGTGAAATGGGCTCGGGACCTGATGTGTGGGACCATATACTGCCTTCAATGCTTCATAGAACCCCCTGCAGTCACCAGTGTCAGCACACTTCTGTGTTCTCTCTGCATGTTTGGTCTTACAAATCTTGCGCTGGAGGTAGCTGCATGCATGATGGAAAGCAGCTTTCTTATCAGGACAGGATGGCTGTGCCAGGTGGGCCTGATGGGCAGACCTCTTTTTCGACAACAATTCCTGGATCTCCTTGTTACTTTCATCAAACCAGTCTTGGTTCTTCCTTTTAGCGAGCCCAAGGACTTCTTCAGATGTCTGCAGAATTGTGGTTTTCAGTTTCTCCCACAATGCTTCCAGTGAGAGATCAGTGGAACAACTGGATTCCTTAAACTTTGACAGTAGTCCCGCCTGGAAGTCAGCTTTCAGTACAGGTGATTGAAAACTAGAGACCTTGAGCTTCTTCCTTTTGGGCCCTCCTTTTTTTGGCTTAGGATTGAAGTGGATTTTGAGTTTGCAGCGATCGAGATGATGGTCAGTGTGACACTCTGTGCTTGGCATTACTCTGGTGTGTAAAGCATTGTGAAGGTCTTGCTGGCGTACAAAAATATAGTCAATGAGGTGCCAATGTTTGGACCTAGGGTGCATCCAGGTTGTTTTCAAACTGTCTTTCTGTTGGAAGATGGTGTTAGTTATGACAAGTTGTTGCTCTGAACAGAACTCCAATAGTAGAAGAAGAAGCCATCTTTATTGTCATTCAATCCATACAGCCAATCATGTACAGTAGAATGAACCTACGTTTCTCCTATCGACGTTAATCACATCTAGAATCAGAGGGGCCGCTGCCATGCAAGGCGCCACCAAAAACAACTTTTTCTTCCCCCATTCTATTATGCTGAGCACCAAGCTAGAAGGCGGGAAGCACCATTTTTTTTAATGGACTTTGGTGTGACCTGGCCAGGGCTTGAACCCATGACCTCCCAGCTGTGGGGCAGATGCTCTATCACTAGGCCACCACTCTGGTAGGTGTCCATTGTCATTACAGTTTTCAACACCATGTTTCCCAAGAACTCCTTTCCAAGTTACTGAATCTCTGCCTATTTAGGTATTAAAATCACCAAGGATTATAACCTTGTCATCAGTTGGAGTGCGCTGGAGGATACTCCGCAGATCAGAATAGAACTTGTCTTTTTCTGCAGGATCAGCTTGGAGAGTTGGGGAGTATAGGCTAAAGATTGTGACATGATTTTGAGTACTTATTCGGAAGCACATCAATATTATACGGTCGGAGTGCTCTACAGGTAGATTTTCAAGCTTGGCAGTGATGGAATTTCTGACCATGAAGCCAACACCTGAAAGACGTTTCTCTGCCATTGGCTTGTCTGACCAATAGAGGGTATATCCAGCACCACTTTCTTTTAAGCTTCCTTCCTTGGAAAAACGGACTTCAGAAAGACCTGTGATGTCAACTTTTAGTCATGACAGTTTGTGTGCAATAAGAGCAGAGCGACGTTCAGGACGATTGGCATCAGGTGAATTGAGCATGTTTCTAACGTTCCAACATGCGGCTTTCAATCCAGTGACACCATTTGTGTTGGTGGTTAATTTTGTCTTTTTTGATATTGTATGGCTGCATAATAACACACCCGTTGACTGCAGCTAGCCAACTGAGTGAACAGGAAACAAGCTTTGTTTAGGCCACCTTTTCTAGGCCCCTCTCCATGTAGAGCAAGCAGTGCTGTCCCTAGAGAAGGCTGCTTGGTCATTCAGGATGTTGCCACTGCGTCCATCATTCTTTGGAAGGTTTGTGCTGCGCCCTTTAACCCGAACGGCATGTGTAAAAACTTGAAAAGGCCGCTGTTTTGGGAATGTCCTCCGCACGCACCGGGACCTGGTGGTAACCGCGGACCAGATCCACTTTCGAAAAAACATGCATCCCAGCCAGATGCATGGAAAAGTCCTGGATGTGCGGGATGGGGTACCGATTGTGTTCCGTGGCGTTGTTCGAGCGCTGGAAATCGCCGCACGGCCACCACGACCCATTGGCCTTGGGCACAATGTGTAGCGAGGATGCCCATGGGTTGTTGGAGCACCTAACGATGCCCAGTTACTCTAAGTTAGCAAACTCCTTGTGCGTGCTGGCCAGCTTAACCGCGTCCAGGTGCCAAGGGGGCGCAAACACCAGCGGACCTTTTGCTGTTATGAAATGCTTGACCCCGTGTTTAGCTACCGTAGCATAAAAAGTCGGAACCGTGAGTGCTGGGAACTGTGAAAGCAAATGCTGGTACTTACCCCCTGGAGCTATAACGTTAGTATGTGTTGTTGGCCCAAACCCCAAGCTGTGCAGGGCAAGGAGGAAAAAGAGACAGCATCCACTAAACATCTGTTGGCAACATCGACTAACAATTCGTAAGCACATAAAAAATCAGCACCTAAAATGGGGACAGAACATGCAGCTACCACAAAGTCCCACTGGTAATTGCGTCCATGTAAGCATACTGTCAATGTTCATTCGCCAAACATCCTGATGTTGGATCCGTTGGTGGCCGTAAGCTCGGGGCCGCAGCCTTCTGCCGACCTGTCCGTGCTGACCGGCAGAATGAGGCTCTTCTGGGAGCCGGAGTCCACCAAGAAACGTCTCCCCGAACATGTGTCTGTGATGAAAAGCAGCTTGTTCCTGTTGCCAGTGGTCGCAGCTGCTACTGACTGCTGGCCATGCCATTTCCCTGGCTTCTTGAACTGGTACAGTGGCAGACAGTGTTGGCCATTTGAGCCAAATTGGGGGTGATGGAAACAGAGCGTCCCATTTCTGCGTCTCTTGGCATCCGTCCCAGCCATCCCCAACGGCTCCTCAACCTCACTGGAGTCCTTCATGGCTGCTGGTGTCGTTGCGTGCACGCTGAGAGTTCTGTTTGCCAGGATTATGCAGTTCGCTTCTTGCACCAGGGCGCGGTAGTTCTTGGCCAACAGCAGCGGTGAGTTGGCCAGAATCGCCCTTGCTGTAGCTGGAAGGTTCCTGAGGAATAGGTGGGCGAACAGGAAAGGTTCGTTGTCCTTCCCCCTCAGCGCTAACATGCTCTCCATCAGCTCCACAGCTGACATGTCACCCAACTGTGAGTGCGTGAGGAGTTTCTCTGCCCTCTCACTGTCCGACAGGCTATAACGAAGCAGCATTTGCCTGAGTGCGTCATATTTCCCCTGGGCTGGTGGATCCTGGCGCAGGCTCATTACTTGTTGTGTGGTGCGCACATCCAGCACAGCGACCACATGATAATATTTGGTGTCGTCCATAGAGATCCAGCGGAGTGCAAATTGGGCTTCCACATGTAGAAACCAAGCGGTTGGATTGTGGAGCCAGAAGTCCGGGAGCTTGACTGTGACAGCGCATGCCGCGCTGGTGTTTTCCCTGTGGGTTGTCTCCGGGGCGGTGCTCGGCTTGTTCTCCATTGCATGTCTTAGGGTCACCAATGTGGAAGACGAAAGCAGATGAGACAGCGAGCTGGACGACACTCAAACTTTATTCACCTCCCAACATAAAACACAGAAAAACTTCTCCCAGGGTCTCTGGGTGCCTCCTTTTACACCACTTTATTCCTGCCCAATGAGACCCAGGCAGCCAAATACAATATACACAGTACACAAAGCCTGTCTGGCACATTAACATTACAGGACACGAAACCCTGCTTATCACTCCCACTGTAGCGAACTCCGGTGTCTCCTGACTCCCCGGGGTGCGGCCAGTCCTTCTGTTGCATCTGAGACCCCCCAGTGCCACTTCCTCCTTCAGTCCTCTACCCCCCCCCCCCCCAACTTCCAACTCTGGGTGGAGAACCCCCCACTCAGTGCCACCACAGTATAAACATAAAGCCCAATTTTGCCATCTTTTTTTTATCCTGTCTTTTTTCAGTACT
Source organism: Pholidichthys leucotaenia (assembly GCA_020510985.1). Lineage (NCBI taxonomy): Eukaryota > Metazoa > Chordata > Actinopteri > Cichliformes > Pholidichthyidae > Pholidichthys > Pholidichthys leucotaenia. The sequence continues at coordinate 21,333,045 of CM035842.1, read as the reverse complement.
TACCTTGGTTTTTCGTTCCTGGTACTTACCTTACTTTTTTTTTTTTTTTTTCTCTCCCGGCGCCACACGAGTCGGCCGCCCTTTGCAACAGCGGCTCGATTCTGAGTCTTTTTTCCCTTCCTCTCTCTTTTTGATCCGTCTTTTTTTCACTCCACTTATATCACGGACACACAGATCGTCCCAAATGTCTTCTGAGCCGGTGGACGGAGCCACTGTTTATAGCAGGATACGATACAGCAGGGAAGAGCTGCTAGCATTCAACCGCCACCTGGTCCCATTGGAAAAACTCGACATACCGAGAGAACTGAGGCGAAAACGCCGCGGCTGCCGGGCTGGAGTAAGGCGGAGGACAAAAAATATAAGGTACAGACCCTCCCTTCCATCTATTGTCATGGGAAATGTACGGTCGTTACTGGGAAAGGTAGATGAGCTAGCGGCTATCTGCCGTTACGATAGCACATACCGGGAGTGCTCTCTCCTTTTGTTTTCTGAGACGTGGCTAACTGAACTAGCAGCAGATGCTAACATTGAGCTGGAGGGTTTCCACTTGATACGGGCAGACCGAACACCAGACAGTGGCAAAGCAAGGGGCGGTGGAGTGATAATGTATGTTAACAACAACTGGTGCAGACTGGGACATATCACTGTTAAACAACGACACTGCAGCAAAGACATTGAGTTGCTAGCTGTTAGCATGTGGCCTACATATCTCCCGAGAGAACACTCACACGTGATCTGCATTGTTGTTTATGCAAATCTGACGGCGAACGCTGGGACAGCGCGTGACGTCATCCATTCAGTAACCAGCAGGCTGCAGACAGAACACCCAGATGCTCTTCTCCTCATCTCAGGCGATTTCAACCATGTTTCACTATCTCCCATTCTACCCACGTTTACCCAGTATGTCACATGCCACACTAGAGACAATAAAACACTGGACTTATTCTACGCAAACACTAAGGAGGCGTACACCTCATCACAACTCCCCCCACTCGGGAGATCGGATCACAACTTGGTTCATCTCCGGCCGGTGTACAAACCCCTAGTGCACAGACAACCTCCGGCCATGTGCACAGTGAAGTTATGGTCTGAGGAGGCAATGGACACTCTAAAGGGCTGTTTTGAAGCCACCGCCTGGAAGCAGCTCTGCGATCCACATGGTGAGGACATTGATGGCCTCACTCACACCTTCACGGACTACCTCAGCTTCTGTGTGGACAAATCCGTTCCCACCAAGACCATACGGTGTTGCTCAAACAACAAACCCTGGATCAACCCTGAGATAAAAACACTTCTGAGAGAGAAGAAGAGGATCTTCAGGTCGGGGAATAGGGAGATGCTGAAGTCCGTACAGAGGGAGCTGAGGAGAAAGACCAGAGAAGGCAAGGACAGCTTCAGGAAGAAGATGGAGGACAAGCTGCAACAGAGCGACATCAGCGGGGTCTGGAGAAACCTCAAAACCATCTCTGGGCTCCAGAATACCTCCCCCCAGGCCACGGGGGGCAGGGAGTGGGCGAACAACCTGAATCTGTTTTTCAATAGGTTTGACCAACCTCCCTCCCCCCTGACTGCACAACAACCACTGCTGCCTCTAAAGAAATCAAGTCCTGCTGCCCACTCCCCACTCCACCAACACCCCCCCACTCCCAACACACAGCCCCCCATCCTGACCCTGACCAGGACCCAGGTGAGGACGGAGCTGAGGAAGATCAAGGCGAGGAAGGCGTCGGGACCGGACGGCATCAGCGCAAAGCTCCTCAAGTCCTGTGCAGACCAGCTGTGTGGGATTGTGACGTACATCTTCAACCTGAGCCTGAAGCTGGGGAGGGTACCACAGCTGTGGAAAACATCTTGTGTGGTACCTGTACCAAAAACTTCCCACCCCAAGACCTGAACAGCTACAGACCGGTGGCCTTGACGTCCCACTTGATGAAGACCCTGGAGAGACTGCTCCTTGCTCACCTCCGCCCCCTGGTGGAACCAGCGATGGATCCACTCCAGTTCGCCTACCAGCATGGCATTGGGGTGGAGGATGCGGTGATCTTCCTCCTTCACCGTGCTCTGTCCCACCTGGAGAAGCCCGGGAATATGGTGAGGATCATGTTCTTTGACTTCTCCAGTGCTTTCAACACCATCCAACCGATGATCCTGAAGGACAAGCTGCTGCGCGCAGGGGTGGACCAGCACCTGTCATCATGGATCCTGGACTACCTCACGAACCGGCCTCAATTTGTGAGAACCCGGAACTGTGTGTCCGACACGATAATCGGTAGCACGGGGGCCCCCCAGGGAACGATGCTGGCTCCCTTCCTGTTCACTCTTTATACTGCGGACTTCTCACACAACACAACACACTGCCATCTACAGAAGTTCTCTGATGACTCTGCGATCGTTGGCCTCATCTCCAATGGAGATGAAGCTGAGTACAGAGGGCTTATCCAGGACTTCGTGGACTGGTGCCATCGGAACTGCCTCCAGATCAACGCGAGGAAAACTAAGGAGCTGGTGGTGGACTGCTGCAGGTATGGACAACCCCTCACAGCACCAGTAAATATACAGGGAACAGACATTGAGATGGTGACATCCTACAAGTACCTGGGTGTTCATCTGAACAATAAACTAGACTGGTCACACAATACTGACGCACTCTACAAGAAGGGACAGCGCAGGCTGTTCCTGCTGAGGAGACTCAGGTCTTTTGGTGTACAAGGGGCGCTGCTGAAGACATTCTATGACACGGTGGTGGCATCAGCCATCACTTTTGGAGTGGTCTGCTGGGGCAGTGGCATTACTGCAGCCGATAGGAAGAGACTGAACAAACTGATCAAGAAAGCTAGCTCTGTCCTGGGGCAGCGCCTTGATCCGGTGGAGGAGATAGGAGAGAGAAGGACGGTGGCTAAACTGTCATCTCTGCTGGAGTCCGAGTTCCACCCTATGCAGGACATACTGAATGCACTGAAGAGCTCATTTAGCAGTAGACTACATTATCCCAGGTGCACAACCGAGAGGTTTCGCAGGTCCTTCCTACCAACGGCTGTCAGACTGTACAACCTAAGCAGGGCTGCTCGCAGAGATAGCAAAAAGACATAACAAACTAATAGTTTTTTGAATGCAAAAGATGCAATAGACTTACACAATGGTCCTCTCCGGCATACAACTAGGAAAATACCGGTAGCTACGGAGGGTGAGAATATGTATGGGCACATAATCATACCATGTAGGATAACTAAGTAGACGGTTGTGCTGTTTCATCCCATCTAGCAACAATGCTCTGCACTGTGTGTGTTTATATATTTACATATTTATTCCATCTAGCTACAATGCTCCGCACTGGGTGTGTTTATATTTATATATCTATATATTTATTCCATCTAGCTACATTGCTCCGCACTGTGTTTATATATTTACATTGTGGGGAGACTTGAATAACGAAACCGAATTGTCTTTCATTCCAGTTTATTCAAGTAATCATTCCACTGTCTGCTCTCATTCCTGAGCAGCGAACAAAGAGAGTGAACACACCAAAGTTCTCTCATTTAAACATTCTGACATCAAACCATTTCCCTCGCGGGGGAAATCACACATCTCTCTCAAAATCTCTTTATTCACATTCATTAGCCTTTTATTTACATAACTCCCCCTTCTCTCTTCTCGAGCCTCAGTGGTCAGGAAGTCTTCTGTCCCCTGTCCTCCGCAGGGGGTCCAGGCTCTGTGGCTCCGCACCGCAGGGGGCTGGCTCTCCTTCATCGTGGTTAAATCACATATGCAGTGTCCAACATATACATGTCTCACAACACAGCCATATAACCCCCCCCAAACGATGAAGAACAGACTAATTCCTAAAATTAAATAGCACCTTACTCACTACTGAATAATCAACACCAACATTCAGTCTATGCGCCGCTTGGGCTTCAGCCGTCTGCCGAATCTGCTGTGCGTTGGCCCCGCCTTGCCTGCGGTGCGTTTCTGCTTCGGGTCTGTTGACTGAGGGAGAGAGTGATTAATTGCCCCCTGCGGGGGCCTGCCTCGTCGAGGCGCCACTGCGACCGGTACAGACACGTCCTTCATGACAAAAGCAGGTTTTAGTCTGTCAATACTGACTGTCTCTTTTCTGTCTCCAAAATCTAGCACAAATTGCTTATCACCTGCCTCCAGCACTCGAAATGGCCCTTCGTAAGGTGGTTTGAGCGTTGCTTTTAGGGCTTCGCGCCTGACAAAAACGAAATCGACATTTTTCAAAGCCTTGGGGACGAAAACTCGTGGAAAAGCGTGATGAACCGGACCCGGGAGCGTGTCTGCCCCCGTGCCGACTAACGGTCCCAGAGCCGAGAGAGGTGGGGGCTCTGGGTGCTCTGGTAAAAACTCGCCCAGCAGCCTCAGAGTTTGTGCGAATACCAGCTCCGCTGGGGAGGCGTCTAAGTCCTCTTTAGGCGCAGAACGCAACCCTAATAAAACCCATGGAAGTTTATTCACCCAATCTGCATCCGTGAGCGACGCTCTGAGTGCTGCCTTCAAAGACTTATGAAAACGCTCGCATAAACCATTGGCCTGAGGGTGGTAAGCCGTAGTGCGGTGAATTTTGGCTCCTAAGCCGTTGGCCATCGCTGACCACAGCTCAGAGATGAATTGCGGTCCTCTATCGGACGTAATGTCCGACGGAACCCCGAAGCGCGCCACCCAAGCCGTTAAAAAAACGCGAGCCACCTCCGCGGCCGTGGTCGTCGCAAGTGGGACCACTTCCGGCCAACGTGTGGTGCGGTCCACCATTGTCAAAAGATACGTGAACCCCTGTGACGCCGGCAGGGGGCCCACAAGGTCGACGTGCACATGGTCGAACCTTCTGGCCGGAATGCGGAACGGTTCTAACGGGGCTCTTGTGTGCCTGTGAATTTTGGCCCGTTGACAGGAAATGCAGGTTTTTGCCCATTCCTTCACGTGCTTGCGCAGGCACGGCCAAACAAACTTTTCCGCCACTAGTTTCACCGACGCGCGCACCCCCGGGTGCGCCAGTGAGTGGACCGAGTCAAAAACACGGCGGCGCCACGTGGCCGGAACCACCGGACGCGGGCGCCCCGTCGACATGTCGCAGATCAGGGGGGGCATACCGGTTTGTAAACACTTGCTCTCCAGCCTCAACCCTGTTGGTCCAGACTGGAGCGCGCGCACGTCTGTGTCCGCCCCCTGGTCCGCTGCCATGGCTGCGTAATCTATACCCACGTGCACCGGGGCTGCGCGCGCCACCGTGCCGCTCTCCTGCGGCGCGGTCACGGTGGCCCGTTCTGCCTCTGCGCGTGTTGGGGTCGTGAACGCGCGTGAGAGACAATCCGCTACTACATTGAATTTGCCCGCGACGTGCCTAATGTCAGTGGTAAATTCCGAGATTGCGGCCAGCTGCCTCTGCTGCCTGCCGGACCACGGGTCTGAAATTTTGGCCATGGCGTATGTGAGCGGCTTGTGGTCCACATAAGCGGTGAAGCACCGTCCTTCCAGCCAGAACTGGAAATGACGAATAGCCAAATGCAGCGCCAACAGTTCTCTGTCAAACGCGCTGTATTTTCGTTCAGCCGCGCTTAAAGATTTGCTAAAGAAAGCCAAAGGCTGCCAAACTCCGGCTACCTGTTGCTCAATAACGGCCCCTATGGCTAAATCTGAAGCGTCTGTCATCAGCGCGATACGTGCTGCAGGGTCTGGGTGGGCCAGGAGCGCAGCGTCAGCCAAGGCTTTTTTAACCTCTGTGAACGCGCGCTCCCGCTCCGGGGACCATTCGACCGCCTGGGTCGGTTTTTGTTTTTTGAGCGCGGCATATAACGGTTGCATGATTTGAGCTGCGTGGGGCAGGAATCGGTTATAAAAATTCACCATCCCCAAGAATTCCTGTAGTGATTTGACCGTTTGTGGACGGGGAAAATCCGCTACCGCGCGTACTTTCTCTGGTAACGGAACCGCTCCCTCCGGGGAGACGCGGTGACCCAAAAAATCGATCCGCTCGACGCCGAACTGGCACTTGGCTGGGTTAACTATTAAGCCGTGCTCTCCCAGCCTCCTAAAAACTGCTGTGAGGTGCGTTTCGTGTTCGTCCTCTGAAGTACTCGCGACCAAAATGTCGTCGAGGTACACAAACACGAAAGGGAGATCGCGTAACACGGCATCCATCATCCGCTGAAATGTTTGCGCCGCCCCTTTGAGACCAAACGGCATGCGTAAAAATTCGAAAAGTCCGAACGGGGTTATTACCGCTGTTTTAGGAATGTCCTCCGGTTGGACCGGGACTTGGTGATAGCCGCGAACTAGATCAATCTTTGAAAAAATGCGCGCCCCCGCCAGGTGCACCGAAAAATCCTGAATGTGCGGGATGGGATAACGATCGTGCGCCGTAGCGTTGTTTAGCCTGCGGTAATCCCCGCACGGTCTCCAGGAGCCATCGGCTTTCGGTACCATGTGCAGCGGCGAAGCCCACGGGCTCTTCGACCTACGAACGATGCCCAGCCTCTCCAGGCTGGCGAACTCCTCGCACGCAATGGCGAGCTTAACTGCATCCAAGCGCCGAGCTTTTGCAAACACGGGAGGACCAGAAGTGGGGATAAAGTGTTTCACCCCGTGCTTCGCGACCGTCGCTGAAAAAGTGGGCACAGTGAGCGCTGGAAATTGGGTGAGGAGTGTGTGAAACTTACCACCTGCTGTAGCGACGTGGGTCTGTACTGGTGGCGGGGACACTCGAGCTGAACAGGGGAGAGAGTAAAAAGAGAGTGCATTTACCAGCCGTCTATTAGCAAGATCAACTAACAGATTGTGTGAACACAAAAAATCCGCGCCCAACATGTTGAAACTCACCGCCGCTATTACAAAAGTCCATTCATATGTGCGGCCATGTAAGCATAAAGGCAAGGTCCTTCTCCCGTAGGTGTTGATGTTCGAGCCATTTGCCGCTGTAGCTCCGCTACCGTGGGGTCCAGCCACCCGGTCCGCGTATGTTGGGGTGATGAAGCTCACTTGTGCTCCGGTGTCGATGAGGAACTCTCGTCCGGAGCGCGCATCCGTGATGTAGAGCAGCTTGTTGCGTTCTCCGAGGGTCGAAGCTGCTAGCGACCCCCGGTCTTGCCGTTTCCCGAACTCCTGAAGATGCAGGGCGGCACACACCTGCGTGCCTTCTCTGCGAACCTCCGATGGTAAAAGCAGAGATCTTCTCCTCCGCTGTGTCGTGCCCGCGCCTCTGCCGCCGGGCTATTGGCTCCCCCTCGTCGCGGCCGTGTTGCCGCCGTCGTCGGCCAGTCTGGTTCTGCCGCCTCTGGCTCCCCGCTGTCTCGGGTCGCTGCTGTGGTTGCTTGCTCGCCGCAGGCGTCCAGGATCCCATCTGCCTCCTGGGCCAGCTCCCGGAACTCCTCCAGGGTGTGACACTTTTTGCCGGCCAGCGTGCTTCTCGCATGCGCCGGGAGGTTGGAGAGGAAGATGAACTGAAAAATGAAATCATCGTTGTCCAACCCTCTCAGCTGTATCATCTCCTCCATCAGGGCGCTCGGCCTGTGTCCACCTTGGTCTAGCAAAGACAGGATCCTCCTCGCCCTCACTTCAGCCGAGGGGGTGAAAAACTTGATGAGGGTGGATTTCAGCTTGCCGTACCTGTCGGTCGCGGGTGGCTGCTCCACCAAGCTTTGCACGCACCGAGCTGTGCTGTTGTCCAGTTTAGCGATGACATGGTGGAACTTAGTGTCATCCACCGTTACTCCTGCGAGCGCGAACTGCGACTCTGCTTGCAGAAACCACGACCGTGGGTTATCCTGCCAGAAATCAGGCAGCTTAACGGCCACTGCGCTCGCCAGCTCTGAGCGCTGTGAGTCCGGGACCCTGAGAATTTCTTTGTTCATTCTCAACGTCATCAGTCACCAATGTGGGGAGACTTGAATAACGAAACCGAATTGTCTTTCATTCCAGTTTATTCAAGTAATCATTCCACTGTCTGCTCTCATTCCTGAGCAGCGAACAAAGAGAGTGAACACACCAAAGTTCTCTCATTTAAACATTCTGACATCAAACCATTTCCCTCGCGGGGGAAATCACACATCTCTCTCAAAATCTCTTTATTCACATTCATTAGCCTTTTATTTACATAACTCCCCCTTCTCTCTTCTCGAGCCTCAGTGGTCAGGAAGTCTTCTGTCCCCTGTCCTCCGCAGGGGGTCCAGGCTCTGTGGCTCCGCACCGCAGGGGGCTGGCTCTCCTTCATCGTGGTTAAATCACATATGCAGTGTCCAACATATACATGTCTCACAACACAGCCATATACATATTTATTCCACCTAGCTGCAATGCTCTGTACTGTGTGTTTATATACTCATATATTTATTCCATCCAGCTACAATGCTCTGCACTGTGTGTCTGTATATACGGTATATATATTTATAGTAATATGTACATATGTATATTAGCTGCTCTTGCTTGCTTGCTTTTTTTCTTGCTTTCTGAGTGTTGCTCTGAGTGTTGCTATCCCTGTGCTGTTCCTGGAATTTCCCCGTTGTGGGACTAATAAAGGCTTATCTTATCTTATCTTACCATCAAGGCTAGGGTTAGGATGAAACATGTTTTTCCCTTTTTGAAAATGTGTTTTTAAGTCGTTTTCCCCTTGATTTCTCACTGATTTTTTTCTGGTACTTATTCACCTTACCTTATAACTTGTGGGCTGTATTATAAAGTATTGTAAATTTTTCTTCTTCAGGTAATGTTTACCTTTTTCCCTACAAAGTGTTTCCATGCAGCTGAGCGGCCTTCACCAGCTGCAAGACAGTGATAATATGACCGTGAGAGGTGTCTAGTGGCAGTCGGAAAGCAGATCTCAGGTCAGTACTTTTGTCTTTTTTTTTTTGTGCGTGTGCACAGGCTATACAGTGCGTATACGTAACACCGTGGGAATGCCTTGGAAGGGAAACAAGAGGTATTACCCCTTCTCCAAATAACACCCACTCTTCCCCGAAATAATACGCATCTTTACATTCAGTGTGAAACTAAGCCATCAGAGGGGAGGATATCTCTTTTTTCACCTCACTTTGAAAGTTTCAGCCAATACACTGAGTCTCAGATGTCTTCTCTCACTTCTTGACAGGATGTAGGGCAGGGGACACGAAAACAAAAAAGATTGTAACCGTTATGAAGGAAACAGGTTCGGAAACCTATTTGAAATGTTCGATATTTGTGCTGGGAAAGCTACACGATGCGTCGTTTTACTTGTTCTTTGTGCTTCGTACCAAAGCAAATCATAGATGGCAAAAGGTCAGACATGCTATTCACCCTCCTCCATCAAAACATGTCAGGTGCTAACTATTCTGGAAGCTACAGTCATGTGAAAAAAATTTGGATTCCCCTTTAAATATTCTGTTTTTTATCAAGAAATGTTCACATATCTATCTATAACCTTGTTTTTGTTTTTATTTGCATTTTTTAAAATTTATTTTAGCCATTTTAAGTGGGAATGAATGTGGGGATGTCCTAAAAAGATGGGGGGGGGGTCTTAATTTATTCCTCACTCTTTGTTTAGAATGACATTTTACAGAAAATTTGAAAAATGTCTTTAATTCATTTTTAGTTGTTTAGTTGTATTACGTAAATCTCCCAGGATTTTTAACGTTGACATTAAATATCCATTTGTCCAAATATGTTAAAAAAAAACACACTGGCTTATACAGGATGTCCTAATTTTTTCACATGACTGTACATGGCATGAAATGGATGAAATAATAAGCAATATCATCATTTATTTGCATCTTGATGGAAACCCCCCTCTGATTCACACCATTTCACAGCAAACGTGAGCAACCATTATCTAACACATGGCAAACCACGTGACTCTTGTTAGAGTACACTTTCTGGGCACAGCCACGCGTACTGAAAACAATACGTGGGCGTAGCTTCTGTACACCTTGAGTGTAGAACTGCTGTGTCACAAGGCCCACAGAAGATATGGACTGGCTGACTGTCCACAGCGTGATTACTGTAAAAGTGAGCTGAGAGCTTCCTTCTGAAACCTGAGGGAAACCATCAATGACTGACACACATATGGGAAGCTGAAGCTATTTTAAGGCAGCTAAGCAACATACTTAAGCAAATGATGGATAATCAGTGGTAGAATAAAACTGATCTGACTTCCTATTCAACTTTTGCTCTTTGAGGCATTTTAAATACCACATTTATTTAGTTTTTAGACATATTTTATAAGATAAGATAAGATAAGCCTTTATTAGTCCCACAATGGGGAAATTCCAGGATTGCAACAGCACAGGGATAGCAACACTCAGAGCAACAATCAGAAGGCAAGAAAAAACAAGAGCAGCTAGTATACATATGTACATATTACTATAAATATACTGTATATATATAGACACACAGTGCGGAGCATTGTGGTTGGTGGATGTGCAGCAGAAAGTCTAAGCTCTCTCTCCGCGGATGCGGCGGGCCAGCTGGATGTCTTTGAGCATGATGGTGACCCTCTTGGCGTGGATGGCGCACAGGTTGGTGTCCTCGAAGAGACCCACCAGGTAGGCCTCGCTGGCCTCCTGCAGAGCCATGACGGCGGAGCTCTGGAAGCGCAGGTCGGTCTTGAAGTCCTGAGCGATCTCCCTCACCAGGCGCTGGAAGGGCAGCTTACGGATGAGCAGCTCCGTGGATTTCTGGTAGCGACGGATCTCTCTCAGAGCCACGGTACCGGGCCTGTAGCGGTGAGGCTTCTTCACTTCGCCGGTGGCCGGAGCGCTTTTCCGAGCAGCCTTGGTGGCCAGCTGCTTCCTGGGGGGCTTTTTCCTCCAGTAGATTTACGGGCGGTCTGCTTGGTTCTTGCCATCGCTCTTTATTATTCGGTCTTATATTTCTTGCACGCCGCCTAAACTCCAGCCCGGCACCCGCGTCGTTTTCGCTTCAGTTCTCCCGGTATGTCGAGTTTCTCCGTTAGCACCGGGTGGCGGTTGAGTGCTAGCTAGCTCTTCCCTGCTGTATCGTCTCCTGCTGTAAACAGAGGCTCCGTCCGCCGACTCGGGAGACCTTTGGGGCGATCTGTGTGTCTGTGATATATATAGAGTGAAAGGTGTAGAAAGAAGAAGGAAGATTAAAAAAAAAAAAAAAAAAAGCAGTTGCAAAAGGCAGCCAACTCGTGTGGCGCCGGAACCGGATGGTGTTTCATCCGTGTTTCATTTTAAAATGAAATATAAAATTGTAGTTACAGCTGTTCATAATGTTCATTATACGAGCATTAGTTCTGAGCAATGACATTGGATAAAGATTTTAAAAACTGTTATATTCCACAAGGTGCATTCAGACCAAACATGAAGTATGGATTTCATATAACGTCAATGTGAAGATGTGAATACACACAAATTTGTGTTCAAGAGAATTGCGGGGGAAACTACAGGGAGATGATGGGACGGCGGAGAAGACTGGGTAGACCTGGGCTTAGATGATGTTGTCCGTGAGAAGTCTGGTTCAGGTGAGCGTGCACAGCCCTGGAGACACACTGCTGGAGTGGCAGCAAACCTGAGGAGGAGAAGATACGAGAGGATGAGACAATGAAACAATAGGATTTGCCAAACAGCATAAACTGGGGTTGTACTGGCAGCAATACCCAACGATCCAGCGGCAAGCATTTCACGCACTGGCTCTTTTATGCACTGGTAGACCAAGAAGCAGCAGGTGTGTCCAATCATGCAGGTGCACTGATGAGCTCCGGAGCCGGGAAGAACAGAAACAGGAGGGGAGGGGGCACATGCTCACCTGAGCATCAGAGAAAGCAAGCACATTTGTCCATTCCCATGTTAATAAGAGTATGAAAAACTTGAAAAAGGACATTTAAGGTACATTGCATAGAAAACAAGAGCACTCTGAGGCAAGTGCAGTACCCCCACACCCTTCCATTTTCATTGAAGATCCCAATATGTTGTTGAAGGAGAGCAATTTTAAACTTTTTCCATATAATTATTGAAGCAGAACCAAATTATGATGAGCCTATCATCCATGAATATACAACCAAAATAATTTTATACAAACCATAGTTGTAGATCAGGATCCCAAGGTGAACCTGTGTAGCAACTTTGGTGACCCTAGAGAGCTTTACTCATTCTATTGATTAGATTATTTGTTTATTTGACAGGGACAGTGCAATAAACACAGACAATTAATCAAATGACAATCAATCTGATGTGTTGCACAAAGAGTGTATAGCTATTAGCTAATTTGCAACTCTTGTCCCTGGATGGGCTTTAGAAAGGAGAAACAAGTAAAAAGAAAAAAGGATAAGGAAAAGAAAAAATGAAAACAGAATAAATAATAACCACATACATCAATGCAAAAAAGATTATAAATACATTATAAATACACAATTATAAAGATTATAAATATTATAAATACACAATATAACAACCTGACTCACATTTGCCTATTTCAGGCCTCCCTCCCTTCGTCACTCACTATAAACCTTTAACCGTTTGATCCCAAACCCAGTCACAGTTCAGAGTCACAGTGTGAACCTGTGTACCAGGTTTGGTGACTCTAACTTTATTCGTTCTATAGTAATAGTGCAAATGGAATGTTAACCTTGACCTTTGACCTTCTGACCCCAAACCCATAGTCAGGTCAGGGTGTAAGCCATCCAAGATTTGTCTTAGATATGACTACACAGTATCAATTTGAAAAGCCTACATCATTTCTTTCCATAGTTATTGTGTTTACAGCTTTAGGGAAAAACTCACCTTGACCTCAAGGTCGATAATTCCTGCAAAAATCATCCGATCAGAGTCAAATAGCAATCTGTACATCATCAGTGTATATCAAACCATGGTACCAAATTTCAAAACAATTAGAACAAAACAGTAGGAGGAGTTGACTTCCAAAACTGGCACAGACGGACGGACCCATACCATAATTCCCCTTTGGTCTTCGCCCTGACGGGGGATAAAAATTGACACTGTGAGTGCTCACATAATGATACCCACTGATGTTTTCAGATCTCTCAGCAAAAAGTAAGCTGGTGTAATTCCCAAAATGTTGAAATTGACAAGGTTGCAAACTGGAAAGGCTTTCTGACAGGATCCTAGGATCATGCCCACGCCTTGTGTTTATTCTTTATTTTCTCTGTGATTATGTTTAGTCATGTTTTTGCCACTGCCCTCTCTGTATGTTGTCCTGCTTGTTCATTGTCTCGTCTCCTGTGCATCCCCCGTTTGTGATTGTGTTGCCCCACCCGTCCTGTCTCCATTTCCCCATGTGTCATTGATTTAGCCCTAATTATCCATCCAGCTGCCTCAAGTTTGTAATTTATCAGTTCCCCTATTTATGTCAGTTCATGCTTGTACTCTGTCTGGTCTCATTGTCGTGTTTCTCCATGGCTTTCCCATCATCTCTCCTCATGTTATGCTGTTCTCAAGTTATGTTTCCCATGAGTTTATTTTAGTTATCACTTCAGTGTTATTTTACAGCTCCCATGCTGCATTTATTTGTTCTTTTGTTTTTGCAATAAAGTATGTTACTGTGGAGTTCAGTCCGCACCCTGGGTCCTCATTTCAACCTCAGTCTGCCTGGGAGAAGGATACACGACAGTGTTGGTATTTTACAGAGTTACTTGCTGAAAGACAAACACTTTTTACCATGGACAGAAACACAAATGTGCGCACACACAAACCGACACACAGACAGTGATCTCAGTAAAGATGACATCAAATACACGTTTTATTTACATTACTGAAAAAAAACTTTATTTACAACACTGTCTTCTGTCTCTTTACATTTTCACTTTGAGATTCTGCAGTTTACGATCACAAGAGACTCTTAGAACAGTTTTTTTTTTTTTTTTAAGTGAAAACATGTCTTTGAACTTTAAAATAAATGTGATACAGATGAGATAGGAGAGCAGTCCGGTCTGTTAACATTAGAACAAACTGTGGAAAAATGATGGAATCACCACTCTTGGAGGACTCTGATTTAGCAGTTTTATTCTGCAGAAAAAAATGATCACAGATACCGGATAACACAACTGCTTTTGTTTACCAGTTAACCACTCTAAAACACATGCTGGAGAATTTAATGAAACTGCCTTTAGACATGCGTTTTTTAGGTCAGTTATAGAAAAAAAATTATGGAATCATTCAATCGTGAGGAAGCACACACACACACACACACAGAGTTATGAAAGAAAAATAAGATAGGAGTAGAAAATGTTTCCTAAATTAGCATCTCCACATGTATGGCATCCGCTCAGCGTGAGTCACTGCTGAATTCCAACACAAAGACACACCATTCCACTACAGCAGGAACTGATTTAAGTGATCATCTCAGCATGGCAAGATATGTAAAAGATGTGAATAAAAATCTGAGTTATTACACAAATACAGATCTGAGTTCTTCCTAAGTTAAAACTTCAGTATTGTGGTGTTGAAGAATGAACATAAACTCGTTTTCTTTGCAGTAATTGATCAAAAAGCACATCGACAAGCAGCATCTTTTTTCCTGTTTTGGCCAGTTGCCATTTTCTGTAAATAGTCTCTAAATAATGATATTTGGACTTGGAATTTGGGTGTTTTCAGTAGGTTAAAGAATAAAATACAGTTGCTCATTTTACTCAAACCCACATGTATAAATAGTAAAACCAGATAAAGGGATGATTTTGTAGGAGACTCTTTGGCCTCTTATTTTTTTTTCCAGAGCTGCATATTTAATTTAACCTTTATTTATACAGGGTAGTTCCACTGAGAAGAAACCTCTCTTTTTCAAGGACGCCTCGTTTGCACTCACACATTCACAGCAGGAAGCTGCCCAGTCCAACCACACACTGACCTGTGGCCACTGAGCAGCTCCACTGGAGCAGCTGGGGTTAAGGGCCTCGCTCAAGGGCACCACACAGCGGGCTTAAGGAGGGTGGGGCAAACACCGCTGATCCAGGGATCAAACCCGCGACCCTCCGCTCACCAGTCCACATCCCTAACCATTAGGCCACCACTACCCACCATATAAAAAGGGCTGGAAATATTAGCGTGTTAACGTAATTAATCTGCAATCATCAATCATCTGCAGTAAACCCCCCCCCCCCATTTTTGTCATAAAAAAACTAATTTTTTTCAGTGACAAAATAACACAAAATATGCAATTTCCCCAAAAATAAGGTGCAAAATGGAATTGGGATTTTCCACCACATTCACACCACTCTTTTACATCAATGCCAACACACCAAGTCCAATTTTATGGCGTTCAGCTCTTTTGTTGCCATGCATTTTGCAAGGAAAAAGAACCAGGCATCCATCAAAGCTTTGTAATGAAGGTCTGTGGCTCCTGGTGGGATGGGGGGGGGGGGGGATCATCACACCTAAAATATGTGTAAAATATTTGGTTATAATGAGAGTCAATAGGACCAAATTGGGCCTAAGGGTAAAGCGTGTAGGCATATATGAAAATCTAGTCTATGCACCTTGCATTAGAGGGGGTCATGGAATTTAAAAGTCATCATAAAAGAAAAATACTGGCCAAGTTTCATTCCATTTTGTTTACTTTATTGATCCCAGAGGGAAAATCAGGGCATCCACGGTGCGGCGCCACTCCCTTCACACTTCAGAGTCTCCAGTTAGCCGAACCTGTATGTTTTTGGCCTGTGGGAGGAAACCTGAGCATCCGGGGTAAACATGCAAACTCCACACAGGAGGGTCACTGTTGGTCGGGGGTGGGATCAAACCCACGGCGTTCTTACTGTGCTGTCACAGTGCTAACCACTGCGCCACCGGGCTGCCCAGCAGGCAGGGGACTTTAATCAGGCAAACTTGACAGATTTACAAAAAAACAGCAAATTTATGAGAAAAAAGTCACAAATTTACAAGAAAAGTTACAAATTTGAGAAGGAAAAAATGTAAAAATTTAACTGAAAAAAATGAAAAATTTACCAAAAAAAATAGCAAATTTATGAGAAAAAAGTCACAAATTTACAAGAAAAGTTACAAATTTGAGAAGGAAAAAATGTAAAAAATTTAATTGAAAAAAGTGAAAAATTTACCAAAAAAAAAGCAAATTTATGAGAAAAAAGTCACAAATTTACAAGAAAAGTTACAAATTTGAGAAGGAAAAAATGTAAAAAATTTAATTGAAAAAAGTGAAAAATTTACCAAAAAAATAGCAAATTTATGAGAAAAAAGTCGCAAATTTACAAGAAAAGTTACAAATTTGAGAAGGAAAAAATGTAAAAATTTAACTGAAAAAAAATGAAAAATTTACAAAAAAAAAATTAGCAAATTTATGAGAAAAAAGTCACAAATTTACAAGAAAAGTTACAAATTAGAGAAGGAAAAAATGTAAAAATTTAATTGAAAAAAATGAAAAATTTACCAAAAAAAATAGCAAATTTATGAGAAAAAAGTCACAAATTTACAAGAAAAGTTACAAATTTGAGAAGGAAAAAATGTAAAAAATTTAATTGAAAAATGTGAAAAATTTACCAAAAAAATAGCAAATTTATGAGAAAAAAGTCACAAATTTACAAGAAAAGTTACAAATTTGAGAAGGAAAAAATGTAAAAATTTAACTGAAAAAAATGAAAAATTTACCAAAAAAATAGCAAATTTATGAGAAAAAAGTCGCAAATTTACAAGAAAAGTTACAAATTTGAGAAGGAAAAAATGTAAAAATTTGATTGAAAAAAATGAAAAATTTACCAAAAAAAATAGCAAATTTATGAGAAAAAAGTCACAAATTTACAAGAAAAGTTACAAATTTGAGAAGGAAAAAATGTAAAAATTTAACTGAAAAAAATGAAAAATTTACCAAAAAAATAGCAAATTTATGAGAAAAAAGTCACAAATTTACAAGAAAAGTTACAAATTTGAGAAGGAAAAAATGTAAAAATTTAACTGAAAAAAATGAAAAATTTACCAAAAAAAATAGCAAATTTATGAGAAAAAAAGTCACAAATTTACAAGAAAAGTTACAAATTTGAGAAGGAAAAAATGTAAAAATTTAATTGAAAAAAATGAAAAATTTACCAAAAAAATAGCAAATTTATGAGAAAAAAGTCACAAATTTACAAGAAAAGTTACAAATTTGAGAAGGAAAAAATGTAAAAATTTAACTGAAAAAAATGAAAAATTTACAAAAAAAATAGCAAATTTATGAGAAAAAAGTCACAAATTTACAAGAAAAGTTACAAATTTGAGAAGGAAAAAATGTAAAAATTTAACTGAAAAAAATGAAAAATTTACCAAAAAAATAGCAAATTTATGAGAAAAAAAGTCACAAATTTACAAGAAAAGTTACAAATTTGAGAAGGAAAAAATGTAAAAATTTAACTGAAAAAAATGAAAAATTTAACAAAAAAAATAGCAAATTTATGAGAAAAAAAGTCACAAATTTACAAGAAAAGTTACAAATTTGAGAAGGAAAAAATGTAAAAATTTAATTGAAAAAAATGAAAAATTTACCAAAAAAATAGCAAATTTATGAGAAAAAAGTCACAAATTTACAAGAAAAGTTACAAATTTGAGAAGGAAAAAATGTAAAAATTTAACTGAAAAAAATGAAAAATTTACCAAAAAAATAGCAAATTTATGAGAAAAAAGTCACAAATTTACAAGAAAAGTTACAAATTTGAGAAGGAAAAAATGTAAAAATTTAACTGAAAAAAATGAAAAATTTAACAAAAAAAATAGCAAATTTATGAGAAAAAAAGTCACAAATTTACAAGAAAAGTTACAAATTTGAGAAGGAAAAAATGTAAAAATTTAATTGAAAAAATGAAAAATTTACCAAAAAAATAGCAAATTTATGAGAAAAAAGTCACAAATTTACAAGAAAAGTTACAAATTTGAGAAGGAAAAAATGTAAAAATTTAATTGAAAAAAATGAAAAATTTACCAAAAAAAATAGCAAATTTATGAGAAAAAAGTCACAAATTTACAAGAAAAGTTACAAATTTGAGAAGGAAAAAATGTAAAAATTTAACTGAAAAAAATGAAAAATTTACAAAAAAAAATATAGCAAATTTATGAGAAAAAAGTCACAAATTTACAAGAAAAGTTACAAATTTGAGAAGGAAAAAAGTAAAAATTTAATTGAAAAAAATGAAAAATTTACCAAAAAAAATAGCAAATTTATGAGAGAAAAAGTCACAAATTTACAAGAAAAGCTACAAATTTGAGAAGGAAAAAATGTAAAAATTTAATTGAAAAAAATGAAAAATTTACCAAAAAAAATAGCAAATTTATGACAAAAAAGGCACAAATTTACAAGAAAAGTTACAAATTTGAGAAGGAAAAAATGTAAAAATTTAATTGAAAAAAATGAAAAATTTACAAAAAAAAATAGCAAATTTATGAGAAAAAAGTCACAAATTTACAAGAAAAGTTACAAATTTGAGAAGGAAAAAATGTAAAAATTTAACTGAAAAAAATGAAAAATTTACAAAAAAAAATATAGCAAATTTATGAGAAAAAAAGTCACAAATTTACAAGAAAAGTTACAAATTTGAGAAGGAAAAAATGTAAAAATTTAATTGGAAAAAAATGAAAAATTTACCAAAAAAAATAGCAAATTTATGAGAAAAAAGTCACAAATTTACAAGAAAAGTTACAAATTTGAGAAGGAAAAAATGTAAAAATTTCATTGAAAAAAATGAAAAATTTACCAAAAAAAATAGCAAATTTATGAGAAAAAAGTCACAAATTTACAAGAAAAGTTACAAATTTGAGAAGGAAAAAATGTAAAAATTTAATTGAAAAAAATGAAAAATTTACAAAAAAAAATAGCAAATTTATGAGAAAAAAGTCACAAATTTACAAGAAAAGTTACAAATTTGTGAAGGAAAAAATGTAAAAAATTTAACTGAAAAAAATGAAAAATTTACAAAAAAAAAATATAGCAAATTTATGAGAAAAAAGTCACAAATTTACAAGAAAAGTTACAAATTTGAGAAGGAAAAAATGTAAAAATTTAATTGAAAAAAATGAAAAATTTACCAAAAAAAATAGCAAATTTATGAGAAAAAAGTCACAAATTTACAAGAAAAGTTACAAATTTGAGAAGGAAAAAATGTAAAAATTTAACTGAAAAAAATGAAAAATTTACAAAAAAAAAATATAGCAAATTTATGAGAAAAAAGTCACAAATTTACAAGAAAAGTTACAAATTTGAGAAGGAAAAAAGTAAAAATTTAATTGAAAAAAATGAAAAATTTACCAAAAAAAATAGCAAATTTATGAGAAAAAAAGTCACAAATTTACAAGAAAAGCTACAAATTTGAGAAGGAAAAAATGTAAAAATTTAATTGAAAAAAATGAAAAATTTACCAAAAAAATAGCAAATTCATGAGAAAAAAGTCACAAATTTACAAGAAAAGTTACAAATTTGAGAAGGAAAAAATGTAAAAATTTAATTGAAAAAAATGAAAAATTTACCAAAAAAAAATAGCAAATTTATGAGAAAAAAGTCACAAATTTACAAGAAAAGTTACAAATTTGAGAAGGAAAAAATGTAAAAATTTAACTGAAAAAAATGAAAAATTTACAAAAAAAAAAATATAGCAAATTTATGAGAAAAAAGTCACAAATTTACAAGAAAAGTTACAAATTTGAGAAGGAAAAAAGTAAAAATTTAACTGAAAAAAATGAAAAATTTACAAAAAAAAAAATAGCAAATTTATGAGAAAAAAGTCACAAATTTACAAGAAAAGTTACAAATTTGAGAAGGAAAAAATGTAAAAATTTAACTGAAAAAAATGAAAAATTTACAAAAAAAAAATATAGCAAATTTATGAGAAAAAAGTCACAAATTTACAAGAAAAGTTACAAATTTGAGAAGGAAAAAATGTAAAAATTTAATTGAAAAAAATGAAAAATTTACCAAAAAAAATAGCAAATTTATGAGAAAAAAGTCACAAATTTACAAGAAAAGTTACAAATTTGAGAAGGAAAAAATGTAAAAATTTAATTGAAAAAAATGAAAAATTTACCAAAAAAAATAGCAAATTTATGACAAAAAAGGCACAAATTTACAAGAAAAGTTACAAATTTGAGAAGGAAAAAATGTAAAAATTTAATTGAAAAAAATGAAAAATTTACAAAAAAAAATAGCAAATTTATGAGAAAAAAGTCACAAATTTACAAGAAAAGTTACAAATTTGAGAAGGAAAAAATGTAAAAATTTAACTGAAAAAAATGAAAAATTTACAAAAAAAAATATAGCAAATTTATGAGAAAAAAAGTCACAAATTTACAAGAAAAGTTACAAATTTGAGAAGGAAAAAATGTAAAAATTTAATTGGAAAAAAATGAAAAATTTACCAAAAAAAATAGCAAATTTATGAGAAAAAAGTCACAAATTTACAAGAAAAGTTACAAATTTGAGAAGGAAAAAATGTAAAAATTTAATTGAAAAAAATGAAAAATTTACAAAAAAAAAATTAGCAAATTTATGAGAAAAAAGTCACAAATTTACAAGAAAAGTTACAAATTTGAGAAGGAAAAAAATGTAAAAATTTCATTGAAAAAAATGAAAAATTTACCAAAAAAAATAGCAAATTTATGAGAAAAAAGTCACAAATTTACAAGAAAAGTTACAAATTTGAGAAGGAAAAAATGTAAAAATTTAATTGAAAAAAATGAAAAATTTACAAAAAAAAATAGCAAATTTATGAGAAAAAAGTCACAAATTTATAAGAAAAGCTACAAATTTGTGAAGGAAAAAATGTAAAAAATTTAATTGAAAAAAGTGAAAAATTTACCAAAAAAATAGCAAATTTATGAGAAAAAAGTCGCAAATTTACAAGAAAAGTTACAAATTTGAGAAGGAAAAAATGTAAAAATTTAATTGAAAAAAATGAAAAATTTACCAAAAAAAATAGCAAATTTATGAGAAAAAAGTCACAAATTTACAAGAAAAGTTACAAATTTGAGAAGGAAAAAATGTAAAAATTTAATTGAAAAAAATGAAAAATTTACCAAAAAAATAGCAAATTTATGAGAAAAAAAGTCACAAATTTACAAGAAAAGTTACAAATTTGAGAAGGAAAAAATGTAAAAATTTAATTGAAAAAAATGAAAAATTTACCAAAAAAATAGCAAATTTATGAGAAAAAAGTCACAAATTTACAAGAAAAGTTACAAATTTGAGAAGGAAAAAATGTAAAAATTTAAATGAAAAAAATGAAAAATTTACCAAAAAAAATAGCAAATTTATGAGAAAAAAGTCACAAATTTACAAGAAAAGTTACAAATTTGAGAAGGAAAAAATGTAAAAATTTAACTGAAAAAAATGAAAAATTTACCAAAAAAATAGCAAATTTATGAGAAAAAAGTCACAAATTTACAAGAAAAGTTACAAATTTGAGAAGGAAAAAATGTAAAAATTTAATTGAAAAAAACGAAAAATTTACCAAAAAAAATAGCAAATTTATGAGAAAAAAGTCACAAATTTACAAGAAAAGTTACAAATTTGAGAAGGAAAAAATGTAAAAATTTAACTGAAAAAAATGAAAAATTTACCAAAAAAATAGCAAATTTATGAGAAAAAAGTCACAAATTTACAAGAAAAGTTACAAATTTGAGAAGGAAAAAATGTAAAAATTTAATTGAAAAAAATGAAAAATTTACCAAAAAAAATAGCAAATTTATGAGAAAAAAGTCACAAATTTACAAGAAAAGTTACAAATTTGAGAAGGAAAAAATGTAAAAATTTAACTGAAAAAAATGAAAAATTTACAAAAAAAAAATATAGCAAATTTATGAGAAAAAAGTCACAAATTTACAAGAAAAGTTACAAATTTGAGAAGGAAAAAAGTAAAAATTTAACTGAAAAAAATGAAAAATTTACAAAAAAAAAATAGCAAATTTATGAGAAAAAAGTCACAAATTTACAAGAAAAGTTACAAATTTGAGAAGGAAAAAATGTAAAAATTTAACTGAAAAAAATGAAAAATTTACAAAAAAAAAATATAGCAAATTTATGAGAAAAAAAGTCACAAATTTACAAGAAAAGTTACAAATTTGAGAAGGAAAAAATGTAAAAATTTAATTGGAAAAAAATGAAAAATTTACCAAAAAAAATAGCAAATTTATGAGAAAAAAGTCACAAATTTACAAGAAAAGTTACAAATTTGAGAAGGAAAAAATGTAAAAATTTAATTGAAAAAAATGAAAAATTTACCAAAAAAAATAGCAAATTTATGAGAAAAAAGGCACAAATTTACAAGAAAAGTTACAAATTTGAGAAGGAAAAAATGTAAAAATTTAATTGAAAAAAATGAAAAATTTACCAAAAAAAATAGCAAATTTATGAGAAAAAAGTCACAAATTTACAAGAAAAGTTACAAATTTGAGAAGGAAAAAATGTAAAAATTTAACTGAAAAAAATGAAAAATTTACAAAAAAAAATATAGCAAATTTATGAGAAAAAAAGTCACAAATTTACAAGAAAAGTTACAAATTTGAGAAGGAAAAAATGTAAAAATTTAATTGAAAAAAATGAAAAATTTACAAAAAAAAAATAGCAAATTTATGAGAAAAAAGTCACAAATTTACAAGAAAAGTTACAAATTTGAGAAGGAAAAAATGTAAAAATTTAATTGAAAAAAATGAAAAATTTACCAAAAAAAATAGCAAATTTATGAGAAAAAAGTCACAAATTTACAAGAAAAGTTACAAATTTGAGAAGGAAAAAATGTAAAAATTTAATTGAAAAAAAATGAAAAATTTACAAAAAAAAAATAGCAAATTTATGAGAAAAAAGTCACAAATTTACAAGAAAAGTTACAAATTTGTGAAGGAAAAAATGTAAAAATTTAATTGAAAAAAGTGAAAAATTTACAAAAAATAATAGGAAATTTATGAGAAAAAAAATCACAAAGTTACTAGAAAAAGGTTACAAATCTGAGAAAAAAAAATTGCAAATTTTTAAGAAAAAAAGTGAAAAATTTCCACCCAAAATTAACACATTTATGAGAAAAAGTCATAAATTTACAAATAAAAAGTTTCTAATTTATGAAGAAAATATGTGGAAAGTTTATAAGAAAAAGTGAAAAATGTACAAAATGAACTTCACAATTTCTTATAGAAAATGTGCAGTGCCTTTGTTTCTATATGTATAAAGGGGATGTTTTATGACTGGCGCAGGTTGCTCAGCGGCTGTGAAGCCCCCTGAGGCGCTTTCACTGACTCACATACGTGCCCATTCACCAACGGGCGCTGAACATGCGTCACTGCTTTTCTCAGTAGTCGGTCTCCATGGCAACAAACAGTAACCACAAGGACTAGTGGCAGACGAGTGCACTTACACATTTATTTAAAACGAAAAACACAAACAGGAAGATGAAAAGTGGAAGTTCCAGTGTTTCTCACCGAACGTAAATATCTGACAGCGGACAGACCGAAGCGTGCGACGCTGAGAGCAGGAGAACGCACAAACATTCAGGGCTGGGAGGACAGTCTGTACCCACATCTGTCAGTGTGAGGAATGTGTGGAACTCCTCGTGGACGCTGCATTATTACGTCACAGCGCCACTGGGTGTGGCGTGTGCACTGCCAACGCTGCAGTAGTCTCTGTTGAGTCTGGCCCCACACAGGTGAGAACGCTTCGCTGTTCCTGGATACTGTTGCTATGTTCTCACCAAGCACACCTTTAACACCACAAACCTGAGTGATCCTGGGACGCCTGTCATGCATGTTAAATGTCAGGAGAGCACCGGCCATTCAAAGCGTTCGCATGCACACACCTCCAAGTTGCGCAACAAGAAGGGATTTCCTCTCTGACTTGTTTGGGGAAAGAATAAAAAGATCCCAAACAAAAGGATCCTGAGGAAATTCATGAGCAAAATGTTTGAAAATTTCCTTCCAGAAATCTTGGGACATATTTAGCTTACATTTTCTGCGTGGGCTAAAGCAGTGCTTTCCTGGATCACAGCAATTCTGGGCACCACAAGGGTGTCAGGCATGTGTGCAATGCAAGAAGGGCAAGTCCAGAACGTGCCACTGTGTGGAACACGAGGAAAAACACAAGAAAAAAGGCAAGAGCGGCAAATTCATGAGAAAAAGTTGCAAATTTATGACAAAACCCCCCAGAAAATTCAAGAGAAAAAGTCGATCATTTAAAAATGTTGCAGATTTATGAGAAAAAAAGTCAAAAATGTTAAAAAGTTGCAAATTTATGACAAAAAGGTAAAAAAAAATTGAGAAAAAAGTCATAAATTTATGAGCAAAAAGTTGTAGAGTTAAAAGAAAAAAGTTACAAATTTACGACAAAGAAAACAAAAAAATTCAAGAGAAAAAAGTCAATCACTGAAAAAAGTTGAAAATTTAAGAGAAAAAAGTTGCAAATTTACAAGAATAAAACTGCAAATGTGCAAGAAAAAAATCACAAATTTAGGAGAAAAAAGTCACAAATGTTAAATAAGTAGCAAATTTATGAGCAAAAAGTTAAAAATTTTAAACAAAAAAAGTTAGAAATTTACGACAAAGAAAAAAAAATTCAAGAGAAAAAAGTCAATCACTGAAAAAAATGCAAATTTATGAGAAAAAAGTTGCATATATGACAAAAAGATAATAAAAGTGCGAGAGAAAAGTCACAAATTTGCAATAAAAGAAATTGCAAATGTACAAGAAAAAAACTCAAATTTATGAGGAAAAAAGTCACAAATGTTAAAAAAGTTGCAAATTTGCAACAAAAAGGTAATAAAAAATTTGAGTAAAAAGTCCCCAAATCTGAGGAAAAAGTTGCAAATTTAAACGAAAAAAAAATAAATTAAAATTTACAAGAAAATTCACAAATTTATAAGAAAAAAGTTGCAAATTTAAATGAAAAAGAGTCAGATTTATGAGAGAAAAGTTGTAAATTTATGAGTATAAACTTGCACATTTGTGTGGGGAAAAATGTATCAAGTTTATAATAAAAAGTGGCAAATTTATAGGAAAAAAAGTACTACATGTATTAGAAAAAAAAACATTTGCCAGGAAAAAAATCCAAATAAAAAAAGTTACAAGGTTACAAGACAAACCTCACAAAATAGCAAGAAAATGAAAAAGTTATGAGCAAAAATAGTCAAAAATTTATGCAAATGTGCAGCTTTTACTCCTGTAAATTTCCTTTTTTTTCCCCTCAAAAATGTGATTTTCTTGCCATAAACTTGTGTCTCTTGTAATTATAATCGTGCATCTTTCATCAAAGTTTTGCATCTATATTTGTGAAAATTTGTACTCAGCTGACATTTCTGCGGTATGTTTGTAGCTTATGATCCATTTGTAAATGCCGTCACTACCATGTCCCTCATCCCTCCCCAACTGCAATGAGAAAACGCAGCGGGGCAGTACGGAAAATCTGCCAGATTTAAAATCTTGCAGTGTAAACACGACAAAACTGATGAGTGCCGTCATCGGTTTATTGTGATCACATAACCAGGGTCAGTGATGTCATTTAAGGTGACTGAAATCTGAAGAAAATGACAATATAAACCACGCTTGGTAAGCTAACTTCCTAGTAGCACTATTGGCTCTGAAGCTTTAGCTCGTGGCCCATCTGCATAACGGACAGCGAGGCTGGCCAGCGACTGAGCAGCGTCATGTTTATGAAGTTCTGACGCAAACCCAGAAGAGTTAAAATGGCTTCTTGGAGAGATAAATGACAGAAAGGCTGTGTGGGTTTTTAAAGGTGTGTTCACATCATACGCAAACGAGCGGCTCGAATCCATACAAAGTGAATGGGAAGACACGAGTGTGCGAATTTGCATAGTCGCGTGTTTGCGTCCGCTAGCTAGCTAGCTGCTAGCTTTGAGATTCTGCTGTCACCATTGCAGAGTAAACTAGT
Organism: Pholidichthys leucotaenia; assembly: GCA_020510985.1. Lineage (NCBI taxonomy): Eukaryota > Metazoa > Chordata > Actinopteri > Cichliformes > Pholidichthyidae > Pholidichthys > Pholidichthys leucotaenia. The sequence continues at coordinate 21,307,257 of CM035842.1, read as the reverse complement.
TAGAAAATGAAACTCACTCACCGGGAGACAGGAGGACCAGGAACTCTTCAGCTGAATCGGGATTTTGGAGTTATTTACCCACGGTTTCTGGCCACAGACGTCCTAGCAAGCTAGCCACGTAAACACCCATCATCTGTGAAGTTTTGGAGGCTCGAGACATTTCCCGGTTGGATAATGTAAACCTAAGCATGACGTTATTTTGGGAATTTCCACAGCAGGTTGAAAACAGCTGCAGAAGTTTTAAAGACAACTTCGCCTGTCTGCACCTCACTATTCATGTCTGTTAGTGTGTTTACTTTGAGTTATAATGTAATCGTGCCACGCGAAAAAATTGCCTGTTCGCGTTTGGTGTGAACGCACCTTTAGAGAGTCTTGATGTTTTTCTGATGATCACATGACAATTCCCAGCCAGCATGTCCATGTGGGCCCCATCTGTGCTTACCCACATGGACTTTGTGTGGGATGAGTGACCCGCTTTAAACCCGTCTGCATTTAGTTTGGGTCACCAAGTTTCAGTAACACTTGTGCCATAGGCAAAACTGTGAGAAAAAATTGCAAATTTATGAGAAAAAAGTCACAACTTTACTAACTAACTAACTAACTAACCTGCACTTATATAGCGCTTTTCTAGTCACAAAGACCACTCAAAGCGCTTTCATTAATACTAACCCTCTATTCTAAGGGCCTATAGGAAACAGATATCTAGGGACAATTTAGAACAGCCAATTAACCTAACATGCATGTTTTTGGCATGTGGGAGGAAACCGGAGAAATCCCGGAGTAAACCCACGCAACACGGGGAGAACATGCAAACTCCACACAGATCACTGTTGGTCGGGGGCTGGGATCGAACCCACGATCCCACGATCCCCACAATCCCCCGGCCAAGGGTAAACTGTGCTGCCGCAGTGCTAACCACTGCGCCACCGTGCAGCAACCACTGCGCCACCGTGCAGCTTTACCAAACTTTACCAAAAAAATAGGAGAAAATTTATGAAAAAAGTCACAAATTTAGGTGAAAAAATTGCAAATTTACAAGAAAAAAATAGTAAAATTACTTGAAAAAGTTAAATTTACAAGAAAAGTTTTGCAAATTTACTAGAAGAAAGTCACAAATTTATGAGGAAAAGGTTGCCGATTAACCAAAAAAACCAGTAAGAAATATATAAGTAAGGAAACTGAACATTTACAAGAAAAAAGTCACAAATTTAGGAGAAAAAAAAAACTGTGCTTACAGTCAAAAAGCTGAACACTTTTTAGAAAGTTCCAAATTTACAAGAATAATGCTGCAAATTCATGGGGGGAAAAAGTCACAAATTTCCAAGAAAGCAGCAAATGTATGAGAAAATGAGTTGAAAACAGGTTAAGTCCATGTGGGCAAACACAGATGGGACCCATAAGACAGCCCGTGCGGGTCAACTCTTGGTGGGGCCCACATGGACATGCTGGCCGGCCATCGCACACATTTCCTGAGGTGAAATCCTGCAGAAACACAACTTTCACTCAGAAATGCAGCCATGTAAAAAAATCAGGACACCCTGTATCACCCTGTGTGTGTGTGTGTTTTTAACATATGTGGACGTATGGATATTTAATATCAATGTTAAGAATACTGGGAGATTCACGTAATACAACTAAACACTTCAAAATGAATTAAAGAGGGGTTTTTTTCAAATTTTCTGTACAATGCAATTCTAAACAAATAGTGAGGAATAAATTAGGACACCCCACATTCATTCCCACTTACAATGGCTAAAATAAATGTTAAAAAAAAAATGCAAATAAAGCGAAAACAAGGTGAGACACAGATACATGAACATTTCTTCATAAAGAACTATTTAAAGGGGTGCGCTAAGTTTTTCACATGGCCGGATCGCACACAACCCGAGCGGACCTGTGCGCGTGTGTGTGCGCGCGTGTCACCCGTGTCCTGACCCCCGACCTCGACCTCAGGTGTCTTCATTCTGGTCCGCTGCTTGGTGTGGGGTGGGGGGGGGTTCTCCAGGAGGCGCGCGCCCCGCTGTGATTTCCCTGCGCTTCTAAACTAAAATCCGGGAAATCCCCGGGGGCCGGCTGGCCCCGCCCCCCCAACGACTAAACCCGCTGCGCCTCCCCCGGCCGAGCCAAACCGCCGCGGACACACGGAGAGCACGGACGCAACGCACACAGTCGCCATGGACGCACACAGAGTGGCCAGCCACAGCCGTATGGATTACCGTTTGGACGGCGCGGAGCCGAAAGCGGGCAAGCAGCCGCCGTGCCAGGAGGACCGCTTCGACAGCGGCCTGGACTCGCTGAAGGAGGAGGAGGAGCTGGCGAGCCTGGTGGACGAGCTGTACGTCAGGGGCAGCGACGCGCACACGCAGGATTACGAGCCGTGGAGAGCTGCCGTGACCGAGGACGGCGACACGTAAGTGCATTGTTGTTTGCCCTGCTATGTTAACGGCGTCGGTGCACAGCTGCGCATTGCGCCACTTTTGCGTCTTTGCGCATAAATTACTTATTGTTCTACACTTGTTGCATGGTTTTAGTCTTTAAGTTTTTTTTTTCGTTTTTTTTTTCGTTTCTCTTTATCTTATCATGTTTTAATGTTGCAGCATTGCACCGAGACAAATTCCTAGTTTGTGTACTACATGAACAATGGCAATAAATCTGATTCTGAAATCCAAAATTAAAAAAAAAAACACTAAACAAACAAACAAGCCAAACTGGTTTCGCAGCAGTGCGCACATTTTGAACAGGAAGCGCACAGAAACAAACATGAAAACGCTGGAAATTTGGAGAAGCTGCATGGAAAAATAAGTAGACTTTAAAAGCGGTGCTGGTTGGTGTGCAGCAAACTGCAAACCCACGTATGTGTGTGTGTGTGTGTGTGTGGGCGGCGCTAAAGTGCTCATGCGCGTCCAGGAAAGTCCCTGGCGCGCTGCCAGGGACTGATAAAGCATCAGATGTGTCAAGCCACAACTGGTGGAAATAACCCCACAAAAGTCCGCTGTTGCGAAAGGCTCCGCGGCGCGGACTTTTTCCCTTTTCATCTGACTGGAACCACTTCCTCTGCACTTCATTCACTCTCCTTTTTCCTACTGCTTAACTTGAAAACCATCTTTTCTCCCCATCCAGGCTGCTCCATTTGGCCGTCATCCACGAAGCCACGGACTATGCCCTGAACATGATCAAGCTGTCCCACAAGCACCCTTACCTCAACGCCCAGAACCACCAGAGACAGGTACCAGCACCAGAACCCGCCTCATCAAGTCCTCCATTTAACACAAAGTCGAGCTAAAGTCAAAACTAACATTCGTTGTGCTAATTCTGGTGCTTCTTTGGTCCAGACCGCCCTCCACCTCGCCGTCATCACCGAGCAGCCCCACTTGGCAGAGAGGCTCCTGAAGGCCGGTGCCGACCTGCTGTTGGCCGACAACAGTGGGAACACGGCGCTCCACCTCGCCTGCAAGAAGGGCTCGCTGGCCTGCTTCGGCGTCATCACCCAGAACTGCCAACGCCAGCTCAAGTCCATCCTGTCCTTCCCCAACTACAGCGGTAAGTGGAACCCTGGAGACGAGAAGCTCTTTGAAGCTCGTTTTTTTACAGCGCAGTTTTAACAGTCCGATGTTTGGGTTTTAGGTCACAACTGTCTCCACTTGGCCTCCATCAACGGCTACATTTCTTTAGTGGAAGACCTTGTTCGGCTGGGCGCAGACATCAATGCACAGGTAGGTTTCCTTAACACAGAACTTCTTCTCAGTAAACAAAGTCCTATACTAGAGCCTAACCTGATGTGGTTTCTTTTGTGCAGGAGCAGTGCAGCGGACGGACCGCGCTCCACCTGGCTGTGGACCACCAGAACCAAACGCTAGTCTGCCGCCTGCTTGACCTCGGCGCCGACGTCAACTGCCTGAACTACGGCGGCTTTGCGGCGTACCACCTCACATACGGACGGCACAACGAGGAGATCCGCTGCCAGCTGTACGAGCGCACGGCGACGGAGCTGAGGGAGCTGCCCGACAGTGAGTCAGACGACAGCGACATGGAGGACCTGGAGGCGTCTGACGACGAGGTCAGTCCCAAATGTCCGGTTGCTAACTCGCATCGTTGTGTTGATAAAGTTCAAGTCTCTAAGGCTGCTTCTGTGTCTCCTTTTCATCTAGATGTACGATGACATAAAATTTGGAAAATAAAGACCCCACCCACCCCCCCACTTCACCGGCAATGTGAACGTCAAAGCTGCTCGCGGGTTCATCGAAGTCCAAGGGGGAGGGAATGCTCCCCGTCCACCCCACTGCCTGAAGTCTGGGGCCAGAAGAGCTGGTCCTCGGGATCGCAGAGACAATGAAGGCGGCGTCCAGCGTGGTCGAGATCACTGAACAATGGGCCACAAACAATGTAGAGAAGCAACACAGGACCACGGCCGCCACACCGGTCCTCCCGTTGTACAGCGATGGGTATTCATGTGTATATAGCAGATGGAGCATGTGAAATATATGTAATATATTGTAAATACAGAGATTATTTTTTTACCTGTGCATAAGTGTGGATTTAAACACGATTAATGGAAACTAAAAATAAAAGTGAGTCTATGGAAATGAGAAGCTCTGACTGGCGTGGTTCTGTTTACATTTCCTGTCCGTTCCAGCATCTTTTCACACACACACACACACACACACACACGACAACAATCCCTCGTCACTTCTCAGTCACACACTTCACACCAAGAAAAAGAAGTCAGCCCCGGGTCCTGGAACAGAGCGGGATTTCCTCTGCTGGGCGAGGTCACCGGGTCTTTGAGTCACTGTGCTGAAAAGTCCCCAGCGTGCCGTTAAAAGGAACATGGTGTGCTTAGATGTTCCACCCGCGGTGGAACTGCCGCAGAGCAGCGACACGGAGAGAAAGGGAATTTTCTCAGGAGGAGTTTCTCCCTCTGGGTTAGCTTGTGGACTGTTGTGCTGTGTCACACTGAGCAGGAAGTCCTGCTGGAGACCAGGAAGTAACGGTCGCAGCAGAGGCTGCGGGGTCCAGTAGAAGCGGGCGTTCCTGGCCGTAAACATGGAGCCGAGAGCCTGAATTAAAGCTCGGCTTTTTCGTTTAAACACAGCTGTGGACAAATGTGTCACAACACAGCCAGCATGTCCATGTGGGCCCGGGCAAAGGTGAAACTGCACAGTCTAATGGGTCCATGTGGGTCCACCTGCGGCATCCATGTTGGCCCCATATCCGTTTGCCCACATGCACTTCGCCTGTTTTCAACTTATTTTCTCATAAATTTGACACATTTTCTTGAAAAACTGAAACTTTCATCAGTTTGCAACTTTTTTTTTCCGTAAACTTTTTCTTTTTTACTGTAATTTTTCCACTTTTTTCATGATAAATTTGTTAGTTTTTCTTGTAAAAGTACGACTTTTCTTGCAAATTTGCTTTTTCATGTAATTTTGGAACTTTCATAAATTTACCACTTAGTGTAATCTTGGAACTTTTTCTCATAAATGTATTACTTTTTTCCTTGTAAATTTGCCATTTTCTTGTAAATTTGGAACTTTCAACAAAATCAAACTTTTACTGTAAACTTGCAATTTTTCCCCGTTTGACTTTTTTTCTTGTAAATCTGTAATTTTTCTTGTAAATTTTAACTTACTCATATTTGCTACTTTTTTTTTAAAATTCGCATTTTCTTCTAAAATTTTCCTCATAAATTTGTGGCTTTTTTAAATTTGCTAAATTTTTGTTGTAAGTTTGTAACCTTTTTCGAGTAATTTTACTATTTTTTTTTTTTTTGTAAATTTGCAGCTTTTTTCTCCTAAATGTAGTTTTTTTCCTAGTAAGTCTGACTTATTTCTCATGACTGTTGACGGCGTCCCCGTAAACGTGATTTTTTCCTGTATTTGTGCCTGTGGCGGCCGTGCAGCTGAAGCCTGCTCCCCCCACAGTAAATCAGGTGTTGATTAAAGTGGGGGAGCAGATCACCCGCTCACCTGTGCCACAGGTAAAGTCCATGTGGGCAAACGCAGGTGAGGCCAAGCTGGAACCTGTGGACAAACCCACATGGACCCATAAGACAGCCCAGTTTAAACCTCTGCTGGGGCCCACATGGACATGCTGGCTGGCAACTCTCTCTAAAATAACTTCAAACTGAAAAGTTTAATGGCTGAACTGTTTTTGATTATTGACTCAGTTGAATATTTTTATACAATACTTAAATAAAATTGTATAAATGAAAAAGATGGTACCTTAAATTTCTTATTTAACCTTTTATGGCAATCGCTTCTTAATTAGCGTCACATGTAAACAACCGCGGTACATTCTAGGCCCATCTCTAGCTGCCGATGGTGCAGAAGTAGCACACCAACAACCGGACACTGATTACAAATTCACAATTCAATACAGTGCAGATGTGTAAAGAAAATAATGACCATGTGATTGAAGGAATGTGCCGCCGCAGTGCCAGCTGCTGAGCCACCGAGCTGCCCAATGGCATCAAAGTAAGTGGAGCAACACTTTTGTCTAACACAGTTCTGTTCTCCACCGGGCCAGGTTCAGAGTAGAGCCGCTGCTCCTCCACGTAAAAGGGAGCCAGTAGACGTGGTTTGGGCGTCTGATCAGGACGCCTCCTGGATGAATCCCGCTTCAGGCTTTTCCCACCGGGAGGAGACCCCAAGGCAGACACACAGGACACGCTGAAGAGACAGTACCCCCGTTTCCACGACCAGGAGCCAGCCGAGGGACCAGGAGCTTTTTAAGGGCCGCTCCTGTATCTGGCTCTCTCACCTGTTGAGTCTCCACTGCAGGGGTAGGAACCGTCGGTCTGCTAAGATTTGCTGGTAATCATCTGGCAGTTTCAGCACTGATGCAGCGTGGCAGAGTAAGATCAGTTTAAAATCCGGTGAAATCATACAGAAATGATTATACATGGAATACCGTACAGTGGCGTGTATTACCAGAGCTGTGTGAGCAGCATCAGTGGGGCATTCTGTCCCTACCACGGTGACCATATGTCCGCTGTCCGGCTACAAACAACCCAAACTCTGCCTCTCTGCCAAGTTCATGCTACCCCATTCCACTGCAGTCGTGCCAACACTAGTGTTCTCCACATATGCCAAATAGTCGTTTAGCCCCTCCACAATCACAGCAGCGTTATCATTTGTTAAGCATTTAGACTCTCACTACTGTATTTTTCAGGTCAAATTCACCACTTTTCATTTCCATGTTTTGTCACAAGAAGCCAACACCACACAAGGTACTCTGGCCAAGTTTTATCCAATCAGCACCAAGTCAATCCTAAACCGCACCCAGCAGTTTCTGTCCACTCTTTTAAGTACCGACTCCTGACTACGGCCTTGTTTTGGCTGCTAAAGGTTCCTGAACAGTCCCCCTTACATGGGAGTTCCTGCTAGTAGAAACAGGGCGTATGTCACTCAGCTGGGCTGGGAACGCCTTGGTGTCCTCTCTGAAGAGCTGGAGGAGGGGGCTGGGGAGAGGGAGGTCTGGGCTTCTCTGCTTGGGCTACTGCCTCTGCGACCTGGACCCCTGGATGAGCGGTAGATGATGGGATGGTTTGAGCTGGATTTTTTTGTTTGGTTTGTGGTCCAAAAAACTGCTCAACATGCCTCTTTAAACAATAGAAGTTTCTGATCCCTGCTTTACAGTAACTCAGTGCAAAAACAGCACTTTTATGTGTATTTTTAGTGTCGAAAGATGATTAAAAATTTTAATCATGATTGAGCTTTTGGAATTGCTAGTTAAGAGATTAAACGCACTTTATTTGTAATTTTTTTTCTATATAATGTACATATATTGGTCATTTTTCAAGTTTTTCATACTGCATAAGATGTAGTCCACCTGTGTGCACCTTCCTCCACTCCTGTAAGTCAACCCATGTTCCTCTCTTATTAACATGGGAGTGGAAAAAAACGTCTTAAGTCTTTTTCTTCTTCCAGCTGCTCCCTTCAGGGGGTCTCCACAGCGGATCATCTGCCTCCATCTCACCCTATCCCTTCATCTTCCTCTGTAACACCAACCCTCTCCATGTCCTCCTTCACTACATCCATGAATCTTCTCTGTGGTCTTCCCCTTTTCCTCCTGCCTGGCAGCTCCATCTTCAACATCCTTTGTCCAATATATCCACTATCCCTCCTCTGCACATGTCCACCGCTGCCTCCTGTCTTTTTGTCAGCGCCACCCTCTCCAAACCATACATCATAGCAGGGCTCACCACCATCTTATAAATCTTCCCTTTCACTCTAGCTCAGGGATGGGCAATTGGTGGCCCGCAGGCCACATGCAACCCACCCCCTCATCTGCTGCGGCCCACCAGTCCATTTCCAAAAATCAATTATTTATATTCAATTCAACTTTATTTATATAGCGCCATTTCACAACAACAGTCATCTCATAGCACTATCAACTGTAGGGGGAACCCCCACAGTTGCAGAAAGATTTATATCACGTTTGCTGTATTTGGAACTGCATTCTTAAATGCAATTATACAGTCCACCAGCAAAGGGAGCACTAACTGAAACCTAGGTGCCGCTCTGTGTGCAAGTGGTCAAGGAGAGAGCGAGAGTGAGGGAGCCAGAGGGAACAATGCACTGGTGGAGAACGTGTTTTTAAGGTATGTTGCCTGCTAAGACTGCATTAATAGGCTGTAAACAGCAGTAAATGTACAAAGTTGGCTGCTTTTAAACAAGAATACTACTGAGGAGCTGTAGCATTTATTCTTATTTGGCAGGTGAAGCCTCATGGAGCTCGGAGGCTTTTTTTGTTACTGTGCAAATAAATATTCAAAGCTTTGAGGTTTCCTTCTAAAGAGAGGACTGAAACACTGACAGTTTCAATCCCATGTCAGTGGTAAAAGTTCAGAGACTCTGGTCGTTGTAATCTGATTTTTTTTTTTGTTCATTTATATCAGTGGCTCTTGAACTTTTTGTTATTCCCCACTCTGGGGAGCCATTAACAAGCCCACCTACCCACAGCTATTTCTCTGCCCCTCCACACCCACAATGAATCCAAGAGCAAGCTAAGCCTCATCATATTTCCTTTTCTTCTTGGCTTTTTTTTGGTTAATTATCATCTGGAATTTCTCTTTGGTCATCATTTTGATGGAGAGAGTTTTAAAAATTATGTCATGATATAATTTTATCTATCCATTTTCTACTGCTTAATCCTTTTCGGGTCGGGGGAGCTGCAGCCTATCCCAGCATCTTTGGACGAGAGGCGGGGTACACGCTGGACAGATCGCCAGTCCACTGCAGGGCAGATAAATTTGATCAGTAATTTTAATTCTAATATGATAAAACGCTGAGTAGCTTTTATTTTCATTTGCATTTTCAGTTTTAATTGTGAAACTTCTGACTTTGCACATCTGTTTTTATGAACTGATCTGTATGAGAAGAGTAAGACAGGCTTCAATGTCATAGTGAGACTTGCTGGCTAATGACACCATTTCTGGTCATTTCGATGACACAGTCCCCTAGAGATGCTAAGCTGAACACAGTCATTGACTAGAAAAGTCATCAGCTGTCTCACCCATTCTGTAGTACTCAGGAGGAACAGAATTTCCCTTTGCACAAGAGAAACTATTTGTGTTGCTTTACTTCCGGCAGGTTTAGTTGATCTATTTCTGACATGCTTCCAGTGCGTAAATAAAAAAAACACTAAAATGTTGAGAAAATGAGGTCAAGACCGCGCGTAGTAAAGCATTATCCGCACATCAGCGCGTTGAGTGTCATGTGATTTTTTTTTATTGAGAGCCACAACAGGAAGCTCAGAGGTACAGGACCCTGCACCCACTCCTGTTCCCATAAACATGCTGATGCAACAAGTGTATCACTTTGCAACACAAAACAATTCAGTCACTTTACTCCAAAAAACTTTTTTTTTAATTGTTGAATGAAACAGTGGGGTAAATGTACAGCAAACAAAGATTAACTCCAACTTTCTCCATCTTGGAACCGCGTAGCCCATCAAACAGAGGGGTGGCCCTGCGTCTCTGCTCGCTCAGTCCCGCTCCGACAGGGCTACCAGGTGGGTGTCCACTTCCGTCTCTGTGAGGATCCTAGACATCAACAATAGAACTTTTTTTTTACATTTTTTGCTTAAAGGGGTCATTGACTGCACTTTTTTCACATGCTAATGAAATGTTTGTGACATATTTTGGTAACATTTTCTTCAATTTTGCAGCACCATTGTGAATCACCTTTTGCAGCCTTACTCAGAACGGCTCATTTCAGTGCATGTCTCTTTAAATGCCGAAAGGTGCCTTCACACCAAACAACGGGTGAATTTTTTGCGCAGCACGATTACATTATAACTCAATGTAAACACACGAACAGACATGAATTCACCGTCTGAGTGAGATGCAGACAGGTGAAGTTGCCTTTATAACTTCTGCAGCAGTGTTCAACCTACTGTGGTCATGCTTTAGGGTTACATTATCCGATGGGGGGCTCACCTGAAAAAGTTGTCCCCGTCTCCAAAACTTTACAAGATGATGGATGTTTCCATTGCTAGCTTGCTAGACTTGCTAGCACGTCCGTCGCAGGAATCCGTGGGTAAATAACTCTGACATCCCAATTCAGCTGAAGAGCTCCCAGTCCTTCTGTCTCCAGGTGAGTGGCAGTCTCATTTTCAAACTAGGTTACTCGCCAACGCTGATACTTTTATCCGGAGACAGCAGAATCTCAAAGCTAACACTATCCCTTGGCCGTGAACGTGCGAATGCGCGATTTCGCGTGTGCTTACCTCTTTCCATTGACTTTGTATGGATTCGTGCCACCCGTTCGCGTTTGGTGTGAAGGCACCTTTAGAGCCACAGTTAACGCCACCCTCCCGCTTATGTCACTATTGCTAATCTTAAGCTATGGTCACAAATATCCTTACGAACGACTGCGAACACCATACAAATGATTTTTGGACCATTTCGTACAACCTTCTTAAGGCGGCCACAGGAGAATTCAGGGTTCGTAGACCCTTCGTAAGTTTGTGGCCAGGTTGATGGTCTTGTCCAAGATTTCTACGAACGCCTCACAAAAACCCCTCACCATAGGGCAGCCATAAGAATGAATGCCATAGGAACAACGTAAGAACTACGCAAGATGTTGGCCGTAAGTATGCCTCAAGAACACCTGAAGTTGTTCTTGAAGGCCCCTTACAGCAGTCGTATAGGAAACACTGTATGAATCCCTACTCGTACGGAGAGACGTACGGAGAGTCGTACAGCGCGCGTAAGGCGGTAGTGAGGCACTCATAAGGCAGAAGTATGTCAATTGTGCTGACAAAATGTGCCGAAAGCCGCAAGATCTTCCTACCAATGACTTGAGTGCCATGAGTTGCACAAACATTTTCCTAAGATGGCAGTAAGTATGCCGTAGGAAGATCCCAAGACACCCTTATGAAGAACGTAAGAAGTCTAGGGGCACCGTATGACAGAAAAGCACCTCATTTCTCAAGAATGCCTCAGGTTGCTCTTGTGAATTGCACGGCAGCCATAAGAAACTATGCCCCCCTCCACGAATGTCTGTGAACTCCAGAATTCGTCGGAACTGGGAGATTATTATGAACCCACTGTTTGTAAGAATCTTTGTGATTGTAGCTTTAGCTGGCTAGCTCCTAGCTCAGACAGCAAGCCTGACCCAACACAAATTTATCTTAAGGAATAAATGAAAAAAGCGTAATATCTCACAAAGCGGTGAATGCTGAGGAACGTCGCGATTTTTGGATTCGCCAACTTGCCTGATGAATGTTGGCGAAAATCAAGCTAGTATCTCACGGAGCCAGGAACGTTCACAAGCACTGCAATTGTTGGGTTTCATCAGGGTTCGTAAAAGGTTGCCAAACAGTTTGCACGCAGTTTCTAAGGTTGTAAACAGTTTTGTCATAAAGGTTCTGAAACAGCTGACAGTGTTCACTATTTGTCAAGCCAAAAAGAACTTTAGCGACTTGTGTTAAAACTGTTTGTGAATTCTTCTGCAGCCTTTTACGAACCCTGATGGAACCCCAAAATCACTACGCTTGTGAACGTTCCTCAGCATTTGCTGCTCCGTGAAACTTGGGCTTAAAGCATCCCTGATGGACATGGGGGTGTGGCTTCAGTGGTTGAAAGGATATGACCGGTCCCTGAAGCACAATAAGCACAGAAACACTTGTCTGAGTGGCTAAACTGCTAGCTTCAGCTACCAATCTTGGATCTCTGTTAGAGAAAATAAAACTTTAAGTGTTGCAGATGAATTCCAGTTTTTGGGGGGTTTTTTTTGAGGGGGGTGGGGGGTGAATAGAATCTATAGAAAATAGCAATCAAATCTGCCAGGGTCGATATTTAAGCTAACCCCAGGCGGCCTTTCGGTAAACCTCCGCCCACTGAGGTGAGCTGTATGTGGTGATGCTGACCGACTACGACCACCTAGTCAATAATGGAGCAGCGTCATGTTTATGAAGTTCCGCAGCAAACCCAGAAGAGTTAAAACGACTTTTTAAAAATAAATTTAAGGGGTTATTCTCATAAATCTGCAACATTTTTCTTTTTAATTTGCAGCTTTTTCTTTCTGAAACTTGTGATATTTTTCATAAATTTACCAGCTTTTCCTCATTTCCCTCAATTTTCAGTCATAATTATGCAATAATTATACAAATTTTTACATTTGCAGCTTGTTTCTTAAAAATTGGTGACTTTTTTCCAAATAAATTCACCACTTTTGTTCTATACAATAATTGACGCTTTTCTTTGCTTGTAAATGTTTTACTTTTTTTCTTGTGAATTTGCAACTAACTAACTAACTAACTAACCTGCACTTATATAGCGCTTTTCTAGTCACAAAGACCACTCAAAGCGCTTTCACTAGTACTAACCCTCTATTCTAAGGGCCTATAGGAAACAGGTACTGTATCTAGGGACAATTTAGAACAGTCAATTAACCTAACATGCATGTCTTTGGATTGTGGGAGGAAACCGGAGCCCCCGGAGTAAACCCACGCAGCACAGGGAGAACATGCAAACTCCACACAGAAAGCTTCCAACCCCTGCCAGCCTGGGGATTCGAACCAGGAACCTTCTAGCTGTAAGGCAACAGTGCTAACCACTGCACCACCGTGCTGCCCACCACTGCACCACCGTGCTGCCCAACTACTTCCATGAAAATGTGCAACTCCTTGCACAAGTATTTGCAGCTTTTTTTCTTGGAAGTCAGTTTTAATGACTAATTTCTGACATTTTCCACTTTAACTTGAATTTTTTTTTATCATATTGTGCTAGATTTTCTTTCTAAAATGCAATTTTCTTTTCCCCAATAAACTTGGTACCTTTCTCTTGTAATTTTGCAACTTTTTTCCACAGAAATTTGTGTTATTTTTTGTCATGAATGTGTTGTTTTTCTCTTTAATTTGCTCATTTTCTTGCATTTCTGGAACATTCTCTCTCTTAAATTTATTACTTTCCCCCCATAAATGTGCTACTTTTTCCATGTACATCTGCAACTTTTTTCCATCATAAATTTGTTTTTCTTTTTAATTAGCAATTTTTTTCTTGCAATTCTACATTTTCTTTCTGAATTTTGTGACTTATTCTGAAAAACTACTTTTTTTTTGTAATTTTGCAACTTTTTTGTGATTTTTCACTCACAATTTGTGCTTTTTTGCCTTCTTATTTTACAACTTAATTTCTTATAATTATGCAACTTCTCTCATAAATTTGTGTTGGTTTTTCACCTGAACTTGGGGTCCTGTGTTGTGACCACGCCCACCTCCAGCTCAGAGGGCTTGAAGTCAATGGAGAGAACAGTTGACAGACAGGAAATCGCCGTCTAGGGTAAAATAGCAGAGAAAGGCGACGTTGGTATTGAACTGGGAAAACAAGGACGCCTGGAAAGCACCAGCAGCCACACAGCTACTGTCACGTTCATGTTCCTTCCCTCACAACCTGGGCTACGCCATTACTGTACCTCAATAGTTTGTTCAAAGGTCCAGTCCAGTTTCTTTTTCACTTTCTTCTCCAGGAAGCTGGTGGCTTCCGTCTGCTTCACTCCGGCCGCCGTGGCCTTGAAGCCACAGTAGTATCCGGCTGGGTCGCATTTGTACACCTGCGGCCCGTTCTCCTCGTCGATGCTGATCACGATCATACCTGTGGGTCAAAACGTGCAACCTTAATTTATCATGGGCAGTTTCTATTAGCGGGGAAATTGTTAACCTCTTAAAGTTCCGGTGTTCTGCCAGCGGGACATTTCAAATTTTCTACTGCCTTCAGTGAAAAAAGATTTGCTAAATTTAGGCATTTTTAGGGAAACTGGATGGACTGCTAAGGGGTAAATTATTTAGTTTTTCATGTAAATTTGGGACTTTCTCATGCAAATGTAGAATTTTCTTCAATTAATTGTGTGACTTTTTTATGTAAATTTGGGACTTTCTCAATTTTGTGAAGTTTTTCATGAAATTCTGGACTTTTTTCATGTAAATTTGAGACAAATTTTTACTGCCACTCAGTGAAGAAAGAATTTGATTTTCTTTGCGTATGCTAAATATAGGCATTTTGAGGAGAACTGGCTGCAATGCGAAGGGTTAACAAGGCCGCTTCTGGCTTTACGCAACCCTCAGCATGACTGTGTTTTGTAGTGGGGGAGAGTTCAAATCCTTAAACATAAAGGAAATAAAAATTCCTTCCTGCCTGGTTCAGGGGTCAGCCACTTTACTGAGTCAGCCATTTTAAATAAATTTGTCCCAAAAAAATCTACATGGAGCGACGAAAGTTATTTCAACTAAAAAAAAAAAAAAAAAAGAGCTAAAAGAGCCAAATAAAATTGCAACATTGCTCTTTCATAAACAGCTTTTTATTATTTTTTTTTAATAAACTTGCCCCTTTTCATTAATTTACCAAATTTTAAAGACAAATTTGGTATTTTTCATTTAAATTTGCAACTTATCTCATAAATTTGAGGCTTTTGTGCCCTTCTGAACACCCGATTTTATTTATTTATTTTGCTCAAATATGAAGTAAATTTTCAGCAACTTTCCTGAAAACCAACAATTTTTTTCAATGTAAATTTGCAACATTTTTCCTTATAAATTTGCAACATTTTCTTCTAAATCTGTGGCTTTTTTCCTCATAAATTTGCAGCTGTTTTCTAAAAGATATACAACTTATTTCATAGAAATTTGCACAATTTTTCTTGTTAATTTTCAACTTTTTTTTCTTTTTCTTGTGAATGTGCACAACTTTTTTTTTTTTGTGAATTTTTTCCATCCATGAATCGCCACCTTATCATGGTGGGGGGGTTTGCGTGCCCCAGTGATCCCAGGAGCTGTGTTGTCTGGGGCAATTTGCCTCTGGTAGGGTCTCCCAAGACAAACTGGTCCTGGGTGAAGGGCCAGACTAAGAGCGAGCCAACAGACTCTAATGATGACCAAAAAAATCAAGGATTCAGTGTACCCCGCCTGGTATGGGGTTACTGGGGCACCGCCCTGGAGCCAGGCCTGGGGGAGGGGCTCGATGGCTAGCACCTGGTGGCCGGGTTTCTGCCCATGGGACCCAGCTGAGTTCAGCCCGAAGGAGCTACATGGGTCTGCCCTCCAGTGGGCTCACCACCTGCAGGAGAGATCATGGGGGTCCGGTGCTATGTGGATCAGGTGGCGGTCGAAGGCAGAGACCTTGGCGGTCTGATCCCCGGCTTTCGAAACTCGCTTTTGGGATGTGGAACGTTACTCTCTGGTGGAGAAGGAGCTGGAGCTGGTGCACGAGGTTGAGAGATACCGGCTAGATATAGTTGGGCCTACCTCAACACACAGCTCTGGTTCTAAAACCATTTCCCTGGAGAGGGGCTGGAGCTTGGCCTACTCTGGAGTTTCCCCAGGCAAGAGGTGACGAGCAGGGGTGGGCATTCTTGTATCCCCCCACCTTGCTGCCTCGACAATGGCGTTCTTCCCAGTGGATGAAAGAGTAGGCTCCTTGCACCTTCAGGTTGGGAAACGGGTCCTGACCATCATTTGTGCCTATGCACAAAATGATGGTTCAGAGTACCCCACCCTTTTTGGAGTCTCTAACTGGGGTGCTGGAGACTGCTTCTCTTGGAGACTCCATTATCCTTCTGGGGGATTTCAATGCACACGTGGGCAACGGCAGTGAAACCTGGAGGGGGGTGATTGAGAGGAACGGCCTGCCCGATGTGAACCTGAGTGGTGTTCAGTTATTGGACTTCTGTGCTAACCACAGTTTGTCCATAATGAACACCATGTTCAAGCACAAGGGTGTCCATACGTGCACCTGGCACCAGGACAACCTAGGTTGCAGGTCGATGATCAATTTTGTTATCGTGTCAACAGACCTGTGACCGTATGTCTTGGACACTCTGGTAAAAAAGAGGTGCAGAGCTGTCAACTGATCACCACCTGGTGGTGAGCTGGATCAGATGGCAGGGGTGAACGCCACTCAGACCTGATAGACCTAAAAGTGTAGTGAAGGTGTGCTGGGAACATTTGGCCAAGGCCCCTGTACAGGAGATCTTCAACTCCCACCTCCGGAAGAACTTTGACCACATTCCGAGGGAGTCTGGAGACATGGAGTCTGAATGAACCATGTTCTCCACCTCCATTGTTGAAGCTGCTACCCAGAGCTGTGGCTGTAAGGTTGCTGGTGCATCTTGTGGTGGCAACCCCCAACCAAGTGGTGGACACCAGTGGTAAGAGAGGCCATCAAGGTGAAGGAGTTCTATTGAGCTTGGTTGGCTTGTGGGACTCCCGAAGCAGCTGAGGTGTATTGGCAGGCCAAGCGGAGCGTAGCTTGGGTGGTTGCTGAAGCAAAAACTTGGGTGTGGGAAGAGTTTGGTGAGGCCTTGGAACAAGACTTTCGGTTGGCCTTCAAGAGATTCTGGCAAACTGTCCGGCGGTTCAGAAGGGGGAAGCAGCTCCCTGTCCACACTGTGTATGGTGCGGATGGGGTACTGCTGATTTCGACTGGAGACATCGTTGGGCAGTGGAAGGAATACTTCGAGGATCTCCTCAATCCCACTGACACACCTTCCACAGAGGAAGCAGGGCTTGAGTTTGAGTGGGACAACTTGCCCATCACAGGGGCTGAGGTCACCAAAGTGGTTAAAAAACTCTTTAGTGGCTGGGCCCCAGAGGTGGACGAGATTCGCCCTGAGTACCTCAAGGCTCTAGATGTTGTAGGGCTGTCATGGCTGACACGCCTCTGCAACATTGCGTGGAGGTTGGGGACAGTGCCTTTGGCATGGCAGACCAGGGTGGTCGTTCCTCTTTTAAAAAAGGGGGACCGGAGGATGTGTTCCAACTTTAGGGGGATGACACTTCTCAGCCTCCCTGGGAAGGTCTCTGCCAGGGTACTGGAGAGGAGAGTCCAACCGCTGGTTGAACCTCAGATCCAGGTGGAGCAATGTGGTTTTCGTCCTGGCTGTAGCACACTGGACCAGCAATTTACCTTCTTGACAGTCCTCGAGGGATCATGGAAGTTTGCCCAACCAGTCCACATGTGTTTTGTGGACTTGGAGAAAGCATTCGACTGCATCCCTTGTGATCTCTTGTGGTGGGTGCTGCGTGAGTATGGGGTATCGGGCTTGTTGTTATGAGCTATCTGTTCCCTATACGACCATAGCAAGAGGTTGGTTCATATTGCTAACACCCAGTCAAACTTGTTTCCAGTGAGAGTTCGACTCCGCCAGGGCTGCCCTTTGCCCCCGATCCTGTTCATAATTTTTATGGATAGGATATCTCCGTAGGCGCAGCCAAGGATCAGAGGGTGTCATGCTTGGTGACCACAGGATCTCATCTCTGCTGTTTGCAGACAATGTCGTCCTGTTGGCTTCATCGACCAATGACCTACAGGTCTTGCTGGGACGGTTTGCTATGGAGTGTGAAGCAGCCGGGATGAGAATCAGAACCTCCAAGTCTGAGTCCATGGTGCTCAACCGGAAAAAGGTGGATTGTTCTCTCTGGGTTGGGGACAGGCTCCTGCCCCAAGTGTAGGAGTTGGACGCCTCCCACTTAAGGTGTTTCGGGTTCGTCCCACTGGGAGGAGACCCCAGGGCAGACCCAGGACACGCTGGAGAGACTACAGCTCCCAGCTGGCCTGGGAACATCTTGGTATCCTCTCTGAAGAGATGGAGCAGGTGGGCGGGGAGAGGCAAGTCTGGGCTTCTCTGCTTGGGCTGCTGCCTCCATGACCCGGACCTCCGGAAAAGTGCTAGAAGATGGATGGACGTGCATAATTTTTCTCTCAAATTTGTGATCTTGTCCTCTTTAATTTGCAGCTTTTTCATTGTAAATTTGAAACATTTTCCCACATAAATTTGTGACTTCAAAAATGAACTTTTTTTCATAAATCTGGGGCCTTTTTTGTAAATGTGCAGCTTTTTCCTCATATTTACAACTCTTCATGTCAATTAGTATTTCTTTCCATTTCACAATTTCACAAAAGTTTAATAAATTTTTTACAATTTTCTCTCACAGTTTAGAGTTTTTCTTTAATTTGCATCTTAAATTAATAAATTTAATTTATTTAATAAATTTATGACCATCTTCCTGTAAATCTCTGAGCTTTTGAAAACCACGGTGAGCCACTGAATATAGGCAACAGAGCCACATGAGAAGTCCCTTCAGCAGCAAGCTAGTAACATTTTATCTGCTAATATTCAGGCTTTTTTTTTTTAATCGTGGTGATGTTCACAACCCTGTTTTTAGACGACAGATGTCTCTGTTAGTGAAGTGTTAAAAGCCAGTATGACAGATCTTAATCCCACTTCTGGTTGCTCGCAGGTTAGCCAGCTAATTAGCAACACTAGCAATTAGCTTTGTTTCACTGTGCATTATTGTTAGTTTATTGGTTTATTTGTCAGGGATCATGTACAGAAACAAAAAAAAAAAAAAAAACATTAAACACATGGTAAAGATTATAGCATTCTCACTAATTTCCATCTGTAGTCCCTGAATTACAAGGTCATTGAGCCACAAGAAAGAACATGTTCGTATGAGTAATTCCCTCGCGATTTGTCAGTAAGCCACGCGAGTACAAACGAGCCACTCCAGATTCAACAAAATCTCGTGTGTTTGACAAAACTGTGTAAAAATGATGAATTCCACCTGGTTCTGAGTAAATGTGTTCATGAGAACTGAAGATCTGCACAGCTGACATCTTAATACTACCATATTTAATACAGATATTCTGATTATTTACATTTTAATGTTTTTTTAAATGCAGAGTTTCATGACTCGACTTGCTTTGTTATCAAGAAGAATTCAGAGTAAATGGATCATTTCTTAATGCTTATTTTGCAACTCAAACATTAAGTTGCATGAAATTATACAGTAGTGTTTACAAAACATTTATATGAAACAAATTCAATTATAAACTTGCGAGAGTAACATTCTTATTGCGCTTTGATTAACTGTGCAGCCCAAATTCAGACAAATGAAATGTAGTGCCATCTACTGAAAACTCGGATTAGAATAAAGGCAAAACTTGAGCACTTCGGGCAACCATTCCACCATTTGCTTTGGACAGCTTCTGACTATTCTGAACCTCTACTCCATTACTGGGGACAGTGCATTGGTGTAGAATTGTGCTACTGTAGTGTGAGGAGAGGTTCCCCGTCAACGAACAACTCACAGCAGCCCAGTGGTCGCATCTCGGCGTTCTGTGTGTATACTTGTGAGATGTCAGCGATCCTCTTACACAGCATGTCCACTGGGATCTCATAACCATACTTGTACTGCCAGTTGGCCGCCTCGTAGCGAGCTCGCTGGACTTGAGACTTGCTGTCAGCTGGAAGACAGGGTACATCACGCAAACTGATGAGAAAATAGCAAATTCAAGAGAAAAACCTCACATATGAGTAGGAAGAGGAAAGCAGACTGTCAGTGGCAAAGTAGCTCATCCTGCCCTGACGAACCTCCCCCCAAAAGAATGCTCAGGTCTCCTGACTGTTGGCCTCGGCCTTAAGCAGAGCCTAGATTCAGACCCATCGAGGAGGCGCTCAAAGTCAAGGTCAACAGCCTAGGAGGAGTACAGTAATACTCTTCATGAAATCATAAATACTCAGATCTCGTGACCTTTGACCTTGAGCACAACTTGGATGCAGACCCACCTGAGGATCACGGTGAGCGAGTTTGGTGAGCATCAGGGCAATTGCCTAGGAGGAGTAGCGATTCCTGTGAAATGTGGACAGACGGACGGAGGGACGCCACGTCATCACAATAGCTCTTTTCAGCGTTGCCGGAAGGAGCTAAAACACTACACAAACAAGAATAAAGTCTCACTGAAAAAAAAAAAGCTTGCATCTGGCAAGAAAAGGTCTCAGATTTACACATCAAAAGTCACAAACTCACAATTTTAACAGAGAAAAGGAGAGGAAAAAAGTCGGAAACAATTTACTCCTAAAAACGTGTGAAATCCAAAAGCTACAAAAATGTCATTCAAAAAAGGCAAGGGAAAAACACTGCAAATTTATGAAAAAAAAGTCTTTAATCATGAAATTTCATAAAGAATTCTATGCGTCCTCGAGTTTTCCTTTATAAATGTGACACTTCTGAAGCAGGGTTTCTTCTAACCCTGAATGCCTCTGATCTCCTCACCATGATGTCACAGAATATATTTAACCACTTCTGCCTACAGACGTTTACGCTGCTGAAGCACAGCAGGTAATTTTGATCATCGCTGATCAGAAAACAGACTCGCAGACTTCCAGACGCTGCACAGCGCTCGTGCTTACTGCAGTCCAATAAAACCAAAGTCCACCTGTGAGCCAGGAAAATCCCTGTAATGGTAGCCTAGGGAGAGTAATTGTTAGCCTCTTCCTTACCCGTCATCCCAGACATTACACAGCCGATGTTATCTGTTATTCTGAAAAGGTGGGTCACTGTGGAGGCATCCAGGAGCTTGTCCTGTTACAGATGAGAAACAAGGAAAAGACGAGCAGACAGTGGCGGTTCTGTTACGAACTGGTGACATTTTAACAGTCCATGACACTGTGACACATGATTAAGCAAGATACACACAGACAAATTAGGGAGAAAAATCACATGTAGAGCCAGCACTACACTGTGTAAATAATAATAAATTCTCTAAAAATCTATACAACCCAACTGTAAAAAGGTTGGGATGCTGTGGAAAAACAAATGGAAACAGAATTAATGGTTCACGTAAAACCATTACTCTCAATAGAACTTACAAAACATCACGTTTTCATCAAATTTTATCACGAAATTTTACCATTTCATGAAAAATACTAACTCATCTTGACATTTGATGGAAGTAACATGTCTCAAAAAGGCTGGGGCAGAGGCAGCCAAAGAGTGGAAAAGCAAGTGGTGCTAAAATGGATCAGCTGAACAATACAATGTAGCCAATTAATAATGCTGCAACAATTAGTCGATTAATCGACTAGTCAATCACCAGAAAACTCCTCAACCTACTTGATAATAAACCAGTCACTGATGCACACTTTTCCAGTAAAAATTCTAAAAATATGATTGATTCAGGTTTTCAAACACCTTTTCTTGTTTTTCCATGACGTTTATTTTTTTTCTGATTTTTCACCATTTATTTGACAAACCAAGGCAATTCATGGGGTCTCCTTGAGATCTATTATACTATGCTCAACATTTTAGACTTTTTTAAATATACAGTCATGTGAAAAAATTAGGACACCCTGCATAAGCCTGTGTGTGTTTTTTTTTTTTACATATTTGGACATATGGATATTCAATATCAATGTTAAAAACACTGGAAGATTCACGTAATACAATTAAACACTTAAAAATGAATTAAAGACTTTTTTCAGATTTTCTGTAAAATGTAATTCTAAACAAATAGTGAGGAATAAATTAGGACACCCCCACATTCATTCCCACTTGCAATGGCTAAAAGAAATATAAAAAAATGCAAATAAAAACAAAAAGAAGGTTAGACATAAATATGTGAACATTTCTTAATAAAGAACTGAATATTTAAAGGGGTGTCCAAACTTTTTCACATGACTGTATTTTCTAGAACAAGACCCGATGCATAAACATTCTGAGAGTCCTCTGGGTGAGCTCCTATCTTAGCTTAAAAAAAAAAAAATCAAACGAGGAGTCCCAGTTTAAAAAGTGATGAAGGAGCATTCGTAGAGCAACTCTGAGCAAGAAAAATCAAAAACTTTATTTTAGTGAGGAGGTGTGGTTGATACAGTTGCTAGGGGTGACAATGTCCTTTGAGAGCTGTGATTGGTCCAAAAGGGAAAGAGGAAAAAATAATAGCACACTCTCTCTCTTATTACTGTTATCTGAAGGCTGTTTGTCATTATTCTGACAGGTTATTATTAATTTAGAAGCTGCAGCAGACAACTGTGAGTGTCTCAATTACACAAATATCACAGCGTATCAGAGAGTGAAAAGTTTCTTTGATGAGCTTTTTTTTTCTTCTTTTTTTTCTCTCCAGTCAATCTCATGGAGCCAGAAGTGGCTATGACTGTTTCAGGCTGCTGGCCAATACAAGCCCGTCCTGAAATAAAATCTCTGGGAGACAACAGTCTCTCATTTCAGTTCTGCTGTGTTCCTGTTCAGGCATCCCGGTTCACCCCGCATTAATGTGCACCCCGTGATCCTCTATTCCCCTTTTTTTTTTCCTTGACAGCCAAGAACATTTCTCCTTTGTCTCTATCTTTCCTCAATTTTCTCCTCTTCTTAAAGCTGGATTCATGGTACTTTTCTGCTTTGGACAAGGCCGGCACGCACATGGCTCTGTATAGGCTTCACTTTTTTCGTCTACCAGGCCTCTGGGGATCATTAAAGTATACAAAATCAAATCAAGCAGTTGATGCATGCGTACAACTGTTATTTGTAGTTTCACCCCATCCCTATGGGTAGAGCAAATGCGCTAACAGTACAGTTTGTTCACCGACTATAAACATGAGAGCGACACACATTTTTTGTAGCAACAAAAATGGTATTGTTTCAAGGAAAAGGAGGAATTACTGTTTTTCAGTGCTCTTCTCCGCTCAAGCTGCTGCTGCTGCAAAACAATCCATGCATGTTTATTCTTGTCTTCCTCTCCTCTTTGTCTTCTTCGTCTACTTTGACTTTGTATGCTGTGATGGTAGCACCACCTCGCCAATGAGGTTCAATCTTGCGCCTGAGCAGTCAACGCGGTCAGGCCACGTAGTCAGAAAATCTGGGCTCTGCGGACATCCGCGGATTGGACACGATGACGTAATTTACATCACACAAGTCTTGCAGTCGAGCGGACGCGGACAGTGGAGGTGCAGCATGAATCCAGCTTCAGAATCTCCTAAGCTCCTTAAAAGTCCTCCTCACTTCTATCATGTTCTTGGCTTAACGGCACTTTTAAGGGCTAAGATGCTTTGTGAAAAACTTATTTTTACTAGGAGTTACTGCTAAATTTAGGAGGAAATTCTTTGAAGATGTCATAACGCCGAACGTTTTATAAGAATTACATCACTAGGAGTAACTCAGCCAGTGCTGGGCAAATTACTAAAAAATAGTAACTAATTACAGTTACTAGTTACATCTTTTCAAAAGTAACTGAGTTACTTTACCAAATACTGCATGATTAAAGTAACTAGTTATTTGGAAAAGTAACTTTCACATTACTTTTAAATGCATACTAGTTGTGTTGGATGATTAAAATTTTTAATCGGGATTAATCTTTTGCAATGTTGAGTTAATTGTGATTAATAATGTGTTAATCACACATTTTTCCATGCAGATACAGTGTACCTTAAGTCAGTAATTTTTCAAGTTTGTCATACTGTTATGAACATGGGAGTGGGCAAATGGTTGCTGTCCTCACCTGCAGGTTTATTAAAGCTCTCAACATATCCAAAATGACAAAAACTACCCAGAATATTCTCCAGAAAATTCTCAAAAGTAGACTGCATGTGCAAACAACAGAATGCCAGGGCTCATTAACGTCACTGCAACACAACAGCATCCAGCCAGCAGCCACAAATGGAGCTGGATCTTTCTCCCATAGCAAACACCCACAACTTTTAAGCAGATCAACACAAAATGTTCACAGCGCTAGAACACTGTGAATATGGACCCAAACGTCTAGTCGATTAACTGGAAAATTGACTGGCAGATTAATTGGAAACAAAAATAATTGTTAGTTGCAGCCCAACTAGTTAAATTATCGGGCAACATGCCAGTAATGCGACCGTTATAAAAGAGTGTTTCAGAAGTAAAGATGGGCAGAGGTTCAGTAATCAGTGAATAACTGTATACAAATTATGAAAATTTCAAAATAACATTCCTCAAAAAATGTGAAGACTGAATATTCCCTCATCTGCAGTATATCATCAAAAGATTAAGAGAATCTGGAGACATCTCTGAGCACAAGGGGCACGGCCAACAATCAACACTGGGTGCCTGTCATCTTTGGGCCCTCAGACGGCACTACAATAAAAACAGCAGGGATGGGAATTGACAAGATTTCATCAATATCAATGGCATTGTTGAGTCTGCTTATCGATCAGATTCTTTATCGATTCCCTTAACAATTTGTGATCAGTTTTCCATGTGGAAAAACGCAGGCCTTCACAGGATTTCAGCATCAATGCAGGAGTTTTATTATTTTTCTGACTTTAAAAAATGCTTCTCTGAAAAAGATATAAAAGACTGTAAACATGGTTTCCTTAGAGAAATGGGCATTTGTGCCTTGTAACATTTATCATGTTTAAATGCTGAAAAGCAATATAAAAATAAAAGCAGTATGAATGGAATACTGAAGTGATTAGAAACAACTGCACAATTATGTTATTTTAGCAATCACGAATATATATATGCCGTACTGGGTGGAATTTCTGCATTTTTTTAAAATATACTGTATACAGTACATATGCACAGGACATATACGCCCACATGCATAAAATACTCAATTGTATATTAACATCCTGTTAAAACCTCAAAACATTACTCAGTCTGGGAAGGAGTTTAGTTCAGTATTAATCTGTAACCTACGAGGGGAGGCTGAAAAGGTCATAGGCTGACTAAGAAGGAGTTATGTCTTTGAGGATCAAGAAGAGAGCTTCTATACCGAAGGGATCCAAGCGCTGCAACACTGATGGAAGAAGTGCGTGGACCGAAGGGGAGAATATGTTGAAAAATAAACCACATTTTTCAAAACTATGAACTTTTCAGCCCCCCGTACATCACACGTACGACCTACCCAAACTCCAGCTGCTCTACAGTCATGAATGGATGCCAGCCTTTAAATACAAACTTCATCACAGCGCCGTGTGCAGCTAGCATCAGTGGGTAATCCTGGCAAGCAGCGGCGGACGAGCAGGTTGGTAAAACCTGAGCTACGTACTGCTGTCATCGCCTAAAAAGAATGAACTCATATTTAAATATCAGAGGTTTTAGTTGGCCATCCACAAATACAGGTCACGATCCAGAAACTGTTGTCTTCTCCAAGCCAAAGCTCATTTACAGTGCGAAAACTGTTCTACGGTCAAACAAAGCAAAAATTGAAATTCTTTTTGGAAATCATGGACACCATATCATCCAGACAAAAGGTGTGTGGCATTGGACTTACAGTGGACATAAAAAGTCTACACACCCCTGTTCAAATTCCAGGTTTTTGTGATGTAAATAAATGAGACCAAGATAAATCATTTCAAAACTTTCCACCATTAATATGACCTATAACCTGTACAACCCAATTGAAAAACAAACTGAGATCTTTAAGGGGAACTATAAAAAATAAAAAAACTTACAATAACCTGGTTGCATAAATATAGACACCCTTAAACTAGTGCTTTATTGCAGCACCTTTGGCTTTTATTACAGAACTCACGTCTTTTTGGGTAGGAGTCTATCAGGGTGGCACATCTTGATGTGGCAATATTTGCCCACTCTTCTTTGTAAAAATGCTCCAAATCTGTCAGATTGTGAGGGGATCTCCTGTGCACAGTCCTCTTCAGATCACCCCAGATGTTCAATCAGATTCAGGTCTGAACTCTGGTTGGGCCATTGCAAAACCTTAAGCACGACAATGACCCAAAACACACATCCAAATCAACAAAAGAATGGCTTCACCAGAAGAAGATTAAGGTTTTGCAATGGCCCAGCCAGAGTTCAGACCTGAATCTGATTGAACATCTGTGGGGTGATCTGAAGAGGACTGTGCACAGGAGATCCCCTCACAATCTGACAGATTTGGAGCATTTTTACAAAGAAGAGTGGGCAAATATTGCCACATCAAGATGTGCCACCCTGATAGACTCCTACCCAAAAAGTTCCTCTTCATCTTCAGCTTTCTAGTAGAAGCCTGAAGGTTTTGTGTCAACACTGACTGGTATTTACAACTGTTAATAATTCCTTCCACCTTTACTAAGGTTCCAGTTCCAGCTGAAGAAAAACAGCCCCAAAGCATGATGCTGCCACCACCATGCTTCACTGTAGGTATGGTGTTCTTTTGGTGATGAGCAGTGTTGTGTTTGTGCCAAATATACCTTTTGGAATTATGGCGGCAGTGGCTCAGGAGGTAGAGCAGGTCGTCTAATAACCCGATGGTTTGCGGTTTGAATCCCGCTCTCCCCAGATATCCTGCCGTTGTGTCCCTGGGCAAGACACTTCACCCGCATTGCCTCCAGTGCCCATAACACTGGGTATGAATGTGTATAAATGTATAAAAATGTTTAAATGTTCGGTGGTGGCCGGAGAGGCCGTTGGCGCGGATTGGCAGCCACGTTTCCGTCAGCCTGCCCCAGGGCAGCTGTGGCTACAGCAGTAGCTTGCCACTACCATTGTCTGTCTGGAGTGAATGAATAATGTATCTACTTGTAAAGCGTCTTTTAGTGTCTATGATAAAGCGCTATATAAATCTGATGCATTATTATTATTAAAGCTCAACCTTGGTTTCATCGGACCATAGCACATTTTCCCACATGCGTTTGGAAGATTTCAAATGTGTTTTTGCAAAATGTAACTGGGCTTGGATGTTTTTCTTCATAAGATAAGGTTTCCGTCTTGCCACCCTAAATGGGAGATTGTGGTCACATGTACTAAACAGCCAGTACTTGCCAGAAATTCCTGCAGCTCCTTCAATGTTGCTGTCAGCCTCTTGGCAGCCTCCCTGACCAGTTTTCTTCTGGTCTTTTCATCAATTTTGGTGGGACGTCCAGTTCTTGGTAATGTCATTGTTGAGCCATATTTTCTCAACTTGATGATGACAGTCTTCACTGTGTTCCATGGTATATTTAATGCCTTGGAAATTCTTTTGTACCCTTCTACTGACTGATACCTTTGAACAATGAGATCCCTCTGATGCTTTGGAAGCTCTCTGTGGACCATGGCTTGTGCTGTAAGATGTGACTACAAAAATGTCAGGAAAAGCCTACTAGAACAGCTGAACTTTATTTGGGGTTAATCAGAGGCACTTTAAATGGCGGCAGGTGAGTGCTGACTCCCATTGAACATGAGTTTGAATGTGATTGGTTAATTCTGAACAAAGCCACATCTCCACTTATGAGAGTGTGCATATTTATGCAAACAGGTTATTGCAAGTTTTTTATTTTTCCCCTTAAAAGATTTCAGTTTGTATTTCAATTGGATTGTAGGGGTTCGTCGTCGGCCTCCGTCGGCCTATGATGACCATGGAAGAGAATCCTAAACGTCTACTCTGCTGGAACAGCATCGCCTGTGGCTGAACCTGTGGCTGTAGGGGTTATAGGTCACATTAATGGTGGAAAAATATCTTGGCTGAATGGCAGCAGCTCAATTTTCTGGCCAAGAGGACATGGCCCCGGCCAGAACAGAACAAGGAATAAGACCGCTAGTCATTATTAGCTTAGTTGCTGGTTGATGTCTGTTTTTGTCCATAGTGTTCATTCCTGATATACAGTACATCAGTTTTCCCCACCAGATCATTTACTGACTCTTGACCATTCATATTTCACTCACGTTACTGACCACATGCACACTCCTGTCTCCAGTAATGCTTTATGTGACCTTCTACAATCTAACATTCAGCCAATTTTATATTAGTCTGACAAACAGCACTAATCAGATTACGGATGCAAGTTATCAATTAGTTCATTAATTGTTAATTGATTCATCTTATCAATCGATTAATGATTAAGTGATAAGCGCCAATTTTTCTGAGAATGTGAATTTCCTTTGGTACAATACAGTCTATCTTTAACATATGAAAAGTTAGTTACTCTTTTTGATATACTGAATAAAACATGAACATCATATTTCTCAATGATTTATTGTACCATTTGCATTTTTATTTTTTTTATTTTTTTACAGACAATGGCAGATTTTGTAGGTTTAATACATTTTGTACTGTATAGTGTGTACTATGTGCCGGTACATCTCAGTAAATTACAGATGTCATGATTTTTAATTTCTTTTAAAAAGTATTACCGATATAAATTTATCTTTTTTAGTTATATTACAAAAAAAAATACTTTCACGTTCTAATTTACTGAGATGCACTGGTAGACTGTTTTAACAGGAAAATAAACTGTGAGCCGTTTCATCTGGTGCATGTTAAACATTATCACAGTACCCCGGAAGTCCAGACTAACCCAGAACCATCTGGGCTCCTCTGTTGTCCGTTACCTCAGTGGTGACTTGAGTCCGGTCTGCTTTTCCGTCTTGCAGTGCGGGGCAGCGGGGATGGGTTTTTGCGCTCGTGTGGTCTTTTTCTTTGCTCTGGTCTGTTTCTCCGCTATGTTAATTTCAAGCAGGTGGACTTTCCAGCTCGTGTGCCATTAGAACTTGAGCTATGTTCCGATCCACAGCGTACTTCAACTGTACTCCCTACTCCCTGCTCCATTCTCAGGGAACATCAGTGAAGTTACCTGCCCTTCACAAAATTTCTCCATTTGAAACACCCTGTAACCGTCGGCTCCCTCCTTTGTGTGTTACCACGGTAACCATGGACACGTACTGATACTATGGTGGATAATTTATATTTCTTAAGTAAAATATTAATACAAATATATTTTTATTACAATCAATTGATATAAACAATAACCAACATCAATTTAGCTTGTTAATAACGTTAGCAACAATAGTTTGTTTTACTCATATTTGAAGCACAATGGCTTATGGGGCATCGGGCTTGTTGTTACGAGCTATTCGGTCTCTGTACGACCGTTGTGAGAGTTTGGTTCGTATTGCCAACACTCGGTCGGACTCATTCCCAGTGAGAGTTGGACTCCGCTGGGGCTGCCCTTTGTCACCGATCCTGTTCATAATTTTTATGGACAGGATTTCTAGGCGCAGCCAGGGAATGGAGGGTGTCATGCTTGGTGACCACAGGATCTCATCTCTGTTGTTTGCAGATGATGTTGTCCTGTTGGCTTCATCCAGCAATGACCTACAGCTCTTGCTGGGACGGTTTGCCGCTGAGTGTGAAGCGGCTTGGATGAGAATCAGCACCTCCAAGTCTGAGTCCATGGTCCTCAGCTGGAAAAAGGTGGATTGTCCTCTCTGGGTTGGGGACAGGCTCCTGCCCCAAGTGGAGGAGTTTAAGTATCTTGGGGTCTTATTCACGAGTGAGGGGAAAATGGAGCGAGAGATTGACAGACGGATCGGAGCAGCATCTGCAGTGATGTGGACGTTGTACCGGTCTGTTGTGGTGAAGAGGGAGCTTAGTTCTACGGCAAAGCTGTCGATTTACCAGTCAATCTACGTTCCTACTCTCACCTATGGTCACGAGCTTTGGGTAATGACCGAAAGAACAAGATCGCGGATACAAGCGGCTGAAATGAGCTTTCTCCGTAGGATTGCTGGACTCACCCTCAGAGATAGGGTGAGGAGCTCAGTCATCCGGGAGAGGCTCAGCGTAGAACCTCTGCTCCTCCACATTGAAAGGAGTCAGTTGAGGTAGTATGGGCATCTGATTAGGATGCCTCCTGGACGCCTCCCACTTGAGGTATGGGACGCCTCCCACTTCGGGCATGTCCCACTTGGAGGAGACCCCGGGGCAGACCCAGGACTCGGTGGAGAGACTATGTCTCCCAGCTGGTCTGGGAAAACCTTGGTATCCTCTCTGAAGAGCTGGAGCAGGTGGCTGGGGAAAGGGAAGTCTGGGCTTCTCTGCTTGAAATGCTGCCTCCGCGACCCAGACCTCCGGAAAAGTGGTAGAAGATGGATGGATGGATGGATGGCTTATGGGTAATCTTCTCGTCAACTTCCAGTGAAGTGATGCACCGTTTTTCACATCTTCCCTGCTCAGTCCTCAGTTCCCTTTGAACTGAAGACCGTTGGCTCCCTTCAGTTTGGAATCTCAGTTAATATGGCGGAACACCCTGCGCAGTCTACTTCGGAGTACACTATCGGGCGATCGGAACACACCATTGTTGTGGCGCTCCAACGTAACCCGGAAGGGCGAGTTTTTTCGCTCTCCATAATGCACGCGCTCTGGGGGCTTGGTGTCTTCTTCTGTTTTTTCAGTTGAAATTGGGCAGTGGGTGACCCCATGCGCCCCTGCCTGGACGGAGACGTCACTACATTTCATAGAATAAGCTCCCATTGAAAAGGACTGCTGAGTTATGACTTAACTGACAACCAATTTAATTTAGAGTCGACTAAATTCTTATCAACGATTAACTGAAAGTCAGTTAATCATTAACATCCCTAAATCAGATCATGTTAGCCTCAAATATGGCGTCACCATCACCACACAGATCTGGCTGAAATGACCAAAGAGGGAGCGTGAAGTGAACTGGGGCTCGTTAACAATATGCCATAAAACAACCCATTTTGAGAAGAGCACTTTCTCTTGTGTATAAAATGGTAATGCAATAATTATACCCTGAGCTGTTTTGGCCAAAGCATCACAGACATCTCATCACCATCTCTGGGAAGGGTATCAAAACACGGGAACATCAACTTACCGGTACTTTTTTCTGTGTTACAACAACTGCACAATCCTTCCCTCTGACCGCTACTGACGTGAGTCCACCTTGGTTTATGGCCTTGAAAGCATACTCTGCAAAAGGACGGGGGGGGGGGGGGGGGGTGCATTTTAACATGGGAATCCTTATCTCACAGAAACACTTCAAGTTAGAACACAGAGGCAGCATTCACTCATTTTAGATGTCAGTCAGAGAAAATTGCCCAACTTTGCTAGAAAATCCAAACAAGCACATAACGGTTATTTCTGTCATCTGACTGGTCAGCACACAGAGAACTGCTGACATCTGTGCAGGATCTAATGTGGGAACCCAACATCATCCTTAAAATGGAACAGTGGAGGATGCCATCTGCTACGCCAGCCCAGCAAGTTCAGTCGACCCCAGGAAGTGATAACGCGGCCCCGTCAAGTTTGGTTTCTACATTTCCACTGGGGTCTGGATTGGTTCAAAATCCAAACAAGAAAAAGGCCGCAAATTTAGATGTTTAAGTCACAAGTTTAGGGGAAAAAAACAGCAAAAAGTTTACATTACAAAGTTCAAAATTTCAGTATCAAAAGTATCAAAATAAGTCAAATTACAGGGAAAATTTCACATATCTATGAGGGGAAAAGTGACAAATTTATAAGGTGTAAAAAAACAGCAAATTTACAAGGAAAAAGTTATAAAATTACAAGAAACCCGTTGCAAATTAAATTACTTACATTCAATACAAATGGTCACAAACTGTATGAAACAGTAGCAAATGTATGAGGGTATCGAGTATGAGGGTATCGGGTATCGGGCTTGTTGTTACGAGCTATTCGGTCTCTGTACGACCGTTGTGAGAGTTTAGTTCGCATTGCCAACACTCGGTCGGAGTCATTCCCAGTGAGAGTTGGACTCCGCCAGGGCTGCCCTTTGTCACCGGTCCTGTTCATAATTTTTATGGACAGGATTTCTAGGCGCAGCCAGGGAATGGAGGGTGTCATGCTTGGTGACCACAGGATCTCATCTCTGTTGTTTGCAGATGATGTTGTCCTGTTGGCTTCATCCAGCAATGACCTACAGCTCTTGCTGGGACGGTTTGCCGCTGAGTGTGAAGCGGCTGGGATGAGAATCAGCACCTCCAAGTCCGAGTCCATGGTCCTCAGCCGGAAAAAGGTGGATTGTCCTCTCCAGGTTGGGGACAGGCTCCTGCCCCAAGTGGAGGAGTTTAAGTATCTTGGGGTCTTGTTCACGAGTGAGGGGAAAATGGAGCGAGAGATCGACAGACGGATTGGAGCAGCATCTGCAGTGATGCGGATGTTGTACCGGTCTGTTGTGGTGAAGAGGGAGCTTAGTTCTAAGGCAAAGCTGTCGATTTACCAGTCAATCTACGTTCCTACTCTCACCTATGGTCACGAGCTTTGGGTAATGACCGAAAGAACGAGATCGCGGATACAAGCGGCTGAAATGAGCTTTCTCTGTAGGATTGCTGGACTCACCCTCAGAGATAGGGTGAGGAGCTCAGTCATCCGGGAGAGGCTCAGAGTAGAACCGCTGCTCCTCCACATTGAAAGGAGTCAGTTGAGGTGGTATGGGCATCTGATTAGGATGCCTCCTGGACGCCTCCCACTTGAGGTGTTTCAGGCACGTCCCACTGGGAGGAGACCCCGGGGCAGACCCAGGACTCGGTGGAGAGACTATGTCTCCCAGCTAGTCTGGGAACGCCTTGGTATCCCCTCTGAAGAGCTGGAGCAGGTGGCTGGGGAGAGGGAAGTCTGGGCTTCTCTGCTTGAACTGCTGCCTCCGCGACCCGGACCTCCGGAAAAGCGGTAGAAGATGGATGGATGGATGGATGGATGGAAAAAAGCTGTAAATGTACCTGAAAATAAGTCATATTTACAAATGATTGCTGTTCATTTTGCCCATTTTGCATTTCTCTTGTGTTAAAAGTTAATGTTAAGTTAAAGGAAAATTTAAAGATTAATTGTCATTGTTAAGAATAATTAATTTTGTATTGCTTTTGCATAAATTAATTTATTTTCGAGGATCGGCGCATACCCTGCAGACCTGCTGAAGATCAGATAAGATATAATTACTTCTGGAATCAGTCGGACGCGTATGTAAACATAATTTCTGCTGGTGAGACAAAATAATATAAAGTAAAAAGTAGTTTTCCAAAGCTGAGATGCTTCTCTGAACAACAGGCAAACTCAGTGCAATGAATCAGCTTGACTGCAGCGCTAACAACGTTAGCTAAGCTAACAGCCAGCTACTTGTTTTGCTACTGTCCGTTTCGTTTCAGATTTCCTCCAGTAAATCAGCCATAAAATTAACAGCCCCTACAGCATTAGCAGACATATGCTGTTATATGCGATCCCGTTTTCACCGTTATCCCCCACAGGAGCCGAGCTAACCGAACCATGACAGAGCACTTAGCTAAAAGCTAGCAAACAACCGGCTCCTCTCGCCACAGACCTCAATACTGACCCACTTGATAGAGTCTGCCTTCGGGAGAGAAGATGGTGATGTGTCGGTCAAACCCTGCACTTGAGCCCCGAGACATTTTTAAAGAAGGTGAAGATGAGCAAGAAAATTGTCCAAAATAGATATGAAAGTAGACTTGACTTCATGCACAATGTTTCCACCCGGAAGTTAAACCGACAAGACAAAAAGTTCATCCGGTGTGAGGCTTGAGCCGTTTCCATGGTGTTGTAGCAGCGAGAGAAATAGTCAGTGTTCAATCATGTTTGTTAACAATGGAGAAATTGTTTCAGCTACACCGAATTTTACCAATCACTGCATTTTCCCCACATGTCGACAGCTCCTACAGGATTCAATGAAATGTTTGTGTCTATATTTTGGTCAAACTGCCTTTAACTATTTAATTACTTCAGTATCATTGTGAATCATCTTTTGCAGCCTTACTCGGAACGTCTGGTTTCAGTGCATGCCTCTCTCAGAGAAAGTTCTTCACAACAATATGTAACTGACAAAAGTTATTTTTCCACTGTTGCTAAACAAAACTCACATTCATTCGTATCAAGTAATGTTTATCCACATAGGTAGAAATGTTTACCACATATAGTTGATACTTGGTGGTGTAATAACAAGTGGCAGAAGTAAAATTTGTCTTTTTTTGTTTTGTTTTTTTATGTGTCTAGGTTCCATCAGTTCTTCATTTGGCAAGCCACTCACTCTTATTTTGAAGGTTTTCGAGATGGGAAAGGAGCTGTTATTTTGAAAGTGGAGATTGTTTTCTGCCTGAAAACAAGAAAACAATCTCACCCAGCCACAGGGGGTACACAAGCCAGTGTACTCCTAGTGTCAGTCCCAAGCCCATGTAAATGGGGAGGGTTGTTCCAGAAAGGGCATCTGACATAAAACCTTTGCCAAATCAAACATGTGGATCATGACAAATGAGACTTTCATACCGGATCAGTTGAGACCCAGGTTAACAACAACCACCATCAGTGCTGCTAACTGACAGGGTGCCAGAGGAAATTGAGCTACTGTTGGTCAAAGATCGAGGAGGAGAAGGGGGGGGAAGGTATGTTAGGAGGGAGAGAGAGAAAAGGAAAGGTAGAAGTGTGGAGGTTAGAGTAGGGATGTTAAATGTAGGGACTATGACGTAAAGGCAGAAAGTTGGCTGATATGATGGAGAGAAGAAAGGTAGATATACTGTGTGTTCAAGAAACAGATTGAAAGGAAGCAAGGCTAGGAGCATTGGAGGTGGATTTAAGCTGTTCTACCATGGTGTAGATAGGAAGAGAAAAACCGGAGTGGTGGCTCAGTTGGTAGAGCATCCGCCCCACACCTGGGAGGCAGGGGTTCAAATCCCGGCCGGGTCATGCCAAAGACCATATTAAAAAAGTGGAACTTCCTGCCGTCCAGCTTGGTGCTCAGCAATAATGGAAAGGAGGAGGGAAATTTGTAGCGGCGCCTTGCATGGCAGCGGCCCTCTGATTCCGCACTTGGGGTGTGTGTGATTAACACAGTAGATAAGTAAAACACAATCTCGTTCTACTGTACATGATTGGTTGTACAGCTGAATGACAATAAGGGTGATTTTAATTTAAAAATGGAGTAGGAGTAATCTTGAAGGAAGAGTATGTGAAGAGTGTTCAGGAGGTAAAGAGGGAGTCAGACAGAATCATGAGTTTGAAGCTAGAAGTCAAAGGTGTGATGTTGAATGTTGTCAGTGCGTATGCCCCACAACTTGGATGTCAGGTGGAAGAGACAGAGGAATTCTGGAGTAAGTTGGATGAAGTGGTGGACAGTGTTCCCAGGGGGGAGAGAGTGGTGATTGGAGCGGACTTTAATTGGCATGTAGTTGAAGGGGACACAGGTAATGAAGAGGTTCTGGGTAGATATGATCTTAAGGAGAGAAATGTAGAAGGACAGATGGTTGTGGATTTTGCTGAAAGGATGGAAATGGCTGTGGTGAACACATACTTCAAGAAGCGAGAGGAACATAGGGTGACTTACAAGAGTGGAGGAAGTTGTACACAGGTGGACTACATCTTATGCAGAAGGAGAAATTTGAAAGCGATAGGAGACTGGAAGGTGGTTGCAGAGGAGAATGTAGCTAGACAGCATCGGATGGTAGCCTGTAGGATGACTTTGCAAAACAAGAAGAGGAAGAACATAAAGATAGAGCCAAAGATTAAGTGGGGGAAGTTACAGATGGAAGAAGGTCACACAGAGTTGAGGAAGGAGTTCATACAGGCTCTGAGTGGTAGGGAAGAATTACCAGATGGCTGGGAAAGTACAGCAAAAGTATTGAGGGAAACGGGTAGAAAGGTATGTGGTGTATCCAGTGGACAGAGGAAGGAAGACAAGGAGACTTGGTGGTGGAATGAGGAGGTACAGGAAAGTATTCAAAGGAAGAGGTTAGCAAAGAAAAAGTGAGATAGTCAGGGAGATGAAGAAAGTAGACAGAAAGATTTGGAATCTAGGTGCATGGCAAAGAGAGGTGGCAAGAGCAAAGGAAAAGGCATATCAGGTTCAGGTTCAGGTTCCTTTATTTGTACCCGTAGGTAGATGTGTTTTGCAGTCAGGTGACATCCTTTTAGACACATATTTACAAACCACAATTACATTCAGCATGAACACAAACACAGGCACACATGAAGCTGACTATAAGCACGATAGAAGTACTCAAGGCTCCACCAATCAGGACATATGACAAAGAGATAAGAGAAAAAACAGAGATAAGAGAGAAGGGTCATATTAAAAAAGTTAAAAACTAAGTCAAAGAGATTAAAAACTTGATAAAAGTCTGAAGTCTAAAACCCAATAAAAGATTTAAAACCCAAGTAAAAAACCTACAAAAATAAACAAATATAAAAATAAAAATAAATAAATAAATAAATTATGTGCAATATATTGTTACATCTTGTTCAACTCTTTGACAGCAGCAGGAACAAAGCTGTTTTTGTAGCGCTGGGTTTTACATTTTGGGACAACAAACCTCCGTCTTGAGAGAAGAAGCTGAAAGTAGCAGTGCAAAGGGTGGGAGTCATCATTTAAAATGGAGGTAGCCATTCTCTGTACCTGTCTGGTGTACAGGGATGTCATGATATAGTGAGCTATATGAGAGGGTAAACTAAGGAAGGAGAAAAGAACTTGTATTGATTGGCTAGAGAGATCAAGCTGGAAAAGATGCACAGCAGGTTAGGTTGATTCAGGGCAGAAATGGTAATGAACTTACAAATGGCGAGAGTGTGCTGAGAAGGTGGAAGGTGTACTCTGAAGAGCTGATGGATAAAGAAAATGAGAGAGAGAGGAGGATGGATGAGGAAAAGTTGGCGAACAAGGAAGTCCTGAGGAGTAGCAAGGCAGGAGTGAGGGGAGCTTTGAAGAGGATGGAAAAAGGAAAGGTGGTTGGTCCAGATGACATACCTGTGGTGGTATGGAGATGTTTAGAAGAGATGGCAGTGGACGTTTTAACCAGTTTGTTTAACACTATCTTGGAGAGTGAGAGGACACCTGAGGAATGGAGAAGAAGTGTTTTAAGATAAGATAAGATAAGATAAGATAAGCCTTTATTAGTCCCACAATGGGGAAATTCCAGGATTGCAACAGCATAGGGACAGCAACACTCAGAGCAACAATCAAGAAGACAAGAAAAACAAGAGCAGCGAATATACATATGGACACATAAATATATAAATATTATATATAATATATAAATATATATATATATAATATATTATATTATATATAATATATAAATATATAAATTTTTTTTCCGGTTCCGGTTCCACCGGACCGGCGGCGCCACACGAGTTGGCTGCCTTTTGCAACTGCCTTTTTCTTATCTTCTTTCTTCTTTCTACACCTTTCACTCTATATATATATCACGGACACACAGATCGCCCCAAGGGTCTCCCGAGTCGGCGGACGGAGCCACTGTTTGCAGCGGGGGACAATACAGCGGGGAAGAGCTAGCTAGCTGGCTAGCTAGCTCCAACCGCCACCCAGTGCTAACGGAGAAGCTCGACATGCCGAGGAACTGTGGCGAAAACGACGCGGGTGCCGGGCTGGAGTTTAGGCGGTGTGCAAGAAATATAAGACAGAATAATAAAGAGCGATGGCAAGAACCAAGCAGACCGCCCGTAAATCTACTGGAGGAAAAAGCCCCCCAGGAAGCAGCTGGCCACCAAGGCTGCTCGAAAAAAGCGCTCCGGCCACCGGCGGAGTGAAGAAGCCTCACCGTTACAGACCCGGTACCATGGCTCTGAGAGAGATCCGTCGCTACCAGAAATCCACGGAGCTGCCCATCCGTAAGCTGCCCTTCCAGCGCCTGGTGAGGGAGATCGCTCAGGACTTTAAGACCGACCTGCGCTTCCAGAGCTCCGCCGTCATGGCTCTGCAGGAGGCCAGCGAGGCCTACCTGGTGGGTCTCTTCGTGGACACCAACCTGTGCGCCATCCACGCCAAGAGGGTCACCATCATGCCCAAAGACATCCAGCTGGCCCGCCGCATCCGCGGAGAGAGAGCTTAGACTTTCTGCTGCACATTCACCAACCACAATGCTCCGCACTGTGTGTCTGTATATATATATACAGTATATATATATATATATATACACTCACCGGCCACTTTATTAGGTACACCATGCTAGTAACGGGTTGGACCCCCTTTTGCCTTCAGAACTGCCTCAATTCTTCGTGGCATAGATTCAACAAGGTGCTGGAAGCATTCCTCAGAGAGTTTGGTCCATATTGACATGATGGCATCACACAGTTGGCGCAGATTTGTCGGCTGCACATCCATGATGCGAATCTCCCGTTCCACCACATCCCAAAGATGCTCTATTGGATTGAGATCTGGTGACTGTGGAGGCCATTTGAGTACAGTGAACTCATTGTCATGTTCAAGAAACCAGTCTGAGATGATTCCAGCTTTATGACATGGCGCATTATCCTGCTGAAAGTAGCCATCAGAAGTTGGGTACATTGTGGTCATAAAGGGATGGACATGGTCAGCAACAATACTCAGGTAGGCTGTAGCGTTGCAACGATGCTCAATTGGTACCAAGGGGCCCAAAGAGTGCCAAGAAAATATTCCCCACACCATTACACCACCACCACCAGCCTGAACCATTGATACAAGGCAGGATGGATCCATGCTTTCATGTTGTTGACGCCAAATTCTGACCCTACCATCCGAATGTGGCAGCAGAAATCGAGACTCATCAGACCAGGCAACATTTTTCCAATCTTCTATTGTCCAATTTCGATGAGCTTGTGCAAATTGTAGCCTCAGTTTCCTGTTCTTAGCTGAAAGGAGTGGCACCCGGCGTGGTCTTCTGCTGCTGTAGCCCATCTGCCTCAAAGTTCGACGTACTGTGCGTTCAGAGATGCTCTTCTGCCTACCTTGGTTGTAACGGGTGGTTATTTGAGTCACTGTTGCCTTTCTATCAGCTCGAACCAGTCTGGCCATTCTCCTCTGACCTCTGGCATCAACAAGGCATTTCCGCCCACAGAACTGCCGCTCACTGGATATTTTTTCTTTTTCGGACCATTCTCTGTAAACCCTAGAGATGGTTGTGCGTGAAAATCCCAGTAGATCAGCAGTTTCTGAAATACTCAGACCAGCCCTTCTGGCACCAACAACCATGCCACGTTCAAAGTCACTCAAATCACCTTTCTTCCCCATACTGATGCTCGGTTTGAACTGCAGGAGATTGTCTTGACCATGTCTACATGCCTAAATGCACTGAGTTGCCGCCATGTGATTGGCTGATTAGAAATTAAGTGTTAACGAGCAGTTGGACAGGTGTACCTAATAAAGTGGCCGGTGAGTATATATATACACAGTATATATGTATATATATATGTACATATGTATACTAGCTGTTCTTGTTTTTTTCTTGCCTTCTGATTGTTGCTCTGAGTGTTGCTATCCCTGTGCTGCTGCAATCCTGGAATTTCCCCATTGTGGGACTAATAAAGGCTTATCTTATCTTATCTTAAATGTATATACACACAGTACGGAGCATTGTAGCTAGATGGAATAAACATCATAACTGTCTACTTAGTTATCCTACATAGTATGAATATGTACCCATACATATTGTCACCTTCCGTAGCGACTGATATTGTCCTAGTTGTATACTGGAGAGGACCATTTGTGTAAGTCTATTGCGTCTTTTGCATTCAATACTATTAGGTCGTCACGTTTTTTTGCTATCTCTGCGAGCAGCCCTGCTTAGGTTATACAGTCTGACAGCCATAGGTAGGAAGGACCTACGAAACCTCTCGGTTGCGCACCTAGGATGATGTAGTCTACTGCTTTGGTACCAGTTTTCAAGAACAAAGGTGATGCTCAGAGCTGTAGTAACTACAGAGGCATAAAGTTGATCAGCCACACCATGAAGATATGGGAAAGAGTTGTTGAAGCCTAAGGTTAAGAGGACAGCTGACAATCAGGGCGCAGCAGTACAGTTTCATGCCAAGAAAGAGTACAACAGATGCAGTGTTTGCTTTAAGAGTTTTGATGGAGAAGTATAGAGAAGGTCAGAAGGAGTTGCACTGTGTCTTTGTGGATCTAGAGAAAGCATATGATAGGGTGCCAAGAGAGGAAGTGTGGTACTGTATGAGGAAGTCAGGAGTGGCAGAAAAGTATGTGAGGGTGGTGCAGGACATGTATGAGGGCAGGGAGACGGTGGTGAGGTGTGCTGTAGGAGTGACAGATGGATTCAAGGTGGGAGTTGGGGTTACATCAGGGATCAGCTCTGAGCCCCTTCTTGTTTCCATGGTGATGGACAGGCTGACAGATGAAGTCAGGCAGGAGTCTTCGTGGACCATGATGTTTGCAGATGACATTGTGATCTATAGTCAGAGTAGGGAGCAGGTGGAAAAGAACCTGGAGAGGTTGAGGTATGCTCTGGAGAGAAGAGGAATGAAAGTCAGCAGAAACAAGACAGAATATATGAGTGTGAATGAGAGGGAGGCAGGTGCAACAGTGAAGATGGAAGGAGTAGCGGTAGTGAAAGTAGATGAGTTTAAATACCTGGGGCCAACCATCCAAAGCAATGGAAAATGCACAAGAGAGGTGAAGAAGAGAGTGCAGGCAGGATGGAGTGGGTGGAGACGAGTGTCAGGGGTGATTTGTGACAGAAGGGTAGCAGCAAGAGTGAAAGGGAAGATTTACAAGATGGTAGTGAGACCTGCTATGACGTATGGTTTGGAGACGTGGCACTGACAAAAAGACAGAAGGTAGAGCTGGAGGTGGCAGAGTTGAAGGTGCTAAGATTTTCATTGGGAGTGACTAGGAGGGACAAGATTAGAAATGAGAGTATCAGAGGGACAGCTCAGGTTGAGCAGTTTGGAGACAAAGTAAGAGAGGCAAGGCTGAGATGGTTTGGACATGTGCAGAAGAGGGATAGTGGAGATATTGGACAAAGGATGTTGAAGATGGAGCTGCCAGGCAGGAGGAAAAGAGGAAGACCACAGAGAAGATTGATGGATGTAGTGAAGGAGGACATGGAGAGGATTGGTGTTTGTGGGGAAGATGAAGGGATAAGGTAAGATAGAAGC
Organism: Pholidichthys leucotaenia; assembly: GCA_020510985.1. NCBI lineage: Eukaryota > Metazoa > Chordata > Actinopteri > Cichliformes > Pholidichthyidae > Pholidichthys > Pholidichthys leucotaenia. The sequence continues at coordinate 21,266,387 of CM035842.1, read as the reverse complement.
AGATGATTCGCCGTGGAGACCCCTAAAGGGAGGAGCCAAAAGAAGAAGAAGAAGAAGAAGAAGAAGAAGAAGAAGAAGAAGAAGAAGAAGAAGAAGAAGAAGAAGAAGAAGAAGAAAAAGATTTTTTTCTGGTTGGGCACATACAGTTAGGTCCACACACATACATGTATGTATAAAAGGGATTGGATTCTGCAGTGTGGCTATGTACCTGTATGTATGTGGCAGAAACTTTGTCCCCCTGCCAACTCAGAAGCCACTTGACTGCAGGCTCTCATCTCTTGCATAGCGATGCCACAATACCTGAAGACTGCACCTGACATGGTTTCACTGACTGCTTGACCATATAAAGGTCAAAAGTGACCTTTTTTAACTGACCTTTACAAGTGGAGGTGTACACCGGAAAAGGAATCAAGCGTACCTGGCACGGTTGGTGGAGTTTAGGATCCACGGGTCTCTCTCCACAATACAGGCACTGTAGACTGACGGTAAGATGATGGTACACGTTACCGCTGGGTGCTGGGACATCACAACTATATTTGCATTTACCTATATTTACATTTCTTTACTTTAATTTGCTCATATAACATCCTAGAGGTGTACGCCAGGGGATGAATCAAGCTCACCCTAGATCCAATCTCGTGCACCCTGCTTCTCTCTCCATGTTTCTATCTCCACACCTGTGGTGGAGTGTCGTCAAATGGGAAAATGAAGGTGTATGGTGGAGGTGTATGGTGCAGGAGGAACCGTGCGTACCCTGACCGGACAGCAGCCAGTGTCTAAAATGTTCACTGGTGCAGCAAGTTTCTGTATGATAACCTTGCTATTGCGCTTTCTGTATCACCATGTTAAATGGGTGCCAAATGTATTGCGTCACTGGTCTATGTCTGTATGTATGTGGACAAAACTTGCTTGCTATTGCAATGCTATTGCTATTGCCCTCACATCCCGCCCACCACCTGTTTGACCTGCTTCCCTCTGGATGACGGTCAGATCAATCAGGTCCCACACCTCCAGACTAACAAACAGTTTCTTCCTCTGGGCCATCTGAACTACAAACAGTTACAATGGTTACATTACTCACATTAATGTAACCAATTATTATGCCTCGGTGAAACAGAGGCATACAGTAATCAGTCCGTCTGTTTGTGGCTGTGTGGGTGTGTGTATCTGTCTGTCTGTCTGCCTCTCTGTTTCAGCTTGCCCAATCAAAATTAAGTGGAGCTAAAGGCATATATCATTATATCGCCATATTTTCTCAACTTTTAATTTGCCAGAATTGTGAGATAAGGCTGTGTTTTCAAAATAAACACAAATTTAACTCACCATTTCTGTCAATGCAGCCGCGAAAACAGGAAATGTAATAACTATGCCGGGCCAGTAGAGGTTGGAGTGCCACTTTATTACAGCCGCCCATGCTACCATGCCACAGGCACTGAGGCACAGCACCTTGGTGCTTTTTATATTCAACAGGCACGATATTGGCATTTTTTTTGTATCACATGCAGCCAAATGTATCAATACAATGAATACTTACGATATATTGCCCAGTCCTAAGGGTAGTATCTCACTGGGCTGAGATAGCTTGAGACTAGTTGGAGAACAGCATTCTCGAGGGGGTTTCCAAAATGTCTTCAAACATTCTTGGCGGTTCCATTTTTCTATCCTGAATTGCAGGGTCTTGCGCTCGTCTCACAAGAATTTTGAATGCGTTCAAAAAATTTGTGTGACAGCTGTTCTCTTAAGATTGTCCCAGAGTCACTGCAGGTGTCTCGAACCCATCTCAACTTCGACTTGAACCATACTCAATTCAGTCCAAAAGTGCAAGAAAAGTCAGACAGCTTTGCAGTGGGATGGGGACCTATGAACTTAAATTCTGACTGACTGGAGACAAGCACCCGCAGCAGTTATGACTGATTGGAGAGGTGCAACGGCTGGCAGCAGCTGTGTATTATTACACCAAATTCATTGCCCAGAGCCGAATACCGAGCTGCCAGTCACCCCTTGCTTTTGTAATAATACCCTAGTTATTTATATATCTGCTTGTCATTTACTGATGTAAAAAATGTAGAATTGTTATTATGAGTTTCTTTGCTAGTGGTAATTTCGGGCGATCAGGCTAATTCCTGGTCTTTTTCCTGTATCAGAGCTGGAGTGGGCAAGCAGTTATATGGTTCTACTATTGTTTCTAATGTTTGTGAGGCATGCTTATTGTATACTGTACATGTGTTTGGACTGTGTTAAAGTCATTTTACGTGTTCGCTCCTGTGCAATATATGGTGGGAGAGAAGCTGAAGTAGGCAAGCTGTGAAAGCATTGTTGGTCGATTGATTTTTGTGGTTCCCAGGCATAAGATAAGCCTTTATTAGTCCCACAATGGGGAAATTCCAGTGTATGTGTACTTTTATGAATTTGACATGAGGCAATACAATGTTCCCTGGAATGTAGAGACACCCTGTATTTATAAGGTAGAGATTGTGCAGTTGGCACAAATATCTGTCGTGTGAGTGTTGGGCAGCCAAAGCAGGACTGTCATGAGTGCAAAAAACCCCTAAATTTTGTCTCACGCATGTTGTAAGAATGTCCTTCAACACGTGCAGCTAAAGGGACAGGCAGTTCAGCCCAACTTGTAGTGCCCAGCCAGGGGTTTGAACCCACAACCTCCAGCGTCCTGCACTCTACCTGTGCCGCCAAAACGGTCAACTAGTAGGATTGCTTTTATTGACTCTGCTACATTTGCATGCCCTGTATATAAACACCTGGAGAACTTTGGCCAAAAACGTGCTGGGAGTTTGTGCAACATTCATGAGACATGTGTCCTCAGTTGCAAGTTCAGTGTGATTCCAAGGGAAAATTGTTGCAAATTCTCAGATTTGTCACACCTTTTTTTTTTTTAATCTCCAACTAGCAAACTGTCTCAGCTGAGTGAGATACTACCCTAACACCTACACCCCACCAGCCTCTTATCAAAAAGTTTGCAGGACAGTAAAATGGAACCATCATTTCACGTGAAAGCACCAAAGTCAAAGGACACTGTGTGGAAGTGGAAAACCTGGGCAGTGTGTGACATTAAATGACCCCCAGTGAGAATATATTGGCATTATGCTAAGTAAAATGAAACCGAAAAGAAAGGAAAAATGACTGCATATATATAAATAGGCATAGCTATGGCTATTGTACGTACAGTGTACAAACAAATCTACCTACGGGTACAAATAAAGTAACCTGAACCTGAAGTGTTGTTGACATGATCTTAATTTGTTTAGTAATAAGAATAATTTTTAAACATTTTATTTTATCCCATAAAACCAAGTTTTATGTTAACTGTTAATTATAAAAGAATGTATGATTTTCCATGTTATTTACATGGGAAAATAACATGGAACCATATATATGGTTCTGAAACATTTTGATGTGGTTTTAGAACATTATTTATGATTATCTAGAATTCCATGTGGTCACATTTTCACTTATATCTGCATGTGAGCTGATGGTAAAAAAGTGAAATTTCTGTGGTTTTTCTTTTAATCGTTAAGATTTTGAAATTTGTCACTTTTACAGTCTATTGTTCTTATTAAAACTAGGAAATAATCACTCAGGACATCTACACTACCAGGGTCATCAGCAGGGTCCACACCGTCATCAAGGACAATACCCATCCACAACACAGTCTGCTGATCCCCGCCATGGAGTGGCCCCTCCCGGAGGCTGAAGTTGGGGAGCCTGCAGCTCGAGAATCCCAACCATAAGAGCGCAGTGCGGGCGGCCTCGGCCCGGCTGGAAACCTGGGGGCACGCAGCCTCAGGCAAATGTGGACGCAGCTCCTGTCTCTCTGGGAAATTACAGTGAAAAGTAAAACCCTGTTCATTCATTCCTTAAATCATTCTTTCATTCCCCTAAAAATAAACACATTAATATGTAATAAGTTCATGAAAAACAAAAAAACCCCCTAAAAAATGTGGATGGAATAAAAATCTTCAGGCTGACATGCCTCTCCCTGTGTGCCACATCTACACCAGAACAAACACATCCTCCCTGTTCATTCATTTCCCTAAAAAAAATCATAATTGATGCTGAATCTATAGACTCCAATGGTAAGGCTGCAATTTAAATGAGAATGTAGATGGAGTTAAAAAAAAAAAACTATCCTGTGTATCATCATATATATAAAATGACAGGCGATTATACTGTGACTTTTACAACTATCTTCACTTAAATAAGAAAATTCCAGCGCATGCTGTTTCCTCATGAGTTCTGGAGCTATGCGATTTCAAAACACACTGCTGAAATAGCATTAAACAATGCAGTTCTGACAAGAGACGTCCTTTTTCCCGATCAAAAGCACATTGGCATAACATGCACCATAATGCCGGTGCGCATGAGATTGCGCGCTGCCACACCTCTTTGAAATGACTCTCCTTCTCCTCCCAGTGCAAAGCCGGCGCACTGTCTACTGGCAATTAGATGGCATGACGTAAAGCGTAAAAAAACAGACAATGTGCTGACAGAAACTAACAAAAACACTGGCGTAGTCTGGCAAAAAAGTCCAGTGCGGAAGTCTGCTGATTACCATCAAAATAGGGCCCCTGGTCTCTTGGGCTCTGACTTTTGTTTGTGCTAGTCAGTGCTAAAACCTCAGCATGCTCACTTCAAATTTGCACGAGGCACAGCACACTTTATATTTATTCTTATATCTGTTTTTGCATGTTTAACTTACTTTTTTACTGTTGTATGAAGGGAGGTACGTTCGTTCATTCATCTTCTAATGCTTGTGCAGGGATCCGGGTCACAGGGCGTCACAAGGCACGATAAGGCCGCTCAAACCCCTCCACCACGATAAGGTGGTGATTGATAGAGAGGAAGGGAGTTATGTAACAGCAAGAATTTCATGACATGGTGTAACAGCTGTTTAACTGCGTTTATGACAATAAAGCGTCTAATTCTGAATGTATTTTATCATCCCTTGTTACTACAAAACAGGTACACGTACTGATTCCTTGTAACTGCTCTGCCAAACACTCTTAAAATATGGAAATAACATCCAGTAACAAAGTAGCACATACAGATTTTAACAGCCTGATTATGGCTCCGTACTCAGTGTTCCAGACAGTGAGGCGGTGAGGCGTCATGTACCAAATCAATGGCTAACTCTGTTTTCTTTCAGTATTGCACACTTCTACATTCCAGTTGTTAAATGGGAAGAAAAGATATGATGGTGACACTGTTTGCAGGAATGCTGAGCCAAAAAGGTGCCACTGCTGATGGCATTTATTACATCTGTATTTCCCCTGCAGGGACACACCAGGTAAATTCTCAGAAGCACAGCACATGGTGTTCTGCTGGGGTTGTTAAACAATAAGAATGTAATATATATGGATGATTCTAGAACTGGAAGATAATTTGGGGTCCAAAAATGGTAAAAAAAAAAAATAAAAAATCAATCAACCTTTTGTTTTATACTTTATGGTGATGTATTTTAGAAAAACAAGTAATAAACTATCAAAAAATTAGACAGGTCCAGCTGAGGCATCAAAGGTACACTTTTATGATGCAGGTTAGTCGTAGTGTGCTGAATTTGGTGCAACCCTGTTACCAATGCTCTGGGACCTAAAAAAAAAGTAGATTTTAAAAATATTGTTAAGTCAGTCTTTGACTGTTACCTTAAAAGTAGTCATACACTTAATAACTAACCATTTAATTTTATGAGAAGACTTGATATATTAATTTAACCAACTTTTGAAACCTACCTCACCTCACCTTTCAACACATAAGGTGTTTTTTGTAATTTTATTATTAATTTTATTATTTGTTATTAACAGAATCTGCTGCTGTGGCACCAAGCAAACAACCTGACACTGAATGTTTACAAAACGAGCACCCACAATTTCGTTGTACTCGACAGCTGTCGTCGTCGGCCTCCGTCGGTCTATGATGACCATGGAAGAGAATCCTAAACGTCTACTCTGCTGGAACAGCACCGCCTGTGGCTGAACAGGCCGATGCGCGAATGACAGTCCCTGTCACACAGGTCACACTTGTGGGTGGTCTCCGTGCTGCTGGGTCTGTGGCGGTTCTTCCTGCGGGTCCTTTTTTCATCTGCTGCAGCAGTCAGTCTCTCTTCACCCGCCTTGAGCTGTCTGGTCAGGGTGCCTCTCCATTTGGAGCGGTCCGTTGCAAGGTCCTCCCAGCGCTCTGTGTTGATATCCAGGGCCTTCATGTCTCTCTTGCAGACGTCTCTAAAGCGCAGCTGTGGGCGGCCAACGTCTCTCCTGCCAGTTGCCAGTTCTCCATAGAGGACGTCTTTGGGGATTCTGCCATCCTCCATACGGTGAACGTGGCCTAGCCAGCGGAGCCTGCGCTGCCTGAGTAGAGTGAACATGGAGGGAAGGCCGGCGCGGGACAGAACTTCTGTGTTGGGCACTTTGTCCTGCCAGGATATGTCCAGGATGTGGCGAATGCAGCGCAAGTGGAAGGAGTTCAGTCTCTTTTCCTGCCGGGCGTATGTTGTCCACGTCTCACTCCCATAGAGCAGTGTGCTGATGACGCAGGCGTTGTACACTGCCATCTTCGTCTTGACAGAGAGTTTGGGATTCTCCCACACTCGTGTGGTGAGGCGAGCGAGTGTGAAGGCTGATTTTCCAATCCTCTTGTCGATCTCTGTATCAAGGGAGAGGTTGTTGCTGATCGTGGACCCCAGGTACGTGAACTGATTCACGACCTCCAGCTTGTAGTCATCAATGGTGATGGTTGGTGGTGCTTCCGTGCCTTGCGCCAAGACGTTAGTCTTCTTCAGGCTGATGGTAAGCCCGAAGTCCTTGCATGCCTGGGAGAAGCGGTCCATCAAGGTCTGAAGCTCCTGCTGTGTGTGGGTTGCGACTGCAGCGTCGTCTGCGAACAGCATGTCTCTGATTAGAGCCTCGCGTACTTTGGTTCTGGCTTTCAGGCGGGCAAGGTTGAAAAGCCTGCCGTCAGATCTTGTGTGCAGGTAGATTCCCTCTGTTGCTGTGCTGAAGGCATGCCTCAGGAGCATAGCAAAGAAAATCCCAAAGAGGGTTGGCGCAAGTACACAGCCCTGTTTCACTCCGCTGCGTATGTTGAATGGCTCTGAGACGTTGCCATCATGCTGCACTATCCCCTGCATGTTGGTGTGAAACGATTCAATGAGGCTTTGCAACTTTGGTGGGCATCCTATCTTTGGCAGGATCTTGAAAAGGCCCTCTCTGCTGACCAGATCGAACGCTTTGGTGAGGTCGATGAAGGCGACGTACAGAGGCATGTTCTGTTCTCTGCATTTCTCCTGGAGTTGGCGGATGGAGAATATCATGTCTACCGTCGATCGCTCAGCGCAGAAGCCACACTGAGACTCGGGGTAGACACGTTCGGCAAGCTTCTGTAGACGAACGAGAACAACTCGTGCGTAGACTTTGCCAACAACGCTGAGGAGGGAGATGCCCCTGTAGTTGTTGCAGTCGCTTCTCTCCCCTTTGTTTTTGTAGAGGGTGATGATCTTGGCGTCCCTCATGTCCTGTGGTACGGCACCTTCCTTCCAGCACTGGCAGAGGACGTCATGCAATGGCAGCAGTAGGGCGGTCTTGCAGTGCTTGATCAGGTCAGGGGGTATGCCGTCGTTGCCGGGTGCCTTGCCAGCGGCCAAGCTATCAATGGCCTTACTGAGGTCGTCGATGGTTGGCTCGGCGTCAAGTTCGTCCATGGATGGCAGGCAGTCGATGGCATCAAGGGCTGACGGTGTCACGGTGTTCTGTCTAGAGTAGAGGTCGGAGTAGTGTTCCACCCATCTCTCCATCTGCTTGTTCTTCTCTGTGATCATCTCCCCAGTGGAAGATTTGAGGGGGGCCGTCTTGCTCTGAGCCGGACCAAGTGCTTTCTTGATGCCATCATACATACCACGGATGTTCCCTGTTATGGCAGCGGTTTGAATGTCTTGGCTGAGCTGAGTCCAGTACTCATTGGCACAGCGCCGAGCAGTCTGCTGAACTTTGCTTCTCGCAGCCCTGAGAATCTGGAGATTCTTCTCGTTTGGGTACTTCTTGTACTCAGCAAGTGCTGAGCGCTTGGCTTCAATGACGGGGGTCATCTCGGTCAACTTGGCATCAAACCAGTCCTGTGACTTCGAGGTCTTCCTCCCAAAGGTAGCCAAGGCTGTGCGGTAGATGGTGTTTCGCAGCTCTTCCCACTTCTGCTTTGCAGATTCTCCTCCTTGTGGTACACCAAGTTCCTTCTCAAAGGTGGAGGCAAACTGCTCAACAAGTTCTGGTTGGGCCATCTTGCTGGTGTCAATCCGTGCCTTTCCAGGTTGTCTAGCACGATGGAATTTCTTCAGCTGCAGCTTGACCTTGCAACACACCAATGAATGGTCTGTGTCGCAATCTGCACTCTGGAACGAACGGGTGATTAGCACGTTCTTCAGTGAGGTGCGCCTGGTCAGGATCAAGTCTAGCTGGTGCCAGTGCTTTGAGCGCGGATGTTGCCAGGAAACCTTGTGTTGGGGCTTGGTCTTGAAGAACGAGTTTGTGATGCACAGATCGTGATATGTGCAGAACTCGAGCAGCCGCTGTCCGTTGTCGTTCATTCTGCCCACACCAAAAGGTCCAAGACAGGAGGGCCAGGAGTCGTGGTCAGCACCCACTCTGGCATTGAAGTCTCCAAGGAGAATGAGTTGTTCAGAGTTGGGGATGATCCTGACAGTTGTTGTGAGATTCTCGTAGAACTCGTGTTTTGCCTCTGGTGTGGCTGTCTGTGTTGGGGCATACACACTGACGAGGGTGACTGGGCCTTGAGTGGTGTTCAGGCGGAGGGTGAGGAGTCGTGCAGAGCCAGTGCTGCCCGGTTCCACCATCTTCAGCAAAGTGTTCTTCACTGCGAAGCCCACTCCGTGTTCCCTGTGTTCGTCACTGCCCTTTCCCTGCCAGTAGAACGTGTAGTCCTTCTCTCTCAGTGTGCCTGCATCAGCTAACCGTGTTTCCTGGAGAGTGGCGATATCCACTCCCAGTCTCTTCAGCTCATTATTGATGATGGCAGTCTTCCTGGTGTCGTTGATGTCCTTGAGATTAGCAGCGAGTCCTGTCATCATAGTGCGGACGTTCCAAGTTCCCAGTTTTAGAGTTGGTCTCTTTTGTTTTATTGTCTTGCCTGGTGCGAAGGTTCTCAGCCTGCTGTTTGGATTTCTCCTTATCCCCATACACCCAATGAGGAAAGCAAGCTGTGACGGGACAACACCTTATTGGCTGGGGGCTGCCCAGCTTGAGGCGGGCGGTAGCTGTCCAGTGAGATCTGATGATCCCTCCCACCGTCGGGAACAACCCCTGGCGCCACGCTCTACGCCAATTGAGCAGTGGCTTATAACCGGTAACTGTCATTCCCCGTGTTTTGTCTACGCCAAAGGCGAAGCTGGAGTGTCCTCTCCAGTGATCCGGTGTTCTACCTTCCAGCGTTGGGCGTTGGTAGGATTCAAGCCTGGGCAGGAAGATATGGAGGACAAGATGTTGCCCATGCAGCATGTCCCCCCTCTCCACGTCACTGATGAATCCAAAGGAACAGCAGGGCTGCTACAGTTTGGCACCAGCGCCGTTGCAGGAGCTGCCAGAACGATGTTGAGCACAACATAGAACTGCCTTAGGGGCTCCGACTCCGGATTTTTCCTCAGGGTTGACTCCCGAAGCCTTTCCCGTGACCGGGTATGCCGCAAGGCAGCAGAGGTTTGAAATCAGGGTTTATCTTCCCCTAGATGGGCTACCTTCCCAGGTTGACGAGCCACCATCTACCCGAAGCATCTGGTTTTAAGGCGCCAGAGATCCGCCCTCGCCCCTTCTCCTATTAGTAAAAGCAGTTCCGCCGGGCTTAGAGACTAAACCACACGGGCAGGCTAGGAGTTGGACTTAGTTGCCAGAGGCTTTTCGAGACGCACGCCATAAGGAGCATTTTATGAGCACTGGGAGCTTAACCCCAGTGCCGCTCCTGGCTATGACAACCTTGGAAAGAATGGTAAATGGCGTTCACTTATATAGCGCTTTTTCTCATCTCTGGATGACCAAAGCGCTTTACAGATCCTGCTATCCACCCATTCACGCACACATTCACACACTGATGGCGGCAGAGCTGCCATACACACACACAGGCGCTAGCCTGGCCACCAGGAGCAACTGGGGGTTCAGTATCTTGCTCAAGGACACTTTGACATGCAGACTTCAGACAGAGTGGGAATACTTAACACAATATACACAATATAAATACAAGGCTAAATATGGCTTGTACAAGTATGGTTAAGTTAAGGTTATTGCACTATGAATGCCCTACTGTCCTCTGTACTCTATGTCCCCCCCCAAGTGAGGAGTTATAGAGTGTGATGGCATGGTGGACAAAAGAGTTCTTGAGCCTGTTGGTCCGACACTTGGGAAGGAGCAGTCTTTCACTGAACAAGCTCCTCTGGTCACTGATGACGGTGTGCAGAGGGTGGCTGACGTTGTCCATTATATCCAACAGTTTATCCAGAGTCCTCATCTCTGCCACTGTCACCAGGGTGTCCAGCTTTGCGCCGACCATAGAGCTGGCCCACCTGATCAATTTATCCAGTCTGGACGCATCCTTCTTGGATATACTGCCCCCCCCCACCCCCCAAGCACACCACAGAGTAAAAGAGGACGCTGGCAACCACCGACTGGTAAAACATCTAAGATAAGATAAGCCTTTATTAGTCCCACAACGGGGAAATTCCAGGATTGCAACAGCACAGGGATAGCAACACTCAGAGCAACAATCAGAAGGCAAGAAAAAAAGCAAGCAAGCAAGAGCAGCTAATATACATATGTACATGTTACTATAAAATATATATATACACACACACAGACACACAGTGCAGAGCATTGTAGCTGGATGGAATAAATATATGAATATATAAACACACAGTACGGAGCATTGTAGCTAGGTGAGAACAGCTATGGTCAGGGCTGGGGAGCAACAAAGTACCAGGGTCCAGAGTAGGGCTTAACTGTGAACAAAAGGGTCATGCACACGACGTTTTTACCCCAAACTGATAAAATTTGTGCATACAACACTGGGATTTTGGAGGTGTGATAGTGTGAAGATTTGAAACCAATCTCCATAGTGGAGAGGTTTTATCAGCACCATTTTTTTGCGTCCATGCACACAGATAACGGTGACATTACAGCCCCAATCTACACTAGATTTCAGCAAGCCCACATACCAAGGAACATTTCTCACAGAAATACAAGCTCCATGATAAAACTTTAAGCTTGATGTGTTTATAGTTAGGATTACGTTTAAAAAAGGGGGGGTGGGCTCTTAACTAGTATCTGATTTATTTATTTTTTTTAAAAACAATAGATTCTGACATAGTTAAAAATATTGTGACGTTTCATGGGGTTCACACAATAAGGAGAGATGATTGTGATGCAACAGACTTTATTCTTCACTTACAACACAGAATGGAGGGGAGGTCATTTACACAGCCCCTCATCTCACTCATGGTGACACAAACACATGGCATATGGGCAGCGTGGTGGGGTTAGCACTGCAGCAGCACAGCAACTCATCCTTGGCCGGGGGATCCTGGGTTCGATTCCTGCTCCTGACCAACAGTGATCTATAGGCGCTTTTCCACTAGGGTCAGTACAGTACGGTTTGGTACGGGACGGTACAGTTCGGCCTGCTTTGTTTTTTCCACTGCACTAGGTCCCATTTGAAGTGGGTGGGAATGTAGTTACAGGGAGGCAGCGCAACCCTGTCCCTCCCGTTACGTAAAACCAGCGTAACTGGCGTAAAACAAGCGTAACTTTATGCAAAACACAAGCTGGCAGGTTACGCAGCGTCTGCCTTCTGTCTTTTTTTGCCTGAATAAATGCAAAAAAGGAGAACAGAAAGCAGAGGCAGCGAAACTACTCACTCTGGGAAAGTACTGGACCGTTTAGGAATCCACAGAGCAGTATAAAGGAGAAGACATGAGGATACAAACAACATCACATATCAAGGTAAGCTAATGATTGCTAATGCTACTTTGCTTTTAAGTCCACCATACAACATTGTAATGTCGGCAAGTTATTGATATTAGGTACTAAAATATGTATTCTCTGTGTGTTTCAGATGGCTCTCGTGTGGCAAAAATATCGCTTCAAACGTTGGGGGTTAACGTTCAACACAGTGATGTGACCCCAACTTCATGAACGCGAAGTGGCTATAATGCTTTAATGTCTGTAGAAATGTTTAGCTTCCTGTGCAACAAATTGCTCTGATCTGTGTCAAAATCATGGAGAGACTGTTGAGACATCATGGAATTTACCTGCTCCAGCCAGTGGTGTTGTGGCAAAGCATGGATCAGGTGCCATATTGTAGCATATGAGCCGTTAAATATGTATTTCAACAGGTAAACAGTACTGAGTTAGGCATAAGATCCAGTGGGGCAAAAAACAGGGATGGCAAGACCAGAGTTGTTGAGGGGACAATGGAGAAGGCAAATGAACTGAACGATTTTTTTCAACAGGTTCAACCAGCCTTTGCCCTTGCCCCTCCCACCCCCGCCCTCATTACAGCCACACACACCCTCCCCTCCACATACCTCCCTCCAAATATTGCAACCCCCCCCCCCCCCACATCAGTACGACCCTTGCCATTTATTACCACAGAACAGGTCAGAGGGCAGCTGAGGAAGCTCCGACTCAGGAAAGCTGCAGGCCCAGACAAAGTGTGTCCAAGAGTATTGAAGACCTGCGCAGCAGAACTGGGGGAACCACTACAACGGATCTTCAACCTCAGCCTGCAGACTGGGAGAGTGTCTACTCTTTGGAAGACATCCCGCATCGTTCCAATTCCGAAAAAGAACCGGCCCAGCAAGCTGAATGACTACCGACAAGTGACACTCACCTCACATCTGATGAAGACGCTGGAGCGGCTCTTCCTCAGCCTCCTCAGACACCAGGTGCAACACGCCCAGGACCGCCTGCAGTTTGCGTACCAACCAGGTGTCTGTGTGGAGGATGCCATCCTCTACCTGCTTCATCGAGCCCACTCCCATCTGCATAAGGGAAGTGGCACAGTGAGGATCCTCTTTTTGGATTTCTCCAGTGCCTTCAATACCATTTGGCCCCCCCTTGCTTCGGGATAAATTAAGCAAGATGGGAGTGGACTCCTACCTGGTGGACTGGATCTCCGACTACCTCACTGGCAGACCACAATATGTCGGGCTGAAGGATATTACGTCTGACACCGTTGTCTGCAGCACTGGAGCCCCCCAGGGCACAGTATTGGCCCCTCTTCTCTTCACCCTGTCCACCTCGGACTTCTGCTACAATTCGGAGCTGTGTCATATTCAGAAGTATGCCGATGACACAGCCATTGTTGGGTGTATCAGGGATGACAGAGAGGAGGAGTATCGGAGACTGGTAGGGGACTTTGCTGCATGGTGCCACACTAACCACCTACAGCTCAACACCTCTAAGACGAAGGAGCTGGTTATTGATTTTGGGAGGTCTAGACCAAGACCTCAACCAGTCCTGTTAGAGGGAGCTGAGGTGGAGGTTGTGGATTCATACAAATATCTCAGGTTGTGGCTGGATAATAAATTGGATTGGACAACATACATTAGCCACTTGTATGGGAAGACACAAAGTAGCATGTACTTCCTAAGGAGATTGCGGTCCTTCAACATCTGCAGCAAACTTCTGTAGATGCTACAACACACCCAGATGCTCCGCACTGGGTGTGTTTATATTTATATATCTATATATATATTCCATCTAGCTACAATGCTCCGCACTGGGTGTGTTTATATTTATATATCTATATATTTATTCCATCTAGCTACATTGCTCCGCACTGTGTGTGTTTATATATTTACATATTTATTCCACCTAGCTGCAATGCTCCGTACTGTGGGTGTTTATATATCTACTCGACAGCTGTACAATGACAATAAAGCCTATTCGATTCTATTCGTTTCGATTCTATTCTCTTCTAAAATGTTGTTCAAATACACTATGCATATAATTAATCAAACTATTAAAAAGAAAATAGATTAAATTACTGTGAGCTGATGAAACCATAATTATTTTGATAAAGACAATTTGGTTTACAGGCTTGAGTAAGTTCACTATTTTTAATTGTACATCATGGCATAAATGTGAAAATAAATATTCATGACAACATAAATGGTGTTTAATAGTAATTTACTGTTTTTAAGAGGAATTGCTAGAATAAGTCATGATGATAAAGCAGACTTTGGAGGAATAAGGACGTGTACTTATGTAGTGCTTTTCTAGCCACAGCGAGCACTCGAAGCGCTTCACTAGCAGCTCCACTAGCCCTCGATGCTCAGGGCCTATCAGAGACACATACCCGGGACAATTCAGAGTCACTCATCAACCTAACATGCATGTCCTTGGATTGTGGGAGGAAACCTGACATCCTTTCAAAGAGCACTGAACTTATTATCTATCAACAATTGAACTGCAATATGGAAAAATATTGGCTGTTCGTATGACCACATAGTAGATGGCAGCTATGTGCCTCCAGACTGATCTGAACTCCCAGAATTAAATGGAATGAGGAGGAAGAACATGAAGGCAGCTCATTTCAGTGTAAACAACTGAATATGATAAGAATGAACATGAACTTGATAAATCTTTTTTTAAGATAAACTGATAGAGTGCCCCGTGACCCGGATCCCTGGATAAGTGTTAAAAGATGGATGGATGATACAGTAAATATCGTGGCAGGCCTACATTTAACATAAAAATAGTAGACTAAAAACCTGGCAATTAGCCTATTAAGAAAAGCACTTCTGAACTGACAGCGTGTGGCGTTTCAGTGTTTCATTTCTTCGTCACGGCTAACCAGCCCAGCCCACACTTCTCCTTCTCTGAATCCCGCTGCCTCCTGTCTGGATCAGCATCACGCCGGGCGCAGTCGCACCTCTGCTGTTCAGTGCTACTTAATGGTGTCTTAGAGCGCTGTGTAAATTATACATTTGAAAAATATCTGTTAACCAGCTAAAAAGGATTTGAACATAATTAAAACAAACTTGAGAGCAGTTCAGTTTTTACAACTTTAATATTCTTAGGGCTCCTGGCGGCAATGCAATGAGAAAATATGTCATTTATATTCTGGAAAATAAACCCTTTAAAATATGTAGATTATTATAAATTCTAAGCACACGTTTGAATTTAGTACAGACGGTAGGTTATTCCTGCTGAGTAACGTGAAGGAGATTCAGCCTTGTTACTCTAATTACTAACGGTTGAAAATCAGTGTTAGCATTAGCATTTTTTCACAGAAAGAAATGCTATTTTGTAATGGTCTGTGAAAGTAAAGGATAAGTGTAGTTATATAAATTAAAAAGGAAACTTAGAAAATAATTTATCTTCTTTTGGTAATATGAGTAACAGCGTTGAATTGGGGAGAGTGATGCACTCAGTTTAGTCAGAAGAGATTTGAAAAATGCAAAATATATCAGACAGGACAAACCTTTGGTCTACCCATGGTGTTAACGCGTGGTTTGATGGTGTCACTTCCTCTCTGACACGCCAATCACTGCTTTGCTCTTCCTGCGCCAGGCTAAACGGGTTTTGGTAACAGGGCTGATCACCACTTCTGGAGTTTAATTAACATCACACAGCATAACAAAAATAATTGTTTTGTAAGTTGTCTGTGTTTTTTCAACTGATTTAAGACAATTTTGCACCGCTGAATCCGAAGACGACACCTGCTTCTCTCGATCAGGTCAGGTTTGTATGCTAAGTTGTAAGCAGTTTTACAGCAGTTGTACAGTTGTACTGTAAATTGAATGTTACGTCATCATTGTTCAAAATTCAGAGAATTTCAAGAAATAAAAAAGAATTTTGCATCAAATAAAGTGAAAATACCCGTACATGTAAACAAAAATGTAAAAAACATGTAGCCATAGTTCAAAAAGTTGACCTGATTGAGCAAAACCAACGTGATTTTGGATTCAGCACATCAAAACTGTCCTAAATCAGCTAAAAAACAAAAAAACTTAGATAATAAATTTGGTGTTGACCAGTGTATTTAAAATATTCTTATTTTAAATAAATGGTTTCAACAATTACAAGATGTTAACCTGGACAGGATGTTGGTAAAAGGAGTTGGTAATTGTGGTTAGTGCTGTATATTTTAATTGGATTGTGAATACTTATCAGCTCCTTTAAGCTTGCAACAACTTCAACAATCTTTACTTAAAAAACAGAAGTTTACTTCACAGAAAGAGATGCTGCTCTCTGAAAGGAGATGGAAGAACTACGGCTTACTCTGGCCCTCCTTCCATACGTGTAGTCAGCAAAGGCCAAAACCCTCAAAAAGAATCCCCCCAAAAAATCTGGAACAAAAATACTTATTAGTTTCAGCCCTACTTGCTCATCATCAACTCGTTCCTGACATCCTGTGCCTTACCACAGAGCTAGTCTGAAGGCAACAAAACTCCTTATCTGTACAGATGTTAAATGCAGTTTGCATGACTGTATACTTTGCAAACATGAAATAACTTTTATGCATCTCCATATAAACATAACCAACCGCTGATTTTGCACTAAAAGATAACTAAATGTGCACAACACTGTCATAATAGTGACTTTGTTTTGACTTTGAAACATTTTTGCTCCCTCTAATGTCATCTATATTGGAAGGGGCAGCTCACAAAATTAGACTATCTGTGAATCTATTAGTGTCCACAGTTTCTAAATGCTTACTGAGTGTTGTTAAAGGAAAGGTGATGTTACGCAGCGGTAACCATGCCCCTCTTCCAGCTTTTTAGGGATGTGTTGCAGGCATCAAATTCTAAATGAGTGAATATCTGCAAAAAAAAGTATCAGTTTGAACATTAAATATCTTATCTTTGTAGTATATTCAGCTGAATATAGGTTGAAAATGATTTGCAAGTCATTGTATTTTGTTTTAATTTACGTTTTACACAACGTCCCAACTTCACTGGAACTGGGGTTGTAGAACACTGGCAAATTTTAATGTTTAAGAAGCTGAAACAATATTTTTAGAATACTGGGAAAGGGTGCATTAGCAAATAATCAGTCAGATTTGCTGCTGTTTGACTAGTTGATTAATCGACTAGTCATTGCAGCACTGTGAGCAAGCGCTTCTTTCGCTGTTTGGAGAGTATGGAGCTGGAGGACACAAGACCGGGCATATGGTTTGGCCTGGGGACCAAAAATTCAGTCAAAAGAATTTTTTTTTGCTTTAATCCCTATCTAAAGCACAATCAAGAACTACTAATACCTGCCTAAAATCATTACAGTATAATTGGTTGATGGGAATGGATATAAGCCCAGAAAAACTGAAGAGATATAACGGAGCCATACCTGATACCTGTATCAAATGTGAGAAAGAAAAAGGTACACTTTCCCGTTGTAGTTGGAAGTGTACTGAAAGACGAAAATTCTGGCAGGAAGTGAAACAATGTATCCAAAACATATTACAGATTTGTGCCCTTAGTCTGACAGCTGTTTATATTGGGTTTATACCCTGATCATTTGACGATTAAAAAGAATCAATGAATATTTGTAGATTTAAGCATATTATTGGCAAAAAGCGTAATAGCCCTCTCATGGAAAAATATCAGAAGACCAAGAGTAAGCAGATGGTTTTCCAAATTATCTGCAACTTTCCCTTTAGAGAAAATTAAAACACTAACACCATCATATCTTTATTTACTGTACAGTATAACAGGAACAGACTTGACCCACACGAAGTGCCTGGAGACGTGCACATGGCCCTCTGATGTGACCAACACAACACAGATGTGCGTTGACTTCAGTCACTGATCTGAACCCCGACAGAGAACTGAAATCAGTTTGGCTTGTTGTGACACATTTCTTCAATACATGCAACTGTGTTTTTGTTATGTTGGGACAAAATAAATAGTGTTGGTTAAAAAAAACTAACTGTTTGTTTAATTCAGTTTGAAAACTTATTTTCAAACTGAATTTTACAGAACTATTAAATAAGATTAGGGGCATGATTGAGAAATGGAAATTACTACCAATTTCTCTAATTGGATGAGTAAATATTGTCAAAATGATTGTACTTCCTAAATTTATATATTTATTTCAGAATCTGCCAATTTTTCTTACTGCATCTTTTTTTAAATTAGTTGATTCCATTATTATCTCCTTTATTTGGGCTGGCAAAACCCCCCGTGTCTCTAAATTACATCTCCAAAAACCCTCGGTCGAGGGTGGTCTTGGGTTGCCTATTAGGAGACATTATTATTGGGCCTGCAACGCTAGGGCCTTGGTCTTCTGGTCCCAAGATGATCATAATGTGGATCAAACACCGTGTTGGCCTGCACTTGAATCTCATAACTGTCAATCCCTCATTGGTACATCTTTATCTGCTTTATTATTTAGCAAGGTCGACGTCCCTCTGAATGTGTTCAGACATGACTTTGTGCTGTACAATTCCTTCAGAATTTTGAAACAAATTAAGAAGATATTGCATCTTCCTGACCTTTCTATATATGCACCTATATGCCAAAACCCTGCCTTCAAACCAGCTTTATCAGATCCTGTGTTCAGGCAATGGTCAAATAAAGGTATTCTTTTAATAAAGGACCTGTATATCAATAAGGACTTTGCATCTTTTACACAATTACAAATGAAGTTCAATCTCCCACCTGATCATTTTTTCAGGTACCTGCAGATTAGACATTTTGTACAACAGTCTTTAACCCATTTTGTCAAACTTCCTGTACAACATGATTTCTATGAGGTTTTGAGAAAACACCCAACCTCCAAGCATTTAGTTTCAGAATTCGTTAATCTTTTCTCTTGGCCAACGCCTTCGACCCATGTCAAGGAGGCATGGACGAGGGATGCAGGTATAGAGATCTCAAATGATCTATGGGAAAGAGCCTTAGTTGGTATTCATTCATGTTCAGTAAATGCCAGACTTCAGCTAATACAATTTAAAGTAATACATCGATTACATTACTCTAAGACCCGCCTTAATAGACTTTTTCCGACCATTTCACCACTATGTGACAAGTGTAAAATAAGTGATGGTACTTTATGTCATTTATTTTTCTCCTGCCCCTCGCTTAAAAATATTTGGTCTCAGATTTTTAATTTGTACAGTGTCATATATAAAAAAGTCATAATACCTGATGTCTTAACAGTAATACTTGGTTGTTCAGATCAAACTTTGCTCTGCTCACAGTCACTTCAGCATGCTATTAGGTTTGGCATGATTGTTGCGAAGAGGGTCATTCTGAAAGAATGGAAGGCCAATACGCCGCCCAGTTATATTAACTGGCTTAATGATTTGGCATCTTGCTTGTACCTTGAAGAGATTCGATATCATTTGTCTAATACTCAAGATATGTTTACTAAAATTTGGGGACCATTTATGGATCACATTAAGAAAAAGAAGACTCAGCCTGTAACATGAAAGGATTGTATCATGAAACTTGCTTAGCATGGACTGCTTACACTTTTGTAATTATATGGGCTTTGTGTAACAATCACTTATTTCATTGTGTATTTTCTTGTGCACTGGCAGTGTTTTTTTTTGTTTTGTCTTATTTTCAAAAAAACTGAATAAAATATATATTGAAAAAAAAACTAACTGTAAATTGCTGCTGTGACAAAATGAAAGCAGATTATAGTGGCATATAATAAATTCTGAAACATTTCCCAATCGCACAGCAAGCCAAGTTGAAAATAAAGCTATCATTTTCACTTCGGAGAACAAAAATCACTGCAGGATCTCTGGGTAAATACTCGGTTCTGACTTCCTTGTTCCTGAAGAAACAGTAAACGTGCATGTGTCATTTGGGATTTTCCCTCAGCCACCAGGTAGCCCAAAGAGCTAAACAGAACCAGCTCTCTTCCTCTTTATGAGATACTACCACCTTTAGATAATGACTCATGTGACAGCTCAGTGTGTTTTCATAATGAGAGATAAGCACAAGCTCAATAACCAATCTGCTGTGCCATCGAAGGGGTTGTATAAAATTTTATGATTGTGATTTGACAACAAAAAGTCCCACTCTTTGGACTCATCGACATTTTCCTGTTGTGAAAGATGATAGAAGATAATCAGCAACTACTGCTGTAGACTGGGTGACTCTGCTCTTATTTAATCATTGAAAGAAACTGTTTTTAAATGTGTGTTTATAAATGCAATCAAATCACACAAACCACGATGCAAAAAGGATTTTAATAGTTACTCATCCTAACTAAAAATCCAGCATTGCAACAAGGCTCCAGCACAAATACCAACACTGCCTCTGACAGTTCTGTGGAAAGAAGGAAACAGGTTGTAACATTCTGCAGTAGTCAGGTATATGGAAAAGAAAAGAGAAGTGAGAATTTTAAAGAATTAAGGAAACTCCCCTCTGGGCCAAAACATTTTTTTTTTTTTTAAACTGACGGCACTCAAACAGCACAGACAGTATCTCTGTCAAGGCTCTGTCCCTCCCTCCCACTCTTCATCAGTTCATCTGTCCATACCTCCAGCCCACTAGTGGCCGAGGGGACCTTTTGCATTTGCATACTGTGCTTTACAGCCAGAAACAGCCCTGGTCGAGATTGAGTCAAGACCAAGACTAGTACATCTTGGTCTCAACCTGATCTTGACCCCATTAAGTCCTGGTCTTGGTCTGTTCTGCTTGTGGTCTTGACTACAACACTACCAATAAGTGAACGGCAGGAGCAGAAACGCATATTCACAGCACACACACCACAAGCAATATCTACCCATTTACCATCATCTGGCTCACTCAGGTGCGTTTGCTGTCTGTGCAGGTAAGCTAGCTAGCTCAGTGTCGGTTGCAGAAACGTCAGGGTCAGACACTGCTCCACCCAAAGGCTATCTTTGTCTCTGCAGAAAAACAATCATCTGCAAATTTTAAGTAGGAATGGCCTGAACAGTTTGCATTTTAGTGACTATGATAAGCTAGAACTTTTCTTAAAGTTCCCATTCACTAAAACTGGGTGTGTTTGTAGATTTTAACCTTCTAAAATATTTTCTTGGGATATGAGTACAGCAAAAATATTAAAACCTGCCTTTGTATAAAAATCTTCATATTTACTTTGGCAGCATGAGTAGAAGCTGACATAACGTTCGGCTCAGGAGACGCACACACACAGGCTCAGAGTAGTTCAAACTGTTTATTAACAACAGGGATGTTTGGGTGCGTGTCTGCGGAATGTTAATGTGTTGGTGGTGGCGTCTGCTTCGGACCCAGAGGCAGGAGACCGTTCAGCCGGCAACCCTATGGGAGAAATCAGACACAGGGAGATGAGCACACACCAACACAGGAGGAGAATAGGCGAGGGAGAGAAGCTTACTTGTTGGGACAGATGACTGGCGCTTCAAGGATGGAAGCCCGGGAGACAGCCACCTGCAGGGCTCGGTGCAGCAGCGAGGAGAGACGAGGGACGGGATTGTCCGCCGCCGAGGAATCCACCTGTGCACAGGGGAGCAGACTGGAGAGATGAGGTAAGCGATTTTCTTACCGGTGACGAGGATGCTGAAGAGAATGTGGTAGAAGCCCATGGAAGGGAAATGAAGTCTACGGCTTCAGGCCGAAGCTCAGGGCGAGGCGGCTTTTATCCTTCGCCGCTGACGAGTAGCAGGTGCGTGAGCAGGTGGCGCCGCTGATGAATGGCGCGGCGTGACAGTACTCCCCCCTCTAGCAGCGCCTCCTGGCGATGGCTTATCCGGGTGCGCTCGGTGGAAGTCCGCGATGAGCGATGGGTCCAACACAAACGACGGGGGCACCCACTGTCGATGCTCGGGCCCATAGCCCTCCCAGTCCACCAAGTATTGCAACCCACGACCCCGGTGCCGGGAGTCCAGGATGGAGGAGGCGGACCAGGCCGGATGGCCACCAATCATCCGGGGCGCGGGTTGCGCTGCAGGAGGAGGGCAAAGGGGGTCAGTAACTGCCAGTTTCACCTTCGACACGTGGAAAGTAGGATGAATGCGGAGGGAGGGGGGAATAGCCACGCGCACAGCCACCGGGTTGATGATCCGGGTGATGGGGTAGGGACCCATGAAGCGCTGTGCCAGCTTTCTCCTCTCGCCTTTTAGAGTGACGTCCTGGGTGGAAATGTAAACAAGCTGCCCAACTCTGTACGCCGGGGCAGGTCTTCTACGCCGGTCCGCCACAGTCCTGTTGCGCTCCGCTGTGCGTAATAGCGCATGGCGCGCGGCAGCCCAGGTGGAGCGGAACTGCCTGAGATGGGCCCTAACTGACGGGACAGTTACTTCACTCTCCTGCTCCGGAAACAGCGGGGGGTCGTAACCCAGGGACGCTTTGAAGGGGGACATCCCTGTAGCAGAAGAGCGAGCGGTGTTGTGGGCATATTCAACCCAGGCAAGATGGTTGCTCCAGGACGTGGGTTTGGATCTGGACACACAGTGGAGCGCAGCCTCCAGCTCCTGGTTGGTCCTCTCACACTGCCCGTTGGATTGGGGGTGATGGCCGGAGGAGAGGCTCACCTTGGCTCCGATGGCGTTGCAGAAAGACCTCCAAACCTCAGAAGAAAACTGGGGGCCCCGGTCCGAGACCACGTCCACCGGAATCCCATGCAGCCTGACCACGTGTTGGACGAGGAGGTCCGCCGTCTCCAGGGCAGTAGGGAGACCTCGCAGGGGGACGAAGTGCACGGCCTTGGAGAAGCGGTCCACGATGGTCAGGATGGTGTCATAGGAGTTGGAGACAGGGAGTCCGGTGACGAAATCCAGCGCGATGTGCGACCAGGGCCTGCCAGGGACGGGCAGGGGCTGGAGCAGACCCGCTGGAGGGGCATTTCCCGACTTGCAGGTGGCACAGATTGGGCAAGCCCGGGCGTAGCGGGCTGCATCCCTCCGCAGGCCTGGCCACCAAAAGGACCGTTGGAGGAGATCTATCATCCGGGAGGTGCCAGGGTGACAGGTGAGCTTGGAGGTGTGGAGCCAGTGGATGACCTCTCCTCGGACCGCGGATGGCACGAACAGCCTCCCCTCCGGTCCGCCGCCAGGGTCAGGTTCCACCTCCTGTGCCTTCCGGATCTTGCTCTCGATGTCCCACGAGATGGCTCCCACGACGCACGACCTGGGCAGGATGGAGTGGGGCGCCTCCTCCGACTCCACGGGGGCGAACTGCCTGGAGAGGGCGTCAGGCAGGACGTTCCTAGAGCCAGGCCTGAAGGTGATGGAAAATTGGAACCTGGCGAAGAACAGGGACCAGCGCGCCTGGCGGGCGTTCAGGCGCTTGGCAGATCGTAAGTATTCCAAGTTCTTGTGGTCCGTGAGGACCACAAACGGCAGGTTCGCCCCCTCTAACCAGTGGCGCCACTCCTGCAGGGCGAGCTTGATGGCCAAGAGCTCTCTGTCCCCCACATCGTAGTTTCTCTCCGCCGGGGACAAGCGCCGGGAGAAGAAGGCGCACGGTCGCTTGGCGCCATCGTCCGGTGACCACTGGGACAGCACTGCTCCCACTCCCGTGTCCGAAGCGTCTACCTCTACAATGCACTGCAGCGCGGGGTCGACCTGGCGAAGGACCCGGGAGGAGGAGAATTCCGCCTTCAGCGCCTCAAAGGCGGCAGCGACCTCTTCGGTCCACCGGAACGGGACCTTCGGGGACGTGAGGCGGGTCAGTGGTCCAACGATGGCACTGAAGTTGGGGACAAAGCGGCGGTAGAAATTGGCGAAGCCAACAAATTGCTGCACCTGTTTCCGGGATGCAGGTGTGGATCATTCCACCACCGCCTTTACCTTCTCTGGGTCGGGGAGCACCTTATCGTGGGCGATGATGAACCCCAGGAAGGATGTACTCCTGGCGTAAAATTCACACTTTTCTGCCTTAACGTACAGACGATTCTCCAGCAGCCTTTGGAGGACCCGCCTCACGTGGACCTGGTGCTCATCCCTGGACTTGGAGAAGATGAGAATATCGTCCAGGTAGACGAACACGAAAAGGCCAATGAAGTCCCGGAGGACGTCATTAATGAGGCGTTGGAAGACTGCAGGAGCGTTGGTCAACCCGAACGGCATCACCAGGTATTCAAAGTGGCCGTTCGGGGTACGGAAGGCCATTTTCCACTCATCTCCCTCCCGGATCCGGACGAGGTGGTAAGCGCTGCGTAGGTCCAGCTTGGTGAACCAGGTCGCCCCCTGGAGGGAGTGGAAAGCAGTGTCCATGAGAGGCAGGGTGTAACGGTCCTTCTCCGTGATATTATTGAGGGCCCGGTAGTCGATACAAGGGCGGAGGGACCCATCCTTCTTTCCCACGAAGAAGAACCCTGCCCCCACGGGTGACGATGATGGGCGGATAATCCCAGCACTTAATGACTCCTTCAGGTAGGCGTTCATCGTCTCCTTCTCCGGCGCAGACAGGCTGTAAAGGCGACCAGAAGGTAAGGGAGCCCCCTGGCGGAGGTTGATGGCGCAGTCATAGGGCCGATGAGGGGGGAGAGACATAGCTTTCGCTTTGCTGAACACCATACCCAGGTCGTGAAATTCTGGGGGCACCAGAGACAGGTCCGGGGGTGCAGCGTCCGTCGCAGGGGGAGGAGCGGACGGAGAGCAGGCAGCGGACTGAAGGCAGGTGCCCATACAGAACGTACTCCATGCTGATATCCCAGCTGATTTCCAATCCAGGACCGGATTGTGAAGGCGGAGCCAGGGATACCCCAGGATGACGGGCGACACAGAGTTGGGAAGGACGTAAAAGGTCATCTCCTCCCGGTGGTTTCCCGAGATGATGACCGGTAGGGGGACAGTTTGATGTGTCACTCTCCCAAGGGTGGCACGGGAGAGGTGGACTAGGGAGATGGGAGTGTTGAGTGCCTGGCAGTGGATGCCCAATCGGGTTGCCAGGCTTTGTGAAATGAAGCTGCCTTCTGCGCCCGAATCCACCAGTGCATGGGTGAGGTGCCCAGTGGGGTTATGGCAGAAACGGATGGGCAGCTTCAATTGAGTGAGTGATCCTAACCGATTGACGTCCGCGAGGCTTCCAACAGTGACTCGCGGACCCCACCGACTGGCTTTCCGTGGACAACGCTCCACGGTGTGTTGGTCGCCTCCGCAATACATGCAGAGGCCCAACTCACGGCGGCGTTGTTTCTCCACAGGGGAAAGTTTAGTCCAGCCCATCACCATCGGCTCCGACTCCTCGGGGCGCGATGCTGGCGGCGCCGCCAGGGGGCGAGCTTGGAACAGGTGCGGCGAGGCTCCACGAGGGCGAGAAGAAGAAGACCTCCGCCCCGAGGAGCGCTCGCGCAGCCTGTTATCCAAACTTACCGCTAAGGACGTCAGCTCCGCTAGCGTCCCAGGGATATCCCGACCAGCCAGTTCATCCCTCAGATCACTATTGAGGCTGCGGAGGAACAGGCCACAGAGGGAGCGTTCCTCCCAGCCCAGTTCCTCCGCCGCTACCCGGAAGTCGACCGAGTGGTCCGCTGCCGACCGGCTTCCCTGCTGGAGAGCGAGAAGCCGATCGACCTGGACCGTTTCGGTTTGAGAATGGTCAAAGACCTCCAGAAAGCGCCTCACGAATTGGTCATAGGTGAGGGTGGCATAACTGGGCCTCGCCATTACGGCGTAGGTCCAAGTTAACGCACGCCCCTCCAGAAGATTCCCTATGTAACCAATTCGACTGTGATCCGAGGGAAAATCTCCGGGCACACGGTGGAACACGGACTCACACTGCATAATGAACCCCCGCGCTCCGCCGAGCTTACCGCTAAAGCGGGCGGGGGTCGGAATCGGTGTGAGCCGAACCGGTGCCACTGGAGCCGGCTGGACGGCCGCTGGAACAGCAGGAGCCGCGCCACCCTGGCGAGTCGGGAGGAACGGCTGTTGGGGGTCCAAGCGGTTCAATCGGTTAGTTAATTCTAATAATTGATTAAGAACCACCTGTTGCTGATAAACAATCTGATCCACCCGAGCCTCGAGGATGGTAAACCGGTGTGCGAGCCCGCCGTCTGCCGAGCCGCTCTGCTGAAGCCGTACTGACATAACGTTCGGCTCAGGAGACGCACACACACAGGCTCAGAGTAGTTCAAACTGTTTATTAACAACAGGGATGTTTGGGTGCGTGTCTGCGGAATGTTAATGTGTTGGTGGTGGCGTCTGCTTCGGACCCAGAGGCAGGAGACCGTTCAGCCGGCAACCCTATGGGAGAAATCAGACACAGGGAGATGAGCACACACCAACACAGGAGGAGAATAGGCGAGGGAGAGAAGCTTACTTGTTGGGACAGATGACTGGCGCTTCAAGGATGGAAGCCCGGGAGACAGCCACCTGCAGGGCTCGGTGCAGCAGCAAGGAGAGATGAGGGACGGGATTGTCCGCCGCCGAGGAATCCACCTGTGCACAGGGGAGCAGACTGGAGAGATGAGGTAAGCGATTTTCTTACCGGTGACGAGGATGCTGAAGAGAATGTGGTAGAAGCCCATGGAAGGGAAATGAAGTCTACGGCTTCAGGCCGAAGCTCAGGGCGAGGCGGCTTTTATCCTTCGCCGCTGACGAGTAGCAGGTGCGTGAGCAGGTGGCGCCGCTGATGAATGGCGCGGCGTGACAGAAGCTGGTATACGTAGCTCTTCACAGCTGTGTTTCCCTACGTCACTAACACACGTGATATTGATCTAGCCCAGGGGTCACCAACCTTTTTGAAACCAAGAGCTACTTCATGGGTATCGAGTCATGTGAAGGGCACCAGCTTGACACACTCCTCTAAAATAACAAATTGTATATATATATATATATACACACACATACACACATAAATAAATATCAATAACTTAAGAGTGGGTAACAGACAACATCAATATTCAACACTTTATTTTTATTAATCTCAGCAATTGTTCAGATGATCACTTCTACATTTCATTAAAAAAATGTCCAGTTTTCACCAGTCCCTTTTAACCATAAAAAACTAAACCCTTTTAATTCATGAACTATGTTGAACCATGTTTGAAAAAGTTATGCAACATTTAAGAAAAATCAACTTTCATATTAAATTAATCTTATCACATTTTTAACTGAACAAATCTGCTGCAATTCTGCTCAAAATCTGTTACATTTAATAAACACACTTTTGTGTGTTCTTCTTCACTGGAATTATATCCATACAGTTCTTGCCACCAATCATGCTGGAGTAATAACCAGCGCTGTCCTTTCATGAGAAGAAGCTAAACAGCACTGAGAGTGCTTATATGCACGGTGGCGCAGTGGTTAGCACCGCGGCAGCACAGTTTACCCTCGGCCGGGGGATCGCGGGGATCGTGGGTTCGATCCCTGCCCCCGGTCAACAGTGATCTGCGTGGAGTTTGCATGTTCTCCCCGTGTTTGCGTGGGTTTCCTCCCACATGCCAAAAACATGCAGGTTAGGGAGTTAAGGGGCGCTTGCGACCGGCAGCTGGTGGCTTGTCACCGGACTGCAGAACAAATCTACCTACGTATACAAAAAAAAAGAGTGGGCAGCAGTTTCATGACGCGTTGAAGTGCTGCTTCGCCTTTGCCTCGCAAATGAAACACATGCAGCTTCCTTTCACGGTAGTAAAAAAGAACTCTTCCTCCCGCTCACTTTGAAAATGATAAATTTTCTCTTTTTTTTTGGCCTAGGAAACAACACTGCGTTCACCATCTTCACTGCCCGCTAGCTTACGCTCCAGCGCGAAGGTTTTGTCATGCGCACAATACTGACCTTTGAACTAGGTCAGAGTTCACCTTAACTTTACGTATAATAAACATATTTTCATTTTTTTTATTTTTAAGACATTGTCATTTCAAAATCTATATAAATGCAAGTGTGATTTTAAAAAATAGCGGCAGAAAAAATTACATCTTAGACGCAGCTCACTTGCGAGTTGTGCTATTTTTAGAACAGGCCTGCGGGTGACTCATGTGGTCCCTGCGGGCGACATGGTGCCCACGGGCACCGCGTTGGTGACCCCTGATCTAGCCTATGCCAGAGTCTCACTGAATCCGAGGCCCGCTAGCTTCAGAGCTAACAGCACCAACATGGGCTGGACCATAAAAACTGAACATGTTCTACTGAGGAGAAAATGGCAAAATTAATTCACAGTTGTGCAGTCATTTATCGATACACACAGTGGTCTTAAACATGGCAGGTTATCAGTTGTTAAAAATTTTTTTTAGAAGTTGTCAGTAATAAGGGACAACAGATTATTTGTTTGTTTATTTAATGATATATTGTTCTGCCAAGACATCACTACACAAAAGCAAGAAGTTCCCAACTGCTAGTAGATGCTGCTAACACTAATGAGTATAATCTATATAACAGAAATTCTGCGGTGTGGGCATAGGTGTAATTTATGGGAGGGGGGGTTAAAAAAATCAAATCCGTCCAATATAACCCCCAAATAATCATATAATTATAATTAATAAAAAATATCGGCAAGTGAGTATGAAGAAGTTGCCATTTTTTCATTTGCAAGCAACAAAAAGTAACATTTCTAATAATCAGACAATGTAACACCTCCCCCCTTCCCTGCAGACTTGGTATTGCCCAACCAGTCCATGTGCCTTCTTTGGTCAAGACTCGGAGTCATTTGTCAGGGTTGTAAGGGCGGTAGGTGAGGAAGGTCATCTCAGTCTAGAATGCATTCAGCTCACAAGTGAGACAGAATGAAAAGAGTTCCACAAGGGCAACAAACCATTTAAAATTGTTGGCTGTGAAATAAAAGGACAAACACCTCTGTCCAAAAGGAGGTAAATATTATCTTATTGATTTAGCTGGTGGATTGTTGTCTGAAGTTAGCTGGTTGCTAGTTTGCTAATGTGAGTTAAAGCTATAGGAGTACACCACAGAATAAATGCTGCCTGATTTAGCTGATCTGAAAAATGATTAGCTTTTCTCATGCAAATTTTGTCTTTACATTTTATTAATCATTCATGAAATGTGATCAGAATGGATTTGTTCATCAGCTGTTAGAGTGAAATTTATATATGTTTCAGTACTTATCAAAATGTTAGCAGCTCTGAACATTTATCAAGCACAAACAAAACCGCTGTACCACCGGTTCTTAAATATATAAATGCCTTTAAATATTTCCCCACAAAATTCAAGTTAACCTTAAACTGTTCTGTATCTTCAAAATGTCATGATTTTGATAATTATAAAATTCATTTAGAAAGCAAGTTTTACCACTTCTGATTATAGACTAAGTCACTTTGAAGGCTGTTCTTAAATACTGTATCTGTAGAGCGTGTAAATGAAGAGGCAGATTTGTTTCAGACGCTTTATTACACACTCTCACATTCTCAAGCATAGACAGAATAACATTCCAGTAGAAGCTCTTCTCTTAAATACCATGGCATTCTTCTAGAATCTTCTCACACACAAAAGATGACCTTCTTGTCAAATTGCAATCAACCCACTCATCCTTAACACCTCCCTGTTATCTCACTAGGGAACCCCCGCTCTTTGTTCCTGTCTGAGATGGTATATAATTAGGCTCTCCCCAGGTTGCCACACCACCACCCCCAGCATCTTAGATAGGACAAAAGGATAACAGTCCACATGCTGTGATAGAACCATTAAACATCAATCCACATGCTGCTTGGGCTTCAGTCTTCTCCCCTATCTGCTGTAACCAGAATTCACCGCCTCCGCGGCGCTGCCCTGCCTTTGGGGGGCTGTTGTTTGGGGGGGAAACCTTTCTGTCTGTCCGTGTGGGTGCTCTGAGGAATCGTTTCTCTGGGGAGCTCCCCGTGGGGGTCTTCCATGCCGAGGGGCCCTAGCCAACAGCACTTGCTCGTCCGCCACAACGAAAGCAGGCTTGAGTCTGTCTATGCCAGTTTTTTCCCTCCTACCCCCCAAGTCTAGCAAAAAATGCTTATCCCCTGTTTCCAGTACTCTGAACGGTCCATCATAGGGTGGGCGCAGTGGAGGGTGGTGGGCGTCGTATCTGACAAAAACGAACTCCGTGTTCTTCAAAGTTTTAGGCACAAAAACGCGCGGAAAATTGTGGTGGGCAGGGCCCGGCAGCGTGACTGTGTCTGCGCTACTCTGCAAAAGCTGAGACGGGCAGCTGCCCGGTGCGGGATTATCTGGCAGAAACTCCCCGGGCAGCCGGAGTGGTTGCGCAAAAACGAGTTCTGCCGGGGAAGCTTCCAGATCCTCTTTAGGCGCGCAGCGCAACCCCAATAAAACCCACGGTAGCCTGTCTACCCAATTTGCATCCGTCAATGAAGCCCTGAGAGCCGCTTTCAATGATCTATGAAAACGTTCGCATAACCCATT
Source organism: Pholidichthys leucotaenia (assembly GCA_020510985.1). Lineage (NCBI taxonomy): Eukaryota > Metazoa > Chordata > Actinopteri > Cichliformes > Pholidichthyidae > Pholidichthys > Pholidichthys leucotaenia. The sequence continues at coordinate 21,236,137 of CM035842.1, read as the reverse complement.
AGCCTGTGGGTTGTACGCGGTTGTGCTGTGAATTGTAATACCCAGGCTGCGGGCCATCGCTGACCAGAGTTTGGAAACAAACTGAGGGCTTCTGTCGGACGTAATGCCTGACGGGACTCCAAAACGCGCCACCCATGCTGTTAAAAAAGTGCGCGCCACCTCCTCGGACGTGGTTGCTGCTAGCGGAACCGCTTCCGGCCAGCGCGTGGTGCGGCCCACCATTGTCAGGAGGTACGTGCACCCCTGTGATGGCGGGAGGGGGCCCACGAGGTCCACGTGAACATGGTCGAACCTCTTAGCCGGAATACGAAACGGTTCCAAGGGAGCCTTCGTGTGTCTGTGTACTTTGGCTCGTTGGCACACCACGCAGGCTGCCGCCCTCTCTTTCACTTGTTTGCGAAGGTTCGGCCACACAAATTTCTCTCCTACCATTTTGACCGATGCGCGCACTCCTGGGTGCGCCAAAGAGTGAATCGAGTCAAACACGCGGCGGCGCCACGCGGCCGGGACCACGGGACGCAGGCGACCCGTGGAGACATCGCAGATTAGGGGGGGGCATGCCGTCTTGCAGCACCCTGCTCTCCAGCCTTAACCCTGTTGGTCCAGACTGGAGCGCGCGCATGTCCGCGTCACTAACCTGCTCCGCGGCCATGGCTGTGTAATCTATCCCCACGCAGACCGGGGCCACCACGGCACGTGAGAGGCAGTCTGCCACTACATTCAGTTTACCCGACACATGCTGAATATCGGTAGTAAACTCTGAGATCGCGGCCAGCTGTCTCTGCTGCCGGTCCGACCACGGTTCTGAAACCTTGGCCATCGCGAATGTTAGCGGCTTGTGGTCAACGAACGCGGTGAAACTGCGCCCTTCCAGCCAGAACTGGAAGTGGCGAATGGCCAGGTGGAGAGCTAGCAACTCTCTGTCGAACGTGCTGTATTTACGTTCACTGTCGCGCAAAGTCCTGCTGAAAAAGGCGAGCGGCTGCCAAGCCCCGGCCACGCGCTGCTCCACGACCGCCCCTATGCCCACATCTGAAGCATCAGTGGTGAGCGCTATGCGGGCCGTTGGGTCTGGATGTACCAGCAATGCGACGCTTGCCAGGGCTGCTTTGACTTCCGAGAACGCCCGCTCTCGCTCCGGGGTCCATTCGACCCTATCCGCGGGTTTCTGTTTTTTGAGCGCGGCGTACAATGGTTGCATGAGCTGTGCTGCGCGGGGAAGGAAACGGTTATAAAAGTTTACCATTCCCAAAAATTCTTGTAGCGCCCTGACCGTTTGCGGCCGGGGAAAATCCGCCACTGCACGCACCTTGTCAGGCAGCAGGATCGCTCCTTCGGGAGAGATGCGGTGCCCCAAAAAATCAATATCTGTCACTCCGAACTGACATTTCGCCGGGTTGATTATTAACCCGTGCTCTTCCAACCTCCGGAAAACCGTCGTGAGGTGGGTTTTGTGTTCGTCTTCGGACGCGCTGGCTACCAGGATATCGTCCAGGTAGACGAACACGAACGAGAGATCGCGCAGCACTGCATCCATCATGCGCTGGAACGTCTGTGCCGCTCCTTTTAACCCGAATGGCATGCGCAAAAACTCGAATAAACCAAACGGAGTTATTACCGCTGTTTTGGGTATGTCCTCAGCACGCACCGGGACTCGGTGGTAACCGTGGACCAGATCTATTTTGGAAAAAATGCGCGCTCCGGCAAGGTGAACGGAAAAATCCTGTATGTGGGGAATTGGGTAGCGGTCGTGCGCTGTGGCATTGTTCAACCTGCGGAAATCCCCGCACGGTCGCCACAAGCCTTCAGCTTTAGGGACCATGTGTAGCGGGGATGCCCATGGGCTGTTTGAGCGCCTGATGATGCCCAACCTTTCCAGATTGGCGAACTCCTCGTGCGCTATGGCCAGTTTAGCTGCGTCCAAGCGCCGAGGTCGTGCAAAAACGGCCGGCCGGGTGGTGGTGATAAAATGCTCCACCCCGTGTTTAGCAATGGCTGCCTAAAACGTCGGGACTGTGAGTGCTGGGAACTGGGTGAGCAGTGTGTGGAACTTACCGCCTGCTGCTGTGACGTTGGCTTGTGCTGTCGGCTGGGTCGCTCGAGCTATACAGGGGAGAGAGTCGAAAGACTTAAAGCATTAAAAGGCGCATTAACCAGGCGCCTGTTAGCAAGATCAACCAGTCAACCATGTGCACACAGAAAATCAGCCCCCAGTATATGATAATTCAATGCTGCTATGACAAAAGTCCACTTATATGTACGGCCGTGTAGAGACAAGAGTAGAGTCTTCTCACCAAAGGTCTTAATCTCCGAGCCGTTCGCTGCCGCCATCTCGGGGCCGCTAGATCCTGCCAGCCGGTCAGCGTAGGTCGGCCGGATGAAACTCTTCTGGGCGCCGGTGTCCACGAGGAAATGCCTCCCCGAGCGTGCGTCCGTTAGGTAGAGCAACTTGTTCTCCTCCCCGAGGGTCGCGGCTGCTACCGACCCCCGGTCTTGGCGTTTCCCGAGCGCTTGAATTGGCACGGTGGTGTACATCTGCATGCCTTCTCTCCGAAGCGGCGGTGGTAGAAACAAAGCGTGTCTCCCTCGCGCTCCTTGGCCCCCGCTGCTGCTGCCGTCGGTGGCTCCTCGCCTCCTCTGGTCGTCTCGCTGAGCTCCGTCGCTGCCGCAATGGTCGTGAATGCCCTGGTGGCGATGATGATCCGGTCTGCCTCCCGGGCTAGCGCACGAAAGTCCCGCTCGGCCAGCAACGGCGAATTGGCCAGGGCCGCTCTCGCCGCTGTCGGAAGTTTCCGGAGGAAGAGGTGGGTAAAAAGAAAGTGGTCGTCGTCCGTGCCCCTCAACGTCAGCATCTTCTCCATGAGGTCTATTGCCGACCTATCTCCCAACTCGGTCCGCGTCAGGATTCTCTCTGCTCTCTCACCATCCGAGAGAGTGAAGTGCTGGATGAGTGCAGCCTTTAGCGCCTCGTACTTGTTGCCGGTTGGTGGCTGATTGTGCAGGCTTGCTACATGCTGAGCTGTGCGGGCATCGAGCACTGCGTGTCACGCCGCGCCGCTCATCAGCGGCGCCAGCTGCACACACACCTGCACATCATCAGCGGCGAGGGATTTAAGCCGCCTCGCCCTGGGCTTTGGCCTGAAGCCGTCAGACTTCACTACGGATTGCTGTGAGTTCCCTCTCATTCTCAGCAAACATTGCGGTAAGAAGATCTTACCTTTTTCTTCTCCAAGTCTGCTCCCCTGTGCACAGGTGGATTTCCCGGCGGCGGACTATTCCTCTCCATCGCCTGTTCCTCGCTGCTGCACCGGACTCTCCAGGTGGCTGTCTACCGGACCTCGTTCCTTGCTGTGCCAGTCATCCGCCCTTTCCAAGTAAGCTCCTTCCCCACTTGTATATCTCCTGTGTTGTTGTGTGCCCGTCACCCTTCTCCCTGTGCTTTTCCCATAGGGTTGTCCGGCTGTACGGTCTCCTGCCTCTGTGCCCGAAGCAGATGCCGCCACCAACACATTCACATCTCGCAGACACACATTCATACACCCTTGTTGTCAATAAAGCTATTTGAGCTACTCTGAGCCTGTGTGTGTGCGTCTCCTGAGCTGTGCATTATGTCACTGCGACCACATAGTGGAATTTGGTGTCATCTGCCGTTCTTCCCCGGAGGGCGAACTGCGCCTCGACGAGGTGGAACCAAGAGCGCGGGTTGTTCTGCCAGAAATCCGGTAGCTTGACTGCGACCGTACATGCGTGGCTGGAGGTTCCCGTTGAGGTCGGCTCCGGGGATCTTGAACCGTGTTCCATGATACGTCTTGGGTCACCAGTGTAGAGCGTGTAAATGAAGAGGCAGATTTGTTTCAGACGCTTTATTACACACTCTCACATTCTCAAGCATAGACAGAATAACATTCCAGTAGAAGCTCTTCTCTTAAATACCATGGCATTCTTCTAGAATCTTCTCACACACAAAAGATGACCTTCTCGTCAAATTGCAATCAACCCACTCATCCTTAACACCTCCCTGTTATCTCACTAGGGAACCCCCGCTCTTTGTTCCTGTCTGAGATGGTATATAATTAGGCTCTCCCCAGGTTGCCACATATCCACGTTAAAAGAAATTGATTATTTTCCCTGAAGATCATTTTCAGATCTTCTATCCTCTGTTAAAATACCACAACTGCACAAAAGAATATCTAAACGAATGTATAAGAAATAAACACCAAGTAAATGAATGAAAGAATAGATGCATTTCATTGGCCTAAACTTTTTAAAATATCTCATTAAGGAAACTACAGCAGTCTAAATGTTATCCATATGCATGATGTGTTAAAATGAGTTCAAAAGCACTACAATACAGCATGACTGATTTATGTAGGATTGAGCTCAAAATCACATTTCTTGTTTTCCATTCCCATTTTATTTAATCAGGAGACAGCATTACAAAAATTAGGCAGTGACCAAACATTGACATACTGATGGCTTATTATCATCACTGTATAGTGATTTAGCACCTAGTATAACAAGATTCATCACCTTAACACCATACCTTTTGAGTGTGTTGGTGTTTAAGGGTCCATTTGCAATAAAGGGAGTGGTAAAAATATAAATAAATTGAAAAATAAAAAGTTGCAATACTTCTTCCAGCCTTTTTTTTTTCTTGCAGCATTTGTCATCTCCTTCAGCCTATTGCTTTTCTTGTATGGACACTTCAGCACTGAATATACTTATGTGTATGTATATATATCATATATCAATTAAAAGCATATAAACCCATTTAAAGTTAGAGCTGTCCTCACTACCAACTTTTGGGGCTCCAAATGTTCTGTCCAGTCTTTTTTCTCCCTTAGTAAACTTCATCAGTGTTTTATGTAGCACTGTGATGTTTCTAATGTCACTTTTTCGTGTGTGCAACTTTTTTGTCATAGTTTTACAGCTTTTCTTGTAAACCAGAGACATTTTTTTTTCTTGTGAATTTGCCTACTTTTTATATAAAAATGCAGTATTTCACCCATGTTGTTTTCCACTTAAATTCACAATTTCTCATAAAAATGTAGCATTTTTCTCAAATTTGCATTTTTTTGTCATGGAAAATAAGCCTTTTTCCTTACATATTTGCAAAATCATTTAAATTTCTGAATTTTTTCAAAATAATTTTTTGACTATCATCAAGTTGCTACTTTCTTCTTGTGAATTTATACTATTTTCTCCTAAATTTGCATGTTGTTTTTTTTTTCTGGTAAATTTGGCAAAGGTAAATTTGTTATTTACCTTTGGGGGGTGGGGGGATACCTGAATCCTAAATTTGAAAACTAAATGTCAATGTAAAAAATTAAATGTCTAAGTGTAGAAGAGCTGGAAATAACGAGGCGGTTTTGTATCACAAAAGCAGCGTCTTTAATGAACAACTCTTCTATCTTGTCTCATCATGGTGCAGAGCTTGGCAGAAGGCAAAAAGAGGAAGAATTCTGCCCAGCTCGCTGGTTAAATACAGGCACACATCCAAGACATGCAAAACACAAGCTGAAATCCCCCGTTATCTAAATCCCCATTAGTCCTGTTAACTCCTCCCTTCGTCTTGGGAGGTGATGGGAAAACCTCTCCTCGCCTTAGGGGGTGAAGGTGTCAAGTCTGTTGCCATGGCGTCCTGTGACGTCATTGGTCTTCACAAGGTCTTCACATTGGTCTTCGCGGTGAGATTCCTTTGTCCTTTCAGAGGTGTGAAATTCCTTTGCATATGTTGCTCCACACATTTCCACATGCTCTAACGTATGCAGGTATGGAATATATGAGTAATATATACCACATAAGTAATGAATCCAGAGTAAGTTTTTAGTACCAGGATGATTTAGTCACAAATCTGCTCACAGATTTACTATCATTTCATGAATGAAACAGCACACCTAAGGTGGGGTGTTCTGTGTTCATAATGTCTCTGCAGACAGAATATCTGTTACTTTTGTCATAGTCTAGTTGACTAAATCGCAGTAGTGTCCTTAATTCATCTACTTGGTAATAAATAGCCACATGGTGGCAAGTGGTGACATCATAAATTAATGAAAAAACATTAGTCCTGTCAGAATAAATGTGTTAATCACCACAACTGATTAATAACAAAATAAAATTAGTTAAGAATAATAGTGATTAAGCCTCATTCAGCAGCTAGATTAAAGCGTACCTGTGGTGGTCGAGAAGACGCATTTGACTTTAAAACATTATGAAAAAGTATTTATTTTGGTAAATAATTTTTGCCAGCCATATACCACCAGACATATATTCAAATAGGACCTTGGCCATGGGCAGCCAATGAAAACTGTGGGCGCAGCCATGACACATGCGGATGTGACGTCACTTCGTTGATACTCAACAGTCAATGCTCCGCCTGTATGAGAGACTAGGGTGCTGTTGTGAGTGTTTTTATTCTATTATGGCTGAATTGTCGGACTCTGAGGAAGAATTTGTCCAACATGGCTACAGGTTTGAGCCAGAAAGGTCTTCTGAGGGTTAAAGTGACGAAGTTTTATTTCCTTGGAAATAAAAGCAGAAATACCAGCTACCCAACTAACACTCCAAAAAATAATAAATCGACTCCGAATGTGAATATAGCTTCACCTGCAGATGAATTTAATAATTTTTTTGTTAACATTGGACCTAAACTGGCCCGAGAAATACCCACTACGGTGCCAACAGGTGATTCAATATGCAATAACACTGCTGTAAAAGACACCATCTTCATAAAGAACACAGACGAAAGAGAGGTCATTGAAATTGTTAAATCGTTCAAAAGTAAAACATCTACTGACTGCGATGGTATTGATATGCTACTAGTCAAAACTGTTATCGAATGCATAGTGAAACCACTGACGTATATCTGTAACCTGTCTCTCCAATCAGGTATATTTCCCAATGCAATGAAAATAGCTAAAGTAATTCCGATTTACAAGACAGGCGACAGAGGGGAACTCTCCAACTACAGACCAATTTCACTATTACCGCAATTTTCCAAGATACTTGAAAAAATATTCTATGAGAGAATTGACAACTTCATACTGAAGAATGATTTATTGTGTGAGCAGCAATATGGGTTCAGACACAAAAGGACAACAGCATATGCCTTAATGGAATTTACAGAAAAAATATCAACAGCCATTGAAAATAAAGAGTATTCAGTTGGAGTATTCCTGGATCTTAAAAAAGCATTTGATACAGTAGATCACAATCTATTATTAAAGAAACTACAAAATTGTGGTATCAGAGGGGTAGCACTGTCCTGGTTAAGAAGTTACTTAAAGAATAGATATCAGTTTGTATGTGTTAACAACAAAAACTCAGAGCTACTGAAGGTCACCTGTGGAGTCCCACAGGGTTCAGTTTTGGGACCATTATTATTCAATATGTATATAAATGATATATGTAAAGTTTCAGAAAAAATGGACTTAATATTGTTTGCTGATGACACTAACCTGCTATGCAGTGGAAACAACTTGGAACAACTTCTGGATACACTCGGAAAGGAATTAGGAAAGCTGAAACTGTGGTTTGATTTGAACAAATTAACGCTCAATTTAAGCAAGACAAAATTTATAGTCTTTAACAACCATCACAACTACCCAGTACCCAAACTCAGTGTAAATGGTGTAGAGATTGAAAGGGTATCCGAAACTAAATTCCTTGGAGTAATAATTGATAACAAACTGTGTTGGAAGCCACATATTAATTATATAAAAGGTAAAGTATCCAAATCAATTGCAATATTACACAGAGTGAAAAATTTGCTGAATCAACCCACACTATACACCTTGTATCATTCATTAATACTCCCATACATGACATATTGTAATGAAGTATGGGGAAATACATATAAAACAAACATATATCCACTCTTTATGCTTCAAAAGAGAGCTATTAGAATAATCAACAAAGCAGCTTACAGGGAACCAACAAACCCACTTTTTCTTAAACAAAAAACTCTCAAGTTGAAAGATCTGATCGACTTTAAAACCACAATAATAATGTTCAAAGTGAAGAATCTATCACTGCCCGCAAATATCCAAAAGTTGTTCCAAACAAGGGAGAAACGATATCACTTCAGAGGAACATGTATATTTCAAAAGCCTACAGTGAGAACAACTACCAAGCAACACTGTATTTCAGTGCAAGGTGTCAGATTATGGAACGATTTTGGACCTGAATTAAAATCATGTACAAAGCTTGGACAATTTAAACAAAAACTAAAGGAAGAAATACTCCAAACATATTTACAAGACGACATGTAAACTCACATAAGGATTGACATTTCCAGCCTGTGTTGTGTTATAGCTTAGTTTTTCTTTTTTCTCTGTGACACTATGTCTTAGATTTGTTTTTGAATAGTAACCGCTTAACTTAGACTAGCTCAGTTTTCTTTTTCTCTCAGTCATATTTTGTCTTAGCCTTGTTTTAAATTGTAATCGCTCTTGTCTTGTTTTCTCTTTTTTCTCCTTTGAATTCTTGGATGGAATATGGGTGGGCAATATAAGCTGCGGCTTCAGCCATCACCCATTTCGGATAACTCACGTGGAATTGTATAGTAGAAGGAGTCTTTGTCTAATTTGACCTTGTTGTTATATTATACAGTTTCTTTTAACCTGTAATGTACTATCCGAAATAAATTCATTCATTCATTCAAAAAAAAAAAAGTGGTCCTCACACACAACGCAATTTCGTCTGAAATTATTTGTCTGTGCCCTGTTTCCGCTCCTATCTTCTGACAAGGTGAGCTGGGTTTGGGTACACAAAAAAAGTGTTTCTTTGTTTTTTTCGCTTATTATTCAGACATCCAAAGGCTTTACATTCCGCCATGTTGCGATATCCATATCGCATTGTATGTTTTTGTTTTTACAAGAGCACCGAGTGTCTGCTGCTCTGTATATAGTTGTAGAATCATCTTCCGTGTTGCGGCAGTTACGAGATCAGATGAGACAAGCAGCTGAATTTAAGCATTTATTTATTTTCTACTCGTTTCAGTTCAGCATTTAATATGAACCCTGAGTTTGAAATAAACGTTTGAATTTTGGTCCTCATACAATGCGCTGTCTGCCGCTCTTTATAGCGGCGAGGGAAGAGCCGAATTAATCTGACGTTTTGCGGCTGTTAACGACCTCAGATCAGACAATAGGACCCGCCGAATTTAAGCATTTATTTATTTATTTTCTACTCGTTTCAGTTCTGCATTTAATATGAACCCTGAGTTTGAAATAAACGTTTGAATTTTGGTCCTCATACAACGCAACGCGCTGTCTGCCGCTCTTTATAGCGGCGAGGGAAGAGCCGAATTAATCTGCCGTTTTGCGGCTGTTAATGACCTCAGATCAGACGAGACGACCCGCCGAATTTAAGCATTTATTTATTTATTTTCTATTCGTTTCAGTTCTGCATTTAATATGAACCCTGAGTTTGAAATAAACGTTTGAATTTGAATTAGAATATCCCCAAAGCCGCTGCACATCCGGGTACTCGAGGCTCAGCCAATACTGATCCAGATCGCGGTAGCCACGAAATTACGTCACAGGAAGCATCCTGGAAGTCCTTGTAGCCGCTAGTATGGCTGTACCCATGTTTTGCTGACATAGCTGAACCAGTACATCAGCAATGGATTTATATCAAATTGCTTTGAACGTGAATTTCAACTTAAACTTGAACTAGAACGTGAGACAGGGGCTCAATATAATATCTTTTTTTTCACGACCACCACAGGTACACTTTAACTGATAGCACTGATGCCATTAAGAGGGAAGAAGGGGCAAAGAATATTTCACATCTTCCCAAGTTTTTGGCATTGACAAATTTAGCATGAATTACATCCTCCAAAATTGTCCATGAAGTACCTCTTTTAAACCATCTGAAGTTTAACTGAGCTTTTTTTTATATCAGGAGCAAGAATGTGACAGCAGCAGGGTGAACCAAGAAAGAGAGGAGAGAGGAGGTAAAGGTAACCAGAGAATCAGCACAGGTGTCCAGAGGGAGAGAGAGACAGTACTGATGACTAGAGAGAGAGAGGAAGCACATGAGGCACACATGACCAGGTAACAATAGTCAAAACTTAACTTCTGCCACTACTGAAATACTTAATGCATAATGGGTATTAAGTAGGCCTGCTGCTTCATAGTGGCATAGACTATTACAAGGCTGAATATATATTTGGTAAATTAGGGAAATAATTTTTACAACTGTTACTAATATGGGAATGCCAAAATAAAGAGGTAAATTAGCCTTGTCCCTTTAGCAAAGTTAACGATTTTGCACTCTTTCTCAACACTAGGATGCATACATACACTGTCATTTTTTGCTTAAAAAAACTCATTTTCCTTTAAAAATGAAAAAGAGGACATTGGAGACAACTGCCTGTTCTGATAGCCGGACAGTCCTATAATAAAAAAAGACTTTAAAAAAAAAAAAAAATCCTTATACTGGCTGAGAGCTCAACTCCCCCCAATGTTTGAAATGAAGTTACACCCTTGGGTGTGAGTATTGTTATGTCTTGAAGCAGCCTCTGCTGCCCTGCTTCCAGGGAAGTGGAGGAAAGAGTTGTGCTAAACTCGAACTTTATTACAGATCACAATCAGGACACATGCTACAGTGGATAGCCCGAAGCTAGCTACGTACAGTCCTACACTTTGTTCTGGTAGGAGGTGAAGTGCCAAAGACTCAATCTCCCACTGTTAGCACCCTCTTATGGTTGGGACATGATAACATGATGATAGGCATGCATCCCGAAGGGTGCAACAAGCCTAGTATCTATGTGGCCATACGTAGCACCCCCTCCTCCCATCCCCCTTGGAAAAGCTCAAAACAGCATGCATTTTTGTTTCTTTTAAGACATTACATTCACAACAGCCTCCTTTTTTTGTTAAACCTGAGCCACTGGGTAGACTGCCGGCTGGCCCTGCACGACTGGGTGGATTATTCTGCCACCATGAACCAGTCGTGCTCTGTCTAAACATTTCAAAACAGAGTCATTGCTTACAGTTCAACTTCAGGGGCCTCAGTCAAGCCTGTAGTAGGTGTGCCCCCCCTGGGGGCACCAGCTGCTACAGACCTGGGTGCCATCTCACGGGAGTCATGGCTTACTTGTCAGCAATGTCGCAGCCCGGGTCCCATACCAGATGGGTCAGTTCCAGTGCTGCGTCTTCATCCAAGTCAACTGCTCTTACCTTCCGCAGATGGCTGGCATGCCATCTTGAACCACTGGCCATCTGGACGGCAGCTGGCCTCTTTCATTCAGCGATTCTCATTTGCGACGATGGGACTGTCTGTTGGTCCAGGTGAACCTAATCGAGTAGTGCACGCAGCAATTGGTTCAGCTGCACTTGGTGCTGCTGCTCTCTTGTTTCTGATGCTGGTTGCTGCTGTAGCGGCGTGCCATCCACGGCAGCGGCAGGACATGCCCTCAGTTAGCGTAGTTGGCGTTGCTCTGCTGGGTCCTGCTGGGCCACGAACTCTCCATCCTGATGTGCTGCGGCGGCTCCCTGAGGCCGATATTCGGCAAGGATGCGGGATGAGTTTGGCTTCTTCTCTCTCTCACCTGGTGCTGGTTGTGGTCATGGTAATGTGTCACTGTCATCGGCGATGGGATGCGCCGGGTTGTCTTTGTTTACCGGGGTCCCCTTTCTCCACGAACTCCCTCTCCTGTGGCTCCATGACGGCTGCTTGAACCTGTGCTGGGCAAGGATCAGAAGTGAGTCTGGTCTGTGCTCTCTCTCTGTGCTGTATTTGCTCTCCATGTTGCATTTTTCGGCTGTACCCACATCCACAAAATCACACTCTCCCTCCAGTGATGAGGCTGCGGCTTGTGAACACTCGTGCTGCACGGGGACCACCTCCGACTCTGGGTCCCCTGTGGCTGTGGACTGGGGCTCCTGCGGTGGCTCCGGTACCTGCATGGGTGCGGTCTGGGGCTCCTGCTGCTGCGATGCTAACCGGGCAGCGGCTTCTGCCTCCAAACTCGCATGTGCTAGCCAAACAGTGGAGGTCGGCGGCACACTGCTGGACTGACTCACCTGCACGCTCTCGGCACTGGTAAAACACACATCTTTGGGCCATCACGCTCTCTGGAACATCGACGTGTTTGGTTAGTAAACCAACACACTCATCGTAGTCGTCATAGGCATCCACAGGTCCAAACATTCAGAAGACATGCCGTCCCTCGATGCCAAGGCAGTGGAGTAACATGCCCGTTAGCTTAACATCGGCAGCGTGTCTCAGGCCGGCAGTGGTTACGAACTCAACAAACGGTCCATAATACCAGCAGGACCAAGGGATAGGCGGCTCACCAGGCTCACTGAGGAACAGTGGCGCCTTCATGACTGGGTTCTTCATCCTCGGTTTTACGTGGGTCATCCTCGAAGGCATTTGTTATATCTGGAAAGCAGGGCAGTGGAGGGAGGAGTTGTGCTGAACTCAAACTTTATTACAGATCACAATCAGGACACGTGCTACAGTGGATAGCCCCAAGCTAGCTACGTACTTACTTTGCTCTAGTAGGAGGCAAGGCGCCAAAGACCCAGTCTCCCGCAGTTAGCTTCCTCTTATGGTCGGGACGTGATGACGTCACGACGGGCGTGTGTCCACATGTCTGCAACATACCTAATATCGTAATAGCTCAAGTAGGTTAATTTTGTCTTCTTTTAATTATTTACCTTTTGTTCTTGTTAAAGACAAAAATAGAAAGGAGATGTTTTTACCTTCTTTACATGTTTTGACTGTTCACTGCAGCCTTCAAAGGCTTCCAGTTGAAAATCTATGGAATGAAATGAAGATCAGAGTTCACAGAAGACACCTGCAAAACCATCAAGGTTTGAAGACAGTTTGTGTGGAAGAATGGGCTAAAATCACTCCTGAGCAATGCCTGTGCCTAGTTTCTCCATACAGCAGGTGTCTGAAAGCTGTTATTACTAACAAAGGCTTTTCTACTAAATGTTAAATGAATTTCACCAAACGTGTTCAATACTTATTCCCTGTGTTATTCCACTTTATTAAATACAACTTGTTTTGTGAACACAGCTGCCTTGATTTCTTTGTATGTATGGATTACTTGGGTTGTTATTAATATCTGGTGAAAATCTCAGGTCAGTGGCTCCATCAGAAATATGTTTAATGAGAAAAATGTTGACGTGTTCAGTACATATTTTCCCAGCTGTGTGTGGATGAAACTTGCCTGCTATTGCTATTGTAGTACCACCACCATTAAACCCTGCATGCCATATTCAACGGGCATCAATGCTAGTATAGAATATAATATCTTCATTGTGATTTTACACATACAATATATTCAATAAAATTAGCTGTTGTTCAGAATTCATGCATTCATTTATACACATACTTTTCCAGAGTCCATGGGTCTGTTCTCTTTAGTCAAGTAGCCTGCGAACTAGCTAGTTAGCTAGTGCATAAAGGGTATCTCTGCTTTTGTTTACATTCTCTTCACCGCCTTCTTATACGCATCTTCAGATGAAGTAGGGAGTCAGAAACATGCATTATGTTGTGAGGCATCAGAAGAACCTGCATGCTGTAAGGTTTTTACCTAAACTCTGGAATAACACATTATAAAAGTGAGCTAACTGCTAGCTAGTGAGCTAGCTAGTTCTGTGCTTTCATTTACATTCTCTGCTGCTTCCCTATAGGCATCTTTAGATAAGTCAAAGGTCAGCATCAGGTTTGTTATGAGCCTTAAGTAGAAACTGTACACTATGATGCTTGAAGCTAAACTCTGAAGTAACTAACTACCTCTGCCAAGGAGGAAACATAATTGAGGCAGTTTGTTTTTCTGTATTAGCAGAATTGCGCAAAAAATACTGGATGGATTTTGGTGAAATTTTCACCAGCAGTGGCCCTGGCCAGAGGATGAAACTTTTAGAAGTTTGAGGTGATCCGAGAAGTCATACCTCTGCCAAGGCCCCATCTTCTTGCAGTGTGCTAGTAGGATTATGCAAGAACTACTTTATGAATTCGGATGAAATTTTCACCAGAGGTAGCCCCTGGGCTATGAATGAACCCATTAGATTTTGGAGGGGATCCATGTGTGCATACCTCTGCTAAGGCCCTATAGTCTCATAATGGGCAATGAACCCAGTACAGAAGAACAATTTCTGGGTTGTGAAATCTGTCTCTTTTCAAATTGTGGAAATAAGGGAACACACTACAATCCTCACATATAAGAAACCACAGACAATTGCTATAATTAAAAATTATTAGAATACCGCTGAAGTGGAGTGATGTGATTATCGGGGAATATAGTGACTTTATAGAATTCCTATTGTCCACAATCAAATTGCTTGATCTGAGCTAACTGTTGTATAATTGCAAATAAGCTTCTCAAGCCATCTGAATGTCATAGAATTTTGCCTCCTTCACTGAAATACAAGTTGACAGCAAACCCCTCTTCACCCAGCTAAATCTGTCTCAATCTTTCATCTTCCTCCCCATTTCCTGTGCTCTTTCCCACCTCGATTTTTTCTTTTCTCTCTTTCTATTCTTACTTTATAAAAGTACAGCTCGACAGTCGACGCACCGCATTCACATTTTGAAACCAGAAAGACCCCCACCTCCGCTCCAGTATGAAGAGGCGTGGGACTGATTTCTGGAGAGCGGGGGGATCTCCACCATCAGTGAAAACACTATTTCACATTGCAAAGCCACAGCCTGGCTAATGTTTTCCAAGCACAGAAGTTTAAAGTTTATGCAATGAGGGAAACATTCTCTGAAAACCCTCACAATGCAACATTAGACATCAGAGTGGTTACTCACATTTTAGAAAATGCATTTCATTTTCCGAGCACAGATATGTTTCTCAGCTTTTCATATGAGTGAACCATGACATTAATAATAAAAAAAACCCTCCTTAACATGAAGCAGGTAATGTAAGTCACCTTTCAAATCATAAATGTTCATCAGACTCTCAGTTTGTAAGAACCTAAATGCAGCACAGACCTTCTGGAAATGGCTTATCTATAGTCAACTGCAGTGCAAAGTGATGCAAAGAAAATATGTGAACATGTTAATGATAATGTGGAAATCATCTGTAGAATATTTTCTTCACTAGCAGCTTATCTAGTGGCTTGTCATGTTGCTTAAGTGCTTGCATGGCAACTTCATGGCATGTCGCAAGCACTTGTCTAACAGTTACTTGGAAGCATTTAGAACATTCTGCAGAATCACTAGGAAATACGTAGATGGTTGTCATTCTAGTCTGACTGTAGTGTGAGGAGCCACACAAGTTTTTGGTGTGTTAACATTGGGTTTGGAAGTGGATTAGCCAATGTTCAAACACTACTATTTAATGTTGTACTGAAAAGGTTATTTAAGAACCTAACTAAATAAATTCAGTGTGCATTTCTTTGTTAAGTGAACATTTTCATAATTCAGTTGTATACATGTGACCCGTGGCTATATTTTATGAGGTTGAAACCCATGAAAACACCATTAAGCACAAATTGTACAGCTTTTTGCACACTGAATAACTGTTACCCTCAGCTTGTATTCAAATCTTGCCTTTTACATTGTTAGTATAAGTAAACTGCTGATTCGGTGCACTGCATGATAGCTAAACTTTTCAACTTAAAGTCATTAAAATCTAACACCGTTTTAGGCATTCTGAATGCATCCACTTCATTACATCAGCAGCTCTCTGGTGACTTCATGCGGCACAAGAATCACAAGACCAGCCCGGTCACATGCAACACATGTTCCCAGTGGCCATCTTGTACTTTATGTTCATGCCTAGTGGGGGAATTCTGGATAGCGGTGTTGATGATGCAGCACAAAAAAACAATTCCCCATTACTATAACAGTTTTATCACTCCTGAAAGGAAAACTTCTCATGCTATATACATGATATTTTGATGTTCAGTTTATCTCCTACTTGTTTTTTACTTATGAACATTTGCATTTACATGTGTCTTTTTTTTGTATTTTTGATGAAGGTTCTATATTCAGGTCATTCAGACAGATCGCCTGTGTTTGACAAGTTGACGCAAGCAACATGAAAGTTAGAGCTTCATCCTGTAGCAAAATAAGGTGAGTGTCCAAAAGGTTTAAGCATTTGGTTGAAGTATTGATAATAGCCTCTGCATGAATCGCCACCTTATGTTGGTGGAGGGGTTTGAGTGCCATATTGATCGCAAGAGATATGCTGTCAGGGGCAGCTCGACCCTGGTAGGGCCTCCCAAGGCAAACTGGACCTAGATCAAGGGCCAGACCAAGAGCAGTCCAGCAGATCAGTGTTTTTCGGAACCCTTTTTACAGTGCAACAACTCACATGGCAACTCAACAATCTTAAATGTTATAAAATGAAACACTGTAACCTGTTACAGTATATCTAATGACAGTTTAGTCTTGTAATTTGTATATACTCACTGTGAATCACTGTGCGATTATGTACAAAGTCGATGGAAAGATGCGAGCACACACACATTTCCTCCGGGCAACATGAGTGCATGTGAGTTTGAGGGAGTTGGATTTTGTTTGGCCAGGAGTTTGCTTGATTCTTGGTCACAATGACCATTTGATGTTGGTGTTCCACCATTGTCGGGAAAGTGACTAGATGTCTCTCATCAGACGCACGCTCACAGCAGATATGCTTTTTTCGGTACAACACCTCCAACCTCTGTGGGCCTCCATTTGGTGCTGGGGGCGGCCTACATCAGGATGCATTTTCTGTGGGCGGTGGTGACATTTTCCCCATCCAGATTGGGTTGTGGGCTCTGGCATGGTGGGATTTTTTTATTTAATCTCCGCAGCAGAAGCAGAAGGACAAAGGGATTGCATTTGTGCTGCAACCTGCTGACACGGGGGAGCCACAATAGGTGTTAATGCATTGAGTCGAGCCTTTATTTCCACTTGATTTTGACCAGGCAAGCTGAAAACCTGGTAACAGACACACACACAGACAAACTGACACACTGCCATATGCCAGCCTTGCACATGTGTACTGAGACATAACAACCCAGGTATGTTTTTCTCCTTAGTGATTTGTTGGGGTTAGGGGCAGCTGTTGCATAGGTGTAGTGTAGCCGACTACGAATCAGAGGGTCACTGGTTCAATTCCTGCTCTGTCTGCAGTCTGCATGTCGAAGTGTCCTTGAGCAAGACACTGATCCCCCAGTTGCTCCTGGTGGGTCAGGCCAGCACCGGTGCATAGCAGCTCTGTCACCATCAGTGTGGGAATGGATGGATAGCAGGATTTGTAAAGCACTTTGGTCATCGAGAGATGAGTAAAAAGTGCTGTATAAGTGAATACCATTTGTTCTTGTTTGCGTGTGCATTTCTGAATCTGTGCAGATAATAGACTGAATGGCACAATGGCTTTACTGTTTTAGACAGACAAAGGCAGCAATGTTGAGTTTCATGTCAGGAGTGGTGGCCTAGTGGTAGAGCATCCGCCCTATGGCTGGGAGGTTGTGGGTTAAAGCCGGGTCATACAAGCGACCATATAAAAATGATACTTCCTGCCTTCTAGCTTGGTGCTCAGCATAATAGAATGGGGGAAGGAAGAGTTGTTTGTGGCGGCGCCTTGCATGGCAGCGGCCCCTCTGATTCTAGATGTTATTAACATTGTAGATAAGAGAAACGTAATTTCGTTCTACTGGCTGTATGGATAGAATGACAATAAAGTTGGCTTCTTCTTCTAAGAAGTGCTCAAGTCTAGTACTTACCTAGATCACCAGAGCAATTCTAAGGAGAATTGAGTCCTAACAGCTGACATTTCTTGAACACTGCATGGGTTTTAAAAGGTGCGTGAAACCTTGCGAGACGGCGGGAGGGGTCCCACCAAGTCCACGTGGACATGGTCAAACCTCCTGGCCGGGATTTGGAACGGCTCAAGGGGGGCTCTGGTGTGCTTGTGCACTTTGGCTCACTGGCATGCAATGCAAGCTGCAGCCCACTCTTTCACGTCCTTGCGTAAGCGTGGCCAGACGAATTGCTGCTGCGCCGACCACGGTTCTGAGACCTTGAACATTGCGTATGTCAGCGGCTTATGTTCCACGAATGCGGTGAACTTGCGCCCCTCTAGCCACAACTGGAAATGGTGCGTCGGCAGGTGGAGAGCTAGCAATTCTCTATTGAATGTGATGTTTTTGCCTTTGCTGTCGCGCAAACTTTGGCTGAAAAATGCGAGCGGCTGCCATGAATCTGAGACGTCCTGCTCCATCACCCTATGGCAACATCAGACGCGACCGTAGTGAGTGCTATCCATGCAGATGGATTCGGGTGGGCCAGCAACATGGCATCCGCAAGCACTGTTTTGGCGTTTGTAAAAGCCTGGACTTATACGGGAGTCCAGTAGATGGTTTCCGCAGGCTTTTTTTTTTTAAGCGCGGCATACAACGGCTGCATCAGCTAGGCTGCCCGGGGAAGGAAACGGTTATAAAAATTAACCATTCCCAAAAACTCCTGTTGTGCTCTCATGGTCTGCGAACGAGGAAAGTCCGACACAGCGCACACCTTATCCGGTAATGGAATCGCACCCTCTGTCAAAATGCAGTGGCCCAAAAAATCAATCACTGGCACACCAAACTGGCACTTCGCCGGGTTAACTATCAGCCCGTGCGCTTCCAACCTCTGGAAAACTGTCTTGAGATGGGCGATGTACTCCTCTTCGGACGTGCTAGCTACCAGAATGTCGTCTAAGTAGACAAAAATGAAGGACAAGTCGTGAAGCAATGTGTCAATCATCCTCTGGAAAGTCTGCATCACGCCTTTTAATCTGAATGGCATGCGTTAAAACTCGAAAAGGCCAAAAGGAGTTATCACTGTTTTTGGAACGTCTTCCACGTGCACCCGGACCTGATGGGACCCTCGGACCAGATCCACTTTCAAAAAAAACACGCGCCCTGGCCAGGTGCATGGAAAAATCCTGGATACGGGAAATGGGATAACGATTGTGTTCCGTGGTATTATTCAAGCACCAGAAATCGCCGCATGGTTACCACAACCCGGTGGCTTTAGGCACCATGTGTAGTGGGGATGCCTACGGGTAGTTGGAGCGCCTGACGATGTCCAACTGCTCTCAGCTGGCAAACTCCTCTCACGCGTTGGCCAGTTTAGCTGCATCCAAGCGCCAAGGTTGCACGAACACCAGCGGGCCTTTTGTTGTTATAAAATGTTCGACCCCGCATTTCGTTACCGTAGCCGAAAAAGTCGGGACCGTGAGTGCTGGGAACTGTGTGAACAAATGTTGGTACTTACCCCCAGGAGCAATAACGTTAGCCAGTGTTATTGACCCAGCTCCCCGAGCTGTACAGAGCAGTGAGGTAAAAGAGACAGCGTCCACTAATCTCCTATTAGCAACATCGACTAACAGCCTATAAGCACAAAAAAAAATATTATGGGAAAAATTAAGACAGTCTAGTGAAGTTTATTGTCTTCGGTCCAGAACCATTTATGAGTGTATCCAAGTCTATTTTGTTATCATAGCAGTGGGAAAACGATCCCTGCGCTGTTTGAAAAGTGGAAAGGGGCTGATCTAATTATTAAGAGGAGTGTTTTGGGTGTAACATGCAATAAACCAATCAGACAATCTCCAGACCTTCTCGTTCATTTTAAAATTCTTTTATTTGTTTTTAAATCCTTGAACAGTCTTGCTCCGCCTTATCTTTCTGAGCTTCTGCATCCCTACGCTCCCACCCGGCCCCTCAGGTCAGCTAAACAGCTACTCCTGAGGGCACCAAAGGTGAAGCAGAAGCTCATAGGGGAAAGAGCTTTTTCAATCATGGCACCCAAGTTATGGAACGATTTACCTCTGAACATCAGACAAGCACCTTCACTGTTCATTTTTAAAACCTGTCTTAAAACACACTGTCATGGTTCGGTGAGCGCACACCTCCCCCCGCACATCCGGCTCAACTTTCACCTACTCCGCGGGTAATAATCTCCACCTGTGTGATGAGACGCACCTGCTCCTCTAACTTGCCAGCGCTTAAATAGACCTTCTCTTCAACGTCTCAGCACTGGCTCGTTGGGTAGACTACCTACAACAGCAGTTTAATCCATTTTTGCCTAATTTAGAAAAACCCTTTAATTTTCTGCTTTTTCTTCACAGGTTACTACCTCCTTGTGGTGCGTCTCCAGGGTTGTTGTGTGCTCACCTGCCCGTCATCATCACCACACCAGTGACCGTCATCACCCGGTCAGACACCTCACCCAGCTCTCCTATGCCATCCTGTTTCACCGGGAGGTTCGCTGTAAGTGCTGGGTTCCTCTGCCGGGTCCCTCCATTACTCCCACGTGAGTGCTGTCCTATTTTCCCCTGTGTCTAGCCTCCATCCTAATTCACCCGCTCTCATCTCGCATTTCAGGCTGTGTGCTTTTCCTGGCGAGTGGCAGTTTTCTCTTGCGGAGGCGTTCTTTGCAATTAATAAAATTCAATCACAACTTGTTACTCTGTGTCATTTTGTGTTTCCTTTGGTGTCACTCCCTGCACGTGAGCTGTCAAATAATTGCCAATCATGACACACACTTTTACTCCCTGGCCTTCAACCCAGTGTGAGACATTGATTTTATTGAATGAAATGGATTTTTATTTATTTACTAGTGCGGTGCCCAGTCACATGACCACATAAAGAGTTGTTCAGTTCCTGCTGAACTGAAGTTCAGGGGTTCAGGTTCAGGAGTTCTTATAAGGAGCTCTTCTTCTTCTTCTTTTAGAATTGAATGGCGGTTGGCAACTAGCTTACATGTACATTACCGCCACTGACTTGATTATCAACACTCTACATCTTTGTATAAGGAGTTCTGAACGAGACTGATGATATAGGGTGATGTACGTGGCGGTAATGCACCTGTAAGCTGGTTATAAGCTATAAGCGGCTTCCTGATTTCTCTTTTTTTGTATGTTTGTCACACTTAAATATTTCAGATCAAACAAATTTAAATATTAGACAAAGATAACACAAGTAAACACAAAATACAGTTTTTAATTGAAGGTGTTTATTATTAAGGGTAAAAAAAATCCAAACCTACATGGCCCTGTGTGAAAAAGTGATTGCTCCCCTGTTAAAACATAATTTAACTGTGGTTTATCACATCTTTGAAAGCTGAGTTCAATTTTCTAGCCATTTCTAAAACTTTGGGACTCCAGTGAACCACAGTGAGAGTCATTATCCACAAATGGCAAAAACATGGAACAGTGATGAACCTTCCTAGAGTGACCGACTGACCAAAATTACACCAAGAGCGCAGTGACGACTCATCCAAGAGGTCACAAAAGACCCAACAACAGCATCCAAAGAACTGCAGGCCTCACTTGCCTCAGTTAAAGTCAGTGTTCATGACTCCACCATAAGAAAGAGACTGGGCAAAAATGGCCTGCATGGCAGAGTTCCAAGACGAAAACCACTTCTGAGCAAAAAGAACATAAAGGCTCGTCTCAGTTTTGCCAGAAAACATCTTGATGATCCCCAAGACTTTTAGAAGAATACTCTGTGGACTGATGAGACAAAAGTTGAACTTTTTGGAAGGAGTGTGTCCCATTATATCCAGCTTAAAAGTAACACAGCATTTCAGAAAAGGAACATCATACCAACAGTAAAATCTGGTGGTGGTAGTGTGATGGTTTGGGGCTGTTTTGCTGCTTCAGGATCTGGAAGACTGGCTGTGGTAAATGGAACCATGAATTCTGCTGTCTACCAAAAAATCCTGAAGGAGAATGTCCGGCCATCTGTTCGTGACCTCAAGCTGAAGCACACTTGGGTTCTGCAGCAGGACAATGATCAAAAACAAACCAGCAAGTCCACCTCTGAATGTCTTAAGAAAAACAAAATGAAGACTTTGCGGTGCCCTAATCAAAGTCCTGACCTGAATCTGATTGAGATGCTGTGGCATGACCTTAAAAAGGCAGTTCATGCTTGAAAACCCTCCAGTGTGGCTGAATTACAACAATTCTGCAAAGATGACTGGGCCAAAATTCCTCCACAGTGCTGTAAAAGACTCACTGCCAGTTATCACAAACGCTTGATTGCAGTTGTTGCTGCTAAGGGTGGCCCAACCAGTTATTAGGTTTAGGGGGCAATCACTTTTTCACAGAGGGCCATAGAGGTTTGGATGTTTTTTTCCCCTAATCATAAACACCATCATTTAAAAACTGCATTTTGTGTTTAATTGTGTTATCTTTGTCTAATATTTAAATTTGTTTGATGATCTGAAACATTTAAGTGTGACAAACATACAAAAAAAATGAGAAATCAGGAAGGGGGCAAACACTTTTTCACACCACTGTATACTGTGTGTTCGAGAAACCAGATGGAAGGGAAGCAAGGCTAGGAGCATTGGAGGTGGATTTAAACTGTTCTACCATGGCGTAGATAGGAAGAGAAATGGAGTAGGAGTAATCTTGAAGGAAGAGTATGTGAAGAGTGTTCGGGGGGTAAAGAGGGAGTCAGACAGAATCATGAGTTTGAAGCTACAAGTCAAAGGTGTGATGTTGAATGTTGTCAGTGCGTATGCCCCACAAGTTGGATGTGAGGCAGAAGAGAAAGAGGAATTCTGGAGTAAGCCGGATGAAGCGGTAGAGAGTGTTCCCAGGGGCGAGAGAGTGGTGATTGGAGTGGACTTTAATTGGAATGTAGGTGAAAGGAACAGGGGTGATGATGAGGTTCTGGGTAGGTATGATCTTAAAATAGTGACCAGACTGCCTGCAGCGATGACAAACCACTGGACTCTGATGGGAAGAGTGGTTTAGAAATGCCTGCAAGGAAGCAACAGTCTGTGCCAGCTGATTCAACTGGTCCTGTTTACACTTTAAGAGTTCTTTCAACTCATCAAGTTCCTACTCTGGTGGGGCAGTAGAAGGAACATGTTGGGAATGACCCTGTACCCCATCCTGCGAGCCATATATACAAGGAAGGGAGTGGCTATGCTCCCGAGTACCACTAGGGAGCCCCTCCCACTCCCAAAGAATTGCTTCACCTCACACCTCAAGCAAAGTGGCAATAGTATGGCGACGAACAAACTGCTTTAGCTCCCTGCAAAGGGATCCATCAAAGATATGGCCCACAAATTGATCACGGAGTAAGACTTCTGCATTAAGCAGGCCCTCAGGTGCACATTGCTTGACCTTATCCAATCATGCCATCAGTGCTAAAGAGAACTCAAGAAGGGTCTCCCCTTCCTGCTGTTCCCTGGAGAAGAAAGACTGTTGAAGGGTTACATAATACTCAGCACAACCATATCACTCCTTGAAGATGGCAAAGATTTTAACAGGCTCACTTCTCTCCTCACTGGTAGGATATTTAATTTCTTCCCGAGCTTCTCCCTCCAGGTGGTCAAAGAGAAAGAAAGCATGGTCAGCAAGAGAAAGATGGTGAGCACGCATGCTCGCTTCGACCGCCTCCATCCACTCGGCTATCCCTATGCCAGTCTTACCATTAAATACTGAACACTTATGGTCTCTGGGTATAACAACCAACTGCTCAGTGACAAGACTGCCAGCAGGTGACAAGCCACCAACCGCTGGAGAAGGACCTAGGGCAGCATTTTCCAGAAGCAGCCTCTCATTTTCAGACTCAAGCCGAGCCACTAGGTTTTTAAGCTGCTGGACCTCCTCCTCCATGATAGAGGGAAGCCATACCTGTTTCCAAACAAAATTAAAGCCCTAAAAACAAAGATTTTTAAACAGCCACTGCTGTTCTGTCTTTTTAGCAATAAAAAAAAAAAAGAATCACAGCACAAATATTAAAACACTCACATCTGTGCCTAAGAGTGTGTCCTGTCAACTCAACGCCAAAATGTGGCGGGATCTACGAGAATAAGGCTCATTAAATAATTTGGATACAGCTGAAGAGCATAAGGTGAATGACCAACAACGCCACCTGGAGATTCACTCCTCCAGGAAAGTATAAAAAGGGACACACATATCATGGTACACACTCCGAAAACAGATGTGAGTTCAAATACAAGAATACTGTATATTTTATTTAGACAAATTATATTTTTAAAACATTCATATAAGTTAAAGATAAAAATTGCCATCACACTGGATGGTTCCGCACTGTGTGTGTTTATATACTGTATTTATATGTACATATGTATACTCACTGCTCTTGTTTTTTCTTGTCTTCTGATTGTTGCTCTGAGTGTTGCTATCCCTGTGCTGTTGCAATCCTGGAATTTCCCCATTGTGGGACTAATAAAGGCTTATCTTATCTCATCTTAAAATAATCTAAACTCATAACATTAAGAAACCAAAATTAAAAACCCCAAACAAATATTGCAACATACACAAAAGAGAAAAACAAGCAAAATAACATGCAAAACAGATTCAAACAGGATCATGCAAATCACAAAAAAGACAGGCACAACCATGCATGACTAATTAATCATGCAGCAAAACAAAGCAGGCCATGACACAGCCAGAAGACAGCAAAATGTGTCACGACAGAACAGCAGTGGATTATTTAAAGACTGCAGACTGGCCAATTTGTGCCAAATCAGGAGCACAGCTGATGTCAAAAAGATGAGGAGGAACAACAGCAAGCCACTCAAGAAAAATAACTGCCGAATGCTCCAACCCGACACAGCGGCCAGCAAACCACCACAGCAATGGATGAGATGAGGCACAGCGCGCCAGCGACCACAGCAAATATTGTTTTTTTCCAGGGCCAAACCGACTTCTGCTTGCTCACAGACAGGCATACACCCTGTTGTGAGCAGCATGTAATTATAGGCACAGAGGCCGCACTGCAATCACCGTGCTGCAGCGCAACAGGTGTGGCCAATCACAAGTGATCAAGTGAGGGAAGAATCCCTCCTGCCAAAGAGCTTTTTTATCTTCCACCTACTTAAATATGTATGGGTCTATGACTATTCTAATTAGCTCCACCCATACTCCTGCCCACCAGAAGTGGATGCTGCAAGGCCAGTGTTGTGCCGAGAAATGCATGTCTGGCGCAGACAAAGTGTTGTGCAGAGAACTGCATGTCTGCCATGGAAAGCATCTCCTTTCCCCCCATTTTTTTTACTTGTAAAATTGTATAAAGGGTTATGACACTGGCTGCAGTGTTATATTTGTCATTTGTGTGTGGTTTAACAGCATTGCTCCTCAGAAATGCGCTCCCGGGAAGGGGGCTGCAACACTGGCATCCCCCCTGGTTGGCTCGCATCTCTCCCACGTGGGAGTGAAGGAGGTGAGCTGGCGGGCATGGCATCCCCTCTGCCGCCAACCCCCAAAGCGAGCTGGCTCTGGGCGGTCCCACTGGGTGCTGCCGGCTGCCTGCTGGGCAGCTCACTGGGGGCCGGCAGTCCGGTGCGCATGCCTGCCACCATGGAACCATGACGTCAGCACGTGCCTCAGCTACAGCTAGCGTTCCTGAATCCTGCTTGCTCCTCGGCTCCTCCCTCTTCCCCCGAAGCAGTAAACTCGGGTCTGTAGCCATGCTCAGTGCTTAGCCTGATTGAGTAATGTTATAACCAGTCATGCTAAGCAGGAATGCTTATGTAGCAAGAAACGCTGTGTCCAAACTTGCCTTTTTTTGGTTGGGGGGTAGGGAGGTTAACTGGACATTCACATCAGAAAAACACAGACTTGGGACTGATTTTGCACTTGATTTGTCTTGTAAGTCACAAAAAACATGTTACAGACATGTCAACTGTCATGAATTAGCCCTTCCCGAGGGCAAACAGGACACCAAATGCAGACTGTGAGTTTT
Organism: Pholidichthys leucotaenia; assembly: GCA_020510985.1. Taxonomy (NCBI): domain Eukaryota; kingdom Metazoa; phylum Chordata; class Actinopteri; order Cichliformes; family Pholidichthyidae; genus Pholidichthys; species Pholidichthys leucotaenia. Next base: position 21,210,464 of record CM035842.1, on the reverse strand, counting down.
GCAATTTATTAATAAAAAAATAACTCAAGATACAAAACACGAACCAACAGAAAACACAGCTCAGAGGCTGGAGGGAAAAATGGCAAACATAAACAAGAACATGAGCAGAAACAGATAAATAGCTACTTAACAAGACGTCCAGGGGTTGCCTGATGGAGAGATTTGACGCCGCTGTGCAGGGGAGTGGCGCCAATGGTTTAAATAGTCAACCTCCCTGATTACCAACACCTGCGGAGTCATAAGTGGAGATCATTGCAGGCAGCCATGACAGCCCGCAAACAGAATCTGACAGCCGGAAGTGATGTGCGAGCTGTCACAGCGCCTGCAATGATCAAAACAATAAACCAAAAAGGAAATACAGAAATTAATCATAAACTAATCAAAATCAGGAACCAAATACAACAAACAGGGTGAACAGAAGAAATAAACAATCAGAAAAAGACTAAACTAATCAGATAACTAGGCACGGGCCCCGTCCGTGCACCGGATCATGACAGTTTACAACAGAAAAAAATGGATTTTTGGCGGCATGTCACTTTAAAGAATATTGTAAGAGGTTCTAATCAGCTCCTCAAAGTACTCCTTCCACCTTCTCAACACACTCATCACTTGTTAGTACATTACTATTTCTGTCCTTAATCAACCTAACCTGCTGTACATCCTTTCTTGCTCTACCTCTCTGTCCAGCTAATTGATGCAAGTCTTTTTACTCCTTCTTTAGTGTCCAGCCTTTCATGCAACTTACTATATGCCTTTTCCTTTTCCTTTGCCACCTCTCTCTTTGCCATGCGCCTAGATTCAAAATATTCCTGTCTACTTTCTTCATCTCCCTGACTATCCCACTTTTTCTTTGCTAACCTCTTCCTTTGAAAACTTTCATGTACCTCCTCATTCCACCACCAAGTCTTCTTGTCTTCCTTCCTCTGTCCAGTGGATACACTACATACCTTTCTACCCATTTCCCTCAGTACTTTTACTGTACTTTCCCAGTCATCTGGTAATTCTTCCCTACCACCCAGAACCTGTATCAACTCCGTCCTGAATTCTGTGCGACCTTCTTCCTTCTGTAGCTTCCCCACTTAATCTTTGGCTCTGCCTTCACTCTATTCCTCTTCTATTGATTGATTGATTTTATTTGAACATTCCGACAATAGAAAAAAAGAATTTAAAACAAAAGTCAAGCCAAAAATGAAATGTTCAGAAGGAGTGGGAAGAAGCCAACGCTTATATAGTCCACCCCCTTTTCCATACCCAACAAATTACAACATCACTCTTAGTCATCATTCATCCCACAACCACAGTCACCATAATACACCCCATAGTCAAATTAAGCAACAGAAATGACACAACGACAGTCCATACTGACAACAATACCAACATCCAACAATAATTGTAACAATAATAAATAAATACTTCTGGTATGTTCAGCACAAACACAGACAACACCATCACCATAACACAATAACACACACAATAACAATCTTTTTTCATTGAAGACACATTGTAATATTACTGCCCTTTATTTTTATATTGCTCAAAAATCATTTCTTTATATGTTGATTTAAATATATGGATGTTTGGACACTGCCTGTGTTTCTCCCCCAACCCATTCCACAATTTTACCCCACACACAGACACACAAAAACCCTTCCTAGAGGATCTTACTTAGTGCATTTTAAATTTTGTGTTCCCCCATAAATTATATTTCCCTTCTCTCTCACTGAAAAGATTTTGTATACTGTGTGGCAAAAGGTTTTTACTGACTTTAAAGATTAATTTTGTTGTATAATAATGAACCAGATCCCGTAATTTCAATAACTTTGAATGTAAAAACAATAAATTAGTATGTTCAAGATACCCAACTTTGTGTATAACACGGACTGCCCTTTATTGTAATATTAGCAATGAATTAAGTGTACATTTATAACTGTTACCCCAAACCTCTATACAATAGGTCAAGTATGGAAGTACTAATGAGCAATACAAGATATGAAGTGATTTGTAATCTAGGACCTGCTTTATTTTATTTATAATTGCAATATTTTTTGCAACTTTGTTTTGTATGTATCTGACGTGTGGTTTCCAACTAATTTTATCATCTAGTATTACACCCAAAAACTTGATCCCCTTAACTTTTTCAATAATCACATTATCTATATGAATATGTATATCTTCTTTATTTTTACAATTACCAAATATCATTACCTTAGTTTTATCTATATTTAGTGATAATTTATTACTATCCATCCATTTTTTTTAAGCTTATTTAATTCATTATTTAGAGTATGGATTAGTTGATTATAATTATTTCCAGAATAAAATATATTAGTATCATCAGCAAATAATATTGTTTTTAATAATTTAGAAACTTGGAATATATCATTTATATACATGTTAAATAATTTGGGGCCCAATACTGACCCCTGGGGGAACCCACAGGCAATTCCTATACACCCAGACAGATATTCTCCCATCTTCACAAACTGTTGTCTCTAAGATAAATAACTTGTAACCCAATTCAGAGCCATTCCCCTAATACCATACAATTGCAGTTTATCAAGAAGTATTGAATGATTTATTGTATCAAATGCTTTTCTAAAATCTATAAATATACCAACTGCATATTTTCCTTGATCTAATGCATTTATTATTTCCTCTGTTGCTTCCATTATCGCCAACGATGTTGTACTCTTTGCTCTAAATCCATATTGATTCTGGTTAAGCACCTCGTGTTTATTTAAAAAGTTTTCTAATCTGTTGTTGAAAAGTTTTTCCAGAATCTTTGAAAATTGTGGGAGGAGCGATACTGGTCTGTAGTTTGTGTATTGGTGTTTATTTCCTTGCTTGAATAATGGTATTACTTTTGCTGTTTTCATTTTCTGTGGAAATGAGCCAGTTTGAAATGATAGATTACAAATATAGGTGAATGGTTTTAATATGCCATCAACAGTTCTTTTTACTAGTGCCATATCAATACCATCACAATCAGCAGATAATTTATGTTTACACTTTTCAGCAACAGATTTTACCTCTAGTTCATCCACCGCTATAAGAAAGATTGACCGAGGGTTATTTCCAATCAGTGTCTCACTCACAGTGTCTCTTCCTTGGTTTGGAATTTTTGCTGTCAACTCTGGTCCAACATTTACAAAAAATTTATCCATTTTATTTACTACCATATTCTTATCATAATTATTCAATTCAATTTCAATTCAATTCAACTTTATTTATATAGCGCCATTTCACAACAACAGTCATCTCATAGCACTATCAACTGTAGGGGGGAACCCCCACAGTTGCAGAAAGACCCCACCACAATTATCAGTAAAATACTCTGGATATATTGTTTTCTTAGTTCCATTTTTCCTTAATTTATTTAATATATCCCAGACTCCTTTTTTATTATTTTTATTTTCATTTAACATTTTCCTATAGTATAATTTTTTACTAGTTCGTATTATTTCAGTTAATTTATTTTTATATGTTTTATATCTTTTTTCAGATTCTTTGGTTCTTAATTTAATGAAATTTTTATAGAGATAATTTTTCTTTTTACAAGCATTTTGTAGCCCCCTGGTTAACCATGGGCAATTTTTGTATTTATGTTTTTTATTAATTTCTTTAATTGGACAGTTTTTATCATATAATGATTTAAATATATCAATAAATTTATCATATGCCAAGTCCACTTTTTTCTCTCTACAGACAACATCCCAATTCTGTAACATTAAGTCTTCTTTTAAAGCATTGATTCTATCTTCTGTTCGTATTCTTTTATAGATCTATCTTTCTATCTTTCCATAGTCATCCTACAGATGACCATCTTATGCTATCTAGCTACATTGTCTCCTGCCACCACCTTGCAGTGTCCAATCTCTTTCAGATTTCTCCTTCTGCATAAGATGTAGTCCACCTGTGTGCACCTTCCTCCACTCCTGTAAGTCACCCTATGTAACTCTCTCTTCTTAAAGTATGTGTTCACCACAGGCGTTTCCACCATCTTGCAAAATCCACAACCATCTGTCCTTCCACATTTCTCTCCTTAAACACTGTGATAGAGTGAGGGTCTGGACTCCAGCATGTCCTGTCATTAGCATGTCCAGTGAGGTGAGACCCCACAATACCTCTTGTCAGCTGGAAAACTAGAACCCACTGAGCTGCAGAGCCACAGCTCAGGTGGGCAGTCAGTAGGCTCACAAGTAATAACCAAAGGAAGGTTAATGGCACCCTGTCCAAATATAGATGTTCTTATGGGTGGTGTTACTGTTCCTTGTTTAGTTGACACTGGGTCTATGGTGTCAGCAGTTACAGAGAGCTTTTTCCTTGAGCAGTTTGCACCCTGGGGACCTGAGCGCCTCCAGTCATGTCACTGGCTACAGCTCTGGGCAGCCACTGGTCTGGCTATTCCTTATGTTGGCTATCTGGAGCTGGATGTAACATTGTGTGGTAAAGTGCTTTCAAGCTGTGGTGTTCTGGTAGTAAAAGAGCCCCCTGATGCTGGATATTCTGCTAAGATAAGATAAAGATAAGACAAGATAAGATAAGGTAAGATAAGATAAGATAAGCCTTTATTAGTCTCACAATGTTCCTGGCATCTTGAAAATGATAGCTGTTGCTATTGTGAGCTTTTTGGTACACATGGGCGTTCTCTCTTTGCTTCGCCATCAGTTGCACAGGCCCTTGACTTAATTGTTGAGGCCTGGCAGCAGTGTCATCAGTCCACCATTCGGGGCCATAGTGGAGTTATTAGTGATGCTAACGTCTGGGGGCCTCGGGTTGTGCGCATTCCTGGTGGTGTAATGAAATTTGTGGCTAATACTTGCCCCGAGCAGCTTTCAGGTCAGACATCTCTGTTTGAACCACCAGACACTGGCCTGCCAGCAGGGCTACTAGCCTCTCCATGTTTTGTCCAGGTTGTTAGAGGCACGACTCGTATCCCTGTCATAACTTCTGTCCCCGCCTCTCTCCAACAGGCTTCTGACACAGCTCCTATGAAGGCAGCGACCTTGTCAGCTGTGTCTGTCTTTCCAGGTCACTCTTTGTCAGACCTTCATGTCTTGCAGAAGGGTGACCCTCTCTTGAAGGAGGTTTTATTCTTTTGGCGGAGACAGGTTAGGCCCTCTCAAGAAAAGAAACGTCAGGTCCCCAAGCCAGCTTTGGCTTTAAGAGAACAGTGGGACTGTCTGTGTGAAAAGGGTGGTATCCTTTACTGGCATATTCACTGCCCAAATGGCGGTGAAGAAACTCTCCAGCTGGTCCTTCCAGCAGTTTTAAAAAATGAGATCTGGAAACAGTTGCATCAGGATCATGGCCATCAAGGTATTGAACGTACAACAGAGTTGATATGCCAACATTGTTATTGGCCTGGGATGTCTTCAGATATCAAACAGTGGGTCCAGTAGTGTGAGAGGTGCCAGGTTGCAAAAGAAACTAAACCTGTGCACACTTTCATGGGACACCTGTTAGCATCTAGGCCTAATGAGATTGTTGCCATGGACTTTGCTGTCCTGGAGCCATCACATAATGGAATGGAGAATATTCTTGTCATGACAGACATGCTCAGCAAATACACCGTGGCCGTCCCAATAGGGGATCAGAAAGCATCTACTGTTGCCCACGTTTTGCTGAATGAGTGGTTCTTTAAGTTTGGTGTCCCAAGTCGCATTCATTTGGACCAGGGTAGGAGCTTTGAGAGTGCCCTAATCTACCAGCTTTGTTGACCGTATGAGGTTGTAAAATCACGTACTACTCCTTACCATCCTGCAGGCAACGGGCAATGTGAACGGTTTAATAGGACTCTACATGATCTCTTACGCACCTTACCAGTCTCCCAGAAGTGGGACTGTGTTTTCTCTCTCCCACAAGCTGTCTTTTGTTACAACACTACTCCTCATCAAAGTACTGCGGAGTCGCCATTCTTCTTGATGTTCGGTCATGAACCCAAGCTTCCTGTGGAGTTCCTTCTGGGCCGTGTCCACGACCCTGTCCAAGGAAAGGTTCAAGATTGGGTGGTTGAACACCAAGCTAAACTTAAGGTGGCCTTTGACAGTGCCCGTGAGCGATTATGGGTAGTGGCAGAGCATAGAAAGAGGCATCATGATGAGTGGGTCTGTGAGGCTCCCCTGCAAATTGGCCAACTGGTTTATCTCCATGACCACAGTGCTTGGGGTCGTCATAAGATTCAGGATATGTGGAGCCCTGTGGTTTATCAGGTCTTGAGAGCCCCCCCGGTAATGGAGTTGTTTACACCATTGCTCCAGTGGATGACTTGCAGAAGGTGAAGAACGTGCATCATAATATTCTAAAGGCCCAAGTTCGGCCTGAAGTGCATTCTCTCCCTCAATCTCCACCTTCACACACCCCAACACCATCAGAGTCTAGTGGGGATGATCTCTATGTGTTGGTTCCACTTACATCTGGACCACTTGCCTCTGTTGTAGTAAGTACCTCGAGGCATATAAGGTCTCATTCCACCCAGGTGAGTCCTCAGCCCATCACTAAGCTTGCAGTGGAGGACAGTTTTAGCTTTGCAGTTCCAGCTCTATCCTTGTCAGATGCACCTAATGCTGGGCTGTTGGCCCCACGTCATACCGCCCGTTCAAATTCTGATCAACATTCAAGTGTTTTTCATCTAGCCCAGTCAGTGAGACATAGAAATGATGGGGTTCCAGGAAGTGAAAGACCTTTGTCCAATGCACAGGTTGCTGTTTTTCGGCCTTGGTGTTGATGAGCATTTATCCATCATCGGGGAGATGAACAAAACTGGGGGGTAGAATATGGCAGGAGGGATTCTTCCCTCACTTGTGATTGGCCACACCTGTTGCGCTGCAGCACGGTGATTGCAGTGCGGCCTCTGTGCCTATAATTACATGCTGCTCACAACAGGGTGTATGCCTGTCTGTGAACAAGCAGAAGTCGGTTTGGCCCTGGAAAAAAACAATATTTGCTGTGGTCGCTGGCGCGCTGTGCCTCATCTCATCCATTGCTGTGGTGGTTTGCTGGCCGCTGTGTCGGGTTGGAGCATTCGGCAGTTATTTTTCTTGAGTGGCTTGCTGTTGTTCCTCCTCATCTTTTTACAACCAGCTGTGCCCCTGATTTGGCACGAATTGGCCAGTCTGCAGTGACTAAATAATCGACTGCTGTTCTGTCATGACACATTTTGCTGTCTTCTGGCTGTGTCATGGCCTGCTTTGTTTTGCTGCATGATTAATTAGTCATGCATGGTTATACCTGACTTTTTTGTGATTTGCATGATCCTGTTTGAATCTGTTTTGCATGTTATTTTGCTTGTTTTTCTCTTTTGTGTATGTTGCAATATTTGTTTGGGGTTTTTATTTTGGTTTCTTAATGTTATGAGTTTAGATTATTTTCATTAGTTATTTAACTTTATTTTGTGTAAGAAATTTCAGGAGCATTGCAACCATCCAGTGTGACGGTAATTTTTATCTTTAACTTATATGAATGTTTTAAAAATATAATTTGTGTAAATAAAATATATTCTTGTATTTGAACTCACATCTGTTTTCGGAGTGTGTATCACGAACCTGTGTCCCTTTTTATACTTTCCTGCAGGAGTGAATTGCCAGGTGTTGTTGTTGGTCATTCACCTTATGCTCTTTAGCTGCATCCAAATTATTTAATGAGCCTTACTCTCGTAGGCAATAAAAGTTTTGTAGTGTATAAAAAGCCACAATATACTATTTTGGGCAACACACATTTGCTTTTGACGTGGTTTTAGAACTGCAGGAGTGCATCTTTAACATTTGTTGGTGACTGAAAAAAGTCTTTTTGACAGTTTTACATAAGTTCTCCACTTGCACCATGACCCCTGTATCCCACTGAGGAGTGAGGAATGTCAAGCACTGCAACTTGAGGGGCTACGTCAGAGCTCGCAGGGGGCCACACCGTGGCCTCGACCTCCCTGGAGTCCCTCATGGATGCCGGTGCCACTGTCTGCACACTGAGAGTTCTGGTCGCCAAAACAATGCGGTCCACTTCCTGCGCCAGGGTGCGGTAGTCCTTAGCAACCAGCCGCGGCGAGTTGGCCAGGATCGCCCTCGCTGTAGCTGGTAAGCTCCTGAGGAACAAGTGGGTGAACAGGAAAGATTCATCGCCAACATGCTCTCCATGAGCTCCACTGCTGATCTGTCCCCTACCTCCGAGCGCGTTAGGAGTCTCTCTGCCCTCTCACTGTCAGAAAGGGTATAGCGCTGGAGAAGCATCCTCTTCCTCGCCCTCTCATATTTTCCTTGGGCCGGTGGCTCCTGGAGCAGGCTCGTCACCTGTTATGTGGCGTGCGCATCCAGCGCTGCGACCACGTAGTAATACTTGGTATCGTCCGTTGTTATCCCGCGGAGTACGAACTGGGCTTCTATGTGCAAGAACCACGCAGTCGGGTTGTGAAGCCAGAAGTCTGGGAGCTTGACTGAGACCATGCATGCGGCGCTGGTGCTCTCCCTCCAGGTAGTCTCCGGGGCGGTGCTCGGCTCGCTTTCCAATAGCACGTCTTAGGGTCACCACTGTGGAGAAAGGAAGCAGGCAAGGCAACGAGCTGGACGGCACATGAACTTTATTCCTTCCCCAACATACAGTACAGTAGAAAGCGCTCCCAGGTCTCTGTGCATTCCTCTTTTATGCCTTTATTTCCATGCATTGAGACTCGGAACTTCCGACCATAATACATTGTTTGGAACAAAGACCTGTGTGGCACATTAACGTAACGCTGGCACCGCTGCTCACACCCTTCTCTCTTCCCATCTGAGGCCCCCCAGGTGGCATTTCCTTCTCCGGTCCATTGTTCCCCCTTATCCCAGCTGCCTTCTCTGGGTGGAGAATCCCCCACCTGTGCCACCACCATGGGAAGAAAAACGGATGAGGAAAAACTTCAAAATTTGCTAAAGTTGTATGACCAAACGGAGTAAAAGTTCAAGTTTTCAAAAATTTTCTCAAGTAAGAGTAAAATCTACTACAATAAAAGTACCTTAATTTACTACAAAATTAAATTTAGAAAGTTACTTGGGTACATGTACTTGAGAAAATGCTAGTATTTACTACCCAAGTCTATAACTGACCAGCCAGACTAGTGGTTTTTTTTAGAAGAGGTGTCTGTGGTTAACAATAGAGGCAGCATGACAGGGATGGGTGCGTGTGGTTTTAACTCACATACCCAATTAACAATGTCCCTTGAAAAAAGAAAAAAGAAAGGAAGAGCTAAACCAGCACAAGAAATCCCCAGGATGGACACACCACAAATGACAAGTACATTTATTTATTTCAAAATAAATGGATTGGCTTCATATGAAAATTAAACTCTAGAAGAGTCAGAGTGGTGAGTGACATCAGCTGAGGTTGGAAATAGTCGGCCCGCTCCCAAAGACGACCTCTTTGTTCTGTCCAGTAGGATGTACAGATTCACCCAGATGCAGTTACCAGACATTTTTTGCATGTTACAAGTTTAAGGCAAAGCCTGTGTGCATCAAAATAAAGTCATCATTAAGTAAGTTAAGCACTTAAAAAGACTTGATAAAAAAAGGAGAGCCATAAAACAGCTTTAGTTACACATTCTCTTGAGGAAGCTGCTTGAGCAGATAAACATGTCTCGGTGTGTGACACGAGGCTGCAGGAAACCCAAAACCTCTTCTTCTTTTTCAGAGTCACTCAGTCTTCTTGAGGCTGCTTTTGCAGAAGGTCTTTCAGAGCACAGAAGCAGACATTTTCAGACAGGCCTGAGTTATCGGGGCTTTTTTTTTTTTTTTTTTTTCCCTGCAAGGCTTTTTCAGCTCGGTCTCTTACCCTCCTCACTATCATGCTCTGATGTCATCTGTGTTTCACTAGAGCTTTCTCATTGTGTGTCAGCCAGTCTGGAGTAGGGGTGTCTCACTCTTATGACCTTCAGGTGGCTCAAAGAAAAATTAAACCATGAAAAAGCATATTTAAATGAGGCATACTGAAAAAAAATGTAGTGTTCAGGTCCAGGTTACTTTATTTGTACCCGTAGGTACAAATAAATGTGTGCTTTTGTTCATCTAGTTGGGTATCTGGAGTGTCTCCCAATGGAAAAATCTAAAGAAACAACCCTGTCACTTTGTTAGGGTCAGTTCCTCTTATTTAGGACTAGGTGATATAGCTAAAAAATGTATTGCAATATAATTTCTCTATATCATGATATATATATATATATATATATACAGTATATATATATGTCTTAGGTCAGTTAGGATTACCAAAATTATTTCTATTTGCTTAATAATTTTTTAGAGAAAATTTTATTACTTTCTTCAAAGTCAGAAGTTTACATCCATGTCCTTAGTATCTGGTAGCATTGCCTTTAACTATATGACTTAGGTTAAACGTTTTGGGTATCCTTCCACAAGCTTCTCACAATAGTTTGTTGGAATTTCAGGTGGAACTGAGTCAGGTTTGCAGACCGTCTTGCTCTTACATGCCTTTTCAGTTCTGACCACAAACTTTCTATGGGACTGAGACCAGGGCTTTGTGATGGCCACTCCAAAACACTGACTTTGTTGCTCTGACGCCACTTTGTAATTAATTTGGTGCTATGCTTAGGGTCATTGTCCATTTGGAAGACAGTTCAATGCTAGTTTCATTAGACCACAGGACATGTCTCCAAAACTTAAGGTCTTTGTCCTTGTGTACATTTGCAAACTGTAATCTAGCTTGTTTATGTTGCTTTTGAAGCAATGGATTCTTTCTCGCTGAGTGGCCTTTCAGTCCATGTCGGAACAGGACTTGTTTCACTGTGGATAATGACAGTCTTTTACCACCTTCAGCCAGCATCTTTACAAGGTCTTTTGCTTTTGTTCTGGAGTTGATACGCACATTTGGCACCAAAACACGTTCATCTCTGGGACACAGAACCCGTCTCCTTCCTGAGCGGCGTGATGGCTGGACATTCCCATGGGGTTTATACTTGTGTATAATTGTTTGAACAGATGAACGTGAAACCTTCAGGCATCTGGAAATTGTGTTCAAGGATGAACCAGACTTGTGGAGGCCCACAGTTCTCTTCCTGATCTTCATGTATACAAACTTCTGACTTTGAAGAAAGTAATAAATTCTCTGAAAAAAATATTGATCAAATATAAAAATTATTTAGCAAATATAAATAATTTTGTTAATGTTGACTGACCTAAAACAGGAAACGTTTAGTCTAAATTAATGTCAGTCTGAGAAAAAAAGGTTTTGTGTCTTTTTATAAAGTGTATGTAAACTTCTGGTTTCAATACAGTAAAGGAAGAGAGGTTCATTTCACTTATGAAATAGCTGTATAACAAAATGAAAAGCTTATCTCAGAAAAAATTCTTCATGAAAATATAACTGATAACAGTGCATGTTTTTCCATGCATAACAAAACACATATTATCAAATAATCAAGTTTATCCACATACAGTGGTGTGAAAAAGTGTTTGCCCCCTTCCTGATCTCTCATTTTTTTGTATGTTTGTCACACTTAAATGTTTCAGATCATCAAACAAATTTAAATATAAGACAACGATAACACAAGTAAACACAAAATGCAGTTTTAAATGAAGGTGTTTATTATTAAGGGTAAAAAAAAAAATCCAAACCTTCATGGTCCCGTGTGAAAAAGTGACAACCCCCCCCCCCCGTTAAAACATAAATTAACATAAATTAACTGTGGTTTATCACATCTATCACAGCGGCTCGATTCCGAGTCTTTTTCCCTTCCTCTCTCTTTTGATCCGTCTTTTTTTTTCACCCCACTTATATCACGGACACACAGATCGTCCTAAATGTCTCCTGAGCCGGTGGACGGAGCCACTGTCTATAGCAGGATACGATACAGCAGAGAACAGCTGCTAGCATTCAACCGCCACCCGGTCCCATTGGAAAAACTCGACATACCGAGAGAACTGAGGCGAAAACGCCGCGGCTGCCGGGCTGGAGTAAGGCGGAGGACAAAAAATATAAGGTACAGACCCTCCCTTCCATCTGTTGTCATGGGAAATGTACGGTCGATACTGGGAAAGTTAGATGAGCTAGCGGCTATCTCCCGTTATGATAGCACATACCGGGAGTGCTCTCTCCTTTTGTTTACTGAGACGTGGCTAACTGAACTAGCAGCAGATGCTAACATTGAGCTGGAGGGTTTTCACATGATACGAGCTGACCGAACACCAGACAGTGGCAAAACTAGGGGCGGTGGAGTGATAATGTATGTTAACAACAACTGGTGTAGACCGGGACATATCACTGTTAAACAACGACACTGCAGCAAAGACATTGAGTTGCTAGCTGTTAGCATGAGGCCTACATATCTCCCGAGAGAACACTCACACGTGATCTGCATTGTTGTTTATGCAAATCCGACGGCGAACGCTGGGACAGCACGTGACGTCATCCATTCAGTAACCAGCAGGCTGCAGACAGAACACCCAGATGCTCTTCTCCTCATCTCAGGCGATTTCAACCATGTTTCACTGTCTCCCATTCTACCCACGTTCACCCAGTATGTCACATGCCACACTAGAGACAATAAAACACTGGATTTATTCTACGCAAACACTAAGGAGGCGTACACCTCATCACAACTCCCCCCACTCGGGAGATCGGATCACAACTTGGTTCATCTCCGGCCGGTGTACAAACCCCTAGTGCACAGACAACCTCCGGCCATGCACACTGTGGAGTTATGGTCTGAGGAGACAATGGACACCCTAAAGGGCTGTTTTGAAGCCACCGCCTGGAAGCAGCTCTGCGATCCACATGGTGAGGACATCGATGGCCTCATTCACACCTTCACGGGCTACCTCAGCTTCTGTGTGGACAAATCCGTTCCCACCAAGACCATACGGCGTCACTCAAACAACAAACCCTGGATCAACCCTGAGATAAAAACACTTCTGAGAGAGAAGAAGAGGATCTTCAGGTCAGGGAACAGGGAGATGCTGAAGTCCGTACAGAGGGAGCTGAGGAGAAAGATCAGAGAAGGCAAGGACAGCTTCAGGAAGAAGATGGAGGACAAGCTGCAACAGAGCGACATCAGCGGGGTCTGGAGAAACCTCAAAACCATCTCGGGGCTCCAGAATACCTCCCCCCAGGCCACAGGGGGCAGGGAGTGGGCGAACAACCTGAATCTGTTTTTCAATAGATTTGACCAACCGCCCTCCCCCCTGACTGCACAACAACCACTGCTGCCTCTAAAGAAATCAAGTCCTGCTGCCCACTCCCCACTCCACCAACACCCCCCCACTCCCAACACACAGCCCCCCATCCTGACCCTGACCAGGACCCAGGTGAGGACGGAGCTGAGGAAGATCAAGGCGAGGAAGGCGCCGGGACCGGACGGCATCAGCGCAAAGCTCCTCAAGTCCTGTGCAGACCAGCTGTGTGGGATTGTGACGTATATCTTCAACATGAGCCTGAAACTGGGGAGGGTACCACAGCTGTGGAAAACATCTTGTGTGGTACCTGTACCAAAAACTTCCCACCCCAAAGACCTGAACAGCTACAGACCGGTGGCCTTGACGTCCCACTTGATGAAGACCCTGGAGAGACTGCTCCTTGCTCACCTCCGCCCCCTGGTGGAACCAGCAATGGATCCACTCCAGTTCGCCTACCAGCATGGCATTGGGGTGGAGGATGCGGTGATCTTCCTCCTTCACCGTTCTCTGTCCCACCTGGAGAAGCCCGGGAATATGGTGAGGATCATGTTCTTTGACTTCTCCAGTGCTTTCAACACCATCCAACCGATGATCCTGAAGGACAAGCTGCTGCGCGCAGGGGTGGACCAGCACCTGTCATCATGGATCCTGGACTACCTCACGAACCGGCCTCAGTTTGTGAGAACCCGGGACTGTGTGTCCGACACGATCATCAGTAGCACGGGGGCCCCCCAGGGAACGGTGCTGGCTCCCTTCCTGTTCACTCTTTATACTGCGGACTTCTCACACAACACAACACACTGCCATCTACAGAAGTTCTCTGATGACTCTGCGATCGTTGGCCTCATCTCCAATGGAGATGAAGCTGAGTACAGAGGGCTTATCCAGGACTTCGTGGACTGGTGCCATCGGAACTGCCTCCAGATCAACGCGAGGAAAACTAAGGAGCTGGTGGTGGACTGCCGCAGGCATGGGCAGCCCCTCACAGTACCAGTAAATATACAGGGAACAGACATCGAGATGGTGACATCCTATAAGTACCTGGGTATTCATCTGAACAATAAACTAGACTAGTCACACAATACTGATGCACTCTACAAGAAGGGACAGCGCAGGCTGTTCCTGCTGAGGAGACTCAGGTCTTTTGGTGTACAAGGGGCGCTGCTGAAGTCATTCTATGACACGGTGGTGGCATCAGCCATCACTTTTGGAGTGGTCTGCTGGGGCAGTGGCATTACTGCAGCCGATAGGAAGAGACTGAACAAACTGATTAAGAAAGCTAGCTCTGTCCTGGGGCAGCGCCTTGATCCGATGGAGGAGATAGGAGAGAGAAGGACGGTGGCTAAACTGTCATCTCTGCTGGAGTCCGAGTTCCACCCTATGCAGGACATACTGAATGCACTGAGGAGCTCATTTAGCAGCAGACTACATCATCCCAGGTGCACAACCGAGAGGTTTCGTAGGTCCTTCCTACCAACGGCTGTCAGACTGTACAACCTAAGCAGGGCTGCTCGCAGAGATAGCAAAAAGACGTAACAAACTAATAGTTTTTTGAATGCAAAAGATGCAATAGACTTACACAATGGTCCCCTCCGGCATACAACTAGGAACATACCGGTCGCTATGGAGGGTGAGAATATGTATGGGCACATAATCATACCATGTAGGATAACTAAGTAGACGGTTATGCTGTTTCATTCCATCTAGCAACAATGCTCTGCACTGTGTGTGTTTATATATTTGCATATTTATTCCATCTAGCTACAATGCTCAGCACTGGGTGTGTTTATATATTTATATATCTACATATTATTCCATCTAGCTACATTGCTCCGCACTGTGTGTGTTTATATACTTGCATATTTATTCCACCTAGCTGCAATGCTCCGTACTGTGGGTGTTTATATATTTACATATTTATTCCATCTAGCTACAATGCTCTGCACTGTGTGTTCATATATTCATATATTTATTCCATCCAGCTACAATGCTCTGCACTGTGTGTCTGTGTGTGTGTGTATATATATATATTTTATAGTAATACGTACATATGTTTATTAGCTGCTCTTGCTTGCTTGTTTTTTTTCTTGCCTTCTGATTGTTGCTCTGAGTGTTGCTATCCCTGTGCTGTTGCAATCCTGGAATTTCCCCGTTGTGGGACTAATAAAGGCTTATCTTATCTTATCTTATCTTATCTATGGAAAGCTGAGTTCAATTTTTCCAGCCACACCCAGGCCTGATTACTGCCACACCTGTTCTCAGTCAAGAAATCACTTAAATAGGACCTGCCTGACAAAGCAAAGTAGACCAAAAGATCCTCAAAAGCTAGACATCATGCTGCTATCCAAAGAAATTGAGTAAAATGAGTAAAATGAGTAAATTTAAGAACAAAAAATCAACGGACTGGAATGAAATTGACATGACAATAGTGAAAAAAGTAATTGAGGGAATTGTTAAGCCACTCACCCACATCTTGACATAACGTTCGGCTCAGGAGACGCACACACACAGGCTCAGAGTAGTTCAAATTGTTTATTAACAACAGGGGTGTATGGGTGTGTGTCTGCGGAATGTTAATGTGTTGGTGGCGGCATCTGCTTCAGGCACAGAGGCAGGAGATCGTACAGCCGGCAACCCTATGGGAGAGAACAGAGACACAGGGTGATGGGCACACACCAACACAGGAGGAGAATAGGCGAGGGAGAAGCTTACTTGCTTGGGACAGATGACTGGCAACAACAAGGACGGAACCCGGGAGACAGCCACCTGCAGGGCTCGGTGCAGCAGCGAGGAAGGACGAGGGAACGGAGTTGTCCGCCGCCGAGGAATCCACCTGTGCACAGGGGAGCAGACTGGAGAAGATGAGGTAAGTGTTTCTTACCATGCAGCGTCGTGCTGAAGAATAAGTTGCGTCACGTAGACGAGGAATGAAGTCTGACGGCTTCAGGCTGAAGCTCAGGGCGAGGCGGCTTATATTCCTCGCCGCTGATGATGGACAGGTGTGCGAGCAGGTGGCGCCGCTGATGAGCGGCGCTGCGTGACACATCTGTAACCTGTCATTTCAAACTGGTACATTTCCAGACAAAATGAAAATAGCAAAAGTAATACCTCTATACAAAACAGGAGACAGTCATTGTTTCACAAATTACAGGTCAGTCTCTTTACTCTCACAATTCTCCAAAATACTTGAAAAAATCTTCACTAAGAGACTGGATGATTTCACTGAAAAACACAACCTCCTTACAGATAGCCAGTATGGTTTTAGAGCAGATAAATCTACATCTTTGGCACTGATCGAACTTATAGAAGAAATTACTAGTTGTATAGATAAAAAAAATGTTGCTGTAGGAGTATTTATAGATTTAAAGAAAGCTTTTGACACCATTGACCACAGAATACTACTAAGGAAACTGGAAAGGTATGGGATAAGAGGGGTTGGACTGAGTTGGGTGGAAAGTTATTTAAGTAACAGACAACAATTTGTACAAATTGGAGAGCACAAATCACCCTTCATGGACATCACTTGTGGTGTGCCCCAGGGGTCAGTTTTGGGACCCAAACTCTTTATTTTATATATAAATGACATATGCCAAGTATCAAAAATTCTGAAATTTATTTTGTTTGCGGATGATACAAATATCCTCTGCACTGGTGAGAATTTGCAGCAGGTTTTAGAGGTGGTGACAACTGAAATGAAAAAATTAACGCAGTGGTTCAACAAAAATAAATTATCTCTAAATCTAAAAAAAACCAAAGATTATGTTGTTCGGAAATTATAAAATAAATCATGAAATAATGGTAACGATAGATGATACCAGAATAGAAACAGTACAGGAAAATAAGTTCCTGGGGGTGACGCTTGACAATAAAATCTGCTGGAAACCTCACATCAGTCACATCCGGGCCAAATTAGCAAAATGTATAGGCATACTGGGGAAGACAAGACACTTCTTGGACTATAAATCATTGGTCTTATTGTACAATTCACTGTTTTTACCTTATCTTAACTACTGTGTAGAAGTCTGGGGAAACACCTACAAAACCAACCTACAGTCAATATGCACATTACAAAAAAGAGCTATAAGGATAATAAACAATGCAGGATATAGAGACCATACCAATTCGTTGTTCTTAAAGTCACATGTCATAAAGTTCATCGATTTAGTTAAATTTAAGACAGCACAAGTAATGTACAGGGCAATTAATAATCAACTACCAACTAATATACAAAAAATATTAAAAAAAAGAGACAATGATCATAATTTGAGGGGAGACTTAAACTTTACAAAACCCAAGATACGTACTACCAAGAAAAGTATGTGCATATCTGTCTGTGGGGTGGATTTGTGGAACAGTCTAGAGCCGGAACTGAAACTATGTACAAACAGAAATCAATTCAAAAAGAGGTATAAGCATCATTTGCTGAAAGGGTATATGTTAGAAGGGTAGTAGTTATATGTACGATTCATTATGTTCACTCTGGGATATTATGGGACACTATGGAATGGTGGGTAGGACAGCACTGTGTATATCTGTATTGTTTGAGGCTGGTTTTGTTGTATGGACATCATTGTATGTTAGAATGGATGGGTGTTAATGTTGATTTGTAAAAAATACAGTAAATTGTTTACTTGTGGTCTTAAAGGTGGTAATTTGTATAAAATTCACATGGGTGTATCTATGGAAAAGAGGAGATGGAATTAATAAGTGTTCACTTCTTCCTTCTCCCTTTCGAACAGTGTATAATGTTACTTTATTTGTGTGTTTATATATTTATATATCTACATATTATTCCATCTAGCTACATTGCTCCGCACTGTGTGTGTTTATATACTTGCATATTTATTCCACCTAGCTGCAATGCTCCGTACTGTGGGTGTTTATATATTTACATATTTATTCCATCTAGCTACAATGCTCTGCACTGTGTGTTCATATATTCATATATTTATTCCATCCAGCTACAATGCTCTGCACTGTGTGTCTGTGTGTGTGTGTATATATATATATTTTATAGTAATACGTACATATGTATATTAGCTGCTCTTGCTTGCTTGTTTTTTTCTTGCCTTCTGATTGTTGCTCTGAGTGTTGCTATCCCTGTGCTGTTGCAATCCTGGAATTTCCCCGTTGTGGGACTAATAAAGGCTTATCTTATCTTATCTTTATTGCATTTGCCATTTGCTTGTATTTGTTATATTTTTGTGTTCGAAATAAACTATCTATCTATCTATCTATCTATCTATCTATCTATCTATCTATCTAAATTCAGGAACAAATTAGAAACAAAGTAATTGAGATCTATCAGTATGGAAAAGGTTATAAAGCAATTTCTAAAGCTTTGGGACTCCAGCGAACCACAGTGAGAGCCATTAGCCACAAATGGCAAAAACAAAGAACAGTGGTGAACCTTCCCAGGAGTGGCCGGCCCACCAAAATTACCCCAAGAGCGCAGTGACGACTCATGAAAGAGGTCACAAAAGACCCCACAACAACATCCAAAGAACTGCAGGCCCCACTTGCTTCAGTTAAGGTAAGTGTTCATGACTCCACCATAAGAAAGAGACTAGGCAAAAATGGCTTGTATTCCAGAGTTCCAAGATGAAAACCACTGCTGAGCAAAAACAACATAAAGGCTCGTCTTGTGGGAATGTGAAAAGGATGAGACTGATCTCTCTCAAAGCAGCTTTATTCACATTCATCATCATCTCAACGAAGAAAGAGGAAATCACAGGAAACTCTCGTCCCTTAAATACCTGGGACTCTCACAGCTCACAAGTCACTTTGCATCACAAGTCACATTGCATCACAAGTCACATTGCATTATAATCACCAGTAACAATGCATCTCCTCTAAAATCCCTTAATATCACCCCCACAGTCTCAGGCCTTGCATACCAAAGCTAACACCTTCCAGCTTCTTGTTATCTCCAAGGAAATTCTGTCTTTGTTCTTATCTCAAATGTGAGGCCTTAAATAAGTCACAAAGTAGGTCACATGTGTGGCCACAGTCTCAGTTTTGCAGAAAACATCTTGATGATCCCCAAGACTTTTGGGAAAATACTCTGTGGACTGACGAGACAAAAGTTGAACTTTTTGGAAGGTGTGTGTCCCATTACATCTGGCGTAAAAGTAACAGCATTTCAGAAAAGGAACATCATACCAACAGTAAAATCTGGTGTGTTATGACCCAAGCGTCGGTTCTGATCGCGCTCGGGTTAAAGTTATGTCTCGCTGCCGGCCTTGACAGCTGCGGGCGGTATTTTGGCCTCTCCGCGCTCTAATTGTGAAGGTGCTCGGAGGGGTTTCCACCTGTCAACGGTCGGTCAGCTGTGTGTCATCTGTCATCAGTACCTGGGTTATTTAAGCTGAGTGCTGGCGTCATTAAGACGCAGCAGTGTCTGATCGCATGGATCGTTAAACTGATCGCTAATGGTCACGTAACTGATCGTTTTTCTGTTCACTCATTGTCACGGATGCCTGGACTATATTCACCTTGGCTGCTTAAGGGCTTGACCGTCTTTTCACCGGCACTAGTAAGTGAGCTGTATTAGCCTTATTCCCTCCGGTGTAATTTGTGCTGTAAGTTCCTGCTTAGCAGTCCGAGTGCATTTATTACCTAGCTTGTCTGTGTGTGACTGTTTCCTGCCCTGGACCTGTAGTGTGCTTTATTGCCCTATGCTTCCTGTTCTGCAAGGACTCTGTCATCAGCTCAGCAGCTTGTGTAAACACCTTTTCACTGTAATAAAACTCACTGGAAAACTCACTGGAGACTTGTGTGCGTCTTATAGGTGGCTCGCGAGGGCCACCGCATGACATGGTGGTGGTAGTGTGATGGTCTGGGGTTGTTTTGCTGCTTCAGCACCTGGAAGACTTGCTGTGGTAAATGGAACCATGAATTCTGTTGTCTACCAAAAAATCCTGAAGGAGAATGTCGGGCCATCTGTTCGTGACCTCAAGCTGAAGTGCACTTGGGTTCTGCAGCAGGATAATGATCCAAAACACACCAGCAAGTCCACCTCTGAATGGCTTAAGACAAACAAAATGAAGACTTTGGAGTGGCCTAGTCAAAGTCCTGACCTGAATCCAATTGAGATGCTGTGGCATGACCTTAAAAAGGCGGTTCATGCTCAAAAAGCCTCCAGTGTGTCTGAATTACAACACTTCTGCAAAGATGAGTGGGCCAGAATTGCTCCACAGTGCTGTAAAAGACCCATTGCCAGTTATTGCAAACGCTTGATTGCAGTTGTTGCTGCTAAGGGTGGCCCAACCAGTTATTAGGTTTAGGGGGCAATCACTTTTTCACACAGGGTCATGTAGGTATGGATTTTTTTTTTCTCTTAATAATAAACACCTTCATTTAAAAACTGCATTTTGTGTTTGTGTTTTCTTTGTCCATCCATCCATCCATCCATCCATCCATCCATCCATCCATCCATCCATCCATCTTCTTCCACTTAATCCTTTTCGGGTTGCGGTGGTGGTGGTGGTGGTGGTGGTGGTGGTGGTGGGCTGGAGCCTATCCCAGCATCTTTGGGCGAGACGCAGGGTACACCCTGGACAGATCGCCAGGCCATTGCAGGGCCAAAACTTTGTCTAATATTTGCTAGCACTCATTCACACCACTGTAGGTAGAAATATTTGTTATGAAATACTTAAAATATTTAAATTTACCACGCATAGTTAATACTTGGTGGTAAAATAAGTGGCAGAAGCATAATTTGTCACTTATTTTTGTTATCTGTTTACGTTCCATCAGTTCTTCATTTGGCAAGATACTAGCTCTTATTTTGAACATTTACAAGACCAAGCGTTGTACATCATGTACAACGCTTGGACAATTTAAACAAAAACTAAAGGAAGAAATACTCCAAACATATTTACAAGACGACATGTAAACTCACATAAGGATTGACATTTCCAGCCTGTGTTGTGTTGTAGCTTAGTTTTTTTCTTTTTTTCTTTGTGACACTATGTCTTAGATTTGTTTTTGAATAGTAACCGCTTAACTTAGACTAGCTCAGTTTTTCTTTTCTCTCAGTCACATTTTGTCTTAGCCTTGTTTTAAATTGTAATCGCTCTTGTCTTGTTTTCTCTTTTTTCTCCTTTGAATTCTTGGATGGAATATGGGTGGGCAATATAAGCTGCGGCTTCAGCCATCACCCATTTCGGATAACTCACGTGGAATTGTATAGTAGAAGGAGTCTTTGTCTAATTTGACCTTGTTGTTACATTATACAGTTTCTTTTAACCTGTAATGTACTATCCGAAATAAAATAAATTCATTCATTCATTCATTCATTCATTCATTCAGATAGGCCCTCTTATTCTCGCATCGCAAGCAATCTTTCAAAATGATTTAGATTTCTGCAGAGTGCAGACTGCATTGTAAATACAGTATGCTGCAGCCATCAGTACTGTTTAACTCCCCCGTTTCATGTGCTTAGAGACAGATCTGCTTTGATTCTGTTGGTTGGGCCTTTTTCTCTGTGCCCAGCATTTTGGCTAGAACAGGAGTGAGACCGTGAGTATTGAGCAGCCATTCAGCATGTGTCCTGAAGGTTGATTTCTGATTGGGTGAGGGAGAGTGAGCAGCAGCAGCAGAGGAGATGGAAACTGAGAGACAGAAGTCAAACTGATCTGAATTATGCTGTTGGCACACATTAAAACATTTGGCACACATTTGGTTCCAAGGTTGTCATAGCCAGGAGCGGCACTGGGGTTAAGCTCCCAGCGCTCATAAAATGCTCCTTATGGCGTGTGTCTCGAAAAGCCTCTGACAACTAAATCCAACTCCTAGCCTGCCCGTGTGGTTTAGTCTCTAAGCCCGGCGGAACTGCTTTTACTAATAGGAGAAGGGGCGAGGGCGGATCTCTGGCGCCTTAAAACCAGATGCTTCGGGTAGATGGTGGCTCGTCAACCTGGGAAGGTAGCCCATCTAGGGGAAGGTAAACCCTGATTTCAAACCTCTGCTGCCTTGCGGCATACCCGGTCACGGGAAAGGCTTCGGGAGTCAACCCTGAGGAAAAATCCGGAGTCGGAGCCCCTAAGGCAGTTCTATGTTGTGCTCAACATCGTTCTGGCAGCTCCTGCAACGGCGCTGGTGCCAAACTGTAGCAGCCCTGCTGTTCCTTTGGATTCATCAGTGACGTGGAGAGGGGGGACATGCTGCATGGGCAACATCTTGTCCTCCATATCTTCCTGCCCAGGCTTGAATCCTACCAACGCCCAACGCTGGAAGGTAGAACACCGGATCACTGGAGAGGACACTCCAGCTTCGCCTTTGGCGTAGACAAAACACGGGGAATGACAGTTACCGGTTATAAGCCACTGCTCAATTGGCGTAGAGCGTGGCGCCAGGGGTTGTTCCCGACGGTGGGAGGGATCATCAGATCTCACTGGACAGCTACCGCCCGCCTCAAGCTGGGCAGCCCCCAGCCAATAAGGTGTTGTCCCGCCGCAGCTTGCTTTCCTCATTGGGTGCATGGGGATAAGGAGAAATCCAAACAGCAGGCTGAGAACCTTCGCACCAGGCAAGACAATAAAACAAAAGAGACCAACTCTAAAACTGGGAACTTGGAACGTCCGCACTATGATGACAGGACTCGCTGCTAACCTCAAGGACATCAACGACACCAGGAAGACTGCCATCATCAATAATGAGATGAAGAGACTGGGAGTGGATATTGCCACTCTCCGGAAACACGGTTAGCTGATGCAGGCACACTGAGAGAGAAGGACTACACGTTCTACTGGCAGGGAAAGGGCAGTGACGAACACAGGGAACACGGAGTGGGCTTCGCAGTGAAGAACACTTTGCTGAAGATGGTGGAACCGGGCAGCACTGGCTCTGCACGACTCCTCACCCTCCGCCTGAACACCACTCAAGGCCCAGTCACCCTCGTCAGTGTGTATGCCCCAACACAGACAGCCACACCAGAGGCAAAAGACGAGTTCTACGAGAATCTCGCAACAACTGTCAGGATCATCCCCAACTCTGAACAACTCATTCTCCTTGGAGACTTCAATGCCAGAGTGGGTGCTGACCACGACTCCTGGCCCTCCTGTCTTGGACCTTTTGGCGTGGGCAGAATGAACGACAACGGACAGCGGTTGCTTGAGTTCTGCACATATCACGATCTGTGCATCACAAACTCGTTCTTCAAGACCAAGCCCCAACACAAGGTTTCCTGGCAACATCCGCGCTCAAAGCACTGGCACCAGCTAGACTTGATCCTGACCAGGCGCACCTCACTGAAGAATGTGCTAATCACCCGTTCGTTCCAGAGTGCAGATTGCGACACAGACCATTCATTGGTGTGTTGCAAGGTCAAGCTGCAGCTGAAGAAATTCCATCGTGCTAGACAACCTGGAAAGGCACGGATTGACACCAGCAAGATGGCCCAACCAGAACTTGTTGAGCAGTTTGCCTCCACCTTTGAGAAGGAACTTGGTGTACCACAAGGAGGAGAATCTGCAAAGCAGAAGTGGGAAGAGCTGCGAAACACCATCTACTGCACAGCCTTGGCTACCTTTGGGAGGAAGACCTCGAAGTCACAGGACTGGTTTGATGCCAAGTTGACCGAGATGACCCCCGTCATTGAAGCCAAGCGCTCAGCACTTGCTGAGTACAAGAAGTACCCAAACGAGAAGAATCTCCAGATTCTCAGGGTTGCGAGAAGCAAAGTTCAGCAGACTGCTCGGCGCTGTGCCAATGAGTACTGGACTCAGCTCAGCCAAGACATTCAAACCGCTGCCATAACAGGGAACATCCGTGGTATGTACGATGGCATCAAGAAAGCACTTGGTCCGGCTCAGAGCAAGACGGCCCCCCTCAAATCTTCCACTGGGGAGATGATCACAGAGAAGAACAAGCAGATGGAGAGATGGGTGGAACACTACTCCGACCTCTACTCTAGACAGAACACCGTGACACCGTCAGCCCTTGATGCCATCGACTGCCTGCCATCCATGGACGAACTTGACGCCGAGCCAACCATCGACGAACTCAGTAAGGCCGTTGATAGCTTGGCCGCTGGCAAGGCACCCGGCAACGACGGCATACCCCCTGACCTGATCAAGCACTGCAAGACCGCCCTACTGCTGCCATTGCATGACGTCCTCTGCCAGTGCTGAAAGGAAGGTGCCGTACCACAGGACATGAGGGACGCCAAGATCATCACCCTCTACAAAAACAAAGGGGAGAGAAGCGACTGCAACAACTACAGGGGCATTTCCCTCCTCAGCGTTGTTGGCAAAGTCTACGCACGAGTTGTTCTCGTTCGTCTACAGAAGCTTGCCGAACGTGTCTACCCCGAGTCTCAGTGTGGCTTCCGCGCTGAGCGATCGACGGTAGACATGATATTCTCCATCCGCCAACTCCAGGAGAAATGCAGAGAACAGAACATGCCTCTGTACGTCGCCTTCATCGACCTCACCAAAGCGTTCGATCTGGTCAGCAGAGAGGGCCTTTTCAAGATCCTGCCAAAGATAGGATGCCCACCAAAGTTGCAAAGCCTCATCGAATCGTTTCACACCAACATGCAGGGGATAGTGCAGCACGATGGCAACGTCTCAGAGCCATTCAACATACGCAGCGGAGTGAAACAGGGCTGTGTACTTGCGCCAACCCTCTTTGGGATTTTCTTTGCTATGTTCCTGAGGCATGCCTTCAGCACAGCAACAGAGGGAATCTACCTGCACACAAGATCTGACGGCAGGCTTTTCAACCTCGCCCGCCTGAAAGCCAGAACCAAAGTACGCAAGGCTCTAATCAGAGACATGCTGTTCGCAGACGACGCTGCAGTCGCAACCCACACACAGCAGGAGCTTCAGACCCTGATGGACCGCTTCTCCCAGGCATGCAAGGACTTCGGGCTTACCATCAGCCTGAAGAAGACTAACGTCTTGGCGCAAGGCACGGAAGCACCACCAACCATCACCATTGATGACTACAAGCTGGAGGTTGTGAATCAGTTCACGTACCTGGGGCCCACGATCAGCAGCAACCTCTCCCTTGATACAGAGATCAACAAGAGGATTGGAAAATCAGCCTTCACACTCGCTCGCCTCACCACACGAGTGTGGGAGAATCCCAAACTCTCTGTCAAGACGAAGATGGCAGTGTACAACGCCTGCGTCATCAGCACACTGCTCTATGGGAGTGAGACGTGAACAACATACGCCCGGCAGGAAAAGAGACTGAACTCCTTCCACTTGCGCTGCATTCGCCACATCCTGGACATATCCTGGCAGGACAAAGTGCCCAACACAGAAGTTCTGTCCCGTGCCGGCCTTCCCTCCATGTTCACTCTACTCAGGCAGCGCAGGCTCCGCTGGCTAGGCCACGTTCACCGTATGGAGGATGGCAGAATCCCCAAAGACGTCCTCTATGGAGAACTGGCAACTGGCAAGAGAGACGTTGGCCGCCCACAGCTGCGCTTTAGAGACGTCTGCAAGAGAGACATGAAGGCCCTGGAGATCAACACAGAGCGCTGGGAGGACCTTGCAACGGACCGCTCCAAATGGAGAGGCACCCTGACCAGACAGCTCAAGGCGGGTGAAGAGAGACTGACTGCTGCAGCAGATGAAAAAAGGACCCGCAGGAAGAACCGCCACAGACCCAGCAGCACGGAGACCACCCACAAGTGCGACCTGTGTGACAGGGACTGTCATTCGCGCATCGGCCTGTTCAGCCACAGGCGGTGCTGTTCCAGCAGAGTAGACGTTTAGGATTCTCTTCCATGGTCATCATAGACCGACGGAGGCCGACGACACATTAAAATGACATATTATATTCAATAGGTGCGATATAGGCATTTTATGTATCACACACACACAGACAAATCATTCAGCTCTACTCTCAGTCAATGAATAGCTTCGATTTGGCTCAAATTGCAGCATGAGAACCCAATCTCAGTAGAGTGATGCCCTCTCCCAGATTAATCTCCACACATTTCAGTGACGGTGGAAAAGATCCCTGTGAGAGTCTGAATCCACACACTGACAGTGCCAATATGGAGTTCCCTTTGTGAGTGTGGGTTTTATTATTATTTTCCTTACTAGACATCCCTGTTCTAGCCAAATTCATTAATCCACAGTTAATAACGTACAGTATCTCACATAATTCTAGCTTATTTTGTTATGTTTTGGTCATGATGACTGGGTGAATTGAGCCGTTAGCATTAGTTTGGTGTTCTGTCTACCCTCACAATACATCCTTGTTCATCTATGGTAAATGGTTCACTTATTTTTGTATTTTTTTTTTTTTGTTTTGTATTTTGTACTTTGTATGCTTTACTAATCCCAGAGGGAAATTCAGGGCATCCACCTGGATGGATGAGGCAGCCACAGTGCGGTGCCAATCCCTTCACATTCACACACACATTCACACCTAGGGCCACTTTAGAGTCTCCAGTTAATCTAACCTGCATGTCTTTGGCCTGTGGGAGGAAACCGGAGTACCCGGGGTAAACCCACGCAGACACAGGAAGAACATGCAAACTCCACACAGAAGGGTCACTGATGATCAGTTATAATAATAATGATGATGCATGAGATTTATATCGTGCTTTATCATAGACACTTTACAACTACATACATTATTCATTCACTCCAGACAGACAAGGGTAGTGGCAAGCTACTACTGTAGCCACGGCTGCCCTGGGGCAGGCTGATGGAAACGTGGCTGCAAATCCATGCCAACGGCCTGTCTGGCCACTACCCAACATTTATACCCAGTGTTATGGACACTGGAGGCAAGGTGGGTAAATTGTCTTGCCCAGGGACACAATGGCAGGATATCAGGGGAGAGCAGGATTCAAACCGCCAATCATCCGGTTATTGGACGACCTGCTCTACCTCCTGAGCCACTGCTGCCCCGTTATATAATGCTTTTTCTTATCTCTGGATGACCAAAGTGCTTTACAGATCCTGCTATCTACTCATTCACACAAAACATTCACACTCAGTGCCTTGCATGAGTATCTACCAATACTTCACAATATATTTATTTCTTAGACGTTATTTTAGTTTATTTTATTATAGTTTATTATACTCTGACCGGAACCAACGGTGCCACTAGCCATTAGCAGTTCCCTAATTGTTTCCTAGCATATTATACTCCAAAGACTGGTTTATATTCCATAATCCAGTGAAATCACATGCCTCTGAGGTTTTATTTTATTGTTTCAGATGATTTTACATTAGTTAGTGCAGCCTGTTTACTACTGGAGCTAGTTAACTAATGTTAGCAAAATAGTGTTAACAGCAGACCTTAGCAGTGATGAAAAGGTGGGGTGAACAGGGGTTCAAGAGCTCTTAAAGAAACATGCACTGAAATGATCCATTCAGAGGAAGGCTTCAGAGGATGGGTCAAAATGGTGCTGCAACAATTAAACCTGAGGGACTTTGACCAAAGCATGTCTAAGATATCTTATTAAGACCTGTAGGAAGTGGGTCAACATGTGGAAAAAGTGCATCATGTTCTTTTTTTTTTTTTTTTTTTAAGTTCATTTTAAATGGAGTGGTGGCATTGAGGTAGATCATCCAGCCCACAGCCGGGAGGTTGTAGGTTGACGCCCCAGCTGGGTCAGACAAAGAACCATATGAACATTGCACTTTCCACCTTCTAGCTTGGTGCTCAGCATAACAAAATGAGGAAAGGAAAGTTACAAGACCTAGCCATGTTGGGGAACACAAGCCATTGTACTCCTAGTGCCGATCCCAAACCTGAGTGAATGGGGAGGGATGTATCAGGACATCCGGTGTAAAATCCTTGTCAAATCAAATATACAGATCCAGATAATCCACTGTGGCAACCCTTAATAATGCAGCAGCCGGAAGAAGAACAAGATTTAAATCTTGATTCATCCATCCATCTTCTACTGCTTATCCAGTGATCTGGATCATGGGGGCAGGAGTCCAAGCAGAGAAGACAAACTGGCGCCCAGTTCACATAACACCATGATCCCCATGATCCCTCCTGCAGGTGGTGAGACCCCTGGAGGGTGGACCCATGTGGTTTGTTGGGTACACTCACCCTGAATTTACACTGACTCCAGATGCAGTACGTTACAGCTGTGATCCGGCCTCTGCAGCAAATACTGACTGGCGCCTAGCGGCTGCCCAAGCCTTGGATGCGCTCTGCAGAGCGTGCCCAAATGCCAAGTCACGTTTCGTTACCTTGTATTATACATGTGTAATGACAATAAAGTTGAATCTCATCTCATCTCATCTCATCTCAAATAGTTCCCATTCTCATTAACTTTTTAATCCCCACCTGGTCCAGACCACTGCGGAACGAATCCAGCTCGTCAAATTCGGTTCACTAATGAAACGCAACAAGTCTATTTTTGACAGATAACAGATCCAATCTGCAAGGAAATGCTTCGGTGTCTCATGATATTTAATAGCTGTTTGGTTGGAGTGATAAGTCCAACCTGTTTGTCCAATCTCGCTTCCGGCCTTCAGAGAGAGCAGACGCTTTTTCTCTTTTCTCCTCCTTCTCCCTCCTCTTCCCTCCCTACTGACTGAACCCCAGCTTGCTACTGTCTGTGTCTGCGTTGCTCTTCTACTGACTGATTCTTGATCCAAACGGAAAATTATGGATTTAGTAAGCTGGGCCTTGAACACAATTGACACCGTTTTTTCAATGAGGAAATCGGGCCCGGGGGAGCCCACCTGTCCTGCAGGTACTGCTGCTGCGGGTTATGTAAGAGACACAAACAATTGGAAACTTATGTGTCTATGCGACCTTTCAATTGAAGATGCGGAAGACATCTACCTATTCGGCTTCACGATCTCAGGACTTCTACTGATCAGCTTTGGGATAGTCCTGGTGTATCGAAAACTGAAGAAGATGGACAGAGCTTATCAAAATGCTGACCCTAGGCTCTTTCATCAATTTGACCAGCTGGGGAGGACTCTGATAGCGGCTAATGGCGAACTGAATAGAAAGGTTGGTAACATCATGATGTCGCTGGGAGCTCTTCAGGAAATGATTTTAAAGCCTGGCAACGATGGAAATAATGGAGCACTAAACGCATAAGAGATGAAATTTTTTCTCTGAGTGACTGTGCTTATTCAACCTTGTTTTCGGCGCCCCTCAGCTACACTCCTCCAGGATGAAGATAAGGCAGTAGAAATGTTTTGGCTGATTTCTCTCCTTCATAAACAATCTGGCGTACAGCAATCTGAACTCTCAAGGACAGCGCCATGTGACTGGCTCAGAAAATTCCGTCTGCCATGCACCAAGGACATGCTCTTCTAAGTTTCAGACACTAGACATAACATCTCTGCTGAGAGAGATTTTTGCTGTCCACCAGTAACTGATAAACACCCACTTTGCATTCAACATACACGACTGATTCATTTACACTGATATACATATCCATTCACTGACTCTCTCTGACTTTGTTTTTGTTTTTTGAGGTTGATTGTCTGCTCGCTGCAATTGAGAGGTTTTTTTCATTGTAATCATAATCTGCTTACACAATTATAAGCTGTATTTTGATAACGAAGTTTTTTTTTTCTCTCCGCCCATTGTGTCATTCCCTCTTCCTCTCCCCCCCCCCCCTTATCTCTCACTGTTTGATGAGGTGCCTTGTTTACGGCTGCCGTGTCGTTGTGCTGCGCTTACACGAGCACCAATGTCAAGTCAAATTCCTCGTGTTTTTTACATGCTTGGCAATAAAGCTTATTCTGATTCTGATTCTGATTCTGTTTGGCGAAGTGTAGGACGCTACGGGTTGCCTCCGACAGTGGGAGGGATCTTCGTGTCCCAGTCGTCAGCTACCGCCCACCCTAAGCCGGGCAGTCCCTGGTCAATAAAGTGCCCACCCGCCACAGTCTGCCTGCTTCAGTGGGTGCCTGGAGCTTAGATTCATTGCTCAACAAGCAGACTGTAACACTGCATCAAACAAAAGGAGAAAGAAGAAACTACCAGCCCTGCAACTCTCGAGCTGGAACATCAGGACTATGTGCCCTGGCCTGGCCCACGACTTGCACCAGATCGATGATTCAAGGAAAACAGTTGTCATTGACGCAGAACTCTCCAGGCTAAATGTGGAGATCACCGCTCTTCAGGAGACCAGGCTTACAGGAAGTGGCACACTCCATGAGAAGGACTACACCTTCTACTGGCAGGGCAGGGCAGAGCTGAAGGTGAAGTACGTCTGTACGGCGTAGGATTCGCTGTAAGGAATAGCCTACTGTCAACTATCCAGCCACCTGATGGTTCAGAATGCATTCTCGTCTTGCGACTTTTCACTTCCACAGGCTTTGTGAACATCATGAGTATCTATGCCCCAATCCTCTGCTCTGCCTTGGAGGTCAAGGACCAATTTTACGAAGATCTTGATGCCACCATTGGCAGGTTACCAGAATCTGAGCCACTGTTTCTGCTTGGGGACTTCAACGCCAGGGTGGGTGGAGACCACGACTCTTGGCCTGACTGCATCAGATACTTCGATGTTGGCAGAATGAACGAGAGCGGACAGAGACTACTGGAACTTTGCTTCTACCGCAAGCTCTGTATCAGTAACACGTTCTTCAATACTAAGCCATATTACCGAGTATCCTGGGTGCATCCAAGGTCTCATCACTAGCACCAGCTGGACTTAATTATCACCAGGAGAGTCCAGCTAAAGGGCAACGCAGTGGTGGAGTAGTTAGCACTGCGGCAGCACAGCAACTCACCCTTGGCAGGGGGATCCTGGGTTCCATCCCAGCCCCTGACCAACAGTGATCTGTGAGGAGTTTGCATGTTCTCCCCGTGTCTGCCTGGGTTTACTCCGGGATTTCTCTGGTTTCCTCCCACATGCCAAAAAACATGCAAGCTAGGTTAATTGGCATCAACTGGGGATTCTAAATTGTCCTTAGGTATGACTGTGAGAGTGAATGGTTGTCTGTCTCTCTGTGTTCGCCCTGCGATGGACTGGCGATCTGTTCATCTCTCTCTTGCCCAAAGATGCCGGGATAGGCTCCAGCGCTCCCATGACCCAAAAAGGATTAAGCGGAAGAAGATGGATGGATGGAGTCCAGCTAAAGCACGTACTAACCATACGTAGCTACCATAATGCGGACTGCGACATGGATCATACTTTGGTGTGCGGTAAAGTATGTCTCCAGCCAAAGAGGTTCCACCACTCCAAGTGTTCTGGCCTCCCACACATTAACACTGCGATGACATCTGACCTCAACCTCTGCGCTCAGTTTGCTGATGCCATTGAGAAGGCCAGTGAGGGCCAACCAGCAGCTGAGATCGCTGAGGAGAGGTGGAATTTTCTGAGGTATACCATCAATAGTGTGGCCTTGTCCACATTTGGCAAGAAAAAATAACAGAACCCAGACTGGTACGAAATGAATCTTTCAGCGATGCAACCCATCATTAATGCCAAATGTGATGCCTTGATGAACTACAAGAGGGAACCATCAGCCAAGAACTTCATTGCTCTGAGGGCAGCTAGGAACAATGCTCAGAGAACCGCTAGATACTGTGCCAACCAGTACTGGCTGAAGCTTTGTCACAGCATTCAAGAGTCTGTGGACAGTGGGAACACACGAGGAGTCTACGAAGACATGCGAAAAGCCCTCGGACACAGGGCTAGGAAAACAGCCCCTCTATAGTCATCCATCGGCGAGACCATCATAGATCACAGTAAACAGATGGCTCCAGGAGGAGATGGCATCCCAGCAGAAGTGCTGCAGTGCACTAAGTCCACTCTCCTTTCTCAGTGCTGGGAAGAAGGAGCAGTGCACCACAATATGTGCGACGCAAACATCGTCACCCTCTACAAGAACAAGGGGGATCGCAGTGATTGCAACAACTACAGAGGGATCTTGCTGCTGAGTTCAGGTTCAGGTTCAGGTTCAGGTTACTTTATTTGTACCCGTAGGTAGATTTGTTTTGCAGTTGGTGACATCCATATTTACAAGCCACAATTACATTCAACATAGACACAAACACAGGCACACATCTTACAAAATAGGTAAATATAAAATATGTACAATATAATTTTTATAGCTTGTTCAACTCTTTGACAGCAGCAGGGACAAAGCTGTTTTTGTAGCGCTGGGTTCTACTTTTTGGGACAGCAAACCTCCGTCTGGAGGGAAGAAGCTGAAAGTTGCAGTGCAAAGGGTGGGAGTCATCATTTAAAATCGAGTCGGCCATCCTCTGTACTTGTCTGGTGTACAGGGATGTCAGGCTCAGCTGTGACTCACCAAGCAAACGACTGGACCATCTGACTACCTGATCCAAGGATTTCCTCTGTTTCAGTTTTATCTGACCAAACCATGACATTAAAGAAAAGGATAAAACAGATTCAATAAAAGCCCGATAGAACATAGTCATTATGGTTCGGTCAATTTGGAAGCGTGCAAGTTTCCTCAAACAATGCAAATTTTGCTGACCCTTTTTGCACACCCTTTCACAGTTCACCTCAAAGTTCAATCCACTATCAATAATCGTCCCAAGATATTTGTACGATTGTACACATTCGGTGGTCTGGCCTTTTAGTATGGTGACTTTGTGCCTGGGAGTTTTCCTCCTAAAGTCAATAATCATATCTTTCGTTTTTGTTGTATTCAGCTGCAGGTAGGAATCCTCACACCAGTGAACAAAGTCATCAACTACTGGGCCGTGGCCACTCTCACCATCCTGGAGGAGACTGACAATGACTGAGTCATCAGCATACTTTATAATGTGTCTGTTGTCATGTCTGCTCCGACACATGTTTGTGTACAGGATGAAGAGTAGTGGTGACAACACACACCCCTGAGGAGAGCCAGTAGAAGAGCACTTTAGGTCAGACAATGTACCATTGACCCTTACTCTCTGCGTCCTGTTGGTTAAGAAATCCAGAATCCAACCCACCAGATTATTGCTTAAATCAAATTGTTGCAGGAGCCTTTCAACTAAAATATGAGGTTGGATTGTATTAAAGGCAGAAGAAAAGTCCACAAATAAAAGGCTGGCGTGTGTCCCATTAAAATCCAGATGTTTAAAAAGCATGTTAAACAGAGTGACAGTGGCATCCTCCACTCCTCTGTGAGGCCTATAGGCAAACTGCAGAGGATCCAATGCATGTTCAGTCTGCTTTAGGACCTCACATCTGACCAGTTTTTCAAAAATTTTCATTAAAATTGAAGTCAAAGCAACTGGTCTAAAGTCATTTACCGTTTTAGGACAGCTGGATTTTGGAACGGGAACAACCACGGCATCTTTCCAGATCTTAGGCACATGTTGTGTCTGTAAGGACTTATTGAAAATGTAGTGAAATATAGGACTCAGTTCATGTGCACAGGACTTTACCAGGCGTCCACATATATTATCAGGGCCCTGACTTTTGTTCACTTTTACAGCGCGGAACTCCCTTTCAACATCCTGCATCTCAATATTAAAGTGCTGATTGTCTTTGAGTTTCTGTTTCAAATCTTGGATTTCTGTGCTGAAATCAAAGGAGTCAAAACGACCATAAAAACAATTAAGAGCATTAGCCAGCTCTGTGTCTGAACTAAAACCATCTAAAAACCATCTAAAAACCATCTAAAAACACACGATTACTGTGTAATCGTGTGTGAGTGTCGTGGGGAAAGCATTTGCCCGGGGAGATCTGAAGAGACTGCAGCAACTGCTGAATGAATCTACCCTGAATTGCAGTGTGGCTTCAGAGTGCAGCGGTCTACAATCAACATGATTTTCACTTTGCGTCAGCTGCAGAAGAAGTGCAGAGAACAGAAGCAGCCCCTATACATCGTCTTCGTCGACTTGATGAAGGCGTTTGACCTTGTGAATAGGAAGGGCCTCTTCATGCTCCTAGACAGGATAGGATGCCCGCCAGAGTTGTTGAAGGTGATGTCGTCGTTTCATGAGGACATGAAAGGCACAGTGCTGTTTGATGGATCATCATCCGCCGCTTTCCCTATCAGCAGTGGCATGAAACAGGGCTATGTCCTTGCCCCTACACTCTTCGGCATCTTTTTCTCCCTGCTGCTGTCATATGCCTTCAGCGATTCAGACGATGGAGTGCTCCTCCACACTCGATCAGATGGCAAGCTGTTTAATTTGTCCCGCCTGAGACCCGAGAATAAAGTGTGTCAACTACTGCTGTGGGAAATGCTCTTCGCTGACGATGCTGCCCTGGCCTTCCGTACGCAAGAAAGATTGAAGAGGCTCGTTGACCACCTTGCTCATGCCTGCAGGGAATTTAGCTTAACCATCAGCCTGAAGAAGATGGATGTGATGGGTCAGGATGTCAGCGAGACCTGAGAATAAAGTGTGTCAACTACTGCTGTGGGAAATGCTCTTTGCTGACGATGCTGCCCTGGCCTCCCGTACGCAAGAAGGATTGCAGAGGCTCGTTGACCACCTTGCTCATGCCTGCAGGGAATTTAGCTTAACCATCAGCCTGAAGAAGATGGATGTGATGGGTCAGGATGTCAGTGAGGTGCCAAGCATCACCATCAGGGACCACACACTGGAAATGGTTGAGGATTTCACTTACCTCGGCTCTACTATCTCCAGCAATCTGTCCCTTGAAGCTGAGATCAATAGGCGCATTGGTAAAGTAGCATCTGTCATGTCTAGACTGCCGTCAAGAGTGTGGGAGAACATCAAGCTGGCCACAAACACTAAACTGGCAGTGTACTGCGCCTGTGTGCTCAGCACCCTACTCTACGGCAGTGAAACCTGGACAGCATATGTCTGACAGGAACGCCGCCTCAACGGTTTCCATCTGCACTGCCTGTGATGCATCTTAGGCATCTCTTGGTGGGACAGAGTGTCCAACAAGGATGTCCTTGAGCGTGCGAACACCCTGAGCATGTTCACAATGTTGGCACAGAAACGACTGTGCTGGCTCGGTCACATTCGGCGCATGGAGGATGGTCACCTGCCAAAGGACATCCTCTACACTGAGCTCATGTCAGACTCCAGACTAGGTGGTCACCCAATGCTGCGCTACAAGGATGTTTGCAAGAGAGACATGAAGTTAGCTGAGATCAACCCTGACTCATGGGAAGCAGCTGTAGATGATCCCAGCAACTGGCGCCACATAATGTGGATAGGCATAAAGAGAGCTGAGGCCCTGCGGGAACAGCAGCGGCTCAACAGAAAGGAGCGACGGCGAGCAAGAGCAGTTACAAGACCCTTGCTGCCAACACCCTACACCTGCAGCCACTATGATAAAGACTGCCACTCCAGAATTGAACTCTATAGTTACAGCCGACGCTGCCCCTCCGCAAACTTACATCTCCTGGCGCAGCCCATTGTCTCACGAGACAAGGAGACGACGACGATGACGATCATTAAAAATGATTAAAGGATGGTCTGTTATTTTCTGAGGTCTACTCCTCCACCACTGTGTCAGAGAAGGTAAAAAGTTGACTTAACAAACATTTAATAGAATTAAAGTCAACAGAATACTTACATTTTATTTACAGCCCAAAAATTCGGGTGGGAGCAGCTACATCACACTTCCTTGTTGTTATCACTTGATCACAATTGGTTCATCTCGGTTACTCTCAGGTCTTTCTCGAGATTTCGTATTTTGTATAATTCTCATGAAATCTTGTATTTCAAACCTTGTTCTTATCCATGCCACTGCAAAACACAAACGGAGTTGGTCAGGATGGAAGCAAGGAGCCATCCGCACTGCATCTGCAACGGACTGCAACTGGAGTCAGTGTAAATCCTGGGTCAGTCCTTGTTGTAACTTGGATCTGCTGGACTGCTCTTGGTCTGGCCCTTCATCCAGGACCTGTTTGCCTGGGGAGACCCTACCAAGGGAAAGCTGCCACCAGCAACATACTCCTGGGATCATGAGGACATGCAAATCCCACCACCACGATAAGGTGGACTAACATGGAGGAGATAGAAAAATGGAGACAATACAGTTTAGCATATACAGTAGTTCCAATACAAAGAATGCAACTGCTGTGCTGTAGAGAGAGTTTATAGCTACTGCTAATTTTCAGCTCTTGTCCCTTCTAGAACTAATTAATCTGACTAACTGATGTGAAATATTGGACAAAAAGCCTGTGACATCTTGAGGGATGAAAAAGGAATTTTTTAACCACAAAAGCCTTTACAAAGACACACTAATATCAGAAATGAAAACCACAGGTGCTAAGCTGCTTTACTGAGCAACCTCCCTTTGGTGTTGGTGTACAGTTATTAATTACTTGGCCTTTCAGCTCTGAAGAAATTAGGTCAACAGGAACAGCGGGCTGGTTGTGGCCACTTGACATTACTGATCTGAGATTCCTCAGAGGCTGTTGAACCTGATGTGGCAAACAAAAAGTCAGACTGAGAATGTCACAGACAAAATCATCGCCCACCAAATGCAGGCAGATCTGACCATATTTCAGAAGGCAAGCTGCAATAGTCAATTTTAGAATCAGAGTTTTCTAAATCGCAGTTTACAGTAGATCTATTCAGCATTCACATTTGACTCTGACATGTTATTTGAAGGTATTGCTTCAGACTTTCAGAAGTTTGGGTTTGTCTTCACTGTGGGTGAGTGATGCATCCATCACATGGAAATAAAGCAGTAAGTTTAAAGGTCCCATTTTGTTTTGTAGGTTTTAACCTTCTGAAATGCATCAGTTAAAAATTGCACAGCCTTTACATCGTGTTTACGTCTGATTAGCCATTTCAACTCTTCAGTTTTTTAACCTCGCATCAAGAAAACGTAAGCCCAGTCTTGATAGTGCTGCTGCTCTATTAGTAACCAACATAGTTGTCCCTGGAAATATCCGTTTCCACCTTTTTCACAAATCCACAGTTGAAAATATATGACATTAGCTTGGCTAGGCAGTTGGCGTTGGTCAGTAACTGCATTAGGAGCTCACCTCTGTGGGGAGGAGATGATGGACAGGCCACCTGGTTTTACATTAACCGTTGATTGCTGTTTTCTATAAATTCAATTCACCCCCTGTGGAATTCTTGTTCATCAACAACACTTGCTTCCTTTGCTTCAACTGGGCTTTTAATCTCTGAATCATATGATGGATCCATGATTATTCTGTCAAAGAAGCCTCGTGGTTTTCTTGGCCCATGGCCAAAAGAGCCTGGAAGCACGTGAAAATGGCCAAGCATGATTTTTTTTTTTTTCCAGAGACCCCACACTGATCTTGACGTCTTAGACTAGTTGCCGACAATCGTGGGATGGGACAAACCTGCAAAACTGTGGTCGCCACTTGCCGGATGGTGGTGCACTGTGGTCGCCCAGGAATGGGTGCCGTTTCCACAGATGTCTGACTGCACTTTATCTGTCGATGCCAGTGCTTGACTACGCCATAGGATGGGGCATCCTCCCTATAAGTCTCTTTCGTCTCATCAAACATCCTCCGTGGTGTGTGGCCTCTCAAGTCCAGGAACCTGGTGACCGCTCTGCAATCAGCTGGCTCCAATATCACACCTTACTCACCCTTATTACCTGTAAAAGAGAAACTCCTAGGCCAGGGGTCGGCAACCTGTACTTCACGAAAAGCCACTTTGAGTGCTTTTTATCAAAAAATCT
Organism: Pholidichthys leucotaenia; assembly: GCA_020510985.1. Lineage (NCBI taxonomy): Eukaryota > Metazoa > Chordata > Actinopteri > Cichliformes > Pholidichthyidae > Pholidichthys > Pholidichthys leucotaenia. The sequence goes on along the minus strand of CM035842.1, from coordinate 21,172,796 downwards.
GCATGGAACCAGAGAATATTTAACAATCTCACCTGATGACATCAGGATGAAAAGCGTTTTTGTCATAAATTTGCAGCGTCTTTGATTGTAAATTTGTCACCCCTTTTTTCCACAGAATTGCATAATTTTCTGGTAAATTTTTGATTGTTTTAAAAAAACTGACTTTTTTCTTATAAATTTGAGTGTGTCTTCCTCATTAAACTGCAATGTTTTTTCGAAAATTTGTTATTGCTGTACTTTTGTTTGCAAATTTAATGCCATTTGCTTAGTTTAAGTTTAAGTTTAATGTTTATTTGAAAGGGACATTACATACTAATGAACATTAATACAAATGTAAGTATGCCAGATTTAGCAAAACTGCTAATTTGCGTCTTTAGTCCCCCGGTGGGTCACAAAAACACACAAACAAACAATCATCCACGAACAGAACAACTGCAAGAAGTGCAGAGTTAAGGTGTTGCAAAACAAAATATTCAAATGTCACACGCGTGAGGTGCTGTGTATGCGTACACAAACATGCACCCAAGCACCTCACAGCAACAACAGACAGCAACAAACAAGAGTTGGGGTATATGTGTGTATAAGCCACAAAGCTTCTGGGAGAATGTCCTATGGACAGACGAGACAAAACTGGAACTTTTTGGCAAGGCACATCAGCTCTGTGTTCACAGACGCAAAAATGAAGCATACCAAGAAAAGAACACTGTCCCTACTGTCAAACATGGAGGAGGTTCTGTTATGTTCTGGGGCTGCTTTGCTGCATCTGGCACAGGGTGTCTTGAATCTGTGCAGAGTACAATGAAATCTCAAGACTATCAAAGTATTCTAGAGAGAAATGTGCTGCCCAGTGTCAGACAGCTTGGTCTCAGTCACAGGTCATGGGTCTTGCAACAGGATAATGACCCAAAACACACAGCTAAAAACACCCAAGAATGGCTAAGAGCCAAACATTGGACTATTCTAAAGTGGCCTTCTATGAGCCCTGATCTAAATCCTATTGAACATCTGTGGAAGGAGCTGAAACAAGCCGTCTGGAGAAGGCACCCTTCAAACCTGAGACAACTGGAGCAGTTTGCTCATGAGGAGTGGGCCAAAATACCTGCTGAGAGGTGCAGAAGTCTCAGTGACAGTTACAGAAATCGTTTGATTACAGTGATTGCCTCAAAAGGTGGTGCAACAAAATATTAAGTTAAGGGTACCATCATTTTTGTCCAGGCCTGTTTCATGAGTTTGTTTTTTAAAATAATTCTGTTGAACCACAATCCAAAAGCATTGTCTGAATTTCATTGGTTAATTTTCATAGATTTTTTATTTATTACCACTTTTGTCAGATTTAAGTTATTTCTGTGACCATTGTGGGTTTTTCTTTCATTGACAGAGGGGTAGGGCAGCGGTGTAGGGCAGCGCGATGGTGGAGTGGTTAGCACTGCTGCAGCACAGCAACTCACCCTTGGCTGGGGGATCCTGGGTTCAATCCCAGCCCCTGACCAACAGTGATCTGTGTGGAGTTTGCATGTTCTCCCCATGTCTGCATGGGTTTACTCCGGTTTACTCCCACATGCCAAAAACATGCAAGTTAGGTTAATTGGCATCAAACTGGGGATTCTAAATTGTCCTTAGGTATGACTGTGAGAGTGAATTGTTGTCTGTCTCTCTGTGTTGGCCCTGCGATGGACTGGCGATCTGTCCAGGGTGAACCCTGCCTCTCGCCCAAAGATGCTGGGATAGGCTCCAGCCCCCCAGCGACCCGAAAAGGATTAAGCAGAAGAAGATGAAGATGAATAACAGAGGGGTACCAACAATTTTGTCCACGTGTGTAAATTTGCAGCTTTTCTTTTTTTTTGTAAATTTGAAACTTTTCTTTTAACCCCTTAGCATTCCAGCCAATTTCCCTGAATTTAGCATATGCAAAGAAAATCAAATTCTTTCTGCACTGAGTGGCAGTAGAAAATTTGAAAAGTCGGTGGAACACTGGAATTTTCAGAGGTTAATGATATTTTTCTCATGAATGTGTAACCCTTTTTCTTGAAAATTCATTGCGTCTTTGAAATTTGTGAGTTTTTTTTTTTTTTTTTTTCTTTTTGTCAAGGCCTGGAGGAGCCACTGACTATGGGTAAAAGAGCCACATGTGGCCCCAGAGCCGCAGGTTGCAGACCCCTGTCCTAGACGTTCAGAGCTACAAATTCCCACATGACATATAGAGATATGTTGTGAGGGCACGGTGTGGGGTTTTCTCCACCCAGAAAGGCAGGGGGAAACAGGAGGACAATGGACTGAACGAGGAAGTGTCACCGGGGGTATCAGACGGGGCTGTTAGGGCTATGCACCCCTTGGGGAGAGTAAAAGCCATGGTGGCTGCTCAGAGAAGAAAGATGTGGAAGCTCCATGCATGGGATTAAAGATATAAAAGGGGGAATGCACAGAGACCCAGGAGGCTGTAGCCTCAGCGCAGTAGCGCTGTAGCGCTGTTTCACTGTTTGCTGTTATGTTGTTGGAGAAAGAATAAATACCTTGTGTCGTTCAGCTCACTGCCTCGCCTATCCCTTTCTCCACACTGGTGACCCTGATGTGCCATGGAAAGTGAGCGGAGCACCGCCTCAGAGACTACCTGGAGGGAGAGCACCAGTATTGCGGGTGCTGTTTCAGTCAAGCTCCCGGACTTCTGACTTCACGACCCAGCAGCGTGGTCTTCGCACATAGAAGCCCAGTTTGCACTCCGCGGTATAACTATGGATGACACAAGATACTACTACGTGGTCATGGTGCCGGATGCGCGCGCCATGCAACAGGTGACAAGCCTGCTCCACGAGCCGCCGACATCCTGGAGGAATGCCAGTGAGGTCGAGGTTTGTGGTAGCCAGAGTAGACGCCAGGAGACGCAGGAACTGGGCAATCTGCTTCTATCATCGCTGTTGCGGCTCAAACGCCCAGTGGTGCATGCTGCCAACAATGGAAATAGTTGGGAAATGGCACGGCCAGCAGTCAGTAGCAGCTGCGACTGCTGGAGACAGAAACAAGCTACTGTATGTCACAGACACACATTTGGGGAGACAGTACACTCATGGACACAAATGGGGTCAACCACCAGCCCTGAGTTCTTTTAGGATTGCGCTCTGCACCTAAAGAGGATTTGGCAGCCTCCCCGAGCAGAACTCATTTGTTTCTCAGCAGCTGCTGATCTCCATAGAGTTTCTACCAAAAAACCCAGCGCCGAGGCTGATCCGGCCAGGCAATTTTTACACAGACGGCGGCTAGGAGCGACCCGGCCCAGCCCACCATTGTTTTCCCCGCACATTCGTCCCAAGAAGCTTGCAGAAGGCCAGTTTTGTTTTTGGCAGGCACGATGAACACTGGACCCTGGCGCAGACGCCCACCGTTGTTGGCTCCACAAGTTGGCAATCCCTCAGCAGGGACCTCCGCTCGTTGGTGACCTGATGTGTCCCCTCCCCCTTTCCCTCCACAGACTGACGTGCCCTCCGGTGGACCTCACCAGCAGGATGGTTCTACTGGATCAGCAACCCCCTGCTACAGCCGCTATGGGTGCCGGCTTGAGCTCAAAGGATGGGGGGGTTAGAGCCCCTTCTGGGTGTTTGGGGGGGCTGTGTTGGGGCATGGTGTGGGGGTTTTCTCCACCCAGAAAGGCAGAGGGAAACAGGAGGACAATGGACCGAATGAGGAGGAGTCACCGGGGGGTATCAGACGGGGCTGTTAGGGCTATGCACCCCCTGGGGAAAGTAAGAGTCGCGGTGGCCGCTCAGAGAAGAAAGGTGTGAAAGTGGCACTGGTGTATGTTATGTTAATGTGCCACACATTCCTTTGTTAAACAACATTGTATGATGGTCGGAAGCTCCAGGTCTCCATGCATGGGATTAAAGATATAAAAGGGGGAATGCACAGAGACCCAGGAGGCTGTAGCCTCAGCGCAGTAGCGCTGTAGCCCTGTTTCACTGTTTGCTGTTATGTTGTTGGAGAAAGAATAAAGCCTTGAGCCATTCAGCTCATTGCCTCGCCTATCCCTTTCTCCACAATGTATTATTACACATGTGACATTTCAGCTTGCTACCATAACTTTAAGTGGGTCAGGGAAAATCTTTAAAGGGGGTCATTGACTGCTCTTTTTACAAATTTCAACAACTCACTCATGTCTTAATGAAGTGCTTGTGACATTTTTTGTTCAGATTTTCTTAATTTTTTTAATCATTGAAGCAAATTTCCTTTTTTTTTTAAATTTTTCTTGGGTCTCTTCAAACACTCTGATTCAAGGCCTTTCACTTTAAGAAACAGACTTCAGCTGTTCAACTCCACCCTCCCTCTTACATCAGTTAGCCATTAGCTGAGTAGCTTCTAGCTGCTCCTTCAGCTTGGGTGAGCAGCGCTCTGGTTCACTGATCCAAAGTCAGTGGTGTATCTCACGTCAGTCCGGTCTATCTCTCAATAAATTTTGCTGTGATTCTACAACAAATCACTAGCACTGCACACCGGACGATCGCTGCAATCTCACCGTCCACAGAGGATGGTGGGGCTGCTGGGCGTGAGAGTCAGCAGCATCTGGTCCTGAGACATTTTGATTGTCAGGAGCCGGAGGCTTCATCGTGATTCCATGGTGGATCGCATGTATCGGTGTTATGCTGATAACTCCCTGACTAATCCGGGGGAGGTCTCGGCAAAACACCAACCAGTAGCCCTGGTCCCGGGTCAAAAGAATGACCGGTGTGCTGTGGCGGGCGATCTGCCGCAGAATTACGATGAAACCACTTGGAGTTGGGCTGGAGAGAACCAGGTGATAACAGGGATGGCTATTAGGGTGACTCATCATCATCATCATAGCAGTCTGTCGGGGGCAACAATGACTTTTTCATTTAGGTCTGATCAGATTCCTCCACGCAGCTCTGTCCTTCACCCTCTGCTGTCAGGAACTCCTGACCTTGTTAACCCGAGTGACATCCGAGCCGGTATAAGTTGCTTTCTGACTGACCATTTCATGAAACTGCTTGCAAAGTATTTGAGTGCCGCTAGCTTTTGCTGGACTAGCAGCACATTCTTGGCAGAAAGAGGTGTTATCAGTGGCAAGGACAGGCCAAGACAAACTGACTCCAGTATCTGTTGCAGTGACTGACCAGATGATAGGTTTGTTTATCTCTGCTTTGTTGACTCCAAATAAATAGGTCTAAAATTCTAAAATCCACAACTAAAATTCTAAAAATGTTTTACAGGAGAACACAAACTAAATTGTATTGCATTTGAAAAAAGATTAAGATCTAAATAACTAAATTTCACAAAAAGTCCACCTCTATGCAATATTTTCAGTGCAGAAAAAAAACTTTCAAACTGTAAGACAAAAAAAAAAAAACAGACACAAAATATAATTCCACCCAGATGACTAAGATCTGAAGAAAATAAAAAGTATAAGCCATGCTTACAGCGAGTGTCCTGGTAACGTTGTTAGCTTGTGGGCTAATAGGCTACCGTTGGCCACCACTTTGAGCTACATGACAGGCAGCTAGGCGGGCCAATAATAGAGCAGTGGGCGGGACTCAAGGATGGCAGTGGGTTGACTTTTTTGAAACTTGATGTATATGATTTACCTGGAACAGTCAACAAACGTTTTGGGGAGTTTCTCTGATTGAAAAACAAGGTAAAGGCAGTGTGCTTTTGACAGATAGCTGACTTTTTGAAAAAAAGTTTTGGCTAATTACATGACCAGTTGACACATTTGCAACAGTTAAACTCAACAAACACACCAGTTTTCAATCAATAAGCCCTTTAATGAACAACCCTTGTATAGGCTTTAAGAAAAGAGGAAACACCCTGCAGCCTTGTCGCAATACCACATATACCATGCAACAGTGGCCAAACCAAGTGCGCTGTAGACCACGATGCATGATGAAAGAAGGGCATATATAACCAATATGTCAGAAACATGCATGACAACCGTACTGGTGTTACAAAATATTAGGCAACACTGAAGCAAGAGCACGACTTTTGATAGAGACAGTGTGGTAGCAGAAGAGAGAATGATCTTAGTCACCACCAAAACGAAGACTCCTTTTCTGTACACTAGTGCACGCCTAACCGTGCCCCCAACACACCCTTGTCCAGTCATCAATTCAGCATCCACTTTATCCACAAATGGAAAACATGCTCTCATCGATCTCATTTGATTATGTTAAACAGTCCAACAGTGCTATGAATAAATGGCTACTGTCAGCTGTGTAGTCATTGCAGGGAACCGAGGGGAATTTGGACTGTGACAGCTGTTCCCAAAAATAACTAAAACTGATATGGAGCAAAGTGAGTCATAAAGTGATACCAACCAAATTTCTAGAAGAACAGCAATAAAAAGTAAAGAATTCCTTCAGCCACCCAACAGTGCTTCGTTGCCTGTTCTTTCTTGTTTTCCCCACATTCCCAAAGTGAAGCACGCCCAGGAGCTCCAGCACACATCAGCTTTACATGCAATATTGTCTAATCTGGGAAGATTTATTGGGAGCTTGAGGCTAAGCTGGATCTTCAAAACTGCGCCATAACGGCAAAATTCGGCTTTCGTTTCAGCTGCAAGACATTGTGAAAAGCACAGGAATGTGCTCACTGGGGACTGTTAGAGCGGAATTTTTTGCTGGGAATTTCCCACTAGTGTGTGTGCGTGTGTGCGCGCACGCTCGCACGCTGTGCCTCCAGTGAAGTACCTCTTGTCTCCAAGTGAACATAAACAAGTGTGACTCAGGTGCAGAGTTCCCTTGAAGGAGACAAGCAAGCCTGGGTCAGATAAGAGGTGCCATGGAATGCAGATTGTGCTGTTTGTCGGTAGAACCCTGTTCTTGAGGACACACTGTACTCTAAAAGAAACACGTTTGAGAGACATGCTTGCTAACTCCCGAGCCAAGGCCAAAACGGGACTTTCATGAAAAAAACTGCACATACTGTACAGATGAAAGCAAGATATTTATGAGGAAAAGTGCGTGCCCTTCCCCTTTCCTTCTGCAAAACAGTGAAACTGACACTAAGGTTGGATTGCTTCAACAAGGTTTATGTTCTAAACCTGATTAAATCATGACTTAAATGGGCCATTGGCTGCACGTCTTCCTCATTTTAACAGCTCACACAGGTGTTAAGAAAATGTTTGTGGCACATTTTGGTCAAATTTTCTTCAATTATTTAATTATTGCAGCATAATTGTGAATAATCTTCTGTATCCTTTCTGACAATGGTTGCTTTCAGTGCATGTCTCGTGTCCCTCCCTCTTATGTCACTATTGCTAATTTTAGCTGGCTAGCTCTTAGCTAGTAGCTCGGCACCAACTAGTCTTAAAGGATGAATGAAATAATGCATCAGTGACGGACAGGCATGTGTGGTTTCAGTGGCTGATAGGATATTACCTTGGTGGTGCTAACAGTTCAATGTAGCATCACAGCAAAAGTATAACAAAACAAGCCAGAATGACGCAAGATACTGGTATCGAATGTGAATTAGTGATCCAGGGGGAAACAGTGATGTTTATTAGGGTCACTGAAATCTAAAGAAAATAACAATACAAATGTGAGCTTCCAAGTACCACTGTTAGCTCTTAAGATAGCACCTTTGGTTTCCCACCCGTCTACATGATAGACAGCTGGGCTGGCCAATAACAGAGCAGTGAACAGATATCAGGGCTGGTGATGTTTACCTTTGAGTGATGCTTCCCATTTCGTGACGTATAGAAAAATACCCAGAAAAGTTAAAACAGCTTCTTGGAGAGAAAAACGATATAAAGGCTGTGTGTCTTTTTAAGAGAAGTAAATGTTTTGATTTTTTGTTGATAATCATGTTTAGGGCTGGGTAATTTGATTTTAAATCAGCATCATGGTTAATTGACCCTTTCATGTCATTTTTTTAAAATTATTTTTTCCTCCCTTCTTCATACTGACAAGCAATATTCACTGCAACACAATATCACTGTGGTGTGGGAGTAAATGAGCATAACATAATAAAGGACAGAATATAGTCATTTCACACACAAAATAAATATTGTCCAGTGTTTACAACACAAACCTCTTGAGGGTCTGTGGGTCATATCATGTGTGGTGGCTAATTAGCTTGTTAGCTGCACTGGGGTTTTCCTTTATATCCTTATGATTGTGTTACCACCACATAGTGATTATGAGTCTCTTATTGGGTTCTTAAATACAGCCTTAGCTTGTCCAGTCCCTCTCTAAAATAGTTGAGATAGCCGTCAGAGGCTAACAGTGACTTAGCTTTTGCTCCTTGTAGTGTTAGCATCTAGCACTTCACTTTTTTGGCATCTTCATATGAACTAAAGAGTAAATGATCACATACTATGTAAATGTAGACCACGTTTGTTTTTGTTACAAGCCGTCTTTAATTGTTCTGCTGCATCTGAACAGCGCTGACTGCACAGCTTCTGGAGTTTTGTGTCTGCACCTGTAGCTCCGCGAGCACATCTTAAAAGGGCAGTACATGCAAAGCTCTCACATACACGTACCCAACAGGGAGAGGGGAATAACTGAAAAAAACCGACATGACCAAGATTACGCTGGTTCTGCACCCTGAATGTCGTTTCCAGTTTTATTTCGGTGAATCACCAAGCCCTAATCACGTTACCAAGAGATGCATTTCAGAAGGTTAAAACCTACAAAAACACAATTTTTCGGTCAATGACACCTTTAAATTGGAGTTAAAAGTTTTGATTCAAGCAAATTAAATTTAGGATTAAAGTAAAAACTAAGCCAAGGTTAAAAAGAGACTTCAATCAAATCTTTCCGAATTTCAGACTAGTTTGGTGCCACAGAGTTCCAGCTGAAATCATGATTCAGCGTGGTCCATCACAGGACTACTGCTGACCTTCAGTAGCACTGCTACTTAAAGGCTTCATTTCTCCCCTCTGAAATCCCCCAAACTTTCCCCATGCCAAATATCTCTCCCCACCCACCCACCCACCCAGATAATGGACTTTTCAGGCCTCCCGTGACACACGTTCCGCCGCAGGTCCGCCACCGCAGCCGCTGGACTGGCTGCCCAGCAAGCAGTCGTTCACCACGTCTTCTGCCTAATTGCTTTTCCATGGCAGAGTGCACACGCACGGGACAAGGTTGCAGAGACGAGACGTAAAGGGCTCGGAGGATGGGGAAGCCCAGATGTGTGCAGTAGCATTTAGCCAGGCGCACATCTGCAACCATTTGATTCTACTGAGGGGAATTCCTCTCTCACTCCGTATGTTTTATCCTGCTGAATCCTCCATCCTGGGACAGTGAATCGCTTCACCCCCCCCCCCCCCACCCCCCATATTTGCCTCTATGTGTCATGAACTGTTTCCCCACAGACAGGCTGGTTTGGTTGGGACTCATGGAGGCGTGGGATCCTTTGTAGAAAGGACATTTAAAGGGGATGATTAAAAAAAGAGCCAAGGCCTTTCCATAAATATACAGCACGGCGTATGAGGCGCAGACATAACAAGCGCTGAACTGCGAGACTGTTTTTCATTGTGGGCTTTGAATGCACCTTGCTCCACATGTTCTTTCAATGACAAAGGGGGGAAGAAATGGAAAGAAAGTGCTCCATCAAAGCAGGGGGGCGGGAGGCAGGCTTCAGCCTGCCCAAAACGACAAAACAAAAGCCTCTAGAAATGAAATACAGCCGTGTCATTTGAACAGTGTTGGTGAGCGGGACAGATTTAACAAAGGGGTAAAAATATCTATTGTTCTGGTGCTGCGTGGGTTAGCCGCGGTACAATAAAAGCAGGGAGTTTCCTCTCAGTCAGGATGTGAGACTTCCTCGTCCTGGCATTTTGGGATTCAGGGCAGCACGGCTCAACTGGCACCCAGACGCACAACGTTCAGCCACCCAGCCAGCACGTCCAGGCGGGCCCCACCAAGGGTTAAAATGGCTGTCTTACGGGTCCCGTCTGTGTTTGCCCACATGAACTGCCCCTGTTTACCTATTTTCAACTTATTTTTTCATACATACAAATGTGAAACTTTCTCACAAGTTTTCAACTTTTTTTTTAACTGTAAACTTGCAACTTTTTCCTCGTAAATTTGTGATTTTTTTTCTTGTAAATTTGCAACTGTTTCTCATAAATTAGTTTTTCTTCTAAATTTGTGACTTTTTCCCATAAACAATTTTTTTTTTGTAAATTTGGAACAAAAATTTTTTATCATAAATTTGTGAGTTTTTTCTTGTAAATTTTCAATTTATTTACTCATATATTTGCTACTTCTTGTTAATTTGCAATGTTTTGTAATTTTTTCCTCATAAATTTATGACTTTTTTCTTGTAAATTTGCTATTTTTTTCTTTTAAGTTTGTAACTTTTTTTCCAAGTAATTTTACAATTTTTTCTTGTAAATTTGCAACCTTTTTTCTCCAAAAATTTCACTTTTTTCTCATAAATTTGAGATTTTTTTTCTCAAAAATTTGTGACTTTTTTCTTGTAATTTTTTCCCCAATGGTGCCAGTGTTACTGAGACCTGCTCACCCCCATAGAACCCACGTGGGGCCAACATGGAACCTGCGGACAAACCCGCACGGGACCCATAAGGCAGCCCAGGTTAAACCTATAGGCTGGGGAATCAGTGTGAAGCATCAGAAACGTCAATACACAACAACTCACTGTGTGCAAGACTTTCTTGTGTGTTTAAACTGTGGGCGCAGTAAATCTGACATGATGGTGCCACTCCCTGATGACCAACATTTTACCTTTACCTTTATTTGTCATTACTGTTTGAGACAGGTGAGTGGCCACACCCACATTTGTCATAATCACTCTTGTTTGTCAGAATCTTCACACCCAACTTGGGAGTGAAGATTCTGTCTTTTTACATACGGTGGGCTCTACTCAGTCTACTGTTTGAGGTGCAGAGTGCATTTATGGGTGTGTCCAAATATATTTCATTACCACTGAAGCGAGAAAACAGTCTCTGCACTGGGCAAAAAATGCAAAGAGGCTGGTCTGATTATTCAGAGACGTATTTTATGGGAACCCAATCCAAAGAATCCTTAAATCTTCAAGTTTAGCATTCATTCAGTATGATGTAAAACTAAAGATTAAAATGAGGGAAAAAAATTAATAAAAAAACATTAAAAGAAGCTTAAACATAAAAAAGAACATAAAAAGACTAGAAAAGCATTCAGAGAGCGAATACCTCCGACAAGGCTGCTTCAAGGTCCTTGGTGGAAGTATGCACTCTCAGATCATCACTAAAATTTAATGGGTTCATCCTTGGCCCAAGGGCTACCTCTGACGAAAATTTCATCAAAATCCGTCCCGTAGTTTTTGCATAATTCTGTTAACAAACAGACAGACAAACCACCCTGATTACATTACCTCCTTGGTGGAGGTAAAAATTATTTATTTTCACTATGTATTGAAACTTATGGCCCACCCTGCATATATACAGTGGAGATCAAAATTAGAGAACAGTGTATTAATACTTGAATTATTCTTACATATGTTATTCTTCATTGTTCAGAATTTGACAGAATATTAACTGTGGCTATACCACTGCTGTACCAGCACGTTTTTTTTTTAAATAACCAAGGCACGTCAACACAAACATTTATTTTGTACAACATCCCCCCCCTCAAACAAACAAAAAAAAAAAACTGAGCAAAATTAGAGAACAGTCCACATCTACGCCCACAGGACATCACTAGTTTCTCACACTGCTTTGGTCCCACCTACACCGGGATCAGGGGCTGCTGGGTGGAGGCTGTGAGCCCTCATGGCCAGCTCCGTAAAACTCCACTCCACTCTCGCGGGCAGTGTAGGGGAGCTGCCTCGTGACAGGGTGTCCCCCAGTTGGTTGTAGGAGCAGACCGGTGTCCCGCAAAGCGAGACACTGTCCACTGAGATCCTGTGGCTCAGTAGCTTGGCTCGGCAAGCTTTGCCTTGGCTTGGACAGCAGCCCCGGGTCCCGGGCCAGGTGCGGTGCGGCAATTGCGGGGCAACCCAGTGTGCGGTGTTAGCGATTTGTTGTGGAATTACGGCAAAATTATTGGGAGATGGGCCGGAGTGATGCGAGATATACCGACTGTGGATCAGTGAACCAGTGCTGCTCATCCGAGCTAGAAGGATGCTAAAAGCTAAAGTGCTTGAAGCTAGTCAGCCAGTTTTCTAACTGATGTAAGCGGAAGGGCGGAGTTGAATAAATGAAGGATGTTTCTTAAAGTGATAGCATTCCAACAAAGCCAGGGAAAATGCAAAACAAACTCGCTGCAATTAAAAAATTAAAGAAAATGTGATCAAAATATGTCACACAGACTTCATTAAGACATGAGTGAGCTGTTAAAATGTGGAAAAAGTGCAGTCAGTGACCCCTTTAAGCTTTCTTAAACTTCTATCCCTGAGTGGGTACAACTGATCTGGCAATGGACATAAAAATAAATAAATTTATAAACTAGATTATAATTAATTTTTTCACAATTTTCATAGCTCAGCAAATTGTTCAAATGGTCCACATAAAAATAATTCCTATTTTTTGTGTTTTCTTTTCATGTTACCACTGCTAGCTGAGCTCTGGCTTGTGACCTCCAGGTCAGCTGACTGTATGGCTTTACAGTTTCCTATCTTTGTCCACACATTTAAACAGTGACAGGCATCAGGGAGTACAGCCCTTTATTCAGGAAAGAACCTAGAAGTATACATTTGGGCTTCAGTGTCTGTTGCATCACCACAGTCCTCCACTTGCAGGCGTATTATTCTGCAAAGGATGTTTCACTGGCGTTCAACCCTGGTCAGCAGTTATATAAGCCGTTCTGAAAAAAGGAACAGGCAAAACAAAACAACCGCTGACCAGTTAGGTGTTCTCAAAAGTCAAAAGGTCAAAATCAGCAGACTCACAGCTGCTTGTTCTGTGTGGAAACGACATTTGAGTTGTTCAGATCAGTCCGGGCTCACAAAAAAAGCACACGAGGTGGATGTTCACCCACCCTTTTGAGAACTTGTACTATACCCGTACACACAACAGTGACTTTTCTGTGTGTAGGTTACATAATTTGTAAGAGTTGTGCAGGTAGTGCAAACAGTTTCTATTGGTTGTGAAAATAACTCCAGTCAAGGAGGGTAGCACAAACAGTGGACAGGAGCGATAACAGTGCCTTGTAGTGGCAACATGACACAATTTTGACATTTTTTAGCATGTTGTGTAAACCCAAAAGTTGTTGTTGATGATCAATATAATATTTACAACCGCGCCTGCATAAACTAGTTATCATCAAAAAACCGCAGCCGCTGACTTGACTGTGGTGCTGCCCACTGAATGAAAGGCGGCGCCACTGTGATGTCGACAGAACGGACTCCGGTGTTGTTGACTGGAATGACAACAGCTTTGTAGCTCACAGTTTCTCTGGTTTCTTGTTTTAATTTTATGGCTGTGCCTTCACGTTGTGTCGCAGGCTTAGATAAACAGCAGGCCGTGAAAGACCACACCATACGCTTCAGCTCCAACTGTCATAAGCCTCCTCGTGCGCTTTTACGCAGGAGGAGCGCACGAGGAGGGGAAGGATTAATGGATTTACGCGCTGCTTTGACCTACTTTCTGTGAGCACATGCTGACGCTCACCGGTCCAGCCACGTCCCCTCTATCATTATCACCAGCTGATTGAAACTCCCGCTGATCATGTTTCCCGGTCCTCACCCAGGTGCTTCTCATCACACCATCACCAGCAGTGCGTGTACTTAGCGGCCGTTTGCCAGTCACGCACTGCTGGTCTATAGTATTGTCATCTGTGCTGTTAGTCTGCCAGTATTTTCAGCACTCTCACGACGTGTTAGTCACTCCATGTTCGCCATGGTTCTCGTGCGTCCTTGAAGCGATATCGGCTATGGGGCGCACCTGTGGCTAGCACGTCTCCCCTCACTCATTCTCTGGGCAATGCCAGCCCCCGAACGCCATCAGTAAGTGTGTTTGTGTTTTTTGTACGTCTTCACCTTTTTGGGAATTGTCTGTCTTTCTGTATTAAATGTGCTGTGGTGAACCCTGCACATAAATCCTCGTTATTTCATCCTCCCTCTCCGTGCCCTGTGTAAGAGCGCACGGAGGGTCATGATGAATGGATTTACGTGCAGAATTCACCACAGCACATGTATTGAACATAAGAATGATGACAACAGTTCCCAAAAAGGTGAAAACTTACAAAAATATACAGAAACACTTACAGTTGGCATTTGGGGCTGACATCGCCCAGCGAACATGGAGAGGAGACGTGTTAACCACAGTTGCGCCCCAGGGCCGACATCGTTTCAAGGGGCGCAACAGAACCACAGCTGTGTGGAGTGGCTAACACGTTGTGATAGTGTTGGTAATATTGGCTGGCTGACAACACGGCAGATGACGCACACAAACCATGAACAGCTGACTGTCAAAGAGACAGGGGGCGTGGTCGGACCAGCAAATCTTGGACAGTGCCTACCTGAAAGTGGGTCAAAATGGCACATAAACCACATGTACAAAACAAAAACAACAAGAACTCAAAATATAATCCATAATAAACCCGATGCCTGAGCCTCAGAGAATACACTGTTATGATTTTATTGAAAAATCGGGTTTAAATAAATTATATTTATGAACAAACAATTTGTTGCAATACTGTATCTGTAACAAAAGAATAACTCTGGTGTTCCCCAGCCGTGTGTTTGTCGCTGCTGCTGCGGCGGGCATGTGTGCCTCTCCACTGTCACTCTCTGAGTCTGACTCGCTAGGCATGATGCCCGCTTGGCACGGCTCAAACCTATATGGTTTGATGCCCCCAGATCCTTCATTGTCATCCCATTCTTCTAAACTATAATCATCTGAAGATTGTACAACACAAACCAATTCCAGACTACATGTGCTGGAACCATCGTCGATGTTTTCAACCTCTTCCATCCTGTGCGTACAATGGGCAGCCAAGCGCTGTGTTCTGTTGATGACGTTATAACATGGCCGGGGGGTTTTCCAGCCACTGACACAATTGGTGACGTGGCGCTCATGAAAACATTGGATATTTGCATGAAAAAAAGCCTGTTTGACTTAGAACTGCACAGACCAACCTATTTCATCATATTGTATTATGTGTTGAAAAATTAGATGAAGTCAGAAACGTGTCATCAGACCTTTAAGTGTTTTATTTGTAAAATAACTTGAAAATAAACATTTTAAGATGCCCAACCCTGGACACAGATGGGACAAACACCTATCATCCCCCAACCAATCTCATACTGGTGCCAGTGATGTGCATAGACATTTAAGGGGCTGTTGCTCTAATCTGAAATAAGGGCACCCTCCCACTCTTTTACTTACTTACTCCTTTAGCAATGTTTGGCAGCATAGTGGTACAGTGGCTTGCACTGTTGCCTCACAGCATGAAGGCTCCAGGTTTGAGTCCCCAGGCTGGCTGGAGTGGGAACCTTTCTGTGTGGAGTTTGCATGTTCTCCCTTTGCTGTGTGGGTTTACTCCAGTTTCCTCCCACAATCCAAAGACATGCATGTTAGGCTAATTGGTGACTCTAAATTGGCCCTAGGTCTCTGATAGGCCCTCAGAATAGAGGGTGACCCAGGATTTACACTGACTCCGGATGCAATCCGTTGCAGATGCAGTGTGGATGGCCCCTTGTGTTCATCCCTACCAGCTCTATTTGTGTTTTACAGCAGCATGGATGAGAACAGATTCTGAAGTACAAGATCATGCGACAATTATACAAAATAATGTCAGATCTCTAGAAAGACCCGAGAGTGACTGAGATGAACTGATCGCGATCACATGAAGACAACAAGGAAGTGTGATGTAGAGGCTCCCACCTGGATTTTTGGGCTGTAAATGAAATATAAGTAACCTGTTAATTATAATTCTGTTGTTTCATCATCATTCTCGACAATGACCAAGAACATCACAGGGAAGAGGACTGGGTGCGGTGTGTTCGGCTGTGGACGATCAGTCCGATGCGGGCACAGAAGGCTCTGCCACAGGTCAGGCACAGGTGGTCTGCGTGGGCAGAAGATACAGGGGTGGCTCTGGACTTTCGAAGCTCATGTTTTCTCTGGGCCTTGGCAATCCTGTTCAGCTCAAAGGAGGCAGCACCTTTGCTGGTATGGTTACGCCAGTCTGGTCTGTCTAGTGCTAGGGTCTCCCAGGTGTCAGGACTGATGTCAAAGCTCTTCAGGGAGGCCTTAAGAGTGTCTTTGTAGCGGTTCTTCTGACCACCTTGTGAGCACTTGCCCTCTGCTAGTTTACCGTAGAACAGTCTCTTTGGCAGGCGTGAGTAAGGCATACGAACAAGGTGGCCAGCCCACCTAATCTGGGCTCTTTTGAGCAAAGTGTGGATGCTAGGCAGCTCAGCTCGGGACAGGACTTCTGTGTCAGGGATTTTGTCCTGCCAGGTGATCTTCAGGAGCTTTCTGAGGCAGTTCAGGTGGAAGCAGTTTAGCTTTCTGGCATGGCGCTCATAGACTGTCCACGTCTCACAGGCATACAGTAGGGAAGGCAGGACAACTGCCTTGTACACCTTCAGTTTTGTGGTCAGCCTGATTCCTCTCTTTTCCCACACTGTTGCACCTAGCCATCTGAATGTTGAGCTTGCCTTGGCAATGTGTGAATCAACCTTGTCGTCAAAGTTGACAGACCTGGAGAGTGTGCTGCCAAGGTACGTGAACTTGTCAACAGCCTTGAGGGTCTCCCCGCTGACAGTGATGGCTGGTTCCACATCAGTCTTCTGCGGTGCGGATTGGTGCAGGACCTCGGTTTTCTTCGTACTGATTGTGAGCCCAAAGTTGTCGCAAGCAGCAGAGAAGCAGTTCATGCTCTGCTGCATCTGGGCCTCTGTAGCAGCATTGAGTGCGCAGTCGTCTGTGAACAGGAAGTCACACACTGAGTGCCCTTCCACCTTAGTTTTGGCTTGGAGCCTCCGCAGGTTGAAGAGCCTGCTGTCTATCCTGTACCTGATCCTGATGGCACTTTCTTCATCGTTGCAGAAGGCAACAGACAGCATGGCTGTGAACATCATGCTGAAAAGTGTGGGTGCGAGTACACAGCCCTGCTTGACCCCACTGGTGACTGGGAATGCTTTGGAGGAGTCTCCGTCATCCAGTACTTGAGAAAGCATGCCGTCATGGAACTGGCACACCATGCTAATGAACTTGTCCGGGCAGCCAAACTTCACCATGATCTTCCACAGCCCCTCACAGCTGACGGTATCAAAAGTCTTGGTCAGATCTACAAATGTTGTGTAGAGGTCCCCGTTCTGCTCTTGACACTTCTCCTGAAGTTGACGTGTGGCGAAGATCATGTCAGCAGTTCCACAACCCTCTCTGAAGCCACACTGGCTCTCCGGCAGATGACCACCTTCCATGTGCTGAATGAGGCAGTTGAGAAGGACTCTTGCAAGGATCTTGCCGGCGATGGCAAGGACAGAGATCCCACGGTGGTTGTCGCAGGACTGCCTGTTTCTTTTTCTCTTGTAGAGATAGACAATGGAGGCATCCTTGAGCTCCTGGGGGACAACTTCCTGCTGCCACATGGTCTGAAAAAGCTTGGTGAGTTTCTGTATTAGAACTGGTCATCCTACCTTGTAGATTTCAGCTGGGATGGAGTCAGAGCCTGGTGCTTTGCGTATCGAAAGGAATTTTTGGACTTCTGATTCCATTGGAGGTTCTGCCAGAGATGTGTTCACCTCTACTTAGGGCATGTGAGTGATGGCTTCTGCATTGATGGATGAAGTCCTGTTCAGGACGCTGCTGAAATGTTCTGCCCATCTTTCCAGGATTGCGTTCTTGTTGGTGAGGAGAGTGGACCCGTTAGCACTGAGCAGTAGTGATGTTCCAGAAGACTGAGGCCCGTAGATGGTCTTAAGGGCATCGTAGAAGCATTTGGAGTTGTTGCTGTCAGCGTAATGCTGTATTTCATCTGCTTTTTTGCTGAGCCAGAAGTCCTGCATCTCTCTGAGCTTTGCCTGCACATTTCCTTTGATGGAGTTGAAGGTTGCTTTCTTAGAGGCAGATCTGCTGTCTTGCTGGTACACTCTGTGGGCTTCACGCTTCTCATCAAGCAGCTTTTGGATGCCCTCATCGTTTTCATCGAACCAGTCTTGGTGTTTGTGTGTGTTCTGGCCCAGATGAGTGAGTGAGGTGTTGTACACCATGTCTCTGAAAGCTGCCCAGTCTTCTTCTGCTCATACGCTCCGAGGTTGAGCTGACTAAGCTTGCTGTCCAGGTCCTAACTGAGGTTCTGTCGCACAGAGTGCTGTTCCAGCTTGGTGACACCGAGATGCTTATTTGCCATTTTCCCCTGTGGACGCCGTTTGGGCTGGATGTGCATGTTGAGCTTTGAGAGAATGAGTCTGTGACCTGTCCAGCAGTCTGTGCCACACATCGCCTTCGTCACTCTAACGTCCTGTCTGTCTCTCCTTCTCACAATGATGTAATCGATCAGATGCCAATGCCTGCTGCGTGGATGCATCCAGGAGGTCTTGTTGTGATTAGGCAAGTGGCAGACGGTATTACTGATCAGAAAGTCATGAGAGGCGCACGTCTTCAACAGGAGAAGACTGTTGCTGTTGCACTTTCCAACTCCATTTTTTTTTAAAATTTTTGGTGGTTATTTATGTATTGGTTGTATGTACTGTATGTGTTTTTGTTGTGCAGCAGATCCCTCTGTCCAAGACAAGTCTCTCACAAAGGAGATCAATAAAGGTACTTTGTCCATTTCTTCCAAGGACTCCCTCCCATGTCTGGTAGTCTGTACCAACTCTGCTGTTAAAGTCTCCAAGAACAATGAGTTTGTCCTCCTTAGAGACTCTCATTGAAGGTGTACCGAAGTCCTTGTAAAACTTGTCCGTGATCTCATCTGGGTTTGTCATGGTGGGGTATATGCACTGATGAATGTGGCATGGCATTTTCCTTGGAGGGGGAGCCACAGGGTCATGAGGCAGTCGTTGGTTCCTTTGGGCAGGCTGGTAAGCTTGCTGATCAGATTGGATCTGATCACGAAACCCACTCCTGCTTCATGGCGTTCTTCACTGCCTTGGCCGCTCCAGAAAAAGGTGTAGCCAGCTTTGACTTCTGTCAGCTGACATTCGTCTGCAAACTTACCCTTGCTCAGAACTGCAATGTGGATATTGTACCTGCTGAGTTCTCTTGCTGTCCGTCTCTCAGGTCTGTCCGCTTTGGAGATGTCCATGAGCGTTCACACATTCCAAGTGCCAATGGTGAGTGATGTCACCTTAGTTGATTTCTTCTGAGAATTTCGACCACTAGGGTGGGATCCCCACCAGCTGCGGCTTGCTGGCCAGGGTATAGCAAAGCAGGCTATGTTTAGGGCACCTTTTCTAGCCTCTTCCTCAGGCCATGGAGGTGAGCAGAGCAAATCCAAAAGAGGGCTGCTCAGACACCCAGGGGGCTGCCGAACTCCACTGCTGCTTCGGTCCAGTAGAGAGTGACCCTATGCCCTGGGCCGCCTGTGTGTGGCTACAGCTTCCAGTGTATCTGCACCTGCTGCTTCGTCACTTGTCCATCGCCACAAGACTTGGAGGGAGGGAGGGAATGAGAAGGAAACTTGGGGGGGGGGGGGATGTCTTCACTTGCGCGTGAATTTGATTTAAGTGAGTGAGAGTTGTGCAGGGTTGTCAGCCTCACTCTCTCATCCAAGCCTATCTGGATCCAGTGGCAAGACGTAGTCAAGATGGCTGGAGATAAGTTAGGATGCAGTGGATGGCCAGCAGTGTCCTACGTGTCTCACTGTGCCCTAGTTGCGCTCCACAGTGCTTTGCTGGATCTGCCTTCCTGCCCGTTGAGCCAATCTGGTGGTTTCCTCTGTGCAGTCTGCCAGGTCCAGTCTATGCATGCATAGGTAGACAAGCCCTACCTCACCGAGGGTTTCAAACCCGTTGGCTACCCTCACCTGGTTTCGCCCACCAGTCGAAGCGGTTTACCGGGGTGTGGTCGCTGTTGCATGCAAACGGCTACTTGGAGCCACAGGTGAAAGTTGAGTGCCAAGTGGGAACCAAAGCGGACAGAGAAACTTGGAGGCGCGACTGTTGCCCCGTCAGAGGTACTATCCTCCCTGACACTCCATATACCCCAATTATAATTCTATGACACATTTGTATGGCAGGTGTTTTCCTTCTCTGACACAGTGGTGGAGGAGTACACCTCAGAAAATAATGAACAATCCTTAAATAATTTTTAATGAGCAAACAGCTATTAAATACCACGAGATACCGCAGGATTTCCTTGCAGATTGGATCTAGCATCTGTCAAAAATAGACTTGTTGCGTTTCATCAGCGAACCAAATTTGATGAGCCGGATTAATTCCGCAATGGTCTGGACCAGGTGGGGATTAGAAAATTGACGAGAATGGGAACTATTTGCTACGGAGACCGGATCGCAGCTATTACGTACTGCATCTGGAGTCAGTGTAAATCCAGGGTGAATGTAACTACTAGTGGAGTGCTTAAAGTGGTCTTGTGACTAGAAAAGTGCTCTATACTGTAAGTGCAGGTCCTTATCCCTTATCATAAATCTTCTAATACTGGAAGATTAAAACTACTGTTGATCTTCTAACATTACATGGTTTTGTCTTATCTTTTGTAAAGGAGGACTCAACAGTCACATTTAATGTTATGCAAGAGGGAAAAAATTATCTGGTTTTAGCCCATGGTTTTGAAAAAAAAAGAAGCAATAATAATAGGCTACTTAAAAAAATATTTGTGTAAATATACAGAATTCCAAATTTTCCAAACAAAAGTGCAAAACTTGAGGAAAAAATCCACAGAAATACAAGGAAAAATGTTACAAATGTACAGTGGTGTGAAAAAGTGTTTGCCCACTTCCTGATTTCACATTTTTTTGTATGTTTGTTACACTTAAATGTTTGAGATCATCAAACAAATTTAAATATTAGACAAAGATAACACAAGTAAACACAAAATACAGTTTTTAATTGAAGGTGTTTATTATTAAGGGTAAAAAAAATCCAAACTTACATGGCCCTATGTGAAATAGTGATTGCCCCCCCCCCATTAAAATGTAAATTAACTGTGGTTTATCACATCTTTGGAAAGCTCAGTTCAATTTCTCTCACCACACCCAGGCCTGATTACTGCCACACCTGTTCTCAATCAAGAAATCACTTAAATAGAACTTGCCTGACAAAGTGAAGTAGACCAAAAGATCCTCAAAAGTTAGACATCATGGTGCAATCCAAAGAAATTCAAGAACAAATGAGAAACAAAGTAACTGAGATCTATCAGTCTGGAAAAGGTTATAAAGCAATTTCTAAAGCTTTGGGACTCCAGCAAACCACAGGGAGAGCCATTATCCACAAATGATGAAAACATGGAACAGTGGTGAACCTTCCCAGGAGTGGCCGGCCGACCAAAATTACCCCAAGAGCGCAGTGACAACTCATCCAAGAGGTCACAAAAGACCCCACAACAACATCCAAAGAACTGCAGGCCTCACTTGCCTCAGTTAAGGTCAGTGTTCACCATAAGAAAGAGACAAAAATGGTGTGCATGGTAGAGTTCCAATACGAAAACCACTGCTGAACAAAAAGAACATAAATACTCATCTCAGTTTTTCCAGAAAACATCTTGATGATCCCCAAGACTTTTAGGAAGATACTCTGTGGACTGACGAGACAAGAGTTGAACTTTTTGGAAGTTGTGTGTCCCGTTACATCTGGCTTGAAAGTAACACAGCATTTCAGAAAAGGAACATCATACCAACAGTAAAATATGGTGGTGGTAGTGTGATGGTCTGGGGCTGTTTTGCTGCTTCAGCACCTGGAAGAATTGCTGTGGTAAATGGAACCATGAATTCTGTTGTCTACCAAAAAAATCCTGAAGGAGAATGTCTGGCCATCTGTTGGTGACCTCAGGCTGAAGCACACTTGGGTTCTGCAGCAGGACAATAATCCAAAACACACCAGCAAGTCCACCTCTGAATGTCTTAAGAAAAACAAAATGAAGACTTTGGAGCGGCCTAGTCAAAGTCCTGACCTTGAATCCCATTGAGGTGCTGTGGCATGACCTTAAAAAGGCGGTTCATGCTTGAAAACCATCCAATGTGTCTGAATTACAACAATTCTGCGAAGATGAGGAGGCCAAAATTCCTCCACAGCGCTGTAAAAGACTCATTGCCAGTTATCGCAAACGCTTGATTGCAGTTGTTGCTGCTAAGGGTGGCCCAACCAGTTATTAGGTTTAGGGGGCAATCACTTTTTCACACACGGCCATGTGAGTTTGGATGTTTTTTCCCCTTAATAATAAACACCTTCATTTAAAAACTGCATTTTGTGTTTAATTGTGTTATCTTTGTCTAATATTTAAATTTGTTTGATGAGTATGGTGGCGGAGTGGTTAGCACTGCGGCAGCACAGCAACTCACCCTTGGCTGGGGGATCCTGGGTTCGATCCCAGCCCCCGACCAACAGTGATCTGTGTGGAGTTTGCATGTTCTCCCCGTGTCTGCGTGGGTTTACTCCGAGATTTCTCCGGTTTCTTCCCACATGCCAAAAATATGCAAGTTAGGTTAATTGGCATCAAACTGGGGATTCTAAATTGTCCTTAGGTATGACTGTGAGAGTGAATGGTTGTCTGTCTCTCTGTGTTGGCCCTGCGATGGACTGGCGATCTGTCCAGGGTGTACCCTGCCTCTCGCCCAAAGATGCTGGGATAGGCTCCAGCCCCCCCCGTGACCTGAAAAGGATTAAGCGGAAGAAGATGGATGGATGGATCTGAAACATTTAAGTGTGACAAACATGCAAAAAAAATGAGAAATCAGGAAGGGGGCAAACACTTTTTCACACCACTGTATATACAGCTTAGGCCATGGATTCAACAGAACTATACATATGTTTATAGGGAAAAAAATGTCCATTTATTCAAAAGAAGTACTCAATTACTGAGAAAAAAGTCTGAAAATGACAAGAAAAATGTTAATTTATAAGACAAAAGTCACAAATATATGAAGAAAAAAGTAACATACTGTATGAACAAATGCATAAGAAAGCACAGTAAATGATTCAAAAATATTGACTGATGTGAGGAAAAAAATCACAAAATTACAAGACAAAAATAATACAGTTACTCGAAAAGAAATGCCGATTTTGTTAAGGGCAAAAAAGTGACAGAAAGGTATTAAGGGGGAAAATAGTGAGGAAAAAGTCCCAAAGTTGGGAGAAAAAAGGATAAGAATTTATCACAAAAAAGTCACAAATTCAAGAAAAAAAAATACATTTATGAGTGAAAAAAGTTTCAAATTTTCAAATCAACAAGAAAAATAGTAACAAACATAACAAGAAAAAAAGGTATAGCCATGAGAACATCTCAAATTCGCACACACACAAATTTAGATTTTTGTGTGTTGTGGGAAAAAAGCTCTAATTTACAAAAAAAAAGGTAAATTATTATAGCAGCCTATAGCAAATATTCAAAAAAAAATTTTGCACATTTGTTATAGGCTACTATAAAAATAAGGGACAACAGTTATTTTTTATGATGATTATTTTTCCTCTGGGATGGGACACTAATGGTGTCAAAAGTAAAGGCAGGACACATCGCATGTTACGGCTACACACTGGAGGAAGAAACTGTAATATGTCCAGCATAATTACTCAAATTACTCTGACCATTTTTATTTTATTTTTTTGTGTTAAGATTTGGATTTACAAACTGTTCCTTAACAATAATCCACAATTTCACTGAGAGACAATTTAAAAAGGTTCCCTCTGAGACACCCAGACTCTGATCTCTCTTTGAGACAATTTCTCATTTCACTTTTACTCATGTTGTACATCTGCTCATTCCTGTCTCTATGGTATCTGCTTGTGGTTGGTTTATTTTTGTTGGTATACTTTCTATTTCTGTTACATCACATGTGGTTTTAATATTTACAGACGTGGACAAAATTGTTGGTACCCCTCTGTTAATGAAAGAAAAACCCACAATGGTCACAGAAATAAACTTGAATCTGACAAAAGTGTCATGGTTTATTACTTATACTTATATTATAAGTATATTACTTATTATAGTATATTACTTATACTTATTTGTACCTACGGGTACAAATAAGTAACAAAAAAAAAAAAAAATGGTTTGAGCGCCGATCTCGTCCGCGCTCGAGCCATGCATCATCTTCACCAGGTTTGACAGCGGTGTGTACCTTCCGGCTCCCTGAGCCTTTATTGTGACATCGCTCGGAGGGGTTTCCTGCTGCCAAGTCTGACAGCTGTGCTGCATTTCGGCTCATCAGCAGCTCTCCATTTAAGAGAGCTCTGGGAGCGGAATAATGCGGCAGTCTCGTCATCGATTCGTGAACGAGTCCTTCTTGGTCGGACGCACTGACCATCCCATGGTTCTGATCGTAAGTGTGCTTCTTGTTTGCCTCATGGTCACGTGTATGTAGCGTTTTACATTTTAGCCCACCGTGGCTCATTGTTTTGTGTTTTCTTTTGTTAACAATAAACTGTGCAAACTTCACCGGTGTCTTTTGGCGTCTTATGGTGGCTCGCGAGGGCCACCGCATGACAGTAGACTGCCGCCAGACTGAGATGCCAGTCCCGGTGAGTTTTACTTAATTGGACGTTTGTTCTTCCCTGTCTGGGTAACTGCGTGCTGGGAGAATGCCACCACTTAGGGGCCACGCTCAGAGTCTGGGCTACGAGCTGGCGGAGGCCTTGGACTACGTAGATGAAACGCTTGTCACGGCTTCCCTCTGGGACTTTCGCAGCGATGTACGCCGGTACCTGGACCTCGCTGAGGATATCCTTAATTGCCTGCCTCGCTACCCCGACCGCCTTGAAGTCGTCGCAAGGAGGGAGGACATCGCCGCACAACGTGAGCTACTCCGTGGGCGGGAGGGAAACTCCGGCAGGAAGCCAAAGAGGAGGCATCGTCGCTCCTCGTTTCGGGATCCTGTTCCTGTCCCCGATCCGGTCCAGGAGTTCGCACCACCCACGGGTCATCCCCGAATGAGCATGACGTCAGTCGGGAATCCCCCAGAGAGGATGCAGCTGACAGCAATCTCTATCTGGGACCAAGTGGCTGCAGCTCGCGCCGCCGGTCACCCCACACAAATCATTAAGCACGTGATGGCGGCTGTCAGGCTGGTTGAGAGAAATCCCGAGCTGAGTGACTATCTGGAGTACGCTGACCTGCTCGCCTCTGTTTCTGCTCAAGAGCAGCGCTTTCCAGACCTCACCTTCACCTCGCCATCAGCCAGAAGACGTTGGCACCTCAGCAAGACCCCCGTCTGAATCCGCTTCCAGCGAAGCCCGTAAGTGGACCTTTGCGAGCGGCTCCTCCTTGTCCTTCCAGGGGGCCCTCTGTTACCATCCAGCGGGGAGAGGGAGGAACAACATTCCCTACAGCAGGCACCATCCATCCTCCAGGAAGCAGGCAAGTGCAAGTTCATTCTTCTCTTCATAGTTGTGATTTGCCTTGTCTGACTCCTGGGGGCGGAGTTTGGGGTTCGCAGTCCCCCGAGCTCCCACCACCTGCTGTAGCTCTTTTCACTAAACCTGCTGCCTCTGTGTCTCCCTCCGCTGAGTGGTCCACGATGCCAGGCCTACGTCACCGGACGAGGAGGGAGCCTGCGGTTCTGGAGAGCCTGGTTCCAGCCCCGCAGCCACGTTGTGGGCAGAGGAGGAGAGCGGACTGCAGCATGGAGCCTGCGCCAACGATGAAGCATCCCCGGGTCTCCACAGTTCGAGCCAACGGGTCGAGGGTCTCCTGCCACCATGCCGTGCAGGTTATCGGCGAGGATGTCAGCGCCAGAGGATCCTCAGACTGCAGAGACCATCATGCTGGCTGCAGAACCCGCCGTGGCCGATTGGGAGCCTGATGACAAACTTCTTCGCCCTGAGTCTGGATCGATTAAGTCCTGGACGGCGACAGAACCCGAGTGCAGGCAAGTGCTCTACCTTGTTTTTCTCCTTTCTATCTTGAAACATTTCTGCCTGCCTCTCGGGGAGGCGAGTCAGGGGCAGCCGTCTGCTGCACCCGAGCTTGTCTCGCTGGGCTCTGTCGCTACCAGTGATTCTGATCCCGGTTCTTTCTTGTCTTCTGAGCCTTCTTCCAGAGTCACCGGTGCGGAGCCAGTCGCAGTCACTGTGCTGGAGGTTCCAGGTTTGGGGTCTGAGGTCATCACCGGTGCCGCGTCGACCCAATTGGGGTCTGACGCGAGTACAGCCGAGACTCAATCGGGGACCAACGCGGGTGTAGCCGAGACCCAACCAGGGTCCAACGCGGGTGCAGCCATGAGTGCAGCATTGGTATGGGTCAAGGTCGGTGAAGGAGCTGCAGACCCTTTGCCACCTGACATTGTGCGGGCTCGTCATCACCATCATCTCCCTCGTTATAGTCACCAACCCAGCTCATCTCCGCCGGGGGCCGTTGGGGGGACTCTACGTTTGGACTGGCTCTCCCACGTCTTCCCCCCATCAGGGAGGCCGCCACCGATTGTCTCCCCACGGTTCTGGTGGCTGAGGGATGCGGGTCGGCCACCAGAGGAACTGTTTCGCCGGTTCGGCGCCCTGGGTCGGCCACCCGACATACTGTGCTTGCAACTGGGCGACCTGGTTCGGCCGCTGGAGGTTTTGACTTTCCGGACCTTGGGACTGGGGTAGGCCGCCCGAATATGTACTTTCCCCCTTAATCACCCCTTGGCCATTGGACGCAGGGAGAACACCGGAACTGTTTCCATCGTTTTTGGACTCTGCCTGGCGACATCCTCTTAAGTTGTGTGGTCCCTTTGAGGTTGTAGGTCATTCGGTGTGATAGTTCTGCTCAGTGTTCTTGCTATTGTTAGCATGTTTTTTTTTTCCCCTCTTCTGTCTGAGGGATGTAACGTACTTAACTTGTGGGGTTTTTTTTCTTTCTTCTCTTGCCCTGTGTGTTACTGTGCATTATGGAGTGTTGTATTCTCTGTTAACCATGCTCTGTAATTGCCTCATTTGTGCCCTGTTTTAGTTATGATTTGTGCTTTAGGGAGTATTGTGGGTTTTTTTGGGGAAGTCTACTTTGTAATTATTCAATGTGCTCCCGGCCATCATCATGGTGTTTTTCGGTTGCTGGTCCTCTCCCTCCAGGCCTGCTCCCCCATCCTCCCACCCTGGGGGGGGGGGGAGGGGGCTAGGGTATCTTTGGGCGTTCGGAGCTCGCCCTTGGGGGGAAGGTACTGTCATGGTTCGAGCGCCGATCTCATCCACGCTCGAGCCATGCATCATCTTCACCAGGTTTGACAGCAGTGTGTACCTTCCGGCTCTCTGAGCCTTTATTGTGACAGCACTCAGAGGGGTTTCCTGCTGTCAAGTCTGACAGCTGTGCTGCATTTCGGCTCATCAGCAGCTCTCCATTTAAGAGGGCTTTGGGAGCGGAATAATGCTGAAGTCTCATCAACGATTCGTGAACGAGTCCTTCTTGGTCGGACGCATCAACCATCCCATGGTTCTGATCGTAAGTGTGCTTCTTGTTTGCCTCATGGTCACGTGTATGTAGCGTTGTACGTTTTATCCCACCATGGCTCATTGTTTTGTGTTTTCTTTTGTTAACAATAAACTGTGCAAACTTCGCCGGTGTCTTTTGGCATCTTATGGTGGCTCGCGAGGGCCACCGCATGACAAAAAGTGGTAATAAATAAAAATTCTATGAAAATTAACCAATGAAAATCAGACAATGCTTTTGAATTGTGGTTCAACAGAATTATTTTAAAAAACAAACTCATGAAACAGGCCTGGACAAAAATGATGGTACCCCTTGAAAAGATTGAAAATAATGTGACCATAGGGACATGTTCAACCAAGATGTGTCCTCTAATTAACATCACAGGTGTCTACAAACTTGTAATCAGTCAGTCGGCCTATTTAAAGGGTGACAAGTAGTCACTGTGCTGTTTGGTGACATGGTGTGTACCACACTAAACATGGACCAGAGGAAGCAAAGGAGAGAGTTGTCTCAGGAGATTAAAAAGAAAATTATAGACAAGCATGTTAAAGGTAAAGGCTATAAGACCATCTCCAAGCAGCTTGATGTTCCTGTGACTACAGTTGCACATATTCAGAAATTTAAGATCCACGGGACTGTAGCCAACCTCTCTGGATGTGGCCGCAGGAGGAGACGGATAATACGAATGGTAACAAGCCCAGAACAACCTCTAAACACATTCATGGTGAACTCCAAGGTCAAGGTACATCAGTGTCAGATCACACCATCCGTCATTGTTTGAGCCAAAGTGGACTTCATGGGAGACGACCAAGGAGGACACCACTGTTGAAAACAAATCATAAAAAAGCCAGACTGGAATTTGCCAAACTGCATGATAACAAGCCACAAAGCTTCTGGGAGAATGTCCTATGGACAGACGAGACAAAACTGCAACTTTCTGGCAAGGCACATCAGCTCTATGTTCACAGATGCAAAAATGAAGCATACCAAGAAAAGAACACTGTCCCTACTGTGAAACATTGAGGAGGTTCTGTTATGTTCTGGGGCTGCTTTGCTGCATCTGGCACAGGGTGTCTTGAATCTGTGCAGGGTACAATGAAATCTCAAGACTATCAAGGTATTCTAGAGAGAAATGTGCTGCCCAGTGTCAGACAGATTGGTCTCAGTCGCAGGTCATGGGTCTTGCAACAGGATAATGACCCAAAACACACAGCTAAAAACACCCAAGAATGGCTAAGAGTGAAACATTGGACTATTCTAAAGTGGCCTTCTATGAGCCCTGATCTATATCCCATTGAACATCTGTGGAAGGAGCTGAAACAAGCCGTCTGGAGAAGGCACCCTTCAAACCTGAGACAAGTGAAACGGTTTGCTCATGAGGAGTGGGCCAAAATACCTGCTGAGAGGTGCAGAAGTCTCATTGACAGTTACAGAAATGGTTTGATTGCAGTGATTGCCTCAAAAGGTTGTGCAACAAAATATTAAGGGAACCATCAGTTTTGTCCAGGCCTGTTTCATGAGTTTGTTTTTTAAAATAATTCTGTTGAACCACAATCCAAAAGCATTGTCTGATTTTCATTGGTTAATTTTCATAGATTTTTTATTTATTACCACTTTTGTCAGATTCAACTTATTTCTGTGACCATTGTGGGTTTTTCTTTCATTAACAGAGGGGTACCAACAATTTTGTCCACATCTGTACCTATATGATTTTCTGATAAAAGTGTCACCTTTTACATTTTTTAAATTTGCAAAGTAAATGTCAGGATTGTGTCATAATGAAAGAATGGTCAGCTCACGTTCAGGGTGCTGGCCCAGAGAAAACACACATGACACAGAGAAGCTACGTTAAACCAATTTATTAATCCAAAAAAGGAACGCACAGTTAGGGAAAGATGCCACTCGCCAGAAGAGGATTCAGCCTGTGAGGAGGAGACGAGAGCTGGTTAATAGGAGGAGGGTGATCGAGAAAGGGGAATGACAAATACCACTTAACGGGAGCTGAGCAGAGAACCCAACAGAGAGACCCAGCAGGAGTAGACGAACCAACAGGATGAAGCTGGCAGGGAGGAGGGAAGGAGTGGAGCTGGGTGAGATGTCTGACCGGGTGGAGACAGGCAGCTGAAGTGGTGATGAGGGTGATGGAGCAGGCAAGCACACAACGATCCCCGGAGACGCACCGCACAGATGGCAGCAACCTGGGAAGAGGAAAAGAAGAGGAATTAAACACGGTTTCCTCAGAGTGTGAATATAAACGTACTTGCTTGTTGAGAAGGCAGCATCAGAATCAGAATCAGAATCAGAATCAGCTTTATTGGCCAAGTATGCACAACACATACAAGGAATTTGACTTTGGCTAAAAACTTGCTCTCATTGTTCAGGTGGAGGATTTAAATAAGGATTCAATGACAACAGAGTATGTACAGTAAATTACAGTCTGTCCACGTTTCTATAAAAGGATGCAAATATATACAGGAATATATGCAGTTATTTACTCAGACTAACCACACTTTGCAGAAATATATGAAAAAATATACAGTCACACAGTATTTCAATGTGAACTCAGATTCAGTGATATAATGTGAATGAAGTAAAAAGCAGTGTGAGAGTTATGTGCAATGTAATAATGGATGAAAAGTCATGAGTACAGCAACAGGTAGGACTAGGTGAATGTTAGGAGTTCATCAGAGTGATGGCTTGAGGAAAGAAACTGTTCCTGTGACGGGTGGTTTTGACCTTCAGTGATCTGTAACGACGACCAGAAGATAGAAGTTCAAACAGTTTGTGGCCGGGGTGTGATGGGTCAGCACAGATGTTTCCCGCCCGTTTCCTGGTTATGGACCGATATAAGTTCTCAATGGAGGGTAGGTCAGTACCAATGATCCTCTCCGCAGACTTAATGATCCGCTGCAGTCTGGTCTTGTCCTGTTTAGTGGCAGATCCAAACCAGACAGTGATGGAAAAGCAGAGGACAGATTGGATGATGGCGGTGTAGAAGACAACCAGCAGCTCCTGAGGCAAATCAAACTTCTTGAGCTGATGCAGAAAAAATAACCTCTGCTGGGCCTTTTTCCGGACAGTGTCTATATGGGAGGACCACTTCAGGTTCCGGGAGATTGTGGTACCCAGAAACTTGAAGGAGTCCACAGTGGACGCTGTGCTGTTGAGGATGGTGAGTGGGGGGAATGAAGGGGGGTGTCGCCTGAAATCCACAGTCATCTCCACCGTTTTGGCTGGGTTAAGTTCAAGATGGTTCTGGCTGCACCAGAGGATCAGCTGCTCCACCTCCCGCCTGTATGCAGACTCATCATCATCCTGGATCAAACCGATGACTGTGGTGTCGTCCGCAAACTTCAGGAGCTTCACCGAAGGGTCCTCTGAGGTGCAGTCATTGGAGTAGAGGGAGGAGAGCAGTGGGGAAAGGACACATCCTTGGGGGGCGTCAGTACTAATTTTTCGGGAGCTGGATGTAAATCTCCCTAGCTTCACCTGTTGCCACCTGTCAGTCAGAAAGCTGGAGATCCACTGGCAGGTGGAGGGGGGCACCTTGAGCTGGAGGAGTTTCTGATGAAGAATGCCTGGGATGATGGTGTTGAACGCTGAGCTGAAGTCGACAAACAGGATCCTGGCGTACGTCCCTGGGGAGTCGAGGTGTTGCAGGATGTAATGTAGTCCCATATTCACTGCATCATCCACTGACCTGTTTGACCGGTAGGCAAACTGCAGTGGGTCCATCAGGGGGCCTGTGATGACCTTCAGGTGGTTCAGCACCAATCTCTCCAAGGATTTCATGACCACAGAGGTCAGGGCAACAGGTCTGTAGTCGTTTAATCCTGTAACAGAGGGTTTCTTGGGAACTGGAATGATGATGGAGCGTTTGAAGCAGGAAGGCACTTCACGCAGCTCCAGTGATCTGTTAAAGATCCGGGTGAAGATGGGGGCTAACTCGTTGGAGCAGACTCTCAGGCAGGACGGAGACACACCATCAGGTCCTGCAGCCTTCTTGATCTTTTGTCTCTGAAAGACCCGGCGCACCTCATCTTCACAGATCGTTAGTGCTGGTGGGAGGTCAGAGTGGAGGAGGGATGGAGTTCCTGGGGCTGCAGATAATCCTTTTGTGTGGGTGGGAGGTGAGAACTGTAGGTTCTTTTCAAACCTGCAGTAAAAGCTGTTTAGGTCATTAGCCAGCTGGAGGTTTTCCACAGGGTGGGGGGATGGTCTCCTGTAGTTGGTGATATTCTGCAGGCCTCTCCAGACAGAAGCAGAGTTGTTGGCTGAGAAGTTTTTTTGTAACTTCACACTGTAGCTCCTCTTAGCAAGCCTGATCTCCTTCGTCAGCATGTTTCTGGCCCGCTTGTACAGAGTCCAGTCACCAGTCCTGTAGGCCTCCTCCTTGGTCTGACGTAGCTGCTTCAGTTTAGGAATGAACCAGGGTTTATTGTTGTTGTATGTGCAGAAGGTACCCATACCCAACGAGTCAGCGCTGAAGCATTCATGGTCCTTATAAGCGCTGGTAAGGCAGAGACAGCAGGTGCGTCCACTCACTCAGGTGTGACGATTGATAGTTGTAGAGACTGCAAAATATACAGAGTGATGATATAGAGTGAAGTACGCGGCAGTAATGCACCTGTAAGCTGGTTGCCAACCGCCAATCAAATCTAAAAGAAGAAGAAGAAGGTGGGATGATTACCCGTGGAGCCGGGGAATCTCTTGCAGGAAGGGAGGAGGTCGCGCGCTCACCTGATTATGACAGATTGCAAATGTATAAATTCAGGTTCTATGGGAAAATCACAGAAATGAGTAACTTTTATGTAGATTTCTCAGGAGAAGTCCTTCAGACTTAAAGACGTCATGGATCTATTTTCTGTGTAGCAGTTTTACAGGCATTTATGTACCTCATTCTTGCATAATATCGTGTGACAGAAACTACTTCTGCTTTCTGTGCTGCTGGTCCACTCACTTCTGACCCAAGCCAAACAACAACACATTGTAAATAGTTCTGTCTTTTTTTTAAAATTATTGTTATAATTATAGTGTCTACTATTGTTTGCTTGATTCGCTAGCTTAGCAGAGAATGTTGTTTACATCTCTTACCCACTCCAAATAACAGTGCAGGAACACGAATGAACCTTAAAACATGATGAAACATGAAACATATTTCTGTCCGTTGTTATCTTGCTTATTGTATTTTTAAGTTCTATGAGCCTGACAGGCAAACACCTAAGTAGCTTTGGAAATGAACACAACCTGAGCTATCTAACAAAAAATTGGCTGAAGATGACAATATAAAAGCCCAAATAAAGCATTACTGGAGCCAGTGGTTTGTGGTTTGAGTGGTCACTATAGGACCAGTCCCTAGGGTATAATAAACACAGAAACAACCCTGAATGAGTTAGTTGCCATCAGCAGCGGCAGTTAGCTGCTAATGCAGTAATAAGTTGTGAGTACCAAGACACTGCAGGCTTTCTTTATAATAAGTCTGTTTAACAGTTGATTTTACAGAATTCCTTCCTACCGATTGCTGATCAGTCAAAACACCTACTTTACTGACTGGCTGGAAAGAAAACCCGCAGTATCATGTGCGGAGCTGGTGTTTTGGCTCCGTCCATGATTTGTGACTGTAGCTTCTGATTTGTTGTTAATTAGTTCCAGCTGGCAGGTTGAGCCCTGAACCTTGGCCCTTGCCAGTCTACAGCCACACCCCTCTCTCTGCCAGACACTCACCAGCTGTTAGTTATGTTCTTATTTGTTCTCTCTCTCACACACACACACACACACACACTCTTACACAGACTCCCGCCACACATTTGTGTCCACTTGTCACTCATTAGCCTGCTTGGTATTTATTGGGTGACAGTGGGGGCATTCAGTGTCGTGGCGTCAGTCTACACTACACAGTTCAATCTGTAGTCACCAGCTGATGTATTTCCCTGGAACTGTTGGCACTCTTTCCAGTTGGACTTCTATGGTGTTGTTTCCCCAGAGCCCGCTGAGCTCCGACGCCCATGTAAGTCTCTTGTCTTGCTCGCCCTTCTCTCTCTGATGCCCAGTTCCACCCTGGAGCACATAGGGGCTTCCAGTCTAGCCTACTGAGCTCGGGTGTCCATTGCTTGTGTACCAGACTGTGCAACCATTAAACATTTTCCCTGTATTTTGTGTATTTTTGAATTTCCCCTTTCTGTTAATAAACACGTTCGCTTCACCTGCGTTTTAGGTTCGAACTAATTCAACTGTTCGCTGTGAGATTACGCAGCGGACATGACACACATTGTCTTAGCATTTAATGCAAATGGTTGCCCATCCCTGCACTAATGGCAGCAGACAAGTTAAGGAGAATCTCAGCCAGATTATAATGAATTATAGTAAAAATAAGATGAAAAAATATCTTAGAATGGAATATATGGTCAAGTATTGGTGTTAGCTGTCTCATGGAATCGTTTGTAATAGAAAACTAGCGCATGGCCGTAGAAAGCAAGTATTCCTGTCTGAAACAGGTAGCCCAGTCAGGCTTTACAGGCCCAAATGTAGGCTATGTTTGAAAGTGGAATACAGAGGTGTAGACTATATGTAGGCAATCACACATGTTAGACTTCGACAAATATGAAAGGGACTGAAATAAGATTTATTTGATTGTGTGAATATTAATTACAGAATAATTGAAAATGAAAGGGACATCCAATATTAGCCACTGTTTAAGAACCGCCTTTTTATTTATTTTTTTTTTTCTGTCAGATGACTTATTTGTCTGATTTTTTATGACTTATATTCATAAATGTTGTATCTTGCACTTTGGGGAATAGGAGTTGTTCAGTCACCATTATAATGTAGTTTATGTGTGTAGTTTATAGTCTATCGTCAATAAACTCATGCAGTACTGTAACAGGACACGTTTACATATATTTGAGACCCATTGTAGTGCATCCTTTTATATTTTAGCAATATTATAAGTATAAAACACTGAACATTATTATTTTTTGTATTTGTATCTTGTATAGTTTATTGATCCCCAGAGGGAAATTCAGGGCATCCACGGTACGGCACCAATCCCTTCCCCATTCACACACACAGACAGTAGAATGACCCGTTTGGCTGCAACTGTTGCATCAGTGTTGCCCATTTGTCTGTAAATATTTACATAAAAATGATTTATTTTGTTATTTGGACATTTTTCGTCTTGATATCGTTTAGTCAAAGCATGCATATGTATCCGCATATGATATGCAGTTGATCTGGCCATTCCGCTCCACAATGAAGCAGCAGTCCAGACTGCCGTCTACCACTGAACGGGCAGGGTGGACGTGCCTCCTTGCGAACAATCGTGGAGCGCCCAGTCAGACACTGGTATTGGAGAAGCAGCGGCTGAACCGGCGGATCGCAGTCCTTCTCAGGGAGCCAAGCCCAGCCTGCCCGGTTAACGGGAGTCTCGGCTGCTGCTTTACCCGTGTGCCAGTGATGTCCTTTGCGGCACCACGGGTCCCCACCAGCCCCAACCCCAACCCCAGCACACCCATGAACCTCGTGTTATCCATGCCGAATTATCCATTAGACCTACGCAATCATAGCAATGTTATGGTATAATTTTTTAAGCATTAAATCTGAAGGGTTATCTTTTTCTAGTCAAATTTGTTGCTTTTCGCTTCCTTGGTTTGCTCACGGAGCGCTGTGGTCATTGATGCCTGTGGTTACTGATGAGTAATGCCACGTATTATCCAATCAGTACGGAGTCAATCCGAAACCCTGCCCACACTTCTAGAAACCTGGGCATGAGACAGAGTGTAACCTCAGAAAAGCACTTATAAAATTTGTTTGCGAAGCGCTGTGGTGACTGACAGGTCATGTTGCCACGTATTATCCAATCAGCATGGTCGTGATGCTGTATGTTATCCAATCAGCATGGTCGTGATGCTGTATATTATCCAGTCAGCATGGTCGTGATGCTGTGTATTATTCAATTAGCACGGAGTCTGTCTGAAACCCTGCCCACACTTCCTGAAGCCAGGGCATGAAGAGACAAAACGGTGACAGAGTGGTGGCTAAAGTTTTATTGATAAAAATTACATACTTTGAGCGACTCCATACTCGGGGATGCACACCCTCGTAATGTCAGCAAGGCACTTATAAAATCTGAGGTCAGTTTGAGGAACGGTTCAAGAGATATGCGTGGAAAAGACAGACAGACAGACAGACAGACACACACACACACACACACACACACACACACTCAAACACAAACACACAGACATTTTACAGACTTTGTGCATTTACAGATAGAAAGTGCTGGGAATATTAACGCATTAACGTTATTAAGTGCCTTAGTGCAATTTATGGATTTTAAGAAATTAACGAAAAATTAGGCACTGAAATAAGCCAGTATAGGGAATGACTCTTAAGTGAGCATGGCCAGCTAACAGGAAGTTAGTTGACCGTTATTAAAGAAAATAATTGCCTGAAGCTTGTCTTTGCCTGGAAAGTCCTTTGACATGACTACACTGAGCTGCAGGTTATGAAGCAAAAAGAAGTGTCACGCCGCGCCGCTCATCAGCGGCGCCACCTGCTCGCACACCTGTCCATCATCAGCGGCGAGGAATATAAGCCGCCTCGCCCTGAGCTTCAGCCTGAAGCCGTCAGACTTCATTCCTCGTCTACGTGACGCAACTTATTCTTCAGCACGACGCTGCATGGTAAGAAACACTTACCTCATCTTCTCCAGTCTGCTCCCCTGTGCACAGGTGGATTCCTCGGCGGCGGACAACTCCGTTCCCTCGTCCTTCCTCGCTGCTGCACCGAGCCCTGCAGGTGGCTGTCTCCCGGGTTCCGTCCTTGTTGTGCCAGTCATCTGTCCCAAGCAAGTAAGCTTCTCCCTCGCCTATTCTCCTCCTGTGTTGGTGTGTGCCCATCACCCTGTGTCTCTGTTCTCTCCCATAGGGTTGCCGGCTGTACGGTCCCCTGCCTCTGTGCCTGAAGCAGACGCCGCCACCAACACATTAACATTCCGCAGACACACACCCATACACCCCTGTTGTTAATAAACAATTTGAACTACTCTGAGCCTGTGTGTGTGCGTCTCCTGAGCCGAACGTTATGTCAGTACGGCTTCAGCAGAGCGGCTCGGCAGACGGCGGGCCCGCACACCGGTTTTCCGCTCTCGAGGCTCGAGTGGATCAGATTGTCTATCAGCAACAGGTGATTTTTAATCAGTTGATTACTATAACTAACCGGTTGGACCGCTTGGACCCCCAACAGCCGTTCCCCCCGGCTCGTCAGGGTGGCGCAGCTCCTGCTGTTCCAGTGGCCGTCCAGCAGGCTCCGGGTGCACCAGTTCGGCTCACGCCCATCCCGACCCCCGCCCGCTTTAGCGGTAAGCTCGGCGAAGCGCGGGGGTTTATTATGCAGTGTGAGTCCGTTTTCCACCGGGTGCCCGGGGACTTTCCCTCAGATCATAGCCGTATTGGTTATATTGGGAATCTCCTGGAGGGGCGAGCATTAACATGGGCCTACGCCGTAATGGCGAGGCCCAGTTATGCCACCCTCACGTATGACCAGTTCATGAGACGCTTCCTGGAGGTCTTTGACCATGCTCTTACCGAGACGGTCCAGGTCGATCGGCTTCTCGCCCTCCAGCAGGGAAGCCAGTTGGCAGCGGACTACGCGGTCGACTTCCGGGTAGCGGCGGAGGAGTTAGGCTGGGAGGAACGCTCCCTCTGCGGCCTTTTCCTCCGCAGTCTCAATGATGATCTGAGGGATGAACTAGCTGGGCGGGATATCCCTGAGACGCTAGCGGAGCTAACATCTCTAGCGATCAGTTTGGATAACAGGCTGCGCGAGGGCTCCTCGGGGCGGAAGTCGTCTTCTTCTCGCCCTCACGAAGCCTCGCCGCGCCTGTACCAAGCTCGCCCCCTGGCGGCGCCGCCACCATCGTGCCCCGAGGAGTCGGAGCCGATGGTGACGGGCTGGACAAAGCTTTCCCCTGCGGAGAGACAACGCCGCCGTGAGTTGGATCTCTGCATGTATTGTGGAGATGACCAACACACGGTGAAGCTTTGTCCACGGAAAGCCAGTCGGTGGGGTCCGCGAGTCACTGTAGGGGGCCTCGCAGACGTCAACCGGTTAAATCCACTCACCCAATTGAAGCTGCCCATCCGTTTCTGCCACAACCCCACTGGGCTTCTCACCCACGCACTGGTGGATTCGGGCGCAGAAGGCAGCTTCATTTCACAAAGCCTGGCAACCCGTTTGGGCATCCGCTGTCAGGCACTCAAGAATCCCATCTCCCTTGTCAACCTCTCCCGTGCCTCCCTTGGGAGAGTCTCACACCAGACCATCCCCGTCCCGGTCATCATCTCAGGAAACCACCGGGAGGAGGTGACCTTTTATGTCCTACCCAACTCTGTGTCACCCGTCATCCTGGGGTATCCCTGGCTACGCCTTCACAACCCTGTCCTGGATTGGAAAGTCAGCTGGGGTATCGGCATGGAGCACGTTCTGCATGGGCACCTGCCTTCAGTCCGCTGCCTGCTCTCCGTCCGCTTCTCCCCTTGCTACGGACGCTGCACCCCCGGACCTGTCTCTGGTGCCCCCGGAATTTCACGACCTGGGTATGGTGTTCAGTAAGACTAAAGCTATGTCTCTCCCCCTTCATCGGCCCTATGACTGCGCCATCAACCTCCGCCAGGGGGCTCCCTTACCTTCTGGTCGGCTCTATAGCCTGTCAGCGCCGGAGAAGGAGACAATGAACGCCTACCTGAAAGAATCATTGAGCGCTGGGATAATCCGCCCATCATCGTCACCCGTGGGGGCAGGGTTCTTCTTCGTGGGGAAAAAGGATGGGTCCCTCCGCCCTTGCATAGACTACCGGGCCCTCAATGACATCACTGAGAAGGACCGTTACACCCTGCCCCTCATGGACACTGCCTTCCACTCCCTCCAGGGGGCGACCTGGTTCACCAAGCTGGATCTACGGAGCACATACCACCTCGTCCGGATCTGGGAGGGAGATGAGTGGAAAACAGCCTTCCGTACCCCGAACGGCCACTTTGAATACCTGGTAATGCCGTTCGGGTTGACCAACGCTCCTGCCGTCTTTCAGCGCCTCATTAATGACGTCCTCCGGGACTTCATTGGCCTTTTCGTGTTCGTCTACCTGGACGATATTCTCATCTTCTTCAAGTCCAGGGACGAGCACCAGGTCCATGTGAGGCGGGTCCTCCAAAGACTGCTGGAGAATCAACTTTACGTGAAGGCTGAGAAATGCGAATTTTACGCCAGAACTACATCCTTCCTGGGGTTCATCATCGCCCACAATATGGTGCTCCCAGACCCAGAGAAGGTGAAGGCGGTGGTGGAATGGCCTACACCTGCGTCACGGAAGCAGATGCAACAATTCATTGGCTTCGCCAATTTCTACCGCCGCTTTGTCCCCAACTTCAGCTCCATCGTCGGACCACTGACCCGCCTCACGTCCCCTAAGGTCCCATTCCGGTGGACCGAAGAGGTCGCTGCTGCCTTTCAGGCGCTGAAGGCGGAGTTCTCCTCCTCCCGGGTCCTTCGCCAGGTCAACCCCGCGCTGCAGTGCATCGTGGAGGTAGACGCCTCGGACACGGGAGTGGGGGCAGCGCTATCCCAGCGGTCGCCGGACGATGGCGCCAAACGGCCCTGCGCCTTCTTCTCCCGGCGCTTGTCCCCGGCGGAGAGGAACTACGATGTGGGGGACAGAGAGCTCTTGGCCATCAAACTCGCCCTGCAGGAGTGGCGCCACTGGCTAGAGGGGGCGAACCTGCCGTTCGTGGTCCTGACGGACCACAAGAACTTGCAATACCTACGATCTGCCAAGCGCCTGAACGCCCGCCAGGCGCGCTGGTCCTTGTTCTTCGCCAGGATCCAGTTCTCCATCACCTTCAGGCCTGGCTCTAAGAACGGCCTGCCTGACGCCCTCTCTAGGCAGTTCACCCCCGTGGAGTCGGAGGAGACGCCCCACTCCATCCTGCCCAGGTCGTGCGTCGTGGGAGCCATCTCGTGGGACATTGAGAGCAAGATCCAGAAGGCGCAGGAAGTGGAACCTGACCCTGGCGGCGGACCAGAGGGGAGGCTGTTCGTGCCATCCGCGGTCCGAGGAGAGGTCATCCACTGGCTGCACACCTCCAAGCTCACCTGTCACCCTGGCACCTCCCGGATGATAGACCTCCTCCAACGGTCCTTTTGGTGGCCAGGCCTGCGGAGGGACGCAGCCCGCTACGCCCGGGCCTGCCCAATCTGTGCCACCTGCAAGTCGGGAAATGCCCCTCCAGCGGGTCTGCTCCAGCCCCTGCCCGTCCCTGGCAGGCCCTGGTCGCACATCGCGTTGGATTTCGTCACCGGACTCCCCGTCTCCAACTCCTATGACACCATCCTGACCATTGTGGACCGTTTCTCCAAGGCTGTGCACTTCGTCCCCCTGTGAGGTCTCCCTACTGCCCTGGAGACGGCGGATCTCCTCGTCCAACACGTGGTCAGGCTGCACGGGATTCTGGTGGACGTGGTCTCGGACCGGGGCCCCCAATTTTCATCTGAGGTTTGGAGGTCGTTTTGTAACGCCATCGGAGCCAAGGTGAGCCTCTCCTCCGGCCATCACCCCCAATCCAACGGGCAGTGTGAACGGACCAACCAGGAGCTGGAGGCTGCGCTCCGCTGTGTGACCTCATCCAAACCCACGTCCTGGAGCAACCATCTTGCCTGAGTTGAATACGCCCACAATACCGCTCGCTCTTCTGCTACAGGGATGTCCCCTTTCAAGGCGTCCCTGGGTTATGACCCCCCGCTGTTCCCAGTGCAGGAGAGTGAGGTAACTGTTCCCTCAGTTAGGGCACATCTCAGGCAGTTCCGCTCCATCTGGGCTGCCGCGCGCAATGCGCTTTTACGCACAGCGGAGCGCAACAGGACTGTGGCGGACCGGCATAGAAGACCTGCCCCGGCGTACAGAGTTGGGCAACATGTCTACGTTTCTACCCAGGACGTAACTCTAAAAGGCGAGAGGAGGAAGCTGGCACAGTGATTCATGGGTCCCTATCCCATCACCCGGATCATCAACCCGGTGGCTGTGCGCGTGGCTATTCCCCCCTCCCTCCGCATCCATCCCACCTTCCACGTGTCAAAGGTGAAGCTGGCAGTCTCCGACCCCCTTTGCCCTCCTTCTGCTGCGCAACCCGCGCCCCGGATGATTGGTGGCCATCCGGCCTGGTCTGTCTCCTCCATCCTAGACTCCCGGCGCCGGGGTCGTGGGTTGCAGTACTTGGTGGACTGGGAGGGCTATGGGCCCGAGCATCGACAGTGGGTTCCCCCGTCGTTCGTGTTGGACCCATCGCTCATCGCTGACTTCCACCGAGCGCACCCAGAGAAGCCATCGCCAGGAGGCGCTGTTAGAGGGGGGAGTACTGTCCCGCCGCGCCGCTCATCAGCGGCGCCACCTGCTCGCACACCTGTCCATCATCAGCGGCGAGGAATATAAGCCGCCTCGCCCTGAGCTTCAGCCTGAAGCCGTCAGACTTCATTCCTCGTCTACGTGACGCAACTTATTCTTCAGCACGACGCTGCATGGTAAGAAACACTTACCTCATCTTCTCCAGTCTGCTCCCCTGTGCACAGGTGGATTCCTCGGCGGCGGACAACTCCGTTCCCTCGTCCTTCCTCGCTGCTGCACCGAGCCCTGCAGGTGGCTGTCTCCCGGGTTCCGTCCTTGTTGTGCCAGTCATCTGTCCCAAGCAAGTAAGCTTCTCCCTCGCCTATTCTCCTCCTGTGTTGGTGTGTGCCCATCACCCTGTGTCTCTGTTCTCTCCCATAGGGTTGCCGGCTGTACGGTCCCCTGCCTCTGTGCCTGAAGCAGACGCCGCCACCAACACATTAACATTCCGCAGACACACACCCATACACCCCTGTTGTTAATAAACAATTTGAACTACTCTGAGCCTGTGTGTGTGCGTCTCCTGAGCCGAACGTTATGTCAAGAAGCATTGGTGTGCAGCTGCAGGTTGTAGAGCCCTGTGTTA
Source organism: Pholidichthys leucotaenia (assembly GCA_020510985.1). NCBI lineage: Eukaryota > Metazoa > Chordata > Actinopteri > Cichliformes > Pholidichthyidae > Pholidichthys > Pholidichthys leucotaenia. The sequence goes on along the minus strand of CM035842.1, from coordinate 21,131,366 downwards.
AAATTATATATATTCATTCAACAACATTTATATTCATTTCAGCAACATTTAGCTAATGGCTGGTGCTAATTTCATATTTATTTACATCAGCTTTCTTGCAGCAGGTTGTTATGTCCATAAGCAATGCTCCAGTGATGAGGCTGAAGGTGCAACATAACGTAACTTTATTAGTGAACTCACAGAACTCTAAGGCGCTCCCGTCAAGGCAGAAGTGCTGGTCGAAAAGAGACCGTGCCTCTTCCGGGTAGGCCTTTCATACCCTGGGTGGCAGCGGAACCGGAAAGGTGTAGCCGTCACCCATAACACACAATAATAATAATAATCATCATTAATACATTACATTCCCTCCCCCCTCCCATAGAAAAGTCCAAGACACACACCATTTGACCCACCCAAATTTCGACCTGAATCACACACTAACAGTAAATACAAAAACAGGGCCTATCCATGCACACAAATAACTAAACCTAGAGAGGGACAGGTGGACTACTGCCCCACCTCCACACGGCCAGATGGGTTATTCTGCCGTCTCTATTATGAAACAGTCCGTAGGACAAAGTAGGTTGCCGTGTTCCTAATAAAACATGTAAAACCCAAAGACTTGAACAGCTACAGACCAGTGGCCCTGACGTCCCACATGATGAAGACCCTGGAGAGACTGCTCCTTGCTCACCTCCGCCCCCTGGTGGGACCAGCAATGGATCCACTCCAGTTTGCCTACCAGCATGGCATTGGGGTGGAGGATGCAGTGATCTTCCTCCTTCACCGTTCTCTGTCCCACCTGGGGAAGCCCGGGAATGCGGTGAGGATCATGTTCTTTGACTTCTCCAGTGCTTTCATCACCATCCAACTGATGATCCTGACGGACAAGCTGCTATGCGCAGGGGTGGACCAGCCCCTGTCATCATGGATGCTGGACTACCTCACTAACCGGCCACAGTTTGTGAGAACCCGGGACTGTGTGTCCGACATGATCATCGGTAGCACGGGGGCCCCCCAGGGAACGGTTTTGGCTCCCTTCCTGTTCACCCTTTATACTGCGGACTTCTCACACAACACAACACACTGCCATCTACAGAAGTTCTCTGACGACTCTGCGATCATCAGCCTCATCTCTAACGGAGATGAAGCTGAGTACAGAGGACTTATCCAGGACTTCATGGACTGGTGCCATCGGAACTGCCTCCATATCAACGCGAGGAAAACTAAGGAGCTGGTGGTGGACTGCCGCAGGCAAGGACAACCCCTCACAGCACCAGTAAACATACAGGGAACAGACATCAAGATGGTGACATCCTACAAGTACCTGGGTGTTCATCTGAACAATAAACTAGACTGGTCACACAATACCGACGCACTTTACCAGAAGGGACAGTGCAGGCTGTTCCTACTGAGGAGACTCAGGTCTTTTGGTGTACAAGGGGCGCTGCTGAAGACATTCTACAACATGGTGGTGGCATCAGCCATCACTTCTGGAGTGGTCTGCTGGGGCAGTGGCATTACAGCAGCTGATAGGAAGAGACTGAACAAACTGATCAAGAAAGCTAGCTCTGTCCTGGGGCAGCGCCTTGACCCTGTGGAGGAGATAGGAGAGAGAAGGATGGTGGCTAAACTGTCATCTCTGCTGGAGTCCGAGTCCCACCCTATGCAGGACATACTGAACGCACTGAGGAGCTCATTTAGCAGCAGACGACATCATCCTAGGTGCGCAACCGAGAGGTTTCGCAGGTCCTTCCTACCTACGGCTGTCAGACTGTATAACCTAAGCAGGGCTGCTCGCAGAGATAGCAAAAAAACATGACGACCTAATAGTATTGAATGTAAAAGATGCAACAGACTTGCACAAATGGTCCCCTCCAGTATACAACTAGGACAATATCAGTCGCTACGGAGGGTGACAATATGTACGTGTACATATTCATACTATGTAGGATAACTAAGTAGACGGTTATGCTGTTTATTCCATCTAGCTACAATGCTCCGCACTGTGTGTTTATATATTTATATATCTATATATTTATATGTACATATGTATATTCGCTGCTCTTGTTTTTCTTGTCTTCTTGATTGTTGCTCTGAGTGTTGCTATCCCTGTGCTGTTGCAATCCTGGAATTTCCCCATTGTGGGACTAATAAAGGCTTATCTTATCTTATCTTAAAAATAATCCCAAAACATTTGTACAAGCAAAGCCTTACAAAACACTCCATAAATGGTCAATATGTATAGCCACACCCTGCTGTGCCAGCCCCCTACCCCAAAACCCTCACCCCACAACTTGGGCAAATTCCACATCACACATGTCATTAAATGCAGCAGTATACACAGTGTTGGGCCTTTTTTAAAAAAACACACACACACACACACACACACACACACTCAGGGCAATCCCACAGCGAGTAAGTGTGAAACATATAACCTCCATGGCTCGGGCAATACACACCTATTAACAAATTCTGCACAAACCCCCATAATAAAAGTAGCCCATACTCTTTTTTTTTTTTAAATGAGCACTCAACCCGGCCACTTTTATGCACATACCACGTCAACACAACAATAACGCAGCCCTGGCAGTGCATACATTAACATTTCACACATTACCATGCTAATAGGTCAGTCCCAAAACATATCGCCCCCTTGCCACCATACAGTCTTGATGGGGAGAACACCCCCCGGAGACCTGTCTGGTGGGTCCTGACCAGAACTTCTTCTACGCTTCACCCCCGGAGATGAACCACGTCGGCGCCTCGACACCTCCCTCTCCTCACCAGCACGTCTCAGCTCGTTGGGGTGTCTCCACGACCCATCAGACATCTGAAGATAACCGTCCTCCCGGATGGCCACCACCTGCAGCCGTCCCTGGTCCTCTTGTCATTTCCTCTTGCCGTGAACTCCTCTTAGCCAAGCCTCCACCCTGGGTTGAACCACATCAGCGACACGCAGGGGAGCTCGACTCAGCTTCAAACGTCCACGACGTCTAGACCCGGCTTCCTCTCTGGGTCAAACTGCTCCACCGACCCCATGCGAAGCTCGACTCGGCCTTCAGCGTTGCTGTGTGGCATGTCTGTCCACCTTGCCAGCCGGTCCTGCCCCACTCTCTTTCATTTTAAACGCCGCCGAAACCAGTGAAGCCCCTTGCTTCTCGGTATCTCCAGGCCGAACTCCGGAAGCAGAGAGAGCCGTCCTCACAGCTCCACCCGCCATCGCGGACATTCCACCGGGCTTCCCAGTTCCCACATCCAGGGTAACTTGGGCTCTGGCACCAGAACCCTCCTGCGATGGCCCTGGTTGGGATTGGTCCTGTCCATCTCTCAGAATACCAAGCCAATCTTCGTCCCATACTGCATCGTCCACCATGCATGGAACCGGTCGGTCCCACAAGCCACGGCCCGACCACTCCTCTCGTTACCGCTGGTGATTGTTAAGCCCAGTCCGTAAAACAGGTGGCAGTCCATCATGTTCAACACCTTGACAGTCACCACAAACTGGATGTTTGAGACCACAGCTGACTTGTACCTCACCATCAGCTCCAGTGAACCCACGATGGCTAGTCTGTTATCTCTATAGCTGTGGTAACATATCGTCACTTGTGGTAACGTATCGTCACTTCCTGTTTTGCTGTCTGTCTGTGTGGTTTGCTCTCCTCACTCTCCTGAGCTTTTGGGTTAGCCACTAGCTATGGCTACTAGCTCTCCTTCCTCTCCTCCTCTGGTGTGCTCTCTCTGTCAGATGTTTAGTTACACCTCTGCCTCTTTTAGTGATAACGGTAAATGTAATAAATGTTGTCTTTTTGAGGCGCTCGAGGCGAGGTTGTCTGATTTGGAATCCCGGCTCCGCTGCATTGAAACACCGTCTGCGCCAGTTACTCTTGACGGACGCCCCTTAGCTGCAGCGGAGCTAGCTAGCATAGCTAACCCCGTTAGCGGTCCTCCGGCTCTCCTCAGCAGCGAGGAGACTGGGTGGGTGACGGTGAGAAGGAAGCCTAGTCGCAAAGCCCCGGTACACCTCCAACCTGTTCACGTTTCTAATCGTTTTTCCCCGCTCAGCGACACACCCGCTGAGGAAAAAACTCTGATCATTGGCGACTCTGTAGTCAGAAACGTGAACCTAGAGACTCCAGCGGCCATAGTCAAATGCATTCCTGGGGCCAGAGCAGGCGACATCGAGTCAAATTTGAAAATGCTGGCTAAAAGTAACTGTAAATACTCCACAATTGTTATTCACGCTGGCATTAATGACATCCGTCTCCGGCAGTCGGAAGTCACGAAACGTAATGTAGAATCGGTGTGTGACTTTGCAAAAACAATGTCGGACTCTGTAGTATTCTCTGGGCCCCTCCCCAATCTGACCAGTGATGACATGTTTAGCCGCTCGTCATCCTTGAACCGCTGGCTGTCTGTGTGGTGTCCTGCAAATGACGTGGGCTACATTGACAATTGGAGCTCATTTTGGGGAAAACCTGGTCTTATGAGACGAGACAGCATTCATCCCACTTTGGATGGTGCTTCTCATTTATCTAACAATCTGGCATCTTTTTTATCCAAATTTCCAAAACTTTGACAACTCAGAGTTGGGACCAGGAAGCAGAGTCACAGTCTTACACGCCTCTCTGCAGCTCCTCTTCATCCCCCACCCCTCAACTTAGCCCCTGTCTTCCCCACCAGAGAATCATTGTCTGCTCGCTCCAAAGTAAATAAAAATATAATATATAAGCATCCCAAAGTGATTAAGCAAAAAATTGGTAAAACTCAAATTAAACATAAAGCCTCTAAATTGAATGATTTGGCCTCTGTTCCTCCTCATAATTTAAAAATTAAATGTGGTTTATTAAATATTAGGTCTCTGACTCCCAAGTCTCTGTTAGTCCATGATCTGTTAATTGATTATCAGACTGATTTAATTTCCCTTACAGAGACTTGGTTAGGGCAAGAGGATTAAGTTGGTTTAAATGAATCAACTCCCTCTGGTTATTTAAACTGTCAAAATCCCAGAAGTTCTGGTCATGGAGGAGGAGTAGCAACAATTTACCATTCCAAATTACTAGTTAATGTAAAACAAAAAACATGTTATAATTCCTTTGAGGGCCTGGTCCTCAGTATTGGGCACTTTAGCAATTTTAGGTTAAACCCAATTTTATTTGCCATAGTTTATCGTCCCCCATCAACCTACTCAGAATTTTTATCTGAATTTGCTGATTTCTTAGCTGATTTAGTGCTGAAATCTGATAGAATAATTATAGTAGGGGACTTTAATATATATGTGGATGTAGATAGTGACTGCCTTAATGTGGCATTTAATTCAATATTAGACTCGATTGGGTTTTCTCAGAAAGTAGGAAATTCTACTCATTATCTCCACCATACATTGGACCTTGTTCTGACATATGGCATAGAAATAGAAAATCTTGTAGTGTCTCCTCATAACCCTGTACTGTCAGACCATTGTCTGTTAACCTTTGATTTGACTATTTCTGACTATTTGGCTCCTAAAGAAAAACATTATTACAGTAGATGCCTCTCAGATGATGCTGTTACCAAATTTATGCAGATTGTTTCCTCTATGCCATGTGTCAACACAACGGAAATAAGCTATAGACAGCTTGCTCCTTCTGTAATTGATAACATGGTGGATAGTGTTACAGCTTCTCTGCATCAGACTCGAGACTTGGTGGCCCCCTTAAAAAAGAAAAAGTCTAATCAGAGATTTCTAACTCCTTGGTTCAACACAGAAACTCGTAGCTTAAAACAGAAGACTCATCAATTAGAAAGAAAATGGTGCTCCACTAATTTAGATGAAATCTATTTAGCTTGGAGAAATCATCTTTTAATTTATAAAAAATCTCTTAGAAAAGCTAGAACGAGTTATTATTCTGCATTAATAGAAGAGAACAAGAATAATCCCAGGTTTCTTTTCAGCACTGTAGCCAGGTTAACAAAGAGTCAGGACTCTGTCAATCCTAGCATTCCCTTAGAGCTTACTAGTCAGGACTTTATGAACTTTTTCAATAATAAAATTTCATCCATCAGAGATAAAATCAATCAGATTCTTCCCACAGTCAACTTAAATACTGTAACTACTACAACTCCTTCAATGGATGTCTGTCTTGATGAGTTTACTCCAATTGGCCTTTGTGAGTTAGACAAAATAGTTTCCTCATCCAAACCTTCAACTTGTCTTTTAGACCCTATTCCTACCAGGTTATTTAAAGAAGTCTTCCCACTTATTGGTAGCTTTATTCTTCAAATAATCAATTCTTCATTAACTTTAGGCCATGTACCGCAGGCTTTTAAAACGGCTGTAATTAAACCCTTACTCAAAAAGCCAACGCTAGATCCAGGAGCTTTAGCTAACTATAGACCAATCTCTAATCTCCCTTTCATTTCAAAAATCTTAGAAAGAGTTGTTGCTACGCAATTATTTGACCACCTGCAGGGAAATGGTTTACTTGAAGAGTTTCAATCTGGGTTTAGAATCCATCATAGTACTGAAACAGCCTTAGCGAAGGTCACTAACGACCTCCTTATCGCATCTGATAATGGACTGGTTTCTGTACTTGTCCTTTTAGACCTTAGTGCAGCTTTTGATACTATCGATCATAATATTCTACTTGATAGATTAGAACACTATGTTGGACTTAATGGAACTTAATTGCAGTGGTTTAGATCTTATTTATCTGATAGGTTCCAGTTTGTTCATGTAAATAATGAGTTTTCTTTCAACTCAAAGCTTAGTCATGGAGCTCCACAGGGATCTGTGCTAGGCCCTACTCTTTTTAGTTTATATATGCTTCCGTTAGGCAACATTATTAGAAAGCACTGTATACATTTTCATTGTTATGCAGATGACACACAATTATACCTGTCAATGAAGCCAGATGATAGTAATCAATTAGCCAAGTTAGAAGCCTGTCTTAAGGAAATCAAAGCTTGGATGACTTGTAATTTCCTGCTATTAAATTCAGATAAGACTGAAGTCATTCTTGTTGGTCCAGAAAACCTTAGAAATTCCTTTCCAAATCAAACTTTCAGTTTGGATGCGGTTACTCTTTCTCTTAATAGCTCTGTGAGGAACCTTGGAATTATTTTTGATCAAGATCTGTCCTTCAATTCACATATTAAATTTGTTTCTAAGACTGCCTTCTATCATTTGCGTAATATTGCCAAGATTAGGAGCATCTTGTCTCAGAGTGATGCTGAGAAAGTGTTCCACGCTTTTGTTAGCTCGAGATTAGATTATTGTAATTCTTTATTATCAGGCTGTCCTAAAACATCTTTAAAAAGTCTTCAGCTGATCCAAAATGCTGCAGCAAGAGTTTTAACAGGTACTAGAAAGAGAGATCATATCTCTCCGGTTCTGGCCTCCCTTCATTGGCTTCCCATAGAGTTTAGAATTAAGTTTAAAATCCTTCTTCTTACTTACAAAGCTCTAAACAATCAGGCTCCTTTTTATTTAAAAGATCTGATACTACCGTATTATCCAAACAGAGCACTACGCTCCCAAAGTGCAGGATTACTTGTAATACCTAGAATCTCCAAAAGTACAATGGGAGGCAGAGCCTTCAGTTATCAAGCTCCTCTCCTGTGGAACCAGCTGCCAATCTGGATTCGGGAGTCAGACTCGATCTCTGTTTTTAAGAATAGGGCTAAAACCTACCTTTTTGATATAGCCTACAATTAGGGAGGGATCATGTGTTTCTGAACCCTCCCTTAGTTATGCTGCTAATAGGTTTAGTCAGCCGGGGGACCGCCAATAATGCATTGGGCTTCACTCCTTTCTTCACTCTCAATGAAATATTTTTTTTCGCTGGTCATTAACATCTGTTTGTTCTCTCCCATAGATTGAGTCCCCATCGTGCTGTTTGCTCTCTACATATCTGTTCTTTTCATCTTCTCTATCCCCTCACCCCCCAGCCAGTCGCAGCAGATGACTGCCCCTCCCTGAGCCTGGTTCTGCTGGAGGTTTCTTCCCGTTAAAAGGGAGTTTTTCCTCTCCACCGTCGCCAAATGCTTGCTCACAGGGGATCACCAGATTACTGGGGTCTTTCTGCAACTGTGGGGGTTCCCCCTACAGTTGATAGTGCTATGAGATGACTGTTGTTGTGAAATGGCACTATATAAATAAAGTTGAATTGAATTGAATTGAATTGAATTGAACAATACAGCGTCAACAGTCCTCTTACATGGTAATATGGGAACAAACTCCTCACAGTAGGCCAGTTCAACGCAGACACTGCTGCGCCCGTGTCCACCAACAACAGCACCTCCATGCCATCCAGCATCACATCACAATAAATCTGCCCATCTGTGCTCGAGGAGATGATGTGAATAACCGTAGGAGTTGTGGCGGGGCAATCTGTCTTGTGTCGCCGTTCCCCTCGCTCAAACTTTTTGCAGGCCCTTGCGAAATGATGTAGGAGTCCACACTTGCCGCAGCATTTGCCCCTTGCCAGACACTCTCTCGCCTTGTATCGGTGCTTGGTGGACCCACAGCCCAAACAGCTGGGCAACCCCGGGGAGGACCTAATCTTAAGAGCGGTAGCGTAGTCTTCTTTATCTTCTGCGCTGTCATCACTACCCGGGTCCACAGTCTGCACCGCTGGTTGTAAGTCAGACTGCCTCAACGTTGTTCTCTCACCAAGGTCCTTTGATAGTTTATCTGCTGCTTCGTACTGTTGAGCTATCTCCACAGCTGCAGTCAACGTCAGTTCACCAGAGTGCGTGGGGAGCCTGGACCGTGCCGCGGAACATAGCATGTGCTCCGCCAACTGATCGCGGACCATTTCTTCCTCCAAACCCTGGAATTGGCACTCTCCAGCCAGCTGGTGCAGGTCTGCAACATACTGTTGCACCGACTCTCCCGGCCGCTGGCGTTGCTGTCAGAACTGGATCCGCCAGATGATGACGTTCTCAGGAACGCGAAAGTAGCACACCATTAGCTCAACCATGTCCTCAAAACTATCACTCTCTCCCAATGTGCTGAGAATGCGTTGCCCTTCCATGCCGAGATTATGGACCAGTATCACTCGTGCACGTAGTTTCTCCAATTCAACGAGGTTCAATGCCATCAAATAATTTTGGAACGCTGCAAACCACCTCGCCCAGGGAACTGGCGGCTCGCCTGGGAGCTCCAAAAATGGACGAATACTAGAAATTCCTTTTTCCATAATTTTATCCTCATTGCTAAATGTTATGGTGAGGGGGACCCATGCTGTAGTTTCCTCTCAGACAGAAAGGCATGGAAATGCAGCAGTTTTCCTCTGACTGAAGAGCATGGAGATCAAAGGGCTGGGGGACAAAAGGAATTGTCATGGGGAGTGAATTGTGAATACAGGACCTCAGGTAGCAGGGACGTGTGAGTGTTGGGATATAAAAGAGAGTCCCTACTACATGAGGTTAATATTTCTGATTCTGGAGGATGTGAGAGAGAATAAAGTTCATCTGCTTGGAAAGGTTATTCCTTTCTCCACTTTATTTAAGGGACCTATACTTATATAGCGCTTTTCTAGTCTCAAAGACCACTCAAAGTGTTTCACTAGCACTAACCCTCTATTCTAAGGGCCTATAGGAGACAGATATCTAGGGACAATTTAGAACAACCAATTAACCTAACATGCATGTCTTTGGATTGTGGGAGGAAACCGGAGCCCCCGAAGTAAACCCACGCAGCACAGGAAGAACATGCAAACTCCATACAGAAAGGTTCCTACTGCGGCGGATGATAAAATAAGGCAGCGATGCTGTGGTTTTAAGGAAGTTTATTATATCATACCGCCGTCACGGGATCCGCTCCCGGCGCCGTGCAAGCGCGCCGAGAGCGAGCCCACGGCTCTCAGAGAAGAAGACACAGAGTGCGTGTCTGCAGCAGCAGTTGAAGTGAGAGTAAGAGGAAGTGTTACAGAACCTGTGCAGTATTTATACCCAACTCAAACAATACATCAAAGCAGATTCACAGCAGTTGGTCTGATCAAAGGGACTGCAGAACAGGCATGAGATATTTGCATTTGTGAGACATACATCACAATAGGCAGATTTGCTAGACTCTGCTCCAGCTGCAGAACAAAGAGGTTAGAAGGCACATCTACATATTGATCTGAGTCTCTAGGTCACAGTAAGGACAGGACGCATGAACACAATGCATGAAAGGTAACATTATCACAGTAGTGTAGCGGAAGAAACCAGGAGTAGCGAACTGTCTGTCCTTAGTCTGTTTGTGGGGGTTTTCCCAAACCGCCACACCTACCCCTGCCAGCCTGGGGATTCGAACCTGGAACCTTCTAGCTGTAAGGCAACAGTGCTAACCACTGCACCACCGTGCAGTGGTTAGCACAATACAATGTCCGTAACCAGTGCTCCAGTGATGAGGCCGAAGGTGCAATATAGCGTAACTTTATTAGTGAACTCACAGAACTCTAAGGCGCTCCCGTCAAGGCAGAGGTGCCGGTCAAAAAGAGACCGTGCCTCTTCCAGGTAGGCCTTTTATACCCTGGGTGGCAGCAGAACCAGAAAGGTGTAGCTGTCACCTGTAACACACACAATAATAATAATAATAATAATGATAATCATAATTAATACATTACACAGGTCACTAAAGATGTTAGAAGCTTATAGTGCAGTGTGTGGGTTGTGCTGTGGTAGCACTGTGTTATCACTAAAGCAGTCACCTGTACTTTTAGCAGACAGCAAGTGCCAGGGACTTTCCACCTCATTGTGCATATGTGTGCACTTGACAGTCAACTGCATGTTTCTGTTTATGGGTGTGTACATGTGTTTGGCTGTGCAAAGGGCACCGTGTGCAGGCATACAGTCAGTGAACATAGTGTGACCTGCACAAAGCGTGAGAACATGCACCCAAATATTTTTCCTACACACACACAGAAGTCTGTGTAAGCATGTGAAAACGAATGTGCAAGTGCTGCAGTGAAGCTAATGTTGCAGTTGTCGTTTAAAAGGAACTGACCCACAGGAAAGTAACATGCTTTAATGCTCTCTGCTTCACTATCAATGCCAATGGGGGAGGGGGTGAGCAGGCGGGGGGGAGGGGGGGCTTATGTTTTATCACTAAAGAGAAAATGCCCTAATGTTGACTCTGGCTGTGGGGGCTTCAGCCTTTGCAGATGGGCTCTCTATGTTTTTAAAAGCAATAGCCCAGAGAGGAAGCACAGGGCTTGAGGGGGTTGAAACAGGAGGCTGAGCAGTGCTGGAAATCCCCTTCTTTCAGACACCCAGGGCCCTGCTGAGGCCCACATCAAAGGGGCTGCTGCTGTTCTCATGTTCCTCCTCCTTCTGTCTTTCTGTATGCCTCACCGTCTTGCCGGTTCCATTTGTATGCACCTACCCCATCACAGGCCAGCCACACAGCAAGTCCTCATATCTGCAGCAGCTTAGAGCTCTCTGTAGGGTGGGATATTTCATTTTTTGCAGAGTGCAAGAGGACAAATGTCAGACGTGTTTAGAAGAGCACATTTTATTTAGAGTAGTGCACTTTTAGGGCAAGGACAGTGTTATGTCTGAAATAAGCGAGCCGTGAGCCGTGTTGCACCGAAGAACCAACTCTTTATTATTTACACTTAACTATATACAAAATGGGCTGCACAGTGGCGCAGTGGTTAGCACCGCGGCAGCACAGTTTTACCCAAGGCCGGGGGATCGCGGGGATCATGAGATCGTGGGTTCGATCCCTGCCCCCGGCCAACAGTGATCTGTGTGGAGTTTGCATGTTCTCCCCGTGTTTGCGTGGGTTTACTCCGGGATTTCTCCCGTTTCCTCCCACATGCCAAAAACATGCAGGTTAGGGAGTTAAGGGGCGCTTGCGCACGCAGCGACCGGCAGCTGGTGGCTTGTCACCAGACTGCAGAACAAATCTACCTACGGGTACAAAATAAGTCCAAAAAAAAAAATGGTGACACCACCCAGCGTCGTCCATCACCTACGTACTCACACACTACATTTATCCCCCCTGCCCTTGAAAAAACCCAGAAACCATAAACACAGTATGCCTATCTGAGCACCTGGGTTGGCTGCCAGGGTGCTTGCGTGATGGAGTGGGTTATTCTACCACTTTGTTTTTGACCGATCACGCCCTAACTAATCAAAAGTCCACTATAAAGTCCTTCAGATCTCAGGGTCTCCGCCAAACTCTGGTCGAGCGTCGCTGCAGCACCACCGTCGGCTCCGGCGAACACTCCTGGGGGTTCGCGGACCCCACGTCGGCAAAGTCCCAACCTAGATCTATCATGTCTGTGGCTGTCCTCTGATCTGGGGTTGGAGCCGGTGAAGATTTTCGGAGGCGGCTGGCATGCCACTGTGACCCATCAGAGAGGCAGAACGTGGCTGGACCCAGCTGCGCTGTCATCTGCAACCATGATGTCTAAAACGAATGCAGCTTGTGGGCGCGGTTACGGGGCCTGATCCTGACCCAGTCCAGCACTGCGAGTCCGGGCTGCCCCACTCGGCATTTCCTCTCAAACCTTAGTTTCATCTGTCGTTGCTGCTTGACCACCCTTCTCCGCTGGAATGGCTCCCTCTGGGGGGCATAGGCAGTCCAGGGGAATTCACATTTCACGTCTTAACATCAATACTGCCGGCGAACCGCCCTTTGTGGCATTAGGTGCTGCTCTATAGTGCAGCAGGGTACTCTGTAATGCAGCCGAGAATTGGAGTCCGTCTGCCAGGTGTGCTCTGAGCCCGTTTTTTTTAGGTTTTTATTGAATCTTTCCACCCCCCCATTTGCTTGTGGATGGTAGAATGTGGTCTTTATGTGTTTGATACCTCTCTCACTCATGAACGCTTCAAAACTCACCAAGATGAATTATGGGTCGTTGTCCGTCGTAATGGCGTCTGGTTCACCCCAGCAAACGAAGAGGGAGGTGAGGAAGTCAGTGACCGTGTCAGCTGCAACTGAGTCGGTGGGCCTCACCTCTGGCCATTTTGAGTGGAGGTCACAGGCTACCAGCAGGAACCTTTGGTGCACAGGAGCAGTATGTAGTTCACCACATACTGTATGTCCAGTTGAATGTGTTTCCAGGGGGCTGCCGGGTATTGTAGCGGCTGCAGCGACGGGGCAGGGGTACCCCAGTTTTTCCCTTTTCCAGGCAGGGCACACAGTCTTTGTCGATGCCCGGCCACCAGACCAAGCCCCTGCACTGATGTTTCACTCTGACCACACCCAGGTGACCCTCGTGCAGCATGGTTAAGATGCGGCCTTTTAGCGTTATGGGAATTATTGTGTAGTGGCCTCTTGCCACGCAAACGTCATTCCAGCATGCCAGGTCACTTGACTCTGTAAAATGGTGCCAGCTCCCCCGATACCTCTGCAGGCCAGCCCTCACGGATGAAAGAACGCAGCTATGTTAGAGTCGGGTCCTGTTCTGATGCCGCCTGGAGCCCCTGGAGAGGGACTGTGTTCTGAAGAGGCCCATGCAACATGCTGATCAGCTCCATCTCCAGGGAGTCTCAGTCACTGTTCAGGTTGGTTTTAGGTGTGGCTCGGGACAAGAGGTCCACCACTACATTCTCTCTGCCCGGCGTAAACTGGGTAGTGAGGTTATGTACTCGCAGTCTTTCAGTCCACCTGTAGATGCACAGAGGTTTGGGTCCCAACCCCGATGTTTCCAGCAGTGCTGTGAGGGCCCTGTGATCTAGTCGTAGCATGAAGTGTCGTCCGTACAGGTACATGTGCCAACGTTTGCATGCCCAGAAGCATGCCAGCGCCTCCCTCTCCCCCACCGAATACTTCTGTTCGGCCGGTGTGAGTGACCTCGATGCGAATGCCACTGGGCGTTCCATTCCACTTTGAAGCTGTGACAGGACGGCTCCTACTGATGATGGCTATGCTGAATGGTGCCTTTTATTAAAGCAAACTGGTAGCACGTGGAACACAGGGGATTGTAGCTAGCAAGCTAGCCATACAGGAATGCAGACAGAGTTACAGGCTAGAGGCGGAGTGCCAAAAACGTGGGCTGCCGCTGTCAGTCTCTCACTATAGGCATGGTGTGATGACGTCACCCGTGCCTGTGCCATCACATCTGTCCCGTGCATGGCGTTCTGGCAGCACATAACACTAAGTAGCAGCTAGCTATGCTAACAACACTGTGTTAGTGGATCTATTCTACGCTATCTGAATAATCACGGCTGGATTTCAAGCACAGGTATGCATCTGGACAGTTTGTGACCCAGCAAGAATTAAACCGACTGATTGCCAGATACGTCGTTACAGACTGGTTAGGTTTAGAGAGCTGGGGGACCTCCAATAATGCACTGGGTTTCACTCCTTTCCTCACTCTCAATGAAATATTTTTTTTTTTTTGCTGGTCATTAACATCTGTTTGTTCTCTCCCATAGATTGAGTCCCCATCGTGCTGTTTGCTCTCTACATGTCTGTTCTTTCCATCTTCTCTATCCCCTCACCCCCCAGCCAGTCGCAACAGATTACTCTTTTCCTCTCCACCGTCGCCAAGTGCTTGCTCACAGGGGATCGCCTGATTGCTGGGGTCTTTCTGCAATTGTGGGGGTTCCCCCTACAATTGAAAGTGCTATGAGATGACTGTTGTTGTGAAATGGCGCTATATAAATAAAGTTGAATTGAATTGAATAACAATGACTTTCCATCAGACAGCTGAGACTGTGATCCACTGAGTTAAAACACATTTACTTGCTACCTGGATAAAGATTATTCAAAAATGATGATAATGATGATGAAATATATTTTGGGCAAAAAAACAAACAAATGATAAGTGTAATAAAAACGTCACATAGTGTACAGTGTTCAGAAAGGAGAAGGAAGAAGTTAATACTTATTTACTCCAACTCCTTTTTGCCCTAAATACAACCCATGTGAAATATATACACATTACCTCTATTTAAAATCCTACCTTACATATATACAGTCCATACATATACATACATACATACCCAGCCCAGAACAACATAGATATACACGGTACCATCCCACCTACCATGCAAGTATTCAGCCAGTGTCTCAGAGTGAGTTTAATGCATCTTACATATTAATACTACACCTCTAACACATATCCTTTTAGCATTTAATGTTTATACCTCTTTTTGAATTGGTTTCTGTTTGTACATAGTTTCAGTTCTGTTCAGTTTTGATCTCCAAAAGGAATTTGAGGGACTGGATCATGTCTCTGTCACAGCAGACATTTGGACTGTGGATAATGGACATTTTCTTTGGATCACTGCATATCAGATTAAATCTATATCATAAAAGTAAGATAAACATGGACAGCTTTATGCAGCGTTGCCAACTCTCACTCCAAAATGAAGAAATTACTGGCGATATCGTGTTGATTTTCTTCAGATTTTTTCCACAATAAGAGCTCTGAAGGCAGGATAAAGCAGACTGAACATGTTCTCAAAGCTCTGTCTGAAACAGTCTGTTTTCAGCCTGACATTAATAAGCCTGTAATGTAATCCATCAATTAAATATGTTATGTGTGCAAGAGGATTTAAGTATGCATTCAAAAGTAACGTGAAAGTTACTTTTCCAAGTAACTACTTACTTTAATCATGCAGTAATTGATAAAGTTACTCAATTACTTTTGAAAAGCAGTAACTAGTGACTGTAATTAGTTACTATTTTTTAGTAACCTGCCCAACACTGGTCACCAGGAGGGTCGACCCACTTGGTGAGTCAAGTAGGAATGTTTTTTTTAATTGACTTGGTTACATAATAGCATCATTATGTGAGACTATAGTTAATTCCTAGAATCCCTCATGTCGAATTGCTTGCTTCAGGACTGTCATATAAAGTAAAACACAAAATTTGGGAACCACACTGACATAGAATGCAGTAACGTTCTCACCCACTGTGTTTTGGTGCGATAGTTATTCACTGGCCTACATCAGCTTTTCTTGTATTAAGTATAAATTGCAAAACAAGTGTTCTACAAGTATTCTGATTATTTTAAACTACGCCTACGCTTTTAGGTGAATCAAAAGTGAAAATCTTTCCTGAACTGCTGCCCTCAGATCACTTAAGGTTGTGCTTCACCCCACCCCTCCGACTACCAACAGCCAAATCCCACAAAAATGTCAGGTATGTTTGAAGCTGTGACTTTATTGAACCTGACATGTGCACGCGCTGGCTCAGAGGACTGGGGAGGGGGCGGGAGGCCAAAGGCTTCAGCATGTAAGAAGACTCTGGGATGCAGCCTTTTGCACATGCAGATGTTTTTTTGCTCCCAACCATGTTTGCATGTGCACACGCACAGGCCTGTGCCAGCACATGCTAAGTCACAAGGAACAGCATTGTCTAGTTTTCAGCTTTGGAGTTTCCCTCTTAATCACCAATCATCGGATGACTGCCGTGTGGCTCACGCCTCCGAGAAGGAAGCTGCTCGCTTTCCTCTCCGGCCTCCACAGCAATGGACAGTCACATTTAGATTCCACCATAAAAGGGAGAAATGGACATTTGGAATCTGGCCTCTTTTCCGTGCACATGTTGTTTTGGCTTTTGCATTGACAATCATCTTGCTGACTGAATCAGAAGGCTTCCCTAAATCTCCCAAAGTCAAGCGCAGGATCGCTTCTAAATGTTTGTTTTTCTGCAGTGTGACCTCAGTTAAATGTCCCACAGTAACCTCTGCCAGTGTCTTCACTTTAGGACACTAGTGCCCTCTGCTGGATAGATAAGGATATGACGAGCTCCTTTCTGCAACGCTCCTGCTTAAAAAAACAAACTCAAATTTGCAATAAAAAATATTTACAAAATCCTAAGAAATGTGTCATGAAAAATTTCTGGGGTTTTTTTGTCTTTTTTTTTTGTACATTTGCAACTGTGTTAAACCTTTGCAGAGGAGCTAACGCCAGCTTGGTGCCCCGTTTTTCAAAAGTCATTCGACTCTCATACAGTCCCTGCACTTTGGAAAAAAATCTACCATCATTCCACTTCCAGAGAGATCCTGCCCTACTGACAACATTGACTACAGACCTGTAGCTTTAACTTCCATTGTTGTGAAATGTTCTGAAAAATGCACGGTGACTTTACTGAAACCGGAGCTAAACCCTGAGTTGGATCCGCTCCGGTTTGCGTACAGGCAGGGGAGGAGTACAGATGATGCAATGAATAGCATTGCTCCTCTGACTCTTAAGCATCTGGAAGATCCAAAGGCCTATGCTCGGATTTTATTTATTGATTTCAGTTCAGCTTTTAATTCTTTGCAGCCTCATCTGCTTTTATATAAAATGATTCAGATGAAGGTTAATCCATTTATTATTAAATTGTTTTATTCTTTTTTAACAGATAGAACTCAAAATGTCAGGATCAGTAACACAATTTCTGACTCCAAACCCATCAGCACAGGTGCACCTCAGGGCTGTGTGAGCTCCCCAGTCCTCTTTGCCCTCTACACTAATGACTGTACTAGTCAGTATCCAGGTAACCTGTTATTTGTTTTTAATTTTGTAACGACACTGCCATCCTTAGCCTGTTACACCAAGACACAGACACCTCCTTGTATTTCACTGAGGTCAGTGGCTTTGCAAAGTGGTGTGACGAACATTTCTTGGACATCAACACACAAAAAACTAAGGAGATGCTGGTGGACCCTTGGTTAGTGGGAGACCACACTCCACTGTCTATTAACAGTGTGGAAATTTAGCAGGTCACCTCCTACGGGTATCTGGGCATCCACCTGGATAACCTCTTTGCCTGGAATCACCACGTTGACTTTGTGTGCTCTCGTCTACAGCAAAGGCTGCATTTTCTCCGTCGGCTGAGGGTGTTTGGAGTCAGTGACAAAATAATGTTTTTATTTTACCAGGCGGTGTTGGAGAGCATCATAAGGTACGGGATGTCTGTGTGGTCCGGCAGTATTTCTGCGCAGGCCAAATCTAAGCTGCAGCGTCTGGGCCGGCCTGCCATGATGGTGATGGGGAGAACTGAGAGGCTCTCCGTTAGGGCCATTTATGAGCAGTGTGTGTGTGTGTGCGGGCAGTCACAGAGAGTTCTGCAGGACCCCTCACACATCCCCTGTTCTGAGTTTGAGCTCTTGCCTTCTGGTAGAAGATACAGAATACCAAAATGTAGGTTAAACCGTTTTAAAAAGTCACTTGTACCTGCTTCTATTATGCTCCTAAATTGCTCCTAGGATTGTACAGCAGCATGGTGACCCTAACTTGTATTACATGTTCTGTTTGTTTGTGTTTTAAACTGGATTTTTTTAATAATGTGTGTAATGGGGGTAGTGTGCAATATATGTGAGACACCTTGTGATTCGATGGGACGCAGACAATAAAGTATATTCTATTCTATTCTATCAAAACTTTCCATCTTTTTCTTGGAATTTAGAATTTTTTAAAATTCTTGCAAATATATAATTTTCCTTATGACATTTCTTTTTTCTTGCAAATTGATGCTTTTCACATTTTTGGATGCTTTTGTGTAAATTTTACAGCTTCTTTTTCAAGTAAATTTACAGTTATTTTCTCTGACTATGGACCTCTTGCACAATGTTGAGTGACGTACTTCGTTCTCTGAGCAGCTCCGTTTCCTGCTCCATTATGTTCCCATTCCCTGGTGCTTTATTGCCAATAAAACAATTTTAATCACTTTCATTTACCATTGTCCATACTGGAAATAGTGTGCGGGCAGATTTTTGTGTTTTTTCTTTATAAAGTTCATGTTTCACATTGTTTCTGTAACCATACTGGGCTGTTTAATCCACCTTATTCCTAGCCTCCATGATGCCTTGCGTGAATTGTGGACGCAACTTCCAGTACTCGTTTAGAAAGTGGAGTTGTCACTGAAACGGGACACTTTTCCTTGTTAAAAAAACAATGACTTCAGCATCAATAATGCGGGAACACGGCCTTTTGCACCTCAAAAAGAGTAATATAATCACACCACTTCCCACGACTATGGAGGGACGAGAAGATGACCTTAAAATGTGGTACCTTTAATACGTGGTTTCCCCGTATTAAAATACGGCGAAACCGTATCACTTGACAGGTATGCCGTGACACAATTCGAACCGTGATTCGCTTGAGCATGCGCAAGCGAATCACGCGCTATAGCGCATGCCTGATAAAGCTGACATATATATTAATCACGCTGTGATAAAGCACGATATCACTCAGAGCTCAAGCGAATCACGGTTCGAATTTTGTCACGGCATACCTGTCAAGTGATACGGTTTCGCCGTATTTTAATACGGGGAAAATGCAATTTTAGCAAATACGGGCGTATTGCCATTTCTGTACGCCAAAAAGAAAACTATACGGGAAAAAAAATTATTGAGAGTGTGGAGGAACACCTCGTGTGTGACCCCCACAGCGTACGGGGCTGGCAGAGCGCTCAGCGTGAGAGATATGGACTGATCACTATGCAGATGCGCCTCGCATCCTCTTCTGTCCTGCACCTCAGGAACAGAGAGGAATCCCGGTGCCACACGCTGGAGCGATATCGTGCTTTATCACAGCGTGATTAATATATATGTCAGCTTTATCAAGCGTGCGCTGTAGTGCGTGATCACAGACACTCAGAGTGACAGAAATGTGGCTGCCAATCGGCGCCAACGGCCTCCACCGAACATTTAAACATTTTTACACATTCATACCCAGTGTTATGGGCACTGGAGGCAATGCGGGTGAAGTGTCTTGCCCAAGGACACAACGGCAGGATATCTGGGGAGCGCGTGATGCGAACCGCCAACCATCGGGTTATTAGACAACCTGCTCTACCTTCTGAGCCGCTGCCGCCCCACTTTTTCCTCCACTTTCCCTCTTTAGGAAAGCTATGGAGGTTTACCCCGCTCTCTTTATTTCCCTTTGATTGGAAATTACATCCAAAAGCCGCGCAATGTGGCATTTTCACTGACAAATGGCAGTAGTTAGTAGCTTCGCTTCTTGGCTTGTATAAGACAGAAAAAACGGCTGCAACCATTCTACGTCACTACCCAGAATGCATTGCGACATAAACAAAAATGGTGATTTACATCGTAATAAAGTTTTTTAAAAATATATAAAACTGGGAATTATTTTCAAAAAAATTATATAGTTATGTTACTAACATAAAAATAAAGCATATAGAGCTAACATGCCAATATAATCGGAGTTCCTTTTAACTGAGGCAAGTGAGGCCTGCAGTTGTTTGTATGTTGTTGTGGGGTCTTTTGTGACCTCTTGGATGAGTCGTGACTGAGCTCTTGGGGTAATTTTGGTCTGCCGGCCACTCCTGGGAAGGTTCACCACTGTTCCATGTTTTTGCCATTTGTGGATAATGGCTCTCACTGTGGTTCGCTGGAGTCCCAAAGCTTTAGAAATGGCTTTATAACCTTTTCCAGACTGATAGATCTCAATTACTTTGTTTCTCATTTGTTCTTGAATTTCTTTGGATTGCAGCATGATGTCTAACTTTTGAGGATCTTTTGGTCTCATTCACTTTGTCAGGCAGGTCCTATTTAAGTGATTTCTTGATTGAGAACAGGTGTGGGAGTAATCAGGCCTGGGTGTGGCTAGAGAAATTGAACTCAGCTTTCCAAAGATGTGATAAACCACAGTTAATTTATGATTTAATGTGTGTGTGTGTGTGGGGGGGGGGGGGGTCAATCACTTTTTCACCAAGGGCCATGTAGATTTGGATTTTTATTTACCCTTAATAATAAACACCTTCATTTATAAACTGTATGTTGTGTTTACTTGTGTTATCTTTGTCTAATATTTAAATTTGTTTGATGATCTGAAACATTTAAGTGTGACAAACATACAAAAAAAATTTGAAATCAGGAAGGGTGCAAACACTTTTTCACACCACTGTAGAGGAGGAGGCTCGCTACTGTGCTTCCTGAAATCAATGATGAGCTCTTTTTTAGTATGTGTGTGTTCAGTAACAAGTTATTATTTGAGCACCATCCCACCAGTCTCTGGATTTCGCCTCTGTATGCAGACTCGTCTCCTTCCGATATGAGCCCCACCACTGTCGTATCATCCACAAATGTCACTATGTTGTTTGTGGGATGAACAGGTGTACAGTCATATGTGTACAGTGAATACAGAGTGGGGCTCAACACACAGCCCTGTGGCGAGCCTGTGTTGAGCATGATTGTAGAGGAAAAATGGGGTCTGAGTCTAACAGTCTGTGTGCGATTTGTTAAGAGGTCCTTAATCCAACTGCGGGTATGAGTGGGCAGACCAAGCTGAAACAATTTACTGATGAGAATATTGGGAATAACTGTATTAAATGCCAAACTATAGTCCACAAACAACGTTCTTACATTGCTCCCCTTATCTTCTAAGTGGCTGAATGCTGAGTGGAGAGCTATAGCAATAGCATCTTCAGTGGATCTGCTCTACCTGTAGGCAAGCTGGGGAGAGACTGGACAAGAGATGTTTCAATACCAGTTTCTCAAAGTACTTCATAACAATGAGTGTTAATGCTACCAGTCAGTAATCATTCAGGCTATTGATAGTGTGTATTTTGGGCACAGGAATAATGACTGTGGATTTTAGACACTGTGGAACAGAGGCTACTTTAAGAGACAAATTAAAAATGTCAGTTAAAACAGAGCATAGCTGGTCTGCACGTGCTTTGAGCACCTTTCCTGTCAACCCATCGGGACCAGTAGCCTTTCTCGGCTGAACTGCTCTAAGTGTATGTCTCACTTGATGGTCCTGCAGGGTGAACACATTGGAGCTGGTATTCAGTGGCGTCAGTGGGTCCAGGCTAGATGAATTTGCCTAAAACCGTGCAAAAAAGCAGTTCTTCTGCCAGTGAGGTGTTGATGTCACTAGAAGTGATGCTGCTGCCCTTGTAGTTTGTGATGTGGTGAAAGCCTTGCCATACTTGTCTAGGATCATTTTCAGAAAAATAGTCCCCAATTTTCCTCTTATAGGTCTGTTTGGCATCCAAAAGCCGCGCTATGTGGCATTTTCACTGACAAATGGCAGTAGTTAGTAGCTTCGCTTCTTGGCTTGTATAAGACAGAAAAAACGGCTGCAACCATTTTACGTCACTACCCAGAATGCATTGCGACGTAAACAAAAATCGTAATAAAGTTTTTTAAAAATATATAAAACTGGGAATTATTTTCAAAAAAATTATATTATAGTTATGTTACTAACATAAAAATAAAGCATATAGAGCTAACATGCCAATATAATCAGAGTTCCTTTTAAGGTCAGTTTTCATGACTCCCCCATAAGAAAGAGACTGGGCAAAAATGGCCTGCATGGCAGAACTCCAAGACGAAAACCACTGCTGAGCAAAAATTCACATGGGTGTATTAATTCACATGGGTGTATTTATGGAAAAGAGGAGATGGAATTAATAAGTGTTCACTTCTTTCTTCTCCCTTTCGAACACTGTATACTGTTACTTTATTGCATTTGTCATTTGTTTTGTTTTTGTTATACTTTTTTGTTTGAAATAAAGTATCTATCTATCTATCTATCTATCTATCTAAAAAGAACATAAAGGCCTGTCTCAGTTTTTCCAGAAAACATCTTGATGATCCCCAAGACTTTTGGGAAAATACTCATACCAACAGTAAAATATGGTGGTGGTAGTGTGATGGTCTGGGGCTGTTTTGCTGCTTCAGGACCTGGAAGACTTGCTGTGGTAAATGGAACCATGAATTCTGCTGCCTACCAAAAAATCCTGAAGGAGAATGTCCGGCCATCTGTTCATGACCTCAAGCTGAAGTGCACTTGGGTTCTGCAGCAGGACAATGATCCAAAACACACCAGCAAATCCACCTCTGAATGGCTTTAGAAAAACAAAATGAAGACTTTGGAGTGGCCTGGTCCAAGGCGGTGCAATGGAGCAGTGGTTAGCACTATTGCAGCACAGCAACTCACCCTTGGCCATGGGATCCCGGGTTCAATCCCACCCCCTGACCAACGGTGATCTGTGTGGAGTTCTCATGTTCTCCCCATGTCTGCGTGGGTTTACTCCGGGATTTCTCCGGTTTCCTCCCACAGGCCAAAAACATGCAGGTTAGGCTAATTAGATACTCTAAAGTGGCCCTAGGTGTGAATATGTGTGTGAATGGTGAAGGGATGGCGCCGTATTGTGGCTGCTTCATCCATCCAGGTGGTGCCCTTAATTTCCCCTCTGGGGATCAGTAAAGTACACAAAATAAATTTTCAAAAAAGTCCTGACTTGAATCCGATTGAAATGCTGTGGCATGACCTTAAAAAGGCGGTTCATGCTCAAAAACCCTCCAATGTGGTGGAATTACAACAATTCTGCAAAGATGAATGGGCCAAAATTCCTCCACAGCGCTGTAAAAGACTCATTGCCAGTTATCGCAAACGCTTGATTGCAGTTGTTGTTGCTAAGGGTGGCCCAACCAGTTTTTAGGTTTAGGGGGCAATCACTTTTTCACACACGGCCATGTAGGTTCGGATTTTTTTTCTCCTTAATAATAAACACCTTCATTTTAAAACTGCATTTTGTGTTTACTTGTGTTATCTTGGTCTAATATTTAAATTTGTTTGATGATCTGAAACATTTAAGTGTGACAAACCTACAAAAAAATGAGAAATCAGGAAGGGTGCAAACACGTTTTCGCACCACTGTACATATAGGCAAGGACTGTGTGGAGAGGGTGGAGGTTTTCAAGTTTCTGGGTGTTCATATGTCCTACAACCTCACCTAGTCAGTTAACACCACAGCTACAATAAAGAAGGCTCAACAAGGCAAGGCTGACATGTCTGGACAAACCCAGATGCAGACGCAGACTCAGAATAAACACAATTATCTTTATTGATGCGTGCATGCGTGTGGAAGTGTGAGTATGGATGAGTGCAGAGGGGCAAGCAGAGCATGGACCAGTCTAGCAACCCTAGGAGAGAGGAGAGACAAGAATTTGAGCTGTCTGAGAAAGGACCGCATAAACGAGTGGTAAATAGTCTTACGGGTCAGGTGAGGAGTTGTGGCACCGAAGAACATCCAAGCTGTCCCGTTCACCTGCCTCGGTCCGTCATGTGTCCGTGCTGGTGGCAATGGTGCAGGTGTGGCAGTGCAGGAAAGTTCATACAAGGAACAGTGGATTCACAGCGTGTAGGTGGGAGTCCTGGTCCGCCGCCAGGAGGAGGAAGTCCGCCCAGGGGAATCCACCTGTGCACAGGGGAGAAGAGGGAAGGAGCGAAGAGGAATGATTTCTGGAAAGGCTTACTTGGCGTCGGGGAGATGACACTCCAAGATGGCCTGGCATAGCAGGAAAGATGAGGGAGGCGAAACTCCCTAGTAGAAGGAGTAGATGACGCTTAGCACAGAGTTACCACATCCAGGTGGAGTGTTGACGTCTCCGTACAGAATGCTGCCTAATGAGGGGAGCAGGTGTGCGCGCAGCTGTGGAGACAATTAAGGCAGCAGGCACACAGAGTGAATCACCACAAAGGCAAGGCAAATTTATTTGTATAGCACATTTCATGTACAAGACAATTAAAAGTGTTTTACATAAAAACATTAAAGCATTACAGCAGGTTGCAAAAGGAATACATAAGAATTTAAAAGCAAACTAAAAAGTAAATTAAAGAGAAACAAAACCAAGCTAAAATAGAATATGACAGAAATAAGATTTACAGTGCATTGTAGGAGATTAACAGTTGTTCTACTGAAAGGCTGCAGCAAATAGGAGAGTTTTTAACCTGGATTTAAAGCAGCTGAGAGTTTCAGCAGCTCTGATGCTTTCTGGGAGTTTGTTCCATATGTGAGGGGTATAAAAACTAAACGCTGCCTCACCGTGTTTGGTTCTAACTCTGGGCAACCTTTACACTTTCTGAGGTTCCTTAAGAGGAATAGCTTGAATGCACAGTTGCTGGCTTTATTTTATCACTGTACCACTGAGAGCATTTTGTCATATGGCATCACAGTATGGTATGCTGGCTGCTCTGCCACAGACCGTAAAGCTCTGCAGAGAGTGATTGAGACTGTGCAAAAAATCACTGGTTGTTCTTTCCCTTCTTTGGAAGAGATTTCCAGGTCTCTGCACCTCAGCAGATTCAAAAATCAAAGATTCAAAGATTTTTATTTGTCAACACTACTATATGTACAGGACATACATTAGAATTGAAATGGCGTTCCTTTCTCCCTTCAGTGGTGTGCACAATATAAAAAAAGAAAAAAGGAATAAGGCTGGAAAAACAACAACAGCAGTCTATGTACAGTAATGCTGCCTGTAGTGCAAATGGCGAAAAAAGATAGACCCAGACCTCCCATAGTGCAAATAAAGATAAACGATAAATGATGAGACCAGCAATCTTATATACAGAAAAGTAGAGTAGTAATTCTCGTAGTACCAAGTTCAATGCGGTAAGTGTAGGTGCAGACAGTGACACACTGGACTGCACGTGATCAGTATTGCAACAACAGACAGCAGCAGATTTGACATTTGTGCAAATGGTTGCAGTAAAGTGCAGAGACATACAGCACCAAATGTTTTACTGTTGGTGTGCAAGTCTTTCTGTGCCAACAGCTGCAACAGCTGAGGTAGTTATTGTGCAGGTAAGTGCGTTAAGGTCCGGGGGGTGGACAGTGTTCAGGGTCCTGATGGCCTGGTGAACAAAGCTGTTTAGCACTCTTGTGGAGCGGGCCCGGAGGCTCCGGTACCTTTTCCCCAAGGCCAGGGGCTGAAGAGGGAGTGAGAGGGATGGGAGGTGTCGCCTGCAATGTTGATGGATCTGCAGTTGAGGCAGGTGAGGTAGATGTCCGAGAGGGGAAGGCAGGGAGGCTCCAATGATCTTGCTGGCTGCTTTCACTGTGTATTGTAGTATCTTCCTGCAGGTGGCGGTGCAGCTTCCATACCACGCCGTGATGCAACTGGTGAGGATGCTCTCAATGGTGCTCCAGTAGAATGAGCACATGATTGGGGGTGGCACTTGTGCTGTCCTCAGTTTGTGGAGGAAATGGAGGTGACTTTGATCCTTCTTGGCCAGTGATGTGGTGTTGTTGGACCAGGAGAGTTCCTCAGAGATGTCCACCCCAGGAACTTGGTGCTGTTCACCTTCTCCGCAGCTGCTCCATCGATGATCAGAGGGGGATGCTATGTGTGTCCCCTTCTGAAGCTGACCACAGTCTCCTTGGTTCTTCCCACGTTCAGGAAGAGGTTAGTGTCTTTACCCCACTGGACCAGTTGGCTTACCTCATTTCTTTAGTTGGCCTCCTCGTTGTTGGTGATGAGGCCCACCACCGTTTACTTAACTTCCACCAAATAAGAACCAGTGCTAGTTCGGTTCTGGTGCTTGTGCTGATGCTTAACCAGTTCAACTGTAGTGCCTCATAAGAACCAGTTGGTTTTCCACCGACATGGAGGTAGTCGGGGGATTGTGTCAGGGCTACGTCATTACGTAGTGTGAAGCATCTTTATGCCACCATACACGAGAACACCACATAAGAAGAAGTAAAAAGAGAAGAAGAAGAAGCAGCGCTAACTTGTCAACATGGAGGAGTTTGTTGTCTCTTTGGGAGTGCTTTTATTATTCCACACCTGTATTACCATCCAAAAACAGTTTTATTCTTAATTGCAGATAACGGCGGCTAAGTTTAGAGACCGGTAATTATCAATTTTTCAGTTATCAGTCGTTGTTAGATCAAGTCTGTAGCTCAACTAGCTAGCATTGACTACACTTTTAAACATAATATTTATGTCAATTCTGTAATAGGTGGTGTTACGGCACATTACGAGACAGAGGTCACCTGTTATGTCATGCCAAAAAGAAATCAGCTGCCAAAAAAATAATCGCCAGTAGCCATATTGTTGTTATGGGGTTATATTAGCTGTTAAATATACAGTATATTTCAACTGGTAAACAGTACTTAGTTAATAAGATATATTTAACACTTATGATGCATTTTGAACCCGAAACAAACTCGATCTAGGATTAAAAGCAATTAAAAAAGTGCTGTCACAAGGTTACATGGAAAAATGCATAGATTTACCAGATAGATACATGTAGATACAGTATAAATATATATTCCATGTACCTCCAAAACAACAAAGTTTTTGTACATAAGTATTGCAATCAATTGCAATCTGATAAATTCTATACGTTGTTTTCCAAACTGCAACACTTTGGCCAGCACTATAATTTTTCAGATGCGATAAAACCTCAAAACATTTAGACACATTGTAGGTGGACTGAGACCAGGCAGTCCACCTTTAACAAGCGGGCGCTCCTGGCTCCTGTAGACGGTGATCACTTTTTGGCACGACACCGCATTTCACCATCCAGCCGACCCCACGCAGAAGTGGCTGATGAAACCCTTTTCGGACACGGGCAGACTTACCCCTGAACAACATAACTACAGCTACCGGATGAGCCGTGCACGTTCAGTTGTGGAAATGGCTTTCGGCGGCTTGAAAGGACGATGGAGGTCCCTCCTGACAAGGAATGACTGCAGACTGGAGCTGAGCAAGAAAATGGTGCTCAGCTGCTGCTTACTTGATAATATTTGTGAGGAACATGGTGACAACTTTGGACTCCCAGACACACCTGATCACAGTCAGCCTCCAGTCCAACCATTACCTGACCATGCCAGTGTAGAATGACAGCAGGGCAGCTTTAATGGAGAACTGTAACAGTGGGGAGCAATAACCTGTTTAATGCCTGCCATATCATTTACAAAATATAACATATGTGAAGTAGCGCAAAAGCGTGAATGAATAAAAAAAATCAGCTGACAATCAGTCCTCAGTGTACTCTGTTTTGAAGTATTTATGGTGTATGTATATATTTTATAGGCACTTTTACAGAGTTGTTAAAGGTATACCCTTCTGGACTTTGTATGTCATCTATTCTGGTTAAAGTACTGATTCAAGTTTTTATCCATGTAGGGGTAACAAGAGACAGACTCTAAAGTGTAAAAGTTAAAGTTCTTTCCCCAGAAATGATCTTGTCCAGAGATGATAGAATGTCATGTGGTACGTTGTCAAAACAAAATAAACTCATTATTTATTATTTTTGAAGCAGACAACTTGGAACATTTTCCACACAAAAAGTGCATAGATTTAAAGTTTGATGCTGCTTGTTCTTTAGAAAATGTGAAAAAAGTTGTCAAAAATATGTGAGTGAAGTCCACAAAATACCTGATATATTTTCAAACACCTGAAAAAAGGAACTTAAATGCAATAATTCAGTACTTTTACTTTCACTTCCCATCACTACAATGTTATAGTGATTTGCATTGTTTGTTCTAAATAGCTTTACATTTCATGCATATGTTTGGTGTGAGGATAACAATTACTTAATGTGGAAGCAAAAAAAAAAAAAACCACTTAAAGAAAGAAGGCTTTTATTTACAAAATGTGCTTAAGACTGCTACATATGAAATATTATGTACACACAGCCAAAAATATCAGTGCTGTGATAGTTACTTTGTTTGCAGTCCCTCAAGCACAGACAACGTGTCCCATCAGTCCAGCAAGGCTGTTGGTCCTGTCCTCCATCTTCTGGATGCTTTGCAGTAAAGCGGAGGTCAGCTGCTCCTCCCTCCTGCTCTGCTCCTGCTGTCTCTCATCTGACTTCTCCAGGTAGTCAAGAAGGAGGTCCATGTTTGTGTCCCGCTTCTGTTTCCATGTTTTAAAGTACAAAAATAAGAAACAATAGAAAATAACCACACACTGAAAAACGCAGGAATCGCCAATCCAAGACTGAATGTGTCTATTCAACATTCATTTACTGTTAATGGTATCACAACATTCAGTTCAAGTGTATAATTGATTTAATTCACTCCCTCCTTTGTGTGAATGGGTCATGATCTGAACATATATTACCTAATATGGTCTGATGAGAAGAGGAAGAGCAGGAGGAGGACAAGCTTGGAGCTGGACACCACAGGTCTGGGTGGTTCTCCCTCATCATCCAGCTGTGATAAATATGTAAATACAAAAAAAGTGTTTTAGTTTGTGCAGTGTACAACTTAAGCCTTCCATTAAATGTGCAGACATAGAAGGCAATTTTATTCAATATCAATGTTAGCAAAGCTTACATGTCTGATTAACCCCTTGCACTCTGGTCAATTTCCCTAAAAACGCCAAAAAATAACGTACCCAAAGTAAATCAAAAGCTGTTCTTCAACCCTTTGCAGCATCTTCATGGGGGTTGGTCTCATTTAAAAGAAAACACTTTGAATTTTTTGGCAAAACAATCATAATCTCTCTAAGTGCTCCTGCCACTGAGTAACAGTCATCTAAACATACTGAACTTGAAGAAAATAAATTTTGCCTGGGTGTTTTTTTTGGATACAAATGCTTGCAAATAACACACAGCTGTCAGATCCGGCTGGAAAATGTAACAGAAATGTAGAACCAAGTGTTATCAAGCTGAGGTCCAAATTTGGTAACAATACCACAAAAAATGAATATATTACACAGCTTTTTTCTCAGGTTGTTCCCAAGCGTTTTTGAACTGTGCCAAACTGTGCCAAATGGCACAGTTTGGAAAAACGTCTATAACTTTTGAATGCTTCAACATAGAAGCTTCATCTTGGGCTCTAATGAAAGGTGACATTCAGGGCTATCTTGTTAGCTTTCCAGAAACACTGTCAGTAGTAATAACGCAGAGAAAATGAAGTTTCAATTCTAAACACGCTTTACTGAACAAAAATGTCAATATACAAAACATACTATTTACAAACAGCAAATTCAATTCAATTTAATTCAATTCAACTTTATTTATATAGCGCCATTTCACAACAACAGTCATCTCATAGCACTATCAACTGTAGGGGGAACCCCCACAGTTGCAGAAAGACCCCAGCAATCAGGTGATCCCCTGTGAGCAAGCACTTGGCGACGGGATATTTTTCAAGTTGACAGCAATACCCTCTCAATCAAATATAATTTTCTAATCCTACTCAGCATCATACTGATTCCTAGAAAATGTGTCAAGATTTTGCTGAGGCAGTCATGCATATCCGTGCCTCTCTTGAGATTGAGATTGAGATTGAGATTCAGCTTTATTGTCATTACACATGTATGAATACAAGGTAACGAAACGTGACTTGGCATTTGGGCACGCTCTACAGAGCGCATCCAAGGCCGGGGCAGCTGCTAGGCGCCAGTCATAAAGAAGAAAGGAAAAAAAGAAAAGAGAAAGGATATGACACAGTAGGCGAGAGAAAAAACCATGTTTTATCAAAATGACGCTTAATGAGTAAGCAAAATTTTGATTGCAGGCAAAAAAACCCTCAATGCATATTTAGCAGACATTTAGTAGACAGATCACACAGCAGAGAGAGAGCAGTGTGTGTATATCAGTATGATGATGTCAGTGTGTGTGCAGTGTTGAGTGTATCAGTTACTGGAGTACAACAAATAGTCTCCTAGGCAACGATAGATGTTATAGTTCATGAACGCTGTCCCTGAAGAGTTCTGTTTATTGCACAGCAGCAGTGTTTGGGTTAGCAGAGCCAGCTGACACATCCGCTTATCTCAACTCTGGAGGAGTGAGTTATCCAGGGGCGCCGATCAAGGCCGAATCTGCACAGACAGAGTATAGGATTTTCCTCTTCTCATATTCTGTGCTTACAATTCAAATTAACATTCACTGGCTTTAAATTCATATCATTCCCTGGAGAGCACGACGCGACTCCAGATGTTTCCCCTTCTAAACACAGATAAACATGTCCGGTAGAGTCCATCTCTCTACAGTGCATGCAGATGGTAAATTCCATGTTGGTCATTTGCCGCTATTTCGTGCACTCCCCATCTGGTCGAATTGTTGAAGAAGCAGCTCCGCCGGGTCCGCATTTTGATTAGCTCTTCCAGTTAAATTTTCGATACACCAGGAGAACTCCAAAGCCCAATCGGCAGAAATCCTGTGATCGTAAAAAAGCCAAAACAGGTAGATGTTTTCCACATCTTCAGTCGAATCACACAGACACATGAGTTCCAATCCATGGGTCTCTCCACATTTGGGCTCCCCCGGGCCCGATTTTCTGTTTGAAAAGGTGGTGTCAATTGCGTTTAAAGCCCAGCTTATATCTATTTTCCGTATTTTCCATTTGGGTTGAGATCAGCAAGATGGTGAGACGGCACAGACACTCACTCAGACGCAGCAAGCTGGGATTAGGTCAGGAAGGCAGGATAGGAGGAGGGAGGAAAAATGCGACTGCTCTCTCTGAAGGCAACAGGAAGAAACTTATTCTGCTCATTGGCCTCTTCTGCTGCTGGGCTGCTGAGGTGAAGGGCCCAGCTGATCAAAAGAAACTTTGTCCTGGTCATTACACTCTTGGGGAAAGGAAGGCTGTACAGGTGTCCCCCTCACCAGCAATCACTGAAGGATTTGCACTTGACTATACCCATGTAAATAATCAGGCCAAAAAATGAGAGCAGGTCAGAGTGTGTGAGGTCAATCCAGGGGCTGGTGGGTGTGTTGTAGTGTGCAGAGCCATGTAGGTTGGTGCTCTCAACAATGTGGTCTAGCACAGATGGAGTGAAAAATAACTCAAACAACTGAATGGGGGTGTATGAAGCTGTTGTAATTAGCTGAGGTCCAGGTGGATTTTTGGCACGAAAAATGGGCTGTGGTGGAATGATGTCAGGGGTGTCGGAATGATGCCTCCTCTCCTCAGCTGATGAAGGGCCGGCCGATGTCCCAGGCTGAGGGCTGCCATCACCACTCTCACCTCCTCTTCCTCTCCTGCTACCTCCTCTTCCTCTCCCTCTTCCTCTCCTTCCTCTTCCTCTCCCCAGTGGTGTCCCTCTTTTTGGGGTTGGGGTTTCCTCTTCTGACGAGCTCGCCTGCAGCTCCTTTCTTCTGCGGTTGCTGGCAGAGTGCTCGTCTGGCACCCACTCCTCACCAGAGTCTTCATCTGAAGTTTGTCTATTATGCGAAAATAGTCATTTACAAAGATCAATTTTTATTTTTCACTATCCACCTATTTTCCCAGAGTTCACATACACAGCACAGTTCCTGTTTTTGTTTTTTTTTTTTACAAGAAAAAATAGCCTAAAGTGCAATAAAAATTATACTAAAACGTTATTACATTTCTAGAGGGTAACAAACAACCCACTGGGAGGAGACCCCGGGGCAGACCCAGGACTCGGTGGAGAGGCTATGTCTCCCAGCTGGTCTGGGAACGCCTTGGTATCCTCTCTGGAGAGCTGGAGCAGGTGGCTGGGGAGAGGGAAGTCTGGGCTTCTCTGCTTGAACTGCTGCCTCCGCGACTCAGACCTCCGGAAAAGCGGTAGAAGATGGATGGATGGATGGATAACAAACAACCCCCCCCCCACACACACACACAAACATGCCACGTAAAAAATGTGTGGCCTTTTTTACAAGAAAAAATAGCCTACAGTGCAATAATTTATTTATTTATTTATTTATTTATTTTATTTAAGTTTTTGTAAAGGGTATACAGGTCGTTACAGCAATGCATTGTTTACATTTTCATCACATGTTCCCTTATTTTCTGATATCTGACAACATTGGAAGAATAATTTTTACAACACCCCTTTTTTTTTAAAGTGAAAGAAAAAGTGAAATTAAAGAGAAAAAAAAATAAAAACAAAAAAAACAAAAACAAACAAACCAGCAAAAAACAAACAAAAAGAAAAAGTAAGTAAATAAAGGTAAAAGAGCATCTGAGTAGCGTTGGAACAAAGAGCGGAACCATTATTGAAATGGTATTTGTCAAAGATTAGATCTAATGGAAGACACATATGCGATCCAGGGTTGCCAAAAGTTCATGAACACATCCATGTCCTGTCTCAGTGCGAATGTCAACTTTTCCATCGAGTAAATGTCTTGGATCACGTTAATCCAATCTTCAGGTGTAGGACAGTCCTTCAACATCCATTTTTTAGTTAGAGCTTTTTTGCTTGCCAATATTAAAACATTGAATAAGTATTTTTCTCCTCGTCTTTCCAGTGAGTCCGGTAGTAAACCCAAATACAAAGTTACAAATGAAAAGGGAATTGTTATTTTGAATATTTTCCCCAATATTGTCTGTACATTGGTCCAATATTGGTGGATAACTGGGCATGACCAAAACACATGAAAATGATTTGCTGTCTTTTCACCACACAAGCGCCAACAGTTCAACCCCTTATGGGTAAATTTGTTTTGTGCAGGTGTTCTGAAAAATCTTACCAAGTTTTTCCATCCAAATTCTCTCCACTGCAGGGATGAGGTACTTTTCCATTGCTGTTTATTTAGCTTTTCCCATATTTCCAGTTGTAAAGTGAAATTCCCCTCTTTTTCCCATCTGTCTTTTATATATGATGTGTTGTCTCCTTTTAAGTCTTGAAGACCTTGGTATATTTTAGAAATGTATCTGATCCCTGGGATCCCTTTATATGCCATTAAGAAGACCTTCAGAACACCTGACTGGGCCCTTTCCAAATCCTCCTTTTTAAGTATATTGTTTATGTGGTGTCTAAGCTGGAAGAACCTGTAAAGGTCTTGATTTATTAGGCCTTGTTTTTTCAAATCTTCAAAACTTCTTAAAATTTGCCCTTTAAAAAAATCGTAATATTTTATCAGCCCTTTCTCCTTCCACTTTTTAAATCTGGTGTCTGTTTTATTAGGAGTAAAGTCTTGATCATAGGCAATCCATTGCAGAAGTCGATACGGCTCTTTAGTTTGATTCTCTCTGACTATCTTAAACCAAATTTTTAGCGGGGTCTCTATCCACGGGTTAGTGTTATTCAAAAGCTTAGGTAAGGCATTGTTCCCTATTATCACCTGTAGGGGGATGTCACTTGTTATTTGGCATTCGATCTCTTTCCATTGTGCAGTGTAGACTGGGTTACATATCTCTACTAAAGTTTTAATTTGTGCGGCTTTAAAGTAGTCCCTGATATTTGGCAGCGCGAGCCCACCTTTGTCTTTGTTTAGCTGTAAGGTTCTATATCTGATTCTAGGTCTCTTGCCCTGCCATATGAATCTTGAGATCCTTCTGTCCAGCTCTTGCCATGTTTTTTTGGGAGGTTCTACCGGTATTGTTTGGAAAAGGTATAGAAGACGTGGAAGTATATTCATTTTGACTGCTTCAATTCTTTGTGCAGTACCCAAGAATGGTATCATATTCCATCTTGTTAGGTCAGATTTTATTTTTGTCACCAGTGGATCATAGTTTAGTGATATAATTTTGTTGAGCTGTTTCAGGATATTGACCCCCAGATATTTCATAGATTCCGACTCCCAGTTAGTTTTGAGTTTGCTTAGTGAATAATGATTTGGGTCATAGTTGAATGTTAAAATTTGGGTTTTATGCATGTTTAATTTGTACCCCGATAAATCTCCATACTCTGAAAAAACTGAGGTTAGTTCTGGTAAAGAAGTGTCCGGCTGCCCTAGGTATATTAAAATGTCATCAGCAAAGAGTGCTATTTTATGTTCCTTCTGACCAAGTGTAATACCTTGAATTTTTTGATTTTGTCTTATCCATTGGCTCAGAGGTTCTATGAAGATTGCAAAGAGCAGTGGAGACAGGGGGCAGCCCTGACGACATCCTCTTTCCAGCTCAAAAGATGATGATAAATTACCGTTAATCCTTATTTTAGCTGTTGGTTTTTTATATAATGCCTGTATAGTTCTAATGAAGTTGTTATGAAAATTGAAACTGGATAAGATTCTATATAGAAAAGACCAGTCAACCGAATCGAATGCTTTTTCAGCATCTAATCCCAATATGACTGCATTTAAGTTATATTTTTTTATATGATGAATTATGTGTAAAGTGCGTCGAATGTTGTCTTGTGTCTGTCTTTGTCTTATAAAACCTGTTTGGTCTAAATGAATTAGGTCTGTCAGTATATTTTCTAACCTTTTGGCAAGGATAATGGTAAAAAGCTTATAGTCCTGATTTAGTACACTGATTGGTCTGTAGTTGGGGCACTCTAGTTTATCCTTTTCAGGTTTAGGTATAACTGCAATGACCCCGTCTCTCCAGGAGGGGGGATTTCCCCTGTGTGGAGGACATAATTAAATGTTTTCAGGAGGAGAGGAGATAGTTGCTGTTTAAAGGTTTTGTACCACTCTGCTGTATAGCCATCAGCTCCTGGGGATTTGTTAGCTTTAAGTTTCATAATTGCTTTTTCCAATTCTTTAGGTTGTATTTCTGACAGTAGTGTTTTATTTTGTGACTCCGTAAGTTGGGGAAGGTTTAATGTGTTTAGGAATGCCTCGGATGCGTTTTTATGTTTTTTGTGGGAGTATAAGTTCTTATAGTAATTCTCGAAGCTTTTAAGAATATCCTGAATTCTGAATTTTATTTCCTTTGATACTGGGTCTCTGATTTTGTAGATTGCTCTTTCTGTTTGATGTTTCCTCAGTTTATAGGCTAGCAATTTTGCCGATTTACTGCCTGCTTCATAGTATTTTTGTTTCAAAAATGTAAGTTTCTTCTGGATTTCTATTGTGTAGATCTCATTTATTTGGTTTTTAATTTCCTTAATCTTGAGCGAGTCAGTAGAATGGGTGTTGCCTTTGTGTTCTTTTTCTAGGTTCCTAAGTTCTGACTCTAATGTGGATAGTTTTTCTTGTCTTAGTTTCTTTTGGGTTGCCAGTTTTGCAATAATCTTTCCTCTTATTACAGCTTTGCATGCATCCCACAGTATTAAAGGGGATACTTCTCCATTATCGTTTTCTTCCAAATATCTGAGAATATCTGATTCCAATTCATCTTTCAATGGTCCTTTCAGGACATTTGAATTTAACCTCCAAGAAAATGTATTATTTGTGTATTTTTGGATATTTAAGTCCATGTAGATCGGACTGTGGTCAGAGAGATCCATCAGTCCTA
Source organism: Pholidichthys leucotaenia (assembly GCA_020510985.1). Lineage (NCBI taxonomy): Eukaryota > Metazoa > Chordata > Actinopteri > Cichliformes > Pholidichthyidae > Pholidichthys > Pholidichthys leucotaenia. The sequence continues at coordinate 21,095,659 of CM035842.1, read as the reverse complement.
TTTTACATGTTTCTACTCTTCCAATGTCTCTATTAAACATAAAAAATAGTCAATCCTTGAGTAAGATGAATGTGGAGTTGAGTAAAATGTATAGTCTTTTACACTGGGGTTGAGTTCCCTCCACACATCACAGATTCCCATTTCTTTTAGTAGCATCCGAGTCTTCCTGCTTTGGGTGTTATTTTGATGTGGAGAATTACCAGAAGCATCCCAGTATGGATTCAGTCTAAGATTGAAGTCCCCACCACATATCACTAAACCTTGAGCTTTAGTTATCATTAGGTCGAATACATTTTTATAAAATTTCCAGTTAGCCCCTGGGGGAGCATACACATTCAGCAGGGTGATATCTTCTCCCTCTAGCCGCCCAGTTACCAAACTGTATCTCCCTTCTTTATCTTTGTGTTCTGATTTTTTTTCAAATGTAATTTTGGTTGATATCAATGTCGCTACTCCCCTCCTCCTCCCTGACTTATATGAAGATGAAGAGATCATTTTAAACCCTTGTTTACTGAGTTTATTGTGTTCCACGTCTGTTAGGTGGGTTTCTTGTAAAAATATTATTCCTGCTTTGTCTTTTTTCATTTTGCCTAGAATCTTGGATCTTTTAACTGGATTCAGGATTCCTTTTACATTATATGAAATTATTTTGGTTACACCCTGTTTCTCCATTGTGTTGTTTTGTTTAGTATAACTGTGTGGTGGCCCTCTTTTGTGCTACTCAGAAACTGAAAGAACATTAAAAACAAGAAAAACATTAAGAACATAGTGTATAAAACTTTAAAACAAAAAACTGTCAAAAGAACTTCCTGAGCTGAGGTCTTTTTAAAGACCCTGAAAGAGCCTTGATGGAGTGAAGGCTCTGAGGGGAATTCCTCAAACTCTTGTTACGTGCTGAGGGCCCTCTCTTACCCCTGTAAGTTGTCCCATGCTTTTAACGTGAGTTTCAGAACCCAATCCGAACTTGTAATGATTTTTTTTCCTTTTATGCCTATACCCAGTGAAATTGTGTGCACCCTCCCACCCCCATCACATCAAACATTCACGCAAAAACAGTATTTGTTAGTGTGAGGAGAACATGTGGATTATTGTCACATTTCTATTTTAACAAGTTTTTTTTTTTTATTAAAAAGACTTATTTGTTTCAAATATTATGACTGTTCCATGAAATGTTTTACCACATGCTGAATACGCATCTCCTTTAATGTTTGTTACCTTGTATGAGGGGGGTTGGATGTGCAGATTGACTCAAAAAAAAAAAAAAAAGGTCGCTATTCCAACCTGAAAACGGACAGTTTATCCGCGACGCTCTGGCGCTGGGTTTCCCGCTGCTGGCCCGTGGATTTTGAAGGTCTTTGTGTTGTCCATGTTTGCGTTTTGATCTTCTCACTCGGGTCTGCTGCGGGTTTAAATACCATTACCGGGAGCCCTCTTCTCGCCATGTCAGCTGTTGCTTCTTCCGCCGAATTATAGAGACATGTTTCTTCACCGTAGAAGACCCTTAACTTCGCAGGAAATGGCGTCTGAAAGCGCAGTTTCTTCTCTCTTAGCACCTTTTTCGCGTCATTGTATTCCCTGCGCTTTTTAAGGACCTCCGGGGCGTAATCGTGTTCCACGAAGACTTTTCTCTCCTGGTGCATAAATCCTTTTTTCTGCCAAGCCAGTCTCACAACCTCTTGTTTTATTTTGAAATTGGAAAATCTTACCAACACCGAACGTGGGGGCGCTTCCGCCGCTGGCCTAGCGGCTAATGAATGATGGGCCTTTTCTATGTTTAAGTCGGTGGTTTGTGGAATATCCAATTTCTCTCTTAGTAAAGATTCCACGCATTCTGCCATTGAGTTAAAACCATCTTCGGCTCCTTCTATCAGACCATGAATTCTTATATTGTCTCTTCTCTCTCTCCCTTCTTGGTTGGCTAGCTTAGCCTCTATAGATGCTTGTCTTTTGCGTAGGTCCAGCACAGAATCTTCGAGCACTTTTATTCGTTCCTCCGCTTCCAAGATTCGGTTCTCGGCCTGGTCCACTCTGCTGTTTGTCCTTTTCAATTCGTCTCTGAATTCCCGAAATTCGGCCGTAACCTCTCGGCGAAATTGTCGTAGCTCTTCAAATAACGATTTCAGGCTAACCTTTTTGTTAGCTACCACCAGTTCCTCGTCTTCTGAACGGAGATCTTCCAGTTCAGATTCTCCGGCCGATACGTGTCCTGGCCTGGAGAATTTCAGTTTCTTCTGTTTTCCTTTAGACATGATGATTTTGTCTTTTGATTTTCACTCCTCCAAAAATCCGTTAAGCTTGATTTTCAAGGTGTTATCTTGGATTGGGTCTGAGAGCTTCAGTGTTAAGCTGCAGTCGCCATGGCGTCCAGACCGGAAGTCCATTTATTTTTTTTTTTATTACTTATTTTGTACCCGTAGGTAGATTTTTTTTTGCAGACTGGTGACAAACCACCAGCTGCCGGTCGCTGCGTGCGCAATTATGCTAAAATATCTATCTACAATGAAGAGGATAACACCCCCCCCCCCCCCGCTACAGAGGAACTCTGCACACCAAAAAACTTGTGGCCATGACGCACCGTTGGAATTACCGATCGGTCAAAAGTGATTTTTATTACTATTTTCATTGATAAAGAATAATTTAGCTTATTGTGGGGAGACTTGAATAACGAAACCGAATTGAATTTAATTCCAGTTTATTTCAAGTAATCATCCCACTGTCTGCTCTCATTCCTGAGCAGCGAACAAAGAGGGTGAACACACCAAAGTTCTCCCTTTTAAACATTCTCACATCAAACCATTTCCCTTGCAGGGGAAATCACACATCTCTACCAAAATCCCTTTATTCACATTCATTAATCTTTTATTTACATAACTCCCCCTTCTCTCCTCTCGAGCCTCAGCGGTCAGGAAGTCCTCTGTCCCCTGTCCTCCGCAGGGGGTCCAGGCTCTGCGGCTCCGCACCGCAGGGGACTGCAGCTCTGTGGCTCTCCTTCATCGTGAGGTTAAATCACATATGCAGTGTCCAACATATACATGTCTAACAACACAGCCATATAACCCCCCCCCCCAAACGATGAAGAACAGGCTATTTCCTAAAATTTAATAACACCTTACTCACTACTGAATAATCAACACCAACATTCAGTCTGTGCGCCGCTTGGGCTTCAGCCGTCTGCCGAATCTGCTGTGAGTTGGCCCCGCCTTGCCTGCAGCGCCTTTCTACTTCGGCTCTGTTGACTGAGGAAGAGAGTGATTATTTGCCCTTTGCGGGGGCCTGCCTCGTCGAGGCGCCACTGCGACTGGTACAGACACGTCCTTCATGACAAAAGCAGGTTTTAGTCTGTCAATACTGACTGTCTCTTTTCTGTCTCCAAAAACTAGCACAAATTGCTTATCACCTGCCTCCAGCACTCGAAATGGCCCTTCGTAAGGTGGTTTGAGCGTTGCTTTTAGGGCTTCGCGCCTGACAAAAACGAAGTCGGCATTTTTCAAAGCCTTGGGGACGAAAACTCGTGGAAAAGCGTGATGAACCGGACCCGGGAGCGTGTCTGCTCCCGTGCCAACTAACGGTCCCAGAGCAGAGAGAGGTGGGGGCTCTGGGTGCTCTGGCAAAAACTCGCCTGGCAGCCTCAGAGTTTGTGCGAATACCAGCTCCGCTGGGGAGGCGTCTAAGTCCTCTTTAGGCGCAGAATGCAACCCTAATAAAACCCATGGCAGTTTACTTACCCAATCTGCATCCGTGAGCGACACTCTGAGTGCTGCCTTCAAAGACCTATGAAAACGCTCGCATAAACCATTAGCCTGAGGGTGGTAAGCCGTAGTGTGGTGAATTTTGGCTCCTAAGCCGTTGGCCATCGCTGACCACAGCTCAGAGATGAATTGCGGTCCTCTATCGGATGTAATGTCCGACGGAACCCCAAAGCGCGCCACCCAAGCCGTTAAAAAAACGCGAGCCACCTCCGCGGCCGTGGTCGTCGCAAGTGGGACCACTTCCGGCCAACGTGTGGTGCGGTCCACCATTGTCAAAAGATGCGTGAACCCCTGCGATGCCGGTAGGGGGCCCACAAGGTCGACGTGCACATGGTCGAACCTTCTGGCCGGAATGCGGAACGGTTCTAACGGGGCTCTTGTGTGCTTGTGAATTTTGGCCCGTTGACAGGAAATGCAGGTTTTTGCCCATTCCTTCACGTGCTTGCGCAGGCACGGCCAAACAAACTTTTCCGCCACTAGTTTCACCGACGCGCGCACCCCCGGGTGCGCCAGTGAGTGAACCGAGTCAAAAACACGGCGGCGCCACGTGGCCGGAACCACCGGACGCGGGCGCCCCGTCGACATGTCGCAGATCAGGGGGGGCATACCGGTTTGTAAACACTTGCTCTCCAGCCTTAACCCTGTTGGTCCAGACTGGAGCGCGCACACGTCTGCGTCCGCCCCCTGGTCCGCTGCCATGGCTGCGTAATCTATACCCACGTGCACCGGGGCTGCGCGCGCCACCGTGCCGCTCTCCTGCGGCGCGGTCACGGTGGCCCGTTCTGCCTCTGCGCGTGTTGGAGTCGTGAACGCGCGCGAGAGACAATCTGCCACTACATTGAATTTGCCCGCAACGTGCCTAATGTCAGTGGTAAATTCCGAGATTGCGGCCAGCTGCCTCTGCTGCCTGCCGGACCACGGGTCTGAAATTTTGGCCATGGCGTATGTGAGCAGCTTGTGGTCCACATAAGCGGTGAAGCACCGTCCTTCCAGCCAGAACTGGAAATGACGAATAGCCAAATGCAGCGCCAACAGTTCTCTGTCGAACGTGCTGTATTTTCGTTCAGCCGCGCTTAAAGATTTGCTAAAGAAAGCCAAAGGCTGCCAAACTCCGGCTACCTGTTGCTCAATAACGGCCCCTATGGCTAAATCTGAAGCGTCTGTCGTCAGCGCGATACGTGCTGCAGGGTCTGGGTGGGCCAGGAGCGCAGCGTCAGCCAAGGCTTTTTTAACCTCTGTGAACGCGCGCTCCCGCTCCGGGGACTATTCGACCGCCTGGGTCGGTTTTTGTTTTTTGAGCGCGGCATATAACGGTTGCATGATTTGAGCTGCGTGGGGCAGGAATCGGTTATAAAAATTCACCATCCCCAAGAATTCCTGTAGTGATTTGACCGTTTGTGGACGGGGAAAATCCGCTACCGCGCGTACTTTATCTGGTAACGGAACCGCTCCCTCCGGGGAGACGCGGTGACCCAAAAAATCGATCCGCTCGACGCCGAACTGGCACTTGGCTGGGTTAACTATTAAGCCGTGCTCTCCCAGCCTCCTAAAAACTACTGTGAGGTGCGTTTCGTGTTCGTCCTCCGAAGTACTCGCGACCAAAATGTCGTCGAGGTACACAAACACGAAAGGGAGATCGCGTAACACGGCATCCATCATCCGCTGAAATGTTTGCGCCGCCCCTTTGAGACCAAACGGCATGCGTAAAAATTCGAAAAGTCCGAACGGGGTTATTACCGCTGTTTTAGGGATGTCCTCCGGTTGGACTGGGACTTGGTGATAGCCGCGAACCAGATCAATCTTTGAAAAAATGCGCGCCCCCGCCAGGTGCACCGAAAAATCCTGAATGTGCGGGATGGGATAACGATCGTGCGCCGTAGCGTTGTTTAGCCTGCGGTAATCCCCGCACGGTCTCCAGGAGCCATCGGCTTTCGGTACCATGTGCAGCGGCGAAGCCCACGGGCTCTTCGACCTACGAACGATGCGGCTGGCGAACTCCTCGCGCGCAATGGCGAGCTTAACTGCATCCAAGCGCCGAGCTTTTGCAAACACGGGAGGACCAGATGTGGGGATAAAGTGTTTCACCCCGTGCTTCGCGACCGTCGCTGAAAAAGTGGGCACAGTGAGCGCTGGAAATTGGGTGAGGAGTGTGTGAAACTTACCACCTGCTGTAGCGACGTGGGTCTGTACTGGTGGCGGGGACACTCGAGCTGAACAGGGGAGAGAGTAAAAAGAGAGTGCATTTACCAGCCGTCTGTTAGCAAGATCAACTAACAGATTGTGTGAACACAAAAAATCCGCGCCCAACATGTTGAAACTCACCGCCGCTATTACAAAAGTCCATTCATATGTGCGGCCATGTAAGCACAAAGGCAAGGTCCTTCTCCCGTAGGTGTTGATGTTCGAGCCATTTGCCGCCATAGCTCCGCTACCGTGGGGTCCAGCCACCCGGTCCGCGTATGTTGGGGTGATGAAGCTCACTTGTGCTCCGGTGTCGATGAGGAACTCTCGTCCGGAGCGCGCATCCGTGATGTAGAGCAGCTTGCTGCGTTCTCCGAGGGTCGAAGCTGCTAGCGACCCCCGGTCTTGCCGTTTCCCGAACTCCTGAAGTTGCAGGGCGGCACACACCTGCATGCCTTCTCTGCGAACCTCCGATGGTAAAAGCAGAGATCTTCTCCTCCGCTGTGTCGTGTCCGCGCCTCTGCCGCCGGACCATTGGCTCCACCTCGTCGCGGCCGTGCTGCCGCCGTCGTCGGCCAGTCTGGGTCTGCCGCCTCTGGCTCCCCGCTGTCTCGGGTCGCCGCTGTGGTTGCTTGCCCGCCGCAGGCGTCCAGGATCCCATCTGCTTCCTGGGCCAGCTCCCGGAACTCCTCCAGGGTGTGACACTTTTTGCCGGCCAGCGTGCTTCTCGCATGCGTCGGGAGGTTGGAGAGGAAGATGAACTGAAAAATGAAATCATCGTTGTCCAACCCTCTCAGCTGTATCATCTCCTCCATCAGGGCGCTCGGCCTGTGTCCTCCTTGGTCTAGCAAAGACAGGATCCTCCTCGCCCTCACTTCGGCCGAGGGGGTGAAAAACTTGATGAGGGTAGATTTCAGCTTGCCGTACCTGTCGGTCGCGGGTGGCTGCTCCACCAAGCTCTGCACGCACTGAGCTGTGCTGTTGCCCAGTTTAGCGATGACATGGTGGAACTTAAGCCTGTTTTCCACTAGCCCAGCACACCTCGGTACGGCTCGATTCACTTCAGTACAGCTCGGAACGCTTCTGTCTCCATTAGCACAGTGTTGCGGGGCAGCAGCAGATTCTCAGCGAGGCGGGGCCACACTCCGTGATGTTATGCACCGGACTGAGTCCTTATTTACACCAGACAAAAAATGGAGGATCCAAGGATTATTGCCTTGCACGCTCTGTGGTTTTATCTCACAATTAATTTTATCTCATAATTAAGCTGCAACAACACAAGTCACTTTTGTTTTGAATTAACTGCCAAATGACCTAGAAATAATGAGCTGAAACTTGTTTTTATTCGTATTAAATAATGAGACGGTGGCACACTGGACTACACCACATCCTAGGGCATTTTGGATGTACTGAATTAAAAAAATTCATGTTTTTCACCTTCAGGTCAACGTTTGGAACAACAGTATTATTATTTTCCGTTTAGATGATGCTACACTCCTTCTAAAGTATTGTAAATCTCTGAATTTGGAATGCCGATAGAACATTCAATTTACATATACTTGTACCTTTGACTTGGTGCTAATTTTTTATGATATTTCAATAAAAAGAACAGAAAGCGTACAAAAAGATTTCTTTTTTGGTCTAGTTAAAAATTACATTACCTTTACAATGGTTGACCCTGACAGGAAGATCAGCATCATTTTGATCAGACTAGGCAATGGAATTTCTATGTAATTATACTGTTTTATAATTCAGTGTTATAACAGACAAACCACACTTTCCAAAACAATTCCATTTTATTATATACAAAATATTAAAATAAAAAAAAACTTTGCAACACAACATGAAGGTTAATCGACATTTTATACACGCCGACCACTGAGTGCTGAGGCTCGGTAGAATTAATCCATCTCTGCCAGCTGTGGGTCAGGAAGGCTCGGTTGAATAATCCGGACGGGCTGTCGCGGCGGACGCGTGGGATGATTCTACAAGGAAAATGCACACAATAAAATACAGCACGAAATATATACAGAAAAGACAATAGTTTTTAACAAGAATACATAAGCTTATTTCAGCGTATTGTTCACATGAATAATTACAATAAAAGCTTTAGTCCGCATTGTGCTGCAATTAAGCAGCGATCCATCCACAAATGAACAGCTTTTTTATTGCATAAATAAACTGAGCGTCTTACCGAATATATTTGCGAAAAAACGCACAATAAAAAAAAATTAAAACTCACCGTTAAAGGACTCCGATGTCGAGACCTCCCGGTATATTTTTTCATTCCGGGCGGCTCCGTCTAACTCGCGCTGAATACGTTCGTCTGACAATGCAGTGAGCAGACACTGCAGCTCCTTACTGGTCCATGGAACACCCTTATTACGCGAAGCCATTTTTGATAGAGAATAAATGAAAAATAGCACAGCAATACACTGAAAAGGAACCGCCAACAGTGGTTGCGTGCTGAGTAGGTCGTGAAGATTCTTTTTTTTTTTTTTTTTTCAAAAACTTTATTGAGAAGGTTGTGAAGATTTGGTAGAAGAGGAGGAGGAGGAGAGGGGCGGTTACAACCTGACCAATCAGCGCCGGTTACGACCTGACCAATCAGCGGCGACCAGTCTGTTAACGTCACAACACGGCACAGCTCAGCACTGCTGTACCCTGCCCTTCAGTGGGGCTGAGAATTACGGCTGTTAAACCGTGTTGGGGCTTGTGGAAAAGCGTACAAAGCGTGCTGAGCCGTCCCGTGTCGCGCTAAAGCGTGCTAGTGGAAAAGGCCCTTTAGTGTCATCCACCGTTACTCCTGCGAGCGCGAACTGCGACTCTGCTTGAAGAAACCACGACCGTGGGTTATCCTGCCAGAAATCAGGCAGTTTAACGGCCACTGCACTCGCCAGCTCTGAGCGCTGTGAGTCCGGGACCCTGAGAACTTCTTCGTTCATTCTCAACGTCGTCAGTCACCAATGTGGGGAGACTTGAATAACGAAACCGAATTGCATTTAATTCCAGTTTATTTCAAGTAATCATCCCACTGTCTGCTCTCATTCCTGAGCAGCGAACAAAGAGGGTGAACACACCAAAGTTCTCCCTTTTAAACATTCTCACATCAAACCATTTCCCTCGCAGGGGAAATCACACATCTCTACCAAAATCCCTTTATTCACATTCATTAATCTTTTATTTACATAACTCCCCCTTCTCTCCTCTCGAGCCTCAGCGGTCAGGAAGTCCTCTGTCCCCTGTCCTCCGCAGGGGGTCCAGGCTCTGCGGCTCCGCACCGCAGGGGACTGCAGCTCTGTGGCTCTCCTTCATCGTGAGGTTAAATCACATATGCAGTGTCCAACATATACATGTCTAACAACACAGCCATACTTATAACACTTACCTGTCCACAGCAGCAGTAAGTTCCTCATTGTCAGATGAACATGAAGCTGGTCCGGTTGTAACGGACTCGTGCTTCTGGTCACCCGACCCGGTCAAAACATCTCCGCTTCCACGCTTGCGGTTTTGGTGAACCATTTTTCCAAACAAATAATCAAAAAAAGACTGGCTGATGCTACTGTTTCGCACAGGTATCAATGTCAGTCACCCAGCGGCTTAGGCAAAACAAATTTTATGCAGGGAGACGCACGTCAACTGTCAAACTTCTCTGCTTCAACTGGCTCGTATTCGCAGCCGTTGGTAGGCAGGTTCTTCTTGCTAGGTTTTCAGTCATTGGTTCTTCAAGGTTTCAGAAACCCAATTCAAGGCTCTTATTAGAGGTCAATCAAATCTAAACCAGTCATCCACTCCTTTGGCTTTCTGTTCACGGCTGTGTGAAAAGAAAGCTGAACAATGCAGCTTTTTTTTTTTTTCTGTGCGAGTGCACACTGAGATGCACAGTGCGCTCTAGGACGCACAAGGGCGCCCTGGGACGCACGAGTGCGCACTGGGACGCAGAGACGTGCCTGCCCGCGGTACACCGGAGTGCAAGAGGTTAAGGAATAGAAGAATAGGAATAGAATAGGCTTCATTGTCATTGTACAGTACAATGAAATTGTAGGTGCTCCATCAGGCTACTGCGCAATAAAGTAAGAGAAGCATTAGATAACAAATGGTTACAGAATACACAATTAAACACATGAATGAAATTAAAAAAACTGGCCCATGATTGTGGATATATTACCAAAATAGTAGAAATGATGACCTTACTGGCGTTACTGGGAGAAAAATCTCCCATATACACAACGCAAGGCACCTATTCAAGCACAGTATTGATACCACAAAAAAGCACATTTTGCACTGGATATCTTTACAAAAAAGTATTCTGTAAGACGGTAAGATTTTTGTTTTTGTTTTCTCAAGTGAGCATTTCAAGATATATGGCGACGTCACTAATGTCATTTGAGACAAGAATAAACAGTATTTATACAAAACAAACAGCGTATTTTGCAATGGATATCTAACAAAGTATTCTGTAAGACGCTAAGATTTTTATTCTATTTTTCCCAAACAAGCATTTCGTTATGGCGAGGAGAAACGTTTGGTCCTGATAAAAGCACTGTTAGCTTGTTCGCATAGCTAACGGAAAATACTATAGGCGCAAGAGTGATTGAACAATATCCGTACTTTGGTTGTTGCATATCAATACAAGCAGATATACAGTATATTGATTAACTTTTGGCATTTTTAAGACAATACACTTATCAGTAGTGTTTTGAGCAGTTTGTTGTACGGACTCATCCATGGCAGTTATGATGGCCCCGGTTGGCTGGCCTATCCCCAAAAACAGTTCATCAGATGAGTGGCCCCCTCCAGCTAATCTTGTACCATCTTTGTAGAAAAGGCCTGACCTGAATGCAAACTGAGATGGGTCGTGGGAGGGAGGCAGGATGGACTTGATGTGCATGACTAGCCGCTCAAAGCACTTCATTATGATGGGGGTCAGTGCTATGGGCCAGTAATCATTGTAGCTGGATGGGACGGGCTTCTTTGGGACTGGTATTATGGTGGCAGTTTTGAAACTTGGAGACAACAGCTTGAGGCAGGGAGATGTTGAAGATGTCAGCCAGGACATTCTTGAGCACCTTTGCATAGTCCTTGAGAACACGACCCGGTATGTTGTCTGGACCAGCTGCCTTGCGTAGGTTGATCCTGGAGAAGGTCCTTTTCACGCTAGCCGGATCCAGACTCATGGCCTGCTCGTCTGGAGGATGAGTGGTCTTCTGTGCTGATCTTTTCTTATGATGGTGGCACGTGCACAATGCGAGGCTCAGCGTCTTCTCAGATTTTGTGGATTAGCAGTGTTATTTCTGCTCATTTCGGGTCTGTTCGTTCAGAACAGCTTCGCTTTCACATCTTACACCCGAAATGAGCTTTTGGACATTGGATTACAAAATAATGATAACGATCTTTTTATCAGCAACCTACATCTCATCCCTGAGCTCCGGAGAACACCCGACGCTAGGCAAGCTACCCGGCCGACCGGAAGTGCTCACAGGCGGCGTAGAGACCGTAAACAAAGGCGGGGGAAGCGCGGAGGGCTAAGAGCTAAGCTAAAGCTAACACCGCACCGGCTTTCTCTACCCAGCATTTTCCTCGCTAATGTACGGTCACTGGCGAACAAAATGGATGAGCTACGGCTTCAGATCACCAACAATAAGAAACTTATGAACTGCAATATCATGATTTTCACGGAAACATGGTTACACAGTGGAATACCCGACAATGCTATCGAGCTAGCCGGCCTACACACTCTCCGGGCAGACAGAGCAGCTGATGACTCCGGTAAGACCAGAGGTGGGGGAGTGTGCATTTATATTAACAAGGCTTGGTGTATGAACTCTGTCACTGTTGGGAGGCGCTGCTCAGCTAACCTGGAGTTCCTCATGGTTAAATGTAGACCTTTCTATCTGCCACGGGAGTTCACTTGTACCATCATAACAGCTGCTTATATGTCTCCGGATGCTAATGCTAAGCTTGCTATGAAAGAACTGCATGCAGCTATTAGCAAACAACAAACTGCACACCCAGAGGCAGCATTTATTGTGGCGGGTTGGCGGGTGATTTTAACCACTCTAACCTCAAGACAGTGCTTCCTAAATTCTATCAGCATGTCTCCTGTCACACAAGAGGGGACAAAACATTGGACCACGTTTACACCAATATTGTGGGAGCCTACACAGCAACTCCCCTCCCCCACCTAGGTCAGTCTGATCACTTATCTTTGTTACTTTCCCCCCAAGTATGTACCGCTCATCAACCAGGTGAAGCCATCAGTGAGGACAATCAAAGTGTGGCCAGAGGGGGTTGACTCTGTACTCCAGGAAAAGTTTAGGAACACAGACTGGAGTATGTTCACCTCTCAGGCTACCTGTGGCTCCCACATAAACATCGACTCTTACACCCACTCAGTCCTGGACCATATCAACACCACTATTGACAGTGTCACCACGGAAAGACAGATCACCACGTACCCAAATCAGAAGCCGTGGATGAACAGAGAAGTGCGGCTTCTGCTAAAGGCACATAACAGCGCGCGCTCGCAGATCACATCCAACATGCGGAGCGGACTTTCCCGGACTCCCTGGTTATTGTGGTTGGCGACTTTAACCAGAGCAATCTGAGTCACGAGCTCCCCCGATACAAACAGTTTATTAAATGTCCAACCAGAGGTGAGAACACACTAGATCACTGTTACACCACAGTGAAGGACGCATATCGCGCTGTTCCCCGCGCTGCGCTCGGATTATCTGATCACGTGATGGTCCACCTCATTCCCACATACAGACAGAGACTGAAGCTCACTAAACCTGTTGTGACCACCAGGAAGAAATTGACCAGTGAAGCTGGAGAGAAACTGAACACATGCATGGAAATAACTGACTGGGACATGTTTAAAGGAGCCACACATGATCTTAACGAGTACACATACACTGTGAACTCATACATCAACTTTTGTGAGGAGAACATTCTTCCATCGCGCACCAGGGTGAGATACTCTAATGATAAGCCCTGGTTCACTGCCAAGCTCAGACAGATAGGAAGGAGAAGGAAGCAGCGTTGAAAAGTGGAGACAGGGACTGCTACAGGGAGGTTAAATATCGGTTTAAAAGAGAGCTGAGGAGAGCTAAATCTGTGTATTCTGAGAGACTCCAGCAGCAGTTCACTGCTAATGACTCGGCTTCTGTGTGGAGAGGACTGAGGCAAATCACCAACTATCGGCCTCAGGCTTCTAAAGGTCAGGATGACAAAGACCTTTGTCAAAAACTGTCCCAACATTATGCCCGTTTTGACACCTCGTCAACTGTGTCCAACTCCCCCCCTCCACCCAGCTCCACTGCCTCCTTGGCCGCTAATTCATCAAAAGCGGTCCGCCCCTCCTCCTCCTCCCCCCCTGCCCTTGTCATCAGTGTGCAGGACGTGCACAGACAGTTCTCCAGACTGAACCCACGCAAGGCCCCCGGTCCAGACGGCGTGTCTCCCTCCACCCTGAGACACTGTGCGAAAGAGCTGGCTCCTGTCTTCACAGACATTTTTAACACCTCCCTTAAGCAATGCCACTTGCCGACCTGCCTCAAATCCTCCACCATCATCCCTGTCCCCAAGAAGCCACGGATTACTGGACTTAACGACTACAGACCTGTAGCGCTCACCTCTGTAGTCATGAAGTCCTTTGAGCGCCTGGTCCTGTCCCACCTCAAGTCCATCACCACTCCCCTCCTGGACCCGCTGCAGTTTGCCTACCGAGCCAACAGGTCTGTGGACGACGTAGTCAACCTGGCCCTCCACTCCATCCTGCAGCACCTGGACTCCCCGGGAACCTACGCCAGGATCCTGTTTGTGGACTTCAGCTCTGCATTCAACACCATCCGCCCCGCTCTGCTCCAGGACAAGCTGTCCCTGCTCGGCGTGCCTGACTCCCTCTGCAGGTGGATCACCGACTTCCTGACGGACCGGAGGCAGCATGTGCGGCTGGGGAAGTCTGTCTCAGACTCTGTTAGCATCAGCATCGGATCACCCCAGGGCTGTGTACTTTCCCCCCTACTCTTCTCCCTTTATACCAACTCCTGCACCTCCACCCACCAGTCTGTTAAGCTGATCAAGTTTGCGGACGACACCACCCTCATCGGGCTCATCTCCAATGGCGATGAGTCCGTCTACAGGAGAGAGGTGGCCCAGCTGGTGTCCTGGTGCAGCCACAACAACCTGCAGCTGAACGCTCTGAAGACAGCGGAGATGATTGTGGACTTCAGGAAAGTCACAACCCCCCTGCCCCCCCCTCACCATCACAGGCTCTCCCATCACCATTGCAGATTCCTTCCGCTTCTTGGGCACCACCATCACCCGGGACCTCAAGTGGGAGCCAACCATCAGCTCCCTCATCAAAAAGGCCCAGCAGAGGATGTTCTTTCTGCGGCAGCTGAGGAAGCTCAAGCTACCCACCAAGATGTTAGTGCAGTTCTACACGGCCATCATCGAGTCCATCCTCACCTCCTCCATAATCGTGTGGTACGCAGGAGCTACTGCGAGGGACAGACTAAGGCTGCAGCGCGTTGTGCGCACTGCTGAGAAGGTGATCGGCTGCAAGCTCCCATCTCTCCAGGATCTGTACATCTCCAGGACCCGGAGGCGTGCAGGCCGGATCATGGCCGATCCTTCACACCCTGGTCACGTACTGTTTGCCACCCTCCCCTCAGGTAGAAGACTTCAGTCCATTCAGACTAAAACCTCCCGGCACATGAACAGCTTTTTCCCCTCTGCCATCAGACTACTGAACATTAAGTGACTTATTGACTCTCGTGCACTATATACAGCAGCTCAACCAGACTCATGTCATTCATCACTGTTTTTCTGTTGCATTATCGACTGCACATCATCTGCTACTTGCTAATTTATTTAAAACTGCTGTGACTAGTATTACTCATTATTATTATTATTATTATTATTATTATTATTTATTATTCTACACTTATTGCATGGTTTTAGTCTTTAATTTTTTTTTAGTTTATCTCTTTATCTTATGTTTTAATGTTGTAGCATTGCACCGAGACAAATTCCTAGTTTGTGTACTACATGAACAATGGCAATAAATCTGATTCTGATTCTGATTCTGATTCTTTAGATCTGGTGATGCACAGGCCTACAGTTCATCCAGGGCAGATCTGAAGAGGGGCATCAAGAAGGCCAAGCACAGCTACAAGCTGAAGGTGGAGGAACATTTTGGGGACTCTGACCCCCGACGCATGTGGCAGGGCATTCAAGCTATCTCTGATTATAAGCCCAGCAACTCCATACCTATAGCCATGACTGTGTCCTTTCTCAATGAGCTAAATGACTTCTATGCTCATTTTGACAAGGACAATAACGAAAAGAATATCAATTTCCCACCCTCTGACGACCTCCACCACCTCACACTCACCCACACCAACGTCCGTAACGCACTGAGTCATATCAACGTACGTAAAGCTGCTGGCCCTGACGGCATTCCTGGGCGTGTGCTGAGGGCATGCGCTGAGCAGCTGGCAGGGGTCTTCATGGACATCTTCAACCTGTCTCTGGCCCAGGCAGTGGTACCAGCGTGCTTCAAGACCACTTCAATAGTACCAGTGCCGAAACATTCAACACCATCGTGCCTAAATGACTATCGCCCTGTGGCACTGACGCCCATAGTCATGAAGTGCTTTGAGCGACTGGTCTTGGCACAGCTCAAAAAATGCCTGCCCCCTACACTGGACCCTCACCAGTTTGCCTACCGGAGCAATAGGAGTACAGAGGATGCGGTTTCTACAGCGCTGCACTGTGTACTCTCACATCTGGATGACAAGAACACCTACGCAAGAATGCTGTTTGTTGACTTCAGCTCAGCATTCAACACAGTTATCCCCTCCAAGCTGATCACTAAACTTGGGGACCTGGGAATCAGTACCTCCACCTGCAACTGGATCATGGATTTTCTGACCAACAGACCCCAGCATGTTAGGTCAGGTCCCAACCGTTCTTCCATCATCACACTCAACACTGGTGTACCACAGGGCTGTGTGCTCAGCCCATTCCTCTACTCCCTCTTCACCCATGACTGCAGGCCTATGTATGGATCCAATTCCATCATAAAGTTCGCAGATGACACCACGGTGATCGGACTCATCAGAGACAACGATGAGTCAGATTACAGGGCAGAGGTTGAGCACTTGGCTACTTGGTGTGCTGACAATAACCTGCTCCTTAACACCAGCAAAACCAAGGAGCTCATAGTGGACTACAGGAAGGAGAGGAAAGAGACACATGACCCCATCCATATCAATGGCATAGCTGTTGAACGTGTCCCCAGCTTCAAATTCCTGGGGACCCACATCTCGGAGGACCTATCCTGGTCAGTTAACACCACCAGCCTGATCAAGAAGGCCCATCAGCGCCTCTTCTTCTTGAGGACACTGAAGAAGAACCATCTATCAACTGACATCCTGGGCAACTTCTACCGCTGCGTGATAGAGAGCACCCTGACCAACTGTGTCACAGTCTGGTATGGGAGCTGCTCTGTCACTGACCGTAAGGCGCTGCAGCGGGTGATGAAAACCACCCAACGCATCACAGGGACTCCACTTCCAGTTATAGAGGACGTCTACAGGAAAAGATGTCTGCGCCGGGCACGCAGCATTCTTAGGGACTCCAACCATCCTGCTCATGGACTGTTCCAGCTTCTCCCCTCCGGAAGGCATTTCAGAAGCCTTCGGACTAGAACCAGCAGGTTTAGGAACAGTTTCTTTCCAACAGTTGTCACGTTATTGAACTTAGTTCCCCGCTGAACCTCCACTTCTCTCCCCTTTAACACCCCCCCCCCGTGCTTCCTCAAACTGTATACACATATATATCATATCTGCATATTGTCATTATATATTGATATATACTGCTCTTCTGTATATTATCATCACATATTTAACTACTTACTGTTTTTCTGCATATTGCCACTCTGTATAGTTAGATAGATTGTCTGCTACTTACCTCACTTCACCTGTACTTTGCTCTTCTGTAATTTATGCTAACTTATTCCCATCTCTTACCATCCTCACCTGTACATAACTGCCCACCTAACTTATTGTACATTATTTGCACATAACGGTACTCTTAACTTCCTACGCTGACCTATCTGCATATATTTGCTTAAATTGCACATACTGTCAATTACTGTATATACCACACTGCTGTCCTTTGCACTTCTGATTGGATGCTAAACTGTGTTTCGTTACCTTGTATTCATACATGTGTAATGACAATAAAGTTGAATCTAATCTAATCTAATCTAATGTGCTGTTTTGTGCTTCAAAGCAGCCAAAGAAATCGTTTAGGCTGTTGAGCAGTGTGGTGTTACTGACACAGGTCTGAGGTGGAGGTTTGTAGCTGGTGAGGGTCTGTATGCCACGCCAGAGGGAACATGCATCTCTGGTGTTGCTGAAGTGTCTGGATATTTTCTTGCTGTATTGTCATTTTGCCTCCTTGATGCCGCGGGACAGATTGGCCCTAGCTGTTGCTAGTCCTGCAGTGTCGCTGGCCCTGAAGGCTGCATCCCAAGTGTTATATCCACAAACCTGGTATAAAGGAGACGGACAAGGAGGTTGCACTGGAACACAGCTTTAATATAAAGATGGTTGCACTACAGGGAACGCACAGTATGCGGAGTCGTCCTGGGCAAAGCACAAGCTCAAATGGCAGACACCCCATATTATAGGATGTATTATGGAATTATTTTATGTATTTTAAGAGACTTGGCCTAATTTTAGTTGTGTTGTGTGAATGTGGTCGGCTTTGTTATTACAGTTAATTATTCCCTTGTTTTCTTAGTGCATGTTTCAGGTCCTAAATTGGGGAGGGTCTCAGTTGTGTGTGTGGTTTTGCATTTTTGTAAGGGGGAGGGGAAGTGTGGTGTCGTGAGTGTGGCTTATGTGTGTGCTGCTGTATCCGCCCCTGCCATGATGTCAGGTGGGCACAGCTCCTTGTATATAAATAGTTCTGTGTCCTATAATAAAGTGGTTGATGTTCTTGGTTCCCACATGAACGTGATTCTCACTCCTTCCTTATTCATACAAAACATCCTGGGTTAACAACGACCACCACCGGTGCTGTTAACCGACAGTGTGCTGGTGGAAATTGGGCTACTGTTGAACAAAGATTAAGGAGGAGGAGAGGGGGAAGGTGTGTTAAGAGGGAGAGAGAGAGAAAAGGAAAGGTAGAACACCACAGAGAAGATTCATGGATGGAGTGAAGGAGGACACGGAGAGGGTTGGTGTTACAGAGGAAGATGCAGGGATAGGGTGAGATGGAAGCAGATGATTCGCTGTGGAGACCCCTAAAGGGAGCAGCTGTAAGAAGAAGAAAACGATAAAAACAAAAGAAACAACTGGCCAACTTATTTTTAACATTGGTATCGGTATCAGCCCACAACTTCACAGTTGGTGAAAATTATGATGGCTTTTATACCTGGTAAGGCAGATCGTTTTTCCATAAAATTGCTGACATCAAGGAGAAGAACCCCAGACAAGAAGTCTCGTGTCAAGTTCCAGCTGTTATTTGAGATAAGACAAACTCTCTCTTTATGCTGATAAAAGATATGTTCATGCTGATTAAAGAGATCTGTGTTGCGTGACATTGATGCTGTGTATTAATTTCAGTGACAATAAAGATTCTATTCTAAACAGAGTGAATGGCAACAATGCCAGTCACTAGCTCTTTGCTCATGCCACAAAGCCATGCACACACACACACACACACACACCTCAGGATTAAAGCTTAAGGGGGAGGGAGGGGGCAACTGTGACAGTGTTATCTATTGGAAATGACATGTTTTTTTTTTTGTTTTTTTTTGCCACATGCCAAATATGGTGAAAATGGCGCCATCTGGTGGAGAGTAGTAAAGATGATCAAATCCAAGGCAAAAGTCCAGATTAACTCCCAGATATAATAAAATACATGTATTGTGCTTTAATGATAGTGGGACTAAAAATGGCAGTTTGAACGGGTTTCAATGGTGCATTTTGGGCGTCTTGACAGTATGAGTGTGACAACTGCTTGTACACAGTGTATTTTAAAGGCCTGTTCAGAGTCCCTCTGAGGGGAAAACTTTTGCGTTCTGTAGACTACATTTGCGTACACAGCAGTATTCAGAGTGGTTTTTGAGGCACCGCAGCTGCCACTCAGAGAAGCCGCATTTCACACATGCGCAGTGAAAATAATCTGCAGTTCACATGCCTGTACTGTCGGCGGCAGCCAAGAGCCACCAAACTGATTTGAACAGCTGTAATCCAAACACAAAGAAGAGCACGGTGGCAGATGTTTTAAATGACAGAAACAATGGAGGTACGTGAACACAATGACAATCAAGACAAACCGGAGCTTTTGCTGTTTAGTGGCAGAGGAAGAAAACAGACGGGCAAAAAGACGGATGTTTGTTCACCCAGTATTGGCGGATTGCTCAGTACTTCCCTCTGCTGTGTTTCCGGCAACATGTGCAGTTCACTGTGACCATTTGCATACTTGTATGTGCAGTCACTTTTTTGGGGCTGCATGCATTCGGTCAGCGCTCACCCTCTGCGTAGGGTTTGTGCACAAATGCGTCCACTGCGCTCATTTGTGTACCAACTCGTTTTTGCAACCATGAATTTGGCTTAAGACTTACTGTAGGAGAAAAAAAATGATAAAAAAAGATGAAGAATGAATGAATGAATGTAAAATGTCTCTGAGGGGTGAATATATGAATATATAAACACAAGAGTTCAGCCATAAGAGAGAGCTTTTGTTTTTTTCTTGCAGGTTTCACACATATATAAAGGCATTATATTTTTAAAAAGAAATCAATCTTCAGAGTTTGTCAATCAATATCAGTTAATTCAAATTTTTTTCCCGGGGCTAGAGTCTCTGACATTGAGGCTCTTATTTATCCCTGACCTGCTGAATGAATTCCCTCACGTTCAAACTGTCGTTGTGCATGTGGGATGCAATAACATCTTTTAAAATCTCATCTGAGATTTTAAAAAGTGACTTCAGGAGCCTTCTGTCCACTCTTATGAACTGTGGCAGACGTGCGCTCATCTCTGGGCCTTTGGCACCTCTCAGGCGAAGCTGCAATTGTCTTAGCAGAACTTTGTCTTAATACTTGGCTGTGTTTTACTTGTCCTATTTTTAACATTGGTTTTGTTGACGATTTTAACTTATTTTGGAACCGCCCATCACTTATGAGGCCTGATGGCATCCACCCAAATAGACTTGGTGCACGTGTTTTAACAGACAATCTTCTCTATTTTATTCAGTGTTTTCTGGTACAGTGACTGAAATTTGGTGTGTTTACTCACTCTGAAGTTTCTGGGTTTGCCAAACTGCCCTTTTTTGGTCCTGTTCCCACATATTGTATCGATCCCGTTAACTCGGGTGGTCTTTACCGTTTGGATCAGCCTTTGTTTTATAATCCTTCAGAGATTGAGTCTGTCTCCCGTTGCCCTAAATATTGTAACCCAGGACTAATACAACACAACCTGAAAAACACTCGCACTTCTGCAGCTCCTCCTCATCCACCACCTTTCAACTTTGCCCCTGTCTCCTCCCTTAGAGAACCTTTTTCTGCTCCCTTTAAAGTTAGTAAAAAAGTTAAAAAAAAAATAGAATGCATAAACTTCCCAGACTGATTAAACAAAATGTTGGTAAAATTCTAATCCAGCCTCAAGTCTCTAAAATTAATAATTTGGCCTCTGTTCCCCCCCAAAGTTTAAAAATTAAATGTGGCTTATTAAACATTAGGTCTCTATCTTCTAAGTGTCTTCTGGTCCATGATCTATTAATCGATCTCCAGATCGATCTACTATCCCTCACAGAGACCTGGCTCGGGCTTGATGATTATGTTGGTTTGAATGAATCAACTCCCTCTGTGTATTTATACTGTCATAACCCCAGAGGTTCTGGTCGTGGTGGTGGAGTGGCAGCAATTTTCCATTCTAAATTACTAGTTAATGTTAAGCAGAAATTATGTTTTAATTCTTTTGAAGGTTTGGTCCTCAGTGTGGGGCCTGTTGGAAATCTTGGCATAAACCCAATTCTCTTTGCCATAGTTTATCGTCCTCCCACAGCGTATTCGGAGTTTCTATTGGAATTTGCCGAGTTTTCAGCTGATTTAGTGCTGAAAACTGATAGAATAATTATTGTAGGGGACTTTAATATACATGTTGATGTTGAGAGTGACTGTCTTAATAAGGTTTTCAATTCAATTTTAGACTCAATGGGGTTTTCCCAAAAAGTAAAAAATTCTACCCATTATTTCCATCATACATTGGACCTTGTTTTGACTTATGGTATAGATATCGAAAATCTGGTTGTGTTTCCTCATAATCCTGTACTGTTTGACCATTGTCTGTTAATTTTTGATTTCATTATCTCTGATCACTTATTTCCTAAAGAAAAATACTACTACAGCAGATGTCTTTCTGATGACATTGTTGCTAAATTTTTGCAGATTGTCTCCTCTATGCCATGGGTCAGCACAACAGAAACACCCAAAATAAGTGATGGAGAGTCTGCTCCATTCGTGATTGATAGCATGGTTGATGGTGTCACTGCCTCTCTGCATCGGACTCTAGATTTGGTAGCCCCTTTAAAAAAGAAAAAGTCTAACCAGAGATTTCTTACCCCTTGGTTTAACTCAGAAACTCGTGGCTTAAAACAGAAGACTCGTCAATTGGAAAGAAAATGGCGCTCAACTAATTCAGATGAATCCTACTTGGCATGGAGAAATCATTTCTTAATCTATAAAAAATCTCTTAGAAAAGCTAGATCAAGCTATTATTCTGCATTAATAGAAGCGAACAGGAATAACCCCAGGTTTCTCTTCAACACTATAGCCAGGCTTACAAAGAGCCATGACTCGGTCAATCCTTGCATCCCCCTGAGCTTTCTAGTCAAGACTTTCTGAACTATTTCAATCTTAAAATTTTATCTATCCGAGATGAAATCAGTCAGATTCTTCCTACCGTAAACTCTAGTACATTAACTATTGCAACTCCCTCAATTGATATCTGCTTAGATAAGTTTACTCCAATCGACCTCTTAGAGTTGGATAAAATAATTTCCTCTTCTAAGCCTTCATCTTGCCTTCTGGACCCTATTCCTTCCAGGTTATTTAAAATTATTTTCCCAATTATTGGTAGCCGTATTCTTCTTATCATTAATTCTTCTTTAACTCTGGGTTATGTTCCACTGGCTTTTAAAACTGCTGTAATTAAACCTTTACTTAAAAAACCGACGTTCGATCCTGGAGTTTTGGCCAATTATCGACCAATCTCTAATTTGCCCTTCATTTCAAAAATCTTGGAAAGAGTTGTTGCTGTGCAATTATCTGACCATTTGCAGGGAGTTGGTTTGTTTGAGGTGTTTCAATCTGGCTTCAGAGCTCATCACAGCACTGAAACTGCCTTAGTGAAGGTCTCTAATGACCTCCTGACTGCATCTGATAATGGACTTGTCTCTGTTCTTGTTCTTTTAGATCTCAGTGCAGCCTTTGACACTATCGATCATGCCATTCTACTTGATAGATTGGAACACTTTGTTGGACTCAGTGGAACTCCGTTGCAGTGGTTTATATCTTATTTGTCTGATAGATTTCAGTTTGTCCATGTCAATGATGGATTTTCTTCCAGCTCTAAGCTCAGTCACGGAGTTCCACAGGGATCTGTGTTGGGCCCTACTCTTTGTAGTCTATATGTGCTCCCGTTGGGCAATATCTTCAGAAAGCACTGTATACATTTTCACTGTTACGCAGATGACACACAACTATACCTGTCAATGAAGCCCGATGATTACGATCAGTTGGCCAAGTTAGATGCCTGTCTTAAGGACATCAAAGCTTGGATGACTTGTAATTTTTTTACTACTGAACTCTGATAAGACTGAAGTCATTGTTGTTGGCCCAAAACATCTTAGAAATTCCTTTTCAGACTATGCCCTTATTTTAGATGCGGCCACTCTCACTCTGAATAGTTGTGTGAGGAACCTTGGAGTGATTTTTGACCAGGATTTGTCCTTTAATTCACATATTAAAACTGTTTCTAGGACCGCCTTATATCATCTTCGCAATATTGCCAAGATCAGGAGCATCTTGTCTCTGGGTGATGCTGAGAAACTGATTCACGCCTTTGTCAGTTCGCGATTAGATTATTGTAATTCGCTATTATCTGGTTGTCCTAAAGTATCTCTGAAAAATCTTCAGTTGATTCAAAATGCTGCTGCTAGAGTTTTAACTGGTTCGAGAAAAAGAGATCATATTTCCCCGGTTCTGTCCTCCCTCCATTGGCTTCCCATTGAATTCAAAATCAAGTTTAAAATCCTTCTTCTTACTTTCAAAGCTCTTAACAATCTGGCCCCCCAATATACAGCGGGGTAAAAAAGTATTTAGTCAGCCACCAATTGTGCAAGTTCTCCCACTTAAAAGATGAGAGAGGACTCCAATTTTCATCATAGGTATACCTCAACTATGAAAGACAAAATAAGAAAAAAAAAATCCAGAAAATCACATTGAAGGATTTTTAATGAATTAATTGGTAAATTCCTCAGTAAAATAAGTATTTGGTTAATAACAAAAGTTCATCTCAATACTTTGTTATATACCCTTTGTTGGCAATGACAGAGGTCAAACGTTTTCTGTAAGTTTTCACAAGGTTTTCACACACTGTTGCTGGTAGTTTGGCTCATTCCTCCATGCAGATCTCCTCTAGAGCAGTGATGTTTTGGGGCTGTCGCTGGGCAACACAGACTTTCAACTCCCTCCAAAGATTTTCTATGGGGTTGAAATCTGGAGACTGGCTAGGCCACTCCAGGACCTTGAAATGCTTCTTACAAAGCCACTCCTTCATTGCCCGGGCGTTGTGTTTGGGATCATTGTCATGCTGAAAGACCCAGCCACGTTTCATCTTCAATGCCCTTGCTGGTGGAAGGAGGTTTTCACTCAAAATCTCACGATACATGGCCCCATTCATTCTTTCCTTTACACGGATCAGTCGTCCTGGTCCCTTTGCAGAAAAACAGCCCCAAAGTATCATGTTTCCACCCCCATGCTTTACAGTAGGTATGGTGTTCTTTCTCCTCCAAACACGACAAGTTGAGTTTTTACCAAAAAGTTCTATTTTGGTTTCATCTGACCATATGATATTCTCCCAATCCTCTTCTGGATCATCCAAATGCTCTCTAGCAAACTTCAGATGGGCCTGGACATGTACTGGCTTAAGCACGGGGACACGTCTGGCACTGCAGGATTTGAGTCCCTGGCGGCGTAGTGTGTTACTGATGTAGCCTTTGTTACTTTGGTCCCAGCTCTCTGCAGGTCATTCACTAGGTCCCCCGTGTGGTTCTGGGATTTTTGCTCACCGTTCTCGTGATAATTTTGACCCCACGGGGTGAGATCTTGCGTGGAGCCCCAGATCGAGGGAGATTATCAGTGGTCTTGTATGTCTTCCATTTTCTAATAATTGCTCCCACAGTTGATTTCTTCACACCAAGCTGCTTACCGATTGCAGATTCAGTCTTCCCAGCCTGGTGCAGGTCTACAATTTTGTTTCTGGTGTCCTTTGACAGCTCTTTGTTCTTGGCCATAGTGGAGTTTGGAGTCTGACTGTTTGAGGTTGTGGACAGGTGTCTTTCATACTGATAACGAGTTCAAACAGGTGCCATTAATACAAATAACGAGTGGAGGACAGAGGAGCCTCTTAAAGAAGAAATTACAGGTCTGTGAGAGCCAGAAATCTTGCTTGTTTGTAGGTGACCAAATACTTATGTTACTGAGGAATTTACCATTTAATTCATTAAAAATCCTTCAATGTGATTTTCTGGATTTTTTTTTCTCATTTTGTCTCTCATAGTTGAGGTATACCTATGATGAAAATTGGAGACCTCTCTCATTTTTTAAGTGGGAGAACTTGCATAATTGGTGGCTGACTAAATACTTTTTTGCCCCACTGTATAAAAGATCTGATATTACCTTACCATCCTAATAGAGCATTATGCTCCCAAAATGCTGGCTTACTTGTGGTGCCCAGAATCTCCAAAAGTACGGTGGGAGGCAGAGCCTTCTGCTACCAAGCTCCTTTTCTCTGGAACCAGTTACCACTCTGGGTCCGGGAGTCAGACTCGGTCTCTGTTTTTAAGAACAGGGTAAAATCTTTCCTTTTTAATATAGCTTTCGTTTAAGGAGGGTTTTTGTGTCTTTTAACCCCATTCTTGTTCTATTGTTATGTGATCCATATTGCTGGTTGACCGCCAATATTGTACTTGGCATCTTACTGCTATGTTCTTTATGTCTGTCCTTTCCATCCTCCCTATCCCCTCATACCCAGCCAGTCGCAGCAGACGACTGCGCCTCCCTGAGCCTGGTTCTGCTAGAGGTTTCTTCCTTCCAAATGGGAGTTTTTCCTCTCCACTGTCGCTTAGTGCTTGCTCATAGGGGATCGTCTGATTGCTGGGTCTTTCTGTGACTGTGCGTTTTTTTTTTTTTTTTTCTGCACTGTGGCGCCACGAGACGGCTTTTCTTGTGATGTGGCGCATTATAAATAAAGCTGAATTGAATTGAAAGAATTGAATTGAAAATACAATTGATCTGAAACAGTAAATTGATGTGTCAAACCCAGGCCTATTCCTAAACGTTCTATTGCTCTTTACATTGTCACAGAAGATTAAAGTGATTAGTGACACACACTATATGGACAAAGGTATTGGACACACTTCCTCATCATTGAATTCAGGTGTTTCATTGTAGGAAAACCTTGATGCTTCTGCTTACCAGAAGATTTTGGACAATTCTGTTTCCAACTTTGTGGGAACACTTTAGAAAAAGGCCTTTTCTCTTCTACTCATAGCATGACTGGGCATTAACACACAAAAGCAAAGTTCAGAACGGCATACTTGGTTGTGTTTGGTGTGAAAGAACACGAGCGGCCCTCACAGATCCCTGACCTCAACCCCATCCAACACCTCTGGGGTGAACTAGAATGGAAATTGTGAGCTGATGTCTGATCTTACAGATGCTATCCTGGATTACTGGGCAAAAATTCCCACAGATGCACTCCAAAATGTTGTAGAGTAATAATGACTGTGGATTTATAATGGGATGTCATGAAAATAATGTTCTTGTTATGTTTTTCTCTATAATTTTGCTTTACAATAGGCCTATTGCTCAAGATGCCGTCATTTAGAAACAGCAAGCAAGCGTAAACCGACCGGGTCTTGGTAATTCTGTTAAACCTACATGCTCTCAGTGAAGTATGGCATGTGTCACTGTGATGTAGGTCCGACTGTGGTCGAGCTTGTTCAGGACCACAGAGACCCCTCTGGTCTGAGAATGGACACATTGTGTGACGAGTAGACCGAGTGCCTGACCTCAGAGCAGCCTGCATGCATGATGACACAGGCTCTTTGTCAGCGCTGACAAAGCCAGCGCCTCATGATACTCACACCGTAGTTACAGGATGAGCTGTGCCAACACAGGTTAAAAGAAGGTAAAGCTGACATTTTAAGCCCTTTTTTAAGCTCACGTGATTACATGTAACACAATCCATACACACGGCACAAGCAGTTTTGTTCAGTAATTACTCCAGTGAACGTTAATTTTACATCTCCTCTTAACAGATCCAGTGAACCTAAGATCGAATCACCACAATATTCATGATACTGTGGGGGCACTGTGGGGGTTTTCTCCACCCAGAGAGGGCAGGGGGAAGGGGGAAGAATGGACCGAAGGAGGAGGTGTCACCGGGGGGGGGGGGGGGGTGGTATCAGACGGGACTGTTTGGTCTCTCGTTGCCTCGCCTGCCTCCTTTCTCCACAATACCACACTCCCTCATGAGCAATGTTGCCTTTATACAACAGTTCAGCAAACACAACGTTGACCCTTATAAGCAACAACAGATGATAAGCTGCTTGTTTAATGCTGTTTCTCCTCCGTGGATTACCACCGAGCGGATTACCATTGTCCATGGCGGAGGGGTTTGTGTGCCCTCATGATCTCAGGAGCTATGTTGTTGGGGGCAGGCAGCTAGCTCCCAGCTGCTATTCTTAGATCTTCCTAACAAAAACAAGCATACTATAGCATATAATTGATGTATTGTCATTTCCATATATGTTGAACAAACTTTCTTCTCCACTAGTTATCCTTTTATATAAACTTTTTCAGAGTTCATCACTCTGGTCGCTTTAGTGGAGCAGCCTGCCAGCTAGTGCTCACTAGCTTGTTTATGTTCTCTTCACCACCTTAATACGCATCTACAGATGAAATGAAGAGTCAGAAGCATGGATTGTGTTGCAAGGCTTCACTAGAAAATGTCCGCTGTGAGGTTTAAGTTAAGTTTTATTATAAAAGTAAGCTACCTCCTAGCTAGCTAGCTTGTAGCCATTGGGTACCTTGTGGAGAGTGCAGATAAAGGAACCAGACTTGCACAGCAGACGAACTTTATTTCTCTCTCTCACTTCATTCTTACACAGAAAAAGAATATCTCAGTACACCAGGGTCTCTCCTTTTATATCACTCCATTCCTTCCCCCTGCTGCCTGAGATCTTGCATCACAACACATTCACACATCCACCCCTTACTGTCCCCGCAGCTACTCCTTCCTGCTGCATTACCATAACTTCTCTCATTACAATACGTACTGTCCTCCTCCGTTCAATGCCCCACGCTCTACCGGCAGAGGGACTATTCCCCTCCCCTCTGCTTCCAGTCTGAGATGAATATCCCAGCGTGGGTTCCCTACAACCTCCACTTTTATTTACATTCGTTTCACCATCTTCCTATAGCCATCTTCAGGGGAATGACTACGTGCTGATGGGATTATTCATTTCAACAGTATACCATCCATCCATCTTTTTCCGCTTATCTGGGGGTCTGGGTCACGGGGGCAACAGTCCAAGGAGAGTAGCCCAAACTCTCGCCCAGTCACTGTTGCCAACTCCTCAGTAAGGAAAGCAGCTATTGGCTGTCCCAAAAGTTGCTAGAAGTCGCTAAATGATGTCATCACCTAATTTGCATAATTGGTCATTTGCATGTAACCCTAAATATCTTTCCAACTATAAATTAACTTTCTTCTGTTGATTCTTGGTTTGTTTTAATTTGGCATTTAAATTGCCCATCACTTCTGTGTCAATTTCATTGTGCTGTACAACTGTACAATGACAATAAAGCCTATTCTATCATCTCCAATAAATGGCTTCAACCAGCCTGTGAATTCAGGGTTTGATTCCCACTCCTTTCTGTATTTTTGAGCGTACAGTTTAGACTGAGACATGACGAGCTAGCTGCTAGATGCTTAGCTTATGACACACACACGCACGCACAGTGGATGAAATGAGTACGTGACTGAGGCTGTTGGTCAAATGCAGTGATTTGTTAGTGTGACGCTGATAGTGAAAAAACATTTACATCGATTGGCGGGGGCGGGGGGGTGCGGGCGCAATTCATTTGCAGTCTGGACATGAGTGGCATGGGTGTGGGTCTCCTCTCTGACTGTAACTAACTGCTGCATGAGGCTACTGTAAGACTGACCACTTGTGAGTGCTTTGGGATGGGGAGAAGCTCACGGTAGCACCCGCTGCTTGCTGGGGACAGTAACTGCAGAGCAATAGTGCTTTCATGTCAGCAGCCACTGTGGCTAGTGATTTTCCAAAGTTACTAGCCACTCAGCCTTTTTGCTAGCCACAATTCTGTAGTTGGAAAATTATGTTTAATGTGATCAAATTTGATTATCACATGCTAAAATGTAGTTGAATTAAATGTACAACCTTTTTAAATGCAATGACCCTCATACATAAATAAAAAATAGCAAGAGAAACACTGTTTTAAGTAGTTATTAACAGCAGTAAATACTGTGAAACAGTTGAGAAAAATATTTACAGTGTGAGAGTGGAGTACAGGTAGATTTGGGGTCCATCCCAATTCTAATTTCTATCCTGTCCCCTTGGCCCTTGACACAAAGGGTCCCTTGTCGTCATCAGGAAAAAGAAGAAAAACAAAACTGATCATCTCCATCCATCCATCCATCTTCTACCGCTTTTCCGGAGGTCCGGGTCGCGGAGGCAGCAGTTCAAGCAGAGAAGCCCAGACTTCCCTCTCCCCAGCCACCTGCTCCAGCTCTTCAGAGGGGATACCAAGGCGTTCCCAGACTAGCTGGGAGACATAGTCTCTCCACCGAGTCCTGGGTCTGCCCCGGGGTCTCCTCCCAGTGGGACGTGCCTGAAACACCTCAAGTGGGAGGCGTCCAGGAGGCATCCTAATCAGATGCCCATACCACCTCAACTGACTCCTTTCAATGTGGAGGAGCAGCGGTTCTACTCTGAGCCTCTCCCGGATGACTGAGCTCCTCACCCTATCTCTGAGGGTGAGTCCAGCAATCCTACGGAGAAAGCTCATTTCAGCCGCTTGTATCCGCGATCTCGTTCTTTCGGTCATTACCCAAAGCTCGTGACCATAGGTGAGAGTAGGAACGTAGATTGACTGGTAAATCGACAGCTTTGCCTTAGAACTAAGCTCCCTCTTCACCACAACAGACCGGTACAACGTCCGCATCACTGCAGATGCTGCTCCAATCCGTCTGTCGATCTCTCGCTCCATTTTCCCCTCACTCGTGAACAAGACCCCAAGATACTTAAACTCCTCCACTTGGGGCAGGAGCCTGTCCCCAACCCGGAGAGGACAATCCACCTTTTTCCGGCTGAGGACCATGGACTCGGACTTGGAGGTGCTGATTCTCATCCCAGCCGCTTCACACTCAGCGGCAAACCGTCCCAGCAAGAGCTGTAGGTCATTGCTGGATGAAGCCAACAGGACAACATCATCTGCAAACAACAGAGATGAGATCCTGTGGTCACCAAGCATGACACCCTCCATTCCCTGGCTGCGCCTAGAAATCCTGTCCATAAAAATTATGAACAGGACCGGTGACAAAGGGCAGCCCTGGCGGAGTCCAACTCTCACTGGGAATGACTCCGACCGAGTGTTGGCAATGCGAACTAAACTCTCACAACGGTCATACAGAGACCGAATAGCTCGTAACAACAAGCCCGATACCCCATACTCCCGAAGCACCCCCCACAAAAATCCACGAGGGACGCGGTCAAATGCCTTCTCCAAGTCCACAAAACACATGTAAACTGGTTGGGCAAACTCCCACGAACCCTCAAGAATTCTCGAGAGGGTAAAGAGCTGGTCCGATGTGCCACGGCCAGGACGAAAACCACATTGCTCCTCCTGAATCCGAGGTTCGACCGACGGCCGGACTCTCCTCTCCAATACCTTGGCATAGACCTTCCCAGGGAGGCTGAGGAGTGTGATCCCTCTAAAGTTGGAGCACACCCTCCGGTCCCCTTTTTTGAAGAGAGGAACCACCACCCCGGTTTGCCATGCCAAAGGCACTGCCCCCGACCTCCACGCAATGTTGCAGAGGCGTGTCAACCATGACAACCCAACAACATCCAGGGCCTTGAGGTACTCGGGGCGAATCTCGTCCACCCCCGGGGCCCGGCCACCAAGGAGATTTTTAACCACCTTGGCGACCTCAGCCCCTGTGATAGGCGAGTCATCCCCCTCGTCCCCAAACCCTGCTTCCTCTGTGGAAGGCGTATCAGTGGGATTGAGGAGATCCTCGAAGTATTCCTTCCACCGCCCGACGATATCCCCAGTTGAAGTCAACAGTGTCCCATCCGCACCATACACAGTGTGGACGGGGAGCTGCTTTCCCCTCCTGAGCCGCCGAACAGTTTGCCAGAATCTCTTTGAAGCCGACCGAAAGTCTTGTTCCATGGCCTCACCGAACTCCTCCCATACCCGGGTTTTTGCTTCAGCAACCACCCGAGCTGCACTCCGCTTGGCCTGCCGGTACACCTCAGCTGCTTCGGGAGTCCCACAAGCCAACCAAGCTTGATAGGACTCCTTCTTCAGCTTAATGGCCCCCCTCACCACTGGTGTCCACCACTTGGTTCGGGGGTTGCCACCACGAGATGCACCGACCACCTTGCGGCCGCAGCTCTGGGCTGCCGCTTCAACAACAGAGGTGGAGAACATGGCCCATTCAGACTCCATGTCTCCAGACTCCCTCGGAATGTGGTTGAAGTTCTTCCGGAGGTGGGAGTTGAAGACCTCCCGGACAGGGGCCTCAGCCAGACGCTCCCAGCACACCCTCACTATACGTTTGGGTCTACCAGGTCTGAATGGCTTCCTCCCCTGCCATCGGATCCAACTCACCACCAGGTGGTGATCAGTTGACAGCTCTGCACCTCTCTTTACTCGGGTGTCCAAGACATACGGTCGCAGGTCTGATGATACGATAACAAAATTGATCATCGACCTGCGGCCTAGGGTGTCCTGGTGCCAGGTGCACATATGGACACCCTTATGCTTGAACATGGTGTTCGTTATAGACAGACTGTGGTTAGCACAGAAGTCCAATAACTGAACACCACTCGGGTTCAGATCGGGCAGGCCGTTCCTCCCAATCACCCCCCTCCAGGTTTCACTGTCGTTGCCCACGTGCGCATTGAAGTCCCCCAGTAGGACAATGGAGTCTCCAGGAGGAGCACCCTCCAGCACCCCAGTCACAGACTCCAAAAAGGGTGGGTACTCTGAAACATCATTTGGTGCATAGGCACAAATGATGGTCAGGACCCGTTTCCCAACCCGAAGGCGCAGGGAAGCAACCCTTTCGTCCACCGGGGAAAACTCCAATATAGAGGCAGCAAGGTGGGGCGATACAAGAATACCTACCCCTGCTCGTCGCCTCTCGCCCGGGGCAACTCCAGAAAAGGCCAAGCTCCAGCCCCTCTCCAGGAGACTGGTTCCGGAACCGGAGCTGTGTGTTGAGGTGAGGCCAACTATATCTAGCCGGTATCGCTCAATCTCGTACACCAGCTCAGGCTCCTTCCCCACCAGAGAGGTGACATTCCACGTACCAAAAGCCAGTTTAGAAAGCTTGGGATCAGTCCGCCAAGGTCTCCGCCTTTGACTGCCACCTAATCCAAACTGATCATCTTACAGAGAAAAATATCTAAGATTTACACAAACTATTTTAATCAGTAGAAAGTCAGAAATTTACTAGAAATAAAGCTGCAAATTCACAGAGAAAGCTTTGGACCCCCTGGTGGGCCATTTTTGGCCCACGGGCCATACACTACCGTTCAAAAGTTTGGGGTCACTTAGAAATTTCCTTATTTTTGAAAGAAAAGCACTTTTTTTTCAATTAAGATAACTTTAAACTAATCAGAAATACACTCTATACATTGCTAATGTGGTAAATGACTATTCTAGCTGCAAATGTCTGGTTTTTGGTGCAATATCTACATAGGTGTATAGAGGCCCATTTCCAGCAACTATCACTCCAGTGTTCTAATGGTACAATGTGTTTGCTCATTGCGTCAGAAGGCTAATGGATGATTAGAAAACCCTTGTGCAATCATGTTAGGTCTGCAATGCTGTAATTGCTGCAAATGGAGGATTCTTTGACGAAAGCAAAGTTTGAAAGAAAAAATTATTATTTCAAATACAAATCATTATTTCTAACCTTGTCAATGTCTTGACTATATTTCCTATTCATTTTACAACTCATGGTGGTAAATAAGTGTGACTTTTCATGGAAAACACAAAATAATTGTCTGGGTGACCCCAAACCTTTGAACGGTAGTGTATGTTTGACACCCCTGAAGGAGCCCATTAAAAATACATATTTAGAGGATTTACTTCCATGAAATGGTTGCATATCACAACAGCATGTGAATGAATAAGATAAAATAAAATAGAAAGCATAGACAAATGAAAGTTCACCTTAGAAGAAGCTTCATTTGTTTTTTACAGCAACAAATCACAGCCACTTTTTCTCTGTGAGGTAAGAAAACTTACATTTACACAACTCTGGACATTAAATGCGAACTTCTTGATCTAAAAATACTCATGTTTAACCACAGAGGTAGGAGCTGATGTTGGGGGCTACTCATCACTCGGACAAGCGACGCGGGACTCCATCAGAGCACAACTGAGGTCAAGTGATTTCTGGTGAAGCGTCTGAGTACTCCCGCAAACTGAATTGCCCAATCAAACTGCTTCGTCTGAACTACTGCATAAATTGACAAATGCCACATCATATCTATGGGATCTGACACACACACAAACACAAGATGAACAATACGTTTATTAACAGTTTATTTAATTAGTAAAACAATAGAAAATGATAAATTAAGTTCTCATTTTAATAATATAAGCAAATCTATTAAAAATGTACTAAAAACAGTTACAAAAATGTAATTTTGCATGTCTCCATACAGACTTGGGGTGCGTCCCAATTCACCCCTTAGCCTTATCCCTCCATTTTCCAGATAACCACATGGTTGACGTCCAATAACCACATGGTTGGCAGTTCAAATCCCGCTGTCCCCAGATATCCTGCCGTTATGTCCCTGGGCAAGACACTTCACCCCCAATTGCTCCTGGTGGGTCTGGAAGCGCCATGTTAGGCAGCATTCCACCATCAGTGTGTGAATGTGTGTGTGAATGGGCGGATAGCAGGATCTGTAAAGCGCTTTGGTCATCAAGAGATGAGAATAAAAGCGCTATATAAGTGAATGCCATTTACTATTTTGCACATTCACCGTGAATGCACAAAATGGAGGGATAGGGCAAAGGGGTGAACTGGGACACAGCCTTGGTGTCACAATGTTCCCTGCCATTAATGAAGGTTTATGTGCAACATACACAGCCTCCAAGTTTGTAGTAGGTAAGGCAAATAAAAAAAGCAACACAGGATACCCAAACCTGTTTTAGGTCTACATACATAAGTGCAACACAAGCCTAACAGTCATTAACAGACAACAACAGACAACCAATCAACATGTGAGGGAGTGCTGTGATGGCCAGCTGTTTGGTGCAGCCTCAGTTACCAACAGTGCATCAGTCTGGCATGATCTGGTCAAAACAGCCGGTTAACTGTTAGGACTGTACCCCATTATTTTTTTTATCCTTAGGGTCTGCAACGTGTCTTAAGTATGCCCATAACCAGCTGCTCCCTGTGGCTTTGACAATAACTCAGACCATCAATGACTAAGTAGCTTGATTTTCCCTGATAACCCAACAAGACCACCAAAAAAAGTTCTTAATGTGGTAATTTATGCATTCCTGATATAATTTGCACCGTTAGGTCTCTGAGTTTTTTTCTCTATGCAAGTACAATAGTTATTATAATGGCAATTTCTCTGAGGAATCGATATAGAATCAGACTGAATCGAAACTGAATCAATTCAGAACCTCAAGAATAGGAATTGAACAATCATTGATAATTCCAAGCTTTAAGTATTTCACATACTGTATTTTTCTAAAGTTGAAACTTGCCACAGCTGTTGGTACAAAGCAGAACTATACAGGTTCTTCCAGCTTTCCTTGGCATTTCTGTCAAACATCATGTTAAACAGAGAGCCTAAGCCACGCCCTCTCTACTTCCACATATATATCCTTAAACCGGAAAAAAAATCTCCATAGAAGTGAATGGCAAGAGAGAAATTATCTTTTGATCCAGATCAAATTTTGCTACGAGTTACACATATGTTTGTCAATTTAAAAGACAATTTTCCACATAAATAACGCTGTAGGTTGTTGTCTAACTGTTCAGGTATAAGGTTGTGAAAACACGTAAATTGAAAGACTACAAACACAGACTCACGTACGTTGTGTCATCGTTTCGAGGAGCACCCAGTCTGAAAAAACTAACAGTCCTCTGGATCAGCTGCAGCTCTCAAAATACATTTGTGTTTTTTTCCTCTTTGGGTCCTCCTTTCATCAGTCAGGAAACAGGAGGTGAGCTCTGACAGGGAAACTGCCATAATCATGTTGAGACAGGCAAATGTAGTCCATTAAGTGGTTTCACAGAAACTTAATATTACTCTATTATAAGACAACCAACAACTTTAATTACGTGGAAAGTTATCTTTTAAATTGACAAATGATTAGGCTCTCTACAAATGGAAAAATAAAAATTTACAGAGTTGTAAGGATAACTTGTGTTCAAACAGGCGCATATCTCTGGAAGAATGGCAGCTTATTTACATACAGTACTTTGCTGGATTGGACTATACAGTAGTGGTCGTTTTCTGCTTTAGTCGAGTCACTGGGCATCACGGTGTCCCCATAACTTCAACACTCCTCAACAAGGTTTATGTAATATGATTACTTGGGTCTTGGTATTGGCCACAATTATTGTGAGACTGGACACTGGTGTTTGGAGACTGGACACTGGAGTATCCGCCCCACGATACTCTACCAACTAGGCCACCAGTCCAGCGGGGTCTTACCAAAGACCATATAAAAATGGTACTTTCCACCTTCTAGCTTGATGCTCAGCATAATAGAATGGGGAAAGGAAAGTTAACGCATAGAGCTACCAGAGGACTGACCTCCCACTGTAGCTTTCACTACTTACAGTAGCTGTGTGGTCTAGGGTCAGTGAAACAGAGATAGGCGCTGCTCAATACACCACATGTTGTAGAAAAGGATTAGCTAACTAACGTGACGCTGGTGTTTGGGACAGCCCTAATAATTATGTTTACAAAAAATTTTAGTTTGTGGCTCAAGCTGATTGGTGTCGTAAGACTTCAAATCATGCTCAAATACAGATGCGGACAAATTTGTTGTTAACCTTCCATCAAAGAAAGAAAATGTCACAAAGGTTACTGAAATAAGTTGAAACTGGCAAAAGTAATAAATAAAATGTACTGAAAATGAACTAATGAAAATCAGACACTTCTTTGAATTTTAGTTCAACAGAATGAAACTGGCCTGGACAAAAAAAAATGATTCCCTAGAAAAGATTTAACATAAGTTGACCACAGGGACGTGTTAAACTAAGGAGTGTCCTGTGATTAGCATCACAGGTGTCTTCAAAATTGTAATCAGTCAACCTGCCTATTTAAAGTGTGAACAGACAGTAGTCACTGCAGTTTGGCGTCATGGTGTGTACCACACTGTCCATGGACTAGAGAAAGCTGAGGACAGAGTTGTCTCAGGAGATCAAAAAGAAAATTAGAGAAGCATGTTAAAGGTAGAGGCTATAGGACCATCTCCAAAGAGCTTGATGTTCCTGTGACCACAGTTACCAATATTATTAAAAAGCATAATGTTCATGGGACTGTGGCCAACCTCCAAGGACATGGACGCAAGAAGAAATGCAACCCCAGGTTGTTCAGAAGAATAGTGCATATTGTAGAAAAAGAGGCGAGGAAACCATCCAAAATCATTCAAGATGAACTTCAAGGTCAAGGTACATCACTTTCTAATCTCACCCCGCATTTTGAACAATAATGGACTCCATGGAAGAAGGCCAGGAGGGCTCCACTATTGACACAAAAAATATTAAAAGGCAAGCCAA
The DNA here is from genome assembly GCA_020510985.1 of Pholidichthys leucotaenia. Lineage (NCBI taxonomy): Eukaryota > Metazoa > Chordata > Actinopteri > Cichliformes > Pholidichthyidae > Pholidichthys > Pholidichthys leucotaenia. Next base: position 21,059,337 of record CM035842.1, on the reverse strand, counting down.
AATGCATGCTGACAAGTCCCGAAGTTTCTGCAAAGTTGTCCTTTGGACTGATATGACAAAACTGGAGCTTTTGGTCCAGTCATATCAGCTCTATGTTTACAGAAGGAAAATGAAGCATACAAAGAAAAAAACACTACCTATTGTGAAACATGGACGAGGCTCGGTTATGTTCTGGGGCTGCTTTGCTGCTTCTTGTACACGGTGTGTTGAATCTGTGCAGGTAAAGGCCCTGTCACACCTTGATGATTTAGGCAACATTTGTCAAACGTATAAAAATTGGTCTAAAATGCTGGGATATGCTGAAATTTTCACTTTTGGCCATATGCATCGCGTATCCATAACGAGCTGGACGTATACATAACATATTAGTAATTCATATAGAATAATTCCATAACTTATACCAATGAATGCTTAGTGTGTTGATGTTCACAACTTATGCGCAACAATAGCCTAACTTATGTATAGCTTATCCTAACTTCTGCATAGCGCGGTCATGCCAAACTGCCATCACCTCCCGATCAATGAATCCTAGGTGTGCCAGAGATCATCTCTGTTCAACTGAGATGATTCTCCTCTCCAAAGACCATGGCGGGGGGCATGACTGACCTGGCAGAGCTGTCAAATCTGTCAGGTCAGTCACGCCTAAAACAGCTGATGTGACACGTTAGGAACATCAAATGATAGTTGTCACAACCTGGCTCAAAGGCACGCGAACTGATGGCAATAAAAAAAAGTTTATTTTCAATAAAGTGGGAAAAAAAAAAAAGATAATGCATGGAACGTGCTTTTGCCGGGACCCAACAGCCAAGGGACAGAAAAGTTTGATTTATCATGGAAAACAGCTGAGCTCTGTGCTTTGGGCGATCAGCTGATTGGATCCTCCCCCTCCGGTGTTCTGACATTTTGGCATATCTATCAGAACAGCACTGGACAGCTGACGGTACAGACTGCAGTCAAAGGTCAAAAACATGGGGGGGGGGGGCTAAACAGCGATTTGGAGCTTTAGCCTGTAGCTTGAAAGTGCTCAGACATCCCCAACAGGTCCCGTTATACGAACAAACACGTGTTTAGCTCTGTGTGTGTGTATGCACTGCAGGCAGCAGCTGAGCAGAGCTCTGTAAGGTTTTTTCCTGTAAACCACCACTGCAAATATTCTGTTATAGGGTAGCTGTAAGTTAGAAACTCGTTCAGTAAGTTCCACATGCTGTAGGTTCAAAGAGCGTTACTCATATGTTTGAAATAAGTTATGGGTATGCTAGACATTTAGCTCAACGTATTTTGACTTATGAGTAACTTATGAGTCACTTACAAGTAACGTGCTAATGAACGCATAACTTCCTTACAACGTATGCCCCTCTTATGTGGGATGTTTCAGCCATATGCCGGATATGTTGGAAAACTTTGAGCATGCTGAAAATTTTCAGAGGAGCTCACCATAGAACTCCGTATACCAGCATGCTTCAGCATTCTTCAGCGTATTCTTAACTTATACAAAACTTACCCAGAACTGATTCCACATACGCCGCCATATTTTCCAACTTTTTCATATGTTTGGCAAATGCTGCCTAAATCGTCTCAGTATGACAGGGCCTTTACAATGAGATCTGAAGACTATCAAGGCATTCTGGAATGAAATGTGCTGCCCGGTGTCATAAAGCTTGGTCTCAGTCACAGGTCATGGGTCCTCCAGCAGGATCAACACAGCTAAAAACACCCAAGAGTGCCTAAGAACACAACATTGGACTATTGTGAAGTGGCCTTCTATGGGCCCTGATCCAAACCCTACTGAACATCTGTGGAAGGAGCTGAAACATGGAGCCTGGAGAAAGAACCCTTCTAACCTGAGATGGCTGGAGCAGTTTGCTCATGAGGAGTGGACCAAAATACAGGCAGACAGGTGCAGATGTCTCATTGAGAGTTACAGAAATCGCTGGATTGCAGTGATTGTGTCAAAAGGCTGTGCAACAAAACATTAAGTTAAGGGTTCCATCATTTTTCCCCAAGACAGTTTCATTAGGTTTTTTTGTTAGGATTCTGTTGAACCAAAATTCAAAAGCAATGTTTGATTTTCATTCGTTAATTTTCAGAAAATGTTTATTTATTGCTACTTTTCTCAGTTTCAAGCCATTTTAGTGACCACTGTAGGATTTTCTTTCCTTAACGGAAAGCTACCAACAAATCTGTCCATGTCTCTATATGCTTGGCCCAGATATGGGGCTGACTCGGTTGTATCGGCGATTTAGGCACAGTATCATTCCAGAGGCACAGGAGTGACCTGGAATACTCACACTAAAGCCAGCTTAGATAGTCGAGTATATTAACCTTGAAGCAAACTATAGCTTTGATGATCCATTGGCACATTTTGTTACATAGCATACACACGCTAACTTTTCTTAACTGTACTATATTACAAGTCCAAAGTATATTACCACACTATTCAGAACTGTTGCACCACACCTGCCCTCACCATTCAATGACCATACAGCAGCTGTGCCAAACACAAACCTCGGTGAACAAGACAGTGTTCCTTTAACAAACATTTAATGCAAAGATCTGGTTTTGAGGAGCGGTTAGGTAGTGGTGACGACAGTCGGAACGGTGATGGTGCTCGAAGTTGCCTGGCCCTCGTTCTCCACCTGATAGGTGACACTGGGGGGAGCGTCGGCCCTGTTGGGTTTGCCAGTGACTGCAATCGGCTCGTCTTCCTCCACCCGAGATCGCCGCTGCACTTCTTCCGACAGATGATTTTCCTCCTTCTCCTCCTCCCTCTGACGAAGAGATGCAAGGTGTTAATTTACAAGGTGACACAATAAGATCTTCTTTGAGCTACGAGGTTTCTTGCCTCTTTCTTTATCCTGTAGTATTCGTCGATGGCGTATTGGTATTTGGCTGATGTTATCCCAAAAAGGGAGGCCATCCTCTCACCGAGGTAGTCACATGCTGGAAAAAGAAAAGGATAAATTGTGACAAGGTATAACTAAACACCAAAAAAATTGTGGTCTGCTGCAGGACAAGTTTAAGTTTTGAAGCAGCAGAGATGAGAGCAAGGTTCACATGACAAGATCACGCCAGAATTATGTAAAATAACGCAAGAGCTCGATAGAGACAGAGGAAGACAGATTGTGATCATGTGATAACGTGCCAGCTCTCCATCTGGATCAATGTGTATGCTAATAAGATAAGATAAGCCTTTATTAGTCCCACAATGGGGAAATTCCAGGATTGCAACAGCACAGGGACAGCAACACTCAGAGCAACAATCAAGAAGACAAGAAAACAAGAGCAGCGAATATACATACAGTATGTACACATAAATATATAAATATACAGTTAGGCCCAGAAATATTTGGACAGTGACACAATCTTCATGATTTGGGCTCTGCATGCCACCACATTGGATTTGAAATGAAACAACTACAACGGAATTGCAGACTTTAAGGTTTAATTCAAGGGGTTGAACAAAAATATATGATTAAACATGTAGGAATTGTAGCTATTTTTATACAAATGCTCCTCATTTCAGGGGCTCAAAAGTAATTGGACAAATAAACATAACCCTAAGTAAAATGTTACTTTTCAATATTTTGTTGAGAATCCTTTGCAGGCAATGACTGCCTGAAGTCTGGAACCCATGGACATCACCAAACGCTGGGTTTCCTCCTTTGTGATGCTTTGCCAGGCCTTTACTGCAGCTGTCTTCAGTTGTTGCTTGTTTGTGGGTCTTTCTGCCTTAAGTTTTGTCTTGAGCAAGTGAAATGCATGCTCGATTGGGTTGAGATCTGGTGATTGACTCGGCCATTGCAGAATATTCCACTTCGTTGCTTTTAAAAACTCCTGGGTTGCTTTTGCAGTATGTTTTGGATCATTGGTGAAGCGCCGTCCAATCAACTTTGCTGCATTTGGCTGAATCTGAGCAGAAAGTATATCCCTATACACTTCAGAATTCATCCGTCTGCTTCTGTCTTTTGTCACATCATCAATAAACACAAGTGACCCAGTGCCATTGGAAACCATGCATGCCCATGCCATCACGCTGCCTCCACCATGTTTTACAGAAAATGTAGTGCTTTGGATCATGAGCTGTTCCAATTCTTCTCCAAACTTTCTTCTTCCCATCATTCCGGTACAGGTTGATCTTAGTCTCATCTGTCCAAAGAATGCTGTTCCAGAACTGGGCTGGCTTCTTCAGGTGTTTTTTGGCAAAGTCAATTCTGGCCTTTCTATTTTTGAGGCTGATTCATGGTTTGCACCTTGTGGTGAATCCTTTGTATTTACTCTCATGAAGTCTTCTCTTTATGATAGACTGAGATACTGATACACCTACTTCCTGGAGAGTGTTCTTCACTTGAGTGGATGTTGTGAAGGGTTGTTCTTCACCATGGAAAGGATTCTGTGATCATCCACCACTGTTGTCTTCCGTGGACGTCCAGGCCTTTTTGAGTTCCCAAACTCACCAGTGCACTCTTTTTTTCTCAGAATGTACCAAGCTGTTGATTTGGCCACTCCTAACATTTCTGCTATCTCTCTGATGGATTTCTTCTTTTTTTTCAGCCTCAGGATGGTCTGTTTCACCTCCATTGAGAACTCCTTTGACCGCATGTTGTGTGTTCACGGCAACAGTTTCCAAATGCAAACACCACACCTGGAATCAACTCCAGACCTTTTAACTGCTTAATTGATGACAGGTTAACGAGGGAAGAGCCCATGCAGCCTTGTTATTTTTTTTTTGCAGCCTTCTGAGTCAATTGTCCAATTACTTTTGGTCCCTTGAAAAAGAGGTGGCTACGTATTAAAGAGCTGTAATTCCTAAACCCTTGCTCCAATTTGGATGTGAATACTCTCAAATTACAGCTGAGAGTCTGCACTTTAAGCCCATAATGATTATATAATGTATCCTGAATATGTTTTCGTAAACAGCTAAAATAACAAAACTTGTGTCACTGTCCAAATATTTTTGGGCCTAACTGTATATACACACAGTGCGGAACATTGTAGCTAGATGGAATAAACAGCATAACCATCTACTTGGTTATCCTACATAGTATGAATATGTACCCATACATATTGTCACCCTCCGTAGTGACTGATATTGTCCTAGTTGTATACTGGAGGGGACCATTGTGTAAGTCTGTTGCGTCTTTTGCATTCAATACTATTAGGTCGTCACGTTTTTTTGCTATCTCTGCGTGCAGCCCTGCTTAGGTTATACAGTCTGACAGCCGTAGGTAGGAAGGACCTGCGAAACCTCTCGGTTGTGCACCTAGGATGATGTAGTCTGCTGCTAAATGAGCTCCTCAGTGCGTTCAGTATGTCCTGCATAAGGTGGGACTCGGACTCCGGCAGAGATGACAGTTTAGCCACCATCCTTCTCTCTCCCCTATCTCCTCCACTGGGTCAAGGCGTTGCCCCAGGACAGAGATAGCTTTCTTGATCAGTTTGTTCAGTCTCTTCCTATCGGCTGCTGTAATGCCGATGGCTGATGCCACCACTGTGTCATAGAATGTCTTCAGCAGCGCCCCTTGTACACCAAAAGACCCGAGTCTCCTCAGCAGGAACAGCCTGCACTGTCCCTTCTTGTAGAGTACATCGGTATTGTGTGACCAGTCTAGTTTATTGTTTAGATGAACACCCAGGTACTTGTAGGATGTCACCATATCAATGTCTGTTCCCTGGATGTTTACTGGTGCTGTGAGGGGTTGTCCTTGCCTGCGGCAGTCCACCACCAGCTCCTTAGTTTTCCTCGCGTTGATCTGGAGGCTGTTCCGATGGCACCAGTCCACGAAGTCCTGGATAAGTCCTCTGTACTCAGCTTCATCTCCATTGGAGATGAGGCCGACGATCGCGGAGTCGTCAGAGAACTTCTGTAGATGGCAGTGTGTTGTGTTGTGTGAGAAGTCCGCAGTATAAAGGGTGAACAGGAAGGGAGCCAAAACCGTTCCCTGGGGGGCCCCCATGCTACCGATGATCGTGTCGGACACACAGTCCCGGGTTCTCACAAACTGCGGCCGGTTAGTGAGGTAGTCCAGGATCCATGATGACAGGTGCTGGTCCACCCCTGCGCACAGTAGCTTGTCTCTCAGGATCATCGGTTGGATGGTGTTGAAAGCACTGGAGAAGTCAAAGAACATGATCCTCACCGCATTCCTGGGCTTCTCCAGGTGGGACAGAGAACGGTGAAGGAGGAAGATCACTGCATCCTCCACCCCAATGCCATGCTGGTAGGTGAACTGGAGTGGATCCATCGCTGGTCCCACCAGGGGGCGGAGGTGAGCAAGGAGCAGTCTCTCCAGGGTCTTCATCATGTGAGACGTCAGGGCCACTGGTCTGTAGCTGTTCAGGTCTAAATAATAAAGCGTAAGTAGGCCAACAATTTGAATTCTGTGAAGGGTTTGAATGTTATGTCAAAGTTTTTATTTTCTCTGACACAGCAGTGGAGGAGTAGACCTCAGAAAATGACGAGCAATCCCCAAGTAGTTTTTAATGAACCAAAGTTATTAATTACAGAAGATGCCACAGCATGTCCTTGTAGGCTGGATGTGGCATCTGTCAAAAATAGACTTGTGTATTTTTAGCGATCTGAGGGATCCTGGGCTTGATCCCAGCCCCTGACCAACAGTGATCTGTGTGGAGTTTGTATGTTCTCCCCGTGTCTGCGTGGGTTTACTCCGGGATTTCTCCGGTTTCTTCCCACATGCCAAAAACATGCAAGTTAGGTTAGTTGGCATCAAACTGGGGATTCTAAATTGTCCTTAGGTATGACTGTGAGAGTGAATGGTTGTCTGTCTCTCTGTGTTGGCCCTGTGATGGACTGGCGATCTGTCCAGGGTGTACCCTGCCTCTTGCCCAAAGATACTGGGATAGGCTCCAGCCCCCCCGGCAACCCGAAATTGATTAAGCGGAAGAAGATGAATAATGAATGTTTCAGTTACTACACTAGATGATGGTACTCCCAGCTTTTTCACTAACCCACAGTTGATACTATATCTTAAGCCATAAGAGTGTGTTTAGTTATTTTTTTGTGGGCATGACCCATGAAAATGGACCATTAGTATGCTACCTCAACAATGTGAATCAGTATGACCAAGAATTGTATGGCTATTTGTTGTAAATTCTGGTCACCTTACTAAACCAGCTAGTTCAATAATCCACAATCAATTACATCTCTCTTTTGCTATATTTTGGCTGTCCTAGCCAGGCAGATTGGGCTGCTAGCCTTGGTTGGGCTATGCTGCAGTGGCAGGGGTTTTTTGAGGTGTCCGAGGCCAAAACAGCTTGAAAAATGAGGCTTCTAGCTTTTAGGTTAGCTGTGGATCAATGACTGCCTTTGTCCATTTTCTATATACTATATAGAGCCTCTCATTCACATTTTCAGGAAAGGTGTGCAATGGCACACTGAAAACATGATCAGATTTTGGTGATGATCTCAAAATGCATACCTCTGCCAAGGCTCTTATCTTCTCACAGAGTGTTAGCAACAATACTCCAAAACTACTGGATGGATTTGGATGAAATTTTCACCAGAGGTGGTTCTCGGCCCAAAGATGAACTCAGATGTTGGTGGTGATCCGTGAGTGCATACCTCCACCAAGGTCCTATCTTGCAATGTACAGATGGATGGCGATATGGAAGAGCAAAGGGACGGAGGGGAGGAAAAAGGGAGGGGGGGACGGAGCCTTGGCGGAGGTATGCGCTCTGAGTGTCCTCTAGTTCCATATTATTATTGTGTTTCCCAAACCTCTCTAGCCACATGTATTAAAATGTTCTCAACTCCATCAGTCAGCAGCAGAGGAAGAACCTGGGCCTTCAGCAGAAGATAACTTGTGGGACCGCTTGGATAGCAGAGTTGGTTTGAATTATATTACTTTAAGCATCATTTTCTTCTTATAAAAGATGGCTAATTACATTTGTTTTTCCCTTTTTGTTTCAGTGAAACACAGCACTCTCAAAGGGCAACAGCAGATGCCACAGTGGAAGTTCAGCATTATCCGTCTGAGCCCTACCTTTCCATGGGAGAAGACCCACTCTGTTACTGGGCAACACACAAAACCATAAACCCAAACCTTTACAAGATGGCAAAATAGCATCTCCACATGCCACCAACATCAGTGCCATGTGAGCAGGTCTTCTCCAAAGCTGGAGAGATAGTAAGCCACAAGAGGAGCAGACTGAAACCACACACATAAAGTTAGGGATATTTGGCTTTCAGGTGAAATTTCAGGATGCAGCTAAAATGCACTATGACCTTTACAAGTGAACTTAATTTGACCTTCTCCAACCTTTTGAACCTCGCCATTGCGAGGCTTCAAACAGGATGTTCTCAGAAGGAAGTGGCCACTGAGCTTAGAGTGTCACAGAGTGTCATCAGCAGGTTACAACAGAGATACAGAGACTGGAAACGTCACAGAAAGGTGTAGAAGTGGACGTTCTTTGGCCACATCCCACGCTGATGACTGCTACATTGTGAACAGTGCCCTGTGGGACCGGATGATGAATGCCACTCAACTCCAGGCACATTTAACCCTTTAACTGCGCAGACTAAATGGACGGGTCGCGCGCCTCCAGTGGCACAGTGCAGTAACTGCACCGGTCAACTTGCTGACGTCCCCCGGCTATACTGAGAATTTGTACTAATCTGTATTGATCTGACAGTTTAGAAGGTGGCAGACATGCGCTGAAGGAATCATGGCTGACATGGAATACAGCAAAGAAGAAGAAATCCTTATTATTATTCCTCCTTTTTCCGCATTGAGCTCACAGCACCAATGTGGATGCCTTTATGATCCGTCATCGTGGCAGCGATGATGACTGAAACTGCATGAAACGGGGAAAATAGCTGCGTAATACAAACGAAATTCACGTGGGATAATCATAAGAGTTTGTAGATGTGGAAGCGGGTGTAAATTACTAAGTAAATGCGATACATTGACCACAATGGACAAAAAACTGAGCTACCAGTACCAAGATGGCAGTGCCTGCGATCGTCATGTATTCTCACAGGAAAACTGCATTTTACAGGAAAAATAGCCAAGGAATACAAACGGAATTCACGTGGGATAATCATAAGAGTTTGTAGATGTGTAAGCGGGTGCAAATTACTAAGTAAACGTGAAACATCGGCAACGATGGACAAAAACGGACCGGTCACATGGGCGAGCGAGCCCCCCACCCGGCAACAGGTAAGAGAAATATGTTTTTGACATTTTATTGATTTTCTGGTTCATATACTTTGAAGATTAGATAAAAACATACCCCTGTAGACAAATCGGCGTCAAAAAAAGGACCACTTTTTGTGTAAATGTGTCCAAAGTCCACTTTTGACTGAGTTATGTAGTTTATATTGCTGCCGCAACATTATGCAAATTAGATGTGTAAATTTATTCCTATCTGAAACTTTGGATCATATTCTACATCGTTCTAATTGACAGTGAGCATTATCTCTTGCAACTTTCAAGTTATAGCCTTGGAAATCTGAACTACTTTATTGACAAAATTTTTTTTACCACTCTTGACCACTGGGGGGGCCTTGACCACCCTTTAAGCGTTCCTGTCACCATACGGCACCTGGGGCATCTAAAGGGTTAAGGGAGGTGAGAGGCACCCAAATGTCATGTCAGACCATTTGAAACCGTTTACATCAGTGTGGTCTGCATGCTGGATGACCTACAAGGGTACCTGACCACACGACCGAGCACAGGCATCATCGTCTTGCATGGACCAGCATTTACACTGGACAAGGGACCAGTGGGCCTCAGTGCTGTTCACTGATAAAAGTTGATTCATGATGAGCAGAAATGATGGCCGCCAACGATGTTGGAGACGTCAAGGAGAGCACTATGTATCAGCTATGTATCAAGAGTTGGAATTAATAAGTGTTCACTTCTTCCTTCTCCCTTTCGAACACTGTATACTGTTACTTTATTGCACTTGCCATTTGTTTTGTTTTACTTTTTTGTTCGAAATAAAGTATGTATCTATGTATCTATCTATCTAATGTTGTCACCAGACGAGCCTTTGGTGGTGGTGGTGGTGTTACAGTCTGGGCAGCTGTGTCTAGTCAATACAGAACTGTCCTACACCTTGTGAATGGTAGAGTGACAAGCCAATACTACTTGAATAACACAATTAATGCAGTCACTGTGCCCCTGCATGAACACAGGCCTAATTTCAATTTTAATGGACGACAATGCTCCATCTCACTGAGGTCACATCATTAGGGAACAGCTGCTGGAGGCTGGGGTACCTCAAATGGAGCGGCCTGCACTTGCTCCAGACCTGAATCCCATAGAAAACTTATGGGATCAGCTGAGTCATCGTGTAGAGGCTCATAAGTCTGCACCCCACAACCTCAGCGACCTGAGGGCCGCCCTTCAAGAAGAGTGGAATGCCATGTCTCAGCAGACAATAAGTCGACTTGTGAACAGCATGAGATGTCATTGTCAAGCTGGAATTGATGCTCAAGGGCACATGACAAATTATTGAGACACTGACATTTTTTGTTGTGGTATTGTGACCCTGTGACACTTACTTGTCTCGCCCAATTTTGTAACAATAATATACAGTAATAATATGCAATAATATACCACTGTAACACACAGGGTATAATACTACTGGGGAATTGGTTAACACCCACTAACACCTGCGCTCGCCAGATTTTTGTGTGTAACCCTTACTAACACCCACTCACCCTACTCACTTTAGGTGTAGTACCCTTTTGGTAGTGTTGTGTTATGGCAATGTATTTACCTTAACTTTACTACCTGAGCAGAGGGATAATTGGGCCAGGTCAGACCGACTCTGGGTTCGTAGGAGCCTGGGAGGTGCAGCAACAGACGACACATACACAGCCGTATATGGAACTTGCAACTATGTATATTATTTACAATTATGTACACAAAAATAAATACATAGCGCAATAAAAAAAGAAAAAAAAATAATCCATAAACTCAAACTTATATTTACAATATTCACAGTTCTTGTTTTGGTCCTTTCCAGGTGACTAGTGGAGTCACCTTTAGCAGTTCATAGGGTTCGGGCTTCGGCTCGCCATCCAGATTTGGAGAATCCACGCTCTGGTCAAACCAGTCCAAAGGAAGAAGAAAAAAAAAAGAACCTGACCATGCCAAGTGGCTCGTGCGTCAATGGGGTTCCTGCGCTCAACGGCACCGACAGCCCCCGGATCCCAATCTTAAAATTTAATAGATGGGGCTTTAGAATTTGGCAATACCGCAATGTCTCATTTCTCATTTTGGTTTAGGCTTACCAATTTCAAGGATTTTATCCAGGCAAAGGCTGCTACCAGCATGCTAGCGTCGCCATATCACCAAGGACCGTCTCTCTCTCTGGTCTGTGTCTTTCGGCGTCTGGCGTGACTGAGCCAAAAATGCAAGTCATCCCAGACCCAGGGAGACAGCGCTTAACCCATTGGGTGGTGTGACCCAGCAACGGCGCAGCCATTGGTTACTCGAAATATCAACACACAATACTAGGAACTTTATCAGAACCTTCTAGAAAATGTTCCTACTATTTATGAATATATATTTATTTAAATATTCATATTTGAATTATGTATTCCCATTGTAAAATGGGTGTTTTTCTTTTTAAAAGCGGTATCAATATTTCTAATTTAATTCATGTTAAACTATCTACTCCCATTGTGAAATGAATGTCCCCCCTTCTTCTTAAAGCGGTATCGACATTCATAATTTTATTCGCGTTTTTAACACTGGGTTACAGTATACCCACCACTGTAGCTGGCTTTTGTTTCAATAAATTGTTTGAGATGTGGAAATCACCACTGCATGCTTCTACTTACGTAAATGCCCTACTTTCATGATATAACATCACTACTGTCTATTGTCTTTTTATACCCTGTTTGATGGAGCCTTGAGTATTTTTATCATGTTTATAGTCAGTTTCATGTGTGCCTGTGTTTGTGTCTATGTTGAATGTAATTAGTGGCTTGTAAATATGGATGTCACCAGACTGCAAAACAAATCTACCTACGGGTACAAATAAAGTAACCTGAACCTGAACTGTGTTAACTTTTAACATTTATCACAAATTTCACCCAAAAGACAAATATCCCTAACTTTTTGTGAATAGTGTGTATATCTCAGAGGTTTCGTTCACTGAAAATTGTCCGACAGAATTTTTTCAGCAATGACTAAAAATTCTGAAAGCTGTCTATCATTTCACAGATTACACAGAGGGTGCTCTAATTAAAGTGAATTAAAATGATAGATAACAGATTGACAGTGATCTGTGCGGAGTTTGCATGTTCTCCCCGTGTCTGCATGGGTTTACTCCGGGATTTCTCCGGTTTCCTCCCACATGCCAAAAACATGCAAGTTACAGTGGGGTAAAAAAGTATTTAGTCAGCCACCAATTGTGCACGGTCTCCCACTTAAAAGATGAGAGAGGTCTCCAATTTTCATCATAGGTATACCTCAACTATGAGAGACAAAATGAGAAAAAAAAAATCCAGAAAATCACATTGTCTGATTTTTAAAGAATTTATTTGCAAATTATGGTGAAAAATAAGTATTTGGTCAAAAACAAAAGTTCATCTCAGTACTTTGTTATATACCCTTTGTTGGCAATGACAGAGGTCAAACGTTTTCTGTAAGTCTTCACAAGGTTTTCACACACTGTTGCTGGTATTTTGGCCCATTCCTCCATGCTGATCTCCTCTAGAGCAGTGATGTTTTGGGGCTGTCGCTGGGCAACACAGACTTTCAACTCACTCCAAAGATTTTCTATGGGGTTGAGATCTGGAGACTGGCTAGGCCACTCCAGGACCTTGAAATGCTTCTTACGAAGCCACTCCTTCGTTGCCCGGGCGGTATGTTTGGGATCATTGTCATGCTGAAAGACCCAGCCATGTTTCATCTTCAATACCCTTGCTGATGGAAGGAGGTTTTCACTCAAAATCTCACGATACATGGCCCCATTCATTCTTTCCTTTACACGGATCAGTCGTCCTGGTCCCTTTGCAGAAAAACAGCCCCAAAGCACAATGTTTCCACCCCCATGCTTCACAGTAGGTATGGTGTTCTTTCTCCTCCAAACATGACAAGTTGAGTTTTTACCAAAAAGTTCTATTTTGGTTTCATCTGACCATATGACATTCTCCCAATCCTCTTCTGGATCATCCAAATGCTCTCTAGCAAACTTCAGATGGGCCTGGACATGTATTGGCTTAAGCAGGGGGACACGTCTGGCACTGCAGTACTTGAGTCCCTGGCAGCGTAGTGTGTTACTGATGGTAGCCTTCGTTACTTTGGTCCCAGCTCTCTGCAGGTCATTCACTAGGTCCCCCTGTGTGGTTCTGGGATTTTTGCTCACCGTTCTCGTGATCATTTTGACCCCACGGGGTGAGATCTTGCGTGGAGCCCCAGATCGAGGGAGATTATCAGTGGTCTTGTATGTCTTCCATTTTCTAATAATTGCTCCCACAGTTGATTTCTTCACACCAAGCTGCTTACCTATTGCAGATTGAGTCTTCCCAGCCTGGTGCAGGTCTACAATTTTGTTTCTGGTGTCCTTTGACAGCTCTTTGGTCTTGGCCATAGTGGAGTTTGGAGTCTGACTGTTTGAGGTTGTGGACAGGTGTCTTTTATACTGATAACGAGTTCAAACAGGTGCCATTAATACAGGTAACGAGTGGAGGACAGAGAAGCCTCTTAAAGAAGAAGTTACAGGTCTGTGAGAGCCAGAAATCTTGCTTGTTTGTAGGTGACCAAATACTTATTTTCCACCATAATTTGCAAATAAATTCTTTAAAAATCCTTCAATGTGATTTTCTGGATTTTTTTTTTCTCATTTTGTCTCTCATAGTTGAGGTATACCTAAGATGAAAATTGGAGACCTCCCTCATCTTTTAAGTGGGAGAACTTGCACAATTGGTGGCTGACTAAATACTTTTTTTCCCCACTGTAGGTTAATTGGCATCAAACTGGGGATTCTAAATTGTCCTTAGGTATGACTGTGAGAGTGAATTGTTGTCTGTCTCTCTGTGTTGTCCCTGCGATGGACTGGCGATCTGTCCAGGGTGGACCCTGCCTCTCGCCCAAAGATGCTGGGATAGGCTCCAGCCCCCCCGCGACCCGAAAAGGATTAAGCGGAAGAAGATGAATGATAACAGATTGACAGAATTTTTACAAGCCTGTCTGAGAAAATGATGGATACCAAAAAAAGTGTACTGCAACCTCTGATATAGAGTATTGAGGCTTTTTCAGGTTTTCCACTCAGATACAGTTCTGACACTCAGTCAGCAGATGGCACTCTTTATTAAATGCTTCAGAGCACTGTGTCGATCATGAAACAATTGTCTCAAAGTTGTTCATTGTTTCATGAGGCCTCAGTTTTTTGTAAATATTTTATTATATCTTTTCATGGGACAACACTGAAGATATGACACTTTGATACAATGTAGTCAGTGTACAACTTGTATAACAGCGTAAATTTGCTGTCCTCTCAAAATAACTCAACACACAGCCAATAATGTCTAAACCACTGGCAACAAAAGTGAGTACACCCCTAAGTGAAAATGTCCAAATTGTGCCCATTTAGCCATTTTCCCTCCCTGGTGTCATGCAACTCAGTGTTACAAGGTCTCAGATGTGAATGGGGAGCAGGTGTGTTAAATTTAGGGTTATCGCTCTCACACTCTCTCATACTGGTCACTGGAAGTTCAACATGGCACCTCATGGCAAAGAACTCTTTGAGGATCTGAAAAAAATAATTGTTGCTCTACATAAAGATGGCCTAGGCTAAAAGAAGATTGCCAACACCCTGAAACTGAGCTGCAGCATGGTGGCCAAGACCATACAGTGGTTTAACAGGATAGGTTCCACTCAGAACAGGCCTCACCAGGGTCGACCAAATAAGTTGAGTGTATGTGCTCAGCATCATATCCAGAGGTTGTCTTTTGAAAATAGATGTATGAGTGCTGCCAGCATTGCTGCAGAGGTTGAAGGGGTGGGGGTGGGGGTCAGCTTGTCAGTGCTCAGAACATATGCCGCACACTGCAACAAATTGGTCTGCATGGCTGTCGTCCCTGAAGGAAGCCCCTTTTAAAGATGATGCACAAGAAAGCTTGCAAACAGTCTGTTGAAGACAAGCAGACTAATGACATGGATTACTGGAACCATGTCCTGTGGTCTGATGAGACCAACATAAACTTATATGGTTCAGATGGTGTCAAGCGTGTGTGGCGGCAACCAGGTGAGGAGTACAAAGACAAGTATGTCTTGCCTACAGTCAAGCATGGTGGTGGGAGTGTCATGGTTTGGGGCTGCATGAGTGCTGCCGGCACTGGGGAGCTACAGTTCATTGAGGGAACCATATACTGTAACATACTGAAGCAGAGCATGATCCCCTCCCTTCGGAAACTGGGCCCCAGGGCAGTATTCCAACATGATAACGACCCCAAACACACCTCCAAGATGACCACTAGCTTGCTAAAGAAACTGAGGGTAAAGGTGATGAACTGGCCAAGCATGTCTCCAGACCTAAACCCTACTGAAAATCTGTGGGGCATCCTCAAATGGAAGGTGGAGGAGTGCAAGGTCTCTAACATCTACCAGCTCCATGATGTCACCATGGAGGAGTGGAAGAGGATTCCAGTGGCAACCTGTGAAGCTCTAGTGAACTCCATGCCCAAAAGAGTTAAGGCAGTGCTGGAAAATAATGGTGGCCACACAAAATATTGACACTTTGGGCACAATTTGGATATTTTCACTTAGGGGTGTACTCACTTTTGTTGCCAGCAGTTTAAACATTAATGGCTGTGTGTTGAGTTATTTTGAGGGGACAGCAAATTTACACTGTTATACTAGCTGTACACTGACTACTTTACATTGTATCAAAGTATCATATCTTCAGTGTTGTCCCATGAAAAGATATAAAATATTTACAAAAATGCGAGGGGCGTACTCACTTTTGTGAGATACTGTATGTATATAAATACTCACTTCTGCACTGACATTATTTAACTTGGTTACACGTCTGTGAAATGACAATAGGCCTATTCTTTATTATAAAATGTTCATTTACGACTGAATCACCACAATAACCACGGTTACATGTGCAAAATTTCTTCAATCTGATTACAATTCAGATCAGAACTTTACTGTTTACATGGCTCCTGAAAAAGATGATCCAATTAGGACGTGCGTTTCTATGTCTCACACGTTTGAATGGACTAAATCATTTTGACATGCACACAATTATCCGACATTCTGGAAACAGTAGAAGAAGAAGCAACTTCGGATGTAAACAAACCCCGCTTTGTGTCTCTTTTTAAAATGGAGCTGTATTGTGTTAATGAGACTGTACTTTTGCTTCTGCTGGTCTCCGTAATGAAGCTACAAGTACATACTTCTGCATATGACGAATAGAGGGAGACAGCAGGACGATGCAGACCAGTTTTGTTTTACTCCCGCCATGTCTTCCGCTAGCTGCTGTAAATGCGGACATACGTCAAGTCGATGTGTGGCTGATGTACAGACATGCGCAGTAAACATTTTCTACCCAACCTTCAGAATAAGTGTTTATATGCGCACCAATCAGATTAACAATCGGCATAACCCACCCGTCTCAATTGGAAGAAAATTTTGATCCGAATGAGTGGATCGGGTCAGAATATTCAGATTGGCATGTTTACATGAAGCATTTTTATTCCGATCAAGCTTTTAATCCCGTTACTTGTGTCCATGTAAACATGGCTACTGATAATGAATCTCACAACTTTATAAGGAAAAAAAACAAATTCACACAACAAAAATTACAACTTGCAACAGATTTACAGGAATAAATTTGCATATATTAAAAAAAAACCTGAAAAAAAAAATGCAAGAAAAAAATCTTCCCTTTATGAGAGAAGTTTGAAATTTAAGAAAAAAAGATTTCCCTCCGGCCCCCCGGGGCTCTGATAAAAATGTTGTCTATTTAAGAGTAAAAGGGATTGGGGGTGTGTGTAGAGGACCTGTATTTCTAGGGCACTTTTTCTAGTCTCAAAAACCGTTTTACTAGTACTAACTCTCTATTCTAAAGGACTACAGGAGACAGATACCTAGGGACAATTTCGAGTCACCAATTAGCTTAACATGCGTGTCTTTGGATTGTGGGAGGAAACTGGAGCTCCCGCAGTAAATCCACACAGCACAGGGAGAACATGCAAACTCCACACCGAAAGGTTCCCATCCCAGCATAGGAACAACATAAGAACAACACAAGTAACCCGGAATTACTAATGTTGAGAGGCCACTTTATTTTCATAGCTCTGCTGCTTTAGCTTCATTTTACGACTTCAACACGTTTTGTGTCTCCACATAAATTTTTGGGAGGGGGAGAAGAAAAACAGCTGAAAATGACCGTGTCCACAGTAGAGGGTACCGAGTCCCGCACTAACCTGAGATGGTGGAGGTGGCAGCTCTCCACATGTGAAACCACACAAACGGTCCCCACGTCATCTTTGACTACAGGATGAAGAACAGAAAACATGTCAAAACAAGTAGGGTTAAACTACGGTCACAAACACCTTGATGAACGGCTGCAAACACCATACAAATGATTTTTGGATCATTTCGTATGGCATTCTTAAGGCGGCCATAGGAGAATCCAGCATTCATAAACCATTTGTAAGTTCGTGGCCATTCGATGGTCTCAAAGATTTCGACAAACGCCCCACGAAAACCTCTCATCGTAGGGCGGCCGTACGAATGCCATAGGAACAATGTAAGAACTATGCAAGATGTTGGCTGTTAGTATGCCTCAAGGGCATACTGGACACCACTGGAGGGCCCCTTACAGTGGTTGTAGGAATCCCGTTCATATGGCGATTTGTACAGCATGCGTAAGGCGGTAGTGATGCACTCATGAGGCAGAAGTATGTCATTCGTGCGACATTTGTGCCGATAAAGTGTGCCGAAAGCCATGAGATCTTCTTGAGAGTGCTGTGAGTTGCACAAAAATTTTTGTAAGATGGCAGTAAGTGTGCCGTAGGAAGATCCCAAGGCAACCTTACGAAGAACGTAAGAACCCTAGGGCCATTGTACGACAGAAAAGCAGCTCATTTCTCAAGAATACTTCAAACTGCTCGTGTGACTTGAACGGCAGCCATGAGAAACTATGCACCCCTCCACGAATGTCTGCGAACTTCAGAATTCGTAGGAACTGGGAGAGTCTTGCGAACCCATCGTTGGTAAGAATCTTTACGACCGTAGCTTAACTGTCAGAAATACAACCACCCATCTACTACAGGGGTTCTGTAAGGAAGTTACATTTAAGACTTTATCACCTTTGATCCCACGTGGATAAAATTTCAGACATTATAATTGTGAAATGGCACAATTTATGCCATTTAGCCATGTCCAATTATTTACCAGAACTTAAGACTTCCCTGCAAATTTTGGGTCATCAAACCAGCTCACATTAAAGCAGCACTATGTAACCTTCTCGTTTCAGGTAGGAACACTGAAAAGACTACAACTATGGTGACTACGACCTCAGTCCCAACAGTTAATCACAGAATGCTTAGTTATCAGTGGCTGAAGCTGTGCCCCCGGCTGTTAGGACACAGACAATGTGGGCCCACTCAGGCGAGGGAGGAAGTGACAGTCACCCGGTCAAGCCACCACCAAAATAATTTTAGAAATATTTGATGGTGAAAATCTTACATAGTGCTGCTTTAAAGGTGTGTTTCCCCAGGATCCATGTCACTGCTAGATCGATTACTGACGTAAAACATCAGAGACAAGCCCCTCCCACCACAGAAACCCCTCACAAATTCACACACAAAACAGGTGCATATTTACAGGGAAAAACAGCTGCAAATTTACAGGGAAAAATTCACACATTTACAAGGAAAAACAACACAAACTGAGAGGAAAAAGTCACAAATTTATGTGGAAAAAAAATTAATTTACAAGAACCCCCACCTCCCCCAAATTTATGTGAAAAAAATTGCAACCAATTAGGTTATTCATGTAAAATACCTGAAAGGAGCTCCTGCCACCGCAGCCCAAACTTGTAAAGTGACAAAGAAAACAGCTGGGGAGGAAATGTGCAACTTTATAACAAAAATTTATGAGGAACAAAATGCAAATGTACAAGAAAAAAGCTGCAAATTTTGAAAAAAAAATATCATGAATTTATAAAGGGAAAAGCTGCAAATTTACGAGAATATGCTTTACATTTACCCCAACACACAAAAAAATATCACAAATTTATTGGAGAAATGTTACACATTATGGCTGCACAATTCTGCGATTAGTGATGTGATTTTGATTACGTTTACATTTTTTCTTCTTTTTAAACAGATGGTTTTTATGACTCTACTTGTTTTGTCATAAAAGAAAATACTGAGAAAATCTATCATTTTAAAATGTTTATCTCTTTAAGTTGAGGTAAAAAAGAAATTACAAAAACCAAAGTTTTCCATTAAATGTAGCAATTTTATCACAAAACTCAAATTTATAATTAGTGAATGAATTTAATATTTTACAACCAAAATTAAAAAAATATAAAAAAATTACAAACATCTGAAATAAGTCATAAATTCACAACAAAATGTCTTAAATGTATGAGAAAGACCTCAAAAAATTATAACAAAGTCTCATGTACTGTACAATTACAGGTACATCTCAAAAAATTAGAATATCATGAAAAAGTTCAATATTTGTTGTCACTCATTTCAGAAAGTGAAACCCATATTGAATATATGAATATATCAATATGAATATAGATTCATTACACAGAGAGTGAAATATTTCAAGTGTTTATTTATTTTCATTTTGATGATTATGGCTTACAGCCCATGAAAACCCCAAATTCAGGTTCTCAAAAAATTATACTATTACTTAAAATTAATTAAATAGTTTTTTAATAGAAGTGTTGGCCGACTTAAAAGTATGTCCATGTACCACTCAATACTTGGTCGGGGCTCCTTTTGGATTAATTACTGTATCAGTGTGGCGTGGCATGGAGGTGATCAGCCTGTGGCACTGCTGAGGTGTTATGAAGGTCCAGGTTGCTTTGATAGTGACCTTCAGCTCGTCTGCATTGTTGGGTCTGGTGTCTCATCTTCCTCTTGACAATACTCCATAGATTCTCTATGGGCTTTAGGTCAGGAGAGTTTGCTGGCCAATCAAACACAGTGATGCCATGGTCATTAAACCAGGTTTTGATACTTTTGGCAGTGTGGGGTGGGGGGGGGGGTGCCAAGTCCTGCTGGAACATGAAATCAGCTTCTCCATAAAGCTTGTCAGCAGAGAGAAGCATGAAGTGCTCTAAAATTTCCTGGTAGACAACTGCAGTGACTTTGGTCTTGATAAAACACAGTGGACCAACACCAGCAGATGACATGGTTCCTCAAATCATCACTGACTGTGGAAACTTCACACTAAACCTCAAGCAACTTAGATTCTGTGCCTCTCCACTCTTTCTCCAGACTCTGGGACTTTGATTTCCAATTGAAATGCAAAATTTACTTTTATCTGACCAGAGGTCATCTGCTGGTGTTGGTCCACCGTGTTTTATCAAGACCAAAGTCACTGCAGTCGTCTACCAGGAAATTTTAGAGCACTTCATGCTTCCCTCTGCTGACAACCTTTATGGAGAAGCTGATTTCATTTTTCAGCAGGACTTGGCACCCCCCCACTGCCAAAAGTATCAAAACCTGGTTTAATAACCATGGCATCACTATGTTTGGTTGGCCAGCAAACTCTCCTGACCTAAACCCCATAGAGAATCTATGGAGGATTGTCAAGAGGAAGATGAGAGACACCAGACCCAACAATGCAGACGAGCTGAAGGTCACTATCAAAGCAACCTGGACCTTCATAACACCTCAGCAGTGCCACAGGCTGATCACCTCCATGCCACGCCACACTGACACAGTAATTAATCCAAAAGGAGCCCCGGCCAAGTATTGAGTGGTACATGGACATACTTTTCAGTCGGCCAACATTTCTATTAAAAAACTATTTTTTTTAAATTAATTTTATGCAATATTCTAATTTTTTGAGAAACTGAATTTGGGGTTTTCATGGGCTGTAAGCCATAACCATCAAAATTAAAATAAATAAACACTTGAAATATATCACTCTCTGTGTAATGAATCTATATAATATATGGGTTTCACTTTCTGAAATGAGTGACAAAAACATTGAACTTTTTCATATTTTAATTTTTGGAAATGTACCTGTAAACAAGGAAAAAACCCCCCCACAAATTTGTGAAACAAATTTATGTTTAAATTACCTTCCACTTTTCTCATAAATTTGAAACGTATTCTGTGAATCTGCCACTTTTTTCTCAGAAATTTGCACGTTTGTGCATTTTTTCATAAATTTTTACTTTATGTAAATTTGCAACTTTCCTCCACCATAAATTTGCAATTTTTTTCTCTATTAAATTTACAACTTTTTTCTTTAAATATATGACTTTTTCTTCCAAATCTGCTACCTTTTTTCCTCATCAATTTTCAACTTTTTTCTTTTAAATCTGTGCATTTTTTTCTTATGAAATTGCTACCTTTTTCTCGAAAATTTCAACTTCTCATAAATTCATAATTTTTTTCTCACAAATCTGTGCATTTTTTTCTCATAAATTTGCTACATTTTTCTTGTAAACTTGACATTTTCTTGTAAATTTGTGCATTTTTTTTCTTGTAAACTTGTGACTTCTCGTAAATTTGTGATCGTTTTCTCGAACATTTGCAACTTCTATTGTCATAAACGTTCAACATTTCTCATAAAGTTGCAACTTCTCATATATTTGCTACTTTTTTCTTGTAAATTTGCTACTTTCTTCTTGTAAATTTGTGCATTTTTTCTTGTAAACTTGTGACTTTTCTCGTAAATTTGTGACCGTTTTCTTGAACATTTGCAACTTTTGTCATAAACGTTCAACATTTCTCATAAAGTTGCAACTTTTCTCATATATTTGCTACTTTTTTGTAAATTTGCTACTTTCTTCTTGTAAATTTGTGTATTTTTTCTTGTAAATTTCTTCTTGTAAATTTGTGCATTTTTTTTCTTGTAAACTTGTGACTTTTCTCGTAAATTTGTTATCGTTTTCTCGAACATTTGCAACTTTTATTGTCATAAACGTTCAACATTTCTCATAAAGTTGTAACTTCTCATATATTTGCTACTTTTTTCTTGTAAATTTGCTACTTTCTTCTTGTAAATTTGTGCATTTTTTTCTTGTAAATTTGTGCATTTTTTTCTTGTAAACTTGTGACTTCTCGTAAATTTGCGACCGTTTTCTTGAACATTTGCAACTTTTGTCATAAACGTTCAACATTTCTCATAAAGTTGCAACTTTTCTCATATATTTGCTACTTGTTTTTTTTGTAAATTTGCTACTTTCTTCTTGTAAATTTGTGTATTTTTTCTTGTAAATTTCTTGTAAATTTGTGCATTTTTTTTCTTGTAAACTTGTGACTTTTCTCGTAAATTTGTGACCGTTCTCTTGAACATTTGCAACTTTTGTCATAAATGTTCAACATTTCTCACAAAGTTGCAACTTTTCTCATATATTTGCTCCTTTTTTCTTGTAAATTTGCTACTTTCTTCATGTAAATTTGTGCATTTTTTCTTGTAAATTTCTTTTTGTAAATTTGTGTATTTTTTCTTGTAAATTTGTACATTTTTTTCTTGTAAACTTGTGTGACTTTTCTCGTAAATTTGTGACCGTTTTCTTGAACATTTGCAACTTTTGTCATAAACGTTCAACATTTCTCATAAAGTTGCAACTTTTCTCATATATTTGCTACTTTTTTGTAAATTTGCTACTTTCTTCTTGTAAATTTGTGTATTTTTTCTTGTAAATTTCTTGTAAATTTGTGCATTTTTTTTCTTGTAAACTTGTGACTTTTCTCGTAAATTTGTGACCGTTTTCTTGAACATTTGCAACTTTTGTCATAAATGTTCAACATTTCTCACAAAGTTGCAACTTTTCTCATATATTTGCTACTTTTTTCTTGTAAATTTGCTACTTTCTTCATGTAAATTTGTGCATTTTTTCTTGTAAATTTCTTTTTGTAAATTTGTGTATTTTTTCTTGTAAATTTGTACATTTTTTTCTTGTAAACTTGTGTGACTTTTCTCGTAAATTTGTGACCGTTTTCTTGAACTTTTGCAACTTTTACTGTCATAAACGTTCAACATTTCTCATAAAGTTGCAACTTTTCTCATATATTTGCTACTTTTTTCTTGTAAATTTGCTACTTTCTTCTTGTAAATTTGTGCATTTTTTTCTTGTAAACTTGTGACTTTTCTCATAAATTTGTGACTGTTTTCTTGAACATTTGCAACTTTTATTGTCATAAACGTTCAACATTTCTCGTAAAGTTGCAACTTTTCTCATATATTTGCTACTTTTTTCTTGTAAATTTGCTACTTTCTTCTTGTAAATTTGTATTTTTTCTTGTAAATTTGTGCATTTTTTTCTTGTAAACTTGTGACTTTTCTTGTAAATTTGTGACTGTTTTCTTGAACATTTGCAACTTTTATTGTCATAAACGTTCAACATTTCTCATAAAATTGCAACTTTTCTCATATATTTGCTACTTTTTTCTTGTAAATTTGCTTTCTTCTTGTAAATTTGTCTATTTTTTTCTTGTAAACTTCAATTCAATTCAATTCAATTCAACTTTATTTATATAGCGCCATTTCACAACAACAGTCATCTCATAGCACTATCAACTGTAGGGGGGAACCCCCACAGTTGCAGAAAGACCCCAGCAATCAGGTGATCCCCTGTGAGCAAGCACTTGGCGACGGTGGAGAGGAAAAACTCCCTTTTAACAGGAAGAAACCTCCAGCAGAACCAGGCTCAGGGAGGGGCAGTCATCTGCTGCGACTGGCTGGGGGGTGAGGGGACAGAGAAGATGAAAAGAACAGACATGTAGAGAGCAAACAGCACGATGGGGACTCAATCTATGGGAGAGAACAAACAAATGTTAATGACCAGCAAAAAAAAAAATATTTCATAGAGAGTGAGGAAAGGAGTGAGGCCCAGTGCATTATTGGAGGTCCCCCCGGCTGACTAAACCTATTAGCAGCATAACTAAGGGAGGGTTCAGAAACACATGATCCCTCCCTAATTGTAGGCTATATCAAAAAGGTAGGTTTTAACCCTAATCTTAAAAACAGAGATCGAGTCTGACTCCCGAATCCAGATTGGCAGCTGATTCCACAGGAGAGGAGCTTGATAACTGAAGGCTCTGCCTCCCATTGTACTTTTGGAGATTCTAGGTATTACAAGTAGTCCTGCATTTTGGGAGCGTAGTGCTCTGTTAGGATAATACGGTAGTATCAGATCTTTTAAATAAAAAGGAGCCTGATTGTTTAGAGCTTTGTAAGTAAGAGGAAGGATTTTAAACTTAATTCTAAACTCTATGGGAAGCCAATGAAGGGAGGCCAGAACCGGAGAGATATGATCTCTCTTTCTAGTACCTGTTAAAACTCTTGCTGCAGCATTTTGGATCAGCTGAAGACTTTTTAAAGATGTTTTAGGACAGCCTGATAATAAAGAATTACAATAATCTAATCTCGAGCTAACAAAAGCGTGGATCAGTTTCTCAGCATCACTCTGAGACAAGATGCTCCTAATCTTGGCAATATTACGCAAATGATAGAAGGCAGTCTTAGAAACAAATTTAATATGTGAATTGAAGGACAAATCCTGATCAAAAATAACTCCAAGGTTCCTCACAGAGCTATTAAGAGAAAGAGTAACTGCATCCAAACTGAAAGTTTGATTTGGAAAGGAATTTCTAAGGTTTTTTGGACCAACAAGAATGACTTCAGTCTTATCTGAATTTAATAGCAGGAAATTACAAGTCATCCAAGCTTTGATTTCCTTAAGACAGGCTTCTAACTTGGCTAATTGATTACTATCATCTGGCTTCATTGACAGGTATAATTGTGTGTCATCTGCATAACAATGAAAATGTATACAGTGCTTTCTAATAATGTTGCCTAACGGAAGCATATATAAACTAAAAAGAGTAGGGCCTAGCACAGATCCCTGTGGAACTCCATGACTAAGCTTTGAGTTGAAAGAAAACTCATTATTTACATGAACAAACTGGAACCTATCAGATAAATAAGATCTAAACCACTGCAACGAAGTTCCATTAAGTCCAACATAGTGTTCTAATCTATCAAGTAGAATATTATGATCGATAGTATCAAAAGCTGCACTAAGGTCTAAAAGGACAAGTACAGAAACTAGTCCATTATCAGATGCAATGAGGAGGTCGTTAGTGACCTTCGCTAAGGCTGTTTCAGTACTATGATGGATTCTAAACTCAGATTGAAACTCTTCAAGTAAACCATTTCCCTGCAGGTGGTCGAATAATTGCGTAGCAACAACTCTTCTAAGATTTTGAAATGAAAGGGAGATTAGAGATTGGTCTATAGTTAGCTAAAGCTCCTGGATCTAGCGTTGGCTTTTTGAGTAAGGGTTTAATTACAGCTGTTTTAAAAGCCTGCGGTACATGGCCTAAAGTTAATGAAGAATTGATTATACGAAGAATAAAGCTACCAATAAGTGGGAAGACTTCTTTAAATAACCTAGTAGGAATAGGGTCTAAAAGACAAGTTGAAGGTTTGGATGAGGAAACTATTTTGTCTAACTCACAAAGGTCGATTGGAGTAAACTCATCAAGACAGACATCAAAAGAAGGAGTTGTAGTAGTTACAGTATTTAAGTTAACTGTGGGAAGAATCTGATTGATTTTATCTCTGATGGATGAAATTTTATTATTGAAAAAGTTCATAAAGTCCTGACTAGTAAGCTCTAAGGGAATGCTAGGATTGACAGAGTCCTGACTCTTTGTCAACCTGGCTACAGTACTGAAAAGAAACCTGGGATTATTCTTGTTCTCTTCTATTAATGCAGAGTAATAACTTGTTCTAGCTTTTCTAAGAGATTTTTTATAAATTAAAAGATGATTTCTCCAAGCTAAATAGATTTCATCTAAATTAGTAGAGCGCCATTTTCTTTCTAATTGACGAGTCTTCTGTTTTAAGCTACGACTTTCTGTGTTGAACCAAGGAGTTAGAAATCTCTGATTAGACTTTTTCTTTTTTAAGGGGGCCACCAAGTCTAGAGCCTGATGCAGAGAAGCTGAAACACTATCCACCATGTTATCAATTACAGAAGGAGCAAGCTGTCTATAGCTTATTTCCGTTGTGTTGACACATGGCATAGAGGAAACAATCTGCATAAATTTGGAAACAGCATCATCTGAGAGGCATCTACTGTAATAATATTTTTCTTTAGGAGCCAAATAGTCAGAAATGGTAAAATCAGAATCAGAATCAGAATCAGGTTTATTGCCATTGTTCATGTAGTACACAAACTAGGAATTTGTCTCGGTACAATGCTGCAACATTAAACATGATAAGATAAGAGAAATAAACTATACATGTAATAAAGTGTAGGATAAGATTAAGTGATACTGGTCAACAGTTAAAATATATATTAGCCAGCAGCAGATACTGTGGAGAACTATATAGTGCAGTCGGTAATGCAGGAAGAAAACAGTGATGATTGACATGAGTCTGGTTGAGCTGCTGTACATGGTGCACGAGAGTCAATAAGTCACTTAGTGTTCAGCAGTCTAATGGCAGAGGGGAAGAAGCTGTTCATGTGACGGGAGGTTTTAGTCTGGATGGACCGAAGTCTTCTACCAGAGGGGAGGGGGGCAAACAGTACGTGACCAGGGTGTGAGGGATCGGCTATGATCCGGCCAGCACGCCTCCGGGTCCTGAAGATGTACAGATCCTGGAGAGATGGGAGCTTGCAGCCGATCACCTTCTCAGCAGTGCGCACGACGCGCTGCAGCCTTAGTCTGTCCCTGGCAGTGGCTCCTGCGTACCACACGGTTATGGAGGTGGTGAGGATGGACTCGATGATGGTTGTGTAGAACTGCACTAACATCTTGGTGGGTAGCTTGAGCTTCCTCAGCTGCCGCAGGAAGAACATCCTCTGCTGGGCTTTTTTGATGAGTGAGCTGATGGTCAGCTCCCATTTGAGGTCCCTGGTGATGGTAGTGCCTAGGAAGCGGAAGGAATCAGCAGTGGCGATGGGAGAGCCTGAGAGGGTGAGGGGGGGCAGAGGAGTAGTGACTTTCCTGAAGTCTACAATCATCTCCACTGTCTTCAGAGCGTTCAGCTGCAGGTTGTTATTGCTGCACCAGGACGCCAGCTGGGCCACCTCTCTCCTGTAGGCGGACTCGTCGCCGTTGGAGATGAGCCCGATGAGGGTGGTGTCGTCCGCAAACTTGATCAACTTGACAGACTGGTGGCTGGAGGTGCAGGAGTTGGTGTAAAGGGAGAAGAGTAGGGGGGAAAGTAGCCCTGGGGTGATCCGGTGCTGATGCTAGTATAGTCTGAGACAGTCTTTCCCAGCCGCACATGCTGCCTCCGGTCCGTCAGGAAGTCGATGATCCACCTGCAGAGGGAGTCAGGCACGTTGAGCAGGGACAGCTTGTCCCGGAGCAGAGCGGGGCGGATGGTGTTGAATGCGGAGCTGAAGTCCACAAACAGGATCCTGGCGTAGGTTCCCGGGGAGTCCAGGTGCTGCAGGATGGAGTGGAGGGCCAGGTTGACTGCATCGTCTACAGACCTGTTGGCTCGGTAGGCAAACTGCAGCGGGTCCAGGAGAGGGGTGGTGATGGACTTGAGGTGGGGACAGGACCAGGCGCTCAAAGGACTTCATGACTACAGAGGTGAGCGCTACAGGTCTGTAGTCATTAAGTCCAGTGATCCGTGGCTTCTTGGGGACAGGGATGATGGTGGAGGATTTGAGGCAGGACGGCACGTGGCATAACTTAAGGGAGGTGTTAAAAATGTCTGTGAATACAGGAGCCAGCTGTTTCGCACAGAGTCTCAGGGTGGAGGGAGACACGCCGTCTGGGCCGGGGGCCTTGCGCGGGTTCAGTCTGGAGAACTGTTTGAGCACATCCTGCTCACTGATGATAAGGGGGGGGGGAGGAGGGGGGGGTGCCTTAAATGAAGTAGGGAATGTGGAGGCTGTGGAGCTGGAGGGAGGGGGGGGAGTTGGACACAGATGACGAGGTGTCAAAACGGGCATAGTGTTGGGACAGTCTTTGACAAAGGGCTTTGTCATCCTGACCTTTAGGAGCCTTAGGTCGATAGTTGGTGATTTGCCTCAGTCCTCTCCACACGGAAGCCGAATCATTAGCAGTGAACTGCTGCTGGAGTCTCTCTGAGTATAGAGATTTAGCCCTCTTCAGCTCTCTGTTAAACCGGTATTTAACCTCCCTGTAGCAGTCCCTGTCTCCACTTTCAGTGCTGCTTCCTTCTCCTTCCTGATCTGTCTGAGCTTAGCTGTGAACCAGGGTTTGTCATTAGAGTAACTCACCCTGGTGCGTGATGGAAGAATGTTCTCTTCACAAAAGTGGATATATGAGTTCACAGTGTCCGTGTACTCATCCAGATCATGCGTGGCTCCTTTAAGCATGCCCCAGTCAGATATTTCCATGCACGTTTCCAGCTTCTCCTCAGCATCACTGGTCCGTATCTTCATAGTGCTCACAACAGGTTTAGTGAGCTTCAATCTCTGTCTGTATGTGGGAATGAGGTGAACCATCACGTGATCAGATAATCCCAGCGCAGCTCGAGGGACAGCGCGATATGCGTCTTTCACAGTGGTGTAACAGTGATCCAGTGTGTTTAATCCTCTGGTGGGGCATTTAATAAACTGTTTGTAGCGGGGGAGATCGTGGCTCAGATTGCACTGATTAAAGTCGCCAGCCACATAATCAGCGAGTCTGGAAAACTCCGCTCTGTGTGTTGAATGTGATCCGCGAGCACGCGCTGAGCTTCGCGCGTGTCCGCGTCGGGAGGGGCGTACACAGCGATCATTATGAAAGAAGCAAACTCCCGCGGGGAATAGAAGGGCTTGCAATTGATAACAAGAAATTCCAAGGCAGGAGAACAGTGTTTGGAAATTACCGTTACATCAGAGCACCAGCTGCAGTTGATGTAGAAGCAGACACCGCCTCCTGTGGTCTTGCCGGAAAGCTCTGTGTCACGATCAGCACGGAAGAGCTGAAGCCGTCGAGGCGCAGCGCGCTGTCCGGTATATTTTCCCGGAGCCAGGTCTCAGTAAAGCAGAGGACAGCTGAGGAGGCGAGGTCCTTAAAACGCATCAGCAGTCTCAGTTCATCTACCTTGTTAGAGAGAGAGTTGGTATTGGACAGAAATATGCCAGGCAGCGCCGTTCGCGAGCCTCTCCTGCGAAGTCGTACGAGAGCGCCCGCTCGTCTTCCTCTCTTCCGCCGTCTCACTTTCCGAGCCAAACAATAAACCAGATCGGCGGCAGGGGCTAGAAAAACTGGGAGGAGGTCCGTGGGGGTGAAAGTCCTGATATTTAGAAGTTCTTCACGGGTATAAGTGCAAGCAGACACACAATTGACAAACAAAAACAAACAAAGAGCGCAGCGAAGCACCATGTCGACCGCTGTGGGCGCCATCTTGGATCAAGAAAATCAAAGGTTAACAGACAATGGTCTGACAGTACAGGGTTATGAGGAGACACTACAAGATTTTCTATTTCTATGCCATATGTCAGAACAAGGTCCAATGTATGGTGGAGGTAATGAGTAGAATTTCCTACTTTCTGAGAAAACCCAATCGAGTCTAATATTGAATTAAATGCCACATTAAGGCAGTCACTATCTACATCCACATGTATATTAAAGTCCCCTACTATAATTATTCTATCAGATTTCAGCACTAAATCAGCTAAGAAATCAGCAAATTCGGATAAAAATTCTGAGTAGGTTGATGGGGGACGATAAACTATGGCAAATAAAATTGGGTTTAACCTAAAATTGCTAAAGTGCCCAATACTGAGGACCAGGCCCTCAAAGGAATTATAACATGTTTTTTGCTTTACATTAACTAGTAATTTGGAATGGTAAATTGTTGCTACTCCTCCTCCACGACCAGAACTTCTGGGATTTTGACAGTTTAAATAACCAGAGGGAGTTGATTCATTTAAACCAACATAATCCTCTTGCCCTAACCAAGTCTCTGTAAGGGAAATTAAATCAATCTGATGATCAATTAACAGATCATGGACTAACAGAGACTTGGGAGTTAGAGACCTAATATTTAGTAAACCACATTTAATTTTTAAATTATGAGGAGGAACAGAGGCCAAATCATTCAATTTAGAGGCTTTATGTTTAATTTGAGTTTTACCAATGTTTTGCTTTATCACTTTGGGATGCTTATGCATGATATTTTTATTTACTTTGGAGGGAGCAGACAACGATTCTCTGATGGGGAAGACAGGGGCTAAGCTGAGGGGTGGCAACTTGTGACTTCTCATAAATTTGTGACCGTTTTCTTGAACATTTGCAACTTTTGTCATAAACGTTCAACATTTCTCATAAAGTTACAACTTTTCTCATATATTTGCTACTTTTTTCTTGTAAATTTGCTACTTTCTTCTTGTAAATTTGTGCATTTTTTCTTGTAAACTTGTGACTTTTCTTGTAAAATTGTGACTTTTCTTGAACATTTGCAACTTTTATTGTCATAAACGTTCAACATTTCTCATGTATTTGCTACTTTTATCTTGTAAATTTGCTACTTTTATCTTGTAAATTTGCTACTTTTTTCTTGTAAATTTGCTACTTTCTTGTAAATTTGTGCATTTTTTTCTTGTAAACTTGTGACTTTTCTCGTAAATTTGTGACCGTTTTCTTCAACATTTGCAACTTTTACTGTCATAAACGTTCAACATTTCTCATAAAGTTGCAACTTTTCTCATATATTTGCTACTTTTTTCTTGTAAATTTGCTACTTTCTTGTAAATTTGTGCATTTTTTCTTGTAAACTTGTGACTTTTCTTGTAAAAATGTGACTGTTTTCTTGAACATTTGCAACTTTTATTGTCATAAAAGTTCAACATTTCTCATAAAGTTGCAACTTTTCTCATATATTTGCTACTTTTTCTTGTAAATTTGTGCATTTTTTCTTGCAAACTTGTGACTTTTCTTGTAAATTTGTGACTGTTTTCTTGAACATTTGCAACTTTTATTGTCATAAACGTTCAACATTTCTCATAAAGTTGCAACTTTTCTCATATATTTGCTTTTTTCTTGTAAATTAGCTACTTTTTTCTTGTAAATTTGCTACTTTCTTCTTGTAAATTTGTGCATTTTTTCTTGTAAACTTGTGACTTTTCTTGTAAAATTGTGACTTTTCTTGAACATTTGCAACTTTTATTGTCATAAACGTTCAACATTTCTCATAAAGTTGCAACTTTTCTCATGTATTTGCTACTTTTATCTTGTAAATTTGCTACTTTTTTCTTGTAAATTTGCTACTTTCTTGTAAATTTGTGCATTTTTTTCTTGTAAACTTGTGACTTTTCTCGTAAATTTGTGACCGTTTTCTTCAACATTTGCAACTTTTACTGTCATAAACGTTCAACATTTCTCATAAAGTTGCAACTTTTCTCATATATTTGCTACTTTTTTCTTGTAAATTTGCGCATTTTTTCTTGTAAACTTGTGACTTTTCTTGTAAATTTGTGACCGTTTTCTTCAACATTTGCAACTTTTACTGTCATAAACGTTCAACATTTCTCATAAAGTTGCAACTTTTCTCATATATTTGCTACTTTCTTCTTGTAAATTTGTGCATTTTTTTCTTGTAAATTTGTGCATTTTTTTCTTGTAAACTTGTGACTTTTCTCGTAAATTTGTGACCGTTTTCTTGAACATTTGCAACTTTTATTGTCATAAACGTTCAACATTTTCCTCATAAAAGTCTAACTTTCCTGTGAATGTGCAGCCATAATTTGGACGCGCATTAATTCTCATTGTCTGTGACTGCAGCCAAAGACGCGGCCGTGTCCGCTTTTCCATTCGAACGCCCCACCCGTCCACTGCTCCTCACCGTCACGGCACCCACGGGGGAGGACAGCAGGTCCTTCCTCTCGGTCTCCCGGTCCTCCTCGTCGGTGCTGTACTCCTCCATGGTCTCCCCGCTGGAGAAGTGGATGATGCGGCGGGGAGCCTTCTCCTCCCTGTGCCCCACCTCCTCCAGCTCCACGTTCTCAAAGTCCCTCGCCGGCCGTGGATCCTGGGGACACAGACAAACACGCCTCATTTTATCTTCGCCACAGAAAACGCAGCGGCTTCAACGACAAATGTCCGACTACAGTAACCAGCCACCGGCGCCGTTAGCTGCGGCAACACCTTCAGCTAACCGGTAACCTTGGTGACTGTGAAGACGGAATGCGTTTACCGACCGGCCCCCCGTCCGCGTCCCCTCCTGTGGATACGTCCACGGTGGTGAGATACAGAGAGACGTCGGCCATTGTTGCCATCCTCGGTGCGTCTGTGGATGGATGATGCTGCTGCCGATGGTCGGGTTGCCACGTTCGGCGCGACAAACAAGCGACTCGTGACAGGGGTCTGTAACCTGCGGCTCTGGGGCCACATGTGGCTCTTTTGCCCACAGATAGTGGCTCCCCGAGGCTCTGAGGCAAAAACAGAACGAACTTGTACATTTACAAGAAAGAAGGTTGCAGCATTCATGGAGACGGGGGTTCCTGCAGGTTCAGGACCCTCAGGTTCTCACGACAGCACCATCTACTTCCTGCACAGCCGGTCTCTTTTCCCCATCCATATTAAAGTAACAAAATACACACAACATTGGACAAATGGAAATAAAAACAAAAAGATCAACATAACCACATGGTGCGAGGGACAAAACACTTAAAACAACTGAAAAATCAATATTTTACCATCGTTCAGAAGACTGTAATCCATTCACTTCTTTTGGATTTTGCTTCTTTTTTATAATGCACACAGTCTTTGCTGCTTTTATGTTTGTCAGTATTGGAGCAGGATATATTGGAGCTTGTTCTTAAATATCAGGATGTTTGGTGTGGACTGCATCAATCTTGCTTTATATTTTCCAACACCACAAGCGTTTGTGCTTCCTCATTTTCTGCAACAGTACCACCTAGTGGATTTGATGAGAACACTACACCACAGTTTCTATGACCCTCCCCGACTATTGTGACGACGCTGGTCTCTCCTTTCTTCACACGTGCAGAGGTGGCTCTCCACTGAGTTGTTTCTGCCTGTGATAAGATGACTGCGCCAGTTAGATCGACCCACTTCTATGATTTCCCAGGTGGCAATGTCTATGCCAAAGTCCCGTAGGTCACATTTCAGTACATCTTTGTAACAGAGTCGGGGTCGACCGTGTTCTCTGGGAACATTTGCTAGTTACCCATAAAAAAATGGTTTTGGGGATCCTCACAACATGACCAGCCCATCTTAGTCTGCAATTGCGTAGCAAAGTGGTATGGTGTCCTTTTGGGCACAGGGCTTGTATACTGTAGTGTTGCAGCGTAGCGCATGTCACGGTCTGAGTTTGGTTGGAGGACCAGGCTCACCCTTTAAGTTATTCTTGTGCTTATTATCATCCTGAGTTGTCATCATTGTGGTTATTCCTGTCATCTTGTGTTTCCTTATTGTGACAGTGCCTTATTTTCCCATGATTACTTCTGTTATAGTGCTAATTATTCACAGCTGCCCCTGATCACATTAATCACCTCCTGCTCTTTATTTTCTGCTTGTGCCTCACTTTCGCTGTGGTGATCTGCAGTTAAGTTGTCTGCCAAGATGTCTGTTCAGTTGTGGATTTTTTTACAGTTCTATACACACAGCTTGTTCACGGTTTAGGTTTGTTTCTTGGTTTATCCTGTCGTGCAGCTGAGTTATTCGTTCCAGCCCTTGTGCTGCTTTATGTTTTTTCCTCAATAGATCATGTTTTCTTCTTGCTACGCAATTGGGTCCTCTCCTCTGCCCCAAAAGTGCAAACATGACAGCACAGTGTAGTTGCTTCTTGCTGCAGCCACCATCTAGCTCTCCGGAGTGAAAAGAAGGGCAGAATGCATAATTTCCTTCCTGATGGTTTCAGTTCCTACAAGTCAAGACTCTCGCAGTGCCTCCTCGTAGCACACCACGGTAACTGGGCCCTTGCAGACCCAGGCTAAATTGTGAGAGATCAAGGGAGCTGTCTGGTGCCCCATGACATGTAGTGTACAGGCCCACCGGCGGGTGGACACACCCTGACACTCACCTAACCATTCTCCACCTATGAGTAATCAGTAGTCCTAGGCATGACTTAAAAGTGTTGATCTGTTGCACTGGCAGCAAGGTGTGGCAGCTGCTCTTGTGGTGGACTCCTGATGACGGACGTCCTGGCATGAAGTAGCTTTCTGGTGAGCGGACGGACCCCAATATCGGTGCTCAACGGTCGGCAGAGACCAGGCAAGTGAGTTGCCACTGCGGGGCAGCCCTACGATGCTCCAGTCATTGTGCTCTGCTCTCCACTGGATCCAGGCCTCAGGACGGCCCAGAAGTGGATGTTTGTCCTGGGTAAGCACTCAACCACTAACACCTGCCCTGGTGTTTTCCACGTCTTGTGATTACCACAGTCTTAGGACCGAAAGTAATCAATATTTTAGAACTGGTACTTGCTCATTAATATTTTAGTTCACAGCAAAGGAGAAAAGAAGCTTGTTTGTAGAAGCCCTGCTAGATTATTTTAATAATATACAGTAAATAATGGTCTTCACCATTATCAATTTTATCCTGACAATGTGTAATTTTTAATTGAAAACTTCAATTTTAAGCTTGCAATATACACACAAACACTAAGAACAAGCGTTCTTAGAGGCATTCACCTAAGGTTATGTAGCATCATCGTCCTCCTCAAAACCAAGACAAGATCACTTCTCTCCAGTTTACAGGAATTTCAATTTATTCATTACACAGGAATATCACCTTTCTGCCTTCTCAGGAATATCACTGGCTTTTTGCTGACTCATGCAGGCTTCTTCCAGACCTGACCAAAGATGCTTGCTTTCCCAGGACCCCAATGTAAACAATTGCTGCTTGCAGAGATTGTAAGGATCAGAGTTTGCTTTTAAAGGCTCAAAGGAACATAAAACTCAGGAGACCAGACCTCTCAACATGAACACTGCATTTGATAACATACCTTTTCACAGGAAACCAATGTTTTTAAAAGAGTCATAAACCACTTAATCTGACGGTTTTATAGCCTATGCTGTCCAGGCCTTCGCCATATACTAAGGAAATCATCTACAGCTCAACAGTACCTCCTAGCGGATACCTACGGAATGTGTTTTCAGTATGTAGGATGACTTTTAATTTGTTCTAAATATTAAGTTTCTTTCAGCTTATCCTGGATCCTAAGGACACTGAAAATCATCCCCCTTATCACC
The DNA here is from genome assembly GCA_020510985.1 of Pholidichthys leucotaenia. NCBI lineage: Eukaryota > Metazoa > Chordata > Actinopteri > Cichliformes > Pholidichthyidae > Pholidichthys > Pholidichthys leucotaenia. The sequence continues at coordinate 21,024,006 of CM035842.1, read as the reverse complement.
AACCATGGTTTGCTGCATGTTCTGCTGTTCTAATCTTGATCTAAATGTGAATGCATGTATTATAATTATGTATAAGAAATGTTATATTCATGAGTGTTATTGGAGTAATGGTATAAATGCATGATCACCATATATTAGCCAAGTCATTTAATTTAGTTAGATTTTATATTGAGCATTTATCTTATAAGAACTGACTGTTGATTTTTCCCTCTGAAAATTCATGGATGGTGTCTCCATTTGGTTGGCTGCTCTCAAACAAAGAAATGTTTTCACATTGGATAACAGCCATTTCAAACTGATTCTGAAAGAGTAGATTGGTCGTTTGACGACTGACCTCATCAGTTTTACGACCCGGCGAGGTAACTTTAAAAGACAGAAGTTAGATTTGAGAGGAAGAGAGAAAAAAACAGAGGAAAAACAGGGTTAACAGTTGAGTCACAGCACAGTTAAGAGATTTGAAAAAGTCAGAGATCAGACAACAGGCAGGAAGATTAGCTAGAAATAGAATTAAGAATTAGAAACACAGAAAGAAGAGAGATTTTGAGAAAGATTAGGAACTAAATTCAGATTAAAGAAGCAGAATAGTAATCTAGATCTCAGAAGAAGATTTTATTCCACCGTTTCAAGGCCCTGTGAAGTTTTATTTTATTTCTGTGTTTGTCAAATCTTTTCTTATATTCTGGAAACTGAGGAGAAACCATTTTCTTTAGAGCTCGTCCCTTTTAGAGAATCAAAATTCTCGAAACTTTTTCCTTCACCTCAGAAGCATTCTTATCTAGTAAATGTTTTTCTAACACTTTTTTTTTATGACTTTTTCACGCCCTTTAAAGTGGACCTTTAATTTGCCTAGTTTAAAGTGAAGAGACTGAGAAGATTTCCTTCAGTTTTTTTGGTCTATCCCGCACAAGAGACCCCAAATTTGGAATTCTTTTCCAAGGACTTTTCACGCCGCCTGAGACAAACCCACCCACGCTGCAAATGTCTCTTTGAAGGGCCCCCAGCTGAGTTATCGCTTCCACGGCTGTGAGGAGGCATCTTGCAGCAACAGCTTCCTCCCGACGTCCGAGCTTCAAAAAAACCCCCAGCGGTACCGACCAGCGGGATTTGGACCTACGGCCGTGTGTGAGTGAGACTTATTCCTCCTATTTCTGGGTTAAAACGTGATGTCCTAACAATTAAATTACAATTGAATATCGCCCGTATTTCAGGGCTCAATTAGTCTCAGCCACAGGATAGGACTGTAAACTGAACGAAAACTTTCAGTCATTTTTAAGTAACTGCCCTTAAAATTTTGTAGATTAATTCAGGAGTCATTTTTAGATAATTAGCTTATGAATTTTCCCCATAAAATTGCGATGTTTTGTTAAAACATTCCAAAACATTCCAGCATCATTTACTGTTGAAACATAAGTCTGTTTCTCCTTGGTTCTACAGAGGTGTAATGCTGGATTTTATGTTCAGGAATCCAATATCAGTTGATGTGATATTTTACGCTGTCATCATCTGAATCTGTTTATTCATCATTTGAACGCCATGCCATGTAACCTGGATGATTTTAATAAACGAGTGAATAAGAGCAGTTGAAGCGTTTTCCTTTCGCATATACAGGTTTCCTAATCACGGCAGGACAAAAACTCACTGAAACTTTGAGACTGATTCATTAAGTAATTTAAGGTACAAAATTAATTAAAATTAAAGTTAATCTTATTGTCCATTAGGACTGGTGCCCCTGTTACGAGTGCTTTTATTTAATTTAGCGGGTGTAGAAGTGATGGTTCAACTCCGCCCCTTTCACACCCACTATTAAATAAAATAAATAATTCCTGTACCTTATGACAAATAATTTTATAGGCTCTTCATCCTACAGTTAATAAATCAAAAATAACATGAATCTGAACCTCAGTGATTTAAAAGACACCAGACTGATCCTCTTACACTCCATCATTCATCCCATTACAAATTTGCACATTATAGTACACAGACTTTGGCACAAACACAGAAACAACCATGTTGGATGATTTACTAATAAGCCAGATCTCTGTTATGATTAATTGATCTTGGAACAATTTGTTGATCTTCAGTCACTACTATGTCACAAAGTTGTAGTCAAAAATTTGGGAACATTTTGGTAAACAGCATATTTTGATGATTTTTAAAACAAATTAGTGGTGTTGGTGTTATTGCGTTAATCGCCCGTTAATGCATTGCCCTCGTTAACGGTGACAGATTTTTGTGATCGCAGTTAACGGCAGTTAACGGCAGAAAACACAAACAGTACTTTTTGGCCTAGCTGCTTTTTAAGGCCGCAGACACTGTGCACGCCATGCAGACATTGCAAAGTTAAACAAGCTGGATTACAGCCATGGAAATCCCCAAAGTGCTGTCATGTTTAAGTTTGCAAAGTTATCTGTTGGAGCTCTCACCTGAATAATTGTTACAGCCTCCTTCAAAACTTCGCCTGGATGTTGGGTTGTTCTTCTTCTGTGGAACCTGGCTAGCTAGCTAGTACCTACATGCTAGGTTGTAGCTGATTGATTTTCTTAACACAGGCCTCTAATTTCCCACCAAGACCATACGGCGTTACTCAAACAACAAACCCTGGATCAACCCTGAGATAAAAACACTTCTGAGGGAGAATAAGAGGATCTTCAGGTCGGGGAATAGGGAGATGCTGAAGTCCGTACAGAGGGAGCTGAGGAGAAAGATCAGAGAAGGCAAGGACAGCTTCAGGAAGAAGATGGAGGACAAGCTGCAACAGAGCGACATCAGCGGGGTCTGGAGAAACCTCAAAACCATCTCTGGGCTCCAGAATACCTCCCCCCAGGCCACGGGGGGGCAGGGAGTGGGCGAACAACCTGAATCTGTTTTTCAATAGGTTTGACCAACCGCCCTCCCCCCTGACTGCACAACAACCACTGCTGCCTCTAAAGAAATCAAGTCCTGCTGCCCACTCCCCACTCCACCAACACCCCCCCCCCACTCCCAACACACAGCCCCCCCATCCTGACCCTGACCAGGACCCAGGTGAGGACGGAGCTGAGGAAGATCAAGGCGAGGAAGGCGTCGGGACCGGACGGCATCAGCGCAAAGCTCCTCAAGTCCTGTGCAGACCAGCTGTGTGGGATTGTGACGTACATCTTCAACCTGAGCCTGAAGCTGGGGAGGGTACCACAGCTGTGGAAAACATCTTGTGTGGTACCTGTACCAAAAACTTCCCACCCCAAAGACCTGAACAGCTACAGACCTGTGGCCTTGACGTCCCACTTGATGAAGACCCTGGAGAGACTGCTCCTTGCTCACCTCTGCCCCCTGGTGGAACCAGCGATGGATCCACTCCAGTTCGCCTACCAGCATGGCATTGGGGTGGAGGATGCGGTGATCTTCCTCCTTCACCGTTCTCTGTCCCACCTGGAGAAGCCCGGGAATATGGTGAGGATCATGTTCTTTGACTTCTCCAGTGCTTTCAACACCATCCAACCGATGATCCTGAAGGACAAGCTGCTGCGCGCAGGGGTGGACCAACACCTGTCATCATGGATCCTGGACTACCTCACGAACCGGCCTCAGTTTGTGAGAACCCGGGACTGTGTGTCCGACACGATCATCGGTAACACGGGGGCCCCCCAGGGAACGGTGCTGGCTCCCTTCCTGTTCACTCTTTATACTGCGGACTTCTCACACAACACAACACACTGCCATCTACAGAAGTTCTCTGATGACTCTGCGATCGTTGGCCTCATCTCCAATGGAGATGAAGCTGAGTACAGAGGGCTTATCCAGGACTTCGTGGACTGGTGCCATTGGAACTGCCTCCAGATCAACGCGAGGAAAACTAAGGAGCTGGTGGTGGACTGCCGCAGGCATGGGCAACCCCTCACAGCACCAGTAAATATACAGGGAACAGACATCGAGATGGTGACATCCTATAAGTACCTGGGTGTTCATCTGAACAATAAACTAGACTGGTCACACAATACTGACGCACTCTACAAGAAAGGACAGCGCAGGCTGTTCCTGCTGAGGAGACTCAGGTCTTTTGGTGTACAAGGGGCGCTGCTGAAGACATTCTATGACACGGTGGTGGCATCAGCCATCACTTTTGGAGTGGTCTGCTGGGGCAGTGGCATTACTGCAGCCGATAGGAAGAGACTGAACAAACTGATCAAGAAAGCTAGCTCTGTCCTGGGGCAGCGCCTTGATCCGGTGGAGGAGATAGGAGAGAGAAGGACGGTGGCTAAACTGTCATCTCTGCTGGAGTCTGAGTTCCACCCTATGCAGGACATACTGAATGCACTGAGGAGCTCATTTAGCAGCAGACTACATCATCCCAGGTGCACAACCGAGAGGTTTCGCAGGTCCTTCCTACCAACGGCTGTCAGACTGTACAACCTAAGCAGGGCTGCTCGCAGAGATAGCAAAAAGACGTAACAAACTAATAGTTTTTTTGAATGCAAAAGATGCAATAGACTTACACAATGGTCCCCTCCGGCATACAACTAGGAAAATACCAGTCGCTATGGAGGGTGAGAATATGTATGGGCACATAATCATACCATGTAGGATAACTAAGTAGACGGTTATGCTGTTTCATCCCATCTAGCAACAATGCTCTGCACTGTGTGTGTTTATATTTATATATCTATATATTTATTCCATCTAGCTACAATGCTCCGCACTGTGTGTTTATATATCTACATATTATTCCATCTAGCTACATTGCTCCGCACTGTGTGTGTTTATATATTTACATATTTATTCCACCTAGCTGCAATGCTCCGTACTGTGGGTGTTTATATATCTACATATTTATTCCATCCAGCTACAATGCTCTGCACTGTGTGTCTGTGTGTGTGTATATATATATTTTATAGTAATATGTACATATGTATATTAGCTGCTCTTGCTTGCTTGTTTTTTTTCTTGCCTTCTGATTGTTGCTCTGAGTGTTGCTATCCCTGTGCTGTTGCAATCCTGGAATTTCCCCATTGTGGGACTAATAAAGGCTTATCTTATCTTATCTTATCTTAATTTGGCTAATTGATTTCTATCATCTGGCTTCATTGACAGGTATAATTGTGTGTCATCTGCATAACAATGAAAATTTATACAGTGCCTTCTAATAATGTTGCCTAGCAGAAGCTTATATAAACTAAAAATAATAAGGCCTAGCACAGATCCCTGTGGATCTCCGTGACTGAGCTTTGAGTTAGAAGAAAACTCATTACTGACATGAACAAACTGGAACTGGAATAAAAAAAGATCTAAACCAGTGCAACAAAGTTCCATTAAGTCCAACATGGTGTTCTGATCTATCAAGTAAAGTGTTATGATTGATAGTATCAAAAGGTGCACTAGGGTCTAAAATGACAAGTACAGAAATAAGTTCACTATCAGATGCGATAAGGAGGCCATTAGTGACCTTCACTAAAGCTGTTTCAGTACTATGATGGATTCTAAACCCAGATTGAAACTCTTCAAATAAACCTTTTCCCTGCAAGTGGTCAAATAATTGTGTAGCAACAACTCTTAAGATTTTTGAAATGAAAGGCAGATTAGAGATTGGTCTATAAGAGATTGAATCCTTATTTAAATCTTATTTAAATCCTCCACCTGAACAATGAGAGCAAGTTTTTAGCCAAAGTCAAATTCCTTGTATGTGTTGTGCATACTTGGCCAATAAAGCTGATTCTGATAGTTAGCTAAAACTCCTGGATCGAGCGTTGGCTTTTTAAGTAAGGGTTTAATTACAGCAGTTTTAAAAGCCTGCGGTACATGGCCTAATGTTAATGAATTGATTATTTGAAGAACAGAGCTACCAATAAATGGGAAGACTTTTTTAAATAACCTGGTAGGAATAGGGTCTAAAAGACAAGTTGAAGGTTTGGATGAGGAAATTATTTTATCTAAAAGGTCAATTGGAGTAAACTCATCCAAACACATCAATTGAAGGAGTTGTAGTAGTTAATGTATTTAAGTTAACGGTGGGAAGAATCTAACTGATTTTATCTCTGATAGGTGAAATTTTATTATTGAAAAAGTTCATAAAATCCTGACTAGTAAGCTCTAAGGGAATGCTAGGATTGACAGCATCCTGACCCTTTGTCAGCCTGGCTACAGTGCTGAAAAGAAATCTGGGATTATTGTTGTTCTCTTCTATTAATGCAGAATAATAACTTGTTCTAGCTTTTCTAAGATATTTTTTTATAAATAAAAGATGATTTCTTCAAGCTAAATAGATTTCATCTAATTTAGTGGAGCACCATTTTCTTTCTAACTGATGAGTCTTCTGTTTTAAGCTACGAGTTTCTGTGTTGAACCAAGGAGTTAGAAATCTCTGACTAGACTATTTTTTTTTTAAAGGGGCCACCATGTCTAGAGTCCGATGCAGAGAAGCTATAACACTATCTACCATGCTATCAATTACAGCAAGCTCTCCATAGCTTATCTCCGTTGTGTTGACACATGGCATAGAGGAAAAAAACCTGCATAAATTTGGTAACAGCATCATCTGAGAGGCATCTACTGTAGTAATATTTTTCTTTAGGAGCCAAATAGTTAGAAATAGTAAAATCAAAGGTTAACAGTCAATGGTCTGACAGTACAGGGTTATGAGGAGACACTACCAGATTTTCTATTTCTATGCCATATGTCAGAACAAGGTCCAACATGTGTGTAGAGCTAATGGGTAGAATTTCCTACTTTCTGAGAAAACCCCATCGAGTCTAATATTGAATTAAATGCCATATTAAGGCAGTCACTATCTACATCTACATATATATTAAAGTCCCCTGATTTCAGCACTAAATTATATTAATAAGAATTCGGATAAAAACTCTGAGTAGGCTGAGGGAGGATGAAAAACGATGGCAAATAAAATTGAGTTTAACCTAAAATTGCTAAAATGCCCAATACTGAGGACCAGGCCCTCAGAGGAATTATAACATGCTTTTTGCTTTACATTAACTAGTAATTTGGAATGGTAAATTGTTGCTACTCCTCCTCCACGACCAGAACTTCTGGGATTTTGACAGTTTAAATAACCAGAGGGAGTTGATTCATTTAAACCAACATAATCCTCTTGTCCTAACCAAGTCTCTGTAAGGGAAATTAAATCAATCTGATGATCAATTAACAGATCATGGACTAGCAGAGACTTGGGAGTTAGAGACCTAATATTTAATAAACCACATTTAATTTTTAAATTATGAGGAGGAACAGAGGCCAAATCATTCAATTTAGAAGCTTCATGTTTAATTTGAGTTTTACCAACTTTTTGTTTAATCACTTTGGGATGCTTATATATTATATTTTTATTTACTTTGGAGGGAGCAGACAATGATTCTCTGATGGGGAAGACAGGGGCTAAGCTGAGGGGCGGTGGATGAAGAGGAGCTGCAGAGAGGCGTGTAAGACTGAGACTCTGCTTCCTGGTCCCAACTCTGAGTAGTCATGGTTTTGGAAATTTGGATAAAAAAGATGCCAGATTATTAGATAAATGAGACGCGCCATCCAAAGTGGGATGGACGCTGTTTCGTCTAATAAGACCAGGTTTTCCCCAAAATGAGCTCCAATTGTCAATGTAGCCCACGTCATTTGCAGGACACCACACAGACAGCCAGCGGTTGAAGGATGACGAGCGGCTAAACATGTCATCACTGGTCAGATTGGGGAGGGGCCCAGAGAATACTACAGTGGCAGACATCGTTTTTGCAAAGTCACACACCGATTCCACGTTAAGTTTTGTGACTTCCAACTGCCGGAGTTGGATGTTGTTAATGCCGGCATGGATAACAATTGTGGAGTATTTACAGTTACTTTTAGCCAGCATTTTCAAATTTGACTCGATGTCACCTGCTCTGGCTGCTGGAGTCTCTAGGTTCACGTTTCTGACTATAGAGTCACCAATGATCAGAGTTTTTTCCTCAGCAGGTGTGTTGCTGAGTGGGGAAAAGCAATTAGAAACATGGACAGGTTGGTGGTGAACCGGGGCCTTGCGACTAGGCTTCCTTCTCACCGTCACCCACCCGTTCTCCCCTGGCTGCTCAGGAGAGGTGGAAGCCGGGGGACAGCTAACAGGCCGCCCTAAGCTAGGGAGCTCCGATGCAGCTAAGGGGAGTCCGTCATTAACTGGTGCAGACGGTGTTTCAATGCAGCGGAGCCGGGATTCCAAATCACACAACCTCGCCTCGAGTGCCTCAAAAAGACAACATTTATTACATTTACCGTTATCACTAAAAGAGGCAGAGGTGTAGCTAAACATTTGACACAGAGTGCACACCAGAGGAGAAGGGGAAGGAGAGCTAGCCGCCATAGCTAGAGGCTAACCTGAAGCTAACACAAACACCAATGAAAGGTGAACAGAAGGCTGAAGAGGGTGATTAGGTGACACTGAGTGTGCACACAGGTGCAAGAGGCTTGTTAAACAGAAGTGAGAGATGACGGTAGGTGGAAAAAAAGGGATTAAAATACAGTTAAAGGCAATAATCCCCAGGAGATTGAGGAGCGCTAACCACAGACCACACCGACAGTCAGCAACACAGGAAGTGACGATACTGTAACGTTGGGGCCATGTTAAGTGAATTTCCCAGCATGCTTTGCCAGTTTGAAACGTTACTGTGTGTGTTAAATGTGTTATTTCTGAGTTATACTGCTGGGTCATTATAACTGCATTATAATGACCCAGCAGTGTTTAGCAGGATTAGGGCAAGATGTATCATGTGTGTGTAACCATGATTCAAACAGGGGTCTGTGAGAATGACCTCCCCTGCTCTGTGTACTAAGTGGCAAGTTGGGGTTGGGGTGTGTGTAAAATAAATCTGGTTGATCACAGCCATCTGCTCCATTTTCTTTGTGTGAACCCTTGCAAACGTCACACTGGTGTCAGGAGTGGGATGGAGCAAATGGAAGCGATCAGAATGGAGATCCGGCAGCTGGAGCAGGCCATTGCTCAGCTGACAATGGATGACGAGACACCACCACCGGGAGCCTGGAGCCGGGACGAACGAAGCGGCGGACCTGACGGGGCCAGCGCACCCCGCCTCCTGTCTTTTTCAAGACAGAGCGGGCAGAACAGAGCAAACGTTCCACCCTTCTCAGGACAGCACGGGCTGGCGACCCCACAGCGATCAAGGGTGGCGATCGATCAGGAAACGACCACCCCACCTGTTCGACAGCGGGCCAAGATTCCCCGTTTCAACGGCGAAGCCACATTGGATGACTACCTGACACAGGTCGAGCTGACTGCGGCGCTGAACGGCTGGTCACCAGAGGAAACCGCCGTACAGGTCGCGCTGGCCTTGGAAGGGAAAGCCCTCTGCACGCTCTCTGATCTCCGGCCCGAGGAGCACCACAGCTGGCCAGCACTACAAGGGGCGCTCCAGAGACGATTTGGGAGAATAGCGGACGCTGAGCACGCCCAAGAACAACTGACCCGCCGCCGCCGGAACCACCAGGAGAAACTGGGAGCCTATGCTGCAGACATATGGCTGTTAACCCGGCGCAGCTACCCAGATTTCGCGCCGGAGGCAGTAGAGAAGCTCGCCCTCCGGAGCTTCATCCAAGGTCTCCGCCCGGCCCAGCTCCAGAGCCACGTACGGCTCCACGCCGCGAGCGACTGGAAGACTGCAGTGGCAGAAGCAGAGCGGGCAGAGCCACTAATAAATCGCACCGCTGAAGCAGCAACGCACAGCCGAAGAACCTACCAGGCTACGATGGAGAGCGAGGGGGAGGAGGAGGAATTACGGCAGACCACGGCGGCGCGTCCACGGAGAAGATGGCCTCGGCGGCGCGAGGAAGGGTGCTTCCGCTGCGGAGAGATGGGACACATCGCGCGATACTGCCCCGCATCCACCCCACGACAAACCGGCCCCTCGCCGGCGTTAAACTAGAGCGAGGTGGTGTGAACGGGGACAGGCCACCTCCAGCAGATGTTTCCCCCGAGGAGCCGGCACCGCGCGTGGGCCGAGTTGGACACTCTCCAGGGATCTATCTACAGTGCAGCTTGGGGAAGACGTCGATCCGGGCCCTGATTGACACCGGCTCTACAATCTCCTTGGTTCGACCGGGCGTACTGCCGGGCACGAGCAAGACGGCTCCGCGGGGGTGGGAACCCACCGAGCGCTGCGTCACCACAGCTACCGGTGAGCGCGCCCGACTGAAGGGGCGGAGAGTGCTGGTGGTGGGGGTGGCCGGTCAGAACATAAGACACCCGTTCTGGCTGGCTGACATCCAAGACCCCTGTATTATTGGATTAGACCTGCTCACAGCCTGGCGTGCCAAGATCGACACCGCCGGACCTTCCCTCCAGCTGGGAAACCGGACCATCACGCTCCACAGCAGAACCCAGAGAAGGGACGCGGGGGCCCGCGCAATCGAGGGATCGCCAAGACAGACCGGACCAGGCAGGCCACCGCGAGGACTGAACACGATGACGTCACCAGCGCGGACAGAGGGAGCACGAGCACACACAGGGACAGCAAGGGGAGGGGCCAACGTGTCAGCAGAGACGGAGCAGGCGGTGGAGGAATTATTTCAGCGGAGCTGCAGCGGGCTGGACCCGGAACAGAGACGCCAGCTGCGGGAGCTATTGGACTATTACGTGGGTGTTTTTGCTGCGAAGGATGAGGAATGCGGCCGGACCGGGTTGGTGCAGCACGAGATCGACATCGGTGAGGCCAGGCCGATTCGACTCCACCCACGCCGGTTGCCCTTTTCAAGGCGGGCAGCGGCGGAACAAAAAGTGCGAGAAATGCTGGAGGCAGATGTTATTGAGCCCTCCAGCAGCCCCTGGGCAGCGCCTGTGGTGCTGGTCAAGAAGAAGGACGGGTTGTGGCGGTTCTGTGTGGATTACCGACGCCTGAACGATGCCACCAGGAAAGATTCCTACCCCCTGCCCCGCATCGATGACGCGCTGGACCACATCGCCGGCTCCAGCTGGTTCAGCTCGCTGGATCTACGCAGCGGCTATTGGCAGGTAGAGCTGTCACCCGAGGCCCGCCAAAAAACAGCCTTCTCCATCGGGCAGGGACTGTACCAGTTTAAAGTGATGCCATTTGGACTCTGCAACGCTCCGGCCACCTTTGAACACTTGATGGAGCGAGTGCTGGCTCACGTGCCCAGGAGCCGCTGCGTTGTTTACCTGGATGACCTGCTGGTGCATGCAGCTGATTTTGACAGCGCCCTGTCAAATCTCCGAGAGGTGCTGGGAGCCATCCAGCAGGCGGGGCTACGGTTACACCCTAGGAAATGCCACCTGTTCCGGCGAGAGACCACCTTTTTGGGCCACGTCGTCAGCGCAGCGGGGGTCGCCACCGACCCGGTAAAAGTGGCAACAGTGAGAGACTGGCCAGTGCCGCGGAACGTTGGAGAACTGAGGAGTTTTCTTGGATTGGCCTCCTATTATAGGAAGTTTGTGAAAGACTTCGCCACCATTGCCAGCCCGCTGCATCAGCTGACGCAGAAAGGACGCACGTTCCAGTGGAGTGACAGCTGTGCTGCCGCTTTCTGCCAGCTTCGCGCAGCGCTCATCAGAGCCCCCGTCCTGCGGTATCCTGACCCGAGCCGCCCTTTCATTGTGGACACGGACGCCAGCAACCAGGGCATCGGGGTGGTGCTATCCCAGGAGGGAGAGCATGGAGAGCAGGCAGTCGCTTACTTCAGCCGCACTCTCAGCAGAGCCGAGAGAAATTACTGTGTGACTCGCAGAGAGCTGCTGGCTGTCATTCAAGGACTGCGTCATTTCCGCCCGTATGTGTACGGTGGGAGGTTCCAGCTCAGGACGGACCACGCTTCCCTGACCTGGTTGTTAAATTTCAAAGAACCGGATGGACAGTTGGCAAGGTGGCTGGAGGCACTGCAGGATTATAATTTGCAGATTGTGCATCGGGCAGGCCGCCTCCATGCCAACGCTGACGCGCTGTCTCGGCGCCCCTGCGCGACAGAGGAGTGTCGTCACTGTCAACGGGCTGAAGATCGGGACCAAATCGCCCCACGGGCTGCCGCTCTCCGAGCCGCTGCGAGCAGGAATCACGCAGCGATGCACAGCCCCTCCTCAGATGATCAGGCAGTTCTCCCCGGCGATGACGTCACAGAGGTTCTTGGCACGCAGCAGCTGCAGAGCGAGCAGGACAGAGACCCGGTCATTTCGCGGGTTCGGCAGTGGCTGGACGCAGGGCAGCGGCCCTCCTGGGAGGTTGTGTCACCGCTGGACCCAGAGACTAAGGCCCTGCACTCCCAGTGGGCCAACCTCCGCTGTCATGAGGGCGTGGTGTATCGGCAGTGGCAGACTCCAGCTGGGCAGCGGCACATTTGGCAGCTGCTGGTTCCTCGTCGACTCCGGCCCAAAGTACTCCAGCTGGTTCATGGGGCGGTAGGAGCGGGCCACTTCGGGGTGACAAAGACGCTGCAGCGCCTTCGGGCCCGGTTCTACTGGCCCGGCTGTCATCAGGACGTGGAGCTCCACGTTCATCGCTGTGACACCTGCACAGCTCAGAAGGGACCAACTCAGCGATCCCACGCTCCCCTGCAGCAGTACCGGGTGGGAGCACCGATGGAGCGAGTGGGAGTGGACATCCTGGGCCCTTTCCCGACCACGGACCGGGGGAACCGCTACGTGCTGGTCGCGATGGATTATTTCACTAAGTGGCCGGAGGCGTACGCGGTCCCGGATCAGAGCGCCGCTACGACGGCATCAAAGCTGGTGGATGAAATGTTCTGTCGGTTTGGCGCACCGGAGGAGCTGCACAGCGATCAGGGTCGGAACTTCGAGGCGGGGGTCTTCGGAGAGGTCTGCAAACGGCTGGGCATCCGGAAGACCCGGACCACCCCACTGCATCCACAGAGCGACGGCCTGGTCGAACGATTCAACCGGACCCTCACCACCCAGCTCGCTATCCTAGTGGACCAGCGACAGCGAGACTGGGACCTGCATCTGCCTTTTGTTTTGTGGGCATACCGGACGGCTGCTCAGGAATCTACCCGGTGCACCCCTGCGGCGCTCATGTTTGGACGCGAGCTGCGCACACCGGTGGATTTGGTATTCGGTTGCCCCCCTGAGCCGGAGGTGGAAGGAAAACCTGGATTGGATTATTTTTTTTGTTTGAAAGAACGTCTCCACACGGTGCACGAGCTGGCTCGAGAGGCCCTGGCAGCAGCAGGGGGTCGGCAGAAGCGAGCGTACGACTCCCGCTGCCAAGGGAGGGACTTTGCACCGGGAGATCGAGTCTGGGTTTTCTGCCCTGAGAGGAAGAGAGGACGATCACCGAAGCTGGCGAGCCAGTGGTCGGGGCCATGCGTGGTCCTGGAGAGACTGTCAGATGTGGTGTACAGGGTGAGGCTTAGAAAAAGGGACCGGGTTGTGGTCCTTCATCGTGACCGTCTCACCCCGTATCGGCCATCTGCACTGCTGGTGGACGAACCGGAGCTTCCATCCCGGCCCGATACCCCGACCGAGACCCAGATGGACACTAGGGGGCCTGTACGTGTTGGCCACCGGCGCCGAAGACCGCCCCGACACCTGGATGAGTTTGTATTGGACTTTTAAATTGGACTTTAATTTTTCTGGGGACAGAAACCAGTCCAGGGGGGGGGGGCAGTGTAACGTTGGGGCCATGTTAAGTGAATTTCCCAGCATGCTTTGCCAGTTTGAAACGTTACTGTGTGTGTTAAATGTGTTATTTCTGAGTTATACTGCTGGGTCATTATAACTGCATTATAATGACCCAGCAGTGTTTAGCAGGATTAGGGCAAGATGTATCATGTGTGTGTAACCATGATTCAAACAGGGGTCTGTGAGAATGACCTCCCCTGCTCTGTGTACTAAGTGGCAAGTTGGGGTTGGGGTGTGTGTAAAATAAATCTGGTTGATCACAGCCATCTGCTCCATTTTCTTTGTGTGAACCCTTGCAAACGTCACAATACGTTACCACAGCAAGTTCACCAGGAACAGAAATCCATTTTTAACAAATGCTCTGTTTAAATCACTGTCAAAGAACACCACAAACTAACCAACTAACTAACCTGCACTTATATAGCGCTTTTCTAGTCACAAGGACCACTCAAAGCGCTTTCACTAGTACTAACCCTCTATTCTAAGGGCCTATAGAAAACATATATCTAGGGACAATTTAGAACAGCCAATTAACCTGACATGCATGTCTTTGGATTGTGGGAGGAAACCGGAGCCCCCGGAGTAAACCCACGCAGCACAGGGAGAACATGCAAACTCCATACAGAAAGGTTCCAACCCCTGCCAAGAGGATGTTCTAGCACAATTACAATTTCTAAGTAACATATGGTATTTCTTTTTACTTAGAAATACATCTTTGGATCAAACGCGTCTGAGTCTGATAAAGAATGAACGAATAATCAACCGACATTCAGGTCCAGTTATATTTTGTTGCACCACTGATTCTGTTAACAACAACTGCAAAAAGGATTAGCATGCTACTACCTAGCCTACCATGGAATGATGACCATACTAGCATGCAATGACGGAATAAATTAAAATCAACTTTTGATTGGGCGGGCAATAGGCAAATTTTAGTGGGCCAATTCCACCTCCGACCACCTCAGCTGCCGTCTGTGCTGTGGGAGTGTTCTGGCTCCTCTCCAGCTCTGTCCACACCAGTGTCCTCGATTTTTTTTCCTCTTTCAGATACAAAGGCCAGAAAACAAAAAAAGTTTGACATCTGACTTTTGTGGATGATGGAGGTGAGACAGCTGATGCTACTGGAGATGATGGAGGTGTTTTTGGGATGGTGGGCGCGGTTAGAGCTGCTTGGTTCTTACAAAAAGACAAATGTTTTATGAAACCTGATCTTCTCAGCAGACTGAATGCCAGTGGAGACAGTAGTGATGTAACTGTGGTCGGCAATCTAAGCCATATCTGTGAATGGTGTTTTTTGAAATGTCATAAAATGACATTTCAATATTATTTTCATATACAGTGGGGTAAAAAAGTATTTAGTCAGCCACCAGTTGTGCAAGTTCTCCCACTTAAAAGATGAGAGAGGTCTCCAATTTTCATCATAGGTATACCTCAACTATGAGAGACAAAATAAGAAAAAAAATCCAGAAAATCACATTGAAGGATTTTTAATGAATTAATTGGTAAATTCCTTGGTAAAATAAGTATATGGTCAATAACAAAAGTTCATCTCAGTACTTTGTTATATACCCTTTGCTGGCAATGACAGAGGTCAAACATTTTCTGTAAGTCTTCACAAGGTTTTCACACACAGTTGCTGGTATTTTGTCCCATTCCTCCATGCAGATCTCCTCTAGAGCAGTGACGTTTTGGGGCTGTCGCTGGGCAACACAGACTTTCAACTCCCTCCAAAGATTTTCTATGGGCTTGAGATCTGGAGACTGGCTAGGCCACTCCGGGACCTTGAAATGCTTCTTACGAAGTCACTCCTTCGTTGGCCGGGTGGTGTGTTTTGGATCATTGTCATGCTGAAAGACCCAGCCACGTTTCATCTTCAATGCCCTTGCTGATGGAAAGAGGTTTTCACTCAAAATCTCACGATACATGGCCCCATTCATTCTTTCCTTCACACGGATCAGTCGTCCTGGTCCCTTTGCAGAAAAACGGCCCCAAAGTATGATGTTTCCACCCCCATGCTTCACAGTAGGTATGGTGTTCTTTCTCCTCCAAACACGACAAGTTGAGTTTTTACCAAAAAGTTCTATTTTGGTTTCATCTGACCATATGACATTCTCCCAATCCTCTTCTGGATCATCCAAATGCTCTCTAGCAAACTTCAGATGGGCCTGGACATGTACTGGCTTAAGCAGGGGGACACGTCTGGCACTGCAGGATTTGAGTCCCTGGCGGCGTAGTGTGTTTCTGATGTAGCCTTTGTTACTTTGGTCCCAGCTCTCTGCAGGTCATTCACTAGGTCCCCCCCCGTGTGGTTCTGGGATTTTTGCTCACCGTTCTCGTGATCATTTTGACCCCACAGGATGAGATCTTGCATGGAGCCCCAGATCGAGGGAGATTATGAGTGGTCTTGTATGTCTTCCATTTTCTAATAATTGCTCCCACAGTTGATTTCTTCACACCAAGCCGCTTACCTATTGCAGATTCAGTCTTCCCAGCCTAGTGCAGGTCTACAATTTTGTTTCTGGTGTCCTCTGACAGCTCTTTGGTCTTGGCCATAGTGGAGTTTGGAGTCTGACTGTTTGAGGTTGTGGACAGGTGTCTTTTATACTGATAATGAGTTCAAACAGGTGCCATTAATACAGGTGACGAGTGGAGAACAGAGGAGCCTCTTAAAGAAGAAGAAGCAATCGCCTGATTGCTGGGGTCTTTCTGCAACTGTGGGGTTTCCCCCTACAGTTGATAGTGCTATGAGATGACTGTTGTTGTGAAATGGCGCTATATAAATAAAGTTGAATTGAAAGTTACAAGTCTGTGAGAGCCAGAAATCTTGCTTGTTTGTAGGTGACCAAATACTTATTTTCCACCATAATTTGCAAATAAATTCTTTAAAAAAATCCTTCAATGTGATTTTCTGGATTTTTTTTTTCTCATTTTGTCTCTCATAGTTGAGGTATACCTATGATGAAAATTGGAGACCTCTCTCATCTTTTAAGTAGGAGAACTTGCACAATCGGTGGCTGACTAAATACTTTTTTGCCTCACTGTAACTCCAAACTGTTAATTATGAACAGCAACATATCTAAATCAAGTCTGTGGTCACAAACAAATTCATTATTCGGATGGAAATATGTAATACTGTTCAGCTTGTTTTAAAGCACAGACCTTTTTTTCTGAGGGAGTCTTTACAAACTTTACCTTCACAGAGAACTGATCCGTTGAAATGCCACTGCAGGTGTGTTTTCACCTTGCTACACTTTGCAGGCTGAAATAAAGTTGAGCTGCAGAAGGGACGATGAAGTTCCTTCTGCAGCTTCATCTCTTCCCATCTGGCAAGGATCTTCTTTTCTGGATTGTTCTGTACATCCAGGAGAACAAGAAAGCCTGATGAGTCTAAATAATCACATAATTTCACAAACATTGTTTATCCATCCATCCATCTCCTTCCGCTTAATCCTTTTCGGGTCGCGGGGGTGGGGGTGGGGGTGGGGCGCGGCTGGAGCCTATCCCAGCATCTTTTGGGCGAGAGGCAGGGCACAACCTGGACAGGTGGCCAGTCCATCACAGGGCCAACACAGAGAGACAGACAACCACTCACTCTCACAGTCATACCTATGGACAATTTAGAATCCCCACTTTGATGCCAATTAACCTAACATGAATGTTTTGATGGGCGGCGCGTGGCGGAGTGGTTAGCACTGCGGCAGGACAGCAACTCACCCTTGGCATTCGATCCCAGCCCCCGACCAACAGTGATCTGTGTGGAGTTTGCATGTTCTCCCCATGTCTGCGTGGGTTTACTCCGGGATTTCTCCGGTTTCCTCCCACATGCCAAAAACATGCAAGTTAGGTTAATTGGCATCAAACTGGGGATTCTAAATTGTCCTTAGGTATGACTGTGTGAGTGAATGGTTGTCTCTCTCTGTGTTGGTCCTGCGATGGACTGGCGATCTGTCCAAGGCATGCCCTGCCTCTCGCCCAAAAGATGCTGGGATAGGCTCCAGTCCCCCCGCGGCCCGAAAAGGATTAAGCGGAAGAAGATGAATGAATGAATGAATGTTTTTGGCCAGGATCCCCCGGCCAAGGGGGAGTTGCTACATAATATTGTACTGGAATACCTTTTTGGATCTGTATTAATCCAAATCAGTATCTTTTAAATAACTTGATACTTTATGCAGTTTATGACAGAATCTAAAACTTGGTATAAGCCTGCAAAACACACCTATTTAATAAGGAATTAAGAATAACAGATGTCTTATCCAACAAAACAATTACACCATGAGGAGAATGGCTGATGGCAACTAGTACTGTCAAGGAAAATCTCCTTGGTACAGTATGAGGAGGTAGAGCCACAACAGTGGCTCAGGAGGTGGAGCGGCTCCAATAACCAGAGGGTTGGCGGTTCGAATCCTGCTCTCCCCAGCCATCCTGCCGTTGTGTCCCTGGGCAAGACACTTCACTCGCCTTGCCTCCAGTGTCCACTCCACACTCTTATGTACATACTGTAGTTCCATCCATGAGTGAGTGTTCTTGTTTAGTACCATGTCAGCATCTATGGCTATTTAATGGCAAAATTAGAACTAATAAGAAAATTGAGTTAAAAATTATATAGAGACAGTATGATAAATGAAAGAATAAATAAATACAGCAAGATACATACAGTATGTAGATACAATAAAATAGAAAAATTAAATCAGATGCTTCAGATGCACATGTGCTAAAAACCCTAAAATTTTCTTTGGTGGTGCCTTATTAAAAATATCCTTCAGTGACTTTTGAGTATAAAAACGTTGTCTTGCTGTCATAAGGGCAGGACAGTCAAGTAAAATATGCTTTATTGATTAAAAACCTCCGCAAAACTGACAAGATGATGGTGCTTCACCTTTTAATAAAAAGCTGTGCGTAAGCCTAGAGTGGCCAATACGGCATCTAGTGTACACTACCTCATCATGTCAGTTTTGAAAGTGATGCAAATGTCTGTGGCTTATGGCAGGTTTAATATCACGCAGTTTATTTGCAGTGCATGTGTCCCATTCAGTCTGCCACTTCTTTAAAATATAGGAGGTTATTAGAGGCCTGAGGTCCGAGGCTGGGATCTGGCATTGAGTGACTTCTTGGGTAAGGGCTCTCTTGGCAGCATTGTCTGCCTGCTCATTACCTGACAGGCCAACATGGCTGGGGATCCAACAGAAGATGATATTAACATTATGTTTCTGTAAAAAACCTAGTTTTTCTAAAATCTGGATAATAATGGGGTGATCAGTCTTTAAAAACCCAAGTGCCTGAAGACAGGATCTGGAGTCAGTAAAAATTAAGGAGCTCTGTTATTTGGTTCTTTCAATGTGTTCCAATGCTAGAAGCAAAGCACGAGCCTCTGCTGTAAAAATTGAACATTGTTTGGGAATCCGCAGACCATACTGATTGTGCCCGGTGACAATTGCAGCAGAGACTGAGACATCTACTTTGGAGCCATCCGAGTATATGGAAATATGGTGAGGAAAACGACATTTTATGTCTACTGTGTTTCGTTAACTTGTATTCATATATGTATAATGACAATAAAGTTGAATCTCATCTCATCTCATCTCATCTTAAGATCTGCTACTGGTACACATTTGGGTGAGTGTCTTTCTTTTTGTTTTGGCTCAGTTCCAGAATTATATTGGGTTTCCTCAAACTCCATGGAGGAATGGGACAAAACTGTGTCTGTGTTACATTGCTCATATCAGGGTTTAACTTCACCAGGTGAGGTTCTATACGGAGTCCAAAAGGAGTGATGCTCTTAGATCTGACCTTATACATCTGCAAAAATCAAGGGTGAAAAACTGCAGAGTAGGTTGGATTTCTATGGTCTGCTTTAAGTTTAACCATATACTGGAGAGCCAATTTCAGGCGCCTGTTGTGAAGTGAAGGCTCGTTTGCATCAACATACAAACTTTTAACAGGAGAAGTTCTGAAAGCCCCCAAGGCAAGCCTTAGCCCCTGGTGATCGACGGTTTCTAGCGTCCTGATGTATATTTTCCTTGCTGATCCATAAACTATGCTCCCATACTCTAGCCGAGATCTTACAAGTGCTCTATAGAGATGCAGCAGCACAGTAGAGTCTGCACCCCATTTAGTTTTAGCCAAAACTTTAATAATATCAAGGGCTTTAAAACATCTGATTCATAGAAATTTTATATGTGGAATAAAAGACAGCTTATTATCAAAAATAAGTCCAAGGAATTTGGTTTCTTTTACCACTTTGACAGCTTCTCCATCTATGAAAAGCTCAGGGTCGAGGTGAAGAGACCGCAGCAGGCAAAAGTGCATGCACACAGTTTCTGATTTTGAAAATTTAAAACCATTACTGACTGACCACCTATTAATCTTGTTTATGCACAGCTGTAGTTGCTTTTCGGTTGTGCTCATGTATTTCCCCCTGTAGCAAGTACAGAGGTCATCTACATAAAGACTACAAAAGATATTTGGTCTAAGAGCACCAACTACACTATTAATCTTAATGCTAAAAAGAGTAACCGAGAGGATGCTTCCCTGGGGGACTCCTTGTTCTTGCACATGGGGCTCTGAAAGGGTATCTCCTACTCGGACTTTGAAGTGTCTATTGGACAAAAAGTTTGAAATGAAAAAAGGCAAATGTCCCCTAAAACCCATGCCATGTAGGTCTCTTAAAATACCATATTTCCATGTTGTGTCATATGCTTTTTCTAAATCAAAAAATACAGCAACTACATGTTCTTTTCTAATAAAACCATCACATATATAGGCCTCTAATCTGATAAGGTGGTCTAAAGTGCTTTTACCACGTCTGAAGCCACACTGGTAATCAGTTAAAAGGCCTTCAGACTCAAGCACCCACACAAGGCGATTGTTTACCATTTTTTCCATGGTTTTACAGAGGCAACTTGTCAGAGCTATTGGACGGTAGTTGTTGGTATCAGTATGATCTTTCCCAGGTTTTGGAACGGGTATAACTACTGCTTCTTTCCAGCTTTCAGGAATACTGCCTGACTTCCAGATATTGTTGAAAACCGTCAAGAGAATGGATAGTGCACTGGGGGGTAAGTGTTTTAAAAACTGATAATGAATTTTATCTGGCCCCACAGCAGTGTCATGAGAGTTCCTTATTGAGAACAAAAGTTCTTCCATAGTGAGATCTTGGTTGTATGGTTCTGAGTTATCTGAAGAAAAGTTTATTTCTTTTTGTTCTTCTTGTGCTTGTATGATTTGGAACTCAGGACGGTAGTTACCAATAGATGAATTCTTCTCAAACGATTTTGCTAGTTGATTAGCTATTTCATATTTTGTTGTCAGCAGATTACCCTGATGATTAATATGCTATATTTGAAGTCCATTCTCCTTACCCTTCATCTTTCTAATTAAATCCCAGATGTTTTTGGTAGATGTGTTGGATGTGAGGCTTGATACAAATTCCCTCCAGCTCTGTCTCTTTGCTTCATTGATGATCCTGCGTGTTTTAGCTCGACAGATTTTAAATCTGGCCAGGTTTTCTGTTGTTGGAGGTTTATTGAACACCCTCTCTGCTTTTTTCCTTGCCTCAGTGGCCTTTTTACAGTCATCATTGAACCATGGGTTGGACCTGTGATGTGGCTTTGCTGATGTTTTTGGGACAGTCTTATCTGCAATTGTAATTAAGGTTTGAGCAAAGCTCTGAACAGAGTGACAGTGTGGTTGAGGTTTTTGGCTGAATTTCTCTTTGCACAGAGAAACAAAGGAAGGCCAGTTTGCTTTTTTTGAGTTGCCATCGTGGAGTTCTTGATTGCACATCCACTTCTGTAGACGTCAATATTAGTGGAAAGTGGTCACTTCCACAAAGATCATCCAAGACTCGCCAAGAATTCCAGCACTAGCTCAGGATCACATATAGATAAGTCAATTGCAGTATAGGTTCCATGTCCTGGGTGGAAGTATGTGTGAGACCCATCGTTCCAAAAACATAGATCATTTTTAGCAATAAAATCCCCCAGTATCTTGCCTTTTGCATTTGATCAAATTCCTCCCCACAGAGGATTATGACCATTAAAACCACCCATAAGGATGTATGGGGATGGCAACTGATTATGAAGGTCATCAAGATTTTCCAGTGTCACAATCATATCTGGTGGTATCTAGACAGAGCATAAGGTTATTGCTTTATGCAAAGTTAGACAAACTGCCACTGCTTGTAAGTTGGCATCCATATAAGTAAAAAGAACATAATTTAAGACACACTCACACACACCCTCATCCCCCACCCCAACACAGCCATTCACACATCCCTGAGACATACTTGAAAACTAACTAGAACTATAATATACAAATAATATACATAATGTCCATAAGGTGCAGTACTATGTACTGTATGAAAGATTCCGGATCAACTGTTCAGCATCCTAACAGCTTGTGGAAGGAAGCCGTTAATCAGTCTTGTGGTTCTGCCTCTGATGCTCTGGAATCGTTTGCCAGATGGAAGTTCAAAGTGTTTATGCAGAGGGTGAGAGTGGTCCTTGACAATGTTCAGTGCCCTGCTCTTACAACGGTTCTGAAAAAGTTCTTGGACAGAGGGGAGGGAAACTCCAATTACCCTCTCAGCTCCCTTAACTATCCTCTACAGGGCTTTTTTGTCTGACATACTGCAGCTGGAGTACCATGTTGCAATGCAGTACGTCAGAACACTCTCCACCACACCTCTGTAGAAGGTCCTGAGGATGCAGATGGGGAGAGAGGCCTGTTTGAGTTTCCTCAAGAAGTGCAGTCTCTGCTGGGCCCGCTTCCTGATCCCCAAGGAATTCTTGCTCCAGGTCAGGTCCTGTGAGATCTACACTCCGAGGAACTTGATGTTCTCCACTCTCTCCACCAAATGGCCGCCGATGCTGAGAGGGACATGTTCAGGCTGTGACCGCCGGAAGTCGATGATCACCTCCTTCGTTTTGTCCACGTTGAGCACCAGATTGTTCTTCCTGCACCAGCCCTCCAGGTCTCTAACTTCTTCCCTGTACATTGATTCCTCATCCCTCTGAATAAGTCCCACCACTGTGGTGTCGTCTGCAAACTTAATAATCTGGTTCCCCTCATGTCTGGATACACAGTCATGTGTTAGAAGTGTAAACAACAGTGGACTGAGTATGCAGCCTTGAGGGGATCCAGTGCTCAGCGTGATAGAGTTGGAGATCCAACACGGACAGACTGAAGTCTCTCAGTCAGGAAATCCAGGATCCAGAGACAAGTGGTGGTGTTCAGACCGAGAAGGAGCAATTGCTCCATCAGTCTTTGGGGAATAATGGTGTTGAATGCTGAACTGAAATCAATGTACAGGAGTCTGGCGTAGGTGTCTTTCTGATCCAGATGGGTGATGACAGAGTGCAGGGTGGTGACTATAGCATCCTCCGTGGAGCGGTTTGAACGATATGCAAACTGGAGCGGGTCATGTGATGCAGGGAGGCAGGCTGTGATGTGTGGTTTGACAAGCCGTTCAAAACACTTCATCACAATTGGTGTCAGTGCAACAGGACGATAGTCATTCAGACAGGACACAACTGGTTTCTTTGCCACCGGTACTATGGTAGAGGTCTTAAAGCATCTGGGAACGATGGCCTGTCTCAGTGAGATGTTATAAATGTCAGTCAGGACATCTGCCAACTTGCTCGCGCAGTCTCGGAGCACACGTCCCGGGATGTTGTCTGGACCTGCAGCTTTACGTGGGTTGACCCTGGTTGGGGTCCTCCGTGTGTCTGCTGCGTTGATGATGGTAGCTGGCCCAACAGACGGTGAAGATGGGCCAGCCCTCCCTCTGATTGTCGGGTTTGATGCTTCAAAACTTGCAAAGAAGTTGTTGATCCTGTCTGGAAGCGAAGCGTTGTCATCATCAACCCCCTCCCTAGACTTATAATCCGTCAGTGCCCGAACTCCCTGCCACATCTATTTGATGTTCCTTGTGTCACAGAGGTGTCCCTGTATTTTCTCCGCATAGGCGCGCTTCGCCGTCTTAATTCCCTTTGAGAGCGCAGACCTGGCTGAGTGGAGGGCAATCCTGTCCTTCGCTCTGAAGGAATTCCTACATACGTACTATTCCTACATCCTGCGGAGCCATGGCCAAACTTTTGGCAGTTAAAACATCTCAACGGGTTTGGAATAAAGGTATCAACAGTTACACTCAGATATCCTATTTGGATTCTTTCTGGGAGTTGATGCCAGTTGAATGTCAGAATGTAAGTGCCAGTTTTTACTGTTCGGTCATCTTTTTTAATGGTTATCCTCTTC
Organism: Pholidichthys leucotaenia; assembly: GCA_020510985.1. Classification (NCBI taxonomy): domain Eukaryota; kingdom Metazoa; phylum Chordata; class Actinopteri; order Cichliformes; family Pholidichthyidae; genus Pholidichthys; species Pholidichthys leucotaenia. Next base: position 21,000,146 of record CM035842.1, on the reverse strand, counting down.
ACATGTGTTACTCCTTGCTGTTGCAGTTCTGAGGCTATTTCATCCTCTTCCATATCGTGGAGTTCTTGAGTACGAATTACTCCTTTGCAGCTGTTTAGAGAAGGGTGAGGAAAAGCCTTCATTGGAACACCAGCCAGCACATTACACCGCAACAAATTTTCAGAATGGGATTTCTTTAAGCATTCCACCAAAATCTGGCCAGACCTCAGTTTTTTAACATCCTTAACTGACCCTGTAATACCTGAAATTCCTTTCTGTACAGCAAAAGGGGACAGCTTAGAAAGAGGCATATCTGATGAAAGCAACTCTAAAACAATAAGCCTCGGCCAATTATCACCATTTGAAAGACCCATCCTGCTAATTCCTGGGTCATCCACATTGTCTTCCAAGATTCGTTTTTTAGGGGTTTGTTTAGTAGCCATATTTGATAGAGTGTGGGACTCACATATGCACATATGTATATCACTGTATGATTCATACGTATACCACCTTAGGCTTCACATCTGAGACGGAACAAAGGACTGAGCCGCTCTGGAGATAACGCGAGGATGTGAAAGCTTAGTCTTTGGCATGCAAGGAGACAGCCTGGGGGGATTTCGCCCAGCGGCCAGAGACTGAAGGTGGGGGGTGTTAAGATCGGGAGGAAGTTACATTGTTACTGGGGATTAAGTGCCATGTGACTGTGTGTTTTGATGTCCTGGTATAAAAGGGGCAGATGTTGGGGGATTCTTTCTCTTTCTGTTTTTGGATGATGTTGGAGAATGTGAATAAACCTGACTTGTGAAATAAACTCAGCCTCGTCCTTCCACATTCTCTACAAGAGTATGATTCATCATCCCTGCTCCCCACCCTCCTCGGAACCCTATAAGGAGATGCACAGAGCCGCAAACTTCCTGCAGGTTATGCACCAGGGATACAGGGATGGTATACTCGAGCAATAAAGCACCAAAGTGCAAATGACTCAATTGACCCTCCGCCATAGGCTTCTGGGATTAGGAGATGTTATACTGCCAAAAGACATCCTAGAGTAGACCTTGACAAGCCGACTGATTGGACCGGGCCCTTCCAGCCTCCCGTCTAAGTGAAGTAGGAGCCAAAGCACTGTGTTGGACTTATGAAAGCCGCAGCAAGACACATTCCTCAAGAACCAGGATCTCTTCCTCCACTGACACGGGTCACAGCTCATGGCAAACAAGTTGCCCCATTTGTCACCTCATATGATCAGCAAGGGGGTGCTCAGAACCACTTTAACCCTTGGTCCCCTTAGGGGATTATGACGCACAAAGTTGTTGGAGAGTTTTACCGTAACCCTGGTAAGGGAGGCTAACAGGTACTAGTCCTTGCCCAAGGGACACCTGGGAGTATCAGCAAGGGTTAAGAGGCACTCCATCATCCTCCTAGTCCAACAGACCCCCTCGCCCGGATGCAGTCTAACGTCATACCCAGGATGAAGTTCCGTCTATGAAGCCACTACCATTACTGTGTATATTTCCATAATCGTGGGCTATTTTAATTGTGTGTTCTGTAACCATATTTTATCTAATCCTTCTCTCTTACTTTATTGCACAGTAGCCTGGTGGGACACCCACAATTTCATTGTACTGTACAACTGTGTAGTGAAGGGGTTAACAGGGAGTGGCGTGATGACATAGCCGGCTGGTGATGCCAACCCATATATGGAGAGAGTCAGCCAGCTTAGGCCTCTCTTGACTCACAGTGATATAGTGCAGATGCATTGAAACCTGTACTGTAATACCAGCTGTTCATTAAAGTTTGAGCTCCAGCACAGCTATTCTCTCTGTTGGCCATTCCGGGTTTCCGGACATAACATTTGGTGACTAAAGTTAAACCATGAAGGCGTGCCTGAGGTCACTGAGACCACTTCTGGAATATCCCGGTGAAGCATCTGTTCCTGATGTTCCTGTTCCTGACAAAGATGCTAACGGCGCCAAATGACATGACACTAGGTAACACCATCAAGCTAGCATTCCAGCCTGATTCAGCTGACAGGTTAGCATCAGAGCTAGGTGTACAACCACAGCAGTGACAGCCAAGCTAGATACCGCTGACATACGCAGTGAGCATGAAGGAACCTGGTGACATGGCAGAAGAGTTTGAAGCAAACACTGGATCGGAGAACCGCTATGAGATGCTCCACATGCGGCAGCTGTGGTTCCCCGACGCACCGAGAGAGAGCATGTGTTTGCCCAGCAAGGGGGCAACGATGCAAGAAGTGCAGAAAATTCAACCACTTTGCTAAAGTTTGCCAGTCAATGACACCGCCAAGCCCACCAGCCAAACAAAATCACCCACCTGCGACGACCATCCACACAGTAAGACCCAAGAGCGTGACGTATGCATACAGCATGGTGGAGGACAATGTTACTTTGCCGCTCCTGCTTGACACTGCTGCAGTGAGGTTGATGTTAAATTGAGCTACACTGAAGAAATTTTTCCCCAACCACAAGATTGGAAAAAACCCAATGGTGCTGTATGGATATTGTGACTACAGAGTTAGCAATGTAGGGACCATCACGCTAATGGTTCGCTACGTGTCAAGAGTGGTTACTGACTTTGTGTTCCAAATGACTACGCATGGAGACAACATTCTTGGATGCAACTTGTTTTACCAAGTGGGTTTCTCCAGCCACAACAGTAACGGACTCAGTTTGAGTGACTATGGTGATTGGGATGCAACATATGCCGGTGACGATGATGATGAGTAGGACGAGATTCAACAGGAGGACGGTGACAAGAACACAGTTGTCCCGTGTGTGCAGGAGGAACGCTGCTGAGAGGGGCGACAGCGACCGGACTCGCCTCAGATCCTCACCCAGCATGAGCCAGTGGGAGATGCTGAGGAGTCGCAGGAGAGGGAGCCCACGTGCACCGAGGAGCTCGGGATACAACAACCCGGTGTGGATCTTAACAACCATGATAGTGACACATCACAACAACAAGCACCAGGTAAAAGGGAGAAAGAGCCGGACTGCTTCAGAATCCTCACACAATGTCAGTCGCACCTAAGCCGCTGGATGAGGAGTCCGACACCATGCAGGGCACGGTGGAGGCACTGGACGTCTTCCGAATCCATGACCAGCATCGCCCTCCAGGGACCGCCGCAGTGGCGTTGGATGAAGAGTCCATGACCCACCAGGTAACGGCAGAGCCATTTCAACATGATGGGCATCCCACGACAAATATGGATGATACATCACTGTGACCACAATGATATGTGCAGCCGAACAGAATGCCACTTGAGGTACTGGATTGGGTCTGGGTCCAGAAGATCGAGCGACTGGGCCTGCGGCAAATGACATTGCGGCCCCCAGTACCACTTACACCTATGAGGATTGCCACACAGCTGGTGCTAGCGACCTTCCAGCTGACAGACTGTTTGGTGTGGCACGCCAATCATCTCCGTTGAGTTGGAGTGACAGCTCTGGAGGACGAGGCTTCGTGGGAGTTGGGTCATACAGTGTGGGACCCAGCACCTCCAGGGGTGCATCCACCGTGGGCCCACTACAAGGCCCCTCCAGCAGAACTGCGTTCCTTGTGGGAGAGTGTGAGAAAAAAGGACTGGTTAGCTAGGGGCATGGCTGCCAGCTAGAGTGGCAGAAAAATTCACTCAGCCACGCTGGGCTATGCGGTGGTCCACCCGCTAGCCCTAGCTAGTGTTCTTAATGTTTACTGTACCAAATTGGGGAGGGTTAAAATTTGGTAATGTGTTCTGCCTTTTTCCGAGGGGGAGGGGGATGAATGTAGTGAAGGGGTTAACAGGGAGGCGTGAAGACGCAGCTGGCTTGTGACATCATTACGCCAGCCCATATATGGAGAGAGTCGGCCATCTTAGGCTTCTCTCGACTCACAGTGATATAGAGTGCAGATGCACTGAAACCCGTACTATAATACAAGCTGTTCCTTAAAATAAAGTTCAAGTTCCAGCACAGCTACTCTCTCCGTTGGTCATTCCGGGTTTCCGGATATAACAAACAATGTCAATAAAGCCAATTCTATTTTATTTTTTTATAAAGGATCTTCTTACATTAGGGATGGTAAATGACGTTCACTTATATAGCGCTTTTATTCTCATCTCTTGATGACCATAGCGCTTTACAGATCCTGCTATCCACACATTCACACACTGATGGTGGCATGCTGCCTAACATGGCGCTTCCAGACCCACCAGGAGCAATTGGGGGTGAAGTGTCTTGCCCAGGGACACAACGGCAGTATATCTGGGGAGAGCGGGATTTGAACCGCTAACCATACGGTTATTGGACAACCTGCTCTACCTCCTGAGCCGCTGCTGTCTAACATTAAGCTCTATGTTCAAATCAAGACATCATAAACAATACTAAAGTAAAACAAAACACTTAAATCAAACTAAGTACTTATGTTTTGATCGCTGTGGACATCCATTGTTATACTTGATAATGGAAATTCCCCTAACTAGATGGCGCTGTTGACGAAAACCTGAGGGTCCTGAACCTGCAGCCTCTGGTTGTGCAGGAACCCCCTGCTGCATTCATGAGAAAATATCCCAAAAAGCAAAAAATGAGAATCTTAAAACTTGTGCAAAAAAAAAAAAAACAAACCCTCACAAATTTAAGGAATTTTCATTGCAGTTTTCTGAGGAAAACATATCCACAAATTTGTGAGAAATAAGCCACAACATTTCTGGAACTGAAATTACAAATTTACTGGAAAAAGTTAAAGTTTTATGAGAACAATGTAATAAATTTACAGTATGTAAAAAAATGCTGTGGTTTTGCAGATGAAAACTAAAATTTATATAGTAAATTATTAAAAAAATATGAGAATAGCTGAAAATGTATGAAAAAACAAAATTTTAGGAAAATGTTGCAATTTTTTGAGGTACCCTCCCCCGAGACACACACACACACACACACACACACACACACACACACACACACACACACACACACACACACACACACAAATTAGCAAGAAAAAAAGACAAATTTAGCCAAAAAAGCTACAGTTTTATTAGAAAACAGCTGCAAATTTATATGGAAAAAGGCAGCATTTTTACCTGAAAAAAGGTAACAATCAGATAAGACAATCTTATGACAAAAGCAGCAGTTTATGCCAAAAATATCTAAATTCATGGAAAAAAACTTGTAAATTTATTGGGAAAAATGCCACAAATGTACATGGGAAAAGTCTTCATTTTCACTAAATAAAGGTTTTAAATGTTATGACTGCCCTTTTGGAGCAGGAATGAGGCACCAATAAGCGACTTTCGCATTACAAGTGCGCATGTGCGGACTATGTGAGTTCAGAGTTCACCACTACCAAACATGCTGATAGCCGCCTTGCTTTTGTATAGAGACAGTACTGTCACACCTGAACAACTGCCGCTTAAAGTCTGCTTTAAGCTTTAAATCTCTGTTATGCCAGGTGCCCATTGTGCCGTAGTGAAGTGTGGAACGGCATGTATCATCTGGAGCGGTGGAAAAAACAAACTTGCAGCATACTTGTGTGTAACTTCGGGACCAGCGTGTGCACATGTCTGCCGCCATTCATGTTATATACATTCCCCACGGAGCTGAAGGTTCCGGACGGACGTAATTGTTGGATTAAAGCAGTAAGTCTATATTATAACATAATTAAATAGTGTTGTGTATTGTTCAAGTTCTAGCCTAACTGACACAAGTCTAAACCTTGAAGTAGTAGGTACGGACAGGCAGGCCTGGATCTAGGATATAGTTCTTTGTATATTGGTAATGAAGCTTGATCTACACACACATATAATTAAGGCCATTGGTAAGTATGCTGGTATAAAATAGAATTGCAAATCATTGAAAACATGTGGTACTTAAACTATAGTAGTATCGACCTATAGATCTAAGTAAGCAGGCTATGCCTTGTAGTGAAATTTACTCAAAATGACAAAACCAAAGTTGAGCTGTCAAACCACTCGCTTACCTTCTTTGTAGTCATTTCGGAGTCTCGCAAGTAAGGGTGCTTGGTCCTTTGACAACAAAAAATCTGCTATGTCAGCGTACATACAGGGGGGGCCATTTTGGCCAATTTCTGCAACTTGGTCGTGAATGCAAGCGCAACTAGTTCATCCTTGCGTTTGCAGGTACAACCGGGAAGACCCCTACACATACAATATGCTCGTAGATCAGGAACTTTCCATAAATTAAATGTATCGATAAAGCATGTTTGGTAGCCGCGTTCCCATGATGCTTTGCACGAGCCGAGATGCGAAAGTCGCTTATTGCATGCAGTGAGTTTGGTTATTTAATGAGAAATAATAACAAATACAAACACTTGCCTCTAAGGGCGGATTTACAAAAAGACTATGAGTCCCCTGCGGGGTGATAACAAGAACATAAGGGCAACAAGAGTCAATACAGGCAACTTACATATAAATGGCGAGGACGAAACCTCAAGTAGCAGAAAGGCTGGAATCAGGGTTGGGGATTCCAGCCAGCACAAGGCGAGGTCGCAGCGAGGAAGAAGCCTCGCCAGCAAACTTAAATAGTGATACAGAAACCAAAGAACAAACAGGTGTGGAGTGAAAACAATCAACTACACACAAACAGCTGTGACAGGTCATCAACAGACTTGACAGGCGGAAGTCCTGTCATGGCGCTGTCACAATAAAAGCACAAACCATAAAGACAGACGCACATGACTAAATACATACACAGAAAAAGGAAAATAATCAAAGACCCGAGCATGGTACAAACCCCCGCTCGGCGTCATGACATTAAATTTGCAAAGAAAAATATGCCAAATTTAGGAAAAAAGTACAGTTTAATGAGGAAAACACATACAATTTTGCAAAAAAAAAAAAAAGAAAGACATTGAAAATAATCAAAAAATTACCAGAAAAAGTAGAAATATTGTGAGTAAAAGGTATCAAATTTACAATAAAAAAAGCTGCAAATTTTTAGGAGAAAAACTCTTAGTTATGATGTTGTCAGGCCAGATTGTAGTTGTAATTCTGCTATTTTACCGCAGCTTTTAGGCTCAGATATTTTTGTGGCTCCATGCAGACTTTTTTTTTTATACATGACATAACGCACGGCTCAGGAGACGCACACACACAGGCTTAGAGTAGTTCAAAGAGTTTATTAACAGCAGGAGTGAATGAGTGCGTGTCTGCGGGATGTAAATGTGTTGGTGATGGTGTCTGCTCCAGGCACAGAGGCAGGTGACCGTACAGCCGAGCAACCCTATGGAGAGAGCACAGGGAGAGGGTGACGGGCATACACCAACACAGGAGGGATTTATGGCGAGAGAAGGACTTACTTGGTGGGTCAGGACAGCTGGCACAACAAGGGGGCGAAGCCCGGAAGACAGCCACCTGGAGAGCTCCGTACAGCAGCGAGGATTGGGCGATGGAGAGGAGATGTCCGCCGCTGGGGAATCCACCTGTGCACAGGGGAGAAGACTGAAGAAAGGAGGTAAGCGATCTTCTTACCAAAATGGTGACGCTGAAGGGAAGTATGCTCACAACGGTGAGGGACGAAGTCTGACGGCTTCAGGCTGAGCCTCCGGGCGAGACGGCCTTTATCCCTCGCCGCTGATGATTGTCAGGTGCGTGAGCAGGTGGCGCCGCTGATGAATGGCGCGGCGTGACAGTACTCCCCCCTCTAGCAGCGCCTCCTGGCGATGGCTTATCTGGGTGCGCTCGGTGGAAGTCCGCGATGAGCGATGGGTCCAACACAAACGACGGGGGCACCCATTGTCGATGCTCGGGCCCATAGCCCTCCCAGTCCACCAGGTATTGCAACCCACGACCTCGGCGCCGGGAGTCCAGGATGGAGGAGACGGACCAGGCCGGATGGCCACCAATCATCCGGGGCGCGGGTTGCGCTGCAGGAGGAGGGCAAAGGGGGTCAGTGACTGCCAGTTTCACCTTCGACACATGGAAAGTGGAATGGATGCGGAGGGAGGGGGGAATAGCCACGTGCACAGCCACCGGGTTGATGATCCGGGTGATGGGAAAGGGACCCATGAATCGCTGTGCCAGCTTCCTCCTCTCGCCTTTTAATGTGACGTCCTGGGTAGACACATACACGAGTTGCCCAACTCTGTACGCCGGGGCAGGTCTTCTGTGCCGGTCCGCCACGGTCCTGTTGCGCTCCGCTGTGCGTAAAAGCGCATGACGCGCGGCAGCCCAGGTGGAGCGGAACTGCCTAAGGTGCGCCCTAACAGAGGGGACAGTTACCTCGTTCTCCTGCGCTGGAAACAGCGGGGGGTCGTAACCCAGGGACGCCTTGAAGGGGGACATCCCCGTTGCAGAAGAGCGGGCGGTGTTGTGGGCATACTCCACCCAGGCGAGATGGTTGCTCCAGGACGTCGGCTTGGATCTAGTAACACAGCGGAGCGCAGCCTCCAGCTCCTGATTGGTCCTCTCACACTGCCCGTTAGACTGGGGGTGATGGCCAGAGGAGAGGCTCACCTTGGCTCCGATGGCGTTACAAAAGGATCTCCAAACCTCGGATGAAAATTGGGGACCCCGGTCCGAGACCACGTCCACCGGAATCCCGTGCAGCCTGACCACGTGTTGGACGGGGAGGCCCGCCGTCTCCAGGGCAGTAGGGAGACCTCGCAGGGGGATGAAGTGCGCCGCCTTGGAGAAACGGTCCACGATGGTCAGGACGGTGTCAAAGGAGTTGGAAACGGGGAGTCCGGTGACGAAGTCCAGAGCGATGTGCGACCAGGGCCTGCCGGGGACGGGCAGAGGCTGGAGCAGACCCGCTGGGGGGCATTTCCCGACTTGCTGGTGGCACAGATTGGGCAAGCCCGGGCGTAGCGGGCTGCATCCCTCCGCAGGCCTGGCCACCAAAAGGACCGTTGGAGGAGGCTGATCATCCGAGAGGTGCCGGGATGACAGGTGAGCCGGGAGGTGTGGAGCCAGTGGATGACCTCTCCTCGGACCGCAGATGGGACGAACAGTCTTCCCTCCGGTCCGCCGCCAGGATCAGGTTCCACCTCCTGCGCCTTCCGGATCTTGTCTTCAATGTCCCAAGAGATGGCACCGAGGACGCACGACCTGGGCAGGATAGTGTGGGGCATCTCCTCAGCCTCCACGGGGGTGAACTGCCTAGAGAGGGCGTCAGGCAGGCCGTTTTTGGAGCCCGGCCTGAAGGTGATTGAGAAGCGGAACCTGGCGAAGAACAAAGACCAGCGCGCCTGGCGGGCATTCAGGCGCTTGGCAGATCGTAAGTACTCTAAGTTCTTGTGGTCCGTCAGGACCACAAACGGCAGGTCCGCCCCCTCTAGCCAGTGGCGCCACTCCTGTAAGGCGAGTTTAATGGCCAGGAGCTCTCTGTCCCCCACATCGTAGTTTCTCTCCGCCGGGGACAGGCGCCGGGAGAAGAAGGCGCACGGCCATTTGGCACCATCGTCAGGTGACCGCTGGGATAACACTGCTCCCACTCCCGTGTCCGATGCGTCCACCTCCACAATGCACTGCAGCGCGGGGTCGACCTGGCGAAGGACCCGGGAGGAGGAGAACTCCGCCTTCAGCGCCCTAAAGGCAGCAGCGACCTCTTCAGTCCACCGGAACGGGACCTTCGGGGACGTGAGGCGGGTCAGCGGTCCGACGATCGAGCTGAAATTTGGGACAAAGCGGCGGTAAAAATTGGTGAAGCCAACAAACTGCTGCACCTGCTTCCGGGATGCGGGAGTAGGCCACTCCACCACCGCCTTCACCTTCTCTGGGTCTGGGAGCACCTGATCTTGAGCGATGATGAATCCCAGGAAGGATGTGGTCCTAGCGTAGAATTCGCATTTCTCAGCCTTCACGTACAGACGATTCTCCAGCAGTCTTTGGAGGACCCGCCTCACATGGACCTGGTGCTCGTCCCTGGACCTGGAGAAGATAAGGATGTCATCCAGGTAGACGAACACAAAAAGGCCGATGAAATCCCGGAGGACGTCATTAATGAGGCGCTGAAAGACGGCAGGAGCGTTGGTCAGCCCGAACGGCATGACGAGATACTCAAAGTGGCCGTTCGGGGTACGGAAGGCTGTCTTCCATTCATCTCCCTCCCGGATCCGGACGAGGTGGTAAGCGCTGCGTAAATCCAGCTTGGTAAACCAGGTCGCCCCCTGGAGGGAGTGAAAGGCAGTGTCCATGAGGGGCAGGGTGTAACGGTCCCTCTCAGTGATGTCATTTAGCGCTCAGTAGTCTATGCAGGGGCGGAGGGATCCGTCCTTTTTCCCGACAAAGAAAAACCCTGCCCCCACGGGTGACGACGATGGGCGAATAATCCCAGCGCTCAGTGATTCCTTCAGGTATGTATTCATGGTCTCCTTCTCCGGCGCCGACAGGCTGTAGAGCCGACCAGATGGCAGGGGAGCCCCCTGGCGGAGGTTGATGGCACAGTCATATGGTCGATGCGGGGGAAGAGACATAGCTTTCGATTTGCTAAATACCATACCCAGGTCGTGAAATTCTGGAGGCACCAGTGACAGGTCCGGAGGTGCTGTATCCGCCACAGGGGGAGCCGCGGATGGGGAGCAGGCAGCGGACTGAAGGCAGGTGCCCATACAGAAGGTACTCCATGCCGATACCCCAGCGGACCTCCAGTCCAGGACAGGGTTGTGGAGGCGTAGCCAGGGATACCCCAGGATGACGGGTGACACAGAGTTGGGCAGGACGTAAAATACCATCTCCTCCCGGTGGTTCCCTGAGATGATGACTGGGACAGGCATGGTTTGGTGAGAAACTCTCCCAAGGGAGGCACGGGAGAGATGGACCAGGGAGATGGGGTGTTTTAATGCCTGACAGCGGATGCCCAATCGGGTTGCCAGGCCTTGTGAAATGAAGCTGCCCTCTGTGCCCGAATCCACCAGTGCGTGGGTGAGGTGCCCAGTGGGATTGTGGCAAAAACGGATGGGCAGCTTTAATTGAGTGAGAGTGTCTAACCGGTTGGGATCCGCGAGGCTCCCTACAGCGATTCGCGGACCCCGCCGACTGGCTTTCCGCGGGCAATGCTCCACAGTGTGTTGGTCACCTCCGCAATACATGCAGAGGCCCAACTCACGGCGGCGTTGTTTCTCCGCAGGGGAAAGCTTGGTCCAGCCCGTCACCATCGGCTCCGACTCCTCGGGGCACGATGCTGGCGGCGCCGCCAGGGGGCGAGCTTGGAACAGGTGCGGCGAGACTCCACGAGGGCGAGAAGAAGAAGACTTCCGCCCCGAGGAGCGCTCGCGCAACCTGTTATCCAAACTTATCGCTAAGGATGTCAGCTCCGCTAGCATCCCAGGGATATCCCGTCCAGCCAGTTCATCCCTCAGATCACTATTGAGGCTGCGGAGGAACAGGCCACAGAGGGAGCGTTCCTCCCAGCCCAATTCCTCCGCCGCTACCCGGAAGTCGACCGAGTAGTCCGCTGCCGACCGGCCTCCCTGCTGGAGAGCGAGAAGCTGATCGACCTGGACCGTCTCGGTTTGAGAATGGTCAAAGACCTCCAGAAAGTGCCTCACGAACTGGTCATAGGTGAGGGTGGCATAACTGGGCCTCGCCATTACGGCGTAGGTCCAAGTTAACGCACGCCCCTCCAGAAGATTCCCTATGTAACCAATCCGACTGTGATCCGAGGGAAAATCTCCGGGCACACGGTGGAACACGGACTCACACTGCATAATGAACCCCCGCGCTCCGCCGAGCTTACCGCTAAAGCGGGCGGGGGTCGGAATCGGTGTGAGCCGAACCGGTGCCACTGGAGCCGGCTGGACGGCCGCTGGAACAGCAGGAGCCGCGCCACCCTGACGAGCAGGGGGGGAACGGCTGTTGAGGATCTAAGCGGCCCAACCGGTTAGTTAAGTTTAATAATTGATTCAGGATAACCTGCTGTTGATAAGCAATCTGATCCACTCTAGCCTCGAGAGTGGTAAACCGGTGTGCGAGCCCGCCGTCCGCCGAGCCGCTCTGCTGAAGCCGTACTGACATAACGCACGGCTCAGGAGACGCACACACACAGGCTTAGAGTAGTTCAAAGAGTTTATTAACAGCAGGAGTGAATGAGTGCGTGTCTGCGGGATGTAAATGTGTTGGTGATGGTGTCTGCTCCAGGCACAGAGGCAGGTGACCGTACAGCCGAGCAACCCTATGGAGAGAGCACAGGGAGAGGGTGACGGGCATACACCAACACAGGAGGGATTTATGGCGAGAGAAGGACTTACTTGGTGGGTCAGGACAGCTGGCACAACAAGGGGGCGAAGCCCGGAAGACAGCCACCTGGAGAGCTCCGTACAGCAGCGAGGATTGGGCGATGGAGAGGAGATGTCCGCCGCTGGGGAATCCACCTGTGCACAGGGGAGAAGACTGAAGAAAGGAGGTAAGCGATCTTCTTACCAAAATGGTGACGCTGAAGGGAAGTATGCTCACAACGGTGAGGGACGAAGTCTGACGGCTTCAGGCTGAGCCTCCGGGCGAGACGGCCTTTATCCCTCGCCGCTGATGATTGTCAGGTGCGTGAGCAGGTGGCGCCGCTGATGAATGGCGCGGCGTGACAATACAAAGATCACTCATAGTGGGTCTTTATGTAGCGCAGGTTGTTGACCCCTGGTCTGTGATAACAATAAGCTCAGAACAAAACAAACTCATCATAAATAGAGACCCTAAATTAATTAGAATGTTGTGATTTGCTAAATTAAATCAAAAGGGCTTGAAATATTTGACTGTGCTTGTAATAAATAATGAATATATGAACATTTTTCTTTGGAATTGTGCTGCAAAAAACATTAAATGGGTCATTGGTTGAAAAATTGTTTTTGTAGGTTTTAAGCATAAATATTAACACTTGATGTTGCCTGGGCTATAGAGAGCCGGAGTCACTTTACTTCAGCATATGGGACTGTAGTGTCCGAGGTGAGGAGGCGAGGTGACGTTTTATGGTATTTATTACAAGAACTATAACACACTGTGGGGAGACCCTACCGCGACTACAGGACTGTGGCTGCATGAGGCTTTTATATCCCAGGTGACGCCACCCCCCTGAAGGCGGGGCATCACCCCTCCCAGCCTAGGGCACCGCCATGCTAATATATTATATTGTGGAGCGTGTAAATGAAGAGGCAGATTCATTTCAGACGATTTATTACACACTCACAATTCTCAAGCAAAGAACAGACTGAACATTTAAGCAGAAACTCTCCTCTTAAGTTTCATGGATTTACATCACACACAACATGACATTTGCATCACATTGCATTCAACCCCCTTCATCCCTGACTCCTTCCTGCTATCTCACCAGGAACCTCCTGCTCTTTGTTCTCCCATGCTTATCCACTGTCTCCTGTCTGAGATGCTAGATAATCAGGCTCCCCCAAGGTGCTACCCCCCCCCCCCCCAGCATCTTAGAACAATAGAATAACAGTCCACATGCTGCTTGGGCTTCCGTCTCCTCCGTATCTGCTGTAACTGGGATTTACCGCCTCCGCGGCGCTGCTGTGCCGGTGGGGGGCTGCTGGGAGTGTGTCTGACTGCGGGTGGGCTGTTGCTGGGGGGGGGGGGGACTTCGGTCTGTCCGTGTGGCTGCTCTGGCGAATCATTTCCCTGGGGAGCTCTCCGTCTTCCACGCCGAGGGGCCTTAGCCAACAGCACTTGCTCGTCTGCCACAACGAAAGCAGGTTTGAGTCTGTCTATGCCAATTTTTTCCCTCCTACCCCCCAAGTCTAGCAAAAAATTCTTATCCCCTGTTTCCAGCACTCTGAACGGTCCATCATAGGGTGGGCACAATGGAGGGCGGTGGGCGTCGTGTCTGACAAACACGAACTCCGCGCTCTTCAAAGTTTTAGGCACGAAAACACGCGGAAAACTGTGGTGGGCAGGGCCCGGCAGCGTGCCTGTGTTTGCGCTACGCTGCAAAAGCTGAGACGGGGAGCTGTCCGTCGCGGGATTATCTGGCAGAAATTCCCCGGGCAGCCGTAGTGGCTGCGCAAAAACGAGCTCTGCCAGGGAAGCTTCCAGATCTTTCGGCACGGAGCGCAATCCCAATAAAGCCCATGGCAGCCTGTCTACCCAATTTGCATCCGTCAATGAAGCCCTGAGTGCTGCTTTCAGTGATCTATGAAAACGCTCGCATAACCCATTGGCCTGTGGGTTGTACGCGGTTGTGCGGTGAATTGTAACACCCAGGCTGCGGGCCATCGCGGACCAGAGTTCGGAAACAAATTGAGGGCCCCTGTCAGGCGTAATGTCCGACGGGACTCCAAAACGCGCCACCCATGCTGTTAAAAAAGCGCGTGCTACATCTGCAGACGTGGTTGCCGCCAGCGGGACCGCTTCTGGCCAGCGCGTGGTGCGGTCCACCATTGTCAGGAGGTGCGTACACCCCTGTGATGGTGGGAGGGGGCCCACAAGGTCCACGTGAACATGGTCGAACCTCTTAGCCGGAATACGAAACGGCTCCAAGGGAGCCTTCGTGTGTCTGTGTACCTTGGCTCGTTGGCACGCCACACAGGCTGCAGCCCACTCTTTCACTTGTTTGCGTAGGCTCGGCCAAACAAACTTCTCTCCCACCATTTTGACCAACGCGTGCACTCCTGGGTGCGCCAGAGTGTGAACCGACTCAAACACGCGGCGGCGCCACGCGGCCGGGACCACCGGACGCGGGCGACCCGTGGAGACATCGCAGATTACGGGGGGGCCGCCATCCTGCAGCACCCTGCTCTCCAGCCTTAACCCTGTTGGTCCAGACTGGAGCGCGCGCACGTCTGCATCGCTAATCTGCTCCGCGGCCATGGCTGCGTAATCTACCCCCACGCAGACCGGGGCCACCACGGCGTGCAAGAGGCAGTCCGCCACCACATTCAGTTTACCCGACACATGCTGAATATCGGTAGTAAACTCTGAGATCGCGGCCAGCTGTCTCTGCTGCCGGCCCGACCACGGTTCTGAAACCTTGGCCATCGCGAACGTTAGTGGCTTGTGGTCCACGAACGCGGTGAAGCTGCACCCTTCCAGCCAGAACTGGAAGTGGCGTATGGCCAGGTGAAGAGCCAGCAACTCTCTGTTGAACGCGCTGTATTTACGTTTGCTGTCGCGCAAAGTTCTGCTGAAAAAGGCGAGCGGCTGCCAAGCCCCAGCGACACGCTGCTCCACAACAGCCCCGATGGCCACGTCTGAAGCGTCGGTGGTGAGCGCTATGCGGGCCGACGGGTCCGGATGCGCCAGCAATGCGGCGTTTGCCAGGGCTGCTTTAACTTCCGAGAACGCCCGCTCTCACTCCGGGGTCCATTTGACTCTATCGGCGGGTTTCTGTTTCTTGAGCGCGGCGTACAATGGTTGCATGAGCTGCGCCGCACGGGGAAGGAAACGGTTATAAAAATTCACCATTCCCAAAAATTCCTGCAGCGCCCTGACCGTCTGAGGCCAGTGAAAATCCGCCACGGCGCGCACTTTGCCGGGCAGCGGGATCGCTCCTTCCGGAGAGATGCGGTGCCCCCAAAAAATCAATCTCCATCACGCTGAACTGGCATTTCGCCGGGTTGATTATTAACCAGTGCTCCTCCAACCTCCGGAAAACCATCGTGAGGTGGGTTTCGTGTTCGTCTTCGGACGCACTGGCTGCCAGGATATCGTCCAGGTAGACGAACACGAACGGGAGATCGCGCAGCACTGCATCCATCATGCGCTGGAACGTCTGTGCCGCTCCTTTTAACCCGAATGGCATGTGCAGGAACTCGAATAGACCGAACGGAGTTATTACCGCTGTTTTGGGTATGTCCTCAGCGCGCACTGGGACTTGGTGGTAACCGCGGACCAGGTCTATTTTGGAAAAAAATGCGTGCTCCGGCAAGGTGAACAGAAAAATCCTGTATGTGGGGAATCGGGTAGCGGTTGTGCGCTGTGGCGTTGTTCAACCTGCGGAAATCCCCGCACGGTCGCCACGATCCCTCAGCCTTAGGGACCATGTGTAGCGGGGATGCCCATGGGCTGTTCGAGCGCCTGATGATGCCCAACCTTTCCAGGTTGGCGAACGCCTCGCGCGCTATGACCAGTTTAGCTGCGTCCAAGCGCCGAGGTCTTGCAAAAACGGGCGGCCTGGTGGTGGTGATAAAGTGCTCCACCCCGTGTTTAGCGATGGCCGCGGAAAACGTCGGGACCGTGAGTGCTGGGAACTGAGTGAGCAGTGTGTGGAACTTACCGCCTGTAGCTGTGACGTTGGCTTGTGCTGTTGGCTGGGTCACTCGAGCTATACAGGGGAGACAGTCAAAGGACAGTGCATTAACCAGGCGCCTGTTAGTAACATCAACCAGTAAACCATGTGCACACAGAAAATCAGCCCCCATTATATGGTAATTCAGTGCTGCTACGACAAAAGTCCACTCATATGTACGGCTGTGTAGAGATAAGAGCAGAGTCCTCTCACCAAAGGTCTTAATGTCCGAGCCATTTGCTGCCAACATCTCGGGGCCGCTAGGTCCTGCCAGCCGGTCAGCTTAGGTCGGCAGGATGAAGCTCTTCTGGGCTCCGGTGTCCACGAGGAAACGCCTCTCCGAGCGTGCATCCGTCAAGTAGAGCAGCTTGTTCTCTTCACCGAGGGTCGCAGCTGCTACCGAACCCCGGCCTTGGCGTTTCCCGAGCGCTTGAATTGGCACGGGGGCGCACATCTGCGTGCCTTCTCTCCGAAGCAGCGGTGGTAGAAACAGAGCGTGTCTCTCTGGCGCTCCTTGGCCCCAGCTGCTGCTACCGTCGGTGGCTCCTCGCCTCCTCTGGTCGTCTTGCTGGGCTCCGCCGCTGCCGCATTGGCTGTGATCGCCCTGGTGGTGATGATGATCCGGTCTGCCTCCTGGGCTAGCTCATGGTAGTCCCGCTCGGCCAGCGACGGCGAATTGGCCAGGGCCGCTCTCGCCGCTGTCGGAAGGTTCCGGAGGAAGAGGTGGGCAAACAGAAAGTGCCCGTCGTCCGTGCCCATTAATGCCAGCATCTTCTCCATCATGTCTACGGCCGAACCATCTCCTAACTCGATCCACGTCAGGAGCCTCTCTGCTCTCTCACAGTCCGAGAGCGTGTAGCGCTGGATGAGCGCAGCCTTGAGCGCCTCGTATCTGTTGCTGGCTGGCGGCTGATCGAGCAGGCTCGCTACCTGTTGAGCTGTGTGGGCGTCGAGCGCTGCGACCACATGGTAGAATCTGGTGTCGTCTGCCGTTACTCCCCGGAGGGCGAACTGAGCCTCGGTGAGGTGGAACCAAGAGCGCGGTTTGTGCTGCCAGAAATCCGGTAGCTTGACTGAAACCGCACACGCGTGGCTGGAGGTTCCAGTCTGTGCTGTCTATGGGATGGCTGCCGCCTCGCTGTAGCTTCCTGACTGGGCCGGCCCCGCGGATCTTGCCTCGTGTTCCATAATACGTCTTGGGTCACCAGTGTGGAGCATGTAAATGAAGAGGCAGATTCATTTCAGATGATTTATTACACACTCACAATTCTCAAGCAAAGAACAGACTGAACATTTAAGCAGAAACTCTCCTCTTAAGTTTCATGGCATTTACATCACACACAACATGACATTTGCATCACACTGCATTCAACCCCCTTCATCCCTGACTCCTTCCTGCTATCTCACCAGGAACCTCCTGCTCTTTGTTCTCCCATGCTTATCCACTGTCTCCTGTCTGAGATGCTAGATAATCAGGCTCCCCCAAGGTGCTACAATATTAGATTACTATCCTACATCCCGCCCCCCCTGAAAAAACTGCAAACACACAAATCACCCAACCAAACAATTTACACCTGAATCACACTCTGATACAGGGAAGAAGAAGTCGATCCATTCACACCACACTGGCTCAGCGGAGCTCTCCACTATGTAAACATGACAGTCTCTGAAATAAAAATGAGCCACACACCAAATTAAACCAATCCCTCCTAAGCTAAACACATAACAAATACAGACATAGACAATGGCGGTACCCAGTCCCATAAACTCAAAGGATACATAAATACGTAAACAGGGAACTCCCCAAAGGAAAAACACAATTTCACACTATAGGGCAGTGATCAGACCATTCACACACAGGTGTTACTGCACCTCACACTCACAACACTCGCTCTCAACAGTGGCCTAGTGCTTTTACTACTTAACTCACTCTGTCACAGTGGTAAACATTTCCCTAATGATCACAAACAGCCATAAAGGCCCAACCTAAGACAGGAGAGCATACACGGCAACACGTGCCAGAAATAAAGCAAAATACAACACTGTAAAATATTGTGGAATACTGCACACACATACCCTGACCAAAAGGTAATACACTAATAGGTCACCTTACAGTAAACACACATTCCTGTTGCATTTTCTTTCTTTTAAAAAAACAAAAAAAACAAAAAACAGAACAATTAACCATAACACAAACGTTATAACAAATTGCACATTTAGACACACTGTTAGCCCTCATACATTCAACCCAGGTCTCCCGAAGGCCCCCCCCCCCCCCCCCGGAGTGTCCGTCACTCGGCCCACTACCAGAGCATCTCTGTTTTGTAGTGACCGGAGATGGACTGCATGGACACCCTTTTTTTTTTTTTTTTTTTTTTTTTGTTACTTATTTGTACCCGTAGGTAGACTTGGTTTGCAGTCTGGTGACAAGCCACCGGCCGCTGGTCGCTGCGTGCGCGAGCGCCCTAAACCTACATGTTTTTGGTGTGCGGGAGGAAACCGGAGAAATCCCGGAGTAAACCCGCGCAACACGGGGAGAACATGCAAACTCCACACAGCTCACTGTTGGTCGGGGGCTGGGATCGAACCCACGATCTCATGATCCCCGCGGTCCCCCGGCCGAGGGTAAAACTGTGCTGCCACAGTGCTAAACCACTGCGCCACTTTTGTGCTCCAACATGGCAGCTCATTGGGATGCTGTCTCGACCGATCAGTCAAACTCAGGTAGCCGTCGCCACCAGACTGGACCACCCGCAGATCATCCTGTCCCGCTATCCCGATTCTGGAACTCCGCACCCGACCAAGCCGAGGCTCAACCCTAAGGCGCACGTTATCGCCCTCACACAGGGGAGCACTCACTGGCTTCCTCCGTCGTCTGCACCATGATCTGGCTCCCTTATGGCTCCTCAGCAGATCGCCAAGTTGACTCAAGCCATGTCCCTCGCCTTTGGTGTCGGCATGGCCAGGGTCTGTGCCTTCTGGTGTTACCCCAGATACCAGATGATGTTGGTGCGTCGGAGTGGCATCAGTCACTGTTGGCTCAGCAGCCGGAACCTGTCGGCTGCCCGAGCCCTGTAGCTCACGCTCTTTGGACCTTTCCGCCACCGCAGGGATCAAACCATGCCGTTCGGGTCCTTCCTCCGCTGGACCGCAAACACTGGCACGGGACCCCTCCTAGTCAGCGTACTAAGGTGGCGGCGGTGTCCCTCTTCACCCAGAATGGGCCGCCCTGAGTCCCATAGTTCATTGCCACTTCCCACATAGAAGGGCCAGTCCCATAAACCACCACCTGCCCACTCCTCCACCTCACCGCAGTAATGGTGAAACCGAGCCTGTAAAAAATGTCACATCCCATTAGGCCATTACCTTCCTGCGACACCAAGAACTCGTTGGCATAGATGGAGGCCCCTTTGTATCTCACCGACAGCCAAACCGAGCCCACGACATCCAGTGGGTAGCTACCATAACTGTAACAGGTGATGTTAGTTCCGCTAATTTCTGTCGCCAAGTTCAGGATGGAGACCGCCGACCCCATGTCCACCAACAGCGGCATTGGTGTCCATCCAACAAAATGTCACAAACAATGCATTCGTCCGTGTCAGGTGAGACTGTGTGGACCACCATAGGGGCCTTCTTCTCATCTGTTACCTTCACTGGTCCCCGTTTCTCCTTGTCAAAATTGCAGCAGACTCTGGCGAAGTGATGGAGCAGGCCGCACCGTCCACAACGCTTGCCCCTCGCCGTGCACGCCCTGTCTTGATAGCGGTGCTTGTTGGATCTGCAGCCGTAACATCGTGGTGTCCCCGGGGTGGACCGTATTTTGACGATGGCCGCGTACTCGTCGTTGCTGACCTCGTCCGAATCCAAAGCCAGGGTCCTCCTGTGTGCCTCGCTCTTCTGAGGGGCTTCTTCGTGGCTAAGGTGTTTCATCAGCTGCTCCACTGCCTCATGCTGTTGTGCTAGCTCCATGGCTGCTAGCAAGGTTAGCTCACCAGCGTGAGTCAGCAGGCGAACCCTCGCTGAGGAGTAGGCCACGTGCTCAGCCAATTGATCATGGACCATCTCCTCCTCTAAGGGCCCAAACCTACACTCACCTGCCAACTGCCGGAGGTAAGATAAGATAAGATAAGATAAGCCTTTATTAGTCCCACAATGGGGAAGTTCCAGGATTGCAACAGCACAGGGATAGCAACACTCAGAGCAATAATTTAGAAGATAAGAAAATAAAATAAGAGCAGTGAATATACATAGGTACACATAAATACAGTATATAGATATATATACACAGTGCGGAGCATTGTAGCTAGATGGAATAAACAGCATAACCGTCTACTTAGTTATCCTACATAGTATGAATATGTACCCATACATATTGTCACCCTCCATAGCGACTGATATTGTCCTAGTTGTATACTGGAGGGGACCATTTGTGCAAGTCTGTTGCATCTTTTGCATTCAATACTATTAGGTCATCACGTTTTTTTGCTATCTCTGCGAGCAGCCCTACTTAGGTTATACAGTCTGACAGCCGTAGGTAGGAAGGACCTGCAAAACCTCTCGGTCACGCATCTAGGATGATGTAGTCTACTGCTAAATGAGCTCCTCAGTGCATTCAGTATGTCCTGCATAGGGTGGGACTCGGACTCCAGCAGAGATGACAGTTTAGCCACCATCCTTCTCTCTCCTATCTCCTCCACTGGGTCAAGGCGTTGCCCCAGGACAGAGCTAGCTTTCTTGATAAGTTTGTTCAGTCTCTTCCTATCGGCTGCTGTAATGCCACTGCCCCAGCAGACCACTCCAAAAGTGATGGCTGATGCCACCACCGTGTCGTAGAATGTCTTCAAGAGCACCCCTTGTACCCCAAAAGACCTGAGCCTCCTCAGTAGGAACAGCATGCGCTGTCCCTTCTTGTAGAGTGCGTCGGTATTGTGTGACCAGTCTAGTTTATTGTTCAGATGAACACCCAGGTACTTGTGGGATGTCACCATCTCAATGTCTGTTCCCTGGATGTTTACTGGTGCTGTGAGGGGTTGCCCTTGCCTGTGGCAGTCCACCACCAGCTCCTTAGTTTTCTTCGCGTTGATCTGGAAGCAGTTCCGATGGCACCAGTCCACGAAGTCCTGGATAAGTCCTCTGTACTCAACTTCATCTCCGTTGGAGATGAGGCCGACGATCGCGGAGTCGTCAGAGAACTTCTGTAGGTGGCAGTGTGTTGTGCTGTGTGAGAAGTCCGCAGTATAAAGGGTGAACAGGAAGGGAGCCAAAACCTTCCCTGGGGGGCCCCTGTGCTGCCGATGATCGTGTCGGACACACAATCCCGGGTTCTCACAAACTGTGGCCGGTTAGTGCGGTAGTCCAGGATCCATGATGACAGGTGCTGGTCCACCCCTGCGCACAGCAGCTTGTCCGTCAGGATCATCGGTTGGATGGTGTTAAAAGCACTGGAGAAGTCAAAGAACATAATCCTCACCGCATTCCCGGGCTTCTCCAGGTGGGACAGGGAACGGTGAAGGAGGAAGATCACTGCATCCTCCACCCCAATGCCATGCTGGTAGGCGAACTGGAGTGGATCCATCGCTGGCCCCACCAGGGGGCGGAGGTGAGCAAGGAGCAATCTCTCCAGGGTCTTCATCATGTGAGACGTCAGGGCCACTGGCCTGTAGCTGTTCAGGTCTTTGGGGTGGGAAGTCTTTGGTACAGGTTCCACACAAGAGATTTTCCACAACTGTGGTACCCTCCCCAGCTTCAGGCTCAGGTTGAAGACGTGCTCCACAATCCCACACAGCTGGTCTGCGCAGGACTTGAGGAGCTTCGTGCCGATGCCGTCCGGTCCCAAGGCCTTCCTCACCTTGATCTTCCTCAGCTCCGTCCTCACCTGGGTCTTAGTGAGGGTCAGGTTGGGTGGCTGTGTGCTGGAAGTGTGGGGGGGGGGGGTGTTGGTGGAGTGGAGTGTGGACAGCAGGTCTCGATGACTGTAGAGGCAGCAGTGGTTGGTGTGCAGTCGGGGGGGAGGGCAGTTGGTCAAACCTATTAAAAAACAGGTTCAGATTGTTCGCCCACTCCCTGCCCCCCGTGGCCTGGGAGGAGGTATTCTGGGGCCCAGAGATGGTTTTAAGGTTTCTCCAGACCCCACTGATGTCGCTCTGTTGCAGCTTGTTCTCCATCTCCTTCTCCTTCCGGTTGTGGCGCCACACGAGTTGGCTGCCTTTTGCAACTGCCTTTTTTTTTTTTTTTTAATTTTTAATTTAAAAAAAAATTTTTTTTTTAATCTTCTTTTCTTCTTTCTACACCTTTCACTCTATATATACAGTGGGGAAAAAAAAGTATTTAGTCAGCCACCAGTTGTGCAAGTTCTCCCACTTAAAAGATGAGAGAGGTCTCCAATTTTCATCATAGGTATACCTCAACTATGAGAGACAAAATGAGAAACAAAAAATCCAGAAAATCACATTGAAGGATTTTTAATGAATTAATTGGTAAATTCCTCGGTAAAATAAGTATTTGGTCAAAAACAAAAGTTCATCTCAGTACTTTGTTATATACCCTTTGCTGGCAATGACAGAGGCCAAACGTTTTCTGTAAGTCTTCACAAGGTTTTCACACACTGTTGCTGGTATTTTGGCCCATTCCTCCATGCAGATCTTCTCTAGAGCAGTGATGTTTTGGGGCTGTCGCTGGGCAACACGGACTTTCAACTCCCTCCAAAGATTTTCTATGGGGTTGAGATCTGGAGACTGGCTAGGCCACTCCAGGACCTTGACATGCTTCTTACGAAGCCACTCCTTCGTTGCCCGGGCAGTGTGTTTGGGATCATTGTCATGCTGAAAGACCCAGCCACGTTTCATCTTCAATGCCCTTGCTGATGGAAGGAGGTTTTCACTCAAAATCTCACGATACATGGCCCCATTCATTCTTTCCTTTACACGGATCAGTCGTCCTGGTCCATTTGCAGAAAAACAGCCCCAAAGTATGATGTTTTCACCCCCATGCTTCACAGTAGGTGTGGTGTTCTTTCTCCTCCAAACACGACAAGTTGAATTTTACCAAAAAGTTCTATTTTGGTTTCATCTGACCATATGACATTCTCCCAATCCTCTTCTGGATCACCCAGATGCTCTCTAGCAAACTTCAGACGGGCCTGGACATGTACTGGCTTAAGCAGGGGGACACGTCTGGCACTGCAGGATTTGAGTCCCTGGCAGCGTAGTGTGTTACTGATGTAGCCTTTGTTACTTTGGTCCCAGCTCTCTGCAGGCCATTCACTAGGTCCCCCCGTGTGGTTCTGGGATTTTTGCTCACCGTTCTCGTGGTGAGATGAGATGACGATGAGATCTTGCGTGGAGCCCCAGATCGAGGGAGATTATCAGTGGTCTTGTATGTCTTCCATTTTCTAATAATTGCTCCCACAGTTGATTTCTTCACACCAAGCTGCTTACCTATTGCAGATTGAGTCTTCCCAGCCTGGTGCAGGTCTACAATTTTGTTCCTGGTGTCCTTTGACAGCTCTTTGGTCTTGGCCATAGTGGAGTTTGGAGTCTGACTGTTTGAGGTTGTGGACAGGTGTCTTTTATACTGATAACGAGTTCAAACAGGTGCCATTAATACAGGTAACGAGTGGAGGACAGAGGAGCCTCTTAAAGAAGAAGTTACAGGTCTGTGAGAGCCAGAAATCTTGCTTGTTTGTAGGTGACCAAATACTTATTTTACCAAGGAATTTACCAATTAATTCATTAAAAATCCTTCAATGTGATTTTCTGGATTTTTTTCCCCTCATTTTGTCTCTCATAGTTGAGGTATACCTATGATGAAAATTGGAGACCTCTCTCATCTTTTAAGTGGGAGAACTTGCACAATTGGTGGCTGACTAAATACTTTTTTGCCCCACTGTATATATATATATACGTATATATATATCACAGACACACAGATCGCCCCAAAGGTCTCCCGAGTCGGCGGACGGAGCCACTGTTTACAGCAGGAGACGATACAGCAGGGAAGAGCTAGCTAGCACTCAACCGCCACCCGGTGCTAACGGAGAAACTCGACATACCGGGGAACTGAAGCGAAAACGACGCGGGTGCCGGGCTGGAGTTTAGGCGGCGTGCAAGAAATATAAGACAGAATAATAAAGAGCGATGGCAAGAACCAAGCAGACCGCCCGTAAATCTACTGGAGGAAAAGCCCCCAGGAAGCAGCTAGCCACCAAGGCTGCTCGGAAAAGCGCTCCGGCCACTGGCGGAGTGAAGAAGCCTCACCGTTACAGGCCCGGTACTGTGGCTCTGAGAGAGATCCGTCGCTACCAGAAATCCATGGAGCTACTCATCCGTAAGCTGCCCTTCCAGCGCCTGGTGAGGGAGATCGCTCAGGACTTCAAGACCGACCTGCGCTTCCAGAGCTCCGCCGTCATGGCTCTGCAGGAGGCCAGCGAGGCCTACCTGGTGGGTCTCTTCGAGGACACCAATCTGTGCGCCATCCATGCCAAGAGGGTCACCATCATGCCCAAAGACATCGAGCTGGCCCGCCGCATCCGCGGAGAGAGAGCTTAGACTTTCTGCTGCACATCCACCAACCACAATGCTCCGCACTGTATGTCTATATATATATACAGTATATATACTGTATATATACGTATATATATATATATATACAGTATATATATATATATATAGTAATATGTACATATGTATACTAGCTGCTCTTGTTTTTTCTTGCCTTCTGATTGTTGCTCTGAGTGTTGCTGTCCCTGTGCTGTTGCAATCCTGGAATTTCCCCATTGTGGGACTAATAAAGGCTTATCTTATCTTATCTTATCTTATCTTATCTTATCTTCTTCCTGAAGCTGTCCTTGCCTTCTCTGATCTTCCTCCTCAGGTCCCTCTGTACGGACTTCAGCATCTCCCTGTTCCCTGACCTGAAGATCCTTTTCTCTCTCAGAAGTGTTTTTATCTAAGGGTTGATCCAGGGTTTGCTGTTCGAGCAACACCGTATGGTCTTGGTAGGTACGGTGTTGTCCACACAGAAGTTGATGTAGTCCATGATGGTGTGAGTGAGGCCATCAATGTCCTCACCATGTGGATCGCAGAGCTGCTCCCAGGCAGTGGTTTCAAGACAGTAAGACAGGTCTGCCACGAATTGCTGGACTGATTCCCCAGGTCGTTGAGACCGTTGTCGGAACTGGATGCGCCGCATGATATTTTCAGGGGTGCGAAAGTAGCCAGCCATGAGCTTCACCATATCGTCGAATGTATCACCTCCTCCTAAGGTGCTGAGGATCTTCTGGCCCTCCATACCCAGGCTATGGATCAGAATAGCCCTCGCTTTTGATTTCGTCAGGTCGCCGAGGTCCAACATGAGCAGATAATTTTGGAAGGCCGCAAACCACCTGGTCCAAGGGACCAGCGGCTCTCTCGGATCCTCCAAAAAAGGTCGAAGCGTGGTTGCAGCCCTTTCCATCTCCAATTTTCCTCGTCGCCAAATGTAGTGTCCGAATAAGTGAGGAGGCGAGGTGACGTTTTATAGTATTTATTACAAAAACTATAACACACTGTGGGGAGACCCTACCGCGAGTACAGGAGTGGGGAAAGGAGACCGGAGGTCTCCTGCATCAGGCTTTTATATCCCAGATGTCGCCACCCCCCCCAAAGGCGGGGCATCACCCCTCACAGCCTAGGGCACCGCCATACTAATATATTATATTATATTACTATCCTACAGGGACCTTAAATTGGAAAAAGAAAATCTCCATTGAAGTGAAAGGCAAGATCCCAATCGAATTTTGCCACGACTTACACATATGATGACTAAGCGACTGACCGACTGAGTGACCAAGCAATCAAATGACCAAGGGACCAAGCGACAAAGCAGCTGAGCAACCAAACGATATATATTGTATATATCAATCAATCAATCAAACTTTATTTGTATAACACTTTTCAAACATTAGATGCTGTGAAAAGTGCTTTACATGGATAAATACAGACACATTTAGTTACACATATTTACATGATACATCCCACCCCTTCAAACCCCCCATAAACATACCCCCCCCCCCCCCCCACACACACACACAGAGGAGCATACACCACCCCCTACTTCTCTTACACACATATAAAATAAAAGAGACATCGCCAGGCACCGAGGCACCACGTGAAGGAGCAACCATCCTGTGGAGCCCCCCACGCCGGGACACCACACAGCCCATAACCACAGAGCGCGCCACAGAGGCCACCCCAACCAGGACGAGCCGGGTCCCATACCACAGCTGTAGGCAGTGGCATAAAGCCCCCACCCACCTATATATATATATATATATATATATATATATATATATATATATATATATATATATATATATATATACACACACACGTATATATATATATATATTATATATATATATATATATATATATATATATATATATATATATATATATATATATTGAGAGAGAGAGAGAGAGAGATTTTTTGATTTTTCAACACACCTTTATTATCACAAGTTGAACAGAAAATCACTCCAACTAAAAGAAGCAATGAAAAGTCAATTAATTCACTGACAAGAAATCAAAGACACAAGCAACTAAACCAAGAAAACTAAAACAAAAACTTGCTTCTTACATCAGAACCACAGCATAGGTAATTTTCCCCTCCTTAACACAACACAGGATGTGTTTAAAGCACCACATAGCCTCAAAAGTTCCAGCATTTTGCATCAGATGATAGTAATCGTAATCAATCATTATTTGAGTCTTGATCATGCTTACCAGCATGTCTTTTACGTTACAATCCAGCATTTGTTCAATTTTTCTTTTCCTACTAACATAAATAGCCATTTTAGCCTGACCCAGGATGAAATTTAACAGTTCACTTTTTTTCTTGCTTCTCTGTCTATATGGAAAAAAAATCTGCAGGGAAAAGACTTCTCCAAACAGATAAAACAGCTTCCCCTCCAAAAAAACCAAACAACAATTGCAGTCTGTTACAGTCCAGAAAACAATGGAACACAGTCTCTTTCTGAGGACAAAATGGACAAACCTCAACAGCATTTGGGTTTAAAATAGAGAGAAAAGCATTTACAGCCACAGCACCATGTAAAACTCGCCATTGCAGGTCTCCAACCTTCTTAGTTAATGGTGGTTTATAGAGTGCTCTCCAGGCAGGCCTCACCTCTGAACCCAAACTCAAGTGTTTCCTCCATGGCGTATCAGCTCGACCTTTTAACTTATTCACATTTAGAACTTTCACCAAGAGTCCATACATTTTTTTTTCCAGAAGAGTCACAAATGTTAATGTGTTCAGAGTTTAAAAACACACCAGTGCCATCTTTAAAATCAGGAGATAAAACACTAAAAGGAAAAGGCTCATCAGCAGTTCGCACAGAATTTTTGCAGTGTAAAACAATAGCAGAGTGTTCTTCTGCGGAGAGGCAGTCTCTCCAATCTTTCAGCAAGTTTATTATAACTCTGACTGAAGACACACCGAGAGCCGAGCACAGGACAGCAGCATCGTCCAGGTCATGACCACATAAGTTCACCAATGGCCCTTTTCCACTAGTATCGCTTTGGCCTTACTCACTTCTACTCGACTCGCTTTCTAGCTTTTTCCACTGTACCCAGCACGGGTTAACAGGCGCTATTTTCGTGCCTGATCGAGGGCAGGGTACAACCGTGCTGAGTCGAGCCGAGATGTGACGTCAACAGACTGCGAGCCACTGATTGGTCAGTGCGTAACGTCACGAAAGCGTCCGTCTTCAGTGGAATTTACACGACCGCCATTTGCAATATTTCACGGACTAACTCGGTCACGGAGTAAATACGATATTAATACAGACAGCGTTGTAGGTTTTGCGGAAATTGATGAGATAAAAGTGATCAATATAACCATATAACACTTATCTGTGTGTTTTAATATGTGTGTGATCAATATAACCACATAGTTGTTAGTTGTGTGCTTCAAAATATATGTGTGTGTTCAATATAATCATATAACAGTTATTGTGTGACTCAAAATGTTTGTATTCTGCTTATATCTAGGTAAAATGATCAATATACCATAATGGAAAAAATATTGCCAAGTGTGTGGTTCACTCTCTGCAAAATAGTGGACCTTTGTCTCATGAGGGAGAATAACAAACGCCTGGGATTTACGGAAAGGAGGCACAGTTGCGATAAGGAATGGCTGAGCTTGGCCTACACTGACCTGGGAGGTGAAAGTGACCTTCTTGTGGATACATTCGGCGCCAGGAACGGATCCTCCTTGGACCAGACACCTGGACTGTTCACTCATTAAATGCATGCTTTGTTCTTTGTTCATGTGTGTACAAATATTCCGGGTCAGGGATAGCCTAGCCAGTCAGACTTCATGAACTGACACGATCTGTTGCTGTCAGGGAGAGAATGTTTGACCCGGCGCTGTAACCTACTATATTCAACTTGCTTACTTAATAAATACATGTTCCAATTAAACTCAATCTCTTCCTTGAAAAACGAATCTGGGTAAACCTTCTACACACATAGATAAGCTTTTAAAAGAGTAGACTTAGATGGTTTTTTCTACTAAGGTTTTTCATCCTAATAATTTTGAAACCTAACAAAATCTACACCGTGGTCCAACGAAGAGGTGCAGGGTTTTCTCTGCTTGGTGCCAGATCCACAGTGAGAGGAGCGACCCGCACCGATACAGATGCAGCCCAGCATAGAACCAGACTACGGACAAGCTGAAGACGAACGTGAGAGAACCATCGATGGTGAGTGATTTGTAATAATGTGCATCCGTTCGCTTATTTATCCTGTTGGTGGTAAGCTCACTTTTTTTGAGCCATACAGCGCCGTCCTGTGCTGGCTAATGAGTGTTAACTAGTAGCTAGCTAGTAGCCAACTGCTGATTCGCGCTTGTTTTGTCCTAAGTATTTGCTTGTGAGAGCAAAACGATGAAATATGTTAATCCTGGTTAAAGTCTTGGTTTGTGTACGTATTGCACTTTGGTGCTGCACATTAAATTGTGTGCAATTTAATGCTAGAATGTGTTTCCACATGCCAGGGGTTAGCCTCCCTCAGTGTTTATATTATTATATTGTGGATGCAGGTCAATGGAGCCCAGGAGCTGAAATCTCGACATATTAAAAGTGCTCTTTCAAACCAGTGATTTATGAAGTCATTCATATAATTTTCTAAAGCGTCAGAATAGACCCACACACCTATTCTGTGGATTTTCCATAAAAGGTATTGGAACAGTGTTGTTGTGCTGTTCCACCATAATCCCTGGATTGATAATGTACTTGTACCTGTGCAGAGTGGATCCTGCAGTGCTTGTCAGGGAAATGAAGCATTTTTGTCACATCCCAACACTGACTTTGTATTTCCCTAATACAGGTACATCTCCAAAAATCAGAATGTCATGAAAAAATTCAATATTTTTTTGTCACTCATTTCAGAAAGTGAAATCCATATATTATATAGATTCATTACACAGACATATTGTGATATATTTCAAGCATTTATTTATTTTAACTTGGATGATTATGGCTTACAGCTGTCACGCCGCGCCGCTCATCAGCGGCGCCACCTGCTCGCACACCTGCTCGTCATCAGCGGCGAGGGATATAAGCCGCCTCGCCTGAAGCCGTCAGACTCCTTCACGCATCGCTGTGAGTCAAACCTCAACTTCAGCTAAGCATTCTGGTAAGAAGCCCTTACCTCCTTTTCCTCCCAGTCTGCTCCCCTGTGCACAGGTGGATTCCCCGGCGGCGGACAACGCCTCTCCATCGCCTGTTCCTCGCTGCTGCACCGGGCTCTCCAGGTGGCTGTCTACCGGGCTTGCTGTGCCAGTCATCTGTCCTATCCAAGTAAGCTCCTCTCTCGCTCTCATATCTCCTGTGTTGGTGTATGCCCGTCACCCTTCTCCTTGTGCTTTTCCCATAGGGTTGTCCGGCTGTACGGTCTCCTGCCTCTGTGCCCGAAGCAGACGCCGCCACCAACACATCTACATCTCGCAGACACACATCCATTCACTCCTGTTGTTAATAAACTGTTTGAACTACTCTGAGCCTGTGTGTGTGCGTCTCCTGAGCCGTGCGTTATGTCAGTACGGCTTCAGCAGAGCGGCTCGGCAGACGGCGGGCTCGCACACCGGCTTACCACTCTCGAGGCTCGGGTGGATCAAGTTGTTTATCAGCAACAGGTGATCCTCAACCAATTAGTGAACATAACTAACCGATTGGACCGCTTGGACCCCCAACAGCCGTTCCCCCCGGCTCGTCAGGGTGGCGCGGCTCCTGCTGCTCCAGCGGCCGCCCAGCAGGCTCCGGCGGCACCGACTCGGCTCACACCCATTCCGACCCCCGCCCGCTTTAGCGGAAAGCTCGGCGGAGCGCGGGGGTTCATTATGCAGTGTGAGTCCGTGTTCCATCGTGTGCCCGGAGACTTTCCCTCGGATCACAGCCGAATTGGTTATATAGGGAATCTCCTGGAGGGGCGCGCATTAACTTGGACCTACGCCGTAATGGCGAGGCCCAGTTATGCCACCCTCACCTATGACCAATTCGTGAGATGCTTCCTGGAAGTCTTCGACTATTCTCATACCGAGACGGTCCAGGTCGGGTAGCGGTGGAGGAATTAGGCTGGGACGAACGCTCCCTCTGTGGCCTGTTCCTCCGCAGTCTCAATGATGATCTGAGGGATGAACTGGCTGGGCGGGATCTCCCTGAGACGCTAGCGGAGCTAACTTCCCTAGCCATCAGTTTGGACAACAGGCTGCGCGAGCGCTCCTCAGGACGGAAGTCGTCTTCTTCTCGCCCTCGGGGAGCCTCGTTGCGCCTGCCCCAAGCTCGCCCCCTGGCGACGCCACCACCATCGCGCCCCGAGGAGTCGGAGCCAATGGTGACGGGCTGGACAAAGCTCTCCCCGGCAGAGAGACAACACCGCCGTGAGTTGAATCTCTGCATGTATTGCGGAGATAGTCAACACACGGTGGAGCTTTGTCCGCAGAAGCCAAACGGCGGGGTCTGCGAGTCACTGTAGGGGGCCTCGCGGACGTCAATCGATTAAACCCCCTCACTCAATTGAAGCTGCCCATCCGTTTCTGCCACAACCCCACTGGGCATCTCACCCACGCACTGGTGGATTCGGGTGCAGAAGGCAGCTTTATTTCACAAAGCCTGGCAACCCGATTGGGTATCCGCTGTCAGGCACTCAGGAACCCCATCTCCCTGGTCAATCTCTCTCGTGCCTCCCTTGGGAGAGTTACACACCAGACCATCCCCGTTCCGGTTATTATCTCAGGAAACCACCGGGAGGAGATGACCTTTTACGTCCTGCCCAACTCTGTGTCGCCCGTCATCCTGGGGTATCCCTAGCTACGCCTCCACAACCCCGTTCTGGATTGGAAGTCCGCCGGGGTGTCGGCATGGAGCACGTTCTGCATGGGCACCTGTCTTCAGTCCGCTGCCTGCTCTCCGTCCGCTTCTCCCCCTCCAACGGACGCTGCACCCCCGGACTTGTCCCTGGTGCCACTGGAGTTTCACGACCTGGGTATGGTATTCAGCAAATCCAAGGCAATGTCTCTCCCTCCTCATCGGCCCTATGACTGCGCAATCAATCTCCACCAGGGGGCGCCCTTACCTTCTGGACGGCTCTACAGTCTATCGGCGCCGGAGAAGGAGACAATGAACACATACCTCAAGGAGTCACTGAGTGCTGGGATAATCCGCCCATCATCATCACCCGTGGGGGCGGGATTCTTCTTCGTCGGCAAGAAGGACGGATCCCTCCGTCCTTGCATTGACTACCGTGCTCTTAATGACATAACGGAGAAGGATCGTTACACCCTGCCCCTCATGGACACCGCTTTCCACTCCCTCCAGGGGGCGACTTGGTTCACCAAGCTGGATCTACGCAGCGCATACCACCTCGTCCGGATCCGGGAGGGAGATGAGTGGAAAACAGCCTTCCGTACCCCGAACGGCCACTTCGAATACCTGGTAATGCCGTTCGGGTTGACCAACGCTCCAGCCGTCTTTCAGCACCTCATCAACGACGTCCTCCGGGATTTCATCGGCCTCTTTGTGTTCGTCTACCTGGATGATATACTCATCTTCTCCAAATCCAGGGATGAGCACCAGGTCCACGTGAGGCGGGTCCTCCAAAGACTGCTGGAGAACCGGCTATACGTGAAGGCTGAGAAGTGTGAATTTTACGCAAAGACAACATCCTTCCTTGGGTTCATCATCTCACACGACCAGGTGCTTCTGGACCCAGAGAAGGTGAAGGCGGTGGGGGAGTGGCCTACACCTGCATCAAGGAAGCAGGTGCAACAGTTCGTTGGGTTTGCGAACTTCTACCGCCGCTTCATCCCAAACTTTGGCACCATCGTCGGCCCGTTGACCCGCCTCACGTCCCCTAAGGTTCCGTTCCGGTGGACTGAAGAGGCCGCAGCTGCTTTTCAGGCGCTGAAGGCGGAGTTCTCCTCCTCCCGGGTCCTTAGCCAAGTCAACCCTGCGCTGCAGTGCATCGTGGAAGTGGACGCTTCGGACACGGGAGTGGGGGCGGTGCTATCCCAGCGGTCGCCAGACGACGGTATCAAACGGCCCTGCGCCTTCTTCTCCCGGCGCTTGTCCCCGGTGGAGAGAAATTACGACGTGGGTGACAGAGAGCTCCTCGCCATCAAGCTCGCGCTACAGGAGTGGCGTCACTGGCTAGAGGGGGCGGACCTGCCGTTCGTGGTCCTGACGGACCACAAGAACTTGGAGTACCTTAGATCTGCCAGGCGCCTGAACACCCGCCAGGCACGCTGGTCCTTATTCTTCGCCAGGTTCCAATTTACCATCACCTTCAGGCCTGGCTCCAAGAACGGCCTGCCCGACGCCCTCTCTAGGCAATTCGCCCCTGAGGAGTCGGAGGACACGGTCCACACCATCCTACCCAGGTCGTGCGTCGTGGGAGCCGTCACCTGGGACATCGAGAGCAAGATCCGGAAGGCGCAGGAAGTGGAACCTGACCCTAGCGGCGGACCAGAGGGGAGGCTGTTCGTGCCATCCACGGTTCGAGGGGAGGTCATCCACTGGTTGCACACGTCCAAGCTCACCTGTCACCCTGGCTCCTCCCGGATGATTGACCTCCTCCAGCGGTCCTTTTGGTGGCCGGGCCTGCGGAGGGACGCTGCCCGCTACGCCCGGGCCTGTCCAGTTTGTGCCACCAACAAATTAGGTAATGCCCCTCCAGCGGGTTTGCTCCAGCCCCTGCCCGTCCCTGGCAGGCCCTGGTCGCATATCGCCCTGGACTTCGTCACCAGACTCCCAGTCTCGAACACCTATGACACCATCCTGACCATCGTTGACCGCTTCTCCAAGGCGGTGCACTTCGTTCCCCTACGAGGTCTCCCAACTGCCCTGGAGACGGCTGACCTCCTCATCCAACACGTGGTCAGGCTGCATGGGATTCCAGTGGACGTGGTCTCGGACCGGGGGCCCCAATTTTCCTCTGAGGTTTGGAGATCGTTCTGCAATGCCATAGGAGCCAAGGTGAGCCTCTCCTCCGGCCATCACCCCCAATCCAACGGGCAGTGTGAGCGGACCAACCAGGAGCTGGAGGCTGCGCTCCGCTGTGTAACGGCATCCAAACCCACGTCCTGGAGTAACCACCTTGCCTGGGTTGAATACGCCCATAACACCGCTCGCTCTTCTCCTACAGGGATGTCTCCCTTTAAGGCGTCCCTGGGTTATGACCCCCCGCTGTTCCTGGCGCAGGAGAGTGAGGTAACTGTCCCCTCAGTAAGGGCGCATCTCAGGCAGTTCCGCTCCATCTGGGCATCAGTGCGTAATGCGCTTTTACGCACAGCGGAGCGCAACAGAGCCGTGGCGGACCGGCACAGAAGACCTGCCCCGGCGTACAGAGTTGGGCAACAAGTCTACGTGTCGACCCAGGACGTGACATTAAAGGGCGAGAGGAGGAAGCTGGCACAGCGCTTCATGGGACCTTACCCCATCACCAGGATCGTCAACCCGGTGGCTGTGCGTGTAGCTATTCCCCCCTCCCTCCGCATCCATCCCACCTTCCATGTGTCCAAGGTGAAGCTGGCAGTCTCCGATCCCCTTTGCCCTCCTCCTGCTGCGCAACCCGCGCCCCGGATGATTGATGGCCATCCGGCCTGGTCCGTCACCTCCATCCTGGACTCCCGGCGCCGGGTCGTGGGTTGCAGTACTTGGTGGACTGGGAGGGCTATGGGCCTGAACATCGACAGTGGGTACCCTCGTCATTTGTGTTGGACCCGTCGCTCATCGCTGATTTCCACCGAGCGCACCCAGAGAAGCCATCGCCAGGAGGCACTGCTAGAGGGGGGAGTACTGTCACGCCGTGCCGCTCATCAGCGGCGCCACCTGCTCACACACCTGCTCGTCATCAGCGGCGAGGGATATAAGCTGCCTCGCCCTGAGCTTCGGCCTGAAGCCGTCAGACTTCTTCACGCATCGCTGTGAGTCAAACCTCAACTTCAGCTAAGCATTCTGGTAAGAAGCCCTGACCTCCTTTTCCTCCCAGTCTGCTCCCCTGTGCACAGGTGGATTCCCCGGCGGCGGACAACGCCTCTCCATCGCTTGTTCCTCGCTGCTGCACCGGGCTCTCCAGGTGGCTGTCTACCGGGCTTCGTCCCTTGCTGTGCCAGTCATCTGTCCTATCCAAGTAAGCTCCTCTCTCGCTCTCATATCTCCTGTGTTGGTGCATGCCCGTCACCCTTCTCCTTGTGCTTTTCCCATAGGGTTGTCTGGCTGTACGGTCTCCTGCCTCTGTGCCCGAAGCAGACGCCGCCACCAACACATCTACATCTCGCAGACACACATCCATTCACTCCTGTTGTTAATAAACTGTTTGAACTACTCTGAGCCTGTGTGTGTGCGTCTCCTGAGCCGTGCGTTATGTCAACAGCCCCTGAAAACCCCAAATTCAATTTGGCAAAAAATTAGAATATTACATAAAATTAACTTTAAAAAATAGTTTTTAAATAGAAATGTTGGCCACTGAGGTGTTGGTTAATATGGGCTGTAACCATAATCATCAAAATTAAAATAAACACTTGCAATATATCACTGTCCCTGTAATGAATCTATATATGGGTTTCACTTTCTGAAATGAGTGACAAAAATATTGAATTTTCATGATATTCTAATTTTTGAGATGTGCCTGTATAAGTGTTGAACTTGCTTGAAACTAACCACCATCCAGTTCTGTCGTTCGTCTAGGCAAGAGGAAAGCAGCCGCCCCACAACGGACCTCGCCACTGTGGAACGTACTGAAATCCTTTGCTTTTATAGGTAAAGTGTCAAAACCAAAGTAGCACAATTTCCACTTAATATAAAATGGACTGAACTGAGATTTATTTGATTGTGTGAATATTAATTACAGAATAATTGAAAATGACTGGCACATCAACTGTAAAATAAACCACTTAATGTATTTTTTTTTTGTCAGATCACTTGTGTGATCCTTTGTGAGTTATGTTCATAACTGTATGTTTTGAGGAATGTGAGTTGTTCAGTCGTCAATATAATTTACTTAATACACTACCGTTCAAAAGTTTGGGGTCACCCAGACAATTATTTTGTGTTTTCCATGAAAAGTCACACTTATTTACCACCATGAGTTGTAAAGTGAATAGAAAATATAGTCAAGACATTGACAAGGTTAGAAATAATGATTTGTATTTGAAATAATAATTTTTTCCTTCAAACTTTGCTTTCGTCAAAGAATCCTCCATTTGCAGCAATTACAGCATTGCAGACCTAACATGATTGCACAAGGGTTTTCTAATCATCCATTAGCCTTCTGACGCAATGAGCAAACACATTGTACCATTAGAACACTGGAGTGATAGTTGCTGGAAATGGGCCTCTATACACCTATCTAGATATTGCACCAAAAACCAGACATTTGCAGCTAGAATAGTCATTTACCACATTAGCAATGTACAGAGTGTATTTCTGATTAGTTTAAAGTTATCTTCATTGAAAAAAAGTGTTTTTCTTTCAAAAATAAGGAAATTTCTAAGTGACCCCAAACTTTTGAACGGTAGTGTATGTGTAGTTTATAGTCTATCATCAATAAACTCATGCAGTAATAGGACACATTACACATATTTGAGACCCATTGTAGTGCATCCTTTTATATTTTAACAATACAAGTACAAAACACCGCCCACACTTGAAGCCAGAGCAAGAAGAGACACTTTTACAGACAAGACAAACTTTTATTGATAAAAACTCCATATTTTGACTGAGCGACTCCATACTCAGTGATGCACACCTTCAGTTAAAGTACCAGTATGGCGCATATTTAGAGCGCATATATGGCATTCATATTCACACACATATACCTAGTAGGCATGATGGTGCATATTCTGGAAGCTTCACGTCTCAATGGCCAAAGAGGACCTGACCCTGCAGAGACCTACGGGAGGTGTGAAGTTGGTTGCTTAGGAGACGAGAAGTGGGAGAGAATGTCCCAGCAGGAGCCCCGGAGGCTAGAAGGATGAGAGAGACAATGGAGACCCCAAGGAGCCTCGGGGGCTGTATGTTTGCTCAAGGACTGTGGGTTGGGGGTGTGTTATTTGATGTTGGGGGTTTTGTGTCTTTGGAGGGTATAAGAACTGTGAAGGATGATTGTTCTACCTCTTTTCTGAGATTCTGTTCTTGTTGGAGGATGTGACCTCTCAATAAACCAACCCTGAGAAATAAACTCAGTCTCGTTTGTGAAAGGCATCTTCTACACTAGATTCCATTCAAGTAAATGTATTAATTCATTCTGATTGCTGAGGCCACAGTAAAAACAGATGATTTTAAATGTAACCCAGCCCTTGTAAAATCTACTCGACTGAAGCGCAGCTACATGAAAATTGTGGTTAAATACAACAACGAAGTACTTTATTGTCACATCCAAATTATAATCACTCCTGTTTTTTTTCTTTTGAATACTTGGATGGAATATGGGTGGGCAATATAAGCTGCGGCTTCAGCCATCACCCATTTCAGATAACCTACTGTATGTTGAACTGTATAATCAGAGGAGTTATTGTTTAATTTGACCTT
Source organism: Pholidichthys leucotaenia (assembly GCA_020510985.1). NCBI lineage: Eukaryota > Metazoa > Chordata > Actinopteri > Cichliformes > Pholidichthyidae > Pholidichthys > Pholidichthys leucotaenia. The sequence goes on along the minus strand of CM035842.1, from coordinate 20,962,917 downwards.
GTTAAATTTTTTTCCCTTTTGTTATATTATTCTATTTTCTTTTAATCTTTACTTTTAATCTATCTGAAATAAAGATTCATTAATTCATTCACATTCCACCACTGGCTTTTAGCAACAAGTGCATTTCCCAAATATGTTTTAAACTTGCTTTAATTAAACACCACCCATTTCTGTCTTTTGTCTAGGCAAGAGGGAAACGGTCCACCCCAACTGGACCTTGCCTCACTATTTACAGAGATGCAGGATGAAGATCTGCTGAACCAGGACCAGTACGAGGGGCCGATCCAGTTGCTTCTCAGTGAGGCAGTGTGGCTGGCGTGTGTGACCCATTCCAGTTTCTTTTTTTTTTTTTTTTACAGTTTGATTTTGGGAACATTCTGAATAATCTGGAATTTGCTGCTGATTGTAATAAACAATTTAGTGACTTATGTGTTTGCATCATGATTTTCTATTTTGTCTGTTAAGACACCGGTGGGAAAAGAGTCAACAGTACAAAGCATGTATCGGTGACCTTGAAAATAATGGCTCATTTTTAAGAAAAAAGTAACCAAAACAATTATTTTATTAACTGAAGACTGTATTGTTGGATGTGCCACCGCAGAAGACCCTGCATACTTTAGTGACAGTACCAGTATATGGAGGAATTCTAGGTCATATTAGCATCTGCTCTTCATCATAATGGGTTTGGGCAGGGGTGTCTAATCATGTGCCATGGAGGGCCAAGACCCTGCAGGCTTCACCTCCAAACAGTGTCTTCAACAGCAGATTCCACTGAACTTCTTCCACTGACTGCTGATCAGTGAGAACACCTGCTGAAGAGACTGGGTAGAAGAGAACCTGCAGGGTCTTGGCCCCCAATGACACATGATTGGAAGCCCTCGGGTTAGGGTTTAATGGGATTTAACATTTTAACACAAACTGCTTTATGGTTCATAATTCTGTTGACAGACTTACACCAAACCAAAAGTGATTTCTCAAACTGCTGGATTGTTCTTAGACAGCTTTTCCAATCTTTTAGTATTTAATTTGTGCCACATGGTGGTAACCTTCACATATAAAAAAGAGACATCTGCAAAAACTTCAGAGGTTTATTGTCAGTGCAATTCCCAGTGCAATATTACATGAATGCAGGTATAGTACATTGTTGATGCAGAGAATATATATTTCTACAGTACATGCATCTAGTAAATCAAGTATTTTCCATGTAACCTTGTGACTGCATTATTTTAATTGCTTTTAATCCTAGATCAAGTTTGTTTTGGCCTAAAATGCATCATAATTGTCAAATATTGTTACATCGCGCTCTCGCCAGTCATCAGCGCCAGCAGCGTGCACACCTGCGCCTCATCAGTATCAGCCCATATAAACCCCTCTGCCTTCTGCTTCGGCCTGGAGTCTTCTGCTTGACAACGCTCCCAAATCTCCAGCGCCTGTCCGGTTCGTTACCGACCAGCGCATCGCTCTCCTAACACGTAAGCTGCTCATTTCATCTTACCTTCTCTCCAGCTTCTCCCCTGTGCACAGGTGGATCTCCAGGGCGGCGGAATTCCCCCTCCTTGCCTCTCCTCAGCCACTCTCTCGTCAGCTCGTCAAGAGCGCGCAGCCGCGCTGTCCTCCAGGCTACAACTGCATCGCCAATGCAAGCCACCTTCTCGCCTGCACGTAAGCAGCACATTGTGGTTATTTTCCCACGGGACGTGTGACTATAGCTAACTCCCTGTTCTGCTCTGTCCTCAGGGTTACCTGGCTGCACGGCAAGCTGTTCCGCCCTTGACGCACGCTGTCCACCCACACCGCATCCACTCCTCCATTCACGCACCCAAACACCACCATAAAAGCCTTAAATCTTCCCGAGCCTGTGTGTGTGTTCCCTGAGCCCATCATCATGTCAGTACGACTCCAGCAAAGTGGCTCAGCGGACAGCGGGCTCGCACGCCGACTTTCCACCCTCGAGGCTCGGGTGGATTTAATCGCTCATCAGCAACAGGTGATTTTCAATCAACTTAACCAAATTGTCCAACGATTGGATCGCTTGGATCCTCCACAGGTCTTCCCTCCGGCACCTCTCGGTGGGCCAGCCTTGGTTCCCTCCCCAGCTAACTCAGCCGGCCTGGGACCGCCGACCCGACTCACTCCCATTCCAAGCCCCGCGCGCTTCAGCGGGAAACTCAGTGAGGCGCATGGGTTTCTCCTGCAGTGTGAGTCGGTGTTTCAGCGCGTTCCCGGGGACTTTCCTTCAGATCATAGCCGAATTGGGTATGTGGCAAATCTCCTGGAAGGGCGAGCGCTAGCTTGGGCTTACGCCATCATGGCGAGGCCCAGCTACGCGAACCTGACCTACGCCCAATTCGTGCATGATTTTAAGGAAGTGTTTGATCACTCGGACCGAGATAACATCCTAATCACCCGGCTGCTTAACCTCCGCCAGGGTAGCCGGTCGGCCGCCGACTACGCTGTCGACTTCCGGGTGGTGGCGACGGAAGTCGGTTGGGGCGAAGCTGCGCTCAGCAGCATCTTCGTCCGCAGTCTAAATTCTTCTTTACAGGACGAGCTGGCCTCCCGGGATATGCCGGACCGGTTGACCGATCTAATTTCCCTTACCATTAATTTGGATAATAGGCTGAGGGAACGGGCCACCGAGCAGAGAGCTTCCGGCCGCTCGAGCGGAACTTCCGCCCGGACCCCTCAGTCTCGCCCCCTGGCGTTACCCGCTTCGGGGTCCGCCGACGACACTGAGGCAATGCTGGTCGGTCGGGCTAGACTACTACCAGCGGAAAGACAGCGCCGCCAAGAGTTGGGCCTCTGCATGTATTGCGGGGGTGACCAGCACTCTGTGGAGGACTGCCCGATTCGGCCAAAAAGGGACGTCCGCGAGTCGCTGTAGGGGGCCTCGCGGACGCGTCCCATTCAAATCCCCTCACTAAGTGCCTTCTCCCGGTCAGATTCTGTCATAACTCCATGGGTCATGTCACACACGCACTGGTGGACTCGGGGGTGGAACAGAATTTTATTTCACAAAGCCTGGTAACCCGCTTGGGCATCCCCTGCCAAGCGCTGCCAGCTACTATAAACTTGATCACTCTCGCCCACACGCCTTTAGTGAAAGTCACCCGCAGAACCAAACCGGTCCCAGTAATCATCTCCGGCAACCATAGGGAGGATCTCAGCCCGATTGTTCTACCCACCTCGGCTTCTCCGGTCATCCTGGGTTACCCCTGGCTGCGGCTCCATAACCCCACCTTCGACTGGCAGTCCGGCAGCGTCCACTCTTGGAGTACCTTTTGCATGAGCTCCGGCCTTCAATCTGCCGCCTGTGCTCCGTCGTTGCCACTTCCAGCTCCTGACTCGCCCCCTCCAGACCTCTCCTTGGTCCCCCCGGAATTCCACGACCTGGGCTCGGTTTTCAGTAAGTCTAAAGCACTGTCTCCCCCCACCGCCCCTACGACTGCACCATTAACCTCCGCCCGGGGGCGCCATTACCATCTGGCCACCTCTACAGCCTGTCTGCCCCGGAGCGTGAGGCCATGGACGCTTATATTAAAGAGTCGCTCAGCGCAGGCATCATCCGGCCATCCTCGTCCCCGGTTGGAGCCGGGTTCTTCTTTGTGGGCAAAAAGGACGGGTCCCTGCGGCCGTGTATCGACTTCCGGGCGCTCACCGACATCACAATAAGGGACAAATACACGCTGCCTCTGATGGACTAGGCCTTCAACTCCCTCCAGGGGGCCACCTGATTCACCAAACTGGACCTGCGCAGTGCGTATCACCTCGTTCGGATCCGGGAGGGTGATGAATGGAAGACGGGGTTTCGGACGCCCAGCGGCCATTTTGAATATCTGGTCATGCCGTTTGGGCTCACCAACGCTCCGGCCGTCTTCCAATGCCTTATCAACGACGTTCTTCGGGATTTCCTGGGGGTCTTTATGTTTGTATATCTGGACGACATCTTGATCTTCTCCCGGACCAGAGAGGAGCATCAGGTCCATGTGAGGTGGGTCCATCAGCGCCTTCTGGAGAACAGGCTATACGTTAAGGTGGAGAAGTGTGAGTTTTACACCAACCAGACCTCCTTTTTGGGTTTCGTCATCGCTCACAATCAAGTTCTCCCTGATCCAGCCAAGGTCAAAGCGATGGTGGAGTGGCCCACTCCTTCTTCCAGGAAGCAGGTGCAACAGTTTCTTGGCTTCGCCAACTTCTACCGCTGCTTCGTGCCGAAGTTCGGCGCCATCGCCGCTCCCCTGACCCGCCTCACCTCTCCTAAGGTGCCATTCCAGTGGACCGAGGATTTTGCGTCGGCCTTCAAGATCCTGAAGACGGAGTTTGCTTCCTCCCGGGTCCTCACCCAGGTGGACCCGGCACTCCAGTGCCTGGTCGAGGTGGATGCATCCGACACGGGGGTGGGGGCAGTGCTTTCCCAGAGCTCACCTGTGGATGGGCAGGTGCGTCCCTGCGCTTTCTTCTCCCGACGCCTCTCCCCCGCTGAACGGAATTATGACGTCGGGGATAGGGAGCTCCTAGCGGTGAAGCTAGCTCTTCAGGAATGGCACCATTGGCGGGAGGGGGCAGCCCTGCCGTTTGTGGTCTGGACCGACCACAAGAATTTGGAGTACCTGAGGACGGCCAAGCACCTGAATGCCCGCCAGGCGCGTTGGTCGTTGTTTTTCGCTCGCTTCAAATTCACCATCACGTACCGCCCTGGGTCCAAGAATGGGAAGCCGGATGCGCTCTCCAGACAGTTCGAGCCTGAAGACCCAAAGGATTGAGAACACACCATCCTACCCCCCTCGTGCGTCGTGGGGGCCGTCTCGTGGGGGATTAAGGCCAAGGTCCAGAAGGCACAGGAGGCTGAACCCGATCCTGGCGGTGGTCCGGTCGGGAGACTATTTGTTCCATTGTCAGTCCGGGGCGACGTCATCCACTGGGCTCACACATCCAAGTTCACTTGTCACCCTGGTATTTCCCGGCTGGTGGAGCTCCTCCAACGGTCCTCTTGGTGGCCTGGCCTTAGGAGTGACGTCACCAGCTACGTCCGTGCCTGTCCCCAGTGCGCAACGGGTAAGACCTCCATGTCCCCCCCAGCGGGTCTCCTCCGTCCACTTCTAGTCCCAGGGAGGCCTTGGTCCCATGTGGCCCTGGACTTCGTTACCGGTCTCCCCAAGTCCAACTCGTATGACACTATCCTGACCATCGTCAACCGGTTCTCCAAGGCGGCCCATTTTGTGCCTCTCCATGGGCTCCCTTCAGTGCGAGAGATGGCCAAATTATTGATCCAACATGTCATCAGGTTGCATGGGATCCCGGTAGATGTTGTCTCGGATCGGGGACCTCAGTTTGTGTCCATGGTGTGGGGGTCCTTCTGCAACGCACTGCGGGCCACAGTGAGTTTGTCCTCCGGCCACCACCCTCAAACTAACGGCCAGTGTGAGCGCACTAACCAGGAGTTGGAGGCAGCCCTGCGCTGCGTCACCGCTTCTAGCCCCTCTTCTTGGAGCGCCTGCCTACGCTGGGTTGAGTACGCCCATAATTCCTCTTTATCCTCAGCTATCGGTATGTCTCCCTTCCGGGCGTCCCTGGGGTATGATCCGCCTTTGTTCCCTGAGGAGGAGGGTGAGGTGGCGGTCCCATCTGTTCAGGCTCATCTGAGGCGCTGCCGGCGTATTTGGACCAAGACGCTCCAGGCACTTTTACGCATGATGGAGCGCAATTCTCGAGTTGCCAATCGCCACAGGAGGGCCGCTCCCGAGTATCAGGTGGGTCAACGTGTTTGGTTGTCCACTAAAGACATTAAACTGAAGGCTGAGAGGAAGAAGCTGGCACAGCGCTTCATCGGGCCCTTTCCTATTACTAAGGTAATCCATCCGGTGGCTGTGCGTTTGGCTCTCCCCCCCTCCCTCCGGGTCTGCCCGACGTTTCACGTTTCACATATTAAACCTGTGGTGTCTGACCCTCTTTGCCCTCCTCCCAGAACCCCGCCTCCTCCCAGGATGATTGTCAGTGATCCGGCATGGGGTGTCACGGCCATCCTGGATGCCCGCCGCCGTGGCCGCGGTCTCCAGTACTTGGTGGATTGGGAGGGGTATAGCCCTGAGCACAGATCCTGGGTGCCCCCGTCCTGAGTGCTGGACAAGAACGTCATCACAGAGTTCCACCGGGCGCACTCAGGTAAGCCAGCGCCGGGAGGCGCTGCTTGGGGGGGGGGGGGGAGTACTGTTACACCACGCTCTCGCCAGTCATCAGCGCCAGCGGTGCGCATACCTGCACCTCATCAGCATCAGCCCATATAAACCCCTCTGCCTTCTGCTTCAGCCTGGAGTCGTCTGCTTGACAACGCTCCCAAATCTCCAGCGCCCGTCCGGTTCGTTACCGACCAGCGTATCACTCTCCTAACACGTAAGCTGCTCAATTCCTTATTGTAAATTGTCGGCCATATTATTTTCCGAGGGAATTCAGCAACGTGTTTGTAGCGGCTGTTTACATAGCGCTAACGCTAACGCTAATGCTAAGAAGGAACTTGGGGAACTGCACAATGCAATTAGTGAAATCCAAACTTCACATCCGGACAGTTTTGTGGTGGTTGCGGGGGATTTTAACCACACCAGCTTAAAGACTATGCTTCCCAAGTTTAAACAATGTGTAGACTTTAAGACCAGAGGAGAGAATATGTTAGACTTAGTGTACACAAACACAGATGCATATAAGGAGATACCCCGCCCCCATCTTGGCCTTTCTGACCACATATCCGTGATGCTGCTGCCTGCCTACAAACCTTTATTGAAGCGCAGCAGGCCAGCAGTGAAACAAATCAGAATTTGGCCAGAGAGTGCAACCTCTGCACTGAAAGACTGTTTTCTGCACACAGACTGGGAGGTCTTCAAAATAGCAGCCTCCCAGGAAGACAAGACAGATGTGGAGGAGTATGCTGAAATGGTCACCAGCTACATTGCAAAGTGCACAGAGGATGTCACTACAGTGAAGACCATCATTATGCGGGGTAACCATAAGCCCTGGATGACTGCAGAGGTGGGCTCGCTGCTTACAGCCAGGGATGCAGCCTTCAGAGCGAAGGACAGGATCGCCCTCCGCTCAGCCAGGTCTGCGCTCTCAAAGGAAATTAAGGCGGCAAAGCGCGCCTATGCGGAGAAAATCCAGGGACACCTCTGTGACACTAGGAACACCAAGCAGATGTGGCAGGGAGTTTGGACCATGACGGGCTATAAGTCTAGGCAGGGGGTCGATGATGATGACGCTTCACTTCCAGACAGGCTTAACGACTTCTTTGCACGTTTTGAAGCATCAAACTCGACAATCAGAGGGAGGGCTGGCCCACCCCTACCATCAGTCGGACCAGCTTTTACCATCAACACAGCGGACACACGGAGGACCCTAACCAGAGTCAACCCACGTAAAGCTGCAGGTCCGGACAACATCCCGGGACGTGTGCTCCGAGACTGCGCGAGCGAGTTGGCGGATGTCCTGACTGACATTTATAACATCTCCCTGAGTCAGGCCATCGTTCCCAGATGCTTCAAGACCTCTATCATTGTACCGGTGGCAAAGAAACCAGTTGTGTCCTGTTTGAATGACTATCGTCCTGTTGCACTGACACCAATTGTGATGAAGTGTTTTGAACGGCTTGTCAAACCACACATTACAGCCTGCCTCCCTGCATCACATGACCCGCTCCAGTTTACATATCGTTCAAACCGCTCCACGGAGGATGCTATAATCACCACCCTACACTCTGTCATCACCCACCTGGACCAGAAAGACACCTACGCCAGACTCCTGTACATTGATTTCAGTTCAGCATTCAACACCATTATTCCCCAGAGACTGATGGAGAAATTACTCCTTCTTGGTCTGAACACCGCCACATGTCTCTGGATACTGGATTTCCAGACTGAGAGACCTCAGTCTGTCCGGGTTGGAGACAACATCTCCAACTCTGTCACGCTGAGCACTGGATCCCCTCAAGGCTGTGTACTCAGTCCACTGTTGTTTACACTTCTAACACATGAATGTGTATCCAGACACGAGGGGAACCAGATTATTAAGTTTGCAGACGACACCACGGTGGTGGGACTTATTCAGAGGGATGAGGAATCAATGTACAGGGAAGAAGTGAGAGACCTGGAGGGCTGGTGCAGGGAGAACAATCTGGTGCTCAACGTGGACAAAACGAAGGAGATGATTATCGACTTCCGGCGGTCACAGCCTGAACACGTCCCCCTCAGCATCGGCGGCCGTTTAGTGGAGAGAGTGGAGAACATCAAGTTCCTCGGAGTGCAGATCTCGCAGGACCTGACCTGGAGCAAGAATTCCTTGGGGATCAGGAAGCGGGCTCAGCAGAGACTGCACTTCTTGAGGAAACTCAAACAGGCCTCTCTCCCCATCTGCATCCTCAGGACCTTCTACAGAGGTGTGGTGGAGAGTGTTCTGACGTACTGCATTGCTACATAGTACTCCAGCTGCAGTATGTCAGACAAAAAAGCCCTGCAGAGGATAGTCAAGGGGGCTGAGAGGGTAATTGGAGTCTCCCTCCCCTCTGTCCAAGAACTTTTTCAGAACCGTTGCAGGAGCAGGGCACTGAACATTGTCAAGGACCGTTCTCACCCTCTGCATAAACACTTTGAACTTCTTCCATCTAGTAAACGATTCCGGAGCATCAGAGGCAGAACCACCAGACTGATCAACAGCTTCCTTCCACAAGCTGTCAGGATGCTGAACAGTTGACCCGGAATCTCTCATACACACTACTGCACCTACGGACATTTTGTATATTATTTGTATATTATAGTTAGTTTTTTTTTTTCCCAAGTATGTCTCAGGGATGTGTGAATGGATGCGGGGGTGGGGGTGGGGGGGTGAAGCTATGTGTGAGTGTGTCTTAAATCATGCTGCTTCTGTCTATATGGATGCCGAGAGAAACGCAATTTCATCTTGCCTGCACTACAGTTGTATGTACAGCAATATGACAATAAAGTTTGATTTGATTTTTGATTTGATTTGAATTCATCTTACCTTCTCTCCATCTTCTCCCCTGTGCACAGGTGGATCTCCAGGGCGGCGGAATTCCCCCTCCTCGCCTCTTCTCAGCCACTCTCTCGTCAGCTCGTCGAGAGCGCGCAGCCGCGCTGTCCTCCAGGCTACAGCTGCATCACCAATGCCAGCCACCTTCTCGCCTGCACGTAAGCAGCACATTGTGGTTATTTTCCCACTGGACGTGTGACTATAGCTAACTCCCTGTTCTGCTCTGTCCTCAGGGTTACCTGGCTGCACGGCGAGCTGTTCCGCCCTTGACGCATGCTGTCCACCCACACCACATCCACTCCTCCATTCACGCACCCAAACACCACCTGTTATTGGTAATAAGAGCCTTAAATCTTCCCGAGCCTGTGTGTGTGTTCCCTGAGCCCATCATCATGTCAAATATATCTTATTATACCTAACTCAGTACTGTTTACTTTTTGAATATATATTTTGTGGCTAATATAGTTATTAACCTGGCGATCAAGTTGTGTCAGCTGATCATTTTTTGCTATGACACCACCTCAGACTCAGTGCTGCTGGAGCAGGTACGTCCCATGATGTCTCAACAATCTCTCCATGATTTTCACACAGATCAGAGCAATTTGTTGCACAGAAAATAAACATTTCTACAAACATTCTTAAGCTCTACAACCACTGATCGTTTATGAAGCTGGGGTGACATCAGTGACGGGCTGTGTTGAACACCCAGACCGACCGTTTGAATTTTCCCACAACAGAGCCATCTGAAACACACACAGCATACATATTTTAGTACCTAACAGCGATAACTTGCAGACGTTACAGTGTAGTACGACGTACTTATAGCAAACTAGCATTAGCAACCATTAGCTTACCATCATATATGACCTAGTTTGTATCCTCACGTCTTCGGCTCTCCGAGAAGCTGCAGAACTATTCCAGAGTGTTTCGTCTCGCTGTCTGTACCCTTGTCTGGCGGTCCTTTTTGGCATTTACGGTGACAAAAGCCACAGACCGAGGAGTCGCCTTGTACAGCCGCCATGTGTTATGTTTTGCTTGGGTCGCGTGTTTTACGTCACGGGAGTGTGGCGCCGCCTTGCTGTAAAAAAAAAAATCCCGCCCACCCCAGCTTAACCTCGCTTTACCCGGCTGCTATGGAGACACAACCGAGGCCGAACCGAGTAGTAGCGAATCGAAGCGAGGCGAGGCGAGCTGGGCTAGTGGAAAAGCGGCACAAGTGTCCCACCGTTGTAACCTTTGCAGAAAGGAACTTTTTTAAAACAGAAGGTCCTAAAACATTGCCCACATCAAAATGGGTCCCAAACACAAGTGGTTCCTTTAAAAGCCAAAAAGGTGACAAGGAAGCCTGGGGAGAGTTCTTTTTAAAAAGTCCACAGATTTTAAAAGCACTTTGATAAAACTGAGGAAGTTCTGGGAGTTTTTGGTTCTTTAAGTCCATTAAAAACAATGACTCCTCTAGTCCCAGCCCCCCACAGCTAGCCAGGACAGCTCTGACAACAGGTCTCCACACAAGATCGAGAGGACCACTCAGCAGTCGCTGAATGAACTGCAGGCGAAAGATGGCCCACCTGCTGCCCAGATGGATGAGTCCTTGACCACCTTCTTCCCTAGGTAAAAACAGGATGCTCTGTGGAACCCAGTGAAGACGGTCTCAGAAAAAGTCCACGATTATAGATTGTATTCTGGCCAGCAAATTGGCTGGAGGGTCCAAACAAGACAGTTGATGCCACAGCATTGAAGCAATCAAGTTGTTAATGATTAAAACACGACCTCTGAAGGACAAGTTTGGCAAAATCCATTTCCATTTTTTTTAATTTTCCTTCAACTTTTTCCAAAAAACACTCCCAATTTTTCCCAGTAAAAGTCTGATTTCCTAAAAACACACCAAGATATTTAAAACCATCTTGTGTTCACAAACGGCCACCAGGTAGGGCAATTTTTTGTAGTCTACACCCCATCATTACAGCTTCACTTTTACCTCAGTTCACTCTCACTGAGGAGCACTCACCAAAAAAAATTACAGTTCTTCAAAGATAGTCTACATCATTTTGATTTCTTGTAAAAACAACAACATCAGCATACGCAGACACTTTAAAAACAGTCAGAGTTGGGAACCAGTGAGGCCTTGCCTTAGTTTACAAAGGAGGGGCTCGATGGCAAGAGAGTACAGCATACCTGAGAGGGGGCAGCCCTGTCGGACACCCCTCTCAACTTTGAAAGTGGCACTCAAACCACCATTAATCTTAAAAATACTCTCAATGTCTCTATACAAGGCCTGGATCTTGGCGATGAACCCTGAGCTGAAACCAAAGGCTTCTAGTGTCTGCCAAAGGTATGGATGTTCAACTCGGTCAAACGCCTTTTCTTGGTCTATTGAAATGAGACCAAGTTCCTTGACCAATGAGCTGGAGAGGTCCAAAACATCACAAATTAAAAAATATTGTCTGTAACCAACCTACCAGGTACACAATAGGTCTGGTCTACATGTATGACCTGCTCCATCACCGTCTTCTGTCTGTTAGCCAACACTTTGGAGATAATTTTGTAGTCAGTACAGAAGATGGCCACTGGACACCAGTTTTTAATGTCTTTCAAGTCACCTTTCTTGGGAAGGAGGGTGAGGACTGATCTACAGCTTGGGGGCAGGTGACCCTTCCGCAGACTGTCAGACAGTACTTCCAGCAAGTCCTCACAGATCTCAGACCAAAACGTCTTGTAGAACACCGATGGTACACTGTCTATCCCTGGGGCTTTTCCACACTGAAGAGATTGGACAGCCACTGCTAGTTCTTGCAGAGTGATCTCGCTCTCCAGCTCTGCATTTATACTAGCCATCACCTTCGGCAAGTCTGTCAAAAAATGACTCAGCATGTGCGGTTTCTCAGCAAACTCTTTCTTAAAGAGATCTTTATAGAAAGCAGCTGCAAAGCAACGGATCTCTGCAGACTCATGGATCAGCCGCCCGTCTTCAGAGCTGAGCGAGTGGATCATCCTCCTTTGACCATTCTTCCTCTCCAGACCAAAGAAAAAATGTTAAATTACCGGAGTGGTGGCTCAGTTGGTAAAGCATCCGCCCCACACCCGGGAGGCAGGGGTTCAAATCCCGGCCGGGTCATGCCGAAGACCATATAAAAGTGGAACTTCCTACCGTCCAGCTTGGTGCTCAGCAATAATGGAATGGAGGAGGGAAATTTGTGGCGGCGCCTTGCATGGCAGTGGCCCTCTGATTCTACACTTGGGGTGTGTGTGATTAACACAGTAGATAGGTAAAACACAATCTCGTTCTACTGTACATGATTGGTTGTACAGTTGAATGACAATAAAGGGTAATTTAATTTAATATTTAAATTTAAATGAGTAAGTCAGTTGAAACAGGCTTTTTGCCATTGAGGGCCTCAAAATGTCCTCTTTCTCCTGTAGAGCCTGTCAAAGACTGCAGCTCCACTACTTCTCTCTTCAGGTCCCTGACAGACCTGGCCAAGTCTCCAGAGACATTGCGAGTATACTGTAGGCACAGATTCTTTATTTGACTCTTCCCTACATCCCACCACTGCTGCAAAGAACTAAAATTTGATTTTGTTAATTTAAAATTACCCCAAAAACACATAAAAGCAGTTTTAAAACTATTATCCGATAAAAGTGATGTGTTAAAATGCCAGTATGCACAACTGCACTTTACATTCTTGATAAAAACACAACACTGAACCAGAGAGTGATCTGTAAAGCCAACAGGGACTACAAAAGCACGGTGATAACTAAACTTGATTGCTGGTTTAGCTTTGGGTCTCTCCGTCGCATCAGAGTACTATTTTCTCCGCTTTTGTTTGTTTTTATTGATTTCATTTTTAATTTTTTATCTCTGTTTGTTGTTAGCTCGGTATTGGCCTTGCCTAAAAGCCCGTTCGGACGGGTGAGTAGGTCCGATCCCTGGCTGGGCTGCTTTTTACCAGGCTAGGCTTCCTGCTAGCCTGTTTTTAGCCTTTTAGCTGTTTTTAGCTAACTTTCACCTAACTTGTTTTTAGCTATTTTAGCTGTTTTTGTCTAGCTGGCAGGCTATTCATCCATCTCAGCACCTGGAACGCCATGGCTCCTTCGTCGACATGTACCCCCTGTTTATCTCTCCTCGGTAAGGTCTCTGAGTTGGAAACGAGGCTCTCCAACCTTTATAAGATTCGGGAGGCCGAAGACCACCTCGACACCATCATTCTCGGGCGAACATCGGCTCCAGCTACCGACTCGCAGCTGGCAGAGATGGCTACTTACTTGGGTGAGCTCAGCGCTTCTCCATCTACCTCTACTCCTGCTCCAGCCTCTGCAGACGTCCATGACCACAGTAATAAACACTGATTTCGTCTCGGGGCTAAACCCAAAGCCTCGGTTGGTCCCTCTCATCCTCAATGCGCACCCTGGACCTTGGTTCAACCAGCTAACAACCATTGTTGATCGACCAGAATGGGCCGTGCAGCTTCTCTTCCCATGTCCTTGGAAAACAGATTTGATATCCTTTCCCTGGAGGATTTTCCCAACCTGGACGCTGGCTGTCTGCCCGTGGACGCCCCTCGTCCTCCCTCTTCTCCTTCAGCGGCGGCTCATGTCCGCAAACCCTGGATAAAGACCACCCTTGGTGTGTCAAATTACACAACAGCTCCAGATAGAAGGGAGTGCATCACGCCGCCTTCGCAACAACACCATCATTCTCTACAAAATTACTCTCCTCGTCAGAATCCACCGACAAAAACCCCCCAGATGATGCTGGTAATTGGTGACTCGATCATGAGGAACGTCAGAAGCAGGTACTGTATTACTCAGTTTTTTCCTGGGGCTAGAGTCTCTGACATTGAGGCTCTTATCCCTGACCTGCTTAATGAATTCCCCCACGTACAAACTATCATTGTGCATGTGGGATGCAAACGTCCCAGATGAAGCGTCGGAGATTTTAAGGAGTGACTTCAGGAGCCTTCTGTCCACTCTTATGAACTGTGGCAGACGTGCGCTCATCTCTGGGCCTTTGGCACCTCTCAGACGAGGCTGCAATTGTTTTAGCAGAACTCTGTCTTAATACTTGGCTGTGTTTTACTTGTCCTATTTTTAACATTGTTTTTTTTTTTTTATTGATCCCCAGAGGGGAATTTTAACTTATTAACAATTTTAACTTATTTTGGAACCGCCCATCACTTATGAGGCCTGATGGCATCCACCCAAATAGACTTGGTGCACGTGTTTTAAGAGACAATCTATTCTATTTCATACAATGTTTTTTGGTACATTGACTGAAACTTGGTGTGTTTACTCACTCCGAAGCTTCTGGGTTTGCCAAACTGCCCTTTTTTGGTTCTGTTCCCACTTCTTGTATCGATCCCATTAATTCAGGTGGTCTTTACCGTTTGGATCAGCCTTTGATTTATAATCCTACAGAGATTGTGTCTTTCTCCCGTTGCCCTAAATATTGTAACCCAGGACAAATACAACACAACTTGAAAAACACACGCACTTCTGCAGCTCCTCCTCATCCACCACCCTTCAACTCGGCCCCTGTCTCCTTCCTCAGAGAACCTTTTTCTGCTCCCTCTAAAGTTAATAAAAAAGTTAATAAAAATAGAATGCATAAACATCCCAAATTGATTAAACAAAGTGTTGGTACAATTCAAATCCAGCCTCAAGTCCCTAAAATTAATAAACTGGCCTCTGTTCCTCCCCAAAATTTAAAAATTAAATGTGGTCTGTTAAACATTAGGTCTCTAACTTCTAAATCTCTTCTTGTTCATGATCTATTAATCGATCATCAGATCGATCTACTATCCCTCACAGAGACCTGGCTCGGGCAAGATGATTATGCTGGTCTGAATGAATCAACTCCCTCTGGGTATTTAAACTGTCATAACCCCAGAGGTTCTGGTTGTGGTGGTGGAGTGGTGGCAATTTTCCATTCTAAATTACTAGTTAATGTTAAGCAAAAATTATGTTTTAATTCCTTTGAAGGTTTGGTCCTCAGTGTGGAGCTTGTTGGCAATCTTGGTTTGAACCCAGTTCTCTTTGCCATAATTTATCGTCCTCCCTCGGCCTATTCAGAGTTTCTATTGGAATTTGCTGAATTTTTAGCTGATTTAGTGCTGAAATCCAATAGAATAATTATTGTAGGAGACTTTAATATATACGTATGTTGATGTAGAGAGTGACTGTCTTAATAAGGCATTCAATTCAATTTTAGACTCAATGGGGTTTTCCCAGAAAGTAAAAAATTCTACCCATCATTTCCACCATACATTGGACCTTGTTTTGACTTATGGTATAGATATTGAAAATCTGGTAGTGTCTCCTCATAATTCCATACTGTCTGACCATTGTCTGTTAATTTTTGATTTCATTATGTCTGATCACTTGTTTCCTAAAGAAAAACACTACTACAGCAGATGTCTTTCTGATGACGTTGTCAAATTTTTGCAGATTGTCTCCTGGGTCAACACAACAGAAACAACAGAAATAAATAATGGAGAGTCTGCTCCATTCGTGATTGATAGCATGGTTGATGGTGTTACTGCCTCTCTGCATCGGACTCTAGATTTGGTAGCCCCTTTAAAAAGAAAAAGTCTAATCAGAGATTTCTAACCCCTTGGTTTAACTCAGAAACTCGTGGCTTAAAACAGAAAACTCGTCAATTGGAAAGGAAATGGCGTTCAACTAATTCAGATGAATTCTACTTAGCTTGGAGAAATCATTTCTTAATCTATAAAAAATCTCTTAGAAAAGCTAGATCAAGCTATTATTCTGCATTAATAGAAGCAAACAAGAATAACCCTAGGTTTCTCTTCAACACTATAGTCAGGCTTACAAAGAGCCAGGACTCGGTCAATCCTCGCATCCCCCCTGAGCTTTCTAGTCAGGACTTTCTGAACTTTTTCAATCTTAAAATTTTATCTATTAGAGATGAAATCAGTCAGATTCTTCCTACCGTAAACTCAAGTACATTAGCTACTACAACTCCCTCAACTGATATCTGCTTAGATAAGTTTACTCCAATCGACCTCTTAGAGTTGGATAAAATATTTTCCTCATCTAAGTCTTCATCTTGCCTTTTGGACCCTATTCCTTCCAGGTTATTTAAAATTATCTTCCCAATTATTGGTAGCCATATTCTTCTTATAATTAATTCTTCTTTAACTCTGAGTTATGTACCACTGGCTTTTAAAACTGCTGTAATTAAACCCTTACTCAAAAAACCGACGCTCGATCCAGGAGTTTTGGCCGATTATCGACCAATCTCTAATTTGTCTTTCATTTCAAGAATCTTGGAAAGAATTGTTGCTGCCCAGTTATCTGACCATTTGCAGGGAGTTGGTTTGTTTGAGGTGTTTCAATCTGTGTTCAGAGCTCATCACAGCACTGAAACTGCCTTAGTGAAGGTCACTAATGACCTCCTGATCACATCTGATAATGGACTTGTCTCTGTTCTTGTTCTTTTAGATCTCAGTGCAGCCTTTGACACTATCAATCATGCCATTCTACTTGATAGATTAGAACACTTTGTTGGACTGAGTGGAACTCCGTTGCAGTGGTTTAGATCTTATTTGTCTGATAGATTTCAGTTTGTTCACATCAATGATGAATTAACTCAAAGGATGCTCCAAAAAGTTAAAGATTTTCCTCACTTACCAATCCATGCAGATATCTACATCCCACCCACTGCTCGACTTTCATCCAGACGGCCGATTTGGAAAAACCCTCCCCCAGCTGACTTTACCATCCAGACAGCTTGGCAAGAGGAATGGGAGACCAAGGAGGTCCCAAACAAACAGCTGGTGATAAACCCCAACCAACAGGTCCCGGGCACCAACCTCCCAAGGAGACAGTGGTCTACACTCAATCGCTTCAGGACTGGACATGGCCCCTGCTTGGCCAGCCTTCACAGATGGGGCAGTAGCCCTAGCCCACTGTGCGCATGTGGAGAGGAGCAAACTATGGAACACATCATAGAGGTTTGCCCACTCCAAAGACTGGAAGGAGGATTACACACCCTCCATACAGCAAACCAGGAGGCAACTGCTTGGCTTAAGGACTTTGCATTCGCTAAATAAATAAATAAATAAAATGATGAATTTTCTTCCAACTCTAAGCTCAGTCACAGAGTTCCACAGGGATCTGTCTTGGGCCCTACTCTTTTTAGTTTATATATGCTCCCATTAGGCAATATCATCAGAAAGCACTGTTTATATTTTCACTGTCACACAACTGTACCTGTCAATGAAGCCCGATGATCGTAATCAATTAGCCAAGTTAGATGCCTGTCTTAAGGACATCAGAGCTTGGATGACTTGTAATTTTCTACTATTAAACTCTGATAAGACTGAAGTCATTCTTGTTGGCTGAAAACATCTTAGAAATTCCTTTTCAAATTATGCCCTTAATTTAGATGCTGCCACTCTCACTCTGAACAGCTCTGTGAGGAATCTTGGAGTTATTTTTGATCAAGATTTGTTCTTTAATTCACATATTAAAACTGTTTCTAAGACTGCCTCCTATCATCTGCGCAATATTGCCAAGATCAGGTGCATCTTGTCTCTGAATGATGCTGAGAAACTGATTCACGCCTTTGTCAGCTCTCGATTAGATTACTGTAATTTGTCATTATCATTGTTTGTTATGTTGTTAAAGTATCCTTAAAAAATCTTCAGTTGATTCAAAATGCTGCTGCTAGAGTTTTAACTGGTTCTAGAAAAAGAGATCATATCTCCCCAGTTCTGTCCTCCCTTCATTAGCTTCCCATAGAATTTAGAATCAAGTTTAAAATTCTTCTTCTTACTTTCAAAGCTCTTAATAATCAGGCCCCCCAATATATAAAAGATCTGATATTACCTTACACCCTAATAGAGCATTACACTCCCAAAATGCTGGCTTACTTGTGGTGCCCAGAATCTCCAAAAGTACAGTGGGAGGCAGAGCCTTCTGCTACCAAGCTCCTTCTCTCTGGAACCAGTTACCACTCTGGGTCCGGGAGTCAGACTCGGTGTCTGTTTTTAAGAACAGGGTAAAATCCTTCCTTTTCAATACAGCTTACGTTTAAAGAGGGATTTTGTGTCTCTTAACTCCACTTTTGTTCTGTTGTTATTTGATCCATACTGCTGGGTGACCTCCAATAATGTACTTGGCATCTTACTGTTATGTTCTTTATGTCTGTGATCTCCATCCTCCCTATCCCCTCACCCCCAGCCAGTCGCTGCAGATGACTGCCCCTCCCTGAGCCTGGTTCTGCTAGAGATTTCTTCCTGCCAAATGGGAGTTTTTCCTCTCCACTGTCGCTAAGTGCTTGCTCATAGGGGATCGTCTGAATGCTGGGTTTTTCTGAGACTGTGTTTTTTTTTCTGCACTGTGGCACCACAAGACGGCTTCTGTTGTGATGTGGCGCAGTATAAATAAAGCTGAATTGAAATGAATTGAATTGAATTGAAAAGCACTTTTAAAAATGCTAAAATGGTGCTTAAAACTGTAAACCCTATCTAGTCTAGCTAAGGACAAAATATTGTCCTTGCTATGGCTCCACATGTACTGTCTAGCCTTACCATGAAAACTTCTCCACACATCACACAGATCATGAGCTTCTGATCTCATGATCAGAAAGAAGCTCATGAGAGCTTCTGAAGGCTCATAAGACCCTTTAGACTTCCCTTGGATGCAGCATGTGGCTCTGGGTGATCCCTGTCCATGAAAGGATTTTCTGTACAATTAAAATCACCTCCCACAAATAAAAATTCATCATTACTGCAATTTTTGATCGTGTCATTTAAAATATTTAAAAAGGCCAATCTTTCTGTGCCTACGGTTGGAGCATACACATTTATAAAAACAACTTTCACATTCTCAAAAACAGCTTGAACTTTTAAAATATGGCCTGCAATTATCTCATCAATGTCATAAGAAAGTGGAATAAAATCTCGAGAAAATAAAATACCCACTCCACCACTGCTGCTGTTTTTGTGACTGAGGATAACTTCCCCTTGAAACTCCCTCCTCCAGTCAGCAGCATTGTCCTCGGAACTATGAGTTTCCTGAACAAACAGTACATTAATTTTCTTACATTCTGCAAGAGTGAAAACACATGCTCGCTTGGACATTTTTCTCGCTCCATTGATATTGAGTGTGCCAAAATTAAAACTACACATGCAGGTTAGGTTAATTGGCATCAAACTGGGGATTCTAAATTGTCCTTAGGTATGAATGTGAGAGTGAATGGTTGTCTGTCTCTCTGTCTTGGCCCTGCGATGGAGTGGCGATCTGTCCAGGGTGTACCCTGCCTCTCGCCCAAAGATGCTGGGATAGGCTCCAGCCCCCCCCATGACCCGAAAAGGATTAAGCGGAAGAAAATGAATGAATGAATGAATGAATGTGTATAAGAGGGCAAAACCAGTACAACAGAAAAGAAAGAATGAGCAATAAAAAACTAATCATCCTGGGCAATTTGGTTCTTAACTTTTAGTACAAGTTTTTTTAGTCTGTAGATCTCCTGATCAGTGAAGATTTCCTGCTCCAGCCCTCCCCTATTTTTCATGTAGGCCCAAGCAGAGACAACAAAACGTTTTAGGTCAGGGAAAAAGTTTTCAACTTTAACCATCCTGGATCCCTTAGTATCCTGCAAAAACTTCTGTATTTTTGTCAAGGGGTAACCACCTCCACTGGCCACATCATCGCCGCTTTCACCATCACTCTCTATCTCAGACCCAGCATAAGAATCTGGTTGAGACAGAGAAACCTCAGAACTTTCTTTGACAACCCTTTTTACTTTACTCCTCTGCTGTTTGTTTTCCAAATTCTTCCGTTTGACTGAAACTTTAGATAACTCTTCATCTATCTCAATATCATCCTCATCCTCCAACACTGACTCAGCCACCCTGGTAGCTGTCTCTTCTTGTTTTTCACTCACTCTATGCTGTGGTTTTATAATCATCTTTATAGTCCCACTGTCTAACTGTGCCTCATTTGGCTCATCTGTCTGATCCTGAGCGTGATCCCTCTCGGTAATCTCACCCTTGTCCACTGTGGCCACAGTTACACAGGCAAAATTTCATCAATCTGATTACAATTCAGATCAGACTTTTACTGTTTACATGGATCCTGAAAAAGCTGATCCGATTAAGATGTGTGTTTCCATGTGTCACACGATTGAACGGAATAAATCATTTTGACATGCGCACATCGACATTTCGACATTCCGAAAATAGTAGAAGAAGAAGCAACTTCCGGTGTTAGCAAGCCCCGCTTCGTGTCAAAATTGACCTGTATTGTGTTATTCAGACTGTACTTTTGCTTCTGCTGGTCTCCATAATGAAGCTACAAGTACATTCTTCTGCATATGACGAACAGAAGGAGACAGCAGGACGATACAGACCAGTTTTGTTTTACTCCCGCTATGTTTTCTGCTAGCTGCTGCTAAGGCAGAAATACATCATGTCAACATGTGGCTGGTGCACAGACATGCACAGTAAACATATTTTCTGCCCTACGTTCGGAATAAGTGTTTTCATGCGCATCATTCGGATTAACAATAGGCATAACCCACCCCTCTCAATCGGAATGAAATTTTGATCCGAATGAGCGTGATTAGAGGTGATTAGAGGGGTTAGAATATTCAGATTGCCATGTTTACATGAAGCATTTTTATTCCGATCAGGCTTTTAATCCGGTTACTTGTGTCCATGTAAACATAGCCAGTGTTGGTCTGTGCATTAGCCCTGCGATGCACTTCAACTTTTGTTGTTGTTCCATTTATGACTGACAGGCTGGCTGCGGAGGGTGGCGAAGCCGCCCCACTGCCAGACAGCCCTGCGGCCGCGGCGCCTGACGACGGGGCCGCACCAGTGGCCTCCCCCGGGTGATCACCTCCCACTCCCTGAGGGCATGATCAAATCAAATGCCCCTCCATTCCGCAGCCAAAACACTTCATATTGTCAGAGGTGACATGGATGGTATAATCAAAGCCGTCAATCCGGTACTTAAATACAGTATGAGGTTGAGGCTTTCCTCGCTGTTCTTTAAAATCATGAGCACCTGTCGTCTGAAAGACATGACATGTTTTAAATGCGGGGACTTACAACTGAGAGGGATGTGTTTAATGGGGGACAAAAGCTGCCCGTATCTCAACAGCTCCTTCTCCAACAGCTCATTCTTTAAAAACAGTGGGACATTTGATATTGTGATTCTCTTTGCGGGATTTACCAGAGACAGAACAGGAACCAGTGTGTCTTTAATTACAACTCCGCTCTCCACCACCTGATTAACTTTTTCAACACTGTCCAGGAAAATTACCACGGCATTATTCATTCTGGAAGCAGACTTGACACTTTCATAGCCGACCAACTCCCCCACAGCCAGACTACATTCTTCCACTGAGCAGCTGACAGTGACATGGTACAGACCCAAAGAGCAGACACGACTCAGGAGACACACTTAACCTTTTATTAATAATAGTGTGAATGTGTGGATGCATGTGTGAATGTCTGTAGTGAGTGTAGTACGTAGATGAGTCAGCTTGGGGCGAGCAGAGCACCGTGCAACCTGGCAACCCTAAGGACAGAGCAGAGAGACAGTTAGGAGCAATCCTGACAGGAGAAGCACCAGATAAAACTGTCCTACTTTTGCTGAGTTGGAGAAGCACACAGGCTGGCACATCAGCCCAGGCCAGGAGGACAGTGCCATTTGCCCCGTTGGAGATGTAGCAGGCAGGTGAATGAGGCAAAGGAGTCCGCCGCCAGGTGGAAGGGGAGTCTGCCGCTGGGAGAACACTGCCTGTGCACAGGGGTAGAAGATGGGTGAGAGGAGAGGTTCAGGCTTACTTGGCTGCCAGATGGTTAAGGAACTCTTGGTGAGCAGAAGCGCTGGAGGATGATGAGGCTGGAAGCTCAGTGTAGAATTGGCAAGTTCAGATTCCTCAGGAAGGAAGCAGACGACTCCGCGCTGATCCCTGGGTCTCACAGAATAAATAGGCAGAGCCAAATAGCAGACAGGTGTGTGCGCAGGTGCGCCTAATTGGTGGCCATGACAGTACTCCCCCCAACGACATGCCTCTCGGCAGTTGATCCATCCTACCTGGGTGCGCCTGGTGGAAGTCCCTGATGAGTTGCTTGTCCAGCATGAAGGAGGGGCGCACCCAGGATCTCCACTCCGGCCCATAGCCCTCCCAATCCACCAGATACTGTAGACCGTGACCCCGGCGTTGGACGTCCAGAATGGCGTTGACCTTCCAAGCTGGGTCGCCGTCGATCATCATCAGTGGTGGTGGGTCCCTGGGTGGAGGACACAAGGGGCTGGAGCAGACAGGCTTGACCTGGGAGACGTGAAAAGAAGGACAGATGCGGAGGGAGGGGGGGAGAACTAGCCGTACACATACTGGGTTAATGATTCGTGTGATGGGAAAGGGTCCGATGAACCTTTGTGACATCTTCCTCCTCTCACCCTTTAAATCAATGTGTTTAGTAGATAGCCATACCTGTTGGCCCACCTGGTAGGCGGGAGCTGGAGCCCTGTGACGGTTGGTCACTGCCGTGTTGCGCTCGGCTGTGCATTGCAGCGCCTCCCGGGTAGCCTTCCAGATCCGACGACACCACTGCAAGTGGGCACAAACCGAAGGAACTGCGATGTCCCCCTCCTCCTCCGGGAACAGCGGGGGATTGTATCCCAATGAGGCCTGGAAAGGAGACATGTCTATGGCTGATGAGATGGTGGTGTTGTGTGCATACTCAATCCAGGGAAGGTGGAAGCTCCAAGATGAGGGGTTCTTGGTGGCGACACACCTCAGCGCGGCCTCCAATTCTTGGTTTGCTCGTTCCCACTGCCCGTTGATCTGAGGATGATAGCCTGAAGATAGGCTCGCTGTGGCCCCCAAGGCGCTGCAAAACGCTCTCCAGACTTGGGACACGAATTGGGGACCCCGGTCCGAGACGATGTCCAAGGGGATGCTATGAAGACAAACCACATGCTGGACTAGGAGGGCCGCCGTCTCCTTGGCCGTGGGCAGCCCCTGCAGGGGAATGAAATGGGCAGCCTTGGAGAATCTGTCAACCAGTGTAAGAATTACCGTGTTGTGGTTGGATGATGGGAGACTGGTGATGAAATCCAGGGCCACGTGGGACCACGGCCTGCCGGGGATGGGGAGGGGACGGAGTAATCCAGCTGGAGGAGAAGAAGATATCTTCCCGGTGACACACTGAGGACAGGCCCGGATGTACTCCCTGATGTCCCTCTGCAGCGACGGCCACCAAAATGTCCTCTGGATCAGCTCCACTGTACGTCCCTGCCCTGGGTGACACGAGAACTTGGATGAATGACCCCAATGAATAACCTCCCCCCGGACGGCTGATGGAACAAACAGTCTACCCACTGGCCCCCCACCCGGGTCGGGCTCATCCTCCAGAGCCTTCAACACCTTGTCCTTAATACCCCAGGAGATGGCGCCCACAACACCAAATTGCTCCTAGTGGGTCTGGAAGCGCCATGTTGGGTAGCATGCTGCCGTCAGTGTGTGAATGTGGGTGTGAATGGGTGGATTGCAGGATCTGTAAAGCACTTTGGTCATCAAGGGATGAGAATAAAAGTGCTATATAAGTAAATGCCATTTACCATTTACACACGATGGAGGTAGGATAGGGTGCTCGGGCGTCTCCGTCGTCTCCGAGGCAAACTGGTGGGACAAGGCATCCGGCTTTGTGTTCTTCGACCCGGGACGATAGGTAATGGTGAAGTCAAACCTCCCAAAAAACGGACCAGCGGGCCTGGCGGGAGTTCATACGTTTGGATGTCCGAAGGTATTCCAAGTCCTTGTGGTCAGTTCATATGATGAACTGCTGGGAAGCCCCCTCCAACCAATGATGCCACTCCTCCAAGGCGAGTTTGACGGCCAACAGTTCCCTGTCCCCGATGTCATAATTGCGCTCAGCTGGGGACAGGTGCCGGGAGAAGAACGCACAGGGTCTAATTTTGCCATCTGCCAGAGACCTCTGGGACAGGACCGCTCCCACCCCCAAGTCCGAAGCGTCCACCTCCACCAAGCACTGGAGTGTGAGGTCCACCTGCGTCAGAATGGGAGAAGAAGAGAACCTGGACTTCAGTTCAGTAAAGGCCGCCGCCGCCTCCTCAGTCCACCGGAAAGGAACCTTAGGAGAGGTAAGACTGGCTAGGGGGAGAGCAATCCGGCTGTAATTCTGAATGAAGCGGCGGTAAAAGTTGGCAAATCCCAGAAACTGTTGGAGCTGCTTTCTGGATGATGGGGTAGGCCACTCAACCACCGCTTTGATCTTACCCAGGTCGGGGAGGATCTCATTATGAAAGATGATAAAACCCAGGAATGAAGTCCAGTTAACGTGAAACTCACATTTTTCAGCCTTCACAAAAAGTTTGTTTTCCAATAATCGCTGCAGTACTCGCCTCACGTGCATACGATGCTCCTCCAGGGACTGAGAAAAAATCAGGATGTTGTCCAGATAAACAAACACAAATGTACCCAAGAAATACCTCAATACATCATTAATCAGCCTCTGGAAGATGGCAGGGGCGTTGGTCAGCCCGAATGGCATCACGAGATACTCGAAGTGTCCACTCGGGGTCCGGAATGCCGTCTTCCATTCATCGCCGTCCCGGATCCACACCAGATGATAGGTGTTGCGCAGGTCCAATTTGGAAAACCAGGAGGCACCTTGGAGGGAATCAAAGGCTGAGTTAATGAGAGGAAGAGTGTACTTATCCTTGATAGTTATGTTGTTTAGCTCCCTAAAGTCTACACATGGTCTCAGTGAGCTATTCTTATGGCCGACAAAAAAAAAAAACCTCCACCGCTGATGACGATGGCCGGATTATGCCTGAGCTCAAAGACTCCTTGATGTACGTCTCCATCGCTTCCCGCTCCGAGACAGGCAGGTTATAGAGTCTGCTAGATGGTAGAGGAGCTCTAGCACAGAGATTGATGACACAATCATAAGGGCAGTGGGGGGGAAGGGAAAGGGCTTGCATCTTGCTGAAGGCAGCCCCCAAGTCGTGGTATTCGGGAGGGACCTTATCCAAATCAGGAGGGGCAGGGATCAGGGCACTTAGTGGCACGGATGGCGAGCATGCAGCATACTGAAGGCAAGCACTCAAACAAAATGAACTCCAGGCACGGACACTCCCGGACCACCAGTCTATGGAGGGGTTGTGCAGGGGAAGCCAGGGATAGCTGAGGATAACTGGGGATGAAGAGATCGGCAGTACATATAACCTCAGCTCCTCCCGGTGATTGCCCGATGTAATCACGGCCACAGGGACGGTCCGATGGGTAACTACAGTAAAAGGGGCTTTAGAAAGGGTGATCAGTTTCAAGGGGGTCTCCAATAACTGAACGGGGAGCCCCAATCGGGTTGCCAGTTCCCCAGAGATGAAGCTCTGCCCGGCCCCGGAGTCAATGAGTGCATGTGTAGTAAATTCCTTATGTTTAAAACAAAAACGGATGGGAATTTGGAAGCTGGAGCGGGGATTTAACTGGAGTGCATCCATGAGTCCCCCAACTGCGATGCACGGACTCCCCCTATTAGGCCGTATAGGGCATACCTCACGTTCATGTCCCTTACTACCACAGTAAACACATAAGCCCAACTCCCGGCGCCGCTGTCTCTCAGCAGCAGACAACTTAGCCCGACCTGTTACCATAGGTTCTGGCTCATCCGGGGAATCGGCTGGAGGTAGCGCCACTAGGGGGAGCTGCAGGGAACAGCGAGACTGACTACCCGAGCAACCGGAAGTCCTATGCTCGGCTGCTCACTCCCTCAGTCTGTTGTCAAGGCTAATTGCCAAGGAAATTAACTCGGTTAAGTTGGAGGGCTTTTCTAAGGGGGCTAACTTGTCCCGTAGGCTAGGACAAAGGCTTCTGATGAAGATACTACATAATGAGGCATCCTCCCACCCCACCTCTGTGGCTACAACCCCGAAGTCAACGGCGTATTCGGCAACTGCCTTAGCCCTCTATTTCAAATTCAACAACCGAGAGGTAGACACACTATCCCAGTCGGAGTGGTCGAATACCTCCCTAAACTCACTAACAAACTGCGAGTAGGTGAGCGAAGCATAGCTAGTCCTAGCCATGATGGCGTAAGCCCAAGCTAAAGCTCGTCCTTCCAACAAATTAACCACATAACCTATTCGGCTATGGTCTGACGGAAAATCCCCCGGCACCCGCTGGAAAACAATGTCACACTGCAACAAAAAAACCCTAGCTTCTCCTAATTTACCACCGAAACGGGTGAGAGTGGGTACGGGAGTAAGGTATGACAGGGAGCCTGATGGAGCCTGGCTAATGGCAGAGCTAACAGGGCCAGGGGAGATAGCGGGAGCGGGAGGAACAGCCTGTGATTTAGCCAGGCGATCCAACCGATCAGTAACTCGAGCTAGCTGAGTTAGTGTGATTTGCTGCTGGTAGGCTAACTGGTCCACCCGAGCTCCTAAGTTGTTAATCGTGTGCGATAACGTGCTGTCTGCTGGGTCACTCTGGCGGAGTCGTACTGACATGGTACAGACCCAAAGAGCAGACACGACTCAGGAGACACAGTTAACCTTTTATTAATAATAGTGTGAATGTGTGGATGCATGTGTGAATGTCTGTAGTGAGTGTAGTACGTAGATGAGTCAGCTTGGGGCGAGCAGAGCACCGTGCAACCTGGCAACCCTAAGGACAGAGCAGAGAGACAGGAGCAATCCTGACAGGAGAAGCGCCAGATAGAACTGTCCTACTTTTGCTGAGTTGCAGAAGCACACAGGCTGGCTCATCGGCCCAGGCCAGGAGGACAGTGCCAGTCGCCCCGTTGGAGATGTAGCAGGCAGGTGAACAAGGCAAGGGAGTCCGCCGCCGGGAGAACACCACCTGTGCACAGGGGTAGAAGATGGGTGAGAGGAGAGGTTCAGGCTTACTTGGCTGCCGGATGGTTAAGGAACCCTTGGCGAGCAGAAGCGCTGGAGGATGATGAGGCTGGCAGCTCAGTGTAGAATTGGCGAGTTCAGATTCCTCAGGAAGGAAGCAGACGACTCCGCGCTGATCCCTGGGTCTCACAGAATAAACAGGCAGAGCCAAATAGCAGACAGGTGTGTGCACAGGTGCGCCTAATTGGTGGCCATGACAGACAGCCGGAGCCAATTTGACAGCATGCCGGCGTGTCAGCTTCTCGAACCCAGAGCCTTGCTCCAAAACCATGCTGACCAGCAAAGCTGGCAACAGAAACCCCCCTCCAAGAACACCTACCCCACCCCAGCTACAGAAAACAACGAAACTTAAGATTATTTAACAAAAAAAACACCTTAAACACAAAAATATAGAGAAAAGTTTGAGACAACTCACTCAGGCTGTCACACTCACGCCCACGCCCACTCAGAGAGAGAGAGAGAGAGAGAGAGAGAGAGAGAGAGAGAGAGAGAGATACAGTGGTGTGAAAAAGTGATTGCCCCCTTCCTGATTTCTCATATTTTTGTATGTTTGTCACACTTAAATGTTTCAGATCATCAAACAAATTTAAATATTAGACAAAGATAACACAAGTAAACACAAAACGCAGTTTTTAAATGAAGGTTTTTATTATTAAGGGGGAAAAAAAATCCAAACCTACATGGCCCTGTGTGAAAAAGTGATTGCCCCCTAAACCTAATAACTGGTTGGGCCACCCATAGCACCAACAACTGCAATCAAGCATTTGCAATAACTGGGAATGAGTCTTTTACAGTGCTGTGGAGGAATTTTGACCCACTCTTCTTTGCAGAATTGTTGTAATTCAGACACATTGGAGGGTTTTCGAGCATGAACCGCTTTTTGAAGGTCATGCCACAGCATCTCAATGGGATTCAGGTCAAGACTTTGACTAGGCCACTCCAAAGTCTTCATTTTGTTTTTCTTAAGCCATTCAAAGGTGGACTTGCTGGTGTGTTTTGGTTCATTGTCCTGCTGCAGAACCCAAGTGTGCTTCAGCTTGAAGTCACAAACAGATGGCCGAACATTCTCCTTCAAGATTTTTTGGTAGACAGCAGAATTCAGGGTTCCATTTACCACAGCAAGTCTTCCAGGTCCTGAAGCAGCAAAACAGCCCCAGATCATCACACTACCACCACCATATTTTACTGCTGGTACGATGTTCCTTTTCTGAAATGCTGTGTTACTTTTACGCCAGATGTAATGGGACACACACCTGCCACAAAGTTCAACTTTTGTCTCGTCAGTCCACAGAGTATTTTCCCAGAAGTCTTGGGGATCATCAAGATGTTTTCTGGCAAACCTGAGACGGGCCTTTATGTTCTTTTTCCTCAGCAGTGGTTTTCATCTTGGAACTCTGGCATGCAGGCCATTTTTGCCCAGTCTCTTTCTTATGGTGGAGTCATGAACACTGACCTTAACTGAGGCAAGTGAGGGCTGCAGTTCTTTGGATGTTGTTGTGGGGTCTTTTGTAACCTCTTGGATGAGTCGTCGCTGCGCTCTTGGGGTAATTTTGGTCGGCCGGCCACTTCTGGGAAGGTTCACCACTATTCCATGTTTTCACCATTTGTGGATAAGGGCTCTTACTGTGGTTTGCTGGAGTCCTGAAGCTTAAGAAATGGCTTTATATCCTTTTCCAGACTGATAGATCTCAATTACTTTGTTTCTCACTTGTTCCTGAATTTCTTTGGATTGCAGCATGATGTTTAGCTTTTGAGGATCTTTTGGTCTACTTCATTTTGTCAGGCAGGCCCTATTTAAGTGATTTCTTGAATGATAGCAGGTGTAGCAGTAATCAGGCCTGAGTGAGACTAGAGAAACTGAACTCAGCTTTCCAAAGATGTGATAAACCACAGTTAATTTATGTTTTAATGGGGGGGGGGGGTCACTTTTTCACACAGGGCTATGTAGGTTTGGATTTTTTTTTACCCTTAATAATAAACACCTTCATTTAACAACTGCACTTTGTGTTTGCTTGTATTATCTTAGTCTAATATTTAAATTTGTTTGATGATCTGAAACATTTAAGTGTGACAAACATACAAAAAATGAGAAATCAGGGTGGGGGATAACACTTTTTCACATCAGTGTGTGTATGTGGGTGTGTGTATGTACATGTATGTGTGTGTATATGTATACATACATACATACATACATACATACAGTCGAGATCAAAATTAGAGAACAATGTATTAACACTTGTTTTATTCTAACATATGTTTTTCTTCATTGGTAAGAATTTGACAGAATATCAGCTGTGGCTATACCACTGCTGTACTAGCATGTTTTTTTTAAATAACCAAGGCACTTCAACACAAACATTTGTTCTGTAGATAAAAACAGTGAGCAAAATTAGAGAGCAGTGACCACTGTATCAGAAAAGAAGATTTAAAGAATGGGTTTTTTTTTTAGGGCTATTGGATTCAAAAATTAATAGGAAGTGTAGATAGGGTTACCAACTGTCCTGGTTTAGCCGGGACGTCCTGTTTATAAGGCTCGCCAGTGTGACGTGTTTACAAAAGTGCATTGTGGGAAGGGTAGGCCAATGGTAATTCGCTGAGATTACTTCTACACCTACCATCACAAAGAAGCAGACATGGGGAAGTATTGCTGTGTTGTAAACTGCAATAGTCATTCTCACAACCACCGTGGAAAAAAGATAAATGATGGAATAGACTTTTATCGTTTTCCAACGTGAAAGAAAAAAAGCAGAGCTGGCCCACATTTCAGATATAATAAAGAGGTGATGCATGGCCTGGATTGCAGCCGTGAGAAGACCCAACATAACTTTCAATCATATTCCTTTATCGATGGTGGTGGGTTCAAAGCATTTTCATAAAGGTACTTTATGATTTACTGTATATAACTCTGTTGTTGCTGAGTGGTTAAAACTTGCTTGGTCATAGCATTTTGCCATTCTGGATTCGGGAGTCAGACTCGATCTCTGGTTTTAAGAATATCACCAACAGATGACACCACACCTCTGGCTGAGATGGAGGAAAGAACATCTGATGAAGTAGCACAGCTCTGTTAGGCTGATGATGCTCCCGTGGAAAATGTGCTAGAACAGCAGAACTGTAGCATGTGTCACCTTAGGTTTAACCAAATTTTCGTCTTGCACGAGGAGAACTGTGGCTTTCTTCAGAAGCTGTCACCAGGAGACATAGTACTGGCAGACTATGGACTTGATATTAGGGAAAGCATTAACCTTGCAGGTGCCACACTGAAAATACCTGCATTCACCAGGGGCCACAGCCAGCTTGATGTCAGAGGTGTGAAGAGAGTAATCAGGTATTACACCCCATTACTCTCTCCATGTGAAGACAGTAATGGGGTGCATGTGCTCCAAATATATAATTGGCCTTTGTGGTACCATGTGAAGGTGAGGATATGACTTTACTGGATAAGATTGCTGCTGTAACCTGTGCTTTGACCAATGTGTGTCCAAGTGTCGTTATAAAGCCATAGTTTTAGAATGTAGACACTGACATGTTTTGGGGATGGTTTTCCCCTTCAGACATAATGTATTTAACTGCTTTGTAACTTACAAACTCCAGCTCTTTATTAATAAGGTGCAAAATTCTGAGCATAACTTAAGTTGTAGAAAACACTGTGCAGAATGTGTGCAAAGCACATTCCAAAAGTTTTTTTTTTTGGCTGTAATACTTTTCAAAAGCTTTGTAAAATGTAGCACACTTTCAAGTCACAAAGAAGAGAATAGAATAGGCCTTACTGTCATTGTACAGTTGTACAGTACAACCAAATTGTGGGTGCTCCACCAGGCTACTGCACAATAAAGTAAGAGAGAAGGATTAGATAAAACACAGTTACAGAACACGCAACTGACGAAAAAACAGCCCAGGATTATGGAAAACCTATAATAAAAAAAAATACAGGAATATAAAATGATAAGCATCAATGTGTCTCACACAGCTATGTTATACTATATATTATTATTTATTTTATTTTATTTTTTGAAATATTTACTAATTTTGAATTTCATGCCTGCAACATGTTTCAAAAAAGCTGGGACAGGGTCATGTTTACCACGGTGTTGCATCACCCTTCCTTTAAACAACATTTAGGAACTGAGGACAGTAACTGAAGCTTTGTAGCTGGAATTCTTTCCCATTTGTACTTAATGTATAACTTCAGTTGCTCAACAGTCCGGGCTCTCTGTCGGCATATTTTGCACTTCATAATGCATCACGCATTTTCAGTGGGAGACAGGTCTAGACTGCAGGCAGGTCAGTCTAGTGCCCACACCCTTTTACTACAAAGCCACGCTGTTGTAACGTGCAGAATGTGGCTTGGCATTGTCTTGCTGAAATAAGCAGGGACGTCCCTGAAAAAGACGTTGCTTGGATGGCAGCATATGTTGCTCCAAAACCTGTATGTACCGTTCAGCATTAATGGTGCCTTCACAGATGTGCAAGTTACCCATGCCATGGGCACAAACACACCCCCATAGCATCACAGATGCTGGCTTTTCAACTTAACACTGATAGCAATCTACATAGTGCTTTTCCTCTTTATCTTGGAGAACATGACATCCATGATTTCCAAAAGCAATTTGAAATGTGGATTAAGCGGAAAAAGATGGATAGATGGACTCATCAGACAACAGCCCAGTTTTCCATTTTGCATCAGTCCATCTCAGATGAGCTCGGGTCCAGAGCAACCAGCGGTGTTTCTGGGTGTTGTTGATATATGGATTTGGCTTTGCATGGTAGAGTTTTAACTTGCACTTGTAGATGTACCGATAAACTGTGTTAACTGACAATGGTTTTCCGAAGTGTTCCTGAGCCCTCATGGTAATATCCTTTACAGAATGATGCCAGTTTTAATGCAGTGACGCCTAACAGATCAAAGGTCACGGGCATTCATTATTGGTTTTTAGCCTTGCTGCTTACGTGCAGAAGTGTCTCCAGATTTTCTGAATCTTTTCAAAGATTCAGAAAAGATTCAGATTCGTTTGATGGTATTATGGACTATAGACGATGAAATCTCCAAATTCCTTTCAACTGTATGTTGAGAAACGTTGTTTTTAAACTGTTGGACTATTTGCCCATGCAGTTGTTCACAAAGTGGGGAACCTCATGCCATCCTTGCTTGTGAACAACTGAGCCTTTCAGGGATGCTCCTTTTATACACAATCATGGCACTCACTTGTTCTCAGTTATACTGTTCAACTGTGGAATGGTCCTAAAAGTTTTTATTTTTTGAGCGTTCCTCAATGTTCCCAGTCTTTTCTTGCCTGTCCCAAGTTTTTTGGAACATGGTGCAGGCATCAAATTCAAAATGAGTAAAGATTTGCAAACAAAACAAAACAAAAATAAAGTTTATCAGTTTGAACATCAAGCATCTTGTCTTTGTAGTGTATTTGATTGAATATAGGTTGAAAAGGATTCATCTTTGCATTCTGTTTTTATTTACATTTTACACAACGTCCCAAGAGAAATGTCTTGTTTCAAATAATACAAACATCCACAATGGTTTAGTTTAATATGTGCATATGTAGTTTCAGCAACAAAAAGCTGAAAAAGCCTGTTAGCCTGGCCTGGACCCCACATTGGTGTCAAGGGCCTGAGGGGACATCTGATCGTCTGGATTTTCTCCAGGGTTCAACCTGAATTTTCTATCTTAACCACTAGGTGTGAGTAGAGCTTCATCTAACACTTGAATCTGCAGCAGCTGCCTGTCTGAGTGGGAAGTGAATTATTTGGGTCTGGATGCCGATTTACAAATCACCAGCAGGAGCCTGAATATCAGCACATAAAATAATCACTCACCACGCTCAGTCAGCCACTCTCTCTCCCCAGAGAGCTGCAGCGTAGCTTCAGCACAGGAGGGTTTATGTGGAGAAGCCAGCCTCGTAGGCCCGACTCTGACTCCCATGTCCTGTGAAATAAATGCACTTCTGCCTCATTTTGTGGCTTCACACAAATGTTTGAAATAAGCTTAATCTTAGCACAGTTTAATGATTCCAGCAAAGGGGAACTTTTAAGATATATAGAGCGATGATTTAGACTGAAGTACGTGGCAGTAATGCACCTGTAAGCTGGTTGCCAACCGCCAATCAAATCTAAAAGAAGAAGAAGAAGGTTTGATTAGTATCTTACATTCAGAAACAGCCCAGATATCCCCACGCTTGAACTCTCTTTGCATCACAGTGGATGTCGGTGAATATTAAATCTGAGCTCTCCCAGGATTCACATCTTCACCTCACCTAAACGGGTTTGTTTGGGTGTGATTGAATCCGTAATTGTGTTTCAGTCTAGCAGAGTGATACTAGCATTTAATCAGGCCATTTGTAATCAGTCGCACTATTGCCCAGGTCGGCTCCTCATTAGATCAAACACCATTCATTTAGAGCTGTTCAAAAAAATTATGGCTTTGTTGATCTCAGTCTGTTTGATCTTTTCATGTCAAAGAAAGGCAGATCTCAGAAGCTGTGCGATGCGGTTTCTGGTTATAAAGCAGAGTATGCAAATGCAATGGGCCCGCTCAGGGACCCTCAAGCTGCAAGATCACCCTCAATATTTATGGGGGGAGAAATAAAATTACCTTCAATTTTTTTCCCTCATAAATTTACTACTGTATTCTAAATTTAGTTTTTTTCCCCCTCATGTTTTTGTTTATTTGCAAGATTTTTGTTTTGTAGTTTTGCACTTTCAACTTACAAAATTTCTACTTTTTTTCTTGCAAAATGCTTTTCTGGTAAAGCCTTGCCCCCAAGCACAAACTGGCTAAAGAAATGGCTTTGCCAAACATAAAAAAAAATAAAAATAAAAAAAAAATGTCTGGACTTGGTTGAAAAATGTAAGATGAAAAGTTGACCTTTCAGGTTGTTGACAAGAAGTCTAATATAGATGTCTGTGTAAGGTCTAAATGTGACTGAAACGTGAAAGGCCATCTTTTAAACCACTTGACCCTTTTTGGATTGCAGGAACGTATCCCCACATCTTTGGGCACCCTAGACAGATTGCCAGTTCATCACAAGGTAATGCTTACAGCAGGACCCCCCGTCCCAGTACCAATCAAGCCAGACCCTGCTGAGATGAGACCTGGGGCATCTAGGGACACCTGGAGCCTGAGGGGTGAACATCAATAAAGAAGCAAAATACAAAGCAAACAGTGCTTATCGAGTGTACAGTACAATAGCACAAGCACTGGTTTCAAATTGTTCCAGATATTATTTAACAACCATTATGCATAATGTCCAAATTTAAAAAGCTGTTAAAAAATTCTGTATTTTATAATGTCATGATTAATCAGCTGACAACTCATGTGCACGATACAACAGCACAGGAGAACAACCACACGAGGAGGCACGTTTGAGAGTTTATTGAATTTCAAGAAACATGTACAGCTATGGAAACAGTCACTCACCAGTGGAATCAACCTGCGGAGAGAAGACAAGAGCTGTGAGAGGAGGAACGGAGTAAGGGGAAATGGGCGAGTCAAATTGCCACTTCCAAGGGAGAACCGGCAGGGTGCCAGCGGGAAATAGACGAACCAGTAGGGTGAGGGGGGTGAGCTGGTGGTGCCTGACCGGGTGGAGGTTGGAAGCTGAGGAGAGGTGGAGATGTGGCAGGACAGCGTGCGCAGACCTGGAGACACACCAGGAACTTGAAGGAAGAGAAACAACGTTAGATGACGTGCCTAAGATTGTCAACAATACTTACTTGTCCTAGTTGGGGCAGTATACCCAAATGAGCCAGCGATGAATGCACGGAGAGAGCCTCCTTAAGCACGCTGGCTGATGAGTGGGAGCAGGTGCGTCTTCTGCCTCAGGTGCAGTGATGAATTAACGAAGGTGAGACGGGACGGGAGGGGCGCGCTCTCGCTGCCCATGACATATAAAGTACTGTTAACAACGAGTCCCAGCAGCTGTAAAGGTGCATTTGACTTATTTTTGCGAGATAGACCCTCACCACAAAATCCTGTCTACTAAACAGCCCAAGTGTCAGACTATCTTTCGGTTATTCTGGTTAGGCACAACTCAATTTCCAACAACTATTTTCTCATTAAATATCATCTATACTAGATGGACTAAACACAGCCCAATTTTCAACAACTGTTTTTGGGTTTGGTTTGTGTTGGGAGGGAGGGGAGATATTTTTTTAAAAGGGTCATTGACTGAAAAAAATGGTGGCTGGAGTGGTGACTTAGTTGCCAACCACCTGCCCCAACAACTGTGAGGTTGTGGGTTCAAGCCCTGGCCGGGTCATACCAAAGACCATATAAAAAAATGATACTTCCTGCCCTCTAGCTTGGTGCTCAGCATAATAGAGTGGGGAAAGAAAAGTTGGTTACCCAGCCACAACCAGGGGCACAAGCCAGTGTACTCCTTGTCCTGGTTCCAAGCCTGGATAAATGGGGAGAATTACATCAGGAAGGGCATCTGGTGTAAAAAAAAAAAAAATCCTTGCCAAATCCACATGCGGATCATCATGATATCAGGGGCTGATATGCTCTGGTGACACCAAAAGGTCAAAAGAAAAAAAACTGATAGAAAAAATGGTGTGTTTGCAGATGACTGTGATGATCTGGGCATAGTTTTAGACCATGTCCATGCCTTTTTTCACTTTGAGTTCTCTGTGTTTTCCTTTGTCATTATTATTTTAGTTATTGTCTTCTGTGTTTCCCTGGTCTGTTGTGTCATTCTCTGTTTGCCTTTACTGTCATTATTGTGGTCTTTGTGTTTCCCTGCCCTTGTTTTTGTCCTGTGTGTGGTTCTGGGTCTTGTGTGTATATTTTTTTACCTATTGTTCCCAGCTCCTCATGTTTTCCATACCTGTGGACACTTTCCCTCATGTGTGTTACCATTTAGCCCCTGATTGTCTCCCAGCTGTCTTACGCTTGTGATTATTAGTTACCCGATATATGTCTGTCTGAATTTGTGTTCTGGTGTGGTGTCATCGTCGTTATTCCTGGTCGTGTCTCCTGTGGCTTTTCCTGTAGTTTTTCCCCGTGAGTGTGCTTTTACCTCTGCCATTCTTCTTTCGTTTTAGTTCCCGTACTGTTGTTGATTTTGTGTTTGTTCCTGAAGTTTTGCTAATATATCCTTATTGCATTTGAGTTCAGCCTGCATGTGAGACCTTCTTCAAACTTTATCTGCCGTCAGGCAGAGATTATGACAGATGATCTCTTTACAGATGGAAGTAAATTTTGCATTTCATTTGGAAATCAATTCCCCAGAGACTGGAGGAAAAGTGGAGAGGCACTGAATCCAAGTTGCTTAAGGTTCAGTGTGAATTTTCCATAGTCAGTGATGATTTGGGAAGCCATGTCATCTGCTGGTGTTGGTTCACTGTGTTTTATCAAGTCTAAAGTCAGTGGACAAGTATGGAAAGGGGAAGAAAACACTCTCTCTTGGAAAGAGAGCAGATCCGAGTAACATCCTCCCAGAAGTCTTCAAAACCTGTGACCTGGATATCATTCTGGCCCTCTGCAATCTTGCACTAATGAATGATGGCAAACCAAACCAGTGGACACCCAAGTCAGGCAATCTCTCATACACTGATAACTATAGGGGAATAAGCCTCATATGTGTCATAGCTAAGATGTATAATCAGATGATACTGAACCGAATCCGAGGACCTCAAAACTCTCACCTCCGATTCAATCAAAATGAGTTCCACCAAAACAGATCCACCACTAGTCACATTCTTGCCCTGCTCCGGATTCTAGAGGAGGTACACAAAAACAACCTCCCTGCAGTTCTGACATTCCTTGACTTTAGGAAAGCCTTTGATTCAATTAAATGTGAAATTCTGTTGAAGATACTGAATACTTATAGTATTCCATCAAGGCTGTGTAATGCTATTCAGGTGATGTACACCAACATATGTGCCAAGGGTGTCACCGCAGACAGAGAGTCGGATGAATATAAGATCACTTCAGGAGTACTCCAGGGCGATACTTTGGCCCCGTTCCTGTTTCTTATCATCCTAGTCTATGCCCTGCGGAAAGCCATTGATGGGACAGAAGCAGAGCTGGGTCTAATGTTAACACCTTGTAGATCCCGAAGAGTACCGGTGAAAGCTCTCCTCACTCTCCTGAGGATTTTGCTTTTAATTGTATTTTAACCACTTTTTTTCCATCTACCGTTAGTTCTCATTTCTGTTTATCAAGCCTCTTGCACCTGTGTGCGCACTCAGTGTCACCTAATCACCCTCTTCAGCCTTCTGTTCACTTTTCATCTGTGTTTTTGTTAGCTTTGGGTTAGCCACTAGCTATGGCTACTAACTCTCCTTCCTCTCCTCCTCTGGTGTGCTCTCTATGTCAGATGTTTAGCTACACCTCTGCCTCTTTCAGTGATAATGGTAAATGTAATAAATGTTGTCTTTCTGAGGCGCTCGAGGCGAAGTTGTCTGATTTGGAATCCCAGCTCCGCTGCATTGCAACACCGTCTGCGCCAGTTAATCTTGACGGACGTCCCCTAGCTGCAGCGGTGCTCGCTAGCATAGGCCCTGTTAGCGGTCCTCCTCAGCAGCGAGGAGACTGGGTGGGTGACGGTGAGAAGGAAGCCTAGTCGCAAAGCCCCGGTTCACCACCAACCTGTTCACGTTTCTAATCGTTTTTCCCCGCTGAGCAACACACCCGCTGAGGAAAAAAACTCTCATCATTGGTGACTCTGTAGTCAGAAACATGAACCTAAAGACTCCAGCGGCCATAGTCAAATGCATTCCTGGGGCCAGAGCAGGCGACATCGAGTCAAATTTGAAAATGCTGGCTAAAAGTAACTGTAAATACTCCACAATTGTTATTCACGCTGGCATTAATGACATCCGTCTCTGGCAGTCGGAAGTCACGAAACTTAATGTAGAATCGGTGTGTGACTTTGCCAAAACAATGTCTGCCTCTGTAGTATTCTCTGGGCCCCTCCCCAATCTGACCAGTGATGATGTTTATCCGCTTGTCATCCTTCAACAGCTGTCTGTCTGTGTGATGTCCTGTAAACAACGTGGGCTACATTGACAATTGGAGCTCATTTTGGGGAAAACCTGGTCTTATTAGACGAGATGGCGTCCATCCCACTTTGGATGGTGCGTCTCATTTATCTAACAATCTGGCATCATTTTTATCCAAATTTCCAAAACCTTGACAACTCAGAGTTGGGACCAGGACGCAGAGTTGCAGTCTTACACGCCTCTCTGCAGCTCCTCTTCATCCGCCACCACTCAGCTTAGCCCCTGTCTTCCCTATTAGAGAATCATTGTCTGCTCCCTCCAAAGTAAATAAAAATAAAATGTATAAGCATCCCAAAGTGATTAAACAAAAAGTTGGTAAAACTCAAAATTAACATGAAGCCTCTAAATTGATTGCTGGGGTCTTTCTGCAACTGTGGGGGTCCCCCCTACAGTTGATAGTGCTATGAGATGACTGTTGTTGTGAAATGGCGCTATATAAATAAAGTTGAATTGAATTGAATTGAATTAAATTTAATGATTTGGCCTCTCTTCCTCCTCATAATTTAAAAATTAAATGTGGTTTGTTAAATATTAGGTCTCTAACTCCCAAGTCTCTGTTAGTCCATGATCTGTTAATTGATCATCAGATTGATTTAATATCCCTTACAGAGACTTGGTTAGGATAAGCGGATTATGTTGGTTTAAATGAATCAACTCCCTCTGGTTATTTAAACTGTCAAAATCCCAGAAGTTCTGGTCGTGGAGGAGGAGTAGCAACAATTTACCATTCCAAATTACTAGTTAATGTAAAGCAAAAAAACATGTTATAATTCCTTTGAGGGCCTGGTCCTCAGTATTGGGCACTTTAGCAATTTTAGGCTAAACCCAATTTTATTTGCCATAGTTTATCGTCCTCCATCAACCTACTCAGGATTTTTATCTGAATTTGCTGAATTCTTAGCTGATATAGTGCTGAAATCAGATAGAATAATTATAGTAGGGGACTTTAACCCCTTGCACTCTGGTCAATTTCCCTAAAAACGCCTAAAAATAACGTACCCAAAGTAAATCAAAAGCTGTTCTTCAACCCTTTGCAGCATCTTCATGGGGTTGGTCTCATTTAAAAGAAAACACTGAATTTTTTGGCAAAACAGTCATAATCTCTCTAAGTGCTCCTGCCACTGAGTAACAGTCATCTAAACATACTGAACTTGAAGACAATAAATTTCGCCTGGGTGTTTTTTTGGATACAAATGCTTGCAAATGATACAAATGTAGAACCAACTGTTATCCAGCTGAGGTCAAAATTTTGTAACAATACCACAAAAATGAATATATTACACAGCTTTTCCTCAGGTTGTTCCCAGGCGTTTTTGAACTGTGCCAAATTGTGCCAAATGGCACAGTTTGGAAAAACGTCTGTAACTTTTGAATGATTCAATATAGAAGCTTGATCTTGGGCTCTAATGAAAGGTGACACTCAGGGCTGTGTGTGTGTGTGTGTGTGGAGGGGGGTTGTTTATTCATTCATGAATGAATGAATGAACAAACAAGCCCCCCACACACAAAGAAGCATGCCACGTAAAAAATGTGTGGCTTTTTTTTTTTTACAAGAAAAAATAACCTACAGTGCACTAAAAATTATACTAAAATATCTGTAATGTACAGGATAACAACTCCCACCCCACCCCCCGCTACAGAGGACGGACATCATCCATCGCTACATGACGAACAGCGGGGATGGTGCGCCGCGGTCTGCTACGCACAGTTGTACTAAAATATCTGCAATATATCTGCTATCCGCTACAGAAGAGTAGCGGGGGGGAGCGCGTTCACGGTCCGCATACGGCGCAAGGACCGGTCCGTCATGTGGTGATGACGCACAGTTGTAATTTACCGATCGGTCAAAAGTCATTTTGATTACAATTTTCAGGGATAAAGAATAATTTAGCTTATAACTCTTACCTGTCCACAACAGCAGTGTCGCTGGCGAACTTCTCTTCCTCATTGTCAGACGAACATGACGCTGGTCCGCTTGTTATGACTTGTGGTTCTGGTCACACGACCCGGTCAAACCATGATTCCATTATTGCGGTTTTGCGCTTCCATGATTGCGGTTTTGGCGAACGATTTTTCAAAACAAATAAGAACAGTAGTAAGAAAAAAAGACTGGCGAACACGTGTGTGTCACCCAGCAGCTTACACAAAACAGATTTTACGCACGGCACGCACGCTTTCGAACTTCTCTGCTTCAATTGGCTCGCTGTATTCGCAGCCATTGGTAGGCGGTTCTTCAAGGTTTCAGAAACCCAATTCAAGGCTCTTATTAGTGGAATGAGAGGTCAATCAAATCTAAACCAATCAAAGCACTCCTTTGGCTTTCTGTTCGCGGCTATGTCTGTAGTGGAAGAACGGAAATGCAGCTTTTTTTTTTTCAGTGCGTGCTAGGACGCAGAGACGTGACCGCCCACGGTATCCCGGAGTGCAAGAGGTTAAAGTAAAGAATCTATCACTGCCCGCAAATATCCAAAAGTTGTTCCAAATAAGGGAGAAACAATATCATTTCAGAGGAACATGTATATTTCAAAAACCCTCAGTGAGAACTACCATCAAGCAACACTGTGTCTCAGTGCAAGGAGTCAGATTGTGGAACACTTTTGGACCTGAATTAAAATCATGTACAACGCTTGGACAATTTAAACAAAAACTAAAGGAAGAAATACTCCAAACATATATACAAGATGACATATAAAATCACATAAGGATTGTCATATCCAGTCTGTGTTGTGTTGTTGCTTAGTTTTTTTTTTTTTTGTCAAATTTTGTCTTAGCTTTGTTCTGAATTGTAATCGCTCTTCTTTTGTTTTTCTTTTGGATTCTTGGATGGAATATGGGTGGGCAATATAAGCTGCGGCTTCAGCTATCACCCATTTCGGATGACTTATGTTGAACTGTATAATCAGAGGAGTTATTGTTTGATTTGACCTTTTTTTTTTTTTTTTTTTTTTTGTTACTTATTTGTACCCGTAGGTAGATTCGGTTTGCAGTCTGGTGACAAGCCACCGGCTGCCGGTCGCTGCGTGCGCGAGCGCCCTTGTTGGATTCCCCCCCCCCTTTGTTATATTGGTCTGTTTCTTTTTTAATCTTTACTTTTAATCTATCTGAAATAAAGATTCATTCATTCATTAAGGGAAAAAAATCCAAATCTACATGGCCCTATGTGAAAAAGTAATTGCCACCCTAAACCTAATAATTGGTTAGGCCACCCTTAGCAACAACAACTGCAATCAAGCTTTTGCGATGACTTGCAATCAGTCTTACAGCACTGTGGAGGAATTTTGGTCCACTCATCTTTGCAGAATTGTTGTAATTCAGGCAAATTGGAGGGTTTTCGAGCATGAACCGCCTTTTTAAGGTCATGCCACAGCATCTCAATCAGATTCAGGTCAGGACTTTGACTAGGCCGCTCCAAAGTCTTCATTTAGTTTTTCTTAAGCCATTCAGAGGTGGACTTGCTGGTGTGATTTGGATCATTGTCCTGCTGCAGAACCCAAGTGCACTTCAGCTTGAGGTCACGAACAGATGGCCAGACATTCTCCTTCAAGATTTTTTTGTAGACAACAGAATTCATGTTTCCATTTACCACGGCAAGTCTTCCAGGTGCTGAAGCAGCAAAACAGCCCCAGACCATCACACTACCACCACCATATTTTACTGATGGTACGATGTTCCTTTTCTGAAATGCTGTGTTACTTTTAAGCCGGATGTAATGGGACACACACCTTCCAAAAAGTTCAACTTTTGTCTCGTCAG
Source organism: Pholidichthys leucotaenia (assembly GCA_020510985.1). Classification (NCBI taxonomy): domain Eukaryota; kingdom Metazoa; phylum Chordata; class Actinopteri; order Cichliformes; family Pholidichthyidae; genus Pholidichthys; species Pholidichthys leucotaenia. Next base: position 20,921,193 of record CM035842.1, on the reverse strand, counting down.
TCCACAGAGTATTTTCCCAAAAGTCTTGGGGATCATCAAGATGTTTTCTGGCAAACCTGAGATTAGCCTTTCTGACACTACGTCAGCAGCTCCTTCATTTCCTTTGTTTTTTTTATACTTTGTTTTTTTTTAACTCTTTCACATCTATTATATGGTGGCTGTAGTTAAAAATGACGCCAATTAAAAACACTATTTTTCCTCAGCAGTGGTTTTCGTCTTAGAACTCTGGCATGCAGGCCATTTTTGCCCAGTCTCTTTCTTATGGTGGAGTCATGAACACTGACTTTAACTGAGGCAAGTGAGGCTTGCAGTTCTTTGGATGTTGTTGTGGGGTCTTTTGTGACCACTTGGATGAGTCATCACTGCGCTTTTGGGGTAATTTTGGTCAGCTGGCCACTCCTGGGTAGGTTCACCACTGTTTCATGTTTTCGCTATTTGTGGATAAGGGCTCTCACTGTGGTTCGCTGGAGTCCCAAAGCTTAAGGAATGGCTTTATAACCTTTTCCAGACAGATAGATCACAATTACTTTGTTTCTCCTTTGTTCCTGAATTTCTTTGGATCGTAACATGATGTCTAGCTTTTGAGAATCTTTTGGTCTACTTCACTTTGTCTGGCAGGTCCTATTTAAGTGATTTCTTGATTGAGAACAGGTGTGGCAGTAATCAGGCCTTTGTGTGGCTAGAGAAATTGAACTCAGCTTTCCAAAGATGTGATAAACCACAGTTAATTTATGTTTTATCCGGGGGCAGGATCACTTTTTCACACAGGGCTATGTAGGTTTGGATTTTTTTATTTAACCTTGACATGCTTCCATTGATGTCTGCAGTCATCCTTAGAAGTGTCAGCTGATCGCTGTGATTTGTGACCAGCCAGGTGGATCAGCTGATTGAATTAAAGGAAAACAGTCACGAAAAAGAAGACAATATGAACCTATTTACTGGGTAGCCATGGTCACCTGTCATTTGAAAGCAGATCATATTATTCTTGACAAGTACATATTTTATGTCCAAAATCCAAATTTCATCCTTTATAGTTATATACAGCTTAAATGGATTACACACACTACTAAATGAATGAAGTGCACCGGGGAAAGGGTGACACTGTTGCATTTCAAACTTTATGCATGTGTTTACTGATGTAACTGCTGCATACACAGTAGTTTAATCAGCAAAAGAAAAAAAAAAGGAAGTCACTTACTCGAACCACTGTCTTTTAATGAAGCCTTGAAGACAGGGTGATATTTGGGGCGCACAGGCTCGTTGCCCATGAGGTGGGTTATTTAAGATAAGATAAGATAAGATAAGATAAGCCTTTATTAGTCCCACAATGGGGAAATTCCAGGATTGCAACAGCACAGGGATAGCAACACTCAGAGCAACAATCAAGAAGACAAGAAAAACAAGAGCAGCGAATATACATATGTACATATAATTATATAAACACACAGTGCGGAGCATTGTCGCTAGATGGAATAAATATATAAATATATATACACACAGTGCGGAGCATTGTAGCTAGATGGAATAAACAGCATAACTGTCTACTTAGTTATCCTACATAGTATGAATATGTACCCATACATATTGTCACCCTCCGTAGCGACCGATATTGTCCTAGTTGTATACTGGAGGGGACCATTGTGTAAGTCTATTGCGTCTTTTGCATTCAATACTATTAGGTCGTCACGTTTTTTTGCTATCTCTGCGAGCAGCCCTGCTTAGGTTATACAGTCTGACAGCTGTAGGTAGGAAGGACCTGCGAAACCTCTCGGTTGCGCACCTAGGATGATGTAGTCTGCTGCTAAATGAGCTCCTCAGTGCGTTCAGTATGTCCTGCATAGGGTGGGACTCAGACTCCAGCAGAGATGACAGTTTAGCCACCATCCTTCTCTCTCCTATCTCCTCCACTGGGTCAAGGCGCTGCCCCAGGACAGAGCTAGCTTTCTTGATCAGTTTGTTCAGTCTCTTCCTATCGACTGCTGCAATGCCACTGCCCCAGCAGACCACTCCAAAAGTGATGGCTGATGAAACCACCGTGTCGTAGAATGTCTTCAGCACCGCCCCTTGTACACCAAAAGACCTGAGTCTCCTTAGTAGAAACAGCCTGCGCTGTCACTTCTTGTAGAGTGCGTCGGTATTATGTGACCAGTCTAGTTTATTGTTCAGATGAACACCCGGGTGTCACGCCGCGCCATTCATCAGCGGCGCCACCTGCTCCCGCACCTGCTCGTCATCAACGGCAAGGGATAAAAGCCGTCTCGCCCTGAGCTTCGGCCTGAAGCCGTCAGACTTCGTTCCTCACCGTTGTGAGTCATCTACAATCTTCAGCACAATTGTTTGGGTAAGAAGCCTTACCTTCTCTCTCCAGTCTGCTCCCCTGTGCACAGGTGGATTTCCCGGCGGCGGACGTCTTCCCTCCAACGCCTACTCCTCGCTGCTGCACCGAGCTCTCCAGGTGGCTGTCTCCCGGGTTTCGCCCCTTGCTGTGCCAGCTATCCTGCCCATCCAAGTAAGTCCTTCTCTCGCCATAATCTCCTCTGTGTTGGTGTATGCCCGTCACCCTCTCCCTGTGCTTTTTCCATAGGGTTGCTCGGCTGAACGGTCACCTGCCTCTGTGCCTGAAGCAGACGCCACCACCAACACATTGACATCCCACAGACACGCACTCATTCACGCCTGTTGTTAATAAACTATTTGAACTACTCTGAGCCTGTGTGTGCGTCTCCTGAGCCGTGCGTTATGTCAGTACGGCTTCAGCAGAGCGGCTCGGCAGACGGCGGGCTCGCACACCGTCTTACCACTCTCGAGGTTCGAGTGGATCAAATCGCTTATCAACAACAGGTGATCCTGAATCAATTAGTAGCAATAACAAACCGATTGGACCGCCTGGACCCCCAGCAGCCGTTCCCCCCGGTTCCCCAGGGTGGCGCAGCTCCTGCTCCGGCACCGGCCCGTCTCACACCAATTCCGACCCCCGCTCGCTTTAGCGGAAAGCTCGGCGGAGCGCGGGGGTTTGTGATGCAGTGTGAGTCTGTGTTCGACCGTGTGCCCGGAGATTTTCCCTCAGATCACAGCCGAATCGGCTACATAGGTAACCTCCTGGAGGGGCGCGCTTTAACCTGGGCCTACGCTATAATGGCGAGACCCAGTTATGCCACCCTCACCTATGCCGAGTTCGTGAGGCGCTTCCTGGAGGTGTTCGACCATTCTCGCACCGAGACGGTCCAGGTCGATCGGCTTCTCGCTCTCCAGCAGGGAAGCCGGTCAGCCGTGGACTATGCTATCGACTACCGGGTAGCAGCGGAGGAATTGGGCTGGGACGAACGTTCTCTCTGTGGCCTGTTCCTCCGCAGCCTCAATGACGATCTGAGGGATGAACTGGCTGGACGGGATGTTCCCGGAACGCTAGCGGAGCTAACCTCACTAGCCATTAGCTTGGACAACAGGCTGCGCGAGCGCTCCTCAGGACGGAAGTCGTCTACTTCTCGCCCTCGGGGAGCCTCGCTGCGCCTGCCCCAAGTTCGCCCCCTGGCGACACCGCCACCATCGCGCCCCGAGGAGTCGGAGCCGATGGTGACGGGCTGGACAAAGTTCTCCCCGGCAGAGAGACAACGCCGCCGTGAGTTGGGTCTCTGCATGTATTGCGGAGAAAGTCAGCACACGGTGGAGCTTTGTCCACAGAAGCCAAACGGCGGGGTCCGCGAGTCACTGTAGGGGGCCTCGCGGACGTCAATCAGCAAAATCCCCTCACCCAATTGAAGCTGCCCATCCGTTTCTGCCACAACCCCACTGGGCATCTCACCCACGCACTGGTGGATTCGGGCGCAGAAGGCAGCTTCATTTCACAAAGCCTGGCAACCCGATTGGGCATCCGCTGTCAGGCACTGAGAAACCCCATCTTCCTGGTCAATCTCTCTCGTGCCTCCCTTGGGAGAGTCTCACATCAGACCATCCCCGTCCCAGTCATCATCTCTCAAGACCAGGTGCTCCCAGACCCAGAGAAGGTGAAGGCGGTGGTGGAGTGGCCTACTCCCGCATCCCGGAAGCAGGTGCAGCAATTTGTTGGCTTCGCCAATTTCTACCGCCGCTTTGTGCCCAACTTCAGCTCGATCGTCGGACCGCTGACCCGCCTCACGTCCCCGAAGGTCCCTTTCCAGTGGACAGAAGAGGTCGCTGCTGCCTTTAAGGTGCTGAAGGCGGAATTCTCCTCCTCCCGGGTTCTTCGCCAGGTCGACCCCGCGCTACAGTGCATCGTGGAGGTGGATGCCTCGGACACGGGAGTGGGAGCAGTTTTATCCCAGCGGTCACCGGACGATGGCGCCAAACGACCTTGTGCCTTCTTCTCCCGCCGCTTGTCCACGGCGGAGAGGAACTACGATGTGGGGAACAGAGAGCTCCTGGCCATCAAACTCGCCTTACAGGAGTGGCGCCACTGGCTAGAGGGGGCGGACCTGCCGTTCGTGGTCCTGACGGACCACAAGAACTTAGAATATTTACGATCTGCCAAGCGCCTGAACGCCCGCCAGGCGCGCTGGTCTTTGTTCTTCGCCAGGTTCCATTTTACCATCACCTTCAGGCCAGGCTCCAAGAACGGCCTGCCTGACGCCCTCTCTAGGCAGTTTACCCCCGTGGAGGCTGAGGAGACGCCCCACACCATCCTGCCCAGGTCGTGCGTCGTGGGTGCCATCTCTTGGGACATCAGGAGCAAGATCCGGAAGGCGCAGGAGGTGGAACCTGATCCTGGCGGCGGACCGGAAAGAAGACTGTTCGTGCCATCTGCGGTCCGGGGAGAGGTCATCCACTGGCTCCACACCTCCCGGCTCACCTGTCATCCCGGCACCTCCCGGATGATCAACCTCCTCCAACGGTCTTTTTGGTGGCCAGGCCTGCGGAGGGATGCAGCCCGCTACGCCCGGGCTTGCCCAATCTGTGCAACCTGCAAGTCGGGAAATGCCCCTCCAGCGGGTCTGCTCCAGCTCCTGCCCGTTCCTGGCAGGCCCTGGTCGCACATCGCGTTGGATTTCGTCACCGGACTCCCCGTTTCCAACTCCTTTGACACCATCCTGACCATCGTGGACCGTTTCTCCAAGGCGGCGCACTTCGTCCCCCTGCGAGGTCTCCCTACTGCCCTGGAGACGGCGGGTCTCCTCGTCCAACACGTGGTCAGGCTGCACGGGATTCCGGTGGACGTGGTCTCGGACCGGGGCCCCCAATTTTCATCCGAGGTTTGGAGGTCATTCTGTAACACCATCGGAGCCAAGGTGAGCCTCTCCTCCGGCCATCACCCCCAATCCAACGGGCAGTGTGAGCGGACCAACCAGGAGCTGAAGGCTGCGCTCCACTGTGTGACCTCATCCAAACCAACGTCCTGGAGCAACCATCTCGCCTGGGTTGAGTATGCTCATAATACCGCTCGCTCTTCTGCTACGGGGATGTCTCCCTTCAAGGCGTCCCTGGGTTACGACCCCCCGCTGTTTCCAGAGCAGGAGAGTGAGGTAACTGTCCCCTCAGTTAAAGCACATCTCAGGCAGTTCCGCTCCATCTGGACTGCCGCGCGTAATGCGCTTTTACGCACAGCGGAGCGCAACAGGACTGTGGCGGACCGGCATAGAAGACCTGCCCCGGCGTACAGAGTTGGGCAACGTGTCTACGTTTCCACCCAGGACGTCACCCTAAAAGGCGAGAGGAGAAAGCTGGCACAGCGCTTCATGGGTCCCTATCCCATCACCCGGATCGTCAACCCGGTGGCTGTGCGCGTGGCTATTCTCCCCTCCCTCCGCATCCATCCCACCTTCCACGTGTCAAAGGTGAAGCTGGCAGTCACTGACCCCCTTTGCCCCCCTCCTGCTGCGCAACCCGCGCCCCGGATGATTGATGGCCATCCGGCCTGGTCTGTCGCCTCCATCCTGGACTCTCGACGCCGGGGTCGTGGGTTGCAGTACTTGGTGGACTGGGAGGGCTATGGGCCCGAGCATCGACAGTGGGTACCCTCGTCGTTTGTGTTGGACCCATCGCTCATCGTGGACTTCCACCGAGCGCACCCAGATAAGCCATCGCCAGGAGGAGCTGCTAGAGGGGGGAGTACTGTCATGCCGCGCCATTCATCAGCGGCGCCACCTGCTCCCGCACCTGCTCGTCATCAACGGCGAGGGATAAAAGCCGTCTCGCCCTGAGCTTCGGCCTGAAGCCGTCAGACTTCGTTCCTCACCGTTGTGAGTCATCTACAATCTTCAGCACAATTGTTTGGGTAAGAAGCCTTACCTTCTCTCTCCAGTCTGCTCCCCTGTGCACAGGTGGATTTCCCGGCGGCGGACGTCTTCCCTCCAACGCCTACTCCTCGCTGCTGCACCGAGCTCTCCAGGTGGCTGTCTCCCGGGTTTCGCCCCTTGCTGTGCCAGCTATCCTGCCCATCCAAGTAAGTCCTTCTCTCGCCATAATCTCCTCTGTGTTGGTGTATGCCCGTCACCCTCTCCCTGTGCTTTTTCCGTAGGGTTGCTCGGCTGAACGGTCACCTGCCTCTGTGCCTGAAGCAGACGCCACCACCAACACACTGACATCCCACAGACACGCACTCATTCACGCCTGTTGTTAATAAACTATTTGAACTACTCTGAGCCTGTGTGTGCGTCTCCTGAGCCGTGCGTTATGTCACCGGGTACTTGTAGGATGTCACCATCTCAATGTCTGTTCCCTGGATGTTTACTGGTGCTGTGAGGGGTTGTCCTTGCCTGCGGCAGTCCACCACCAGCTCCTTAGTTTTCCTCGCGTTGATCTGGAGGCAGTTCCAATGGCACCAGTCCACGAAGTCCTGGATAAGTCCTCTATAGTCAGCTTCATCTCCATTGGAGATGAGGCCGACGATCGCAGAGCCGTCAGAGAACTTCTGTAGATGGCAGTGTGTTGTGTTGTGTGAGAAGTCTGCAGTATAAAGGGTGAACAGGAAGGGAGTCAAAACCATTCCCTGGGGGCCCCCCGTGCTACCGATGATCGTGTCGGACACACAGTCCTGGGTTCTCACAAACTGTGGCCGGTTAGTGAGGTAGTCCAGGATCCATGATGACAGTTGCTGGTCCACCCCTGTGCACAGCAGCTTGTCCTTCAGGATCATCGGTTGGATGGTGTTGAAAGCACTGGAGAAGTCAAAGAACATGATCCTCACCGCATTCCCGGGCTTTTCCAGGTGGGACAGAGAACGGTGAAGGAGGAAGATCACTGCATCCTCCACCCCAATGCCATGCTGGTAGGCGAACTGGAGTGGATCCATCGCTGGTCCCACCAGGGGGCGGAGGTGAGCAAGGAGCAGTCTCTCCAGGGCCTTCATCATGTGGGACGTCAGGGCCACTGGTCTGTAGCTGTTCAGATCTTTGGGGTGGGAAGTCTTTGGTACAGGTACCACACAAGATGTTTTCCACAACTGTGGTACCCTCCCCAGCTTCAGGCTCAGGTTGAAGATGAGCTCCACAATCCCGCACAGCTGGTCTGCACAGGACTTGAGGACCTTTGCGCTGGTGCCGTCCGGTCCTGACGCCTTCCTCGCCTTCATCTTTCTCAGCTCCGTCCTCACCTGGGTCTTAGTGAGGGTCATGTTGGGGGGCTGTGTGTTGGGAGTGGGGGGGTGTTGGTGGAGTGGGGTGTGGGCAGCAGGACTCGATGTCTTTAGAGGCAGCAATGGTTGTTGTGCAGTCGGGGGGGGGGGGGGGTCATGAATTTACACGTCAAGAAGCCAGCCATCTGCACAGTGCCAGCTTGTAGTTTGTTCCCAACAACGCTGTTCATTAGAATCACTAGGAAAACCAGCTCTCGCTGCAAATAGCACTTTGATGTTGGCCTATTCAACTGCATTGTATGGGAATATGATGTACCTGGGTGACAGCCAGATAATGCCATGCCACGCAGCTGGCATAGCTTGGCTCAGGGTTGACTGGGAAATTCCTGATTCATTTGCCAGCTTCCTCTGGAATGCCGCTGTTGCCAGGAACCCCAGAGTTGTCAGCACCTGCACTAGGACGGGCAGCGCATGGCTTCTCACTGTGTCTCCACGTAGTTCTGAGCACAGTTCCACAAGGACTGCCCATGGAAACATAAACCAGCTAACAAGCCAGTCATCATCCTGAGACAGAAAATCTTCTGTCTCTAAATCCCTTGGGCCACTTAGTTCCTCCAGCAAATCCTGTGTATGTAATCTTGGAGTAGTTCTTGATAGCGCTTTATCCCTCAATGCTCCTGTAAATCAGGTGACTCACTCTGTTTTTTTTTCCACCTGAGAAACATTGCCAAACTGAGAAACATGGTGTCTGTGGCTGAGTTGGAAATGGTTATTAATGCTTTTATCTCTTCTCGTTTAGACTATTGTAATTCACTTTTTAATGTTCTTAGCAAAACCTCCTTACATCAGCTTCAGATGGTTCAAAGTGCTGCTGCAAGGCTTTTAACTAAAGTTAACAAGAGATCTCACATCACCCCATTTTATTTAATCTTCAATGGCTCCCTGTTAATTTTAGAGTTCAGTTTAAAATTCTGGTTTTAACTTTTAGAGTCTTGCATGGTCTCATACCTCCTTACATTGTAGACCTCATTCAGCCATACTCCTCCTCTCGGCCCCTCAGGTCCTCTGGTCAGCTTTTATTTAAGGTACCCTGGACTTATTTTAACCCTTTGAGTGCGAGAATTTGTGTGCCCCTAGTGACAGAGCGCAGCGCTGCGCCTGTCATCTCACTCTGACATCGCCGGCTGCATTGGGGATTTGTACTGATTTATACTGATCTGCCAGTTTCAGAGGGTGGCAGACAAGCGTTGGAGGACTCAGTGGATGACACGTAATACACCAAAGAAGAACTCCTCATTTCCTTTTCCTGTATTCCCTTCTTTTAGCTCAGAAAGCTAATATGGCCGCAATCGGTCACCATCACCGTCACTTAGACGGCTTTGCACACGGAAAATAGCCGCGGGATACAAGCGAAATTTATGTGGGATAATCATAAGACTGTAGATGTGGTAGAGAGCATAAATGACGGACAAAATGCAAAATAACGACCACGATGGGTGAAAACGCAGCGACCATGGCACCAAGCGAGTTCCATTAGCCTCCGGTAAGTGACTTATTTCTGTTTTTTTTAATATTGTACTGATTTCTTGTTCATATACTTTGAAGATAAGATGAGGAGGTACCTCTGTACAATAAATGGTGTCAAAAGACTGAACCATTCTTTGTGTAAATATGTCCAAAGTCCAGTTTTGACTGAGTTATGGAATTTAAAGAGCTGCTGTGACATTATGCAAACTAGATGTGTAAATTTATTCATATCTGAAACTTTGGATCATATTTTACATCTTTCTAATTGACAGTAATCCATTATCTCTGACCATTTTCAAGTTATAGCCTTGGAAATCGGAACTATTTTATTGACAAAACATATTTGCCACTCTTGACCACTAGGGGTTATGTCGCAATTCGGTGACAGACACACTCAAACTGTTAAAATCTGTGGTGATGGAGCTTTTCAAGCTGTAGCACCAAAGTTATAGATGTCATATATGCTCCTTCAGAGCAGAAGGACAGACCCACGCGCTGGATTGTGTCTGTGCAATTTATTAAAGAAAATAACCAAAGGCCAAAAGTGCCAATAGTACAGATAATGCAAAGCAAAATAACTAACGAATAAGCCTCTGAGCAGGAAGTGCTCAGGAGAAAGGAAACTTCAGAGGCTGAATGAGAGTTGAGAGGTGACAATCCAAAATGTAAAGAGCAAACAGCATGATGGGGACTCAATTTATGGAGAACAAACAGATGTTAATGACCAGCAAAGCTATTTCATTGAGAGTGAAGAAAGGATTGAAGCCCAGTGCATTGTTGGAGGCCCCCCAGCTGTCTAAACCTATTAGCAGCATAACTAAGAGAGGGTTCAGGGTCACCTGATCCCACTCTAACTATAGGCTATATCAAAAAGGAAGGTTTTAACCTTATTCTTAAAAACAGAGATCAAGTCTGACTCCCAAATCCAGATTGGCAGCTGGCTCCAAAGGAGAGGAGCTTGATAACTGAAGGCTCTGCCTCCCATTATACTTTTGGAGATTCTAGGTATTACAAGTAATCCAGCATTTTTGGAGCATAGTGCTCTGTTAGGATGATACTGTAAGGTACTGTCAGATCTTCATGTGAGTTTTGATGAAGGTCCAGTCTGGATAACCACACTGTTTTAAGGCTTGTTTTATATGGATGTGTTCCTTTTCCTTGGCTTCCGAGTGTGTGGGTATGGTTTATGTACGATGCTGCAATGTACAGATCAGTCCCGGTTTGTGCTCAAGGGAGTGGTGTGACTCAAACATGAGATACTGATTGGTGTTGATAGGTTTTCGTTACATCTCAACATGAAGCTCAGCCCATTCATCAACCTTTATCCTACAATCCAGGAAAGGGAGCTTGTTGTCCTTCATATCCTCCCGGGTGAATTTGATTTGACTGTCCACTGAATTAATGTGCTCTATGAAGGGGTTCATTTCCTGGGTCTTCATGTTCACCCAGGTGTCATCAGCATATCTAAACCAGTGGGTAGGAGGAACTCCCTCGTAGGTGTCCAGCGCCCTCCTTTCCACCTCTTCCATGTAGAGATTAGCAACAAAATTTGATCCTGGGACAATCGTCTTCTGACCACTTCAATTGCCAACCCTGTTGGCACACAGGTAAACGAGGAGGTAACATCATATGACACTATGGTCTCATCTGCCTCCAGAAAGTCATTGGATCTTGTGGATAAAGTCCTTGGAATTCACTATATGATGTTTAATGTTGCCAACAAGTGGAGCTAAAATGGTGGCCAGGTATTTTGCATCATTGTATGTAACAGATTTTATGCTGCTGACAGTTGGCCTAAGTGGATTATTGTCTTTATGAATTTTTGGAAGTCCACATAAACAAGGTGTGGTTTCTCCAGGGTAAAGGCAGTAGTACAGATTTCAGTCTATAACTTCTTGTTTTTCCAGAGACTGTAAGATGCTGATCACCTGGTTTTTATATTTATTGGTAGGATCTCTCCTCAAAATTTCATATGTGCTATTGTCACTAAGCAATGTCACAAAAAACATGTTACAGACACATTAATAACAGAAAAATATTGATTTTTGGTGGAGTGTCATTTCAAATATACTTTAAATGATTGCATCAATGTATGGTGTGTGGTGTATTACCTTTTTTAGTGATTTAGTCAAGGGGAAAACATCTAAAAAAGTCATAGAACAGGATACTACAATAAAAGTCGCATACTATATAGAGTGTATACATTTTTTTTTTTAAATATCAGCTGTCTTTGCTGAATAATCACCTTTTGGGTCCCTCCCATATCTGCTCCTCTGGTTTGCAGAGCTGTTAACAACACTCCTACAGCCTCAATGAAAGGCATGCATGAGGCCGTACAGACCAATAACAGTCTGGAAGCAATGGGCCAGTGAGAGGGATGATTCATTTCGACAGCAGAGCTCATATCACTCTGGTGTAAAGGGGACATCACTGAGGGAGTGTTGGTGTAATACAGATTCCATCATAAAAAAAAGGACTTCCACAGTCTCCGGGAGCACAATTCCAGTTCCACAATGCAGCATTTACACAGGACACCTGAACTAACTTTGCTCTAAGATTAGGAGTAATAACTCAGTGCCGCCTTAATATCTGCCATTATATTAGAACTGATTTCATAAGTACACTCTCATCCAGTCTGGGAAGTGAAATTGGTTTGACTTTATTTAAACACGGATGGTTTCCCTCGCAAAGCCACAGAAAGGGTGAAGCCATCCACTAATCAGTTTTGCTGTATACGTCTTATTTGGGGTCTGCTAAATCAGATCCTGGACTGTTTATCCTTCTCCACCGTTTGGCTCCCTGAAACGGGCAGAGCATGTGCCAATCAAATCAGATCTGCATGAAACAACAGCTCCCCTGGTCAGCCCCACGCAGGTGATTTCACAGCACTTCCAAGTGAATCCCGAAGAGGACGATTTAAGGTGAGAATCCAATCGAAAAAATGTTCTCTCTACCACAAAATCCATTATAAAACTGATTTAGCAATTCTCTTTGGTGGCTTTCTCTTCTGCAGCGTGTCAGTTGCAGCTAAATTAAAAATAACTGCTGAATCGCATTGTCCTTGTTTTTATTTATTATATGATGTGAATAATGTAAAAATCCAGTGTCTATCAGCATCATGCAGATTGTGATATTTGCATTTCAGTGGCCATAGGTGGGTAGAGTAGTAAGAAATTGTACTCAAGTAAAAGTAGCCGGGCTGTTTCTAGCTTCTTGGGAGTCATATCATGGTGGGAGTTTGCAAGCCTTCGTGATCCCAGGAGTTATTTTGTCAAGGGCAATTCACCTCTGGTAGGGTCTCCCAAGACAAACAGGTCCTAGGTGAAGGGCCAGACAAAGAGCGGTCCAATACATTCTCTTAATGAATGTACAATAAAGGATTTAATATACCCCACCTGGTATGGGGTTAAGGGGGCCCCGCCCTGGAGCTAGGCCTGGGGGAAGGGCTAAATGGCAAGCACCTAGTGCCTAGGTTTCTGCTAATGGGACCCAACCGGGCTCAGCCCAAACAAACCACATGGGTCTGCTCTCCAGTGGGCTCACCACCTGCAGGAGGGATCATTGGGGTCCAGTGCTATGTGGATTGGGTGGCGGTTGAAGGCAGAGACCATGGCAGTCAGATTCCTGGCTTACTAAACTAGCTCTTCTCTCCTACATCGCTATTGCTAATCTTAGGTGACTAGCTCTTAGCTTCCATCAAGCCTGCGCCAACTAGCATATGTCTTAAAGAATGAATGAAATAATGAATCATTCATGGAGAGGGTTGTGTGGTCTCAGTGGTCAATAGGATATGACCGGTCCCTGGAGTACAATAAACAGAAACATTCATGAACTAGAAAAGCACTCAGAGAGTGCATACCTCTGCCAAGGCTCCTTCCGTTTCTCATGGATCACCTCCAAAATGTAATGGGTTTGTGTGTAGGCCTATAGCCACTTGTGGTGAAAATGGCATCAAAGTCTGTCCATCAGTTTTGGAGTATTGTTGCTAACACACTGTGAGAAGATAAGAGCCTTGGCTGAGGTATGCATTCTCAGATCATCACCAAAATATAATGGGTTCCTCTCTAGCCCAAGAACCACCTCTGGTGAAAATTTCATCCAAATCCATCCAGTAGTTTTTGTGTAATCCTACTGCACAATTACAAACAAAGCCCTTGATGGAGGTATGCACTCTCAGATCATCACCAAAATCTAATCATCTGTTCCCTGTGCCATTACACACCTTTCCTGAAAATTTTGTCAAAATCCGTTCATACCTTTTTGAGTTATGTTGGTAACAGACAGACAGACAAACCCCAGCTAAAACATTACCTCCTTGGCGGAGGTAAAAATACTACAAGGCAACTCGGTGGAGCAGTGGTTAGCACTGTGGCAGCACAGCAAGAAGGTCACGGTTTGATCCCATCCCTGACCATCAGTGATCCTTCATGTGGAATTTGCATGTTCTCCCCGTGTCTACGTGAGTTTTGTCCGGATACTCCGGTTTCCTCCCACAGACCAAAGACATGCAGGTTTGGTTAACTGGCATCAGCTGGGGATTCTAAATTGTCCTTAGGTATGAATGTGAGAGTGAAAGGTTGTCTGTCTCTCTGTGTTGGCCCTGTGATGGACTTGCGATCTGTCCAAGGTGTACCCTGTCTCCCACCCAAAGACGCAGGGATAGGCTCCAGCCCCCTCACGACCCGGTAAAGGATTAAGTGGTAGAAGATGGATCAATGAATGAATGAATGAAACTACAACAAATTAAGCTAAAATAAAGTCTAACAATGATGTATATGGTCAAATGGAGGGGGGATAGAATTCATAGAAAATAGCAATCACATCTGGCCGGATCAACAGTTAAGCTAACACAAGTGGCCTTTTGGCCAGCCAGACCACCGGGCAAAGCTAATGCCAAGGACTCAATATATCATCACAGTGAAAATACAACAAAATAAGCCAGAATGATGTAAGATATACAGGTGCATCTCAATAAATTAGAATGTGATCGAAAAGTTGATTTAAGTAATTCAGCTCAAAAAATTAAACTCCTATATTAAATAGATTCATTACACACAAAGTCATATATTTCAAGTGTTTATTTCTTTTAATTTTGAGGGTTATTGTCACAAATCCATGTGCGCCATTACACGGCGCACGAGGGAGAGAATGAAAAAACCCAACTGCAGGAGTAGAATGCTGTGTTTCTTAAAGTTCACCAACGTAACAAATCCAACTATTGTGGGGAATGTGCGGAAGGATGAGACTGAGTTTATTCCTCAGGTTCAGCTTTATTCACAATCACATACTCCAACAATTTCAAAGCCGAAAAGAGGATGAATAATCTCACATCTGTCTTTTATACCCCGGACATCACAACTGCAGTCACATGGTGTTTAATCAAACATACAGTCACATGGTACTTAATCCCAGTCACAACGTAACCCCTCTGATCTTCACACCATCGTCCTTTAGTCTCCGGTGGTCCGGAAATCTCTCCAGGTCATCTCCTTGAAACAAAGGCCAAATCTCACACTCTCCCGTTATCTCTCGGAGGCTCAGTCCCTATGTTCCCTGAGACGTGCAGCATACAATAAACACACAGCAATATATTTGTGGAGCATATGTAACCAACATATGTGCCCACATGACCCCCCCCAAACGTCTAAGATGGAACAATCATAACCAGAGATGCATGACATAATAACATTACTACATATCAATCCACCAGTTGCCTAGGTTTAAGTCTTCTGCCGTATTTGCTGTAAGCCGGCTTTACTGCATCTGCAGTGTCCTCCTGCTGTGGAACTGTTGCCTGTGGATTAGAACTGTTAGTCAATCTCTGTGGGCGTTCTGGAGAATGCCTTCTAGGGGGTCTGCCGCGACGGGAGGCCCTCGTCAACTGCACTGCTTCATCCGCCAAAACAAAAGCGGGTTTGAGTCTGTTAATACCAATTACCTCCTTTCTGTCTCCCAAATCTAGCAAAAAATACTTCTCTCCTGTTTCCAGCACCCTAAACGGTCCATCGTACGGCGGCCGTAAATTTGGGCGATGGGCATCATGTCTGACAAAAACAAACTCCACATTTTTTAAAGCTTTCGGCACAAAAACGCGTGGGAAGCTATGATGAACCGGGCCAGGAAGCGTGTTTGATTCCGTGTCGCTCTGCAACCGCTGAGCGGGGGGGGGGCAATTTGGCGCAGGATTATCGGGGAGAAATTCCCCAGGCAGCCGGAGAGGCTGTGCAAAATCTAACTCAGCTGGGGAGGCTTGCAGATCCTCCTTAGGTGCAGAACGCAACCCCAATAAAACCCATGAAAGCCTGTCTACCCAATTTGTATCCGTAAGCGACGCTCTGAGGGCTGCTTTCAATGACCTATGGAAACGGTCGCATAAACCGTTAGCCTGGGGGTTGTACGCGGTAGTGCGGTGGATTGTTACCCCCAGGCTGCGGGCCATCGATGACCAGAGCTCGGAAACAAATTGAGGACCTCTGTCGGACGTTATGTCCGACGGAACTCCAAAGCGCGCTACCCAAGCTGTTAAAAACACGCGCGCCACCTCCTCGGCTGCGGTTGATGCCAATGGGACCACTTCCGGCCAACGCGTGGTGCGGTCCACCATTGTCAAAAGGTGTGTGTACCCCTGTGACGACGGAAGGAGGCCTACCAAGTCAACATGCACATGATCAAAGCGCTTAGCCGGGATGTGAAAAGGCTCCAAAGGAGCTTTAGTGTGTTTGTGTATTTTGGCTCGCTGACAAGCTACGCAGGCTGTCGCCCATTCCTTGACCTGTTTGCGCAACCCCGGCCATACAAATTTCTCTCCTACCATTTTGACCGATGCGCGCACCCCCGGGTGCGCCAGAGAATGGATCGAGTCAAAAACACGGCGGCGCCACGCAGCTGGTACCACAGGACGCGGCCGTCCAGTGGAGATATCGCAGATTAGGGGGGGCATACCATCTTGCAGCACTCTGTCCTCCAGCCTTAACCCTGTTGGTCCAGACTGGAGCGCGCGCACGTCCGCATCGCTAATCTGCTCCGCGGCCATGGCTGCATAATCTAACCCTACGCGGACTGGAGCTGCGCGCGCTTCCACGTCGCTACCCTGGCCCGCGGCCATGGCTGCAGAGTCTGCCCCCACGGGGCCTGGAGCCGCCACAGCACGTGAGAGGCAGTCTGCCACTACATTATGTTTACCTGCGACATGCTGGATATCGGTGGTGAACTCCGATATCACGGCCAGCTGTCTCTGCTGCCGGCCCGACCAAGGTTCCGAAATCTTGGCCATCGTGAAAGTCAGCGGTTTGTGGTCCACGAACGCGGTGAAACGGCACCCTTCCAGCCAGAACTGGAAGTGGCGGATGGCCAAGTGTAGAGCCAACAACTCCCTGTCGAACGCGCTGTATTTTTGCTCGCTATCGCGCAAGGTTTTGCTGAAAAACGCAAGCGGTTGCCAGGTCCCAGCTACATACTGTTCAACGACCGCCCCTACAGCTAAATCAGACGCATCAGTGGTGAGTGCCATGCGGGCCGTTGGAACTGGGTGTGCCAACAAAGCAGCGTTTGCCAGGGCTGATTTGACTTGAGAGAATGCGCGCTCCCGCTCAGGAGACCATTCGATTTTATTCGTGGGTTTTTGTTTTTTTAGTGCAGCGTACAATGGTTGCATGAGCTGCGCTGCGCTGGGGAGGAAACGGTAATAAAAATTAACCATTCCCAAAAACTCCTGTAACGCTTTGACTGTTTGAGGTTGGGGAAAATTTGTTATTGCGCGCACTTTATCGGGCAGAGGGACCGCTCCTTCTGGCGAAACGCGATGCCCCAAAAAATCAATCTGCGCCAACCCAAACTGACACTTCGCTGGGTTAATTATTAACCCGTGCTCTGCCAACCTCCGGAAAACTGCTGTGAGGTGGCTTTCGTGTTCATCTTCAGACGTGCTGGCTACCAAAATGTCGTCCAAATAGACGAACACAAAAGGGAGGTCGCGTAGGACCGCGTCCATCATGCGCTGGAATGGCTGCGCCGCACCCTTGAGTCCAAAAGGCATGCGCAAAAACTCAAAAAGCCCGAAAGGAGTTATTACCGCTGTTTTGGGTATGTCCTGAGCGCGCACTGAAACCTGATGGTAACCGTGTACTAAATCTATTTTAGAAAAAATGCGCGCCCCCACCAAATGAACCGAAAAATCTTGGATATGCGGAATTGGGTAGCGGTCGTGTGCAGTGGCATTATTCAACCTGCTGAAATCACCGCAAGGTCGCCACGAGCCATCAGCCTTTGCGACCATGTGCAGTGGTGAAGCCCAGGGGCTTTTCGAACGCCTGATGATGCCCAGTTTTTCCAGGTTGGCAAACTCCTTGCGCGCTATGGTCAGTTTAGCTGAGTCCAGGCGCTGAGCTTTTGCAAAAATGGGCGGGCCGGTGGTAGTGATATAATGTTCCACCCCATGTT
This sequence comes from Pholidichthys leucotaenia, assembly GCA_020510985.1. Classification (NCBI taxonomy): domain Eukaryota; kingdom Metazoa; phylum Chordata; class Actinopteri; order Cichliformes; family Pholidichthyidae; genus Pholidichthys; species Pholidichthys leucotaenia. Next base: position 20,903,681 of record CM035842.1, on the reverse strand, counting down.
TAGCCACTGTCGCCGAAAACGTTGGGACTGTGAGTGCTGGGAACTGAGTGAGGAGTGTGTGGAACTTACCACCCGCAGCTGTGATGTTGGCTTGTGCAGTTGGCGGCGCCACTCGAGCTGTGCAGGGAATAGAGTGAAAGGAAAGTGCATTAACCAGACGTCTGTTAGCAAGATCAACCAATAAACCATGTGAGCACAAAAAATCAGCCCCTAACATGTTGAAATTGACTGCCGCTACAACAAAAGTCCACTCAAATGCACGGCCCTGCAAAGATGGAAGTAGAGTCCTCTCACCGAAGGTCTTAATTGCTGAGCCGTTCGCTGCTGACACCCGGGGACCCTTAGACGGCGTCAGCCGGTCCGCGTAGGAAGGCGTGATGAAGCTCAGCTGGGAGCCTGTGTCCACGAGGAAATGCCTCCCCGAGCGTGCATCCGTCAGGTAGAGCAGCTTGTTCTCCTCCCCGAGGGTCGCAGCCGCTACCGACCCCCGGTCTTGGTGTTTCCCGAACGCTTGAAGTGGCACGGTGGGAGGCACTTGTGTGCCCTCTCTGCAAAGCAGCAATGATAGAAGCAAAGGACGTCGTCCACTCCGTGTCGCCTGGTCCTTGCTGCTGCCGTCGTCGGTGAGTCTGGTGCTGCAACCACTGGCCCCATGCCGTCTCCGGACGTTGCGCCTGGCTCCGCTGCCGCGGCCGAAACCGCGCTCCGTTTGTGGGCGTCGACGAGTCGTTGCGCCTCCTTGCTCAGCTCATGGTAGTCTCGCCGGGCCAACAGAGGTGAGCCTGCCAGGGTAACTCTCACCGCTGGCGGCAGGGTCTGGAGGAAAAGGTGGGCGAAGATAAAGTCGCCATCCTGGGAGTCTCTCAGCCTCAGCATTTTCACCATTAGGTCTACGGGTCTGTCGTTCTCCGACTCCGTCAACGCTAGGAGCCCCTCTGCTCGCTGTTGCACCGAGGGGGTGAAGTGGCTGATAAGCGCAGCCTTCAATGCGCTGTATTTGTCGCTGTCCGGTGGGTGATTGACCAGATTCTCCACCCTCTGGACTGTGTGGCTGTCCAGCTTCGCCACCACATGGTAGAATTTCGTGTCGTCTCTCGAGATTCTCCGGAGGTTGAACTGCGCCTCGACCGCGCTAGATCAGGAGCGCGGACTATGCTGCCAGAAGTCCGGCAGCTGGGACGTGGCGGCAGTCATCAGGCTGGCTTCTGCCGAGCCCCGCTCGGGAGAATTATCTCTGCTCATGCTTCGTCGTAAGGTCACCAGTGTGGGGAATGTGCGGAAGGATGAGACTGAGTTTATTCCTCAGGTTCAGCTTTATTCACAATCACATACTCCAACAATTTCAAAGCCGAAAAGAGGATGAATAATCTCACATCTGTCTTTTATACCCCGGACATCACAACTGCAGTCACATGGTGTTTAATCAAACATACAGTCACATGGTACTTAATCCCAGTCACAACGTAACCTCTCTGATCTTCACACCATCGTCCTTTAGTCTCCGGTGGTCCGGAAATCTCTCCAGGTCATCTCCTTGAAACAAAGGCCAAATCTCACACTCTCCCATTATCTCTCGGAGGCTCAGTCCCTTTGTTCCCTGAGACGTGCAGCATACAATAAACACACAGCAATATATTTGTGGAGCATATGTAACCAACATATGTGCCCACACTATCACCAAATACAGTTCAGTCAACCACACAGTATGTGGAGAGGTGTAATGACAGAGTTGGCCACCAAGGTTACAGGGCGCCTGCCGAATGCTCAACAGCCCGGTGAATATATAGCCTGGTGCTGCAGGGCTGCATTACGCATGAAACAGGAAAGGTGAGCAGCCTAATGCTGCAGGCCTGCTAGCACAGGAGAAAAAGCTAAGAAACACTTGCAGGTCTGGAGCTAATTCGGGGCGCGCCGTGCAGTCAGGAGACAGAGAAGCGGACCAGCCGAAACACCAAGGTATGGATCGTCTTGAAATGTCAGGCTGGGTAGAACGTAGGGAGTGAATAACCATACGCAGAGGGAAACACTGCCACGTATGAAGGGGAATGTCCCTACAATCTCCTTCCTCAGCGGTGGCAAACAAATACTCCAAGCGCTAACGAGGAAAGAGATTGCCGGTGTGAATGCGTGGGGGGACCTGATTGGGAACAGGTGTGTGAGAGCGCATGTGAATGAGAGTGAATGGAGCGTGTGTGTGTTTGTGTGTGTGAGCACTGGTGAGTGCAGCTGACGGAGCTTGACAGGAGGACAGGGTGTGCCAGAGCTGTCAGAGGGAAAACTAGGACAAATCATAACAATGAGTCAGAACGATTCACGACAGTTATGGCTTACAGTTCATGAAAACCCCAAATTCATCTCCAAAAATTAGAATATTACATAAAATTAATTTTAAAACACTGATTTTTATAGAAATGTTGGCTGACTGAAAAGTATACCCATGTACACACTCAGTACTTGGTCAGGGCTCCTTTTTGCAAAAATTAAAGCATCAATGCAGCGTGGCATGGAGGCAATCAGACTTTGGTATTGCTGAGGTGTTATGGCCTTCAGCTCGTCTGCATTGTTAGATCTGCTGTCTCTCACCTTCCTCTTCCTCTTGACAATACTCCATAGATCCTCTATGGGCTTTAGGTCAGGAGAGTTAGCTGCACAATACAGCACAGTAATACGGTCAGCTTTTGGTACTTTTGGTAGCTCAAGTAGGTTCATTTTGTCTTCTTTTAATTATTTACCTTTTGTTCTTATTAAAGACAAAAATAGAAAGGAGATGTTTTTACCTTCTTTACATGTTTGGACTGTTAACTGCAGCCTTCGTCAGCCTTTCTATTTTTGTCTTTAATAAGAACAAAAGGTAAATACTTTTGGGAGTGTGAACAGGTACCATGTCCTGTTGGAAAATGAAATCAGCATCTCCATAAAGCTTGCCAGCAAGTGGAAGCATGAAATTCTCTAAAATTTCCTGGTAGACAACTGCACTGACTTTAGTCAGTCAGTTAGAGCAGCCTCAGCCGAGCTGCAGGCCTAGCAGTCCAGTCTTCACAGTCTAGCATACAGGCAGCAAGCTTGCCAGTGTTGTCCACCCCAGTGTCTCCCTTCAGAGTGTCCACAAATGATGTTAATGGCCATCTTGTGCAGCGAAAGCCATGCGTCAGTTCCTAGAGTACCAGGTGGCCTGCTGGGAGCTCTTGGTGATGGTAACACTGCCTCACGAGGCCAAGTCTTCGCCAAGCCACCTTGTCTGATATTCTGGGAAGGTGCCCATAGAAATCTTCATTGGAGATGTGGTCTTGCCATTTCACACTGAGGACGGTGCGCAGCATCCAGGCGTAGGAGCCATCTAATGACCTCTGAAGGGAGACTTTTAATGACCAGCACTCACTTCTGTATAGCAATATGGATTCCACTGTTGCACAGAAGAATTTAAGTTTTAGCTCTCTTGACATGTTTGAGTGCATATAGCTTGCATGTCATTGACAGCACCCCACCTGAGTTCCTTGCGTACCTTCATATCATGACTAGTAGACCCTATCCAGGAGCCAAGGTACTTGAAGTTGTTGACTACTTCCAGAGGGTTGCCAGTACTCGTCACCAGTGGAGATATAGAGTTAGACAGTCTGGAATTTCCCCATTGTGGGACTAATAAAGGCTTATCTTATCTTATCTTATCTTAGAAGCATCCTCGGGCGTCATCACTGCTGATGCTGACACGCTGCACGGTGGCGCAGTGGTTAGCACCGCGGCAGCACAGTTTTACACTCGGCCGGGGGATCGCGGGGATCATGAGATCGTGGGTTCGATCCCTGCCCCTGGCCAACAGTGATCTGTGTGGAGTTTGCATGTTCTCCCCGTGTTTGCGTGGGTTTACTCCGGGATTTCTCCGGTTTCTTCCCACATGCCAAAACATGCAAGTTAGGGAGTTAAGGGGCGCTTGCGCACGCAGCGACTGGCAGCTGGTGGCTTGTCACCGGACTGCAGAACAAATCTACCTACGGGTACAAAATAAGTAAAAAAAAAAATCACTTTGGTCTTCTGGTCATTAATGATGAGACCGATCCAAGAGCATTCCAATTCCACAAGTGACAACAATCTCTGTGCCTGTAAGATGTTGTTTGACAGCAAAACAATGTCATCTGCATAATCCAGATCTGCTTTTGCTTTCAATTCAATTCAATTCAACTTTATTTATATAGCGCCATTTCATAACAACAGTCATCTCATAGCACTTTCAACTGTAGGGAGAACCCCCACAGTTGCAGAAAGACCCCAGCAATCAAGCGATCCCCTGTGAGCAAGCGCTTGGTGACGGTGGAGAGGAAAAACTCCCTTTTAACAGGAAGAAACCTCCAGCAGAACCAGGCTCAGGGAGGAGTAGTCATCTGCTGCGACTGGCTGGGGGGTGAGGGGATAGAGAAGATGAAAAGAACAGACATGTAGAGAGCAAACAGCACGATGAGGACTCAATCTATGGGACAGAGCAAACAGATGTTAATGACCAGCAAAAAAAAAAAAAAAAAATATACTTCATTGAGAGTGAAGAAAGGAGTGAGGCCCATTGCATTATTGGAGGTCCCCTGGCTGACTAAACCAATCAGCAGCATAACTAAGGGAGGGTTCAGAAACACATGATCCCTCCCTAATTGCAGGCTATATCAAAAAGGAAGGTTTTAACCCTATTCTTAAAAACAGAGATCGAGTCTGACTCCCGAATCCAGATTGGCAGCTGGTTCCACAGGAGAGGAGCTTGATAACTGAAGGCTCTGCCTCCCATTTTACTTTTGGAGATTCTAGGTATTACAAATAATACTGCATTTTGGGAGCGTAGTGCTCTGTTAGGATAATACGGTAGTATCAGATCTTTTAAATAAAAAGGGGCCTGATTGTTTAGAGCTTTGTAAGTAAAAAGAAGGATTTTAAACTTAATTCTAAATTCTATGGGAAGCCAATGAAGGGAGGCCAGAACCGGAGAGATATGATCTCTCTTTCTAGTACCTGTTAAAACTCTTGCTGCAGCATTTTGGATCAGCTGAAGACTTTTAAAGATGTTTTAGGACAACCTGATAATAAAGAATTACAATAATCTAATCTAGAGCTAACAAAAGCGTGGATCAGTTTCTCAGCATTACTCTGAGACAAGATGCTCCTAATCTTGGCAATATTACACAAATGATAGAAGGCAGTCTTAGAAACAAATTTAATATGTGAATTGAAAGACAGATCTTGATCAAAAATAATTACAAGGTTCCTCACAGAGCTATTAAGAGAAAGAGTAACTGCATCCAAACTGAAAGTTTGATTTGGAAAGGTATTTCTAAGGTTTTTTGGACCAACAAGAATGACTTCAGTCTTATCTGAATTTAATAGCAGGAAATTACAAGTCATCCAAGTTTTGATTTCCTTAAGACAGGCTTCCAACTTGGCTAATTGATTACTATCATCTGCCTTCACTGACAGGTATAATTGTGTGTCATCTGCATAACAATGAAAATGTATACAGTGCTTTCTAATAATGTTGCCTAACAGAAGCATATATAAACTAAAAAGAGTAGGGCCTAGCACAGATCCCTGTGGAACTCCATGACTGAGCTTTGAGTTGAAAGAAAACTCATTATTGACATGAACAAACTGGAACCTATCAGATAAATAAGATCTAAACCTCTGCAATGAAGTTCCATTAAGTCCAACATAGTGTTCTAATCTATCAAGTAGAATATTATGATCGATAGTATCAAAAGCTGCACTAAGGTCTAAAAGGACAAGTACAGAAACCAGTCCATTATCAGTGTCATAACCTTGGACTCAGGAGACACACGCACACGGGCTCGGGAAGATTTAATGCTTTTATTTACAGACAAGGGTGTATGAGTGCGTGAGTGGGAAAGGAGATGTGGTGTGGGCGGACACCGTGCCAGGTGCGCGGAACAGCTCGCCGTTTGACCAGGTAACCCTGAGGGGAGAGCAGAGCAGGAGGTTAGATGTAGCTGACCACACCGTGGGAATAATCTGTTACATTTGCTCACGTGCAGGGGAATGTGTGGCTGGCGTTGGCTTGACAGCTGTGTCCTGGAAGACAGCGCGGCTGTGTGCCCTTGACGCGTCGGAGCCATGCAGGCGGAGATGAGGCGAGGAGGAGGAAAAGCCGCCGCCTGGGAATCCACCTGTGCACAGGGGAAGGACTGAAGAGAAGGTAAGGGAATGATGAGTTGCTTACGTGTAGAGAGCGATGACGGTAGAGACCGGATCAGTCGCCGTGTAGAGGAGTAGATGCGAAGACGACTCCAGGCCAAAGCAGAGGGCAGAGGGGAAGATATAGCTCACCGCCGATGAGGCACAGGTGTGCGCGCAGCTGGTGATAATGATCGGCGAGAGCCAGGTGTAACAGTACTCCCCCCCGAGCAGCGCCTCCTGGTGCTGGCTTACCTGGGTGCGTCCGATGGAACTCCGTGATGAGACTGTCATCCAGCACCCAGGACGGCGGCACCCAGGACCTGTGCTCCGGGCCATATCCCTCCCAGTCCACCAGGTACTGGAGACCGCGACCACAGAGGCGGGAGTCCAGGATGGCCGTGACACTCCAAGCAGGATCTCCATCAAGCAATCTGGGGGAAGGAGGGGTCCTGGGAGGAGGACAGAGAGGGTCAGTCAGCACAGGTTTAACACGAGACACATGGAAGGTAGGGTGGACCCGGAGGGAGGGGGGGAGGGCCAAGCGCACAGCCACCGGGTTAACGATCTTGGTGATGGTATACGGCCCGATGAACCATTGCGCCAGCTTCCTCTTCTCCGCCTTCAACTTGATGTCTTTGGTTGACAGCCAAACGCGCTGATCCACCTGGTACTCAGGAGCGGCCCTCCTGTGGCGATTGGCGAAGCGAGAGTTGCGCTCCGCTGTGCGTAACAGAGCCTGGCGCGTACTAGTCCAAATGCGCCGGCAGCGCCTTACATGAGCCTGGACCGATGGAACCGCCACCTCCTTCTCCTCCTCCGGGAACAGCGGCGGATCGTACCCCAAGGATGCCCGGAACGGGGACATGCCAGTGGCCGAGGAAAGGGTGGAGTTGTGAGCGTACTCGACCCAGGGCAGGCAGGTGCTCCAGGAGGACGGATTGGACGAGGTGACGCAGCGCAGGGTTGCCTCCAGCTCCTGGTTCATGCGCTCACACTGGCCGTTGGTCTGGGGATGGTGGCCAGAGGACATGCTTACCGTGGCCCCCAGCGCGCTGCAGAAGGCGCCCCATACCTTGGAAACAAACTGGGGACCCCGATCCGAGACCACGTCCAACGGGATCCCATGCAGCCTCACCACATGCTGAGTCAGCAGCTCGGCCGTTTCCCGTGCCGAGGGGAGCCCACGGACAGGCACAAAGTGGGCCGCCTTGGAGAACCGGTCAACAATAGTCAAGATGGTGTCGTAGGAATTGGACTTAGGAAGGCCGGTAACAAAATCCAAGGCCACATGGGACCACGGTCTCCCAGGAACTGGTAACGGGTGGAGAAGACCCGCTGGAGGGGAGGTGGAGGTCTTACCCACGGCGCACTGAGGACAGGCACGGACGTAGTTGGAGACGTCACCTCTGAGACCCGGCCACCAGAAAGACCGCTGAATAAGCTCCACCAGCCGAGAAGTACCAGGATGGCAAGCGAACTTGGACGTGTGGGCCCAATGGATGACGTCGCCCCGAACCGACGATGGGACAAACAACCTCCCGACTGGGCCGCCACCAGGATCAGGCTCCGCTTCTTGTGCCTTTCGGACTTTGGCCTTTATTCCCCATGCAACAGCTCCCACCACACACGAGGACGGGAGGATGGTATGCTCACAGTCCGCCGGTTCCTCGGGTTCGAACTGCCTGGACAGCGCATCTGGTTTGCCGTTCTTAGATCCAGGCCAGTAGGTGATGGTGAACCTGAAGCGACCAAAGAACAGCGACCAACGCGCCTGGCGGGCGTTCAGGCGCTTGGCCGTCCTCAGGTACTCCAGGTTTTTGTGGTCGGTCCAGACCACGAATGGCTGAGAAGCCCCCTCCATCCAATGGCGCCACTCCTGAAGAGGTAGCTTCACCGCTAGGAGCTCCCGATCCCCGATGTCATAGTTCCGTTCAGCAGGGGAGAGACGACAAGAGAAGAAGGCGCAGGGGCGTACCTGCCCATCTACTGGCGAGCTCTGGGAAAGCACTGCTCCCACCCCTGTGTCAGATGCATCCACCTCGACCATGCACTGGAGAGCGGGGTCCACCTGGGTGAGGACCTGGGAGGAAGCGAACTCCGTCTTCAGGGCCCTGAAGGCCGAGGCAGCCTCTTCGTTCCACCTGAACGGCACCTTGGGGGAGGTGAGGCGGGTCAGGGGGGCGGAGATGGCGCTGTACTTGGGTACGAAGCGGCGGTAGAAATTAGCAAAGCCTAGGAACTGTTGCACTTGCTTCCTAGAAGAGGGGGTAGGCCACTCCACCACCGCTTTAACCTTAGCTGGGTCGGGGAGGACCTGATTATGAGCAATTACAAACCCCAAAAAGGAAGTCTGGTTGGTGAAAAATTCACATTTCTCCGCCTTTACATACAACCTGTTCTCCAGGAGACGCTGAAGGACCCGCCTCACGTGGACCTGGTGTTCCTCCCTGGACCGGGAGAAGATCAGAATGTCGTCCAGGTACACAAACACGAAGACCCCCAGGAAATCCTGAAGAACGTCGTTAATTAGCCGTTGGAAGATGGCCGGAGCGTTGGTAAGCCCAAACGGCATAACCAGGTACTCGAAATGGCCGCTGGGCGTCCGGAACCCCGTCTTCCATTCGTCGCCCTCCCGGATCCGTACAAGATGGTAGGCGCTGCACAAGTCGAGCTTGGTGAACCAGGTGGCCCCCTGGAGGGAGTCGAAGGCCGAGTCCATCAGGGGCAGCGTGTACTTGTCTCTGATGGTGATGTCATTCAGCGCCCGGAAGTCGATACATGGGCACAGGGACCCGTCCTTCTTCCCCACAAAGAAGAACCCAGCACCAACCGGGGACGAGGATGGTCGGATAATGCCTGCGCTGAGCGACTCCTTGATGTAGACATCCATGGCCTCACGCTCCGGGGCAGACAGGCTGTAGAGGCGACCAGATGGTAACGGCGCCCCCGGGCGGAGGTTTATGGCGCAGTCGTAGGGACGGTGGGGGGGGGGGAGAGACAGTGCTTTAGTTTTACTGAATACCTGTCCGAGATCATGGAACTCAGGAGGCACCAGGGATAAGTCCGGAGGCGGGGAGTCCGGCGTCGGGTGCGGCACCGAGGGGGCACAGGCGGCAGACTGGAGACAGGAGCTCATACAGAACGTGCTCCAGGAGAGAACGCTGCCGGACTGCCAGTCTAGGACGGGGTTGTGGAGCCGCAGCCAGGGGTAACCCAAGATGACAGGAGAAGACGAGGTGGGCAGCACGATCAGGCTGAGGTCCTCCCTGTGATTGCCGGAGATGATCACCGGGACCGGTTTAGTCTTATGGGTAGCAGTCACTAAGGGCGAGTGAGCAAGGGTAACTAATTTCAAGGGAGATAACAAGGCTTGGCAGGGGATGCCCAAGCGGGTTACCAGGCCTTGTGAAATAAAGTTTTGTTCCGCCCCTGAGTCCACCAGTGCGTGTGTGGCGTGCGCAGTGGAGTTGTGGCAAAACCTAACCGGGAGGATGCATTTGGTGAGGGTGCTAGAATGGGAGGCGTCTGCGAGACCCCCAAGAGCGGCTCATGGAAGTTCCCTTTTTGGCCGAACCGGGCAATTCTCCACTGAGTGCTGATCCCCTCCGCAATACATGCAGAGAGACAGCTCTCGGCGGTGCTGACGTTCCGCAGGAGAAAGCCTGGCCCTACCCACCTGCATTGCCTCCGGGGCATCGGCGGACCCAGGAGCGGGAACCACCAGGGGGCGAGACTGAGGAGCCCGGGCGGAAACTTCGCCAGAGCAACCAGAAGTGTGGCGCTCGGCGGCCCGCTCCCTCAGCCTGTTGTCAATACTAATGGCTAAGGATGTTAAATCAGCTAATTTGTCCGGCAGCTCCCGGGAGGCCAGCTCGTCCCGCAGGGAGGAGTTCAGACTGCGAGCGAAGAGGCCACAGAGCGCCGCTTCGCCCCAACCTACTTCCTCCGCTGCCACCCGGAAGTCGACAGCGTAGTCGGCGGCAGACCGGCTACCCTGACGAAGGTTTAACAACCGGGCGCCATAGGTGTTATCGTGAGCGGGATGGTCAAACACCTCCTTAAACTGTCGCACAAATTGGGCATAGGTCAGGCTCGCGTAGCTGTGTCTTGCCATGACGGCATAGGCCCAAGCTAACGCTCGCCCTCCCAGAAGGTTAGCTACGTACCCAATTCGGCTGTGATCGGACGGAAAGTCTCCGGGGACAAGCTCAAACACTGACTCACACTGCAGGAGGAACCCCCTCGCCTCACCGGGTCGCCCGGTGAAGCGCGCTGGGGTTGGAATTGGTGTGAGTTGGGTCGGCGGACCCACACTACCGAGACTTACCGAGGAGGAGATGGAAGCTGACCCGCCGGAAGGTGCCGGAGGAGCCAAGCGGCTCATTCGCTGGACAATTTGGGTAAGCTGATTGTCAACTGTCTGTTGCTGTTGAGCAATTAAATCAACCCGAGCCTGTAGGTTGGAAAAGCGGCGTGCCAGCCCGCTGTCCGCTGAGTCTCTTTGCTGGAGTCGTACTGTCATAACCTTGGACTCAGGAGACACACGCACACGGGCTCGGGAAGATTTAATGCTTTTATTTACAGACAAGGGTGTATGAGTGCGTGAGTGGGAATGTTGATGTGGTGTGGGCGGACACCGTGCCAGGTGCGCGGAACAGCTCGCCGTTCGACCAGATAACCCTGAGGAGAGAGCAGAGCAGGAGGTTAGATGTAGCCGACCACACCGTGGGAATAATCTGTTACATTTGCTCACGTGCAGGGGAATGCGTGGCTGGCGTTGGCTTGACAGCTGTGTCCTGGAAGGCAGCGCGGCTGTGCGCCCTTGACGCGTCGGAGCCATGCAGGCGGAGATGAGGCGAGGAGGAGGAAAAGCCGCTGCCTGGGAATCCACCTGTGCACAGGGGAAGGACTGAAGAGAAGGTAAGGGAATGATGAGTTGCTTACGTGTAGAGAGCGATGACGGTAGAGACCGGATCAGTTGCCGTGTAGAGGAGTAGATGGGAAGACGACTCCAGGCCGAAGCAGAGGGCAGAGGGGAAGATATAGCTCACCGCCGATGAGGCGCAGGTGTGCGCACAGCTGGTGATAATGATCGGCGAGAGCCAGGTGTAACAATCAGATGCGATGAGGTCGTTAGTGACCTTCGCTAAGGCTGTTTCAGTACTATGATGGATTCTAAACCCAGATTGAAACTCTTCAAGTAAACCATTTCCCTGCAGGTGGTCAAATAATTGCGTAGCAACAACTCTTTCTAAGATTTTTGAAATGAAAGGGAGATTAGAGGTTGGTCTATAGTTAACTAAAGCTCCTGGATCTAGCATTGACTTTTTGAATAAAGGTTTAATTACAGCCATTTTAAAAGCCTGCGGTACATGTCCTAAAGTTAATGAAGAATTGATCATATGAAGAATAAAGCTACAAGTAAGTGGGAAGACTTCTTTAAATAACCTGGTAGCAATAGGGTCCAAAAGACAAGTTGAAGGCTTGAATGAGGAAACCATTTTTGTCTAACTCTAAAAGGTCAATTGGAGTAAACTCATCAAGACAGATATCAATTGAAGGAGTAGTAGTAGTTACTGTATTTAAGTTAACGGTGGGAAGAATCTGATTTTATCTCTGATGGATGAAATTTTATTATTGAAAAAGTTCATGAAGTCCTGACTAGTAAGCTCTAAGGGGATGCTAGGATTGACAGAGTCCTGACTCTTTGTCAACCTGGCTACAGTACTGAAAAGAAACCTGGGATTATTCTTGTTCTCTTCAATTAATGCAGAATAATAACTCGTTCTAGCTTTTCTAAGAGGTTTTTTATAAATTAAAAGATGATTTCTTTAAGCTAAATAGATTTCATCTAAATTAGTGGAGCACCATTTTCTTTCTAATTGACAAGTCTTCTGTTTTAAGCTACGAGTTTCTGTGTTGAACCAAGGAGTTAGAAATCTTTGATTAGACTTTTTCTTTTTTAAGGGGGCCACCAAGTCTAGAGTCTGATGCAGAGAAGCTGTAATACTATCTACCATGCTATCAATTACAGAAGGAGCAAGCTGTCTATAGCTTATTTCCATTGTGTTGACACATGGCATAGAGGAAACAATCTGCATAAATTTGGTAACAACATCATCTGAGAGGCATCTACTGTAGTAATATTTTTCTTTAGGAGCCAAATAGTCAGAAATAGTCAAATCAAAGGTTAACAGACAATGGTCTGACAGTACAGGGTTATGAGGAGACACTACCAGATTTTCTATTTCTATGTCATATGTCAGAACAAGGTCCAACGTATGGTGGAGATAATGAGTAGAATTTCCTACTTTCTGAGAAAACCACATCAAGTCTAATATTGAATTAAATGCCACATTAAGGCAATCACTATCTACATCTACATGTATATGAAATTGACACATATCATATGCATAACTCGTGGCAAAATTTGATCGGGCTCAAAAGATACTTTTGCTCTTCCCATTCATTTCAGTGGGGATTTTTTTTTTTTTTTATTTAAGGTCCCATATGTGGAAGTAGAGGGGGTGTGACTTAGTTTCTCTGTTGTGGGGAGCTGGGAGAGCTGTCACATAGACAGCAAAGCAAGCCCAAATAAGCAACTACACATTTAAAACAAGCCCAAAAACCCGCAACCTGTGACTGATGAGATTTGCAAGAAAACTGTAGAGAAAAACAAGCCCAAAGTTGCTTATAATAAGCGGACTTGGCAACACTGATGACAGAGTTCAGTTGTTGTACGGAAGGGGGGTTGTCATAGTCCAGAATTCAAGTGTGTGGGGGCAGAAGGGGGGAGGGGGCAGATTAGGGAGAGAGTTGAGCTTCCTGACAGCCTGGTGGATGAAGCTGTCCTTGAGTCTGCTGGTCCTGGTCCAGAGACTCTGCAGTCTCCTCCTTGATGGCAGCAGACTGAAGAAGCTGTGGGATGGGTGGGTGGAATCATCTGCAATGCAGAGGTCTTTGTGGGTGAGGCAGGTGCTGTAGATGGCCTCAAGGGACGGGAGAGAGGCACCAACGATCTTCTCAGCCATTCTCACTATGCGCTGGAGGGTCTTGCGGCAGGATACAGTGCAGGCACCGTACCACACGGTGATACAGCTGGTCAGAATGCTCTCAAAGGTGCCTCTGTAGAAGGTACACATGATGTTTTGGCTTTGGCTCTTTTCACTCTGCAGAGAAAGTAGAGATGCTGCTGAGCTTTCTTGGCCAGTGATGCAGTGTTGGTGGTCCAAGAGAGGTCCTCTGTGATGTGCACACCCAGGAACTTGTGCTGCTCACCGTCTCCACAGCAGCACCATTGATGGTCAGGGAGCATGTTGGGTGTGCGTTCTTCTGACGTCTACAACACTCTCTTTCATCTTCTCCATGTTTAGAGAGAGATTGTTGTCTCCACACCACATGGCCAGGGGCTCACCTCGCTCCTGTAGTTTGTCTCATCTCCGTTGTTGATGAGACCCACCACAGTTGTGTCATCCGCAAACTTGATGAAGAGGTTGGAGTTGTGTGTCGGTGTACAGTCATGGGTCAGCAGAGTAAAGAGAAGGGGGCTCAACACATATTCTTGGGGTGTCAGGAAGTCCAACAGTCAGTTACACAGTGAAGTGTTGAGCCCCAGCTGGTCCAGTTTGTGAATGAGCTGTTGGGGGATGACTGTGTTGAATGCTGAACTAAAAGTCTATGAACAGCATTCTGATGTAGGAGTCCTTTGTGTCCAGATGTGTGAGGGCTGGGTAGAGGGCAGTAGAGATGACATCACTATTCGAGCGATTGGACCTGTATGCAAACTGGAACAGGTCCAGGGAGGGGGACAGGGCAGACCTGATGTGTTGCTTGACCACCCGCTCGAAGCACTTCATGATGATGGGAGTGAGTGCAACCAGACAGTAGTCATTGTAACCGGAGGGAGACGACTTCTTGGGGACTGGAATGGTGGTGGTGGCTTTGAAGCACGTGGAGACAACAGCCTGTCTCAGTGAGATGATGAAGATGTCTGTGAAGACACCTGTGAGTTCCTCTGCGCAGGTTCTCAGTATGTGACCAGGTATATTGTCAGGACCTGGAGCTTTGTGTGCACTGATCCTGCCAAGGGATCTCCTCACGCTGTCCGGGGACAGTGTAATCACCTGGTCATCAGGAGGAGGTGGTGACATCTGTGCAGGGGGACTGTTGAGTTGCTGTTCAGCTCTTCAGCAGAGAGGTGGAGCTGTCACAGATGTGCTGTGTGGGATTGTAGTCCATAATGGTCTGTGTCCACTGCCACAGACTCCGAGTGTCTTTGCTGTCGCTGAAATGGTGGGCTATCCTCCTGGTGTACTGCCTCTTGGCCTTTCTGATGCCTGGGGACAGGTTGGCCCTAGCTGTCCTCAGGCCCAGCTTGTCCCCAGCTCTGAAGGCAGCGTTCCAAGTTTTCAGGAGCTTGTAGACCTCCCCTGTGAGCCATGGTTTCTGATTGGCCCAAACAGTGATGGTCTTGGTGTCTGTGACATTCTCAATGCACTTTGTGATGTAGGTAGTAACAGTCTCTGTGTACTCCTGCAGATCTGTGGTGTTGTTGTAGGTGGCAGCCTGCTTGAATATGTTCCAGTCAGTGGTGGGGAAGCAGTCTTGAAGTGCCTCTAAGAACCCTTCCAGCCACACACGTACCTGTTTCTGAATTGGTCTGGTGATTTTAACCAGTGGTCTGTATGCTGGAATTAGCATAACAGTGATGTGGTGAGAGGCATTGGGGAGGGGGGGGGATTTATATGTTCCTCTCTGTTTGGTGAAAATGTGGTCCAATGTGTTGTTTTCTAGTGCAAGAAAGTTGATGTGTTGGTGTATTTCAGGAAACACAGTCTTTGGGTCAGTGTGGTTGAAATCTCCAGCCAAAATGAGAAAAGCATCAGGGTGGGCTGTCTGCTGCTCACTGATGTGCTGGTACAGTTCATTCAGTACCTCACTCCTGTAGTTGTTGTTGGAGCTGGGAGGGAAATAAGCGGCAGCTAGCAGTATAGCCGTAAATTCTCTCGGAAGATTGAATGGCAGGCACTTGATAACCATAACCTCCAACAATGGTGAGCAGTGTTTACGGACCACAACAGTGTCACATCATCAGGCATCATTGATATAAACACAGAGCCCACCACTGCGGGTCTTACCTCCCTTGACGACAGCTATGTCTGCTCTGTAGCATGTTAGCCGGTGTAGCTGGAAGACAGAGTCCAGGATGTTGTTGTTGAGCCAAGTTTCCACAAACACAAAAACACAGCACTCTCTTACTGTCCTTGAGGCTGAGCATAGTAAACGGATGTGGTCCAGCTTGTTGTCTAAAGAGTGTACGTTGGCCAGTACGATGGTGGGGATAGCTAGCTTGTGTGGGTTAGCCACTAGCCTAACTCAGGAACCCTGCACCTACCCTTTTTCTGCTTTCTGTCACGCCACTTATGGCCCCTCCACTGCAAGCAAGATGCATGGGTGGGTATACGGAGCAGTCTGTAATCCCGTAGCTCTTCAGCGTGTGCAGAGTCTAATGCTATGTCCGTGGCTCTATCGATGTTGAAGAGAAACTCACAGCTGCATGTGTGTAGATGCGACAAAGATGAACAAAAACACTATGAGACACAAGACGAAAAACACGAAAACACTGTTCAATCGGGGCAGAGAGAAACCGCAGCATCTGCATGTGCTGCCATGTTTTTTTTTTAAACTTTTGTTTAAGCACAAAACCACGTTACATGTTAACATAGGACCCCTTCTTTGATATAATCTTCACAATTCTTGCATCCATTGAACTTGTGAGTTTTGGGAGAGTTTCTGCTTGAATTTCTTTGCAAGATGTCAGAATAGCCTCCCACAGCTGCTATTTTGATGTGAACTGCCTCCCACCCTCATCGATCTTTTGCTTGGGGATGCTTCAAAGTTTCTCAATAGGGTCGAGGTCAGGTGAGGATGGGGGCCACACCATGAGTTTCTCTTCTTTTATGCCCATAGCAGCCCATGACACAGAGGTATTCTTTGCAGCATGAGAGGGTGCATTGTCATGCATGAAGATAATTTTGCTACGGAAGGCACGGTTCTTCTTTTTGTACCATGGAAGAAAGTGGTCAATTAGAAACTAAATATACTTTGCCGAGATAATTTTTACACCTTCAGGGATATTAAAGGAGCCTACCAGCTCTCTCCCCATGATTCTGGCCCAAAACATGACTCGGCCACCTCCTTGCTGACATTGCAGCCTTATTGGGACATGGTGGCCATCCACCAACCAATCACTACTCCATCCATCTGGACCATCCAGCATTGCACAGCACTCATCAGTAAACAAGACTGTTTGAAAATTAGTCTTCATGTACATATTTCTGGGTCCACTGCAACCATTTCTGCTTGTGAGCACTGGCTAGGGGTGGCCGAGTAGTAGTAGGTTTATGCACAATTGCAAGTCTCTGGAAGATCCTACACCTTGAGGTTTGTGGGAATCCAGAGGCACCAGCAGCTTCAAATACCTGTTTGCTGCTTTGTAATGGCATTTTAGCAGCTGCTCCCTTAATCTGATGAATTTGTCTAGCAGAAACCTTCCTTATTATGCCTTTATCTGCACAAACCCGTCTGTGCTCTGAATCAGCCATAAATTTCTTCACAGCAAGATGATCACGCTTAAGATTTCATGAAATATCTAGTTTTCATACCTTGTCCAAGGCATTGCATTATTTGATGCTTTTCAGCAGCAGAGAGATCCTTTTTTCTTGAAACCTGTGACATGCTTAATAATGTGGAACATCCTTCTTCAGTAGTTTTCCTTCTTAAGTAGTTTTCCTTTAATTGGTCTCACCTGGCAAACTAATTATGACAGGTGTCAGGTGTCATGATAGGTGAGACTGATATCAATGATCCAAAGAGCTCTGAGACACAATACCATCCATGAGTTTAATTGAAAAACAAAAAATTGAATGTTTATGACAATAACACCCTATTTGCATAATGATTTGCATAAAATAATGTGTAAAAGCAAATAATATTGGCCTGCCTGGAGACAACTTTGGTCTTCTGAAAGAATTTCCACAAATTACTTACTGGAACTGTACTGGCACCTAGGCAGCAAACGAGCCTAGCCTGCTCCGTCTAGGTGACTCTCAGTCCAGTCAGTGAGTCGTGTATAAATATTTTGAACTGATGTTTCTGGTGAACAAATTGGAAGTGACTCAGTACGTTTGGGTCCATTGGTCCAAAGGTCCACTGGTCTGAAAATTAGGCTTTAGTTAATAGACTATTTTTCTTTGAAAATAAGGTTGCATTTATGTCTTAACCATCATGGGGATACATTAATTCATTAAACAGGCTATTTATGGCAGGCATAACAAGACTCCAATTACTTTTTTTTGACCATACTGAAGTATGTACAGATGAATACAGTAAATACAAAGTGTGTACATATATGGTGCGACGAATGTAAAGGGAGAATGTCATGTAGGATGGTTGGGTGGTAGTAAACTTATTTACAGTATTTGAGGAATGGTTTGAACTGCATATAACCATTTTTAACAACTGGACTTTTGGACCAATGGACCACTGGAATATTGACTAGTCACTGTTCACATGAGTAATTATTTTGTTTCAGTGGCAGTAATGGAGACAGCTGACCTCAAAGGATACAGAATGTATTCATATCCTCTGTGTCAGACATATACTTGTTTGATGTATTCATGTGTTTATGCCATCTGCAGCTTTCCTAAACCTACAAATAATTCAAACCAGCATTCGGTGTCTCTATAAAGTATTACACCTTTCACGTGTATCAATAAATGTCTGTAACATATTGAATATCTCCATAATTCCTTCAGCACCTGGGGCGCAGATGAAATGCAGAGGAAAAAAATTGCACTCAAAGAGGTATTTATAAGTTCAGGTGCATGAATCTGGAAATGTTTCAAATGCATAAAGACAACTCCAATTTAAAATTCCACATCGACGAGTGCCTGCGTTCACAAATAAGCTTCTCTGCTTCTTTGTGAGCGCATGCCTCTCTTCACTTGCAGACAATATTATATCCTTGCCCTTTTGCCCTGTTTGATTTAGTTATAATGAACTGCATTAATGTGCCCATACAAACACAGGGGCCCTGAGTTAACTGCATGTTTTGATGTCTGGACTCAGAATGTAAACAGAGGAAAGTGAATTTCTGTGATAGGTGGAGGAAGATGGATAAGAGCAGCTCAGAGAGTCACAGGCAGTGATTAAGATACACATAATGAGACAAGGATTGTTTCCCCCCTTAAAAATAGGAACTGATAAATGCATACACTTGCAGAGGTGTTTGTTATGCTTGTAAATAAGCTATAAATCACCACACATACATGCGTACATCATGGTTGGGTGTTTGCTTTCCTGTGATGTCTGCGCTCCATTAAGGATTCAAATGCATCTGTGCTGAAGCTCACATGCCACCAAACCGTAGAAGACACATAAACCCTTAATACGCTCTTTCTAGGGCTTCATTCTGCCATGGTGAGATGGCTTGCAAAAAAATTCCACCCAAAAGCAGAGTAAGCAATGGAAGCCTTTTTGTCAGCACAGCCGACACCCAAATATTCCATGAAATAGTATTTAATATTCTCTCCCCCTCTCCCACTGGAAAGATACCTCCTCATTTCCTTTGCGTTGCAGAAAGTCAGTACTGCCGGTGCTTACCTGCCGCTTGTCACATGCTACTCTCTTGTAAGCTGGTTTAAAGGAAAGGGGCTGTGGGAAGAAGCAGAAAGACAGAGGGTTGTGCTACAAAGCAGGTTTAGCATAGCCAGGGTACCTTTCTTTTATCTGGCATCAATAACCCAGACATTCAGGCAGAGTCATTGGCCTACATTTACACCCTACATTCTTATATTTGTTCCATGAGAACATGGTAAATTATTCCCAAAAGGCTATTCTCTTCATTTCGTAGCTTTTCTCTTGGTTTCACTACTTCTAGTAGTGTAGTGTATGATAGAGTTTTTGTCCAGTCTTGAAAAAAAATCTCACTGGGGCCCAGAGAAATCAGCATCCCCAGGATCAGCTCGGGGCAGGGAGCGCTCGGTCCAGACTTCCTATGCTACCATAACTGTGCTAGATTTTAGCTTTACTAATAAATGTCACTTTGATCTGGTGAACAAATAAAAAGCTGCAGTCCAAAGATGCATATTTATGGCCCTTTTCCACTAGCACCCACTCAGCTCGACTCACCTCGACTCTACTTGCCCCGACATGGTTTCGGTCGTTTTCCATTACAACTGAGTACTACCTCAAAGTGGGTGGGTTCATTATAGCAAGGCGGCCCGTGTGGTGTTGACATGCTGACATTTTGTTCTCAGAAGAAAATACTTAAGAAACAACAAGCGCAAAATACAAGCAGAGCACGGAGTTAGAGTTGAGTTGAATCATTGTCTGCATACAGGAGACAACAGCGATATCGTTGTTTGTTCAAAATGAGCTTGCCACCAATGGGATAAATAATGTAAAAGATGCTTAAAATAACAAAACACTCACCATCCTCTATCACGGATTCCAACAATGCTGTGGCTAAGGATTTCAACGATGCTGTGGCCGAGTTGAAGCCATTCTCTCTCCCCTTGCTCACTGGTCAGTGCCTGTAATGGTTGAATCACTCCCAGTCTTTTCTGTTCGACCGACTTTGGCCATTGTGGTCCTTGATGGTCTGGTAATGAGCTTTTAATGTCCAGAGTGGTCATCAGCTCGGAGACCTCCTGGTATACATTTTCATTTCGGGTTGCTCCATCTAGCTCCCTCTGGATTCTCTCGTCAGCCACCAAGCACAGAAAAGTCTGAACCTCATTGTTGGACCACGGTGTTGGTTTGTGTGTAGCCATTTATCTCATTGATTATCACATAAATAATAAAAGCTCATGGTCACTGTTGCCGAATTTTACAATCATAATAATGGATTAGATTTATATGGCACTTTACATGTCAAGTGACATCTCAAAACGCTTACAGTGAATCCATTATTCATTCACTCCAGACAGACATTGGTGGTGGTAAGCTACTACTGTAGCAACAGCTGCCCTGGGGCAGACTGATGGAAATGTAGCTGCCAATCCATGCCAACGTTCTCTCCGACCACTAACGAACATTTATACACATTCATACCCAGTGTCATGGACACTGGAGGCAAGGTGGGTAAAGTGTCTTGCCCAGGGACACAATGGCAGGGGACAGCGGGATTCAAACCTCCAACCCTCTGGTTATTGGACAATCCGCTCTACCTCCTGAGCCAATGCCACCCACATTTCCCTCATCCTTTCCATTTTTGCTGAGCACCAAGCTGGACGGCAGGAAGTTCCATTTTTATATGGTCTTTGGCATGGCCCGGCCGGGACTTGAACCCCGACCTCCCGGTTGTGGGGTGGACGCTGTACCACTAGGCCACCACTCCAGTTACAAATGACATGGATGTGAGTAGGTCGGAGTGCGAGTGAGAGTGTGTGTATGGGTGAACATGAGCGAGTGTGACTCTGCGGGCGAGTGGGAGTAGGAGCAAGATAGAACGGGTACAGGAGTGGAAAAAAGTGGATGGGTCCGGGAGTGCGAGTGTGATTTTGTGGGGGGGGGGGGCGAGCGAGAGAGTGAGGGGGGCGAGCGAGAGAGTGAGCGTGTGCGGGTGCGTATGAGAGCATGAGGGTGTGAATGAGTGGGAATGGGTGTGTGTGCTGGTCGGGAGGTGCTGGATTGAGGAGGTAGTGCCTCTTGGCTGTGTGGGCACCCCTGGATAGGGGTGCACTGTCTTTGGGCATGGGGGTCCGCGGGGTGTGCGGTGGTGGCGCTGGGGTGGAGGGTGCCCGGGGGGGCTTGCGCTGGGGGCACGGGCCGGTCTCCGGCCAGGGGGGTGGGGGCGCTGACCTCCCGGTGGCCGGGGGCTGGCATTGGCCCCGCTGGGGGGGCCGGGGGTTGGTTGGTCTGGGGGCGTGGGCCTGCAGCGCCGGCTGCCTGGCATCCCTCGGCCGTCCCTTCTGGGACAGATGCCTGACTCTCCTGGGGCTTGTTGGCCTCAGACATTTGTGCTCTGTGGGGGTTGGTGGTGTTGGTGGTGTTGTCCTGCTTGCTCGGGGTCTCCGGGGGCGGGGGGGGGGTGTGTGACTGGCCACCCTCTTCACATGTTTCCTGAAAAACCACTCACATGCACACACTTATTTTGTGCGCACTGTCATACACACACACACACGGATGCACACACACATACTGTATATCTTTCCTTTAACAGGTGTGGATACCAGACTCGTGTCGAGACCTCTTTGGTGAAAGAAGCAGTCTGTCTACTCTTTGTTTGTTTGTCTTCTTTGTCTGTCCCTCTCTTTTTTCTTTCCCCCTCCCCACACCTCCTTTCCCCATTCCCCTTCTGTCGGGTCCTTCATGGGTAAAATAATTTTTACCCATGAAAACTATCCCGAAAAAAGGTACCCTGAAAACTACAGTGGGACCATCATACTGTAAAGAAATTTGTGGCTCATTCAGAGCACATATGAAGAGGCGAGACTATGCATTGAAAACATCATTAACCTCTAAACTACAAAATGATCACCTTGTGTACAAAAGTTTAAGAAATAAAGTGGTACATGAGCTGTGAAAATCAAAAGTATCTTATTACAATAAACTGATAGATCATGCAAAGGGTAACAACAGTTCCCTATGGAGGCATTTAAATAACTTAACTAATAAAAAAAACGATCAGAAGGGGGTAAAGGAACTTAGAATCAATGGCAAGACCGTCAGTGACAAGGCTACTTTGGCAAATTAATTTAATTCATACTTTGTGGGCTCTGTGGAAGACTTAACAAAAAATTTTGTGCTGCCAAATATGCTCAACAACACAAATTCCATACTTCCAACAGATTCTTTCCACATCGATGAGGTAAATGAGGAGTTAATTGCTGGTATTGTTAAAACACTGTCAAACTCAAAAACTAATGATATCTACAATATGAGCACCTCCTTTCTCAAAATGCACAGCAAAATATTAATCAAACCACTGACTCATCTCATTAATCTCTCCATTAGGTCTAGTACATTTCCATCTGGCTGGAAAAAAGCTGTCGTCATACCAGTTCATAAATCAGGCAGTAAAGACGATATATGCAATTACCGCCCAATCTCTATTTTACCAGTCCTGTCTAAGGTTCTTGAAAAAGTTGTAGCTACACAGCTGATAGACTACTTACAAGACAGTCAACTTCTTCATCCACATCAATTTGGTTTTAGACCAGGATACTCAACAGAAACAGCAAATTGTTGCCTTATTGAAAACGTCAAACAGTCCTTGGACAGGGGTAATGTGGTAGGAGCTGTTTTTCTAGATCTCAAAAAGGCTTTTGATACTGTAAACCACAGTTTGCTTTTATCCAAAATGGTATCTTTTAACTTCTCCCCAGATACATTAGAATGGTTTGCATCTTATCTCCAGAATAGAGAACAGTGTGTAAAAGTTCACCAGGATAAATCCTCATTTTTAAACAACCGCATGGGTATCCCACAAGGGTCCATTCTTGGTCCTTTACTTTTCAGCACTTTTATTAATGACTTGCCATTACACTGCTCAGCTGCAACATGCCAACTTTATGCAGATGATGCAGTTATTTACACAGCTGCCAAGACTCCAGCACAGGCTGCAGATGTACTGTCTACAAGTATGGTTGATGTCCAAGAGTGGCTCCTCCAGAACCATCTATTGCTGAACCTTCAGAAAACAGTCTCAATGTGCTTTTCAATCAAAAAATGTAACCTGCAACGTTTTAAAGTTAATATACATGATCATGACATCAGTTTAGCTACAGAATTCAAATACCTTGGCATTGTACTAGATCCTCAACTCAAATTTAATCTTCATATAAAGAAAATTTCAAAAACAGTAAAAAAAAATCTGAACTGCTTTAAATTAATTAGATATTACATACCTTACGAAGCAGCTGTACTGTATATGCATTCTATGGTTCTTTCTCATATATCATACTGTTTGACAGTCTGGGCTCAAGCAGCCCCTTCCACAATAAGACATATAGGTTCATTATATAATCAAACCCTAAAAATCTTGGACCAAAAGCCCATTAGGTGGCATCACTGTAATGTTTTAAAAAAATACAACCTATTGAGTTTTGAGAGTTTCATTGACCTCTGTTTTCTGAAATTAACGTTCAAATGTTTCCATAAATCAGCACCCGAGCCACTTGCTGGTTTCGTCCAAAGACAGGACAGCAGCAGAGCCACCAGGAGCTCTGTTAACAATAACTGTAAAATATTCCACCGCAGAACCACATTTGGACAAACAGCTTTCTCTATAAAGGGCAGTCACATCTGGAACACAATGCCAAATGTAATTAAAATAATAACGGACTTTAAAACATTCACTAAAAAGGTTAAAAACTGGCTGAAAAATAAACAAGAATGTACTCATGTATGAATTGATTGTCTGCAAAGTGAGAGTGAATGAAGGGAAGGAATGAATGTGTTTGTTTATAATGAGTGAGGAAGGGAGGGAGGCCTGAAATAGGCAAATGTGAATCAGGTTGTTATATTTGTGTATTTATAACATTTATAATATTTATAATTGTGTATTTATAATCTTTTTGCATTGATGTATGTGGTTATTGTGTTTTTTTTTTTTTTACTTGATTCTCTTTTCTAAAGCCCATCCAGGGACAAGAGTTGCAAATTAGCTAATAGCTATACACTCTATGTGCAACACATCAGATTGATTGTCATTGATTAATTGTCTATGTTCATTGCACTGTCCCTGTCAAATAAACTAATCTATCTATCTATCTATCAAACGGGTTTGCGCAGATAAAAGCATAATGAGGATGGTTTCTGCCAGACAAATTCATCAGATTAAGAGAGCAGTTGCTAAAATGCCACAACAAAGCAGCAAACAGGTATTTGAAGCTGTTGGTGCCTCTGGAGTCCCACGAACTTCAAGGTGTAGGATCGTCCAGAGACTTGCTGTTGTGCATAAACCTACCATTTGGCCACCCCTAGCCAGTGCTCAAAAGCAGAAATGGTTGCAGTGGGCCAAGAAATACATGAAGACTAATTTTCAGTCTTGTTTACTGATGAGTGCCGTGCAACCCTGGATGGTCCAGATGGATGGAATAGTGGATGGTTGGTTGATGGCCACCATGTCCCAATAAGGCTGCAACGTCAGCAAGGAGAAGTCATGTTTTTAGCCAGAATCATCGGGAGAGAGCTGGTATGCTCCTTTAGGGTCCCTGAAGGTGTGAAAATGACCTCAACAAAGTATATAGAGTTTCTGACTGACCACTTTCTTCCATGGTACAAAAAGAAGAACTGTGCCTTCTGTAGCAAAATTATCTTCATGCATGACAATGCACCCTCTCATGCTGCAAGGAATACCTCTGTGCCATTGGCTGCTATGGGCATAAAAGGAGAGAAGCTCATGGTGTCCCCCACCTTCCCCTGACCTCAACCCTATTGAGAACCTTTGGAGCATCTACAGTATTATGTATTTATTCAATGTTCATATACTGTTATTATTGGAGCTTTTATTTGTGTGGTACGGGATGGAGGCCCCGGTTTCCGGTTCTGCCATCTCCGGGGGTATAAGAGGGGCTGCTGGTAGAGGGGTGGTCTCTTCCGCCTTTCCTCTGCCAAGCGGCTGCATGTGCGGTCGGGTGTACAGAGTCCAGCTTGATAATAAAGCAGTGTTCAGCTCCACTCCTGGCCTCGTCCTTGTGTACGAGTTACAACATAACATTTGGCGACAAGAAGTAAACTCATGGAGGCATGTGGAACACTAATTCGTCCATTCCTGGAACTCCTGGGGGAGCCGCCTGTCCCGTGGCCTCGTTGGTATGAGGCTTTCCGGACGTCCATGGTAGCACTAGACCTGGGAAGAATGGAGAAGCTGTAAGCTTGTGCATTATTAGTACACAACCTGGGAATGGAGGGACAAAGAATTTTGGGCATGCTTGGAGATGCGGACACGTACGAAGAAGTGGTCGAGTTAATGGCCCGCCATTTCAGAGCACTGAACAACATCATCGTTAGGTGGATTAAGTTCAGACAACGCCGCCAACAGATAGGCGATCCGATCCAGCAGTTTGTGTCGGACTTAAGGCAATTGGGCGTGGAGTGCCGGTTCGGGCTGTTGGAAGAAATGGTACGTAACCAGTTGGCGGAACACACCAAGTGTGCTGCAGTCCTTTCCAAGCTGCTCACGTTCCAGGGGGAGTTGACACTGACTAGGGCTGTCGAGTTGGCGCTATAGCTGGAAGCGGCAGATAAGCTAACTCGGGAGCTAAGCGAGCGCCTTTTGTCGGGAGGTTCGAGATCCCCCATGGCCGCACAGGTAGTGGACCCAGACAGCGATAGGAACATCGTGGGCAATGTGGAAGTGGTCGACACTGTACGGATGAGGTCTACTCCGGAGAAGCCCAGGTGTATGAGTTGTGGGTCCATGAAGCACCACCACAAGACCAGAGAGTGTGCGGCAAAGAGGGAAACACTGTGGAAATTGCGTCCGTCTCTACCATTTTGCGAGGATGTGCCAGTCAGCTGGAAAAGAGAGCCTGCGCAGGACTTCGACTTCTCCCGCTCCAATGGTGGTACACATGGTGTCCCTGAGTTCCAATGGGCGCACGCGCTGCACAGTAATTTTGGATGGAGTTCCGGTGCCGATGTTGGTCGACACAGGAGTGGAGAATTCTGTGCTGAATTGGGCTACAGTCAGACAGTGTTTTCCCCACTACAGGATTGGAAGTTTCTCAGCGCCGCTTTGTGGCTATGGAGGAGGACGGTTGGCCATGGTGGGCACATCATGTTGACGGCTCAGTGCAAGTTGGCGATGATAGCCATCATGGAGTTCATCGTGACGGCCTATGGCTGTAACATCATGGGCTACAACTTATTTTATGGCCTTGGATTCTCCATCAGGAGAGGTGCTGAGGAAGAGTAGTCAGGTGGCGAACTGTGGGATCAACCGGTTCCGATGGTCCAGGACGATGCAGTGTGGGATGAACAATTGCTGGGCACTCCAGAAAGTGGACAGGCTGCATCGCGCTCAGGGTTGCCATGAGAGGGCCCCGATGCCAGTCTCCGAGCTGCCCTGGATGTGGGCACCGGGCGGCATAGGGGAGGACCTGTGGCGATGAGCGGGGCCCAAACAACGGTCTCAGATGTTCCCGGAGCACGGTCGTGGAAGACTGGTGAGCACGGGACCACAGGGGCGGGGTCAACAGCGGAGTTACAAGCTGTTGGGGCAGAAGCGAGTGGCACTGGAACAGCGAGTGCCAGGAGGAAACACCGCAGGCCATGCAAGGCCCCACTTGGAGTCGCAGACTGGATTCGGGCGGAGGCGAGGTCCAGGAGAAGGAAACAGAAGCGGGATATGGAACAGTACCAGGGTTGGCTGCAGGTGATGTGTGAGCGGCACGATCAATATCTTCTGCTGTCAGATGGCTCATGGCACCATCCCAATGAGTTACGGCATGTCCAGAGGAAGATGGTTGGAGCACTTGGAGATGTGGAGGAGAAGATGCTCTGAGGCGGAGGCAACCAGCTGTGGTCCGGAAAGCGGACTGCCGCCAGGGGCGGACTGATAGTGAAGGGTCTTGGGAGGAAGGGGGGGGGGATGGGTCATCCTCACCGAGTCATGGGCATGTTCCATGTGTTCAATGGTGTTCTGTGTTAATGGTTTTGGGGATTGTTTTTGTTTGGTATTTTGTATAGGAGACATGGCAGTTTTTTATTGACTTTAATAGCATAGGTGGCAGAATAATGTGCCTCACCATGTGTGTGTGTGTGTGGGGGGGGGGTAGGACAGCAGTCTACCTGTCACCCCTAATTTTAGTTTTGGTGTGACTGTCATAGGCCCCTTTTTGGTGATTTCAGTTTGTTTATGTTTAGCGGATGATTCGGGTTCCAAATTGAGGTGGGTTGATTGTGCGCGTGTATTTTGGATTTCTGCGGGGGGGGGATATTATGTATTTGTTCAATGTTCATATACTGTTATTACTGGAGCTTTTATTTGTGTGGTATGGGATGGCGGCCCCGATTTCCGGTTCCACCATCTCCGGTGGCATAAGAGGGGCTGCTGGTAGAGGGGCGGTCTCTTCCACCTTTCCTCTGCCAAGCAGCTGCATGTGCCGTCGGGTGTACAGAGTCCAGCTTGATAATAGATAAATAGATAGATGGATAGATAGATAGATAGATATATACATACTTTATTTCGAACAAAAAAGTAAAAAAAAACAAAACAAAACAAATGACCAGTGCAATAAAGTGACAGTATAGTGTTCAAAAGGGAGAAGGAAGAAGTGAACACTTATTAATTCCAACTCCTCTTTTCCATAAAAACAACCTATGTGAAATATATACAAATTACCACATTTAAGACCCCAAGTAAACAATTAACTATATTTTGTACATATAAACATTAACACCCATCCATCACCACATACATAAGCCACATTTCCACTAGCCCAGTTCGCCTCGCCTCGTTTCTTTTCGTTACTACTCATTTCTGCCGCGGTTGTGCATCCATTACAACCGTGTAAAGCCGTGTATTGCTGGGGTGGGCGGGATTGAGGCGGCGCCACACTGCTGACGTAAAGCACGCGACCGAATCCTCCACAACAAAGAAAGAAAATGGCGGATTACGAGTGGAGGATTTCCATGTTGATGACTATTCTTCTGTGGGTTTTTAACACAATTAATGTGTTTAACGAGAGAAGAGAATTTTACAGGAGAAGACAATGTGCATTGAGACAACACACGTTGGAGCAGGAGAGGAGACTCGCGGTTGCCCAGGCGGATTATGAAGCAGAGATCATTGCCCGGCACATGACACACATGAGGCACATGAGGGAGCAGATGTTGGTAAGCTAATGCTTTCTATTGTCATTTTTTCGTCATGTCATTGTTGTGTAAAGCATTTTGATGTCGCCAGGTTATCAGTATTAATATGTATGCTGTGTGTGTGTTTCAGTTGGCTGAGTTGTTGCAAAATAAACGCTGCAGACCATCGGCCTGGGCAGTAAACCGTAGCTCGCATTGGTGGGAGAATATTGTCCCCGGCTTCTCAAGCACGCAGTGGTTGCAGAACTTCAGGATGTCCGAGGACACTTTTACATACTTGTGCCACAAATTGCATCCGTACATGGAGCTTCAAGACACGACATTCCGCCAGTGTGGGCCTCTGAGGAAGAGGGTGGCCATTGCACTGTGGAAGCTTGCTACCGGTTCAGAGTACCGCAGTATTGGACATCTATTTGGGGTCAGCAACACAACGGTGTGCAGGTGTGTGCAGGACTTTTGTGTAGCAGCAGAGTCATTGCTGGTTCCAGAACAACTCCATTTTCCTGATGAAGGGAGGTTCAGGGAAATCTCGGCCTACATCGAGAGTCGGTGGGGGCTACCAATGTGCGCTGGTGCCATTGATGGATCCCACATACCCATCATCGCACCAACACAATATCACACTGACTACTTTAATCATAAAGGCTGGCACTCTGTACTCCTTCAAGGTGTTGTTGATGGAAAGGGGTTGTTCTGGAATGTGTTTGCAGGGCTGCCTGGGAGCATGCACGATGCTAGGGTGCTGAGACTGTCCACACTGTGGGATTTAGCCAGTCGGGGAAACCTCTTCCCACCTAAAATCAGGAACATTGGTGCGGTACGTGTGGGCTACTTCATCCTTGGAGACTCTGCTTATCCACTGCAAAACTGGCTGTTGAAAACATTCCATGACAGCGGACGACTGACTGAAGAACAACACACGTTCAACCAGACCATCAGTCGAGTACGGGTGGTTGTGGAGAATGCTTTCGGCAGGCTGAAGGGAAGGTGGCGCTGCCTTCTAAAACGGAATGACTGTAACATCGCACTGGTTAAATCGATGGTGTTGACTTGTTGTGCACTGCATAATCTGTGTGAGAGTCATGGAGAGGCCTTTGACACTACATTGGATGATGCAGCAGATGAAGAAGTGGTGGTGGCAGCGTCACAGGGAGTAGAGGAGCAGGGTGGAGATATAAGAGATGCTGTGATGCAGCACTTGTGTAGCAATCAATAAACATTTCATTTGTTCAGTTTTCATGTGCATACATATGTCAAACGTGTTTTTTAAATAAAGTGTTGTGCACTTTTCAGCTACGTCGCCTCTGTTGTTCAAAACGGTTAACTGTTAAGGGACGGGTAATTAAATGCTAAAACACAGGAGAAATTGTCCGCAAAAAAATACAGAAGCTTAATCCTAACCCCCTTTAACTTACAAAATAATTTTAAATATTAATTATAAATATTTTAAATATTATAAAAAAAGTCAATCCAAATTTAGCCCCATTTTGTGTATTGTGTATCATTTGAGTATCATTTTCCCATCTATTGTTATTTTTAATGGATATCTGTTCAAGGATGGGTAATTACACGGTGAAACACTGTAAAAACTGACTGCAAAAAAAAGCAGCAGCTAGACAACTCACTTTTGGTTTGATGGAATTGCCAATTGACCTTGGAATTATATGTTGAGACTTGTTATATTTCCAGTTAATCCTAGCCCACTTTAATTTAGAACATAATTTAATATTTTTTAAAAATGCCAATCCAAATGTAGCCTCATTTTGTGTATCATTTGAGTGTCATTTTCCCATCTATTGTTATTTGTAAGGGATATCTGTTCAGGGATGGGTAATTACACGCTGAAACTATAAAATACTGACTGTAAAAAAAAGCAGCAGCTAGACAACTCACTTTTGGTTTGATGGAATTGCCAATTGACCTTGGAATTATATGTTGAGACTTGTTATATTTCCAGTTAATCCTAGCCCACTTTAATTTAGAAAATAATTTAAAATATTTTAAAAAAGCCAATCCAAATGTAGCCCCATTTTGTGTATTGTGTATCATTTGAGTATCATTTTCCCATCTGTTGTTATTTATAAGGGTTATCTGTTCAGGGATGGGTAATTACACGCTAAAACAACGTAGAAAATGACTGCAAAAAAAAAAAAATGCCGCAGCTAGACAACTCACTTTTGTTTTGATGGAATTGCCAATGGACATAGAAATTTTATGATGAAACTATTTTTAATCCTATTAAATACTGTGACATTGTGAGACTGGCCAAAACCAAATTATAATTTTCATTTTCAAACCTACGACACTTTGGATGTATTGAATCATAATATCATAGGTTTATCATATACATGTCAACGTTTACAACAACGAAAATGTTATGTTTGGGTTTACATATATGGATATTTTCTCTTTATATTATACTAGACTGCTTATAATGTATTGGAATTCTCTGAATTTGGAATGCCGATAGAACATTCAATTTACATGTACTTACCTTTTACCTACTTCGACTTTTACCTTTATCAGTGTCTACTGCTGAATGTAAAGTACACCTGTGCAACTGCTTACAATTTAACTTAAAAACTGTACCCAGTGTAGAGAAATGGATACAGCAGTGGTAATATTTATTAAATTTAACAATAACAATTACATTACCATTAAAAATCTTGACATCTTTATGGCTGAACAGCGGCATTTGGGTCATAGTAGGCAATGGAATGTATATGTAATTATTCGCCTTTCTCATCCAGTGTTGTAACAGACAAACAATCCACACGTTTATCCAAAACACTAACATTTTATTACATTACAAATATTCCCAAAACATGTTTAAAAACGGGGACCTTTAAGTACTTCAACCAGACTGCCAAAATGGGTTAGGAAGGCTCGGTGGAAGGAAGCCGTCTCTGTCAGCTCATCCCTTCTTAATGCAGCTTCATGCTCCTGGGCTAACTGCAGGTGTCGTTCGCGCTGTTCGTGCTGCCGTTCTTGGTTTTCGAGCATCCTTTCATGGATCCGCATCTCCTCAGCATGATTCTGGGCCATCACTGATGCCAGGTCGGAGATGTTGTTGCACCTTTTCCTCTTGGCTAGATGAAAGACAGAAGTCATTGTTTTTAGATAACGTTGGATCAAAACATGTCAGAAAAAATATTATGGAATTAAGCTGTTGAAAGCCTGTGGTGGGATGCTTCGTTGCTGTATTTAAGCTCAACTGTCATGTTGCTGCCCCTCAGTAGAGTGGATTGTGCAACTTCTGGGGTGCTGTGGTTAGGCTACATCCCCCCTTCATTTCGAAAAGGATTAATTTGAAAAAGTTTTTTGATTTGATGAGTTATTTTTAAAAGAATTTCTTTGAAAATCAACACGTCAGCTAACAGTATTAACCCATTCTGATTTCTGAGGCCACAGTACAATCAAGCATGTTGATTTGAAGTCGGTACATGTGCTGCTTTTTTTTTGTGTGAAAATAAAACAGTATTTCCACCACCACCACACCTAAAACTGGGCCAGAGTGGTTATGAACACCCCTGAATGTAGTGTTTTTATAAACGTACAAAGACATTTTAACATTCATTTAACAGACATTTTTAAATTCCTTATTATGCGTCTATAAAAAATAACAATAATCACATATAAAAACAACCGGGTGGTAATTTTCAGTTGTTGTACCTTACCAGAACTTGACCGGGACATGCCGGATGCTGATGGAGCTGGCGATGAGGCAGACAATGGTGTCGGCACCGATTCTGGCCCCCAGAGAGACACCGGAGTGTCCGTGCGGTCCAGTGAGGAGGACCCCTGGGATGTGAAAACTGATTCTAGAAGGAAAATACACACAAAGAAGCTCACCAACAAAGTGCAACATGTACCGCAAACACAAAACTTTTTAACCAGAATACAATAAGCTTACTTCAGCGTTTTGTTCACGTGAATACTGAAATAAAAGCGTGATTCCGCAGCTTGCTGCGAGGTAGCAAGGTACCGAGGTAGCTAGCTATTAGCTGGCTAGCCATCACCACTAACCATTGCCCACAATCAAACAACTTTCTTTATTGCTTAAAAAAAGTGTGCTTTTGACCGAAAGGCGAGAGGACGGACAATAACAAAACAACACTCACCGTCAACGGTTTATAATTGCGTGGCCGTGTCGAGCCCAAAGTCTCTGCCATTGCTAGCAGGCCGATGTCCATAGATCGTGTCCATCTGCTCGTACCACTTCCACTCCTTCCTACTCGCACCACTGCGTCCGTTGTGGTCCTTTATGGCCCGATAATCGCTCTTCATTTTTTTTAGTTTTTCACGACACTGTTTGGCAGTCCGGTTGTACCCTTGGGCTGCCATGTGGTCGGACACCTCCTGGTATATTTTTTCATTGCGAGTTGCCCCGTCCAACTCGCTCTGGATGTGGTCCTCGGCTACGAAGGACAGAAAAGTCCGCACCTCCTCGTTTGTCCATGGAATAAACTTGCGCGTGGACATCGTTATATGAGAACACAATTGTGAAGCCGCTCACCGCAGTTACTCGCTGAAATTACAAATGGCGGTCGTGTAGCTTCAACAGAAAACAGAAAACGGACTCTTTTTGTGACGTTACGCCCTGACCAATCAGCGGTTAGCAGTCGATTGACGTCAAATCACACCTCGCTTTCGCTCAGTTATACCCTGCCTCTTAAGCGGCACGAAAATAGTGTCGGTTAAACCGTGATGGGTATAGTGGAAATGACGAGAAAGTGAATCGAGTAGAAACAAGTAAGGCCAAGGTGATACTAATGGAAATGGCCCAATACAGTCCATACATCAAAACCAGCCCCAAACAACACAGATATACACAGTGCTGTCCCACCCACCATTCCATAGTGTCCCAGAGTGAGCACAGTGAATCGTACATATAAATACTACCCTTCTAACATATATTCTTTCAGCAAATAATGTTTATACCTATTTTTGAATTAATTTCTGTTTGTACATAGTTTCAGTTCCAGCTCCAGACTGTTCCACAAATCCACCCCACAGACAGATATGCACAGACTTTTCTTAGTTGTTTGTACCTTAGGTTTTGTGAAGTTTAAGTCTCCTCTCAAATTATAATCATTGTCTTGTGGAGGCACGGAATAAGTGCAGGCAGGCACGGCGAACTGAAGTTTAAAAGGGTGTTTTATTCATCCTCCATCACGAGAGTTCACCCCAGCGCTGTGGCAGCGCTGGGGTGAACTTCTTCTTCTTGCTGTGGCAGCGCTTCTTCTTCTTCCGGCTTTCAGAGAGAGCAGACGCATTTCTTCCCCTCTCCTCACTCCTCTCCCCTCTTCACTATCTCAGCTTGCTGTGTCCTGTCTATGTTCGCTCTTCTTCTGGCTGAATCTCGATCCAAATGGAAAATTATGGAATTGATGAGCGGGCTTTAATACTATTGACACCATTTTACAAAAATTCGGGCCAGGGGGAGCCCCAATGGAGAGACTCATGGATCAATTGGAACTCATGTGTCTGCGTGATTCGACTGAAGATGTGGAAAACATCTACCTGTTTTGGCTTCATGATCACAGGATTTTCTGTTGATTGGCTCTGGAGTTTTCCTGGTGTATCGAAAATTTAACTGGAAGAGCTAATCAAAATGCGGACCCGGCGTAGCTGCTTCTTCAACAATTCGACCGGCCGGGGAGAGCACTGATAGCGGCAAATGACTAACATGGAATTTACCATCTGGCATGCACTGTAGAGAGATGGACTCTGCCGGACATGTTTATCTATGTTTGGAAGGGAAACATCTGGAGTTGCTTGGTGCTCTCCAGGGAATGATTTTAAAGCCTATGTAATTTAAATTGTGATGCTCAGAATTGCATGAGAGAGGAAATTTCTGCTCTAAGTGAACTGTGCTCATTTGGCCTTGATTCGGCGCCCTTGCATTCATTCCTCCAGGAGAGAGAAGATAAGGCAGAAGAGAGTTTAACCCAAACAACTGCTGCTGTACAATAATCTGAACTCTCCAAGGACAGCGTTGTCATGGGACTAACATGGAATTTTACCATTTGGCATGAAGAGAGATAAACTCTGAGGACATGCTTATCTATGTTTAGAATACATGAATATAACATCTAGCCGTTGCCTAGGAGACGATTTTTGTTGTGCTCCAGTAACTGATACATTCACACTGCACTCACACTGATATCACATGACTGATATACACACACTGGTCTCTCTCTTTTGCTTTGTTTTTATGTGGATTTGTATTGTCTGCTAATTGTGCAACTAGAGGGTTTTTTTTCTATGTAATCACAATCTTGCTCATTCAACGAGCTTTATTTTGATAAACTATGTTTTTTCTCTCTGCCCAATGTGTCATCCCCTCCCCTCTTCCTCTCTTACCCCCCACTGTTTTGATGAGGCGCCTTGCATGGCTGCCGTGTCATTGGGAAGCGCTTATCGAGCGCGCCAATGTCAAGTCAAATTCCTCGTATGTTTTTAACATGCTTGGCAATAAAGCTTTTCTGATTCTGATTCTGATTCTGGAGCGAGCCCTGTGTCTCTAGTAGCAGCAAGTCATCAGAGTGGTCAAAAAGAGAAAGTAAGAGAGACAGCAAGCGATATGCAGTTGACTTATATACCCAGCTACAGACAATACATGCACAGCAGTAAAGCATGGACATTTGCATTAGAGTCACACATATCAATAGCAGGATTACTGGCGCCGGGATTAGACAAAGAGAGGCTGCCTATTGATATCAGTCCATACATCTCACTGTTCTGCTAATCGCTCCAGCTGAGCGCTCTGCTTGTCCCGTAGGCTGTGGGGGTCACCCACACCACTCCCCCCCAGACGGCTCAGCAGGGGGCTGAGGCGTCGATCGTCCGGCTTTGGAAGCGAGCTGCGGGAAAAGCTCTGTGCCGGAGGAGGGGGAGGGAGGGGGGTGGGGGTAGCGAGTGCTGGCCCGGGACGGCAAAGTTGTCCGGGCCGCGCAAAAATTGCATGTGGATCCACGATGTTGAGGGGCTGTCCCGTTAAACGTGGCGGAGATCCACAGCGGCTGTGAGAAGAAAAATTTGTCTCTAACTCCTCTCGCGGTTCAGTCCTGCGAGGACGCGTAGCAGCCATGAAGAAAAAAAAACAAGAGTTGGAGCTGTGTGAGGGACTTGGCGTTTTGGCTTTAGGTGCAGGCGCAGCCCTAAAGCCCTCGGGGACAGCTGACGGCTGGATTCCCATTGTGCGCCGTGGCTGAGACCCATACAAAGTCCTGTAGCGGGCTGCGTGTCTGCTTCAGGTGTGTGAGCAGCCCTGAAGGTTCCGAGGATGGCAGTCAGCCGTGTTTCTCGGGTATGTGCAGCGGCGGAGGACGGTGGCAGTCTGTGGAGCCGGAAGGTCCCTGGTGCGTGTCGGGGAGCTTGATGGAAATCAGCGTCGTCGGTGCCGATGGTCTTCCCTGTTCGGGCTGTTGCTGTCATTCGCTGGTGCCGGGTCATGGTGCATTCTGGTCCACACGCTGCGTTCTCCGTCCTGCCCTGGAGGTCGCCGTCGTGGAGAGAGGACAAGGTGCGTGCGTGCTCGTGTGGATGCGGAGGAGTGGTGAGAGGGAGTAGACGCTCTTTGTCCCTCGGCCGGTCCCAGCGTGGATGTCCAGATCTCAGGCGAGGGTCGCACAATGACGCTTTCTGCAGCTTTCCCAGTCGTGGATGATCTCCGGGGTGTCCGCCTGGTGTTGGTTCTGTGTTGAGGTCTCCCGTGTGGCAGAAGGGAGGGCAGTCCATTTGTGTCAGGCAGCTGCGTTCGTTTGTTGTCGGAGTCACCGTCGGGGGCTGCGTTCGTTCGTCGTCAGAGTGTTCTTTTCTTCGGGGTCACCAGTGTGGAGGATCAAATAAGGGTCACCAGCGTGTAGGCACAGTGAACTGAAGTTTAAAAGGGTGTTTTATTCATCCTCCATCACGAGAGTTCACCCCAGCACTGTGGCAGCACGCTGGAGCGAGCCCTGTGTCTCTAGTAGCAGCAAGTCATCAGAGTGGTCAAAAAGAGAAAGTAAGAGAGACAGCAAGCGATATGCAGTTGACTTATATACCCAGCTACAGACAATACATGCACAGCAGTAAAGCATGGACATTTGCATTAGAGTCACACATATCAATAGCAGGATTACTGGCGCCGGGATTAGACAAAGAGAGGCTGCCTATTGATATCAGTCCATACATCTCACTGTTCTGCTAATTGCTCCAGCTGAGCGCTCTGCTTGTCCCATAGGCTGTGGGGGTCACCCACAGTCTCTTTTTTGAATATTTTCTGTATATTAGTTGGGAATTGATTATTAATTGCCCTGTACATGACTTGAGCTGTCTTAAATTTAACTAAATCCATGAACTTTATGACCTGTGACTTTAAAAAAAACAAGTTGGTATGGTCTTTATATCCTACATTACTTATTATCCTTATAGCTTTTTTTTGTAATGTGCATATTGGCTGTAGGTTGGTCCTGTAGGTGTTTCCCCAGACTTCTACACAGTAGTTAAGATAAGGTAGAAACGGTGAATTGTACAGTAAGAACAATGATTTATAGTCCAAGATGTGTCTTGTCTTCCCCAGTATCCCGATACATTTTGCCAACTTGGCCCGGATGTGACTGATGTGAGGTTTCCAGTAGATTTATTGTCTAGCGTCACCCCCAAAAACTTATTTTCCTGTACTGTTTCTATTCTGGTATCATCTATCGTTACCATTATTTCATGATTTATTTTATAATTTCCAAACAACATAATCTTTGTTTTTTTCAGCTTTAGAGATAATTTATTTTTGCTGAACCTCTGAGTTAACCTTTTCATTTCAGTTGTGACCACCTCTAAAACCTGCTGCAAATTCTCACCAGTGCAAAGGATATTTGTGTCCTCCGCAAACAAAATAAATTTCAGAATTTTTGATACTTGGCATATGTCATTTATATACAAGATAAAGAGTTTGGGTCCCAAAACTGACTCCTGGGGCACACCACAAGTGATGTCCATGAAGGGTGATTTGTGCGCACCAATTTGTACAAATTGTTGTCTGTTACTTAAATAACTTTCCACCCAACTCAGTCCGACCCCTCTTATCCCATATCTTTCCAGTTTCCTCAGTAGTATTCTGTGGTCAATGGTGTCAAAAGCTTTCTTTAAATCTAAAAATACTCCTACAGCAAACTTTTTTTTTTTTTAATCTATACAACTAGTAATTTCTTCTATAAGTTTGATCAGTGCCAAAGATGTAGATTTATCTGCTCTAAAACCATACTGGTTGTCTGTAATAAGGTTGTGTTTTTCAATGAAATCATCCAGTTTCTTAGTGAAGATTTTTTCAAGTATTTTGGAGAATTGTGAGAGTAAAGAGACCGGCCTGTAATTTGTGTAATAATGACTGTCTTGTGGAGAATGTGCGGAAAGGATGAGACTGAGTTTATTCCTCAGGTTCAGCTTTATTCACAATCACATACTCCAACAATTTCAAAGCAGAAAAAGAGGATAAATTATCTCACATCTGTCTTTTATACCCCGGACATCAAACTGCAGTCACATGGTGCTTAATCAAACATACAGTCACATGGTACTTAATCCCAGTCACAATGTAACTCCTCTGATCTTCACACCATCGTCCCTTAGTCTCCGGTGGTCCGGAAATCTCTCCAGGTCATCTCCTTGAAACAAAGGCCAAACTTCACACTCTCCCGTTACCTCTCGGAGGCTCAGTCCCTTTGTTCCTTGAGACGTGCAGCACACAATACAATAAACACACAGCAATATATTTATGGAGCATATGTAACCAACATATGTTGCCCACATGACCCCCCCCCAAATGTCTAAAATGGAACAATCATAACTAGAGATGCATGACATAATAATATTACTACATATCAATCCACCCGTTGCCTAGGCCTAAGTCTTCTGCCGTATTTGCTGTAAGCCAGCTTTACTGCTTCTGCCATCTGCTGTGGGACTGTTGCCTGTGGATTAGAACTGTTAGTCAATCTCTGTGGGCGTTCTGGAGAATACCTTCTAGGGGGTCTGCCGTGACGGGGGGGCCCTCGCCAACTGCACAGCTTCATCCGCCAAAACAAAAGCGGATTTGAGTCTGTTAATACCAATTACCTCCTTTCTGTCTCCCAAATCTAGCAAAAAATGCTTCTCTCTTTCAGCACCCTAAACGGTCCATCGTACGGCGGCCACAAGTTTGGGCGATGGGCATCATGTCTGACAAAAACAAACTCCGCATTTTTTAAGGCTTTCGGCACAAAAACGCGTGGGAAGCTGTGATGAACCGGGCCAGGAAGCATGTTTGATCCCGTGTCTCTCTGCAACCGCTGGGCGGGGGGGCAATTTGGCGCAGGATTATCCGGGAGAAATTCCCCGGGCAGCTGGAGAGGCTGTGCAAAAACTAACTCAGCTGGGGAGGCTTGCAAATCCTCCTTAGGTGCAGAACGCAACCCCAATAAAACCCATGGTAGCCTGTCTACCCAATTTGTATCCGTAAGTGATGCTCTGAGGGCTGCTTTCAATGACCTATGGAAACGTTCGCATAAACCGTTAGCCTGGGGTTGTACGCGGTAGTGCGGTGGATCGTTACCCCCAGGCTGCGGGTCATCGCTGACCAGAGCTCAGACACAAACTGAGGACCTCTGTCGGACGTTATGTCCGACGGAACTCCAAAACGCGCTATCCACGCTGTTAAAAACGCGCGCGCCACCTCCTCGGCTGTGGTTGATGCCAGTGGGACCACTTCTGGCCAACGCGTGGTGCGGTCCACCATTGTCAAAAGGTGTGTGCACCCCTGTGACGACGGGAGGGGGCCTACCAGGTCGACATGCACATGATCAAAGTGCTTAGCCGGGATGTGAAAGGGCTCCAAAGGAGCTCTAGTGTGTCTGTGTATTTTGGCTCGCTGACAAGCTACGCAGGCTGTCGCCCATTCTTTGACCTGTTTGCGCAACCCCTGCCATACAAATTTCTCTCCTACCATTTTGACCGATGCGCGCACCCCCGGGTGCGCCAGAGAATGGATCGAATCAAAAACGTGGCGGCGCCACGCAGCTGGTACCACCGGACGCGGCCGTCCAGTGGAGATATCGCAGATTAGGGGGGGCATACCATCTTGCAGCACCCTGTACTCCAGACTTAACCCTGTTGGTCCAGACTGGAGCACGCGCACGTCCGCATCGCTAACCTGCTCCGCGGCCAACGTTGCTCCTAGCTCTGTTGCTGCGGCCGAAACCGCGCTCCGTTTGTGGGCGTCGACGAGTCGTTGCGCCTCCTTGCTCAGCCCATGGTAGTCTCGCCGGGCCAACCGAGGTGAGTCTGCCAGGGTAACTCTCACCGCTGGTGGCAGGGTCCGGAGGAAAAGGTGGGCAAAGATAAAGTCGCAATCCTCTGAGTCTCTCAGCCTCAGCATTTTCACCATCAGGTCTACGGGTCTGTCGTTCTTCGACTCCGTCAACGCTAGGAGCCCCTCTGCTCACTGTTGCACCGAGGGGGTGAAGTGGCTGATAAGCGCATCCTTCAATGCGCTGTATTTGTCGCTGTCCGGTGGGTGATTGACCAGATCCTCCACCCTCTGGACTGTGTGGCTGTGCAGCTTCGCCACCACATGGTAGAATTTTGTGTCGTCTCTCGAGATTCTCCAGAGGTTGAACTGCGCCTCGACCGCGCTAAACCAGGAGCGCAGACTATGCTGCCAGAAGTCGGGCAGCTGGAACGTGGCGGCAGCCATCAGGCTGGCTTCTGCCGAGCCCCGCTCAGGAGAATTATCTCTGCTCATGCTTCATCGTAAGGTCACCAGTGTGGAGAATGTGCGGAAAGGATGAGACTGAGTTTATTCCTCAGGTTCAGCTTTATTCACAATCACATACTCCAACAATTTCAAAGCAGAAAAAGAGGATGAATTATCTCACATCTGTCTTTTATACCCCGGACATCAAACTGCAGTCACATGGTGCTTAATCAAACATACAGTCACATGGTACTTAATCCCAGTCACAATGTAACTCCTCTGATCTTCACACCATTGTCCCTTAGTCTCCGGTGGTCCGGAAATCTCTCCAGGTCATCTCCTTGAAACAAAGGCCAAACTTCACACTCTCCCGTTACCTCTCGGAGGCTCAGTCCCTTTGGTCCTTGAGACGTGCAGCACACAATACAATAAACACACAGCAATATATTTGTGGAGCATATGTAACCAACATATGTTGCCCACAGTCTCCTGTTTTGTATAGTGGGATTACTTATGCTATTTTCATTTTGTTTGGAAATGTACCAGTTTGAAATGACAGGTTACAGATGTGGGTGAGTGGTTTAACAATTCCTTCAATTACTTTTTTTCGCTATTGTCATGTCAATTTCATTCCAGTCCGTTGATTTTTTGTTCTTAAATTTACTCACAGTCTCGATAATTTCCTTTTTAGTATCTTCTATTTCATTTACAGAACCACTGTTGTTTGTTTCTGGTGTCACTATTGATTTTGCTAATTCAGGACCAAAGTTTACAAAAAATTTATTGAAACCACTGACCCCATCCTCCATATTATTTATCAAATTGTCATTTTCAATAAAATATTCTGGATAATTAGCATTCTTAGGTCGGTTACTAATAATCCCATTGAGTACTTGCCATATTCCTCTTAAGTTATTTTTATTATCCTATAATATTCTGTTGTAGTATTCTTTCTTACAAGTCCTCATTATATTAGTAAGCTTGTTTTTATATCTTTTATATTTGATCTCAGCCTTTACCATTCTACACTTAATGAATTGTTTATATAATGTATTCTTCTTTTTACATGCATTCAGTAACCCCTTGGTGACCCATGGACTATTTTTGTTTTGTTGTCTGTCACTATTGTTTTACAGGACAGTTTTTATTGTACAATGATTGAAATATTTGTAAAAATTTATCATATGCTTCATTTATATCATTTTCATCATAAACTATCTTCCAGTCTTGCATTAATAATTCCTTTGCCAGTAAATACATAGATTCTTCAGTTCTTATTCTTTTATATTTAATATTTTTGGTATACTTTTTCTTCCTATAATCACATTGATAGACAACAAAAATCGGCAGGTGGTCACTGATATCATTCAATAAAAGCCCACTCCTGATATTATTTTTCATAATGTTTGTGAATATGTTATCTGTTAGTGTGGCACTGTGTGACGTGATTCTGCTAGGTCCGGTAATTGTTGGATGCAAGCCCATACTGTACATTGTATTGATAAATTCTTCTGTCAAACTATGTTGTTTTGAATTCATCAGATCTATATTGAAATCCCCACAGATGAACATAACTTTATGAGTTAGTTTTGCATACATTTTTTCCATCCAGTCCTTAAATAAGTCAATGTTTGATCCAGGTGTTCTATATACACAGCTCACTACTATATTCTTCACATTGTCCAGACAGATTTCTATTGTAATACATTCAAACAAATCATCCACAGTTACTGACAAAATTTCAACAACCTTGTATTGCAAGCTCTTGTCAACATAAATTGCAACTCCTCCTCCTTTTTTCACTTTCTATTTATATAATTTAATTCATAGCCATCCATGGTAAAATCCACTCCTTTCTCTTCACTGAGCCACGTCTCTGATATTGTCACAATATTGAATGGCTCTTTAAACTGATGTAAATAATCTTTAATGTTATTAAAGTTGGCATAGAGACCTCTGCTGTTGAAGTGGATCATAGAAATATTGAAATCAGATGTGACCATTGTGTTAAACTGTTCATCCGTGTAGTAACTACAGTTATTATTGATGGAGCTAAATAAATTACTATCAGGGTCTATGTTATATTCTACGTCCTGTGGGTTGTGATCCGTATATTCAAAAACTTTCAGTTCCTGTTGTTCCTGTTTGTTGATCTTTTGTTTCATGTTGTTAAATGTCCAGATGCAGATGAGTGTGATCCTTCAGTGTCCTACAGTTGTCTCTTGTTGCTGTCGACTCCAGTTCATAATGTTCATTGATATTTGTTCAGTTCCATAATATCACGGATGTCAATGACCTTGGCTTCTTCAGGTGATCCATTTAATTTGATGTATATTTTACAGTTTGATGTCCAAGTGCTTTGAATCTTTTTCTGCTTTCTCATGTATCTAGCTTTTCTGGCTATTTCTGCGTTTTCTTTTGTAAGGTGCTCGTTTACATAGATGTTCGTTCCTTTCAGTTTCCTACCTTGTTTTAGCAGCGCAGTCTTGTGTTTTCTGTTGACAAACCTCATGATTACAGCCGGTTTGTCGCTGTTTTTCCTGGGCAGAGGGTGGCAGGCCTCAATGGTGTCACAGTCCAGCTGGATTCCTTTGGACTGCAGGAAGGCCGCCACTTGTTGTTCCGTGGATTCGTCTTCCAGCGCATCGAGCCTCCCTCCGCTGTCCGCGGCCACCGCCCGAGCATATGATCGGGGTTTGATGTAGATCCCAGTGATGATCACGTCGTTCACCCAGGTGTACTGCTCCAGGTCTGACACTCTGCTCTCCAGATACGCCAGCCTCTTGCCCTTCTCGGCGTTCTGGATCCGCAGCACTTTCACCTCCTCGAGCAGGCCCAGGATGTTTTTTTGCTGCAGCTTAACAGCAGAAATCTCTTCAGCCAAGAAGTCGAGCGATCTTTTAATATCGTCCACCTCCTCAGTCTGCTGCGCTTTTTTGGGACCCATGATCCCGGACGATGTATGTTGACTACACAGCTAATGAACAGCTGTTTAGCTAGCTGAATGGCGGGTCGCTCCGTTCCACTCCACTCTCGTTTCCCAGTCCGCAGACGTCACTATTGGCGTCTTAAGTCAGACTGGGGTTGAAACTAAGATGTCCAGTCCGTAATCCAAATTCAGTTCTCAAAAGCCAAAAAACGTAGTCAAAAACCGAGCCCCAAAACACAGAAGTCCACCGACTGACAGGACCTGACAGCAGGTTGACAGCAGGTTGACAGGAGGAACATTTGGTCACAATAAAGAAGTGTTCAGCTCCACTCCTGGCCTCATCCTTGTCTACGAGTTATAACAGCATTCTCAAGCAAAAGGTCTATGAGGGTGGAAGGCAGTTCTCATCCAAATAGCAGCTGTGGGAGGCTATTCTGACAGCTTGCAAAGAAATTCAAGCAGAAACTCTCCAAAAACTC
This sequence comes from Pholidichthys leucotaenia, assembly GCA_020510985.1. NCBI lineage: Eukaryota > Metazoa > Chordata > Actinopteri > Cichliformes > Pholidichthyidae > Pholidichthys > Pholidichthys leucotaenia. The sequence continues at coordinate 20,860,567 of CM035842.1, read as the reverse complement.
ACAAGTTCAATGATGCAAGAATTGTGAAGGTTATATCAAAGAAGGGGTTCTATGTTAACATGTAACTTGGCCTGTTAACATTTTTTTGATTGAAATAGCTTTTGATTTCAGTAAATATGACCTACTAATGGTGCAAATTCAACAAATGACCATTTTTTCAAATCAAATCAAATCAAACTTTACTGTCATATTGCTGTACATACAACTGTAGTGCAGGCAAGATGAAATTGCGTTTCTCTCAGCATCCATATAAATAGAAGCAGCATGATGTAAGACACACTCACACATATCTTCACCCCCCACCCCCACCCCCATCCATTCACACATCCCTGAGACATACTTGGGAAAAACTAACTAACTATAATATACAAATAATATACATAATGTCCGTGGTGCAGTAGTGTGTATGAGAGATTCCGGGTCAACTGTTCAGCATCCTGACAGCTTGTGGAAGGAAGCTGTTGATCAGTCTGGTGGTTCTGCCTCTGATGCTCCGGAATCGTTTACCAGATGGCAGAAGTTCAAAGTGTTTATGCAGAGGGTGAGAACGGTCCTTGACAATGTTCAGTGCCCTGCTCCTACAACGGTTCTCAAAAAGTTCTTGGACAGAGGGGAGGGAGACTCCAATTACCCTCTCAGCTCCCTTGACTATCCTCTGCAGGGCTTTTTTGTCTGACATACTGCAGCTGGAGTACCATGTAGCAATGCAGTACATCAGAACACTCTCCACCACACCTCTGTAGAAGGTCCTGAGGGTGCAGATGGGGAGAGAGGCCTGTTTGAGTTTCCTCAAGAAGTGCAGTCTCTGCTGAGCCCGCTTCCTGATCCCCAAGGAATTCTTGCTCCAGGTCAGGTCCTGCGAGATCTGCACTCCGAGGAACTTGATGTTCTCCACTCTGTCCACTAAACGGCTGCCGATGCTGAGGGGGACGTGTTCAGGCTGTGACCGCCGGAAGTCGATAATCATCTCTTTCATTTTGTCCACGTTGAGCACCAGATTGTTCTCCCTGCACCAGCCCGCCAGGTCTCTCACTTCTTCCCTGTACATTGATTCCTCATCCCTCTGAATAAGACCCACCACCGTGGTGTCGTCTGCAAACTTAATAATCTGGTTCCCCTCGTGTCTGTATACACAGTCATGTGTTAGAAGTGTAAACAACAGTGGACTAATGCCACATTTCCACTATATAGTTCTGCGCTACTCTTTCCTTTTCTTTACTACTTGTTTCTCCCGCGGCTGCGCCTCCATCACAACCGCGGAAAGACGAGTATTGCTGGGGTGGGCGGGATCGAGGTGGCGCTACACTGCTGACGTATAAAGGACGAGACTGACTCCTCAACAACACAGAAAAAAATAGCGGATTACGAGCGGAGGATTTCCACGGTTTTTAACACATTGAATGTCTTTAACGAGACAAGAGAATTTTACAGGAGAAGACGACGTGGATTGAGACAACACATGTTGGAGCAGGAGAGGAGAATAGCGGTTGCCCAGGAGGAATCTGAAGCAGCTGCATATGAAGCAGAGATCATTTCATTTGTTCAGTGTTCATGTGCATACATATGTCAAACTTGTTTTTTAAATAAAATGTTGTGCACTTTTAAACTACGTCGCCTCTGTTGTTCAAAACGGTTAAATGTTAACAGACGGTTAATTAAATGCTGAAACATCGGGGTAATTTAAAATAATGCAGAAGCTTAATCCTAAACACCTTTAACTTACCAAATAATTTATAATATTATAAAAAAGCCAATCCAAATCTAGACCCATTTTGTGTATTGTGTAATAATGATACACTGATGATAAACTGACTTCCCAAAAAAAGCACCAGCTATACAACGCACTTTTGGTTTGATGGAATTGCCAATTGACCTTGGAATTATATGTGGAAACTTGTTATACTTCCAGTTAACTTTAACTTACAAAATAATTAAAAATATTATAAAGCCAATCCAAATCTAGGCCCATTGTGTATCATTTTTCCCATCTATTGTTATTTATAAGGGTTATCTGTTCAGTGGTGGCTAATTACACACTAAAACAACGTAGAAATGACTCCCAAAAAAAAAAAAATGCTGCAGCTTGACAACTCACTTTTGGTTTGATGGAATTGCCAATTGACCTTGGAATTTTATGATGAAACTTTTTTTAATCCTACTAAATACACTGACATTGTCACACTGCCCAACACCAAATTATAATTTTCTTTTTCAAACCAAAGATCACTATGGATCTATTGAATCACAATAGCATAGGTTTATCATATACATGTCAACGTTTACAACATCGAAAATGTTATATTTGGGTTTACATGTATGGGTATTTTCGCTTTATATTATACTAGACTGCTTATAATTTATTGGAATTCTCAGAATTTGGAATGCCGATATAACATTCAATTCACATGTACTTACCTTTTACCCAATTCGACTTTCACCTTTATCAGTGTCTACTGCTGAATGTAAATTACACCTGTGCAACTGCTTACAATTTTACTTAAAAACTGTACCCAATGTAGAGCAATGGATACAGCAGTGGTAATATTTATTAAATTTAACAATAACATGACCATTAAAAATCTTGACACCTTTATGGCTGAACAGCAGGATTAGGGTCATATGAGGCAATGGAATGTGTATGTAATTATTCGCCTTTATCATCCAGTGTTATAATATACAAACCACACTTTTATCCAAAAGACTAACATTTTATTACATTACAAATATTCCCAAAACATGTTAACAAATGGGGAGCTTTCAGTACTTCGACCAGACTGCCAAAATGGTTTCGGAAGGCTCCGTGGAAGGAAGCCGTCTCTGTCAGCTCATCCCTTCTTAATGCGGCTAACTGCAGGTGTCTTTCGCGCTGTTCGAGCATCCTTTCATGGATCCGCATCTCCTCAGCATGATTCTGGGCCATCAGTGACGCAAGGTCTGCAATGTTGCTGGACCTCTTCAGCTTGCCTATATGAAAGACAGAAGTCATTGTATTTAGATAACACCGGATCAAAACATGTCAGAAAAAATATTATGGAATTAAACTGTTGAAAGCCTGTGGTGGGATGCTTCGTTGCTGTACTTAAGCTCAACTGTCATGTTGTTGCCCCGCAGTAGAGTGGACTATAAGCAACTTCTGTGGTGATGTGGTTAGGCCCCCCTTCATTTCAAAAAGGATTAATTGTAAAAAGTATTTTGATTTAATGGGTTATTTTTAAAAGAATTTCTTTGTACTGTGGCCTCATAAATCAGAATGGGTTAATAGTGTTAGCTGACTTGAAGAATTTCAATCAAGCATGTTGATTTGAAGTTGGTACATGTGCTCCTTTTTTTTGTGAAAATACAACAGTATTTGCACCACCAACACACCTATAACACTGGGCCACTGTGGCTATGAACACCCCTGAATCTAGTATTTTTATAAACGTAGAAAGACATTTTAAATTCCTTATTATGCGTCTATAGAAAATAACAATCACATATAAAAACAACCGGGTGGTAATTTTCAGTTTGTTGTGCCTTACCAGCACTTGACCGGGAGATGCCGGATAGTGATGGAGCTGGCGGTCCAGTGAGGCGGACCCCTGGGATTTGAAAACTGTGTATAGAAGGAAAAAACACACAATAAAGCTCACAAACAAAGTGCAACATGTACCGCAAACACAAAACTTTTTAACCAGAATACAATAAGCTTACGTCAGCGTTTTGTTCACGTGAATACTGAAATAAAAGCGCGATTCAGCAGCTTGATGCGAGGTAGCAGCAAGGTACAGAGGTAGCTAGCTATTAGCGGGCTAGCCATCACCACAATTGCCCACAATCAAACAACTTTCTTTATTGCTTAAATAAAGTGCGCTTTTGACCGAAAGGCAAGAAGACGGACAATAACAAAACAACACTCACCGTCACCGTTTTCCAATTCCGTGGCCGTGTCGAGTCCAAATTCTCTGCCATAATAGCAGGCCGGACACCTCCTGGTACATTTTTTCATTGCCCCACCAACTCGCTCTGGATGTAGTCATCGGCTACGAGGGACAGAAAAGTCCGCACCTCCTCGTTTGTTCATGGAATAAACTTGCGCGTGGACATCGTTATATGAGAACACAATTGTGAATCCAGTCACCGCAGTTACTCGCTGAAATTACAAATGGCGGTCGTGTAGCTTCAACAGAAAACAAAATGGACGCGTTTGGTGACGTTACGCCCTGACCAATCAGCGTTTAGCAGTCGATTGACGTAAATTCACACCTCGCTTTTCGCTCGGCTGTACCCTGCCTCTGAACAGGCACGAAAATCGTAACGGTTAAACCGTGAGGACTTGGGTGGAAATGGCGAAAAAACGAAACAAGTAAAAAAAAGTAAAGCCAAGGTGATACTGGTGGAAATGGGGCTTAAGTACGCAGCCTTGAGGGGATCCAGTGCTCAGCGTGACAGAGTTGGAGATGTTTCCAACCCGGACAGACTGAGGTCTCTCAGTCAGGAAATCCAGGATCCAGAGACATGTGGCGGTGTTCAGACCAAGAAGGAGTAATTTCTCCATCAGTCTCTGGGGAATAATGGTGTTGAATGCTGAACTGAAATCAATGTACAGAAGTCTGGCGTAGGTGTCTTTCTGGTCCAGGTGGGTGATGACAGAGTGTAGGGTGGTGACTATAGCATCCTCCGTGGAGCGGTTTGAATGATATGCAAACTGGAGCGGGTCGTGTGATGCAGGGAGGCAGGCTGTAATGTGTGGTTTGACAAGCCGTTCAAAACACTTCATCACAATTGGTGTCAGTGCAACAGGACGATAGTCATCCAAACAGGACACAACTGGTTTCTTTGCCACCGGTACAATGATAGAGGTCTTGAAGCATCTGGGAACGATGGCCTGACTCAGGGAGATGTTATAAATGTCAGTCAGGACATCCACCAACTCGCTCGCGCAGTCTCGGAGTACACGTCCCGGAATGTTGTCCGGACCTGCAGCTTTACGTGGGTTGACTCTGGTTAGGGTCCTCCGTGTGTCCGCTGTGTTGATGGTAAAAGCTGGTCCGACCGATGGTGGGGGTGGGCCAGCCCTCCCTCTGGTTGTTGGGTTAGATGCTTCAAGACGTGCAAAGAAGTCGTTGAGCCTGTCTGGAAGTGAAGCGTCGTCATCATCGACCCCCTGCCTAGATTTATAGCCCGTCAGTGTCCGAACTCCCTGCCACATCTGCTTGGTGTTCCTAGAGTCACAGAGGTGTCCCTGGATTTTCTCCGCATAGGCGCGCTTCGCCGTCTTAATTCCCTTTGAGAGCGCAGACCTGGCTGAGCGGAGAGCGATCCTGTCCTCCGCTCTGAAGGCTGCATCTCTGGCTGTAAGCAGCGAGCGCACCTCTGCAGTCATCCAGGGCTTATGGTTACCCTGCATAGTGATGTTCTTCACTGTAGTGACATCCTCTGTGCACTTCGCGATGTAGCTGGTGACCGTTTCAGCATACTCCTCCACATCTGTCTTGTCTTCCTGGGAGGCTGCTATTTTGAAAACCTCCCAGTCTGTGTGCAGAAAACAGTCTTTCAGTGCAGAGGCTGCACTCTCTGGACAAATCCTAATTTGTTTCACTGCCGGCCTGCTGCGCTTCAATAAAGGTTTGTAGACAGGCACCAGCATCACGGATATGTGGTCAGAAAGGCCGAGGTGGGGGCGGGGTATAGCCTTATATGCATCTGTGTTTGTGTACACTAAGTCCAACATATTCTCTCCTCTGGTCTTAAAGTCTACACATTGTTTAAACTTGGGGAGCACAGTCTTTAAGCTGGTGTGGTTAAAATCCCCCGCAACCACCACAAAACTGTCCGGATGTGAAGTTTGGATTTCACTAATCGCATCGTGCAGTTCCCCGAGTGCCTTCTTAGCATTAGCGTTAGCGTTAGCGCTCGGCGCTATGTAAACAGCTGTTACAAACACGTTGCTGAATTCCCTCGGCAAATAATATGGCCGACAATTTACAATAACGAACTCCGCCAACGGACAGCAGTGTTTAGACACTAATGTGGCATTAACGCACCAGTTCTTGTTAACATAGATGCATAGCCCCCCCCCCCCACCCCCCACGGCTCTTACCGGAGCTCGCCGTTATTCTGTCAGCACGGAACATCGCCATATCTTCCAGCTGAATGGCCTCGTCAGGGATGTTGTCGTGGAGCCATGTCTCCGTGAACGCAAGCACACAGCAGTCTCTCCACTCTCTCCGGGTTTCTCTCAGCAGACGCAGCTCGTCCAGCTTGTTGTCGAGGGAGCGGACGTTAGAGAGAAGAAGCGATGGTACAGCTGGTCTGGAGGGGTTAGCCTTTAGCCTAGCATGGATCCCGGCCCTTTTTCCACGCTTTTGCCTGTGTTCACACCGTCTGCGCTTCCTCCTCTCTCGGGTAGCTTCCAGCGGGGACTCCGCCAGAATTCCATGCTGGCGGAGAATGTCCAAATCACAACCGAGCGCCGCGATTCTTGCAGCGTGCAGTACCTTGATGTTTAATAAGGTCTCACGGTTGAAAGTTTTACAGAATGTACGTCTGGGATGATCAAAATATTTAAAACTCTCACACTCGCTGATGCCAAGAGGGGCCGCTGCGTCCGTGCGCGCCGCCGCCATTTTGTGAAAAAAACTACTGTACTATTTTCAGAACTATTTTCAGTTCTTTACAACCAATAAAATGTTTTGAAACTCTGTTGTGCATAATAATTTGGAACAATGCATTTTGAGTTTTTATTTTTTCATTTTTGCACAAAAAAAAATATCATTGGGAGGTTTGTTCAGTAAAATCTGAATTATGGTCAAACGGATGACTTGAAAATTATACTGACTGTCATTTGCATTGACTATTTAGGAAAATCAGAGACAAATATCCTTTGCAAAATAATTTGGAATGCGGTGTAAGCATATGTTTTAGCTGCTTTTAGGTTTGTATTTTTTTAACAAAAAAAAATCAAATAAATTCTTTGCTCAGTTTCAAACAAAACATGTAATAATTTAATCATAATAATACAGGGGAAGACGAAATGTGTTTTTGATTCCAAATAAATAGCTCTAAAAATCTAAAATCTACACCTTAAATCCTAAAAATGTAAAGTTTTACAGAACACAAACAAAATTACATACATTTTAAACATGGTTTACTAGGGCTGTCTGTTGTTATTTGTTTGTGTGTTTGTTTAAGTTTCTCCCTTTCCCCTGTCCCTTAGGAGGTCTTTGCCTCTTACCAGGCTGTTGCCTTTGATAATAAATATGCTCTTTGCTAACTTGTGTGGTTAAATGAAAGCACCAAGGTGCTGTGCCTTGGTGCCTGTGGCTGCATGGGCGGCTGTAAAATCAAATCAAATCAAATCAAATCAAATCAAATCAAATCAAACTTTATTGTCATATTGCTGTACATACAACTGTAGTGCAGGCAAGATGAAATTGCGTTTCTCTCGGCATCCATATAAGAAGCAGCATGATTAAGACACACTCCCACATAGCTCCCACCCCCCCATCCATTCACACATCCCTGAGACATACTTGGGGAAAAAATAACTAAATATAATATACAAAATGTCCATAGGTGCAGTAGTGTGTATGTGAGATTCCGGGTCAGCTGTTCAGCATCCTGACAGCTTGTGGGAGGAAGCTGTTGATCAGTCTGGTGGTTCTGCCTCTGATGCTCCGGAATCGTTTACCAGATGGAAGAAGTTCAAAGTGTTTATGCAGAGAGTGAGAACGGTCCTTGACAATGTTCAGTGCCCTGCTCCTACAACGGTTCTGAAAAAGTTCTTGGACAGAGGGGAGGGAGACTCCAATTACCCTCTCCGCCCCCTTGACTATCCTCTGCAGGGCTTTTTTGTCTGACATACTGCAGCTGGAGTACCATGTAGCAATGCAGTACGTCAGAACACTCTCCACCACACCTCTGTAGAAGGTCCTGAGGATGCAGATGGGGAGAGAGGCCTGTTTGAGTTTCCTCAAGAAGTGTAGTCTCTGCTGAGCTCGCTTCCTGATCTCCAAGGAATTCTTGCTCCAGGTCAGGTCCTGCGAGATCTGCACTCCGAGGAACTTGATGTTCTCTACTCTCTCCACTAAACGGCCGCCGATGCTGAGGGGGACGTGCTCAGGCTGTGACCGCCGGAAGTCGATAATCATCTCCTTTGTTTTATCCACATTGAGCACCAGATTGTTCTCCCTGCACCAGCCCTCCAGGTCTCTCACTTCTTCCCTGTACATTGATTCCTCATCCCTCTGAATAAGTCCCACCACCGTGGTGTCATCTGCAAACTTAATAATCTGGTTCCCCTCGTGTTTGGATACACAGTCATGTGTTAGAAGTGTAAACAACAGTGGACTGAGTACACAGCCTTGAGGGGTTCCGGTACTCAGCGTGACAGAGTTGGAGATGTTGTTTCCAACCCGGACAGACTGAGGTCTCTCAGTCAGGAAATCCAGGATCCAGAGACATGTGGCGGTGTTCAGACCGAGAAGGAGTAATTTCTCTATCAGTCTCTGGGGAATAATGGTGTTGAATGCTGAACTGAAATCAATGTACAGGAGTCTGGCGTAGGTGTCTTTCTGGTCCAGGTGGGTGATGACAGAGTGTAGGGTGGTGACTATAGCATCCTCCGTGGAGCGGTTTGAACGATATGCAAACTGGAGCGGGTCGTGTGATGCAGGGAGGCAGGCTGTGATGTGTGGTTTGACAAGCCGTTCAAAACACTTCATCACAATTGGTGTAAGTGCAACAGGACGATAGTCATTCAAACATGACACCACTGGTTTCTTTGCCACCGGTACAATGATAGAGGTCTTGAAGCATCTGGGAACGATGGCCTGACTCAGGGAGATGTTATAAATGTCAGTCAGGACATCCGTCAACTCGCTCGCGCAGTCTCGGAGCACACGTCCCGGAATGTTGTCTGGACCTGCAGCTTTGCGTGGGTTGATTCTGGATAGGGTCCTCCGTGTGTCCGCTGTGTTAATGGTAAAAGCTGGTCCGACCGATGGTGGGAGTGGGCCGGCCCTCCCTCTGATTGTCGAGTTTGATGCTTCAAAAGCGTCTTTAAGCTGGTGTGGTTAAAATCCCCCGCAACCACCACAAAACTGTCCGGGTGTGACGTTTGGATTTTACTGATTGCATTGTGCAGTTCCCCGAGTGCCTTCTTAGCATTAGCTTTAGCGTTAGCGCTCGGCGCTATGTAAACACCAACTACAAACACGTTGCTGAATTCCCTCGGCAGATAAAAAGGCCGACAATTAACAATAAGGAACTCCGCCAACGGAGAGCAGTGTTTAGACACTAACGTGGCATTAACGCACCAGTTCTTGTTAACATAGATGCATAGCCCACCCCCCCGGCTCTTACCGGAGCTCGCCGTTTCCCTGTCGGCCCGGAACATCGCCATATCTTCCAGCTGAATGACCTCGTCAGGAATGTTGTCGTGGAGCCATGTCTCGGTGAAAACAAACACACAGCAGTCCCTCCATTCTCTCCGGGTTTCTTTCAGCAAACGCAGCTCGTCTGCCTTGTTTTCGAGGGCGCGGACGTTTGATAGAAGAAGCGACGGTACCGCTGGTCTGGAGGGGTTAACCTTTAGCCTAGCATGGATCCCGGCCCTTTTTCCTCGCTTTTGCTTGCGCAAAAGTGCCACTAAAATAGTGGCACTCCGACCTCTAGTGGCCCGGGATAGTTATTACAACACCCTTTTTTTTTTCCGTTGCGGCATTGACAGAAATGGTGAGTTAAATTTGTGTTTATTTCAAAAACAAAGTGTTATTTCAAAATTCTGGCAAATAAAAAGTCAAAAAAATAGGGTGATACAATGATACAAGCCTTTAGTTTCACTTAATTTTGACCGGGCGAGCGGAAACAGAGAGGCAGACAGACAGACAGATGCACTAACCGATTACTGTATGCCTCCGTTTCACCGATGCATAATAAAGGTTGATGATGATGAAATAAAGATTAATCCTTAAAAAACTAAATCTCACAAAAAGTCCATCTCTATACTATATTTCCAGTATTAAAAAAGTGTAAAACTGTAAGCCTAAAAAAGGGACCAAAAATATAATTCCACACTACAGAATTCCTCAGAAGTTTTTTTGCTTGTCAACAATGTTCTTATCTTTTAACCTCGTCTGTGTGTTTGGGTAACACTCTGTCAGAGGGAGAGAGGAGGTGAATGTGTGCAGCGCTTTTCACATTCAGTAACACACAGAGCAAATTACTGTTTTTCCGTGATATCAGGGGTCATGGAAATTACCTCCATAACCAATGTCATGCAGTCTGGGGAAGGTGTGGAGGAGACACGGGGCGCTTCCCACTGAGCAAGCATATGCTGAAAGAACGTCTTTTTTACGTCATGGTCAGACGTACAAAAGACGTCTCCAGAGGGTGTGGATGAAAGTTTTTATGACGTCTTTTTTTGGTTGTCTTCTGTACATTCAGCTTTGACGTCTACAGGACGTCCGTACAAGGTTAAAATATAGTTCAAATACAGTTGCTGTGGACGTCCAGTCAACGTCTTATAAGAACCTAATTTCAACGTAATTTACACATAAAAATGTATTGTAGCTTATAATAGAGCTGAAGTCACGCCCCTCTACTTCTTTAAAGTGAAAAAAAATCTCCATTGAAATGAATGGCAAGAGCAAAACTATCCTTTGATCCTGATCAAATTTTGCCACACATATGTTTGTCGATATTAAAGGTAATTTTCCACATAAACAGCACTAAACACAATTACAGTTTAGTGATGTGGAATGATGGGAGTTGTTGTCCACTAGTCGCATAAATAAAATGTAAACATTATGACACCCAACAACTTTATTTACGTGGAAAACTATTTTTTAAATTGACAAACATCATATGTGTAACTTGTGGCAAAATTTGATCAGCATCAAAGCATAATTTTGCTCTTGCCATTCATTTCAATGGAGAATTTTTTCAATTTAAGGAAGTAGAGGAGGCGGGACTTAGAGTCTCTATAAACAGCCAATACATGAAAAATGTGCTACATAAATATACCATGAACACTAAACACATGCAAACATCCACATTATATTTCTCCAGGTACAAGGCATGCAAGCTGACCATAGCAAATTTCAACAGAAATGGACAAATTCTTATTTGCTCTTCGAAGCAAGAACCCTCTGTGCTGAATATTCAAGCAAACCCACACCCGTTTCAAACAAAGCAAATTGGAGTACCATTTCATAACGGCACAAACAAAATTCAATCAAAGTTATCCACCTGGCAGCGAACTCAGAAAATCAAGAAAAGTCGTCTTAACTGAAAATGTATCGGGTGAGATTTTTTTGTGGGATTACTAATTTATATGTAGAAATGCTCATCTGTGTGGCTGACTTGATGTATTGTTGTAAAAGAGGCTCTCTCTTTGTCTTTGCTCTGCCAATGTGGACCTCGTGAAAAAAAAAAAATATAGTGAGGACCGCTACCTTACACATAATGTATGGTCTATTTCCCACAGCAAAGTCCAACCCAGCATTCAGAACACAAATTTAATGTCTTGATAAGGAGAGAGCATAGAAGGGCGTCGTGAATATATAATGTTCAGGCATGAGATTGGCCAAGGACAAAAAAGCAACAACAAGTAAACATATTTATTTACGTATATTCCAAAAACTTGAAATCCAGAATAATTTGTAAAAACTCACACTCCTCAATGTGGTGTATGTCCACCCCCTCCTCTTCTTCCTGGAGCATGTTTCAGGTGCTCCGCAGCACGTCTTCGGACAGCATCCTCTGTTGCCTCTTTGCACGACTTCAGTACAGCATCTGGAAAAGTTGGAAGATAAAAAAAATTTAGCTGTGCAAAAATTAATTGTATGCCAGATTTGTTACAACTACAGCCAGCAGTCTATTGTTAACTGGCCCAGGCCTGCAGAGAAATCTAAATATTGGAAGACAGCTCACATCACATGAAGCTTGACTTGACTGTATTATACTTGGTGTCAACAGCAGAGGTGCTGCCGTCTGGAACAAGGCAGCTTTTTATTCTCCAAACAAAAGAATTAGAATGAGCTGTCAGAAAGCTACGGGATATACAGTAAGCCACAGTTTTAGCCTATGTCACGGACCAAACCCACCCTCTTCCCTGTTTCCTTCCTGAGACATTTAGATTACAAACTTTTTATATATGAAAAAACAAACAAACATACAAACATAGCATTAATGGTAAGCAGAGATGGAGGCTGATCAATCTTGTCTATAAAGCTATTTAATACTCCACAAAAGGGTTTCATTTTTCATATTTAGCAGACACTTTCATCCAAAGCATTTTACCACTAGACATACACATCCTGATGGAGCCATCAAGATCAGTTAATATCTTGTCCAAGGTTACTTTGACATGCTTACCTTGTATGGCTTGATAGAGTTTTGTATTCTGCAGAGACATTTTGGCCTTCTTCACCTTCATATTGAAATGGCTCATGAGAGCATCACTGAAGAGCCTGAAGAAAAGAGAAATATCTTTTACAAATTTAAGTCCATTTTTAACAGTCGTCTTCAGGGATGAACCACAGTGTAAAATCATTGTTAGTTCATAGCCTACCGATCAAGAACTTTCTGGACTTTGTCTTTAAGGTCTTTCCCTCCAACCCGAGCTAGATGCTGCACCTGTTATACAAAAGGGAAAAAAAGGTTAAAGTTTAGAGTTTGTGTCTTCAGTATACAATACCTGTCCAATTTTCCCAATGTAGTTATCCATAGGAAATTTAAGACATTAAAATTTATTGTGAAATCTAGTATATGCAGCTGCATGAATCAACATTTTGAATTAGTTGGCAATACTACACTTTCAATCATTTTTTATTCCATTTTACAACATAACTTTTTAGACACATAGTAATACCATGATTTTCCTAAAGTGAAAATACCATACACATGCTGTACCATGCACATATGACACATTATTTCCTCCTGCTGCATTTGTGTACCTATTCATTGCTATACTGATAACATAGCATACGCTGGGCTCATTTTTAAAATGACAAGCACTCTGAAAACAGTATCTAATGCTGACCCCCCCCCCCCAAAAAAAAAAATCATGCTTAATTGTGAACACAATTCATATACTAATCATTATGATCCTGATGGAAATCCTACCAAGCTGTCAAAAGCTTCCTTGTCATTCATAAGTTGCTCTGCTCCCTGAAAGTCCTCCATGGTCTCCAACCTCTTCATGCTGGAAGCTGAGAGGGCAGGCTCACTCCGGTGAAGGTTTTTAATCTCAAACTGGAGGTCAATTAACTTGGCCAACACCTTTTTCTGAAACCCTGAAATAACAACTAGAATTACCACCTGGCTGTTGCATGCCTCTGCAAAACAATGTAGCCACGGCTTACAGGCAAACCTTAAACTGTGTATGTCGCCAAACTGTGACAAAACCCCTAGTGGTCAACAGTGGTAACAATTTTTTTCAAGAAAATATTCAGATCAGATGTCAGAACTTTCCAAAGCTATCACTTGAAAGTGGTAAGAGATAATGGCTTACTGTCAAATAGAAAGATGTAGAATATGATCCAAAGTTTCAGACAGGAGTAAATTTACACATCTAATTTGCATACAAACAAACAAACAAACAAAGATATTCATCACTTACTGCTGGCAAGGCGGCATCTTTTGCAGCACTCTGGTTGTAATTTTGTCCTCTCCCGGTCATTTTAGCTTTCTCTCCTACATCCTGAAACTGTTATTGATTATTACCTCCGCCAGGCCAAAAAGGCCAGGAGGAGGTAATGTTTTTGCCAGGGTTTGTGTGTTTGTGTGTTTGTCTGTTTGTCTGTTGGTTAGCAAGATAACTCAAAAAGTCTTGGACGGATTTGCATGAAACTTTCAGGCGTTGTTGGAAATGGTACAAGGAAGAACTGATTAAATTTTGGGGGTGATCCGGTTCACCGTCTGGATACAGGAATTTTTTTAAAGCATTTTTCAACACTGTGACATAGGGCCATTTTCAACATGTGCGCAGGCGCAATGGAGGCCGCTGGGCGTCGTGTCTGACCAACACAAACTCCGCCTTCGTCAACGTTTTAGCCACAAAAGCATGCGGAAAACACTGCTGGCCTCGGACCCCCAGCGTGCCTGTGCCAGCCATAGGCGCTGCGCACATTGCGCTGGTCGTCATGTCTGGCCAACACAAACTCCGCGTTCTTCAACGTTTTAGGCACAAAAGCACGCGGAAAACACTGCTGCCCTGGGCCCGCCAGCGTGACTGCTTTTGCGCCACGCTGCAAAACCTGACACGGACACCTGTCCGCCGCCCCATTATTTGCCACAAATTCCCCGCCCAGCTATAGGCGCTGCGTAAAAACGACCTCTCTGCCGGGGAAGACTCTAAATTCTGTTTTGCCGCGGACCGCAACCCCAATATAATATAAAACCCACGGCAACCTGTCTAACCAATCTGCATCCGTCAGTGGAGGAGATGGACACACCAACACTTCAGTTTATTACCTCCACCAAGGAGGCAATGCTTTTACAACCGTAAAACGGGGCTATAAGGGACGGCGGGGTAATATGGGACACTTTTCTAAATGTAATTCTGCTTTTTTAATTTTGCTTCCGCCTAGATTTGATGAAGGATTCATGGATATTTGACAACAACAACACAACTCAGCGTCCTGCTCAAAATAAAAAAAGCAGAATTACATTTAAAACATTTCCCACAAAAGTGTCCCTTATTAACCCACCGTCCCTTATAGCCCCATTTTACACTACTGAACCACTAATCCTATCACTATCACATTGATTGTCATTCATTAATTGTCTGTTTATTGCACTGTCCATGTCAAATAAACAAATAATCATTGTGAATCCAATTGCTAGTCATATCTTTTCATGCTCAGGGAATCTGAAAACGTACACACAAACACTCTATGGGGGGAACTGTGCCGCTTGGCGGAGGTCTGCGCTCTCCGAGTGCTTTTCTAGTTCCAACTTAATTTCGCTTTTATTCTGCGGCAAATTTATCTTATATGACAACATGCAACCGGCGATTGCTCTACAGTCACATGGCACTCCGGGCGCCGGCAGGTCAAATCAATGAGCTTCACGCTCCCACTGTTATAAGAACATGTAAACATCTACCTTCATAAGCTAAATAATCTCTTTTTACAATCATAGTTGGCAAATTCGGGACCAAATCCTTCGAATTTGCTCCTCTGTCTGTGATTGTGTATGTCCACAATGATGGCTGCCATCCAACTGTGCACAAGTCCTAGAACACACAGAGGTTAATGAAGAGCAGAGTAATAAATGGTGGGGTTGCTATAAATACTTTTCAAAATACTTTTTGGACAACTCACCATGCTTGTGGTTGACGCCATCCCTGGACCTCATCACATCTTGCCACCCATCATGCCTGGAGTAATCACTTTGCCTCAACCTTTTCCTGTATCTGGAGCCATTAACGTCTTGGAACCCAACACTGTGTTGGAACCTGTTGTCGTCCCTGGAGTCACAATCATGATGGAACCTGCCACTATGCCTGGAGCCATTGCTGTGCCAGGATCTGACACTGTCTCTAGAACAAATACATTTAGGTACATTTGGTAATTATCTCAACTACATGATAATCTTGCTCATCCAAAAATGACATTGTGCTGGTGTAACTCAGCTGAGAAAATGACCCTTTTTCTCCCATTTCATTTGTGTTAATGCATTTGTGTGATTTTATTTTGAAAAAACGTTTATTTTGAAAAGAGGAAGTGTGATCCTCGTTATCCAGCTTTTATTTTCCTGTTTCATGGTCACGTTGGGTGATCTTGACTTTTTTATTTGTTAAGAGCGATATTAGTCCTGCCATCCGAGCAGAGTGCTGAGTCACGTACCCGTTTTTCAGTCTTTTGCACTCTGAGAATGAACGAAAGAGGCTGTAGACGGTCCGTGTAAAAACCTGTGGGTCGTCTTGGTGAGTTTAATATAGAAAAGTGCTATAAATAAATCTAAACACTGTCCAAATGCTAATTTGAAACCTTTATTGTCTTAAGTTGATGGGAGCACGAGCTTGAGAGGCCGTGTGGCTGCCCCTTGCTGTGTTCATGCTGATACCTCATCTTGGTGAATGAAAACCAAGTGTGTGCTAAAGGAAGCATGCTAGCGCCATGCTAATGTTAGCGTTATGCTAATGCTAAACGCGAGTGGATTTTTTTCTGTTTAAAAGCAATGGAAAAGGCTATTTTTGTTTCTGTATGGTTTTTCTAAATGTGATTTCAGTTCACAACAGTATGCTGAAGTACTTTAAGTTCTTTTTGCACTATTTCTGTCGAATGTAATGTGTAGTTTGATGCTAAAAGCACATTTTGTTGGTTCCTATGTAAATTCATAGGTTATGCTAAACCCAGTAGCTCAGACAGGGTTTTACTGATTTTAAAAGGGAATATTGGAAGTAATGGGACAGTATATTCCCTGGACATGTGATAAATTAATTGTATTTCATTCCATGATTTACAAAGACAAGGTTAAAAATATTAACCATAATTTCATGGTTAAACGATGTAGAGCTAAAAAGAGAAATTCATTTATTTGGTTACATGAGAAAAAAAAGTATTTCATGCACTACCAGAGATATTTTGAGAAAAAAAACATGCATGTAAGATGTGAAATGTGAAATGTAAGATATTACTATATTACTGGATTGTAACAATAGTAATATTGCGGCGGCAAAGAAATAATAAACTGTGAACTGAGAGTTTTAAGTAGAGTTTATTAAATCACACCGCCCTCACAGGATCCCCGCTCCAGCCCAAGTGTGTGCCGGCTGGAGCGGGATCCTCAGGCTCTCAGAGAAGAGACACAAAGTGCGTGTCTGCAGCAGCAGTTGAAGCGAGTGAGAGAATGAACATGAAATTCAGACAGCTTATATACTCAGCTACAACAATACATCAAAGCATTCACAGTGGTAGATATGGGCATTTGCATATGAGAGGCACAGTAAGGACAGGATGCATGAACACAATGCATGAATGGCACATTAACCTCACAGCAGTGAAACAATGCATGAATGGCAGATTACATCACAGCATGCAGCGGAAAAAACCAGAAGTAGCGAGCTGCCTGTAGACATCAATACACACATTTCACTGTTAAGTTAATTGCTCTAGTCAAGCGCTGTGTCTGTCCTTAGTCTGTTGTGGGGGTTATCCCAAACCCGCCACAATATGAGAGAAGAATTTAAACACTAAGCTATACTGTTATATGAGAAGAGATTGAAAAATGAATTACTTTAGCTGTATACAATAATATCATTATTGTTGTGCAGGCTAGGTTTTTTTGTTGCCGATTAAGAATCTTCTAGATCCTGGATTCTCTCCGGATGGAGATGGTGAGCCTGACCCGAGACCTGAACCGAGACCTGAACCAAGACCTGAACCAAGGCCTGAACCGAGACCTGAACTAAGATCTCGATTGAAGAACATCCTTCCTCTCTCCAGTGCACAAAATTCAAAGTGGTAACAACTTAAGCCGCCGCTTTAAAAGAGGAAAAGAAACCTGAGTCTGGAAATACAAGATATCTTGACTGGTCAAACGACTAAAACAAAAAGACAAACAAACACTGAGCTCAGTAAGACATTTTTGGGGGGTTTTATTTCATGCCGGCCGTTGTTATATTTGTATATTTGTAAATTGTTTGTATATTTTGTTCTCTTTATCTTTAAAAATAACAGCCATTATTGCTCATTTCTTGCCTCCAGCTATTTCATTCCACACTCATTTTAATTCCCTATTGTAATCCTTACGAACCTAGCAACTGGTCTACACTTAATAATTTCTTTTACCTAATTAACCTAAGGCAAGGGTTACAATAAGTAGTGGCGAGCCCAGCCAGGAGCCTTTTTCTTCTCTCCCTTACGTTATTTCAAGCCTATAACGTACCCAAAATGGATATTGTTGAGCGTGAATCTGTGAAAGTTCCAAATGCAGTGATAGTGAGTGAAATCGCTGGAGATGAGCAACTTGATGAAGTGACTGAGTTTTTGAAACGGTATGGATCGATTTCAAGAGTCATAAAAGTAGCGGATAGTAAGTCTTGAGTTTTCCCAGAGTGCTATTTTTGAGTATAACTCGGGTATTGCTGTTGAAGCTCTTGACCCATTGCCATGTACCCATGTATCTGATAGTGGAGCTAGCTATAGGATACAATCTCTTGCCAGTGTTTACATGCACCGTGTAGGGAACGATACGACCAAGTCATATCTCACTGACATTAAAAACCTAGCGAAGATGAGTGGCAGAGATTTTGCAGATGTCCTGAAAGACATGATGTCACAGATTTCTGAGTCAATCAAAGAATCTGAAAATGATCAATCAGAGCAAGTTACCTGATAACTTACCTGAAGCTTTCTTGGATGAACCTCAACCTCAGCCTTCTGCAGCTGAGCCCAGTATTCAAGGTGCACAACCAACTAACCAGTCAAATCACACTGCGAGCACCCCAGCTCGAAGTATGCCCACCATTTCTGCACATGATTTAAATCCCCCAGAAGTGCAACGTGTGGTAGTTGAGCACATTGTAAAAAGGGAAGATTTTTCCGTGCAGCCGTTTTCACAAAAGCTCAGAGCTTTTTCTGGCAAAGACCTCCGATCAACTTATGAGCTAGATTATGATACTTGGCGCTCCAGTGTAGAATTAATCTTGACTGATCCTGCTATGTCCAAATTGCAACAATCCCGAAAGATCATTGAGTCTCTTTTACCCCCAGCAGCTGATGTAGTCAAGCACTTGAACCCCAACAGCTCACCATCAGAATACCTTCAGCTGTTAGATTCTGCTTATGGTACAGTTCAAGATGGCGGACAGCTTTACGCCAAGTTTATTGACACCTTCCAAAACACAGGTGAGAAACCCTCGTCATATCTACAACGTTTTCAAGTAGCTTTGACTCACACTGTGAAGCGTGGTGGTGTTTCAAGCCAGGATTTTGACAGGCTGCTTGTCACACAGTTTTGTCGAGGTTGTTGGGATGATTCCCTTTTAACTGCACTCCAGTTAAAACAAAAACGAACAAACCCCCCAACTTTTCCTGATTTGCTTCTCTTACTACGTACTGAAGAAGGCCAAATTGCTGCCAAAAACTTACGAATGAGACAACATTTGAGCAGTTCAAAACAAAAAGTGACATCCCACGTGCAAACTGTGCAATGCAGTTCAGATGAAAATGTGGACAATATCACATTAAACTCAATTCAAGAACTCTCAAAACAAGTTGCAGAAATTCAAACTTAACTAGTAAAACTAACTGCAAAACCAAAAGCTCAAAACTCAAAAAGTACACCCAGTACAAAGCCAAAAGAGAAACGAAAGTCAAATAAAGTGACAAAGGAACCCACAGAACAAACGGTCAGAACTCAAAGTACCCCACCCAAACCGTGGTACTGTTTCCAATGTGGAGAGGATGGCCACATCAAGCCGAGCTGCGAAAACGAACCAAACCCAGCTTTAGTTACCAAAAAGCGTAAGCTGTTTAAAGAGAAACAAAAGAGATGGAGTCTGAAAATCCCGCAGCTTAATAAAGACCGGTTAAACTAAGAACAGTCTCTATTACGGGGCAAATGGAGAGTGTAGCCAGACACTCATGTCCCACTAAGTACAAGCAACGTGCTAACCTTAAGCAATCTGTTACTAACCCACCTAAGTATAGTCTACCAAAAGGGTTAGTTGGCTCCAAATGCTCAGCTGTAGTTAGCATTTCTGATGTTAATGTGCATTGTCTTCTTGACTCAGGGTCACAAGTGACTACAGTCACCGAGTCATTTTACAAACAGAACTTTCCCGATCAAAACCTTAAACCACTCTATGACCTTTTAGAAGTAGAGGGCGCTGCAGGTCAGCCCGTCCCCTATTTAGGTTATAAAGAGATGTGTATTACCTTTCCAAAAGACTTCTTATACACAGAGATTGACATACCAACCTTAGCTCTCGTTGTTCCAGGATGCCAATCCTAATAGTCAGACACCAGTGTTAGAAGGGAACAAACACACTTGATGTTCTTTATGAAAAGTATTTAGACATAAGTCTCCTGATTACTTACCTAGTCCTTACGGTTTTAGGACACTGTTTGAAAACTCTCGAACTAAGACATACAAAGAACAAAGATGGGAACAATGGATTACTTACCTTGTCAGGCAAAGCTCCAGCTGTAGTTCTAGCAGGTAAAACTGTAGTTTTAGAGGGTTCTGCCAACGTTCACTGTACTTCTGACACCTGTGCTATAGTTGAACACCCCTCTCAGTCTTCCTTGCCTGGTGGCCTTTGTGTTAAACTTGCCTGATAACACCCTTCCCGAGCTCCACACAAAGTGCCTGTAATGATTACAAACGAAACACAGAGCAAGATGTCACAGTTCCGTCCACTTGTGTCATCGCAGAACTTGGAGCTTTCCATTGTATCCTGTCCAGCACAATGTCGTCAGTGCAAATGAGTCGACCACAAACAATACAAACTGAGTTTCAACTTTGGTGACTCACCAATTCACAGGAGTGGAAAGAGCAAATAACCAAACAACTAAATGGCATCTGGAAGTATTCGCTTTCCATGATTTTGACTTTGGGTGTACGAGCAAAGTGAAACATCCATCGATCTTCGGATCCAACTCCCCTTTAAGCACCGTGCACCGCCCTATATACCCTCAAGGCCTTGAAGCAGTGCGTAAACACCTTCAAGAGCTGCTCGCCTGCAGGTGTGATAAGAGAGTCCCCAGTCTCCCTGCTCGTCCCCCATTGTCGTGGTGAGGAAGCGAAACAATGATGTGCGTCTATGTATAGACTTTCGCAAACTCAATTTTAAACAAGAAAAGAGTCTTACGCTCTTCCAAATCTAGAGGAGACGTTCTCGGTGCTCACAGGATCCAAGTGGTTTACAGTCCTCGATCTTAAGTCTGGATATTACCAGATTGAGGTAGAAGAAGCAGACAAAGAAAAGACCGCTTTTGTAACACCCTTTGGATTCTGGGAGTTCAACCGCATGCCGCAGGGCATAACCAACGCCCCAAGCACTTTTCAGCAGCTCATGGAGCGCTGCATCGGTGACATGAACTTAAATGAGGTGCTAGTCTTTCTAGATGATCTCATCATCTTTTCAAATAGTTTGGAAGAACATGAACGGCGACTCATGCGGGTACTCCATCGTCTTAAAGAGTACGGGCTAAAGTTATCGCCGGAAAAATGTTAATTTTTCCAAACAACAGTCCGGTACCTAGGTCATGTAGTCTCCGAAAGCGGTGTCGAGACAGATCCCGAAAAGATTCAGGCCCTTAAGACCTGGCCACAGCCTAAGAATCTCAAGGAACTGAGATCCTTTTTAGGGTTCTCAGGGTACTACAGACACTTCATTGAAGGGTACTCGTCTATAGTACGCCCTCTTAATGACCTCACACGCGGTCACCTGCCACTCAATAAAAGGTCAAAATCCAAAGTCACTGACCAAACCTACTTTGATCCCAAACTGCCTTTTGAGAGTCGATGGACCACAGCCTGTCAAAAAGCTTTCGACGCCATCATCGAAAAGTTAACATTTGCTCCTATCTTAGACTTTGCAGGCCTGAAGCTGCCTTACGTACTCCATACCGATGCCGGTTTAGGTGCAGCACTCTATCAGGAGCAGGACGGTCAGTTTAGGGCCATAGCTTTTGCCAGTCGCGGGTTATCAAGGAGTGAAGCACGTAATCCAGCTCACAAGTTAGAGTTTTTAGCTCTAAAATGGTCAGTAACTGAAAAGTTTCACGATTATTTGTATGGTGGTCAGTTCACGGTAGTTACAGATAATAACCCACTCACCTACATATTGACCTCTGCTAAATTAGACGCCACAAGCTACAGGTGGCTTGCAGCTTTGTCTAACTACAACTTTAAGTTACAGTATAGGGCAGGCAAGAAAAACCTAGATGCAGATGGGTTGTCTAGACGTCCTCATGGTGAACTCGTTAACGATGTCCAGTCCAGGAAAGAGCAGGAGTGTGTAAGCCGCTTTGTAGCGCGTCACCTAGCTGACAGTGACACCACAGAGATTGTAAATGGTGAAGCTGTCCAAGCCATCTGTCAAAACCACCTTGTTAAAATCCATGATGACAGTCAGGATAGTGGTGTTACGCTTGTAGAGTCACTTACCATCTCAGCTGACGCGATCCCAGACCTGTATGTTTTGGAGCAACACAATGGCTTACCAACTATCCTCAATTTTAAAAGCAATGGAAAAGGCTATTTTTGTTTCTGTATGGTTTTTCTAAATGTGATTTCAGTTCACAACAGTATGCTGAAGTACTTTAAGTTCTTTTTGCACTATTTCTGTCGAATGTAATGTGTAGTTTGATGCTAAAAGCACATTTTGTTGGTTCCTATGTAAATTCATAGGTTGTGGCACCTTGAAACAAGCCTGATTGTGTAGCATCTCAGACAAGAGACAGTGGGAACAAAGAGCAGGGGATTCCTGGTGAGATAACAGGAAGGTGTCAAAGATGTGGGGGTGAAATGCAGTGTGACGCGAAGGTCATCTTTTGTGTGTGAGAAAATGCTAGAAGAATGCCATGAGACTTAAGAGAGGAGTTTCTGATGGAGTGTTCATTCTGTCTATACTTGAGATGTGAGAGTGTGTAATAAATCATCTGAAACAAATCTGCCTCTTCATTTACACGCTCCACACTGGTGACCCAAGACGTATTATGGAACACGAGACAAGATCCCCGGAGCCGACTTCGACTGGAACCTCCAGCCACGCATGTGCGGTTTCAGTCAAGCTACCGGATTTCTGGCAGCACAACCCGTGCTCTTGGTTCCACCTCATCGAGGCTCAATTCGCCATCCGGGGAGTAATGGCAGATGACACCAAATTCTACCATGTGGTCGCAGCGCTCGACGCCCGCACAGCTCAGCATGTAGCGAGCCTGCTCGATCAGCCACCAACCGGCAACAGATACGAGGCACTCAAGGCTGCGCTCACCCAACGCTACACACTCTCGGACGGTGAGAGAGCAGAGAGGCTCCTGACGCGGACCGAGTTGGGAGATGGTTCGGCCGTAGACCTCATGGACAAGATGCTGGCGTTAAGGGGCACGGACGACGAGCACTTTCTGTTTGCCCACCACTTCCTCCGGAACCTTCCGACAGCGGTGAGAGCGGCCCTGGCCAATTCACCGTTGCTGGCCGCGCGGGACTACCGTGCGCTAGCCTGGGAGGCAGACCGGATCATCATCGCCACCAGGGTGATCACAGTCAACGCGGCAGTGGCGGAGGCGAGGAACCACCGAAGACAGCAGCAGCGGGGGCCAAGGAGCGCGAGGGAGACACGCTCTGCTTCTACCACCGCCGCTTTGGAGAGAAGGCACGCAGATGTGTGCCACCGTGCCAATTCAAGCGCTCGGGAAACGCCAAGACTGGGGGTCGGTAGCAGCTGCGACCCTCGGGGAGGAGAACAAGCTGCTCTACCTGATGGACGCACGCTTGGGGAGGCATTTCCTCGTGGACACCGGAGCCCAGAAGAGCTTCATCCGGCCGACCTACGCTGACCAGCTGGCAGGATCTAGCGGCCCCGGGATGTTGGCAGCAAACGGCTCGGATATTAAGACCTTTGGTGAGAGGACTCTGCTCTTATCTCTACACAGCCGTACATATGGGTGGACTTTTGTCATAGCAGCACTGAATTACCATATACTGGGGACTGATTTTCTGTGTGCACATGGTTTACTGGTTGATGTTGCTAACAGGCGCCTAGTTAATGCACTGTCCTTTGACTCTCTTCCCTGTATAGCTCAAGTGACCCGGCCAACAGCACAAGCCAACATCACAGCTACAGGCGGTAAGTTCCACACACTGCTCACTCAGTTCCCAGCACTCACAGTCCCGATGTTTTCGGCAGCAATCGCTAAACACGGGGTGGAGCATTTTATCACCACGACCTGGCCGCCCGTTTTTGCACGAACTCGGCGCTTGGACGCAGCTAAACTGGCCATAGCGCGTGAGGAGTTCGCCAACCTGGAAAGGTTGGGCATCATCAGGCGCTCAAACAGCCCTTGGGCATCCCCGCTACACATGGTCCCTAAAGCTAAGGGTTTGTGGCGACCGTGCGAGGATTTCCGCAGGTTGAACAACGCCACGGTGCACGACCGCTACTCAATTCCCCACATACAGGATTTTTCCGTTCACCTTGCCGGAGCGCGCATTTTTTCCAAAATAGATCTGGTCCGTGGTTACCACCAAGTCCCAGTGCGCGCTGAGGACATACCCAAAACAGCGGTAATAACTCTGTTTGGTTTATTTGAGTTCCTGCGCATGCCATTCGGGTTAAAAGGAGCGGCACAGACGTTCCAGCGCATGATGGATGCAGTGCTGCGCGATCTCCCGTTCGTGTTCGTCTACCTGGACGATATCCTGGTAGCCAGTGCGTCCAAAGATGAACACGAAACCCACCTCACGACGGTTTTCCAGAGGTTGGAGGAGCACGGGTTAATAATCAACCCGGCGAAGTGTCAGTTCGGCATGACGGAGATTGATTTTTTTGGGGTACCGCGTCTCTCCTGAAGGAGTGATCCCGCTGCCTGACAAGGTGCGCGAAGTGGCGGATTTTCCCCGGCCTCAGATGGTCAGGGCACTGCAGGAATTTTTGGGAATGGTGAACTTCTATAACCGTTTCCTTCCCCACGCAGCGCAGCTCATGCAACCATTATACGCCGCGCTCAAGAAACAGAAACCCGCGGATAGGGTCGAATGGTCCCCGGAGCGAGAGCGGGTGTTCTCAGAAGTTAAAGCAGCTCTGGCAAACGCCGCACTGCTGGCGCATCCAGACCCGACGGCCCGCATAGCGCTCACCACTGACGCTTCAGACGTGGCCTTAGGGGCTGTTGTGGAGCAGTGCGTCGCTGGAGCTTGGCAGCCGCTCGCTTTTTTCAGCAGAACTTTGTGCGACAGCGAACGTAAATACAGCGTGTTCGACAGAGAGTTGCTGGCCCTTCACCTGGCCATTCGCCACTTCCAGTTCTGGCTGGACGGGCACAGTTTCACCGCGTTCGTAGACCACAAGCCGCTGACATTCGCAATGGCCAAGGTTTCGGAACCGTGGTCGGGCCGGCAGCAGAGACAGCTGGCCGCGATCTCAGAGTTTACTACCGATATTCAGCATGTGTCTGGTAAACTGAATGTGGTGGTGGACTGCCTCTCGCGTGCCGTAGTGGCCCCCGTCTGCGTGGGGATGGACTATGCAGCCATGGCCGCGGAGCAGACGAGCAATGCAGACGTGCGCGTGCTCCAGTCTGGACCAACAGGGTTAAGGCTGGAGGGCAGGGTGCTGCAGGATGGCGCCCCCCCCCCAATCTGCGATGTCTCCACGGGTCGCCCGCGTCCGGTGGTCATGGCCGCGTGGCGCCGCCGCATGTTTGAGTCAGTTCACACTTTAGCGCACCCAGGAGTGCGCGCGTCGGTCAAAATGGTGGGAGAGAAATTTGTGTGGCAGGGCCTACGCAAACAAGTGAAAGAGTGGGCTGCAGCCTGCGTGGCGAGCCAATGAGCCAAGGTACACAGACACACGAAGGCTCCCTTGGAGCCATTTCGTATTCTGGCTAAGAGGTTCGACCATGTTCACGTGGACCTCGTGGGCCCCCTCCCGCCATCACAGGGGTGCACGCACCTCCTGACAATGGTGGACTGCACCACGCGCTGGCCAGAAGCGGTCCCGCTGGCGGCAACCACGTCCGCGGATGTGGCGCTTGCTTTTTTAGCATGGGTGGCGCGTTTTGGAGTCCCGTTGGACATTACTTCCGACAGGGGCCCTCAATTTGTTTCTGAACTCTGGTCTGTGATGGCCCGCAGCCTAGGTATTACAATTCACCGCACAACCGCGTACAACCCACAAGCTAATGGGTTATGCGAGCATTTTCATAGATCATTGAAAGCGGCGCTCAGGGCTTCATTGACGGATGCAAATTGGGTAGACAGGCTACCGTGGGTCTTATTGGGGTTGCGCTCCGCGCCGAAAGAGGATCTGAAAGCTTCCCCGGCAGAGCTCGTTTTTGCGCAGCCACTTCGGCTGCCCAGGGAATTTCTGCCAGATAATCCCGCACAGGGCAGCTGCCCGTCTGAGCTTTCGCAGCGTAGCGCAAACACAGGCACGCTGCCGGGCCCTGCCCACCACAGTTTTCTGAGCGTTTTTGTGCCTAAAACTTTGAAGAACGTGGAGTTCGTGTTTGTCAGACATGACGCCCACCGCCCTCCACTGCGCCCACCCTATGACGGACCGTTCAGAGTGCTGGAAACAGGGGATAAGCATTTTTTGCTAGACTTGGGGGGTAGGAGGGAAAAAAATTGGCATAGACAGACTCAAACCCGCTTTCGTTGCGGCGGATGAGCAGGCGCTGTTGGCGAGGGCCCCTCGGCGTGGAAGACCCCACGGAGAGCTCCCCAGGGAAACAATTCACCAGAGCAGCCACACGGGCAGACAGAAGTGTTCCCCCCCCCCCTAGCAACAGCCCCCCCATAGGCACGGCAGCGCCGCGGAGGAGGTGAATCCCGGTTACAGCAGATACGGGAAAAGACGGAAGCCCAAGCAGCATGTGGACTGATGTTTAATTGTTCTATCACAGCATGTGGACTGTTATTCTATTGTCCTATCTAAGATGCTGGGGGGTGGGGTGGTGTGGCACCTTGAAACAAGCCTGATTGTGTAGCATCACAGGCAAGAGACAGTGGGAACAAAGAGCAGGGGATTCCTGGTGAGATAACAGGAAGGTGTCAAGGATGTGGGGGTGAAATGCAGTGTGACGCGAAGGTCATCTTTTGTGTGTGAGAAAATGCTAGAAGAATGCCATGAGACTTAAGAGAGGAGTTTCTGATGGAGTGTTCATTCTGTCTATGCTTGAGATGTGAGAGTGTGTAATAAATCGTCTGAAACAAATCTGCTTCTTCATTTACACGCTCCACAAGGCTATGCTAAACCCAGTAGCTCAGACAGGGTTTTACTGATTTTAAAAGGGAATATTGGAAGTAATGGGACAGTATATTCCCTGGACATGTGATAAATTAATTGTATTTCATTTCATGATATACAAAGACAACATTAAAAATATTAATCATAATTTCATGGTTAAACGATGTAGAGATAAAGAGAAATTCATTTATTTGGTTACATGAGAAAAAAAGTATTTCATGTACTACCAGAGAGATTTTGAGGGAAAAAAAAAACATGCATGTAAGATGTGAAATGTGAAATGTAAGATATTACTATATTACTGGATTGTAACAATAGTAATATGAGAGAAGAATTTAAACACTAAGCTATAGTGTTATATGAGAAGAGATTGGAAAATGAATTACTTTAGCTGTATACAATAATATCATTATTGTTGTGCAGGCTAGGTTTTTTTGTTGCCGATTAAGAATCTTCTAGATCCTGGATTCTCTCCAGATGGAGATGGCGAACCTGACCCGAGACCTGAACCGAGACCTGAACCAAGACCTGAACCGAGACCTGAACCAAGGCCTGAACCGAGACCTGAACCAAGATCTTGATTGAAGAACATCCTTCCTCTCTCCAGTGCACAAAATTCAAAGTGGTAACAACTTAAGCCGCCGCTTTAAAAGAGGAAAAGAAACCTGAGTCTGGAAATACAAGATATCTTGACTGGTCAAATGACTAAAACAAAAAGACAAACAAACACTGAGCTCAGTAAGACATTTTTTGGGGGTTTTATTTCATGCCGGCCGTTGTTATATTTGTATATTTGTAAATTGTTTGTATATTTTGTTCTCTTTATCTTTAAAAATAACAGCCATTATTGCTCATTTCTTGCCTCCAGCTATTTCATTCCACACTCATTTTAATTCCCTATTGTAATCCTTACGAACCTAGCAACTGGTCTACACTTAATAATTTCTTTTACCTAATTAACCTAAGGCAAGGGTTACACTACTGACCTGTCAATGTCGCTGGATTTAGGATCTCTGTCTTCAGAGGTGAACACTGCAGGTCTGGAAAACACAAAGAATGTTCATAGATCTATGACAAGGGTGGGAGTTGATAAGATTCTCTCAATATCAGTGCCATCGTTGACTCTGCTTATCAGTCCAGTTCCTTATCAATTCTCCTGTAGATTCTTGAGCAGTTTTTTTGAGGGGAAAAAGTAGTTCTACAGTCTTCTTCAACAAAAGTAATTATTTTATTTTTCCCAAAATGATGTCTGCACCGAGACTGAATATGTCACAGTGAAAATACATAATAATTATTTATTGCCACATTTAATTGTTTATTTCATTATATAACTAGAAAAGCACTCGGAGAGCGCATACCTCCGCCAAGCGCCACAGTTCCCCCCATACAGTGTTTGTGTGTACGTTTTCAGATTCCTTGACCATGAAAACATATGACAAGCAATTGGATTGACAATGATAGGATTAGTGATTCAGTAGTTATTCATGCCAATGATCACATAACCTCCTTGGCGGAGGCAATTATTTCAGAATTGTCAGTAATCTGTAGTCTGTGAAATTAAGTCTGTCAACTTCATCCACCACAGTCACAGTTATTTCATAGAAACACAATCCTGAAATAATTATATAATAAAATGCATAAGTAAATGTGGCTATAAATAATTACATTTGGATATAAATAAATTATATCAACAGTTATATGTAAAAATAAATCAATGTAAAATTGGATAATTATTAATAATTAATAATTTTTAACCGACAAGCAAGTGGTGATAAAACATATAGTTAACTCATCAACTTAACAATTCTGATACTCACAACGTTGTTTGAGCAGAGGGAGAATCAGAGAACAGTGTCTGAGGAGCGTCCTCTGAAGGAGCAGCTAGCTACACTGATTGCCACATGGCAAGTCACTTCCTGATTCCCAGCATGCACTGCCACCATGGTTGTAGTTTTTTTTTTTTTTTAACTGCAAGACTGAATAAACGTACCAAGGTTGTCCACGTACCAAGTTGTCCACGTACCAAGGTTGTCCACGTACCAAGGTTGGTTCCAAGGTTGTCATAGCCAGGAGCGGCACTGGGGTTAAGCTCCCAGTGCTCATAAAATGCTCCTTATGGCGTGCGTCTCGAAAAGCCTCTGACAACTAAGTCCAACTCCTAGCCTGCCCATGTGGTTTAGTCTCTAAGCCCGGCGGAACTGCTTTTACTAATAGGAGAAGGGGCGAGGGCGGATCTCTGGCGCCTTAAAACCAGATGCTTCGGGTAGATGGTGGCTCGTCAACCTGGGAAGGTAGCCCATCTAGGGGAAGGTAAACCCTGATTTCAAACCTCCGCTGCCTTGCGGCATACCCGGTCACGGGAAAGGCTTCGGGAGTCAACCCTGAGGAAAAATCTGGAGTCGGAGCCCCTAAGGCAGTTCTATGTTGTGCTCAACATCGTTCTGGCAGCTCCTGCAACGGCGCTGGTGCCAAACTGTAGCAGCCCTGCTGTTCCTTTGGATTCATCGGTGACGTGGAGAGGGGGGACATGCTGCATGGGCAACATCTTGTCCTCCATATCTTCCTGCCCAGGCTTGAATCCTACCAACGCCCAACGCTGGAAGGTAGAACACCGGATCACTGGAGAGGACACTCCAGCTTCGCCTTTGGCGTAGACAAAACACGGGGAATGACAGTTACCGGTTATAAGCCACCGCTCAATTGGCGTAGAGCGCGGCGCCAGGGGTTGTTCCCGACGGTGGGAGGGATCATCAGATCTCACTGGACAGCTACCGCCCGCCTCAAGCTGGGCAGCCCCCAGCCAATAAGGTGTTGTCCCGCCACAGCTTGCTTTCCTCATTGGGTGCATGGGGATGAGGAGAAGTCCGAACAGCAGGCTGAGAACCTTTGCACCAGGCAAGACAATAAAACAAAAGAGACCAACTCTAAAACTGGGAACTTGGAACGTCCGCACTATGATGACAGGACTCGCTGCTAACCTCAAGAACATCAACGACACCAGGAAGACTGCCATCATCAATAATGAGCTGAAGAGACTGGGAGTGGATATCGCCACTCTCCAGGAAACACAGTTGGCTGACACAGGCACACTGAGAGAGAAGGACTACACGTTCTACTGGCAGGGAAAGGGCAGTGACGAACACAGGGAACACGGAGTGGGCTTTGCAGTGAAGAACACCTTGCTGAAGATGCTGGAACCAAGCAGCACTGGTTCTGCACGACTCCTTACCCTCCGCCTGAACACCACTCAAGGCCCAGTCACCCTCGTCAGTGTGTATGCCCCAACACTGACAGCCACACCAGAGGCAAAAGACGAGTTCTACGAGAATCTCGCAACAACTGTCAGGACCATCCCCAACTCTGAACAACTCATTCTCCTTGGAGACTTCAATTCCAGAGTGGGTGCTGACCACGACTCCTGGCCCTCCTGTCTTGGACCTTTTGGCGTGGGCAGAATGAACGACAACGGACAGCGGCTGCTCGAGTTCTGCACATATCACGATCTGTGCATCACAAACTCGTTCTTCAAGACCAAGCCCCAACACAAGGTTTCCTGGCAACATCCACGCTCAAAGCACTGGCACCAGCTGGACTTGATCCTGACCAGGCGCACCTCACTGAAGAACGTGCTAATCACCCGTTCGTTCCAGAGTGCAGATTGCGACACAGACCATTCATTGGTGTGTTGCAAGGTCAAGCTGCAGCTGAAGAAATTCCATCGTGCTAGACAACCTGGAAAGGCACGGATTGACACCAGAAAGATGGATCAACCAGAACTTGTTGAGCAGTTTGCTTCCACCTTTGAGAAGGAACTTGGTGTACCACAAGAAGGAGAATCTGCAAAGCAGAAGTGGGAAGAGCTGCGAAACACCATCCACCGCACAGCCTTGGCTACCTTTGGGAGGAAGACCTCAAAGTCACAGGACTGGTTTGACGCCAAGTTGACCGAGATGACCCCCGTCATTGAAGCCAAGCGCTCAGCACTTGCTGAGTACAAGAAGTACCCAAACGAGAAGAATCTCTAGATTCTCAGGGCTGCGAGAAGCAAAGTTCAGCAGACTGCTCGGTGCTGTGCCAACGAGTACTGGACTCAGCTCAGCCAAGACATTCAAACCGCTGCCATAACAGGGAACATCCGTGGTATGTACGATGGCATCAAGAAAGCACTTGGCCCAGCTCAGAGCAAGACGCCCCCCCTCAAATCCTCCACTGGGGAGATGATCACAGAAAAGAACAAGCAGATGGAGAGATGGGTGGAACACTACTCCGACCTCTACTCCAGACAGAACACCGTGACACCGTCAGCCCTTGATGCCATCGACTGCCTGCCATCCATGGACGAACTTGACGCCGAGCCAACCATCAACGAACTCAGCAAGGCCATTGATAGCTTGGCCACTGGCAAGGCTCCCGGCAACGACGGCATACCCCCTGACCTGATCAAGCACTGCAAGACCGCCCTACTGCTGCCATTGCATGACGTCCTCTGCCAGTGCTGGAAAGAAGGTGCCGTACCACAGGACATGAGGGACGCCAAGATCATCACCCTCTACAAAAGCAAAGGGGAGAGAAGCGACTGCAACAACTACAGGGGCATCTCCCTCCTCAGTGTTGTTGGCAAAGTCTACGCACGAGTTGTTCTCGTTCGTCTACAGAAGCTTGCCGAACGTGTCTACCCAGAGTCTCAGTGTGGCTTCCGCGCTGAGCGATCGACGGTAGACATGATATTCTCCATCCGCCAACTCCAGGAGAAATGCAGAGAACAGAACATGCCCCTGTACGTCGCCTTCATCGACCTCACCAAAGCGTTCGATCTGGTCAGCAGAGAGGGTCTTTTCAAGATCCTGCCAAAGATAGGATGCCCACCAAAGTTGCAAAGCCTCATTGAATCGTTTCACACCAACATGCAGGGGATAGTGCAGCACAATGGCAACGTCTCAGAGCCATTCAACATACGCAGCGGAGTGAAACAGGGCTGTGTACTTGCACCAACCCTCTTTGGGATTTTCTTTGCTATGCTCCTGAGGCATGCCTTCAGCACAGCAACAGAGGGAATCTACCTGCACACAAGATCTGACGGCAGGCTTTTCAACCTCGCCCGCCTGAAAGCTAGAACCAAAGTACGCGAGGTTCTAATCAGAGACATGCTGTTCGCAGACGACACTGCAGTCGCAACCCACACACAGCAGGAGCTTCAGACCCTAATGGACCGCTTCTCCCAGGCATGCAAGGACTTCGGGCTTACCATCAGCCTGAAGAAGACTAACGTCTTGGCGCAAGGCACGGAAGCACCACCAACCATCACCATCGACAACTACGAGCTGGAGGTCGTGAATCAGTTCACGTACCTGGGGTCCACGATCAGCAACAACCTCTCCCTTGATACAGAGATCAACAAGAGGATTGGAAAATCAGCCTTCACATTTGCTCGCCTCACCACACGAGTGTGGGAGAATCCCAAACTCTCTGTCAAGACGAAGATGGCAGTGTACAACGCCTGCGTCATCAGCACACTGCTCTATGGGAGTGAGACGTGGACAACATACGCCCGGCAGGAAAAGAGACTGAACTCCTTCCACTTGCGCTGCATTCGCCACATCTTGGACATATCCTGGCAGGACAAAGTGCCCAACACAGAAGTTCTGTCCCGCGCCGGCCTTCCCTCCATGTTCACTCTACTCAGGCAGCGCAGGCTCCGCTGGCTAGGCCACGTTCACCGTATGGAGGATGGCAGAATCCCCAAAGACGTCCTCTACGGAGAACTGGCAACTGGCAGGAGAGACGTTGGCCGCCCACAGCTGCGCTTTAGAGACGTCTGCAAGAGAGACATGAAGGCCCTGGAGATCAACATAGAGCGCTGGGAGGACCTTGCAACGGACCGCTCCAAATGGAGAGGCACCCTGACCAGACAGCTCAAGGCGGGTGAAGAGAGACTGACTGCTGCAGCAGATGAAAAAAGGACCCACAGGAAGAACCGCCACAGACCCAGCAGCACGGAGACCACCCACAAGTGCGACCTGTGTGACAGGGACTGCCATTCGCGCATCGGCCTGTTCAGCCACAGGCGGTGCTGTTCCAGCAGAGTAGACGTTTAGGATTCTCTTCCATGGTCATCATAGACCGACGGAAGCCGACGAGTCATAAAAACACACATTAAACGTGTTTTCTGGGGGCATAACACAGGGTCTTTGACGGTCAGCCTATAGCCTGCTACTTGCTTGTATTAGCTTATTCATGTTCCACGTGTTGCTAGCTTAGGTTCATTAGTTATCCTTCAACACACAGCCAGCGTGTCCACAGCTGTTTCCAGACATAATACTAGCGATGGGACGGCAGGCTCTGGAGCTTCGAGGGTGCTCCGAGCTTATCCAGGAAATATTTGATGAAGCGCGTTTTGAGATGTGTATTTCTGACGTTGCACCATGTGACTGGGTCAGGAAACCATTCATGATTTTGCACACAGAATGAAATAAAGTGAGCAGCAATACACAGTGGAAATCCCCATCCCTCATGTTTTGTGTTGTCGATGTTTAACTGTGTAAGGGATTTGTCACAGCCAATTTTCAGATGGAGCCAACACCAAAAACACGGACTTCTCCCATTTGGGAACAGTTTGAGCACATTTCTCCCATTGATGTATTTTCCACAAATAGTGGATATTGCTTGTAACTGAAGTGATGGCTTAGTGGTAAAGCATCTGCTCTATAAGTGTGAGGCTGGGGTTCAAATCCCAGTTTAGGATTAGTCTTGTAATTTCACTTTTATTTGCAAGATGAAGTGTCCGTTGTGTTTCACTATTACACATCATTATGCTGAGGCACTATTGCTATTGTGCCCTGCATAAGAATAAGGACAGAGGTGAATATACTGTTGAAAAGTTATTATTTATTAATAAAAATGGATAAGTAGTACAAGCACACCAAGTAACACAAGCACATTCACTGTAGTCACCCCAGTTCTATTATTTCTTTTTTTCCTTATTGTGGTTTATATTAATCATATATCCCATAACCTACATATGTATAAGCATGTGAGAATGTTTGGTGATTACATATGTACAACGACTTCACACCTCAGAACAGGACAAGAGGTCTCAACCGCCAGCGAAGATCAAAGAGCATCCAAGGCGCTGCGGTGGAGACCAGATCGATTGCCCTGACCACCCAGGGTCAGGTGGAGGAGTACGAAGACAAAGGAGGGGGGATAAGACTAATGCGGGATGTCAGCTTTGATATGCATGTCTTTTGTTATGTGTAGGTATAAGTATGTAGAGCTGAATGTGTTCGCTCTCTTATTCTGCTTCTGCACTGAGATGAGACTTGTTAGAGGAGCGAAGCTGATAATAAACTTTGGTTTATAAATCACATTGCCTCGTTATTCCAAGCTCTTCTACACTTATGATCATTGATATTTCTTAACCCCTTGACGCCTGTTGTCGCGAATTTGCATCAATCCAAAAAAAAAAACAAAAAAACAATGATTTTCAATTATGAAAAAAATAAATAAAGAAATTTGTTCACAACTGGAAATAAATTCAGGCGTCAAGGGGTTAAGACAGCACATTTATTGAAATGGGAAAAAAATACACATTAAACCATTAATGCCCCTGTAAAAATCTGTATGCTGTATACTTTTTGTCAACTACATGGCCTAGAAGAGCAAATGAAGTTTCACATGAGGCTTTGTCTAAACCATTTTGATGGAAAGGCTCAGGTCTTCAAGAAAGCCTTATCTAGTCATCATTAAGTGGTAGCTTAGAGCTAAAATATCTGTTTTCCATATGGAAAGCTGGGGTTCAAGTCCCAGTGTGGTTATTTTTATTTGCACGGTGAAGTGTCTGTTGTGTTTCAAAGAGCTTGGATACAACAACATATCATTATGCTGAGGCACTAATGTGCCCTGCATGACAATAAGGACAGAGATGAATGTACTGGGAAAGACAGTTGAAAAGTTATTTCTTTTAAAAAAATGGATAAGTAGCACAAGCACATTTACTGTAGTCACCTCAGTTTTATTATTTCTTTTTTCCCTTGTGATCATTGATATTTCTTAAAAGACATTTATTGAAATGGAAAAAAAATACACATTAAACCAAAAACACCCTTGTAAAAATCTCCTTGTTGTATACGTTTTATCCACTAGATGGCCTGGTAGAGAAAATGAAGTTTCACAAGAGGCCTCGTCTATATGAGCCATTTTGATGAAAGGCCTCAAGTCCTCTAGAAAGCCTCATTTGGCCATCATTACATAATACTACCTTGCGGCTAAGCATCAAACTTCATATATGCATTACCATTCATAGAAGGTACACATAACTATAAAATAATAAATACAACTACTTACCTAGCAAGCTGCTCATCTGTGACCATATGTGTGGCTCTACAGGCAACTCTTCTTCTTCTTCTTCTTCTTCTTCTCTTGGTTTACTGGCAGATTGCAAACAGCTTATAGGTGCGTACCGCCACCTACTGTACAAGAGTGTGAAACATCATGTCACGTTATTCTAGTTCCTATGAAAGCTATATTCTTCTTAGAAGCCCAGTATCATTTATAAATCTAAATAGAGCCTTCCTGGTTGCTCTTACTCCTCTGTCTGATCCCAGAACCCCCACCAAATTTCTTCTTCTTCTTCTTTGGGTTTCAACGGCAGCTTATATCCAAATTGTTGTACTACTGCCAACTTCTGGCTACTTAGGTTCTATACTTTCCAGCTCCCAGCTCCAATATCCCTTTACAACCTGCGCTTCAGCTGAAGACTGTGTAGATGACAGGCTGTTATAATTTTATATTCAACAGATAATAATAATAATAATAATAGGCAGCGCAGTGGCGGAGTGGTTAGCACTGCAGCAGCACAGCAACTCATCCTTGGCCAGGGGATTCTGAGTTCGATCCCAGCCCCCAACCAACAGTGATCTGTGTGGAGTTTGCATGTTCTTCCCGTGTCAGTGTGGGATTTCTCCGGTTTTCTCCCACATACCAAAAAACATGCAAGTTAGGTTAATTGGCATCAAACTGGGGATTCTAAATTGTTCTTAAGTATGACTGTGAGAGTGAATGGCTGTCCTTCTCTCTGTGTTGGCCCTGTGATGGACTGGTGATCTGTCCAGAGCGTACCCTGCCTCTTGCCCAAAGATGCAAGGATAGGCTCCAGCCCCCCGCGACTCGAAAAGGATTAAGCGGAAGAAGATGGATAATAATAATAATAATAATAATAATAATAATAACAGCAGTCTATCGTGGGTGACAATGACATAGTAATAATAATAATAAATATGATAAAGTAAAATAAGAATTTTTTTTATGCTAAACTGGTCTGGGCAGTATATTTGCACATATATATTGCACCTGACTTGCACGTCCAGAAGACATGGAAAAATTAATTACATATTTGGTCAAATGTTGAACGTTAGATCAACGTCCAGAGGGGGTCGTAGTTCAATGTTCAGATCCACAACCTACTTTGGAGGTCATATAGACTTGTAGATATGGTCCTGGACCGACCAACGTGATATGAACTTGATCTGGCGGTCCAAGGAACATCGGATGTTTAGTGGGTTCCGTCAACAGACCCGAGGGTGGACACGTACCATTGGAGGCAGCTAGAGTAGCGCTGGACAAAATTTCACAACGGCGCTTCATTCTGCGGGTACACACCAGGAAGGAAGCGTGACTGTCTGCCTCATGTGACGCCTGCAACAAACAGTGATTTTGCCTCCAGCTACATCCCCGGGAGAACATCCACGGTGTCATAAAATGTCCGGGCGGCCGCTGATACAGCTTTTCAGTTCTGCTTTTTTGTTTGGTTAAAACAAAACAGTTGTGGAAAATGTGAAAATGACGAGGCAGAGTTTATCTCATGAGTCAGGTTTATTCACATCTTCCAACATCATCAAAAACAGAGAGAGAAAGAAACCCAGACATTCATCCTTTAAATACCTCAGGACTTCAAAGCACACAGTCACATTGTATTTAATCCCAAGTAACAATGCATCTTCTTTCAGATCTTAACACCTCCACCCCCAGCCTCTGGCGGCCAGGAAAATCCCCCCAGGCCGTCTCTTTGCATACCAAAGCCTAAACTTTCACATCCTCCTGTTATCTCCAAAGAGACCCGGTCCTTTGTTCAATCTAAGATGTGAAGCCTAAAGTGGTATACATATGAAGCATGAAGTGATGTACATATGTGCACGTGTCCCACATGACCCCCCCAAACGTCTAAGATGGAACAACGGAATAACAGTCTGCATGTCATGATAAACCATTACACATCAGTCCACGTGCTGCTTGGGCCTCAGTCTCCTCCCGTATCTGCTGTAAGCGGGCTTTACCACTTCCGCGGCGCCATCCTGCTGGGGAGCTGCTGTCTGAGGGTGAGAACTGTTAGTCAGTCGCTGTGGATGTTCTGGGGAATGTCCCCTAGGGGGTCTGCCGCGCCGAGGAGCCCTGGCCACAAGCACATCCTCGTCTGCCACCACAAAGGCGGGTTTGAGCCTGTTTATGCCAATCTTTTCTTTCCTGCCCCACAAATCTAGCAAAAAATGCTTATCCCCTGTTTCCAGCACTCTAAATGGTCCATCATAAGGTGGTCGCAACGGTGGGCGATGGGCATCGTGTCTGACAAAAACAAACTCCGCGTTTTTTAAGGCCTTAGGCACAAAAACGTGCGGAAAACTGTGGTGAACGGGGCCAGGCAGCATGCCCGATTCCGTGCCACTCTGCAACCGCTGGGCCGGGGAGCATTCTGGTGCAGGATTATCTGGGAGAAATTGCCCGGGCAGCCGAAGTGGCTGCGCAAAGACTATCTCAGCCGGGGAGGCTTCTAAATCCTCTTTAGGTGCAGAACGCAACCCCAATAAAACCCACGGTAGCCTATCTACCCAATTTGCATCCGTAAGCAACGCTCTGAGAGCCACTTTCAATGACCTATGAAAACGTTCGCATAACCCATTAGCCTGCGGATTGTATGCGGTTGTGCGGTGGATCGTTACCCCCAGGCTGCGGGCCATTGCTGACCAAAGCTCGGAAACAAATTGGGGACCTCTATCGGACGTAATGTCCGACGGGATTCCAAAGCGCGCTACCCATGCTGTTAAAAACGCACGCGCCACCTCCTCGGCTGTGGTTGATGACAGTGGGACCACTTCCGGCCAGCGCGTGGTGCGGTCTACCATTGTCAGAAGGTGTGTGCACCCCTGTGACAGCGGGAGGGGGCCTACGAGGTCCACGTGAACATGATCAAACCTCTTAGCCGGGATGTGGAACGGCTCCAAGGGGGCTCTCGTGTGTCTGTGTACCTTGGCTCGTTGACAAGCCATGCAGGCTGCCGCCCATTCTCTAACTTGTTTGCGCAGGCTCGGCCAAACAAATTTCTCTCCTACCATTTTGACCGACGCGCGCACTCCCGGGTGCGCCAGAGAATGAATTGAGTCAAAAACGCGGCGGCGCCACGCGGCTGGTACCACAGGACGCGGTCGCCCGGTGGAGACATCACAGATTAGGGGGGGGCATACCGTCTTGCAGCACCTTGTTCTCCAGCCTTAACCCTGTTGGTCCAGACTGGAGCGCGCGCACATCCGCGTCGCTACTCTGATCCGCGGCCATGGCTGCATAATCTATCCCTACGCGGACTGGGACCGCCACGGCGCGCGAGAGACAGTCTGCCACTACATTCAGTTTACCCGCCACATGCTGAATATCGGTAGTAAACTCTGAGATTGCAGCCAGCTGCCTCTGCTGCTGGCCTGACCACGGTTCTGAAACCTTGGCCATCGCGAATGTCAGTGGCTTATGGTCAACGAACGCGGTGAAACGGCGGCCCTCCAGCCAGAACTGGAAGTGGCGAATGGCCAAGTGGAGAGCTAACATCTCCCTGTCGAATGCGCTGTATTTTTGTTCACTATCGTGCAAAGTCCTGCTGAAAAAGGCGAGTGGCTGCCAAGCCCCGGCTACATGCTGCTCCACGACCGCCCCTATGGCCACATCTGACACGTCAGTAGTGAGCGCTATATGGGCCGTTGGGTCTGGATGTGCTAACAACGCAACGTTTGCCAGGGCTGTTTTGACCTCAGAGAATGCTCGATCTTGCTCCGGAGACCATTCGATCTTATTTGTGGGTTTTTGTTTTTTTAGTGCGGCATACAATGGTTGCATGAGCTGCTCTGCGCAGGGGAGGAAACGATTATAAAAATTCACCATTCCCAAAAACTCCTGTAACGCCTTGACTGTTTGTGGCTGGGGAAAATTTGTTACCGCGTGCACTTTGTCAGGCAGCGGAACCGCTCCTTCTGGGGAGACGCGATGCCCCAAAAAATCAATCTGTGTCACCCCGAACTGACACTTCGCTGGGTTGATTATTAACCCGTGCTCTCCCAACCTCCGGAAAACTGCCGTGAGGTGGTTTTCGTGTTCGTCTTCGGACGCGCTGGCTACTAAGATGTCGTCCAGGTAGACGAATACGAAGGGGAGATCACGCAACACCGCGTCCATCATGCATTGGAATGTCTGCGCAGCGCCCTTAAGCCCAAACGGCATGCGCAAAAACTCGAATAGGCCAAACGGAGTTATTACCGCTGTTTTGGGTATGTCCTCAGCGCGCACTGGGACTTGATGGTAACTGCGGACCAAGTCTATCTTAGAAAAAACGCGCGCCCCCGCCAAATGAACGGAAAAATCTTGGATATGCGGGATTGGGTAGCGGTCGTGCGCTGTGGCGTTGTTCAACCTGCGGAAATCTCCGCAAGGTCGCCATGAGCCATCAGCTTTCGGGACCATGTGAAGCGGGGAAGCCCATGGGCTGTTCGAACGCCTGATGATGCCCAACTTTTCCAGGTTGGCGAACTCCTCGCGCGCTATGGTCAGTTTAGCTGAATCCAAGCACCAAGCTTTTGCAAAAACGGGCGGGCCGGTGGTAGTAATAAAATGTTCCACTCCGTGTTTAGCGACGGCTGCTGAAAACGTGGGAACCGTGAGTGCTGGGAACTGAGTGAGCAGTGTGTGGAACTTACCGCTTGCCGTTGCGACGTTGGCTTGTGCTGTGGGCGGGGTCACTTGGGCTGCACAGGGAATAGAATAAAAGGAAAGTGCATTAACCAGGTGCCTGTTAGCAAGATCAACCAACAAACCATGTGAGCACAGAAAATCAGCCCCCAACATATTGAAACTCACTGCAGCTATAACAAAAGTCCACTAAAATGTACGGCCGTGTAGGGACAGAAGCAGGTTCCTCTCACCAAAGGTCTTAATCTCCGAGCCGTTCGCTGCTGACACCCCGTGACCTCCGGGGCCCGCCAGCCGGTCAGCGGAGGTAGGCGTGATGAAACTCACTTGGGAGCCTGTGTCCACGAGGAATTGCCTCCCCGAACGCGCATCCGTCAAGTAGAGCAGCTTGTTCTCTTCACCGAGGGCCACAGCTGCTACCGACCTCCGGTCTTGGTGTTTCCCGAGCGCTTGAACTGGCACGGTGGTATACATTTGCGTGCCTTCTCTGCAAAGCGGCGATGGTAGAAACAGAGGGTGTCTCCTCCGCGATCCTTGGCCCCCGCCACCGCTGTCGTCGGTGGGTCTGCTACCGCCGTCTCTGGCCCCTTGCCATCTCCAGCCGTCGCGCCAAACTCCGTTGCTGCCGTGGTGGCCGTGCGCTGTTTGCTGGTGTTGAGAATCCGGTGCGCCTCCAGGGCCAGCGCGCAGAAGTCCCGCTGGGCCAACAACGGCGAACTGGCCAGGGTCGCTCTCGTGGCCGAAGGTAGGGTTCTCAGGAAAATGTGGGTGAAGATGAAGTCGTCGTTGTCTGAGCCCCTCAAGCTCAGCATGTTCTCCATCAGGTCAATGGGCGTGCCATCTCCCAAGTTGTTCAGAGCCAGGAGCCTCTCCACTCTCTCCTGGACTGAGAGAGTGAAACGCTGGATGAGCGCAA
Source organism: Pholidichthys leucotaenia (assembly GCA_020510985.1). Lineage (NCBI taxonomy): Eukaryota > Metazoa > Chordata > Actinopteri > Cichliformes > Pholidichthyidae > Pholidichthys > Pholidichthys leucotaenia. Next base: position 20,819,738 of record CM035842.1, on the reverse strand, counting down.
CCTTCAACCCGCCGTATTTGTCGTTGGCCGGTGGCTGCTCCACAAGGCTCTGCACATGCCAAGCCGTGCGGTTGTCGAGCTTGGCAATCACATGGTAGAACTTCGTGTCATCTACCGTTATCCCTCAGAGGGCGAACTGTGCTTCGACCAAGCGGAACCAGGAGCGCGGGTTGTCTCGCCAAAAGTCCGGTAGCTGGACGGTAGCGGCATACGCTTGGCTGGGAGCTCCTGACCCGGCTGGCTCAGGGGAATTTCTTTCACTCATGATACGTCTTAGGGTCACCAGTGTGGAAAATGTGAAAATGACGAGGCAGAGTTTATCTCACGAGTCAGGCTTATTCACATCTCCCAACATCATCAAAAACAGAAAGAGAAAGAAACCCAGACATTCGTCCTTTAAATACCTCAGGACTTCAAAGCACACAGTCACATTGTATTTAATCCCAAGTAACAATGCATCTTCTTTCAGATCTTAACACCTCCACCCCCAGCCTCTGGCGGCCAGGAAAATCCCCCCTGGCCGTCTCTTTGCATACCAAAGCCTAAACTTTCACATCCTCCCGTTATCTCCAAAGAGACCCGGTCCTTTGTTCAATCTAAGATGTGAAGCCTAAAGTGGTATACATATGAAGCATGAAGTGATGTACATATGTGCATATGTGTCCCACACAGTATAATTTTTCCCAAATTAGATTAAAAAAGCTTCAGGTTCCTGACGAAGGACTTTCGGGGTCCGGAACCAGTCCAGAGCTCACCACTTGGTGACCCCTGCTCTACATTGTGCAAGAGGTCCATAGACCCAGCGGACACATGGACAATCATAGGTATAGATCAAACATAGGCAACATCCTCCTTTCCTGAAGTTTCAAATCCACTCATGTCTGTGTGTTGCAGCCATGCACACTACATTAAACAGTTCAGCTTGATTTTTCAGTCCGGAATTATCTTTTACCCCTTTGTTCTTTTTAAAAAAACTAACTGTGCATCAACTGTGATTGATGTCTTCCTTATTACCAAATAGCATTACTACAAGGGGAATTGATTGTTGTCTTTAAAGATGAAAAAGAAAAGTATTATATACTCTTCCACTGCTACTCCAACACCTGGTTCTCTCCATGTCTGATGACAGTGGAGGCTGCGTGAGACCACCTAAACGAAAAAGGTGGTCTCAAAAGGTGGTCTCTTCCAGCCTCGAAAAAGGCAGGAGGCCTTCAGATGACTAGTCCTGGCCGGTTTGGAAAGGAAAACAGCATTGGACAGCCACTTTGTGGAAGGCAGTGGTACTGTTCAACATCAGTAGGTTCACCCAGAGTCGTGGAGCGACAAGAAGTGTGGGTAAACTGAAGTGTGTACAGCACTGTGTGTAGATGTGTGCTTGTGTATACACTCTCCTCCAGAGATCACAAATTGGTATTCGGGAGAACACGTAATTTTTACACATTGGATAAAAAAAAAAGTTGAGTTTTAAATGTCCAACCTAAATAAAGGTCATGATTCCACTTGCTGAGGGCTAGCCGCTGTCTTTAAGATATTGTTTAAACACTGGCTGATAATCGTTTCTGATCTAATGCCGGCGTGTGCCCGCCATGTTGCCAGTGGTCTATCATTGGAAGTTGGCAGACAGTCTACTCTGACTTAATGTATGTGTGCTGATGGGGACATACTGCTAATGGAGAAGCTAATAACATTAATCTAGATTTGTTTGCTTTTGTGTGTGTGCGTGTGTGTGTGAAACAATGTCTTAGGCTGTATTCACACCAGGATAGTCCTGGAGTCTCGGTTCAACTCGACGGGGGATGTCGAGAATTTTCACACCTTCGTTTGGTTTGGTTTGCATTCACACAGCACTTCACTCAAGTGGACCAAACTGCTTGGACAACGTCGCACAATTACAACAGCTACTCATTTGTAGCGCTGTAGCCGAAGCCACCACTGACCAGGAAGAAAAAATCTCAGTGACGAAGATTGGTCAGAACCAGTGTTATGCTGAGAATTGCTCACTTGCCAAGAATTGCATCCCATGAACCAAAACTATAAAACATAACACTACAGCCAGGCTTGTAACCATTTGTGCATTTTTAGAAATACCCATTATACATTTTTAGAACTAAAAATTGTTATTACCTCTTGTAAATTATCTTTAAATTATGTTTATTCGACGATGGGATGCAATTCTCGAAAAGGGAGCAATTCTCAGCATAACACCCTTCCCTTCAGTAAGGTGTTTATGTGCCACAAACTAATAAAAATGAAAAGCTCCGCTGTCTGTATAAACCCCCGTACCACCATCATGTCGCTAAACATTTTAAAAACATTGGTATTCTTATGTGCAGCCACAAGCAGCTGAGAAATCTGGTTCTCAGACCAAATATCTATCAGAGCCTGCATTTCACTTCTCATTTGCCACTACTCCAAGTCCAAGAGACATTTTTTTTTAAACTTTTCTCCTCAGTTTTCTCCGATAAAAGTATTTCTTGGATCCCAGTGGTTGACTTTATTGTTATTTTCTACCCAAAATGGAGGCTGAAGAACCAGGAGATCTTCAGCTGAATCGGGATGTTGGATTTATTTACCCACGGATTCCTACCACGGATGTGCTGCCAGAAAACACACATCAAGTTTTCAACAGGGACAACTTTTCAGGAGAGTGGGAACTTCGCCTGTCTGCATCTCACCCAGACAGTGAATTAATCACCCATCAGCCATCACCCTGATTGGGGGTACCCAGCAGTGGACAGTGATGGGGAGGCACTTTCAGATTGGGCATCTAGAAATGACCTCGCTTTGATATACGACCCCAAACAAAGAGGAACCCTCCACTCTGCTAAGATAAGCCTTTATTAGTCCCACAATGGGGAAATTCCAGGATTGCAACAGCACAGGGATAGCAACACTCAGAGCAACAATCAGAAGGCAAGAAAAAACAAGAGCAGCTAGTATACATATGTACATATTACTATAAATATATATATATATATACACACAGTGCGGAGCGTGGTGGAAGAAGGACTAGGTGGAAGAAAGACTATTCTCCTGACCTGTGCTGGGTCAGCTCTTTGAATGGGGCGCCATATCCTACACAGATCCTCATTCTTGATGATTTTCCACACAGCCAACACCGGCCCTTGCTTGTACACATTGGCCTACAACTTCCAGTCATAAACAGCCCAAGGAAGATGCGCTGGAACTTCCGCAAAGCCATCTGGAAGAAATTCAGTGAAACTCTGGACCGGAGTGTTGTTACCATCTCACTCCACACCATCACTGTAGATGAAGCATACAACCGCTTCTGCAGCGCAATCTTCAAGGCTGCTCATACTGCAATCCCACGAAGCTACCAACCCCTCTATGTCCCATGTCTGGACAGAGAAAGCGCTGCCCTCCTACAATCCTATCAAACATCAGGGGACCCAGAGATAGCAGACCATCTCATTGAATCGCTAAATACAGCCTGGCGAAAGAAATGGGAGGAGACAGTTGCTGACCGGAGCTTTACCCACTCTAGCAGAAAATGTTGGAGCCTCATCCGTCACCTAGGAGCTGCACAGAAGCCCCCTAGCCAAAGCCGAGCATCTGTCACACCCAACCAAGTTGCATCCCACCTACTGACTATCACCAAAGCACCCCAAGACAAAGACACCAGAAGAGCAGTTACAACTGAGCTAAAAAAACACCAAAAAATGCCCGTAGAGGAAACGAACCCTGAACCCTTCGAGGCTGCTGAACTGGAGAAAGTCCTACAGGGCCTGAAATGTGGAAAGGCAGCAGGATACTATAACATCTTCCCAGAATTCCTGAAAAATCTTGGCCCCAGAGCCCTAACCTGGTTGACACAATTCTACACAAGGATCACACAAACAAACTTGATCCCAAAGAAATGGCGGACAGCAAAGGTCCTTGCCATTCCAAAACCTGGCAAAGACCACAAACTACCAGCAAGCTACCGCCCAATCTCCTTACTCAGCGTTCCTTACAAAATCATGGAGCGCCTAATACTGCAACGTATTTCCCCAGGAATAGAGGAAATTCTAAGTGTGGATCAAGCAGGTTTTCGCAAGGACCGCAGTACAGGAGAACAAGTACTGGCCCTAACCACCTTCATCAAAAATGGCTTTGAGAGCAGACTGAAGACAGGGGCTGTGTTTCTCAACCTTACAGCCGCCTATGATATGGTCTGGCACAAAGGCCTCCTCTTGAAACTTATAAATGTGATCCTGCTTGGGCAACAGCAATTACAAAAACCCTGCTGACCAACCGAAGGTTCAGAGTCCACCTCGGTCAGAACACAAGTGCATGGAGAACGCAGAAAAACGGACTCCCACAAGGCTCAGTTCTAGCTCCATCTCTGTTCAACCTCTACATAAATGACCTGCCCACTACAAAATCCCGCAAATTCATCTATGCAGACGACATCTGTTTGGCACTCCAAGCACCAGACTTTGAGCCACTGGAACGGGTGCTCATGGAAGATCTTGCCAAATCGGACCAGTTCTGCAAAATCTGGCACCTAAAACCAAGCCCAGCAAAAACCGTCTCCAGTGTATTCCATCTCCACAATGTAAAAGCTGCCAGAGAACTAAACATCCACCTGAGCGGACTCAAGCTTAAGCATGCCCCGAATCCAACCTACCTTGGAGTGACCCTTGATAGGACCCTCTCCTTCAAGGAACATCTAAAGGGGACAGCTGCTAAGGTGAAGGTACGAAACAACCTGCTCTGCAAGCACGCTGGTGCAAAATAGGGGGTGGCAGCCTCCACTCTGCGCACCTCAGCACTGGCCCTTTCATACTCTGTAGCAGAATATTGTGCCCCTGTCTGGTCCAGGTCATTTTACACACACCATGTAGACACCCAGCTCAACACAACCATGAGAACTATAACTGGAACAATCCGCTCAACACCACTCCCCTGGCTCCCTGTACTGTCAAACATAGCCCCTCCACACATCCGGCGAGCAGCATTAACTCAAAGGATGCTTCAAAAAGCTAAAGACTCTCCTCACCTACCAATCCATGCAGATATCTACACCCCACCCACTGCCCGACTTCCATCCAGACGGCCAATTTAGAAAAACCCTCCCCCAGCTGACTTTACCATCCAGACAGCTTGGCAAGAGGAATGGGAGACCAAGGAGGTCCCAAACAAACACCTGGTGACAAACCCCAACCAACAGGTCCCAGGCACCAACCTCCCAAGGAGACAGTGGTCTACACTCAATCGCTTCAGGACTGGACATGGCCCCTGCTTGGCCAGCCTTCACAGATGGGGCAGTAGCGCATGTGGAGAGGAGCAAACAATGGAATACATCATAGAGGCTTGCCCGCTCCAAAGACTGGAAGAAGGACTACACACCCTCCATACAGCAAACCAGGAGGCAACTGTTTGGCTTAAGGACTTTGCATTCGCTAAATAAATAGTGAATTAATGTCTTTTCATGTATTTACATTGAGTTATAATGTGATCGTGCTGCCCGAAAAATTCGCCCGTTCGTGTTTGATGTGAAAGCACCTTTACAGTAAATGCCACTTTCTCTTCTCACTGTGTGTTGCTGTGGTTACACAAACGCAGAGGGGCACGTCAGCTCTTTGGTCCTCTGGGTACTCCGTTTGCATTCACACGGCAAGCAAAGCACACCAGACTGCGTTTGCAAGCGAACCGAGACCCCCCCTTTTCAGGGGGACCAGAGTTTGCTTGTTTGGTGCTGCACCAGAGTTCCAGGCACATTCAGACGGCACCAAACGATCCGAACTATCCACGGAATACACACTTTGGTCCTTTAGTCCAAAACAAACAGTGACTGTGTGAATGTGCCCTTAAATCTCCCCGAGCAGCAATTGTATGAGAAAGGAACATAAATGATGACAACACAAGCATTTGTCAAAGATTTTGGACAGGCATCAGCATGGCCACCTATATTTCCCAGCCCCAAACAAGAACTGTAGTAGCTGCTGTCACAAGTTTATCTAACAGCAGTGACAGAGAAATGCAAAGCAGAGAAACTGGTAGGAATATAATTTAATGTTTTGGTGTTCTGGGTGAAAGACTGACAGACAAGCCACTTCACAGTAGAAGAATGCACGTTTATTTCAAGGTTATGTGGAAAAAGATGGTTTAATAGCGAAACACATGCACACCTGTTTACCCTCACCAGTTACTCAGCCGTTGCCAGTTAAACTTGCACACCGGTCTGGTCCTTCAGAGGCCACCGACGGTTAGAGTCAACGCCTCATCGCTCTTCTCTACCCTGAGTGCACACCTTCTCTGTCCCAGCCTGTCGTGGCCATTTGCCCAGCCATTCCCTGGATGCTGACGGGGTCACGAGCCAACGTGGACTTAAAACAGTGGACCAGAACTAATTAGCGTCTGTCACACCCCGATCAGCTCACCTGTGTTTTCACGGTTTTTCTTCCTCAGCTGAACAGAACTGGTGCAACTAGTTCAAACTCCCATAAACCAAGAAATTCTAATTTGGTTTTGTAAGGCAATATAATAAGCGACTTTCGCATTACGAGTGCGCATGTGTGGACTATGTGAGTTCAAAGTTCACCACTACTAAACATTCCGGTAGCCGCCTTGCTTTTGTATAGAGACAGTACTGTCACACCTGAACAATTGCCGCTTAAAGTCTGCTTTAAGCTTTAAATCTCCGTTATGCCAGGTGCACATTGTACCGTAGTGAAGTGTGGAACAGCATGTATCATCTAGAGCGGTGGAAAAAGCAAACTTGCAGCATACATGTGTGTAACTTCGGGACCAGCGTGTGTACATGTCCACCGCCATTCACGTTATATACATTCCCCACGGAGCTGAAGGATCCGGACGGACGTAATTGTTGGATTAAAGCAGTAAGTCTATATTATAACATAAGATAAGATAAGATAAGATAAGATAAGCCTTTATTAGTCCCACAACGGGGAAATTCCAGGATTGCAACAGCACAGGGATAGCAACACTCAGAGCAACAATCAGAAGGCAAGAAAAAAAACAAGCAAGCAAGAGCAGCTAATATACATATGTACGTATTACTATAAAATATATATATATACACACACACACAGACACACAGTGCAGAGCATTGTAGCTGGATGGAATAAATATATGAATATATGAACACACAGTGCAGAGCATTGTAGCTAGATGGAATAAATATGTAAATATATAAACACCCACAGTACGGAGCATTGCAGCTAGGTGGAATAAATATGCAAGTATATAAACACACACAGTGCGGAGCAATGTAGCTAGATGGAATAATATGTAGATATATAAATATATAAACACACCCAGTGCTGAGCATTGTAGCTAGATGGAATAAATATGTAAATATATAAACACACACAGTGCAGAGCATTGTTGCTAGATGGAATGAAACAGCATAACCGACTACTTAGTTATCCTACATGGTATGATTATGTGCCCATACATATTCTCACCCTCCATAGCGACCGGTATGTTCCTAGTTGTATGCCGGAGGGGACCATTGTGTAAGTCTATTGCATCTTTTGCATTCAAAAAACTATTAGTTTGTTACGTCTTTTTGCTATCTCTGCGAGCAGCCCTGCTTAGGTTGTACAGTCTGACAGCCGTTGGTAGGAAGGACCTACGAAACCTCTCGGTTGTGCACCTGGGATGATGTAGTCTGCTGCTAAATGAGCTCCTCAGTGCATTCAGTATGTCCTGCATAGGGTGGAACTCGGACTCCAGCAGAGATGACAGTTTAGCCACCGTCCTTCTCTCTCCTATCTCCTCCATCGGATCAAGGCGCTGCCCCAGGACAGAGCTAGCTTTCTTAATCAGTTTGTTCAGTCTCTTCCTATCGGCTGCAGTAATGCCACTGCCCCAGCAGACCACTCCAAAAGTGATGGCTGATGCCACCACCGTGTCATAGAATGACTTCAGCAGCGCCCCTTGTACACCAAAAGACCTGAGTCTCCTCAGCAGGAACAGCCTGCGCTGTCCCTTCTTGTAGAGTGCATCAGTATTGTGTGACCAGTCAAGTTTATAATTAAATAGTGTTGTGTATTGTTCAAGTTCTAGCCTAACTGACACGAGTCTAAACCCTGAAGTAGTAGGTACGGACAGGCAGGCCTGGATCTAGGATATAGTTCTTTGTATATTGGTAATGAAGCTTGAACTACACACAAATGTAATTAAGACCATTGATAAGTAGGCTGGTATAAAATAAAACTGCAAATCATTGAAAACGTGTGGTACTTAAACTATAGTAGTATCGACCTACAGATCTAAGTAAGCAGGCTATGCCTTGTAGTGAAATTTACTCAAAATGACAAAACCAAAGTTGAGCTGTCAAACCACTCACTCACCTTCTTTGTAGTCGTTTCGGAGTCTCTCAAGTAAGGGTTAAGCATTTTATCGCATGTTATTTTGAAATGGTGCGGTAAAAACAAGAGATAATAATAAAATAAAGAAAGAAAGAAAGAAAGGTGCTTGGTCCTTTGACAACAAAAAATCTGCTATATCAGCGTACATACAGGGGGGCCATTTTGGCCAATTTCTGCAATGTGGCCGCGAATGCAAGCGCAACTAGTTCATCGTTGTGTTTGTGGGTACAACTGGGAAGACCCCTACGCATACAATATGCTCGTAGATCAGGAACTTTCCATAAATTAAATGTATTGATAGAGTATGTTTGGTAGCCACGTTCCCACGATGCTTTGCGCGAGCCGAGATGCGGAAGTCACTTATTACTGAGGCTGCTTAATACATTTTACTTGATTTTAAAAATAACATTTACATAAAGAAAGGATGTTACAAATTACTGTCAAGCATCAAGTAACACAATAAATTGAAAGTGATCTACCAGTTGTCAGGGGAAGGGAGGGGTAACCATCAGTGCAGTGATGCTGCGTTCATTTGTACTAGGAAATCTGACGTTTCATAAAGTTTGATGCCAAAGGCTTAGTCTGGGGCGTTAGGGCTCACAGTAACTCATTTGGGGGGGGGGGGGGGGGTCAATGACCTTCTATGGCTATACTTAGGGCCGTATTTTGATGGTCATCAGCAGATTTTTGCACCAGACTTCCCACCGTATGCCAGTGTTTTTGATAGTTTCTGTCAGTGCATTATCATTTTTTTACACTTTGCGTCACACCATCTAATTACCAGTAGACAGTGTACCCGCTTTGCGCTGGGAGGTGGAGAGTCATTTCAAAGAGGTGTGGTGGCACACAGTGTCATGCGCACTGGTATTGTGGTGCATGTTATAACTATAACTCGTAAGTTATAACTATAACTTTAACTTTATTGTCATTGCACACAAGCACAAGAAATTGTTTAGAGCAAACCTAAGATGACACCAAGTATTCGCAAGAAAAATGTTAAATAATCATAAAAATAGAAAATCTAGCAGCGCAAATTACAAATACAAGATAAAATACAATTAAAAGTATTCAGAATTAATTCATGCAGCTGACTATGTATAAACAAACAAAAAAACCAAATAAACAAACAATGCTCTTTTGATCAGGTAAAAAGGAGGTCTGTTGTCAGAAGCGCATTGTTTAATGCTATTTCAGTGGTGTGTTTTGTGGAAGAGTGGAAGAGTTCAAACTCTTTATAATGGGAAAAAAATTCTCCCTTCCCAAAAAATACATTATAAAATAAACTTGGGTCATTGTGTAGATCAACAGAAGAAAAGTAAACTATCACATAGAATAATAAGAATTTAACCACATCCATACTGAAGTTTATTGGAAAAGGTTGTAATGAGTTTGGTCGGTAAGAACACCCCTGTGGGAAGGAGAAGGTAAGTACGAGGATGAATTGGCATGCATGTGAATGAGATTATTATGTGCTTTAGCTCGCTCACTCTCTGTGTAGTGGAGGAGCTGCGAGGAGTCAGAAGTGAGGTAGGTATTCTTTACTTTCAGAGAAGGTAGGCAATGGATCCAGGTAGGGAGCGGAGTGTTTGCTGAAGTAGGGTTTCCAGCAGATGGTGCCTAGGCCAGGGACTTTACCAGGTCCTGGTAATGTAAGGTAGGACAAGGTCTGAGAGATAAAGAGTCCAGTAAGAGATCCAAGGGGAGTTCTGTGATGAAGGATAGTGTAAATTTTTGGGTTTCGTGGCACTGGCTTACATGGGGAGTTCCAGGCTGAGTAGCACAGAGACTGGGGAGGGTGTGAGCACACTGAGGTTTGCAGCAGGAGACCACAAAGAGACAACAGCAAGCTGATAAATCATAACATTCCCACACCACTACAAGTGTGCAAAGCCCTTGAGGTGATGAAGAGCAGCTGCAGGTAGTCAGAGATGATTAGGCTGAATGGCGTGTGAGTGTGTGTGCTCACTCGAGATCCATCACAAGAAAAAAAGATGCAAATTAACAAGTCACAAACTTGTGAAAAAATTCATAAGTTTATAAGAAAAAGTCACAATTTATGAAAAAATAGCAACATTATGAGAAAAAGCTGCAAATTTACAAGAAACAAGTCAGACATTTATGAGAAAAAGTTACAAATTTAGAAGAAAAGAATGAAAGAAACTTGAAGGTAACTTCCACTAGTGATTGAGGGAGGGGGCCCATAGTATTTGCATGCTCTGCTAACAACAATAACAGTTAGTTCCGACCGAGCAATTTGATTGGACAATTCCAGGAGTTACTATATTCCGTAATAATTGCTCTCCAGCCATTTCACTGGATATATACAGTATCACTCCGCTTCAAAGGCGTCTATGTAACTGTTAATTACTAACAGTAATTTACTGTCAACTCTCAGTGACAATTGCAATACTGTATTGAATACTTTAATTTCCAAAGTGAGGTGCTGTTTGAAAAGATTTCTTACCTGACCCAGAAGTCCCACCCTTTTGAAAAATGCTTTATTCAGCTTTAAGTCTGCTCTAGTATAAACATCGTGAAACTATTACACATCTGTTTAAAAAAATAGGCAGTGCTAGAGTTGGATTTATTGTCTCGATTAACAAACCACAATACCTTTGTGGTGATGGACTCTTTGTTTCATCTGAAAATGCAAAGAAAACCAAAGTGTGCTAAATCACTAGCATGCTAACTACTAGCCACTGGCTAGCTACACCAACATGGGCTACGTTTTGATCTGGGGTCTTCTGCAGTACAGACCCAATAGGTATAACCGCGTATTACTTTTGCACTTGACAATATTTAATTTGTTTACATGTGTGTGAAATGACAATAGATATCTTCATGCTGATTGAGATGTATAGCAAAAGTTACTGGCTACATTTTGAAGGGACTATTTTTTCTCAGCTGCACAAAATAAATGGTTAAACAAACAAATCATAATGTCCAGTACTGCTGTCATTTAATAAATTATGGTTGCGGAACTGTTGTTAAAAATCTAGCCTTGTATACTAACTTACTATGTATCTTTACTTATGCAAATAGGAATTGCTGATTTCTGAAGGAGAGTCAACTATAGTTGTGAAATAGCAAAGCTGCTTATAGCTTTTATTATTAAAGGTATTATGATCTGGACGTGGTCACTGATCATGTCCACAAGGTGCTGTATCTTTACAGGTTACAGTACTTGTATTGTAATGCTTCTTTTTTAAATAAGAGTCATGTACAGAGTGATGTATATATTCCAGTAGCCAAATGCATTTCAGTCTAAAAACCAGAGTGAAAAGTATCTTGATTAAACTGTCATCTTTCTTGCAATTTTTGAAGAAATTAAGTTTTAAAATTCCAGCTCCCAGACAGCTCATGTTTGATGGCCAAAATTAATAGACATAAAGCATATTTGTGTCATTTTTAGTTTATTTCTGTTCCAGGACACTTGGAAAAAGGGCCGTTCTTCTTTGCATGGCCCGACTTTGTCATTATCTGCATCTACTTACATAATCCATACAACCAAAACAGACACACACCCATTTAAAAAAATTGTCTGCCTTGCACATAGTGTCTGGTTTACAGGTAAAAAAGCTAATGCTCAGTTCCTTCGGGGTCTAATGGCTCACATTACTTTTTTCCAGTTTTTTTCATTCTTTGCTTTTGAATAGTGGCTGTGAAGCAACATTTCAATTCATCATGACCTGCTGAGGCGTCACCTACTGATTTTCTGAGACATATGAACAGAATTCAAGTTAAAAAATAAAATTCTATTTATATAGCAGCTTTCACAAAGTATCAGTACTTCCAAACACAAAGTTCTTCTCCTTTTGTCTCCATCTCATCCTGTCCCTTCATCTTCCTCTGTAACACCAACCCTCTCCATGTCCTCCTTCACTACATCCATGAATCTTCTCTGTGGTCTTCCACTTTTCCTCCTGCCTGGCAGCTTCATCTTCAACATCTTTTGTCCAATATCTCCACTACCCCTCCTCTGCACATGTCCAAACCACCTCAGCTTTGCCTCTCTTACTTTGTCTCCAAACCGATCAACCTGAGCTGTCCCTCTGATACACTCATTTCTAATCCTGTCCCTCCTAGTCACTCCCAATGAGAATCTTAGCATCTTCAACTCTGCCACCTTTGGCTCTGCCTCCTGTCTTTTTGTCAGTGCCATCATCTCCAAACCATACATCATAGCAGGTCTCGCTACCATCTTGAAAATCTTCCCTTTCACTCTAGCTGCTATTCTTCTGTCACAAATCACCCCTGACACTCATCTCCACCCATTCCAGCCTCCCTGCATTCTGTTCTTCACATCCCTTGAGCACTGTCCACCATGTTTGATGGTTGACCCCAGGTATTTAAACTCATCAACCTTCACTACCTCTACTCCTTGCATCTTTTTCATTACACTTGCTTCCCTCTCATTCACACACATGTATTTTTCCTTGCTTTTACCAACTTTCATTCCTCTTCTCACGAGTGCATACCTCCAACCTTTCTTCTACCTGCTCCATACATACTGGACAGATCCACCAGCCTGGGTTGGTCTCTCAGAGACCATTTGATGACAGGGGGTGTGGCCAGTCTGGTGGATCTGTCAGGTCTGTCAGGCTGGACACACCTAGGAAAAACAGCTAATAAATGACACATCACAGTGGTCAGCTGACGCTACTGAGGAAGACTGCAGATGTCAGCTGAAATATGTCAGTAAAAACATCATCTCCTACCTTTTTACCTGATGAAAAGGAAACGCCCCTCATGGATCATCACCTTATCGTGGTGGGGGGTTTACTTGCCCCAGTGGTCCCAGGAGCTATGTTGTCCAGGGCAATTTGCTTCTGATAGGGTCACCCAAGACAAACTGGTCCTGAGTGAAGGGCCAGACTAAAAACGATCCAACAGACTCTCATGATAAATTCTAGATCAAGGATTCAGTGTACCCTGCCCGATATGGGCTTACTGCCCCCCCCCCCCCCCCCGGAGCCAGGCCTGGGGGAGGGGCTCGATGGCTAGCGTCTGGTGGCCGGGTTTCCACCCATGGGATCTGGCCGGGCTCAGCCCAAAGGAGTTACATGGGTCCACCCTCCAGTGGGCTCACCACCTGCTGGAGGGATCATGGGGGTCCGGTGCTATGTGGATTAAGTGGCGGTCAAAGGCAGAGACCTGGCGGACTGATTCCAAGCTTTCTAAACTGGCTTTTGGTACGTGGAAACACACTGAAAGGAGCCAGTTGAGGTGGTATGGGCATCTGATCAGGATGCCTCCTGGACGCCTCCCACTTGAGGTGTTTTGGGCACGTCCCACTGGGAGGAGACCCCGGGGCAGACCCAGTACTCGGTGGAGAGACTATGTCTCCCAGCTGGTCTGGGAATGCCTTGGTATCCTCTCTGAAGAGCTGGAGCAGGTGGCTGGGGAGAGGGAAGTCTGGGCTTCTCTGCTTGAACTGCTGCCTCCGCGACCTGGACCTCCGGAAAAGTGGTAGAAGATGGATGGATGGAAAAGGAAACGGTGAATTATTGAGAAAACTAAATTAACTTACTCAAACTAACAACCACAAAAGGTCCTCTTTCCGGCGCTCTTGCACTTTTGTGTTCTTCCTTCTCATTTTGTTTGATTCTGGGTGTTCACATCAGTTTGCTGGCAAGTTGCTGCCATTTACTATATAGGTATATTAACAGCATATGATTTTCATTGTATGTGTGAAATGCTACTTCATTCTCTAGCCTGATTAACACCAATAATCAGGCTAAGGATGCATCCTGGAAATGTAATGACTGTTTGCCTGTGCTGCCCTTGGTACTCCACCACTAATCACCCTTCATTTACTTGACTCTTTCTCCAAAGGCTGGCTTCCAGAGTTGAGTCCTTAGGAGACAGCACTCTAGAACAGCTGCTAACAATTTACAGTTCCCTTTACATTTTGGCTACACATTACGGGCTGTATTACAATGATGCAGTCAGTTAGTCAGTTGTCAATGATGCAGAATTCATTTATGGGCATTTCCAAGTTCGTTTCCTTATCACAACAGTGTAAAAATGAACTTTACGCAAAGAGACCAGTCTAATCATTCAGAGGTGTGTTTTGGATAATCCAATCCAAAGCACTCCTTCCCATCCCTTTAATACAAAGAAGGGCATTATCTAAAGTGAATTCTGATCATGACGGTTTAAGACGGGTTTTGCACTGACAAAAAAACCATGTGTGTGAGCTATAATGCACGCGACAGTAATGCTGATTGGTAATAAGGAAGACATCAATCACAGTTGATGCCCAGTTAGTTATGTTAGAAACAATAAACAGTGAAGAATGGCCTGAAAAATCAGCTGAATGGTTTAACGTAGTGCGCACGGATGCAACACAGACATGAATAGGTTTGAAACTTCAGGAAAAGAGGATGATGCCTGTGCAAACTTTCATAAACTTTCATTAACGATGGTGTGGAAGTCGCCCCCGGCCCATGGGGAGATGGAGGAAAAGAAGAGATCTGGTATGGCTTCTGATCTGTGGTGACCCCGGCTACGAAGCGCTCCCGCTTTCACTGGTTTCTGCCAGCCCCTGACGGGTGGCAGTTAGGGAGCTTGGTGAAGGAAAACCACAACATTTGGTGTGGTGCGGGTGCCCAGCTGGAAACCTGAGGCGCGTGGCCGAGGCAGATGCGTGGACACCTCTCCTATCTCTGTGGGGAGTTACAGTGAAAAGTAAAATGCCACACACTCCTTGTTCATTCACTTATCCCCCTTAAAATTACCACATTACTGCCTAATTAGCCTGTGATGAACCCCCCCCCCCTTCCCCCCCGGGTGCACACATGCTCCCTGTTCATTCATTCATTTCCATTAAAAAAATCCTACATTAATGCCTAATCTATAAACTCTAATGGTAATTCCACAATTGGAATGAAAGTGTGGTGACATGTTTGGTAAACCCAGAAGCAGACTCAGGCTCAGAATAGACACAATTTTCCTTTATTAAAGAGTGTGTGAGTGTGTGCGTGCATGTGAGTGTAGAAGTGAGCAGTGGGGCGAGCAGAGCACGGATCAAACTGGCAACCCTAGGAGAGAGAGAAGACAGGCGAATAAGTTCACTGAAGCCAGGTTGAACAAACAAGAGAATGTACAGTCTTACAAGATGGGCGACGGGCTGAGGCTCTGAAGAGCTCCTCGAGGTTCCGTATCCACTGCAGTCCGTCCCGTGCCCAAGCTGTCACCGAAGAGTAAGGTGAAGTAGTGCAGGTAGGTATTCAGTGCACATGCAGAGTGCGGGTATGAGTCCTGGTCCGCCGCCAGGAGGAGGAGGTCCGCTGCCTGGAGGTTTCCACCTGTGCACAGGGGAGACGAGGTGAAGTGGAGAAAGGGATGGAATCCCAGTAGCTTACTTGAAGTTGGGGTGAACTGGCTCCCAGAATACCTGACAGAGCAGGATGAGGCGAAGGAGGCGAAATTCCAAAGTAGCAGGAGGAAGAGGTAGAACGAGGAGGTCTTTCCAGTCCAAAGGAGTGTTGACGTTTCCGTGCAGACCAAAGGGCAGCGCGGCTTAAGAAGGCTGTCTAATGAGTGGGCCAGGTGTGCACGCAGCTGTGGAGGCAATCAGGACAGCAGGCACGCAGAGCAGATCACCACAGTACTCCCCCCCTTCGGGATGCCTCTCGGCAGCCGATCCAACCTATCCGGGTGCATCTGGTGGAAGTCCCTGATGAGCTATGGATCCATCACGAAGGAGGGGTGCACCCAGGATCTCCATTCTGGACCATAACCCTCCCAGTCCACCAGGTACTGGAGGCCACGACCCCTGTGTCGGATGTCCAGGATGGAGTTGACCTTCCAAGTGGGGTCACCATCGATCATCACCGGTGGAGGTGGAGTCTTGGGAGGGGGGCACAGGGGGCTGGAAACAAACGGTTTAACCTGAGAGATGTGAAAGGTGGGACAGATGCGGAGGGAGGGGGGGAGAGCCTGGTGCACAGCGACAGGATTAACAATATGGGTGATGGAGAAAGGACCAATAAAGCACTGGGATAACTTCCGGGACTGAGTCTTTAGATTGATGTTTTTCGTGGACAACCATACCTGCTGTCCGACCCAGTAGGACGGAGCAGGGGTCCTGTGGCGATTGGCGATGTCCGAGTTGTGGTCCGCTGTGCGTCGAAGCGTGGCACGGGTAGCCTTCCACAGCCGGCGACAGCGCTTCGTGTGGGCCTGCACGGAGGGCACAGCGATGTCTTCCTCCTCCTCCGGGAACAGTGGGAGGTTGTACCCATGGGAGGCCTCAAACGGCGAAAGACCTGTAGCAGAGGAGACCATAGAGTTATGAGCATACTCGACCCAAGGCAGGTGGGAGCTCCAGGATGCCGGGTTGGGGACCGTAACGCACCGCAGTGCCGCCTTCAATTCCTGGTTGGTGCGCTCACACTGGCCGTTACTCTGAGGATGGTACGCTGAGGACAGACTTACCGTAGCCCCGATGGCCTCACAGAAAGTTCGCCAAACCTGCGAGACGAACTGGGGCCCACAGTCAGACACAATGTCCACAGGGATGCCGTGGAGCCGCACCACATGTAGGACAAGCAGGTCCACCATCTCCTTGGCCGTAGGGAGCCCCTGTAGGGGAATGAAGTGGGCCGCCTTGGAGAACCTATCCACAACCATGAGAACGAAGATGTTGCCTGCAGAGGGGGGAAGACCAGTCACAAAATCTAGGGCCACGTGGGACCAGGGTCTGCTGGTGATGGGAAGGGGATGTAGCAGACCCGCCGGTGGAGAGGAGGATGCCTTGCAGGTGGCGCACTGGGGGCAGGCTCGAATGTATTCCCCGATGTCCCTCCGTAGTGAAGGCCACCAGAAAGTTGTCTGTAGTTGGGCCACTGTATCCCAGGGTGGCACAGCAGCTTGGAGGAGTGTGCCCAATTGATGACCTCACTCTGGACTGCAGAGGGCACATACATCCTTCCTGCTGGCCCCCTGCCCTGGTCAGCTTTGGTCTCCTGCGCTCTCCTAACCCTCTCCTTGATGCCTCACGAGAAGGTGCCCACGATGCATGAAGGAGGAACAACAGGATGTGGCGGCACCTCCACTGCATCAGGGGAGAATTGTCTGGAACCGGGTCCGGTTTGGTGTTCTTAGACCCCGGGCGATAGGTGATGGTAAAATTAAATCTGCTGAAAAACAGGGATCAGTGGGCTTGACAAGATTTGAGTCGTTTGGCTGTCCTGAGGTACTCCAAATTCTTATGATCAGTCCAAACGACAAAAGATTGGGAGGCCCCCTCCAGCCAGTGACGCCACTCCTCCAAGGCTAACTTGACCGCTAGCAGCTCCCTGTCCACGATGTCATAATTCCTCTCTACAGGGGATAGACGGCGTGAAAAGAATGCACAGGGGTGGATCTTCTTGTCGGCGGGAGAGCGTTGAGACAATACAGCTCCCATACCAGAGTCAGAGGCGTTCATCTCCACCAGACGTTGCATTGTGGGGTCCACCTGGGCCAAAATAGGAAGAGAGGAGAGCAATGACTTCAACTCAGCAAAGGCCACCTCCGCCTCCTCCGTCCACCGGAATGGCACCTTGGTGGAGGTGAGGCGAGTGAGGGGTAGGTCAATGATACTATAGTCTTTGATGAAGCGGCGATAGAAATTGGCAAAACCCAGAAACTGCTGCAGCTGTTTCCGGGATGATGGGACTGGCGACTCTACCACCGCCTTCACCTTGTCCAGATCTGCGATGATCTCATTATGGGAGATGACGAAACCCAGAAACGTGGTGGATGGGGTCTGGAACTCACATTTTTTGGCCTTGACAAACAGTTTGTTCTCCAGTAGGTGCTGCAGAACCCGCCTGACGTGTACTCGATGTTCCTCGGAGGACTGGGAAAAATAAGGATGTCATCAAGATAAACAAACACGAAAGAATCCAAAAAATCCCTCACACATCATTAATCAGTCATTGGAAAACTGCAGGAGTATTGGTCAAACCAAAGGGCATCACCAAATACTCGAAGTGGCCACTAGGAGTGCGGAACCCTGTCTTCCACTCATCCCCTTCCTTGATCCTCACCAGGTGATAGGCGTTGCAGAGATCCAGCTTAGTGAACACTGAGGCCCCCTGGAGGGAATCAAAGGCGGTGTTAACGAGGGATAGAGTGTACTTATCCTTGACTGTAATGTTATTTAGCTCCCTGAAGTCAATACAAGGCCTAAGCCTTGTATTCGTCCTTCTTCCTCACAAAAAAGAATGTCACCTCCACCGCTGAAGATGACGGCCTGATAATGCCAGAACCCAGAGATTCCTTGATGTACTTATCCATCGCCTCCTGCTCCGAGGCAGAGAGGCTATAAAGCCAGCTGGATGGCAAAGGAGCCCCTGGCAGGAGGTTAATGGCACAATCATAGGGGCTGTGGGGGGAAGGGTGACAGTGCTTGAGCCTTACTAAAAACGACGCTCAGGTCATGGTATTCGGGGGGTACTAACAAAAGGTCAGGCGGGGGTGTGTCAGGAGAACAGAGGGAAACAGAGGGGGAGCAAGCAGTGGACTGTAGGCAGGCACTCAAGCAAAAGGAGCTCCAGGAGACAATGCTTCCCGATAGCCAATCAATAACTGGATTGTGCAGCCGAAGCCAAGGGTAGCCCAGGATAACAGGGGAGGCTTAAACGGGAAGCACAAAAAAACTAATCTGTTCCCGGTGATAGCCTGATACCAACACAGAGACAGGAGCAGTTTGTTTCACGACAATGGCAAGCAGAACCTTAGACAGAGCAATCAGTTTTAACGGAGTCTTCAGCCGGTAGCAAGGAAGCCCCAGCCAGGTTGCCAAATCCTCTGAAATAAAACTCTGCTTGGCCCCTGAATCAATGAGTACGTGGGTGGATATTTCATTGTGATTATGTAGGAAACGAATGGGGAGCAGACTGGGAGGTCTTCAAAATAGCAGCCTCCCAGGAAGACAGGACAGATGTGGAGGAGTATGCTGAAACGGTCACCAGCTACATCGCAGAGGATGTCACTATAGTGAAGACTATCACTGTACGGGGCAACTATAAGCCCTGGATGACTGCAGAGGTGCGCTTGCTGCTCACAGCCAGAGATGCAGCCTTCAGAGCGAGGGACAGGATCGCCCTCCGCTCTGCCAGGTCTGCGCTCTCAAAGGGAATTAAGACGGCGAAGCGCACCTATGCGGAGAAAATCCAGGGACACCTTTGTGACACAAGGAACACCAAATGGGTGTGGCAGGGAGTTTGGGCGCTGACGGACTATAAGTCTAGGCAGAGGGTCGATGATGACCACGCTTTGCTTCCAGACAGGCTCAACAACTTCTTTGCACGTTTTGAAGCATCAAACCCGACAATCAGAGGGAGGGCTGGCCCATCTCGGGACAGCTATCGCCATCAATGCAGCGGAGACACGGAGGACCCTAACCAGGGTCAACCCACGTAAAGCTGCAGGTCCGGACAACATCCCGGGACGTGTGCTCCGAGACTGCGCAAGCGAGTTGGCGCATGTCCTGAATGACATTTATAACATCTCCCTGAGTCAGGCCATTGTTCCCAGATGCTTTAAGACCTCTACCATAGTACCAGTGGCAAAGAAACCAGTTGTGTCCTGTCTGAATGACTATCGTCCTGTTGCACTGACACCAATTGTGATGAAGTGTTTTGAACAGCTTGTCAAACCACACATCACAACCTGCCTCCCTGCATCACATGACCTGCTCCAGTTTGCATATCATTCAAACCGCTCCACGGAGGATGCTATAGTCACCACCCTGCACTCTGTCATCACCCACCTGGATCAGAAAGACACCTACGCCAGACTCCTGTACATTGATTTCAGTTCAGCATTCAACACCATTATTCCCCAGAGACTGATGGAGAAATTACTCCTTTTCGGTCTGAACACCGCCACATGTTTCTGGATCCTGGATTTCCTGACTGAGAGACCTCAGTCTGTCCGTGTTGGAAATAACATCTCTAACTCTATCACACTGAGCACTAGATCCCCTCAAGGCTGCGTACTCAGTCCACTGTTGTTTACACCTCTAACACATGACTGTGTATCCAGACACGAGGGGAACCAGATTATTAAGTTTGCAGACGACACCACAGTGGTGGGACTTATTCAGAGGGAAGGGGAATCAATGTACATGGAAGAAGTTAGAGACCTGGAGGGCTGGTGCAGGAAGAACAATCTGGTGCTCAACATGGACAAAATGAAGGAGATGATTATTAACGTCCGGCGGTCACAGCCTGAACATGTCCCTCTCAGCATTGGCAGCCGTTTGGTGGAGAGAGTGGAGAACATCAAGTTCCTCGGAGTGCAGATCTCGCAGGACCTGACCTGGAGCAAGAATTCCTTGGGGATCAGGAAGCGGGCCCAGCAGAGACTGCACTTCTTGAGGAAACTCAAACAGGCCTCTCTCCCCATCTGCATCCTCAGGACCTTCTACAGAGGTGTGGTGGAGAGTGTTCTGACGTACTGCATTGCAACATGGTACTCCAGCTGCAGTATGTCAAACAAAAATGCCCTGCAGAGGATAGTTAAGGGAGCTGAGAGGGTAATTGGAGTTTCCCTCCCCTCTGTCCAAGAACTTTTTCAGAACCGTTGTAGGAGCAGGGCACTGAACATTGTTAAGGACCATTCTCACCCTCTGCATAAACACTTTGAACTTCTGCCATCTGGCAAACGATTCCGGAGCATCAGAGGCAGAACCACCAGACTGATTAACAGCTTCCTCCCACAAGCTGTTAGGATGCTGAACAGTTGATCCAGAATCTCTCATACATACTACTGCACCTATGGACATTATGTATACTGCTCAAAAAAAATAAAGGGAACACTTTGAAAACACATCAGATTTTAATGGGAAAAAATAAGCTGGATATCGAAATTGTGGCAGACTAGTCCAGCTTACTCAGATTAAAAAGTGTTCCTTTAATCTGAGTAAACTGGACTAGCCTGCCACAATTTCGATATCCAGCTTATTTTTTCCCATTAAAATCTGATGTGTTTTTAAAGTGTTCCCTTTATTTTTTTGAGCAGTATATATTATTTGTATATTATAGTTCTGGTTAGTTTTCAAGTATGTCTCAGGGAAGTGTGAATGGCTGTGTTGGGGTGGGGGGTGAGGGTGTGTGTGAGTGTGTCTTAAATTATGTTCTTTTTACTTATATGGATGCCAAGAGAAACGCATTTCATCTTGCCTGCACTACAGTTGTATGTACAGCAATATGACAATAAAGGTTGATTTGAAATTTAGTAAGGCAGTTAGCCCGGGGTGAGTCCGTGAGTCCCCCTACTGTGACGCACGGACCTGCCCTTTTGACTGAATGGGACAAGAGGTCAGCTCATGCTCCTCACTAGCACAGTAAAGGCATAACCCGAGCTCACTCGCATTGCTTTTCAGCCGGGGGCAGCTTAGATTGGCCCATCACCATGGGCTCCTCAGTCTCCAAGGGATCGGGGTGGGGGTGGGGGGCTAGCAGGGGGGGCTGCGGGGAGTGGTGAAACTGTGAGCTCGAATGACCAGAAGGTCGATGCTCGCTGGCTCGCTCCCTCAGCTGGTTATCAATACTAATGGCGAGGAAGATTAGCTCGTTCAATTTGTTAGGTTTGTCTACGTGGGCTAATTTGTCTCGCAGGCTAGGGCTAAGGCTGTGAGTAAATATGCTGCAGAGAGAGGCATCCTCCCACCCCACCTCTGCTGCCACCACCCGGAAGTCCATCGAGTAATCAGTGACTGATTTACTTCCTTGTTTGAGATTCAGTAATCGGGTGGTGAGCACACTATCTTGGTCAGAGTGGTCGAAAACCTCATTAAACTCAGCCACAAACTGATCGTAGGTCATGTTAATGTAGTTGGGCTGAGCCATCATGGCGTAGGCCCAAGCTAAGGCCCGTTCCTCCAAGAGATTGACAACATACCCTATGCGGCTATGATTCGTGGGGATATCCCCCGGCACACGTTGAAAAACAATATCACACTGTAGCAAAAATCCCGGTGCTTCCCCTAGCTTACCACTGAATCGTGTGTGGATGGGGACTGGAGTCAGCCGAGACTGCTGGGAGGGATGAGGGGTGGAACTAGCTGGCCCGGCCATCCCTCCGAGAGCAGGTGGAAAGAGCTGTGTCTGTGTGAGGCGATCCAGGCGAGTGTTAATCTGCATCAGTTGTGTAAGTGTGACTTGCTGCTGATAGGATAACTGATCTAACCGAGCCTCGACGCTGTTAAGTCTCTGTGCGAGAGCACTGTCTGCTGGGTTTGTCTGACGGAGACGTACTGACATGTTTGGTAAACCCAGAAACAGACTCAGGCTCGGAATAAACACAATTATCCTTTATTTAAGAGTGTGTGAGTGTGTGCGTGTGTGTGAGTGTAGAAGTGAGCAGCGGGACGAACAGAGCACGGATTGAACTGGCAACCCTAGGAGAGAGAGAAGACAGGCGAATAAGTTCACTGAAGCCAGGTTGAATAAACAAGAGAATGTACACTCTTACAAGATGGGTGAAGGGCTGAGGCGCTGAAGAGCTCCCAGAGGTTCCGTACCCACAGCAGTCCGTCCCTTGCCCGAGCCGTTGCTGAAGAGTGAGGTGAAGTAGTGCAGGTAGGTATTCAGTGCACATGTAGAGTGCGGGTATGAGTCCCGGTCTGCCGCCAGGAGGTGGAGATCCGCCGCCTGGAGGTTTCCACCTGTGCACAGGGGAGACGAGGTGAAGTGGAGAAAGGGATGGAATCCCGGTAGTTTACTTGAAGTTGGGGAGAGCTGGCTCCCAGAAGACCTGACAGAGCAGGATGAGGCGAAGGAGGCGAAATTCCGAAGTAGCAGGAGGAAGAGGTAGGACAAGGAGGTCTTTCCAGTCCAAAGGAGCGTTGGTGTCTCTGTGCAGACCAAAGGGCAGCGTGGCTTAAGAAGGCCAGGTGTGCGCACAGCTGTGGAGACAATCAGGACAACAGGCATGCAGAGCAGATCACCACATGTGGATGGAATTAAAAAAAAACAAACAAACTAGTGTGTGATCATTATATAATTAAAATGACTGACGATTATATGATGACTGTTACAACTCTCTCCATTAAAATAACAGTAAAACCCAGCGCATGCCATTTTCTTATCAGCCCTGGAGCTGCACGATTTCAAAACATGCCACTGAAATATAATTAAACAATGCGCTTCTGATGATAGACCTGCTTTTTCCTGATCAAAAGTGGATTCTTATGGAATGTGCTATAATAGTAATGCACATTTGATTGTGCACTACCTCTTTGAAATGAGCCTCCTCCTCCTTAGTGCATAGCAAGTGCACTGTCTATGGTAATTTGATGGCGTGACACAAAGCGTAAAAAACAGACAATGCGTGACACGGTGTAATACTCAGACCCAGGAGCAGACATGGCGGACAACGTTTAAGGTAAGTGTAACAATGATCTTTGACAATAATATTGCAATTATGTAATAGTGGTGAGGATCTGGCAACCCTGTAGGGGAGAGAGCAGAAACAAAGGTGAGTATATGATATAATGGCAGGGAGATAATATTGTTTTTATGCTTTCAGGTTTCTTCTGGTGGAAACAGCGGTGAGTACAGCAGATCTGATGATGGTGGTCCTCAGGGAAGGAGTCCTTTTGGCGCAGGTGAGGGGCAAAGGGGGAGAGGCTGGCCAGGCCTGGGTGCTGGGGAAAAAGGGGATGACGATACAGGTGATACACGGTGTAAGTCGACTTACTTGGCGAGGTGATGACGTGTGCAATCCAAGAATATCCAATTCCAATCCGCTAGGCAGTTTTCAGGGTCCAGAGGCAGGCAGGGGTCAGAGCTTGGCAGGCTAGATAAGAACAGGCAGACAATTCCAATTCAGCAGGCAGGCAAAGGATCTAGAAACAGGTTGTTGAAACAGGTTGTTGATCAGGTTGTTGATCGGATGCGACAAGACAAAACAATGGGAGGGCGTCCTATTTACAGCGGGGAAAATAAGTATTGAACACGTCAACATTTTTCTCATTAAACATATTTCTGATGGAGCCACTGAACTGAGATTTTCACCAGATATCAGTAACAATGCAAGTAATCTACACATACAAAGAAATCAAGGCAACTGTGTTCACAAAACACGCTATATTTAATAAAATAGAATGGCACAGGGAATAAGTATTGAACACATGAAAAAAGGTGCAAAAAAGGCATAGAAAGCCAAGAAACCAGCTGAAATCTATTAGAATTTAGGAAGCTATCCCATCTCCCATCAGTGCAAATTAATTTCAGCTGGTTACATCCTGACTGCTAGCCTTTAAAAAGGTCTATGAATATCAGATCGTCACACCACAAAGAACTCAAAATGGGTAGAAGTAAAGAGCTCTCTCTAGACGTTCACAACCTTATTGTTGCAAAACATAATGATGGCATTGGCTACAGGTGCATTTCTAAACTGCTGAATGTTCCAGTAAGCACTGTTGGAGCCATCATTCGGAAGTGGAAAGAACATCATTTTAACATAACCATAACCATCATTTTAACATACACCTGTGGCGCAGGTACAGTGTGGCCGACTACTGATCGGAGGGTCAGGGGTTCGATTCACGCTCCGTCTGCAGTCTGCATGTCGAAGTGTCCTTGAGCAAGACACTGAACCCCCAGTTGCTCCTGGTGGGTCAGGCCAGCACCTGTGTATGGCAGCTCTGCCGCCATCAGTGTGTGAATGTGTGTGTGTGAATGGGTGGATAGCAGGATCTGTAAAGCGCTTTCGTCATCTAGAGGTGAGAAAAAGCGCTATATAAGTGAATGCCATTTACCATAAACCGGCCACGACCAGGAGCCATTATATTCTGACAGAATATAATCTGGTCAGATGAGACCAAAATTGAATTTTTTGGATGCCACAACACACAGCATGTTTGGAGGAGAAATGGCACTGCACATCAGCCCAAAAACACCATACCAACAGTGAAGTTTGGAGGTGGGAGCATAATGGTGTGGGGGTGTTTTTGAGCACATGGTACAGGCAGTCTTCATATAATTGAAGGAAAGATGAATGGGCAAATGTACAGCAACATCTTTGATAAGAACCTGTTGCCATCTGCCAAGATACTGAAGATGAAACGAGGATGGACATTTCATCAAGACAATGATCCGAAATACACAGACAATGAAACTCAACTAGCTCCAGAGAAGGAAAATAAAGCTGCCAGAATGGCCCCGTCAGTCCCCTGACCTGAATGAATGAATGAATGAATGAATGAATGAATGAATTTATTTTGGATAGTACATTACAGGTTAAAAGAAACTGTATAATATAACAACAAGGTCAAATTAGACAAAGACTCCTTCTACTATACAATTCCACGTGAGTTATCCGAAATGGGTGATGGCTGAAGCCGCAGCTTATATTGCCCACCCATATTCCATCCAAGAATTCAAAGGAGAAAAAAGAGAAAACAAGACAAGAGCGATTACAATTTAAAACAAGGCTAAGACAAAATATGACTGAGAGAAAAAGAAAACTGAGCTAGTCTAAGTTAAGCGGTTACTATTCAAAAACAAATCTAAGACATAGTGTCACAGAGAAAAAAGAAAAACTAAGCTATAACACAACACAGGCTGGAAATGTCAATCCTTATGTGAGTTTACATGTCGTCTTGTAAATATGTTTGGAGTATTTCTTCCTTTAGTTTTTGTTTAAATTGTCCAAGCTTTGTACATGATTTTAATTCAGGTCCAAAATCGTTCCATAATCTGACACCTTGCACTGAAATACAGTGTTGCTTGGTAGTTGTTCTCACTGTAGGCTTTTGAAATATACATGTTCCTCTGAAGTGATATCGTTTCTCCCTTGTTTGGAACAACTTTTGGATATTTGCGGGCAGTGATAGATTCTTCACTTTGAACATTATTATTGCGGTTTTAAAGTCGATCAGATCTTTCAACTTGAGAGTTTTTTGTTTAAGAAAAAGTGGGTTTGTTGGTTCCCTGTAAGCTGCTTTGTTGATTATTCTAATAGCTCTCTTTTGAAGCATAAAGAGTGGATATATGTTTGTTTTATATGTATTTCCCCATACTTCATTACAATATGTCATGTATGGGAGTATTAATGAATGATACAAGGTGTATAGTGTGGGTTGATTCAGCAAATTTTTCACTCTGTGTAATATTGCAATTGATTTGGATACTTTACCTTTTATATAATTAATATGTGGCTTCCAACACAGTTTGTTATCAATTATTACTCCAAGGAATTTAGTTTCGGATACCCTTTCAATCTCTACACCATTTACACTGAGTTTGGGTACTGGGTAGTTGTGATGGTTGTTAAAGACTATAAATTTTGTCTTGCTTAAATTGAGCGTTAATTTGTTTGAATCAAACCACAGTTTCAGCTTTCCTAATTCCTTTCCGAGTGTATCCAGAAGTTGTTCCAAGTTGTTTCCACTGCATAGCAGGTTAGTGTCATCAGCAAACAATATTAAGTCCATTTTTTCTGAAACTTTACATATATCATTTATATACATATTGAATAATAATGGTCCCAAAACTGAACCCTGTGGGACTCCACAGGTGACCTTCAGTAGCTCTGAGTTTTTGTTGTTAACACATACAAACTGATATCTATTCTTTAAGTAACTTCTTAACCAGGACAGTGCTACCCCTCTGATACCACAATTTTGTAGTTTCTTTAATAACAGATTGTGATCTACTGTATCAAATGCTTTTTTAAGATCCAGGAATACTCCAACTGAATACTCTTTATTTTCAATGGCTGTTGATATTTTTTCTGTAAATTCCATTAAGGCATATGCTGTTGTCCTTTTGTGTCTGAACCCATATTGCTGCTCACACAATAAATCATTCTTCAGTATGAAGTTGTCAATTCTCTCATAGAATATTTTTTCAAGTATCTTGGAAAATTGCGGTAATAGTGAAATTGGTCTGTAGTTGGAGAGTTCCCCTCTGTCGCCTGTCTTGTAAATCGGAATTACTTTAGCTATTTTCATTGCATTGGGAAATATACCTGATTGGAGAGACAGGTTACAGATATACGTCAGTGGTTTCACTATGCATTCGATAACAGTTTTGACTAGTAGCATATCAATACCATCGCAGTCAGTAGATGTTTTACTTTTGAACGATTTAACAATTTCAATGACCTCTCTTTCGTCTGTGTTCTTTATGAAGATGGTGTCTTTTACAGCAGTGTTATTGCATATTGAATCACCTGTTGGCACCGTAGTGGGTATTTCTCGGGCCAGTTTAGGTCCAATGTTAACAAAAAAATTATTAAATTCATCTGCAGGTGAAGCTATATTCACATTCGGAGTTGATTTATTATTTTTTGGAGTGTTAGTTGGGTAGCTGGTATTTCTGCTTTTATTTCCAAGGATACTGTTGATTATTGTCCATGTATTTTTAATATTGTCTTTGTTTTTTTCCAGTTCTTTACTGTAATAGTCTCTTTTACTACATCTTATTATATATGTTAACTTATTTTTGTATGTTTTATACCGCTGCTCTGCTTCTTTTGTCCTTTTCTTTATGAAAGCTTTATATAATAAATTTTTCTTTTTACACGCCTTTTGTAGTCCTTTGGTTAGCCATGGTTTGTCAGTAAATTTGTGTTTAAGCTTTTTTTTAACTAATGGGCAGTTTTTTTCATAAAGAGTGGTTACAATGTTTGTAAATGTGTCATAGGCTTCATTTACATCTGATACATAGACTTCTGTCCAGTCTTGCTTCAGCAAGTCCTCTTTAAAAGAACTGATTGCGTTTGGTGATTTGTGTCTGAACGATTTTGAGATTTTTTCTGGGTTGGGCCCCGTGTGGCCATGGATAAGTGCAAAGATTGGCAAGTGGTCGCTTATATCATTTATCAATAATCCACTTTCTATTTTCTTGTCGAGAACATTGACAAACAGGTTGTCAATAAGTGTAGCAGAGTGAGCTGTGATTCTACTGGGATGTGTTATTGTGGGATATAGACTCATGCTGTACATAGAGTTCATGAACTCTGTAACTACATTTTGTTGATGTGGATTAAGTAGATCAATATTGAAATCTCCACAAATTGCTACCATTTTCTTACTAGTAATATTATTGTACAGCTCGACTAATTTATCTCTGAATGTCTCAATGCAAGTTCCCGGCGTTCTGTATATGCAGCTTATGATTAGATTTTTTGTTTTGTCTAGGTCAATCTCAACAGTAACACATTCCAGAATCCCTGGTAGTGCTAAGGACATTTCATTTACAAGCTTACATCTATATAGGTCATCAATATACAGTGCAACACCACCACCCTTTTTTGAGATCTGTTAATGTTAAACATCTGATATCCCTCTATTGCCATCAGGGGAGCCTGGTCTGCATTAAGCCAGGTTTCAGAGACTGCTATAGCTGTGAATTTTCTGTTTAGCTGTTTTAAATAGTCCTGAATCTGTGAGAAGTTTTTGTTAAGACTTCTGCTATTGAAGTGTATTATTGACAGTTTACCATCTAATTGCACTTGACTTTTGAATTGCTTTTCAGTGTAATATTCACAGTGGTTATGAATATTATTGAGAAAGTGGTTATCAGGATCAATATCATTCTCCATCTCTTGTGGTTTATGTTCAGCATAGTGGCATATTTTTAGAGTTTGAGTTTCCTCACTCTGTGTTTCATAGTCAGTGTTCATCTGTATTTATCTAAGTCAGTAGCATCTCTGATCATTATACTTTTTGCTTGCTCAGGTGTTCCATTTAGTTTAATCCAAATTCTACAATTTCTTGTCCAGGTTGACTGTATCTTATTATGTTTCTTTAGCATCCGTGCCTGCCGTGCTAATTCAGCGTTTTTTTTTGTCAGGTGTTCATTTAGGTAAACTTGAGTTTCCTTTAGTTTTTTGGCCTGCCTCAGTATGTCATTTTTCACCCTCCCGTTCACAAAGCGCATCACAATTGATTTCTTTGTTTTGTTATCTTTCTTCGGTAAAGCATAACAGGCTGAGATCGCATTGGCTTCTACCTTAATGTCTTTATCATTAAGGAACTGAAGCACTTGGTTTTCTAAGGACATTGATTCACTTATGGAAGCATGTTCACCACTCAGTCCTGTAGCGGCATGGGCGTACGACTGATATCTGATGTCTAGTCCACTTATAACTATGTCATCAATGCGAGAACCTTGTTCAAGATCCTCAACGCGTTGCTCCAAAAGACGCCCGTGTTGCTCCAGGTCCATAATTTTTTTGTCTTTTTCTTTTATTATTGAATGTAGGGCTTGTACCTCCTGTATTAGGTCTAATATTTTGTCCTGCTGGCTAGTCACTTTGGCCAGTTCATCTAACACAAAGTTCAGAGTTTTTTTAATTTCTTCCATTTCCTCTTTTTTGGGTGGCATTTTACTGACCTGTGGATAGAAATAAGCAGAGAATCCGGCTAGGCCTCAACTAGCTCGGTCACTACTGGACCCGCCGCTCCTGCGCAGCTTCTCCGCCGAGTGACGCTGCTCAGCTCCGCAGATCACCGCCGTCTATCCAATTGATCCGAATCCAATTGATAATGAATGGAATAAACTGAAGATCAGAGTTCATGGAAGACACCCACGGAACCTTCAAGATTTGAAGACAGAATGTGTGGAAGAATGGGCTAAAATCACTCCTGAGCAATGCCTGTACCTGGTTTCTCCATACAGGAGGTGCCTGGAAGCTGTTATTACCAACAAAGGCTTTTCTACTAAATAGTAAATGAATTTCACCAAGTGTGTTCAATACTTATTCCCTGTGACATTCCACTTTATTAAATATAACTTGTTTTGTGAACACAGTTGCCTTGATTTCTTTGTATGCATGGACTACTTTGGTTGTTAATGATATCTGATGAAAATCTCAGGTCAATGGCTGCATGAAAAATATGTTTAATGAGAAAAATGTTGACATGTTCTATACTTATTTTCCCCACTGTATAATGTCCCACTGATTGGCCGCAGGTGGTGATTGCAGCTGCAGGGAGAGGTGTGCATTCAGCGGGGAGAGAGAAAGGCAGGCAGGCAGCTCAGACACGAACCCTCACAATGCGCTGACAGAAACTAACAAAAACACTGGCATATGGCGGAAAGTCTGTCGGAAAACTCGGTGGATGATCGTCCTAATAGGGCCCTAAGTGTTGCCTTCCTTTCTTCCATAGATTTTCTATGCTTTCTCAACAACAAAACTGACTATAGCGCCTGGGATCACTTTGCTTATGTAGTAATTCATCCATGTTATCACACCTGGGTTTCCATTGTTGCATTCATTTGTGTGTTTTAAACCTATTAACCATTTTATCATCTTGACTACAACCCACACAGTCATTCATTTATTGATTCCAAAATCTTATTTTCCACTATGTCAATATTTTCTGTTAGTATGCTGCGGAGTGATGCTCATCTATTAAACAGAGGAGGGGAAAAACAGGAGACGGAGAGGAAGTGATTCTAAAACTTCTCACTGTTCTGCTTTCTGACATCTGCAGCTTCTGAACTTTTCACAAATCAGAACAGGCTGCCTATTCCTCCTCTGGCAGGTCTGAAGTTGACGTGCTGTCGGGACATCTATCAATAAAATACACTCGCTGAGTAGAATACGCATACATGCACACAAACACAGAAGGGGAAGAGGCCAACAGATAGACAGGCACATATGCGCACCTCTGACACAAAGATAAATGGCACACCAATGTTTCCATCTTATGCTCCGTACGGGGCTCCATGGAGGCCCCTCTGCTGCAAAGAGGAGCCAAGTTTGCTCATGCTGCTCTGTCATGACTGTAAAAAAATGACTTATGATAACTTTGATGACGTGACGGCGCTCGAAGGAGAACTTCTGCAACATGTTGGAAAACTGGCAGAGAAGAAACATAGGAGGATTCAAAGGGAAATTCGAAGCAGTTAAAAGCAGCTTTACTGTAAAGGCAGCAGCTTTATGTCTTGTGCCCTGAAGTCTGCATCCAAGGCTAGCACACTGTCTACTAACATCCCAGAGATGCTGTCTGAACAGAAAAACAGAACACAGCAACGCACGCATACACACTCAGAATCTGAGGATTACTGTTATTTCAACTCCACGCAGACATTATCTGTGAATCTGTAATGTGTGTCTATGCAATAAAACAGGACCCTGAAAAAACTGAGGGATCATAGGTTCAAAGCCGACACACTTTTTCCTCATTAAAGTTTGGTCCTGAAACTTTTTCCCAATTGAGAACATCCTCACTTTACAGTGTTTTTTTCTCCTAACTCAGTTCTTGTTGCATATTATTATTGAATGCCTAACTTCACTTGATATTAGATCCAAATCAGCATCTCTTTTCTGTGTCAGTGTTCAAGCATAGTTAATTAAATTAATACTTTAATGCCTAATCTATAGACTATATGCCACTGGTAAGTCCACAATTAAAATGAAAATGTGGATGGAATAAAAAGCTATCAAGTGTAGCCTATAATGAAAATGATGGGTGATTAGATTGTTACAACTCTCTCCATTAAAATAACAGAAAATTCCAGTACGTGCTGTTTCCTCATGTGCTCCTGTTAGTAGGAGCTGTGCAGTTTCAAAACACACTGCTGAAATAGCATTAACAATGCACTGCTGGCGACAGACCTCCTTTTTCCTGATCAAAAGCACATTGTCATAAAATGCACCAAAATACAGATGCTAGCTGCCCTGGATTATCAAGAGGGCTTAGGGGCCCCGGCTTGTTTGGGGCCCTGAAAGAAACACTTTTTTTTTTTGCTAATTCTTCCATGCCCAACGTTTATTGGAGGGTTTGTTTTGGTGTATCAATTTTTTATTTGTTGAGGTGTACGTCTGTCCCGCCTACTTAATTTAATTGCTTAAGAGTTGACATTTGACCTGATTAAGGTTGGATGTGGGCCAGTAGTGAATCCGTGTATGAATGAATGTATGATAGCAGCATCCAAAAAAGAAAAACAGGAACGTGAGAAGGAGGTTTTAAAAAAGACTCCTAAATTGACAGGAATTTTTAAGTTGCGATACAGCCAGACAGTGTCCTCACTGGTGCCTGTCAGTGTTGCCAGATATACGATATTTATCGTATTTATACAATAGTTTTAGGGCCTATATGATATACAATTAATAGTTTTAATAAAGGCCAAATATACAATAGTTTTGGCATTTCTGTGCACCCCCCAAAAAGCATCAATTTTATTTATGTGAACACCCACACATCACCGGAAACTGATGCTCGTAGCTGATCAGCTCATACCTGGCTGGCTCCTCCTCATCGCCAAATGTACCAATCACATCAGCAGCGCTTAACTCATGTTTGTTTGGGCAGCTGCACTAACACCGCAGCAAATTTTGAGTTGGGACTCGGAGGAAAAAAGTATTAAAAGAAAAGAGTCCAGCAGCACAGGTCATAGTGTGGTGTGTGTGTGCTACCAGTTCAGAATCAGAATCAGAATCAGAATCAGATTTATTGCCATTGTTCATGTAGTACACAACCTAGGAATTTGTCTCGGTGCCATGCTGCAACATTAAAAAACATGATGAGATAAAGAGATAAACTAAAAAACTAAAGGACTAAAAACGTGCAATAAGTGTAGAAAAATAAGTAATAATAATAATAGTAATAATAATAGTAATAATGAGTAGTACTAGTCAAGGCAGTTTTAAAAAAATTAGCAAGTAGCAGATAATATGGGGTACCACAGTGCAGTTGATAATGCAACAGAAAAAACAGTGATGAATGACATGAGTCTGGTTGAGCTGCTGTACATAGTGCACGAGAGTCAATAAGTCACTTAATGTTCAGCAGTCTGATGGCAGAGGGGAAAAAGCTGTTCATGTGCCGGGAGGTTTTAGTCCGAATGGACCGAAGTCTTCTACCTGAGGGGAGGGGGGCAAACAGTACGTGACCAGGGTGTGAAGGATCGGCTATGATCCGGCCAGCACGCCTCCGGGTCCTGGAGATGTACAGGTCCTGGAGAGATGGGAGCTTGCAGCCGATCACCTTCTCAGCAGTGCGCACGACGCGCTGCAGCCTTAGTCTGTCCCTGGCAGTGGCTCCTGCATACCACACAGTTATGGAGGAGGTGAGGATGGACTCGATGATGGCCGTGTAGAACTGCACGGCAGTTAATAAACGTTTGTCCTGTTCTACACCTGGCCTCGTCCTTTGGGTCCACATCCAAACATAACATTATGGCAACGAGGATTAACAAGACATGGAAGCGTGTGGGTCTCCTATTCGGCTGTTTCTGGAGCTCCTGGGTGAGCCACCTGTCCACTGGCCGAGGTGGTACACCACCTTCCAGACGTACATGGTGGCGCTAAACCTGGGAAGAATGGACAAGTTGAGGGCACACGCTTTGTTGGTGCACAATTTAGGGATGGAGGGACAACAAATTTTGAGCACGCTTGGTGACTCTGACAGCTTCAACGAAGTGGTCGAGCTGATGGCGTGCCATTTTTGTGCCCTGGCCAGTGTCATCGTTCAGAGGCTCAAGTTTCGGCAGTGCCGCCAACAGGTGGGTGAGTCCATTCAGAGGTTTGGGGCAGACTTGAGGCTACTGGCTAACGAGTGTCAGTTTGGACTGTTGGAGGAAGAGATGGTTAGCGACCAGCTGGCGGAGCATTCCACCTGCGCTGCCATAAGGTCGAAGCTGCTCACTTCTCTGGGTGACTTAACGCTATCCAGGGCCATTGAGTTAGATCTCCAGCTGGAAGCAGCGGATAGGCTGATGCGGGAGCTGAGTGAGTGTTGGTCACACCAACAGCTAGGATCCCCCGTGACCACACAAGTAGCGGACCCACACAGCGATGGGAGCATGGAGGACTATGCCGGAGATGCCAACGCTGTGCAGTTAAGGTCTGCCCCGGGGAAGCCCATGTGTTTGGGCAGCGAGTCTGCGAAGCACCTCTTCAAAGCCAGGGACTGTCCGGCAAGAGGGAAGCGCTGCAGCAGGTGTGGCCGCTTGAACCATTATGCCAGGGTGTGCTACATGTTCGAGCAGGGGAGCCCACAGAAGAAATTGACCCCAACACCAACAGGTACACGTTCTGCACGGTGGAGTTGGAATTGGTGTGGAGGTGCCATTGCTGATCGATATGGGGGTGGAGGGCTCCCTGCTGAATTGGGCTACGGTGAGAAAATTCTTCCCGCACTACAGGATTGGAGGTGACCCAGCGCCGCTGGGGGTCGTTCACGCCGAGGAGCTCGGGCAAACACCACCTGCTCATCTGCTAAAATGAAAGCGGGCTTAAGCCTGTCTATACAGACTGTTTCCCTGTGTCCCCCCAAGTCTAACACAAAATGTTTCTCCCTGGGTTCGAGCACTCTGAACGGGCTATCATAGGGCGGGCGCAAGGGGGTCCGGTGGGCATCATGCCTGACAAATACGAACACCACCTCCTTCATGGTCTTTGGCACAAAAGCACATGGAAAACAGCGGTGGACTGGACCGGGTACCGTCCTTGCTTCTGCGCTATGCAATGAAAGCAGGGATGGATCAGTGTTCGGCCCGGAGCTATCCGGCAAAAATTCCCCTGGGAGCCGCAGTGTCTGGGAAAAAAACAGCTCTGCTGGGGAGGCTGCCAAATCCTCCTTCGGTGCTGAACGCAACGCTAATAGAACCCACGGCAACCGGTCCACCCAATTTGAATCCGTAAGCGAAGCCCTGAGAGCTGCTTTAAGCGACCTATGGAAACGCTTGCATAACCCATTGGCCTGGGGGTTGTACGTGGTCGTGTGATGAATTGTGATGCCCAGGCTCCGAGCCATCATGGACCAGAGGTCGGAAACAAACTGCGGGCCCCGATCGGACGTGATATCCGAAGGGGCGCCAAAATGTGCCACACATGTCGTCAAAAAAGCACGTGCAACTTCTGAGGACGCTGTGGAAGCTAGCAAGACTGCTTCGGGCCAGCACATGATGCGGTCCACCATTGTCAGGAGGTGCATGAACCCCTGCGATGGCGGGAGGGGGCCCACGAGGTCCACATGAACGTGGTCGAACCTCTTAGCAGGGATATGGAACGGCTCCAAGGGAGCCTTTGTGTGCCTGTGCACTTTGGCTCACTGGCACGCTACGCAGGCTGCAGCCCACTCTTTCACCTGTTTGCACAGGCTCGGCCAGACAAACTTTTCACCCACCATTTTGACTGACGCACGCACTCCTGGGTGCGCCAGGGAGTGAACTGACTCAAAAACATGGCGGCGCCAAGCACGTGGGCCCACCAGATGCAGGCGGCCCGTGGAGATGTCACAGATTAGGGGGGGCCCACTGTCTTGCAGTACTCTGCTCTCCAGCCTTAACCCTGTTGGTTCTGACTGGAGCGCGCAAACTTCTGCATCGCCGATCTGCTCAGCGGCCATGGCCGCATAATCTATCCCCACGTAGACTGGGGCCATTAATGCGCACGAGAGGCAGTCCACCACCACGTTGAGTTTACCGGCCACATGCTGAATGTCATTCGCAAACTCCGAGATTGCGGCCAGCTGTCTCTGCCGCCGGCCCGACCATGGTTCCGAAACCTTGGCCATCACGTACGTTAGCGTCTTGTGGTCCACAAACGCAGTGAAGGTGGGCCCTTCCAGCCAGAACTGGAAGTGGCGTATGGCCAGGTGGAGAGCCAGTAATTCCCTGTCGAACACGCTGTATTTACACTCACTGTCGTGCAAAGACCTGCTAAAAAAAGCAAGTGGCTGCCAACAACCGGTGACGTATTGCTCCACAACGGCTCCTATGGCCACGTCCGATACGTTGGTACTGAGCGCTATCCGATCTGCCGGGTCCGGGTGCACCAGCAGTGCGGCGTTCACCAGAGCTGTTTTAACCTCGGAAAATGCCTGCTCTTGCTCAGGAGTCCAGTCGACTATGTCCGCCGGTTTCCGTTTCTTAAGCGCAGCGTACAACGGCTGCATGAGCTGGGCTGTGCGGGGGAGGAAACGGTTGTAGAAGTTAACCATCCCCAAAAACTCCTGCAGCGACCTGACTGTCTGAGGCCAGGGAAAATCTGCCACTGCACGCATTTTGTCCAGTAAGGGTATCGCGCCCTCTGGTGAGCTGCGGTGGCCCAAAAAATCGATTCCCGTCACCCCGAACTGGCACTTCACCAGGTTGATTATTAATCCGTGCTCCTCCAACCTCTGGAAAACTGTACTGAGGTGGGCTATGTGTTCGTCCTCGAACGCGCTGGCCCCTAGGATGTCGTAAAGGTAGACAAACACAAACGGCAGATTGCGCAACACTGCATCCATCATGTGTTGGAATGTCTGCGCCGCGCCTTTTAACCCGAAAGGCATGTGTAAAAACTCAAACAGATCAAACAGGGTTATTACTGCCTTTTTAGGTATGTCCTCAGCGCGCACTGGGACCTGGTGGTAACCGCGGACCAAGTCTACCTTGGAAAAATTGCGTGCCCCAGTGAGGTGAATGGAAAAATCCTGAATATGGGGGGTTGAGTAGTGGTCATTTGCTGTGGCGTTGTTTAATCTGCGGAAATCTTTGCATGGTCGCCACGATCCCTCGGCTTTAGGAACCATGCGTAGCAGGGATGCCCATGGGCTGTTTGTGTGTCTGATGATGCCCAACTTTTCCAAGTTGGCAAACTCCTTGCACGCTATGGCCAGTTTAGCTGTGTCCAGACGCCGAGGTCGTGCGAAAACGGGCGGCCCTGTGGTGGTAATGAAGTGCTCCACCCCGTGTTTAGTGACGGTCGCCAAAAACGTCAGGACCGTGAGTGCTGGGAACTGGGTGAGTAGTGTGTGGAACTTACCACCTGGAGCTGTGACATTGGCTAGCGTTGTGGACCCGGCTCCTCTAGCTGTACAGGGGAGAGAATCAAAAGACATTGCATTAATCAGGCGTCTGTTAGCCACATCGACTAGTAGACCGTGTGCACACAAAAAATCAGCGCCCAAAATAGGGAAGCTGCATGCCGCTATGACGAATGTCCATTGGTATGTACGGCCGTGCAAGGATACAGTCAGTGTCCTCTCACCAAAAGTCTTAATGTCTGAGCCGTTTGCGGCCGTCAGCTCGGGGCTGCTAGTTCCCACCAGCCGGTCTGCGTAGGACGGCAGGAAGAGACTCTTTTGGGAGCTGGAGTCCACGAGGAACTGTCTCCCTGAGCGTGAGTCTGTCACATAGAGCAGCTTGTTTGTGTCACCAGTGGTCGCAGCTGCTACTGACTGCCGGCCCTGGCGTTTCCCGAGTGCTTGAATTGGCATGGTGGCATGCATCGGCGTGCGTCCTCTCCAAAACGGTGGTGGTAGAAGCAGAGTGTGCCTCTCCGGTGCTTCTTGGCCTCCGCTGCAGCCACCGTCGTTGGCTCCTCGCCTCCGCTGGCCATCTCGCTGGGTTCCGACGCCACTGCATTCACTGCGAGGGCTCTGGTGGTGAGGACAATCCGATCTGCCTCCTGCGCTAGCACCCGGTAGTTGCGTGCGGCCAGCAGCAGCGAATTGGCAAGGACCGCCCTGGCCGCCGTCGGGAGGCTCCGGAGGAAAAGGTAGGTAAAGAGGAAATGCCCGTCATCTGTGCCCATCAATGCCAACATCTTCTCCATTAACTCGACCGCTGACCCGTCTCCCAACTCGAAGCACGTCAGGAGCCTTTCCGCTCTCTCGCAGTCTGAGAGCGTATAGCGCCGAGTCAGCGCGGTTTTGAGAGCCTCGTATTTGTCGTGGGCTGGGGGCCATTGGAGCAGGCTCGCCACCTGCTGAGTTGTGCGTGTGTCCAGTGCTGCAACCATGTAGTAGTGTCTGGTGTCATCTGCCGTTATTCCCCGGAGCACGAACTGGGCCTCGGTGTGGAGGAACTAAGACTTCGGGTTGTGTAGCCAAAAGTCTGGGAGTTTGACTGAAACAGCGCACGCGTTGCTGGTGCCTCCCGTCCGGGTCGTCTCCGGGGTGTTCGCCTCGAGTTCCATTGTGCGTCAAGGGTCACCAGTGTGGAGAGAAAAATAATCAGGCAGAGTGGTCCAGAGCAGAGCAGCCTTTATTAATCTCTCTCTCTCTCTCACATTCCAGAATCACAAGCATCAAAAGAGTCACAGGTTGCAGGCACCTCTCCTTGTATAGCATACAACTCGCCCTGTGACCTGTGGTGCTGTATTAACATTAAAGACTTTGCAATTCCCATTCTCTTTATTACTGTTCGCATCAACACACCAACCCCCGCATCAACACACAAACCCCCACGACCATTCCCCTTGTCCTTCCGTCTGAGTGGAAACATACTGAGTGGATTCCCACAGATGCATTGAAACCGCAAGGGACGTTGAAATTCACTGGAAACGTGGAGGCAAATTGGAAGGCTTTCAAGCAGCAATTTCTGCTGTATCTTTTGGCTGTCAGAGTGGGTAGACTGGCAGATGAGAGAAAAATAATGATGCTGCTAACTGTTGCCGGCAAAGAAGCCATAGAAGTCTTCAATACTTTTGTGTTTGCTCAGCTAGAGGACAAAGACAAGTTTGAAGAATCCTAAAAAATCTTGATGAGCACTGTCTGTCAAAGAAAAACAAAACTTATGAAAGGTATGTCTTCCGCTCACATATGCAGCATTAAGAAGAAACATTTGATAACTTTCTGATAGACCTTAAACTAAAAGCACAGTCTTGCAATTTTGGTGATCTCAGAGACTCGATGATAAGGGATCAGATAGTGTTTGGAACAAAAGATAAGAAGCTCCGAGAGAAACTACTGAGAGAAGCTGAGCTCACGTTAGAAAGTGCTATAAAAATATGTCAAGCAAGTGAGCTAGCACGCCAACTTGTAATGACTTTTGATGAGCCTGCTTTGAGAGCAGTGAGCCAAGGTGAAGAGAAAGTCCATGCTTTGTCCGTGAAAGGGAAACAGCGGGGCAGAATTAAAAGCAATGAAAACAAGGTATATTCCTGTAAGCGATACGGTGAAAACAGAAACAGAGACAATGTCCTGCCTATGGAAAAACATGTGCAAAGGAAAAATTATGCAAAATTGTGTCGCACTAGAGACATTAAAAAAAGGACAAGTGCACACAGTGGCAGAAATGGATGACTAAGTGAAACATTTTTCATCAAGATGGTGTCATGCATTAACAATGATGACAGTGCACAGCCCACGCAGACTAGAGGCACTGGTCAGACAGTGAGTGCAGTCAAAAGTGATAAGTGGATTGCACCACTGTGGGTAAATGGGACAATTGTGCCATTCAGGATTGACACAGCAGCTAAAGCTAACCTAATAAATGAGAATGATGTCAATGCACTGAAAATAAAGCCTAAAATAATCACCAGCAAGACCACACCACTGACTGCATACAATGGTCAGCCAACTGAGACATTAGGAGGATGTAAACTAATTGTGAAATTGAAAGGCAAGCAGCACAGCCTGTTGTTTGTCATTGTACCTAATGGACATGAATCACTCCTAGGGGATAGAGCATTGGATGACCTAGGCTTGGTTAAGAAGATCTACCAGATAAACAGTGAAAACATAAAAATGGACAAACATAGCCAATAAATATGAAGGA
This sequence comes from Pholidichthys leucotaenia, assembly GCA_020510985.1. Lineage (NCBI taxonomy): Eukaryota > Metazoa > Chordata > Actinopteri > Cichliformes > Pholidichthyidae > Pholidichthys > Pholidichthys leucotaenia. The sequence goes on along the minus strand of CM035842.1, from coordinate 20,779,939 downwards.
GGTGCACATATTGTAAAACAGTTCCCCTCTGTTTTCAAAGGACATGGAACATTAAAATACACCTACAAGATTCAGCTCAAGAGTAATGCCAAGCTTGTAGTGCACGCCCCATGGAGAGTGCCAGCAGCACTTAGAGCTGGCTTGAAAAAAGAGCTGGACAGAATGACACAACTGGGTGTCATTGAGCAAGTGGAGGAGCCCAGTGATTGGGTGAATTCCATCACATGTACCAAAAAACAGAATGGAGAGTTACGAGTTTGCCTTGATCCTAAGGATTTGAATGAGAATGTTAAGAGAGAGCACTACCCAATCCCAACACAAGATGAGATAACCAGTGAAATGGCAGATGCTAAATATTTTAGCAAGCTGGATGCCTCGCAGGGATTTTGGCAGCTGAAGCTGGATCCAGAAAGTAGCAGGTACCTGCTTCATGTGTTGTATTCTCGGAGACATGTCATTGAGGTTTTTCTTCACAATTGACACCAGCGGTTTGTGATCAGTCTCTGCAGTAAAGGTTGGCAAACCATAGACATAACTGTGAAACTTACTACACCCAAACATTAAACACAGAGTCTCTTTTTCAATTTGGGCATAGCGTTTTTCCGTCTCTGTCATTGATCTCGACGCGTATGCTTCCGGCTGCCATTTATCCCCTGTAGCCTGAAGCAGAACAGCTCCCACACCATCCTGTGAGGCGTCAGTGGAGATCTTTGTTGGTTTTGAGGGATCAAAGAATGTGAGGACAGGTTCTGTGGTTAGAATTTCCTTTAGCTTTTTCCATTCTTTTTCATGTCGTATCGACCACTCAAATTCCTTGCTATGTTGGAGCAACTCTCTGAGGCATGCTGTTTTGGAAGAAAGATGAGGAATGAATTTTCCAAGGAAGTTGATCATTCCCATGACTCTCAGGACTCCTTTTTTATCAGTGGGAGTAGGCATGTCCAGTATAGCGTGCACTTTTGACTGATCAGGCTCAACCCCTTCACCTGAAAGTTTGTCTCTCAAAAAGATAATTTCTGTGACACCAAAGTGACATTTTTTTTTCTGTTCAGTATTAGTTCACTGTCCTGAACCCTGTTACGGACTTTTTAGACTTTCATCATGTTGCTGACGTGTCGTTCCCCAGACCACCAAATCATCAGTGTACACCGTTGTGCCCTCTAGACCCTCAATTATGGACTCCATAGCCCTGTGGAAAATCTCTGGAGCTGAGACAATACCAAACGGAAGCCTCAGAAAACAGTACCGCCCAAATGGTGTGTTGATTCATGGAGGTTGGGCAAAGGGAAGCTTCCCGCAGTACTACTCAGTGAGAGCAGATCTGAGTGTGGCAGATGGCCTTGTGCTGAGACAGAAGAGGATTGTTATTCCTCAGTCTATGCACCAGGACATGCTGCATCGTATCCATGAAGGACATCTTGGAATAGAAAAATGCAAAAGGAGAGCCAGAGAAGCAGTTTATTGGCCAGGTATCAATATGGATATCAACATGACAGGAAAATGTAACACATGTCTCATACACCACTACAAACAGACAAAAGAGCCAATGCTGATTGCAGAGCAACCAACTGCACCATGACAAAAAGTGGGCACTGATCTCTTCCATTTGCATGGCAAGGACTATGTCTTAGTCATAGACTATTATTCAAACTAGCACAGTAAGTCATCACACACATAAAAAGCTTCTTTTCTAGACATGGAATCCCACAGTGTGTGGTTAGTGACAATGGTCCCCAGTACGACTGTGCAGAATTCAGGGCGTTTGCCAGGCAGTATGGATTTCGTAACACTACATCTAGCCCACTGTATCCACAGGCTAACAGACAAGCTGAAAAAGGAGTCCAAATTATAAAAAGACTGTTGAAAAAAGCAAGAGATAGCAATACTGATGCATATCTTGCTTTGCTAAGTTACAGGACAGCAACACTAGAGTGTGGTGCATCACCAGCAGAGCTTCTAATGTGTTGTAGGCTGCACACCACTTTACCACACATTATCACAGAGAAAGACAAGGACAACAACAGAGAACTGACTAACAAGAGAAAGAAACTGAAACTCAAACAGAAAATGAACTATGACAGATCAGCAAGGAGACTGGAACCTCTTTGTGAAAGGGACATTGTGAGAATTGAGGATCCTAATGCTTGGACCAGAAAGGCAACAGTTCTCAGTGAGGTGGGTCCCAGATCCTATACGGTGAGAACAGAGGATGGACAAGTGTTCAGAAGAAACAGGAAGAGTCTTTTGAAGATTCTGGAGGACACTGAAGGGCAACCTCAGGAAACTGAGTCTGGAAAGGATGTTAATGTGACACTAGATTTGCAGCACACTGAGCCTCCTTCATCTTCCCCAGGTGTTGTCACTCCAGCTCTGAGGAAATCCACCAGAAACAGGAAGCCACCTCAGAGACTCATAAAACAGTGAACTGTTGAAGCTGTTTAAAAAAAAAAAAAGTTGACAGTTACATGTTATGTGTTATAAATGAAATAGTTGTGGCTTTCTTGCTTTGTTTTGGTTATCAGTACGCAGTGTATTTGTGAAAAAAAGAAAAAGTTTTCTGTGTACTGCATTAAAACATCTTGAATGTTAGTGAGAAGGTTTATACAGTTGCAGTCTTGAAATGCCGTATATGTGTTATAGTGGGCTGCACGGTGGCGCAGTGGTTAGCACTGCGGCAGCACAGTTTACCCTTGGCCGGGGGATTGTGGGGATCGTGGGATCGTGGGTTCGATCCCAGCCCCCGACCAACAGTGATCTGTGTGGAGTTTGCATGTTCTCCCCGTGTTGCGTGGGTTTACTCCGGGATTTCTCCGGTTTCCTCCCACATGCCAAAAACATGCATGTTAGGTTAATTGGCTGTTCTAAATTGTCCCTAGATATCTGTTTCCCATAGGCCCTTAGAATAGAGGGTTAGCATTAATGAAAGCGCTTTGAGTGGTCTTTGTGACTAGAAAAGCGCTATATAAGTGCAGGTTAGTTAGTAGTTAGTTAGTTAGTTATCAAGTTATACTAACCTGCTCAGGAAAGGGGATGCACTGATAGGTGTTACCATTAGGTGGCAGTATGATCACATGCGATAGCAGGTAGATTCAGGAAGTGGTAAAACATGTTGGACCGGAAGTTGTAATAAAAGGAGAAGCACGTCTTTCTAACATGGTGATTAAGACCAAGTGTCTTTGTTATAAGTAAACCACAAACATTACAGCCACCACCCGCGCCTATAAAGGGCAGCAGGCAGGAGGGGCGGGCCTCTTTGCCATCACCTCTGCCTGGCGGTCGTAGTGTGGCGCGTGTGTGCTACCAGTTAATAAACGTTTGTTCTGTCCTGCACCTGGCCTCGTCCTTTGGGTCCACATCCAGACATAACACAAACAGCAGTTTAATTCACCTGGCCGAGCCGCTGCGTTTATTCCTCGGGTAACTGCACTTCCATACGCATTGTGACGTTGGGGCTGTGATAAGAGGCGGGGATTCTCCCGGCATGCTTTGCGCCGCAGGAGATTCAAAGACTGTTATTATTCTTGTGTTCTGAGTGTTATTGTTGTACCGTTGTAATTGTGTCGTAAGTCTGGTTGTGATAGTTGTGTTTTCCCTGTGTGACAGATTATGTGTGTGTGTGTGTGTGTGTGTGTGTGAATGACCGCCTCTCTATTCGCTGTAATTTGGCAGTGATGAAATCAATGCCTGCTACAGTATGTTCCAAATCCTCTCTCATCATTGTGTGAACCTGTGAAACGTCACAGTATAGAATAAGTTTGTTTTGAAATGCACTGTCCTAGTCTGTGATTCTTCAAGTTATTTTAGTGCATACAATAGTTTGGGTCAAAATGCAATAATTTTAAAGCGACAGTACGATATTTCTTCATTTTCCGTCTGGCAACCCTGGTGCCTATGTGTGGCTGAGTACCACTCAATCCAGACTCAGGCAGACAGAACTGGAGCAATTTTTGAGAGAAATACACGCAAACCTAGAAATTAGCTGCTGTTTACTGGACAAAATAATCACTTAAATAGGAATATAATGGCCATCAGTGCAGTGGTGGGTAGAGTACTCAGAAACTGTACTCAAGTAAAAGAGTAGTCACCAAAAAGTACTTAAGAAAGTATCGACAAACAAGTTACTTGAGTTATAAGAACTTTAGCATATTTGTAAATGTTTTCTTTTGATTTCCTCAAAAAGGTGTGACTTTGCTCATTTAGAATTTTTTTTTCACACATCTGCAATACATTTATGGCTCTTTTCTCTAACTTTAATTTTTCTCCTGGTAATTTTGTAACTTTATAAAAAAAAAAAAAAATACAGATTTTTTTCTTATAAATTTGAAAAGTTTCTGTGACCAGTTTGTGATGCGCTTCAAAATCCTCATGTTGGCCAAAGTGGCCCAAAGACAGCATGTATAAAGATTTCCCCTGACCCGCTTCCTGAGGTCCGAGGAGGCTGAAGCGCCACAGGGAAAATCCAGCGGAGGTCCCTGGAAATCCAAGTAAATTGCAGCCCTGAACTGAATTGCAGCTGGTTCTCCTTTTATTCAATGTTAACCCATACACTGTATATTCCTCATGTTGTCTTCAGGTCATTTTGACCCAAAGACGACAGTTTAAAATCAGGAGTAACTCAGAGTACGACCAAATATACTCGAGTAAAAGTACAAGTTTTGGGGAGTGGGTTTCTAAGGGTATTTCCACATTTGGTTGTCTTTTTAAGGAAGGAATTCTTATGTCTTTTGATCAGGTGGTTGAGGACTTTAAATTAGATAAAAAATAATCTTTTTTGTTTTTTTTTCAAATTAGGGATTTTATCAAAAAAGACACATCATTATTTGTGGACACTGAAATCTCTGATATTGAAAAGTTGTTTTTGAGTTCCAGGGGAATGTCACTTAGTATGTGCTATAAGGTATTGAAAGGTTATTGTAATGTTGATTTTCCTATTTTGGCTGGAACCTGGGGAAGAGAATTGGATATTGATATTACAGAAGAAATGTGGTGTAAGATCTGGAATGCCGCCAAAAAAATAACTGTTTGTAACTGTACCTGGGCTTTACAACTTAAAATATTACATAGAGCCCATCTAGCCCCAAACAGAGTGTCTAAATTTAAATCAGGCTCCTCTTCACTGTGTCCTAAATGTAGAATTCATGATGGCAGCCTTACTCACTGTTTATGGTCATGTGTCAAGATTCAGGGATATTGGGAGTCCATTCTTCTTGAAATTAAGACAATTCTGAAAATTAACCTTGATCTTGATCCACTGTCTCTTCTCCTTGGTTTACCAAGTAAACAAATTGGAAATAAATTTAACAGTAAATTATATAACATTCTAACCTACTGTGCCCGGAAAAATATTTTGTTGCAATGGATTTCACATAAAGTCCCTACAGTTTCTGGATGGAGGAGGCTAATACTGGAGCACATTCCACTTGACTTTTTGGCTTGCCTTGTATATTCTAAAACTGATGTATTCAGCCGTATATGGAAACCGTTTCTAGACTATATTGAAGGAAATTTGTCCACTATTTTATCCGGAGCTTTTATTTCCTCTTAAAATGTATTCATTTTTTTTTGTGCTGATCATGTTGCCTGCCTCCTTTTTTTTTTTTTTGCTGCTGAGCAATTTTTTTTTTGTGTGTGTGTGTGTGTGTGTGTGTGTGTGTGTGTGTGTGTTTATTTTGTGTTGTTTTTGCTTTTGAAAAATGAAAATTAATAAATATATTTTGGAAAAAAAGGACAAGTTTTTGCTAGCCTCCCATTTCCTCTTATATCGGAACTCTGAAATGCGGAACTGTGCCACCTGGACATTCTTTTGCGTGACACATAATAGAGTCACTTGAAACAGGTGCACAAACTCCTCATTTCATTTAATTCTCGGTGTTAAAATCACTTGGCTGTATTATTTGGATCATAGATACAGTATATTTATGAGGCACTGAAACGAACGACCGCAGGGAATGACTCTTCAGCAAACTCAGTTGGCTAATCGGAAGTTAGTGCAAGACTAGCTACTGTAGATTTCTTTCCTGTTGGCAAATGTTCACTTTTTGGACTGCCTGTGGGTGTGGATAAAGTGCTAGAGATAGAAAAAGTGGTGTCAAGTCAGTTCACTCCAGTAGACCACTCTTTATTTTTATTTATTTGGGTTTTTTTTGGGGGGGGGGCAGCTCATGGAACACAAAATAGTTTCTGGAAGTTAGCAACAAATGCTAGCGTCACCAAAGAGTTATAGTGGAATGGACTGGTTCTCAGTGACTTTTTTGCTTTAAAGTTTCACTTTAGCCCCACCCCCTGAAAAAAGGCGAGATTAAACTGAGTATTTTTGATGATGTAGATAAGTACAGCCACTGGCATGTGAGTAATGTTGAGCTAATTAAGACTCTCTGTCCTAACTTAAGTTAGCCCCCGGCGGGTTAATCTTTTTGAGCTAGCCGCTTTGAAAATTTGACTCAGATTAAGATGGGTTTTACCATTAAACTGCTTTTAAGGACTGATGCAGTTTCAGTCATTATCCTGGGCCACTGTGTATACAACTGGCATGTCCTTCAACCGCTAAGTCTTTTTTATCACAGGATTTATTCTGTTTAATGCAGCACTACCCACTATTAGCCTTGTGGTATATGGGTTGGGCCTCGTCACAGATTCTGGGGTTTTGGGGGGGGGGGGTGAGAAGATTTTTACACAAACCTGTAAGACAATGAAAGGTTTTGTTTGTAGAAAAAAGGACATAAGATAAAATTTTAGACAGTATAGATTTGTTTTTATAGGGAATTTATAGCCACCGGAGTGCATCTTTAATGAGGAAGTGCTGTTCACTTTAATTCTCTTAAGAATTATTGTATTTTCTTTCTGGAACTGTAACATTTTACCTCAGCTTTGTGACAGTTCCAGCAACTGGCTCAATGTAAAAGAGTAGGCCTAGTTTATCAGGCTTTACATTTGCAAAGTTTGCACAGATCACACTACAAACTGTAAAGCACAGTTAAAGGTAGAGTATGCAGCATTTTCAATGTTCAGATATTCCAGGAATACCTAAAAATAAAATTAGAATTTAAAGAAACATCTCTTCTGCTGTCATGCCAAATATGATAATTTATGATGTTGCAGCGCAATGAATTAATTTACAATGTTTGTCGGGCTGATAAAGTGATAAATACCAGTTTACACCAGCAGGGTGAGTATAGAGCCAGTTTTCATCTCAGAGTCAAAAATCCTGGGTTGTAACTTAATTATGTTAATTTCTAGAGTAGGGCAGAACATGTAATGATACCAGTAAATTACCAGTTCACTTGGAGTAGACAAACTTGAAGAAGTCATCAAGGGTCATCAGTAAAAAAATCTATCAAATTTGGTTGTGACTAGTGGATGATGATGTTCATTACTGCCATCTGGTGTTACCAGTAATCATCTGCAATTTCTACATAGTCCTCCCAGTCGCCCTTTAAATTGAACTGTTGATGCTTTGTTAAAAACTAAGCTGTTGCAATTAAAAAGCAATAAAAGATGCCTTTTCATTATAACTTTAGCCATTATTTGCAGTTATTAATTAATCAGCTAAAATGAATAATGATTAATTGTGATTAATTCTAGAAGGTGGGATTAGTTACATTTTTTTTAAACCAATTCCCAGTACTAATATTTACCCAATTAAGAGTATAAAGTATCCTACAATAAAACTTAGTAAAGTAAAAAAAAGTTACTTGAGCATATGTACTGGAGTAAATAAGTTACCCACCGGACCCACTTCAGCTGAAGTCTGATCCCTACAGCCATAGCCATATTAAGCAATATGAATAAACGATGTGAATGTTGTTATATGTGCATCCTTGTTAAATGTATATTGTGGCTGTTGGTCAACTGAGTACAGTGTTGTGAAAAGGAGTTTCCCTCGGGGACAACAAAGTCGAGGGCAGACCTATTCAATTAGTGGGCCGTGGGCCACATGCGGCCCAGAAGCAACCTCCGAGTGGCCCGCGGGCCCAGGCCATGCCAAGGAAATATAAATTTAAGAAAAAAATATGAAGGAATGGTGGTCCGCAAGCGCGCACACGAACAATGCGCATGACCGTCATCTGCACGGAGCTCAGATGTGTCCTGCCCACGTGACAGTTCCAGTCAGAGGCAGAGTAAACCTTCCAGGCAGAGCGTCTTGCTAGCATCACTGTCCGAGAGAAGCATGTGCTTATTAAAGTACTTTAAACACGGAAAAAAAATCAGAGGAGGTATGTAAGTAGTGGAGGCATTTATGGTGGTTCCTGCTGGTAATGGGAACAATAAGAGCTGCTGAGCAAACAGGTGTGTTTAGACTTCATTTGCAGGGAAAGAGGCAAGAGTGACTGAATCACTGAGGATTTACTTCACTAGCCATTACAATAATTGATGCTCATTATTATGTAACTGGCAAGTTATAATGACCAAAATTCATGAAGTCAATGACATTAATCCGTCAGCAGCCTTCAGACAAACTAAATGTGCCAACATCTGGATTTCAAAATAAGGGAGGTTTTTCCTGCTGTCTGGGTGGTGAGGGGAGTTCTAAAAAACTATTAATATAAAGAAAATTTTGAACAGAAATAATTGAATCTTTGGTAATTTAATTTATTTCATTAAATGTAATTTTATAAATATTTTTTTCTTTGAAATCAGAGTTAAATTATTGTTACAGCACTCCATTGACCATTTCATGAAACTGCTTGCAAAGTATTTGAGTACCGCTAGCTTTTGCTGGACTAGCAGCACATTCTTGGCAGATAAAGGTATTATCAGTGGCAAGGACAAGCCAAGACAAGCCAACACTCTATTTAAGCACAAGGACACACACAAGAAGACATGGATGCACCCAAGATCCAAGCACTGGCACTTATTAGACTACATCATAGTCAGGCAGAGAGACAAAAGGGATGTATTGGACACCAGAGCAATGAGAGGCGCGGACTGTGGTACTGATCATGTTATGCTGAGATCTAGATTAAGGATTTGGAGATGAAAACAGCACTGCAGGATGGGTGCGAAGCCACCACAGAAGCTAAACACCAGTGCACTGAAAGGCCAGAAGAAGCAGGAAGAACTTACACAGGAAATGGATGAAAACGAAAGACTGGGATAGCAACAACTCAGAGAATGACATAGAAGAGAAATGGGCAACACTGAAGGATACGGTGTATCAGATTGTGAGTGATGTATTAGGCCACCCTGAGAGGAAACATCAAGATTGGTTTGATGAGCATGATGAACACCTGAAGAAACTACTAGAAGCGAGGAATACAGCTAGACAGGAAAACCTACAGTGTAACACAAGGTTGAAGAAGAAGAAATACTCAAAGGCTCAGAGTGAGCTACAGAAGTACACCAGAGAGGTGAAGTCCAACTGGTGGGATGAAAAAGTGGAGGAACTTCAAACTGCAGCAGACAGGAAGGACATGAAAACATTCTTCACAGGTTTGAGAGAAATCTACGGCCCTAAACCAAGAGGATCGATCCAACTAAAGGCTATGGATGGTGAAACGGTTTTGTGGGAGAAAGACAAGATCCTGGAGAAATTTGCAGACCACTTTGACCAACTACTAAACAACCCTGGAGATCTCACTGAAGAGGCTAAAGAAGCTCTAGTGCAGTGACCAGCTGTATCAAGTCTGGATGAACCACCAAATTTTGATGAACTAATGGCAGCTATCAGGACAACACAGGATGGTGAAGCTCCAGGAAGGGATGGAATTCCAGCAGAAGTGTAGAAATTTGGTGGTGTTCAGCTGACCAACTGCCTGCACAAGCTCATCCAAGAGATATGGGATGCCCAGAAAGTACCTCAAGACTGGAAGGATGCAAGTATTGTGCCTTTGTTCAAAAAAGGTGACAGGAAAGATTGTGGAAATTACCGAGGTGTATCACTGCTAGTCACTGCTGGTAAGATTCTGTCACGTGTACTACTGAACAGACTCAGTGAACACATCTCTCAGAATGTACTACCAGAAACCCAATGTGGCTTTAAAAGTGGAAGAAGCACGATGGACATGATTTTCTGCTTGAAACAGGTTCAAAAAAAGTGTATCGAACAGAACAGGCTACTTTATGTAGTCTTCATAGATTTCAGTAAAGCCTTCGATACTGTTTCGCGACAAGGACTTTGGCAGGTACTCAAGAAATATGGCTGTACAGAGAAGTTTGTCAGCCTGATTGAAGCACTCCATACAGGTATGCAAGCAAACGTGGCAATGAGTGGTTCAGTATCTAAAGACTTTTCAGTAAGCAATGGGGTGAAACAAGGGTGTGTACTGGCGCCTACACTCTTCTCGCTATATCTGGCAGCCATGCTCGAGGTGGACTTCAAAGACACTTCAGAAGGAGTATACATTCAAACAAGGAAAGAAGCAGACTTGTTCAATGTGGAACAGTTTAAAGCCAAGAGTAAGACATCGATAAATGTAAGAGAAATGCTCTTTGCCGACGACAGTGCTCTAGTTGCACACAGTGTGGAAGATATGCAATCTTTAGTGGAGAAATTTGCAAGAGCAGCTAGCCAATTCAGCCTCAAAATCAACATCAAGAAGGCAGAGTGCCTTTATCAACCACCAAAGTTCCAATTATCAACATCACTACCAGAAGAGATCAGCATTAGTACAGAGCCACTAGTCAAGTGCAAGACTTTCAAGTATCTAGGGAGTACTGTTTCAGAGAATGCTAGGCTGGAGGATGAACTATCTCTCAGAATGGGAAGAGCGAGCGCTGTGTTTGGAAACTTGAGGGAGAGACTGTGGAACAATCGACATGTGTCTATCCGTGTGAAATGCAAAGTATACAGAGCGACAGTACTGGCTACTCTATTGTACGGTGCTGAAACTTGGACTGTCTACATAGTGCAGGTGAAGAAACTCCACGCGTACATGATGAGACACCTTCGAGCCATAATGAACATCTCATGGAAAAACAAGATAACCAATATAGAAGTGTTGAAACAAGTTGGTCTACCATCAATGGAGGACATGCTAATACAGATGAACCTGAGATGGCTCCGACATGTTGAGAGGATGGACCACCAGCATCTCCCTTGGCAGTTACTCTACTCACAGTTATGCGAGGGCAAATGCAATCAGGGTAGACCAAGGCTCAGATTTAAAGACAAAAAGAAACTTGATGAAGTTGGCTATAGACAGGAGTTCCTGGCAGCGGAAGGCTAAGGACAGAGCTGTGTGGAGGAATCTGATCAGACCTAAATGAAACAGTCATTGTCACCCATGACAGACTGCTATGATGACAGCACTCCATTATTCTCTTTCCCACCTGGAAGATAAACACTCCTACATTAGGATGCTCTTTGTTGACTACAGCTCCGCCTTCAACGCGATCATCCCCCACAAACTCACCGACAAACTGTCTTCATTTGGCCTGCACCCCACTCTCTGCGACTGGCTACTGGACTTTCTAACTGGCAGGCCCCAGTTTGTCAGGATGGGTGACAGGACCTCAGCCAGCATCATCACAAACACAGGTGTCCCACAGGGTTGTGTTCTCAGCCCCATGCTCTACAGCCTCTTCACCCATCACTGTGTTGCCTCCCACAAGGACAATATCATCCTAAAGTTTGCGGATGACACAGCAGTGATAGGACGCATCACTGGTGATGACGAAGCATCCTACAGGAGGGGGGTGGCCAAGCTGGTGTCATGGTGTGAGAACAACAACCTCACCCTCAACACGGACAAGACAAAGGAAATGATAGTGGACATGAGGAAAAGGGAGGAGGAGACCCCATCGGCCGCTGTTCATCTGGAAGCTTGAGGTGGAGAGGTTGAGCAGCTTTAAATACCTGGGCATCCACATCAGCGAGGACCTTAAGTGGATACACAACACCACAGAGCTGGTTAACCGTGTTATCTAAGTTATCTGATGCAAAGAAATTCTGTGGATGTAATGGTGCATGTATTCATTTTAGTATGTGGCTTTTGTTTTGGTGCAACAACACAAAATAGCCTGTGACAGTATGTAAGAATTTTTTCCCACGCTCAGACCACAGATCTGAGTTCCCCCATGTGTTGCACCAGAAGGAATCAAACAGGAGGAGTGAATACCAAAAAATCCTGGCAAAAAGCCAGAGCTTGAAGATTTGAGCTTATTAGTAAAATCTCCTGTTTTGGAACATAGTGGCTTCTCTGTGAATTACAAAAACACACACACATGGATAAGATAAAAGCCATGCATAAACATTGTTCAGCTGTGATCGGGGACGTTTCTGACTACACGTCACACTTGCTAGCTTATTTGAAATAGCACTTTGCAAAAGTGAATATACAGGAAGGAAAGACAGTATCCTGCCAACAAACCTACTATTTATAATAGCAGATATAATAATAATGCATCAGATTTATATAGCTCTTTTCATAGACACTCAAAGACGCTTTACAATGGATACATTATTCATTCACTCCACAGACAATGGTAGTGATAAGCTACTACTGTAGCCACAACTGCCCTGGAGCAGACTGATGGAAACGTGGCTGGCAGTCCCCGCCAACGGCCTCTCCAACCACTACCAAACATTTATACACATTCATGCCCAGTATAGTAAGACATAGTAAGTTTATGATTAAAGACAAATGAAAATGAACTGAATTATGACTTGAGACCTGAGATGTGTACCGAACTAACCTTTTTGTGTACATGATACTCCTAGTACATAACGTCTTTATGCGCGCCACCGTGCACCGTTGGCTGCACGGTGGCGCAGTGGTTAGCACTGCGGCAGCACAGTTTACCCTTGGCCGGGGGATTGTGGGGATCATGGGATCGTGGGTTCGATCCCAGCCCCCGACCAACAGTGATCTGTGTGGAGTTTGCATGTTCTCCCCGTGTTGCGTGGGTTTACTCCGGGATTTCTCCGGTTTCCTCCCACATGCCAAAAACATGCATGTTAGGTTAATTGGCTGTTCTAAATTGTCCCTAGATATCTGTTTCCTATAGGCCCTTAGAATAGAGGGTTAGTATTAATGAAAGCGCTTTGAGTGGTCTTTGTGACTAGAAAAGCGCTATATAAGTGCAGGTTAGTTAGTTAGTTAGTTAAGAGAGCTCAACAGCGACTGTACTTTCTGAGGAGGCTGAAGAAATTTGGCATGTCCTCCAGGATCCTCAATTTCTACAGCTGCATCATTGAGAGCATCCTGACCAACTGCATCACTGCATGGTATAGCAGCACCACTGCCCTGGACCGCAAACGCCAGCAGAGAGTGGTGAAGACAGCAGAGAAGAGCATCAGGACTCCACTCCCCTCTCTGCAGAGCATCTACCACCGCAGAGTCCAAAGGAGAGCTGACACCATCCTCGGGGACCCCACCCACCTCCAGCACAGACTGTTCACACTTCTACCCTCAGGCCGGAGGTACAGAAGTGTGAAATGCAGGACAATCAGACTGGAAAAACTCCTTCTTTCCCACTGCCGTCATACTCCTGAACAAATAACTCCCAAACTCCGCAACACAACTTTGCATATAGGAACTCACACACCAGCTGCTAAATTTGCACGCTGCTCACCTGTACAGAATCAGAATCAGAATCAGAATCAGGTTTATTGCCATTGTTCATGTAGTACACAAACTAGGAATTTGTCTCGGTACAATGCTGCAACATTAAACATGATAAGATAAGAGAAATAAACTATACATGTAATAAAGTGTAGGATAAGATTAAGTGATACTGGTCAACAGTTAAAATATATATTAGCCAGCAGCAGATACTGTGGAGAACTATATAGTGCAGTCGGTAATGCAGGAAGAAAACAGTGATGATTGACATGAGTCTGGTTGAGCTGCTGTACATGGTGCATGAGAGTCACTTAGTGTTCAGCAGTCTAATGGCAGAGGGGAAGAAGCTGTTCATGTGACGGGAGGTTTTAGTCTGGATGGACCGAAGTCTTCTACCAGAGGGGAGGGGGGCAAACAGTACATGACCAGGGTGTGAGGGATCGGCTATGATCCGGCCAGCACGCCTCCGGGTCCTGGAGATGTACAGATCCTGGAGAGATGGGAGCTTGCAGCCGATCACCTTCTCAGCAGTGCGCACGACGCGCTGCAGCCTTAGTCTGTCCCTGGCAGTGGCTCCTGCGTACCACACGGTTATGGAGGTGGTGAGGATGGACTCGATGATGGCTGTGTAGAACTGCACTAACATCTTGGTGGGTAGCTTGAGCTTCCTCAGCTGCCGCAGGAAGAACATCCTCTGCTGGGCTTTTTTGATGAGTGAGCTGATGGTCAGCTCCCATTTGAGGTCCCTGGTGATGGTAGTGCCTAGGAAGCGGAAGGAATCAGCAGTGGTGATGGGAGAGCCTGAGAGGGTGAGGGGGGGCAGAGGAGTAGTGACTTTCCTGAAGTCTACAATCATCTCCACTGTCTTCAGAGCGTTCAGCTGCAGGTTGTTATTGCTGCACCAGGACGCCAGCTGGGCCACCTCTCTCCTGTAGGCGGACTCGTCGCCGTTGGAGATGAGCCCGATGAGGGTGGTGTCGTCCGCAAACTTGATCAACTTGACAGACTGGTGGCTGGAGGTGCAGGAGTTGGTGTAAAGGGAGAAGAGTAGGGGGGAAAGTACACAGCCCTGGGGTGATCCGGTGCTGATGCTAGTATAGTCTGAGACAGTCTTTCCCAGCCGCACATGCTGCCTCCGGTCCGTCAGGAAGTCGATGATCCACCTGCAGAGGGAGTCAGGCACGTTGAGCAGGGACAGCTTGTCCCGGAGCAGAGCGGGGCGGATGGTGTTGAATGCGGAGCTGAAGTCCACAAACAGGATCCTGGCGTAGGTTCCCGGGGAGTCCAGGTGCTGCAGGATGGAGTGGAGGGCCAGGTTGACTGCATCGTCTACAGACCTGTTGGCTCGGTAGGCAAACTGCAGCGGGTCCAGGAGAGGGGTGGTGATGGACTTGAGGTGGGACAGGACCAGGCGCTCAAAGGACTTCATGACTACAGAGGTGAGCGCTACAGGTCTGTAGTCATTAAGTCCAGTGATCCGTGGCTTCTTGGGGACAGGGATGATGGTGGAGGATTTGAGGCAGGACGGCACGTGGCATAACTTAAGGGAGGTGTTAAAAATGTCTGTGAATACAGGAGCCAGCTGTTTCGCACAGAGTCTCAGGGTGGAGGGAGACACGCCGTCTGGGCCGGGGGCCTTGCGCGGGTTCAGTCTGGAGAACTGTTTGAGCACATCCTGCTCACTGATGATAAGGGGAGATGGGGAGGTGGGGGGGGGGTGCCTTAAATGAAGTAGGGAATGTGGAGGCTGTGGAGCTGGAGGGAGGGGGGGAGTTGGACACAGATGACGAGGTGTCAAAACGGGCATAGTGTTGGGACAGTCTCTGACAAAGGGCTTTGTCATCCTGACCTTTAGGAGCCTGAGGCCGATAGTTGGTGATCTGCCTCAGTCCTCTCCACACGGAAGCCGAATCATTAGCAGTGAACTGCTGCTGGAGTCTCTCTGAGTACACAGATTTAGCCCTCTTCAGCTCTCTGTTAAACCGGTATTTAACCTCCCTGTAGCAGTCCCTGTCTCCACTTTTCAGCGCTGCTTCCTTCTCCTTCCTGATCTGTCTGAGCTTAGCTGTGAACCAGGGTTTGTCATTAGAGTAACTCACCCTGGTGCGTGATGGAAGAATGTTCTCTTCACAAAAGTGGATATATGAGTTCACAGTGTCCGTGTACTCATCCAGATCATGCGTGGCTCCTTTAAGCATGCCCCAGTCAGATATTTCCATGCACGTTTCCAGCTTCTCCTCAGCATCACTGGTCCGTATCTTCGTAGTGCTCACAACAGGTTTAGTGAGCTTCAATCTCTGTCTGTATGTGGGAATGAGGTGAACCATCACGTGATCAGATAATCCCAGCGCAGCTCGAGGGACAGCGCGATATGCGTCTTTCACTGTGGTGTAACAGTGATCCAGTGTGTTTAATCCTCTGGTGGGGCATTTAATAAACTGTTTGTAGCGGGGGAGATCGTGGCTCAGATTGCACTGATTAAAGTCTCCAGCCACGATAATCAGCGAGTCTGGAAAACTCCGCTCTGTGTGTTGAATGTGATCCGCGAGCACGCGCTGAGCTTCGCGCGTGTCCGCGTCGGGAGGGGCGTACACAGCGATCAGTATAAAAGAAGCAAACTCCCGTGGGGAATAAAAAGGCTTGCAGTTGATAACAAGAAATTCCAAGGCAGGAGAACAGTGTTTGGAAATTACCGTTACATCAGAGCACCAGTTGCAGTTGATGTAGAAGCAGACTCCGCCTCCTGTGGTCTTGCCGGAAAGCTCTGTGTCACGATCAGCACGGAAGAGCTGGAAGCCGTCGAGGCGCAGCGCGCTGTCCGGTATATTTTCCCGGAGCCAGGTCTCAGTAAAGCAGAGGACAGCTGAGGAGGCGAGGTCCTTAAAACGCATCAGCAGTCTCAGTTCATCCACCTTGTTAGAGAGAGAGTTGGTATTGGACAGAAATATGCCAGGCAGCGCCGTTCGCGAGCCTCTCCTGCGAAGTCGTACGAGAGCGCCCGCTCGTCTTCCTCTCTTCCGCCGTCTCACTTTCCGAGCCAAACAATAAACCAGATCGGCGGCAGGGGCTAGAAAAACTGGGAGGAGGTCCGTGGGGGTCAAAGTCCTGATATTTAAAAGTTCTTCACGGGTATAAGTGCAAGCCGACACACAATTGACAAACAAAAACAAACAAAGAGCGCAGCGAAGCACCATGTCGACCGCTGTGGGCGCCATCTTGGATCATCAGATAGACATAGTCTCACCCGTCTGATGTCCATGTCATCTCTGCTGCTAATTATCATGCACAGTCTACTGGTACTATAGTTACAGAGAAATTAGCACCGGGGGCTAATTTGTCATTTGTAATTATACACTGCTTGTTGCACAATGCTCATTTGCACACTGTACATACTGTAGGTTTATGCCATCTCAGGTTCACATCATCTCAGATATCAATATACCACTATCACTTTAGTCATCCAGTGAATTTTCAATTTCATTCCTCTTGTCTGACTGCTTTAACTGTCCAAACTACCTAGTGTGTGTAATTAGTACTCATTAGTTTTAGTATTTAGTATCAAGGTGTGCTTAAGGAGTCCTAATTGCCTAACTGTGTGTGTTATTAGCATCCATTAGTATTAGGATTGAGTTACTGTGTTCGTGTGTCATTGCCTTATTAGAATTGTTGTTTCTGTACCTGTTACTTGGCATTCATTTGGAGAGCAAAGTAAGAATTTCATTGCTCAGGAAATGTAGCATTTCTTAACTGTGCACATGATAATAAAGCCTTTGAATCTTTGAATCTTGAATCTCTTATTCTGTTCTGGCTCTGCAAAATTATAGTCAAAAGTGTAAATTGTATAAGCAAAAAAAGTCAAATTTTAACCAGTCTGTTTCAAATTTATATAAAAAAACTACTTTTATTAAAAAATAGACAAAAATTAGCTATAAAGTAATCCACAAATGTATAATAAAATCTCAAATGTACAAGAAAAGCCAATTTCACAAGAGGAAATTACAAATTTGAGGAAATAGTTTCAAATTTAGATAAATTTACAGAGAAAAATAGAAAGCTATCAGAAAATTGTTTTAAATTTTGAAGAAAAGCCTCAAATCTTCAAGACTGAAGTCATTACTCAAGTTTTTAAGTGGGTGCTTTTTGCATCCTTAACTCTACTAGAAATTTTTGGTTGACTGAAGTGTTTGTAATGGAATATGCAGTTATAAAAAGAGGTTCCTACTCACACGTGGTGATTTAAAACAAAACAAACCACAATAGTGGATGTGCAGTGTTTAGAGTCCTTTATTATTAGTCCCACAATGGGGAAATTACAGGGCATCCACATGGGTGGATGAGGCAGCCACTCTATCAGTCTTTTCTGGGAGGTTTTGTGCACTGAAGTGTTTGACAGTTCAGTTTTTATTCAGCTTAATGCACTTTGTGATGTGCCAAGGTCAGTTATGACCAGGATGTAGTATATTTTATTTCAAAAGGGAAACAAATGTTAATGCTGCAAACGGTGCACATTGAGTTTTTATGCACATTGAGATATGCCTGAGTAAGAGGTGACCAAAATGGTTATTTACAGAATCTTATTTTTTCCATTCTATTTATTTAATTGTTGTTCAAGAGAAAACATATTTCTACTACTTCAAGTTCTGCTCAACGCCAGCACTGTTATTGTGTTTTTATGCACTTTTGGTGTGCCTTTGTCATGTGTCAGGCGCACATTTAAAATCACGACAATCAATAAAAAGTGCATATTTTTCACCATATTGATCTGTGTTGGTTTGAAATTTGTCATTTTCAACGGATCGCTGAACATGTGCGGCCCAGTTACATGTCTTGATTTCAAATTGTGGCCCAACTGATTTTGTAGTTGAATAGCCCTGGTCTAAGGTCTGCCAATCTCCAGCAGGTCTGGAGTCAATAACTGCTGATGACAGCCAGTCAAACTTTAGGTTAACGTTTTAAAACAGGTGATGTCATTTTCAGCCATTTTGAGGACAAGTGGGGAGGGGAAAAAAGCACTGACTTTTCATTCAGCCTCATTTATATCAGAAAATTGAAAAAGTTGTTTTGTAATGCTTGACTGAATCCCTGTAGCTCATTTTTTGTGATAATATGAATTTCCTATAAAAATGTAATTTTAGATAAAAAGCAGAATACTTTGTCATTAATTATAAACAATTAATAATGCAGGATTTTATAGAGTTGTTTCCAGAGGAAGTTTTCCACTTTTTCTCATGGTTGCCAATTCTTTATGGCACATTTTCTGTCGACTGGTCTGGAGAGAAAAAAAACAACCCTTCATCCCGCCTCCTGTGAACTCTGGTAACCTTTACATGGACGAGCAACTCCCACCAAAGCCCAGTGGGATGTTTACCTCCACAAACAAGACTTCAACCTCACAAATCTCTTTCCAACAGGGAAACCCGGGGTTACCACCGGATACAAGCAAAGACCACAAAGTTCAAGGACCCAAATTGGGGCCAGAGAAATGCTTCTGCCGCTGACCAACCACAGCGGCGCCTTTAGCCGTGTCATTTTGCCGTCCTGTCGCCCTGATGGATGGATCACAGTGAACCTCAGAGGAAGTGCACACAAACGCGCGCACACACATTCTTCGTCAGCCTGCGGATGCCTCCAAGCACACGTGTGTGTGAATGAATGTGTGGGCACAGCACGTTCCTCTGGAGGCAGGATGCCGTCTCCACATCCCGCTCTGTCTATAATTAGCTGTCCCGATAAAACGCCGGTTTGCTGGCGCTCGCAGGATCAAACAGTGACGAGCAGGCGGCTCTCTCTCTGCGGCGTGCTGCAGACGCCAGGTGGCTGCCCTTGAGTGGAGTACTGGGCTATATGCGGTGCACATCTGGAGGGCAATTAATCTGAAAAAGGCAACTGTGATATTATACGATGCCGCTCTTGCAATCAGTTACGGC
This sequence comes from Pholidichthys leucotaenia, assembly GCA_020510985.1. Taxonomy (NCBI): domain Eukaryota; kingdom Metazoa; phylum Chordata; class Actinopteri; order Cichliformes; family Pholidichthyidae; genus Pholidichthys; species Pholidichthys leucotaenia. The sequence goes on along the minus strand of CM035842.1, from coordinate 20,760,510 downwards.
AGAGACAAGCCTGGTGATTGGACGTCTGCTCTGACTGGCAGTATTTGATAGACGTATAATTGTTTAGGAGGTTGATTTCCTTTTTTTACATTTCCATTGTCACAGCTAGCAGAATCTCTCATGATTCAGTCTTTCTGTGTCACAGGCCTGAATCCACAAAACTCCCTCCAAACTTGCAGCAGAAATAATTGCCCTCTTTTAATTCTTCAGTGTTGACTCAGGTCTTTCTATGAGATGGCAAGCTTTGAATTTTATATAGCTGTATGTTCCCCAGATGAACCAGCTGAATTTAGTACAGTCATACTCTACGCTTTAATACTGAAATCTGTGTTTGATTTATGACTAAATATTTTAGAGGGCAAAGCCATTAAAATCCACCCAAACTAAACCTAGGGGTTAGTTCTGATTACTTTAAAGCAGTGTATTTCCACCAGGGTTCCTGACACTCAAAGGTAGGGGTGGGAATCACAAGGGACCGGGTCGCGATACTTGGGTTAGGCGAGACACGGCGAGCTGAAGGTTTAAGAGCTTTATTCCTCCATCATCATGAGACACACTGCAGCACTGTGTACTGTGTGTGCATTGTTGTGAGTGTGCTCGTTAGGCATGTAAAGTCAGCTCTTTTATACAGACAAGACAGAATGCATGGCACATTTACATATTGATATACATATCAGACAATACATATCAATTGCCTAACTAACCGGCGTCAGACTTCTCTCCTTACTCCGGGGTTGAATAACAATAGTCATTGCTCTGGTTGTCCCCCTAGGGCTCTCTGTTCGTATGCAATCCCTGCTGAGCGGGAATATTATCAGTCTGCACTGTGCTGGGTGCCCACAATACCAGCATTTTTTCTTTCGATATCAATGCCGATATGATACTTTTTGTATCACATGATTGTAGTTTCATTAACAACTTTATTCCAAGGGCAATATGAAATATGAATAAAACTCTTGAACATAAACACTTGAATGAACTCCTTATAAAATGATAATAAAATAGAACAATGAGCAAAGTAAATAAGATAAAATTATTTTTTTTCAATTATAATAAAAATAATAAAGACTTAAAATGAATGCAAAATTCATTCAATTTATTCATTTGGTGAATATTCTCAACTGGATTGAAGTATTTTTTTACTTATGAAATGTTTCACCATTCATCCAAATTCTATGGTAATACCAGCATATATGTGTAATTTTTTTTCACAATGCAACATTTTTTAAATTTTATTATTTATCTATTTATTTTATTTTTACACTATTATTTTACAAACTTAAATAGTGCTTATTTTGTTTATTTTTCAAATTTTATTCTGCTTGGTATCACCATAGAATTTGGATGAATGGTGATACGTTTCAGAAGTAATATTTCTGCTGCCCCTGACACTGCTGAGCTCACTCTGCACGGGGAGTGACTTCTTGGCTGCGCAGTCTTCGGCTCTGACATCTGATAGGCTGCTATAATCATGTGACATGGCAGACCATCTCTAAAAATATGCTTGGGCTGGTTTTTCCACTGGTTTTCAGACATAAATTTAACACCTAAAACTCTCAGAAGTGAAGACAAATTGCACATTTTGTATTAACATAGTGGTATCGCGATATTTTAAAAAGTATCGACCAGCTGTATCAATACGCCCAACCCTAGTCACAATACGATCCTATTACAATTCAACGATAGATGGATGGATGGATAGATGGATGGTTGAATGCACTTTATTGATGCCAAACTGAGAAATTACAGGACAATTACGATAATCATGATATCGCAATATCAAGTATCACAATCCCATATATTTCAAATTTTTTCAGCCTATTCAACCTCAAGTCATGTCCCAAATATTGTCGGGGCTTCATTTTTTGCAGAGACACATCTCTGCACATAGGGAGGGTGGTGGACAGTATTTGGAATTGACTCCCACTCCAGATACGTTCAGCTGACTCTATGGACTCTTTGAAAAAACAGCTTAAAACTTTTTTGTTTAACGAGGATTTTCATTGAGTTTCAGTTCAACTGCTTTTTATTGGTAAGTCTGATATTTTTAAATTATTTCCATCTTGTTCTAACTTGTTTTTGTATTTTTGAAATAATTATCTATCAACTTCCTTTTATTTCATTTTATTGTGCAGTGCTTTGTGACTATATGTCTCTGAAAAGCGCTTCATAAATAAACTTCATTTACTTGGCGCTTGGAGCAAAAGCTCCATACCGGTGTCTCTTTAGCTTAGCTGTTGCTAATGCTGCTCTGAGACGTGTGCTGGCTCACGTGTTGGAAGTGCTTTTTGCAGGTTGTGTGTCATGTCAAGGTCTTTCCTTCCATCTTTGTTGTAAAATCCAAAAAAGGCCTGACATTTGAGCTAACTGCTTCCTATCCTTCATAGCTGGCTGCAAATCTCCGACAAGCTATGACTTCACTTGATTGGGTGCTTGCTTTGCACCATCTAATGGACAGAACATGCCATGGATTAACTGATGACCCAAAAGTATATGAGTGTGCATGTTTTTTTAAAATAAAAGATCAAGCCGTGTGTTTATGAATCAGTGCATTGTCGCCAGTGCCAAGTATTGTGATCCATCACTGAATCGATCTTTTTTCTCACCCCTACCCAAGTGTGCTGTCTAATTTGACTTAATTGGTTAAAAAAATGCAATTTGTCATCATTGTGCATCAGTGCCTGTAGTGGTTCTTCCATGACAGTTGGTGGCAGTAATAACGCAATCTTTCTTACCTTTATAACTTCTACAGCCACTTTGTACCTATTGTGGAAATCCCCCTCAAAAAATGCTGTCATGTTTGGGAAAATGTCACTATCTCCTCCTTAAATTGCATGCTGATGTTGGCTGTTTTCAGCACTAAACAAGCAGTGGATACAAACCGTCACGGAGCTCCACCTGTCCATCTGCCTGGTAAGTGATGGTCTCATTTTCAAACTAATGCATTCTCTTGGCAGTGATGAAATATCAGCGCTGATTGGCTATCGCAAACAAGCATCTAATTTTTGGTCTGAGATAAACAAAGCCCAACTTGTGTGAATTTATGTGTATCTGCATTGCCAGGAGCAAATGCACATGTGTTTGTGATGGAAAAATTCTATGCTACACTGAGTTATGTGAATTTTTGTCATGTGCGGCGATCCTCGAGGATCACCATAAAACGCCGAGTCCACCGGTGAGTTTTGCAAGATGTTTATTCAAAGGACAGGACAAGACGAGACATAGGCTATGAGCTGCTAAGGGCAAACATACTACGAGGTACAGGGGCTCGTAGGGCTAACCCAGCCACTACGAGCTAAACTATGACGAGACAAGAATATTAACGAACCTGACATGAAGGTCTGACGACGAATGAAGACGATTAGTTGACTTAGGTTGACTTATGCTCCCGCCGTCTAACTGTCGTCAGTGCCCGTCTTATAAAGGCGAACACTAACGAGCAGTGATGACAGACAGCTGACCGCCCTTGACAGGTGGAAGCCCCACCGAGCGCCTTCACAATAAGAGCCCGGTGAGGCCAGAATACAACCCACAGCTGTCAAGGCCGGCAGCAAGCTGTACGTGGCCCAAGCGCGGACAGATCCCAGCGCTCGGGTCGTAACAGTACCCTCCCTCCAAGGGCGGGCTCAGAACGCCCACGGACCACCTTGCCCCCCCACCCCTCAGGGTGGGTGGCTGGGGGTAGGTCCGGAGGGAGAGAGACCAAACCCAGAAACAGTGCAATAACAAAGTCAAAACCCGGCAAGAAAAACAACTAAACACAGGACAATGACAAGAGATACCAAATACTCAGATTATATTAAATATTCAACTAACAAGTACAGAAAATAGCACAGGATATCATGGAGAAAAAAAAAACAGAATTACTGGGTCAGAATAACTAAATACAGGACAGAAAGAGAAAATTAAATCTTTGCCCACATGTTTCACAAGAAAATGGGTTCTCAGCTGTGTGAATGCTCAAGAGAAAACTTCAAATCACCAAATACAGGAAAACAGAACAATTATTGACTCATACTTAACTAAACGCAAAACAAAATAGAGAAATAACCACTACCCCCCTGACAGTTTATGCCGACCGGTGGAGACCAGGTGCCATAGGAACAGTTCAGGAGGTCTCTCCGAGTCCAACGGCCGACGGGTGTTTATGGGAGGTGGGACATGACCGGGCGGCTCACCACAGTCCAAAGCCCAGCACGTCCACTCCTCTGGTGGCTGAATCAGGTCGTCCGGCAAAACACATAACAAGTTGGGTGGTCGACCTGGGGTGCCAAACCGGCAAAGCAATTCCTCAGGTGGCCGACCTGCGTCCCTCAGCCACCAGTCCCGGGGGAAAATAGCCCACAGCGGCCTCCCTGACGAGGACAAAACTAGGGAGAGCCGGGGTGAGCGAACAGGGACCCCCACGGCCCCTGGCGATGATGCGCAGGGGCGGTGACTTTGTAGAGGGACTAGAAGGCAAGGATGAGCCCGTAATCCGTCCGGCGGTGAAGGGTCTGCAGCTCCTCCACCGTCTGTGGACCACGCCGGCGCTGCATCTCCGCTGGGGCCCGATTGGGTTATAGCTGCACCCGCGTCAGACCCCGATTGGGTCAGAACCACTTCGGTGACCTGCTCAGAACGAGCCGACGCTGCACCCAGGATGGACCCCGATTGGGTCATAGCTGCACCCGTGTCGGACCTCGATTGGGTCAGAGCCACTTCGGTGATGACTGAGCCCACGCTGCACCCGCGATGGACCCCGATTGGATCAGGGCCACACCAGTAACGACCTCCAACTCTGAACCTGGAACCTCCGGCATAGCGACTGGCACCTGCTCTGCACCGGCGACCTTGGGAGAGGGCTCAGAAGAAAAAAAAAACAGGCTCAGGATCACCGGCAGCGCCAGAACCCGGCGAGACAAGCTCGGATACAGTGGACGGCTGCACCCAGCTCGCCTCCCCAAGAGACAGGCAAAAATGCTCAAAGATATAGAGGAGAAAGACAAAACAGAGCACTTGCCTGATCTCGGGTTCTGACGCCGTCCAGGACTTCGACGATCCGGGCTCAGATGGGAGGAGATCGTCTTCTGGCTCCCACTCAGCTGTGTCGGGCTCCGCAGCTGGCATGATGTCGCCTGCAGCCTGAGGTTCCTCCCGCTCTGAAGTCAACGCCGATGACCCGTTTGGCGTGGGGGCAGGGGACACTCGACCCACTGGCTCGGACCACTCAGGTGAGGAGACCCGGGGATGCTCTATCGTTGGCTCAGGCTCCGGGCTGCAGTCCGCTGCTCTCCTCCATCCACGACGTGGTTGCAGGGCCGGATCCAGGCTTTCCAGCACTGCAGGCCCCCTCTTCACCCGACGATGTTGGCCTGTCATCGCGGGCCGCTCAACGGGGGGGGGGGGGACACAGAGGCAGCAGGTTTAGTTATAGTTGCTACAGCAGGTGGAAGAAGCTCGGGGGGCTGCAAACCCCAAACTCCACCCCCAGGAGTCAGACAAGGCAGGTTACAATTATGGTGTAGTAAATTAACTTGCACTCGCCTTTCTCCTGGAGAAGAGTTGGTGCCTGCTGTAGCAGGTGGAGTCTTCCTTTTACCCCTCCGGGGAAAAACGACAGGCTCCTCGTGGACACAAGGAGGAGCCGCAGGAAAAGGATAGCTGACGGGTTTCGTCAAGGCACGACTCCCATTTCTCCTAGCCGCTGGGGATGACGTCAAAGAGGAGGGCACGGTAGCTGGGGCGATGCGGGCATGCGGGCACGAGGAGCTGACAGCGCAGCAGGAACAGATGGCCCGTGGGCGGCAACTGCGGGGATTCCCTTCTGTTGTGACGTGAATGATGCGGCCAACAGGGAGGCTGGGCCCCTCCGACGACCCGGAGCTGGATCCGGACGGGATTTTCGTTGGGGCTCGGTAGGAACATGGCTAAGGGGCCTACTGGCCTATGGAGCATCGAAAAGCCCAGGAACACCTGACGCTGGGACTGGGGGGGCGCCAGATGCTAGAATTTGACCCCTCAACGAGCACTGTGCAACAATCCAAGCTAACCTCTTTTTCCCTTCCGGAGTATAGGTAAGGTAGTAACTGTGCACAGCCCGCTGGGTGAGGAACAAGTAATTTTCGGCCTCGGCAGTGGGTCCTAGACGGGTGGCTTCTGCCAGATAACCGTCAACCTCCTCCAGCCATTCCGACCAATAGTCACCCTCGCTGGCGGACATCTCCCTGCCAAGTCCAACTACTGGTGAAAACACCACACAACAGCAAAAACTCACGGTAAAAAGGCGTCTCGATGTGGTGTCTCTGTTTAGGCGTCTGGCGTCTCTGTTTAGACGTTGGGCGTCTCTGTTTAGACGTCTGGCGGTGGGAGCATACTGTCATGTGCGGCGATCCTCGCGGATCACCATAAAACACCGAGAGTCCACCGGTGAGTTTTGCAAGATGTTTATTCACAGGACAGGACAAGACGAGACATAGGCTATGAGCCGCTAAGGGCAAACATACTATGAGGTACAGGGGCTCGTAGGGCTAACCCAGCCACTACGAGCTAAACTATGACAAGACAAGAATATTAACGAACCTGACATGAAGGTCTGACGATGAATGAAGACGATTAGTTGACTTAGGTTGACTTAGGTTGACTTATGCTCCTGCCGTCTAACTGCCGTCAGTGCCCGCCTTATAAAGGCGAACACTAACGAGCAGTGATGACAGACAGCTGACCGCCCTTGACAGGCGGAAGCCCCACTGAGCGCCTTCACAATAAGAGCCCGGTGAGGCCAGAATACAACCCACAGCTGTCAAGGCCGGCAGCGAGCTGTGCGTGGCCCGAGCCCGGACAGATCCCAGCGCTCGGGTTGTAACAATTTTGATGTATATGAATTTTTCATATATATATATATATATAAAGCTTAATGTGTATACTGACTTAGGAAATCCTGTTACCATATTTGGAGTTGTTGAGTAGTGGAAAAAACAGATTGAAGGATGCTGATGTCACTGTTAGGTTATCAACTGTGAATGTTCAGTTCTATCACAGTGACTGCATCCAGCCCTATCACTAATGCCAACTGGTTTCCTCCATGTAGTCAACAGATACAATCAGAGTCATGAATGAAATAATCAATAGGCTCAGCAAACTTTACCGAGTCATGAATGAACTATCAAGAAGTGACCTCACCCCGACGGTCCCTTGGATACATATATAGTCAGAATCATGCTGTTAGTTAAGCCAATGCACTGCGGCAGTCTGTGAAAGCTGTACTCTGTATTGTGTTCCGCTGATCAGTGCAGATTAAATTTGCTGAAACACTGATCCTGCTTGATCGCTGACTGAACCTCTCCTATCTTAACAGGGAATTTTTCCAACAGTTTGCTTCTTTCTATTGACTTTGTGTGTAATCATGCCATATTTCACACTGAGTATAAACAAACTACAAGACTAAATTGTCACTTTCCAGCACTGTACAGATGCCTCTCAATAAATTAGAATGAGAGGGAAGCATGAAGTGCTCTAAAATTTCCTGGTAGACGGCTATGCTGACTTTGGACATGATAACAGTGTTATAAATTTATACAGAAGAGTAATAGAAATTCATGTTGGCCCATATATACAGTAAATACGTATATATACATGACTCACAAAAAGTTAAGGATATTTGGCTGTTGGGTGAAATTTATGGAAAATGTAAAAAGTTCATGCTATGGTGATATTATGTCATGAAAGTAGGGCATTTAAGTAGAAGCATGCAATGGTGATTTCCTCGTCAAACAATTTATTAAAACAAAAGCCAACAACAGTGGTGGGTATACCACAACAAAAATTGTCATGTGCCCTTGAGAATCATTTACAGCTTAACAACGTCTCATGCTGTTCACAAGTCGACTTATTGTCTGCTGAGGCATGGCATTTCACTGTTTTTGAAGGGCGGCCCTCAGGTAATTGAGGTTGTGGGGTGCAGGGTTACGATCCTCTACACAGCGACTCAGCTCATCCCATAGGTTTTCTATGGGATTCAGGTCTGGAGAAAGTGCAGGCCACTCCATTTGAGGTGCAGCCTCCTGCAGCCATTTCCTAATGAAGCGACCTCGATGAGCAGGAGCATTGTTGTCCATGAAGATGAAATTAGATGAGATAACTTTATTAATCCTACAGGGGAAATTCACTTGCCGCCAGTCCAAATATTCACAACACATTCATAGTAACATGACACTTAAAAACAGGAGCAAATGCATAAAATACTATACCAATAAGATACAGTAACACTCCCCTACAAATGCTTATTATAAAATCTAATTGCTCCAGGAACAAAAGACCTCCTCAGTCTTTTTGTGGAGCACTGATGCATCAACAGTCTCTTACTAAGAGAACTGCGGCATTTACAGTGCATCTAGAAAGTATTCACAGCGCTTCACTCTTTCCACATTTTGTTATGTTACAGCCTTATTCCAAAACGGATTAAATTTATTTTTTTCCTCAAAATTCTACACACAGTACCCCATAATGACAACATGAAAAAAAAATTGGAGATTTTTTGCAAATTTATTAAAAATAAAAAATTAAGAACTCACACATACATAAGTTTTCACAGCCTTTGCCATGAAGCTCAAAATTGATCTCAGGGGCAATCTGTTTCCACTCATCATCCTTGAGATGTTTCTACAGCTTAATTGGAGTCCACCTGTGGTAAATTCAGTTGATTGGACCTGATTTGGAAAGTTCACACCTGTCTATATAAGGTCCCATGGTTGACAGTGCATGTCAGAGCTCAAACCAAGCATGAAGTCAAAGGAATTGTCTGTAGACCTCCGAGACAGGCAAGCAAGCAAGCAAGCAAGCAAGCAAGCAAAGTTTATTTGTATAGCACTTTTCACAGATATATATCACAAAGTGCTTCATAGCAAGTTAAAATTTACAAATACCCAGAAATTAAAATCAACAGAAATAAGATACAATATACATATTAATAAGATAAGATAAGATAAGATAAGCCTTTATTAGTCCCACAATGGGGAAATTCCAGGATTGCAACAGCACAGGGATAGCAACACTCAGAGCAATAATTAAGAAGATACGGAAGATATAAATAAGAGCAGTGGATATACATACATACACAGCAATATATAAATATATATATACAAAGTGCGGAGCATTGTAGCGAGATGGAATAAATAGCATAACCCTCTACTTAATTATCCTACATAGTATGAATATGTACCCATACATATTGTCACCCTCCGTAGCGACCGATACTGTCCTAGTTGTATATACTGGAGGGGACCATTGTGTAAGTCTATTGCGTCTTTTGCATTCAGTACTATTAGGTCGTCACGTTTTTTTGCTATCTCTGCGAGCAGCCCTGCTTAGGTTACACAGTCTGACTGCCGTAGGTAGGCAGGACCTGCGAAACCTCTCGGTTGCGCACCTAGGATGATGTAGTCTGCTGCTAAATGAACTCCTCAGTGCGTTCAGTATGTCCTGCATAGGGTGGGACTCGGACTCCAGCAGAGATGACAGTTTAGCCACCATCCTTCTCTCTCCTATCTCCTCCACTGGGTCAGGGCGCTGCCCCAGGACAGAGCTAGCTTTCTTGATCACTTTGTTAGTCTCTTCCTATCGGCTGCTGTAATGCCACTGCCCCAGCAGACCACTCCAAAAGTGATGGCTGATGCCACCACCGTGTCATAGAATGTCTTCAGCAGCGCCCCTTGTACACCAAAAGACCTGAGTCTCCTCAGTAGGAACAGCCTGCGCTGTCCCTTCTTGTAGAGTGCGTCGGTATTGTGTGACCAGTCTAGTTTATTGTTCAGACGAACACCCAGGTACTTGTAGGATGTCACCATCTCGATATCTGTTCCCTGTATGTTTACTGGTGCTGTGAGGGGTTGTCCTTGCCTGCGACAGTCCACCACCAGCTCCTTAGTTTTCCTCGCGTTGATCTGGAGGCAGTTCCTATGGCATAGGGATAAAAAGAAGAAAACAGTGAAGAAATAAAAGCCATTCAATGAGAGCTAAAATCCTGTCTGAACAAATGAGTTTTTAACTCCTTCTTAAAAGAGTCAACAGACTCAAGGCAGCGCAAGGACAGGGGAAGTGCATTCCAAAGCCGTGGTGCAGTGACCTGGAAAGGTCGATCTCCACAGGTTCTGAACTTGGTCTGAGGGACCACCAGGAGTCTCTGGTCTGAGGATCTTAGTGATCGTGTCGTGGCATAAGGAGTCAAAAGGGCTGAGATGTATGAAGGGGCTTGGCCATTAAGAGCTCTAAAAGTCAAAATTAAAATCTTAAAATGAAATCTAAAAGCAACTGGCAACCAATGAAGGGACGATAAAACTGGGTCCTGGTTAAAAGCCGAGCTGCTGCATTTTGTACAGTCTGAAGGCGGGCAACAGCAGTTTTATTAAAACACATAAAAAGGGCATTACAATAATCTAAGCGAGATGAGATAAAAGCATGAATGATCATTTCCAGTTTAGGTGTTGAGACCATAGGTCTAAGTTTTGCTATATTCCTCAGATGAAAAAAGCAATTTCTTACTAGTTGCCTACCATGGCAGCCCAGTGACGTAGCATTTTAAAAACACCCAGGTTACGCAGGCTGGGCTGGACAGAAGAGCCTAGGTGACCCAAGCGTTGCTTTATCAGAGGAATTTTACTGTCTGGAGTGATGATCAGTGTTTCTGTCTTATTAAGATTTAATTGTAGGAAGTTATTGTTTAATCATTTGTTAATGGCAGACAGGCAAGAGATTAAGTTTGATAAAATGTTCAGCTCATTTTCTTTAAAAGAGCAGTAAAGCTGAATGTCGTCTGCGTAAAAATGATAAGAAACACCCTTAAACTGACTTTTAATCTGGCCAAGTGGGGTTAAATACAATAAAAACAGAGTAGGGCCCAGAACTGAGCCTTGAGGAACCCCACAGGAAAGTCCTTTAACCTCTGACATCTCATTAAATAAAACACAAAACGCTCTGTCAGTTAAATAAGATGAGAACCATTTCAGAACTAATCCTGAAATACCAAACGTGTCCTTCATCCTATTTACCAATATAATGTGGCCCACTGTGTCAAAAACAGCGGTGAGATGCAGCAACACCCAGACCAAGTACTGACCAGAATCTGCTGCCATCATGATGTCACTGGAGACTTTAATTAGTGCTGTCTCGGTGGAGTACATTTTGTGGAAACCAGACTGGAAGGTGTCTAAGACTTTATTTCTCTCTATGGATGTAATTAATTGCTTGGCTACTACTTTCTCAAGCAATTTGGATAAGAAGAGAAGCTTTGAAATTGGCCTGTAATTGTTAAGTTCTGTAGGGTCTAAGTTTTGTTTCTTTAATTTGGGTTCAACCACTGCTTGTTTAAAAGAACTGGAACAGTGCCTGATAAAAGTCAGGCACAGAATTGTCTCGAGGCATAAATCTGGGGAAGGGTACAGAAAAAATTTCTGCTTTGAAGGTCTCAATGAGCACAGTGGCCTCCATCATCCATAAATGGAAGAAGTTCAGAACCACCAGGACTCTTCCTAGAGCTGGCCGGCCGTCAAAACTGAGCAACCAGGGGAGAAGGGCCTTAGTCAAGGAGGTGACCAAGATCCCGATGGTCACTCTGTCAGAGCTCCAGCATTCCTCTGTGGAAAGAGGAGAACTTTTCAGAAGGACAACCATCTCTGCAGCAATCCACCAATCAGGCCTGTATGGTAGAGTGGCCAGATGGAAGCCACTCCTTAGTAAAAGGCACACGGCAGCTGCCTGGAGTTTGTCAAAAGGCACCTGAAGGACTCTTGACCATGAGAAACAAAATTCTCTGGTCTGATGAGACAAAGATTGAACTCCTTGGCATGAATGCCAGGCGTCATGTTTGGAGGAAACCAGGCACCGCTCACCACCAGGCCAATACCAACCCTACAGTGAAGCATGGTGGTGGCAGCATCATGCTGTGGGGATGATTTCAGTGGCAGGAACTTAGTGACTAGTCAGGATAGAGGGAAAGATGAATGCAGCAACGTACAGAAACATCCTGGATGAAAACCTGCTCCAGAGCACTCTTGACCTCAGACTGGGGCGACGGTTCATCTTCCAGCAGGACAATGACCCTAAGCACACAGCCAAGATATCAAAGGAGTACCTGCAGGACAACTCTGTGAATGTCCTTGAGTGGCCCAGCCAGAGTGCAGACTTGAATCCAGTTAAACATCTCTGGAGAGATCTGAAAGTGGCTGTGCACCGACGCTTCCCATCCAACCTGATGGAGCTTGAGAGGTGCTGCAAAGAGGAATGGAACAAACTGGCCAAAGACAGGCGTGCCAAGCTTGTGGCATCATATTGAAAAAAAAAAAAAAAAGACTTGAGGCTGTAATTGCTACCAAAGGTGAATCAACAAAGTATTCAGCGAAGGCTGTGAATACTTTTGTACATATGATTTCTTAGTTTTTTATTTTGAATAAATTTGCAAAAATCTAAAAAAAAAAACAAAACCTTGTTTCACGTTGTCATTATGGGGTATTGTGGGTAGAAATTTGAGGAAAAAAATGAATTTAAATCCATTTTGGAATAAGGCTGTAACATAACAAAATGTGGAAAAAATGAAGCACTGTGAATGCTTTCTGGGTGCACTGTATTAAAAACATCATGAAAAGGATGACTTTCAAGTTGCAACACAGTGTTCAGTTTTGACCTCATTCTTTTCTCGATTGTGACCTCAAGAGAGTCCAGAGTAAAGCCAATCATGGAGCCGGCCTTCTTTATCAACTTGTTGATTCTATTTTAATCCTCCACCCCAGTACCCCCCCCCCCCCAAAAAAAAAAAAAACAAAACAAAAAAGAGAACACAGCATAAAACAACACATTAGCCATGATTCCCTGATAAAGGGACATTAAGAAACTCTTATTAATATTAAATGAGCTTAACTTTTTGAACACCAAGATAAGACTGGACAATTTCAATCCTCTGTCCCTTACCAGAGAGATTTCTTCTCTTGTTTTCCTAAAATCGATTACAAGTGCTTTGGTTTTTGTGACATTTAATTTTTAACACGTTTCTATCATACCAGCTGACGAATACTTCAATCTCACTTTTATTTTTAGAAGAAGAAGCCAGCTTTATTGTCATTCAAGCCATACAGCCGATCATGTAAAGTAGAATGAAATTATGTTTTTCCTATCTACAATGTTAATCACACCTAGAATCAGAGGGGTTGCTGCCATGCAAATAACTTTTCCTTCCCCCATTCTATTATGCTGAGCACCAAGCTAGAAGGCGGGAAGTACCATTTTATATGGTCTTTGGTATGACCTGGCTGGGGCTTGAACCCACGACGTTCTGGTTGTGGAGCGGATGCTCTATCAACTAGGCCACCACTCCAGTAGCGTCATCTGCTTTATTTAAAAAGCCCACCAAAGCAGTATCGTCAGAAAATTTCTGCAAATTAGGCCTGTGTTGTTCATGCAGGGGCACAGAGACTGGATTAATGATGTTATTCAGGTAGTATCGGCTTGTCACTGTACCATTCACAAGGTGTAGGGCAGCTCTTTATTGACTGGACACAGAATCAGAATCAGAATCAGGTTTATTGCCATTGTTCATGTAGTACACAAACTAGGAATTTGTCTCGGTACAATGCTGCAACATTAAACATGATAAGAGAAATAAACTATACATGTAATAAAGTGTAGGATAAGATTAAGTGATACTGGTCAACAGTTAAAATATATATTAGCCAGCAGCAGATACTGTGGAGAACTATATAGTGCAGTCGGGTAATGCAGGAAGAAAACAGTGATGATTGACATGAGTCTGGTTGAGCTGCTGTACATGGTGCACGAGAGTCACTTAGTGGTTCAGCAGTCTAATGGCAGAGGGGAAGAAGCTGTTCATGTGACGGGAGGTTTTAGTCTGGATGGACCGAAGTCTTCTACCAGAGGGGAGGGGGGCAAACAGTACGTGACCAGGGTGTGAGGGATCGGCTATGATCCGGCCAGCACGCCTCCGGGTCCTGGAGATGTACAGATCCTGGAGAGATGGGAGCTTGCAGCCGATCACCTGCCCAGACACCTGCCAGACACCTGCCCAGACTGTAGCACCACCGCTCAAGGCTCGTCGGGTGACAACAGTAGTTGATGCATAGCACTCTCCTTGATGTGTTCAACATCATTGGCAGCCATCATTTCTACTCGGCATGAATCGACTTTCATCAGAGAACAGCACTGAGGCCCACTGGTCCCTTGTCCAGCGTAAATGCTCCCTGGCCCATGCAAGACGACAATGCCTATGCCTGGTGTTGTGGTCAGGTACCCTTGCAGGTCGTCGAGCACGCAGACCACACTGATTTAAATGGTTTTGAATGGTCTGACGTGACATTTGGGTGTCTCTCACCTCCCTTTAATGTGCCTGGAGTTGAGTGGCATTCACCATCCGGTTCTGCAGGGCACTGTTCACAATGGAAACACCAAGGTGCTGATGCCTCGGTGCCTGTGGCATAGTAGCAGGGGGGCTGTAAAAAGGTGCACTGCCACCTCTACTGGCCCAGCATAGTTATTACAGTAACTTTTTTCCCAGCTCCATTGATGGTAAAGGTCAGTTAAATTTGTGTTTATTTTGAAAACAAAGCCATGTCTGGAAATTTTGCCAAATAAAAATGTGATAAAACGTGGCAATTTTTGATTTATTTGGATAAAAATGACACTAAATATGGTATACAAACATAGAAAATTTAAACATACATACAGTATCAATCATTCAATCAAACTTTATTTGTATAGCACTTTTAAAACATTAGATGCTGTGCAAAGTGCTTTACATAGATAAATAATAGATGAAACATCATACAAAATCCAGGATGACACATGAAAGTGAAAACATTTATTTCTAATGTGGTCCTTTCAATAGAGGGGATGCATTGGAACAGAATTCTTGGCAGTTATAGGACAGTTACCATAGCAACACAGCAGTGAGTGGCAATCACATGTCAGAGCTTTTTTCTGTATGCAGCAAAACATAAAAATCACACAAAATATTTAGTCAGCAGTGCACAGAGTACTTTTTTTTAACTTTAGATGTTAATATCACACCATTCACTTGACTGTAGCGATGTGTGGGTAAAGATAAGATAAGATAAGATAAGATAAGCCTTTATTAGTCCCACAATGGGGAAATTCCAGGATTGCAGCAGCACAGGGATCGCAGCACTCAGAGCAATAACTTAGAAGATAAGATAATAAGAGGAGTGAATATACATATGTACACATAAATATATATACACAGCGCGGAACATTGTAGCTAGATGGAATAAACAGCATAACGGTCTGTTCAGTTACCCCACATAGTAATGAATATGTACCCATACAGCATATTTTTGTATTTGAAATCAGCCTTGTTGTCACCCTCCGTAGCGAGTGATATTGTCCTAGTTGTATAATGGAGGGGACCATTATTGTGCAAGTTTGTTGCATCTTTTGCATTCAATACTTATTAGATCGTAAAGTTTTTTTTTTTTTTTTATGACCTGTGCAAGCAGCCCTGCTTAGGCTATAAAGTCTGACAGCCATAGGTAGAAAGGACCTGTGAAACTTCTCGGTCGTGCACCTAGGATGATGCAGCCTACCACTAAATGAGCTCCTCAGTGCATTCAGCATGTCCTGCATGGGGTGGGACTCGGACTCCAGCAGAGATGACAGCTTGCCACCATCCTCCTCTCTCCTATCTCCTCCACTGGGTCGAGGTGCTGTCCCAGCACAGAGCTAGCTTTCTTGATCATTTATTCAGTCTCTTCCTGTCGGCTGCCGTGATGCCGTTGCCCCAGGCAGACCACTCCAAATTAGATGGCTGATGTCACCACCGAACCGTAGAAGGTCTTCAGAGCACCCCTTGAAGACCAAAGACCTAAGTCTCTTCAGTAGGAACAGCCTGTGCTGTCCCTTCTTGTAGAGTGCGTCGGTATTGTGGGACCAGTCCAGTTTATTGTTTCAAATGAACACGCCAGGTACTTGTAGATGTCACCATCCTCAATAACTGTTCCCTGGGATGTTTACTGGTGCTGTGAGAGGTTGTCCTCACCTGTGGCAGCCCACCACCAGTTTCCTTAGATCTCCTCGCTTTGATCTGGATGCAGTTCTGATGGCACCTGTCCACGAAGTTCTGGATAAGTCCTCTGTACTCAGCTTCATCTCCTTTGGAGATGAGGCCGACCATCGCAGAGTCATCAGAGAACTTCTGTAAATGGCAGTGTGTTGTGTTGTGTGAGAAGTCCACAGTATAAAGGGTGAACAGGAAGGGAGCCAGAACTGTTTCCTGGGGGGGCCCCGTACTGCAGATGATAGTGTCGGACACACAATCCCGGGTTCTCACAAAGTGTGGCTGGTATGTGAGGTAGTCCAGGATCCACGATGACAGGTGCTTGTCCACCCCTGCGCACAGCAGCTTGTCCTTCAGGATCACCGGTTGGATGGTGTTAAAAGCACTGGAGAAGTCAAAGAACATGATCTTGACTGTGCTCCCAGGCTTCTCCAGGTGGGACAGGTGAACGGTGAGGGAGGAAGATCACTGCATCTTCTATCCCAATGCCATGCTGGTAGGCAAACTAGAGTAGATCCATCGCTGGTCCCACCAGGGGGCGGAGGTGGGCAAGGAGCAGTCTCTCCAGGGTCTTCATCAGGTGATAAGTGAGGGCCACTGGTCTGTAGCTGTTCAAGTCTCTGGGGTGGGAAGTCTTTGGTACGGGTACCACACAAGATGTTTTCCACAGCTGTGGTACCCTCCCCAGCTTCAGGCTCAGGTTGAAGATGTGCTCCACAATCTCACACAGCTGGTCTGTGCAGGACTTGAGGAACTTTGTGCTGATGCAGTCCGGACCAGAGGCCTTCCTTGCCTTGATCTTCTTCAGCTCCACCCTCACCTGGGTCTTAGTGAGGGTCAGGTTGGGGGCTGGGGGGCCTTGTGCTGGGATTGGGGGGGGGGTGTTGGTGGAGGGGGGTGGACAGCAGGTCTAGATGACGGTAGAGGCAGCAGTGGTTGGCGTGCAGGCGGAGGGGAGGGCGGTTGGCCAAACCTGTTAAAAACAGGTTCAGGTTGTTCACCCACTCCCTGCCTCTCGTGGCCTGGGAGGAGGTATTCTGGAACCCAGAGATGGTTTTGAGGCTTTGCCAGACCCTGCCGATGTCACTCTGTTGCAGCTTGTCCTCCATCTTCTTCCTGAAGCTGTCCTTGCCTTCTCTGATCTTCCTCCTTTGCTCTCTCTGTACGAACTTCAGCTTCTCCCAGTTCCCCAACCTGAAGATCCTTTTCTCTCAGTAGGGACTTTATCTTGGGGTTGATCCAGGGTTTGTTGTTTGAGCAACACGTAAAGACCAAGAAGCACATGGTAAGTGAAGAACTGATTCAGAGCCTTTATTTATTTATTTAGCCAATGATTTGCACAGCAGCTTTGGAAGGACATCACAGAATGTGAGTGTTTCTCACTGCAATTAGACGAGTCCATAGACATAAGTAGCACAGCTCAGTTGTGCATTTTTATTTGGATGGTGTTTATCGATATGACTGCAAAAGAGGAGCTGTTAACAATACTGCCCATGAAAGAACACACGCGAGGAGAGGACATTTTTCACTTTTTCAAAAACTTTATTGAGAAAACCCAGCTCCCAGTGTGTAAATTGGTGTCAATCACCACGGATGGTGCACTCACAATGGTGGGCCGCTCAAATGGATTTATTGCAAAGTGCAGGGAGGACGATGATTTCCCCGACTTCCTTAATTACCACTGCAAAATCTACCAACAAGCATTATGTGCTAAAATGCTAAATATGAAAGCGATAATGGATGTGGCTACAAAAATCACTTGCTTTATTCGAGTGAGATTTCTTCAAAGACGACTGTTCTGAGCACATCTGGAGGAGGCTGATTGCAACTACTCTGAGCTCTTGCTATACACTGATGTTAGAAGGCTTAGTAGGGGAAATTCCTGCCGCAATTTAGAGAGCTCTGTCCGAATATAAAGGAGTTTCTCCTGCTCAGTAAACATGCAGAATACAAGCAACTTGACGATTAGTGGCTGCTAGACTTGGCATTTTTAACCGATTTAACCAACATGTTGAATGAGCTTAATTTAGAGCTGCAAGGAAAGGACAAAACTGTGGTAAACATGATCAGCTCAATTAATGCTTTCAAACAAAAAGTGCAACATATGTCCTCAAAACTGCATTGCCATGATTTGGGGAACTTTCCCAACCTGATGTCAGAGCTGGAGAAGCAACAGAAGGCACGTGCGCAACTTGACAGTGCGAACTACATCGAGCAGATGGAAAATTGTTTGTCAGAGTTTGACAAACGGTTTCAAGACTTTGCTTTACTTGAGTCAATTGCTACATTTTTGTGCCATCCATTCAAGGAAGATGCTGAGGTTGATTTCCTTGCATCAAAAATTACGGCACTGTTTCATCTGAACTTGTCTGTAGTGGAGGATGAGATTTTGACACTACAGGCTGACATTGAGCTTAAGTCCTGGGCTCATGGACAGTTTTGGAACTTACTCACAGAGGAAAAGTATCCAAACATGAGGAAATGTGTTACCTCCTTGACTGCATTATTTGGCTCTACTTATTTGTGTGAATCAACCTTTTCCCACAGGAAGATTATTAAGTCCAAATACTGTTCCACCATGACTGATGGTCGTTTGGAAGCCTGCTTGAGACTAGCTACCAGCAGCTACTGTCCGCACTATGCAACCCTGGCTGACTCCATCCAGTGCAAGTCATCAGAGTAAGGTAATGATCGTAAATGCATTGAATTGCATTGTGCCATAAGGGTTCCATAGTTATATAATGTACGCCAACATATATTGCCATATTTGGCATTTTTTAAATGTAGGTAGATCATTTTGACCTGATCATTTTAAAAGTAGCTCACAATCCAAAAAAGTGTGGGCACTCCTGCTGTATACAATAATACAAGCCTTTAGTTCCACTTGAGCTTGACTGGGCCAGCTGAAAATCTGGTAACAGACAGACTGACAGACAGATATACACACAGACGCATGTAGTGATTATGGTATGCCTACGTTGCTTTGCACCGAGGCATAATTAATGTAACCAAACAGCCCCAATACTGAAGAAAAATTTGACATTGGAAGAAAAATAATATGATGTAACATCAGCTTTAAGAATCAAATGTTCCAGTTGTAGGAGTTATTAGTGTTTTAATATTGAAACTGCTGCATAATTTAAGCACAAAACTGACTTTGAAAGGGTTTTTTCCTTCGCTCAGCTTTGTGCTGTGGCCCGCCATGTTTTAGAGGTGAGGAATGTGGGACTTGTACTTTTTAACTGATGAACTGAAAACTACAGGAAGAAAATACCTCATCTTTCCTCTGCAAAACTAAACAGTGAAAGGAGTCTCAAAACATTCAATGCGATGAATAAATGGTGTAGTTGTTGAATACATGTTCTGCTTCAAGTAACAACCGCTATTTTAAAAGTTCAGCAAGAGATCGACTGTGACAGGAAGTCGTCTGTGGGCTGTAAAAAAAGTGGCACTGCCACCTCTAGTGGCCCGGCATGGTTATTACAATGCCTTTTTCACAGCTCCATTACACGGCAATGGTGAGTTAAATTTGTGTTTATTTTGGAAACAAAGCCTTATCTCGAAATTCTGGCAAATTAAAAGTCGAGAAAATATGGCCAGTTTAGAAAGCTTGGGATCAGTCCGACAAGGTCTCCGCCTTTGACCGCCACCTAATCCACATAGCACCGGACCCCCATGATCCCTCCTGCAGGTGGTGAACCCACTGGAGGGCGGACCCATGTAACTCCTTCGGGCTGAGCCCGGCCGGGTCCCATGGGTGGAAACCCGGCCACCAGACGCTAGCCTTCGAGCCCCTCCCCCAGGCCTGGCTCCAGGGTGGGGCCCCGGTAACCCCATACCGGGCGGGGTACACTGAATCCTTGATATACAATTTATCATGAGAGTCTGTTGGATCGTTCTTAGTCTGGCCCTTCACCCAGGACCAGTTTGTCTTGGGAGACCCTATCAGAGGCAAATTGCCCCCGGACAACACAGCTCCTGGGATCACTGGGGCACGCAAAGCCCCCCACCACGATAAGGTGACGATCCATGAGGAGGGACTGTTCGGCGGCTCAGGAGGGGAAAGCAGCTCCCCGTCCACACTGTGTATGGTGCGGATGGGACACTGTTGACTTCAACTGGGGATATCGTCGGGCGGTGGAAGGAATACTTCGAGGATCTCCTCAATCCCACTGATACGTCTTCCACAGAGGAAGCAGGGTTTGGGGACGAGGGGGATGACTCGCCTACCACAGGGGCTGAGGTCGCCAAGGTGGTTAAAAATCTCCTTGGTGGCCGGGCCCCGGGGGTGGACGAGATTCGCCCTGAGTACCTCAAGGCCCTGGATGTTGTTGGGTTGTCATGGTTGACACGCCTCTGCAACATTGCGTGGAGGTTGGGGACAGTGCCTTTGGCATGGCAAACCGGGGTGGTGGTTCCTCTCTTCAAAAAAGGGGACCGGAGGGTGTGCTCCAACTTTAGAGGGATCACACTTCTCAGCCTCCCTGGGAAGGTCTATGCCAAGGTACTGGAGAGGAGAGTCCGGCCGTTGGTCGAACCTCGGATTCAGGAGGAGCAATGTGGTTTTCGTCCTGGCCGTGGCACATCGGACCAGCTCTTTACCCTCTCGAGAATTCTTGAGGGTTCGTGGGAGTTTGCCCAACCAGTTTACATGTGTTTTGTGGACTTGGAGAAGGCATTTGACCGCGTCCCTCGTGGATTTTTGTGGGGGGTGCTTCGAGAGTATGGGGTATCGGGCTTGTTGTTACGAGCTATTCGGTCTCTGTACGACCGTTGTGAGAGTTTGGTTCGTATTGCCAACACTCGGTCGGAGTCATTCCCAGTGAGAGTTGGACTCCGCCAGGGCTGCCCTTTGTCACCGATCCTGTTCATAATTTTTATGGACAGGATTTCTAGGCGCAGCCAGGGAATGGAGGGTGTCATGCTTGGTGACCACAGGATCTCATCTCTGTTGTTTGCAGATGATGTTGTCCTGTTGGCTTCATCCAGCAATGACCTACAGCTCTTGCTGGGACGGTTTTCCGCTGAGTGTGAAGCGGCTGGGATGAGAATCAGCACCTCCAAGTCCGAGTCCATGGTCCTCAGCCGGAAAAAGGTGGATTGTCCTCTCCGGGTTGGGGACAGGCTCCTGCCCCAAGTGGAGGAGTTTAAGTATCTTGGGGTCTTGTTCACGAGTGAGGGGAAAATGGAGCGAGAGATCGACAGACGGATTGGAGCAGCATCTGCAGTGATGCGGACGTTGTACCAGTCTGTTGTGGTGAAGAGGGAGCTTAGTTCTAAGGCAAAGCTGTCGATTTACCAGTCAATCTACGTTCCTACTCTCACCTATGGTCACGAGCTTTGGGTAATGACCGAAAGAACGAGATCACGGATACAAGCGGCTGAAATGAGCTTTCTCCGTAGGATTGCTGGACTCACCCTCAGAGATAGGGTGAGGAGCTCAGTCATCCGGGAGAGGCTCAGAGTAGAACCGCTGCTCCTCCACATTGAAAGGAGTCAGTTGAGGTGGTATGGGCATCTGATTAGGATGCCTCCTGGACGCCTCCCACTTGAGGTGTTTCAGGTACGTCCCACTGGGAGGAGACCCCGGGGCAGACCCAGGACTCGGTGGAGAGACTATGTCTCCCAGCTGGTCTGGGAACGCCTTGGTATCCCCTCTGAAGAGCTGGAACAGGTGGCTGGGGAGAGGGAAGTCTGGGCTTCTCTGCTTGAACTGCTGCCTCCGCGACCCGGACCTCCGGAAAAGCGGTAGAAGATGGATGGATGGATGGATGGAAAATATGGCGACACAATGATAGAAGACTTTAGTTCAACGTAATTTTGACCGGGCGAGCTGAAAAGCTGGTAACACACACACACACACACACACACACACACACACACACACACACACTCTGAGTAATTACTATATGCCTCCGTTGCACTGAGACATAATGAAGTGGTCATCAGTGTGGGATGTGGCCAAAGGACGTCCACTTCTATACCTTTCTATGACTCTTCCAGCCTCTCTGTATCTCTGTTGCAACCTGCTGATGACACTCTGTGCCAGCCCAGAAGGGTTAAAATGGCTGATCGAACACATAAATGATGTAAGGGCTGTGTTGGGTTTTTTTTAAGAGAAGCGAGGGTTTTGATGTTTTTTCATTTAATCATGTGACCAACAGACATTTTAGGAGGTTAAAACCACAAAAATAGCATTTTTCAGTGAATGGGACCTTTTTAAAAATCACAAATTAAATGAAAAAAAAATTGTAGGAACATTTTAATAGCTCTGGGGAAAAAAAGCCGCAAAGTTGTTAGGAAAGTCAGAAATTATAAAGAGAAAAGTTACATATTTAAGAGGAAACTGGCAGTTCATACTCCTCTGTTTTACAGCCACAGGCACATTTTTATTTATTTATTTTGAAAAAACTTCCCATGGATAGTTCACAGTCCACAGTAACAGCAGTCCACAGAGGAAGGATCCACTCTGTGGTTTTATTAGATTTTAATAAAAAGATCAGCTGCCAAAATAATATCATAGATTAATTGTTAACTTTTGTGTCTATAACTTTTAAATTATACTGTTATGGTGATGTGTAATTATTTATTCAGTTTTTCCTTCATCACAACTGTGACTTTTTAGTGTCACAGCTCTGTAAAAACAGCAAAACTCATTTAATGCCCACAGTGGCCAACTGCCAGGGAGTGAAAGCTGGTGGCTCAAATTGACACTTTTTGTCTTTGTGTTTCTGAAGTTTCTGTAATAAAGAGGAAACTCACTGTTAACTGTCATCAGAGAGGCAGCACTTACACTCTGAAATCCCAGTGCTAACAGTAAATGGCAGGAAAAAGGTTATAATTGGCCATCATACAAAGATAATGGCTGTCATGCCAGCCCCACACAATGGGCTGTTTCTTCTCTTCTTTTATCCTCGTAATTCTGTTGCTTTCACACTCTCTTATCCTTTGTCAAACAGGCAGAACAAGACAAAGTGAACTACGAAGACGCCGAGGGATGGAGAGAGAAGTTAAGTCAGGGGTCAGCAACCTTCACAACGGAGTGAGCTACTTACGTTTGGGTTTACCAGGCCTGAATGCCATCCTCCCCTGCCATCGGATCCAACTCACCACCAGGTGGTGATCAGTTGACAGCTCTGCACCTCTTCACCTGAGTGTCCAAGGCATACGGTTGCACGTCTGATGGCACGGTAACAAAATCGATCACTGACCTGCGACCTATGGTGTTCGGGTGCCAGGGGCACATACTGAATGGACACCCTTATTCTTGAGCATGGTGCTTGTTATGGACAAACTGTGATTAGCATGGACAGGCTGTTCCTCCCAATCACACCCCTCCAGGTTTCACTGTCACTGCCCATGTGCATGTTGAAGTTCCCCAGTAGGACAATGGCATCTCCAAGAGGAGCACTTTCCAGCGCCCCAGTCAGAGACTCCAAAAAGGGTGAGTACTCTGAAACATCACTTGGCGCATAGGCACACCTGATGGTCAGGCCCTGTTTCCCAACCCGGAGGCACAGGGAAACAACCCTTTCGTCCACCAGGGAGGCCCCAACATAGAGGAGGCCAGACAGGGGGATACGCTACCTCTCACCCAGGGCAACTTTAGAAAAGGCCAAGGTCCAACCCCTCTCCAGGTTACTGGTTCCAGAACCCAAGCTGTATGTCGAGGTGAGCCTGACTATATCTGTCACGCCGCGCCATTCATCAGCGGCGCCACCTGCTCACACACCTGATCCTCATCAGCGGCGAGGGATAAAAGCCGCCTCGCCCGGAGGCTCGGCCTGAAGCCGTCAGACTTCGTTCCCTCACCGTCGTGAGCATTCCTTTCTTCAGCATCGCTATTCTGGGTAAGAACCCTTACCTCCTTTTCCAGTCTGCTCCCCTGTGCACAGGTGGATTCTCCGGCGGCGGACGTCTCCGTTCCATCGCCCATCCTTCGCTGCTGCACGGAGCTCTCCAGGTGGCTGTCTCCCGGGCTACGTTCCCCTTGCTGTGCCAGCTATCCTGACAACTCAAGTAAGATCTTCTCTTGCCATAATTCATCCTGTGTTGGTGTATGCCCGTCACCCTCTCCCTGTGCTCTCTCCATAGGGTTGCTCGGCCGAACGGTCATCTGCCTCTGTGCCTGAAGCAGACGCCACCACCAACACATCTGCATCCCGCAGACACACACTCATACACTCCTGCTGTAAATAAACTCTTTGAACTACTCTAAGCCTGTGTGTGCGCGTCTCCTGAGCCGTGCGTTATGTCAGTACGGCTTCAGCAGAGCGGCTCGGCGGACGGCGGGCTCGCACACCGGCTTACCACTCTCGAGGCTAGAGTGGATCAAATTGCTTATCAACAGCAGGTCATCCTGAATCAATTGGTAATTATCACTGGCCGATTGGACCGCCTGGACCCCCAGCAGCCGTTCCCCCCGGCTCCTCAGGGTGGCGCAGCTCCTGCTGTTCCGGTGGCTGTCCAGCCAGCTCCAGTGGCACCGGCCCGACTCACACCAATTCCGACCCCCGCCCACTTTAGCGGAAAGCTCGGCGGAGCGCGGGGGTTTGTGATGCAGTACGAGTCCGTGTTTGACCGTGTGCCCGGAGACTTTCCCTCAGATCACAGCCGAATCGGCTACATAGGGAACCTCCTGGAGGGGCGTGCTTTAACTTGGGCCTACGCTATTATGGCGAGACCCAGTTATGCCACCCTCACCTATGCCGAGTTCGTGAGGCGCTTCCTGGAGGTGTTTGATCACTCCCGTTCCGAGGCGGTCCAGGTCGATCGGCTTCTCGCTCTCCAGCAGGGAAACCGGTCGGCCGCGGATTATGCCATCGAATACCGGGTAGCGGCGGAGGAACTGGGCTGGGAGGAGCGCTCCCTCTGCGGCCTGTTTCTCCGCAGCCTCAATAGTGATCTGAGGGATGAACTGGCTGGACGGGATGTCCCCGGAACGTTAGCGGAGCTAACCTCATTGGCAATCAGCTTGGACAACAGGCTGCGTGAGCGCTCCTCAGGACGGAAGCCGTCTGCTTCTCGCCCTCGAGGAGTCCCGCTACGCCTGCCCCAAGCTCGCCCCCTGGCGACGCCGCCACCATCGTGCCCCGAGGAGTCGGAGCCGATGGTGACGGGCTGGGCAAAGCTCTCCTCGGCAGAGAGACAGCGCCGCCGTGAGTTGGGTCTCTGCATGTATTGCGGAGACAGTCAACACACGGTAGAGCTTTGCCCACAAAAGCCAAATGGCGGGGTCCGCGAGTCACTGTAGGGGGCCTCGCGGACGTCAATCGGCAAAGTCCCCTCACTCAATTAAAGCTGCCCATCCGTTTTTGCCACAATCCCACTGGGCACCTCACCCACGCACTGGTGGATTCGGGCGCAGAGGGCAGCTTCATTTCACAAGGCCTGGCAACCCGATTGGGCATCCGCTGTCAGGCACTCAAACACCCCATCTCCCTGGTCCATCTCTCCCGTGCCTCCCTGGGGAGAGTTACCCATCAAACCATTCCTGTCCCAGTCATCATCTCAGGGAACCACCGGGAGGAGATGGTTTTCTACGTCCTGCCCAACTCTGTGTCGCCCGTCATCCTGGGGTATCCCTGGCTACGCCTCCACAATCCTGTCCTGGACTGGAGGTCAGCTGGGGTGTCGGCGTGGAGTACCTTCTGCATGGGCACCTGCCTTCAGTCCGCTGCCTGCTCCCCGTCCGCGGCTCCTCCTGTGGCGGATACAGCACCCCCGGACCTGTCACTGGTGCCCCCAGATTTTCACGACCTGGGTATGGTATTCAGCAAGTCGAAAGCTATGTCTCTTCCCCCGCATCGACCATATGACTGTGCCATCAATCTCCGCCAGGGGGCCCCCCTGCCATCTGGTCGGCTCTACAGCCTGTCGGCGCTGGAGAAGGAGACTATGAATACGTACCTGAAGGAATCACTGAGCGCTGGGATTATCCGCCCATCGTCATCACCCGTGGGGGCGGGGTTTTTCTTTGTAGGGAAGAAGGACGGTTCCCTCCGTCCCTGTATTGACTACCGAGCTCTTAATGACATCACTGAGAGGGACCGTTACACCCTGCCCCTCATGGACACTGCCTTCCACTCCCTCCAGGGGGCGACCTGGTTTACCAAGCTGGATCTCCGCAGCGCTTACCACCTCGTCCGGATCCGGGAGGGAGATGAATGGAAAACAGCCTTCCGTACCCCGAACGGCCACTTTGAGTACCTCGTCATGCTGTTCGGGCTGACCAACGCTCCTGCCGTCTTTCAGCGCCTCATCAATGACGTCCTCCGGGATTTCATCGGCCTCTTCGTGTTCGTCTACCTGGACGACATTCTGATCTTCTCTAAGTCCAGAGACGAGCACCAGGTCCATGTGAGGCCGGTCCTCCAAAGACTGCTGGAGAATCGTCTGTACGTGAAGGCTGAGAAGTGCGAGTTTTACGCTAGGACCACATCCTTCCTGGGATTCATCATCGCCCAAGACCAGGTGCTCCCGGACCCAGAGAAGGTGAAGGCAGTGGTGAAGTGGCCTACTCCCGCATCCCGGAAGCAGGTGCAACAGTTTGTTGGCTTCGCCAATTTTTACCGCCGTTTTGTCCCGGATTTCAGCTGGATCGTCGGACCACTGACCCGCCTCACGTCCCCGAAGGTCCCGTTCCGGTGGACCGAAGAGGTCGATGCTGTCTTTAAGGCGCTGAAGGCGGAGTTCTCCTCCTCCCGGGTCCTTCGCCAGGTCGACCCCGCGCTGCAGTGCATTGTGGAGGTGGACGCATCGGACACGGGAGTGGGAGCAGTGTTATCCCAGCAATCACCGGACGATGGCGCCAAGCGACCGTGCGCCTTCTTCTCCCGGCGCCTGTCCCCGGCGGAGAGGAACTATGATGTGGGGGACAGAGAGCTCCTGGCCATTAAACTCGCCCTACAGGAGTGGCGCCACTGGCTAGAGGGGGTGGACCTGCCGTTTGTGGTCCTGACGGACCATAAGAATTTAGAGTACCTACGATCTGCCAAGCGCCTGAATGCCCGCCAGGCGCGCTGGTCTCTGTTCTTCGCCAGGTTCCGGTTCTCTATCACCTTCAGGCCAGGCTCCAAGAACGGCCTGCCTGACGCCCTCTCTAGACAGTTCACCCCCGTGGAGGCTGAGGAGACGCCCCACACTATCCTGCCCAGGTCGTGCGTCGTGGGAGCTATCTCTTGGGACATTGTGGACAAGATCCGGAAGGCACAGGAGGTGGAACCTGATCCTGGCGGCGGACCGGAAGGAAGACTGTTCGTTCCGTCTGCGGTCCGAGGAGAGGTCATCCACTGGCTCCACACCTCCCGGCTCACCTGTCATCCCGGCACCTCTCGGATGATCAGCCTCCTCCAACGGTCCTTTTGGTGGCCGGGCCTGCGGAGGGATGCAGCCCGCTACGCCCGGGCTTGTCCAATTTGTGCTACCAGCAAATCGGGAAACGCCCCTCCAGCGGGTCTGCTCCAGCCCCTGCCCGTCCCTGGCAGGCCATGGTCGCACATCGCACTGGATTTCGTCACCGGGCTCCCAGTTTCCAACTCATTCGACACCATCCTGACCATCGTGGACCGTTTCTCCAAGGCGGCACACTTCGTCCCCCTGCGAGGTCTCCCTACCGCCCTGGAGACGGCGGGCTTCCTCGTCCAACACATGGTCAGGCTGCATGGGATCCCGGTGGACGTGGTCTCGGACCGGGGCCCCCAATTTTCATCCGAGGTTTGGAAATCCTTTTGCAACGCCATCGGAGCCAAGGTGAGCCTCTCCTCCGGCCATCACCTCCAGTCTAACGGGCAGTGTGAGAGGACCAATCAGGAGCTGGAGGCTGCGCTCCGCTGTGTTGCAAGATCCAAGCCGACATCATGGAGCAACCATCTCGCCTGGGTGGAGTACGCCCACAACACCGCCCGCTCTTCTGCAACGGGGATGTCCCCCTTCAAGGCGTCCCTGGGTTACGACCCCCCGCTGCTTCCAGCGCAGGAGAGCGAGGTAACTGTTCCGTCAGTTAGGGCGCACGTGAGGCAGTTCCGCTCCACCTGGGCCGCCGCGCATCATGCGCTTTTACGCACAGCGGAGACCGTGGCGGACCGGCGTAGAAGACCTGTCCCGGCGTACAGAGTTGGGCAACTTGTCTACGTTTCCACCCAGGACGTCACCCTAAAAGGCGAGAGGAGAAAGCTGGCACAGCGCTTCATGGGTCCCTTCCCCATCACCCGGATCATCAACCCGGTGGCTGTGCGCGTGGCTATTCCCCCCTCCCTCCGCATCCATCCCACTTTCCACGTATCAAAGGTGAAGCTGGCAGTCACCGACCCCCTTTGCCCTCCTCCTGCAGCGCAACCCGCGCCCCGGATGATTGGTGGCCATCCGGCCTGGTCCATCTCCTCCATCCTGGACTCCCGGCGCCGGGGTCGTGGGTTGCAATACTTGGTGGACTGGGAGGGCTATGGGCCCGAGCATCGACAATGGGTGCCCCCGTCGTTTGTGTTGGACCCATCGCTCATCGCGGACTTCCACCGAGCGCACCCGGATAAGCCATCGCCAGGAGGCGCTGCTAGAGGGGGGAGTACTGTCACGCCGCGCCATTCATCAGCGGCGCCACCTGCTCACACACCTGATCCTCATCAGCGGCGAGGGATAAAAGCCGCCTCGCCCGGAGGCTCGGCCTGAAGCCGTCAGACTTCGTTCCCTCACCGTCGTGAGCATTCCTTTCTTCAGCATCGCTATTCTGGGTAAGAACCCTTACCTCCTTTTCCAGTCTGCTCCCCTGTGCACAGGTGGATTCCCCGGCGGCGGACGTCTCCGTTCCATCGCCCATCCTTCGCTGCTGCACGGAGCTCTCCAGGTGGCTGTCTCCCGGGCTACGTTCCCCTTGCTGTGCCAGCTATCCTGACAACTCAAGTAAGATCTTCTCTTGCCATAATTCATCCTGTGTTGGTGTATGCCCGTCACCCTCTCCCTGTGCTCTCTCCATAGGGTTGCTCGGCCGAACGGTCATCTGCCTCTGTGCCTGAAGCAGACGCCACCACCAACACATCTGCATCCCGCAGACACACACTCATACACTCCTGCTGTAAATAAACTCTTTGAACTACTCTAAGCCTGTGTGTGCGCGTCTCCTGAGCCGTGCGTTATGTCAATATCTATCCAGTATCTCTCAAACTTATGCACAAGCTCAAGCTCTTTCCCTGCCATAGAGGGGACGTTCCGCGTTCCAAAAGCCAGTTTAGTAAATTGGGGATTGGACCGCCAAAGTCTCTGCCTTTGACTGCCGCCTGATCCACATAGCACTGGACCCCCA
This sequence comes from Pholidichthys leucotaenia, assembly GCA_020510985.1. NCBI lineage: Eukaryota > Metazoa > Chordata > Actinopteri > Cichliformes > Pholidichthyidae > Pholidichthys > Pholidichthys leucotaenia. The sequence goes on along the minus strand of CM035842.1, from coordinate 20,731,162 downwards.
TGATCCCTCCTGCAGGTAGTGAGCCCAGTGCAGCGCAGACCCATGTGGCTCGTTCGGGCTGAACCCAGCTGGGTCCCATGGCAAATGGTAAATGGCGTTCACTTATATAGCGCTTTTCCTCATCTCTAGATGACCAAAGCGCTTCACAGATCCTGCTATCCACCCATTCTCACACACACACACACACACACACACACACACACACACACACACACACACTGATGGCAGCTGAGCTGCCACGCACAGGCGCTGGACTGACCCACCAGGAGCAACTGGGGGTTCAGCGTCTTGCTCAAGGACACTTCAACATGCAGACTGCAGACAGAGCGGGAATCGAACCCCTGACCCTCCAATCAGTAGTTGGCCATACAGCCGCCTCCATGGGCAGAAACCCAGCTACCAGGTGCTTGCAGTCGAGCCTCTTCCCCAGACCTGGCTCCAGGGCAGGGCCCACACTGAATCCTTGCTTGAACATTCATCATGAGAGTCTTTTGGATCATTCTTTGTCTGGCCCTTCACCCAGGACCAGTTTGTTTTGGAAGACCTCACCATAGGAAAATTGCCCGCAACAACATAGCTCCTGGGACCACAAGGGCTCACAACCCCCCCCCCCCCCCCCACGATAAGGTGGCAAGGGAGGTCAATACAAGGAAAAGAGCAATTGAACAAACTGCGCTGTGGTGCTCTCTGTCAAATACGTGCACCACAGCGCGCAGGTGAAAAGGATTAAGCCCAATCACTGGTGAAGTGAACGTGTTTATTAACAGAAAGACATACATATACAAAATGTCCAAACAGTTCAAACATGAATAATGAGGGAGAGGATCAGTTACACTCTGCAGGCAGGCCCCACGCGCTCCACACAGAACTGAAGCGGACAAGGAGGGCAAAAATTGAAAAGGAAGACTTACTAGTTGGGTCGTTGCTCAGCAGGCTCTGGGAACAACACTAAACAAAGTCCATGAAAATGAGGAACCGACAGAGGAGCTTGATCATCAATGTTGACAATGCCACCACACCGCCTGCTACACACCGTCACCCATAAATACTCTGAATCCTGATGAGTGAAGAGTGGAGGCAGGTGTGGTAGTGGCTGAAACATGGAGTGAATGATTACTGGATGAGTGTGTGCCAGGATGACTGTGTGTGTGCGTGCATGAATGCATGCATGTGTGTCAAGGCCAATGTGTGTGTGCGTGCATGAGTGCATGTATGTGTGGAAATGAGAATGTGAAAAAACAGGAGAAGGAATAAATGATAATAATGATAGGCACAGGTGGATGCCAGGAGAGGGAGAGGCTGGGTGCAGACTGGCAGAGAGCCCAGGACAGGGGTTACAAAGATCTGCCAGCTAGAAACAATACCAAACAATGAGAACTGCAGCCATAAGTCAAAGAACGGGGCAGAACCATCCTCCCCGTTCATGACACTCTCTTCTCAGTTTATAAAGATGCATTCCCCCAGGAAAAGAAGTCAGCTACCCCCACCAGCATAGACGCTCTGGTTTTACTGGCCTATTTTATTGATATTTATTTATTTATTTATTTATTTTTTTTTGTTACTTATTTGTACCCGTAGGTAGACTTGGTTTGCAGTCTGGTGGCAAGCCACCGGCTGCTGGTCGCTGCGTGCGCGAGCGCCCTAAACCTACATGTTTTGGTGTGCGGGAGGAAACCGGAGAAATCCCGGAGTAAACCCGCGCAACACGGGGAGAACATGCAAACTCCACACAGCTCACTGTTGGTCGGGGGCTGGGATCGAACCCACGATCTCATGATCCCCGCGGTCCCCCGGCCGAGGGTAAAACTGTGCTGCCACAGTGCTAAACCACTGCGCCACCGTGCAGCCAGCGTGCAGCAGCATTTATGCTACTTTGGAAACTTTTATCATGCATATTTTACACCTTGGCTACTTTTAATGATCTTCTTTCAATGTGGAGCAAGGATTTTTTTTTTTGGCTCAAAGTTGTGAGGCAAGGAAAGGATAGTCTCATTACAGACTGCTGAATATTATTGTGTGAAGGACTAAATGAGAGTATGGTTTCCTCCGTGCTTGTCACCAAGGGCAGCTCGGTGGTGCAGTGGTTAGCAGTGTGGCAGCACTGCAAGAAGGTCACGGGGTCGATTCCACCCCTGACCATTGTGGGTGCAATCCCACCCCCTTACTATCGTGACCCTTCTGTGTGGAGTTTGCATGTACTTCCCGTGTCTGTGTGGGTTTACCCCGGGTACTCCGGTTTCCTCCCACAGGCCAAAAACATGCAAGTTAGGTTTATTGGAGACTCTAAAGTTGCCCTAGGTGTGAATATGTGTGTGAAGGGATTGGCGCCACACCGTGGCTGCCTCATCATCCAGGTGGATGCCCTGTAATTTCCCTCTGGGATTAATAAAGTATACTAAAAAAAAAGAAGATAAAGAGTGAATTGGCCTCCACTGAGCAACTGATCTCAGAAAGATTTTCCAAGCAGAGCATCACTACTGACTGTCTGCTGTAATAATAATACTTTTTGCAGATGATTTTAAATACTTTATAGGACAATACCAATAATGTGAACATAATAATAATAATGTGGGCTGCTCGGTGGCGCAGTGGTTAGCACTGCGGCAGCACAGTTTACCCTCGGCCGGGGGACCGCGGGGATCGTGAGATTGTGGGTTCGATCCCGGCCCCCAGCCAACAGTGATCTGTGTGGAGTTTGCATGTTCTCCCCGTGTTGCGTGGGTTTACTCCGGGATTTCTCCGGTTTCCTCCCGCATGCCAAAAACATGCAGGTTAGGGATACGGGGCGCTTGCGTACGCAGCGACCGGCAGCTGGTGGCTTGTCACCAGACTGCAAAACAAATCTACCTATGGGTACAAAAAAAAAAAATATTATCATGCATTCCTACTTTTAAGTTTTGACATGATAACCTCATGGAAGAGCAAAAGAGGAATTTCAGGCAGAGTTGTGGTCCTATATTTTGGGGGGACTGGGAACTCCTGTGCAGGCAGATTTTTGCTCTGCAGACCACATTCTACATAGTAGATCATCCATCATATCCGATGAAGACAGTATTGATTTCACCACACGCCGTTGTTGCCGCATCGTCCTGCTCGCATGTGCGACGTCTTTGCCCCATTCAAAATAAAATCATGTCCTCATCTTCCGCGCGTTATTCCCGATCGTAATGTTCCATGATGTGATTGTCATTGAGTTAAGTAATCTGCTTCACACTTGTCTTCAACTTTTTGTACAGACTGCTTGACAATGCCACTTCATTTGTCTCGATTTCTCACTGTATCTTCCCAAGTCTCTACGTCACAGTCTAGTCACTTTAGATAGCTCTATAGCTATAGCTCTAACATCTCTTTTTATGAAATCACTTGAAAAAAATATGGTCCAACATCTCAACTCAGAAACAGGCCATTCACAGGATTCTTTTCAGTTTGCTTACAGGCAAGGACGCAGCACAGAGGATGCAGTCATTACCTTGGTACATCTTAACTCCAAAAATATTAATAAATCCAATTCATATGCCAGGGCTATTTTCCTTGATTTTTCATCTGCATTCAATACTATACGACCAGACTTACTTCTATCCAAAATGCTTCATTTACAGGTTAATCCTGTCCTCACTCACTGGTATTATTCATTCCTCACCAACAGAATACAGCTGGTAAAAGTTAACGACTCTCTCTCTTCTCCAGTCAGAACTAATGTCGGTGCACCTCAGGGCTGTATTTCCTCACCTGTGCTTTTCACCTTTATATACTGCAGACTGCACCACCAGCGTGCCCAACCAATATTTACTGAAATACTCTGATGATTCAGTCCTGCCATCTCTGCTGACCAATGCCAGTGACCCCAATCTGTACCAGCAGAATGTGGACTGGTTAATTGAGTGGTGTGACAAGAATGCCTTAATAATCAACACAAAAAAGACTGAGGAGATTGTTTTTGGCCATTCTCCCAATAATTCACTTTCCTCACGGATTATCCACAATGAGGAAATTAAACAGGTGACTCCTTATAAATATTTAGGAGTCATGATTGATGTGCCCCTATCATGGACACCTCACATAGATTATATGTGTAAGAAGATCCAGCAGCGTGTCTAGTTCCTGCGTAGACTTAGATCTTTTGGAGCCAGTAGCAAGATAATGACTCCGTTTCACTCCTCAGTGATACAGAGTGTGCTGTTGTACTGTAGCACGGTCTGGTTCAGCAGCCTGACTGTCAAACTTAAAACTAAACTCAACAACCAAAATAAAAATCTGTGCAAAGATCATTGGTCAACCACTCACAAGTAATTTTCATCAAGGACACAGGAAAAGCATGATCCGGTTACCAACTCCATCTCCTCTGACTCCTTCCATGTTCTAAACAGTGAACACCAACTTCTTCCTTGAAAGAGACAATTCAGAATCCCAACATTTAAAAACAATACACTCAAAAATTCATTTATCCACCAATCTATTCTGCTGCTGAACCAGAATCAGTGAATGGCCGAATGCCATCAAGCCCACTGTCTAAACGTGCTGTTATGCCTGTCCTCACTGTTTTATTTTTATTTGTATGGTGTGTCCAACTGGTATGTTTGTGTAACCTGTGTGTTTGTCCAATCTATGTGTTTTTGTATGTTTGAAAACAGAGTATCCTATGAACTGCAAAACAAATTTCACTGATAACTGACAATGAAGTTGTATCGTATCATATTGTAGATGGCACTTGATCATGTCTTTGTATCTTAGTTTCTGTCCTCCGACAGTACATTCCCCTTTGTTGAGCTCCCAATAAAGGAAATTTTTGGCAACCTGTTATCTTTCATTCTGACCACATGGCCAGCCCATCTCAATTGTGCCTTCGTAATAAGTCCTTCTACACTTGGTGTTCCAGCACATCTGAGGACTTCTACATTCGAGGTTTTATCTGACCATTCTATTTTAAGAAGTTGTCGAAGATATTGTAGTTGGAAAGTGGTCAATTTCTTGACATGCTTGTGATAAAGAGTCATAGCTTCAATGGAGTATAAAAGTCCAGTCAGAGTGGCTGCCTTACAGTGCATCCGGAAAGTATTCACAGCGCTTCACTTTTTCCACATTTTTTTAATGTTACAGCCTTATTCCAAAATGGATTAAATTCATTTTTTCCTCAAAATTCTACACACAATACCCCATAATGACAATGTGAAAAAAGTTTTGTGGGGATTTTTGCAGATTTACTAAAAATAAAAAACTAAGAAATCACATGTACACGAGTATTCACAGTCTTTGCTCAATACTTTGTTGATGCACCTTTGGCAGCAATTACAGCCTCAAGTCTTTTTGAATATGATGCCACAAGCTTGGCACACCTATCTTTGGGCAGTTTGGCCCATTCCTCTTTGGAGCACCTCTCAAGCTCCATCAGGTTGGATGGGAAGCGTTGGAGCACAGCCATTTTCAGATCTCTCCTGAGATGTTCAATTGGATTCAAGCCTGGGCTCTGGCTGTGCCATTCAAGGACATTCACAGAGTTGTCCTGAAGCCACTCTTTTGATATCTTTGCCGTGTGCTCAGGGTGGTTGTCCTGCTGAAAGATGAACTGTCGCCCCAGTCTGAGGTCAAGAGCGCTCTAGAGCAGGTTTTCATCCAGGATGTCTCTGTATATTGCTGCATTCATCTTTCCCTCTATCCTGACTAGTCTCCCAGTTCCTTCTTCTTCTTCTTTTAGATTTGACTGGCGGTTGGCAACCAGCTTACAGGCGAATTACTGCCACAAACTTCACTCTTCTTCTTCTTCTTTTAGACTCTATCGGTGGCCTTAGAATTCATCTCCCAGTTCCTGCCGCTGAAAAACATTCCCACAGCATGATGCTGCCACCACCACTGGCATGGTATGAGAGGTGTCTGGTTTCCTCCAAACATGACGCCTGGCATTCACACCAAAGAGTTCAATCTTTGCCTCATCAGACCAAAGAATTTTGTTTCTCATGGTTTGAGTGTCCTTCAGGTGCCTTTTGGCAAACTCCAGGTGGGCTGCCGTGTGCCTTTTACTAAGGAGCGGCTTCCGTCTGGCCACACTACCATACAGGCCTGATTGGTGGATTGCTGCAGAGATGGTTGTCCTTCTGGAAAGTTCTCCTCTCTCCACAGAGGAATGCTGGAGTTCTGACAGAGTGATCATCAGGTACTTGGTCACCTCCCTAACTATGTACTGTACCTTCTTCCCCGATCGCTCAGTTTAGATGGCCGGCCAGCTCTAGGAAGAGTCCTGGTGGCTCTGAACTTCTTCCATTTACGAATGATGGAGGCCATTGTGCTCATTGGGACCTTCAAAGCAGCAGAACTTTTTATTTTCTCTTCCCCAGATTTGTGCCTTGAGACAATCCTGTCTCGGAGGTCAGCAGTCAATTCCTTTGACTTCATACTTGGTTTGTGCTCTGACATGCACTGTCAACTGCGGGACCTTATATAGACAGGTGCGTGCCTTTCCAAATCATGTCTAATCAACTGAATTTACCACAGGTGGACTCCAATTAAGCTGTAGAAACATCTAAAGGATGATCAGTGGAAACAGGATGCACCTGAGCTCAATTTTGAGCTTCATGGCAAAGGCTGTGAATACTTATGTACATGTGATTTCTTAGTTTTTTTATTTTTAATAAATTTGCAAAAATCTCATAAAACTTTTTTCACATTGTCATTATCATATTGTCATATCCTACATAGTGCACTAAAATAAAGAGAAAACCACAGAAAGCGCAATTGGGTTTTGTTAAAATCATAAAGTTATACATCCATGTTTTTAAATCTGCTGTGTTCATTTGCATTCATATTGCACGAGTGGCACACAATAATTCTGGTAAAAGGAAATACAATATCCCATTAATACTGAAGTCTCCACACGCATCCAGTAATCAGAAAAAAAAAAAAAAAGATTTTGAGCCCCAGAGAACAGAAACAAAGGATTGAGTTTTCCCATTTGCTTTCAGTGGGAAATCTGTAATGTGAGGGCAAAGGGCTTGGTGGGCCCGTGTCTGATAAGTCGGGGCATTCTCTGTTAGCTACATTGATGAAAGAAAATCCTTTAAAGGGTTTAAGTTTTCACAGTGCTGAAGTCAATACAGATTTTCTATTGGGCGCCGAGACAGTTTCAGTGCCCTCACTCTTTTTCAGTTTTTGTCTCACTCTTTGTCTCTCTCCTGGTAATTCATCCTGGCAGTGAAATCCTTTCTCTTTCTGCCTCTGTATTTGCGTTCTCATTCTCTGAGCATGTCCTTTGGGTTACTTCTATCACACTCCCTTATTTTCACATATTACACCTTTGCTGAGGGGCATCAATACCAGTCCAGAGTGGACCATTTATTACCAGCAGGAGGGGGGATGAAAATATCTGCCTGACAATCAATTCCCCCATAGGCTGTGTGACCCGAATTTGTCGATTCCATCTCAGTTTTTGCAGGTATGTCTGCGCTTGTCTAAATCAATGATCCACATTCCTTTTATCTAATAGTTTTTTGTTGGTGTTCACCTTAAAAACCAGTTTGATGTTTCAGTGTAGCATCAGCTCACAAAAACAAAAGTATAGCTACTACCATCAGAGTGGGTTTTGTTGCATGTCTTTCATTTAAGTCATAAAAAGAAGACGGAATACTGAAAGATGAGACAATCATTACAGAGGCCGGTTCAAAGTAGGTAAAGAGGCAGATAAAAGCTGGAGGCATATTGCACTCACTCTCTAAAGCACAGCAATTTTTCAAAACGATGTGATCGCTATAATTTTTTGGCACTATGTGAAATGAAGTGGGATGAACACCATGTGTAGTAGTAAATTCGAGCTCTGTGAACATCAGGGGCTCATTGAAAAGCCATCTAATGCTGTTTGTGCCTCGCCACAGACCGTTCTAAGCTGAGCAATTTCATTTCAAGGTTGCATCATATTTAGTAGACATGAAATAATAGAGCTCACTCTTTGAAAAAAAAAATAGTGGGAACTTTTAAAGAAAATTGCTTTTATTTCATCCCATGCAGGTATTTCATTGTGGTTCTTAGCATACCAATAGAATATAAAACAAAGTAAAGGTGATAATTTTAACTTTGGATATTTTCCACATTAAAACATTCATCCATCTTCTACTGCTTAATCCTTTTCGGGTTATGGGGGTGGGGGGGGCTATCCCAGCATCTATGGGCAGGAGGCAGGGTCCACCCTGGAAAGATCACCAGTCCATCACAGGGCCAACACAGAGAGACAGACAACCATTCACGCTCACATTCATACCTAAGGACAATTTAGAATCCCCAGCTGATGCCAATTAACTTAACCTGTATGTCTTTGATGTGTGGGAGTTAACCCACCCAGAAATTAGGTTAGGTTAATTGGAGACTCTAAAGTGGCCCTAGGTGTGAATGTGTGTGTGAATGGTTAAGGGATAGTGCCGTATCGTGGCTGCTTCATCCATCCAGGTGGTGGATGACCCTCAATTTCCCCTCTGGGGATCAATAAAGTATACTAAATCTAAATCTAAAAAATCTTAATGGGGGGGAACATGAAAACTCCACACAGAAGAGTCACTGATGGTCGGGGTGGACTCGATCCTGTGACCTTCTTGCTGTGCTGCCACAGTGCTAACCACTGCACCACCGGGATGCGGGGCAGCCCGCCCCCTTGGCCACACATTAAAACAATGCTTCTAAAATCATTTTCGTGGTAGCTCAGCCTTTGACCAGGTGAATAGCCCTGTTTCCACTACAGGAACCAATTTCATAGTCATAGGACAGGAACTTTGTAAGGGCTGGAACTCTCCCCTGTCATGTCTCCATTATGGGGGTTGACCCACCAGTTTCCAACAGATTTGCTCATGACGTAATCGTTTGACAGATTCAGCCACAACACAGTGGGGCAAAGTAAAATACACTGAAATCATACTGAAATCATTATGCTATGAATAATTGTAAAGTGGAGTGCATGTGGCCAACTTGCCAACGTTGTTTTTAAATCATTGCAGAGATGAACTGAGCTGTGAGACCACCACCAATGGGGCACTGTCTCCAGCTGGCCAAAAGGATATGTCCACTGTAAGGCTATAACCAGTCTTCAGCTGAACTGCAGGCCACGCCCTCTCTGCCTGAGTGCTTCAGGTCTGGGTGTTCCTCCCAGCCTGAAGGCAGTTGGTTGATTGCACCAGGTGGGAATGATCTGGTGATTAAGGGAGTCTGGAGGCAATTACTCACAAGGCAGTGGGAAATAAGCAGTGTGTGAGAGAAATGGTCGGGGAGTCTGGACTTGGAAAAGGAGACTGCAGGACTAAAGTTTGTTTCAAGCAAGGAAGAAGGAGCCAGTTTTCCACCTGTGCTTGCCTGTGCTTGGCCTTGATGACTTTTCAAAATAAAAGGAAAGAAAGGGAAAAAGTTGAGTCTTGGTCATTGAGTGACTTCCAGTTCTATCTTCTGAAGCAAGCTTCCCATTCAAGTGGGGGGAACTGCTGGTCAAACCTCTCAAAAGTGAGGGCCACTTGACAGTGAAAAACCACTGTGGAGACCGAAACAGAGAACCCTGAACCGCAACCACCAGGCCTGGAAGCCCAGAAGCCTGGTAACACACTGAACAGCACCTTACTCAATCCTGTCGGAAAAGAAGATGGCTGACTCAAAGTCACTGGAGCAGCTTAAAGCCAATAGGACATCTGCAAAGCGGCAATTCTTCCGGCTGGCCAACAACATTGTCCGGGTGCATGCCATAATGTCTGAAGAGGAGCTCAGAGACAGTTTTAAAAAGCTCATAGTTGAGGCCAACAAAGTCATGGAAGCCAATGATGATGTGAAGGCCCAGTACCTTGCAGAGGCGGAGCTGGATGCAGATCCTGAAGAAGTTCCTGGGTTGAGCGAGCAGCAAAAGGCCGATATTGGGAAAACTGCAAGTGAGTGTGAGATGAAACTGAAAGAACTGAAGGACCTCATCCAAAAGACACACTGGGCCAACTTCGGAGAGGAGGAACTGATGATGGTGGTAGAAGCTGCAGAGGAGAGGGTAAAGAGTGTGATTTCCTTTGAACCTGGAGAAAATAAAGAGGCCTTTGACTTCATGTTCGATTACATGGAAAGTCTGGTTAAGAGGGCAAAAGAGCTATACACACAGTGGAAGTGTTGGGCCCCTCCTGTTGAGCAGAAAGACTTCCAGCTGCGTGTATGAGAGCTTGAGCAGTTCATTCTTAAGTTAGTGTCAAGAAAAGTAGGGCTGGAAACGACCCCTAATTTCCAGAATCGATTCAATTCCGATTCTTGAGATTCTGAATCGATTCGATTCGATTCCGATTCGATTCGATCCCGATTCGATCTGGGGAATTACCATTTTAATAGCCATTTTACTTCCCATGAAACAAAAATCTTCGAGACCTAATGCTGCAAATTGTACCAAGAATCTTCTAACTTTGTTAATACATAAATTATCACATATAGAACTGACCCAAAATCAGTTACAATAATGCACTTTTTATTATTTAACTTATCATTTCATAAAGTGCTCACAGGTGCTTTCTTTAGTGCAAAGGATGTGTCGTGTCAAGTTCACCACCCAGAGTAAGTAAACAAATTCAATGCATGAACCATGCATTCATAATCTCATTGTATTTCAGTCCCTCCAGGATTTTGTCAGCTGTTTTTGTGATTGTTGTGGCCCAAAAAGCCTGGATTTGTGGGAGCTTTTCCAAAAAGTTATGGCACTTTTAGAGTTTTTTGCACTCAAAGTTGTTTGAGGAAGTACAAATTTTAAAGCAGCTGCTTTTTCCATAGTTTACAGTGATGCTATTCTATGTAACACCACAAGAAAAGTACAGGATTGCCAAAAATTTCTTGTTAAACAGTGATTTATTTAGAATTAAATGCTCAGTAAAATTGTAAAAAAAAAAAATGACCAATATTGTGTTCTTGCTGAGAACTTTAAAAAAAGAAGTAAAAGAATTTGTCATTACAACAACTAAATTGCATTGAATGCATGTTAGTGTGGAGAAAATGATGGCAGCACCTCCTTGAATCTTAAAGGTCTTCTTCTGTGCTGAAATCCACAAGAAGCAGGGATGGTTCCTCCACTGACGACCTCTGACCTTCAGAAGGTCTCAGTGAGAATGAAGCTTCCAGTCTTCACACATCTGAAGGCAGATAAAAAGAATAGATTTCACAGTAAAATTAACATTCACATTTTTAGATCCCCACACCACAGTAGGGTTTAATAATTTAGGTCTTTTTTTATATTTTAACTACAAATTAACTTTCAATATTTGAAAAGGGTTTCAATCCATTTCCTGAGAAGGTTTGTTCATTTCAATTTAGTTCTACTGAGTAAAAATAGCTTGTTGTACTGCAGCCTTTATTAATTTTATTGTCATTTATTCTCTTCACATCTCTTAAGTGGCAGAAGTCCATAGTCTCATAAAATATACCTTAATTCTGCATTTATTCACAGCGCTTAACCAACAGTTCTCTCTGTGTCCATAGTTTGTAAAAGAAACCATCATCATGCCAGATAAATTATTAATTGACGACACAAACGTTAAAACAAACAAATATTATACTTACAGTCTCAGCAGCTCCAAGTCTCCCTCTGCTTCACGGGTTTCAGCCAGTCTCCGTGCATTTTCCGTTTATCAGTCGTCAACTTGATGTTCCAACACAGCGCTGCACGGAGTAAAAGTCCATTTATCCCCGCTTTATGAAAAATATTAAGAAGCTGTTGAGGACAGTCTGTACGGTGACTTTTGCTGCTAAATTAAGAGACGCACGTTATTAACTCCGCGTCATGTAAACACGAAAGATGTGTGCACGCGCCGCAGGGAACACAGAAGTTTTATTTATGAAAAATATTCAGAAGCTGTTGAGGACAATCATTACGGTGACTTTTGTTGCTAAATTAAGAGACACACGTTATTATCTCCGCTCGTGTAAACACGAAAGAGCACGCGCGGCAGGAAACTCTTGCCGGATGAGAACCGTTTTAACACCACAGAAGAAGAACTAGCATATCCGTTAGCCTGCTAGCTCCATTAGCGCATCGGTTGTTTATGGTTCTCGGCCGTTGTTCCTGGCTCACTGACCCGGTTTCGACCCGATTATACTCAGCAGACGTTCACAAACGTAAAAATATTATAATAAAACATATTAATATTAAAAGATCAATCCACGGATTTTGTGGATCGATATCGGCTCAGTCAAACGTGGATCGATCCATATCGATATATTGATCTTTTGAACCCACCCCTAAAGAAAAGCAGAGTTTATTCAAGCAAAAGCTAAAGAAGACACCAAAAGAGTTGAGTGCAGCTTCCATCAGCTACCCAACATCAGCCATTGGACTGAAGCCAACCTCCCTCCCCAAGTTTACTAGCATCAGACGAGGCTTTTATCGCTGGAAAAGAGACTGGGAGGCCGTTCGGAGGCAAGGAGAAGCCACTGGGTCCAAGGAAGTCTAAAAGTTCCAGCTTCTTGACAGCTTGGATGAGAAAATAATGAGAGATCTTCGACTGATTACTTACAACACAGCAGACAACATCTTTCATGTCCTGGAGAACCGGTTTGGAAGCCAAACTGCGATCGCTATTGAAATAGTTGAGGAGCTCCAGAGACTTCCACCTGTCAAAAGTCACCAGCCCAGGAAAATTGTTGAGCTTATCCAAGCTGTTGAGAAAGCCCTTGAAGACCTGAGTGACCTTGGTGACACTGGTGCTTTAAAGAACCCTCTTGTGACAAAGTCAGTTGAAAGCAAGCTTCCTGATGCATTGAAGAAAGAGTGGCTTCTCTATGCAGCTGAGAGGATCAGTGCTGAACCAGAGAAGCGCTTTGACAGTCTTCTGACCTTCCTCAAGAGAGCATCTATAAACAGCTGGGTCAATTGAGGGATGAAGAACCACCAAGGAAAGAAATCTGACCTGAGCAAAGGCAAGCCAGAACCAGAGCCTCAAACCAGACAAGTAGCCATCTCCCAGAATGCGTCGTCTGTGGGGACATCAAGCATAAGAAAAAGCTATACTTCTGCAAAAAGTTCCGTGTGCTCAAGTTCACAGAGAAGAAGGATGCAGTGCGAAAGCTGGGAGCCTGCTGGAAATGTCTGGAGGTTCATGATGATGACAATCACTGCAAAACTTCATTCCTGTGCAAAAATCTTGAGTGTAAGGACAAGAGAGCCACAGACCATCACTACTGTGTCCTAATGCTGAAGCATCCAGAGGCAGCATGGCCCAGAGGAGGAGCAAAGGCAGTACAGTGGGAGGTGGCAATAAGAGGAATTACACCGAGGCCCAGGAAGAATTCTTCAGAAAGCTCTCGCCTGAATTAGCCCAACAATGCCGGGACGCATTCTGCAACACAGCAGCGAGCACCTCCCATGTCGCGAAGCGTCACTCAAGTCTTTTGGCAGAGAGCGGCCTAGTGGAGTGGCCTGTCATCATAATGCTGCTGGAGGTAACAGCCAATGCTGAGCAGAAAATTGGGACCCTAATCGACCTAGCTTCTGACACCAATTATGTCACCCATGAGGCAGCAGGTTGGCTTAATCTTAGAAGTGAAGACATCATGCTTGTGGTCCATGGTATAGGAGGCATGAAAATCTACATCAGAACAAAGCGGTACCTCCTGAAAATTCATATTAATACCTCAAGAGGTACTCTCAAGTCCCACCAGCTGATTTGCTACGGCTTAGACAGCATTGCAGATATCCAAAGACATGTGCCAGCCAAAAAACTGCAAGAGTTCTTCCCAGATGTCCTGCTCAGTGACCTGGTAAGACCAAGAGAGATCCAGCTCCTTGTAAGTCACAAGGAGGGTCAGCTGGCTCCGCAGAAAATTCGCACAGTGGGGGACCTCGTGCTGTGGTTTGGACCAATGGGAAAGACAGTTGCGGGCACTCATCCTGAGCTGTTTGAAGAGGTCACTGTATCAGCCCACACATCAAGAACACACTTCGCAAGGTCTATGAGACCTGCTGCTGTGAAGTATGAAGAACACACCTGCGTAGTCCCCATTTACCCTCCACAAAGCCAGTAAGCCTCAATTGCCGTCCAACCTCAGCAATCTAGTTGGGCAGCTACTACATCCAACTTCCTCGAGTGGTGGAAATGGGATGCTGGCTCGTGGGTGCTGGTTGCGTCTTGAGATGTGGTGGCTGTTGGTGTGGGAACTGCCAGCCAGGTGGCAACGAAATGACCCTCTCTGAAGAAAGGGAGCTGGAGGTGGTAAAGAGTGGCCTCACATATGTAGCTGCTGATGATCACAGTGAGAGGCCTCACTGGCACGCCAAGTACCCTTGGGTAGCAGATCCAGCCTCATTACCAAACAACAGGAGTGCAGTTAAGGTCACATTCTTCAGGACTGAGAGGCAGCTGGCCAGAGAGCTAGAGTGGAAGGCTGCCTATGCTGCACAAGTTCACAAGATGGTCGAGCGCCGGGCCGCAAAGAAGTTGTCTAAAGACGTTCTTTATGTATGGACTGGTCCAGTATGGTACATCAGCCACCTCATCGCACCCAACCCGCACTCTGTCACAACTCCGTGAGACTGGTCTGGAACAGTAGTCAAAAGTGCAGAGGGGCGAGTCTCAATGATCTCCTGCTAAAAGGTCCAGACATCCTCAACTCCATCCGTGCTGTGCTTCTCAAATTCCAGAGGGGAGTTTTTGCTGCGTTGGGAGACATAAAGAAAATGTACAATTCAGTGTGGCTTGAAGACCAAGAGGTGCATTTGCATAGGTTCCTGTGGTGGGGCTCTGAAGAGGAGGAGCTGGGTGAATACGCAGTCACGAGAGTTAACATTGGAGATAAGCCAGCAGGTTGTATTGCTCAACTCGCCATGAGAGAGACAGCTAATCTCCCCCAGTTCAGCCATCTTGAGGAAGAGCGTCGAGTGCTGCAGGAGGACAGCTATGTCGATGACCTGTTAACCTCTCATGACAACTTAGACCAGCTTAAAGTAATTACAGAAAATGTAGAGCAGATCCTGAAAGCAGGAGGATTCGAGTTGAAGCTGTGGGTCTTCTCTGGTCAAAGTAGGAGTGAGTCTGCTGGAAAACAGGAACAGGTGGTTATTCCAAAGACTGTGATCCTGCCAAATCAGCTCAAACAGGAGGACAACAAAGCTCTTGGCCTCGGCTACTCCTTGGAGGATGATAAACTTTATGTCATGGTTGGGATAAACTTCTCAAAGAGGAAAAGGAAAATGAGACTCGGCCAGGACCTTCAACTGGAGCAGGTGAGAGCCCGAACGCCAGACCCACTGACATGACGAGAGATACTCAGCCAAGTTTCTGGACTGTATGACCCGATTGGTCTGATGACGCTTGAAAAGCAGAAAGGGACCATTTTGGTTTGGCGAGCATTTCAGGAGGCCAAACCCAAGTGCAGCACCATCAAAGATAATTGGGACCTTGCACTATCAGGAAAGCTCAGAGAAGATGCCATCAGCCTCTTTGAAGAATATGCCCAGCTGAGTAAGGTCAAGTTTCACAGAGCCCTGACGCCAGTGGGCGCATCAGCTGAACCTAACACAATCACCTTCTCTGATGACAGCGAGCATGCTTATGGTGCCGTCCTGTATCTGTGGTGGGCCTGTGACCAAGGTTATACGGTGAGACTGGTGGAGTCTAAAGCTAAACTAACTTCCTTAGACCACAAGGGGGAAATAGCCAAGGCAGAGCTTTGTGGAGCAATATTTGCGACCCGGTTGAAGAAGTACTTTGAGCAACATAGCTGAATTCAAGTCAAGCAATGGTACCACTTTGCTGACAGCCAGACAGTCCTTGGTGCAATTCAACGTGAGAGCTATGGCTTCTAGACCTTTATCGCCAACAGGATTGGAGAAATCCAAAGCAGCACGCAACTTCAGGATTGGTGGTGGATCCCTGGACCACTGAACAATGCTGATATCATCACGCGTGGGGCTGGTCCAAAAGATTTGGATGAAAGTTCATCATGGCAGTAAGGACCAGAGTTCCTGAGTCTACCAGCTGATGAGTGGCCAATTAAGTCTGCAAAGGATGTATCAGCAACTGCCAGAGAGAGTGTTGGAAAGATGCATAAGAAATCATTTGCTGCTGCACTCACAAGGGCTCAGGTGAAAGAGCCACCAGATCTGGAGCATCAGAGGCCACCTGCTGGTGCTGCTGTCCGAAACCTGGCGGATGAAGGACGGTTCAGCAATTTGGCTCACCTGGTTAAGACGGTTGCTTGGGTCTGGAGGGAAGCAAAATGCTTTGCAGCTAAAAATAAGATCCTGGGAACTCCAAAGTGGGAGGTGGTTTCATCAGCCGGGGTCATCACTGCAACAGAGAACCAAGATGCTTTAAGAGATCTTTTCCTTGCTGCACAAGAGGGTTTGACCTTTCCAACTACCACAATAGACCAGCTGGTAGTCTTCAAAGAGGAAGAAACTGGGCTACTGGTTTGTGGTGGGAGAGTCCAGGCTTTTAATGAAGACAGAGTTGGTGTCCCCCTCTTACCTTACAGTGCCTGGGTCGCAACTCTGTTGGTTCGCGAAGCTCACAGCAAGGGTCACGAGGAAGTGGCTGCAATTCTATTGAAGGTGAGAAAGAGAGCTTGGGTCATCAATGGACGAAGAATTGCTCAAAAAAGTCATTGAAAACTGTGTGTTCTGCAAGAAAGCCAGAGCTAGAAGATTCCAGCAAGTGATGGGTGATCTGCCTCAGGAGAGAACTGGGCCAGCATCCCCATTTGAGTTCACAGAAGTTGACCTGTTTGGCCCTTATCAGGTCAAAGATGATATGAGGAAGAGAGTCACAGTGAAGGTTTGGGCAGTCGTATTTTGCTGTACGGCCAGTACAGCAATCCACACAAAGCTGGCCAACACCATGTTGACTGAAAGCTTTCTGATGGCTTATCAGAGGTTTACAGCAATTCGAGGGCATCCTAAGAAGATTTGGTCTGATCCAGGGACCAATTTTTTCTGTGCCAAGCCTGTTCTGAAGGAGTTGTATTAGTTTTTGGATGGCCTGGACAGGTCTGCTGTGGAAGAGACTTCAGCTCAAAATGGAACTGACTGGCATTGGAAAATCCAGCCAGCTGATTCACCTCATCAAAATGGCTCTGCTGAAGCAGCTGTTTGGATTGTGAAGAAGGTGTTCCAGAGTCTGGGAAGAGACTCAGTTACACCGAACTTCAGACAACACTTCAGCTCGCCGCTAATCTTTCAAATGAGCGTCCCATTGATGCCAGGGTGCAGAACCATGAAGACACAGTGCAGGACATCACACCCAATACATTACTGCTGGGACGAGCATCATCAAGTGGTGACTGGAAAACATTCGACTTCACAGGCTATCCCTATAAGAGACTTCAGGAAATGCAGCACTAGATAAACAAATTCTGGAGGTCCTGGAGCCAGCTTGCCGGTCCTAATCTCTTCGTGAAGAGTAAATGGCACACCACACAGAGGAATGTTGCAGTAGGAGATATTGTTTGGCTGTGTGACCAGAATGCATTTAGGGGTCACTTTAAGCTTGGGAGAGTCATCAGTGTTAACCCAGACTCCAGAGGCATTGTATGGGATGTGAATGTTAGAGTTGTGGCTAGCTCCTGTATTCCTGTGGTGAGGCCTGCAACATCAGCATTCAAGCATCCTGCAACCAAACATCCTGCCTCCAGCATTTGGAGGGACCTTCAGTCCACAGCTCTTCACCGGGACGTCCAACATTTGGTGGTCCTGCTGCCAGTGGAGGAGCAGGCAGGAGGCTCAGGAGGAAATCTCTGACCGCTAGTTCACTGTGTGTGATCTTTCCAGCAGTTTCCATGGGAAGATCGAGTGGGAGGTGTTGAGCTGAGCTGCAGGCCATGCCCTCTCTGCCTGAGTGCTTCAGGTCTGGGTGTGCCTCCCAGCCTGAAGGCAGTTGGTTGATTGCACTAGGTGGGAATGATCTGGTGATTAAGGGAGTTTGGAGGCAATTACTCACAGGGCAGTGGGGAGTAAGCAGTGTGTGAGAGAAATGGTTGGAGAGTCTGGACTTGGAAAAGGAGACTGCAGGACTAAAGCTTGTTTCAAGCAAGGACGAAGGAGACGGTTTTCCACCTGTGCTTGCCTGTGTTTGGCCTTGATGGCTTTTCAAAAGAAAAGGAAAGAAAAGGAAAAAGTTGAGTCTTGGTCACTGAGTGACTTCCAGTTCTATCTTCTGAAGCAAGATTCCTGTTTAAGTGGGGGTAACTGCTGGTCAAACCTCTCAAGAGTGAGGGCCACTTGACAACCAGTCTGAGCCATGGGCCTTGCCTCCCCACTGTGCTCATGCTACTCTATTCAGTTCATGAGGCTATTCTTCTCCACAGCCATGCCAGTAGTAACTACATTTTTAAGGCCTGTACATACCAGCGGTTGTGTTAACCGAGAATTCTCCTTCATTGACAGATTATATTTTTTTTTTAGCCATGACAGAAAATTTTAAAGGCTATTGGTCATTTTGAAGGCTTGTGATTTAACTCCTAGCTAATTCCTTGTAATTATGGAGCTTCATCTGTCTGCTGACACATTAAGTGTGACAATGAAAAACCAGAATCTTTGCCCCATGAGTATCTTAAATACAGCTGACCTCCCAAGCTCCAACCTCTGAAGGAAGCTCCCAGATGCAAGGATATGTGAGGGTGGAGGCTTCTGAAGCTGAGGGCCTGTTTGTCCGGCTCCTAGCACAACATGGATCAGGTCCTCTCCTCCTTGGTTCCTGGCACTCACTGGACCTTGCTTACTCATGGCTGGTACCTGTCTTCATCTCCGATCAGGTCATCCAACCCCAGCGGCCGTCCACTGCAGGCGCTTGTGTGCACTCCGCTGCCCCAGCACCCATCAGGATTAATCAATGCCGAATCTAACAAATGAAACTTGGATTTTCTTTGTGTGCCTGAAATGAATCCCCAAACCTGGTGAGTCCTGCGTGTTATCTGAACTTTTTTTATTTAGCCTACAAGTTTTTTTGTTAGAAAAATATTAAAATGAATAATGATCATATATTATAACTACCTTGCACTCTATAGAGAGCCTAACCCTGGATTTACACTGACTCCGGATGCAGTACGTTACAACTGTGATCCGGCCTCTGCAGCAAATAGTTCCCATTCTCGTCAATTTTCTAATCCCCACCTGGTCTGGACCACTGCGGAATGAATCTGGCTTGTCAAATTCGGTTCACTAATGAAACACAACAAGTCTATTTTTGACAGATGTCGGATCCAATCCGCAAGGAAATCCCATGGTGTCTTGTGGTATTTAATAGTTGTTTATTCATTAAATATGATTTAAGGATCGTCCGTTATTTTCAGAGGTCTACTCCTCCACCACTGTGTCAGAGAAGGTAAATACTTGACTTAACATACAAACGTTTCATAGAATTAAAATTGCTAGTCAGCTTACGTTTTATTTAGAGCCCAAAAATCAAGGTTTGAGCTGCTACATCATACTTCCTTGTTATCACATGATCGTGATTGGTTCATCTTTGTCACTCTTGGTTCTTTCTTGAGATCTCACGTTATTTTATATAATTCTTGCCTGATCTTGTATTTCAAACTCTATTCTCATTCATGCCGCTGCAAAACAAAAACAGAGGTGGTAGGAATGCATGTAAGAGGCCGTCTGCACTGCATCTGCAACATACTGCATCCGGAGTCTAAATCCTAGTTTAGTCACGTCCCCTCTACTTCGCATCCTCTTCTTCTTCCTGCTGCTCCCTTCAGGGGTTTCCACAGCAGACTGTCTGTCTCCATCTCACCCTATCCCTTGCATCTTCCTTTGTAGCACTAACCCTCTCCATGTCCTCCTTCACTACATCCATGAATCTTCTGTGTGGCCTTCCTCTTTTCCTCCTGCCTGGCAGCTCCATCTTCAACATCCTTTCTCCAGTATATTCACTATTCCTCCTCTGCACATGTCCAAACCATCTCAGCCTTGTCTCTCTTCCTTTGTCTCCAAACCACTCAACCTGGGCTGTCTCTTTGATATACTCATTTCTAATCCTGTCCCTCCTAGTCACTCCCAATGAGAATCTTAACATCTTCAGCTCTGCCACCTCAAGCTCCACCTCCTGTCTTTCTGTAAGTGCCACCATCTCCAAACCATACATCATAACAGGTCTCTCTTCCATTTTGTAAATCTTCCCTTTCACTCTTGCTGCTACCTTTCTGTCACAAATCACCCCTGACACTCGACTCCACTCTGCCTGCACTCTCTTCTTCACCT
Source organism: Pholidichthys leucotaenia (assembly GCA_020510985.1). Classification (NCBI taxonomy): domain Eukaryota; kingdom Metazoa; phylum Chordata; class Actinopteri; order Cichliformes; family Pholidichthyidae; genus Pholidichthys; species Pholidichthys leucotaenia. Next base: position 20,710,992 of record CM035842.1, on the reverse strand, counting down.
CTCTTCTGCATTTTCCATTGCTTTGGATGGTTGACCCCAGGTATTTAAACTCATCTACTTTCACTACCTCTACTTCTTCCACCTTCACCATTACACCTGCTTCCCTCTCATTCACACTCATGTATTCTGTCTTGCTTCTTCTGACTTTAATTCCTCTTCTCTCCAGAGCATACCTCCACCTCTCCAGGTTCTCTTCCACCTGCTCCCTACTGTCATTACAGATCACAATGTCGTCTGCAAACATCATGTCCTCATCTGTCAGCCTGTCCATCACCATAGCAAACACGAAGGCGCACAGATCTAATCCCTGATATAACCTCACCCCCACCTTGAATCCATCTGTCACTCTTACAGCACACCTCACCACCGTCTCGCTGTTCTCATACATGTCCTGCATCACTCACATACTTTTCAGCCACTCCTGACTTCCTCATAGAGAATCACACTTCCTCTCTTGGCACGCTATCATATGCTTTCTCTAGATCCACAAAGACACAGTGCAACTCCTTCTGACCTTCTCTCTACTTCTCCATCAGCACTCTTAGAGCAAACATTGCATCTGTAGTACTCTTTCTTACCATGAAACTGTACTGCTGCTCCCTGATTGTCATCTTTCCTCTTAACCTGGCTTCAACAGCTCTTCCCCATATCTTCATAGTGTGGCTGATCAACTTTATGCCTCTGTAGTTACTACAGCTCTGAGCATCACCTTTGTTCTTGAAGACTGGTACCAAAACACTTCTTCTCCACTCCTCGGGCATCCTCTCACTCTCCAAGATTGTGTTCAACAATCTGGTTAAAAAGTCCACTGCCATCTCTCCTTAACATCTCCATATCTCCACAGGTATGTCATCTGGACCAACCACCTTTCCATTCTTCATCCTCTTCAAAGCTGCCCTCACTTCTGCCTTGCTAATCCTTGGGACTTCCTTGTTTATCATCTTTCTTTCATCCATCCTCCTCTTTCTCTCCTGTTCTTTATTCATCAGCTCCTCAAACTACTCCTTCCACCTTCTCAACACACTCTCGTCCTTTATTAGTACATTACCATTTCTGTCCTTAATCAGTCTAACCTGCTATACATCTTTTCCAGCTCGATCTCTCTGTCTAGCCAATCGATACAAGTCCTTTTCTCTTTCTTTAGTGTCCAGCCTCTCATACAACTCACTATACTGTATGTTTTGTCCTTTGCCACTCTCTCTTTGCCATGGGCTGAGATTCCAAACCTTTCTAATTTCGTCATCGCCCTATCACACTTTTTCTTTGAATACTTTCTTGTACCCCCTCATTCCATCACCAAGTCTCCTTGTCTTCCTTCCTCTGTCCACTGCATACACCGCATACCTTTCTACCTGTTTCCCTCAATACTTTTGCTGTGCTTTCCCAGTCATCTGGTAATTCTTCCCTACCACACAGAGCCTGTATCAACTCCTTCCTGAATTCTGTGTGACCTTCTTTCTTCTGTAACTTCCCCTACTTAGTCTTTGGCTCTGCCTTCACTCTCTCCCTCTTCTTGCTTTCCACAGTCATCCTACAGACTACCATCCAATGCTGTCTAGCTACATTGTCCCCTGCCACCACCTTGCAGTCTCCTATCTCTTTCAAATTTCTCTTTCTGCATATGATGTAGTCCACTTGTATGCACCTTCCTCCACTTTTGTAAGTCACCCTATGTTCCTCTTTCTTAAAGTATGTGTTCATCACAGCCATTTCCTTCCTTTTAGCAAAATCCATAACCATCTGTCCTTCCATGTCTCTCTCCTTAAGACCATACCTACCCAGAACCTTCTCATCACCTTTGTTCCCTTCATCTACATGCCCATTAAAGTCCGTTCCAATCACCACTCTCTCTTCCCCTTGGGAACACTCTCTACCACTTCACCCAACTTACTCCAGAATTCCTCTTTCTCTTTTACCTGACATCCAACTTGTGGGGCATACGCACTGACAACACTCAACATCACACCTTTGACTTCTAGCTTCAAGTAGCCTCTTCTTCGCATATGGGACCTTAAATCAGAAAAATTCTCCACTGAAATGTATTCCCAGAGTGAAATTATCTTTTGATCCTGATCAAACTTTGCCACAAGTTACACATGATGTTTGTCAATTTAAAAGATAATTTCCCACGTAAATAACAAAATAGGTTGTTGTCTAACTGTTAAGGTACACAGTCATGTGAAAAAATTAGGATACCCCATTAAATATTCAGTTCTTAATTAAGAAATGTTCACATATTTATGTCTAACCTTGTTTTTGTTTTTATTTGCATTTTCAACATTTATTTTAGCCATTTTAAGTGGGAATGAATGTGGGGGTATCCTAACTTATTCCTCACTGTTTGTTTAGAATTATATTTTACAGAAACTTTGAAAAAAGTCATTAATTAATTTTTAATTGTTTAGTTGTATTACATGAATCTCCCAGCATTTTAAATACTGATATTAAATTTCCATATGTCCAAAAGTGTAAAAAACAAACAAAAAAAAAAAACACGCTCAGGCTTATACAGGGTATCCTAATTTTTTCACATGACTGTAAGGCTGTGAAAATATATAAATTAAAAAACTACAAACACAGACATGCTGAGCTACGTCACATTTTCCAAGAGCGCCCAGGGTGAAGTAACTATAGGCCCTTTTCCACTAGCCCAGCCCAGCCCCGATTGAAAACCCGACTCTACTCACTTCAGTTCGGTTCGGCCTCGATTGCGTTTCAACATTACTGCTGGCACACCTGCTGTGGGTGGGATTTGTTGAACAGCAGGCGGCGCCACACTCTCGTGACGTCAAACACGCGACCGAATCCTCCACAACAAAGAAAATGGCTGATGACGAGGAGAGAAGGAAGGAGGAAGGAGAGAGGAATGACTGTGACATGAAACTGGTTAAATCTATGGTGCTGACTTGTTGTGCTCTGCACAATCTGTGTGAGAGTCATGGAGAGACGTTTGACACTACATTGGATGATGCAGTAGATGAACCAGTGGTGGCAGCGGCACAGAGAGCAGAGGAGCAGGGTGCCGAGATGCTGTGCTGTGATGCAGTACCTGTCTATTTCGTCCACATTTATGTGCATACATATTTCAAAAATGTTTTTTGTAAATAAAATGTTGTGCATGGTCCATCTACCTGTCCTCTTGTTCATAACGCTTATCTGTTAAGAAGGTGCGAAGCATCAGCCTAATGATGAGTCCACACTTCTCACTGTTGTGATAATTGCTCACGCTGAGCGCTCTGACAGCCCCGTACGCTGTGGGGGTCACACACGACGTTTTCCTCCCCACACTCTCAATCATTTTTTTTTCCCGTATATTTTTCTTTTTGGCGTACAGAAATGGCAATAAGCCCGTATTTGCTAAAATTGCATTTTCCCCGTATTAAAATACAGCGAAACCGTATCACTTGACAGGTATGTAATTACATGCAGAAACACCGCACAGGCCATCTTCACAAAAATCCAGCTCGACAAGCCACTTTTGCTTAGGTGGAAATGCAAATTGAACTATAAATCATGTGCTGATACATGTCATTTTCCCATGTCAAGGTCTCCCACTTTTACTTACAAATTGATTTTTAATTTTTGGGAAAAGGGAATATAAATTTTGCACTTGTTGGTAACAACAGTTGTGTGCAACAAAAACACAGTTGTGTATCCTTGTCCGATTTGTCTACTGTTATTAGTGCCAAATTTTTGCGAGACTCCTTCTTAATTTATTAAATTTTGACTGGTGATGCAACATTCAACTTACATGTACTTACCTTTATCAGTCTACTGTACAAGTTCAAGCACACCTGTACAACTGCTTATAACATAAAAAATGTACCCGTTCAAGAGAAATGGATTCAGCATTGCAAATTTGTTTAAAATAAAAAAAAAAAACCTACCAAGACATTACGTTTGTGTTGTGTTGTTAAAAATTAAATTACCATTAGAAGGCTATACACCTGACCTGATGAACAGCAGCATGTGGAGTGAACAGAGAATGGAATGTCTATGTAATTATTGGCTTTTCTCATACGGTGTCATAACAGATAAACCAGACTTTTGATGCAAACAATACAATTTTATTCCAGAAGCAAAATTTACAAACAAAAAAACAGACTGGGCGTGGGGAGACATGGTTAGACACGCCGACTGCTAAATGCGTCCACAAGCCTGCCAAATAGGGTCAGGAAATCTCTGTTGAATGATGACATCTCTGCGGGCTCTTCCCTTCGTAACGCAGCGTCCTGCTCCAGGGCTTCACGCGCATCTGCCCGCACATCTGCGGCCACCTGTCGCAAATGCTGCATGTACTCCTGATGGTGTTCTTGCCGCTGGTCATGTTGCCGTTCCAAGAGCCGCATCTCTTCGTCATGCATGTTGACCATCGCTAATGTAGATGGAAAGACAGAAAGGCATGGTCGTTAAAGCTGGATCACTACATATATTATGGAATTACACAGGTGAAAGTCTGTGGTGGAATGTCACTATTATATTATGCTTCATTGCTGTATATAAGCTGAACTGTCATGTTGCTGCCCCTCAATAGAGCAGATTTTGCAACATGCAGGGTGCTGTCTTCGGCTGCAGCCCCCCTGCAAAACTAAAAAGGATTAAGATTAAGAATATGGATGGATGGATGGGTAATGTTTAAACTAGTTGCTTGTAGTGTGGCCGCAGAAATCTGAATGGGTTAATACAGTCAGCTGACGCGAAGCATTTCAATGAAGCATGTTGATTTCAACGGCAGTTCATGAGCTTTATTTGTTTTTCTAAAACAGGAGTTACAACAGCACTTCAATCACCACACCTAAAAATGGTTGTGGAACACCGATAAGTGAAGACCAAAGAATAACCTTTTTGTACATTTAAAAAGACATTTTCAATTAATTAATATGCAGCTACAGGAAATTGCATTAATCAATTTGGTACATAACTTGTTAGGCTCCAGCCCCCCCCCGTGACCTGTAAAGGATTAAGCGGCAGAAGATGGATGGATGGATGGATGGATGGATTTTCGACCCTGGTTTCCGCTGGACCTGTTTCAACCAAAAAAAAAATCGTGGTTATTGTGCCTTACCGGCACTTGAACGTGATCCAGATGGAGCTGGTGATGTGGCTGACATGGGAGTCGATTCAGCTGGCGCTCCGGCAGACGCAGCGCCAGGAGAGTCCGGTGTGTCCATCATGTCCACTGAGGTGGACCCCTGTGATATGAACTGCGATTCTAGAAAGAAAATGCACGCAATTTAAAACTTAACACCAAAGTGCAACATGTACACAACAATCTAAAGTTTTTAACCGGAATACAATAAGCGTAATTCAGCGTTTTGTTTGCGCTAATACTTAACACAAAGCAAGCGTGAATCTGCAGTTGGCTGCAAAACAATAGGCAAGCCTCAGTAACAACCATTACCCACAATCTAACAACCTTCCTATTTCTTAAAAACAGTGAGCTTGGCACAGAAAGGATAAAGTGGCGAAAAGACGCTCAATATCAAAACAACACTCACCATCCACGGTTTCCAAGGCCGTGGCCGTGACTGTGGCCGTGTCGAGCCCAATGTCTCTCAGCGAACCACTTCCACTCCTTCCGATCCGCTGCACTTCGAGCATTGTGGTCCTTCACTGCTCGGTAATCACTTTTCAGCTTTTTCAGCTTCTCCCGACACTGTTTGGCAGTACGGATGTGCCCTTGGGAACTCATCTGCTCGGACACCTGCTGGTATATTTTTTCATTTCAAGTAGATCCATCGAACTCGCGCTGGATGCGATCGTCGCCTAATATAGAAAGAAAATTGCGCACCTCCTAATATATAATATTAGGAGTATATTATTATATAAGTATATTATACAGTATTAATATAATATACTGTATTAAAGGGGCACACTGTGTTCACTGGCTGAACAACTACAAATGGCGGTCGTGGAGTAAATTCAGCAGAAAAAGTCGCTTTCGTGACGTTACGACCTGACCAATCAGCGGCGACCAGTCTCTTAAAGTCATATCACAGCCATACTCAGCCCTACTCAGCTCGGTTAGACCCTGCCCTGGATCAGGTACTAAAAAAGTACCAGCTAACCGGTGCTGGGGCTAATGGAAAATGCTCAAACGCGGGCTGAGTGGTGCGGTGTAGGGCTAAGTGAGGCTAGTGGAAAAGGGCCTCAAGAGTCCTCTGGATCAGCTCCAGCTCTCAAAGTACAAAACAATACTGTCATGGATTGAGTGCTGGAGTTTATCCATCAGACTCGGCCTCATGGCTTTTTCTTCTTATTTACTCATCTGTTGCATCTTATGCTGTTTGGGTTTATGTGTTTTTGTTCTGCTTGCCATTGTTCCTGTTTGTGTTTGTGCTATATTTTTATTCTGTGTTTGTTTATATTTAGCATGTTATTTTATTCTTTATAGCTCTAGTGTTGCCCTTTTCCTGTTGACAGCTGTCAGGGGCCTGAAGCTTGTGTGGGCGTGCCCTGTCAGCTGTCAGTTTGGGTTTGCCTCCCTGTCACTGCCGCAGCTGATTCCAATTATGTATCACTGCTTTCTCCTGCCACTTCCGACACCCACACCTGTTGTTGATTATGTCAGTGGATTCTGATCCTATTTAAGGGCTTGATTTTCATTTTCACATTGCCGCTGAATTGATTATATTTATCCTGTCCTTGCCAGAGCCCTGCCCTGCTCTGATGTACTACATGTAAGTTTTTCCTCATTTGTATTTATGCACTTCTTGGGACTTGTATGTTTTCTTGTACAATAAGTTCCATTAACTGCAGTTCAGCGCATGGGTCTCGCCTCTCTGCCCTGAGGGGCATTCATGACAAATACCTTTTTTGTTGTTTTTCTCCTCTTTGGACCCTTCTTTCATGGGTCAGGAAACAGGAAGTCAGGTTTTCGTAATCTCCCTCCATGATCGTGTTTAATGATGTGGGATCATGGGAGTTGTTGTCCGCTAATCGTTTAAACAAAAACTAAATATTACTCTGTTGTTATACGACAGCTGACAACTTTAATTATGTGGAAAATTATCTTTTAAATTGACAAACATTATATGTGTAACTTGTGGCAAAATTTGATTGGAACCAAAAGATAATTTTGCAATTGCCATTCATTTTAATGGAGATTTTTTTTTTTTTTTTTCAGATTTAAGGTCCCATGTGCGGAAGTAGAGGGGGCGTGACTTAGGCTCTCTATAGGCTACATAAATATAAAACAACTAAAAAATGTTGGCAGAATTTTTTTTCCAAGGGAGCAGAGACCATTTCTGGATATAAAACTTTTATTCTGAACTATTTCTTCTCCTCTTGGGAAATGAATCTCTTCTGAAAATCTCTGGGCAACTCCTGCTCATGAACTGTTTTTTTTTTTTTTTGTATTATTTACAAGTACTGTTTTCATTTTTTCATTAGAAAAAAAAAATCATTTTCTTCAGAAAAAAATATTAACCCTCTGAGTGTGTATGTTGCTGAACTGCAACATAACCCCTAGTGGTCAAGAGTGGTAAATATTTTTTGTCAATAAAATAGTTCATATTTCCAAGGCTATAACTTGAAAGCTGCAAGAGATAATGGCTTACTGTCAATTAGAAAGATGTAAAATATGTTTCAGATAGGAATAAATTTACGCATCTAATTTGCATAATGTTGCGGCACCTCTTTAAATTCCATAACTCAGTCAAAACTGGACTTTGGACGTATTTATACAAAGAATGGTTCAGTCTTTTGACTCTGTTTTTTACAGAGGTATCTCATCATCTTATCTTCAAAGTATATGAACAAGAAATCAATACATTTTAAAAAAATGAAATAAGTCACTTACTGTTGACAAAGGGTGGCTGGCTGCTGGGTGGATGGCTGGCTGGCGTGGTCACTGCGTTTTCACACATCATGGTCCATATTTTGCATTCTGTTGGTAATTTAAAGTCTGTACCACATCTACAAAGTCTTATGATTATCCTGCGGCTATTTTCAGTGTACAAAGCTGAAAAAGTGGCGTGACAATCCTGGACATATTAGCTTTCTGGGCTAAATGCTAAAACAGGAAAAGGAAATGAGGAGTTCTTCTTCTTTGGTGTATTACGTGTCATCCACTGAGTCCTCCAACAGATGTCTGCCACCTTTTGAAACTGGCAAATCAGTACAATCAGTACAAATCCCCAAGGCAGGCGATCATGTCAGAGTGAGAAGACAGGCGCAGTGCCGCACTCTGCCACTAGGGTCACGAAAATTCCCACACTCAAAGAGCTAAAATGAATAATTCAGGAAATCCATATTATAACAGCAGAGACTGCTGACAGCCTCAGCAGTTTCCGCTGCCTAGAGTTTCATCAAGATGACAGACAAGAATAAATTCTAGCACAACCACTACATACTCCACAACAACAGAGAAAGTTTCTTTCCCAGGGCTGCAAGAACAAAATGATGTCATTTTGTTCTTGCAGTGCTGGTTTGGGAGTTCTTGCAGTTTGTTCTTGACACATCATTTGGGCAGAACTTTTTTCTCATGTGGTGTCTGACGAATATTGTATGATTGGTCAGAAATGTGAATTTCCCAAGAGTTCAGCACTTGAGTTTCTCATGAAATATGAAATGTCCTGGCCAGAACTAAGTAAGTAGAATATGCACAGTATGTACAGGCCTTTAGGCATTATACATCATTAGCTGCACAAACACACAAGGAGAAGCACCAGTGCCGACCCCCCCCATTGTCCAGCTGTGTGGGGCTAATGGCAACAGTAGCTGCTGGTGTGTGTGCTGTGCAGTCCCAGTCTGTGTAAAGGCCCTTCACACCCTGATGATTTAGGCAGCATTTGCCAAATGTATAAAAATTGGTCTAAAATGCCATATTCAATGCCTGTCCATAATGAGTTTGATATATACATAATGTATTAGTAACTTATATAGAATGTTTTGATAACTTATAAATAACTTATACCAATGAATGCTTAGCTCTAACTTATGCATGATATATGCATAGCTTATTGCAACTTATGCATTGTGCGGTCATGTCAAACTGCCATTGCCTCCCGTTCCATGAATCCTAGGTGTGGGAGAGATCATCTCTGTTCAACCAAGATGATTCTCCCCTCCAAAGACCATTGCACGGCGGGGGCGTGACTGACCTGGCAGAGCTGTCAAATCTGTCAGGTAGGTCACATCTAAAACGGCTGATGTGACACGTCACAAATATCAGGTCACAGTTGTCACAACTTAGCTCAAAGGCACGTGAACTGATGGCGATAAAAAAAATTCATTTTCAATAAAGGGGGAAATAAAAACAAGATAATGCATGGCGTGTGCTTTTGCCAGTGTGAACCCCAAAACATCAGAGCTGCAGCCAAGGGACAGCAAAGTGTGATTTATCATGGAAAACAGCTGAGCTCTGTGTTTCTGGCGATCAGTTGATTGGATCTTCCTCCTCCAATGTTCTGGCATTTTGGCATATCTATCAGAACAGTACTGGACAGCCGACGGTGCAGACTGCAGCCGAAGGTAAAAACATTGCAAGGAGGGCTAAACAGCTATTTTTTATTTTATTTTTTTTTTTTTGTTACTTATTTGTACCCGTAGGTAGATTTGGTTTGCAGTCTGGTGACAAGCCACCGGCTGCCGGTCGCTGCGTGCGCGAGCGCCCTAAACCTACATGTTTTTGGTGTGCGGGAGGAAACCGGAGAAATCCCGGAGTAAACCCACGCAACACGGGAAGAACATGCAAACTCCACACAGCTCACTGTTGGTCGGGGGCTGGGATCGAACCCACGATCTCATGATCCCCGCGATCCCCCGGCCGAGGGTAAACTGTGCTGCCGCAGTGCTAAACCACTGCGCCACCGTGCAGCCCGCCACCGTGCAGCTATTTGGATCTTCATAATATCCTGTAGTTTGAAAGTGTTACACTTAAGTTGGCTCAGACAGTACCCGACAGTTCCCGTTACACGAACAAGTACGTGTGTTTAGCTCTCTGTGTGTCTACTCGTACATGTGCTGAAGGCAGCACCTGATAACCAGAACAGAAAGCAGGTGGATCAAGTCAGCTCTTAATTAGTAAAGGTGTCACCTCGTCTTCACAGAGACCATCACACAGTCAAAACATGTCAAGGTATGAAACATTGCTTTACTTTTTCTGAATAGAACAAGACCAGTTTATTGGATTCCTCCTGTGAATCAACACTGCAAATTTGCCATTATAGGGTAGCTGTAAGTCAGAAACCCATTCAGTAAGTTATACATAGGTTCAAATAGCATTACTCATATGTTAGAAATAAGTTTGGGTACGCTTGACATTTATCTTGACGTATTTTGACTTATGAGTAACTTGTGAGTTGCTTACAAGTAACGTTTGTGAACAAACACATAACTCACCCTCCACTCTATGTGGTCTTTAAAAGCCCTGAGCAAAAACTTCCAAATTAAGGCAACCATGGCTGTTAAGCAAAAATCACAATATGGCAGAGGATATACAGTTAAAGTTCTGTTAGTTCTGCTACTTCTGGCAGGAGATATTCACCTTAACCCTGGACCTGCCACTATTAAACAGCAGACCACTGGGTTAGCACAAAACCGAGCTGTACAAAAGCAAAAACAACATTTATTTTTCCAAACTGTTAATCATGCACGAGTTCTTTGGGACACCAAGGCTAAACCAAAGGGGATCCTCGGCGGTCATTTAAACATACGGAGCATAATCCCCAAAAGAGATGAGATTTCGGTGTTGCTGTTGGACTCAAATCTGGACTACCTTTGTCTCTCAGAAAGCTGGCTACACAGTAACATAGACACTAATATGATCGATATTGTGGGCTACCAGTGTTTTAGAAAAGACAGGCAGGTAGGGAGGGGAGGAGGTGTTTTAATTTACATCAAAGAGAAATATAAATGTCAACTGGTTGATTTGAATACTTCACTTGAATGTTTAGCTGTTAATGTATGTCTCTCTCCGGTAATGAATTTCAACATTGCAGTAGTGTACAACCCACCGTCACACAACTCTTCCTTTTATAATGAATTAAGTGATCTGGTTAAACAACTTGAGAAGAACAGAGAAACAATAATTCATGGTGACTTTAATATCAACTGGTCTGATAAAAAAGACAAACAAAAACTGAAAAGCCTCATGACTAAATTTAATTACCAGCAAATCATCAAAGGACCCACCAGGATAACCAAACAATCCAGAACACTTATTGACATGGTATTTACTAATAAACCAGAACGAATAACCAGAACCTATAATCTTGTAACTGGTCTCTCAGATCATAACATGGTTCTTGCTGTCAGGAAACTTACTAAAAAGCGACTACAGTATTTTGGGGGAGTCGATATTGACAAATCAAATTTTATTATCCCCAAATCAAAAAATGAGGAGTTTGAACATTACTTAGAGAATCAAAATTGGGAGCAGCTCATGGCAACATGTGAAGTAGATGATTGTTGTAATTTTATAACTGCAACAATCACAAAGTCTATAGAAAAATTTTCAAAGCAAATTAAAAGTAGACAACAGAAGATTAGCCTACCATGGTTAAATAATGAAATAAGAAAACTTATGAAGAGGCGAGACTATGCACTGAAAACATCACTAACCTCCAAACTACAAAATGATCACCTTGTGTACAAAAGTTTAAGAAATAAAGTGGTACATGAGCTGCGAAAATCAAAAATATCTTATTACAATAAACTGATAGATCATGCAAAGGGTAACAACAGTTCCCTATGGAGGCATTTAAATAACTTAACTAATAAAAAAAACGATCAGAAGGGGGTAAAGGAACTTAGAATCAATGGCAAGACCGTCAGTGACAAGGCTACTTTGGCAAATGAATTTAATTCACACTTTGTGGGCTCTGTGGAAGACTTAACAAAAATTTTTGTGCTGCCAAATGTGCTCAACAACACAAATTCCATACTCCCAACAGATACTTTTCACATCGATGAGGTAAATGAGAAGTTAATTGCTGGTATTGTTAAAACACTGTCAAACTCAAAAACTAGTGATATCTACAATATGAGCACCTCCTTTCTCAAAATGCACAGCAAAATATTAATCAAACCACTGACTCATCTCATTAATCTCTCCATTAGGTCTAGTACATTTCCATCTGGCTGGAAAAAAGCTGTCGTCATACCAGTTCATAAATCAGGCAGTAAAGACGATATATGCAATTACCGCCCAATCTCTATCTTACCAGTCCTATCTAAGGTTCTTGAAAAAGTTGTAGCTACACAGCTGATAGACTACTTACAAGACAGTCAACTTCTTCATCCACATCAATTTGGTTTTAGACCAGGATACTCAACAGAAACAGCAAATTGTTGCCTTATTGAAAACGTCAAACAGTCCTTGGACAGGGGTAATATGGTAGGAGCTGTTTTTCTAGATCTCAAAAAGGCTTTCGATACTGTAAACCACAGTTTGCTTTTATCCAAAATGGTATCTTTTAACTTCTCCCCAAATACATTAGAATGGTTTGCATCTTATCTCCAGAATAGAGAACAGTGTGTAAAAGTTCACCAGGATAAATCCTCATTTTTAAACAACCGCATGGGTATCCCACAAGGGTCCATTCTTGGTCCTTTACTTTTCAGCATTTTTATTAATGACTTGCCGTTACACTGCTCAGCTGCAACATGCCAACTTTATGCAGATGATGCAGTTATTTACACAGCTGCCAAGACTCCAGCACAGGCTGCAGATGTACTGTCTACAAGTATGGTTGATGTCCAAGAGTGGCTCCTCAAGAACCATCTATTGCTGAACCTTCAGAAAACAGTCTCAATGTGCTTTTCAATCAAAAAATGTAACCTGCAACATTTTAAAGTTAATATACATGATCATGACATCAGTTTAGCTACAGAATTCAAATACCTTGGCATTGTACTAGATCCTCAACTCAAATTTAATCTTCATATAAAGAAAATTTCAAAAACAGTAAAAAAAAATCTGAACTGCTTTAAATTAATTAGATATTACATACCTTACGAAGCAGCTGCACTGTATATGCATTCTATGGTTTTTTCTCATATATCATACTGTTTGACAGTCTGGGCTCAAGCAGCCCCTTCCACAATAAGACATATAGGTTCATTATATAATCAAACCCTAAAAATCTTGGACAAAAAGCCCATTAGGTGGCATCACTGTAATGTTTTAAAAAAATACAACCTATTGAGTTTTGAGAGCTTCATTGACCTCTGTCTTCTGAAATTAACGTTCAAATGTTTCCATAAATCAGCACCCGAGCCACTTGCTGGTTTCGTCCAAAGACAGGACAGCAGCAGAGCCACCAGGAGTTCTGTTAACAATAACTGTAAAATATTCCACCGCAGAACCACATTTGGACAAACAGCTTTCTCTATAAAGGGCAGTCACATCTGGAACACAATGCCAAATGAAATTAAAATAATAACGGACTTTAAAACATTCACTAAAAATGTTAAAAACTGGCTGAAAAATAAACAAGAATGTACTCATGTATGAATTATTTGTCTGCAAAGTGAGAGTGAATGAAGGGAAGGAATAAATGTGTTTGTTTATAGTGAGTGACGGAGGGAGGAAGGCCTGAAATAGGCAAATGTGAGTTATGTTATATGTGTTAAATGTGAGTCAGGCTGTTATATTTGTGTATTTATAATATTTATGTTAAAGGTGAGTCAGGCTGTTATATTTGTGTATTTATAATATTTATAATATTTATAATTGTGTATTTATAATTTTTCTGCATTGATGTATGTGGTTATTGTGTATATTTTTATCTTGATTCTTTTTTCTAAAGCCCATCCAGGGACAAGAGTTGCAAATTAGCTAATAGCTATACACTCTATGTGCAACACATCAGATTGATTGTCTTTGATTAATTGTCTATGTTTATTGCACTGTCCCTGTCAAATAAACTAATCTACTACTACTACTACTTACCTACAACTTATGCTCTGCGTATGTGGGACATTTTAGCCATACGCTGGATACGTTGGAAATTTTTGAGCATGTTGAAAATTTTCAGAGAAGCTCGCCGTACAGTGACGTATAGAATAGAATAGAAAAGAATAGAATAGACTTTATTGCCATTGTACAGTTGTACAGTACAATGAAATTGTGGGTGCTCCACCAGCCTACTGTGCAATTAAGTAAGAGAGAAGGATTAGATAAAACACGGTTACAGAACATGTGATTGAACACACAACTGAAATAAAAATAAAAATAGCCAAAGATTATGGAAATATACACAGGTATGGTAGTGGCTATGTGGGTGGAACTATGTACATAAGAGTGCAGAGTGCAGAACACACAGATGAACACACAACTGAGCAAAATGGCCCAAGGATTATGGAAATATACATGGTAGTGGTTTCACCAATGGGTCAATATACATCAAAGTGCGGAGTGCAAAGGCAGGTGAGTTATTGTGATAATTAAATAGTTCTCAGTTCTGTGCATATGAGCGTTCAGAGGGAGGGGGGTGGGGCCTCTGGCTGTTTGCAGTTCGGATGGCCCAGGAGAAGAAACTGTCAGTCTGGAGGTGTGGGACCTGATTGATCTGAACCGTCGTCCAGAGGGAAGCAGGTCAAACAGCTCATGGGCGGGATGTGATGGCCTCCTGTGATGGCCTTGATCTTTCTGAAACAGGAGGATCTGGAGATCCTCCAGGGAGGGTAGAGGGCCGCTAATGATTTTTTTGGGTGGTGTTGATGACCCTCAGCACAGCCTTCCTGTTCTCGGCCGTGGAGCCGATGTACCACACACCCAGACAGCAGGTGAGCATGCTCTCCACTGAGCAGTGATAGAAGGCCAGTAGCAGCTTCTGGTCCAGGTTGTTCTTCCTCAGGACATGGAGGAAGTGCAACCACTGCTGGGCTTTCTTCCCCAGGGCTTTGGTGCTGACAGACCAGGAGAGGTCAGAAGAGATGTGGATGCCCAGGAACCTGAAGGTGGGGACGCTTTCCGCGTGGTTGCCATTTATGAGAGGGGGGATGGTCCTGTCTGTTCTTCCTGAAGTCGAGTATGAGTTCTTTGGGGTTTTTTTGGACATTCAGTTTCAGGTTCTTTGCTTGGCACCACAGCAGCAGATTCTCTACTTCTGCCCTGTATGCCTTCTCATCATCATCGGTGGTACCAGTGTGCTTCTGCATTCTTCAGTGAGCTCTGACCTTATACAAAATTTACCCATAACTGATTTGACGTACGCCAGCATATTCTCCAAATTTTTCATTTGTTTGGCAAATGTTGCCTAAATTGTCTAGGTGTGAGAGGGCCTTGAAGCTTGTGTCCTCCACATAGGGCTGTGAGATATGACCAAAATTTCATATCACAATATAAGTGGATTCGTCTAGTAGTGAACACTAGCCACTGTTTAAGACTCTTACTACAAAACTGTTGCTGACCTTAAAAACTGTGTACAAACTATTTTGCAACCTTTTCCAAATTCCGACGAAACCCAAAAAGGTCCTCAGCCTTCACCACTCCATGAGATACGAGCTTGATTTTCACCAACATTCATCAGAAACATTGGCAAATTCAAAAATCGCCATGTTCATCAGCATTCGCCACACTGTGAGATACTACCCTGAACATTTATTAGGTCCAGCTCTATCACAACCAGCTCGTTGTCAGTCACCAATCAATCAAAAACACATGACATACACAAAGTAAATCACTTCACATTGACAGAAACCTTTTTTGGCAGGCCAACAAGCTAGCTGAAATAGATTCAGTGAACGGAGAAGAGAGCACCATGGCTGTTCAACTGCTCTTTTCCTTGTACTGACATGGCTTATTGGCCATATGCTGTAGTGAGGAATCTTTAACGGGAAGCATATGAGTGTGCTGTGTGAAGCCCTCTGGGGGTTTTAACAAACTGGCAGCCCTCTGACCTCCAGTTAGACTGAAGACATTCTGTCTTCCCTTTGGAGGGTCTGTGTTGTCACTTAAATGGCTAATGCCCCCCATTCCCCTGATGCTGGAAAATTAAGGGGTCTAATATAACAAAGTGGCCTGGCTTTTGGTGTTTTGGGGATAACAGATTGTTTCCAAAGTAGTGGAGGAGGGAACACTCTTGGTGAGGATGCCTCATCAATCATCATTTAACAGCTTTTAAATGGGTGTGTGCCTCCCTAAGGGATCTTAAGATTGAATTGCCACAGATATAAAGAGTAATACTGCTGTATGTTTTCCTGTCTAAGCAGTTTCTAAAGAACTCTGCGCTTGGCTCACACTCCTAAAAGGACCTTCAGCCTTCTGTTAAATTTTTTCCTAAATTCAATTTTGGCAAATAAATTCATTAAACTCGGCATGATGGACTTTTAATGATGACAACAACTCTTTAAACGACACATTCCCAGCTGACCTGTAATGGACACACTGCAGCGAGAGCCAACTAGTTCTTCAGTGCTTCACACTGCTAGTTCTTCAGTGGTTTTGCTAAACATGTTAATGACACGGCGAATGGCGAAAAAGTGAGGAGGACCATTACTTTTCCTCCTCAGAAGATGACAAGTATCACATGAGAGGGGCTGACATTGTACTGGGACATCAACATGGCTGTGATTCATCATAAACACGAGGCAAAGCTGCGTGCTAAAGCCATCACGTCACGCTCATGTCCCAGTAAAACATCACGACCTTGAATGTGATATTGTTTTTTTTACAACAGTTCCACATCCACCAGCACAATTGATACATTATGATTTGATTAGCCAGTTATTTTGCTCCGTCAAGAAAAACAGTCCCTCGGTAAGGGGAGTCACATGAGACCGCTGACCAAGAAGGCCATCTAAACGGATTCTCCGTGATATCTCCCACTTTATATACTAACTATGGGTGTGATCCATCTAATTATTAGATGTATCACACCATTAGACATACCACACCCACAGTTACTATATTCATTGATACTGTACTCCCTCTTGTGTAATATTGCTTAAATAATGTATTAAGTTATTTTTACAAACAAATATTTTTGGGCACAAAATTCATTGTTATACTTTGTTTTTGACCAAGGGACATAAATTAGTGGCTCAGAGAGCTGCATTTCTCTGTGTTAAAGCTCCACAATTTACACCAGGGGTCGGCAACCCGTGGCCCCGGGGGTGGATGCGGCCCTTCAGCCTCCATGCTGCGGCTCCCTGCAGTTATATCTCAAAGCACATGGAAATTAATAAAGTTAATTTTAATTATTTTATTTTTCAAATTATTGTTTATTGGGCACATTTCTCAATGGAAACACATACTTTCATGAATGTAAAATATGTATATTTTTAAAATTGTTTATTATGTTGCCAATCATGCGTCACATCTGACACACCACTGTCGTTCCAGTGTGTGCAGCACATGTGGAGAGCAGAGAGCTGTGCCACAGCTTCCTGCTTATCCTCCCACTCTCGGTAAGACATGGACAGATCCAGAAAA
The DNA here is from genome assembly GCA_020510985.1 of Pholidichthys leucotaenia. Classification (NCBI taxonomy): domain Eukaryota; kingdom Metazoa; phylum Chordata; class Actinopteri; order Cichliformes; family Pholidichthyidae; genus Pholidichthys; species Pholidichthys leucotaenia. The sequence goes on along the minus strand of CM035842.1, from coordinate 20,693,609 downwards.
AGTAAAATCACAGAGGAAAATACAGAGTTTAATTCTGTTTGGATAGATTAGTTTGCGTTCATGTATGGTTGCTATGTGGTGAGAATTTCTCTACAGGAACACGAACAAGGAGAAAAACAGCTGCCTCATTAATGTCTACAGGTCCATGAAAATTCTTAAATGTGATTATCTAAAATCAACACCTTAATTGTCCTTAAAAATGAGAAACAATCCTTGAATTCCTGCTCAGTAACCTTATCGTCGCCTGTGCTATAAATGTTGGATTCACAGACATGTGATGTCTGAATTAGTGTGAAATTATTTTCACCATCACAACTCAATACTTCCGAAGATATTAAAAAAATAAAAGCCCTCTACAATGATTCAGTTTTTAGAATGCTTGTTTCTGTTATGTGCTTTTATTATGAAAAACCAACAACAGGATATACTTGTCTAAAATCACCTTCAACAGTTTTTCCTCAGTTTGTAAATTAAAGAAAGAAGAAAGGAGAGAAGATTCTTTGACAGTGATGTAGAGGTTAGCCTTTTACTTTAAGGATGTTCTCAGCTTTTTTGCTGCAGGATAACTTCTGTGCAGACTGTCTATCAATGCCACACATTTTTTTAATTATAACCAACATTTAGCTCAGCAGAAGAAGGTATTTTTTTAACGTTTTTTTCCCCCCCATTCTGCTGTAATTATTTCTAACTGGCTTAATTTGCACCAAATGATTTTTAAAGTTATATTACTTTTTTTTTTTTTAAGAATTCTTTTGTTTATTCCAAAAGAAATAAAAAAGACTATCAGACAACCAATTGTCACATGGTGGCACGTGAACACGCAGCTGCCCCCCTTCTCGCTTTGTGTTTTTGTGCTGTTTAGTGTTGTTTTAATTATGCCTAAGTGTATATTCATGTGTTTAATGTCTGTATATGATGCTGCTATGTTGAATGTGTTGAATGCTGCTATGTTGAATGTAATTAGTGGCTTGTAAATATGGATGTCACCAGACTGCAAAACAAATCTACCTACGGGTACAAATAAAGTAACCTGAACCTGAACCTGAACCTGCGCACAAGCTACAGTCACCACAGCCTTCTGGAGACAAGGAATAAGACCAAACATTACATCTTGGACCAGAGTGTTACAGAGGAACTTCGTAGCCTAGGTCTTCTCCACCAGACCTCCACACCCTCGACTGCTGTCTCATCCCAAATGGAGACACCATAGACGTTGCGTGCAGTGATGAAAGAGAGGTAAATGTGGAGGTATCTAAACAAAGCTAGCCGCTAGTCCACACAGACTCCCGATTCCTTCCCTCATGCTGGCCAGCGTACGCTAACTAGACAACAAAATAGACCACATACAGCTCCTGAGAACTATGCAACATGATGCGCAAAACTGCTGTGTTTCTATCTTTACGGAAACGTGGTTAAATGACAATATACTGGACTCTGCCATTCGATTAGCAGGTCTAACATGCTATTGTGCTGTTCAGGTGTTGATGGAAGGAGGAAAGGGCCGAGAGGGAGGCGTGTGTGTTTACATCAATGACGCTTGGTGCCGAGATGCGACTGTTGCGATTAAACACTGTTCTCCGTTGGTGGAGTTTATGATCATCAAGTGCCGACCCTTTTACATTCCAAGAGAATTTTCATCTGTCCTGCTAGCTGCCATGTATGTCCTGCCCACCACCATCGGCGAGAGGAGTAAAGCATTAAATGAACTCTGTCAGGCTATAGAGGGGTTGCACGTGACGTCAGTGGTCATGTGGCACATTGTTTGTCTGACATATTGGATGGTAAATAGCGTGGGCCCTGTGTTGAGAATAATAATTCCACTAGCACTTACTCAGCCCGACTCAAAACGGTGTCGTTCGTTTTTCATTATAGCTGAATATCACCTTAAGTGGGTGAGATCTTTACAGCAAGGCTACCCAACACTTCCATGACAATATTTGTATGTGACAAGCAAAACACAAGATGGATATCAAGGCAAGCCTGCTGCTCGCTGGCTTTTTGTCAGAGTAAAGGCAAAAAAGGAGAGCCAGAGAAGGCTACAGGCGGCGACACAAAACACTATGGAAAAGTACTGGAGAGTTTAGGAAGCCATGGAGCAGTATAAAGCGGAAGACATGAGGATACGAACTAGATACGAACTAGATCACATGTGAGGGTACGCTAATGATTGCTAATGCTAGTTTACTACAGTCACTAAGTCCCATGACTGGCGCCCAGCGGCTGCCCCGGCCTTGGATGCGCTCTGCAGAGCGTGCCCAAATGCCAAGTCACGTTTCGTTACCTTGTATTCATACATGTGTAATGACAATAAAGTTGAATCTCATCATCTCTCATCATCTCATCTCTTACTACATTTTAAACACGGCAAGTTAACGCTATTAGGTGCTAAAATACGTATACTGTGTGTGTGTGTGTGTTTCAGATGGCTCTCTTGTGGCAAAATTATCGCTTCAAACTGTGGGTCTGGTCGTTCAACCGAGTCTCCCAGTGATGGGATGTCACCCCAGCTTCACAAATGCGCAGTGGTTGTAGAACTTCAGAATGTCTTTAGAAATGTTTAGCTTCCTGTGCTACAAATTGCTCTGATCTGTGTGAAAATCTTGGAGAGACTTTTGAGACATCATGGGATGTACCTGCTCCAGCAGCACTTCAGCCGGTGGTGTCGTGGCAAGCAGTGATCAGCTGCCAAAAATTGATCGCCAGGTGCCATATTATAGTTATGGAGTTATATTAGCCATAAAATATATATTTCAACAGGTAAACAGTACTGAGTTAGGTATAATAAAATATATTTAACAATTATGATGCTTTTTTAACCCAAAACAAACTTCATCTAGGATTAAAAACAATTAAAGTAATGCAGTCACAACGTTACATGAACAATACATGGATTTACTGGATATATACATGGAGATACAGTATACAGTCATGTGACAAAATTAGGACACCCTGTATCAGCCTGTGTGCTTTTTTTTTTTTTTTTTTACGTATTTGGACATTTGGATATTTAATATCAGTGTTTAAAATACTGGGAGATTCATGTAATACAACTAAACAATTAAAAAAAATGAATTAAAGACTTTTTTAAAATTTTCTGGATATAATTCTAAACAAATAGTGAGGAATAAATTAGGATACCCCCCATCTTTTTCAGGACACCCCCACATTCATTTTCATTTAAAATGGCTAAAAAAAATGGTAAAAAATGCAAATAAAACAAAAACAAGGTTAGACATAGATATGTGAACATTTCTTAATAAAGAATTGAATATTTAATGGGGTATCCTAATTTTCTCACATGACTGTATCTGATGCGTGGATCATATACTATGTTTTCCTTTTGTATTGCACGAGGAATTTTTACAATAAACTTTTGTGCCTTTTGCAGATATGTCTCCGCTTTTGTTTGTTTTATTTGTGAGGGTTACCAAGATGTAGTGAAATAAATTAAATGTTAAAAGATTGGAAAAGCTATCTAAATAATCCAGAAGTTTGAGAAATCACTTGTGGTTTGGTGTAAATCTGTCAACAGAATTATGAACCATAAAGTACTTTGTTTTGAAACATGTTAAATTCCATTAAACCCTAACTCATTATTAAGAAATACAGATGCTAATATGGCACAAAATTCCTCCATATATTGTACTGTACTATCACTAAAGTGTGCAGTGTCTTCTGCACTGTCTAATCCGACAATACAGTACAGTCTTCAGTAAATAATATAATTGTTTTTGGTTATTTTTTCTGAAAAATGAGCCATTATTTTCAACGTCACTGATAAATAGTTTGTACTGTTGACTCTTTTGCTACTGGAGTCTTAACAAAAAATAGAAAATCATGATGCAGACACTTAAGTCACTGAATTGTTTATTACAATCAGCAGCAAAATCCAGATTATTTAGAATGTGCAAAATTCAAACTTTAAATTGTACAAAAAACTTGGAATGGGTCACACGCCGGCCTCTCATGGCCTCTGCAAGGTCACCCAGGACACCAAGGAATGCTTAATTAAATTAAATTAAAGGCAACATTCTGAGCCATCTCCCCCCTTCACAAGGTAGTTTCATGCTCCCTTGCCTCAGTGAGAAGCAACTGGATGTGCCGCTCACACTGGTCCCAGTATCATGCCAAAAAGTGATCAGATGCCAAAAAATGATCGTCAGGTGACATATTGTAGTTATGGGGTTATATTAGCCGTAAAATATATATTTCTTCAATAGGTAAACAGTACTGAGTTAGGTATAATAAGATATACAGTGGTGTGAAAAAGTGTTTGCCCCTTCCCGATTTCTCATTTTTTTGTATGTTTATCACACTTAAATGTTTCAGATCATTAAACAAATTTAAATATGAGACAAAGATAACACAAGGGAGCACAAAATGCAGTTTTCAAATGAAGGTGTTTATTATTAAGGGGAAGTAAAATCCAAACCTACATGGCCCTGTGTGGAAAAAGTCATTGCCCCCCCCCCCCCCATTAAAACATAAATTAACTGTGGTTTATCACATCTTTGGAAAGCTAAGTTCAATTTCTCCAGCCACACCAAGGCCTGATTACTGCCACACCTGTTCTCAATCAAGAATTCACTTAAATAGGACCTGCCTGACAAAGTGAAGTAGACCAAAAGATCCTCAAAAGCTAGACATCATGTTTTGATCCAAAGAAAAGGAGGAACAAATGAGAAACAAAGTACTTGAGATCTATCAGTTTGGGAAAAGGTTATAAAGCAATTTTTAAAGCTTTGGCACTCCAGCGAAACACAGTGAGAGTCATTATCCACAAATAGTGAAACTATGGAACAGTGGTGAACCTTCCCAGAAGTGGCCGGTTAACCAAAATTATCCCAAGAGCGCAGCAACAACTCATCCAAGAAGTTACAAAAGACCCCACAACAACATCCAAGGGACTGCAGGCCTCACTTGCCTCAGTTAAGGTAAGTGTTCATGACTCCACCATAAAAGAGACTGGGCAACAAATGGCCTGCATGGCAGAGTTCCAAGACGAAAACCACTGCTGAGCAAAAAGAACATAAAGGCTTGTCTCAGTTTTGCCAGAAAACATTTTGATGATCCCCAAGACTTTTGAGAAAATACTCTGTGGACTGACGAGACAAAAGTTGAACTTTGTGGAAGGTGTGTGTCCCATTACATCCATCGTGAAAGTAACGCAGCCTCTCAGAAAGGGAACATCATACCAACAGTAAAATATGGTGGTGGTAGTGTGATGGTCTGGGGCTGTTTTGCTGCTTCAGGACCTGGAAGACTTGCTGGGGTAAATGGAACCATGAATTCTGCTGTCTACCAAAAAATCCTGAAGGAGAATGTCCGGCATCTGTTTGTGACCTCAAGCTGAAGCACACTTGGGTTCTGCAGCAGGACAATGATCCAAAACACACCAGCAAGTCCACCTCTGAATGGCTTAAGAAAAACAAAATGAAGACTTTGGAGTGGCCTAGTCAAAATCCTGACCTGAATCCCATTGGGAGGACAAAAAATATAAGGTACAGACCCTCCCTTCCATCTGTTGTCATGGGAAATGTACGGTCGATACTGGGAAAGTTAGATGAGCTAGCGGCTATCTCCCGTTATGATAGCACATACCGGGAGTGCTCTCTCCTTTTGTTTACTGAGACGTGGCTAACTGAACTAGCAGCAGATGCTAACATTGAGCTGGAGGGTTTTCACATGATACGAGCTGACCGAACACCAGACAGTGGCAAGGCTAGGGGCGGTGGAGTGATAATGTATGTTAACAACAACTGGTGCAGACCGGGACATATCACTGTTAAACAACGACACTGCAGCAAAGACATTGAGTTGCTAGCTGTTAGCATGAGGCCTACATATCTCCCGAGAGAACACTCACACGTGATCTGCATTGTTGTTTATGCAAATCCGACGGCGAACGCTGGGACAGCACGTGACGTCATCCATTCAGTAACCAGCAGGCTGCAGACAGAACACCCAGATGCTCTTCTCCTCATCTCAGGCGATTTCAACCATGTTTCACTGTCTCCCATTCTACCCACGTTCACCCAGTATGTCACATGCCACACTAGAGACAATAAAACACTGGATTTATTCTACGCAAACACTAAGGAGGCGTACACCTCATCACAACTCCCCCCACTCGGGAGATCGGATCACAACTTGGTTCATCTCCGGCCGGTGTACAAACCCCTAGTGCACAGACAACCTCCGGCCATGCACACTGTGGAGTTATGGTCTGAGGAGACAATGGACACCCTAAAGGGCTGTTTTGAAGCCACCGCCTGGAAGCAGCTCTGCGATCCACATGGTGAGGACATCGATGGCCTCATTCACACCTTCACGGGCTACCTCAGCTTCTGTGTGGACAAATCCGTTCCCACCAAGACCATACGGCGTCACTCAAACAACAAACCCTGGATCAACCCTGAGATAAAAACACTTCTGAGAGAGAAGAAGAGGATCTTCAGGTCAGGGAACAGGGAGATGCTGAAGTCCGTACAGAGGGAGCTGAGGAGAAAGATCAGAGAAGGCAAGGACAGCTTCAGGAAGAAGATGGAGGACAAGCTGCAACAGAGCGACATCAGCGGGGTCTGGAGAAACCTCAAAACCATCTCGGGGCTCCAGAATACCTCCCCCCAGGCCACAGGGGGCAGGGAGTGGGCGAACAACCTGAATCTGTTTTTCAATAGATTTGACCAACTGCCCTCCCCCCTGACTGCACAACAACCACTGCTGCCTCTAAAGAAATCAAGTCCTGCTGCCCACTCCCCACTCCACCAACACCCCCCCACTCCCAACACACAGCCCCCCATCCTGACCCTGACCAGGACCCAGGTGAGGACAGAGCTGAGGAAGATCAAGGCGAGGAAGGCGCCGGGACCGGACGGCATCAGCGCAAAGCTCCTCAAGTCCTGTGCAGACCAGCTGTGTGGGATTGTGACGTATATCTTCAACATGAGCCTGAAACTGGGGAGGGTACCACAGCTGTGGAAAACATCTTGTGTGGTACCTGTACCAAAAACTTCCCACCCCAAAGACCTGAACAGCTACAGACCGGTGGCCTTGACGTCCCACTTGATGAAGACCCTGGAGAGACTGCTCCTTGCTCACCTCCGCCCCCTGGTGGAACCAGCGATGGATCCACTCCAGTTCGCCTACCAGCATGGCATTGGGGTGGAGGATGCGGTGATCTTCCTCCTTCACCGTTCTCTGTCCCACCTGGAGAAGCCCGGGAATATGGTGAGGATCATGTTCTTTGACTTCTCCAGTGCTTTCAACACCATCCAACCGATGATCCTGAAGGACAAGCTGCTGCGCGCAGGGGTGGACCAGCACCTGTCATCATGGATCCTGGACTACCTCACGAACCGGCCTCAGTTTGTGAGAACCCGGGACTGTGTGTCCGACACGATCATCAGTAGCACGGGGGCCCCCCAGGGAACGGTGCTGGCTCCCTTCCTGTTCACTCTTTATACTGCGGACTTCTCACACAACACAACACACTGCCATCTACAGAAGTTCTCTGATGACTCTGCGATCGTTGGCCTCATCTCCAATGGAGATGAAGCTGAGTACAGAGGGCTTATCCAGGACTTCGTGGACTGGTGCCATCGGAACTGCCTCCAGATCAACGCGAGGAAAACTAAGGAGCTGGTGGTGGACTGCCGCAGGCATGGGCAGCCCCTCACAGTACCAGTAAATATACAGGGAACAGACATCGAGATGGTGACATCCTATAAGTACCTGGGTATTCATCTGAACAATAAACTAGACTGGTCACACAATACTGATGCACTCTACAAGAAGGGACAGCGCAGGCTGTTCCTGCTGAGGAGACTCAGGTCTTTTGGTGTACAAGGGGCGCTGCTGAAGTCATTCTATGACACGGTGGTGGCATCAGCCATCACTTTTGGAGTGGTCTGCTGGGGCAGTGGCATTACTGCAGCCGATAGGAAGAGACTGAACAAACTGATTAAGAAAGCTAGCTCTGTCCTGGGGCAGCGCCTTGATCCGATGGAGGAGATAGGAGAGAGAAGGACGGTGGCTAAACTAACTAACTAACTAACTAACCTGCACTTATATAGCGCTTTTCTAGTCACAAAGACCACTCAAAGCGCTTTCACTAATGCTAACCCTCTATTCTAAGGGCCTATAGGAAACAGATATCTAGGGACAATTTAGAACAACCAATTAACCTAACATACATGTCTTTGGATTGTGGGAGGAAACCGGAGCCCCCGGAGTAAACCCACACAGCACAAGGAGAACATGCAAACTCCATACAGAAAGGTTCCAACCCCTGCCAGCCTGGGGATTCGAACCAGGAACCTTCTAGCTGTAAGGCAACAGTGCTAACCACTGCACCACCGTGCTGCCCAAACTGTCATCTCTGCTGGAGTCCGAGTTCCACCCTATGCAGGACATACTGAATGCACTGAGGAGCTCATTTAGCAGCAGACTACATCATCCCAGGTGCACAACCGAGAGGTTTCGTAGGTCCTTCCTACCAACGGCTGTCAGACTGTACAACCTAAGCAGGGCTGCTCGCAGAGATAGCAAAAAGACGTAACAAACTAATAGTTTTTTGAATGCAAAAGATGCAATAGACTTACACAATGGTCCCCTCCGGCATACAACTAGGAACATACCGGTCGCTATGGAGGGTGAGAATATGTATGGGTACATAATCATACCATGTAGGATAACTAAGTAGACGGTTATGCTGTTTCATTCCATCTAGCAACAATGCTCTGCACTGTGTGTGTTTATATATTTACATATTTATTCCATCTAGCTACAATGCTCAGCACTGGGTGTGTTTATATATTTATATATCTACATATTATTCCATCTAGCTACATTGCTCCGCACTGTGTGTGTTTATATACTTGCATATTTATTCCACCTAGCTGCAATGCTCCGTACTGTGGGTGTTTATATATTTACATATTTATTCCATCTAGCTACAATGCTCTGCACTGTGTGTTCATATATTCACATATTTATTCCATCCAGCTACAATGCTCTGCACTGTGTGTCTGTGTGTGTGTGTGTATATATATATTTTTTATAGTAATACGTACATATGTATATTAGCTGCTCTTGCTTGCTTGTTTTTTTCTTGCCTTCTGATTGTTGCTCTGAGTGTTGCTATCCCTGTGCTGTTGCAATCCTGGAATTTCCCCGTTGTGGGACTAATAAAGGCTTATCTTATCTTATCTTATCTTATCTTATTGAGATACCGTGGCATGACCTTAAAAACGTGGTTTATGCTCAAAAACCCTCCAATGTGGCTGAATTACAACAATTCTGCAAAGATGAGTGGGCCAAAATTCCTCCACAGTGCTGTAAAAGACTCATTGCCAGTTATCGCAAACGCTTGATTGCAGTTGTTGCTGCTAAGGGTGGCCTAACCAGTTATTAGGTTTAGGGGGCAATCACTTTTTCACACAGGGCCATGTAGGTTTGGATTTTTTTTTACCCTTAATAATAAACACCTTCAATTAAAACCTACATTTTGTGTTTACTTGTGTTATCTTTGTCTAATATTTAAATTTGTTTGATGATCTGGAACATTTAAGTGTGACAAACATACAAAAAATGAATGAATGAATGAATTTATTTATTTCGGATAGTACATTACAGGTTAAAAGAAACTGTATAATATAACAACAAGGTCAAATTAGACAAAGACTCCTTCTACTATACAATTCCACGTGAGTTATCCGAAATGGGTGATGGCTGAAGCCGCAGCTTATATTGCCCACCCATATTCCATCCAAGAATTCAAAGGAAAAAAAGAGAAAACAAGACAAGAGCGATTACAATTTAAAACAAGGCTAAGACAAAATATGACTGAGAGAAAAGAAAACTGAGCTAGTCTAAGTTAAGCGGTTACTATTCAAAAACAAATCTAAGACATAGTGTCACAGAGAAAAAAGAAAAACTAAGCTATAACACAACACAGGCTGGAAATGTCAATCCTTATGTGAGTTTACATGTCGTCTTGTAAATATGTTTGGAGTATTTCTTCCTTTAGTTTTTGTTTAAATTGTCCAAGCTTTGTACATGATTTTAATTCAGGTCCAAAATCGTTCCATAATCTGACACCTTGCACTGAAATACAGTGTTGCTTGGTGGTTGTTCTCACTGTAGGCTTTTGAAATATACATGTTCCTCTGAAGTGATATCGTTTCTCCCTTGTTTGGAACAACTTTTGGATATTTGCGGGCAGTGATAGATTCTTCACTTTGAACATTATTATTGCGGTTTTAAAGTCGATCAGATCTTTCAACTTGAGAGTTTTTTGTTTAAGAAAAAGTGGGTTTGTTGATTCCCTGTAAGCTGCTTTGTTGATTATTCTAATAGCTCTCTTTTGAAGCATAAAGAGTGGATATATGTTTGTTTTATATGTATTTCCCCATATTTCATTACAATATGTCATGTATGGGAGTATTAATGAATGATACAAGGTGTATAGTGTGGGTTGATTCAGCAAATTTTTCACTCTGTGTAATATTGCAATTGATTTGGATACTTTACCTTTTATATAATTAATATGTGGCTTCCAACACAGTTTGTTATCAATTATTCCTCCAAGGAATTTAGTTTCGGATACCCTTTCAATCTCTTCACCATTTACACTGAGTTTGGGTACTGGGTAGTTGTGATGGTATCCAAAAAATATCCATACAAAAAATGAAAAATTAGGAAAGGGGCAAACACTTTTTCACACCACTGCATTTAACACTTATGATGCATTTTGAACCCGAAACAAACTGGATGTAGCATTAAAAGAAATTAAAATAATGCAGTCACAAGGACACATGTAAAATACATAGATTTACTGGATATATACATGTAGATACTGTATAAATATATATTCTCTGTGTCAACAATGGCCAATTACAATGTATCTTCTAAACAACAATGAGGTTTTTTCCACATAAATATTGAAATCAATTGCCATCTCATAAATTCTATACGTTGTTATCCAAACTGCAAACACTTTGGCCAACACTGTAATTTTTCAGAAGCGATAAAACCTCAAAACATTTACAGACACATTATAGGTGGACTGAACCCAGGCAGTACCTTCAATAAGTGGGTGCTCCCAGCTCCTGCAGCCGGTGATCACTTTTTGGCAGCCGATCACTTTTTGGCACAACACCAGTTCAGTAGATCTTCAGCCTGCAGTGGGACTCTAGAACGAAAATACACACACACCTTAAGTACATGCACTGCACAAAAGTGCAACATGTAAAAAACTTTTTAACCGGGATTAACACTAGCTTATTTCATCAGATGTTGTCGACACAAGCACAACATACAAGTAGAGCACAGAGTTTGCATTGATAGCTAACTAGTTAGCTCATTGTCCGCATAGAAGAGACAACGGTGTTGTTTGTTCAAAATGAATTTTCCACCACTGGGATAAATAACGGCAAAGATGCATAATATCACATCACTCACCATCCTCTATCACTGTTTTAAACAATGATGATGCCGTGGTCGGGTCGACGCCACTCTGCCATGGAGCTTACTCTTTCTCCACTCTGCCTCCCGTCCGCCTTTCCTGGTCAGTGGTCGTGAATTCATTTCAGGTCGCTTCATCTAGCTCCCTCTGGATTTTTTTAATCAGCTACCAAGCACAGAAAAATCTGCACCTCGTTGTTGGACCACAGTGTAGATTTCTGAGTAGCCATTTATCTCGTTGATTACGCTCACTCACGCTTCCTGTTGGTGATTTGACTGTTAGTTGCCGTCCAAAATGGTGCAGTAAACAAAAGACACGTGACCCGTGTGACGTCAGTGCAACCCCTCTATACAGTGGGGCAAAAAAGTATTTAGTCAGCCACCAATTGTGCAAGTTCTCCCACTTAAAAGATGAGAGAGGTCTCCAATTTTCATCATAGGTATACCTCAACTATGAGAGACAAAATGAGAAAAAAAAATCCAGAAAATCACATTGAAGGATTTTTAATGAATTAATTGGTAAATTCCTCAGTAAAATAAGTATTTGGTCACCTACAAACAAGCAAGATTTCTGGCTCTCACAGACCTGTAACTTCTTCTATAAGAGGTTCCTCTGTCCTCCACTCGTTGCCTGTATTAATGGCATCTGTTTGAACTCGTTATCAGTATAAAAGACACCTGTCCACAACCTCAAACAGTCAGACTCCAAACTCCACTATGGCCAAGACCAAAGAGCTGTCAAAGGACACCAGAAACAAAATTGTAGACCTGCACCAGGCTGGGAAGACTGAATCTGCAATAGGTAAGCAGCTTGGTGTGAAGAAATCAACTATGGGAGCAATTATTAGAAAATGGAAGACATACAAGACCACTGATAATCTCCCTCAATCTGGGAGATTGAGAGAGATTATCTACCGCGCCAACGGCCTCTCCGGCCACCACCGAGCATTTAAACATTTTTACACATTCATACCCAGTGTTATGGGCACTAGAGGCAATGCGGGTGAAGTGTCTTGCCCAGGGACACAACGGCAGGATATTTGGGGAGAGCGTGATGCGAACCGCCAACCATCGGGTTATTAGACGACCTGCTCTACCTGCTGAGCCGCTGCCACCCCACTTTTTCCTCAACTTTCCCTCTTTAGGAAAGCTATGGAGGCTTACCCCGCTCTCTTTATTTCCTTTTGATTGGAAATTACATCCAAAAGCCGCGCAATGTGTCATTTTCACTGACAAATGGCAGTAGTTAGGAGCTTCGCTTCTTGGCTTGTATAAGACAGAAAAAACGGCTGCAACCATTCTACGTCACTACCCAGAATGCATTGCTCCATAAACAAAAATGGCGATTTACATCGTAATAAAGTTTTTTAAAAATATATAAAACTGGGAATTATTTTCAAAAAAATTATATTATAGTTATGTTACTAACATAAAAATAAAGCATATAGAGCTAACATGCCAATATAATCGGAGTTCCTTTTAAAAGAGAAAATCACAAAAAACATTGATTTTTCTGTAAATAAAACTTTATAGATAACAATCAAGTAGACCACCATTAGCTTTAATCCTAAGAAATCCTTGGCAACTGTGGTGATCCGTGGTGTGTGTTTTCCCTGTTCACTAATTATCTTCCACAGCTGCGGTTGCATCCAAACCTGCTCCTACTAATTAGGCTGCCTTTATTAGGAGTGGAGCCCTGCACTCCTGTACAGAGATGCCAACGCTCCAACAAATCAAATCAAACTTTATTTGTATAGCACTTTTAAAACATTAGATGCTGCGCAAAGTGCTTTATCATAGATTAAAAACAATAGACACATTTAATTACATATTTTACATGATACAGCCCCACCCCTTCCAACCCTCCTGTAAACATACCCACAAACACAACACACACAAGGATATACATCACCCCCTACTTCTCATTACACACATATAAAATAAAGGAGATTTTGCTAGGCACCGAGGTACCACATGAAGGAGCAACCATCCTGAGGAAACACTGGAGCTAAAACACATAAATACAAAATAAAACTAAGAACACAAAACGCAAACGGAACTAAAGACCCATACATAGAAACTGAGCTAAGAACACATCAAAATAAGAAAATCTAAAAGCAGATGGAGCTAAGAAGAATGTAAAAACAATGGAACATAAATGACTACTTCAATAATAGTTAAACGGTTTGTTAAAAGCCAAAATTTAAAAAAGTACAAAAAGAACTAAGAACACATAAAAACAGGAACTAAAAAACCCAAACTGATCTAAACACATCAACAAGAAGATGAGAAAATTTGAGAACAAATGACACCAAAAAGAACATAAAACAATGGAACATAAATGACTACTTCAGTAGTAGTTAAACAGGTTTATTAAAAGCCAAATTAAAAAGGTGGGTCTTGAGCCTGTTCTTAAAAACATCTATTGACTCTACGGCCCTGAGGCTCTCCGGCAGGCTGTTCCACAGACGAGGACCATAATAGTGAAAGGAAGCTTCACCAAAGGTCTTGGTCTTGACTATGGGAACCATTAAAAGGCCAGTACCAGAGGACCTCAGGGTTTGCGAGGGCTCATAAGATAAGAGCAGCTCAGATAGATAAGAAGGCCCAAGACCATTGAGGCATTTAAAAAAACTACTACACAGGATAAAAGAACTCCACGACTCGAGTTTTGCCTTCTCTTCAGCAGGAAGTTTCGCCTCCCTCTCATCCAAGTTATCTGCATCTCATCATCTGGGAGTTTCGTCTCCCCAACTCAACTATAAGTTACCTTTATTGGAATAAATCATCTTCTGCTCCTTTCTTCTCCTGCTCCTCTTCCCTGTGCACAAGTGGACCAACCTCTAGGTGGACCTTCCCAGCTCCTGGCGGTGGACCGGATCTCAGCCCGTGTGCCAGAGACCCCTCCCTCTCCCCAGCTCAGTAAGTGTCTCTGCTTCCCCGGACTGACTCTCTCCTCTTTCCCCCTCAGCGGAGGTTTTCACCTGCAGCCTGCACTGTAATTATCAGCATGGGTACCTCTCCACCTCAGCGGGACCCTGGTAACCTGGAAAAGGACAGAGCTGCTTCTTTGTGCTTCTGCTACTCCCCCTGCTCCGTTAGATTATTAATTACTCAGCCTATTGTTGCAGAGAAACTCATATTCTCTTCTCCACTCTCTCTCTGCAGGTTGTTAGACCTCTCCCGCTCTGCACACACACACTTCCACATACATCCACTTAAGCAATAAAGATCATTGTGAATCTAATTGAGTCTGTTGGCTGCTCTTGGGTTTTTGTGTAAACATGTCAGTAACAATACACAAAAAACAATTCACTTGTACTTTCTAAGTTGTAACTTTTAAAACATTTAAAGTTTAAATGAAAATTTGCTTTGACAATGAAACACAACTTATCCTTAACTTTAAAAAAAGTGAAAACCTGTAACCTTAAATCTTTGAAGCATTTAACCTTTTCTGTTTTTGTTGTTTCCTTTTTGTAAATAAAATAATCACTTTAAAGTGACATTCAACAAAATTCCAAAGCTAGTTATTGATGACAATTCCAGTACTAGGTTTTACAATTTTAAGTTGTGGAGAGAGGAATAACCAGGCCAAGCATTCAGAGCAGGTGAACTTTATTCCCTCTCTCACATCTCTCAGAATCAGAAAACATTAACCTTATGTAGCAAGGGCTCTCTTTTATATTACAACACTCACACATCCCTGCTGCCTGAGGCCCTGCATCACAATTCATTCTCACGTCACAATTCCTTTTGTTCCCCAGCCCCTTAATCCCCATGCTCTTCCGTCAGAGGAAATTACTGCATCTCCCTTCCTTCCAGTCTGAGATGAATACCACAGCATGGGTCCAACATACCGCCCCCCACAGAGTCTCAGACTGAACGTTAACCCTCACGTCCCCTCAGCTTCAGCCTCCACCCATAGCTGCTGTAATGAGGGGTCTTCGGCTCCGCGGCGCTGCTGTGCCGGTTATCTGGTAAAAATTCCCCGGGGAGCCGCAGCGGCTGAGAAAAAACAAGCTCTGCTGGGGAAGCCTCTAAATCCTCTTTCGGTGCGGAACGCAACCCTAATAGAACCCACGGCAACCGGTCCACCCAATTTGCATCCGTAAGTGAAGCCCTGAGCGCTGCTTTCAGTGACCTATGGAAATGCTCGCATAACCCATTGGCCTGTGGGTGGTATGCGATCGTGCGATGAATTGCGACGCCCAGGCTCCAGGCCATAGTGGACTAACTAACTAACTAACTAACTAACTAACTAACCTGCACTTATATAGCGCTTTTCTAGTCACAAAGACCACTCAAAGCGCTTTCATTAATACTAACCCTCTATTCTAAGGGCCTATAGGAAACAAATATCTAGGGACAATTTAGAACAGCCAATTAACCTAACATGCATGTTTTTTGGCATGTGGGAGGAAACCGGAGAAATCCCGGAGTAAACCCACGCAACACGGGGAGAACATGCAAACTCCACACAGATCACTGTTGGTCGGGGGCTGGGATCGAACCCACGATCCCACGATCCCCACAATCCCCCGGCCAAGGGTAAACTGTGCTGCCGCAGTGCTAACCACTGCGCCACCGTGCAGCCCAGAGGTCGGAAACAAACTGAGGGCCCCGATCTGACGTGATGTCCAAAGGGGTGCCAAAACGTGCCACCCATGTTGTCAAAAAAGTGCGTGCCACGTCTGTGGACGTGATGGAAGCTAGCGGGACTGCTTCTGGCCATCGTGTGGTGCGGTCCACCACTATCAGGAGGTGTGTGAACCCCTGCGATGGTGGAAGGGGGCCCACAAGGTCCACGTGAACGTGGTCAAACCTCTTATCCAGGATATGGAACGGCTCCAAAGGGGCCTTTGTGTGCCTGTGCACTTTGGCTCGTTGGCATGCTACGCAGGCTGCAGCCCACTCTTTCATCTGTTTGCGCAGGCTCGGCCAGATGAACTTTGCTCCCACCATTTTGACTGACGCGCGCACTCCTGGGTGCGCCAGGGAGTGAACCGACTCAAAAATGCGGCGGCGCCAAGTGTGTGGGACCACTGGGTCTGGGCGTCCTGTGGAGACATCACAGATTACGCCCCCCCCCCCTTGCAGTACCCTGCTCTCCAGCCTTAACCCTACTGGTCCAGACTGGAGCGTGCATACGTCCACATCGCCGATCTGCTCCGCGGCCATGGCCGTGTAATCTATCCCTACGTAGACTGGGGCCACTAATGCACGTGAGAGGCAGTCCGCCAGCTTGTTAAGTTTACCGGCCACATGCTAAATGTTGGACGTAAACTCTGAGATCATGGCCAGCTGTTTCTACTGCCGGCCCAACCATGGTTCCGAAACCTTGGCCATCGCATACATTAATGGCTTGTGGTCCACGAATGCAGTGAAGGTGCACCCTTCCAGCCAGAACTGGAATTGGCGTATGGCCAGGTGGAGAGCCAGTAACTCTCTGTATATCTAACACGTTGTATCTAACGCACTGTATTTACGCTCACTGTCGCGCAAAGACCTGCTAAAAAAGGTGAGCGGCTGCCAAGAACCGGTGACACATTGCTCCACGACAGCCCCTATGGCCACGTCCGAGGCGTCGGTAGTGAGCGCTATCCGAGCCACTGGGTTGGGGTGCACCAACAGTGCGGCGTTTGCCAGGGCTGTTTTAACCTCAGAGGATGCCTGCTCCCGCTCAGGAGTCCAGTCGACTCTGTCCACCGGTTTCTGTTTCTTGAGTGCGGCGTACAATGGCTGCATGAGCTGGGCTGCGTGGGGGAGGAAACGGTTATAAAAGTTAACCATCCCCAAAAACTCCTGCAGAGCCCTGACCGTCTGAGGCCGGGGAAAATTTGCCACTGCACGCACCTTGTCCGGCAAGGGTATTGCCCCTTCCGGTGAGATGCAGTGTCCCAAAAAATCAATCCCCGTCACACCGAATTGGCATTTTGCCGGGTTGATTATTAACCTGTGCTCCTCTAACCTCCAGAAAACTGTCCTGAGGTGGGTTACGTGTTTGTCCTTGGACGTGCTGGCCACCAGGATGTCATCCAGATAGACAAACACAAACGGCAGATCGTGCAACACCGCATCCATCATGCGTTGGAAAGTCTGTGCCGCACCTTTTAACCTGAAAGGCATGCGTACAAACTCAAACAGACCAAACGGGGTTATTACTGCCATTTTAGGTATGTCCTCCGTGTGCACCGGGACCTGGTGGTAACCACGGACCAGGTCTATCTTAGAAAAAATACGTGCCCCGGTGAGGTGAACAGAAAAATCCTGAATATGGGGGATCGGGTAGTGGTCGTGCGCTGTGGTGTTGTCTAATCTGCAGAAATCTCCGCAAGGTCGCCACGATCCTTCGGCCTAAGGGACCATATGTAGTGGGGATGCCTATGGGCTGTTTGATCGTCTGATGATGCCCAGCTTTTCCAAGTTAGCAAACTTCTCGTGCGCTATGGCCAGTTTAGCTGTGTCCAGGGGCTGAGGTCATGCAAAAACGGGCGGCCCGGTGGTGGTAATAAAGTGCTCCACCCCGTGTTTAGTGATGGCCACCAAAAACGTCGGGACCGTGAGTGCTGGGAGCTGGGTGAGCAGTGTGTGGAACTTATCACCTGGAGCTGTGACGTTGGCTGGTGTTGTTGGCCCGGCTCCTCGAGCTGTACAGGGGAGAGAATCAAAAGACATTGCATTAATCAGGTGTCTGTTAGCAACATTGACTAGTAGTCAGTGTGCACACAAAAAATCAGCACCTAAGATTGGGAAACTATATGGCGCTATGACGAATGTCCACTGGTATGTACGGCCGTGCAGGGATACAGTCAGTGTCCTCTCACCAAAAGTCTTAATGTCTGAGCCGTTTGCGGCCATCAGCTCGGGTCCGCTACCTCCCGCTAGCCGGTCGGCGTAGGACAGCAGGATGAGGCTCTTTTGGGAGCCAGAGTCCATGAGGAACTGTCTCCCCGAGTGTGAGTCTGTCACGTAGAGCAGCTTGCTTTCTTCACCGGCAGTTGCAGCTGCTGCCAACTGCCGGTCCTGGCGTTTCCTGAACGCTTGAATTGGCACAGTGGCACGCATCGGCATGCGTCCTTTCCAAAATGGCGGTGGTAGGAGCAGAGCGTGTCTCTCTGGTGCTTCCTGGCCCCCGCTGCTGCTACCATCGCTGGCTCCTCGCTTCTGCGGGCTGTCTCGCTGGGTTCCGATGCCGCTGTGTTCGCTGTGAGGGCTCTGGTGGTGAGGATGATCCGATCTGCCTCCTGGGCTAGCGCACGGTAGTCACGCGCGGCCAGCAACGGCGAGTTGGCAAGGACCGCTCTGGCCACCGTTGGGAGGTTCCAGAGGAAAAGGTGGGCAAATAGAAAATGCCCGTCATCCCTGCCCATCAATGCCAACATCTTCTCCATCAGTTCGACCGCCGATCCGTCTCCTAACTCGGAGCGTGTCAGGAGCCTCTCTGCTCTCTCACAGTCCGAGAGCGTGTAGCGCCGGGTTTGTGTGGCTTTGAGAGCCCCGTATTTGTCGCCGGCTGGGGGCTGTTGGAGCAGGCTCGCTACTTGCTGAGTCATGCAAGCGTCCAGCGCTGTGACCACGTAGTAATATCTGGTGTCATCTGCTGTTATCCCCCGGAGTGCGAACTGGGCCTCGGTGTAGAGGAACCAAGACTTCAGGTCGTGCAGCCAAAAGTCTGGTAGTTTGACTGAAAAGGCACACGCGTTGCTGAGGCTTCCCGTCCGCGTCATCTCCGGGGTGTTTGCCTCGTGTTCCATTATTCATCAAGGGTCACCAGTGTGGAGAGAGGAATAACCAGGCCAAGCATTCAGAGCAGATGAACTTTATTCCCTCTCTCACATCTCTCAGAATCAGAAAACATTAACCTTATGTAGCAGGGACTCTCTTTTATATTACAACACTCGCACGTCCCTGCTGCCTGAGGCCCTGCATCACAATTCATTCTCGCATCACAATTCCTTTTGTTCCCCAGCCCCTTAATCCCCATGCTCTTCCGTCAGAGGAAATTACTGCACTCCCTTCCTTCCAGTCTGAGATGAATACCACAGCATGGGTCCCCCATAAAGTAAAGAAGTCAATCCACACAAATTTTTGAACTACAAATCAAAATACAGTTTCAACAAACTATTAACATATCGCCAAATTTTTACAATAATTACAAAATTCTATCTCCCTTCTTACAAGCCTGTAAGTTGGAACAAGTTCTAACAGAGCTTATAACTACCATTACTATAAAGTAACAATCAAGGTTAACCCTTGACTAACAAATTTAGCTATAATTAATAAGTTGATTTTAAGCTAGCTAGTAGACAAGGGTAAACATGGCAGGTCAACAACCAATACACCGATTTACCAAACTGAATGACCTTCAAACAACATTAGAAGAATTGACTTCTGACTTTATATCTAGCTTCACAACACGGGTTAAGAGAACAAAGCCTGAAGATTTGAAGCAACTCAGAGAAGAAATTTTGTATGATGATGCAGGAGACCCACAAAAAAGAAAGGATCTCCTCAGTGTGTTGGGAAAGTTTGTGCTAGCATTAGTCGTGAGATTAAAAGTAGTTGAGAATGAGCTAGGGAATCAGCAATTAACAATCCTCTCTCCAGGGAGAGAATAAATCGCTAATGAAGAAACTGGAACAGTCTCAAGCAGAATATGACGATACTCAAGCTCAACTTGATAACGTGTTATGAGATTTGAACCAGGCAATGCCAGAGAAGCGACAACTGGCTTGCAACAATGACTCGCTCCACCACGAGAACATTGAACTTGAAGATACCCTTCAGAACACGAAGAAGGAACTCAGAAGAGTTGAAGGTCAACTAGACAACGTGAAGTCTGACTACAAGAAATGTCAACTGCTTCTACAAGAAGCACACCAAGGTTTAAAAGATTTAAAAGATGAAGTGGAGGAATACCAACAACAGAAGGAAGCAAGACCTCATTCGCTTCCACGACCTCCAGAAACTCTGGCTACTCCCCAACCAAGACCACGAACCGTGAACGGGTTGGCTAGGCTGAAAAAAGAATGTATCTCATCAGACTGGGACTTCCACTGCACCACATCTCCCGAATTCAGTTTCGAGCATGAACGATCGCGTAAAAAGCGTGTGTGTGTGTGTGTGCCCCTTCAGACCGCAACCTTGACAAGATCATATGAAATCTTATGGAATTTGATCCAGTCCCTACAGGTTCACCTGATACCAGAGCCCATTTACAAGACATTGGCTACTTCTTGTGTAAATACCCTGATGCTACGGTCGACAATCACATCAATTTGATTAAACTAACATCTAATAGATCAGTGTCAAAATTTATAGAGATATCAGGACAGACTACCCACGACTCTGTGAAGCCATCGAAAAGGAATTCTCTGAGGACTGCCTATAGTCAGGGCTATTGGCAGCCCTGGCTGTAAAGAGCCTTCACAGGCCTACTACCAGCGACTCCTTCTCTCATATTTTGATTCTCAAAATATGCTAGAGATGGAAGAAGACCACAATTTTAAGTCCCTCTTCACCCAGAACCTTCATCCCACCGTGAGTCACTACTTTGGAGTCACAGCTAACCCAAGGTCATGCACAATAAGCCTGCTGAGAGAGTCTGCACATTATGCTTTCCAAAAACAGCAACAAAGCCGCAACAAGCACGCTGAGCCTGCCACCATGCTAGCTATCAGTGCTGCTTCTGACACCCTGGAGTTGGAGGGAACTCCATCACGCACCAGGGTGAGTTACTCTAATGACAAACCCTGGTTCACAGCTAAGCTCAGACAGATCAGGAAGGAGAAGGAAGCAGCGCTGAAAAGTGGAGATAGGGACTGCTACAGGGAGGTTAAATACCGGTTTAACAGAGAGCTGAAGAGGGCTAAATCTGTGTACTCAGAGAGACTCCAGCAGCAGTTCACTGCTAATGATTCGGCTTCCGTGTGGAGAGGACTGAGGCAGATCACCAACTATCGGCCTCAGGCTCCTAAAGGTCAGGATGACAAAGCCCTTTGTCAGAGACTGTCCCAACACTATGCCCGTTTTGACACCTCGTCATCTGTGTCCAACTCCCCCCCTCCCTCCAGCTCCACAGCCTCCACATTCCCTACTTCATTTAAGGCACCCCCCCCCACCTCCCCCCCTCCCCTTATCATCAGTGAGCAGGATGTGCTCAAACAGTTCTCCAGACTGAACCCGCGCAAGGCCCCCGGCCCAGACGGCGTGTCTCCCTCCACCCTGAGACTCTGTGCGAAACAGCTGGCTCCTGTATTCACAGACATTTTTAACACCTCCCTTAAGTTATGCCACGTGCCGTCCTGCCTCAAATCCTCCACCATCATCCCTGTCCCCAAGAAGCCACGGATCACTGGACTTAATGACTACAGACCTGTAGCGCTCACCTCTGTAGTCATGAAGTCCTTTGAGCGCCTGGTCCTGTCCCACCTCAAGTCCATCACCACCCCTCTCCTGGACCCGCTGCAGTTTGCCTACCGAGCCAACAGGTCTGTAGACGATGCAGTCAACCTGGCCCTCCACTCCATCCTGCAGCACCTGGACTCCCCGGGAACCTACGCCAGGATCCTGTTTGTGGACTTCAGCTCCGCATTCAACACCATCCGCCCCGCTCTGCTCCGGGACAAGCTGTCCCTGCTCAACGTGCCTGACTCCCTCTGCAGGTGGATCATCGACTTCCTGACGGACCGGAGGCAGCATGTGCGGCTGGGAAAGACTGTCTCAGACTATACTAGCATCAGCACCGGATCACCCCAGGGCTGTGTACTTTCCCCCCTACTCTTCTCCCTTTACACCAACTCCTGCACCTCCAGCCACCAGTCTGTCAAGTTGATCAAGTTTGCGGACGACACCACCCTCATCGGGCTCATCTCCAACGGCGACGAGTCCGCCTACAGGAGAGAGGTGGCCCAGCTGGCGTCCTGGTGCAGCAATAACAACCTGCAGCTGAATGCTCTGAAGACAGTGGAGATGATTGTAGACTTCAGGAAAGTCACTACTCCTCTGCCCCCCCCTCACCCTCTCAGGCTCTCCCATCACCACTGCTGATTCCTTCCGCTTCCTAGGCACTACCATCACCAGGGACCTCAAATGGGAGCTGACCATCAGCTCACTCATCAAAAAAGCCCAGCAGAGGATGTTCTTCCTGCGGCAGCTGAGGAAGCTCAAGCTACCCACCAAGATGTTAGTGCAGTTCTACACAGCCATCATCGAGTCCATCCTCACCACCTCCATAACCGTGTGGTACGCAGGAGCCACTGCCAGGGACAGACTAAGGCTGCAGCGCGTCGTGCGCACTGCTGAGAAGGTGATCGGCTGCAAGCTCCCATCTCTCCAGGATCTGTACATCTCCAGGACCCGGAGGCGTGCTGGCCGGATCATAGCCGATCCCTCACACCCTGGTCATGTACTGTTTGCCCCCCTCCCCTCTGGTAGAAGACTTCGGTCCATCCAGACTAAAACCTCCCGTCACATGAACAGCTTCTTCCCCTCTGCCATTAGACTGCTGAACACTAAGTGACTCTCGTGCACCATGTACAGCAGCTCAACCAGACTCATGTCAATCATCACTGTTTTCTTCCTGCATTACCGACTGCACTATATAGTTCTCCACAGTATCTGCTGCTGGCTAATATATATATATATTTTAACTGTTGACCAGTATCACTTAATCTTATCCTACACTTTATTACATGTATAGTTTATTTCTCTTATCTTATCATGTTTAATGTTGCAGCATTGTACCGAGACAAATTCCTAGTTTGTGTACTACATGAACAATGGCAATAAACCTGATTCTGATTCTGATTCTGATTCTGATTCCTCGCCCTACTCCAGCTCCTACACCGCGATCACATGAAAGTCCAAGACGTTTTTCCAACCGACCTCATCAAGGTCAACACCAAGCTAGGTCCTCTGGATCCCACTCAGGACCAACTTTGCGGAAGCCCGACTACCGTCGTAGGCCAAGCCCACCAGATTAGTCGCGAGAATACGGTATGGACCCTCAAGATGACAGATACCAATCCCAGGACATGCGTAACCGCAGTAAATGGTCTCCCCCACCTCATTGGAGAAGCTCAGAAGTAGAGACCAATTTGAAACCTTGGAAGAAGAAAGAAACTCCTACTCTCAGTAGAGAAGATATAGAAGCTGTCAAACACCTCCTAGCAGAGATTCGAAAGAACAGAGGAGATAAAACAGCTGACATCCTAGCTATCACAGCTGCATCAACCCAGAATAAACGCTCTAAATCACGAAGAAAGGACAAAAAGAAGACTCCTCCTACAAATGGAGAAGAACCAAAGGACCCAATGCAGTCCAGCGCTGTTCTGGCAGTCCAACCTCAAGCCAAAGACCAGTCCTCTGAAAATAAAATAAGCCTTTATTAGTCCCACAATGGGGAAATTCCAAATTCTTTACATTTCTCAAGCCTGTGTTGAACCCCCAGTTCCACAATTTCTGTGCGATTTAACCGAGAGGGGGGTGGCGCGAAAATTCTACCTTCCACGGACTTTTGAAGATGTGATGTTTCAGGATGCTCTTTTAGACCCCGCCGCTGACATCACTCTTACGTCACACAATCTTTTTGACCGACTACGTGTAGCTGCTAACTGCGCTCACAAAGATTTAAAACTGGGACCTTGTTTGTTAGCCATTTGACCATATGCACTCACTAACAACTCTGTTGGGTGTGTCGCTAATCAAAGTCTCCATTGGTCCCATGACCTTGACTCATCGGGTCTCTGTGTCCAAACTTGATTCCATTCCATAGCTCTTGACAAAGACCTACTCATTCGCTTTGATCCACTGATTGACTTCAAGAATCTCAAACTGTGGGCTCAAACTCAACACCCTCACCCAATCACCTACCAAAGACAACTGAATCACAGTGCTTTGTTCTTGCCACTTTGGACACCTTGAGTCTCACGCAACTAGCACTGTTGGAACAACTGAGACTGATTGAAAGCAACCACAAAAACCAAGGTGAACATTGTCCTCAAGAAGTCAAAGGTCACCTTCAAACACAAGGTCAAGACAAGGAATCAGATGACCTTGGGAACTCACTGGCCAAGCAAATAGCTCCACATGGCCCCCTTTGTACCTTTGACCCAATGTTGGTGTCACCTTCTGAATCCCACCCACCCACCCTGAGGATTTGATATGAGAAGTGAAATCATCCTAAAACATATATATGCTGCCTTTTCAATCATAAAAATATTTAAAACTTTAGTTACTAAGATATTCTACTTAACAATAAAGGAACAAACAATGTGTTTACATTGTAAATGTAATAATTTCTTTATAGTTGGCATGCAAAATTAATTTTTCCTGAAAATAACGAAACACATACCAAGTCATATCAATAAAAGCATTTCAAACCATTACTGTCCAGCGCAGGGTCTCTCCATATCTTCAATAACGGATGTTGTCTCTGGAAAAGGAAAAGTTATTTCATTTATCACAATTCATAGTTTAACTTCAGAGAGAGAAAACATTCAGTCCTCAGAAAAAAATGTTCCTGTTATCCATCGGAGGGCAATGTTGGACTTTTGAGTTTTAATGGGAGGAATCTTGCTGTTCAAAAGTCTGTGGAACATCAGGCCATAAACCTATCACTTTGGCATTCTTTTGTCAACTGGATTGGAGAGGAAATGACTCCAGGTCTTACAGGGAGTAACTTAACCACTTTATTGCCGATGGCATAGGGTTTCACAGCTCCGGTCTTGGGTGAAACAATTTCTCCTCAGCAAAGAATAATTTCATAAACTGGGATCCAGCTGATCATGCTACAACTGTATATGAAGAGTTTGTTGGCAAAAAACGATAAATGCCGATTCAAAGAAAATTTCCCTCTGTACAACAAACAAATGTTCACATTACCTACTTATAGAAGTTAAAAATTTTTTTTCTGAAAATCCGATATGTCCTATGTTAAATACACCATGAAGTTCATGGCTTTTTCAAAAGCCGATAAATGTTGGGACCCTGTTTTTACAAAACCAGATAACTCGACACAGCAAATCAGCGCTTGGTATTTGGATCACGTGACTCATCATGGCTGCCTCCCTGGTCTGCTTGCTTTGACTGATTTCCCTGATTTCTTTGCATAATTTCCCTGCCATTTTTTTTTTTTTTTTACAATTTTGTTGCATTTTATGTCAAATATGGATAATTTTGATGACGCAGATGAACCAGTGATGCGTTCACCAGTGATGCATTCACCAGACAAACCAGCATGGTTTTGGGGACATGTCTGTTTTTGCAAAAGTATGTGTTGTGGTCTTATTGTTGTGGACTTTACCGGAGTGGTGGCTCAGTTGGTAGAGCATCCGCCCCACACCCGGGAGGCAGGGGTTCAAATCCCGGCCGGGTCATGCCGAAGACCATATAAAAGCGGAACTTCCTGCCATCCAGCTTGGTGCTCAGCAATAATGGAATGGAGGAGGGAAATCTGTGGCGGCGCCTTGCATGGCAGCGGCCCTCTGATTCTACACATGGTGTGTGTGATTAACACTGTAGATAGGAAAAACACAATTTTGTTCTACTGTACATGATTGATTGTATGGTTGAATGACAATAAAGGGTGATTTAATTTAATTTATCTGCTTTTGCAGAAAAAGGTACTCATAAATTTCCAAAAAATAACAGTGAGTTGATGTTCAATTTTCTGCTTTATTATGTCTGAGATACTCATATTTCAAATGACCATGTCTTAGAAGCTGAACTGGAAATACTAACACATATAAACCAACAGATGAAAAGTTGTTTTTCTCATTTTTTAAAAAAATTGGACTTATCTGTTTTTGCAAAGGAACTCTTCATATATACAGCTGTGGACAAAATTGTTGGTACCCCTCTGTTAATGAAAGAAAAACCCACAATGGTCACAGAAATAACTTGAATCTGACAAAAGTGGTAATAAATAAAAATTCTATGAAAATTAACCAATGAAAATGAGACAATGTTTTTGAATTGTGGTTCAACAGAATTAATTTAAAAAACAAACTCATGAAACAGGCCTGGACAAAAATGATGGTACCCTTAACTTAATATTTTGTTGCACAACCTTTTGAGGCAATCACTGCAATCAAACGATTTCAGTAACTGTCAATGAGACTTCTGCACCTCTCAACAGGTATTTTGGCCCACTCCTCATGAGCAAACTGCTCCAGTTGTCTCAGGTTTGAAGGGTGCCTTCTCCAGACGGCATGTTTCAGCTCCTTCCACAGATGTTCAATAGGATTTAGATCAGGGCTCATAGAAGGCCACTTTAGAATAGTCCAATGTTTCACTCTTAGCCATTCTTGGGTGTTTTTAGCTGTGTGTTTTGGGTCATTATTCTGTTGCAAGACCCATGACCTGCGACTGAGACCAAGCTGTCTGACACTGGGCAGCACATTTCTCTCTAGAATACCTTGATAGTCTTGAGATTTCATTGTACCCTGCACAGATTCAAGACACCCTGTGCCAGATGCAGCAAAGCAGCCCCAGAACATAACAGAACCTCCTCCATGTTTCACAGTAGGGACAGTGTTCTTTTCTTGGTATGTTTCATTTTTGCATCTGTGAACATAGAGCTGATGTGCCTTGCCAGAAAGTTCCAGTTTTGTCTCGTCTGTCCATAGGACATTCTCCCAGAAGCTTTGTGGCTTGTCAACATGCAGTTTGGCAAATTCCAGTCTGGCTTTTTTATGGTTTGTTTTCAACAGTGGTGTCCTCCTTGGTCGTCTCCCATGAAGTCCACTTTGACTCAAACAATGACGGATGGTGCGATCTGACACTGATGTACCTTGACCTTGGAGTTCACCTTGAATGTGTTTAGAGGTTGTTCTGGGCTCTTTTGTTACCATTCATATTATCTGTCTCCTCCTGCGGCCACGTCCAGGGAGGTTGGCTACAGTCCCGTGGATCTTAAATTTCTGAACAATATGTGCAACTGTAGTCACAGGAACATCAAGCTGCTTGGAGATGGTCTTATAGCCTTTACCTTTAACATGCTTGTTTATAATTTTCTTTCTAATCTCCTGAGACAAATCTCTCCTTTGCTTCCTCTGGTCCATGTTTAGTGTGGTACACACCATGTCAACAAACAGCACAATGACTACCTGTCACCCTTTAAATAGGCCGACTGACTGATTACAAGTTTGTAGACACCTGTGATGTTAATTAGAGGACACATCTTGGTTGAAGATGTCCCTATGGTCACATTATTTTCAATCTTTTCTAGGGGTACTATCATTTTTGTCCAGGCCTGTTTCATGGGTTTGTTTTTTAAAATTATTCTGTTGAACCACAATTCAAAAGCATTGACTGATTTTTTTTTGGTTAATTTTCATAAAATTTTTATTTATTACCACTTTTGTCAGATTCAAGTTATTTCTGTGACCATTGTGGGTTTTTCTTTCATTAACAGAGGGGTACCAACAATTTTGTCCACATGTGTATATACTGTAAACTGAATAACTAAGATGGAGGAAAAACATCTATGTTGGGACCATTACATCCAAATTTTTAGGACTGTCTTTTGTCAAAAAGCTCTCGCTGTGGAAAAGAAGGTGCAGTAAACACCATTAAATGGTCATTTTTAAAAAAATGTGTTTTGCAAAGTCTAATATTCTTGGATTCTGGTTTTTGGGCATATGAATGTCATTCCCTGTTATTAATTACTACTAAAGAGCTATCCCCTAAAACCCAAAATGGCACAAAGTGGGATAAAATGGTATACACAAGGACAAATAGTTCCTGAACAAGCATTAGTTTCAATTAAAAACAACCACCAAAAGAATCTTAACTTTCACAGAACAGTCCCAAATTCGGTAAATTTTGGTTCTTTCTGAAGGCAGTTGGACAGCAGTGACTTATGTTGTGGAGCCTTGTTGAGTGTCAGCTGGACATGTGCCTCTGAATACACAAGTGACACAAAAAGGGGAAAAAATTACATGAACATGCAGTACATTTCACTCACACATTGCAATCCATGTGCTCTGTTTCATTTCCCTTCTAAAGACGTTTTCTTACACTTGCCAAGTTGTCAATCTGTCTTAAGAAAAGTTCTGCTTTTGTATCATCGCCAACAATTTTATAGAAGAATTAGTTTTTTCATCAGTCATCTTATTTCAGTGTCTCTCTGTTTTGGTTCTAGGCAGTCTTTATATTCCATGTGTATTTGAGACATGGAGCACTGATCAGACTTTGTCAAACACATTCCAACAGTCTGTGTAGGATTTTTTTAAAAACTCCAATGGGATTAAAGTGATCCATTATCAAACATACACAGGGGTGGGGGTATCAGATATTCAATCAAAGCAGCAGATGATGAATGGCTGCACTGATGGTCTCCAGTGTCAATCAGTCATGACGGCTCATTAGGTCAGCAGAGTCTGGGCCATGGAGGGATAATTATTCAGATTGTGACGACAGTAAAAACATCTTGTCCATGACTACTATTGGAAACATAATGCAGAAGCTTCCTGTATGGAATAAAGCTGCTGTTATATACAGAATATCAGTGGGGATACTGTGGTCCCTGCAGTTAAAACTTAAGCAATATTATAGGAGAAGGAGTGCAGTAGCAGTGAATAACAATTTGATAATGTCTGCAATTTTGTAATTATGGAAAAATTAATTGGTATTTACAGAGTTCAAATTTCATAATTAACACAACATTACAAACAAGGGAATATTGCAAACAAGCAAAAAACAAAAAAAAAAGAAGAGGAACAATGCAACCTGGATTCCAGTAAGCACTGTGTAATTTCAGAGTAATTACAAAATTACAAGGCAGTACATACTGGGTAATTTCAGAGTACTTACACGTATGATTACTCAAGCAATTATTCATGTCAAAACCATGTAAACTATATGGTTCAACTCTACGATACTTACTGTACTTGGTAGGCACATGGCATTTATATGATTAGTATATGGTACTTAAAGATGCATTGCAGTAGATATAAATCCCCTTAAAAACAAATCGGAATTGTTTAAAATGGAATCTTATGCCCTTTTCCCCCCACATTGTCTTACAGTTGCTTGTGAAATTCTTTTCCATTTTAAATGCCAAGATCAATGATTATTTTAAGCAGGCCCACCCATAGATCCATAGCCAGTGCTTAGTCGTGATTGGTTCACCTGTTATAGTGACATCACAAAAGCAGTCTGCCTAAAATTTTTTCCAAGGAGAGGAACTTAACTGAACTTTCACAAAAGGAAAACACAGAATTGACGCATAACAGTGATTTAGCTATTGATGTCTTGTAAGTCATAAAAAAACATGTTGCAGACATGTTACCAAGAAAAAAAAAACCTTGATTTTGACAGGAGTGTCACTTTAAATCAGAGGTGCTGTTAGAGATTGTTAGGTGTACCACAGGAAATTGTATAATTTCACTTAATTGGTCCAAATGAGGCGGATGATATAATAAAGGCAGCGAAGTGAAGGTTTTAAATAGATTTATTAAGCATGAACACAATGCATGAATGGCACATTAACATCACAGTAGTGAGCCGGAAAAAGCCAGAAGGAGCGGGCTGTCTG
Organism: Pholidichthys leucotaenia; assembly: GCA_020510985.1. NCBI lineage: Eukaryota > Metazoa > Chordata > Actinopteri > Cichliformes > Pholidichthyidae > Pholidichthys > Pholidichthys leucotaenia. The sequence goes on along the minus strand of CM035842.1, from coordinate 20,663,602 downwards.
TAGACATTAATACACACATTGCTGTGCCTGTCCAGCTGTTGTGGGGATTACGCCACACGCTCCCCCCCAGAGGGCTCGGCAGGCGGCCGAGGCCTCGATAGTCCAGCTTTGGCAGCGAGCAGGAAAAGCTCTGTGCAGGCGGAGGTGGAGGGGGTGGGGGGAGTAAATGCCGGCCGGAGACGGTGAAATCGTCTGAGCCACGCAAAAATTGCTTGTTGGTCCACGATGTCGAGGGGCTGTCCCGTTGAACGTGCGGAGATCACAAGAAGAAAAATTAGTCACTGGCTCCTCTCGCGATTAAGTTCTGCAAGGATTAATAGCGGCCGTGAAGAAAAAAGGGGCGGCTGTAAGAAAAAAACAAAAGCAAAGGACTTGGCGTGTTGACTTTAGGTGCGGGCACAACCTTAAAGCCTTCGGGGACCGCAGACTGCTGAATTCCCGTTGTGCACCATGGCTAAGACCATAAAATCCAGTGAGCAAGCTGCGTGCATGCCTCAGGTGTACGAGCAAGCCTGAAGGGCCAGTGTGCAGCGGCAAAGAAGGAAGGCGGTCAGTGGAGCTGTATGTGTCCCGTGCGTGGTGCGCCGTCCTCGTAACTCCCCGGTGCGTGTGCCGGGGCTCCGTGCGTGGGTGGGCCTGCTGGAGAGGAAGAGCCAGGGTCAGGGAGCTTAATCATCCCTGTTGTAGTTGTAGTTGGTGAAGATGGATCATGGTGCGTTCAGGTCCACGTGTGCTCCGTCGGCCGTGGAGGTCGCCGTCATGGAGAAAGGACGAGGTGCGTGCGCTCTTGTAAGGAGACACAGAATCGTGTGTCAGAAGCTGTGAGAGTGGCCGGTCCAAGCGTGAATGTGCCGATCTAGGCGTGCAGATCTCACCATGAAATGTTCCTCAGCTTTCCCGGTCGTGGGTGGTCTCCGGAGAGTTTCGCCTGGAAACTCTGCATCGAAGTCTCCCTGAAGCAGAAGGGAGGGCAGATCAGTCAGGCTGCTGCGTTCGCTTGTCGTCGGAGAATCACCGCCGGGTGCTGCGTTCGTTGCCAATAGGACACCAGCGTGGCTGTCCAAACCAGAAGGTTGCGTTGCACAAAGCGTGTGCATTCTCGGGGTCACCAGTGAGGTGGATGATATAATAAAGGCAGCGAAGTGAAGGTTTTAAATAGATTTATTATCATACCGCCGTCACGGGGCTCGCTCCATGAGCGAGCCCGGAGAGGCTCTCCAGCAAAGTGAGCAGATGAGCAGTAGCAGAGAATGAGAGAGAGATTTACAGAATGTTGCAGCTTATATACCCAACTACAGACTATACATGAAAGGCATTCACAGCAGTAGGTATGGGCATTTGCATTTGAGAGACACACATAACAATAAGGAGATTGCAAGAGGTTACAAGGCACATCTACCTATTGTCATCAGTGTCTAGACACAGTAAGGACAGGAAGCATGAACACAATGCATGAATGGCACATTAACATCACAGTAGTGAGCCGGAAAAAGCCAGAAGGAGCGGGCTGTCTGTAGACATTAATACACACATTGCTGTGCCTGTCCAGCTGTTGTGGGGATTACGCCACACAAAAATTATTTCAAAGATTCAGGGTACCTTTGAACGAGGCACAGTGTAGAGACTCATGTATCCGCCAGAGTCGAGACCAGCTTGGGCGTACGTCAATGTCCAGAGGGGCACACGGCTGGATAGATGCTGCTGCGTCCTCCAGAGACTGCATCCTGGTGTCATCTGTCGGTGTCCGGTGTTAGCCCAACGGGACATCACAGGTAGACATAAACTTTGGCTGCGAGCTCCTGTCCATCTGTTTGAGACGGGTAGTGTCTCATTTTCAAAGTAATTTGTTCTCCATTGTTGATGCATGCTCCTTTCAACAAAAGGTACCCTGTAATTTCATAGTACTTCACGGGCTGTGCTATAAAGTGTTACCCTAAATTGTCATTACAAATGCTGTCATAGGGTACAATGTGTCATTTTGTAACATTTTTGGTTGGTGGGGTGCTGCGGGATTTTTTTCACTGTAAAAAATGTGTCATGGCTCAAAAAAGGTTGAAAAACACAGACTTAAATGGTAACAAGGTACTTTTCTAGTAAAAACAGGGGCTATTACTGTCAGGACGTGGACTGGACCCCATGCTCTCACCCTGAGTTATGGCTTTGCTCCTTGTTTCCAGGGAATGGTCCCCAGCCCGTGTCCTCGCTCGTGGGGTTTTTCTGTATTTATTATTATTCATTATTTTGTCTGCATTTGTGTTCCATAGAATTTGTACCCAGCTCGTTTCTCAGTTGGGTCATTATTATTTACTATTATTATTAGCCTGGTTTTCTTGGTCTTATCTCCCCTGATTCGTTGTCATTATGTTTCATTTGTATCCCCTGTCTATAGCCATGTTTACATGGACACAAGTAACCGGATTAAAAGCCTGATCGGAATAAAAATGCTTCATGTAAACACGCCAATCTGAATATTCTGACCCGATCACACTCATTCAGATCAAAATTTTCTTCCGATTGAGACGGGTGGGTTATGCCAATTGTTAATCCGATTGGTGCACATATTAACACTTATTCCGAAGTTTGGGTAGAAAATATGTTCATTGCGCGTGTCTGTATGTCAGCCACACATCAACGTGACGTATTTCCGCCTTTACAGCAGCTAGTGGAAGGCATGGCGGGAGTAAAACAAAACTGGTCCGTGTCAAAGGCCTCCTCGTGCGCTTTTATGTGGCGCACAGAGGGGGGGAAGGATGGATGGATTTATGCGCAGGGTTAACACCACAACGCATTTATTGAAATAAAGACAAATAGTTTCAAAAAAGGTGGATTTGGGCGCAAGCGCACGCAGCGACCGGCAGCTGGTGAAAAAGTACGTCATCTGTGTGTTTTGTTTTATGCACTTTAATGTGTTTTTACGATATTCTCTGTGTCGTTTCTGTCCTGGAAAGTTTGTGGACTGTATGGTGAAGAGCTCCCTGGTTCCATCAACATGGGCTACCTCCCCTTTTTTGCACTGCTGCTAATTCTCCTCCGGCTCTTTGTCTCTGAAGTAAACGCGTTCGGCACCATGGCGGGCAGGATACATTATTCCAGGGACATGTTGCTGCATTTAAACACGGTTGATGCAGCGGCTGTGATTGAGCCTAAGCCGCAACTGCCGGACTTTATTTTGAGAGATGTTCATGGACACAGCGGTGAAAAGAGAGACGGAAGTAAAAAACGCGAAAAACGTGGAGTGAAATTGCACCTGAGAAGACGTCAGTTTGGTAACATTCCTCTTCCTTCTATGATTTTTGGGAATGTACAGTCTCTGAGAAACAAGGTGGATGAAATTCAAGGGAATGTACACTACCAGAAGGACTTTAAGAACTGCTGCGTCATGGCCTTCACCGAATCTTGGCTTACTGCGCATGACCGAGATGCAGACCTGTGGATTGACGGCTTTGGAGCCCCGCTGCGCTCGGATCGGCAGGAAGAGGTAACGGGGAAACGTCAGGGGGCGGCGTATGTTTATACATTAATAAGCAGTACTGCACATCTGTCACGGTCAGAGAGCGCATCTGTACACCCGATGTGGAGCTGCTGTCTGTGTCACTATGCCCCTTTTATTTGCCTCGCGAGTTCCCCCAACTTTTCATCACAGTTGTGTATATTCATCCGAGGGCACACGCTGACTCCGCCTGCAGCACAATTTTGATGTGATCCAGCAGCTGCAATCAATTTCTCCAGAGGCGCCAAACTTCATTCTTGGGGATTTTAACCATGTTTCTTTAAAGAAGACACTTAAAAACTTTTATCAGTATGTCTCCTGCCCAACCAGGCGAAAAAAGACATTGGACCTGTGCTATGGATCCATAGAGAGGGCCTATAAATCACTCCCTCTTCCTCCTTTAGGATCCTCAGATCACAACTGTGTACATTTGCTGCCCACATATAAAACTGCTCTCAGAAGAGGCAAGGTGGAGACGAGAGACATTGATGTGTGGACAGAAGATTCAGTGCACAGCCTCCAGGAATGCTTTGACTGTACAGACTGGAAGATGTTCACACTGGCCTGCGGGGATGATTTGGACTCTTTGGTGGACGTCACATGCTCATACATGGCTTTCTGTAAAAATAAGATTGTTCCACATAAACGTGTCAAAATATATCCCAACAACAAACCGTGGGTTACAAAATCAGTTAAATCCTGCTTACAGAGGAAAGCACTTGCCTTTAAACAGGGGTCTGTTTCTGAGCTACAGGTTGCCGCAAAAGAGCTGAAATCCGAAATTTTAAGAGCAAAACAGAATTATAAATCAGAACTGAAAAGCAAGATGGCAACAAAGAAACTTGGTTCAGCCTGGGCCAGTATGAAAACTATTGCAGGCCTTCAGAGCACAGAGTGCAGTAATCGTGTGTTTTTAGATGGTTTTAATTCAGACACAGAGCTGGCTAATGCTCTTAATTGTTTTTATGGTCGTTTTGACTCCTTTGATTTTAGCACTGAAACCCAAGATTTGAAACAGAAACTCAAAGACAATCAGCACTTTAATATTGAGGTGCAGGATGTTAAAAGGGAGTTCTGCGCTGTAAAAGTGAACAAAAGTCAGGGTCTTGATAATATATGTGGGCGCTTAGTAAAGTCCTGTGCACATGAACTGAGTTCTATATTTCATTACATTTTCAATAAGTCCTTACAGACACAACATGTGCCTAAGATCTGGAAAGAAGCCGTGGTTGTTCCTGTTCCAAAATCCAGCTGTCCTAAAATGGTAAACGGCTTTAGACCAGTTGCTTTGACTTCAATTTTAATGAAAATTTTTGAAAAACTGGTCAGATGTGAGGTCCTAAAGCAGACTGAGCATGCATTGGATCCTCTGCAGTTTGCCTATAGGCCTCACAGAGGAGTGGAGGATGCCACTGTCACTCTGTTTAACGTGCTTTTTAAACATCTGGATTTTAATGGGACACACGCCAGGCTTTTATTTGTGGACTTTTCCTCCGCCTTTAATACAATCCAACCTCATATCTTAGCTGAAAGTCTCCTGCAACAATTTGATTTGAGCAATAATCTGGTGGGTTGGATTCTGGATTTCTTAACCAACAGGACGCAGAGAGTAAGGGTCAATGGTACATTGTCTGACCTAAAGTGCTCTTCTACTGGCTCTCCTCAGGGGTGTGTGTTGTCACCACTACTCTTCATCCTGTACACAAACATGTGTCGGAGCAGACATGACAACAGACATATCATAAAGTATGCTGATGATTCAGTTATTGTCAGTCTCCTCCAGGATAGTAAGAGTGGCCACGGCCCAGTAGTCGATGATTTTATTCACTGGTGTGAGGATTCCTACCTGCAGCTGAATACGACAAAAACTAAAGACATGATTATTGACTTTAGGAGAAAAACTCCCAGGCACAAAGTCACTGTACTAAAAGGCCAGACCACCAAATGTGTACGATCCTACAAATATCTTGGGACAATTATTGATAGTAATTTAAAGTTTGAGGAGAACTGTGAAAGGGTGTGCAAAAAGGGTCAGCAACATTTGCATTGCTTGAGAAAACTTGCACGATTCCAAATTGACCGAACCATAATGACAATGTTTTATCGGGCTTTTATTGAATCTGTTTTATCCTTTTCTTTAGTGTCATGGTTTGGTCAGATAAAACTGAAACAGAGGAAATCCTTGGATCAGGTAGTTAGATGGTCCAGTCGTTTGCTTGGTGAGTCACAGCTGAGCCTGACATCCCTGTACACCAGACAAGTACAGAGGATTGCTACCTCCATTTTAAATGATGACTCCCACCCTTTGCACTGCAACTTTCAGCTTCTTCCCTCAAGACGGAGGTTTGCTGTCCCAAAAAGTAAAACCCAGCGCTACAAAAACAGCTTTATTCCTGCTGCTGTCAAAGAGTTGAACAAGCTGTAACAATATATTGCACATAATTTAGGTACCTATTTATTAACTCCGTTTTATATTTACTTATTTTTGTAGGATGTTACTTGGGTTCTAAATATTTTATTGAGTTTTAGACCTTTGAGTTTTTAACCTCTTTGACTAGTTTTTAACTTTTAATATGACTCTCCTCTCTTACCTCTGGTTTTTCTCTCATCTCTTTGTCTTTTTATACCCTGATTGATGGAGCCTTGAGTATTTTTATCATGTTCATAGTCAATTTCATGTGTGCCTGTGTTTGTGTCTATGTTGAATGTAATTTGTGGCTTGTAAATATGGATATCACCAGACTGCAAAACAAATCTACCTACGGGTACAAATAAAGTAACCTGAACCTGAACGTGAACCTGAAGACGTACAAAAATACACAGATACTTACAATGGGCGTTCCTGGGCCGGCATCGCCCAGCAAATGCATGAGAAGAAGGGGTTTAACCACAATAGCGTCCCAGAGCCGACATCGCTCAATGGAAGCAGGAGAATCCATGGCAACAGTGGAAGTGGCTACCCTTCGTGGCACACAGTATCCACATGACTATGTGCATCAATGGACAATTCAACGGACCAGCAATGCTTCACTGGCAAACGCCACTTAAGTACAAGCATTGCTGGTTCCACAAACTGAGCACACCTGGGTGAGGTGCGGGAAAATAGATGACAGGAGTGGAATCAGCTGGCTGTCAGGAGAGAGAGGGGGTGTGGTCGGACAGGCAGGAGCTAGACAATGCCCACAAAAAAGTAGGTCAAAGCGGCTGTCTAACACCTGCCGGCCAGACAGTGGCTATGGGTGAGGAAACGAGGACGAAAAGCATAGAAAACTCAAAAGATAACACAACACACAAATGTACTGGTAACCCAAGCCACAGAGAACAGTCAGAACCGAGCCTAAGAACAACAGCGGCTCGGTTCATGACAGGTCTGTATTGTCCTGCTTTCCCCCTCTGTTCGTCATATGCAGAAGTATGTACTGCTGGACTTGCAGCTTCATTACAGAGACCAGCAGAAGCAAAAGTACAGTCTGAATTACACAATACAGGTCCATTTCAAAAAGAGAAAGACACGAAGCGGGGTTTGTTTATGTTGGAAGTTGCTTCTTCTTCTACTGTTTCCGGAATGTCGGATAATTGTGTGCTTGTCAAAATGATTTAGTCCATTCAGACGTGCAACACATGGAAATGCACTTCCTAATCAAATCAACTTTTTCAGGATCCATGTAAACAGTAAAGTTCTGATCTGAATTGTAATCAGATTTTGACTGGAAATTTTGCACATGTAACCATGGCTAGTGATTGTCTGTTTATCCCTGCTGTATTCTTAGTCCTTGGTTGTTATTATTATCATTATTATTCCGTCTGGTTTATTAGTATCATTATTTTATTTATGGTTGCCCATTGTCTTTCCTGTCATGATCTTCAGTTTTGGTTTGGCTTTATTTTGACAGCGCCCCGAATTATTTTCCATCTTAGCCTAGCTTCATCCTTGATTATCCACACCTGTCTGTAATTTATGTTTTCCTGCACATTTGCTATTTAAGGAATGCCGTCCCTCACCTGAGCACAGTGTCCTCATCAGAATTGGCGTGAGTCCATGCTTCTGCTTTGTCTTTAGCCAAGTTAACTCGTTGTCAGTCTTGATTTCATGGACACAGACAGCGCCCTCACTGTCTATGTCGCAGTTCTGCACCTGTCATGTGATGTGTCATGTGATGTGGCCATAAACCCCCCAAAAATCCCCAGTTGTACTAAGTATTCCACCTCACAAGGTGGCAGACACGTACAACTTACTGCTCTTGCCTTGGAGGACTAATGTCCCCCAAATAACCCCCCAAAAACCTCACTTCTGGGACACCAGAGAAGAAGAGTTTGTAAGCAAATGTCGATGTGCACCATTGCAATACGGAGGAGGAATTTGCTCCCAAATTTGCCAACTATGATTCTAAAAAGAGATTATTTAGCTTATGAAGGTAAATATCTACATTTTGTTAAATCATAAATGAATAAATAAAAGTGAAATTGAGGTGGAATAATTGTAAGAGTTTCTGAATGTGGGAGAGAAAGCAAAAATGACCAAGAGAAGACAAAATAACAACGAAAATGGATGAAACGAACCGCCCGGCCAGCGGTAAGTCTGATGAATTTCTCTGTTTGTTTACATTGTACTGATTTGCTCCCAAATTTGCCAACTTTGATTCTAAAAAGAGATTATTTAGGTTATGAAGGTAAATATCTACATTTTATTATAACAGAGGGTGGCCAAAGGTGGTTGATTTTCACCTGCCATTCAACCCCAGCGCCATGTGACTAGACAGAACAATCGCGCCAGTTCCGCGTCGTCCTATAAGATAAATTGCAGTGGAATAAAAGTGAAATTGAGGTGGAATAATCATAAGAGTTTCTGGATGTGGGAGAGAAAGCAAAAATGACCGAGAGAAGACAAAAATAACGAAAATGTACGAAATGAGCCGCCTGGCCAGCGGTAAGTCTGATGAATTTCTTTGTTTACATTGTACTGATTTTCTGGTTCATATACTTTGAAGATGAGATAACAAAAAACCCAAAACAAAAAACGGTGACAAAAAAACAAAACCATCCTTTGTGTAAATATGTCCAAAGTCCACTTTTGACCGAAAGTTATGTAATTCAATATGGCTGCCGTGGCATTATGCAAATTAGATGTGTAAAATTACTGCTATCTCAAACTTTGGATCATATTCTACATCTTTCTAATAGACAGTAAGCCATTATCTCTTACCACTCTTAAGTTATAGCTTTGGAAATCTCTGAAATCTGAACTGAACATTTTCTTGCAAAAACACTGACCACCAGAGAGGGTAGAGGCTGACAATGCAACGGAACGCCACAGACAGTCATAAGTTTAAGTTTAGTCCTGTCCAGTTTGCCTGTCCGTGCCTGGTTTTGTGTTGTTATTTTGAGCCCTCGAGCTGTGCCAGGGTGACCAGCTCCTAAAATAAACATTTTGAACTTGAGTCCGGCATTTGGGTCCTGCATTCAACAGACACCCCTGACAGTAGGACGCCGTCAAATGGATACAGTGGACTCAAAATGTTCCAAAATGGAACTCGATGAAAGGGAGGTTTGGGCTGCTTCTTGCATTGAGTCTCTGATCAAGGAAGCCCACTCCTCTGAGATGCTGTGAAAAGCCCTCCGTTTCCTCGAAAACACCTTAAGAACAGTGGAGGATTTTCCCACCCTGCGGCGCTGCCCCCTTCTCATTGGACTTCTTTGCCTCCTTCTCTATGTGTTGGTAATTGTCAAGGGGCTGGTAGAGATGCCGCTGGCAGCCGGGGCAAAGCAGAGAGAGAAGAGACACTGTCAAGGTGAACGGGGACGTGGCTCGTGCTGGATCTGACGGACACAACAGCCCAGCTTTCCCTCTTCAGCGGAGGATCTCCAACTCTCCGTGTCCTCTCCTCTCTGCCTGAATCCAGCACTACACCAGCATGCAAGGACTTGTCTGACTCTCCAGCGGCAGCTGAATGGGGACAGAGGCAAGTACCTTTCCTTTCTTTAACATCCACCACAGAAAGGTCTTGTCCTGTTCCCGGTGAGGGGTCTAAGTAGCAGCCAATTACCACCACTGCTGAGCTCTCCACCATTATCTGCTGTCATCTCTGCTGCCATTGTCATCCCTCCATCTTCACCGATGTCTCCTTTCTCCTCTTCCCCGAGCACCTCACCTGCTGTGCTGCCTGGAACGTTTGGGTTTGCCGCTGATCGGTCAGCATCAGTGGCTCCTGAGGTCAGCACACTCCAACCAGCTTCTTCAGAGGCTGGCATGCCTAAATTATCAGTTCCAGAATGAAGTGCACATCAGTCATCTGCTCCCAAGGTCAGTGTGCCACTGTTTCCTGTTTCCGAGGTTGACGCACCTCCATCATTTGTTCCAGAGGCTGGTGCACATCCGCTGTTTGTTCAAGAGGCCAGTGTGTATCCGCCATTTATTCCAGAGGCCGGTGCGCATCGGCCCTGTGTTCCAGAGGCAGTGCGCATCCACTGTTTGTTCCAGAGGCTGGCGCGCCTCCTCCGTTTGTTTCTGTACTCAGCGCACCCCAATCATTGGCTCCTGAGATCAGCACACATCAGTCATTGGCTCCAGATGGTGCTGCAGATGTCAGTGCGCTCGTTATCTCTCACTGAGACCAACGCTTGCCTGCTGTCAATGGTCTCTGAGCTGGAGGCTCTTCTGCTGCAGTCTTCGGAGCTGGAGGATGCCCTGGTGCCATCCCCGGAGTTAGAAGCCCCTCTGCTGTCTGTTCCAGAGGCTGGCAAGCCTCCACCATCAGCAGCTGAGAGCAATGCACTCTGACCGTCAGCCCCTGAAGTCAGCATGCCGCTATCATCGGTCCTGAGTACAGCATGCTGCTGACACCCGCTCCGGAGGGCTGTGTGCTGCTGTCACCTGTCCCTGAAATCAGCACGCTCCCGTCACCAAAACTTGAGGTTAGTGTGTGATAATTGTCTGTTCCTGAGTTCAGCACACTCCTGTCAGCGGTTTCTGAGGGCAGTGCACCGCAGCCACCTGCTACAGAGCTAAAAGCTCCTTCATTACTGGCTCCAGAACAAAAAACTCCCGTTATCAATTTTTGAATTAAAAGCTGCTGCTTTGTTGTTTCCAGAGCCAAAAGTTCCCGTATTATCATTTTCTGAGCCAAAGGCTCCTGTATTATTGTTTTCAGAACTAAAAGCTCCCATATTGTTATCACCAGAGTAAAAAGCTCCTTTGTTTCAATCTTTTGAACATAAAGCTATCATGTCATATTCTTCTGATATTAAAGTGTCCCTACAGTCATCTCTCAACCCATCTTGCTCTCTATTCTGGTGGTCCGGGGACTCCGGTAGACCACCCAAATTGCTGTGTTTTCTGGCCTGGGGGCCCATGGACTTTGGTAGACCCCCTGACCCACTTTGCTTTCCGGTCTGGTGGCCCAGGGACTCTTGAAGGCCACCCAACCCACTTTGTTTTGGGTTTTGGGGCCTTGGACTTTGTTTGACCCATGAACTGTGCTCTTATTTTGGACTCTGGTGGTGTTGGGGTGTTGGGCAGGGATTTGTTTTGGTACACCTGGCCTGTACCCTTACCATCCACCCTGGGAGGGTTTTTTGAGTTTTTTGTTGGTTTTACCCTTGGGTTGTCTGGAAGCCGCCCCTTGAGAGGTACTGTCAGAATGTGGACTGGGCCCCATGCCCTCACCCTGAGTTATGGTTTTGTTACTTGTTTCCAGGGCATGGGCTCCAGCCTGCGTCCTCGCTTTTAAGTTTGTGTTCTGCATTTTTCCTGTATTTATTATTATTCATTATTTTGTCTGCATTTGTGTTACATAGGATTTGTTCCCTGCTTGGTTCTCAGTTTGGTCATTATTATTTATTTTTACCTCCGCCAAGGGAGGAGGTAATGTTTTAGTGGTGTTGGTTTGTTGGTTTGTCTTTTAGCAAAATAACTCAAAAAGTTACAAATGAATTCTGATGAAATTTTCAGGAAAGGTGGGTAATGACACAGGGAACAGATGATTAGATTTTGGTGATGATCTGAGAGTGCATACTGTACATCCACCAAAGGACTTTGTTTGTATTTGTGAAGCAGTATTACACAAAAACTACTGGATGGATTTGGATGAAATTTTCACCAGAGGTGGTTCTTGGGTTACAGAGGAAGCCATTACATTTTGGTGATGATCCGAGAATGCACTTCTCTGCCAAAGTTCTTATCTTCTCACAGAGTGTTAGCAACAATACTCCAAAATTACTTAATGGATTTGGATGAAATTTTCACCAGATGTGGTTCTTGGGCTACAGAGGAAGCCATTACATTTTGGTGAAGATCTGCACATCATATAAAAGGTGCTCTGGCAGTCCAGAGGGCAGAGCCCTGCCTGAGGGAAACCCAGATGGACGAGGGCCTGCTTGGAGGGCCCGGCCAGACCAGAAGGGAGCCCTGCCTGAGGAGAGCCAGCCAAATGGGGGCCCTGCCAGCCGAGGGCCTGCCTGGATGGGAGCCTGGCCGGAGGAGAGTCCTGCCAGGATAGCCGGCCAGATGAGAGCCTGCTGGATGAGAGGAGGCTGCTGGTCCCAGAGAAAATGGCTGGAGGAGGGCATGACTGAGGAGGAGGAGCAGCAGTCACAGCCCAGGACCACCATGACGCTGGCATTTAGGGGAGGACACTTCTTTATGGAGCAGTTAGGGTGCAGCAGGCAAAAGACAGCAAGAGGCAGAGTAAGGAGCTCTGTCTGAGCTGCAAGTATCCTGGTTTCCAGATAGCAGTATCCCATGATGATGATGCTGATGACGTTGAGAAAAATGGATATACTGCTGGCAAGTGTCTTCCCCTGCACAGGTTTCCTGAGGGCACTGGTGTTGTGGTAGCAGAAGGAGTATGGCGTCTGAACAGTGGATCCTCCTCCTCAGCTTTTAGGGACTTTCATTTGTTTTAGCCCACTTTTAGTTTTTTTTTTTTTTTAGCTTAGTTTTTAGTTAGTATTTTATTCAATTTTAGCTTATTTTAGTGTAGTTTTTATTCTCAGGTTATAGGTAGCTTTTTATTTAAGTGGGCATTTTATTGCACATATTTTTTGTAAATAAAATTCCTTTGACCAAACATTTTAAGTTTTCCCTTTGATTGCCACCTGTGACTTTTCACCTATTTTTTAAAGACTTAAAAAGTTGTGTTTTTAACCCTTTAATTGCCCTAGGCACTGTGTGGTGCCTGGGGAAACACACGGCCCCTAGTGGTCAAGAGTGGTAAAAAATTTTTGTCAATAAAATAGTTCAGATTTCCAAGGCTATAACTTGAAAGTTACAAGAGATAATGGCTTACTGTCAAGTAGAAAGATGCAGAATACGATCCAAAGTTTCAGATAGGAATAAATGTACGCATCTAATTTGCATAATGTTGCAGCAGCTATATAAATTACATAACTCAGTCAAAAGTGGACTTTGGACACATTTACACAAAGAATGGTCTGTTTTTTTGACGCCGATTTGTCTACAGGGGTATGTTTTTATCTAATCTTCAAAGTATATGAACCAGAAAATCAATAAAATGTCAAAACATATTTCTCTCTTACCTGTTGCCGGCAGGGGGGACTCGCCCACCCACGTGACCGGTCCATTTTCGTCCATTGTGCGTTTGCTCAGCCATTTACACCGTCTACAAACTCTTATAATTACCCCATGTGAATTTTGTTTGTATTACGCAGCTATTTTTTCTGTTTGGTGCATTATGCCTGTGGGAATACATGCCGCTTGTGGGTGCCGCCATCTTGGTAATGGGAGCTCAGTTTTTCGTCCATCGTGGTCGATGTATTGTGTTTGCTCTGTCAATTATACCCTCCTCCACATCTACAAACTCTTACGATTATCCCATGCGAATTTCATTTGTATTACGTGGCTATTTTTCCCGTATCATGCAGTTTCAATCACAATTGTGGCAGCCATGACCAAACATGGCGACATCCACATTGGTGTTGTCAGCTCAAAGTGGAAAAAGGAAGACTAATAATGAGCATTTCTTCTTCTTTGCTGTATTCCATGTCAGCCATGATTCCTTCGGCGCGTGTCTGCCACCTTCTGAACTGTCAGATCTATACAGATCAGTACAAATTCTCAGTATAGCTGAGGTAGCCAGGGGACGTCAATAAGTTGACAGGTGCAGTTGCTGCGCTGTGCCACTGGTGGCGTGCAACCCGTCCATTTAATGTGGACAGTTAAAGGGTTAATTACCCCTTGGTCCAGACCAAATGGCAGACTATGTTGAAAAATAAACCACATTTGGTCAAATTTGACCACTATGAACTTTTCAGCCTGTGAACTTTTCAGCCCCACGTACATCTTTTTTTGTACACGTACATCGTTTTTGGCTGTGTGAGCAAGAAATCCTCTTTTAAATTACATGTCTTACCCACAGACATGAAAATACAACAGCAATGATTATTTTTATTTGGAAAAAGCCTCAGTGTTCCTGCTAAAATACCAGAGAGGACACAGGTTTACAGCCTGCATGCTGGGGCAGACGGCCCTGGTGCGCGTGGCTCAACAGCCAGGCGAGTATCGTTGTAAGTGAACCTGCGGAAGGATCATTCTCGGTGGAGTGGAGAGGCAGTTGCTGCCCTGCTGGAGGGCTTGCCTCACTGGGAGCACCCACCCGCCAGTCACCTCTCCTCTCCCCGGAGCGAGCTTGGGAGAATGCTCCGAAGAAACTGAACGCTTCTCGGCTCCTCCCTCTTCCCTTGAAGGAGCGGCCTCTGGTTACCCACTCACTGCGGATCGCCTCACTGAGGGCCAGCGAGCAGTTCACCTTGGAGCAGCTTGAAGGGAGGCAAGCTCCAAAGGAAGGAGGCTGGGGAACACCTCCGAGGTGAGCCGGCTCATGGGTGCACCAGACTGAGGTGAACTGCTCACCAGCCCCCAGCGAGGCAATCCGCAGTGAGTGGGTAACTAGACCGGCAGGGATCCTTCCAGCCTCCATGCCAGGCCGGGCAGCGACTCTTCTGTGGGTTCACCTATGACGGTACTTTCTCATGTTAGATTGCCTTCTCGTACCTTGTACAATGTACTCGTCTTCTTCCAGCTACTGCTGGGCGGGATTATGGGTGGAGCGAATTACAATATTCATAGAGCCATGCATACTTAAGTAGATCAATGACAGAAGAACTCTTTCCAAGCCATTCTAAGGCAATGAAAGTTTTTTGGTGTATAAAAAGCCACAATATTGTCATGACGGCCGCTGGGCCATCATCTGCCTCATCATCTCCAGCTGCGCATACACTGGCAGGTGCCAATCAGCGGCCTTTAAAGGCCGGCATCACTGACGGCTCGGCACAGAGTCGTCTGTCGTCTTTGCCTGGAAATGAGCCAAGACCACGACCTCAAGCCAAGCCGAGAACTTCACATCAAGATCAGTCACGTAAGAGATCTCTTCACTCATCATCCCCTAGCCTTCTCCCCTGTGTACAGGTGGACCTCCCTGGCAGTGGACCAGCCTCCCCGACCAACGGGGCATCGCCTCCTCCATCGCGGAGTTCCTCCTCACCCCCACAGCTATGAGCACCACGAGCACCAAGTCGCACGGGCACTCGGAGCCAGCAGAACACATCCTTGGGCACATGCAAGTAAGCCTAACCATCTACAATTACCCGCCATCGCTGAACAGCTGTAATTGTTTATGCTTGTGTGTTCCAGGGTTGCCAGGTCGCCACCAGAACTGCTCAGCTCCTGTGGCCAGACATCTATACTCGCACTCACACACGCACTACACTCACTTTCACTTAATAAAGAATAATTGTCCATATCTGCTCGTGTCAGCGTCTGTCTCCTGGGTCCTGAAACATGTCAAATATACTATTTTGGGCAAGACATATTGGTTTTTGAGGTGGTTTTAGAGCCGCTGGAGTGGGTCTTTAAGTATTCCATCCATCCATCCATCTTCTACCGCTTTTCCGGAGGTCCGGGTCGCGGAGGCAGCAGTTCAAGCAGAGAAGCCCAGACTTCCCTCTCCCCAGCCACCTGCTCCAGCTCTTCAGAGGGGATACCAAGGCGTTCCCAGACTAGCTGGGAGACATAGTCTCTCCACCGAGTCCTGGGTCTGCCCCGGGGTCTCCTCCCAGTGGGACGTGCCTGAAACACCTCAAGTGGGAGGCGTCCAGGAGGCATCCTAATCAGATGCCCATACCACCTCAACTGACTCCTTTCAATGTGGAGGAGCAGCGGTTCTACTCTGAGCCTCTCCCGGATGACTGAGCTCCTCACCCTATCTCTGAGGGTGAGTCCAGCAATCCTACGGAGAAAGCTCATTTCAGCCGCTTGTATCCGCGATCTCGTTCTTTCGGTCATTACCCAAAGCTCGTGACCATAGGTGAGAGTAGGAACGTAGATTGACTGGTAAATCGACAGCTTTGCCTTAGAACTAAGCTCCCTCTTCACCACAACAGACCGGTACAACGTCCGCATCACTGCAGATGCTGCTCCAATCCGTCTGTCGATCTCTCGCTCCATTTTCCCCTCACTCGTGAACAAGACCCCAAGATACTTAAACTCCTCCACTTGGGGCAGGAGCCTGTCCCCAACCCGGAGAGGACAATCCACCTTTTTCCGGCTGAGGACCATGGACTCGGACTTGGAGGTGCTGATTCTCATCCCAGCCGCTTCACACTCAGCGGCAAACCGTCCCAGCAAGAGCTGTAGGTCATTGCTGGATGAAGCCAACAGGACAACATCATCTGCAAACAACAGAGATGAGATCCTGTGGTCACCAAGCATGACACCCTCCATTCCCTGGCTGCGCCTAGAAATCCTGTCCATAAAAATTATGAACAGGACCGGTGACAAAGGGCAGCCCTGGCGGAGTCCAACTCTCACTGGGAATGACTCCGACCGAGTGTTGGCAATGCGAACTAAACTCTCACAACGGTCGTACAGAGACCGAATAGCTCGTAACAACAAGCCCGATACCCCATACTCCCGAAGCACCCCCCACAAAAATCCACGAGGGACGCGGTCAAATGCCTTCTCCAAGTCCACAAAACACATGTAAACTGGTTGGGCAAACTCCCACGAACCCTCAAGAATTCTCGAGAGGGTAAAGAGCTGGTCCGATGTGCCACGGCCAGGACGAAAACCACATTGCTCCTCCTGAATCCGAGGTTCGACCAACGGCCGGACTCTCCTCTCCAGTACCTTGGCATAGACCTTCCCAGGGAGGCTGAGGAGTGTGATCCCTCTAAAGTTGGAGCACACCCTCCGGTCCCCTTTTTTGAAGAGAGGAACCACCACCCCGGTTTGCCATGCCAAAGGCACTGCCCCCGACCTCCACGCAATGTTGCAGAGGCGTGTCAACCATGACAACCCAACAACATCCAGGGCCTTGAGGTACTCGGGGCGAATCTCGTCCACCCCCGGGGCCCGGCCACCAAGGAGATTTTTAACCACCTTGGCGACCTCAGCCCCTGTGATAGGCGAGTCATCCCCCTCGTCCCCAAACCCTGCTTCCTCTGTGGAAGGCGTATCAGTGGGATTGAGGAGATCCTCGAAGTATTCCTTCCACCGCCCGACGATATCCCCAGTTGAAGTCAACAGTGTCCCATCCGCACCATACACAGTGTGGACGGGGAGCTGCTTTCCCCTCCTGAGCCGCCGAACAGTTTGCCAGAATCTCTTTGAAGCCGACCGAAAGTCTTGTTCCATGGCCTCACCGAACTCCTCCCATACCCGGGTTTTTGCTTCAGCAACCACCCGAGCTGCACTCCGCTTGGCCTGCCGGTACACCTCAGCTGCTTCGGGAGTCCCACAAGCCAACCAAGCTTGATAGGACTCCTTCTTCAGCTTAATGGCCCCCCTCACCACTGGTGTCCACCACTTGGTTCGGGGGTTGCCACCACGAGATGCACCGACCACCTTGCGGCCGCAGCTCTGGGCTGCCGCTTCAACAACAGAGGTGGAGAACATGGCCCATTCAGACTCCATGTCTCCAGACTCCCTCGGAATGTGGTTGAAGTTCTTCCGGAGGTGGGAGTTGAAGACCTCCCGGACAGGGGCCTCAGCCAGACGCTCCCAGCACACCCTCACTATACGTTTGGGTCTACCAGGTCTGAATGGCTTCCTCCCCTGCCATCGGATCCAACTCACCACCAGGTGGTGATCAGTTGACAGCTCTGCACCTCTCTTTACTCGGGTGTCCAAGACATACGGTCGCAGGTCTGATGATACGATAACAAAATCGATCATCGACCTGCGGCCTAGGGTGTCCTGGTGCCAGGTGCACATATGGACACCCTTATGCTTGAAGTATTGTGATACCATATTTTTCCCACCCTTATTCATCATCAGATTCTGTCCCCAAAGTGCAACTGTCAATATGTTTCATACAAGTTTTCAATCTTTTCAACCCACCGTGGCTGCTTTTGTTTTGGTATCTGGATGCTGTCAGTCCTCCATGGGGTGGTGTGCTGTCCTGCAGTCCTTTCTGTTGTGCTCAGGGATTCCTCTGCTTTGGGTTTCACTTCTCGGTGGAGTTTTGAGACCACCATGGCAGCAGGATGGAGCGACATGCCTGGGCTCCAACATCTTACTCATGTTGCAGGGGCCTTCGTTTTCTGTGGCGACAGACGGGAAGCGTGGTGTGCTGTTGTCTTCTTGGCTCAGTCTGAGTTTGGAGGTGGCTTTGCTGCATGAGGGAGGTGGAGTTAAATTTGTGTTTCAAAAATTAGCTACGTTTTTTTCCATAAATTTGACTTTCTTGTAAATTTGCAGCTTTTCTTGTAGAGTAAAAACTTTCTCAAACTTTACAAATTTTTTCCTCAGAAATTTGCTACTTAATGTCCATATGGATGTTGGTTAAATTTTTGCTTTCTGTGATGGTTTATTTTTTTCTGCTGATCTGGACAATGCTCCAATTTTAATTTTTTTTTTAGGTTTTTGTTGAAAGGGAAATTTTTTAGGGTCCATCTTAAATGTTTTGGAGGAAGATGGGTGGATCTTCATAAAAAGACATCTTCCTGGGTGTTTTTACAAACATTTTAAATCTCTAATAATTCATACATTATTTTTAATAGAAAACAATTGCGTCTTTAATTTTTCCTGCACTTCCAAAATGGGTGGGATAAACAATGAATTCAAAAGAATTTTGAGGAAGTTAGCAGACACAGAACATTTGTAACCCCAATAATTACATTATTGTTAGATTACAGCAGCAATGGTGAGTACTCATACCATTTTGTCATCCTAATAATGATGCATCGGATTTATATAGCACTTTTCTTGGACTGTCAAAGATGCTTTAAAATAAATACATTATTCATCACTCCACAGGCAGACAATGGCGGTGGTAAGCTACTACTGTAGCCAGAGCTGCCCTGGGGCAAACTGACAGAAATGTGGCTGCCAATCCGCACCAACGGCCTCTCCGACCACCACCAAACATTTATGCCCAGTGTCATGGACAATGGAGGCAAGGTGGGTAAAGTGTCTTGCCCAGGGACATGACAGCAGGATGGCTGGGGGAGCAGGATTCAAACCGTCAATCCACCGGTTATAAGATGACCTGTTCTACCTCCTCAGCCACTGCTGTCTTGTCTTTTTTTCCCCTGTTGCAGCCATCACATGAAAAGTTATTCTCTGCTCTTGTTTATTTAATAAACAGACACAATTTGAACACAGCAGACACCCATTTTGACAATGCAAGAACACATTCAAAGCTGCGCACAAATGAGAGGATTAAATGAAAGTCCAGTCTCCCTGCTACCAGCTTCTGTCTCCGACATGAACAGTCCGGGTGCACCTGATTCTATCACCAGTGTACACCTCTAAGGGGTTATATGAGAAGATTAAAGTAAATAATTATAATTTTATTGGGGAAAAATAACACAGGTTTATATAAAAAGTTGTCAGTTTTACTTTACAAGGGTATGAGATTTTCAAAGAAAAATGTGTTAAATTTATGAAATAGCAGAACACATTTTTTCCAAAAAATATAACAAATTCTGCAAAAAAGTTGCAGTTTAATGAGGAAAACACCCACACGAACATCCATCCATCTTCTTCCACTTAATCCTTTTCGGGTTGCAGGGGGGCTGGAGCCTATCCCAGCATCTTTGGGCGAGAGGCAGGGTACACCCTGGACAGATCGCCAGTCCATCGCAGCGCCAACACAGAGAGACAGACAACCATTCACTCTCACAGTCATACCTAAGGACAATTTAGAATCCCCAGTTTTGATGCCAATTAACCTAACTTGCATGTTTTTGGCATGTGGGAGGAAACTGGAGAAATCCTGGAGTAAACCCACGCAGACACGGGGAGAACATGCAAACTCCTCACAGATCACTGTTGGTTGGGGGCTGGGATCGAACCCAGGATCCCCCGGCCAAGGGTGAGTTGTTGTGCTGCCGCAGTTCTAACCACTCCGCCATCCACACAAACATGCAAAACAAAACAAAACAAAACAAAAAAAAAAAAAAAAATAAAATCAAAATTTTTCCAAATAATCAAAAATTTACCGGAAAATGTAATTTTGTGAGAAAAAAACTGACAAATTTACAATCAAAAAAGCTGTAAATTTATGAGAAAAAGCTCTTTAAATCCTGATGTCGTCAGGCCAGATTGCAGTTGTAACTCTGCTTTACCTCATTTTTCACCTCTGATATTTGAGGCTCCATGCAGAATTTTTGAGACGCAAATCAGCGGCTCTTCGTGCTGTACAGGGTGTTGACCCCTGCAATAAGAGCTCTTTAAACAAGTATACCACAGCCTGCAGTGACACCTAAAAATTTCCATCTAGCAGACATAATCGGCACCACCTCCGTTGTTTTTAATGGTGTGTTGTTTGGTGTTGACTGTTCATGGCCAAGCTGCTGGTTCCCCCGGTATGTGTGTGTGTGCTATTTTTTTTCTGTTTAAAGGATAATGATTTCCACTGTTTGTTCACAGGAACAGAAAGTAACCCCACCCCCCACCCCTTTTTTTTTTGGCAGCCACAACTGTGTATGCACGGAGCCAGACAGAAAAAAAGAGAGGCACACACACACACACACACACACACACACACACACACACACACCTGGAATGTGCACTGTTGTATTTGCTTTCTCCTCCTCTAACAGCCAGCCATAAAAAGTTTATTGAGAGTCCTCCCTTCTGCTTTCATCAGCACATCACTTTGTGCTGCCATTATGCAAATGAAATCACAGCTCTATAAACCATATGTAAATGGAAAACACAAGCATGTCCGGACAAAATTACAGTCATAAATTTGATCAGCAGCCCTCTAATAACCAGAAGAGCAAGTGAAGCCTTCCTGGTCTGTAGTGTTCGCTCAGATCTCCTCCATGCAGATGTGTCAAATTGTTGGGAATTTGAGTACCGATTGTCTGGAAATTTGCTGCACCCTCCGTAATTATTTTTTACAATGTTTATGTAATGGCTAAGAGCACAAACCCTTTAAAAAAACAGGGGAAAAATGTCTTTCCTCCCAGCAAAAACATTAAAAAAGATAAACTTGGGTCATTTTCTACATGAACAAAGAAAAATTAAACCATTATATTGAATAAAAATTTAACCAGCATTCATAAAAGTTGCCCAATTAAGGACTGAATTTGTTTGACTATTATTAATTTTGTGAATTCAAGGATGTTTGATTGGTGAACTGCTGCGAAGTTGCAGCAGTGTTACTTGTCTTTGCTAGCTCGTTTTATGCGCTATTTACTTCTGTTGTTGTGACTGTATCTCAAATCTGTTTCAATAACCACATAAACAAAATTCTAAGCTTTCAAACAATGTGTGGCATGAAGATTGTGAGAGATATGTTTATTTTAAATGTCAATAGTACACTTTGTTCCTGTTTTATGTTGCTGAACAAAGCATATCATATTTTCCTCCTGTGATTCTGGGACTCTTGCCGATCAAGTTCTGTTCTGGGAGACAGCTAGGCTCTGAATACAACTGACTCAGCATTCTCAAAACAATGCTTATATGTTTTTGGTCTACTGTATTAAACTCTGCACTCTGCTCTGAGACGCTGAATCTCCCCGTTGTACTGCCTGCGTCGAACGCTACATGACTTTTCCCTCTCGCACAATATGTAAATAAATACACAAAAATTCATCTTTGGACTACAGCTGTTTTATTGAGTCAGCAGATCAAAGGTACATTTATTAGTAAAGTTAAAATCCACACCATTACCAACTCTAAACAGGTTAATTACCCTTCTTTATGTGCCAGCAAAAACTCATGGTGTCCACTCGCATACGTCATGAGTTTAAACAATTGCTACTGCCATTGTACATATTAATTTTGGGGGCTGATTGGCTGATGGCAGGACTTAAAGCCCCCAAATTATCTGAGCCTGAACTTTTCTCCGAGGACAGGGTCATCGGAGTGGACACGCACAGGGAAATATGCATATCACACACACACACGCATATATATATTTATATATATACGTAATACATAGGGCAGCGCGGTGGCGGAGTGGTTAGCACTGCAGCAGCACAGCAACTCACCCTTGGTCAGGGGATCCTGGGTTGACCAACAGTGATCTGTGTGGAGTTTGCATGTTCTCCCCATGTCTGCGTGGGTTTTACTCCGGGATTTCTCCGGTTTCCTCCCACATGCCAAAAACATGCAAGTTAGGTTAATTGGCATCAAACTGGGGATTCTAAATTGTCCTTAGGTATGACTGTGAGAGTGAATGATTGTCTGTCTCTCTGTGTTGGCCCTGCAATGTACTGGTGATCTGTCCAGGGTGTACCCTGCCTCTTGCCCAAAGATGCTGGGATAGGCTCCAGCGCCCCCCCTCCCCCCCGCGACCAGAAAAGTATTAAGTGAAAGGAGATGGATGGATGTAATATATACACGGTGTGTGCATATATGAATATATATATATATATATATATACGTATATATATGTAGTAGTCTTAAGAATAAATATGTTCCTGCAGTAATGAACTTCCCAAAATGTCCGTGTTGTAAATATGTCAAGTGTTTCTGATGGGGCGGCGGAAGATGGCGATCCGGACCAGTTCGCTCTTCTAAACCCGCATTCTCCAGCCCCGAAACTTGGACAATAACTCATATTCAGACTGAAAACATTTTCAGAGCTGACAGCTTCAAAGCAAGTAAGTTCAATTGGTGATTTTGAACGCAAGTTTCTGTCACAGGAAACTAATCAAATCCGACTAATATGTCCGGCGGGAAAACGAACGCTAAGCTAACAACAGCTACTACTGACCATGACTACACCCCGATGGAAACCTCTGTTAGTAGCGGTCCTGGTAAGAGAAAAAGTTCTCCCGTCACTCCAACTAAGTCCTCTGCTCCGCCACTTTCCAAGATGAAAACCGCCCAAGAGCAATCTTACGACAACTTGGTAGATGCTATCACAAAACTAACCACCAAAGTTGATGATTTTGGAGCGCAGTTAAGGGAGACCGCCACAATGGTAGCCAGCATCACCCGTCTTGTTGAAATTAATACTGCTGACATCAAAAATTGCCAGACCAAACTACAGAGCTTTGAGAGAGACATCCCCAAGCTTATACAAGAAAACGAAGAGCTAAAGGAAAGGATTACTGAGCTGGAGAGGTACAAGAGGCGCTGGAACCTTAAAATACACGGGATCAAAGAAAAGGATAACGAAATGATCCGTGAGGAGGTAATCCACATTCTGTCAGAAATTGCACCGCAGTGGGCAACGACCATGGGCACTATTGTTGATAATGTCCACCGCCTGGGAAAACGTGAAAATGGGAGAAACCGCCAGGTTATTCTTCAGTTTGTCATGAGATACCACTGTGAAGAAATTTGGAGGCTGACCAAAAACTCCAAATTCTGCAGAGTAGCCGGGATCCGATTCAAGCAAGATTTCTGTAAAGCCGACAGGGATGCCCGCGCAGCAGCATGGCCACAGATGGAGCAAGCCTGTGCAGCTGGGAAAAACGTCTGGTACAAAGGCCATGTGGGATACATCGATGGTAGAAGAGTCAGCATCTAAGGGTCTGGTTCACAACTATGGCTGAACAAGCACTTTGACTCTTTAATGTTCTGTACATGTAGCTAAGCTACTTCAATGTTTACTTTATAGGGAGTCATTTCATAGTCCCCTTTTGAAGTACGCTGTGTTCCTGGCAGCTGGCATTTGGATATGTTTACATGCTACTTTTACTCAGGTTCCTGAATCCTTTTTTTTTGAAGGGTAGATTTATAAGGCAGCTCCTTTTCAATGCCATTTTGATAATTTGCATTACATATTTTCGATAATTTTATAGATTTGGTTTTTGGATTCTGTCATAACAAGCGTGCAGCTTGGGGGAAAAGGAGGAAGGGAAAGGGGAAAGAAAAGGGAAAAAAGGAAAAGAAGGAGAAGGAAAAAAGAGGAAGAAAAAGGAAAAAAGGGAAGGAAAAAAAAAGGGGAAAAAAGTTATGAGTTAAAACATATATTTAGCAATTTAATCAGGGGCTTTCTTCAAGTGTACTTGGTCCAAAGTAACAACCTAAACCGTTTATCTACTTGTTATTTTTATTTTATTATTATTTTAATTTTTTCCTTATTCTTTTTCATCCTTTATGTCTTTTATTACAACCTTTTCTTTTGCATCACTTAATGCTAGGAGTTTACGAGACTCTATAAAAAGAAAGGCTACATTTCTATTCCTTAAAAATGAAAAAGCACATTGTTATCTTATTCAGGAGACTCACAGCAACAATACAGATGAAAAAATGTGGACAAATCAATGGGGAGAAAAAATATACTATAGTCATGGCACAAATAGATCAGCAGGGGTCGCCATACTCCTAAATAACTTTCCTGGGAAAGTAGTTGCAACCAAAAGAGATGACACAGGACACTGGATTATTTGCGTTTTTGAAATACACAAACAATTCTTGATTCTTGTTAACATTTATGGATTTATTAACCGCAGTCAGAACAAACAATTAATTACAGACGTGACTAACATATTGAAGGAATTATCCCAAATATATATCAATCCTGTTTTTGTGTTGGGTGGCGACTACAATATGGTTATGGATGAATGGCTTGATAGGCAACCTTCAAGATTTCCTAATCATCAGTATAATACCACTTTACTAGACTTCTGTAACACATTTCAGCTTAGTGACATATGGCGTGCGTTAAATCCAGATACTCAAACCTTTACTTGGTTTAAACCTGATGGCACCATTAAATCGCGATTAGACTACTGGCTTATTTCTGAATTCCAACCTAATATAGACATAAATACCTCAATTTCTGCAGCTCCGCTTACAGATCATTGTATGATCAAGTTAACCATAACTCCCACTAGTGCAGTCAGAAGAAATAAAGGCTACTGGAAATTTAATTCAAATCTTCTAAAACATGACCCTTTCTGTCAGGATGTTAAAAGGACAATCGACAGTATAACTAAAGATACATTATTGTCAACTTACAGGGAGAAATGGGAATTTCTTAAATTTAAAATCCGTCAGATTTCCATTTCATACAGCAAAGTCATAAGCCGAGCCAATAAACAAAAAGAAATGGATATTGTAAAAGAGATCCATTTAATATGCAACAAACATTCCTTATGTGAAGAGGACAAACAAAAACTGATTTTATTGCACTCTTCCCTAGATAACATCTATATTAATAAAGCCAAAGGAGCATATATTAGGTCAAGAGCGAAATGGATAGAGGAGGGAGAGAGAAGCTCAGCATCCTTCTGTAGGCTGGAGAAAAGAAGACAAGAACAAAATGCCATTAAGTCTCTTATAATTGATGGTAAAGAATGTACTGATTCTGTGAGGATCTCTAAAGAAATATTTAAATTTTACAGTGAATTATACTCCTCCTCTTACTCGCATACTAATGCAGAGGGTTTCTTTGAATCCATTTCAGGACGGATACCGAAAATTGATGAATATTTTAGAAAATCATGTGACGCAGAGATCCAAATGGAGGAAGTTGAGAAAGCTTTAAAATCCTTAGCTCTAGACAAATCACCTGGCTCAGACGGCTTGACAGCCAATTTTTACAGGCACTTCTGGATTAACCTAAAAGACTTATTTTTTAATATGTTAAAGGAAATCCGTGCTACATCAGTTTTACCAAATACTATGAAACAAGGAGTCATCACATTAATTCCCAAACCTGGCAAGGACCCAAAATTGATTGATAATCTCAGACCAATTACTTTACTTAATAATGATTACAAAATTTTAACACATATTTATGCCAACAGACTCAAAACTGGCATCACTGATCTTATCTCAGAGACACAATCAGGTTTTATTAAAGGGCGCTCAATACACAACAATATACGCCTGGTATTGGACTTACTTGACTATAGGGACCTAATTGACGAGGGGTTTATTTTATTTTTGGATTTTTTTAAAGCTTTTGATATGATTGAACACAAATTTATGTTTAGGACCTTAGAGCTTTTTGGTTTTGGGGAGCACTTTTTAGACTTTATAAAACTAATTTACACGGATACCAACAGCTCAGTTCTATGACCACATGGTACCTCCCCTAGATTTTCAATAGGCAAAGGAATAAAACAAGGCTGCCCGATTTCGCCTCTGTTGTTCATTGCAGCAGCTGAAATGCTCTCAATTTTTATAAAAAACTCTGACTTTGATAAATTAACAGTATTTGGAAAACAACTAACAATCAGCCAACTGGCTGACGACACAGCCATATTCATGCACAACTCTAATCAAGTCCCTAAAATTCTTAATTATATAGATGTTTTCTCTAAAGCCTCTGGGCTTAAACTGAATCTAGGTAAATGTGAATTATTACCTATTCATGATTGCAGTCTATCAGCCATTCATACCATTCCCGTCAAACAAACTGTGAAATATTTGGGCATGCATATCACTAAAGATGTTGATCAATTAGTCAAGCTCAATATATGGAATTGCTTGGAGAAATCAAAAACTTATCTCAACTCCTGGTCTCAAAGAGATATTTCCATCATAGGAAGAACATTTCTGACAAAAATGGAATGCATCTCCCGATTTATTTATCCAGCCCATTCATTATCAATGCCCAAAGATGCCGTTAAAGCCATCAACCAAACCATTTTCAATTATATCTGGAAAGGGAAAACACATTATATTAAAAAAGGTACCATGATTCAAGAATATGAGGAAGGTGGTGTTAAAGCAATAGACTTTGAATGCATTAATGGCACCATCAAAATTAACTGGCTGAGACAATTTATTAAACAACCCAAACATTTCTGGTTTCATATTCCCAATGAAATTTTTGCTAAATTTGGGGGCATTGAATTCCTGCTCAGATGTGACTATGACCTAAAAAAGCTCCCCTATAAACTCTCCTCATTTCATCAACAGGTCTTACTATATTGGAGATTGATTTATAAACATAATTTTAGCCCTCATATGACCCCTCTGTGGAATTGTAGATATGTACTATATAAACACAAATCAATATTCCTACAAAACTGGCAAAATAAGGGCATTTGGTCTGTACTACACTTATTAGACGGCACAGGGAATATTTTAACTTTTGAGAACTTCTGTGCTAAATATAACATAAATGATAAACGAGAATATAACCAAGTAATGGAGGCAATACCTCAGACAGTTATACTAATGGCCTCAACTTTAAATAGATTTGGCTCTTGCCCAAACCTCCCTTTGCTTTTGGTGAATGGTTTCCGCCTAGATGACTCAAAATTAAACAATTTAACGATTAGGAAAATATTTAATAAAGAAATCTTCCCAGCAACAGTTTCTAGAGCTGCTATTCTTAATTTTTTCTCCAAAAAAGAAGCTCAAATTCTAAGATCTAAATTCTTTAAATTTCCTATTTCACCGAAAGCAAAAGAGATCCACTATAAAGTTTTAAATGGAATTTATCCTTCTGCTGAGTTTCTAAGTAAACGCTTTGGCTTTGAGAACAATAACTGTTCCTTTTGTAATGAACATATAGAAAGTACAGATCACATTTTCTTTTACTGTATGTACACCATTGCGTTTTGGGATGATTTTCATCACTGGTTATCTAAACATGTACCAACCCCTGTTTTTAACTGTCAGAATATTTTGTATGGCTTTATTATTAAGAACTCATTGCATGATATGTCTATTAACACCCTCGTAATCTTGGGAAAATTTTATGTACACAAAAATAGATTTTTAAAATGCAAGCCAAATTTTAATGTATTTCATAAAGAACTCTGCCTTTTTTTCTCATCACTGAAACACATGAAGAAGCGGAATGCTGTGAAACTCCACTGTTTGGTCGATGATCGGAAACTCATGGAAAACCCCTAGAACTCTGGACACTCTGGACTGAAAAGAACCCCCCGTTTCTCTTTTTGTCTACTTTTATTATGCTTTTAGTTACTTTATCTTATTATTATTTACTATTCTTACAAAAAAAAAAAAAAAAAAAAAAAAAAGTTTCTGATGGGGCGATAATTAGTGTGACACATCTGGGAACTTCCTCACACTCTGGAAGCCTGGGAAGGGGTAAGTTGTGTGTAATTCCTCAGGGAACGAAATTGATTAATGTGATTGATTTACTGTAGTTTTCTTTAAGTTATTGTACTAATTTTGATTGTAAGATTTTCTGTTACATTTTCGTTTGTAGTAGATTAGTTTATTTGACAGGGACAGTGCAATAAACATAGACAATTAATCAAAGACAATCAATCTGATGTGTTGCACATAGAGTGTATAGCTATTAGCTAATTTGCAACTCTTGTCCCTGGATGGGCTTTAGAAAAAAGAATCAAGATAAAAATATACACAATAACCACATACATCAATGCAGAAAAATTATAAATACACAATTATAAATATTATAAATATTATAAATACACAAATATAACAGCCTGACTCACATTTAACATAAATATTATAAATATTATAAATACACAAATATAACAGCCTGACTCACATTTAACACATATAACATAACTCACATTTGCCTATTTCAGGCCTTCCTCCCTCCATCACTCACTATAAACAAACACATTTATTCCTTCCCTTCATTCACTCTCACTTTGCAGACAAATAATTCATACATGAGTACATTCTTGTTTATTTTTCAGCCAGTTTTTAACATTTTTAGTGAATGTTTTAAAGTCCGTTATTATTTTAATTTCATTTGGCATTGTGTTCCAGATGTGACTGCCCTTTATAGAGAAAGCTGTTTGTCCAAATGTGGTTCTGCGGTGGAATATTTTACAGTTATTGTTAACAGAACTCCTGGTGGCTCTGCTGCTGTCCTGTCTTTGGACGAAACCAGCAAGTGGCTCGGGTGCTGATTTATGGAAACATTTGAACGTTAATTTCAGAAGACAGAGGTCAATGAAGCTCTCAAAACTCAATAGGTTGTATTTTTTTAAAACATTACAGTGATGCCACCTAATGGGCTTTTTGTCCAAGATTTTTAGGGTTTGATTATATAATGAACCTATATGTCTTATTGTGGAAGGGGCTGCTTGAGCCCAGACTGTCAAACAGTATGATATATGAGAAAAAACCATAGAATGCATATACAGTGCAGCTGCTTCGTAAGGTATGTAATATCTAATTAATTTAAAGCAGTTCAGATTTTTTTTTACTGTTTTTGAAATTTTCTTTATATGAAGATTAAATTTGAGTTGAGGATCTAGTACAATGCCAAGGTATTTGAATTCTGTAGCTAAACTGATGTCATGATCATGTATATTAACTTTAAAATGTTGCAGGTTACATTTTTTGATTGAAAAGCACATTGAGACTGTTTTCTGAAGGTTCAGCAATAGATGGTTCTTGAGGAGCCACTCTTGGACATCAACCATACTTGTAGACAGTACATCTGCAGCCTGTGCTGGAGTCTTGGCAGCTGTGTAAATAACTGCATCATCTGCATAAAGTTGGCATGTTGCAGCTGAGCAGTGTAATGGCAAGTCATCAATAAAAATGCTGAAAAGTAAAGGACCAAGAATGGACCCTTGTGGGATACTCATGCGGTTGTTTAAAAATGAGGATTTATCCTGGTGAACTTTTACACACTGTTCTCTATTCTGGAGATAAGATGCAAACCATTCTAATGTATTTGGGGAGAAGTTAAAAGATACCATTTTGGATAAAAGCAAACTGTGGTTTACAGTATCGAAAGCCTTTTTGAGATCTAGAAAAACAGCTCCTACCACATTACCCCTGTCCAAGGACTGTTTGACGTTTTCAATAAGGCAACAATTTGCTGTTTCTGTTGAGTATCCTGGTCTAAAACCAAATTGATGTGGATGAAGAAGTTGACTGTCTTGTAAGTAGTCTATCAGCTGTGTAGCTACAACTTTTTCAAGAACCTTAGATAGGACTGGTAAGATAGAGATTGGGCGGTAATTGCATATATCGTCTTTACTGCCTGATTTATGAACTGGTATGACGACAGCTTTTTTCCAGCCAGATGGAAATGTACTAGACCTAATGGAGAGATTAATGAGATGAGTCAGTGGTTTGATTAATATTTTGCTGTGCATTTTGAGAAAGGAGGTGCTCATATTGTAGATATCATTAGTTTTTGAGTTTGACAGTGTTTTAACAGTACCAGCAATTAACTTCTCATTTACCTCATCGATGTGAAAAGTATCTGTTGGAAGTATGGAATTTGTGTTGTTGAGCACATTTGGCAGCACAAAAATTTTTGTTAAGTCTTCCACAGAGCCCACAAAGTGTGAATTAAATTCATTTGCCAAAGTAGCCTTGTCACTGACGGTCTTGCCATTGATTCTAAGTTCCTTTACCCCCTTCTGATCGTTTTTTTTATTAGTTAAGTTATTTAAATGCCTCCATAGGGAACTGTTGTTACCCTTTGCATGATCTATCAGTTTATTGTAATAAGATATTTTTGATTTTCGCAGCTCATGTACCACTTTATTTCTTAAACTTTTGTACACAAGGTGATCATTTTGTAGTTTGGAGGTTAGTGATGTTTTCAGTGCATAGTCTCGCCTCTTCATAAGTTTTCTTATTTCATTATTTAATCATGGTAGGCTAATCTTCTGTTGTCTACTTTTAATTTGCTTTGAAAATTTTTCTATAGACTTTGTGATTGTTGCAGTTATAAAATTACAACAATCATCTACTTCACATGTTGCCATGAGCTGCTCCCAATTTTGATTCTCTAAGTAATGTTCAAACTCCTCATTTTTTGATTTGGGGATA
This sequence comes from Pholidichthys leucotaenia, assembly GCA_020510985.1. Classification (NCBI taxonomy): domain Eukaryota; kingdom Metazoa; phylum Chordata; class Actinopteri; order Cichliformes; family Pholidichthyidae; genus Pholidichthys; species Pholidichthys leucotaenia. Next base: position 20,632,985 of record CM035842.1, on the reverse strand, counting down.
ATAAAATTTGATTTGTCAATATCGACTCCCCCAAAATACTGTAGTCGCTTTTTAGTAAGTTTCCTGACAGCAAGAACCATGTTATGATCTGAGAGACCAGTTACAAGATTATAGGTTCTGGTTATTCGTTCTGGTTTATTAGTAAATACCATGTCAATAAGTGTTCTGGATTGTTTGGTTATCCTGGTGGGTCCTTTGATGATTTGCTGGTAATTAAATTTAGTCATGAGGCTTTTCAGTTTTTGTTTGTCTTTTTTATCAGACCAGTTGATATTAAAGTCACCATGAATTATTGTTTCTCTGTTCTTCTCAAGTTGTTTAACCAGATCACTTAATTCATTATAAAAGGAAGAGTTGTGTGACGGTGGGTTGTACACTACTGCAATGTTGAAATTCATTACCGGAGAGAGACATACATTAACAGCTAAACATTCAAGTGCAATACCAATTGCAATACCAATGTAAAATATTCAAAGTAGTGTCATAAATACCGATGATCCATGGCTAGTTAAGTAGGCGCTAACGAGTCCATTGTTCTGTAGGAATGCCAGCACTTGTCCCCATTCCCGTGTCATGTGTAAATTGTCTGCCCCAATCTGTTTCAGGTATGTTAAAATGTTAAATGTACTGTTGTAAAAAATAGAAAAAACGATCAGTCATGTAACTCTGTCATGTAATGCTGTCATGTATTTGGTGCTAAACTTTTTCTTTGCTTGTGGTATACTGTAACTATACGATCTAAAGTTATGTAGTCCAAGTAGCTGTAAGCTATCTGGAAGCCTGGGAAGGGGAATGCCAGCACTTGTCCCCATTCCCGTGTCATGTGTAAATTGTCTGCCCCAATCTGTTTCAGAAATAAACAGACTACTGACTGATCGAGACCCTGCCTGACGTCTACTTCTCTGCATCGGCCAAGATTTATTTTATTTTGTTATTTTAATGTAGCTGACTAGTTCGAGTCCGTTACATATATATATATATATATACAGTATATATACAGTATATATATATATATATATATATATATATATATATATATATATATATATATATATATATATATATATATATATACACACACACAGTATATATACAGTATATATATACAAACATACGTACATACATACACAGCAACAGTTGATTTATATATGATTTATATACAGTGTGTGTGTGCGCGCGCGCACACACACATACATATATATATATATATATATATATATATATAAAATACTCTAAATTGCATTATTTCCATAATTGTTTTGTTCAAAAGAAATAATCCCTAGGCTCGAAAAACTTACTCTCTAGCCTACATAATGTATGAAAGGTGTAGCTGCACTGGTTCCCTGAATAAAGGCTGCGTTTCATACTGATGTTTTTCCAAAGCTTTATTCAATCACTCATTTTCTCTGGTGTGGACATGAGCAACCAACGATGATACAAAACCATTGATGGAAATATAACACCATGAAAACTAAAAAAAAAAAAAAAAAAAACATAAAAAGATTACATCTAAAACTCTTCCCTTCCAGTCCATAGACAGTCCCCCCCCACCAAGCAATACTCAGATCCCAAACATGCTAGCATAGTGGCAAAGACATTAATAAAGTCCAATAAAATGTCCATATGCATCACAATGTTTAGCCAGGTGTTGCAGAAATAAATTATACAATTACAAACCGTTTTGCGCCTCTTGAACCATGTGCAGGTATGATGACAATCCCAGAGCATCTCTGACTGCCTTCATTTCCTTCTGACCCATAATGCCTCAGTCACGCCCTTTTATCCCAGTCATGTGACCCGCAACCCTCACATAAACAACTTTATTAACAAAGTGTAAATAAACTTTGCCCTTAAAATCACATTTTATCTCCTTTTAGCCATAATAATTATTCATCACACATTTCAACAATTTTAACAACCAAATAAATTATAAAAACACACCTACAAACTTTATCATAGAAAAATGTCTCCCTGACAGTTAACAAAAGGTTTTGTGTACGATGAAGAATGAAACACTCGTGCACTCGACCACTTTTTGCCAAGTGGAGGAAATTGGAGCAAAAGTTCTATTTCTATCCAATAGTTTTTATTGTAGATATGTTTTGACAAAAATATAGAACTTAGTTCACCTCAGTAAATCAACTGACAAATAAATAAGAAGTTGAAAGATAAATCACAAACGGGAACACCAATTCAGTTCAGTGGCATAAAAATTCTACAGAAACAAGGTAGCTATTCATTAGACAACTTTAACCTAGTATGTAATAGTAATATATACAGTGTCATATCAGTTCAGTGTCAGTAATGATATCATATCATTGTGTAATTTCCCCATATAGACTTTTTTGTCCTGTTCCAATATATGCACGCCTGTGTCACAAATTTACCAGAAAAAAGTAAAAAATGTCCAAGAATGTTTACAAGAAAAACCTCACTAATTGCATAGAATATGGGGAAAACTAAAACATTTATACTAATATGTAATTATTTTTTGTAGAAATTTCTCCCCTGCATTCATTATGTTTTTGATACAAAGCTAACTTTTTTCTCACAAATTTTCTATTTTACTTGGAATTTGGCCTCCTTTGTAATATTTTACCAAAAGCCAGTTTAGAAAGCTTGGGATCAGTCCGCCAAGGTCTCCGCCTTTGACTGCCACCTAATCCACATAGCACCGGACTTCCATGATCCCTCCTGCAGGTGGTGAACCTACTGGAGGGCGGACCCATGTAACTCCTTCGGGCTGAGCCCGGCCGGGTCCCATGGGTGGAAACCCGGCCACCAGACGCTAGCCTTCGAGCCCCTCCCCCAGGCCTGGCTCCAGGGTGGGGCCCCGGTAACCCCATACCGGGCGGGGTACACTGAATCCTTGATATACAATTTATCATGAGAGTCTGTTGGATCGTTCTTCGTCTGGCCCTTCACCCAGGACCAGTTTGTCTTGGGAGACCCTATCAGAGGCAAATTGCCCCGGACAACATAGCTCCTGGGATCACTGGGGCACGCAAACCCCCCCACCACGATAAGGTGACGATCCATGAGGGGGCCAAGGTACTGGAGAGGAGAGTCCGGCCGTTGGTCGAACCTCGGATTCAGGAGGAGCAATGTGGTTTTCGTCCTGGCCGTGGCACATCGGACCAGCTCTTTACCCTCTCGAGAATTCTTGAGGGTTCGTGGGAGTTTGCCCAACCAGTTTACATGTGTTTTGTGGACTTGGAGAAGGCATTTGACCGCGTCCCTCGTGGATTTTTGTGGGGGGTGCTTCGGGAGTATGGGGTATCGGGCTTGTTGTTACGAGCTATTCGGTCTCTGTACGACCGTTGTGAGAGTTTAGTTCGCATTGCCAACACTCGGTCGGAGTCATTCCCAGTGAGAGTTGGACTCCGCCAGGGCTGCCCTTTGTCACCGGTCCTGTTCATAATTTTTATGGACAGGATTTCTAGGCGCAGCCAGGGAATGGAGGGTGTCATGCTTGGTGACCACAGGATCTCATCTCTGTTGTTTGCAGATGATGTTGTCCTGTTGGCTTCATCCAGCAATGACCTACAGCTCTTGCTGGGACGGTTTGCCGCTGAGTGTGAAGCGGCTGGGATGAGAATCAGCACCTCCAAGTCCGAGTCCATGGTCCTCAGCCGGAAAAAGGTGGATTGTCCTCTCCGGGTTGGGGACAGGCTCCTGCCCCAAGTGGAGGAGTTTAAGTATCTTGGGGTCTTGTTCACGAGTGAGGGGAAAATGGAGCGAGAGATCGACAGACGGATTGGAGCAGCATCTGCAGTGATGCGGACGTTGTACCGGTCTGTAGTGGTGAAGAGGGAGCTTAGTTCTAAGGCAAAGCTGTCGATTTACCAGTCAATCTACGTTCCTACTCTCACCTATGGTCACGAGCTTTGGGTAATGACCGAAAGAACGAGATCGCGGATACAAGCGGCTGAAATGAGCTTTCTCCGTAGGATTGCTGGACTCACCCTCAGAGATAGGGTGAGGAGCTCAGTCATCCGGGAGAGGCTCAGAGTAGAACCGCTGCTCCTCCACATTGAAAGGAGTCAGTTGAGGTGGTATGGGCATCTGATTAGGATGCCTCCTGGACGCCTCCCATTTGAGGTGTTTCAGGCACGTCCCACTGGGAGGAGACCCCGGGGCAGACCCAGGACTCGGTGGAGAGACTATGTCTCCCAGCTAGTCTGGGAACGCCTTGGTATCCCCTCTGAAGAGCTGGAGCAGGTGGCTGGGGAGAGGGAAGCCTGGGCTTCTCTGCTTGAACTGCTGCCTCCGCGACCCGGACCTCCGGAAAAGCGGTAGAAGATGGATGGATGGATGGATGGATGGATGGATGTAATATTTTACAACTTTATTCTTGCTAATTTATAATTAATTTACATTTATCCACCTTATTCCTAGGCCCCATGATGCCTTGCGTGAATTATGGTAGCAACTTCCGGTACTAGTTTAGAACGTATTGTTGTCACTGAAACGGGGCACTTTTCCTTGTAAAAAAAACAATGATTTCGGCATCAGAAATGCGGGAACACGGCCTCTTGCACCTCAAAACAGTGATATAATCATACCACTTCCCACGGCTGTTGAGGGACAGGAAGATGACCTTAAAAAGTGGCCTTGTAGAGAGTAGCTCCTTTAGTTAGCACCACTGCTAAGATGCTAACACTGTAAACAAATGGCCCGTGCTGGCAAAATGAGTCACTTTGAGGACATTTTCCAAACTAATGTTATTTCCATATTCGTTATTGAAAGACCTTCAAAATGATATTTAATTTGTAGGAAGTGCACAAAAACTGACCTGGAAAGAGATAATTTGTTTATATTTTGGCTAGGTTGAAAACACGCGTTCGATAGATCGGGAGTTACATCTTCCACAAAAACGTAGTTATTTTTAGAAAGTACGATTTCTAAGCTTTCCAGTGATACCAAGCACTCATGGGGTTTTCCCAGGACTTGCCGCTACCAAACAAAGAAAGAGTCATGATTTATGACTTCTCGTTGCCTGTAGCTCATAATGACGCGGTGCGCATTCCGAATTTTGCCAGCACGTCTCCACCACAATAAAGTCAGCTGCATTTTGTTAAAATATGTTGGACATAATCAAATTTACCTTCGAGCAGACGTACGTCACAACACCATGCTTGGATGTCATCTGTCACCGTGTGGTGAGAAGCCTCCAATTATCCAGTCTGGCACAACCACGAACACCAGCAACAAGTGCCAGAACTACGCCAAAACATTGAAAAAAACTAAAAATACATAAATATACAAAAACTAGAAGATCTGAAATTAGCTGCCACTAGAGTGCAAAACATGTATATGGACTATGCATTAAAATGAATTTGAAAAACTTGTCAAAACGCTATTTTAAATGCTCCTGCTACTCCACTCTTACTGACTGATTTAACACAACGTCAGCCGAAACCAGAAGCTCCGCCCATAATCGTCCCTACAGTGGCACCCCCAGGAATAAGGTGGATAGGCTTTACCTTACACTAAATTTGAGCGCCCACCACCACTACCATCCCCCTTGTTAAAAAATAATAAATCTCCTGAGAACAAACAAGTTTTTTTTTCTTCATTCAGCAACATCTACTGTGGAAAGAGGCTTTTTCACCAAACTGCGTCCACAAAAACCTGCATGGAGCAGTATTTGATCTTAAAATCAAGGTAACAGATAAAAGGCCGTAACTACTAGGAATGTTTAGGCTATTATAAATATGCAGCTTTTTCTATAAATGTGACTTTCTTCACTAAAAAAAAATCATATTCTTTTCTTTAATTTTAGAACTTTCTGAATGCATTTTTTTCCTTTTTACCATAAAAATTGCAGCTTTTGCTTATAAATTTTCATATTGGCATATACTGTCGGTTCATGTAGGTAATTTTTTCTTGGAAATTTAGAACTTTATTTAAAAATCTTCATAATGAGGAATTAATTAGTTTTTCAGTTTATGAGAAAAAGATACGTGGTAGTCAGAGAAGTGTGAACTATTTGATAGCAGCTAAATATTATAGTGTAGCACCTTGGGGGAGCCAGATTATCTAGCACAGGGGTGCTCACACTTTTTCAGCATGCGAGCTGCTTATAAAACAACCAAGTCAAAATGATCTACCCACTACAAAAATGCAAAACATATAATTATTTTCAAATGTATTAAGGATTCTTTGTATGTACAATGTATGTTGATGTACCTTGCATAACTGAATAAGCCAATATTGCACAACACACATAATAAATAACTATTAACATTTTTTGTAATTACCTGAGTTTACTTTGATGACTTGCACTGAATTGAATCAGCCAGGGATGCATAGTCCGGACAGTAGCTGCTGATAGGGCTTAAAAGCCTCGGACAGTGACATTTTTTTATTGAACCAATCAACTGATTGTATGAAAACATTCCATTCTGCCCATTCCCCTGATTTAATATTTGCCACCAGCCTCCATAAATGACATTATTTGGTCATAGCCCATCTTTCACTCAGTGATGCTGCAGCACCGCCATCTCTCGATAGGTGCGGGCAGTAGTGACATCATTTCGGTAACACTAAGAAAATGGCAGCACGAGAGCGAAGTGATTCGGACAGCGATTATTTTCTCGAGTTTGATGACCTCAATATAAATGATGACATTGAAAATGAAGACTCTGATGATGAAGTAGTTTTTGGTGGTGCTGAGGGGGGTATTCAGCCTTATTTGTTCGAGCCAGAGGGAGAGGAGGAAGATGCAACACAGACGGGAACAGACCACGTTGACGACGATCGGCTGGAAGATTTATCTTGGTAAAAGATGCTTAGTGTGGCTTATATTAATCATATATTCCATACCTACATATGTATAGACATATTAGAATGTTTAGTGATTACATATGTGGAATGACCTCACACCTCAGAACAGGACAAGAGGTCTCAACCGCCAGCGAGGATCAAAGAGCAGACGGAGCGGCAGCGGTGGAGACCGGATCGATCTCCCTGACCACCCAGGGTCAGGTGGAGGAGACGGAGGACAATGGAGGGGGGATTATGTTAATGCGGGATGTCGGCTTTGATATGCAATGTCTTTTGTTGAGTGTGGGTATAAGTATGAAGGTCTGACTGCGCTCGACCTCTTATTCTGCTTCTGCACCGAGATGAGACTTGTTAGGGAAGTGAAGCTGATATTAAACTTTGATTTATAAAATCACATCGCTTCATCATTTCAAGCTCCCTACACTGGTGACCAGATGTGAGGATGGAACAGAGACGTTCTCCCGCGATTAACTCATCAGAGGCGACCCAGGCAAGCGCCGGCGCCCATGCAGACAGGGGAACGGATGGAAGACGTTCCCCCATGGCAGAATCTACAGAGAGGGCTCAACCGAGCACCATCCCCAGCCCCGCCGTGAGAGCAGAAGAAAGGCGCTCTCACCCGGCGGACACATCAGGGACGGCCCACACAAGCGCCGTCACCGTCAAGCTGCCAGAATTCTGGCAAGACGACCCGAGCTCGTGGTTCCAGCAAGCTGAGGCTTAGTTTGCATTGGCGGGCATAACGGCGGACGAGACGAAATTTTCCCACATCGTCGCCAAACTCGACTCTGCCACGTCAAGATGTGCGCGGAGCATAATCCAACAACCGCCCGCCCATGACAAATACAGAGAACTTAAGGCGACCATCGTTGAGAACTTCGTCCCCTCAGCCGAGGAGAGAGCAGAGAAGATCCTGGCGAACTACGGCCACAGAGGATGCAGACCCAAGGCCCTCATGGAGGACATGCTGCAGCTTAAGGAAGAGGACAACGATGACTTCCTCTTCCAACATATCTTCCTCAGCACTCTGCCGCCACACATGAGAGGGACACTGGTCAACATGCGGTGCAGCACCCAGCAGGACTTCCGCGCGCTGGCCCGAGAAGCGCAGCGGCTCATCAATGCCTGCGGCGAACAGATGGCCACAGCAGCATCTGCAGATCTCAGCGCGGAAGCCCAGAGCAGCAGAGAACCACAGACAACCGAGCAGAGCCCGCCCACCATGGCGGCAACACGACCAAGGCGCAGCAGGCGGAACGACCTCTGCTATTACCACCACCGTTTCGCCTAGAGGGCGTACAAATGCGTGCCCCCCTGCAAATTCAAAAATTCGGGAAACGCCAAAGCCGAGAACCGTTAACAGCTGCGGCTCTCGGCGAGACAAATAAGCTGCTTTATGTGACTGACGGACACACCGGGAGACAGTTCCTTATCGACACCGGAGCTCAGCTGAGTTTTATCACCCCTTCCCACGCAGACCGGGCCATGGGTCCCCGGGGAAATGGAGCGATGGCAGCCAACGGCTCGATCATCGACACTTTCGGTGAAAGGAACCTGCCTCTTTGCATCCACGGCCGCAACTATAGATGGACATTTATTGTAGCGGCGGTGAGCTTTAACTTGTTGGGCGCTGATTTTTTGTGTGCACATGGGTTGTTAGTCGATCTAGCAAATAGACGCTTGGTTAATGCACTGTCATTTTCTTCTATCCCCTGCTCAGCTCAAGTTTCTCCACCACCCGTGCAGGCCAGCGTCACAACAGCAGGAGGTAAGTTTGACCAACTCCTCACCCAATTTCCAGCACTCACAGTTCCCAAATTTTCAGCAACAGTAGCGAAACACGGGGTTGAACACTTCATCCCCACAGCAGGCCCACCCGTGTTTGCCAAAGCTCGGCGCTTAGACGCGACCAAGCTCACCATAGCACGGGACGAGTTTACTACCCTGGAAAAATTAGGCATTATTAGGCGCTCGAAAAGCCCCTGGGCATCGCCACTCCACATGGTCCCGAAAACCGACGGTTCTTGGAGACCTTGCGGTGATTACCGCAGATTAAACAATGCGACAGCGCATGACCGCTACCCAATTCCCCACATCCAAGATTTTTCACTACATCTGGCGGGTGCGTGCATTTTTTCTAAAATAGACCTGGTCCGCGGCTATCACCAAGTCCCCGTTCGAGCGGAAGACGTTCCTAAAACGGCTGTAATAACCCCTTTCGGTCTTTTTGAATTTTTGCGGATGCCGTTCGGCCTCAAAGGCGCTGCTCAAACCTTTCAGCATATGATGGACGCGGTATTACGCGACCTCCCCTTCGTGTTCGTCTACCTCGACGATATGCTGGTAGCCAGCCCGTCAGAGGAAGAACACGAACAACACCTCACTACAGTTTTTCAGAGACTAGAAGAGCACGGGTTAATAATCAACCCAGCCAAATGCAAATTCGGCGTGTCACAAATGGATTTTTTGGGACACAGAGTTTCACCAAAGGGGGCAGTCCCATTGCCAGACAAAGTCCGCGTGGTAAAAAATTTTCCACGACCACAAATGGTCAGATCGCTGCAAGAATTTTTGGGAATAGTGAATTTTTACAACCGTTTCCTCCTCCGCGCAGCTCAACTCATGCAGCCCCTGTATGCCGCGCTCAGAAAACAAAAGCCTTCCAACGCGGTCGAATGGACCCCGGAGCGCGAACGCGCCTTCGCGGAAGTAAAAAGTGCTCTAGCGAATGCCACATTGTTGGTTCACCCCGATCTCTCGGCCCGCGTAGCGTTAACCACAGACGCTTCAGACCTGGCCATAGGGGCAGTCGTGGAGCAACATGTTGGCGGAACCTGGAAACCTTTAGCATTTTTTAGCAAATCTTTAAACCAAACCGAGCGTAAATACAGCACTTTTGACAGGGAGCTGCTAGCGCTTCATTTATCCATCCACCACTTCCAGTTCTGGTTAGAAGGGCGGCGTTTCACGTCTTTTGTAGACCACAAACCGCTCACTTTTGCGATGGCTAAAATTTCAGAACCATGGTCAGGCAGGCAACAAAGACAGCTAGCTGCAATTTCAGAGTTCACCACAGACATTCGACATGTGGCAGGCAAACTTAACGTGGTAGCAGACTGCCTCTCTCGCGCTGTGACATCGCCAGAGCACGAGGAGACAGATTATACTACCTCAACCGCAGAACTCTTCGCCAACGCGGACGCGTACGCGGCCCCAATTCACGTAGGGATAGATTACGCAGCCATGGCAGAGGAACAAAGCAGTAACGCGGACGTGCGCGCGCTCCTGTCTGGACCAACAGGGTTAAGACTGGAGGAAAGGGGTTTACGTGACGGTGTACCCCCCCAATCTGCGACGTGTCAACCGGCCGACCTCGCCCTGTAGTCCCAGCCGCATGGCGCCGCCGCATTTTCGACTCGGTTCACTCCCCCGCGCACCCAGGGGTGCGCGCCTCGGTTAAAATGGTCGCGGCAAGGTTTGTTTGGCCGGGCCTGCGCAAAAATGTAAAGGAATGGGCAAAAACTTGCATGTCTTGTCAGCGCGCCAAAATACACAAACACACAAAAGCTCCTCTAGAGCCTTTTCGAATCCCAGCCAGAAGGTTTGACCACGTTCATGTTGACCTCGTGGGACCACTACCTTCGTCTCAGGGTTTTACACACCTGTTAACAATGATAGACCGTTCTACGCGCTGGCCGGAGGCGGTCCCTTTGGCGTCAACCACAGCCGCGGAAGTCGCTCGCGTTTTTTTTAACAAACTGGGTGGCACGTTTCGGCGTCCCATCGGACATCACGTCCGATAGGGGGCCTCAATTTGTCTCAGAGCTTTGGTCAGCCATGGCCAGCAGCTTAGGGGCGACAGTTCACCGCACCACTGCATATCACCCTCAGGCTAATGGGTTATGCGAGCGTTTTCACAGATCTTTAAAGGCCGCCCTAAGGGCCTCACTAGCGGATACAGATTGGGTGAATAAACTTCCCTGGGTTTTATTGGGGTTGCGTTCTGCGCCTAAAGAGGATCTAGACACCTCCCCAGCAGAATTAGTTTTTGCACAACCTCTCAGACTCCCAGGTGAGTTTTTACCAGAGCATCCAGAGCCCGGGCATCTTCCAGCCCTGAGGCCTTTAGGCAGCACCGGACCGGACACGCTCCCCGGACCGGCACATCACTCTTTTCCACGGGTTTTTGTCCCCCAACCTTTAAAAAACACCGAGTTCGTTTTTGTTAGACAAGAAGCTTTAAAATCAACCCTCCGTCCACCATACGATGGACCATTCAGAGTGCTGGAACCTGATGATAAGCATTTTGTGCTTGATTTAGGGGACAGAAAAGAAACAGTCAGCATTGACAGACTTAAACCTGCCTTCTTGTTGAGAGACAAGCCTGCACGGGTGGCGAGAGCACCTCGGCGGTGTAGACCCCCCAAGAAAAAAAACTCAGCCCCCCTGCAGGGAACAAATAACCACTCTCCTCCCCAAGCTGCAGATTCCTTACAGGAGGGTCCCACCAGGACGCCAAAGCGGACCTACAGCAGATTCGGGAGAAGATTAAAACCCAGACGGCACAGGGACTGATGCAAATTGACCAAGAGTTGTTAACTGTGTTATCAGATTGTGCCGTGACAGTTTTAAGGCTGATTTGTGATATTACTATACTGTTGTTGTTACCACTGAATTTTCTACAGGAGCATGACTGCTGGAAAGATTTTTCCTTGTTTTCCCTGTCAAGAGGTTTAACAGTATAATATGTCATAGAGATTATCTTAAACTGTAAACTTAATTTGACTGTCCTTTTCTTAGTCGTTTGGGGGGGGGGGCTGTGGCTTATATTAATCATATATTCCATACCTACATATGTATAAACATATTAGAATGTTTAGTGATTACATATGTGGAATGACCTCACGCCTCAGAACAGGACAAGAGGTCTCAACCGCCAGCGAGGATCAAAGAGCAGACGGAGTGGCAGCGGTGGAGACCAGATCGAACTCCCTGACCACCCAGGGTCAGGTGGAGGAGACGGAGGACAATGGAGGGAGGATTATGTTAATGCGGGATGTTGGCTTTGATATGCAATGTCTTTTGTTGAGTGTGGGTATAAGTATGAAGGTCTGACTGTGCTCGACCTCTTATTCTGCTTCTGCACCGAGATGAGACTTGTTAGGGAAGTGAAGCTGATATTAAACGTTGATTTATAAAATCACATCGCTTCATCATTTCAAGCTCCCTACACTTAGAAATATTTTTGTTTGGCGACATGCATGGTCACACACTTAATTTTCAAACTAAAACTACCCATTGGTCACTCGCTGCCTTATTTGGCGACTTAGAAACATTAGAAACATTTACAAACATTTTCATTCGAAATAAATGGATAATCTATGTGAGCGATAATATGTGTACTTTACGAGTTTGTCATGACATGTTGTTAATCATCATCATCTCAATACTTGTCTCCAAAGCTACATAATTCTATAAGAGATTTTTTTTTTTTTTTTGTTACTTATTTGTACCCGTAGGTAGACTTGGTTTGCAGTCTGGTGACAAGCCGCCGGCTGCTGGTCGCTGCGTGCGCGAGCGCCCTAAACCTACATGCTTTTGGTGTGCGGGAGGAAAACATGTAGAGTAAACCCACGCAACACGGGGAGAACATGCAAACTCCACACAGCTCACTGTTGGTCGGGGGCTGGGATCGAACCCACGATCTCATGATTCCCGCGGTCCCCCGGCCGAGGGTAAAACTGTGCTGCCACAGTGCTAAACCACTGCGCCACCGTGCAGCCGTGGATCGGATTGATGGATCATGTTTAAGAATTATTGTGATTCATTATTGTTTTACTATAAGTTTTCTTTCAGCTCAAAATGTTTTACATGTTTTTAATTTTTTCTAATCAAACTTCATAGACCAATTTATATAGCACTCCCACGAGCCATTAGTTTATTATAAGCATCTGATTATACCATTTTTTTGCACAGGTGCACTTGCGACAAATGTGACATTATGCCAACATCAAGTGAATGTCGGTGCTGCCAGGAGATATTAAAGGTGAAGGAGAAAATAGAAACACCACAACCACCCCCCCATACAGCACTGAATATTTCATATTTGATTATTATGAACACCCTAATATGCTAATATTTGATAAGTTGGTAAGGCAATGCAAACCAGAATTCATGTTTATTAAACATTTGCAGTGAATATTAAAAATACAACACTTACCCTGTTTACTTCTCGTTTTCTGACAGCTGATCACATCGGTAGATCACCCTTGCTTTTCACGCCACTGTCACTGACACTTGTCTCAGAGTCAGACTTGGGAATCAAGGGACATATACGTAGTTGGAATAGCCGTTTTCTTCATCACCAATCTTTTTGCAAATTTCATTTCAATTTGCATCTTATTCTCGAAATCGCTGTCAACAAAATGTCTACTGCACATGTTGGGTGTTTTACCGACATCATTCCAATTTTTTCGCGTTTTCTGAACGAATTTCACCCATGCCGTTCTGATTTTCCCAGGGATGGGAAATTCAAAAACACTCACCGCATGCTGCTCGGGTATACCGTCGCACCCGTAGACAACACAACGCCAAACCATAATTAATTCGATTCCTGAAATCCTAATCTTAATAAATAATCTATTTGTAATCCACAAGTATTCCAAGAAATATCCGTAATCGCCGATTTTAAAACGTAAACATCAAGTAAAACACAGCAATGTCCGCCGACCGTGTGCGTGTGCCTTACCGAAATGACGTCACATAGTCAGTGGCCATCTTAGCCGCTGATCGCTTGGCTGGGTCAGACAGCTCTCCACAACAGCGTACTTCAAGAGCACATTGTCACCTTATGCGACATACGTTGACACCAAAACGTGGGGTTCAAATTAGCTCGTCTCAGACAACAATTTGAGATATGATTTAGCGATATTGAGTTTTCGTCTGTCCGACGCCTTTAAAATCTGAGGTAATTCGCTGACTAGCTTGTAAGTTTTGCTGCACTTAGCGCCGTTGTTTACGCATGAGCGGTGACCTAAAGGTCAAAATTCAGTTGTCATCTGAATGGTTGCCCTGTATGTCAATCAAGTGACGGGATGTTTGATAGGCTGACAAATATTTTTTTTAATGTCATGCTGCGATCGACCAGTACTACCTCCGCGATCGACCAGTAGATCGCGATCTACTGGTCGATCGCGATCGACCAGTAGATCGCGATCGACGTAATGAGCACCCCGATCTAGCATCTCAGACAGGAGACAGTGGATAAGCATGGGAGAACAAAGAGCAGGAGGTTCCTGGTGAGATAGCAGGAAGGAGTCAAGGATGAAGGATGTTGAATGCAGTGTGATGCAAATGTCATGTTGTGTGTGATGTAAATGCCATGAAACTTAAGAGGAGAGTTTCTGCTTAAATGTTCAGTCTGTTCTGTGCTTGAGAGATGTGAGTGTGTAATAAATCGTCTGAAATGAATCTGCCTCTGATTTCACACACTCCACACTGGTGACCCAAGACGTATTATGGAACACGAGGCAAGATCCCCGGGGCCGGCCCGGTCAGGAAGCTACAGCGAGGCGGCAGCCATCCCACAGACAGCCCGGACTGGAACCTCCAGCCACGCGTGTGCGGTTTCAGTCAAGCTACCGGATTTCTGGCAGCACAACCCGCGCTCTTGGTTCCACCTCACCGAGGCTTAGTTCGCCCTCCGCGGAGTAATGGCAGATGATACCAGATTCTACCATGTGGTCACAGCGCTTGACGCCCGCACAGCTCAGCAGGTAGCGAGCCTGCTCGATCAGCCACCAGCCAGCAGCAAATACAAGGCGCTCAAGGCAGCGCTCATCCAGCGCTACACGCTCTCGGACTGTGAGAGAGCGGAGAAGCTCCTGACGCGGACCGAGTTAGGAGATGGTTCGGCTGTAGACCTGATGGAGAAGATGCTGGCGTTAATGGGCATGGACGACGGGCACTTTCTGTTTGCCCACCTCTTCCTCTGGAACCTTCCTACAGTGGCGAGAGCGGTTCTGGCCAATTCGCCGTGGCTGGCCGCATGCGACTACCGTGCGCTAGCCCAGGAGGCAGACCGGATCATCATCACCACCAGGGTGATCACAGTCAACGCAGCAGTGGCGGAGCCCAGCGAGACGACCAGATGAGGTGAGGAGCCACCGACGGTAGCAGCAGCGGGGTCCAAGGAGCGCCAGAGAGACACACTCTGTTTCTACCACCGCCGCTTCAGAGAGAACGCACGCAGATGTGCGCCACCGTGCCAATTCAAGCGCTCGGGAAAACGCCAAGGCCGGGGGTCGGTAGCAGCTGCGACCCTCGGTGAAAAGAACAAGCTTCTCTACTTGACGGATGCATGCTCGGGGAGGCATTTCCTCGTGGTCACCGGAGCCCAGAAGAGCTTCATCCGGCCGACCTACGCTGACCAACTGGCAGGACCTAGCGGCCCCGGGATGTTGGCAGCAAACGGCTCGGATATTAAGACCTTTGGTGAGAGGACTCTGCTCTTATCTCTACACGGCCGTACATATGAGTGGACTTTTGTCGTAGCAGCACTGAATTACCATATCCTGGGGGCTGATTTTCTGTGTGCACATGGTTTACTGGTTGATGTTGCTAACAGGCGCCTGGTTATTGCACTGTCCTTTGACTCTCTCCCCTGTGTAGCTCGAGTGACCCAGCCAACAGCACAAGCCAACGTCACAGCTAGAGGCGGTAAGTTCCACTCACTGCTCAGTCAGCTCCCAGCACTCACGGTCCCGACATTTTCCGCGGCCATCGCCAAACACGGGGTGGAGCACTTTATCACCACCTCCGGGCCGCCTGTTTTTGCAAAACCTCTGCGTTTGGACGCAGCTAAACTGGCCATAGCATGCGAGGAGTTAGCCAACCTGGAAAGGTTGGGCATCATCAGGCGCTCGAACAGCCCATGGGCATCCCCGCTACACATGGTCCCTAAGGCTGGGGGATCGTGGCGACCGTGCGGGGATTTCCGCAGGTTGAACAACGCCACAGCGCATGATCGCTACCCAATTCCCCACATACAGGATTTTTTCGTTCACCTTGCTGGAGCATGCATTTTTTCCAAAATAGACCTGGTCCGCGGTTACCACAAAGTCCCAGTGCGCGCTGAGGACGTGCCCAAAACAGCGGTAATAACTCTGTTCGGTCTATTCGAGTTCCTGCTCATGCCATTTGGGTTAAAAGGAGTGGCACAGACGTTCCAGCGCATGATGGATGCAGTGCTGCGCGATCTCCCGTTTGTGTTCGTCTACCTGGACGATATCCTGGCAGCCAGTGCGTCCGAAGACGAACACGAAACCCACCTCACGACGGTTTTCCGGAGGTTGGAGGGGCACGGGTTAATAACCAACCCGGTGAAATGCCAGTTCGGCGTGACGGAGATTGATTTTTTGGGGCACCGCGTCTCTCCGGAAGGAGCGATCTAGCTGCACGACAAAGTGCGCGCCGTGGCGGATTTTCCCCGGCCTCAGACGGTCAGGGTGCTGCAGGAATTTTTGGGAATGGTGAACTTTTATAACCGTTTCCTTCCCCGCGTGGCGCAGCTCATGCAACCATTGTACGCCGCACTCAAGAAACAGAAACCGCGGATAGGGTCGAATGGACCCCGGAGCGAGAGTGGACGTTCTCGGGAGTTAAAGCAGCCCTGGCAAACGCCGCACTGCTGGTGCATCCAGACCCGACGGCCCGCATAGCGCTCACCACCGACGCTTCAGACGTGGCCATAGTGGCTGTTGTGGAGCAGCGCGTCGCTGGGGCTTGGCAGCCGCTTGCCTTTTTCAGCAGAACTTTGCGCGACAGCAAACGTAAATACAGCACGTTCGACAGAGAGTTGCTGGCTCTTTACCTGGCCATACTCCACTTCCAGTTCTGGCTGGAAGGGTGCAGCTTCACCGCATTCGTGGACCACAAGCCGCTGACATTTGCGATGGCCAAGGTTTCAGAACCGTGGTCGGGCCGGCAGCAGAGACAACTGGCCACGATCTCAGAGTTTACTACCGATATTCAGCATGTGTCTGGTAAACTGAATGTAGTGGCGGACTGCCTCTCGCACGCCGTGGTGGCCCCGGTCTGCGTGGGGATAGATTACGCAGCCATGGTCGCGGAGCAGATTAGCGATGCAGACGTGTGCGTGCTCCAGTCTGGACCAACAGGGTTAAGGCTGGAGAGCAGGGTGCTGCAGGACGGCGGCCCCCCCCCCCAATCTGCGATGTCTCCACGGGTTGCCCGCGTCCGGTGGTCCCGGCCGCATGGCGCCGCTGTGCGTTTGAGTTGGTTCACACTCTGGCGCACCCAGGAGTGCGCGCGTCGGTCAAAATGGTGGGAGAGAAGTTTGTGTGGCCGAGCCTACGCAAACAAGTGAAAGAGTGGGCTGCAGCCTGCGTGGTGTGCCAACGAGCCAAGGTACACAGACACACGAAGGCTCCCTTGGAGCCGTTTCGTATTCCAGCTAAGAGGTTCGACCATGTTCACGTAGACCTCGTGGGCCCCCTCCCGCCATCACAGGGGTGCACGCACTTCCTGACAATGGTGGACCGCACCACGCGCTGGCCAGAAGCGGTCCCGCTGGCGGCAACCACATCCGCGGACGTAGTGCGCGCTTTTTTAACAGCATGGGTGGCGCGTTTTGGAGTCCCGTCGGACATTACGTCCGACAGGGGCCCTCAATTTGTTTCCGAACTCTGGTCCGCGATGGCCCGCAGCCTGGGTGTTACAATTCATCGCACAACTGCGTACAACCCACAGGCCAATGGGTTATGCAAGCGTTTTCATAGATCACTGAAAGCAGCACTCAGGGCTTCATTGACGGATGCAAATTGGGTAGACAGGCTGCTGTGGGTTTTATTGGGGTTGCGCTCTGCGCCGAAAGAGGATCTGGAAGCTTCCCCGGCAGAGCACGGTGGTGCAGTGGTTAGCACTGTTGCCTTACAGCTAGAAGGTTCCTGGTTCAAATCCCCAGGTTGGCAGGGGTTGGAACCTTTCTGTGTGGAGTTTGCATGTTCTCCCTGTGCTGTGTGGGTTTACTCCGGGGGCTCCGGTTTCCTCCCACAATCCAAAGACATGCATGTTAGGTTAATTGGCTGTTCTAAATTGTCCCTAGATATCTGTTTCCTATAGGCCCTTAGAATAGAGGGTTAGTATTAGTGAAAGCGCTTTGAGTGGTCTTTGTGATTAGAAAAGCGCTATATAAGTACAGGTTAGTTAGTTAGTTAGTTAGTTAGCTCATTTTTGTGCAGCCACTACGGCTGCCCGGGGAATTTCTACCAGATAATCCCGTGCCAGGCAGCTCCCCGTCTCAGCTTTTGCAGCGTAGTGCAAACACAGGCACACTGCCGGGCCCTGCCCACCACAGTTTTCCACGTGTTTTTGTGCCTAAAACTTTGAAGAGCGCGGAGTTCGTGTTTGTCAGACACGACGCCCACCGCCCTCCATTGCGCCCACCCTATGATGGACCGTTCAGAGTGCTGGAAACAGGGGATAAGCATTTTTTGATAGACTTGGGGGGTAGGAGGGAAAAAATTGGCATAGACAGACTCAAACCCGCTTTCGTTGTGGCGGACGAGCAAGTGCTGTTGGCTAAGGCCCATCGGCGTGGAAGACCCCCACGGAGAGCTCCCCAGGGAAACGATTCACCAGAGCAGCCACATGGACAGACCGAAGTGCCCCCCCCCCCAGCATCAGCCCACCCGCAGTCAGACACACTCCCAGCAGCCCCCCACCAGCACAGCACCGCCGCGGAGGCGGTAAACCCCAGTTACAGCAGATATGGGAGGAGACTGAAGCCCAAGCAGCATGTGGAATGATGTTCAATTGTTCTATCACAGCATGTGGACTGTTATTCTATTGTTCTATCTAAGATGCTGGGGGGGTAGTGTAGCACCTTGAGGGAGCCAGATTATCTAGCATCTCAGACAGGAGACAGTGGATAAGCATGGGAGAACAAAGAGCAGGAGGTTCCTGGTGAGATAGCAGGAAGAAGTCAAGGATGAAGGATGTTGAATGCAGTGTGATGCAAATGTCATGTTGTGTGTGATGTAAATGCCATGAAACTTAAGAGGAGAGTTTCTGCTTAAATGTTCAGTCTGTTCTGTGCTTGAGAGATGTGAGTGTGTAATAAATCGTCTGAAATGAATCTGCCTCTGATTTCACACACTCCACAACAGAATTTTTTCTGACCGTCACTTCACTAACCTGAGGTGCTGAAAATCTCACAGCCTCTCTGCTTTAGCAGAACATGCTCCTCTTCAGCCTCCTCTCCCTACACCTGTGCTGTTTGACTCATTTTTCTATAGGAAAATCACCTCTTTTTTCAATTTCTGCCATTTGTTAACCACCAAAATGTGAACACACCTTCTGGAGTGCTGTGCCCTGTTGAATGCTGTCAGTCTTTCAGTTGGACCAATCATTACTGGCACCAAATTCTCCAAAGCCTCTGGTGTGTGGTTCACTCAGGCAGCTTTAGGGCTATTAAACATCGGGATAGTGCTAACAACATGCCTGCGGCAGATTATCAGATTATACTGATGTTAATTAATTTTACTTCCAGCTAGAACACCGGCCCATCAGTGAAGCGGCCCACTGGGATATGGGCCACTCCAGTCCTGCACTCGCGCCTCCAGTCACGCTACATACAGCATTAACGCTTGGACAAAAAAGTAGTTCTGCATATAGGAATAGGACGTAAATCTTTTGTTTTTATAGGAGTATCATTTTTTCCCACAGCCAAACGGCACACACCAGAAATCCGGCACAATGCCGGAAAACTTTAAGCCCTGAGATGGCAATCAGCCACATGACCATCCTGTTTGATCCATCTGATACTGATGGTCAACTAATATATTGGAGCATTCCTAAAATTAATGATAAAAAATGGTTGAAAATTTACAAGATAAGAATCGTAAATTTACAAGAATAAAGTAAAAAAATTTATGAGAACACTGTAAATTTACAAGACTAGTGCAGTGCCCGTTTGACCCCATATGGACTGGTAACATCGATGAAGTGATGCTTGCACCAAAGAATAGATGGCACCTTTTAAGAACACCTAAGGAGTTCTTATAAGGAGTTCTGAGCAACTCCTTATAGTTCTTCTAAGGAAGACCTGGTTCCAGAGGTCGGATCAGACCCAAATTTTTATCATTTTATCCCACCGGCCTCCAGAGCTTCTCCGGTAAATTTCAGGTCCCAACTCCCAGCAGTTCTACCTTTTCCACCTCTGTGTTCATTTAATAGCTCCCCTAGGGATGTTAAATAAAGATTTCCCTTCCTAAACATCCACATATCCAGGAAGGCTGAAATTCAGGGATGCACACTCTCATAACCTTAACAAAGCACATATCAAATCTGCGGTCAGTCTGACAAATGGTTCGAGAGATACAGTATGTATGCGAGGAAGACACACACCCACCCCCCCCCCCACCCCCCCCCCCACACACACACACAGAATCCTTGAATTATAATATGACAAACAAAATCACAAATTTATGAGGAAAAAGTAGCAAATTTATGTAAAAATTATGAGAAACAAGTTGAAAATTTACAAAAAAAGTTGCAGTTGTACAAGAATAAAGTAACAAATGTACAAGAACATTTTTTCAAATTTACAAGAAAAAGGTAACAAATTCTTCAGGGAAAAAAGTTTAAAATTTGCAAGAAAAAAGCTGCAAATTTATGAAGAAAAAAAAAAGTCAATGGTAATTTTAATTCTCCCCACTAAAAAAATGTTGAGGGTCAACTTAGCTTGTGGCTGAGGGGGCTGTTTGCATACTCTGACTGTATAGACAGAAATGGCTCTGCCCATGACAAATAAAACCAGTCAACTCTGCATCCTTCAACCCAGACTCTCAGTGCTGCCATTCATTTAAACACATCTGTGCTCTCTGTGTGACTGGGTTGTATGGACCGGCTGGATGCAAAATCTACCACAAATCGCATAATGAAATATTCATACTCCAAAGCAGCAGGCGTTAGAAAGCCAACACATCAAGCGGAGAGCTGACCAAATGGCTCCCATAAGCTCCTGATGACCAATAGCATTAATAATAAATATGGCCACAAGCAGGAGTGAGTGTGGTCCGAGTCCATGGAAGGAATGCGGTGACACTGAGGATATCAAACAGATTCATCATTTAGATTAAGTGCTCCACCTCGGAGAGACAAACTCCAGAAAAAGCAGCTGGCAGTCCACCTCCAGTTCCTTAGTTTTCCTTGCATTGATCTGGAGACCGTTCCGATGGCACCAGTCCACGAAGTCCTGGATAAGTCCTCTCTACTCTGCATCATCTCCATCAGAGATGAGACCGATGATCGCAGAGTCGTCAGAAAACTTCTGTAGATGGCAGTGTGGTGTGTTGTGTGAAAAGTTCGCAGTATAAAGGGTGGACTGACTTCTTGGACTGATGGGACACGTTGTCTGTGCTTGAGGGACTGCAAACAAAGTAACTATCACAGCATTGATATTTTTGGCTGTGTGTACATAATATTTCATATGTAGCAGTCTTAAGTTTTTGCACATTTTGTAAATAAAAGCTTTCTTTCCTTAACTGTTTTTTTCTGCTTTCACATTAAGTAATTGTTATCCTCACACTAAACATATGCATGAAATGTAAAGCTATTTAGGATAAAAAAAATGCAAATTACTGTAACATTATAGTGGTGGGAGGTGAAAGTACGAGTACTGAATCACTGCACTTAAGTTCATTTTTTCAGGTGTTTGAAAATATATCAGGTATTTTGTGGACTTCACTCACATATTTTTGACAACTTTTTTCACATTTTCTAAAGAACAAGCAGCATCAAACTTTAAATCTATGCACTTTTTCTGTGGAAAATGTTCCAAGTTGCCAGCTTCAAAAATGATAATGAGTTTATATTGTTTTGACAACGTACCACATGACATTCTGTCAGCTCTGGACAAGATCATTTCTGGGGAAAGAACTTTTAACTTTTACACTTTAGTCTCTTGTTACCCCTACATGGATACAAACTTGAATCAGTACTTTAACCAGAATAGATGACATACAACTACAGAAGGTGTATACCTTTAACAACTCTGTAAATGTGCCTATAAAATATATACATACACCATAAATACTTCAAAACAGAGTACACTGAGGACTGATTGTCAGCTGATTTTCTTTATTCATTCACGCTTTTGCGCTACTTCACATATGTTATATTTTGTAAATGATCTGGCAGGCATTAAACAGGTTATTGCTCCCCACTGTTAAAATACTCCATTAAAGCTGCCCTAATGTCATTCTACACTGGCATGGTCAGCTAGTGGTTAAACTGGAGGCTGACTGTGATCAGGTGTGTCTGGGAGTCCAAAGTTGTCACCATGTTCATCACAAACATTATCAAGTATGCAGCAGCTGAGCACCATTTTCTTGCTCCGCTCCAGTCTGCAGTCATTCCTTGTCAGGAGGGACCTCCATCGTCCTTTCAAGCCGCCGAAAGCCATTTCCACAACTACATGTGCACGGCTCATCCGGCAGCTGTAGTTATGTTGTTCAGAGGTAAGTCTGCCTGTGTTCGAAAAGGGTTTCATCAGCCACTTCTGCGTGGGGTCGGTTGGGTGGTGAAATCCGGTGTCGTGCCAAAAAGTGATCACCGTCTGCAGAAACCAGGAGCACCCGCTTGTTAAAGTATCAGGACACTCCATACCCTTGCAACTCGGTCCCAAGTCACTCCGTACCAAAATCACAACGTACCCTAGCCACTCCGTACCCACTTCCGGACCTGCTTAATTAAATACTTACCAAACCAAAATGTTGTTGTGATTTCTAATCACACCATATAAGGCATAGGTGGCGCCTGCATGGTGGCGCAGTGGTTTAGCACTGCGGCAGCACAGTTTTACCCTCGGCCGGGGGATCGCGGGGATCGTGGGTTCGATCCCAGCCCCCGACCAACAGTGAGCTGTGTGGAGTTTGCATGTTCTCCCCGTGTTGCGTGGGTTTACTCCGGGATTTCTCCGGTTTCCTCCCGCATACCAAAAACATGTAGGTTTAGGGCGCTCGCGCACGCAGCGACCAGCAGCCGGTGGCTTGTCACCAGACTGCAAACCAAGGCTACCTACGGGTACAAATAAGTACCAAAAAAAAAAAAGGCTAATACTCTTAAGGTGCCTTCACACCAAACGCAAACGGCCAAATTTTTTGTTCAGCACGATTACTTTATAACTCAATGTAAACACACAACATGAATTCACTTTCTGAGTGAGATGCAGACAGGTGAAGTTGCCTTGGTATCTTCTGCAGCTGTGTTCAACCTGCATTTTCAAACTAGTTTACTCTCCAATGTTTACACTTGTATTGTACACAGGTACAGAAGTGGGTATGGAGTGGCTAGGGGACATTGTGATTTGGGTACAGAGAGACTTGGGACAGAGTGGCAAGGGTACGGAGTGTCCAGTAACCCTTGTTAGAGGTGTACTGCCTGGTCTCAGTCCACCTACAATGTGTCTAAATGTTTTGAGGTTTTAATGCATCTGAAAAATTATAGTGTTGGCCAAAGAGTTGTAGTTTGCATAACAGCGTATAGAATTTATCAGATTGCAATTGATTGCAATATTTATGTGCAAAAACTTTGTTGTTTTGGAGGTACATAGAATATATATTTATACTGTATCTACATGTATATATCTAGTAAATCTATGCATTTTTCCATGTAACCTTGCGACTGCATTATTTGAATTGCTTTTAATCATAGATCAAGTTTGTTTCAGTTTCAAAATGCATCATAAGTGTTAAATATATCTTATTATATACTAACTACTAACTAACTAACTAACCTGCACTTATATAGCGCTTTTCTAGTCACAAAGACCACTCAAAGCGCTTTCATTAATACTAACCCTCTATTCTAAGGGCCTATAGGAAACAGATATCTAGGGACAATTTAGAACAGCCAATTAACCTAACATGCATGTTTTTTTTTGGCATGTGGGAGGAAACCGGAGAAATCCCGGAGTAAACCCACGCAACACGGGGAGAACATGCAAACTCCACACAGATCACTGTTGGTCGGGGGCTGGGATCGAACCCACGATCCCACGATCCCCACAATCCCCCGGCCAAGGGTAAACTATATACTATATACCTATATATATAACTATATACCTAACTAAGTACTGTTTACCTGTTGAAATATATATTTTGTTGCTAATATACTGTAACCCCATAACAACAATATGGCACCTGGAGATCATCTTTTGGCAGTTGATCATTTTTTGGCATGACATAACAGGTGATCCCCGTCTCATAATGTGCCGTAACACCACCTATTACAGAACTGATATAAATATAACGTTTAAAAGTGTAGTCATTGTTAGCTAGTTGAGCTACAGACTTGAGCTAACAATGGCTGATAACTGAAATATTGATAATTACCGGTCTCCTTAAACGTAACCGCCATTCTCTGTGATTAAGAATAAAACTGACATATTATTTGGCCCAGGAAACACGCATGCAGGCTCAGACAGATTTGAAAGCTTTATTTTGCAGCAATGTTTGTGTGTGGATGCGTGTATGTAGGATATGAGTGTGATGTGGGTGGAGGATGCAGTCAGGACAGAGCAGTACGCCGTACGGCCAGGCAACCCTATAAGAGAGGAGAGCAGGGATTAGCTGGGCAACCACACAGGAGAGTGAAGATGTACTGTGCTTACTTGTAGCGGCGCTGTGGCTGGCGTGGCAAGTCCCAAGCCTGGGAGACAGCGTCCTGCTGTGCGTCCGGGATGATGCAGCGAAGTGGAGGAGCAGTGTGACGAGGGAGAGTGAGTCCGTCGCCAAGGAATCCACCTGTGCACAGGGGAAGACTGAACGGGAAAAGGTAGGCAATAATGACAGCTTATGTGTCAGACGAGTAGTCAGCAGGCCTGATGAGAAGGAAGTTGCCGAGTTGAGGGAGACAGACAGCTCCAGGCCGCAGCTCAGGGCAGGATGGAATAAATAGCTGAGCCTAACGAGGAGCAGGTGTGCGCGCAGCTGAGGTGGAAGCCCATGAGCCGCGGGTGATGACAAAAACTGGCACAAGCACCAGAACCGAACTAGCACTGGTTCTTATTTGGTGGAAATGAGGGAAGTGAGAGCCATTATCCACAAATAGCAAAAACATGGAACAGTGGTGAACCTTCCCAGGAGTGGCTGGCTGACCAAAATTACCCCAAATTACGCAGCGACAACTCATCCAAGAGGTCACAAAAGACCCCAAAGACTCCAAAGAGCCTGCAGGCCTCACTTGCCTTAAATAAGGTCAGAGTCCATGACTCCACCATAAGAAAGAGACTGAGCAAAAATGGCCTGCATGGCAGAGTTCCAAGACAAAAACCACTGCTGAGCAAAAGAACATAAAGGCTTGTCTCATGTTTTGCCAGAAAAACATCTTGATGATCCCAAAGACTTTTGGGAAAATACTCTGTGGACTGACGAGACAAAAGCTGAACTTTCTGGAAGGTGTGTGTCTTATTATATCTGGCGTAAAAGTAACACAGCATTTCAGAAAAGGAACATCATACCAACAGTAAAATATGGTGGTGGTAGTGTAATTGTCTGGGGCTGTTTTGCTGCTTCAGGACCTGGAAGACTTGCTGTGGAAAATGGAACTATGAATTTTGCTGTCTATTCAATTCAATTCAATTCAACTTTATTTATATAGCGCCATTTCACAACAACAGTCATCTCATAGCACTATCAACTGTAGGGAGGACCCCCACAGTTGCAGAAAGACCCCAGCAATCAGGCGATCCCCTGTGAGCAAGCACTTGGCGACGGTGGAGAGGAAAAACTCCCTTTTAACAGGAAGAAACCTCCAGCAGAACCAGGCTCAGGGAGGGGCAGTCATCTGCTGCGACTGGCTGGGGGGTGAGGGGATAGAGAAGAAGAAAAGAACAGACATGTAGAGAGCAAACAGCACGATGGGGACTCAATCTATGGGAGAGAACAAACAAATGTTAATGACCAGCAAAAAAAAAAAAATTTCATAGAGAGTGAGGAAAGAAGTGAGGCCCAGTGCATTACTGGAGGTCCCCCGGCTGACTAAACCTATTAGCAGCATAACTAAGGGAGGGTTCAGAAAACACATGATCCCTCCCTAATTGTAGGCTGTATCAAAAAGGTAGGTTTTAGCCCTATTCTTAAAAACAGAGATCGAGTCTGACTCCCGAATCCAGATTGGCAGCTGATTCCACAGGAGAGGAGCTTGATAACTGAAGGCTCTGCCTCCCATTGTACTTTTGGAGATTCTAGGTATTACAAGTAAACCTGCATTTTGGGAGCGTAGTGCTCTGTTAGGATGATACGGTAGTATCAGATCTTTTAAATAAAAAGGAGCCTGATTGTTTAGAGCTTTGTAAGTAAGAAGAAGGATTTTAAACTTAATTCTAAACTCTATGGGAAGCCAATGAAGGGAGGCCAGAACCGGAGAGATATGATCTCTCTTTCTAGTACCTGTTAAAACTCTTGCTGCAGCATTTTGGATCAGCTGAAGACTTTTAAAAGATGTTTTAGGACAGCCTGATAATAAAGAATTACAATAATCTAATCTCGAGCTAACAAAAGCGTGGATCAGCTTCTCAGCATCACTCTGAGACAAGATGCTCCTAATCTTGGCAATATTACGCAAATGATAGAAGGCAGTCTTAGAAACAAATTTAATATGTGAATTGAAGGACAAATCCTGATCAAAAATAACTCCAAGGTTCCTCACAGAGCTATTAAGAGAAAGAGTAACTGCATCCAAACTGAAAGTTTGATTTGGAAAGGAATTTCTAAGGTTTTTTGGACCAACAAGAATGACTTCAGTCTTATCTGAATTTAATAGCAGGAAATTACAAGTCATCCAAACTTTGATTTCCTTAAGACAGGCTTCTAACTTGGCTAATTGATTAGTATCATCTGGCTTCATTGACAGGTATAATTGTGTGTCATCTGCATAACAGTGAAAATGTATACAGTGCTTTCTAATAATGTTGCCTAACGGAAGCATATATAAACTAAAAAGAGTAGGGCCAAGCACAGATCCCTGTGGAACTCCATGACTAAGCTTTGAGCTGAGAGAAAACTCATCATTTACATGAACAAACTGGAACCTATCAGATAAATAAGATCTAAACCACTGCAACAAAGTTCCATTAAGTCCAACATAGTGTTCTAATCTATCAAGTAGAATATTATGATCAATAGTATCAAAAGCTGCACTAAGATCTAAAAGGACAAGTACAGAAACTAGTCCATTATCAGATGCAATGAGGAGGTCGTTAGTGACCTTCGCTAAGGCTGTTTCAGTGCTATGATGGATTCTAAACCCAGATTGAAACTCCTCAAATAAACCATTTCCCTGCAGGTGGTCAAATAATTGCGTAGCAACAACTCTTTCTAAGATTTTTGAAATGAAAGGGAGATTAGAGATTGGTCTATAGTTAGCTAAAGCTCCTGGATCTAGCGTTGGCTTTTTGAGTAAGGGTTTAATTACAGCCGTTTTAAAAGCCTGCGGTACATGGCCTAAAGTTAATGAAGAATTGATTATATGAAGAATAAAGCTACCAATAAGTGGGAAGACTTCTTTAAATAACCTGGTAGGAATAGGGTCTAAAAGACAAGTTGAAGGTTTGGATGAGGAAACTATTTTGTCTAACTCACAAAGGTCGATTGGAGTAAACTCATCAAGACAGACATCAATAGAAGGAGTTGTAGTAGTTACAGTATTTAAGTTAACTGTGGGAAGAATCTGATTGATTTTATCTCTGATGGATGAAATTTTATTATTGAAAAAGTTCATAAAGTCCTGACTAGTAAGCTCTAAGGGGATGCTAGGATTGACAGAGTCCTGACTCTTTGTCAACCTGGCTACAGTACTGAAAAGAAACCTGGGATTATTCTTGTTCTCTTCTATTAATGCAGAATAATAACTCGTTCTAGCTTTTCTAAGAGATTTTTTATAAATTAAAAGATGATTTCTCCAAGCTAAATAGATTTCATCTAAATTAGTAGAGCGCCATTTTCTTTCTAATTGACGAGTCTTCTGTTTTAAGCTACGAGTTTCTGTGTTGAACCAAGGAGTTAAAAATCTCTGATTAGACTTTTTCTTTTTTAAGGGGGCCACCAAGTCTAGAGCCTGATGCAGAGAAGCTGAAACACTATCCACCATGTTATCAATTACAGAAGGAGCAAGCTGTCTATAGCTTATTTCCGTTGTGTTGACACATGGCATAGAGGAAACAATCTGCATAAATTTGGAAACAGCATCATCTGAGAGGCATCTACTGTGATAATATTTTTCTTTAGGAGCCAAATAGTCAGAAATAGTAAAATCAAAGGTTAACAGACAATGGTCTGACAGTACAGGGTTATGAGGAGACACTACAAGATTTTCTATTTCTATGCCATATGTCAGAACAAGGTCCAATGTATGGTGGAGGTAATGAGTAGAATTTCCTACTTTCTGAGAAAACCCAATCGAGTCTAATATTGAATTAAAAGCCACATTAAGGCAGTCACTATCTACATCCACATGTATATTAAAGTCCCCTACTATAATTATTCTATCAGATTTCAGCACTAAATCAGCTCAGAAATCAGGAAATTCGGATAAAAATTCTGAATAGGTTGATGGGGGACGATAAACTATGGCAAATAAAATTGGGTTTAACCTGGAATTGCTAAAGTGCCCAACACTGAGGACCAGGCCCTCAAAGGAATTATAACATGTTTTTTGCTTTACATTAACTAGTAATTTGGAATGGTAAATTGTTGCTATTCCTCCTCCACGACCAGAACTTCTGGGATTTTGACAGTTTAAATAACCAGAGGGAGTTGATTCATTTAAACCAACATAATCCTCTTGTCCTAACCAAGTCTCTGTAAGGGAAATTAAATCAATCTGATGATCAATTAACAGATCATGGACTAACAGAGACTTGGGAGTTAGAGACCTAATATTTTAATAAACCACATTTAATTTTTAAATTATGAGGAGGAACAGAGGCCAAATCATTCAATTTAGAGGCTTTATGTTTAATTTGAGTTTTACCAATATTTTGCTTTATCACTTTGGGATGCTTATACATTATATTTTTATTTACTTTGGAGGGAGCAGACAACGATTCTCTGATGGGGAAGACAGGGGCTAAGCTGAGGGGTGGCGGATGAAGAGGAGCTGCAGAGAGGCGTGTAAGACTGCGACTCTGCTTCCTGGTCCCAACTCTGAGTAGTCAGGGTTTTGGAAATTTGGATAAAAAAATTGGATAGAAAAAATTGTTCTACCAAACAATCCTGAAGGAGATTGTCCGGCTATCTGTTCGTGACCTCAAGCTGAAGCGCACTTGGGTTCTGCAGCAGGACAATGATCCAAAACACACCAGCAAGGCCATTTCTGAAGAACCACCTTTAAGAAAAACAAAATGAAGACTTTGGAGTGGCTTAGTCAAAGTCCTGACCTGAATTACAGCAATTCTGCAAACATGAGTGGGCCAAAATTCCAACACAGTGCTGTAAAAGACTCATTGCCATTTATCACAAATGCTTGATTGCAATTGTTGCTGCTAAGGGTGGCCCAACCAGTAATTAGAGGTTTGGTCACTTTTTCACACAGGGCCATGTAGGTTTGAATTGTTTTTACCCTTAATAATAAACACCTTCATTTAAAAACTGCATTTTGTGTTTACTTGTGTTATCTTTGTGTAAGATTTAAATTTGTTTGATGATCTGAAACATTTAAGTGTGACAAACATACAAAAAAATGAGAAATCAGGAAGGGGGCAAACACTTTTTCACACCACTGTAGGAGCCCTTCCTACTTACAGTGGACATACAGACGGTGTCAGCCGATAGAGACTTTTTTCTCCTTTCTGCGGTGGTTCAGACTAGGAGCTAGAGTTTTCCTCTCCTATCAGCTCCAGCTCACTCTTGAAGCACATTGTCAATTTTCTTTGTTTGTTTCCTCTATCCATATTTCTACATTTACAGTATTTCTTTTTGTTGTGTATAAAATGGTAATTCACTTCCCTATTCTCTCTATTTCTCTCTCCCAGTTCAGGATGCACAATATAGGAGGAAAACAGCAATGAGATTATTCACAAAAAGAGCGCACAGATCCATAGAAAAGAGCCCCGAAACTGCAACATCGTAACTCAATGGCATTTATAAAAATTTGTGAACTGGGAGACCAGTAGATTTTGTTAAAACAAAGTCATTCACATAATAAAACCAGAGAGTCTCCATCAGACATCTTGATGGTTCTAGTGTTAATAAAATAAACATGTTGATTAAATAATCAATTTATTCATGAGCAGGCCTTTTTTAAACTAGATACAAATGCTTCACTTACACATATTAAACAAAAGAGTCTGCCATGTTAAATGAAAATCTAAATTTTGAAATATGACAAACAAAAATAAACTATTTTATTGGGGTTTGCGCTTAAACAAATTCTTAAAAAAACTTTATATAAAGCTTTTTAAGCATTTATATAAAGGCATTTTCCCCCATCAACTCACTCACAATGGTTGGCGTCAAAAATACAACCTGTTCAGTTACAAAATAAACTAATGGAAAAAAATCTCTGTTCTCCCCTGGAGTCCAAACTGAAAGACAGAAAAGGTTCTGGACATTAAAACAAAGTCAAACTAGTTTTTATTCTCAGGCCTCAAAGACTTTCAAGACTGAAGCGGCGTTTAGATTTGCAATTACAGACACGGACACATTGTTAACGCTCCGACTTTCGTTGGTTCATTCTTTCACTCACTCAGGCAGAGCCGTTTCTGGCTATAAAGCAGAGTACACTCGGGGCACCCAAGATTCCAGCTCCCCAGCAACAGTTTTTCTGGGGGAGAATTAAAATTAACCTCAATTTTTTTTCTCTATTAAATTGTTTCTATTCTCCTCATAATTACCTCCGCCAGGCCGCAGGCCAGGAGGTTATGTTTTTGCCGGCGTTTGTTTGTCTGTCTGTCTGTCTGTTGGTTAGCAAGATAACTCAAAAAGTTTTGGACGGATTTCGATGAAACTTTCAGGCGTTGTTGGAAATGGTACAAGGAACAACTGATTAAATTTTGGGGATGATCCGGATCAACATCTGGATCCAGGAATTTTTTAAAGGATTCTTTAACATTGTGAGATTGGGCCATTTTGAACATGTGCGCAGGCGCAATGGAGGGCGCTGGTCGACGTGTCTGATGAACACGAACTCCGCATTCTTCAAAGTTTTAGGCACAAAAGCACGCGGAAAACAGTGGTGGGCAGGGCCCGGCAGCGTGCCTGTGTTTGCGTTACGCTGCAAAAGCTGAGATGGCCAGCTGACCCGTGTGGGATTATTTGGCAGAAATTCCCCGGGCAGCCATAGTGGCTGCGCAAAAACAAGCTCTCTGCCGGGGAAGCTTCCAAATCCTCTTTTGGCGCGGAGCGCAACCCCAATAAAACCCACGGCAACCTGTCTACCCAGTTTGCATCCGTCAGTGAACCCCTGAGTGCTGCTTTCAGTGATCTATGAAAACGCTCGCACAACCCATTGGCCTGTGGGTTGTACGCGGTTGTGCGATGAATTGCAACGCCCGCAGCCTGGGAGTTTGGAGATGGAGGAGATGGACACAACAGCAACACTTGAGTTTATTACCTCCGCCAAGGAGGTAATGCTTTTACTACTGAACCACTAATCCTATCATTGTGAATCCAACTGCTAGTCATATGTTTTCATGGTCAAGGAATCTGAAAACGTACACACAAACACTGTATGGGGGGAACTGTGGCGCTTGGCGGAGGTCTGCGCTCTCCGAGTGCTTTTCTAGTTTTTAAAGCTTTTATCTTGTAAATTTGTGAAATTTTTCTTGGAAATTTGTCAGTTTTTTCTCATAAATGTTCTCATTTTTCTCATGCAACTTTTTTTTTCATTTTTTTTTCTTGTAAATCTTTTTTCTCACATTTTCAACATTTTTTTTTTCTTGTAGACATTCAACTTTTGCATTTGTTGTCATTTCCTAACTGACTGTGCCTGTGTTGATGACAGGCTTCCTCATCAGGTGTGCCTGTGCGCAATTTTGCTGTGCTCTTGGTGGATGGGTGGTCATTATGAATGAATGAATGAATGAATGAATGAATTTATTTATTTCGGATAGTACATTACAGGTTAAAAGAAACTGTATAATATAACAACAAGGTCAAATTAGACAAAGACTCCTTCTACTATACAATTCCACGTGAGTTATCCGAAATGGGTGATGGCTGAAGCCGCAGCTTATATTGCCCACCCATATTCCATCCAAGAATTCAAAGGAGAAAAAGGAGAAAACAAGACAAGAGCGATTACAATTTAAAACAAGGCTAAGACAAAATATGACTGAGAGAAAAGAAAACTGAGCTAGTCTAAGTTAAGCGGTTACTATTCAAAAACAAATCTAAGACATAGTGTCACAGAGAAAAAAGAAAAACTAAGCTATAACACAACACAGGCTGGAAATGTCAATCCTTATGTGAGTTTACATGTCGTCTTGTAAATATGTTTGGAGTATTTCTTCCTTTAGTTTTTGTTTAAATTGTCCAAGCTTTGTACATGATTTTAATTCAGGTCCAAAATCGTTCCATAATCTGACACCTTGCACTGAAATACAGTGTTGCTTGGTGGTTGTTCTCACTGTAGGCTTTTGAAATATACATGTTCCTCTGAAGTGATATCGTTTCTCCCTTGTTTGGAACAACTTTTGGATATTTGCGGGCAGTGATAGATTCTTCACTTTGAACATTATTATTGCGGTTTTAAAGTCGATCAGATCTTTCAACTTGAGAGTTTTTTGTTTAAGAAAAAGTGGGTTTGTTGGTTCCCTGTAAGCTGCTTTGTTGATTATTCTAATAGCTCTCTTTTGAAGCATAAAGAGTGGATATATGTTTGTTTTATATGTATTTCCCCATACTTCATTACAATATGTCATGTATGGGAGTATTAATGAATGATACAAGGTGTATAGTGTGGGTTGATTCAGCAAATTTTTCACTCTGTGTAATATTGCAATTGATTTGGATACTTTACCTTTTATATAATTAATATGTGGCTTCCAACACAGTTTGTTATCAATTATTACTCCAAGGAATTTAGTTTCGGATACCCTTTCAATCTCTACACCATTTACACTGAGTTTGGGTACTGGGTAGTTGTGATGGTTGTTAAAGACTATAAATTTTGTCTTGCTTAAATTGAGCGTTAATTTGTTTGAATCACACCACAGTTTCAGCTTTCCTAATTCCTTTCCGAGTGTATCCAGAAGTTGTTCCAAATTGTTTCCACTGCATAGCAGGTTAGTGTCATCAGCAAACAATATTAAGTCCATTTTTTCTGAAACTTTACATATATCATTTATATACATATTGAATAATAATGGTTGAAATAATGGAATAATAATGGAATAATAATGGTTGAAATGAAGTGGCTGCATCTGTATTCGTAATTTTGCGTGTTGTTAGTAGATCACTGGCAAAAATTGGCCACTCCCTTAGGTGCTCTGTCTAAATTGTGCACTCGCTAATTTGCACTGCCTTAGTAAATCTGCCCTTTAGTAGGAAATATGAACATAAAGTATAACATCTAATGCCAAAAATCAAGCATTAAACATCAATCATCGGTGCAAAGAAAACCAACCCCCAACCAGAAGCTAACTAAAAATACCAAGGGTATTAATAACTAAATACAATAATAATTAAGACATCATGCAGTGACTTAAGGCATATATCAGGGCACATAGAGGGTTAAAGTGGTATGTAGTGCAAAGAGAGCAGTCCATTGCTGCATAAAGTGGCTGGTGCAGCCCTGAGATCAGTGTGTGTGCATGTGCGTCTGTGTGTGCGTGCGCGCGTGTGTGTGCGCGCACGTGTGTGTGTGTGTATGTTTGTGTGTGTGTTGGAGTGAACAGTTCCTGGATGATAGAGTCCAGTTTTTGAAGCTCCTGAAGTCAGCGTTTGTGTGTGTGGGAGTGAGCAGTGCCTGGGGATGGCAGAGTTCAGTTGTTGAAGGGAGGGGGGGAGTCAGAGTCCAGAATTCATGAGTGTGGGGGGCAGAAGGGGTAGAGGAGGCAGAGCAGGGAGAAAGATGAGCTTCCTGACAGCCTGGTGGATGAAGCTGTCCTTGAGTCTGCTGGTACTGGCCAGGAGACTCCACAGTCTCCTCCCTGATGGCAGCAGACTGAAGAAGCTGCATGATGGGTGGGTGGAATCACCTGCAATGCAGAGGGCTTTGTGGGTGAGGCAGATACTGTAGATGACCTCAAGGGAGGGGAGAGAGGCACCGACAATCTTCTCAGCTGTTTTCACTATGCGCTGGAGGCTCTTGGGGCAGGACGCGGTGCAGGCGCCGTACCACACGGTGATGCAACTGGTCAGAATGCTCTTGATGTGTACCTTCTGTAGAAGGTACACATTATGGGGCGGGGCTTTTGCTTTTCTTAGTTTGCAGAGGAAGTAGAGACACTGATGAGCTTTCTTGGCCAGTGATACAGTGTTGGTGGTCCAGGAGAGGTCTTCTGTCATGTTTATTTAGCGGTAGGCTGTGCCATCCTAAGTGCTCGAGGGAGAGGTTCCGCAGATCCTTCCTACCTACGGCTGTCAAACTTTATAATCTAACCGGTGCTGCTAATAGAGGCCGTTTCACAACTTTGCACAACAGAGATCGTCCCCTCCAATACACAACTAAGACAATTACAATTATTATCGAGGGTGGCAACAACACTGTTGATTCACACAGCCCCAACCCCCTCCCCGAACACCCAGAAGGGGCTCTAACCCTCTGGCACCTTGGGCTTGAGCCAGCACCCATAACAGCTGTAACATGGAGTCGCCGGACCAGCTGGTGTCTTGCTTTTGAGGTGGGCAGGAGACAAACCCGGCCTCCAATGTGCAGTCCTGTGGAGGGGGAAAGGGTGGGGAGGGGAAAAAATAGTCTGCTGCCAACAGTTCTCTGCAGGGGGAACACCAACCTGTGGAGCCACTGTAGGTGGGCATCTGCGCCGGGGAGCTTGAGCCAACACCACCTGTTTGTCTGCCAACACATAAGCGGGCTTAAGCCTGTCAATGCAGACTGTTTCCTTACACCCCTCCCCCCCAAAGTCTAACATAAAATGCTTTGCCCCGGTTTCCAGCACTCTGAACGGCCCATCATACGGTGGGTGCAGCGGGGCTCTGTGTGTGTCGTGCCTAACAAAAACAAACTTGGTGCTCTGTAAGCTCTTTGGGATGAAGGTGTGGGGAAAACAATGGTGCGCCAGGCCCGGCACATTGGCTGGTCCTGTACTTTGAAAAAATTGCGTAGGCAGGTTGGTCCCGGGTCCGGGGTTTTCTGGAAAAATTCCACAGGGATCCACAATGGCTGAGAAAAAAATGACTTCTGCCAGGGAGGCTGCCAGGTCCTCCTTAAGCGTGGAGCGCAACCCTAACAGGACCCAGGGCAGGCGGTCAATCCAATTTGCATCCGTGAGTGAAGCTCTGACCGCTGCTTTAAGCGACGTATAAAAATGTTGGCATAACCGGTTAGCCTGGGGGTTGTATGCAGTGGTGTGGTCGATTTTGACCCCCAGGCTCTGGGCCATCATGGACCAGAGTTGCAAAACAAATTGCAGACCCCTGTCAGAAGTGATGTCTGACGGGGATCAGAACTGTGTAACCCAAGCTGACAAAAAAGTGCGAGCCACTTTCGCGGACGTGGTGGAAGCCAGCGGGACCACTTCAGGCCAATGTGTGGTGCGGTCCACAATTGCCAAAAGGTGCATGAAACCTTGTGATGGTGGGAGGGGGCCCACCAAATCCACGTGGACATGGTCAAACCTCCTGGCCGGAATTTGGAATGGCTCAAGGGGGGCTTTGGTGTGCTTGTGCACTTTGGCCCACTGGCATGCTGCAGCCCACTCTTTCACGTCCCTGCGTAAGTGCGGCCAGACAAATTTCACCCCCACCAGTTTAACTAAGGCACACATGCTGGGGTGTGAAAGGGAGTGGGCTGACTCAAAAATGCGGTGGGGCCAAGCGCTTGGAACTGCTGGGCGTGGAGGACCAGTGGAGACGTTGCAGAGCAAAGGAGGGCACCCTTCTTGCACCGCCCTGCTCTCCAGTTTTAACCCAGTAGGCGCGGACTGGAGCACGCAAATGTCCGCATCCCCGGTTTGCTCCACAGCCATGGCGGGGAAATCTGTTCCCATGTAGACCATGGAGACTAATGTGCACGACAGACAGCCGGCCACGACTTTAAGCTTGCCGGCTACGTGCTGGATGTGGGTCGTGAACCCCACATCATGGCCAAATGTCATTGCTGCCAGCCCGACCACGGTTCTGAGACTTTGGATATTGCGTATGTTAGCGGCTTATGATCAACGAACACGGTGAACTTGCACCTTTCCAGCCAAAACTGGAAGTGGAAGTCTGCACTGTCTGACAGGGTATTCTGCTGAATTAGCATCTGCTTGAGCGCGTCCTATTTCCCTTAGGCCGACGGTTCCTGGAGCAGGCTCGTCACTTGCTGTGTGGCGCGCACATCCAGTGCAGTGACCAAATGATACTATTTGGTGTTGTCCATTGTGATCCTGTGGAATGTGAATTGGGCTTCCACATGTAGAAACCAAGTGATCCGACTGTGAAGCCAGAAGTCTGGGAGCTTGACTGTGACAGTGCATGCCATGCTGGTGTTCTCCCTCAGGGTTGTCTCCGGGGCGGTGCTCGTCTTTTTCTTCATTGCACGTCTTAGGGTCACCAATATGGAAGATGAAAGCTGACGAGACAGCGAGCTGGATGACACAAGAACTTTATTCACCTTCCAACATAAAACACAGAAAACGCTTCCTCTGAGCGCCTGAGAGAACTCTTTTATACACTTCTATTCCCGCCTCTGGCACACAGGGTAAACACATTAACATACAGACATGAAAGACATGTACCACATTAACATGACATTGACCCACATGTCACAGAGCAGGTCTTGGTACAATACATTCGCACCCCTGTGTCTTCAGGTGTGAACCTGGCACAGCGGGGGGCAAAACGCTCATCTTTGTTTGTTTGGCTCCTCTCACATTTCCCCATTAGCATCCCTAACTATCTTCTCCCCCACCAACCTCTTTGTCCTGGTTGGAGTGCCATGTGTACTGTGTCCACCACAGTATATTTATTTACTGCTTTTGCTAACCAATTTTTATCTTATTGTTTTATTTACTATTGCTCTGAATGCTGCTATCCATGTGCTGCTGTAATCCTGGAATTTCCTCATTGTGGGACTAATAACAGCTTAGCTTATCTTATCTTATATAGAGGTGTAATGCTTTGATTGGTTCTAGTGATAAATGTGTTATGTCGGTAACAGGAGGCAAGGACGAGGCAAAGTGCAAGACTGAACACACGTTTACTATTAGGCACTTCTCACAATACAAGTGCATCTGCCAGGCAGAGAGGTGGCCAAGAGACCACCCCTCCTGCCCACTGCCCTCTTATACCCACGGGAGATGGCGGAACCGGAAGGGTGGATCCACCACCCGTACCACACAAATAAGAGCCTAAACTCCCAAATAACATTCTTCCCCCCTTCACAAAGAAACAAAACCACACACATAATTCAAATTCTCCCCAATTTGGAATCCAAAACACTCGCTAAAATAACAACACACAAACAGCCTAATGCAGTCATACCAAAGTAACTAAACTAGGGGAAGATGGGTAGACTGCCACCTCGCCCTACATGGCGCAGCAGATTATTCTGCCAGTGATACCCTACACAAATCCCATGATACCCAATGTAGAGGGTGCGAAGGAAAGGATGTGGAGGCGGGACACGAGCGTAGGTCAGCACTGATTCTTTATTTACCCTCTAACATGAATACAGCCTGTTGGCCCCAGCGTGGCCGCTGGGGACTGGTTAGTCGTGATCAGAGTAGAAGTGTAAGAGTGAAGAGGAGAGATGAGGGAGAGCAGTTCTTTTATACCTTATACAGACAGTGAGAATGCATGGCACATTAGCATGTCAATTGTTATCTAATACCATTGGTCAATACACATGATTAGCATGACATTGGTTGGCACAAAGATGCATGCCTACAGTCCCATCTGACTGTCTCCTGTGGTTCTTTTGGTCGTGTGTGAATTGTCCTCTGCTTCCTCCTAGCCCTTGCTGGGTGTGAGGCAAGTTCCAGAAGAATGTCCCAGAGGAATGTCTCCTCGCTGTGTTTAGTGTCACCACATCAGCCCCCCCCCCCCCCCCCCCCCCGAACAACCAGAAAGGGCTGTGACCTCCCCTGTTGTTTGGACTCAAGTCGACGCCAGTGGAGGCTGTAGCTGGGGTGGGGGGGTTGCCGCTCCGGTCGAACTGTCTGCTGGTGAGGAGAGCTGGAGGGCCCATAAGTCTGTGGGGGGAAAGGGGGAGAGGTGGGAAAGGGGGAGAGGTGGAAAAGCAGGCGATTGTGAAAAAAAAAAAGAAAACTTACGTCTCTGACTTCTTTTGCGGCTCGTCCTGCGAGGATGTGGGGAAGGAGGGCGGCCAGTATATTAAGCGATGATGTATATAGGTTTTATAGTCGTGTTAATTTTTACTTTCCATGGGTAATCCCTTTGTCTGTCATGTTTGTGTTTCTGTTGTTTGGCTGTCAACTGTCATGCTGTTGTTACACTGTAATTTCCCACTTTGGGATCAATAAAGTACACCTACCTATCTATCTATCTATCTATCTATCTATCTATCTATCTATCTATCTATCTATCTATCTATCTATCTATCTATCTATCTATCTATCTATCTATCTATCTATCTATCTATCTATCTAAATCAGTTTAACACAAAACACCACCGTCGCCCAATCTAAACATAACAGCAAAGAAATCCCCACGAACCAGGACAACCAGTAAATACATATTTCACAACACTTCAGAACATCACAACCCAAAGAAAAAAACACACAGCCATGCACCCCCCTTTTGTTTTGGACTGTCCTCACATCAGTCCACCCCATGAGGGAAATGGCCTCCCTGATCGCCACTGACTGGCACACCTCCTCTTTGCCACCACCAAGGACGTCCCATGTCCAGGCCAGAACTCACCAATCTTCTCCCGAGTGCGCCACAGCTCATTTGGATGCATCCACAAGCAATCCGACAACTGGAGATAGGCATTCTCCCATGTAGCCACCACCTGCAGCAGCCCCTGGTGCTCTTCCAACCGATGCTTGGCCCGAATCCTCCTCGACCATGCCTCCTCTTGAGCCCAGACCACATCCATGATCTCAAGAGGGACCCTACTTGGCTTACAGTGTCTCTGTTTGGCATGCCGTTTTACCGTGCCAGCCGGTCCTGCCCAGACTGCTTTTGTTTCTGCTGCCGCCCTCGCCGTTGTGACTCCCTGTTCACCAGCCCCTTCCAGCCAAAATCCAGGAACAGATGAAATCAGCCCCTCAGTGCCACCTGCCGTCACAGGCGTCCCAACGTGCCACCCAGTACCCTCATCCAGGACAACTTGAGCTCCGGCACTGGAACCCTCCTGTAATTGTCCTGGATGGAATTGGCCCTGCTCATTTTTCAGATTACTGGAAAATGAGCAGTAATCTGCTCATTCGTCCCACACAGCTCTGTCTTCCGTTCGCGGGACTGGCCAGTCCCACAAACCACATCCTGACCATTCCTCTCCAGTACCACTTTTAATAGTGAAGCCCAAACCATAAAACAAATCACATCCCATTATATTCTCGCCAAGGGCAGTCACGCTGAACTTCAGGTTACAGACCTCCGCTGACTTGTACTGAGCCATCAGTCTCAGCAATCCCACCATGGCCAGTCTTCTTCCGCCATAACTGCAACGCAGCACCGAATCACCTCCAATCCTATAATGTGGGAAAAAAGACCTCACAGTCGTCCAATTCAACATGGAGCCAACCGCTCCTGTGTCAGTCAGCCATGGCACCATCACCCCATCCAGCTCCACCAAACAGTAGGAGCGTCTGTTGGTACTTGGGGACACCGTGTGGACAACCGTGGGAGCGGGCGAGTCCTCTTTACATTTAGGACTCCCACGCTCAAACTTGTGACATGCCCTGGCAAAATGATGCAAGAGTCTGCACTTGCCACAGCGCTTCCCTCTCGCTGGACACTCTCTGGCCTCATAGCGGTACTTCATGGACCCGCAGCCCATGCACATGGGCATTCCAGGGGCAGACCTCATTTTTACAGCAATGGCGTGGTCACCATCACTCCCAATGCTGTCATCACTGTCCGGGTCCACTGGCTGCGCCATCAACTGTATTTAGATTATTTTTCAGTATAATCATTCTGAGTCA
Source organism: Pholidichthys leucotaenia (assembly GCA_020510985.1). NCBI lineage: Eukaryota > Metazoa > Chordata > Actinopteri > Cichliformes > Pholidichthyidae > Pholidichthys > Pholidichthys leucotaenia. The sequence continues at coordinate 20,592,895 of CM035842.1, read as the reverse complement.
AAAAATCAGGGAGAATATTTAAATGTAAGTAGATTTATTTTCCTCATGGCCGATGAGGGAGAAATACAGAGGCAGAGTATTAAGTCTGACCATCCATACTCCTGAATCAAACATGCATTGCTCAAAGTTTTTAAAGCTGTTGCTATCAAAGGGAAAATGGAAGACGGAAATTAATGTCCTGCAAGACATACAGTCTTGTTCTTGAGAGTCCATGAAGCATAGTCCTTATCTTCTTTACTCACAGGAAACAGGGAGATAAATACACTCTCAGTCACACAGAACTGAACATGACTAATTGAAACTATCTGCAGTCATTTAGAAAAATATCTGAACATTCTCACCACAATCACTCACAAACTGGACATTCTTATTACAACTATGTAATTGCTAACTCATGCATTCTTACACACAGAATGAAGCTGCCCAAAGGCCATATATAAAAAGCACATATGAGAATATAAAATACATGGAATAATATAAGAATAATATGGAATTTTTCTATCAACTGTGATTCAATATGACGATGTAACACACTCCCACTCAGCTTTGCTTGTTCTCCCAGTGTCTGCATGGGTTTACTCCGGGATTTCTCCGGTTTCCTCCCACAGGCCAAAAACATGCAGGTTAGGTTAATTGGAGACTCTAAAGTGGCCCTAGGTGTGAATGTGTGTGTGAATGGTAAAGGGATAGCGCTGTACAGCGGCTGCTTCATCCATCCAGGTGGATGCCCTCAATTTCCCCTCTGGGGATCATTAAAGTATACAAAATAAAAAAAAAATAACAAAAATACTTGCTTTTATCCACGTCGCCAATTGTTATGTCATTAACAGGAGGCAAGGACAAGGCAAAGTGTAAGACTGAACACGTTTATTATTATAAAGGCTTATCTTATCTTATCTCTTATCTTATCTTATTAGGCACTTTTCGCAAGACAAGCACATCTGCCAGGCAGAGAGGTGGAAAAGAGACCGCCCCTCCTGCCCACTGCCCTTTTGAATCCATGGCTGGCGGTTTCCGGTGAACCGGAAAGGTGGAACCACCACCCGTACAACACAAATAAGAGCCTAAACTCCAACACAGCAAAATGCACATAACTAATTTCCATATGGTGACAGAAAAAAAAAATGTCCTTTTACAAACTCCCTATACCCAGAAAGCCTGTGCTCCTTGTTTTACACACCTGTTTTTGCACATCAAATGTTGTGTACTGAAGCTCTATTTAAATTATTTTTGCTTTTCCACTTTTTTTTTTTACTTTTTCTTACACCTTTTTATCCTGCTTTAAACCATTTTCTCCTGTTTTTATTTGTATTTATTTGTATTTATATGTACATTATAAATAATTATAATTATTTATAATTATACATTTATAATGTGTGCCATCATACAAAAGCAACAAAGACTGAAAAGAGATCTATATGTTGACTACAGCTAAGGTCTAAACACTACTGGGAGTAAATGTTGCTTTTAAGTGTAATTTGAACAGATGGTTTAAAACCATATTGCTATGCAGAATTATGCCAGCAATTTCAAGGCTGTCAATTTGGATGGGACTGTCTTTAACCTGAGCTTATTTCAACTGGACATTCTACAAGGTGTACAGTTGGCAGAGATTTTTCCTGGCACGGCTGCCTGGTGTGCAAACAGCGAAAATTACCTCCTAACATCAATCTCAGCCTTTTTTATATGATAAATACAGTTTAAAAGAGAATCAATAGGTCCAGGGTCATCAGGAGACACAGCCATGTACAGCTGGGTGTCATCAGCATAACTATGGAAATTTATGCCGTGCCTCTTGACCTCACCCAGTGGCAACATATAGAGATTAAAAAGTGATGGCCCTAAAATTGAATCTTGCGGAACACCTTAATTTATCTTATAGCTTTTAGATGACTGACCCTCAGTATTTACAAAGAACTCTCTGTTAGTGAGATATGATTGAAACCATTTTAAAACTGAACCAGAAAGGCCAACAAATTGAAGTCTATCTTAAAGAATTGAGTGGTCCACACTATCAAAGGCTGCAGTTAAGTCAAGTAGCACTAAACTGAAGACTTATTCTGATCCATATTGCATCTGTGATCATTTAAAATCTTGACTAATGCAGTCTCTGTACTGTGGTAACCTCAAAAACCAGATTGATATTTTTCACATATATTGTGAGAAATTAAAAAGTCATGTAACTAACTAGAAATAATCTTCCCTAAAATTTTACTTAAAAATGGTAAATTAGATATGGGCCTATAATTGTTCAGCTGGGAAAGGTCTGAGTTTTTTCTCTTCAGAAGGGGCTTCATCACAGCAGTCTTGAGCGATGAGGGAAGGACTCCTGTCTGAAGAGAATAGTTTACTATGTTAAGAACATCATCCTTAAAAAAGCAATAAAATGTTTTTAAAAAGTCAGTGGGGATGAGATCTAAAAGAAACTAGGCAAACTGAGTGAAGAAATAATTTTAGAAAGATTTCAACAAGAACAAACTCCTCCAATTTTCCCCCACATAGGTAAAAACATTCTGCAGAGTTAGACTTTATCAGCTGTTGATTTGTCAAACATGATCTAACATTTTCAATTTTACTGATGAAGTGGACAGCAAAATCATCACAGGTAAAATCATTTAAAATATGTTATTTGGTACTGGGGTGGATTAAGCAGTCGATGTTGGAGAAGAGGATTTTGGTATTTTAATGGTTGTCTTGAATGAGTTTAGAAAAATGTGCATGTCTGGCTTGTTTTATTGTTTTGTTACAGATGGTCATTGTTCTTGAATTATCTGATGATTTATTATCAGTTTATTCTTTCTCCATCTTCTTTCTGTCATACAACATTTCCTCTTTAACTGATTTATTTCCTCATTTCTCCATGGGGGTTTTAGATTGGTTCTTACTTTTTGTTTTCAGAGGTGTCACTTTGTTAAGAATGGATTGTAATTTACTGTTAAAACTGTCCACCATAAAATGACAGGAAGAGGGTAAAATATCACTGGAAGAATCACATAAAAGCTCGATAAAATTTGTTGCCACTTCAGCAGTCAGATAGAGCTTCCGAACAGTTCATTCAGCGATCTTCTGTGTATTAAAACCATGAACCTTAAAAAACACACAGTAGTGATCATACAAACCTATATCAGCAACTGAGGTGATATCACATGAGAGACCATGAGTTATTACGAGATCTAAAATATGGCCTTTGGCATGAGTAGATTGAATAATGTGCTGGTTAAAATTCAAGCAATTCATTAAGTTCAAAAATTCTAAAACAATTGTGTCTGATTGATTATCTACATACATGTGTATTAAAATCACCTAAAACAATAATTTTATTATGAGTCATTAAAATAATTGAAAGCAACTCTGCAAAATCAGAAATGAAAGACACACATCTTCTGGGGGGATGATAATGTCATGATCTGAGCACGGGGGATTCCGCTGGGCTCAGTCCCTTTGCCTTATTTTAATATTTGTACAGTGTTATAGTTCTGAGTTGTAATTCCTGTTATTTTATCTTTGGTTGGTTTTCACATATTCTGTATTGTTTCCTAGTATGATTTATTTTCCTGTTTATGTTCATTGTAGTTTTTGTATTTACATATTTGAGTTCACTGGTCTTAATTTGTCATCTCATTTTATTCATATTCTGTTTTGTTTTCTCTCCTCCCGGGGCTGCAGCTGTCAGTGGCACTTCTGGTTTTTTTGCTCTGTTGTGGACGATGCTCCTGTCAGCTGTCAGTCCTGTCTTGTCCCTCTCACTGCTCCCAGCTGATCCCAGTTGTAATCATTGTTACCTCCTGCCCGCTCATGTGACCCACACCTGTTATAACTTGTATCATTTATTTCTGGCCCTATTTAAGGGCTGTTATTTTTATTCCTTTTGGCCGGAGTCCTACACGTTCTCATCTCCACCAGAACCCTTCCCTTGTTCTGGTGAGTTTTGTTCCCATTCATCAATGTGTAAGTTTGCCTTATTATCTGTTTGGATTTTTGTATTCGTGCACTGTTTGAGACTTTGTGCTTTTTGTTAATAAATACCACAAACTACAGTTCAGTGTCTAGGTCTTCATCTTTGCCCCGAGAGCCAATTCACGACAGGTAAAGTGTCATACAGAGAATAGAATGATGATAAAGACCAAGGCAGTTAAATTCAAAAGATTTGTAATGATTAAAATTAATGTTGTGGGAATGTGCAAATGATGAGACAGATTTCTCTCAAGGCAGCTTTATTCACATTCGCCAACATCTCAAAGAAGAAAGAGAACATCACAGGAAACTCTTGTCCTTAAATACCAGGACTCTCACAGTTCACAAGTCACATTGCATCACAAGTCACATTGCATTATAATCGCCAGTAACAATGCATCTCCTCTTTAATCCTCTAATATCACCCCCACAGTCTCAGGCCCTGCATACCAAAGCTAACACCTTCACAGCTTCCTGTTATCTCCAAGGAAACTCTGTTTTTGTTCTTATCTAAAATGTGAGGCCTTACATCAGTCACAAAGTAGGTCACATATGTGTGGCCACACCCCCCCCCAAACATTTTAGAACAAACAAGAAAATAACAGTATGCATGCCGTGATAGAATCAATACACATCAGTCCGCATGCTGTCTAGGCTTCAGTCTCCTGCCGTATCTGCTGCAGCCCGGATTCAACGTCTCCGCGGTGCTGTCATGCTGGGGGGTTGCCGTCTGGGGGTGAAAACCTTTTGTCAGTCCCTGCGGGTGTTCTGGGGAAACATTACTCTGTGAAGCTCCCCATGGGGGTCTACATCGCCGCGGGGCCCTTGCCAACAGCACTTGCTCATCCGCCACCACAAAAGCGGGTTTGAGTCTGTTTATGCCAACTTTTTCTTTCCTACCCCCCAAATCTAGCAAAAACTGCTTGTCCCCTGTTTCCAACACTCTCAACGGTCCGTCATAAGGTGGTCGCAGTGGGGGTCGATGTGCATCGTGTCTGACAAAAACAAACTCTGCATTCTTCAAAGCTTTAGGCACAAAAACGTGCGGAAAACTGGTGCACGGGGCCGGGCAGCGTGCTTGATTCTATGTTACTCCGCAACAGCTGAGACGGGGAGGTGTCTGGCGCAGGGTTATCTGGGAGAAACTCCCCAGGCAGCCGAAGTGGTTGCGCAAACACGAGCTCCGCTGGAGAGGCTTCTAAGTCCTCTTTAGGTGCAGAACGCAACCCCAATAAAATCCACGGTAACTTGTCTACCCAATTTGCATCCGTCAGTGACGCTCTGAGAGCCACTTTCAATGACCTATGAAAATGTTCGCATAACCCATTAGCCTGCAGATTGCACGCAGTTGTGCGGTGAATTGTGACACCCAGGTTGCGGGCCATTGTCGACCAAAGTTCGGACACAAATTGAGGGCCTCTGTCGGACGTAATGTCCGATGGAACTCCGAAACGCGCCACCCAAGCTGTTAAAAACACGCTTGCCACTTCCTCGGCTGTGGTTCATGCCAGCGGAACCACTTCAGGCCAGCGCGTGGTGCGGTCCACCATTGTCAGAAGGTGTGTGCACCCCTGTGACGGCGGGAGGAGGCCCACGAGGTCCACATGAACGTGATCGAACCTCTTGGCCGGAATGTGAAACGGCTCCAAAGGAGCCCTCGTGTGCCTGTGTGCTTTGGCTCGTTGACACGCCGTGCAGGCTGCTGCCCACTCTTTAACTTGTTTGCGGAGGCTTGGCCACACAAATTTCTCTCCTACCATTTTGACCGACGCGCGCACTCCCGGGTGCGCCAAAGAATGAATTGAGTCAAAAACGTGGCGGCGCCACGCGGCCGGTACTACTGGACGCGGCCGTCCAGTGGAGACATCGCAGATTAGGGGGGGCATACCGTCTTGCAGCACCCTGTTCTCCAGCCTTAACCCTGTTGGTCCAGACTGGAGCGCGCGCACATCCGCGTCACTAACCTGCTCCGCGGCCATGGCTGCGTAATCTATTCCTACGCTGACTGGGGCCGCCACGGCGCGCGCGAGGCAATCTGCCACTACATTCAGTTTGCCCGCCACATGCTGAATATCAGTGGTAAACTCTAAGATCGCGGCCAGCTGTCTCTGTTGCCGGCCTGACCATGGTTTGGAAACCTTGGCCATCGCGAATGTTAGCGGCTTGTGGTCAACGAACATGGTGAAACAGCGTCCTTCCAGCCAGAACTGAAAGTGGCAGATGGCCAAATGGAGAGCCAGCAGCTCCCTGTCGAATGCGCTGTATTTACGTTCACTATTGCGCAAGGTCCAGCTGAAAAAGGCGAGGGGCTGCCAAACCCCGGCTACATGCTTCCACGACCGCCCCTATGGCCACATCTGACGCGTCAGTAGTGAGCGCTATGCGGGCCGTTGGGTCTGGGTGTGCCAACAACGCAGCATTTGCCAAGGCTGCTTTTACCTCCGAGAATGCTCGCTCCCGCTCCAGGGACCACTCGACCTTATTCGCGGGTTTCTGTTTTTTGAGCGTGGCACCGCTCCTTCGGGGGAGACGCGGTGTCCTAAAAAATCGATCTGCGCCACCCCGAACTGACACTTCGCTGGGTTGATTATTAACCCGTGATCTCCCAACCTCCGGAAAACTGTGGCTAGGTGGTTTTCGTGTTCATCTTCGGACGCGCTGGCTACCAAAATATCGTCCAAGTAGACGAACACGAAAGGGAGATCGTGCAGCACCGCGTCCATCATGCGTTGGAACGTCTGTGCAGCCCCTTTAAGCCCGAATGGCATGCGCAAAAACTCGAATAGGCCAAATGGAGTTATTACCGCTGTTTTGGGTATGTCCTCAGCGCGCATTGGGACTTGGTGGTAACCGCGGACCAAATCTATCTTAGAAAAAACACGCGCCCCTGCCAAATGAACGGAAAAATCTTGGATATGTGGGATTGGGTAGCGGTCGTGCGCTGTAGCGTTGTTTAACCTGCTGAAATCCCGGCAAGGTCGCCACGAGCCGTCAGCCTTCGGGACCATGTGTAGCGGGGAAGCCCATGGGCTGTTTGAATGCCTGATTATGCCCAACCTCTCCAGGTTGGCGAACTCCTCGCGCGCTATGGCCAGTTTAGCTGCGTCCAAGCGCCGAGCTTTTGCAAAAACGGGCGGTCGAGTAGTGGTAATAAAATGTTCCACCCCGTGTTTAGCGACGGTTGCCGAAAATGTGGGGACCGTGAGTGCTGGGAACTGAGTGAGCAGTGTGTGGAACTTACCGCTTGCAGCTGTGACGTTGGCTTGTGCTGTTGGCGGGGCCACTTGCGCTGTACAGGGAATAGAATCAAAAGAAAGTGCATTAACCAGGTGCCTGTTAGCGAGATCAACCAACAAACCATGTGAGCACAAAAAATCAGCCCCCAACATATTGAAATTCACTGCTGCTATAACAAAAGTCCACTCAAATGTATGGCCGTGTAGAGACAGAAGCAGAGTCCTCTCACCAAAGGTCTTAATCTCCGAGCCGTTCGCTGCTGCCACCCCGGGACCTCTGGAACCTGCTAGCCTGTCCGCGTAGGAAGGTGTGATGAAACTCAACTGGCAGCCTGTGTCCACGAGGAAATGCCTCCCCGAGCGTGCGTCCAACAAGTAGAGCAGCTTGTTCTCCTCCCCGAGGGCCGCGGCTGCTACCGACCCCCGGTCTTGGCGTTTCCCGAACGCTTGAACTGGCACGGTGGTACACATTTGCGTGCCCTCTCTGCGAAACGGCGATGGTAGAAACAAAGGGCGTCTCCTCTGCGTTCCCTGGCCCCTGCCCCCGCCGTCGTCGGTGGGTCTGTTGCTGCTGCCCCTGGCCCCCTGCCATCTCCGGTTGTCGCGCCGAGTTCCGCTGCTGCGGCCGTGGCCGCGCGCTGTCTGCTGGCGTTGACAATTCGCTGCGCCTCCCGGGCCAGCGTGCGGTAGTTCCGCTGGGCCAACAACGGCGAACCGGCCAGGGTCGCTCTCGTCGCTGACGGTAGGGTCCTGAGAGAAGAGGTGGGTAAAGATGAAGTGGTCGTCGTCCGAGCCTTTCAACCTCAACATCTTCTCTATCAGGTTAATGGGCGTGTCATCTTCCAACTCAGTCAGCGCCAGGAGTCTCTCTGCTCGCTCCTCAACCGAGAGGGTGAAGTGCTGGATGAGTGCAGCCTTCAACGCGCCGTATTTGTCGCTGTCTGGCGGCTGCTCGATAAGGCTCTCCACATGCTGAGCCGTGTGGTTATCCAGTTTTGTGACCACATGGTAGAATTGTGTGTCGTCTACCGATATCCCCCGGAGGTTGAACTGTGCCTCAACCGCGTGGAACCAGGAGCGCGGATTGTTCTGCCAAAAGTCCGGTAGATGGACCATAGCGGCATTCGCTTGGCTGGGGGCTCCTGACGAGGCTGGCCCCGGGGAATTCTCCTCTTGCTGCATGCTACGTCTTGGGTCACCAGTGTGGGAATGTGCAAATGATGAGACAGATTTCTCTCAAGGCAGCTTTATTCACATTCGCCAACATCTCAAAGAAGAAAGAGAACATCACAGGAAACTCTCGTCCTTAAATACCAGGACTCTCACAGTTCACAAGTCACATTGCATCACAAGTCACATTGCATTATAATCGCCAGTAACAATGCATCTCCTCTTTAATCCTCTAATATCACCCCCACAGTCTCAGGCCCTCCATACCAAAGCTAACACCTTCACAGCTTCCTGTTATCTCCAAGGAAACTCTGTCTTTGTTCTTACCTAAAATGTGAGGCCTTACATCAGTCACAAAGTAGGTCACATATGTGTGGCCACAATGTCCTTTTTTTTTTTTTTGTTACTTATTTGTACCCGTAGGTAGACTTGGTTTGCAGTCTGGTGACAAGCCACCGGCTGCTGGTCGCTGCGTCCGTGAGCGCCCTAAACCTACATGTTTTTGGTATGCGGGAGGAAACCGGAGAAATCCCGGAGTAAACCCACGCAACACAGGGAGAACATGCAAACTCCACACAGCTCACTGTTGGTCGGGGGCTGGGATCGAACCCACGATCTCATGATCCCCGTGATCCCCCGGCCGAGGGTAAAACTGTGCTGCCACAGTGCTAAACCACTGCGCCACCGTGCAGCCCCTTAAAACCAAGTGTCTGTGACAGAATTGTTGCCGTATCCCCACCCTTTCGACCATTCCTGCAGGAGTAAGAGAAAAGTAAGATAAGTGATGGGTGGTGTCGTGATCTGAGCATGGGGGTTTCCGCCGTGCTCAGTCTCATGGTCCTTTTCCATATTTGTATATTTGTTGTATTTTTGGGTTCCTAGGTTTCTGTCATTTTATTTTTAGATTTAGATTTAGTATACTTTATTGATCCCCAGAGGGGAAATTGAGGGTATCCACCACCTGGATGGATGAGCAGCCACGCTACGGAGCTATCCCTTAACCATTCACACACACATTCACATCTAGGGCCACTTTAGAGTCTCCCATTAACCTAACCTGCATGTTTTTGGCATGTGGGAGGAAACCGGAGAAATCCTGGAGTAAACCCACGCAAACACGGGGAGAACATGCAAACTCCACACAGATCACTGTTGGTCGGGGGCTGGGATCGATCCCACGATCCCCGGGCCAAGGGTAAACTGTGCTGCCGCAGTGCTAACCACTGCGCCGCCGTGCAGTCCTTTTAGCCCATTTTATCCTTGGTTGGGTTGTATTATTTCTTTGTTCTTCTCATTCGGTGAGAGTGAGTTCGAATCGGTGTGTGAGTTTGCCAAAACGATGTCTGCCACTGTAGTATTCTCTGGGCCCCTCCCCAATCTGACCAGTGATGACATGTTTAGTCGCTCGTCATCCTTGAACCGCTGGCTGTCTGTGTGGTGTCCTGCAAATGACGTGGGCTACATTGACAATTGGAGCTCATTTTGGGGAAAACCTGGTCTTATGAGACGAGACAGCATTCATCCCACTTTGGATGGTGCTTCTCATTTATCTAACAATCTGGCATCTTTTTTGTCCAAATTTCCAAAACCGTGACTACTCAGAGTTGGGACCAGGAAGCAGAGTCGCAGTCTTACACGCCTCTCTGCAGCTCCTCTTCATCCGCCACCCCTCAGCTTAGCCCCTGTCTTCCCCATCAGAGAATCATTGTCTGCTCGCTCCAAAGTAAATACAAATATAATGTATAAGCATCCCAAAGTGATAAAGCAAAATATTGGTAAAACTCAAATTAAACATAAAGCCTCTAAATTGAATGATTTGGCCTCTGTTCCTCCTCATAATTTAAAAATTAAATGTGGTTTATTAAATATTAGGTCTCTAACTCCCAAGTCTCTGTTAGTCCATGATCTGTTAATTGATCAACAGATTGATTTAATTTCCCTTACAGAGACTTGGTTAGGGCAAGAGGATTATGTTGGTTTAAATGAATCAACTCCCTCTGGTTATTTAAACTGTCAAAATCCCAGAAGTTCTGGTCGTGGAGGAGGAGTAGCATCAATTTACCATTCCAAATTACTAGTTAATGTAAAGCAAAAAACATGTTATAATTCCTTTGAGGGCCTGGTCCTCAGTGTTGGGCACTTTAGCAATTCCAGGTTAAACCCAATTTTATTTGCCAAAGTTTATCGTCCCCCATCAACCTATTCAGAATTTTTATCCGAATTTGCTGATTTCTTAGCTGATTTAGTGCTGAAATCTGATAGAATAATTATAGTAGGGGACTTTAATATACATGTGGATGTAGATAGTGACTGCCTTAATGTGGCTTTTAATTCAATATTAGACTCGATTGGGTTTTCTCAGAAAGTAGGAATTTCTACTCATTACCTCCACCATACATTGGACCTTGTTCTGACATATGGCATAGAAATAGAAAATCTTGTAGTGTCTCCTCATAACCCTGTACTGTCAGACCATTGTCTGTTAACCTTTGATTTTACTATTTCTGACTATTTGGCTCCTAAAGAAAAATATTATCACAGTAGATGCCTCTCAGATGATGCTGTTTCCAAATTTATGCAGATTGTTTCCTCTATGCCATGTGTCAACACAACGGAAATAAGCTATAGACAGCTTGCTCCTTCTGTAATTGATAACATGGTGGATAGTGTTTCAGCTTCTCTGCATCAGGCTCTAGACTTGGTGGCCCCCTTAAAAAAGAAAAAGTCTAATCAGAGATTTTTAACTCCTTGGTTCAACACAGAAACTCGTAGCTTAAAACAGAAGACTCGTCAATTAGAAAGAAAATGGCGCTCTACTAATTTAGATGAAATCTATTTAGCTTGGAGAAATCATCTTTTAATTTATAAAAAATCTCTTAGAAAAGCTAGAACGAGTTATTACTCTGCATTAATAGAAGAAAACAAGAATAATCCCAGGTTTCTTTTCAGTACTGTAGCCAGGTTGACAAAGAGTCAGGACTCTGTCAATCCTAGCATCCCCTTAGAGCTTACTAGTCAGGACTTTATGAACTTTTTCAATAATAAAATTTCATCCATCAGAGATAAAATCAATCAGATTCTTCCCACAGTTAACTTAAATACTGTAACTACTACAACTCCTTCTATTGATGTCTGTCTTGATGAGTTTACTCCAGTCGACCTTTGTGAGTTAGACAAAATAGTTTCCTCATCCAAACCTTCAACTTGTCTTTTAGACCCTATTCCTACCAGGTTATTTAAAGAAGTCTTCCCACTTATTGGTAGCTTTATTCTTCATATAATCAATTCTTCATTAACTTTAGGCCATGTACCGCAGGCTTTTAAAACGGCTGTAATTAAACCCTTACTCAAAAAGCCAACGCTAGATCCAGGAGCTTTAGCTAACTATAGACCAATCTCTAATCTCCCTTTCATTTCAAAAATCTTAGAAAGAGTTGTTGCTACGCAATTATTTGACCACCTGCAGGGAAATGGTTTACTTGAGGAGTTTCAATCTGGGTTTAGAATCCATCATAGTACTGAAACAGCCTTAGCGAAGGTCACTAACGACCTCCTCATTGCATCTGATAATGGACTAGTTTCTGTACTTGTCCTTTTAGATCTTAGTGCAGCTTTTGATACTATTGATCATACTATTCTACTTGATAGATTAGAACACTATGTTGGACTTAATGGAACTTCGTTGCAGTGGTTTAGATCTTATTTATCTGATAGGTTCCAGTTTGTTCATGTAAATGATGAGTTTTCTCTCAGCTCAAAGCTTAGTCATGGAGTTCCACAGGGATCTGTGCTTGGCCCTACTCTTTTTAGTTTATATATGCTTCCGTTAGGCAACATTATTAGGAAGCACTGTATACATTTTCACTGTTATGCAGATGACACACAATTGTACCTGTCAATGAAGCCAGATGATACTAATCAATTAGCCAAGTTAGAAGCCTGTCTTAAGGAAATCAAAGCTTGGATGACTTGTAATTTCCTGCTATTAAATTCAGATAAGACTGAAGTCATTCTTGTTGGTCCAAAAAACCTTAGAAATTCCTTTCCAAATCAAACTTTCAGTTTGGATGCAGTTACTCTTTCTCTTAATAGCTCTGTGAGGAACCTTGGAGTTATTTTTGATCAGGATTTGTCCTTCAATTCACATATTAAATTTGTTTCTAAGACTGCCTTCTATCATTTGCGTAATATTGCCAAGATTAGGAGCATCTTGTCTCGGAGTGATGCTGAGAAGCTGATCCACGCTTTTGTTAGCTCGAGATTAGATTATTGTAATTCTTTATTATCAGGCTGTCCTAAAACATCTTTAAAAAGTCTTCAGCTGATCCAAAATGCTGCAGCAAGAGTTTTAACAGGTACTAGAAAGAGAGATCATATCTCTCCGGTTCTGGCCTCCCTTCATTGGCTTCCCATTGAGTTTAGAATTAAGTTTAAAATCCTTCTTCTTACTTACAAAGCTCTAAACAATCAGGCTCCTTTTTATTTAAAAGCTCTGATACTACCGTATCATCCTAACAGAGCACTACGCTCCCAAAATGCAGGTTTACTTGTAATACCTAGAATCTCCAAAAGTACAATGGGAGGCAGAGCCTTCAGTTATCAAGCTCCTTTCCTGTGGAATCAGCTGCCAATCTGGATTCGGGAGTCAGACTCGATCTCTGTTTTTAAGAATAGGGCTAAAACCTACCTTTTTGATATAGCCTAAAATTAGGGAGGGATCATGTGTTTCTGAACCCTCCCTTAGTTATGCTGCTAATAGGTTTAGTCAGCCGGGGGACCTCCAGTAATGCACTGGGCCTCACTCCTTTCCTCACTCTCTATGAAATATTTTTTTTTTGCTGGTCATTAACATTTGTTTGTTCTCTCCCATAGATTGAGTCCCCATCGTGCTGTTTGCTCTCTACATGTCTGTTCTTTTCTTCTTCTCTGTCCCCTCACCCCCCAGCCAGTCGCAGCAGATGACTGCCCCTCCCTGAGCCTGGTTCTGCTGGAGGTTTCTTCCTGTTAAAAGGGAGTTTTTCCTCTCCACCGTCGCCAAGTGCTTGCTCACAGGGGATCGCCTGATTGCTGGGGTCTTTCTGCAACTGTGGGGGTCCTCCCTACAGTTGATAGTGCTATGAGATGACTGTTGTTGTGAAATGGCGCTATATAAATAAAGTTGAATTGAATTGAATTGAATTGAATTCCCCTGTTTACGTTATCACAGTCTTGTTATTTATATAATTGGTATTATCTGTATTTATCCTTCAGTTTATTATTTGCCCTTATTGTATTTTCACATTATATTTATATTGTTGCCAGCACTCTTTTGATCCTCTGTTCTCTCTCCGGTTGCCGAGGGAGGAGGGCCAAAATAGGGATCTCCGTGTTTTGTTTGGACTTCTTTTCTATTTTTTGTTACTGGCCGCATATTCAGTTTTTTTTTTTTGCTGGAGGATGGTGACCTTTGAAATGCCATCTCCGTCTATCCGGGAGGGAGTGAGGATCGTTCTCCTGGATAGCAGCGTTACTGTGGAGGAGGTCCTTCTTGCTGTGGGTGAGAAGGTGGGACATGATGCGATCTGCTTTGCGTCCCGAATGAATAAAGCTGTAGTTGTGTTTCTGGGTGGGGAGGAGTGTGTCCACAGTCTGGTTGGAAGCGGTGTTGTTATCGGGGATATGTATGTACAGGTGTCCCCCTTATCTGTCCCATCAACGCGTATCACCGTCTCAGGTGTTCCTCCTTTCATCACTGACGAGCAGTTGGAGACGGAGCTCCGCAGATTTGGGAAGTTTGCGGGCCCGTTTAGAACTGTGAGTTTGGGATGCAAGGATACCAAATTGAAACATGTAAAATCACTCAGGCGACAGGTGTTCATGTTTTTGGACTCGCCCACTCAAACGCTAGAAGTGTCCTTCCGGGTCAAACATGGGGACGGCTCCTACATGGTGTATGTGAGCTCAGGACAGATGAAGTGTTTTGAATGTGGAGACGTGGGCCATAAACGGTTTGCTTGTCCGCACAAGCAGCAGGCGGAGGCTCTGATGAAGCCGCAGCTGGAGCCGGCGGTGCAGCCTCCGCTCCCACCGCTACTATAGACGATGTTGCGGGGCCTTCCACCGGTCCTGCTCCAGAACCTGCTGCTGTGTCTGTGGACAGCCCGGCTGTGGCGCCCGCAGCCCAGCTTACGGTTGCGAGTGTGGCTGGTGATGACGCCCAAACAGTCACTGATGGTGCGTCACAATCTAGCTGTGAGAAAAAGCTTGTGACATCAGCGGCTGTGGTTCCGGTGGCTGCTTCTGTTTCAGAGCAGCCAACGGAACAACGCCAGTCAGCTGTTGTAGGTGGCGTTCAGGAAAATGTAGCTCATGGTGAATCAGCTGAGCCAGCTGAATCAATCAGTCTGACACGTTGTGCTGACGAGGGAATGGATTCTGATTCTGACACTATGTCTCACACTGTGTCCACTGGGGTAACTTGCAGTAGAAACACGAGTTTGTATTCACTGGAAGAAATAAATGTTTTTCTGGATGAAACCTATAACAGAGCCATTAAAGTCACTGATTACTTCAGTGACACTGATAAATTTATTAGGTCTGTTGATGCGCTAAAGAGGCAGGTTGGTCTTGACCTCCTGGATGAAAGAAAACGTTTTCGCCTTAAAAAGCACCTGACAGCCCTGCGTAAATCAGCAGGAGGACAAAAGGTCAAGGGCAGCCGGCAGATGAAATAACTTACATGGGCAGAGCACGGTCTTCCTTATATCTATCTCTCTATGCAAACCATAAAATTAGGATCCTTAAACATCAATGGTGGGAGGGCCAATCATAAGAGGGGATTAATTGGTGACCTGTTTAGACAAAACAATCTTAACGTTTTGTTTTTACAAGAAACTCATACCATTTCAGCAGATGAAGTGGACTGGGGCTTGTGGTGGAAGGGTCCTTTTTCACTCAGTCATGGTACAAATTTTAGTGCAGGAGTAGCCATTTTGTTTGGGGAATCTGCAAATGCAACAGTTTTATCTGTGGTGGAGGTAGTGAAGGGCAGGCCGCTCCTTGTTAGGGCTGAAATATGGAATTCGGTGTTTTGTTTGATCAACGTTTATGCTCCAAATCACAGTTCTGAAAGAGTTGCCTTTTTCAATACACTGACAAAAGCATTGCAGAGCTATCACCAAGACCAACTTGTTGTTGCTGGTGATTTCAACTGTACCTTGGATTTCACTCTGGATCGCACTAATGCAGAACCTCATCTGCAGTCTTCTCAAGTTTTAAAAAACATCACTGTACAGTTCGACCTCTTGGATACATGGAGAGTTAAACATGCAAACACTAGACAGTATATCTGGGTCAGAGTCAGAGATGATATGGTCAGTGCTGCTAGATTAGACAGAATATATGTTTCTCAAACTTTTGCCCCGGGAATCCTCCACAGTAACATAAGTCCTGTCGGTTTTACAGATCATCATCTGGCCTCTGTGGTGTTAATTAGCTCACCAGGGGAAAGAACTAAATCTTATTGGCACTTCAATAACAAGCTCCTTCAGGACACCACTTTTTGTCAATATTTTGTGTGCTTCTGGGAACACTGGAGGACTACAAAGCCTCGTTTTAGTTCCCTGGAACAGTGGTGGGAGGTTGGCAAGGTGCAAATTTGCATTTTTTGTCAACAGTATACTGCGAACTCGACTGCCATCATCAAAACCAAAGTCGTGAACTTGAGGACACTGTCAAGAGGCTGGAGGAGAGTTTGGTTAGGGATCAGGATTCTACCGCAGGTCCTTTGTTGCAGGAGAAGAGATCAGCCCTGAGCTCTTTCCTGCAGGAAAGAGTGAAGGGGGCACTTGTTAGGTCACGGTTTACTCGCCTGCAGGACATGGATGCCCCAACATCTTTTTTCTTCAATCTGGAGAAGTGTGCTGCAAAAAAGAAGTTGATGACTTGCTTAAAACTCCCACATGGTCAAATGACTACAAATCCATCTGAGATGAGGTGCCATGCAGTGGATTTTTATGGGGCCCTGTTTGGTGCAGAACCATGTTGCATAGAATCTCAAAACCAACTCTTTGAAGGTCTTCCCAAGCTCAGCCCAGAGGACAGGGCTGCTCTGGACTGTGAACTGACTTTGGATGAGTTAACTGTAGCAGTTGATCAAATGGCTCTGGGACGTGCACCTGGACTTGACGGTCTTTCTTCTGACTTTTTTAAGCATTTTTGGGATATTATTGGATCAGACTTTTTTGACATTCTGATTGCCTGTTACAGAACTGGAACTTTACCTGTCTCCTGCCGGCGTGCAGTACTATCTCTGCTGCCTAAGGAAGGGGACTTGGCCTTGCTTCAGAACTGGAGGCCTGTGGCTCTTCTTTGCATGGACTACAAGGTGCTTTCTAAAGCCCTGTCAAATAGACTGAAAAATGTATTGGATTTAATCATAGATAGAGATCAAACATATTGTATTCCTGACCAAACCATTATGGACAATATTTTTCTCGTACGTGACGTTCTTCATCTCAGTAAATGTTATGATTTAGAGTTGGTATTATGTCTTTGGACCAAGAAAAGGCTTTTGATAGGGTTGACCATTATTATTTGTTTTCCACACTGAAGGGGTTTGGTTTTGGCAATATGTTTTTGAGGTGGGTCAATCTGTCATATACTGGAGCTGAGTGTTTGGTAAAGATGGGGGCAGGGCTGAGTCGGCCAATCCCTGTACGTCAGGGAATAAGGCAGGGTTGTCCAATCTCAGGTCAACTGTATAGCTTGGCTATTGAGCCTTTGCTGTGCAGGTTGCGCACTCAGATGGGTGGTTTGTTTCTGCCGGGGCCCTCCAGTAGTTGTCGTCCAATCGTCTTGTCTGCTTATGCGGATGACGTCACCATTTTCATCACATCCCACAAGGATGTACAGCGTCTGGTGGACACTTTATCTATTTATGAAACAGTATCTTCTGCAAGGGTAAACTGGGCCAAGAGTGAGGGTTTATTGGTGGGGCAGTGGTCACATCAGGACATTCCTCAGCTACCTGGAGGTCTTCTGTGGGGGAAAGCAGGTCTCAAAGTGTTGGGGGTATTTTTGGGTTCCGAGGACTTTGAACGCAAGAACTGGGAGGGAATTAAGGAGAAGGTGTGTGCTCGCTTTTCTAAATGGAAATGGTTGCTACCACAGCTGTCATATAGGGGAAGGGTTCTGGTCGCTAATAATCTGGTCGCTTCGGCTCTTTGGCATAGGCTTATTGCTTTGACACCGCCCAGGAGCCTGGTTGAGGAGGTTCAGAAGATCATCATGGATTTCTTTTGGTCTGGTCGACATTGGGCTCGTGCGGCTGTTCTCTACCTGTCTGTTGCCGAGGGAGGACAGGGCCTGGTGGACATACAGTCCAAGTTCGCCTGTTTTAGGCTTCAGACTGCGCAACGGCTCCTTTATGGATGTGGCCCCTGCTGGATGGACACTGCAAAACTGCTCCTGAGGAGGGTTGGCTGATTGGGCTATGATAAGCAGCTTTTCCTCGTGAAGTCCGGGGAGGTGGACCTTACTGGACTTTCTGCTTTTTATACATCTGTCTTGCATGCATGGCAAGTCTTCACCGTGGCCCGCATTCCTGAGGAGACACCGGGCATGTGGCTGTTCGAGGAACCACTGTTTTTCAATCAATTCATGGACACTCAAGTGCTGCAATCTGTTAGTCTGCGAACTTGTTCAAGAGAGGCAGGCTGTACCAGGCTTGGTCATCTTATGAAGATGTCAGCCACGACGATAGAAACACTGGGGCGGAGTGCCAACATTACATCTGTCAGACTGGTGCATAGGGTGGTGAAGGAAGTGTGTGCTGCCCTGCCACGCCCGCTTAGAGTATTTGTGGAAAACCGTACTCTTTCCACTCAATGGGATGAGGAAACTGTGTCCAACTTTCCTGCCCTTTCCGTAAGTCCAGCTGTGAGAGAGTGGCAGGAGGGAGAGGATCATCTGCTGTTCTTCAGAACTCCTTGTCTGGGAAAGTTCCAGTTTGTAGGGAAGAAGACGGTGTATCACATCTGTGTGAAAGTTCTGAATCTGCGCTCTCTGATGGAGGTGAAAGAGTCGAAGTGGGCGGGGTTTTTGGGGCCGGTATTCTCCCCGAAAGGCAGCTGGCGGTCCATGTACAAGCTCCCTATTGAGAAATGGACAGCAGATCTCCAGTGGAGGATTGTACATGGGGCAATAGCTACGAATAAATACAGAGCACACCTGGGTCCTAATGTGGGGGAGGAATGTTTGTTTTGTTCCCAAGTTGAGACCTTGGAGCATTTGTTTGTTCAATATTTTCGTTTGTCTGGCCTTTTTGATCTTCTGAAAGTGTGGTTTCATAATTTGGGTGAATGTTTCTCTTTTGGTTTGTTTATTTACGGTCCAAAGTATAAAGTGGCAAAGAAGTCTGTGTACACTTTGATGAGCTTCCTATCTGGTACTGCTAAACTTGCCATCTGGCTGACAAGAAAAAATCGGACTACTAACACTGGCAATGTGAATCCTGTGTTTGTTTTCAAGGCCTTGTTAAAAGTCAGACTCGAGGTGGAGTACTCTTACCATAAAATGGTGGACAATTTGGAGGTATTCACCAATAGATGGACTGTAGGGAATATTTTGTGTTCTGTGGGAGAGGGGGATGAGTTATGTTTGCACTTTTGAAATGTGAGGCACGTGGTGGGATGATGATATTGGTGATCTTACATTTTTGAATGTACAATAAAGGGATTTTTTAAAACTCTCTCTCTCTCTCTCTCTCACTCGCTCGCTCTCTCTCCTTTCTCTCTCTCTCTCTCTCTCTCTCTCTCTCTCTCTCTCTCCCCTCCCCCTCACAGCTGATCTGCATTGTGTAATCACTGTCATCTCCTGCCTGCTCATGTGATTCACACCTGATATCATTTGTTGTACTGATTTCTTAATAATAATAATAATAATAATAATAATAATAATAATAATAATAATAATAATACATCAGTCTTATATAGCGCTTTTCTAAATACTCAAAGACACTTTACAAAGCAGCATAGGGACAAACATACAGAGAACGGGTAAACAGACAAGGTAGGTACACATAGGTAGAAGAGGCAGTCAGTTTTCGTAGGTAGATTTGAAGAGATGGGTTTTGAGTTGACTTTTGAAGGAAGCAAGTGTGTTGGCGGACCGGATGTAAGGGGGCAAGGAATTCCAGAGGGTTGGTGCGGTGATGGCGAATGATCTATCACCCAGGGTGTGGAGTTTTGTCTTGGTGATGGGGGTGAGAAGGTGAGTGTCAGCAGAGCGGATGAGGCGAGTGGGGGAATGACGAGACAGAAGGTCAGTTAGGTATGAGGGGGCGAGGTTATGAAGAGCTATAGGTGATGAGGAGGATCTTGAAGTTGATGCGCTGTTGATTGGGGAGCCAGTGGAGCTGACGGAGGAGAGGAGTGATGTGGTCTCTGGAGCGGGAGTGAGTAAGTAGGCGGGAGGCTGAGTTTTGGACATACTGTAGTTTTTGGAGGATGGTGGAAGGAAGTCCATACAGAATGCTGTTACAGTAATCAAGTCTGGAGGTGATGAAGGCGTGGATGAGTATTTCAGCAGCAGAGGGGGAGAGGGTGGGACGGAGGCGTACAATATTACGAAGATGAAAAAATGATGTTTTGGTGATATGGTTGATGTGAGATTTGAAGGAGAGGGTGGGGTCCATGATAATGCCGAGGTTTCTGGCCAGGGGGGAGGGGGTGACTGAGTGACCATCGATTTGGAATGAAAAGTTCTGGGAAGAGGGCAAAAGAGATTTTGGTCCAAAAATTATGATTTCTGTTTTATTGCTGTTTAACTTGAGAAAGTTTTTAGTCATCCAGGCTTTTATGTCTGTGAGGCAGTTGGTGATGGTGAAGAGAATGGCGGGGGTGATGGATTTAGAGGAGATGTACAGCTGGGTGTCGTCGGCGTAGCAGTGAAAGTGAAGACCATGTTGACGGATGATGTGACCAAGCGGAAGCATGTAGAGAGTGAAAAGGGTTGGACCGAGCACAGAGCCTTGAGGGACACCGTGTGATACGGGTGGTGGTGCATGATTTGTGATTGTTGATGGAGATGTACTGGAATCTGTCAGACAAGTAGGAGGTGAACCAAGAGAGGGCGGAGTCAGTGATGCCAATAGAAAGCAGACGACAGAGCAGGATGGAATGATTGATGGTATCGAAAGCTGAGCTGAGATCGAGGAGGAGAAGAATGGTAAGGGAGCCAGAGTCAGAGGCGAGCAGGAGGTCATTGGTGACCCTGAGGAGGGCGGGTTCAGTGCTGTGGTGAGATTGAAATGTTTCGTAGAGTTTGTTGGAGAGGAGGTGTTTCTTGAGTTGGGTGGTGACAGCTTTTTCCAATATTTTAGCCAGAAATGGAAGGTTGGAGATGGGTCTGAAATTGTTGGGGTCGTCAGAGTCCAGGCCAGGTTTCTTAAGGAGGGGGGTGATGACAGCAATCTTGAGTGATGGGGAGACAGAGCCAGTGGTGAGGGAGGAGTTGATGGTGTCGATGATAAGGGGGGCAAGAGGGGTGAGACAGGCTTTGATAAGGGGGGAGGAGATGGGGTCCAGGGGGCATGTAGATGATTTCATGCTGGAGAGTATTTCGGAAAGTTCATCAGTGGTTATGGGTGAGAAAAGGGAGAGCTGTTTATCTATGGGTGGAGAAAAAGTGGGTTCTGAGTCAGGGGTGATGGCCGAGGAGGAGGCAAGCTGGTTGTGAATATTGTCAATTTTGGAATGGAAAAATGATAGAAAGCTATTGCATTTTTCAGGGGTGAAGGATGATGAAATGATGTCCTGGGGTTTGAGGAGTTTGTTGATGGTGGAGAACAGAGTGCGGGGGTTGGAGGATCCAGAGTGAATGATGCTGGAGTAGTAGGCAGAGCGAGCTTTATTGACTGAGGATTGGTATAGGTGCATCAGTTCTATGTGAGCGAGGGTGTGTACAGTCAGACCAGTTTTTCAGCTCAGGCGTTCAAGCTGTCGCAGTTGTTTTTTGAGTTTGTGAAGTTCTAAGGTGTACCAGGGGGCCGAATGAGTGAAAGTGACCGTTTTTGTTTTCATGGGGGCCAGTTTGTTGAGGGAGGTAGACAATGTGTTGTTGTAGATGTTTACTAAGTCCGTAGGGGTTGGGTTTACAGGGAAGGTGAGGTTGGAGAGAGTGTTTGATATGCATGTGGAGAGAGAAAATGAGCAGATGGACTTAAGATTCCTGAAGGTTATTGTTCAGTCTTGTTTGGGTTGAGGGGCAGGGATGTCAATGTCCAGTTTCTTTCTTGCCTTATTTAAGATTGGGTTTTGCATTCATTCATTGTCAGAGCCTCATCTAGTATCTACTCATTGCCACCAGAACCCTCACCCTGTTCTGGTGTGTTTTCCTGTTTTTTCATCTTGCTGTTTTCATGTTCACCTTGCTGTAAGTTTATTTTTTGTGCACTTTATGGACTTTGTGATTTCTTATTAAATACCACAAACTGCAGTCCAGCACCTGGGTCTTTTCTCTCTGCCCTGAAGGGGAAATTCATGACAGGTGGGGGGGCTTCAATGAGGGCTATTGATGCATCACTGTTAAGTCAGGTCTCTGTTAAAAACAAACCATCTAGGTTATTGTCTTGGATAAAATCATTGATAAGAAAAGTCTTATTTCAGGTTCAGGTTCAGGTTCAGGTTCAGGTTACTTTATTTGTACCCGTAGGTAGATTTGTTTTGCAGTTGGTGACATCCATATTTACAAGCCACAATTACATTCAACATAGACACAAACACAGGCACACATCTTACAAAATAGGTAAATATAAAATATGTACAATATAATTTTTATAGCTTGTTCAACTCTTTGACAGCAGCAGGGACAAAGCTGTTTTTGTAGCGCTGGGTTCTACTTTTTGGGACAGCAAACCTCCGTCTGGAGGGAAGAAGCTGAAAGTTGCAGTGCAAAGGGTGGGAGTCATCATTTAAAATCGAGTCGGCCATCCTCTGTACTTGTCTGGTGTACAGGGATGTCAGGCTCAGCTGTGACTCACCAAGCAAACGACTGGACCATCTGACTACCTGATCCAAGGATTTCCTCTGTTTCAGTTTTATCTGACCAAACCATGACATTAAAGAAAAGGATAAAACAGATTCAATAAAAGCCCGATAGAACATAGTCATTATGGTTCGGTCAATTTGGAAGCGTGCAAGTTTCCTCAAACAATGCAAATTTTGCTGACCCTTTTTGCACACCCTTTCACAGTTCACCTCAAAGTTCAATCCACTATCAATAATCGTCCCAAGATATTTGTACGATTGTACACATTCGGTGGTCTGGCCTTTTAGTATGGTGACTTTGTGCCTGGGAGTTTTCCTCCTAAAGTCAATAATCATATCTTTCGTTTTTGTTGTATTCAGCTGCAGGTAGGAATCCTCACACCAGTGAACAAAGTCATCAACTACTGGGCCATGGCCACTCTCACCATCCTGGAGGAGACTGACAATGACTGAGTCATCAGCATACTTTATAATGTGTCTGTTGTCATGTCTGCTCCGACACATGTTTGTGTACAGGATGAAGAGTAGTGGTGACAACACACACCCCTGAGGAGAGCCAGTAGAAGAGCACTTTAGGTCAGACAATGTACCATTGACCCTTACTCTCTGCGTCCTGTTGGTTAAGAAATCCAGAATCCAACCCACCAGATTATTGCTTAAATCAAATTGTTGCAGGAGCCTTTCAACTAAAATATGAGGTTGGATTGTATTAAAGGCAGAAGAAAAGTCCACAAATAAAAGCCTGGCGTGTGTCCCATTAAAATCCAGATGTTTAAAAAGCATGTTAAACAGAGTGACAGTGGCATCCTCCACTCCTCTGTGAGGCCTATAGGCAAACTGCAGAGGATCCAATGCATGTTCAGTCTGCTTTAGGACCTCACATCTGACCAGTTTTTCAAAAATTTTCATTAAAATTGAAGTCAAAGCAACTGGTCTAAAGTCATTTACCGTTTTAGGACAGCTGGATTTTGGAACGGGAACAACCACGGCATCTTTCCAGATCTTAGGCACATGTTGTGTCTGTAAGGACTTATTGAAAATGTAGTGAAATATAGGACTCAGTTCATGTGCACAGGACTTTACCAGGCGTCCACATATATTATCAGGGCCCTGACTTTTGTTCACTTTTACAGCGCGGAACTCCCTTTCAACATCCTGCATCTCAATATTAAAGTGCTGATTGTCTTTGAGTTTCTGTTTCAAATCTTGGATTTCTGTGCTAAAATCAAAGGAGTCAAAACGACCATAAAAACAATTAAGAGCATTAGCCAGCTCTGTGTCTGAACTAAAACCATCTAAAAACACACGATTACTGCGCTCTGTGCTCTGAAGGCCTGCAATTTTTTCCATACTGGCCCAGGCCGAACCAAGTTTATTTGCTGCCATCTTGCTTTCCAATTCTGATTTATAATTCTGTTTTGCTCTTAAAATTTCGGCCTTTAGCTCCTTAGTGGCAACCTGTAGCGCAGAAACAGACCCCTGTTTAAAGGCAAGTGCTTTCCTCTGTAAGCAGGATTTAACTGATTTAGTAACCCATGGTTTGTTGTTGGGATATATTTTGACACGTTTACGTGGAACAAACTTATTTTGACAGTGAGCCATGTATGAGCATGTGAGCTCAGCCAGAGAGTCCAAATCATCCCCGCAGGCCATTATGAACATCTTCCAGTCTGTACAGTCAAAGCATTCCTGGAGGCTGTGCTCTGAATCTTCTGTCCACACATCAATGTCTCTCATCTCCACCTTGCCTCTTCTGAGAGCAGTTTTATATGTGGGCAGCAAATGAACACAGTTGTGATCTGATGATCCTAAAGGAGGAAGGGGGAGTGATTTATAGGCCCTCTCTATGGATCCATAGCACAGGTCCAATGTCTTTTTTCGCCTGGTTGGGCAGGAGACATACTGATGAAAGTTTTTAAGTGTCTTCTTTAAAGAAACATGGTTAAAATCCCCAAGAATGAAGTTTGGCGCCTCTGGAGAAATTGACTGCAGCCGCTGGATCACATCAGAGATGGTGCTGGAGGCGGAGTCAGCGTCTGCCCTCGGATGAATGTACACAACTGTGATGAAAAGTTGGGGAAACTCTCGAGGCAAATAAAAGGGGCGAAGCGACACAGACAGCAGCTCCACATGGGGTGTACAGATGCGCTCTCTGACCGTGACAGATGTGCAGTACTGCTTATTAATGTATAAACATACTCCGCCCCCCTGACGTTTCCCCGTTACCTCTTCCTGCCGATCCGAGCGCAGCGGAGCTCCAAAGCCGTCAATCCACAGCTCTGCATCTCGATCATGCGCAGTAAGCCAAGATTCAGTGAAAGCCATGACGCAGCAGTTCTTAAAATCCTTCTGGTAACGTACGTTGCCTTGAATTTCCTCCACCTTGTTTCTCACAGACTGTGCATTCCCAAAAATGATCGAAGGAAGAGGAATGTTACCAAACTGACGTCTCCTAAGGCGCAATTTCACACCTCCACGTCTTCCACGCTTCCTCCTGCCGCTTCTCTTTTCACCGCTGTGTCCGTCTCTCAAAATAAAGTCCGGCAGCTGAAATCTGGGCGCAATCAGAGACTCTGCACCAGCTGTGTTAAAGCGCAGCAACATGTCCCTGGAATATTGTATTCTGCCCGCTATTCTGCTCGCCATGGAGCCGAACGCGTTTACCTCAGAGACAAAGAGCCACAGCACAGAAAGCAGTAGTGCGAGATATGACAGGAAATCCATGTTGCAGATACCAGGGAGCTGTTCGCCATATATTCCACCAACGCTCCAGGGCAGAAACGACACAGAGGATTTTCTAAAAACGTAAAAAAGTACAAAAAACACACACACGCACACACGCACTATATCACCAAGCTGCTGGTCGCTGCGTGCGCATGCGCCCGAATATTAAATATCGAATATCGAATATTAATATCGAATATTAAAAAGCGCCATATTGAGGATCACTGGTGTAGTCTTGTCTGGTGATGGTCCAGCTGGGGGGAGCTTTATTAACAGTCCCTATTTCGGCCCTAACAAGAACTTCTACTTGCACTATGCTCAGAGTACAACCTTGTGATAACCAACACTCTATTTAAGCACAAGGACACACACACAAGAAGACATGGATGCACCCAAGATCCAAGCACTGGCACTTGTTAGACTTCTTCATAGTAAGGCAGAGAGACATAAGGGATGTATTGGACACTAGAGCAATGAGAGGTGTGGACTGTGGTACTGATCATGTTATGCTGAGATCTAGATTAAGGATTTGCAGACGAAAACAGCATTGCAGGACGGGTGCGAAGCCACCACAGAAGCTAAACACTAGTGCACTGAAAGGCCAAAAGAAGAAGGAAGAACTTACACAGGAAATGGATGAAAACTTAAAAGACTGGGACAGCAACAACTCAGAGAATGACATAGAAGAGAAATGGGCAACACTGAAGGATACGGTATATCAGACTGCGAGTGACGTATTAGACCACCCTGAGAGGAAACAGGGTATTAACGTTCAAATGTTTCCATAAATCAGCACCCGAGCCACTTGCTGGTTTCGTCCAAAGACAGGACAGCAGCAGAGCCACCAGGAGTTCTGTTAACAATAACTGTAAAATATTCCACCGCAGAACCACATTTGGACAAACAGCTTTCTCTATAAAGGGCAGTCACATCTGGAACACAATGCCAAATGAAATTAAAATAATAACGGACTTTAAAACATTCACTAAAAATGTTAAAAACTGGCTGAAAAATAAACAAGAATGTACTCATGTATGAATTATTTGTCTGCAAAGTGAGAGTGAATGAAGGGAAGGAATAAATGTGTTTGTTTATAGTGAGTGACGGAGGGAGGAAGGCCTGAAATAGGCAAATGTGAGTTATGTTATATGTGTTAAATGTGAGTCAGGCTGTTATATTTGTGTATTTATAATATTTATGTTAAAGGTGAGTCAGGCTGTTATATTTGTGTATTTATAATATTTATAATATTTATAATTGTGTATTTATAATTTTTCTGCATTGATGTATGTGGTTATTGTGTATATTTTTATCTTGATTCTTTTTTCTAAAGCCCATCCAGGGACAAGAGTTGCAAATTAGCTAATAGCTATACACTCTATGTGCAACACATCAGATTGATTGTCTTTGATTAATTGTCTATGTTTATTGCACTGTCCCTGTCAAATAAACTAATCTACTACTACTAAACATCAAGATTGGTTTGATGAGCATGATGAACACCTGAAGAAACTATTAGAAGCGAGGAATACAGCTAGGCAGGATCAAAGAAGAAGAAATACTCAAAGGCTCAGAGTGAGCTACAGAAGTACACCAGAGAGATGAAGTCCAACTGGTGGGATGAAAAAGCGGAGGAACTTCAAACTGCAGCAGACAGGAAGGACATGAAAACATTCTTCATGGGTTTGAGAGAAATCTGACATAATGCACGGCTCAGGAGACACACACGCAGGCTCAGAGTAGCTCAAATAGCTTTATTAACAACAAGGGTGTATGAATGTGTGTCTGCGAGATGTAAATGTATTGGTGGTGGCGTCTGCTTTGGGCACGGAGGCAGGAGACCGTACAGCCGGACAACCCTATGGGAAAAGCACAGGGAGAAGGGTGACGGGCACACACCAACACAGGAGATGTAAAAGTAGTGATGAGCTTACTTGGAGTGAGCAGGTGGCTGGCACAGCAAGGACGAGGTCCGGTAGACAGCAACCTGGAGAGCCCGGTGCAGCAGCGAGGGAACGGAGACGGAGAGGAATGGTCCGCCGCCGGGAAATCCACCTGTGCACAGGGGAGCAGACTTGGAGAGGGAAAAAGGTAAGGGCTTCTTACCGCGATGCTTGCTGAAGTGTTAGAGGTTACTCACAGCAATCCAACGAGTGAAGTCTGACGGCTTCAGGCCGAAGCCCAGGGCGAGGCGGCTTAAATCCCTCGCCGCTGATGATGTGCAGGTGTGCGTGCAGCTGGCACCGCAGATGAGCGGCGAGGCGTGACAGTACTCCCCCCTCTAGCAGCGCCTCCTGGCGATGGTTTCTCCAGGTGCGCTCGGTGGAACTCAGTAATGAGGGATGGGTCCAACACAAACGACGAGGGTACCCACTGCCGATGTTCAGGCCCATAACCCTCCCAGTCCACCAAGTACTGCAACCCACGACCCCGGCGCCAGGAGTCCAGGATGGAGGAGACAGGCCAGGCCGGATGGCCATCAATCATCCGGGGCGCGGGTTGCGCAGCAGGAGGAGGGCAAAGGGGGTCGGAGACTGCCAGCTTCACCTTGGATACGTGGAAGGTGGGATGGATGCGGAGGGAGGGGGGAATAGCTACACGCACAGCCACTGGGTTGATAATCCTGGTGATGGGGTATGGGCCCATAAAACGCTGTGCCAGCTTCAATTCAATTCAATTCAATTCAACTTTATTTATATAGCGCCATTTCACAACAACAGTCATCTCATAGCACTATCAACTGTAGGGAGGACCCCCACAGTTGCAGAAAGACCCCAGCAATCAGGCGATCCCCTGTGAGCAAGCACTTGGCGACGGTGGAGAGGAAAAACTCCCTTTTAACAGGAAGAAACCTCCAGCAGAACCAGGCTCAGGGAGGGGCAGTCATCTGCTGCGACTGGCTGGGGGGTGAGGGGATAGAGAAGAAGAAAAGAACAGACATGTAGAGAGCAAACAGCACGATGGGGACTCAATCTATGGGAGAGAACAAACAAATGTTAATGACCAGCAAAAAAAAAAAAAATATTTCATAGAGAGTGAGGAAAGGAGTGAGGCCCAGTGCATTACTGGAGGTCCCCCGGCTGACTAAACCTATTAGCAGCATAACTAAGGGAGGGTTCAGAAAACACATGATCCCTCCCTAATTGTAGGCTATATCAAAAAGGTAGGTTTTAGCCCTATTCTTAAAAACAGAGATCGAGTCTGACTCCCGAATCCAGATTGGCAGCTGATTCCACAGGAGAGGAGCTTGATAACTAAAGGCTCTGCCTCCCATTGTACTTTTGGAGATTCTAGGTATTACAAGTAAACCTGCATTTTGGGAGCGTAGTGCTCTGTTAGGATGATACGGTAGTATCAGATCTTTTAAATAAAAAGGAGCCTGATTGTTTAGAGCTTTGTAAGTAAGAAGAAGGATTTTAAACTTAATTCTAAACTCTATGGGAAGCCAATGAAGGGAGGCCAGAACCGGAGAGATATGATCTGTCTTTCTAGTACCTGTTAAAACTCTTGCTGCAGCATTTTGGATCAGCTGAAGACTTTTTAAAGATGTTTTAGGACAACCTGATAATAAAGAATTACAATAATCTAATCTCGAGCTAACAAAAGCGTGGATCAGCTTCTCAGCATCACTCTGAGACAAGATGCTCCTAATCTTGGCAATATTACGCAAATGATAGAAGGCAGTCTTAGAAACAAATTTAATATGTGAATTGAAGGACAAATCCTGATCAAAAATAACTCCAAGGTTCCTCACAGAGCTATTAAGAGAAAGAGTAACTGCATCCAAACTGAAAGTTTGATTTGGAAAGGAATTTCTAAGGTTTTTTGGACCAACAAGAATGACTTCAGTCTTATCTGAATTTAATAGCAGGAAATTACAAGTCATCCAAACTTTGATTTCCTTAAGACAGGCTTCTAACTTGGCTAATTGATTAGTATCATCTGGCTTCATTGACAGGTATAATTGTGTGTCATCTGCATAACAGTGAAAATGTATACAGTGCTTTCTAATAATGTTGCCTAACGGAAGCATATATAAACTAAAAAGAGTAGGGCCAAGCACAGATCCCTGTGGAACTCCATGACTAAGCTTTGAGCTGAGAGAAAACTCATCATTTACATGAACAAACTGGAACCTATCAGATAAATAAGATCTAAACCACTGCAACGAAGTTCCATTAAGTCCAACATAGTGTTCTAATCTATCAAGTAGAATATTATGATCAATAGTATCAAAAGCTGCACTAAGATCTAAAAGGACAAGTACAGAAACTAGTCCATTATCAGATGCAATGAGGAGGTCGTTAGTGACCTTCGCTAAGGCTGTTTCAGTGCTATGATGGATTCTAAACCCAGATTGAAACTCTTCAAATAAACCATTTCCCTGCAGGTGGTCAAATAATTGCATAGCAACAACTCTTTCTAAGATTTTTGAAATGAAAGGGAGATTAGAGATTGGTCTATAGTTAGCTAAAGCTCCTGGATCTAGCGTTGGCTTTTTGAGTAAGGGTTTAATTACAGCCGTTTTAAAAGCCTGCGGTACATGGCCTAAAGTTAATGAAGAATTGATTATATGAAGAATAAAGCTACCAATAAGTGGGAAGACTTCTTTAAATAACCTGGTAGGAATAGGGTCTAAAAGACAAGTTGAAGGTTTGGACGAGGAAACTATTTTGTCTAACTCACAAAGGTCGATTGGAGTAAACTCATCAAGACAGACATCAATAGAAGGAGTTGTAGTAGTTACAGTATTTAAGTTAACTGTGGGAAGAATCTGATTGATTTTATCTCTGATGGATGAAATTTTATTATTGAAAAAGTTCATAAAGTCCTGACTAGTAAGCTCTAAGGGGATGCTAGGATTGACAGAGTCCTGACTCTTTGTCAACCTGGCTACAGTACTGAAAAGAAACCTGGGATTATTCTTGTTCTCTTCTATTAATGCAGAGTAATAACTCGTTCTAGCTTTTCTAAGAGATTTTTTATAAATTAAAAGATGATTTCTCCAAGCTAAATAGATTTCATCTAAATTAGTAGAGCGCCATTTTCTTTCTAATTGACGAGTCTTCTGTTTTAAGCTACGAGTTTCTGTGTTGAACCAAGGAGTTAAAAATCTCTGATTAGACTTTTTCTTTTTTAAGGGGGCCACCAAGTCTAGAGCCTGATGCAGAGAAGCTGAAACACTATCCACCATGTTATCAATTACAGAAGGAGCAAGCTGTCTATAGCTTATTTCCGTTGTGTTGACACATGGCATAGAGGAAACAATCTGCATAAATTTGGAAACAGCATCATCTGAGAGGCATCTACTGTGATAATATTTTTCTTTAGGAGCCAAATAGTCAGAAATAGTAAAATCAAAGGTTAACAGACAATGGTCTGACAGTACAGGGTTATGAGGAAACACTACCAGATTTTCTATTTCTATGCCATATGTCAGAACAAGGTCCAATGTATGGTGGAGGTAATGAGTAGAATTTCCTACTTTCTGAGAAAACCCAATCGAGTCTAATATTGAATTAAAAGCCACATTAAGGCAGTCACTATCTACATCCACATGTATATTAAAGTCCCCTACTATAATTATTCTATCAGATTTCAGCACTAAATCAGCTAAGAAATCAGGAAATTCGGATAAAAATTCTGAATAGGTTGATGGGGGACGATAAACTATGGCAAATAAAATTGGGTTTAACCTGGAATTGCTAAAGTGTCCAATGCTGAGGACCAGGCCCTCAAAGGAATTATAACATGTTTTTTGCTTTACATTAACTAGTAATTTGGAATGGTAAATTGATGCTACTCCTCCTCCACGACCAGAACTTCTGGGATTTTGACAGTTTAAATAACCAGAGGGAGTTGATTCATTTAAACCAACATAATCCTCTTGTCCTAACCAAGTCTCTGTAAGGGATATTAAATCAATCTGATGATCAATTAACAGATCATGGACTAACAGAGACTTGGGAGTTAGAGACCTAATATTTAATAAACCACATTTAATTTTTAAATTATGAGGAGGAACAGAGGCCAAATCATTCAATTTAGAGGCTTTATGTTTAATTTGAGTTTTACCAATATTTTGCTTTATCACTTTGGGATGCTTATACATTATATTTTTATTTACTTTGGAGGGAGCAGACAACGATTCTCTGATGGGGAAGACAGGGGCTAAGCTGAGGGGTGGCGGATGAAGAGGAGCTGCAGAGAGGCGTGTAAGACTGCGACTCTGCTTCCTGGTCCCAACTCTGAGTAGTCAGGGTTTTGGAAATTTGGATAAAAAAGATGCCAGATTGTTAGATAAATGAGAAGCACCATCCAAAGTGGGATGAATGCTGTCTCGTCTCATAAGACCAGGTTTTCCCCAAAAAAAAGTTTCCCAAAAAAAGCTTCCCCCTCTCGCCCTTTAAAATTACGTCCTGGGTCGACACATAGACATGCTGACCCACCCGGTACGCTGGGGCAGGTCTTCTGTGCCGGTCCGCCGTGGTTCTGTTGCGCTCTGCCGTGCGTAAAAGCGCACTGCGCGCTGACGCCCAGATGGAGCGGAACTGTCTGAGGTGCGCCCGAACTGAGGGGACCGTTACCTCACTCTCCTGCGCTGGAAAAAGAGGGGGGTCGTAACCCAGGGACGCCTTAAAGGGAGACATCCCTGTAGCAGAAGAGCGGGCGGTGTTATGGGCGTACTCAACCCAGGCGAGATGGTTACTCCAGGACGTAGGTTTGGACGCAGTGATGCAGCGGAGTGCAGCCTCCAGCTCCTGGTTGGTCCGCTCGCACTGCCCGTTGGTTTGGGGGTGATGGCCGGAGGAGAGGCTCACCTTGGCTCCCAGGGCGTTGCAGAATGACCTCCAAACCTCTGAGGAAAATTGGGGCCCCCGATCCGAGACTACGTCCACCGGAATCCCGTGCAGCCTGACCACATGCTGGACTAGGAGGTCCGCCGCCTCCAGGGTGGTTGGAAGACCTCGTAGGGGGATGAAGTGTGCCGCCTTGGAGAAGCGGTCCACGATGGTCAGGACGGTGTCGAAGGTGTTTGAGACTGGGAGTCCGGTGACAAAATCCAGGGCGATATGCGACCAGGGCCTGCCAGGGATGGGCAGAGGCTGGAGTAAACCCGCTGGAGGGGCATTACCTGATTTGCTGGTGGCACACACTGGGCAGGCCCGGGCGTAGCGGGCAGCGTCCCTCCGCAGGCCCGGCCACCAGAAGGACCGTTGGAGGAGGTCGATCATCCGAGAGGAACCAGGGTGGCAGGTGAGCTTGGACGTATGCAACCAGTGGATGACTTCCCCCCGAACCGTGGATGGCACGAACAGCCTCCCCTCCGGTCCGCCGCCAGGGTCAGGTTCCACTTCCTGCACCTTCCGGATCTTGCTTTCTATGTCCCAGGTGATGGCTCCCACGACGCACGACCTGGGTAGGATGGTGTGGACCGTGTCCTCAGACTCCTCAGGGGCAAATTGCCTAGAGAGGGCGTCGGGCAGGCCGTTCTTGGAGCCAGGCCTGAAGGTGATGTTGAAGCAGAACCTGGCAAAGAACAAGGACCAGCACGCCTGGCGGGCGTTCAGACGCTTGGCAGATCTCAGGTACTCCAAGTTCTTGTGGTCCGTCAGGACCACGAATGGCAGGTCCGCCCCCTCTAGCCAGTGACGCAACTCCTGCAGCGTGAGCTTGATGGCAAGGAGCTCTCTGTCCCCCACGTCGTAATTCCGCTCCGCCGGGGACAAGCGCCGAGAGAAGAAGGCGCAGGGCCGTTTGACTCCATCACCTGGCGACCGCTGGGATAGAACCGCCCCCACTCCTGTGTCCGAAGCGTCCACCTCCACGATGCACTGCAGCGCCGGGTTGACTTGTCTAAGGACCCTGGAGGAGGAGAACTCTGCCTTCAGTGCCTGAAAAACAGCCGCGGCCTCTTCGGTCCACCGGAACGGGACCTTAGGGGATGTGAGGCGGGTCAGCGGGCCGACGATGGTGCCAAAATTAGGGACGAAGCAGCGGTAGAAATTTGCAAACCCAATGAATTGTTGCACCTGTTTTCTCGATGCAGGTGTAGGCCATTCCACCACCGCCTTCACCTTCACTGGGTCCGGAAGCACCTGATCGTGGGAGATGATGAACCCGAGGAAGGATGTTGTCTTAGCGTAGAATTCGCATTTTTCGGCCTTCACATACAACCGGTTCTCCAGCAGTCTTTGGAGGACCCGCCTCACATGGACCCGGTGCTCGTCCCTGGATTTGGAGAAGATAAGGATGTCATCCAGGTAGACGAACACAAAAAGGCCAATGAAATCCCGGAGGACGTCATTGATTAGGCACTGAAAGACGGCTGGAGCGTTGGTCAACCCGAACAGCATCACCAGGTACTCGAAGTGGCCGTTCGGGGTACGGAAGGCTGTCTTCCACTCATCTCTCTCCCGGATCCGGACGAGGTGGTATGCGCTGCGTAGATCCAGCTTGGTGAACCAAGTCGCCCCTGGAGGGAGTGGAAGGCGGTGTCCATGAGGGGCAGGGTGTAGCGATCCTTCTCCGTGATATCATTTAGGGCGTGATAGTCGATGCAAGGACGGAGGGAACTGTCCTTCTTGCCCACGAAGAAGAATCCTGCCCCCAATGGTGATGACGAAGGACGGATAATTCCAGCACTCAGCGATTCCTTGAGATAGGCGTTCATGGTCTCCTTCTCCGGCGCCGACAGGCTGTAGAGTCGCCCAGAAGGTAAGGGTGCCCCCTGGCGGATGTTTATTGCACAGTCGTAGGGTCTGTGTGGAGGAAGAGACATCGCCTTGGACTTGCTGAATACCATACCCAGGTCGTGAAATTCCGATGGCACCAGGGAGAGGTCCGGGGGCGCAGCGTCCGTAGGTGCTGGGGAAGAGGACGGAGAGCAAGCAGCGGACTGTAAGCAGGTGCTCATACAGAATGTGCTCCATGCCGACACCCTGGCGGACTTCCAATCCAAGACGGGGTTGTGGAGGCGTAGCCAGGGGTATCCCAGGATGACGGGCGACACAGAGTTGGGGAGGACGTAGAAGGTTAATTCCTCCCGGTGGTTCCCAGAGATGATAACAGGAACAGGGACGGTCTGATGTGTTACTCTCCCCAGGGAGACATGGGAGAGGTTGACTAGGGCGAGAGGAGATTTGAGAACTTGGCAACGGATGCCCAATCGGGTTGCCAGGCTTTGTGAAATAAAACTGCCCTCCGCGCCCGAATCCACCAGTGCGTGGGTGAGATGCCCAGTGGAGTTGTGACAAAATCGGACGGGCAGCTTCAATTGGGAGAGTGGATTTAACCGATTGATGTCCGTGAGGCCCCCTACAGTGACTCGCGGACCCCGCCGTTTGGTTCTCCGTGGGCAAAGCTCCACCGTGTGTTGACTTTCTCCGCAATACATGCAGAGATCCAACTCACGGCGGCGTTGTCTCTCCGCAGGGGGGAGCTTTGTCCAGCCCGTCACCATCGGCTCTGACTCCTCGGGGCGCGATGGTGGCGGCGTCGCCAGGGGGCGAGCTTGGAACAGGCGCGACGAGGCACCATGAGAGTGAGAAGAAGACGACTTCCGCCCCGAGGAGCGCTAGCGCAACCTGTTATCCAAACTGATGGCTAGGGACGTTAGCTCTGCTAGAGTCTCCGGGATGTCCCGCCCAGCCAGTTCATCCTTCAGATCATCATTGAGACTGCGGAGGAAAAGGCCGCAGAATGAATGTTCATCCCAGCCCAATTCCTCCGCCGCTACCCGGAAGTCGATCGCATAGTCCGCTGCCGACCGGCTTCCCTGCTGGAGACTGAGAAGCCGATCGACCTGGACAGTCTCGGTACGAGAGTGATCAAAGACCTCCAGGAATTGTCTCACGAATTGGCCATAGGTGAGGGTGGCATAACTGGGCCTCGCCATTACGGCGTAAGCCCAGGTTAGAGCTCGCCCCTCTAGGAGATTCCCAATATAGCCAATTCGGCTATGATCCGAAGGAAAATCTCCGGGCACACGGTGGAACACGGACTCACACTGCATTATGAATCCCCGCGCACCGCCGAGCTTACCGCTAAAGCGGGCGGGGGTCGGAATGGGCGTGAGCCGAGCCGGTGCTACCGGAGCCGACTGGATGGCCGCTGGAGTAGCAGGAGCCGCGCCACCCTGACGAGCCGGGGGGAACGGCTGTTGGGAGTCCAAGCGTCCCAATCGGTTAGCAATAATGGTCAATTGGTTAAGAATCACCTGTTGCTGGTAAGCTATTTGATCCACTCGAGCCTCGAGAGTGGTAAGTCGGCGTGTGAGCCCGCCGTCTGCCGAGCCGCTCTGCTGAAGCCGTACTGACATAATGCACGGCTCAGGAGACACACACGCAGGCTCAGAGTAGCTCAAATAGCTTTATTAACAACAAGGGTGTATGAATGTGTGTCTGCGAGATGTAAATGTATTGGTGGTGGCGTCTGCTTCGGGCACGGAGGCAGGAGACCGTACAGCCGGACAACCCTATGGGAAAAGCACAGGGAGAAGGGTGACGGGCACACACCAACACAGGAGATGTAAAAGTAGTGATGAGCTTACTTGGAGTGAGCAGGTGGCTGGCACAGCAAGGACGAGGTCCGGTAGACAGCAACCTGGAGAGCCCGGTGCAGCAGCGAGGGAACGGAGACGGAGAGGAATGGTCCGCCGCCGGGAAATCCACCTGTGCACAGGGGAGCAGACTTGGAGAGGGAAAAAGGTAAGGGCTTCTTACCGTGATGCTTGCTGAAGTGTTAGAGGTTACTCACAGCAATCCAACGAGTGAAGTCTGACGGCTTCAGGCCGAAGCCCAGGGCGAGGCGGCTTAAATCCCTCGCCGCTGATGATGTGCAGGTGTGCGTGCAGCTGGCACCACAGATGAGCGGCGAGGCGTGACAAAATCTAAGGCCCAAAACCAAGAGGATTGATCCAACTAAAGGCTATGGATGGTGAAACGATTTTGCAGGAGAAAGACAAGATCCTGGACAGATTTGAAGACCACTTTGACCAACTACTAAACAACCCTGGAGATCTCACTGAAGAGACTAAAGAAGCTCTAGTGCAACGACCAACTGTATCAAGTCTGAATGAACCACCAAATCTTGATGAACTAATGGCAGCTATCAGGACAACACAGGATGGTAAAGCTCCAGTTAGGGATGGAATTCCAGCAGATGTGTGGAAATTTAGTGGTGTTCAGCTGACCACCTGCCTGCACAAGCTCATCCAAGAGATATGGGATGCCCAGAAAGTACCTCAAGACTGGAAGGATGCAAGTATTGTGCCTTTGTTCAAGAAAGGTGACAGGAAAGATTGTGGAAATTACCGAGGTATATCACTGCTAGCCACTGTTGGTAAGATTCTCTCATGTGTACTACTGAACAGACTCAATGAACACATCTCGCAGAAAGGACTACCAGAAACCCAGTGCGGCTTTAGAAGTAGAAGAAGCACAATGGACATGATTTTCTGCTTGAAACAGGTTCAAGAAAAGTGTATCGAACAGAACATGCCGCTTTATGTAGTCTTTATAGACTTCAGTAAAGCCTTCGATACTGCTTCGTGACAAGGACTTTGGCAGGTACTAAAGAAATATGGCTGTACAGAGAAGTTTGTCAGCCTGATTGAGGCACCCCATACAGGTATGCAAGCAAATGTGGCAATGAGTGGTTCAGTATCTAAAGACTTTTCAGTAAGCAACGGGATGAAACAAGGGTGTGTGCTGGTGCCTACACTCTTCTCGCTATATCTGGCAGCCATGGTGGCCTTCAAAGACACTTCAGAAGGAGTATACATTCAAACAAGGAAAGAAGCAGACTTGTTCAATGTGGCACAGTTTAAAGCCAAGAGTAAGACATCGATAAAGGTAGTAAGAGAATTGCTCTTTGCCGACGACAGTGCTCTAGTTGCACACAGTGTGGAAGATATGCAATCTTTAGTGGAGAAATTTGCAAGAGCAGCTAGCCAATTCAGCCTCCAAATCAACATCAAGAAGACAGTGCCTTTATCAACCACCAAAGTTCCAGTTATCAACATCACTACCAGAAGAAATCAGCAGCGGGACAGAGCCACTAGTCAAGTGCAAGACTTTCAAGTATCTAGGGAGTACTGTTTCAGAGAATGCTAGGCTGGAGGATGAACTATCTCTCAGAATGGGAAGAGCGAGCACTGTGTTTGGAAACTTGACGGAGAGACTGTGTAACAATCGACATGTGTCTATCCGTGTGCAAATGCAAAGCGTACAGAGCGACAGTACTGGCTACTCTATTGTACGGTGCTGAAACTTGGACTGTCTACAGAGTGCAGGTAAAGAAACTCCACACGTACATGATGAGACACCTTCGAGCCATAATGAACATCATAATGAACATCTCATGGAAAGACAAGATAACCAACAGAAGTGTTGAAACGAGCTGGTCAACCATCAATGGAGGACATGCTAATACAGATGAACCTGAGATGGCTCGGACATGTTGAGAGGATGGACCACCAGCATCTCCCTCAGCAGTTACTCTACTCACAGTTATGGTAGGGCAAACGCAATCAGAGTAGACCAAGGCTCAGATTTAAAGACACTGTAAAAAGAAACTTGATGAAGTTGGATATACGCAGACAGGAGTTCCTGGCAGCGGAAGGCTAAGGACAGAGCTGTGTGGAGGAATCTGATCAGACCTAAATGAAACAGTCATTGTTGCCCATGACAGACTGCTATGATGATGATGATACAAACTAGATAGATATATGTACTTTAATGATCCCAAACTGGGAAAGTGCAGTATAACAGCAGTATGACAGAAGACAACTAAACAACAGAAACACATGCATGAAAGACAAATGGATTACCCATGGATAGTAAAACTAACACTCCTATAAAAAACCTATATACATCATAGCTGAATAGATGATGACCAGTATAAATACATGAATTGTACCCACTGCACAATGCGGAACTATCAGGAGCAGAGTAAAATGTGAGGTACCAGTTAGATTGTAAGAAGCAGTTTGGCAGCATAGTTATGACCAGAATGCAACATCAGAGTGAGTTATTGTACAGTGAAATGGCATGCAGCAGCAAAGATTTCCTGTACCTGGCCATTCAACAGCAAAGCTGTAGTAGTCTGCTGGAGAAAGTGCTTTGCTGTCTGTCCAGTGTGTGGTGGAGGAGGTGATAAGGCTTGTCCATGATTGATCGCAGTTTATTTAGTGTCCTCCTCTCCACCACTGTCTCAAAGGTCTCTGACCTGAGACTAATTACAGAGCTAACCCTCTTGATAATCTTGTCAAGTCTGTTGGTGTTGCTGGCCCTGATACTGCTACCCCAACAGACAGTAGCAAAGAAGATGGCACTGGCAACAATGGTCTGATACAAAAGCTCCAGCATCCTGCTGCACACGTTGAACAATCTCAGTTTTCTCAAGAAGTAGAGTTGGCTCCTCCCCTTCTTGTGTGCAGCATCAGTGTTGGATCTCCAGTCCAGCCCGTTGCTGATCCTGACACCCAGATATTTGTAGTCCTCAACCACCCCCACATCCTCCCCCCTAATTTGCAATGGCTGAGAAGGCATCCTCTTCTTCCTGAAGTCAATCACCATCTCTCTGGTCTTGCTGATATTCAGCCTCAGGTGATTCTGCTCTGTCCACTCCACAAGTCTGTCCACCAGTGCCCTGTACTCCTCCTCCTCTCCTCCCTTATACACCCCACGACAGCTGAGTCATCAGAGAATTTCAGCAGGTGGCATGACTCAGTGTTGTACTGAAAAACAGTGGTGTATAAGGTGAAGAGAAAAGGAGAGAGCACAGTCCCCTGTGGCACTCCTGTATCGTTAACCACCACATCAGACAGGACACTGCCCAGCCGGACAAACTGTGGCCTGCCTGTCAGGTAGTCAGTATTCCAGGAGATCACAGAGCTGTCGACTCCCATCACTCACAGCTTCTCACCCAGCAGCAGTGGCTGGATGGTGTTAAAGGTACTAGAGAATTAAAAAAAATGTGATTCTCACAGTGTTTCCTCCACCATCCAGACGCAGATGGGCTTGTTGCAGCAGATAGATGACAGCATCTTACTCCTAAATGGGGCTGATATGCAAACTGCAGAGGATCCAGCCATGTCTTCACCTGTGGGGGGCTAAGACCAGTCTCTCCAGGACCTTCATCACATGAGATGTGAGGGCAACTGGTCGATAGACATTCAGATCCAGTGGAGGTGATTCTTGGGGACAGGGACCAGGCAGGATGTCTTCCACAACATCGGTACTCTCTCCAGACTCAGGCTCAGGTTGTACAGGTGTTTCAGTACTGGAGCTAGCTGGTTGGCACAGGTCCTCAGGATCCTGGTGGAGATGCCATCAGGGCCTGCTGCCTTCCACTGACAGAGTCTCTCCAGCTGTTTCTTAACCTGGCCTGTAGTCACAGTAATGTGTGGGGGGGGGGTCTCGTGTTCCCGAGGAGGAGGAAGGGGGTGAGGGGGGAGATGGAGAGAGGTGCTGCACAGGAGAGTGGAGGGGTGTGGGGGCCTGGCTGTGTTGTTGGGGTGACAGACTGTGAGTTGAACCTATAAAAAAACAGATTCAGTTCATCAGCTCTCTCCTGGCTCCCATATGTCTGCTTGACTCTCCCCTTGCACCCAGTTATTTGTTTCATTCCCCCCCACACACACATCTTTAGCGTTGTTTTGCCTGAGTTTATTCTCCAACTTCCTCCTATAATTGTCCTTGCACCCCCTCAGCATTTCTCTCAGCTCATGCTGCACTCCCCTCAGCTTCTCCTTGTCTCCAGACCTAAAAGCTTTCTTCTTTTTGTTCAGAAGTGCTTTCAGGCCACTCGTGACCCATGGTCTATTGTTGGAGAAGCAGTGTGCAGTCTGAGCTGGCATGGTTGTGTCTTCACAGAATCTGATGTATTCTGTTATGCGGTTGGTCATATTGTCTATGTCCACCCCATGTGGTTCACAGAGTACGCCCCAGTCTGTCGTCTCGAAGCAGTCCTGCAGTGCATAAGCAGCCTCCTGTGTCCACCTCCTCACAGTCTATGTATAAGCAGGGTGCCTTTGTACAAGGGGACTGCACTTGGGTGTTAACATGACCATGCAGTGATCCGATTTACCAATGGGGGGTAGAGCTGTGGCACTATATGCATCTCTGACATTGGCATACAGTAGATCCAGTGTTTTATTTTCTCTGGTTTGACAGTCAACAAACTGGTGAAAGTTTGGTAATGTTTTTCCCAGTGAGATATGATTAACTGTTTGAATGTGTCTGTCGTCGAATTGTGACATAACCCCTAGTGGTCAAGAGTGGTAAATATTTTTTGTCAATAAAATAGTTCAGATTTCCAAGGCTATAACTTGAAAGTGGTAAGAGATAATGGTTTACTGTCAATTAGAAAGATGTAAAATATGATCCAAAGTTTCAGATAGGAATACATTTATGCATCTAATTTGCATAATGTCACAGCAGCTCTTTAAATTTAATAACTCAGTCAAAACTGGACTTTGGACATATTTACACAAAGAATGGTTCAGTTTTTTTGACACCATTTTTTGTACAGAGGTACCTCATCATCTTTTCTTCAACGTATGTGAACAAGAAATCAGTACAGTATTAAAAAAACACAGAAATAAATCACTTACCGGCGGCTAACAGGACTCGCTCGTCGCCATGATTGCTGCGTTTTCACCCATCGTGGTCGTTATTTTGCGTTCTGTTGGTCATTTACGCTCTCTATCACATCTACAAAGTCTTATGATTATCCCATATAAATTTTGCTTGTATCCCGCGGCTATTTTCTGTGTACAAAGCCATCTAAATGACGGTGACGATGACCGATCGTGGCCATATTAGCTTTCTGAGCTAAAAGAAGGGAATACAGGAAAAGGAAATGAGGAGTTTTTCCTCTTTGGTGTATTATGTGTCATCCATTGAGTCTTCCAGCACATGTCTGCCACCTTCTGAAACTGGCAGATCAGTACAAATCAGTACAAATCACCAATGCAGCTGGTGATGTCAGAGTGAAATGACAGTGCCGCGCTCTGCCACTAGGGGCACGCAACTTCTCACACTCAAAGGGTTAAAATCACCTGTGATGGCCATAAATGTGACCGGGTGCTTCACCAGTCATGTTGCTGTAGTGGAGCTGATGACGTCACAGGCCACCACTACGTCAGCTGATGAAGGGACGTCGACGATAACTAGCAGCCGTTTGTAATAAACAAATCAAACAAGAACAATTTAAATAGCTCAACACAACTAATACAAGTAGTTTCTCCAAATTCAACACAAAATGTCACTTTTAATGACTACTGCAGTTTCAAAATTATTCAACCCCTTCATGACAAGCATCTTAAGAAAAATTCTCAAATTCTCGCAGATCCTCCTCTGTGGTGTACAAGAATTTTGGCAGTGGATGCAGGTTATGAGTTCTGCCAGTCCCGAAACACCTACGTCATGAGTTCCTATCAAACCATCACTGTACATCGACTGCTGTTGTTTTCATCCTTATTCCTTTTTTCTTATATAATGCACACACCACTGAGAGAAGAAAAGGCATTTCACTTCTCCTGTATGTCCTGTACATATTGAAGTTTTGACAAATAAAATCTTTTAATCTTGGAAAAACCCCACCTCGGAATTGGAATTAAAATGGTTATAGGAACTGAGGTCCGTAGTCCCTAGCTCCTATGATGTCAGAACACACAAAAAATGGCCGAGGTTCTGAAGAAACTGCAAAAAGTTCCTGTAGTGTGAAAGGGCCTATTATCACCAAACAAGATGGAGAATGCATTTTCCATGAGAAGCTTATGACCCTTCGTTGTTTCCCTTTATGTTACTTTTGGACCCAACTCGACTTAGTAGAAAGTTTCTCACTATTTCTCAAATAATTTTTGGTGGCTACTCTTAATTATACTTAGTAATTAATATAATAAGGTAAAGGTACTTTTACTAGACACTCTACCCACCTCTACAAGCCGCCAAATTATAACTATTATTACTTTAAAATTCAAAAATGCTGGTATTTTCATTAAAAACCAGGCTACGGAGGTCACTCTGTATTCAATATCAGAGCAATTCCAGTTTCACAATTACTGCAATTTGTCCCCTTAAACTAGATGTCCTAAATTAAAACCTTTGTGGGGGTTGATTAGTTTCTCCACATGAGGCCCCCACTGTTTCTCCTCCACCAATTCAATCTGCTTTGTTCTACCGAAGTGCACCTTCATGCTTGCCTTTGCAAATTGCAGTTTTTACTTAAAGCAATGCTTAATTGCCGGCACATGCTCGAGTGGTCACGGTGCCCATCAGAGGCGAAGTGAGTCACAGCAGCAAAGCACAGATTATTCTGGAATCAGCAGTAGCAGTGCCAGGCTCCCACTTTAAGCTCCCCTGGTTGCAAACCGGTGCCGAGCCCATCTCTTGGGCACCAACACCAGATGGCAGAGCCAGTAATGGAAGAGGAACAGGAAATTGAGAGGAAATGAGAGAAAAGTCAGAGATGGGAGAAAGAGAAGTTGGAAAATGCCTGCGTTCGCTCTTATCAGTAGATTTCTAAAGTCAGACGGCTGCGGATGGATTTGCATAGCCTAAGGTTGGCGGTGGCCCACTTTTCCCTCGCTGGCTTTCTGAAAGACTGCCAATGCATTCCATTATTTGTGTCAAG
Source organism: Pholidichthys leucotaenia (assembly GCA_020510985.1). Classification (NCBI taxonomy): domain Eukaryota; kingdom Metazoa; phylum Chordata; class Actinopteri; order Cichliformes; family Pholidichthyidae; genus Pholidichthys; species Pholidichthys leucotaenia. The sequence goes on along the minus strand of CM035842.1, from coordinate 20,550,141 downwards.
GCAGATTCTGTGATGAAGAAAATAATAGCACTGGCACATAGTCAGAGTTTACAGTCTCTCTCCTCCTGGTGTTCGCCGTTACTGGCTGATTCCAGAACTGAGATCTGCTGAGAAAGGGAAGGCCAGCACAAGACAGGGGAGGAGAAATGAACTCAGTTTCTGTAAGTGAGAGACAATGCAAGTTCATTTTCAAACATCCAGGTGTCAGACAAACTTTCAAAGGGAATCTTTTATTAAAAACACTGGATTGAAAACTAATTAAAATACAAGACGTTTCAGTGTTCATCCGAACACCATCATCAGTTGTCACACTGTAGCAGGAAGTGTCTCTGGCCAATAAATAACCAGCAAGGAAGTACATGACTTTTGAGAAATGTAGTAAAAAAAAAAAAAAAAAGAATGTTGTCCATGGTATGCTACCAAGGAGGAGAAAATGAGAAGGGAAAAAAAAAACAACCTAGTACTCCTCCTTTAAACCTGAGACTCGGAGCAAGTTCATTTGTCCATAAAGTGTTGAGGAATGGTTTTTAACGGCATTGTACTTGCTCCGAGTCTCAGGTTTAAAGGAGGAGCACTAGTTTTTTTTTTTCCTTCTCCTTTCTCCTCCTTGGTCACATACCATGAATTACATTCATTTTTTTTTAACTATATTTCTCACAAATCATGTGAGCTCCTTGCAGGTTATTTATTGGCCAGAGACACTTCCTGCTACAGTCAGACAACTGATGATGGTGTGTGCATGAACACTGAAACGTCTTGTATTTTAATTAGTTTTCAGTCCAGTGTTTTTAATAAAAAAATCCTTTTGAATCTAAGTGAGAGAATGTGAGATAAAGTAATAAATGCAGGACATGCACTTAATACAAGGTTGGTTTTGCACCTGTGTACTACGTGTGTGTACGTTGCAATATCTTGATTTTTTTTTTCCATAAACTTGCAACTCTTTTCATTACTTTGCGAATTTTGAAAAAAAATTGCAATTATTTATCATAAATGTTCAATTTTTTCAGATAAATTTGACTTTTTTCTTGTTAATTTGCAACATTCATATTTTTTTATTCTGTGTAATGGCTCATTCTTTTTTTTACACAAGTCAATTTTTTATGTTTTTGTTGAGAGGGGAGAGATTTTTTTCCCCTTTATTCCATTTTAAAGCAGTGGTCCTCAACCTTTTGTGCTTCACAGATCACGAACATGTAAAAAAAAAAATTGCTACCCATTGGGAGATTAAAATGAAAGGAATACAACAGAGGTGGGGCAAAAGATCATTTTAGCATAATATCACAATACTTGGCACTTTCAGTGATGCACAGGTCTGTAAACACAAAGTTAAGTTGGAAACTCTGGGGCATTCATTAACCATTTGAGATTTTAATCCACTACATAGTGCAAAAAGAAAAAGAAATGCACTGAAAAGTTAAAGCAAATGTCGGGCCTTTTTTGGACTTTATAACAAAGAGAGAAGAAGAGACCTCGACATAACACACCCACCCCACAAGGAAAAAAGAAATAAACACTTGGAACAATACGAACATGTGGAACAGCACGTTTTCTAAATTATATGTTTACCTTCCTCCTGTGTTAGCTTTCTGCTACCATCCCCGGTGTTAACGGGTCGGTTTCGACCCATGTCTTAAATCAGCTTTAAAATACACTAAAAACAATAACAATAACAATAACAACAACAATAATAATAATAACAATAACTATAATAACTAATTATTAACAATAACAATAATAACTAATAACAATAACCTATCATCCAATTTTTTTGTCATCTCTTATTATCCCTTATTAGGCTTCCTTATCCATGAAAATGTTGGGTTTAATATTTTTGGAGTGGGTCTCTGAGCCTTTTTTTTTTTATCAGTATACCTCTCGATTTCAATAAAAAAAAAAGAAAAATTAACCTCAAGAGAATCATATAAATAAATAAAAGGTTGTTGTGTTACCTGAATATTACTGAGGGGTATAGAACACATCTCTGAAATGAATTTGCTTGATTTATTTTTTCATTTTAAAATTAATAACTATAGTAACATCTATGGTGTTATGGGTCAGTTTCGACCCATATGTATTTTCTATCTAGAACTTGGCTCACCGCAAATCTTCTTTTCATTTTTGCATGCTGCAAATTGGAGATGTGCCCTCTGCAAGTCAAATGAGTGAAGTGACCCCACATGTCTGGACATGCCCGTCTTTGTTCTGTTTTTTCGCAGCTATACTGGACAAATGAGCCTCTGAAGCTCACGTGATCGGGAGAGGAGGAGGCTGTCAGTGTGTTGGCTGACAGTGCACTTATGATTTCAATTTTGGCTCTAATTATTGCTTTATAATCTTATTTTTATAACCGGGTTGAAACCGACCTTAACACCACAAAGGACATAATTTCAACCACAGCATTTTATAATGTAGTGAAAAAAATTTTTTTGTTTAATTTTGATGAAATCAAGGTTCCTGACAAAGTCAAAAAGCCTTGATGCAATAAACAATTTTTAAGGGATTCTTTTATGCATTTAAAAACTAAAACGGGTCGGTGCCGACCCGAACACAAGAGGAAGGTTTTAACCTTGTATATGTGTAACTGCAGCTCACTTCTCTGGGTGGATATGGCAATGCATTATGGGTAATTCCTTCACAGCAACAGGGGAATTACTAAAGGCTGGTGTATGTGCTATCGTTGCCTTGGGATGTTACTATTCCACACTATTGTCTTGTTACACACGCAGCTTTAAAAAACAGCTGATACTATCAACATGAGTGGCTCCAGAGAGTGATTCCAAGAAGACAGCCTGACTACAGAGAGGTCACATTGGTGCCGTGATCCTTTGGACTACGTCGGACCGGGGAGGCCGTCTTCGCTTCACTGCATCACGTTGGAGCCGCCCTTATATCCCGACTCTGTTGTTGACAAGGAAATCTTTCTGTTGTTGTTATAGCCATACAACCAGTTTTGTGTGATATTCTCTGTGTAATTCTCCAAGTATGAATCAGAGTAAATTTAGCCCTTCCAATATAACGCTTACCAGTATTGGTAAGGGTAGAGGGTTACATACTACGCCTGTTCCCTTTTCCTTGAATAATCATGAGTCAGAGTTCAGTGCATCATGAAAGTATTCACAGTGCTTCACTTTTTCCACATTTTATGTTACAGCCTTATTCCAAAATGGATTAAATCAATTTTTCCTCAAAATTCTACACACAATATCTCATAATGACAATGTGAAAAAAGTTTTTTTGAGATTTTTGCAAATTTATTGAACTGAACGACTGGGGGACATGAGCCTTAGTCAGGGAGGTGACCAAAAACCAGATGGTCACTCTGTCAGAACTCCAACGATCCTCTGTGGAGACAGGAGAACCTTCCAGAAGGACAACCATCTCTGTAGCAATCCACCAATCAGGCCTGTATGGTAGAGTGGCCAGATGGAAGCCACTCCTTAGTAAAAGGCACTTGGCAGCCCACCTGGAGTTTGCCAAAAGGCACCTGAAGGACTCTCAGACCATCAGAAATAAAATTTTCTGGTCTGATGAGACAAAGATTGAACTCTTTGGTGTGAATGCCGGGCGTCATGTTTGGAGGAAACCAGGCATGTCATGAACTGAGCACAGGGGGTTCTGCCATGCTCAGTCTCATGGTCTTTAACCATATTTGTATATTTGTTGTATTTTTGAGTTCTTAGTTTCCTGTCATTTTGTCCTTGGTTGGTTTTCATATAAACTACATTGTTTCTTAGTTCTACTTATTCTCCTGTTTATGTTCATCACAGTCTTGCTATTTATTTATCTGGTAGTTGCTTGTATTTATCCCTCAGTCTTTATTTGTTGTCATTTTAGTTCTCGCCTTATATTTGTTCTTATGTGTTCTCTCTCTCTCTCTCTCTCTCTCTCGTGCGCATGCGTGGGCGTTTGTGGGAGCAGGGGTATGGAGTGGTGTCGAGTGAGTACTTTAAACTTTGTATTTTCTAACTTTTTCTCTATCTTGTGTGTTTGAGGTGTGTGTGTTTAATATAGTGGGTTGAGTGTGGGTGTGCTGGGGTGTGAGTGTTGGAGTGAGTGTGTTGGGGAACGGTAGCTTCTGCTGCCGGTTTTTCCCGGCCGGCATCATGCCGGTGATTGATGGTGGTGTGGAGTTTGAGCGCTTAACCCGGCGTCATGGTGTGAGAATCCTCCCGACAGTTCCCTGTTCTGTGGAGGAGGCCAGCCTCGCTGTAGGACAGGTGGTTGGGCATGGCAGCATAAAATCAGCATCGAGGATGAACAGCGCAATTGTGATCTTTCTGGATTCGACTGAAAAAGCTGATCAGGTGGTGGCACAGGGAGTGGTCATAGGTGACACTTTTACTCCCGTTTTACCGCTGGCGAATCCGTCTAGGAGGATCACCATCTCAAACGCTCCTCCTTTCGTTAAAAATGATCAGCTGATTAGAGAGTTGTCCCGTTTTGGCCAGGTTGTGTCCCCTATCAGAATGGTCTCTCTGGGTAGTAAATCACCCCTGCTGAAGCATGTTGTATGTCATAGGAGGCAGTGTTTCATGGTGTTGAAAGACAGCTCTGCTGAACTGAACGCGTCTTTTAATTTCAGGATTGACGGCTTTAGCTACTTGGTGTTTGCAACATCTGAAACCATGAAGTGTTTTGCATGTGGCGCAGAAGGCCATCTTATTAGGTCATGTCCTGAAAAGGCGAACACAAAGAGCACTGGCGGTAAGAAAGGTGACGCCGCTGTTTCTGGTGGTCCGGAGGGTAGCGCTACATGTGGTGCGGCGGATGCCGCTGCGGCGCCCGCTTCTGCTGGGGCGCTTCTACTTCTGCGGCCGCTTCTACTTCTGCGGGGGCGTCCGCGTCCGCTTGTGCTGGGGCGGCCGCGGCCGCCTCTGCTGGGGTGGCCGCGGCGGGCGCGGTAGTTGCCCCCCCAAACAGTGATGGTGGGGAATTTCTGTCTGGTGGCAGCTCTGATCATTGTGACGAGCCTGTCGCCCAGGGTAAACAGGTGGAGGGTGTAAGTAAAAGTGCAGTTAAACGAAGGAACGTGAATGAACAGACTTTGCAGGCGGGGGAGGAGCGGTTTGAGGCTGTAGCGGACACACAGAGCAAACACTGCATGACAAACGTTGCGTTTCATGAAGAAATGCAGGAATGTAGTTTTGTTGAAGAGGATCCTTTTAAAGCTGCACAAAAAAGGAAAAGTGCGGAAAACTTGCAGAGCTCTGCTAAATCTAGTAGGGTTGGGAATTTAGATTTACTGAATGAGAGCGCTTCTGACGAAAGTGGAGATGAGTCTGAACTGATGCATGTGCATGGACCCCCCTGCTGGTTTGTTGTCCAAAATTCAGTCTGTTTTGGTGGACTTTTTTGGGGGGGGTGGACTCCACTGGGTTCCTCAAGCCCTGTTATTTCTTCCCAAAGAGGAGGGGGGCAAGGAGTGATTCATTTAGCTAGTAGAGGTGCTGCTTTTAGACTGACTTTCATACAGAGACTGCTGACGGGCCCCCAGGACCTGGTATGGAGGCCTTTGGCCTGTGTTATTTTACAGAGAGTCCTTGGGCTTGGGCTAGACCTCCCTGTGTTTTTAATGGATTTTAAGAACTCTAATGCACTGTCTTTACCCAGTTTTTACCGCAGTCTCTTTTCAGTGTGGACTCTTTTTAAAAAACAAAGAGGGCCATGCGATTCCCTCTACTGGTTGTTGAGGGAGCCGCTGGTTTTTGGTGGTCGCCTTGGTGTCCTGCTGGGAGTTGGAAGGACCTTCCTTGATAGGCTGTGTTCCAGGAACATTCTCACTCTGAAGCAAGTGGTGGAACTGGCTGGTCCTGGCCTCAACAACGCCTCAGCTTTAGCAGCTCATCTTGGTGTCAGGTCGAATCGTTTCATCGATGGTCTTCTTGCACACTGGAAACAGGAGCTTCATGGACTTGAGCACTCCCTACTCTTGGACTTTAGCAATGGCACGCTGCAGCCAGAAAGCACTGACCCCTTTCCCTCTCTCATGCTCTATATGGACTTTGACGTCGCTCCTTGCTCCTTACTGGCATTCTGTGCTCCCACTGGTGTGGACTTTGGAGGAGCCAGTGGTAAGGCACTCTACAGACTGGTGGTGATGGCACTCAACAAGGACCGATTGAACACCTGTGTGGACACTCCTTGGAGAGCCTATTTTAAACTAGGAAAAGGGCATCGGCCTGCCTGGAGGGCTCTTTACAAAGCCCCTCTCCCTAAGAGGCATGGAGACTTACAGTGGAGGGTCCTGCATGGTATTATAGCTGTCAGTGCTTTTGTTTCTGTGATTAACAGCAGTGTCAGTGATCAGTGTGTTTTTTGTTCCTCTAGGGAGACTGTTTTTCATTGTTTTATTGAATGTCAGCGCCTGAGTGGCCTCTTTGAACTTCTCACAAAACTTTTTCATATTTTTAAGGAAGTTTTCTCTAAGCGTCACTTCCTTGTGGTAACGTATCGTCACTTCCTGTTTTGCTGTCTGCCTGTGTGGTTTGCTCTCCAGCTCTCGAGCCACTAGCTATGGCTACTAGCTCTCTTTCCTCTCCTCCTCTGGTGTGCTCTCTCTGTCAGATGTTTAGCTACACCTCTGCCTCTTTTAGTGATAACGGTAAATGTAATAAATGTTGTCTTTTTGAGGCGCTCGAGGCGAGGTTGACTGATTTGGAATCCCGGCTCCGCTGCATTGAAACACCGTCTGCGCCAGTTAATCTCGACGGACGCCCATTAGCTGCAGCGGAGCTAGCTAGCTTAGGTCCCCCTGTCACCGGTTCCCCGGCTCTCCTCTGCAGCGAGGAGACTGGGTGGGTGACGGTGAGAAGGAAGCCTAGTCGCAAAGCCCCGGTTCACCACCAACCTGTTCACGTTTCTAATCGTTTTTCCCCGCTCAGCGACACACCCGCTGAGGAAAAAACTCTGATCATTGGCGACTCTGTAGTCAGAAACGTGAACCTAGAGACTCCAGCGGCCATAGTCACATGCATTCCTGGGGCCAGAGCAGGCGACATCGAGTCAAATTTGAAAATGCTGGCTAAAAGTAACTGTAAATATTCCACAATTGTTATTCACGCCGGCATTAATGACATCCGTCTCCGGCAGTCGGAAGTCACGAAACTTAATGTAGAATCGGTGTGTGACTTTGCAAAAACGATGTGTGCCACTGTAGTATTCTCTGGGCCCCTCCCCAATCTGACCAGTGATGACATGTTTAGTCGCTCGTCATCCTTGAACCGCTGGCTGTCTGTGTGGTGTCCTAAAAATGACGTGGGCTACATTGACAATTGGAGCTCTTTTTGGGGAAAACCTGGTCTTATGAGACGAGACAGCATTCATCCCACTTTGGATGGTGCTTCTCATTTATCTAACAATCTGGCATCTTTTTTATCCAAATTTCCAAAACCATGACTACTCAGAGTTGGGACCAGGAAGCAGAGTCGCAGTCTTACACGCCTCTCTGCAGCTCCTCTTCATCCGCCACCCCTCAGCTTAGCCCCTGTCTTCCCCATCAGAGAATCGTTGTCTGCTCCCTCCAAAGTGAATAAAAATATAATGTATAAGCATCCCAAAGTGATAAAGCAAAATATTGGTAAAACTCAAATTAAACATAAAGCCTCTAAATTGAATGATTTGGCCTCTGTTACTCCTCATAATTTAAAAATTAAATGTGGTTTATTAAATATTAGGTCTCTAACTCCCAAGTCTCTGTTAGTCCATGATCTGTTAATTGATCATCAGATTGATTTAATTTCCCTTACAGAGACTTGGTTAGGACAAGAGGATTATGTTGGTTTAAATGAATCAACTCCCTCTGGTTATTTAAACTGTCAAAATCCCAGAAGTTCTGGTCGTGGAGGAGGAGTAGCAGCAATTTACCATTCCAAATTACTAGTTAATGTAAAGCAAAAAACATGTTATAATTCCTTTGAGGGCCTGGTCCTCAGTATTGGGCACTTTAGCAATTCCAGGTTAAACCCAATTTTATTTGCCATAGTTTATCGTCCCCCATCAACCTATTCAGAATTTTTATCCGAATTTCCTGATTTCTTAGCTGATTTAGTGCTGAAATCTGATAGAATAATTATAGTAGGGGACTTTAATATACATGTGGATGTAGATAGTGACTGCCTTAATGTGGCTTTTAATTCAATATTAGACTCGATTGGGTTTTCTCAGAAAGTAGGAAATTCTACTCATTACCTCCACCATACATTGGACCTTGTTCTGACATATGGCATAGAAATAGAAAATCTGGTAGTGTCTCCTCATAACCCTGTACTGTCAGACCATTGTCTGTTAACCTTTGATTTTACTATTTCTGACTATTTGGCTCCTAAAGAAAAATATTATCACAGTAGATGCCTCTCAGATGATGCTGTTTCCAAATTTATGCAGATTGTTTCCTCTATGCCATGTGTCAACACAACGGAAATAAGCTATAGACAGCTTGCTCCTTCTGTAATTGATAACATGGTGGATAGTGTTTCAGCTTCTCTACATCAGGCTCTAGACTTGGTGGCCCCCTTAAAAAAGAAAAAGTCTAATCAGAGATTTTTAACTCCTTGGTTCAACACAGAAACTCGTAGCTTAAAACAGAAGACTCGTCAATTAGAAAGAAAATGGCGCTCTACTAATTTAGATGAAATCTATTTAGCTTGGAGAAATCATCTTTTAATTTATAAAAAATCTCTTAGAAAAGCTAGAACGAGTTATTACTCTGCATTAATAGAAGAGAACAAGAATAATCCCAGGTTTCTTTTCAGTACTGTAGCCAGGTTGACAAAGAGTCAGGACTCTGTCAATCCTAGCATCCCCTTAGAGCTTACTAGTCAGGACTTTATGAACTTTTTCAATAATAAAATTTCATCCATCAGAGATAAAATCAATCAGATTCTTCCCACAGTTAACTTAAATACTGTAACTACTACAACTCCTTCTATTGATGTCTGTCTTGATGAGTTTACTCCAATCGACCTTTGTGAGTTAGACAAAATAGTTTCCTCATCCAAACCTTCAACTTGTCTTTTAGACCCTATTCCTACCAGGTTATTTAAAGAAGTCTTCCCACTTATTGGTAGCTTTATTCTTCATATAATCAATTCTTCATTAACTTTAGGCCATGTACCGCAGGCTTTTAAAACGGCTGTAATTAAACCCTTACTCAAAAAGCCAACGCTAGATCCAGGAGCTTTAGCTAACTATAGACCAATCTCTAATCTCCCTTTCATTTCAAAAATCTTAGAAAGAGTTGTTGCTATGCAATTATTTGACCACCTGCAGGGAAATGGTTTATTTGAGGAGTTTCAATCTGGGTTTAGAATCCATCATAGCACTGAAACAGCCTTAGCGAAGGTCACTAACGACCTCCTCATTGCATCTGATAATGGACTAGTTTCTGTACTTGTCCTTTTAGATCTTAGTGCAGCTTTTGATACTATTGATCATAATATTCTACTTGATAGATTAGAACACTATGTTGGACTTAATGGAACTTCGTTGCAGTGGTTTAGATCTTATTTATCTGATAGGTTCCAGTTTGTTCATGTAAATGATGAGTTTTCTCTCAGCTCAAAGCTTAGTCATGGAGTTCCACAGGGATCTGTGCTTGGCCCTACTCTTCTTAGTTTATATATGCTTCCGTTAGGCAACATTATTAGAAAGCACTGTATACATTTTCACTGTTATGCAGATGACACACAATTATACCTGTCAATGAAGCCAGATGATACTAATCAATTAGCCAAGTTAGAAGCCTGTCTTAAGGAAATCAAAGTTTGGATGACTTGTAATTTCCTGCTATTAAATTCAGATAAGACTGAAGTCATTCTTGTTGGTCCAAAAAACCTTAGAAATTCCTTTCCAAATCAAACTTTCAGTTTGGATGCAGTTACTCTTTCTCTTAATAGCTCTGTGAGGAACCTTGGAGTTATTTTTGATCAGGATTTGTCCTTCAATTCACATATTAAATTTGTTTCTAAGACTGCCGTCTATCATTTGCGTAATATTGCCAAGATTAGGAGCATCTTGTCTCAGAGTGATGCTGAGAAGCTGATCCACGCTTTTGTTAGCTCGAGATTAGATTATTGTAATTCTTTATTATCAGGTTGTCCTAAAACATCTTTAAAAAGTCTTCAGCTGATCCAAAATGCTGCAGCAAGAGTTTTAACAGGTACTAGAAAGAGAGATCATATCTCTCCGGTTCTGGCCTCCCTTCATTGGCTTCCCATAGAGTTTAGAATTAAGTTTAAAATCCTTCTTCTTACTTACAAAGCTCTAAACAATCAGGCTCCTTTTTATTTAAAAGATCTGATACTACCGTATCATCCTAACAGAGCACTACGCTCCCAAAATGCAGGTTTACTTGTAATACCTAGAATCTCCAAAAGTACAATGGGAGGCAGAGCCTTCAGTTATCAAGCTCCTCTCCTGTGGAATCAGCTGCCAATCTGGATTCGGGAGTCAGACTCGATCTCTGTTTTTAAGAATAGGGCTAAAACCTACCTTTTTGATATAGCCTACAATTAGGGAGGGATCATGTGTTTTCTGAACCCTCCCTTAGTTATGCTGCTAATAGGTTTAGTCAGCCGGGGGACCTCCAGTAATGCACTGGGCCTCACTCCTTTCCTCACTCTCTATGAAATATTTTTTTTTTTTGCTGGTCATTAACATTTGTTTGTTCTCTCCCATAGATTGAGTCCCCATCGTGCTGTTTGCTCTCTATATGTCTGTTCTTTTCTTCTTCTCTATCCCCTCACCCCCCAGCCAGTCGCAGCAGATGACTGCCCCTCCCTGAGCCTGGTTCTGCTGGAGGTTTCTTCCTGTTAAAAGGGAGTTTTTCCTCTCCACCGTCGCCAAGTGCTTGCTCACAGGGGATCGCCTGATTGCTGGGGTCTTTCTGCAACTGTGGGGGTCCTCCCTACAGTTGATAGTGCTATGAGATGACTGTTGTTGTGAAATGGCGCTATATAAATAAAGTTGAATTGAATTGAATTGAATTAAGCAGGTTTTCATTTGTGGTTTTATGTACAATCGTCGTTTTAAGCAGAAGTGTCAACTACTGAACTTTGTTTTAGGGCAGGCAAAGTTGGCTATCTATGTAAGCCGGAGAAGAAAACTTGAAAATGTTGAGAATGATGTTGATGTCAAAATTTTATTTGTGAGGCTACTTAAAGCCAGAATCAGGCTGGACTTTCAGTTTTTTATGGGGAATGGGGATGTGGAAGGTTTCAGGACCCTCTGGTCCCTGGAGAATGTCCTCTGTTCAGTTCATGATGGACAGCTTTTTTTGGGGCGATTTTTGGGGGATTAATTTTCTGTGTAACATAGCATGATATAGAAATTGTATTGACTGATGGACAAGTGTGTTTATTAAAGATCTTTTAAAAATCAAAATCTCTCTCTGAGTGGGTGTGGTCGTGAGTGCGAGCTGAGAGCGTGTGACAGCGTGAGTGAATTATTTCAAACTTTTCTCTATCTTTTGGTGTTTAAGGTGTTTTTTTGTTAAATAATCTTAATTTTTGTTGTCTTCTGTAGCTGGGGTGGGGTAGGCGTTTTGGGAGGGGGGTTTCTGCTGCCAGCTCTGCTGGTCAGCATGGTTTTGGAGCGAGGCTCCGGTTTTGGGCAGCTGACACGCCGCCATGCTGTCAAACTGACACCGGCTGTCAGCTGCTCGGTGGAGGAATGTAGTCTGGCTGTGGGGGAGCTGGTCGGTTATGAAAGTGTTAGATCAGCTTCGAGAATGAATAGTGCCGTGGTGATTTTCCTCGATAGTGTGGAAATAGTTAACCGGGTAGTGGAGAGCGGGGTTGTGATTAAAGACACACTTGTTCCTGTTCTGTCTCTGGTAAATCCCGCGAAGAGAATTACCATCTCAAATGTCCCACCATTTTTAAAGAACGAGCTGTTGGAGAAGGAGCTGTCGAGACACGGGCAGCTTCTGTCCCCGATTAAGCACATCCCTCTCGGTTGTAAGTCCCCGCGTTTAAAGCATGTCATGTCTTTTAGGCGACAGGTGCTCATGATTTTAAAGAATAGTGAGGAAAGCCTCAACCTCGTGTTTAAATACCGGATTGACGGCTTTGATTATACCATCCACGTCACCTCCGATAATATGAAGTGTTACGGCTGCGGAATGGAGGGACACTTGATTCGATCATGCCCTCAGGGAGTGGGGGGTGATCACTCGGGGGGGGGCCGCTAGTGCGGCCTCGGGGCCGTCTGGCGGCGGAGCGGCTTTGCCGCCCTCCGAGGCTGACGGCGCTACTGCGCCGTCGGGCGTTTCGGCCGGAGCCGCAGGGCCGTCTGGCGGCGGCGCTTCGGCCGAGGCCGCGAGGCTGTCTGGCGGCGGGGCGGCTTTGCCGCCCTCCGCAGCCGGCCTATCGATCATAACTGAAACAGCAACGACAGTTAAAGCACATCGCGGGGCTGCTGCACAGACCAACATTGCAGACAAGGGTGATATTACCGAGAGGGATGACGCTGAGGGTCAGACAGAGGAGCCGAATGAGGCCCAGGTAGATGGTGGGACCAGAAAGATGAATATAAAAGCACAGCACAGGGTGAGCGAAAGACAGGAAGAGACAGCTACCAGGGTGGCTGAGTCAGTGTTGGAGGATGAGGATGACATCGAATTAGATGAAGAGTTATGTAAAACCTCCATCAAGCGGAAGAATTTGGAAACCAAACAGCAGAGGAGCAAAGTAAAAAGGGTTGTTAAAGACACTTCTAAGGTTTCTCTATCTCAGCCAGATTCTTATGCTGGGTCTGAGATAGAGAGTGATGGTGAAAGCAGTGATGATGTGGCCAGTGGAGGCGGTTACCCCTTCACAAAAATACAGAAGTTTTTGCAGGACACTAAGGGGGTCAGAATGGTTAAAGTTGAAAGCTTCTTCCCTGATCTAAAACGTTTTGTTGACTCTGCTCGGGTCTACATGAAAAATAGGGGAGAGCTTGAGCAGGAAAGTTTTACTGATCAGGAGATCTACAGACTAAAAAAGCTTGTGCTAAAAGTTAAGAACCAAATTGCCCAGGATGATTAGTCTTTTATCGCTCATTCTTTCTTTTCTGTTTTTATATTGGCTTTGCCCTCTTATATACATGTGTAGTTTTAATTTTGGCACACTCAACATCAATGGGGCAAGAGAAATGTCCAAGCGAGCGAGTGTTTTTACTCTTGCAGAATGCAAGAAAATTAATGTTCTGTTTGTTCAGGAGACTCATAGTTCTGAGGACAATGCTGCTGACTGGAGGAGGGAATTTCGGGGTGAAATTATTCTTAGTCATAGAAGCAGCAAATGTGGTGGAGTGGGTATTTTATTTTCTCGAGATTTTATTCCACTTTCTTATGACATTGATGAGATAATTGCAGGCCACATTTTAAAAGTTCGAGCTGTTTTTGAGAATGTGAAAGTTGTTTTTATAAATGTGTATTGTCACCATGGGTTGAGATGCCGTCTCGGCACTCAGCCCATGTTTTCCCTCACCCCTGCTTCCCATTGAGCAGCGTCTCAGCTGGCCCCCAGCTGGCAGCATTATGGACAGCTGGGGCCAATTAGTCTTCATCAGCTGGGGCGCTGCCAATGAGGATAAATAGGAGCAGCCTCGATGACTCGGGGCTGCGACATAAACACATTGCTAAGCTGAAGCCCCTTCGTCTGGTATCAGCTTATACTCCTCTTGCAGCATTCCTGTGTTTGTATCCCGCTGTGAGTATGTACGTCTTGTTACCCCCACGTCCGGTACGAGCTGCTTACCTCTGCGCTGTGCAACCTGTGAGTGTACGTCTGCATGAGTATCTGTGCTCTCCTCATCCCTTCTCCTTTACCCTGAATAAAATATCACGACTCACTGGCTTGCCCCTGGCTCTGATTGCCCGGCTCCCTAGAGCCGGATATGACAGTATGTCGCAGCCAGAAGAGTTGCCGGCGGCCGTGGGTCGCTGTGGAAACGTACCTTTCTGTCGGGGTGTCAGCGCTGCTAGCATGCCGTTTCCCAGGAGTCACTTCCGGCGCCAGGGCGACGAGCTGAGGTCCATCTCGGAGGCTGTCGACGGGACGCTCTTCACCCTGCACGACGCCTCCAACGCGAGACGCTGGCATCTGGGCCGTGCTGAGGAACTCCTGGACTGTCACCCTCACTCTCTGTACCATCTGGAGGACAGTGCCAGGATAGACGCTGCAGGTACACAGCGAGAGAAGCTCCACGGGGTGGATGGAAATCCCGGCAGGGAGTCGAAGTGGGCGACGTCTTTCCCCGCTTCGGAGTCCCGTTCCTGCCGCCATTCCAGTCCGGGAGTTCGCGCCAACCAGAGGACTTCCCCCGACCTGCGCCACGTCACTCGGGATTCCCTTCAAGGAGCCGCAGCTGACAGCAGTTATGTCCGGGGTCGAGTGGCTGTCGCGAGCTCTACTGTGTTTCCTGTCACCACCTTCAGGCATGTGGCGGCGGCAGTGAGATTGATGGTGAGGACTTCAGGGCTACGAAGCTTTCCCGTGCTCGACGCCTTCCTCGTCTCGATCTCCGATCTGGAGCGGCGAATCCTGGGTTTCCCCCTCGCTTCGTCCCCTGGGAGTAGTCGTCATCACATCGCCGAGTCACCTCTGCACGAACCTCGTCCGGATCCAGTTCTGGGTCATCGTCAGGACCGTTCCTCCCACGCAGCTGTCATCCCTTCGCCTCGTCAGTGTGGAGATTCTACAGCCTCGTCCCCTGAGCCTCGTTCCCCCGCTGTCATTCCTGGACATTCGGGCTGGCTCACCCCGGCTGTTTCCCCCTCCTCCTCGACGCGCTTCCTGACCGCTGTGTGTGCCTGGAATCCCGGCCTGGTGAGCTCTCTGCTGGAGACAACGCGAGCGACCCTCAGACGAATTCCCGGGGGGTCCTCCGTTATCGCCGGGCGGGGAGAGGAAGAAGCAGATTCCACTACAGCAGGCGATACTCAACCTCCAGGGGGCAGGCAAGTCATTGTTTTTTCACACCTGCTTAATGATTTGCTCTGTCACATCCCTGGAGGAGAAGTTCAGGGTTCGCAGCTCCCTGAACTCTCCCCACCTGCTGTAACCTGTATGCCTAATCCCGCATCCTCTGTGTCTCTCTCCGCCGAGCGGTCCCCGGCTCCGGGTCAACGTGGTGGGATATGGAGAGGGCCTGTGGTTCCGCAGCTACATTGCGGACGGAGGAGGGGGACTGACTGCTGCGTGGAGTCTACGCCGACGACTGAGCGTCCCCGGGTCTCCACGGAGGAGCGGTTCGGTCCGGCGGGACGAGATTCTTCTGGCTTCACGCCGAGTGGATCGTCGGCGGGGTTACCTGAGCTGGAGGGATCTCAAGCTGCGCTGACCATCGTGCTGGCTGCGGGGCCCGACGCGGCTAGATGGGAGCCTGACAACGACCTCCTGACGACGGATCCTGGATCTTCGCAGTCCTGGACGGCGTCAGAACCCGAGATCAGGCGAGTGCTCTCCTTTCTTTTCTCTCTTTTTATCCCCGAGCACTTCAGCCTATCTCCAGGGGAGACGAGCAGGGTGCAGCCGCCCGCTGCGTCTGAGCTCGTCTCGCCGGGTTCTGGCGCTGCCGGTGATCCTGATCCCGGTTCTGTTTTCTCTTCTGAGCCTTCTTCCAGGGTCACCGGCAAGGAGTTGCTGTTCCTCGTGGTGCTGGAGGGTCCGGGTTCAACGTTGGAGGTCGGTTCTGGTGCAGTATTCAACGTGGGTTCGCCCGAGACCCAGTCGGGGTCCAACGTGGGTTCGCCTGAGGCCCAGTCGGGGTCCAACGTGGGTTCGCCTGAGGCCCGATCGGGGTCCGACGTGGGTGCTGCCCCAGTATTGTCCAGGTCCGGTGAGGAGGTGGCCGTTTTCCTGCGGCCTGACGCCCGCCGCCCTCGTCATCGGCTCTCCCCTGAGCCTCTTCCACCGGGATCCGCTCTGATCCTTCGCCCGTCTCAACGGTCCTGGTGGTTGAGTGATGCGGGTCGACGACCCGACCCACAGAACTTTCGGTTCGGTGATCTGGTTCCCCCCACTGGTCTGTTTCCCTCTGGGCAGCCTGGTTCGGCTGCCGGTGGACTGGATTCCTGGGATCTGGGTCCAGAGTTCGCCGTCCGAACACTTCTCTTCCCCTGATTCGCCAGCTGGACAATGGGCGGGGAGATCTCCGGAGCCATCTCGGCTATTTTTGGACTCTGCCTGCCATGCACCTCGGGTGTCACTTTCTTTTATCGTTATTAAGGTCACTTGGGTGTAGTATTTTTGTCCTGTTGGTGGATTCGTATTTATAGTGCTGTGTGTTTTCCATTGCTCATGCTCAACATTTTACTTTTTGTACTATGTTTTTAGTCCCGTTTTTGCATTGTAGAGTTATGTTTTGTTTTCCGTGACACCATGCTCTGCAGTTATCCATTTATTCCAGTCACTTTCATTTCTTTAGGTGACTGGGTATTTATATATTCGTGTGTGTGGGTTTTTCTTTGCCTGCACTCAGTATTTCTCTTATGTCCTGTTTGTTCATTAGAGTCATGTGCCTTGTTTTTCGTAACACCATGCTCTGTAATTGTCTATTTGTTCCAGTCACCCTCACTTTTCTTGGTGACTGTGTGTATGTACTTAAATTAGCGCTGTGTATAGGTTCCCCTTTATTTAACCGTACTCAGCATTTTTGCCCTGTACCTTTTTGGTGGTTCTTTTTTCCTTGCTCTGGGTCACGCATGGTTGGTACTCTCTGGGTAGTATGTAACCGGCGTGCTGACCCAGTTCTTCTCCCCATCTGTACCTGGGTTAATTATTCTGTTTTGTCAGTATTGTATTTGGGTTTTTCTTTCCCGCTACCCTACATTGCCCCATTGGTGTTGTCCTTCCCTTGGCTTCTTCCCCTCCGGTCCGCCTCCCTTCCTCCCACCCTAGGGGGGGGGGGGGGGGGGGGGCTGGGATGTTCCTGGTCGTTCAGGAGCCCGACCTTGAGGGAGGGAGTCTGTCACCATGGGTTGAGATGCCGTCTCGGCACTCAGCCCATGTTTTCCCTCATCCCTGCTTCCCATTGAGCAGTGTCTCAGCTGGCCCCCAGCTGGCAGCATTATGGACAGCTGGGGCCAATTAGTCTTCATCAGCTGGGGAGCTGCCAATGAGGATAAATAGGAGCAGCCTCGATGACTCGGGGCTGTGACATAAACACATTGCTAAGCTGAAGCCCCTTCGTCTGGTATCAGCTTATACTCCTCTTGCAGCATTCCTGTGTTTGTATCCCGCTGTGAGTATGTACGTCTTGTTACCCCCACGTCCGGTACGAGCTGCTTACCTCTGCGCTGTGCAACCTGTGAGTGTACGTCTGCATGAGTATCTGTGCTCTCCTCATCCCTTCCCCTTTACCCTGAATAAAATATCACGACTCACTGGCTTGCCCCTGGCTCTGATTGCCCGGCTCCCTAGAGCCGGATATGACATGTATGCTCCAACCGTAGGCACAGAAAGATTGGCCTTTTTAAATATTTTAGATGACACGATCAAAAATTGCAGTAATGATGACTTTTTATTTGTGGGAGGTGATTTTAATTGTACAGAAAATCCTCTTATGGATAGGAATCACCCAGAGCCACATGCTGCATCCAACAGAGTTTTAAAAGGTCTCATAGAAGCTCATGATCTGTGTGATGTGTGGAGGAATTTTCATGGCAAGGCTAGACAGTACACGTGGAGCCATAGAAAGGACAATATTTTGTCCTTAGCTAGACTGGATAGGGTTTACAGTTTTAAGCACCATTTTAGCATTTTTAAAAGTGCTTTTATAGTCCCTGTTGGCTTCACAGATCATTCCCTGGTTCAGTGTTGTGTTTTTATCAAGAATATAAAGTGCAGTAGTGCATACTGGCATTTTAACACGTCACTTTTATCGGATAACAGTTTTAAAACTGCTTTTATGTTTTTTTGGAGTAATTTTAAATTAACAAAATCAAATTTTAGTTCTTTGCAGCAGTGGTGGGATGTAGGGAAGAGCCAAATAAAGAATCTGTGCCTACAGTATACTCGCAATGTCTCTGGAGACTTGGCCAGGTCTGTCAGGGACCTGGAGAGAGAAGTAGTGGAGCTGCAGTCTTTGGCAGGCTCCACAGGAGAAAGAGGACATTTTGCAGCCCTCAATGGCAAAAAGTCTGTTTTAACTGACCTACTGGGAGTGGCTGCCAGGGGCGCTGTGGTACGCAGTAGGTTCCAGAACATCGCACTAATGGACGCTCCATCTCATTTTTTCTTTGGTCTGGAGAGGAAGAATGGTCAGAGGAGGATGATCCACTCTCTTAGCTCCGAGGACGGGCGGCCGATCCATGAGTCTGCGGAGATCCGTCGCTTTGCAGTTGCTTTCTACAAGGATCTCTTTAAGAAAGAATTTGTTGAGAATTCACATGCACTGAGTCATTTTTTGACGGACTTGCCAAAGGTGATGGCTAGCGTGAATGCGGAGCTGGAGAGCGGGATCACTCTGCAAGAACTGGCAGTGGCTGTCCAGTCTCTTCAGTGTGGAAAAGCCCCAGGGATAGATGGCCTACCAGCGGAGTTCTACAAGGCGTTCTGGTCTGAGATCTGTGAGGACTTGCTGGAAGTACTGTCTGACAGTCTGCGGAAGGGTCACCTGCCCCTAAGTTGTAGGAGAGCAGTCCTCACCCTCCTTCCAAAAAAAGGCGACTTGAAAGACATTAAGAACTGGCGTCCGGTGGCCCTCCTCTGTACTGACTACAAAATTCTCTCCAAAGTGTTGGCTACCAGACTGAGGAAGGCGATGGAGCAGGTCATACATGTAGACCAGACCTACTGTGTACCTGGTAGGTTGGTTACAGACAACATTTTTTTAATTCGTGATGTTTTGGACCTCTCCAGCTCATTGGTCAAAGAACTTGGTCTTATTTCAATAGACCAAGAAAAGGCGTTTGACCGAGTTGAACATCCATACCTTTGGCAGACATTAGAGGCCTTTGGTTTCAGCTCAGGGTTCATCGCCATGATCCAGGCTTTGTATAGAGACATTGAGAGTATTCTTAAGATTAATGGTGGTTTGAGTGCTCCTTTCAAAGTTGAGAGGGGTGTCCGACAGGACTGCCCCCTCTCAGGTATGCTGTACTCTCTTGCCATTGAGCCCCTCCTTTGTAAACTAAGGCAAGGCCTCACTGGTTTTAAAGTCCCCAACTCTGACTCTGTTTTTAAAGTGTCTGCATATGCTGATGACGTTGTTGTTTTTACAAGAAATCAAAATGATGTAGACTACCTTTTAAGAACTGTCAATCTTTTTGGTGAGTGCTCCTCAGCGAGAGTGAATTGGGGTAAGAGTGAAGCTGTTGTGGTGGGGGGGAGACCACAAAAAATTGCCCTACCTGGTGGCCTCTCGTGGACACAAGGTGGTTTTAAATATCTTGGTGTGTTTTTAGGAAATCAGACTTTTACTGAGAAAAATTGGGAGTGTTTTTTAGAAAAAACTGAAGGAAGACTAAAAAAATGGAAATGGATTCTGCCAAACTTGTCCTTCAGAGGTCGTGTTTTAATTATCAACAACTTGATTGCTTCAATGCTGTGGCATCGACTGTCTTGTCTGGACCCTCCACCCAATTTGCTGGCCAGAGTGCAATCTATAGTCGTGGACTTTTTCTGGGACCGTCTTCACTGGGTTCCACAGAGTATCCTGTTTTTACCGAGGGAAGAAGGTGGTCAAGGGCTCATCCATCTGGCCAGCAGGGGGGCTGTCTTTCGCCTGCAATTCATTCAGCGACTGCTGAGTGGCCCCCTTGACCTTGTGTGGAGACCTATTGCCAGGGCTGTCCTGGCTCGCTGTGGAGGGCTTGGACTAGAGGAGTCGCTGCTTTTAATGGATTTAAGGGGCCAAAAACTCCCAGAACTTCCCCAGTTTTACCAAAGTGCTTTTAAAATCTGGGGACTTTTTAAAAAGAACTCTCCCCAGGCTTCCTTGCCGCCTTTCTGGCTTTTAAAGGAACCACTTGTGTTCGGGACCCGTTTTGATGTGGGCAATGTTTTAGGACCTTCTGTTTTAAAAAAGTTTATTTTTGCAAAGGTCACAACGCTGGGACACTTGGTAAATTTATGTGGTCCTAACTTGGACAATGCTGTTGCCCTGTGCTCGGCTCTTGGCGTCTCTTCAGTCAGAGTTATAATGAACTTTTTGAAAGATTGGAGAGACTGCCTGTCTGCAGAAGAACACTCTGCTATTGTTTTACACTGCGAAAACTCTGTACAAACTGCTGATGAACCTTTTCCTTTTAGTATTTTATCTCCTGATTTTAAAGATGGCACTGGTGTGTTTTTAAACTCTGAGCACATTAACATTTGTGACTCTCCTGGTAAAAAAATGTATGGACTTTTGGTGAAAATTCTAAATGTGAATAAGTTAAAAGGTCGAGCTGATACACCATGGAGGAAACACTTGGGTCTGGGTCCAGAGGTGAGGCCTGCCTGGAGAGCACTCTATAAACCACCATTAACTAAGAAGGTTGGAGACCTACAATGGCGAGTTTTACATGGTGCTGTGGCTGTAAATGCTTTTATCTCTCTTTTAAACCCAAATGTTGTTGAGGTTTGTCCATTTTGTCCTCAGAAAGAAACTGTGTTCCATTGTTTTCTGGACTGTAACAGACTGCAATCGTTGTTTGTTTTTTTGGGGAAACTGTTTTATCTGTTTGGAGAAGTCTTTTCCCAGCAGATTTTTATCTTGGGCTTTCCATATAGACTGAGGACTAAGAAAAAGAGTGAACTCTTAAATTTCATCCTGGGTCAGGCTAAAATGGCTATTTATGTTAGTAGGAAAAGAAAAATTGAACAACTGCTGGATTGTAATGTAAAAGACATACTGGTTGGCATGATTAAGGCTCGAATAGTGATTGATTACAATTACTATCATCTGATGCAGAATGTTGAAACCTTTGAGGCTATGTGGTGCTTTAAGCACATCCTGTGTTGTGTTAAGGAGGGGAAAATTACCTATGGTATAATCCTGATGTAAGAAGCAAGTTTTTTGTTTTAGTTTTCCTTGTTTGGTTACTTGTGTCTTTGATTTCTTGTCAGTGAGACATTTTTCTTTTCCATTGCTTCTTTTAGTTGTTTTAGTTGTGTTTTTCTGTTGAATTTGTGACAATAAAGGTGTGTGAAAATCTCTCTCTCTCTCTCTCTCTCTCTCTCTCTCTCTCTCTCTCTCTCTCTCTCTCTCTCTCTCTCTCCAGGGCTGCAGCTGTCAGTGGCACTTCCGAGTTTTGCTCTCTTGTGGGTGGTGCTCCCGTCAAGCTGTCAGTCACGTCTCCTCCCCTCTCACTACTCACAGCTGATCCCATTGTATAATCACTGTGTCCTTCTGCCCCCTCATGTGATCCACACCTGATGGCAATTGCCTTTATTGATTCATTGCCCTTGCCCTTTTACCGGGGCCCCACCCTGGAGCCAGGCCTGAGGGAGGGGCTCGATGGCTAGCATCTGGTGGCCGGGTTTCCGCCCATGGGACCCGGCCAGGCTCAGCCCAAAGGAGATACATGGGCCCGCCCTCCAGTGGGCTCACCACCTGCTGGAGGGATCATGGGGGTCCGGTGCTATAAGATAAGATAAGATAAGATAAGATAAGCCTTTATTAGTCCCACAACGGGGAAATTCCAGGATTGCAACAGCACAGGGATAGCAACACTCAGAGCAACAATCAGAAGGCAAGAAAAAAAAGCAAGCAAGCAAGAGCAGCTAATATACATATGTACATATTACTATAAATATATATATATATATATATATATATATATATATATATATATATATATATATATATATATATATATACACGTATATACAGTATATATATACAGTATATATATATATATATACACAGACACACAGTGCAGAGCATTGTAGCTGGATGGAATAACTATATGAGTATATAAACACACAGTGCGGAGCATTGTAGCTAGATGGAATAAATATATAGATATATAAATATAAACACACCCAGTGCGGAGCATTGTAGCTAGATGGAATAAATATGTAAATATATAAATATATATAATAATATATAATATATATATATATGTAAATATATAAACACACAGTGCAGAGCACTGTTGCAAAGGGCGGCCGACTCGTGTGGCGCCGTGTGGGGGAACAAAAAAAAAAGCTATGTGGATCAGGTGGTGGTCAAAGGCGGAGACCTTGGCAGTCTGATCCCAGGCTTCCAAAACTGGCTTTGGGGATATGGAATGTCACCTCTCTGATGGGGAAGGAGCCTGAGCTGGTGTATGAGGTTGAGAGATACCGGCTAGATATAGTCGGCCTCACTTCAACACACAGCTCTGGTTCCGGAACCAGTCTCCTGGAGAGGGGCTGTAGTTTTGCCTTCTCTGGAGTTGCCCCGGGCAAGAGGCGATGAGCAGGGGTGGGTATTCTTGTATTCCTCCCACCTTGCTGCCTCTATATTTGAGTTTTTCCTGGTGGACGAAAGGGTTGTTTCCCTGCGCCTTCAGGTTGGGAAACAGGTCCTGACCATCATTTGTGCCTATGTACCAAATGATGGTTCAGAGTACCCACCCTTTTTCAAGTTTCTGACTGGGGTGCTGGAGAGTGCTCTTCTTGGAGACTCCATTGTCCTACTGGGGGACTTCCATGCACATGTGGGCAACGACAGTGAAACCTGGAAGGGGGTGATTGGGAGGAACGACCTGCCCAATCTGAACCCAAGTGGTGTTCAGTTATTGGACTTCTGTGCTAACCACAGTTTGTCCATAACAAACACCATGTTCAAGCATAAGGGTGTCCATATGTGCACCTGGCACCAGGACACCCTAGGTCACAGGATGATGATCGATTTTGTTATCGTGTCATCAGACCTGCGACCATATTTCTTGGACACTCGGGTAAAGAGAGGTGCAGAGCTGTCAAGTGATCACCACCTGGTGGTGAGTTGGATCCGATGGCAGGGGAGGATGCCATTCAGACCTGGTAGACCCAAATGTATAGTGAGGGTATTCTGGGAATGTCTGGCTAAGGCCCCTGTCCGGGAGATCTTCAAGTCCTTCAAGTCCTTCAAGTCGTTCCACAGGGCGGTGCGGTGGTGCAGTGGTTAGCACTGTGGCAGCACAGCAATTCACCCTTGGCCATGGGATCCCTGGTTTGATCCCAGCCCCTGACCAACAGTGATGTGTGTGGAGTTTGCATGTTCTCCCCTTGTCTGCGTGGGTTTACTCCGGGATTTCTCCGGTTTCCTCCCACAGGCCAAAAACATGCAGGTTAAGTTAATTGGAGACTCTAAAGTGGCCCTAGGTGTGAATGTGTGTGTGAATGGTAAAGGGATAGCGCCGTACCGTGGCTGCTTCATCCATCCAGGTGGATGCCCTCAATTTCCCCTCTGGGGATCAATAAAGTATACAAAATCAAAAAAAAAAAAGTCCCACCTCTGGAAGAATTTTTACCACATTCCGAGGGAGTCTGGAGACATGGAGTCTGAATGGGCCATGTTCTCCACCTCCATTGTTGAAGCAGCAGCCCAGAGCTGCGGCCGCAAGGTCGTTGGGGCATCTCGTGGTTGCAACGCCCAAAACAAGTGGTGAACACCAGTGGTGAGGGGGGCCATTAAGCTGAAGAAGGAGTCCTATCAAGCTTAGTTGGCTTGCGGGACTCCGGAAGCAGCTGAGCTGTACCGGCAGGCCAAGCGGAGTGCAGCTCGGGTGGTTGCTGAAGCAAAAACTCGGGTATGGGAGGAGTTCGGCGAGGCCATGGAACAAGACTTTCGGTCGGCCTCGGAGAGATTCTGGCAAACTGTCCGGCAGCTCAGGAGGGAAAAGCAGCTCCCTGTCCACACTGTGTGTGGTGCGGATGGGGCACTGCTGACTTCGACTGGGGATATCATCGGGTGGTGGAAGGAATACTTCGAGGATCTCCTCAATCCCACTGATGTGCCTTCCACAGAGGAAGTGGGGCTTGTGGACAAGGGGGACAACTCGCCTATCACAGGGGCTGAGGTCGCCAAGGTGGTTAAAAATCTCCTTGGTGGGCGGGCCCCGGGGGTGGACGAGATTCACCCTGTGCACCTCAAGGCCCTGGATGTTGTAGGGCTGTCATGGTAGACATGTCTCTGCAACATTGCGTGGAGGTCAGGGGCAGTGCCTTTGGCATGGCAAACCGGGGTGGTGGTTCCTCTCTTCAACAAAGGGGACCGGAGGGTGTGCTCTAACTTTAGAGGGATCACACTCGTCAGCTTCCCTGGGAAGGTCTATGCCAAGGTACTGGAGAGGAGAGTCCGGCTGTTGGTTGAACCTCGGATTCAAGAGGAGAAATGTGGTTTTCGTCCTGGCCATGACACATCGGACCAGCTCTTTACCCTCTCAAGAATCCCCGAGGGTTCGGGCAGTTTGCCCAACCAGTTTACATGTGTTTTGTGGACTTGGGCAAGGCATTCAACCGTGTCCCTCGTGGTTTTTTGTGGCAGGTGCTTCGGGAGTATAGGGTATTGGGCTTGTTGTTACGAGCTATTCGTTTTCTGTATGATCATTGTGAGAGTTTGGTTCATATTGCCAACACTCGATCTGACTCATTCCCAGTGAGAGTTGGACACCGCCAGGGCTGTCCTTTGTCACCGATCCTATTCATAATTTTTATGGACAGGATTTCTAGGTGCAGCCAGGGAACAGAGGGTGTCATGCTTGGTGACAGCAGGATCTCATCTCTGTTGTTTGCAGATGATGTTGTCCTGCTGGCTTCATCTAGCAATGACCTACAGGTCTTACTGGGACCTGTTTGCCACTGAGTGTGAAGCAGCTGGGATGAGAATCAGCACCTCCAAGTCCAAGTCCATAGTCCTCAGCCGGAAAAAGGTGGATTGTCCTCTTCGGGTTGGGGACAGGCTCCTGCCCCAAGTGGAGGAGTTTAAGTATCTTGGGGTCTTATTCACGAGTGAGGGGAAAATGGAGCGAGAGATTGACAGACGGATCGGCACAGCATCTAGAGTGATGTGGACGTTGTACTGGTCTGTTGTGGTGAAGAGGGAGCTGAGCTCTAAGGCAAAGCTGTCGATTTACCAGTCAATCTACGTTCCTACCCTCATCTATGGTCACGAGCTTTGGGTAATGACTGAAAGAACGAGATTGCTGATACAAGCGGCTGAAATGAGCTTTCTTCGTAGGATTGCTGGACTCATCCTCAGAGATAGAGTGAGGAGCTCAGTCATCAGGGAGAGGCTCAGAGTAGAACCGCTGCTTCTCCACATTGAAAGAAGCCAGTTGGGGTGGTATGAGCATCTGATCAGCATGCCTCCTTGACGCCTCCCTCTTGAGATGTTCCATGCACGTCCCACTGGGAGGAGACCCCGGGGCAGACCCAGGACTCGGTGGAGAGACCACATCTCCCAGCTGGTCTGGGAATGCCTTGGTATCCTCTCTGAAGAGCTGGAGCAGTTGGCTGGAGAGAGGGAAGTCTGGGCTTCTCTGCTTGAACTGCTGCCTCTGCGACCTGGACCTCCGGAAAAAACGGTAGAAGATGGATGGATGGATGGATGGATGGATGGATTGCATGCCCTATTTAGTGACTGCCTGCTCACCCACTCCTTGTTGGAGCCTCATCATCGCTACCTATTCATCCCCGTCGGAACCCATTCCCCATTCCGACATGTATCATCTTGTTATCCGCCTGTTTATCTCCATCGTAAGTGTATTTCTTGTGCACTGTTTGGACTTTTGCGTTTTCTTTATTAAATCCCACAAACTGCAGTCTAGCGCCTTGGTCTCCCTTTCTGCCCCAAAGGGCCGATTCATGAAAAGGCACCGCTCATCACCAGGTCAATACCATCCCTACAGTGAAGCATGGTGGTGGCAGAATCATGCTGTGGGGATGCTTTTCAGCGGCAGGAACTGGGACACTAGTCAGGATAGAAGGAAAAATGAATGCAGCAATGTACAGAGATATCCTTGATGAAAACCTGCTCCAGAGAACTGTTGACCTCAGACTGTGGTGATGGTTCATCTTTCAGCAGGACAACAATCCTAAGCACACAGCCAAGATATCAAAGGAGTGGCTAATGTCCTTGAGTGGCCCAGCCAGAGTCCAGACTTGAATCCCATTGAACATCTCTGGAGACACGTGAAAATGGCTGTGCACCGATGCTTCCCATCCAACCTGATGGAGCTAGAGAGGTGCTGCAAAGAGGAATGGGCCAAACTGCCCAAAGATAGGTGTGCCAAGCTTGTGGCATCATATTCAAAAAGACTTGAGGCTGTAATTGCTGCCAAAGGTGCATCAACAAAGTACTGAGCAACGGCTGTGAATACTTATGTACATGTGATTTTCTAGTTCTTTATTTTTAATAAATTTGCAAAAATCTAAAAAAAAAACAACCCTTTCTCACATTGTCATTATGGGGTATTGTGTGTAGAATTTTGAGGAAAAAAATGAATTTAATCCATTTTGGAATAAGGCTGCAACATAAATTGTGGAAAAAGTGAAGCGCTGTGAATAATTTCCGGATACACAACAATTGTGCAGCAGATACACTACCGTTCAAAAGTTTGGGGTCACCCAGACAATTATTTTGTGTTTTCCATGAAAAGTCACACTTATTTACCACCATGAGTTGTAAAATGAATAGAAAATATAGTCAAGACATTGACAAGGTTAGAAATAATGATTTGTATTTGAAATAATAATTTTTTCCTTCAAACTTTGCTTTTGTCAAAGAATCCTCCATTTGCAGCAATTACAGCATTGCAGACCTAACATGATTGCACAAGGGTTTTCTAATCATCCATTAGCCTTCTGATGCAATGAGCAAACACATTGTACCATTAGAACACTGGAGGGATAGTTGCTGGAAATGGGCCTCTATACACCTATCTAGATATTGCACCAAAAAACAGACATTTGCAGCTAGAATAGTCATTTACCACATTAGCAATGTATAGAGTGTATTTCTGATTAGTTTAAAGTTATCTTCATTGAAAAAAAGTGATATTCTTTCAAAAATAAGAACATTTCTAAGTGACCCCAAACTTTTGAACGGTAGTGTAGGACAGCAATTGGCAGACAGCATTATGCCACATCTTAACATGTCAAGCCCTCCAGCTGCTGTGAGCACAAGCCATGATGAGACAAGTGTGCCAAAGGAGTTCTCAAGTCATTCAGTGGACCTTACCCAATTTCAGCTTGTCACACAACCCCAAATACAAGATCCACCCGTGTTCCAAGGAGAGAGTTCAGATACGCTGACTGTTGATGAATGGGGAGATTTAATGAGCTCCTACACCAGGAAACGTGGTGTACAGCTGGAAAACAAGGCTGAGAAAATTGTCATCCACCTTAGAGGCAGAGCAAAAGATGTGAGATTTGAGATAAGAAACGGTGGCACTGATGTGCAGCATAACCCACATGTCAGCTATGGACTTTTGCATCAACAATTCAGCTCCAGTTATTGCTCCTCTGTACCCTTGCAGAATTTTACTCTACACTGCCAAAACAGCACAAAGATGCATATGAGTATTGGCTTAGACTGAATCAAGCTGCTGATACTGCTCTGAGCTGTCTTAATGAGCAAGGTAAAGGATTTGACAATCCCAGTGTCGAAGTTACACACATGTTTATCAAACATTGCCCAAGCAGAGACCTAGCTCTCACCTTCAGATCCAAAACTATTGATAAGTGGTCAGCTTGTGAGGTTCAAGCAGTTTTGGATGAGTAAGATAGTGAAAAGGGGCTTACATCTGATGGAAGCGGTAATAAAATCAGCATGAATGAAGCCAAGATCAACATCCCTTCAGCTACAAATGAGCATGAGCAGAGAAGAGTTGTTGGTGAAAACACTTCAGCTTTGGAGAGACTGATTGGTATGAGAGAGAAAGTGTTGCTTCAAGGCCCTGGTTATGCGCATGCTAATAAAAAGCAAAGTTCTACCAACAGATGACCAAAGATTGAGGGCTTCAATACTCTGCCATGTTCAGTGTGCAATGATGCCACACACTCTGCTTACACTCACTATAGAGAAAACAAGTTATATTTCCTGTGTCACTCATCTGGCCATACAAGATGGGGCTGCACGGTGGCGCAGTGGTTTAGCACTGTGGCAGCACAGTTTTACCCTCGGCCGGGGGATCGCGGGGATCATGAGATCGTGGGTTCGATCCCAGCCCCCGACCAACAGTGAGCTGTGTGGAGTTTGCATGTTCTCCCCGTGTTGCGCGGGTTTCCTCCGGGATTTCTCCGGTTTCCTCCCGCACACCAAAAACATGTAGGTTTAGGGCGCTCGCGCACGCAGCGACCAGCAGCCGGTGGCTTGTCACCAGACTGCAAACCAAGTCTACCTACGGGTACAAATAAGTAACAAAAAAAAAAAAAAAAAAAAAAGATGCAACTGCCCAGAGAAAAATCACCCTGTTCCTCCTGGTCAACAGGGAAATTGACTGATCTACATGCAGGGGAGGACAGCATAGATTAAGCCCTGTGTCAGTGCAAAAGACTGTGATTGTTCAAGATTTGCAAAAACTTTCAACGACGGATAGCCTTTTCTACACAGATGTTATAACAGACAGTGGACCTGTCCTGTAAGCCTTAATAGACAGTGGATCGATGGCGTGTACTATAAGTGAAAAAGCCAAAAAAGAACTCTCACAGTCTGTTCCCAAGCTTGAGAAGAAGTCAGCTGAGGAATCTGTTATCATTGGTTGTTGAGGAAACCAAGTCACACCTTCTGCTGTGTTTGATCTTACTGTCACTGTCTTTGGCTATATAGTAATGATCCCAGTCTTAGTAGTGCCAGGTCAGACTGATGACAGGATCCTGGGCAATAATGCTATTAAATGGCTTATATCTCAGAAAAAGATGAAAGTTAGTAGCGAAACCACTGTTAATGATGTGAAATAAGTTCCAAATGGCAATCTGCCCCAACTGATATCTTTATTGTCTGACACAGAAAGTGCTGAAGCTGGCACGATTCCAACAAGAATAGGCACTACAAAACTCAAGAGGTATGTCACCTTGCAACCTATGTCTGAACATTTAGTGTGGGCTAAACTGCCTATTTCTGATGCTTTTGTAGTTGGGAGTACAATTGTCATTGAGCCCACCAGTTTCAGGACCAGCCCAGCCCAAGTCTTAGTGGGGAGAGTTGTTGCTACAGTACTAGATGATGGATGGGTCCACATAAAAATAGTGAATCCCACAGAAAAAAAAAAAACAAAAAACAAGAAACACTTTAAAGAGAAATGCAAAAGTTCCTGATGTGTGATCATGTCCTTCTGTACAGAACTTCTGTACAGAAGCACAAAATGGATTGTGGTGAGGCAAAAGACTTTGTGTACAGCATCTGCCTTGTGGACGACAAGCCATTCAGACTTCTCTATAGGAGAGTTCCTTCGTGCAATTATAACAAGCTACGGACAGCTCTGGATGAGATGGAAGAATTGGGGATTATCCGTAATTCCCAGAGTACTCATCTCCCCTTGTCCTAGTTGTCAAACCTACTGGTGACTTTTGCATCTAAAATGATTTCAGATGGTTAAATGCAATAACAGTGAAAGATGTGCACTCATTACCTCATCAAGCAGATGCTCTTGCTGTTCTCGGAGGTAATGTGTTCTTCTCTACCATTGACCTTATATCGGCCTTTTACAATGACAGACTAAATGAGGATGACAAAAAGTTCACCGCATTCTCTTCCCCATTCGGTCTCCATGAGTACAACAGGATGCCTCAAGGCCTGACCAACAGTTCCACCACATTCATGCAAATGATGATATCCATCTTTGGCGACAAGAACTTCACAAGCCTGTTGTGCTACCTTGATGATCTTATGGTTTTTGCCCTCTCAGAACAGCTTGCACTTGAGCGTCTACAGATGGTCTTCTCATGTCTTGCTGCTAACAACTGGAAGCTCTCACCAAAGAAGTGCCATTTTCTTCATCGATCAGTAAAGTTCTTAGGTCGCATAATATGTGAGCACGGTGTTAAAACCAACCTAAGTAAAGTGCAGGCTATCAGCAATATTTGAGAGACAGACTTAATGGAGCCTGTTGAGAAAATGCCCAGTGCCAGAAAAATCAGATCCTTCCTAGGTATGGTTCTGTATTACCATCATTTCATTGAATGCTGCTCTGCTAAGGCCAAGCCATTGTTCAACCTTGTACCTGAATCAGCAAAGCCACAAAGAAAAGGAGGAGGAAGCAAGCTGAAGTACAAAACAGGTCATGTTAAACTCTCTCCTGATGATTGAATTAACAAGTGCAGAGAAGCATTTGACAGTATCACGTTAGTACACCCGGACTTTGATGTTCCATTCATTCAGACGCACTAGTAGCTGTTTTTGGCTAGCTGTGGGCTACCCATCTCAGCGCCTGGAACGCCATGGGTCCTTCTCCATCATGTACCCGCTGTTTATCGCTACTCGATAAGGTCTCTGAGCTGGAAACGAGGCTCTCCAATCTTTACAAGATTAGGGAGGCCGAAGACCACATCAACACCATCATTCTCAGGCAATCATCGGCTTCGGCCACTGCCTCGCAGCTGGTGGAAACTGCTACTTATTTGGGTGAGCTCAGCCCATCTCCACCTACCTCCACATCTGCTCCAGCCTCTGCAGCCGTCCATGACCTCAGCAACAACCACTGGTTTCGTCTCGGGGCTAAACCAAAAGCTTCACTTGGTCCCTCTCATCCTCCATCTGCGCCCTGGACCTTGGTTTGACCAGCTAATAACCATCGTCGATCGACCAGAATGGGCCACGCCTGTTCTCTTCCAGTGTCCTTGGAAAACAGATTTGATATCCTTTCCCTGGAGGATTTTCCCCACCTGGACGCTGGCCGCCCACCCGTGGACGCCTCTCGTCCTCCCTCCTTTCCTTCAGCAGTGGCTCATGTCCGCAAACCCCAGATAAAGACCACCCAGGGTGTGTCAAATTACACACCTGCTCCAGATAGAAGAAAAGAGTGCATCACCCCGCCTTCGCAACGACATCATCCTCTTCACAATTCCTCTCCACATCAGAATCCACCAACAAACCCCCCCAGACGACACTGGTAATTGGTGACTCAATCGTGAGGAACGTCAGAAGCAGGTACTGTGTGACTTGATTTTTTCCCGGGGCTAGAGTCTCTGATATTGAGGCTCTTATCCCTGACCTGCTGAATGAATTCCCTCACGTTCAAACTGTTGTTGTGCATGTGGGATGCAATAACATCCCAGATGAAGCATCTGAGATTTTAAAAAGTGGCTTCAGGAGCCTTCTGCCCACTCTTATGAACTGTGGCAGACGTGTGCTCATCTCTGGGCCTTTGGCACCTCTCAGGCGAGGCTGTAATCATTTTAGCAGAACTCTCAGTCTTAATTCTTGGCTGTGTTTTACTTGTCCTATTTTTAACATTGGTTTTGTTGACAATTTTAACTTATTTTGGAACCGCCCATCACTTATGAGGTCGGATGGCATCCACCCAAATAGACTTGGTGCACGTGTTTTAAGAGACAATCTTTCCTATTTTAGTCGGTGTTTTTTGGTACAGTGACTGAAATTTGGTGTGTTTACTCACTCTGAAGTTTCTGAGTTTGCCAAACTGCCCTTTTTTGGTCCTGTTCCCACGTATTGTATCGATCCCATTAACTCGGGTGATCTTTACCATTTGGATCAGCCTTTGATTTATAATCCTTCAGAGACTGAGTCTGTCTCCTGTTGCCCTAAATATTGTAACCTAGGACAAATACAACACAACCTGAAAAACACTTGCACTTCTGCAGCTCCTCCTCTTCCACCACCTTTCAACTTTGTCCCTGTCTCCGCCCTTAGAGAACCTTTTTCTGCTCCCTCTAAAGTT
Source organism: Pholidichthys leucotaenia (assembly GCA_020510985.1). Taxonomy (NCBI): domain Eukaryota; kingdom Metazoa; phylum Chordata; class Actinopteri; order Cichliformes; family Pholidichthyidae; genus Pholidichthys; species Pholidichthys leucotaenia. The sequence goes on along the minus strand of CM035842.1, from coordinate 20,518,358 downwards.
AATAAAAAAGTTAAAAAAATAGAATGCATAAACTTCCCAGATTGATTAAACAAAATGTTGGTAAAATTCTAATCCAGCCTCAAGTCCCTAAAATTAATAAAATTAATAATTTGGCCTATGTTCCCCCCCAAAGTTTAAAAATTAAATGTGGCTTATTGAACATTAGGTCTCTATCTTCTAAGTCTCTTCTGGTCCATGATCTATTAATCGATCACCAGATCGATCTACTATCCCTCACAGAGACCTGGCTCGGGCTTGATGATTATGTTGGTTTGAATGAATCAACTCCCTCTGGGTATTTAAATAGGCCGTGAGCAGCTGCCACTTTTCGTTCAGTTTCGTGGCACCCAACGGGGAACTAAAATTTTAGTGTTTCTAAATTAAGATTACATCATTGTAAGACAAAATATCGATGTTCCCACTTCCAAAGGTGTGGATAGCTGTATGAAAAATGTGATTGAAGTCAGTCGGTAATAATTGTCTGACTACCTTAAACATGGCCCAGTCCGGGACGTTTTAACCAATCAGCGTCGTCCCTTTGGTCATGTGACAACAAAATAGCAGCGCCCACAGGGGTAGCGTGCGCTGAAAGCCTCTCCTGTGTTATTCACATTTCCGATAAGTTTTCGGGCAGTATCACTCGTTTTACTGAAGCATCGTGGGCAAAAGTACGTGAGTGTGCCCAAAAATGGCTTGTACTTGACGGACCCCAACAGAAAGTAGCAGAACAACGCCGCGACTTGTTCGAGAAAGGTGAGTGGCAGCCATTGTTTATGGTTGTACTGCGTGTGCCCTGGAGTCGTTTGGCTCTGATCATTTGTAACTCTAAATATGAACTAAAATGGAACCCTAGATGTCTAAAACCTTTGTCAACTGCTCACAGGGTGACCTAGTCCTGGTCTAAGACTCCGAGTAGGCCGATCTGGGGGTGTGGAGGCTAATTACCAAGGGACTCTGGGTGCCAGGTAACATAGTCCTAGTATAGATCTAGATGATGCAGATCGACTCACTCTGATGATGCATCTATCCCCAGAACCCACCCTGGGCCTGAATTATAGTCAAAATATACCACTACCACAAAGTAGCTCAAATGGGAAAAGGGTAGCAATCCCAGTGAGCTTAACTCTGAGACTGAGGGTTGGATGTACTTCTCAGCCCAAGCCCAAGGGGTGCAGTGTACTAGTAGGTGAGGCAGGAACAAGTTTGGGCATACATTTATATAGTTTGCACATAGTCACACCCATACCATCAAGCCTTAGGCGGATGGAAAATGGCCTGTTAAGGAAAGCCCATATGTTTGTGATGTGTCACCCAAGAAAGGTTAAACTCATGGCAGCAGCAGTCGCCTGTATACTTTATGCTCTCAATAAATATGGGCACAAGGTCTGTGCTTGCCATTTTGCAAGTTTACATTGAGCAGTGACAAGGTCTCTATTATAAGCTCACTGTTAATGTGAAAATTATCTGCAATCTATATATGTTTTATATCTATATGGGTATAAGGTAGGCCTAATGTTATAATACCCTATGGTCCATATAATATGTTTTCAGATCTAAACAACCTTGATCCAACATCTGGCTACCATCGTGTGTGCTATAGCCGTTTTATGGACAAAACAAGAGTGGAACGTGCTGAAGCTCGTAAAAAACGACTGGCTGAAGCCCACATTCCTGAGCCTCAGGAGCAAAGCGGACTAGAACTTAGTCCCCCAACACCATCTCCTAAAAAGCGACTGCGATCTCACCATGCTGCAGCAACCATCAGCCAAGCATCTGCAAGGTCAAGCAATGTGTTGCCAAACATCTGCATCATCTGCAAGAAGGAAACGCTCAGAGAAGGGCCACGGACAAATCGTGTCACTGTAAAACTGACGCAAGCTGAGACATGTGATGCTGGTAAGAAAATTGGTAGATCTTACAATTTGGAGTGGTGAAAGTTTAAAGAAAAATAATGTCTATTTAATCTTAACACATATTATATTACTGGTATGTTATTTCTCATATCTTTGATACTGAAATACTTGTGAGCCATTAGTGATGGAATAGAACAGGGAGGTTGACTGAGTTTTACTATTAATTTAATGTCTTTTGATTTATTTGCACACAGGTCTTTTAAGACAAGCAGCTACTGAGAAAGCAGATGAAACCATTCTCAGACACATAAGAGACCGTGATTGTGCTGCAAATAAGCGGAATTCTTTGACCCCCAATCACATATTTGACCTCAGAAATCGATTCCTCGGGTCAACATTATGCAGAAAAGACGTCTCAAACGTGATTCTAGGTAGAATGGTTAAGAAGTTGGACTATCCATGCCTGTGGCGGCCATCTTGGATTTATGCAAATGAGTGGAGTTCTTTGAGCCTCTATCACAAAAGTGACCTCAGAAATCGATTCCTGGGCATAACATTATCGGAAAATGATGTCTCAAACGTGATTCTAGTTGTACTGATAAAAAAGTTAGGCCATTCATGGCAGCCATTTTGGATTTATGAAAATTAGTGGAGCCCTCAATCACATATCTGACCTCAGAAATCGATTCCTCGGGTCAACATTATCCGAAAAAGACGTCTCAAACATGATTATAGGTAGAGTGGTTCAAAATATAGTCCATCCACACCCATGGTGGCCATCTTGGATTTATGCAAATTAGCGGGGTTCTTTGACCCTCAGTCACACTAATGACCTCGGAAATTGATTCCTCGGGTTAACATTAGCCGAAAAGGACGTCTCCAATGTGATTCTAGGTAGAATGGCTAAAAAGTTAGTCCATCCATGGCAGCCATCTTGGATTTATGCAAATTAGCATGGTTCTTTTACCCTCAATCACACAGTCGACCTCAGAAAACGATTCCTCGGCTCAACATTATCCGAAAAAGAGGCCTCAAACGTGTTTCTAGGTAGACTGGTTGAAATGTTAGGCCATTCATTCCCTTGGTTAGTCGTGGCAGCCATCTTGGATTTATGCAAATTTGACATAGCTATCCACACCTTTGACAGTGGGAACATCGATTTTCGGATTCAGCAGGTTTTTTTTACATAGAAATCATCAAAGATCCCGTAGTTCCCAGTTGGGTGCCACGAAAATCATTTTCTAGCCACATTTTGAGGGAGCTGCTCATGGCCTAAAACTGTCATAACCCCAGAGGTTCTGGTCGTGGTGGTGGAGTGGCGGCAATCTTCCATTCTAAATTACTAGTTAATGTTAAGCAGAAATTATGTTTCAATTCCTTTGAAGGTTTGATCCTCATTGTGGGGCCTGCTGGCAATCTTGGCTTGAACCCAATTCTCTTTGCTATAGTTTATCGTCCTCCCACAGCCTATTCAGAGTTTCTATCGGAATTTGCTGAATTTTTAGCTGATTTAGTGCTGAAAACCGATAGAATAATTATTGTAGGGGACTTTAATATACATGTTGATGTTGAGAGTGACTGTCTTAATAAGGCTTTCAATTCAATTTTAGACTCTATGGGGTTTTCCCAAAAAGTAAAAAATTCTACCCATTATTTCCACCTTACATTGGACCTTGTTTTGACTTATGGTATAGATATCGAAAATCTGGTAGTGTCTCCTCATAATCCTGTACTGTCTGACCATTGTCTGTTAATTTTTGATTTCATTATCTCTGATCACTTATTTCCTAAAGAAAAATACTACTACAGCAGATGTCTTTCTGATGACATTGTTGCTAAATTTTTGCAGATTGTCTCCTCTATGCCATGGGTCAACACAACAGAAACACCTGAAATAAGTGATGGAGAGTCTGCTCCATTTGTGATTGATAGCATGGTTGATGGTGTTACTGCCTCTCTGCATTGGACTCTAGATTTGGTAGCCCCTTTAAAAAAGAAAAAGTCTAACCAGAGATTTCTTACCCCTTGGTTTAACTCAGAAACTTGTGGCTTAAATCAGAAAACTCATCAATTGAAAAGGAAATGGCGTTCAACTAATTCAGATGAATTCTACTTGGCGTGGAGAAATCATCTCTTAATCTATAAAAAATCTCTTAGAAAAACTAGATCAAGCTATTATTCTGCATTAATAGAAGCAAACAAGAATAACCCCAGGTTTCTCTTCAACACTATAGCCAGGCTTACAAAGAGCCATGACTCGGTCAATCCTCGCATCCCCCCTGAGCTTTCTAGTGAGGACTTTCTGAACTATTTCAATCTTAAAATTTTATCTATTAGAGATGAAATCAGTCAGATTCTTCCTACTGTAAACTCTAGTACATTAACTACTCCAACTCCCTCAACTGATATCTGCTTAGATAAGATTACTCCAATCGACCTCTTAGAGTTGGATAAAATAATTTCCTCTTCTAAGCCTTCATCTTGCCTTCTGGACCCTATTCCTTCCAGGTTATTTAAAATTATCTTCCCAATTATTGGTAGCCGTATTCTTCTTATCATTAATTCTTCTTTAACTTTGGGTTATGTTCCACTGGCTTTTAAAATTGCTGTAATTAAACCCTTACTTAAAAAAAACAACACTTGATCCAGGAGTTTTGGCCAATTATCGATCAATCTCTAATTTGCCTTTCATTTCAAAAATCTTGGAAAGAGTTGTTGCTGTGCAATTATCTGACCATTTGCAGGGAGTTGGTTTGTTTGAGGTGTTTCAGTCTGGGTTCAGAGCTCATCACAGCACTGAAACTGCCTTAGTGAAGGTCTCTAATGACCTTCTGACTGCATCTGATACTGGACTTGTCTCTGTTCTTGTTCTTTTAGATCTCAGTGCAGCCTTTGACACTATCGATCGTTGCCAATCTACTTGATAGATTGGAACACTTTGTTGGACTCAGTGGAACTCCGTTGCAGTGGTTTAGATCTTATTTGTCTGATAGATTTCAGTTTGTCCATGTCAATGATGGATTTTCTTCCAGCTCTAAGCTCAGTCACGGAGTTCCACAGGGATCTGTGTTGGGCCCTACTCTTTTTAGTCTATATATGCTCCCGTTGTGCAATATCATCAGAAAGCACTGTATACATTTTCACTGTTACGCAGATGACACACAACTATACCTGTCAATGAAGCCCGATGATTGTGATCAGTTGGCCAAGTTAGATGCCTGTCTTAAGGACATCAAAGCTTGGATGACTTGTAATTTTTTACTATTGAACTCTGATAAAACTGAAGTCATTGCTGTTGGCCCAAAACATCTTAGAAATTCCTTTTCAGATTATGCCCTTAATTTAGATGCTGCCATTCTCACTCTGAACAGTTGTGTGAGGAATCTTGGAGTGATTTTTGATCAGGGTTTGTCCTTTAATTCACATATTAAAACTGTTTCTAGGACCACCTTCTATCATCTGCGCAATACTGCCAAGATCAGGAGCATCTTGTCTCTGGGTGATGCTGAGAAACTGATTCACGCCTTTGTTAGTTCTCGATTAGATTATTGTAATTCGCTATTATCTGGTTGTCCTAAAGTATCTTTAAAAAATCTTCAGTTGATTCAAAATGCTGCTGCTAGAGTTTTAACTGGTTCTAGAAAAAGAGATCTTATTTCCCCGGTTCTGTCCTCTCTCCATTGGCTTCCCATAGAATTCAGAATCAAGTTTAAAATTCTTCTTCTTACTTTCAAAGCTCTTAACAATCTGCCCCCCAAAATATAAAAGATCTGATATTACCTTACCATCCTAATAGAGCATTACGCTCCCAAAATGCTGGCTTACTTGTGGTGCCCAGAATCTCCAAAAGTACGGTGGGAGGCAGAGCCTTCTGCTACCAAGCCCCTTCTCTCTGGAACCAATTACCACTCTGGGTCTGGGAGTAAGACTCGGTCTCTGTTTTTAAGAACAGGATAAAATCCTTCCTTTTTAATATAGCTTTCGTTTAAGGAGGGTTTTTGTGCCTTTTAACCCCACTCTTGTTCTATTGTTATCTGAGCCATACTGCTGGTTGACCTCCAATATTGTACTTGGCATCTTACTGCTATGTTCTTTATGTCTGTCCTTTCCATCCTCCCTATCCCCTCATCCCCAGCCAGCCGCAGCAGACGATTGCCCCTCCCTGAGCCTGGTTCTGCTAGAGGTTTCTTCCTTCCAAATGGGAGTTTTTCCTCTCCACTGTTGCTTAGTGCTTGCTCATAGGGGATCGTCTGATTGCTGGGTCTTTCTGTGGCTGTGTGTTTTTTTTTCTGCACTGTGGCGCCACGAGACAGCTTTTGTTGTGATGTGGCACATTATAAATAAAGCTGAATTGAAATTGAATTGAATTGAATTTTTGCGGTGGACACCTCCTTTGACGGGATTGGTGCTGTTCTTTCACAGTTACCTCCAGGTGTGAAGGCTGCCAGACCAGTGGCATTTGCCAGTAAAACTCTGTCTTGCTCCCAACTAAACTATCCAGTGCACCTCTTGGAGTTCCTCCCTCTCAAGTGGGTGATTTGCGACAAGTTTAAACATTGGCTAAAGGGATGCTGTTTCACTGTCTGGACAGACAATAATCCTCTGATATACATTCTAGCCAAACCTAGGTTGAATGTGTGTGAACAAAGATTAATTTCAAACCTCGCAGCATACAGTTTTGACCTGAAGTATGTCCCTGGCACAAGTAATGTGGTTGCCAATGCACTGAGCAGAGAGCCATTTGTCCTGTCATGCATGAGTCACCGATTTGTAACTGACCCATATACCACATTGTTGAACCAGGTGAATAGAATGGTGGACGGGACAGTGCAGGACACTTTCAAATGTACAGTCAACTATCAACTGGTTGCCAAGCAGTCCGAGGAGGAAGTTACAGCATCTCCACTTTCCCCTCAAGGTTCCCTTTCCCCAGTTGATATCCAAGCTGTATTGGATGCACACATCTCTGGAAGTGCAAGTCCATTGAGAAATCTAACTCCTGCTATCCCGGAGTTGTCTGGCATGGACAAACCTGCCTCTATGCCAAAAAGTGAACTGGTTAACCTACAGGAGCAAGATGGTATCTTCAGCAGAGTCTTGTATTACATCCGACGTTGCAAGAGACCCACCAAGCAAGAACATGCGAGTGAGCCTCAAGGTGTGATCAAACTACTGAGGTATTGGCCACAGTTATCCATCAAAGACGGCATATTCTACAGGACAAAGAAAGACAGACAAATGAACACAATAGTTGACCACTTTGTTGTTCCAGATTCTCTGAAAGTCCAAGTCTTAAATGGAACAACTGGTCTCTAAGGACAAGCCCACACATTGTCTCTTGTAAGGCAAAGATTTGTTTGGATTGGAATGGAATGTGACATCATTAACCATGTCAGAAACTGCTTTCAGTGTGTAGTTGGAAAAATCCCAGAGCCTCACGACTGTGCTCCACTCGGGAGTATTTGCACCACTGAACCGATGGAACTGGTCTGTATAGACTTTTGGACTGCAGAACACACTGAAAAAAGAAGTGTAGATGTCTTAGTTGTCACACATCACTTCTCTACATTGGCCCATGCATTCCCATGTAAAAATCAGTCAGCAAAACAAGTTGCTTGCCGTCTTTGGAATGACTTTTTCTGCATCTTTGGTTTCATATACATTCTGACCAAGGAGCTAATTTTGAAAGGTGTGGCAACCTGGGGAGTGCATAATGGTTTACCACCTTAGACAGGAACAAAGGATGCGAAGTTAACCTTTTGTGTGTGAGAAGTTTCTAGATGCCCTAGTAAGATAACAGGGAGGTGTCAAGGATGAATGGACTGACTGCAGTCGGACGGGGGGATTATCTTTTGTGTGTGAGAAGAGTCTAGACAGGGATTATCTTTTGTGTGTGAGAAGAGTCTAGAAGGATGTCATGTTATTTAAGGGAAGAGTTCCTACTTGTTTGCCATTCTGTCTATGCTCCTTGTGTGAGTCGTGTAATAAACCGCTTGAACCAAATCAGCCTCATTATTTACACGCTCCACACTGGTGATCCAAGACAAATCATGGAATACGACGGAAGATCCCCGGAGCCAACCTCGACTGGAACCCCCAGCTTCGCGTGCGCTGTAGCGATCAAACTACCTGGTTTTTGGCAGCACAACCCGCGCTCCTGGTTCCACCTAACCGAGGCACAGTTCGCCCTCCGAGGAATATCGGTGGATGATACGAAATTCTACTATGTGGTCGCAGTGCTCGATGCCAGCACGGCTCAGCACATCGAGAGCCTGCTTGATCAGCCACCAGCCGACGGCAAATATGACACACTGAAGGCTGCCCTCATCCAGCAGTACACGCTCTCGGATGGTGAGAGAGCGGAGAGGCTTCTGACGTGGACCGAGTTGGGAGACGGTTCGGCCGTGGACATGATGGAGAAGATGCTGAGATTAAAGGGCACGGACGACGACCACTTCATCTTCACCCAAATTTTCCTCAGGAACCTTCCGACAGCGGCGAGAGCGGCCCTGGCCAATTCGTCGTTGCTGGCCAAACGGGACTATCGTGCGCTAGCCCGAGAGGCAGACCGGATCATCGTCACCACCAAGGCTTTCGTGACCATTGCGGCAGCGACGGAGCCTGGCACGTTGACACGAGGAGGCAAGGAGCCGCCGACGGCAGCAGCAGAACCACCGACGGCAGCAGCAGCAGGGGCCAAGGAACGTGGAGGTGACACGCTTTGCTTCTACCATCGCCGCTTTGCAGAGAGGGCACGTAAATGTATACCACCGTGCCAGTTCAAGCGCTCGGGAAAACGCCAAGACCAGGGGTTGGTAGCAGCCGCAACCCTCGGGGAGGAGAACAAGCTGCTCTATTTGACGGACGCACGCTCGGGGAGGCATTTCTTCGTGGACACCGGCGCACAGAGGAGTTTCATCCGGCCGACCTATGCTGACCGGCTGGCAGGAACCAGCGGCCCCGAGATGGCAGCAGCAAACGGCTCAGACATTAAGACCTTTGGTGAGAGGACTCTGCTCTTGTCTCTACACGGTCGTACATTTGAATGAACTTTTGTTGTAGCAGCATTGGATTACCATATACTGGGGGCTGATTTTCTATGTGCACATGGGTTGTTGGTAGATATGGCTAACAGGCGCCTGGTTAATGCACTGTCTTTTGACTGTCTTTTGACTCTCTCCCCTGTATAGCTCGAGTGACCCAGCCAACAGCACAAGCCAACGTCACAGCAGCATGCGGCAAGTTCCACACACTGCTCGCTCAGTTCCCAGCACTCACAGTCCCGACGTTTTCAGCAGCTATCGCTGAACATGGGGTGGAGCATTTTATCACCACCACCGGGGCGCCCGTTTTTGCAAGACCTCGGCGCTTGGACGCAGCTAAACTGGCCATAGTGCATGAGGAGTTTGCTATCCTAGAGAGGTTAGGCATCATCAGGCACTCAAACAGCCCAAGGGCTTCCCCGCTACACATGGTCCCTAAAGCTGAAGGTTTGTGGCGACCTTGCGGCGATTTCCGCAGGTTAAACAATGCTACAGCGCATGACCGCTACCCAATTCCCCACATTCAGGATTTTTCCGCTCACCTCGCAGGAGCGCGCATTTTTTCTAAGATAGATTTGGTCCGTGGTCACCACCAAGTCCCAGTGCGTGCTGAGGACATACCCAAAACAGCGGTAATACAGTGATCCCTCACTTATCGCGGTTAATGGGTTCCAGAACCGACCGCAAAAAGTGAAAAACCGCGAAGTAGCGTCACCCCTAATGACGTCATCCATAAATAATACGTATGTTCATTCTCTCACTCTCTCTCTCTCATATGATACGTGTGTGTGTGTGTACGTGTACATACTGTACATACGTAGATGTAAACAAAGTGTACATAAATATGTTTTTAGAACTCTTTTATTCTTATAACAAGATATGTAACTCAAGATGAAAATGATTTACTGCACAGGTTAATGAGAGCTTTACTGCTCCTCAGGTGACGCCTCATCGTGAGGTGCTGGAGGCGCAGGATCATCGAGGGCAGCTTCCGATAGAGCTGAAGCTGCAGGAGGCGGCGTAGTGGCTCGATGGGAAGACTATTTCGCACAAAATGGCACAAGAGAACAGCAAAAAGTTCCACGCGGCGAGACTAGGTAACACGAGCGATAAAAAGCAATGAATGCGGTCTTCCTTCCCTTCATGGGTGCTCGGCAGGGAGAGGAGGTGGGTGAAACGTCTCGGCCAATCAGCTTGCGAGATTTCCGAGCCGAGCCAACACGAGAACAGCGAACAGAGAGTTGAGCGGCTGTCCGTGTTGACACCTGATGGTCTAATGTAGTCTCCCTGCCTTCTGCTAGCGCCCGCCCATTATTTCTCAATTTTGAATTTTTGATGAATATTTTTGAAAAATCCGCGATGCACTGAGGGTGCGAAAGGTGAAGCGCGAAGTAGCGAGGGATCACTGTAACTCCGTTTGGTTTATTTGAGTTCTTGCGCATGCCGTTTGGGCTTAAAGGGGCAGCACAGACGTTCCAACGCATGATGGATGCAGTGCTGCGCGATCTCCCTTTCGTGTTCGTCTACCTGGACGATATCTTGGTAGCCAGCACGTCTGAAGACGAACACGAAACCCACCTCACAACGGTTTTCCGTAGATTGGAAGAGCACGGTTTAATAATCAACCCAGCGAAATGTCAGTTCAGGGTGACCGGGATTGATTCTTTAGGGCACCGCGTCTCTCCCGAAGGAGCGGTTCCGCTGCCTGACAAAGTGCGTGCAGTGACAGATTTTCCCCGACCACAAACGGTCAGGGCGCTACAAGAATTTTTGGGAATGGTGAACTTTTATAACCGTTTCCTTCCCCATGCAGCGCAGCTCATGCAGCCATTGTACGCTGCGCTCAAAAAACAGAAACCCGCGAATTAGGTCGAATGGACCCCGGAACGAGAGCAGGTGTTCTCGGAAGTTAAAGCAGCCCTGGCAAACGCCGCATTGTTGGCACATCCAGACCCAACAGCCCGCATAGCCCTCACCACTGACACCTCAGATGTGGCCATAGGGGCTGTCGTGGAGCAGCGCGTCGCCGGGGCTTGGCAGCTGCTTGCCTTTTTCAGCAGAACCTTGCGCGACAATGAACGTAAATACAGCGTGTTCGACAGAGAATTTCTGGCTCTCCACCTGGCCATTCGCCATTTCCAGTTCTGGCTGGAAGGGCGCAATTTTACTGCGTTCTTTGACCATAAGCCACTAACATTCGCGATGGCCAAAGTTTCAGAACCTTGGTCGGGCCGGCAGCAGAGGCAGCTGGCCGCGATCTCAGAGTTTACTACCGATATTCAGCATGTGTCAGGCAAACTGAATGTAGTGGCAGACTGCCTCTCGCGCGCCGTTGTGGCCCCGGTCTGTGTAGGGTTGGATTACGCAGCCATGGCCGCGGAACAGGCTAGTGACGCGGACGTGCGCGCGCTCCAGTCTGGACCAACAGGGTTAAGGCTGGAGCAGAGGACGCTGCTTAACGGCATTCCCCCCTTAATCTGCGACGTCTCCACGGGTCGCCCACGGGCCTGTGGTTCTGGCCGCGTGGCGCCGCCGCGTGTTTGAGTCGGTTCACTCTTTGGCACACCCAGGGGTGCGCGCGTCGGTCAAAATGGTGGGAGAGAAATATGTGTGGCCGGGCCTTCACAAACAAGTGAAAGAGTGGGCGGCAGCCTGCATGGCGTGCCAACGAGCCAAGGTTCACAGACACACGAAGGCTCCTTTGGAGCCATTTCGCATCCCTGCTAAGAGGTTTGACCATGTCCACATGGACCTCGTAGGCCCCCTTCCGCTATCACAGGGGTACATGCATCTCCTGACAATGGTGGACCGCACCACGCGCTGGCCAGAAGCGGTTCCGCTGGCGGCAACCACGGCCGAGGAGGTGGCGCGCGCGTTTTTAACAGCATGGGTGGCGCGTTTTGGAGTTCCGTCGGACATTACGTCCGACAGAGGCTCTCAATTTGTTTCTGAACTCTGGTCAACCATGGCCCGCAGCCTAGGTGTCTCAATTCACCGCACAACCGCGTACAACCCGCAGGCAAATGGGTTATGCGAACGTTTTCATAGGTCGTTAAAAGTGGCTCTGAGGGCTTCACTCGTCGTCATCGTCGTCGGCCTCCGTCGGTCTATGATGACCATGGAAGAGAATCCTAAACGTCTACTCTGCTGGAACAGCACCGCCTGTGGCTGAACAGGCCGATGCGCGAATGACAGTCCCTGTCACACAGGTCACACTTGTGGGTGGTCTCTGTGCTGCTGGGTCTGTGGCGGTTCTTCCTGCGGGTCCTTTTTTCATCTGCTGCAGCAGTCAGTCTCTCTTCACCCGCCTTGAGCTGTCTGGTCAGGGTGCCTCTCCATTTGGAGCGGTCCGTTGCAAGGTCCTCCCAGCGCTCTGTGTTGATATCCAGGGCCTTCATGTCTCTCTTGCAGACGTCTCTAAAGCGCAGCTGTGGGCGGCCAACGTCTCTCCTGCCAGTTGCCAGTTCTCCATAGAGGACGTCTTTGGGGATTCTGCCATCCTCCATACGGTGAACGTGGCCTAGCCAGCGGAGCCTGCGCTGCCTGAGTAGAGTGAACATGGAGGGAAGGCCGGCGCGGGACAGAACTTCTGTGTTGGGCACTTTGTCCTGCCAGGATATGTCCAGGATGTGGCGAATGCAGCGCAAGTGGAAGGAGTTCAGTCTCTTTTCCTGCCGGGCATATGTTGTCCACGTCTCACTCCCATAGAGCAGTGTGCTGATGACGCAGGCGTTGTACACTGCCATTTTCGTCTTGACAGAGAGTTTGGGATTCTCCCACACTCGTGTGGTGAGGCGAGCGAGTGTGAAGGCTGATTTTCCAATCCTCTTGTTGATCTCTGTATCAAGGGAGAGGTTGTTGCTGATCGTGGACCCCAGGTACGTGAACTGATTCATGACCTCCAGCTTGTAGTCATCAATGGTGATGGTTGGTGGTGCTTCCGTGCCTTGCGCCAAGACGTTAGTCTTCTTCAGGCTGATGGTAAGCCCGAAGTCCTTGCATGCCTGGGAGAAGCGGTCCATCAGGGTCTGAAGCTCCTGCTGTGTGTGGGTTGCGACTGCAGCGTCGTCTGCGAACAGCATGTCTCTGATTAGAGCCTCGCGTACTTTGGTTCTGGCTTTCAGGCGGGCGAGGTTGAAAAGCCTGCCGTCAGATCTTGTGTGCAGGTAGATTCCCTCTGTTGCTGTGCTGAAGGCATGCCTCAGGAGCATAGCAAAGAAAATCCCAAAGAGGGTTGGCGCAAGTACACAGCCCTGTTTCACTCCGCTGCGTATGTTGAATGGCTCTGAGACGTTGCCATCGTGCTGCACTATCCCCTGCATGTTGGTGTGAAACGATTCGATGAGGCTTTGCAACTTTGGTGGGCATCCTATCTTTGGCAGGATCTTGAAAAGGCCCTCTCTGCTGACCAGATCGAACGCTTTGGTGAGGTCGATGAAGGCGACGTACAGGGGCATGTTCTGCTCTCTGCATTTCTCCTGGAGTTGGCGGATGGAGAATATCATGTCTACCGTCGATCGCTCAGCGCGGAAGCCACACTGAGACTCGGGGTAGACACGTTCGGCAAGCTTCTGTAGACGAACGAGAACAACTCGTGCGTAGACTTTGCCAACAACGCTGAGGAGGGAAATGCCCCTGTAGTTGTTGCAGTCGCTTCTCTCCCCTTTGTTTTTGTAGAGGGTGATGATCTTGGCGTCCCTCATGTCCTGTGGTACGGCACCTTCCTTCCAGCACTGGCAGAGGACGTCATGCAATGGCAGCAGTAGGGCGGTCTTGCAGTGCTTGATCAGGTCAGGGGGTATGCCGTCGTTGCCGGGTGCCTTGCCAGAGGCCAAGCTATCGATGGCCTTACTGAGTTCGTCGATGGTTGGCTCGGCATCAAGTTCGTCCATGGATAGCAGGCAGTCGATGGCATCAAGGGCTGACGGTGTCACGGTGTTCTGTCTAGAGTAGAGGTCGGAGTAGTGTTCCGCCCATCTCTCCATCTGCTTGTTCTTCTCTGTGATCATCTCCCCAGTGGAAGATTTGAGGGGGGCCGTCTTGCTCTGAGCCGGACCAAGTGCTTTCTTGATGCCATCGTACATACCACGGATGTTCCCTGTTATGGCAGCGGTTTGAATGTCTTGGCTGAGCTGAGTCCAGTACTCGTTGGCACAGCGCCGAGCAGTCTGCTGAACTTTGCTTCTCGCAGCCCTGAGAATCTGGAGATTCTTCTCGTTTGGGTACTTCTTGTACTCAGCAAGTGCTGAGCGCTTGGCTTCAATGACGGGGGTCATCTCGGCCAACTTGGCATCAAACCAGTCCTGTGACTTTGAGGTCTTCCTCCCAAAGGTAGCCAAGGCTGTGCGGTAGATGGTGTTTCGCAGCTCTTCCCACTTCTGCTTTGCAGATTCTCCTCCTTGTGGTACACCAAGTTCCTTCTCAAAGGTGGAGGCAAACTGCTCAACAAGTTCTGGTTGGGCCATCTTGCTGATGTCAATCCGTGCCTTTCCAGGTTGTCTAGCAAGATGGAATTTCTTCAGCTGCAGCTTGACCTTGCAACACACCAATGAATGGTCTGTGTCGCAATCTGCACTCTGGAACAAACGGGTGATTAGCACGTTCTTCAGTGAGGTGCGCCTGGTCAGGATCAAGTCTAGCTGGTGCCAGTGCTTTGAGCGCGGATGTTGCCAGGAAACCTTGTGTTGGGGCTTGGTCTTGAAGAACGAGTTTGTGATGCACAGATCGTGATATGTGCAGAACTCGAGCAGCCGCTGTCCGTTGTCGTTCATTCTGCCCACGCCAAAAAGTCCAAGGCAGGAGGGCCAGGAGTTGTGGTCAGCACCCACTCTGGCATTGAAGTCTCCAAGGAGAATGAGTTGTTCAGAGCTGGGGATGATCCTGACAGTTGTTGCGAGATTCTCGTAGAACTCGTCTTTTGCCTCTGGTGTGGCTGTCTGTGTTGGGGCATACACACTGATGAGGGTGACTGGGCCTTGAGTGGTGTTCAGGCGGAGGGTGAGGAGTCGTGCAGAGCCAGTGCTGCCCGGTTCCACCATCTTCAGCAAAGTGTTCTTCACTGCGAAGCCCACTCCGTGTTCCCTGTGTTCGTCACTGCCCTTTCCCTGCCAGTAGAATGTGTAGTCCTTCTCTCTCAGTGTGCCTGCATCAGCTAACCGTGTTTCCTGGAGAGTGGCGATATCCACTCCCAGTCTCTTCAGCTCATTATTGATGATGGCAGTCTTCCTGGTGTCGTTGATGTCCTTGAGGTTAGCAGTGAGTCCTGTCATCATAGTGCGGACGTTCCAAGTTCCCAGTTTTAGAGTTGGTCTCTTTTGTTTTATTGTCTTGCCTGGTGCAAAGGTTCTCAGCCTGCTGTTTGGATTTCTCCTTATCCCCATGCACCCAATGAGGAAAGCAAGCTGTGGCGGGACAACACCTTATTGGCTGGGGGCTGCCCAGCTTGAGGCGGGCGGTAGCTGTCCAGTGAGATCTGATGATCCCTCCCACCGTCGGGAACAACCCCTGGTGCCACGCTCTACGCCAATTGAGCAGTGGCTTATAACTGGTAACTGTCATTCCCCGTGTTTTGTCTACGCCAAAGGCGAAGCTGGAGTGTCCTCTCCAGTGATCCGGTGTTCTACCTTCCAGCGTTGGGCGTTGGTAGGATTCAAGCCTGGGCAGGAAGATATGGAGGACAAGATGTTGCCCATGCAGCATGTCCCCCCTCTCCACGTCACTGATGAATCCAAAGGAACAGCAGGGCTGCTACAGTTTGGCACCAGCGCCGTTGCAGGAGCTGCCAGAACGATGTTGAGCACAACATAGAACTGCCTTAGGGGCTCCGACTCCGGATTTTTCCTCAGGGTTGACTCCCGAAGCCTTTCCCGTGACCGGGTATGCCGCAAGGCAGCAGAGGTTTGAAATCGGGGTTTACCTTCCCCTAGATGGGCTACCTTCCCAGGTTGACGAGCCACCATCTACCCGAAGCATCTGGTTTTAAGGCACCAGAGATCCGCCCTCGCCCCTTCTCCTATTAGTAAAAGCAGTTCCGCCGGGCTTAGAGACTAAACCACACGGGCAGGCTAGGAGTTGGACTTAGTTGTCAGAGGCTTTTCGAGACGCACGCCATAAGGAGCATTTTTTGAGCACTGGGAGCTTAACCCCAGTGCCACTCCTGGCTATGACAACCTTGGAACCATATATATACACTATACTATACTATATACTATATACTATACTATATATACTGTATATATATATATATATATATATATATATATATATATATATATATATATATATATATATATATATAGACACACAGTGCGGAGCATTGTAGCTAGATGGGATCTGTCAAAGCCCCACAGTTGCCTCATAGTCCTCCTGAACCCCCTCCAGATAGTGAGTTGTCTAAGGAAGCCCCTGTACCTGATAGAAACACTCACCAAGTCCCTCCCACTGTCCTTGGCTCTGATACACAGCAAAGTGCACTTACACATGATTATGGCCGTGCTGTCAGCACACAACCACTTCCACTTAACACTAGGTTGGGTAGACCTGTAAAACCACCAGCTCACCTTATTTGTGAAATGAATGAGCATGTGGTGGACGATTCGATGTCCATAGTTTCTACAGTTGACTCATTGTTTTCTTTTGTGCGTACTACCTTCCGAGGGCATGGAGGGTGAAACTGGGCATCCTGGCAGAAGTAAAAACAATATCTGCCACAGGTCTGTGGTGGACCATTCCCAGTTACACAGGGTGAGACTGGACATCCTGGCAGATAAACACATCTGTTGCAAGGTCTGTGGTGGACTGTGCCAGTCAGTGCATCGTGACATGCACTACACAAAGAGCAGAGATAAACAAACCTATCATCTGATCAATCACTGCAACAGATACTGGAGTCAGTTTGTCTTGGCTTGTCCTTGCCACTGACAATATCTTTATCTGCCAATAATGTGCTACCAGTCCAGCAAAAGCTAGCGGTACTCAAATACTTTGCAAGCCTTTTCATGAAATGGTCAGTCAGAAAGCAACTCATACCCACTCAGATGTCGCCAGGGCTAACAAGGTCCGCGCTGATCTGTTCACACTCCGACAGGCAGCGAAAAGTAAACTAGGAGCAGGAGGACAAAAGAAGAGGAAAACAGTGGCTTTGTGTGAAGCAAAATGGAATGTACGCACTCTGTTGGACAGAACAACATCACAGCACCCAGAAAAACAGACTGCGCTTGTGGCCCTGGAAATGAGCAGATACAATGTAGACATAGCTGCACTTAGTGAAACAAGGTTGCCTGGATATAACAGCATGGAAGACCATGGGTACATCTTCTTTTGGAGTGGGAAATCAACTCAAGAAAGGAGAGAAGCAGGAGTGGACTTTGCAGTTAGAAAGGAGATAGCAGCAATGCTTGATGAGGAACTGGTGCCAATCAACAACGGGATAATCCCACTGCAGCGGAAGATGTACGTTACACTCATCGGTGTATATGCCCCAACAATGACCAACACAGTGGAGGCGAAGGAAGAGTTCTACAGTGATTTACGTGAGACTATCACGGTGTGTACCGACTGATGACAGGCTGATACTCATTAGAGATTTTAATGCTAGAGTTGGGTCAGACACTAAGAAATGGAAAGGAGTGCTAGGCAGTCGTGGAGTAGGCAAATGCAATGCTAATGGAGAACATGTTCAGAGTGCAACCTTGTGATAACCAACACTCTATTAAAGCACAAGGATACACACAAGAAGACATGGATGTGCCCAAGATCCAAGCACTGGCACTTGTTAGACTACATCATAGTAAGGCAGAGAGACATAAGGGATGTATTGGACACCAGAGCAATGAGAGGTGCGGGCTGTGGTACTGATCATGTTATGCTGAGATCTAGATTAAGGATTTTCAGATGAAAACAGCACTGCAGGATGGGTACAAAGCCACCACAGAGGCTAAACACTAGTGCACTGAAAGGCCAAAAGAAGCAGGAAAAACTTACAAAGGAAATGGATGAAAACTTGAAAGACTGGGACGGCAACAACTCAGAGAATGACATAGAAGAGAAATGGGCAACACTGAAGGATACGGTGTATCAGACTGCGAGTGACGTATTAGGCTACCCTGAGAGGAAACATCAAGATTGGTTTGATGAGCATGATGGACATCTGAAGAAACTACTAGAAGCAAGGGATATAGCTAGGCAGGAAAACCTGCAGTGTAACACAAGGTCGAAGAAGAAGAAATACTCAAAGGCTCAGAGTGAGCTACAGAAGTACACCAGAGAGATGAAGTCCAACTGGTGGGATGAAAAAGCAGAGGGACTTCAAACTGCAGCAGACAGGAAGGACATGAAAACATTCTTCACAGATTTGAGAGAAATCTGCAGCAGACAGGAAGGACATGAAAACTTTCTTCACAGGTTTGAGAGAAATCTATGGCTCTAAACCAAGAGGATTGATCCAACTAAAGGCTATGGATGGTGAAATGGTTTTACAGGAGAAAGACAAGATCCTGGACAGATTTGCAGACCACTTTGACCAACTACTAAACAACCCTGGAGATCTCACTGAAGAGGCTGAAGAAGCTCTAGTGCAGCGACCAGCTGTATCAAGTCTGGATGAACCAAAAAATCTTGATGAACTAATGGCAACTATCAGGACAACACAGGAAGGTAAAGCTCCAGGAAGGAATGGAATTCCAGCAGAAGTGTGGAAATTTGGTGGTGTTCAGCTGACCAACTGCCTGCACAAGCTCATCCAAGAGATATGGGATGCCCAGAAAGTACCTCAAGACTGGAAGGATGCAAGTATTGTGGCTTTGTTCAAAAAAGGTGACAGGAAAGATTGTGGAAATTACCAAGGTATATCACTGCTAGCCACTGTTGGTAAGATTCTCTCCCATGTACTACTGAACAGACTCAATGAACACATCTCGCAGAATGTACTACCGGAAACCCAGTGCGGCTTTAGAAGTAGAAGAAGCACAATGAACATGATTTTCTGCTTGAAACAGGTTCAAGAAAAGTGTATCGAACAGAACATGCCACTTTATGTAGTCTTCATAGACTTCAGTAAAGCCTTTGATACTGTTTCGCGACAAGGACTTTGGCAGGTACTCAAGAAAATGACTGTACAGAGAAGTTTGTCAGCCTGATCGGCACTCCATACAGGTATGCAAGCAAACGTGGCGATGCGTGGTTCAGTATCTAAAGACTTTTCAGTAAGCAACGGGGTGAAACAAGGGTGTGTGCTGGTGCCTACACTCTTCTCGCTATATCTGGCAGCCATGCTTGAGGTGGCCTTCAAAGACACTTCAAGAGCATACATTCAAACAAGGAAAAAAGCAGACTTATTCAATGTGGCACAGTTTAAAGCCAAGGGTAAGACATCGATAAAGCTAGTAAGAGAAATGCTCTTTGCCGATGACTGTGCTCTAGTTGCACACAGTGTGGAAGATATGCAATCTTTAGTGGAGAAATTTGCAAGAGCAGCTAGCCAATTCAGCCTCCAATTCAACATCAAGAAGACAGTGCCTTTATCAACCACCAAAGTTCCAGTTACCAACATCACTACCAGAAGAAATCAGCATTGGTACAGAGCCACTAGTCAAGTGCAAGACTTTCAAGTATCTAGGGAGTACTGTTTCAGAGAATTCTAGGCTGGAGGATGAACTATCTCTCAGAATGGGAAGAGCAAGCGCTGTGTTTGGAAACTTGAGGGAGAGACTGGAACAATCGACATGTGTCTATCCATGTGAAATGCAGAGTGTACAGAGCAACAGTACTGGCTTCTCTATTGTACGGTGCTGAAACGTGGACTGTCTATAGAGTGCAGGTAAAGAAACTCCCAGCGTACATGATGAGACACCTTCAAGCCATAATGAACATCTCATGGAAAGATAAGATAACCAATATAGAAGTGTTGAAACCAGCTGGTCTACCATCATTGGAGGACATGCTAATACAGATGAACCTGAGATGGCTCGGACATGTTGAGAGGATGGACCACCAGCATCTCCCTCAGCAGTTACTCTACTCACAGTTATGGTAGGGCAAACGCAATCAGGGTAGACCAAGGCTCAGATTCAAAGACACTGTAAAAAGAAACTTGAAGAAGTTGGATATAGACAGGAGTTCCTGGCAGTGGAAGGCTAAGGACAGAGCTGCATGGAGGAATCTGATCAGACCAAAATGAAACAGTCATTGTTGTCCACGACAGACTGCTATGATGATGATGATGATGTTCTCTGAGTAGAGTTTTGATACTGATGATGGGACATATGTATATATATATATATATATATATATATATATATATATATATATATATATATATATATATATATATATATATATATATATTTTGCAGACTCTCAGGTTTTATTGGACCATTGTTTAATATGAGGTGTAACTGGCACCTTTTGAGTATCTCTGTTGGTTTGGGGATTGGCCAGCCCCCTCTCTGACTTAACTGTTTGACTGCCTATGGTGCTCCGTTGCGCCATCAGCCCCTAGTGGTCAAGGATTTTTTAAGACAAAATGTCAGATATCAGAGATTTCCAAAGCTATCACTTGAAATTGGTAAGAGATAATGACTTACTGTCAATTAGAAAGCTGTAGAATATGATCCAAAGTTTGAGACAGGAGTAAATTTATGCATCTAATTTGCATTATGTGACACAGCCGTAACGAATTACATATCTTTCTGTCCAGAATGGACTTTTGGACATATTTACACAAAATATTTTTTTGTTTTTGTTTTGGGCATTGTGTTATCTTATCTTCAAAGTATATGAACCAGAAAATCAGTACAATGTAAACAAACAAAGACATCTGTCACTTACCGCTGGCCAGGCGGCTGGCTCGCGTTGTCCTTTTGCGGCATCCTGGTCATTATTTTGACTTCTCCCGGTCATTTACACTTTCTCTTCCACATTCAGAAACTGCTGTGATTATTCCACCTCAATTTTGCTTTTGATTTTTATTATTTCCACTGCTATTTATCTTATATGATGACATGAAACCGGCGCAATTGTTCTGTCTAGTCACATGGCGCTGGAGTAGATGGCAGGTGAACATCAACCAGCTTCGCCCACCCTCTGTTATAACAAACTGTAGATATTTACCTTCATAAGCTAAATAATCTCTTTTTAGAATCATAGTTGGCAAATTTGGGAGCAAATGCCTCCTCCATCTTGCAATCACGCACATCAACATCTGTTTACAATATCTTCTTCTGTGGTGTCCAGAGGTGAGGTTTTGGGGGGTGATTTGGGGCCATGACTCCTCCAAGGCAAGAGCAGTAAGTTATACGTGTCTGCCACCATGTGAAATGGAATACTTAGTACAACTGAGGATTTTTATTACATCACATGACACATGACATGACAGGCGCCGAACTACGCCACAGACAGTGGGAGTGCTATCTGTCCATGAAACCAAGCATGTCAAAGGTTAATTCCTTGCAGAATAATTTGTAACTGATACAGGCTTTGTTCATATTGTCATAGAACTGAGATTTGTGCACACTTTTTTTCTTACCTGTTGCACCCCAATTTAGTAGGATTTAAGGGGGAAAGAGGGTGTATGTAACAAAGTTAAAAAAGTCTGGATTAAATGCAGCTAAATAGTGCAACAATGACACCGCTGTCGTAACGGATCGCCCCGGGGGTCTCCCGGGTCGGCGGACGGAGCCACGGTTTGCAGCGGGAGACGTTACAGCGGGGAGGAGCTAGTGCTAGCTAGCACTTGGCCGCCGCCCGGTGCTAATGGGAAACTCGACATACCGGGAGCTGTAGCGAAAACAAAGCGGGTGCCGGGCTGGAGTTTAGGCGGCGTGAAAGAAATATAAGACAGAATAATAAAGAGCGATGGCAAGAACCAAGCAGACCGCCTATAAAATCTACTGGAGGAAGAAGCCCCCCAGGAGACAGCTAGCCACAGGGCTGCTCGGAGAGGCGCTCTGGCCACCGGCAGAGTGAAGAGGCCTCGCCGTCACAGGCCCGTGCTCTGAGAGAGATCCGTCGCTACCAGAAATCCACGGAGCTGCTCATCCGTAAGCTGCCCGTCCAGCGCCTGGTGAGGGAGATCGCTCAGGACTTCAAGACCGTCCTGCGTTTCCTGAGTTTCGCCGTCATGGCTCTGCAGGAGACCAGCGAGACCCACCTGGTGGTCTCTTCTTCGCTAAGGGGGTCACCATCATGCCCAAAGACTTCCAGCTGGCCCGCTGCATCCGCGGAGAGAGAGCTTAGACTTTCTGCTGCACATCCACCAGCCATAATGCTCTGCACTGTGTGTCTATATACGTGTATATACATTTATAGTAATATGGACATATGTTTACTAGATGTTGTTTTTTCTTGCCTTCTGATTGTTGCTCTGAGTGTTGCTATCCCTATGCTGTTGCAATCCTGGAATTTCCCCATTGTGGGACTAATAAAGGCTTATCTTATCTTATCTTATCTTAAATGTTTAACTGTAGCTCCCTTCTCTGGGTAGATATGGCAATGCATTATGGGTAATTCCTTCACAGCAATGGAGGAATTACCAAAGCCCCTTTTCCACTAGTACCTACTCAGTCCAACTCGCCTTGACTCTACTCGGCTTTACTCAGCTCGAGACAGTGTGGTTGGTTTTCCATTTGGTGCTCTTGAATGATCGTCACTTCCTTGTGGTAATGTATCGTCACTTCCTGTTTTGCTGTCTGTCTGTGTGGTTTGCTCTCCTCACTCTCCTGAGCTTTTGGGTTAGCCACTAGCGATGGCTACTAGCTCTCCTTCCTCTCCTCCTCTGGTGTGCTCTCTCTGTCAGATGTTTAGCTACACCTCTGCCTCTTTTAGCGATAACGGTAAATGTAATAAATGTTGTCTTTTTGAGGCGCTCGAGGCGAGGTTGTCTGATTTGGAATCCCGGCTCCGCTGCATTGAAACACCGTCTGCACCAGTTACTCTTGACGGACGCCCCTTAGCTGCAGCGGCGCTAGCTTGCATAGCTAACCCCGTTAGCGATCCTCCAGCTCTCTTCAGCAGCAAGGAGACTGGGTGGGTGACAGTGAGAAGGGAGCCTAGTTGCAAAGCCCCGGTACACCTCCAACCTGTTCACGTTTCTAATCGTTTTTCCCCACTCAGCGACACACCCGCTGAGGAAAAAACTCTGATCATTGGCGACTCTGTAGTCAGAAACGTGAACCTAGAGACTCCAGCGGCCATAGTCAAATGCATTCCTGGAGCCAGAGCAGGCGACATCGAGTCAAATTTGAAAATGCTGGCTAAAAGTAACTGTAAATACTCCACAATTGTTATTCACGCTGGCATTAATGACATCCGTCTCCGGCAGTCGGAAGTCACGAAACTTAATGTAGAATCGGTGTGTGACTTTGCAAAAACGATGTCTGCAACTGTAGTATTTTCTGGGCCCCTCCCCAATCTGACCAGTGATGACATGTTTAGCCGCTCGTCATCCTTGAACCGCTGGCTGTCTGTGTGGTGTCCTGCAAATGACGTGGGCTACATTGACAATTGGAGCTCATTTTGGGGAAAACCTGGTCTTATGAGACGAGCCAGCATTCATCCCACTTGGATGGTGCTTCTCATTTATCTAACAGTCTGGCATCTTTTTTATCCAAATTTTTTTATCCAAATTTCCAAAACCGTGACTACTCAGAGTTGGGACCAGGAAGCAGCTCCTCTTCATCCGCCACCCCTCAACTTAGCCTCTGTCTTCCCCATCAGAGAATCATTGTCTGCTCCCTCCAAAGTAAATAAAAAATATAATATATAAGCATCCCAAAGTGATTAAGCAAAATATTGGTAAAACTCAAATTAAACATAAAGCCTCTAAATTGAATGATTTGGCCTCTGTTCCTCCTCATAATTTAAAAATTAAATGTGGTTTGTTAAATATTAGGTCTCTAACTCCCAAGTGTCTGATAGTCCATGATCTGTTAATTGATCATCAGATTGATTTAATATCCCTTACAGAGACTTGGTTAGGGCAAGAGGATTATGTTGGTTTAAATGAATCAACTCCCTCTGGTTATTTAAACTGTTAAAATCCCAGAAGTTCTGGTCATGGAGGAGGAGTAGCAACAATTTACCATTCCAAATTACTAGTTAATGTAAAGCAAAAAACATGTTATAATTCCTTTGAGGGCCTGGTCCTCAGTATTGGTCACTTTAGCAATTTTAGTTTAAACCCAATTTTATTTGCCATAGTTTATCGTCCCCCATCATCCTACTCAGAATTTTTATCCGAATTTGCTGATTTCTTAGCTGATTTAGTGCTGAAATCTGATAGAATAATTATAGTAGGGGACTTTAATATACATGTGGATGTAGATAGTGACTGTCTTAATATGGCATTTAATTCAATATTAGACTCGATTGGGTTTTCTCAGAAAGTAGGAAATTCTACTCATTACCTCCACCATACATTGGACCTTGTTCTGACATATGGCATAGAAATAGAAAATCTTGTAGTGTCTCCTCATAACCCTGTACTGTCAGACCATTGTCTGCTAACCTTTGATTTTACTATTTCTAACTATTTGGCTCCTAAAGAAAAATATTATTTCAGCAGATGCCTCTCAGATGATGCTGTTACCAAATTTATGCAGATTGTTTCCTCTATGCCATGTGTCAACACAACGGAAATAAGCTATAGACAGCTTGCTCCTTCTGTAATTGATAACATGGTGGATAGTGTTACAGCTTCTCTGCATCAGACTCTAGACTTGGTGGCCCCCTTAAAAAAGAAAAAGTCTAATCAGAGATTTCTAACTCCTTGGTTCAACACAGAAACTCGTAGCTTAAAACAGAAGACTCGTCAATTAGAAAGAAAATGGCGCTCCACTAATTTAGATGAAATCTATTTAGCTTGGAGAAATCATCTTTTAATTTATAAAAAATCTCTTAGAAAAGCTAGAACGAGTTATTATTCTGCATTAATAGAAGAGAACAAGAATAATCCCAGGTTTCTTTTCAGCACTGTAGCCAGGTTGACAAAGAGTCAGGACTCTGTCAATCCTAGCATTCCCTTAGAGCTTACTAGTCAGGACTTTATGAACTTTTCCATAATAAAATTTCATCCATCAGAGATAAAATCAATCAGATTCTTCCCACAGTTAACTTAAATACTGTAACTACTACAACTCCTTCAAATGATGTCTGTCTTGATGAGTTTACTCCAATCGACCTTTGTGAGTTAGACAAAATAGTTTCCTCATCCAAACCTTCAACTTATCTTTTAGACCCTATTCCTACCAGGTTATTTAAAGAAGTCTTCCCACTTATTGGTAGCTTTATTCTTTTTATAATCAATTCTTCATTAACTTTAGGCCATGTACCACAGGCTTTTAAAACGGCTGTAATTAAACCCTTACTCAAAAAGCCAACGCTAGATCCAGGAGCTTTAGCTAACTATAGACCAATCTCTAATCTCCCTTTCATTTCAAAAATCTTAGAAAGAGTTGTTGCTACGCAATTATTTGACCACCTGCAGGGAAATGGTTTACTTGAAGAGTTTCAATGTGGGTTTAGAATCCATCATAGTACTGAAACAGCCTTAGCGAAGGTCACTAACGACCTCCTCATCGCATCTGATAATGGACTGGTTTCTGTACTTGTCCTTTTAGACCTTAGTGCAGCTTTTGATACTATTGATCATAATATTCTACTTGATAGATTAGAACACTATGTTGGACTTAATGGAACTTCGTTGCAGTGGTTTAGATCTTATTTATCTGATAGGTTCCAGTTTGTTCATGTAAATAATGAGTTTTCTTTCAGCTCAAAGCTTAGTCATGGAGTTCCACAGGGATCTGTGCTAGGCCCTACTCTTTTTAGTTTATATATGCTTCCGTTAGGCAACATTATTAGAAAGCACTGTATACATTTTCATTGTTATGCAGATGACACACAATTATACCTGTCAATGAAGCCAGATGATAGTAATCAATTAGCCAAGTTAGAAGCCTGTCTTAAGGAAATCAAAGATTGGATGACTTGTAATTTCCTGCTATTAAATTCAGATGAGACTGAAGTCATTCTTGTTGGTCCAAAAAACCTTAGAAATACCTTTCCAAATCAAACTTTCAGTTTGGATGCGGTTACTCTTTCTCTTAAGAGCTCTGTGAGGAACCTTGGAATTATTTTTGATCAAGATCTGTCCTTCAATTCACATATTAAATTTGTTTCTAAGACTGCCTTCTATCATTTGCGTAATATTGCCAAGATTAGGAGCATCTTGTCTCAGAGTGATGCTGAGAAACTGATCCACGCTTTTGTTAGCTCGAGATTAGATTATTGTAATTCTTTATTATCAGGCTGTCCTAAAACATCTCTAAAAAGTCTTCAGCTGATCCAAAATGCTGCAGCAAGAGTTTTAACAGGTACTAGAAAGAGAGATCATATCTCTCCGGTTCTGGCCTCCCTTCATTGGCTTCCCATAGAGTTTAGAATTAAGTTTAAAATCCTTCTTCTTACTTACAAAGCTCTAAACAATCAGGCTCCTTTTTATTTAAAAGATCTGATACTACCGTATTATCCTAACAGAGCACTACGCTCCCAAAATGCAGGATTACTTGTAATACCTAGAATCTCCAAAAGTACAATGGGAGGCAGAGCCTTCAGTTATCAAGCTCCTCTCCTGTGGAACCAGCTGCCAATCTGGATTCGGGAGTCAGACTCGATCTCTGTTTTTAAGAATAGGGATAAAACCTACCTTTTTGATATAGCCTACAATTAGGGAGGGATCATGTGTTTCTGAACCCTCCCTTAGTTATGCTGCTAATAGGTTTAGTCAGCCGGGGGACCTCCAATAATGCACTGGGCCTCACTCCTTTCTTCACTCTCAATGAAATATATATATATTTTTTTTGCTGGTCATTAACATCTGTTTGTTCTCTCCCATAGATTGAGTCCCCATCGTGCTGTTTGCTCTCTACATGTCTGTTCTTTTCATCTTCTCTGTCCCCTCACCCTCCAGCCAGTCTCAGCAGATGACTGCCCCTCCCTGAGCCTGGTTCTGCTGGAGGTTTCTTCCTGTAAAAAAGGGAGTTTTTCCTCTCCACCGTCGCCAAATGTTTGCTCACAGGGGATCGCCTGATTGCTGGGGTCTTTCTGCAACTGTGGGGGGTCCCCCTACAGTTGATAGTGCTATGAGATGACTGTTGTTGTGAAATGGCGCTATATAAATAAAGTTGAATTGAATTGAATTGAATTGAATTGAATTTCAACTGAGTACTACCTCAAGTGGGTGGGGTTGGGTTCATTACAGGAAGGCAGCTCGTTATGCCGTTATGTTGTTTACATGCTGGCATTTTCACTGATAGATAAGACAAGACAAGATCAAATAAGATAAGATAAGCCTCTATTAGTCCCACAATGGGGAAATTCCATGATTACAGAAGCAAAGGGATAGCAGCACTCAGAGCAATAGTAAATAAGCTAAGAACTGGTTAGCTGAAGTAGTAAATGAATATACATATATGTACACAGATATATACACAGTGTAGGAGCATTGCAGCTAGATGGAAATAAACAGCATTACGGTTTGTTAAATTACCCTACAGAATATGAATACGTAACCAGACAGTATATTTCACATTTGAATCAACAGTGTTGTCACCTCAATAATGATTGTTATTGTCCTGTTATTGTCATGTTATTGTCCAGCACTGTGTATATCTGTGTTGTTTGGGGCTGGTTTTGATGTATGGACTGTATGTATGTTGGGATGGATGGGTGTTAATGTTGATATGTACAAAATATAGTTAATTGTTTACTTGGGGTCTTAAATGTGGTAATTTGTATATATTTCACATGGGTGTATTTATGGAAAAGAGGAGTTGGAATTAATAAATGTTCACTTCTTCCTTCTCCCTTTCAAACACTGTATACTGTTACTTTATTGCATTTGTCATTTGTTTTGTTTTTGTTTTACTTTTTTGTTCGAAATAAAGTATCTATCTATCTATCTATCTATCTATCTATCTATCTATCTATCTATCTATCTATCTATCTATCTATCTATCTAATTGTGTATTGGAGGGGACAATCTCTATTGTGCAAAGTTGTTACATTTAGTGCATTTAATGTGAGCTCTATGAGCAGCCCTGGTTAGGTTATAAAGTCTGACAGCCATAGGTAGGAAGGACCCGCAGGACCTCTCCATCGTGCACCTAGGATGGCACAGCCTACCGCTAAATGAGCTCTTCAGTGCGTTCAGCGTGTCCTGTATGGGGTGGGACTCGGACTCCAGCAGAGATGACAGCTTAGCCACCATCCTCCTCTCTCCTATCTCCTCCACTGGGTTGAGGCATTGCCCCAGAACAGCGCTAGCTTTTTTGATCAGCCTGTTCAGTCTCTTCCTGTTGGCTGCCATGATGCCACTGCCCCAGCAGACCACTCCAAATGTGATGACTGATGAAACCACCGAATTGAAGAAGGTCTTCAGGAGTGCCCCTTTTACCCTAAAAGACCTGAGTCTCCTGAGGAAGAAAAGCCTGCACTGCCCCTTCTTGTAGAGTGCGTTGTTGTTGTGTGACCAGTCCAGTTTACTGTTCAGGTGAACACCCATGTACTTGTAAGATGTCACAATCTCAAAGTCTGTTCCCTTGATGTTTACCGGTGCTGTGGGGGGTTGTCTTCACCTGCGGCAGACCACCACCAGTTCCTTTGTTTTCCTCGCATTGATCTAGAGGCAGTCCTGGATGAGTCCTCTGTACTCCGCATCATCCCCATCAGAGATAAGGCCGATGATCTCAGAGCCACCAGAGAATTTCTGTAGATGGCAGTGTCATGTGTTGTGTGAAAAGTCAGCAGTGTCGAGGGTGAACAAGAAGGGAGCCAAAACGGTTCCCCAGGGGGCCCCCGTGCTGCAGATGATGGTATCAGACACACAGTCCTGGGTTCTCACAAACTGTGGTCAGTTTGTGAGGTAGTCCAGAATCCACAATGACAGGTGCTGGTCCACCCCTGTGCACAGTAGTTTGTCCCTCAGGATCACTGGTTGGATGGTGTTGAAAACACTGGAGAAATCAAAGAACATGATCCTCACAATGCTCCCAGGCTTCTTCAGGTGGGACAGGGAACGATGTAGGAGGAAAATCATTGCATCTTCCACCCCAATGCCATGCTGGTGTGCAAACTAAAGTGGATCCATCGCTGGTCCCACCAGGTGGTGGATATGGACGAGGAGAGGCCTCTCCAGGGTCTTCCTTAGGTGTGATGTGAGGGCCACTGGTCTGTAGCTGTTCAGGTTCTTGGGGTGCAGGTTCTTTGGTACGGATACCACACAGGATGTTTTCCACAGCTGTGGTACCCTCCCTAGCTTCAGGCTCAGACTAAAGATGTGCTGAACGATTCCACACAGCTGGTCTGTGCACCACTTGAGGAGCCTCGAGCTGATGCCATCCGGACCTGCAGCCTTGCTCGCCTTGATCTTCTTCAGCTCAGCTCTCACCTGGGTCTTAGTGACAGACAGGTTGGGGCAGGGGGACTGTGTGCTGGGAGGGGGGGTGTTGAGTCTGTGGGGGGGGAAACAGTGGGGGATGTATGAGGGTGTTGTGGGGGCAGGGCTGTGGACAGCGAGATTAGATGAAGGTGGAGGCAGCAGTGGTTGGTGGGCTGGTGGAGAAGAGGGCGGTTGGTCAAACCTGTTAAAAACAGGTTCAGGTTGTTCACCCACTGTCTACCTCCGTGGCCTGGAAGGAGGTACACTGGTGCCCAGAGATGGTTTTGAGGCTTCTCAAGACACCGCTGACATCACTCTGCTGCAGCTTGTCCTCCATCTTCTTCCTGTAGCTGTCCTTCCCCTCTCTGATCTTCCTCCTTAGCTCCCTCTGTATGGACTTGAGCTCCTCCTTGTTTCCTGACGTGAAGATCCTTTTCTTCTCCTTCAGCAGTGATTTTATCTCAGTGTTGATCCAGGGTTTGTTGTTTGAGAAACACCGTATAGTCTTGGTGGGTACGGTTTTCTCTACAAAGAAGTTGATGGTAGTCTGTGATGGTGTGTATGAGGCTGTTGATGTCCTCACCATGTGAATCAATGGCCTCACACAATAAAGTGAAAGGTGCTTAACCCTCCTGTTGTCCTCATATTCTGTGTACACCCCGTGTCCTCCGGGTCAAAATGACCCGTCTTCACTAAACCCCCAATATAAGCAGCTTAATTGAATTTTAAACACCAAATTTTATATTGCTTGAAGAAACAACTTGTCATTCACCACAAAATGTGCAAATACCTGAGTTTTCCCTCTTCACCTATATAAGAAAGAATAGAAATGTGCAAAAATGAGTTTTGAATGCATTTTTATTCATCCCAATGATTCAGTTTCTTTTGATTTTTTTTTTTTTTTGCTAGTGAACAATGTAAGAAAATATACAATACAAAAATGTGAAAAACAACATAACTCATTCAACTAATTAGCACATGTAGGGCAGTATGCAAGTGCATAGCCTTTGCAGATATTTTTTCTTACACCTGCACCACACTGTATGTGTTTTACAGTCCTTCTTTGGCGGGCAGAACTGACATCTCTTCCTCTTACTTGCCCCAGCTGGGGCAGCGGCTGTGGCAGCTGGATCCTCAGGTTGATCAGGAGTTCCTGCACTCTGAATAGCTTTCACAACTGCTGCAGAGGCTTCTGTGCGGGGGACATGCTTCCTTCTTTAAATAAGTGGAGTTACAAGTGCCTTTCCTAGCTGCTCCAGAAACACCCTCCTCTTGTTCTGCTTACGAGGCATCCAGGTCGGGTTGAGTTCTCTCCAAATCAGAAAGGCATTGTAGGAGGAAACATCAATGATGTTGTGGAAGATGACCAGGGGCCAGCGGGCAGTCATCCTTCTGCAGCTGTATGTCCCAATCACCTTATCTAGGTTGTCCACACCTCCTTTGTTGCAGTTGTAGTCTAGGATGATGGCTGGCTTCCTGTCCTCACGATCACTAATGGCAGCGTCTTTGTGCTGTGTGCTCAGAAGTACTACATTCTTGTTTCTTGTTTGTTGAAAGGAAAGTCTCTCTTTCAGCTTCAGGGTTTTCTTCTTCTTCTTCTGAAGATGATTCATCATGCTCTGGGTTGTATTCCTCCCTATCTTCTTCTTCTGATACATCCTCCACTTCCTCTTCTGAATCAGAGTGGTCTTGCTGGACATTTGAAAAAAATCAGCTCTATAGCCTGTTCGACGGTATAACGCGCACTCATGGCTTCAGCACAGAGAGAATTTGGGGTACTGTCATCTGCAGCACTTTTATAACCTCTGGAAATCCACCTGTCTTGTCTTGTTTATGTCTGCTACTGATTGATCTGAGACCGATCAAAGGCACTGCAGTCCGCGAGAAGGCCACCTGTCTTGTCTTGTTTACATCTGCTATTGTGTTGTTTACATCTGCTACTGATTGATCTGAGACAGAACTAAAACATTCTCACATTCTGTGGTGTGTAAATAACTCAGTGACCGTGATTTCAACTCAATTTGACTGTCGGGTCATTTTGACCCGAAGACGACCTTTTTTTTTTTTTTTTTTTTTTTGTTACTTATTTGTACCCGTAGGTAGACTTGGTTTGCAGTCTGGTGACAAGCCACCGGCTGCTGGTCGCTGCGTGCGCGAGCGCCCTAAACCTACATGTTTTTTGGTGTGCGGGAGGAAACCGGAGAAATCCCGGAGTAAACCCGCGCAACACGGGGAGAACATGCAAACTCCACACAGCTCACTGTTGGTCGGGGGCTGGGATCGAACCCACGATCTCATGATCCCCGCGGTCCCCCGACCGAGGGTAAAACTGTGCTGCCACAGTGCTAAACCACTGCGCCACCGTGCAGCTTTGTACCTTTTTTTGTACAGCTTACATGGAAATGTGAATAAAGGCAACAATTCATGTATCCTAATGTTGGGGTCAATCTAGGAAAAGTCATAAAATTTTCAGTTGAAAAAATATTGTTTAGGGGGATTTTTTTTGGTTTTTAACACAGTGGCGGGTCATTTTGACCCGAGGACAACAGGAGGGTAAAACACTCATCATCACTGTTTTTCTGTTCTGTTGCATTATTGACTGCACTATGTGGTATTTCACATTATCTGCTACATGCTAATTTTTTAAAACTGCCTTGACTAGTACTACTCATTATTACTAGTATTATTATTATTATTATTACTTATTATTACTTATTTTTCTACACTTATTGCACGTTTCTAGTCCTTTAGTTTTTTAGTTTATCCCTTTTTCTCATTATGTTTTTAATGTTGCAGCATGGCACTGAGACAAATTCCTAGTTTGTGTATTACATGAACAATGGCAATAAATCTGATTCTGATTCTGATTCTGATTCTGATCTTCTTCATGAGCAGCCATCAGCTGAGAGATTTCCTGTATACTTTTTTTCATTTCAGCTCGCTCCGCGGCAGCAGGGCCGACAGGGCTGAAAAGTTCATAGTTGTCAAATTTGACCCAATGTAGTTTATTTTTCAAGCGCAGGGATCCAAATGCTACAAGACTGATGGAAGTGTGCACACCGACAGGGAAACTGTTGGAAAATAACCACATTTGATCAAATCTGACCACTGAACTTTTCAGCCTATAAACTTTTCAGCCGCTGCGCCGGTGGAGCGTTCCGAAATGAAATACCAAGAGGTCTCCGAGCTGATGGCTGTTCATGGGGAAGATGGTGAGTGTTTTGTGACGGTGTTGATTTGTGTGTAGCTATTTATTTCGTTGATTATCACAGAAATAATAAAAACTCATGGCCGAATTTACAAATGGCAGTTTTGAATCTCATGAAGACGTCGCTCTCATCCACAAAATGATGTTATGCCCTGGCCAATCAGTGGCCTGTAATCCTTTGATGTCACATTTCAGCTCGACTCAGCACAGTTGGAACCTCACTGAAGTAGGTCCAAAAAAGTACCTTAATGATAAAACCCTACAAACCGAGTAGAGTCGAGGCGAATAGGGCTGAGTAGGTACTAGTGGGAAAGGGGCTTAAAGGTAACATGTCTGAATGTCTCTCAGAATGTAAAAATAAGCCATCACATAAGATAAGATAAGATAAGATAAGCCTTTATTAGTCCCACAACGGGGAAATTCCAGGATTGCAACAGCACAGGGATAGCAACACTCAGAGCAACAATCAGAAGGCAAGAAAAAAAAAACAACAAGCAAGCAAGAGCAGCTAATATACATATGTACATATTACTATAAAATATATATATACACACACACACACACAGACACACAGTGCAGAGCATTGTAGCTGGATGGAATAAATATATGAATATATGAACACACAGTGCAGAGCATTGTAGCTAGATGGAATAAATATGTAAATATATAAACACCCACAGTACGGAGCATTGCAGCTAGGTGGAATAAATATGCAAGTATATAAACACACACAGTGCGGAGCAATGTAGCTAGATGGAATAATATGTAGATATATAAAAACACAGTGCAGAGCATTGTAGCTAGATGGAATAAATATATAGATATATAAATATAAACACACCCAGTGCTGAGCATTGTAGCTAGATGGAATAAATATGTAAATATATAAACACACACAGTGCAGAGCATTGTTGCTAGGTGGGATGAAACAGCATAACCGTCTATTTAGTTATCCTACATGGTATGATTATGTGCCCATACATATTCTCACCCTCCATAGCGACCGGTATGTTCCTAGTTGTATGCCGGAGAGGACCATTGTGTAAGTCTATTGCATCTTTTGCATTCAAAAAAAACTATTAGTTTGTTACGTCTTTTTGCTATCTCTGCGAGCAGCCCTGCTTAGGTTGTACAGTCTGACAGCCGTTGGTAGGAAGGACCTACGAAACCTCTCGGTTGTGCACCTGGGATGATGTAGTCTGCTGCTAAATGAGCTCCTCAGTGCATCCAGTATGTCCTGCATAGGGTGGAACTCGGACTCCAGCAGAGATGACAGTTTAGCCACCGTCCTTCTCTCTCCTATCTCCTCCATCGGATCAAGGCGTTGCCCCAGGACAGAGACATACTACATACACACAGATGTATAAACATACTACACACATACTACAAACATACTACAGATGATGGATATATCTGGATTATTGATAACTTCAACTATAATTTTGTCATGTTTTTGATAAGATAACTATTTGTTTTTGTATGTTTTAACATTTTTTTATCATTTAAAAGTGGCACTAATTAGCAGCTAGCTAATGTAGCATTGTGCCATCTTTCAGGCTGGTGTATGTGACATCGTTCATGTCAGGTCAGGCATTGGTTTGCTTGCTACCG
Organism: Pholidichthys leucotaenia; assembly: GCA_020510985.1. NCBI lineage: Eukaryota > Metazoa > Chordata > Actinopteri > Cichliformes > Pholidichthyidae > Pholidichthys > Pholidichthys leucotaenia. Next base: position 20,484,210 of record CM035842.1, on the reverse strand, counting down.
GATAACCATGAAAACCGGTACTACCTGTCTCATGGGTCGGGCCGTCGGCGTCGGCAACTCAACCGGCAACCCCGCCCTTCCAAGGATGTGGAGGGTGAAACTGGGCATCCTGGCAGAACTACAAACAATATCTGTCACAGATCTGTGGTGGACCACTCCCAGTCACAAACAGCAGAGATAAACAAACCTATCATCTGGTCAGTCACTGCAACAGATGCTGAAGTCAGTTTGTCTTGGCCTGTCCTTGCCACTGATAATATCTCTATCTGCCAAGAATGTGCCACTAGTCCAGCAAAAGCTAGCAGCACTCAAATACTTTGCAAGCAGTTTCATGAAATGGTCAGTCAGAAAGCAACTCATACCGGCTCGGACGTCGCCCGTGTTAACAAGGTCAGAAGTTCCTGGCAGCGGAGGGCGAAGGACAGAGCTGCGTGGAGGAATCTGATTAGACCTAAATGAAACAGTCATTATCATCCCCGACAGACTGCTATGATAATGATGATGATGATGATGTGCTATCGTTGCCTTGGGATATTATCATTCTACCCTATTGTCTTGTTACACATGCAGGTATGTTACACGGTTCATTTACTGAGAATATTGTGGTTCATGAAACTCTTAGTTTGGATGGGGTTACTTTTTCTTTTAATAGTACTGTGAGGAACCTTGGAGTTGTTTTTGATCAAGGTCTGTTCTTTAATTCACAAACTTGTTTCTAAGACTGCCTTCTATCATTTGCATAATATTGCCAAGATTAGGAGCATCGTGTCTCAGAGTGATGCTAAGAAACTAATCCACACTTTTGTTAGCTCTAGATTAGATTATTGTTACTCTTTATTATCAGGCTGCCCTAAAACATCTTTAAAAAGTCTTCAGCTGATCCAAAATGCTGCAGCTAGAGTTTTAACAGGTACTAGAAAGAGAAATCACCTCTCTCTGGTTCTGGCCTCCCTTCAATGGCTTCCCATAAAATTTAGAATTAAGTTTAAAATCCTTCTTCTCACTTACAAAGCTCCAAATAATCAAATAATCAATAATCTGATAGTGTAGCGGTTTAATTCAACCCCCCACAACACACAGACAGAACACAGAGACAGTCAGCTCGCACTCCTGGGTTTTTTCCGCTGCATGCTGCGTTTACAGCCGTGAAGTTAAAGTGTTCATGCATCTTGTCCTTACTGTGCTTCTTCTGAGCATCTTACATATGTAGATGTGCTTTGAGGTAAATCTCCACAAAAAGACTGGTCAAACACAGCGCTCGGCTAGAGCAAATAACAGAACAGTGTAATGTGTATTAATGTCTACAGGCAGACGCGTTTCGTCTGGCTCACTTCTGTGATGTTAATGTTGCCTTTCATACATTGTGCTCATGCGTCCTGTCCTCACTGTGACCTAGGGACTGAGATCAATATGTCTCTCAAATGCAAATGTCTTATGCCTGTTCTGTTATCTCTTTGATCATACCAACTGCTGGGGTATGCCCTTTTGATGTATTGTTGTGGTCGAGTATATATGCTGCAACTCTGTAACGCAAACTCTCTCAATCTGACTTCAACTTTGCTGCAGGACACAGACTTTGTGTCCGCCTCCTCTCCTTCTCTGAGAGCCGTGGGCTCGCTCTCGGCGCTCATGCACGGCGCCGGGAGCGGAGCTCGTGACAGCGGTATGATAATAAAACTCTACTTGAAACCTCCAACTACGCCGCATTATTTCATGCCGCCGCAATAGTACCTTATCATCCTAACAGAGCACCACGCTCCCAAAATGCAGGATTACTGTAATACCTACAATCTCTAAAAGTATAATGGGAGGCAGAGCATTCAGTTATCAGGCTCCTCTCCTTTGGAACCAGACTCCAATCTGGATTCAGGAGTCAGACTCGATCTCTGTTTTTAAGAATAGGGTTAAAACCTTCCTTTTTGGCATAGCTCAGGGGTGTCCAGTCATGTGCCATGGAGGGCCAAGACCCTGCAGGCTTTACCTCCAACCAGTGTCTTCAACAGCAGATTTCATTGAATTTCTTCCCACTGATTGCTGATTAGTGAAAACACCTGCTAAAGAGACTGGGTAGAAGAGAAAACCTGTAGGGTCTTGGCCCTCCATGGCACATGATTGGACACCCCTGATAGCCTATCGTTTGGGTGGGATCAGGTGACCCTGAACCCTCCCTTAGTTATGCTGCTAATAGGTTTAGACAGTTGGGGAACCTTCAACAATTAACTGGGCTTCACTCCTTTCTTCACTCTCAATGTAATATTTTTGCTGGTCATACAGTATGAGATGACTGCTGTTGTAAAATGGAGCTATATTAATAAAGTTGAATTGAATTTAACAAAACAGAGGTTTACTGTCTCTATGTTGGTTGAACTTTTCTAATGTATATATTTCATGACAAAATGTGAAGTTAAAAACATTGTGTTACAGTATTTCATATTGTTAAAAATGCACAAGGGTGTAAAAACAAGTCAGAACAATTTTGTTTATTTTTCTGATATGTTGGAAAAGATTTAAATTGACATGCCTTTTTTATATTATTTTTGATTTCTTTACAGTCTGTCATTGTTTTTGAGTTATACAGTTATAATGCCATAAGGATTTTCCAAAGCTGCATTTATCTGCACATATACTGTATTGTACAGCAAAAATTCCTTCACAGCAACAGGGACATTACTAAAGGCTGGTGTATGTGCTATCATTGCCTTGGGATGTTACCATTCTACCCTATCATCTTGTTACACATGCAGACATGCAAGTGTAATAAACAGTCTTGGGCAAGTTATTAAAAAATAGTAACTAATTACAGTTACTCTTTGCTTCTTTTCAAAAGTAATTGAGTTACTTTACCCATTACTGTATGATTAAAGTAAGTAGTTTCTTAGAAAAGTAACATTCGGGGGAGCTCTCAAATCATTTGATGTTCTACGGGCACAGTATGGACTACCACAGAATCAGTTTTGGAAATATTTACAACTTCGACATCTGCTGTGTCAAGTCTTTGGATCTACAACTACCCCTCCTCCTGATGTAGATTGGCTCATCCAGGCTTTGAGTTCCTGTGGCAAAAGATCTAAGGCCTCAAATTTCTATTTAATGCTCCTTAAGAGCTCAAATAAAGATTCTACATTCCTTAAACACGTATGGGAAAAAGATCTGAATTCACAATTTACTGATGTTGAATGGGCAAATATTTTAAAGAATGGGAAGAAAGTGTCTAGGGAATTGAAAACCAGACTTGTTCAATTTAAAATTTTGAATCGATTTTACTGGACACCTCGTAAAATGTTGAGAGCGAATCTCATTCACTCTTCAAGCTGCTGGAGATGTCTACAGGGGGAGGGGACATTAATCCATATGATCTGGAGTTGTCCGGTAATACAGGACTTTTGGTTGCAGATCCATAGACATATTATGACAATTGTTAAGCAAGAAGTGCCATTTACTCAGAGACTTTTTGTCCTTGGGGATCCATCAATGATTCAAGACCCAATCTCTGATGCCGAGTGGATTCAGACTGCTTTGATGCTGGGCCGAAAGTTGATCACTTTTTACTGGAAATCTTCCTCTGCCCCACCCGTAGCTCAGTGGCTCAGGGAGTTGGGCAAGCTTGCTGCACTAGAACGCCTTTCATATAAGCTTCTGGACAGGATGGACAGCTTCTATAATAAGTGGGGATCCTATCTTACCTTTATAGGTGTAGTAGATTAAGCTAATCATTTTAAGAGTATTAGGGTGGAAATGGAATGTTTTATCCTCTCACTGGGTATACTTGTTTTTTTTTTTTTTTGTGTTTGTTTGTTTCTGTTTTATTTTCTAAATTGAAAACCCAATAAAATTCAAATTACAAGAAAAGTAACATTCACGTTACTTTTAAATGCATACTTAAATCATCTTGCACACATAGCAAGGTAATTTAATTAGTGGATTACATTACGGACTTACAGGCAGGCTTTTTAATTTAATGGACTACTGTAAGATTAATAATTTAGAAACTACAATATTATCTCTGGATGCAGAGAAAGCATTTTACCATGTAAATTGGAAATTCCTTTTTATGGTGTTAAACAAGTTTGGGTTTGGTTCAGATTTTATAAACTGGATGAAAACTCTATATAGCTGTCCAGTTGCAGCTGTCAGAACAAATGATCAAACTTCCTGAAGCTTTAATCTCCAGAAAGGCACCAGACAGATCTGTTCACTCTCTTCCTCACTTTTTACCGTCTTTATTGAACCATTAGCAACAGCCATATAACAAAATGTTGATATTAGAGGTATCCAAACCAGAGAAAAAGAACACAAGATAAGTCTTTATGCTGATCATGTATTAATTTTCCTTGAAAACTCACAAAGATCTCTTATTCAGACAGTGACGCTCATTGACGCTCATTACTGTATTAACTGGGGTAAATCAACAGTCTTACCTATAAATTGTAATTTTTCAAATATATCCACTATTCCAATACAGTCAGGTAATATTATTCCTATTCCTATTCCTTTATTCCTAAATATTATTTAGGAATAAATATTTCCCCCAGGCTCTCAAGGTTACTGCGACTAAATCATTCTCCCATTCTAAAAACAATACAAGATGACCTTACGCATTTGAGGTCATTACCTATAATCACTAGTGGTGTCATGATCAGGTGAGCGTGCACTCCCCCTCCCTTCCTGCAAGACTTTCCCCGGCTCCGCAGGCTATCACCACACCTGTGTGATTAGATGCACCAGGTACCTCTTCCCTGGGTATACTGCCTCATACAAGCAAGTAAGTTTATTATTCACTCTCCGAGGAACAATACTAATTCCTCTTCTCCTTTCATCCTTCTCCAGGTTGCTGCCATCTTCGTGGTGCATCTCCGGGGTTCATTGTGTGCTAATCTGCCCCATCATCCTCATCACCACTTCAGCTGCCAATTCCACCTGGTCAGACACCTCACCCAGCTCTACTCCTGCCTACCAGCATCCACTCCTGGTTTGCAGTTTCATGCTGGGTTCCACTGCCGGGCTCCCTGTTTATCCCGTGTGAGTGCTGTCCTATTTTCCCTTTACCAGTCTCCCTCCTATTCTAATCCACTCTCATCTCCTCTTACAGGCTGGGTCCTCCTCTAGCGAGTGACTTCTTTCATTAACTAAGCCTCTTTTTGAATCAATAAATTGTGGTTACTCAGCTTCGCTGTGTTCTTCGTGTATTTTCTCTGGTGTTGTTCCCTGCACGTGAGCTCTTCATTATTGCCAATCATGACAGAACGAGCCAGCCTGAGTGCAAGCTCAGCAGGAGCAGCATCAGTGGAACACTCTGCTTTTGACCATAACAATGCCACAGACAGGAAGGTGGCCGTGCTTACGCAGCTGCGCTGCTGGGCACGGTCGCCGAGCATTTGGCCCATATGTCTCTGTTACATATGAGAATTGTGCTCTGGGGCTTGCTGTAGTTCAGCCGGGGTGGAGGGTAGAGTGACGTCAGGCAGGCTATGGCTGGGAATATACATACCAGTGTGAAGTTCAATAAAGTGTATTGAGTGTTCAACAGTAGAAGCTCTCCGTCCTTCATTACTCCTACATAACATTTGGTGATGAGGAAAAATGGGCGAGTGCGTCAGAGAGCCACCTCCGTTCCTGCAGGATCAAGGTACGCCAGCAATACAGTGGGCCCGCTGGAAGTCCATGTTCCAAGTGAATGTAACAGCAGCTGGGCTTGGTGACATAAGCGAAGAGAGACGGATGAGCCTGTTGGTGCACTATCTTGGCGCCGAAGGACGTGTTTTCTTCGGGCTGTGTGGTACCCGTTCGCCAGAAGACGGAATGGCCCAAATGGACAAAACCTTCGGTGATAGTTCTACAATCACCAAAAGGAGGTATGAATTTTTTGACCGTCAACAGCAAGCGGGTGAGTCCACATTAGCATTTGCTTTGGAGCTACGTAGCCTAGTGAGAGAATGTGCCTTTGGGTCCATCGAAGAAGAGCTAGTGAGAGACAAGTTAGCTCACAGCACTAGCAACGAGTGACTGAAATCCAAGCTCAGGTTAATCTGGGAAACTCTGTCCCTAGATGGCATGTTGAATTTAGTCAAACAAAGAGAATCCCCAGCCCCTGCGGAAGCTAACGTGCCAGCTAGCGAGAAGCTGACTGCTCGTGGTGCCCCGCTGGAGAGGACAGTTAGCATGCTAACTAGACCCTGAAGGCCGGCTAAGAAGAAGAAGAAGAAAAGGCAGATAAGGACACACGTTAGCCCCTAGCCTAGGGATGGCAGAGTCCTGCAGTGACGAGGCGGTGTGTCTAGCACGCATGGGGAAAGGACCGCTAAAATGGTATGTGCTACAGCTCAATGGGGTTGACGTTCCCCTGATGGTGGATTCGGGGGCGGGTAAATCTATTCTGTGTTTGGCTATGTTAAGGAGGCTGTTCCTCATGAAGATTGTTAGCCCAGGTGAAGTGAAGATGTACGGCTACAGACATGCAGAAATTGAGATGGTGGGCACAGCGGAATTTTCAGTGACTTGTGGGTCAAAGGCGGTATCCAGGTTCACCTTCCAGGTGGCGTGTCAAGGGACGGACCTGTTGGGAATTGACCTGCTGGGGGTGCTGGGTTTCTCCATTAGGGACCCAGAGGGCTCGACCGTGTTGATGGTGCACTCAGATTGGCACCTCCGCTGGCCTGTGTTGTTTAAAGGTCTGGGCTGCATAGATGCTTTTCACCACTGGCCTCTCATCAACGAAAGCGTGACACTGAAGATCCAGCCACTACAAAGACTACCCCTGGCATTGCAGGATGAGGTCTCAGCGGAGCTGTCCAAGCTGCTGGAGTCCGGATCACTGAGAAGGTGGATGCCTCACCATGGATCTCCAACTTGGTAGTGGCCAGGAGGGGAAGGCGGGGGGCATCCCACCGTGCATAGCTCTTCGGATGGTAAACAAGGCAGTCATTCCGAACAGGTACCCCCTCCCAACCACGGAGTAGCTCACGGCGGTGTTCAGTGGGTCTCAAGTCTTCACAAAACTGGATCTCTGCCAAGGCTACCTGCAGGTGCCTCTCCACCCAGAGAGCAGAAACCTGACGGCGTTTGTGATGCACATGGGGGTCTTCAGGTATATCCATATGTCGTTCGGCCTGAGCTCTGCACCCAGTTGTTTCCAGAAGGTGATGTCCATGATATTGCTGGACTCAAGGGCGTGGTAGCCTATCTAGATGACATCGTGGTGCATGGCGCGTTGTGAGAAGAACTTGACAAGAGGCTGGAGAGGGGCCTGACAAAACTCCAAGATTATGGGGTTACCCTGAATGGTGAAAAGTGTATCTTCGCAGCAGACGCCATAGAATTCGTGGGATTCCGGATTACAAGAAGTGGGTTTCAACCACTGCACTCAAATGTGTAGGCAGTTCTGGGCATCCCGGACCCCTCCACGCCTGCTCAGATCTCGTCGTTTCTGGGCATGGTCAACTTTTATGGACGGTTCATCCCTAGCTATTCAGAGACTACTGAGCCACTATGAGCACTGCTAAAGCAGGATGCGCCATGGGTGTGGACCCCAGCCTGCTCGGTGGCGGTCTCCAAGTTGAAGCGGCAGCTCCTCTCCACCGGTGTTGGTCCATTTCAACCTCAACCAGGAGACCATTGTGACCTGCGACACGTTAGGTTTGGCGCTGGGGGTGGTTATGTCGCAGGTGCAGGATCGCCTGGTGGCGTTCGCGCCACGGTCTCTCTCGACAGCAGAGCAAAAATATGCTGTGGGTGAGAGGGAGGTGCTGGCCTGCGTTTGGATGTGTGAGAGGTGGCACATTTACCTCAACAGGCGACACTTCACCCTATGGACGGACCACCGGGTGCTCACGACTCTGCTGAAAATGTTGGGGTTGGGGCACTGACCGCTGAGGATCCATAGGTGGTCTGAAAGACTGAGAGCCTACAATTTCATCACCAAGTTCATCCTGGGAACAGAGAACACGGACCTCTTGTCTTGTGCCACGGTCCATTCCTCCCAAGCTGAGGGAGACATTGTCCACACACTCCACAGAACCCTCCCTAAGATAGTATCTCTTCAGGAACTCAGGGAGGAGTCAGAGCAGGACACCGTGATGGCGGAACTGCGCTCCGCAATCAGGGAGGGCTGGCCAGAGAGGGGGCAGGGTGAGTTAACGCCCTATCACTGTTTCAAGGATGAACTGAGCTGCTGGAATGAGGTGTGAGTGGCCAGAGGACAATGTGCTCTGATCCCGTCGTCCCTGAGGGCACGTGTCCTGACGATGCTGCACGAGGGTCATTTGGGGGTTGTCAAGGTGAAGCAGCGCAGTAGAGACTCTGTCTGGTGGCTGGATATTGATAAGGACATCGAGGCCATGGTGAAACACTATGTGCCATGTCTGGAGAGCGGCAAACCGGGCAGACTTCCTCCCTCACCACTGCGGCCAGTGCCGTATCCGGAAGGAACTTGGAGGCACATTGAGTTGGATATCTGTGGCGAGTTACATGCGGCTCCTTCGAGTAGCAGGTTCCTGCTTATGGCTTATGATGTGTTCTCGAAATGGCCGGAGGTTCTACCAACCAACTCTGTCACGACGGAGGAGGTCATGGGGTTCCTGGTGTCCCTGTTTGCTAGGTGGGGCACCTCGAGCACGGTTACGATGGACAACAACCCGCAGTTTACCTCCGGAGTGTTTGAGAAGTTTCTGAGCAGCAGGGGCGTGGAACATGTAAAGATGGCGTTCTACCACCCTCAGGCCAATGGTGGGGTTGAGCACTTTAATAAGACATTAAAAAATGGACTGAGAGGATGGTTTTGCATTCGCAGATGCCCTACATAACACACTGCTGCACTACAGGGCATCTGTTTATGCCCCGATGGGCAGTTCCCCGGTGGCTCTCATGCTAGAGCGTCAGTTACTTTTGCCAGTGGGGCGGCTGAGACCTTTGACGATGAGTTCTCGGGAAGATGCGGAGACTGTGCAGGGTTGGGTTGCCAGACATCAACGCAGGATGAAACAGAGGTTCGACCGGAAACACAGGGCGAGGGACCATGGACTGAAGGAGATTGATCAGGTGTGGATCAAGCACCCTATTCACTCTCATAAACTACAACTGCTGTGGATGGGGCCACAGTGAATAACTAGGAAAAGGGGCCCGGACACATTTGAACTGGATGATGGGTCTCGGTGGTACGCCAGTAAGACTGAGGAGGTCACCACTGAGGTGGAGGACCGAGCCTGTGATGGGACGCTTTAGTGAAAGCTGGGACTCGGCGTCCTGCCCAATGAGGGCTCACAACTGAGGCTGACGGTGCCAGGTGCAGGGTCCTGTCCTGGGGGACGCCCAGCTAGAATTCGTCGGAGGCCTGGGTACTTAGAGGACTATGTTACATGAACTGCTGTGGTTAATGTCAGTTGGGTTTAGCTGCAGAATAATCCGCTGCAACCTAGCAGGGTGTCCTGATAGTCAACTCAAACACCCAAAGTGTTCATTTGTGTATAGTTTTCATGTGCGTATGTGAAAAAAAATGATGCTATTTGTACTGTTCGTCCTTTGGTTATTGGGTAATTGGACTGGGGGCCTGGAGCTTTTTAAGTGGGGGGAGGAATGTTACGTATGAGAATTGTACTCTGGGGCTTGCCGTAGCTCAGCCGGGGTGGGGGTAGAGTGACGTCAAGCGGGCTACGGCTGGGAATAAACACACCAGTGTGAAGTTCAATACAGTGTGTTGAGTGTTCAACTGTAGAAGCTCTTTGTCCTTCATTATTCCTGCATAACTGTCCTGTCCGGGTTCTACCCCTCCACCTGCTGCCCGTGCTTTTTCCACCGTGTGCCGAACCACTTCCGTTCCCTCACCTGCCCTATATGCGAGGGAGGTGGGGAAATGTAAGGGGTTCCCCTGCCATGCTTAGCTTTATTTGGGCCAGGCGGGTGGGGAATACCTGGAAGATACTTCTAAAATTCATTTCATGGCCCTCCTGCTGTGGATGGAAAATGGACTGGGCCCAGCTGAGGGCCCAGTCCATTTTTGACAGTCCAGAGGGCCCTAGCTATTCTTTTGATAGGTTTGTTAATGAATTTGCCCACGCATTCGACCGGACAGAGAGCGAGGGTAACATCATGAGCCGGGTGATGTCGTTACATCAGGGGAGTCGGTTTGCCGCCGACTACTCTGTGGAGTTTTGGGTCACCGCGGTGGATTCTGGTTGGAATGACATTGCGCTATGCAGCGTCTTCCTCCAGGGTTTAAATAAAAACCTCTGCGATGACCTAGTGGTTCATGCGGTTCCCTCCTCCCTAAACAGTCTTTTTGATCAGGCCGTCAGTTTAGACAACTGATACCGTGAACGCGTGAGGGAGCGCAAGACCTCCTTCGACTTGCCCAATGCGTGCACGCCCACTTCGGCTACTGATGCAGGTGGAGCCGACTCTACCTCCGAACCCATGGAGCTTGCCCGAGCCTGTCTGACTCGGGAAGAGCACCAGTGGCGGAGGAGAGCCGGCGCATGCATGTACTGTGGCTCTTTGAAGCACACACTGCACTGCCTAAGTCCCACCTGAAGCCAAAAAGATGCAGCCTGTCAGTTGCCGTGGGGCAACTGGGAATCTTATCATCCCCCCAGTAGCTTCTCCATTTTGGCCCTCATCCAGTTGCCAAGGGTCGAGAGGAGAGTCATGGCTTTAATTGATTCAGGGGCAGAGCAAAATTTTGTTTCTGCGCGGTTTGTGCGGGAAGTAGGCATCCCCACAATCAAATTGCCCACGCCCCTTAATGTCACCACTCTGTCGGGTGATAATGTAGCTTCCGTTACTGAAAGCACAACGTCTGTCTCCGTCCTTCTTTCTGGTAACCACTGAGAGACACTTTCATTCCTCATTCTCCCTAAATCGTCACACCTGGTGGTTCTAGGGTTCCCGTGGCTCCGGAAGCAAAACCCCATTATTAATTGGACACATAATTCCATCTCTTCCCTGAGTCCGTACTGTTTGGCATCCTGTTTCAGCTTGGACAAGTGTTCACCCTTGCTACCCATCTCCACCCCTCCGACAGGACCGCCGGACCTCAGTCTGTCATGGTCTGAGTGCCGATGTCATCCACGCTCGGGCCATGCTTCATCTCCGCCAGGTTTGACAGCAGGGTTACCTTCTGGCTCCCCGAGCTCTTATTGTGACAGCGCTCGGAGGAGCTTCCTGCTGTCAAAACCTAACAGCTGTGCTGCATTTACGGCTCATCAGCAGCCCGGTATTTAAGCAGGTGCTGAAGAGCAGTACAATGCAGCAGTCTCGTTGATTATTCCCTGGTCAGACGTTGAGTGAGCGTTCCTCGTCTCAGACGTCAGCTTTCCCTGATCTTCGTCCTTATCCTGAATCGTAAGTGAGCTTGGTCAGCCTTACAGTCTCCTTATCTAGTGTTGTGTGTGTTAGCCCACTGTGGCTCATTACTTTCTGTTACTTTGTGTGTCATCCTGTGTTCTTAATAAACATCATGCAAACCTCACTGGCGACTGTTAGCGTCTTATGTTGGCCAGCGAGGGCCACCGCTTGACAGTAGACTGCTGCCAGGGCGCCTAAATGGAGGCGCCAAACCGAGACGCCTTTCCTGGTGAGTTTGCATTGGACATTGTTCTTCCCTGTCTGGGTATTGCGTGCTGAGAGAATGCCATCACGGAGGGGCCGCGCTCGGAGTCTGGCGGACGTTTTGGAATTCGTTGATGAAGCGCTCATCACCGCCGCCCTCCTCGACTATCACAGCGACATACGTTGGTACCTGGACTGTGCTGAGGATGTCTTAAATCATCTCCCCCGCTACGCCGACCACCCTGAAGTCAGCGCGAGGAGGGATGACATCGCTGCTCAGCGTGAGATACTCCGTATGTTGGAGGAGGACTACGGCAGGAAGCAGAGGAGGAGGCATCCCCGCTTCCCGCTTTGGGATCCCGTTCCTATCCTTGATCCAGTCCAGGAGTTCGCACCATCCGGGGCCCGTCGAAGAAGTCGGAGCCACGGCCAAGGTCAACCTCAGCAAGAACCCCGTCCGGATCCTGTTCCGGGCCGCCAGAAAGACTCTCCCGCACAGTCAGCTACCTCTTCAGCGTCTCACCAGGAGGGAATCCCCGCAGCCTCTCCCCCCAGGCCATCTTCTCCTGCTGTTCCGTCAGTGCTCCGTGCCCGGTTCGTCTCGGCTGTCACCCCCAACTCTTCGATGTCTCCTTCGGCTGCAGTGAGTGTAATGAGTCCTGCTTCGGTGACAGCCATCATGGATCCATCGCGAGCGGCTCCTCCTCGTCCTCCCAGGGGGCCCTCCGTCACCATTCAGCGGGGTAAAGGAGGAACGACGTTCACTGCAGCAGGCACCATCGGACCCCCAGGAAGCAGGCAGGCAAGTGCAAGTTCATTCTTCTCCTCGTTGCTATGATTTGCTTTGTTTGACTCCTGGGGGCGGAGTTCGGGGTTCGCAGTCCCCCCACCTGCTGTAGTACTAATTACTAATCCCGCTGCCTCTGTGTTTCCCTCCGCTGAGTGGACGCCAGGCCTACGTCGCCGGACGGGGGGGGGGGGCTGCGGTTCTGGAGAGCCTGGCTCCAGCTCCGCAGCCACGTCGTGGGTAAAGGAGAAGAGCGGACTGCAGCCTGGATCCTGCGCTGACGACAAAGCGTCCCCGGGTCTCCACGCTGGAACGGTCCGAGCCAGCGGGTCAAGGGTCTCCTGCCACTACGCCGTGTGGGTTATCGGCGTGGACGCCTGCGCTGGAGGATCTGCAGGCTGCAGAGAACATCATGCCGGCTGTGGAACCCACCATAGCTGAGTGGGAGCCTGAGGCCGAACTTCTTCGCTCTGAGCCCGGATCGCCGAAGTCCTGGACGGCGACAGAACCCGAGATCAGGCAAGTGCTTTACCTTATCTTTCTTCTTTCTACTCTGGAGCATTTTTGCCTGTCTCTCGGGGAGACGAGCCGGGTGCAGCCGTCTGCTGCATCCGAGCCCGTTTCGCCGGTTCTGTTGCTTCCGGTGATTCTGATTCTGGTTCTCTCTTGTCTTTCGAGCCGAGCCTTGTTGCAGAGTCACAGGTGCGGAGCCAGTCATGGTCGCTGTGCTGGAGGTTCCAGGTTTGGGGTCGGAGGTCGTCGCCGGTGCTGCGCCGACCCAATCGGGGTCCGATGCGGGTGCATCCGAGACCCAGTCGGGGTCCGACAAGATCCAATCGGGGTCCGATGCGGGTGCAGCCGAGACCCAGCGGGGGTCCGACCCAGGTGCATCCGAGACCCAGTCGGGGTCCGACGAGATCCAATTGGGGTCTGATGCGGGTGCAGCCACGTCTGCAGCATCGGTATGGGTCAAGGATGGAGGAGGAGCTGCCGACCCTTCGCCGCCTGACATGGTGCGGGCTCGTCATCATCATCATCACCGCCCCTGCTCATCATCACCAGGGGCCGTTGGGGGCCTTCTACGCCTGGCCCGGCTGTTTTTCCCCCGCCAGGGAGGCCACCGCGGGCCATTGTCCCACGGTTCTGGTGGCTGAGGGACGCAGGTCAGCCACCCAAGGAACTATTTCGCCGGTTCGGCGCCTTGGGTCGGCCACCCGACACTCTGTGTGTGCTGCTGGGCGACCTGGTTCGGCCGCCGGAGGATTGGACTTTCCGGGCCTGGGACTGGGGTAGGCCGCCCGATCATGTACTGTCCCCCGTTTTCACCTGTTGGCCTTGGGAGACTGCCGGAACTGTCCCCGTGGGTTTTGGTCTCTGCCTGTCATCACTTTCCTGAATTGTCTGGATTTAAGGTCATGCGGGGTGATGATCTTGCTTCGTGTTTTTTGCCCGTGTTCGTATGGGTTTTCTCCCTGTCTTCGCCGTCCTGTGTGTTTTTGTGCATTTGGGGAATGTTGTATTTTCTGTTATCTTACCCTGTAATTGTTTCATTTGTTGTCTGCCTTAATCATGGTTTTTGCATTTGGGAATATTGTATTTTCTGTTATCGTGCCCTGTAATTGTTTCATTCATAGTCTGCCTTAATCTTGATTTTTGCATTTGGGAATATTGTATCTTCTGTTATCATGCACTGTAATTGTTTCATTTGGAGTCTGCCCTAATCATGGGTTTCGCTTTTGGGCAATATTGGATTTTCTGTTATCGTGCCCAGTGTTCAGTGTATTTCATGTATTTGGGAGTTGTTTTTTTTTTTCTGGTTGTCTCTGTGCTTCTGTGTCCATCACTATTTTTGGTCTATGGCTGGTCCTCTCCCTCTAGGCCTGTTCCCTCCATCCGCCCGCCCTGGAGGGGGGGAGTGGGGGGGGGCTTGGGTGTCATTGGGTGTTTGGAGCCCGCCCTTGGGGGTGAGGAATTGTCATGGTCTGAGCGCTGATGTCGTCCGTGCTCGGGCCATGCTTCATCTCCGCCAGGTCTGACAGCAGGGTTACCTTCTGGCTCCCCGAGCTCTTATTGTGACAGCGCTCGGAGGAGCTTCCTGCTGTCAAAACCTAACAGCTGTGCTGCATTTACGGCTCATCAGCAGCCCGGCATTTAAGCAGGTGCTGAAGAGCAGTACAGTGCAGCAGTCTCGTTGATTATTCCCTGGTCTGACGTTGAGCGAGCGTTCCTCGTCTCAGACGTCAGCTTTCCCTGATCTTCGTCCTTATCCTGAATCGTAAGTGAGCTTGGTCAGCCTTACAATCTCCTTATCTAGTGTTGTGTGTGTTACCCCACCGTGGCCTATTACTTTCTGTTACTTTGTGTGTCATCCTGTGTTCTTAATAAACATCATGCAAACCTCACTGGCGACTGTTGGTGTCTTATGGTGGCCCGCGAGGGCCACCGCTTGACACAGTCTAGTGCCTGAGGTCTATCATGACCTTGGAGAGGTCTTTAGCAAGTCGAGAGTGCTTTCTTTACCTCCCCATCGCTCTTATGACTGTGCCATAGACCTTCTCCCGGGTGCGCGGCTGCTGTCCAGCCAGCTCTACAGTATTTCTGGGCCGGAGAGGGAGGCAATGGAGAGCTATATTAAAGATTCTTTGAATGCCAGCCTCATTTGGCCCTCCTCGGCCCCTTTTGGGGCAGATTTCTTTTTTGTAGGAAATATGGACAGATCTTTGCGCCCGTGCACTGATGACCATGAATTAAATGCTATAACTGTCAAAGACAAATATCTTCTGCCCCTGATCAACTCCGCATTTGGGCTCCTTCAGTGCACATGCGTATTCACTAAATTGGATCTACTTAACGCCTACCATCTGGTTCACATTCGAGTTGGGGATGAATGGAAGACGGCCTTTAAAACACACTTGGGGCAATTTGAATATCTCATAATGCTGTTCAGGCTCACCAATGCCCCTGCCGTCTTCCAGCATATGATCAATGACGTCCTCCATGACATGGTAAATCAATTTGTTTTTGTCTACCTTGACGACATTTTGATTTTTTCCCACATGCCAGAGGCCCACGCAGTCCATGTCAGGGCCATTCTACAATGGCTCCTGGACAGCCAGCTTGACGTTAAAGCCGAGAAGTGCGAGTTTTCCACCCGCTCCACTTCGTTCCTCGGTTTCATAGTAGCTGGGGGGGAACTGAGGGCCGACCCAGCCAAGGTAAAGGCTGTGCTAGATTGGCTTACACCCCACTCCTGCAAGGATCTCCAGTGCTTCTTGGGGTTTGTTAATTTTTATCGCCGTTTCATTAGAAACTATAGTGGGGTAGCACAGCCTCTTACCCAGCTGACTTCGGTTAAAGTGCCATTCATTTGGTCCGAGGCAGCTGAACAGGCCTTTTCCAAATTAAATGGCCTGTTCTCTAACACCTCCATCTTTGCTCAGGTCGACCCCCAGCTCCAGTTTATTCCAGAGGTGGACGCTTCTGACTCGGTGGTGGGCGCTGTCCTATTGCAGCACTCGGCCTCCAATCAGAAGCTCCACCCACGCGGCTCATGCCGGCCGACAGGAATTACTACATAAGGCACCGAGAGCTCTTGGCCATTAAATTGGCCCTTGAGGAGTAGAGACACTGGCTGGAGGGAGCAGTCCATCCAGTCATAATGTGGCCCGACCACAAAAATTTAGAATATCTCCGGTCGGCCCGCAGACTGAACTCCAGGTAGGCCCATTGGGCCTTATTCTTTGCCAGATTTAATCTCACCATCACTTACAGGCCTGGCTCCCATAATGTTAAACTGGATGCTCTCTCCCACCAGTTCTGTTCCGACTCCCCTACCCCTCCTTCCCTTCCCAACCCATTTTCCTGCCCTCTTGTATCCTTGGAGCTCTTATGCGGGACATTGAGCAGAGAGTCCGGGGGGCTCAATCCAATGAACCCAAGCCTGAGGGGGTCCTGACGACCGTCTGTTTGTCCCGGCTGCCCTCTGCAGTGACGTCATCAGGTGGGGCCACACCAGCCATTTTTCCTGCCACCCTGGAATCTCCCGGACTATCAACCTTTTCCGGCTGGTGTTCTGGTGGCCCACCCTGTGGACGGACGTCCAGGACTACGTCAAGGCCTGCCAAGTCTGCACCCGCTATAAATTTGACTCTTCACCCCCTGCTGGCCTCCTCCACCCACTACCCATTCCCAGCCGACCTTGGTCCCATATTGCCCTGGACTTCATCACTGGACTTCCCCTCTCACAAGGCAGTTCTGTTTTCCTCACCTTTGTAGATTGCTTTTCTAAGGCGATCCATTTGGTGCCCCTGCCCAAATTACCTTCCACCTCTGAAACTGTGAACCTCCTAACCACCCACATCATCTGTTTGCATGGAATCCCACTGGACATTGTGTCTGACCGGGGCCCACAATTCACCTCCCAGGTCTGGAGATCCTTTTGCCGCTCCTTGGGCACCACCGTCAGTCTTGCTTCCGGATACCACCCTCAAAGCAACGGGCAGGCAGAGCATGCCAACTAATCCCTGGAGGCTGCCCTTAAATGTGTAACAGCCTGCAGCCCAAGCACTTGGAGCACCCATCTGATCTGGGTGGAATAGTCTCACAACTCTGCTGTCTCAGTGGCGACTGGACTGACTCCGTTCGAGGCTTCCATGGGGTATAGCCCCTGACTCCGTTGCCTATAGCGGAGAGGGAGGTTGCGGTACCATCAGTGGGGGCTCACGCATGTCGCAGCCACTGGCTCTGGAAGGCCACTCGAGCTGCCCTCATCCGCTCTGCTGAACATATCCTCCAGTACGCAGACCGCAGGCAGACCTCGGCACCCAAATACTCTGTCGGGCAGCACGTCTGGTTTTTGGTGGACCAGGTTCCCCTGAAGACGGAGTCCTGGAAACTTTCCTCTCACTTCCTGGGCCCGTTCCCCATCTCCCGGGTCATTAATGATGTCATGGTCCGCCTGAAGCTTCCGCCAGCACTTCAGATTCACCCCACCTTCCACGTCTCCAAAGTGAAGCCCCTCTCCGCCAGCCCTCTCTGTCTCCCCCAAAGCTGCCTCCTCCCCCTCGTGTCCTCGATGGCCAGACCACCTACACGGTCCAGAGGATTCTGGACGCCGGCCATAGGGGCCGGGGGCTATAATATCTAGTCCACTGGAAGGGCTACAGACCAGAAGAAAGGTTTTGGATCCCTGGTTCCAACTTCCATGATAAGGGGATAGTCCGGGCCTTTCACAAGGCACACCTCAACAAGCCCAGTGGACCGCCAGGAGGCAACCCTTGGGGGGGGGGGACTGTCATGATCAGGTGAGTGCACACTCCCCCTCCCTTCCTGCAAGACTTTCCCCGGCTCCGCAGGCTATCACCACATTTGCATGATTAGACACACCTGCTACCTCTTCCCTGCCAGTGCTGAAAAGAACAAATCTGTGGACGCTCCAGCGCTGGCTCGTTGGGTATACTGCCTCATACAAGCAAGTAAGCTTATTATTCACTCTCTGAGGAGCAATACTAATTCCTCTTCTCCTTTCTTCCTTCTCCAGGTTGCTGCTATCTTCGTGGTGCATCTCCGGGGTTCATTGTGCGCTCACCTGCCCCATCATTCTCATCACCACTTCAGCTGCCTATTTCACCCGGTCAGACACCTCACCCAGCTCTACTCCTGCCTACCAGCATCCACTCCTGGTTCGCCATTTAATGCTGGGCTCCACTGCCGGGCTCCACTGCCGGGCTCCCTGCTCATCCCATGTGAGTGCTGTTCTATTTTCCCTTTACCAGTCTCCCTCCTATTCTAATCTGCTCCCATCTCCCCTTACAGGCTGGGTCCTCCTCTGGCAAGTGGCGTCTTTCATTGATTAAGTCTCTTTTTGAATCAATAAACTGTGGTTACTCAGCTTCTCTGTGTTCTTCGTGTGTTTTCTCTGGCGTCGTTCCTTGCATGTGAGCTGTTCATTATTGCCAATCATGACAAATGGGAAGAGTCGCAACCGTTAAAATGATGGTCCTTCCTAAAATCGACTACCTATTCTCAATGATTCTTGCCCAACCATCTATTGCCTGGTTTAAATCTCTAGACTCAAATATAAGTAAATTTTTATGGAAAGCTAAAACATCAGGGATCAGTTTAAAAACTCTTCAAAAAGCAAAAGAGTGCAGAAGTTTAGATTTACCAAATGTTTTAAATTACTTCTTAGCCAACAGACTGCAGTTTTTTTCCAACTGGACAAAATCAACTCCACTGGAAAACCCATGGTTAGGTGCTGAACAGGCTCTCTGTGGATGGCTAAATATCTCTGACTTACCTTTCATGAGCCCCTGTATCAAGCACCATGATTGTTTTTAAAGCATTAATATCAGCTCCTCTCTGACAGCCTGGTGGAAATTTTTAAAAAATACCTGGGTCTTCACTTGTCCATTGTAAACACATGCCCATTTGGAATAAACCTGATATCCTGCAACAAAAGAGGACGCTAAAGTTTCCACTATGGTAAGAGAAAGGAATAAAAAAATGTAGAACATCTTATTCCAGGTGGAAACTTTATCCAATTCCAGGAACTAGTGTCACAGTATGGCATCAGTGATAAAAAGTTTCTTAAATTCCAACAGCTTAAATCCATAATAAAAGCAAGATTCAATCTCAGTCAGACAGATTTAGAGGTACCAGTTAAGCCTTATTCATGCTGCATTTCCCCTCTGGTCCGCTTTGGTCTGTGTGCGCTTTGGACAAGCCTGGAGCGCATGCGGCATTGTACGTAGTCAGTTTTTTTTGTCTATCAAGCCAAGCGGTTGACGCATG
Source organism: Pholidichthys leucotaenia (assembly GCA_020510985.1). NCBI lineage: Eukaryota > Metazoa > Chordata > Actinopteri > Cichliformes > Pholidichthyidae > Pholidichthys > Pholidichthys leucotaenia. Next base: position 20,465,093 of record CM035842.1, on the reverse strand, counting down.
CGCACAGCTGTTATTTGTAGTTTTACTACAGCCCTATGGGTAGCGCAAATATGCTAACACGGCAGTTTGTTCACTGGTTATAAACATGAGAGCAACGCACATTTTTTTATAGCAACAACAATGCCGTCATTTCAAGGAAAAGGAGGAATTACTGTTTTCCAGTGCTCTTCTCTGCTCAAGCTGCTGCTGCTGCAAAAGGTATGTTTATTCTCATCTTCCATGTCCTCACTGTCTTCCTCATCTACTTTGTCTTTGAATGCTGTGTTGATAGCGTCACCTCGTGAATGGGATGTTCAGTCTCGCACGTGCGCTGTCAACGCGTTCAGGTCGTAGGCAGGCTGCGCGGTCATAAAATTTTGGCTGCCCTGCAGACACTAGCAGACTGGAGACGATGACGTAAATTTTGTCACACGAGTTTTTGGGTTGCACATACATGGACAGCGAAGGTGCATGAATCCACCTCTAAGGAGTTTCTAAATCTTTGTTCTCCTAAACTGATATTGAAAATACATGGACTATTATAAAAACTGGATGAGTCAGTATCTCTTCCAAAATTAAAACGGGAGACAGACCTATCAATTAATAAACATGGAAGCTTCTGAACACAAATATGTTTAAGGTGACTAAAAACTCTAATTTACAACTCATACAGAACAAAGTTCTACATAGAACTCATTACACAGGACAAAGGATGCTCAAAATAGGCCTGAGTCACAAAAATATCTGCCCCCATTGCACCAGCAACCTCCCAGATAGTTATATGCATGCTATGTGGTCCTGTGCACAGGTCCAAAAGTTCTGGCAGGAAACATGTGAAGACTTATTGGCATGGCTTGAGTATCATATCCCATCCTCTCCCACACTTTGCATACTAGGTGAATTAAGTGAAATAAATATAGAGGTAGGCAGCGCGGTGGCGGAGTGGTTAGCATTGCGGCAGCACAGCAACTCACCCTTGGCCGGGGGATCCTGGGTTCAATCCCAGCCCCCGACCAACAGTGATCTGTGTGGAGTTTGCATGCTCTCCCCGTGTCTGCGTGGGTTTACTCCGGGATTTCTCTGGTTTCCTCCCACGCACCAAAAACATGCATGTTAGGTTAATTGGCATCAAACTGGGGATTCTAAATTGTCCTTAGGTATGACTGTGAGAGTGAATGGTTGTCTGTCTCTCTGTGTTGGCCCTGCGATGGACTGGCGATCTGTCGAGTGTGTACCCTGCCTCTCGCCCAAAGATACTGGGATAGGCTCCAGCCCCCCGCGACCCGAAAAGGATTAAGCGGAAGAAGATGGAAATATAGAGGTAAAGATGTCACACATGGTTCTCACTGCCTTATGCATCACAAAGAATGTGATCCTCATGAATTGGAAATCAAGAAATAATTTATGTACAACTCACTATAAGGGGGCGGCTGTGGCACAAGTGTAGTGTGACCGACTACTGAGCGGAGGGTCAGGGGTTTGATTCCCACTCTGTCTGCAGTCTACATGTCAAAGTGTCCTTGAGCAAGACACTGAACCCCCAGTTGCTCCTGGTGGGTCAGGCCAGCGCCTGCGTTTGGCAGCTCCCCCGCCATCAGTGTGTGAATGTGTGTGTGAATGGGTGGAAAGCAGGATCTGTAAACCACTTTGGTCATCAAGAGATGAGTAAAAAGCGCTATATAAGTGAACGTCATAATTGGCATCAAACTGGGGATTCTAAATTGTCCTTAGGTATGAATGTGAGAGGGAATGGTTGTCTGTCTCTCTGTGTTGGCCCTGCGATGGACTGGTGATCTGTCCAGGGTGTACCCTGCCTCTCACCCAAAGATGCTGGGATAGACTCCAGTCCCCCCGCGACCCAAAAAGTATTAAGCGGAAGAAGATGGATGGATGGATGGACCTCCTATTAGATTATATTGGCCTGGAGAGAATGTCTGCCTCCTCTAAAAAACAGTTGGCTGAATTCAATTCTCTCTGGTCCCCGCTTTTTAATTCTATAACCTGAGGCGTGGCGGGCAGTGGCTTACTCTCCTTGGCACCCCTGGCGGCTTGTTGCGCCCTGACTGTGAGGGGTTTCTGTGACCCCCTAGGGCCAGTGTCTGGGGAGCCTGTGGCTGTGTGTTTGGCCTGGGGGGGGCGGGGCTAGGTCTGGCCTTGGGCCCCTTGTGCTGGGGGCGCATTCCCCCTCTGGGTCTTGGGTCGGGTGTGTGCCGGTGGTGTGGGCTGGTCCCGGTGTGTCGCCGCGTGGTGTGGTCGTGCCCTCCCTGGGGCCCTGGCGGTGCTGCGGCTGGGGGCTGGTGCCTGCGTCCCGCGGAAGTCCCCCCCATTCTGCGTGTGTATGTGTGTAGGTGTGTTTGCGTGTGTGTGAGTGTGTGTACATTTGTATGTGCAGGTGTGCGGGAGTATGGGTGCGTGTGGGTTTGCATGTACAGTGGGGTAAAAAAGTATTTAGTCAGCCACCAATTGTGCAAGTTCTCCCACTTAAAAGATGAGAGAGGTCTCCAATTTTCATCATAGGTATACCTCAACTATGAGAGACAAAATAAGAAAAAAAAAATCAAGAAAATCACATTGAACGATTTTTAATGAATTAATTGGTAAATTCCTTGGTAAAATAAGTATTTGGTCAATAACAAAAGTTCATCTTAATACTTTGTTATATACCCTTTGTTGGCAATGACAGAGGTCAAACGTTTTCTGTAAGTCTTCACAAGGTTTTCACACACTGTTGCTGGTATTTTGGCCCATTCCTCCATGCAGATCTCCTCTAGAGCAGTGATGTTTTGGGGCTGTCGCTGGGCAACACAGACTTTCAACTCCCTCCAAAGATTTTCTATGGGGTTGAGATCTGGAGACTGGCTAGGCCACTCCAGGACCTTGAAATGCTTCTTACGAAGCCACTCCTTCGTTGCCCAGGCGGTGTGTTTGGGATCATTGTCATGCTGAAAGACCAGGCCATGTTTCATCTTCAATGCCCTTGCTGATGGAAGGTTTTCACTCAAAATTTCACGATACATGGCCCCATTCATTCTTTCCTTTACATGGATCAGTCGTCCTGGTCCCTTTGCAGAAAAACAGCCCCAAAGTATGATGTTTCCACCCCCATGCTTCACAGTAGGTGTGGTGTTCTTTCTCCTCCAAACACGACAAATTGAGTTTTTACCAAAAAGTTCTATTTTGGTTTCATCTGGCCATATGACATTCTCCCAATCATTTTCTGGATCATCCAAATGCTCTCTAGCAAACTTCAGACGGGCCTGGACATGTACTGGCTTAAGCAGGGGGACACGTCTGGCACTGCAGGATTTGAGTCCCTGGCGGCGTAGTTTGTTACTGATGGTAGCCTTTGTTACTTTGGTCCCAGCTCTCTGCAGGTCATTCACTAGGTCCCCCCGTGTGGTTCTGGGATTTTTGCTCACCGTTCTCGTGATCATTGTGACCCCACGGGGTGAGATCTTGCGTGGAGCCCCAGATCGAGGGAGATTATCAGTGGTCTTGTAAGTCTTCCATTTTCTAATAATTGCTCCCACAGTTGATTTCTTCACACCAAGCTGCTTACCTATTGCAGATTCAGTCTTCCCAGCCTGGTGCAGGTCTACAGTTTTGTTTCTGGTGTCCTTTGACAGCTCTTTGGTCTTGACCATAGTGGAGTTTGGAGTCTGACTGTTTGAGGTTGTGGACAGGCGTCTTTTATACTGATAATGAGTTCAAACAGGTGCCATTAATACAGGTAACGAGTGGAGGACAGAGGAGCCTCTTAAAGAAGAAGTTACAGGTCTGTGAGAGCCAGAAATCTTGCTTGTTTGTAGGTGACCAAATACTTATTTTACTGAGGAATTTAATTAATTTAATTCATTAAAAATCCTTCAATGTGATTTTCTGGATTTTTTTTTTCTCATTTTGTCTCTCATAGTTAAGTATACCTATGATGAAAATTGGAGACCTCTCTCATCTTTTAAGTGGGAGAACTTGCACAATTGGTGGCTGACTAAATACTTTTTTGCCCCACTGTATATGAGTGGGTGTGGATATGGGTGCATTCATGTGTGTGAGAACGTGTGGGTATGTGTGTTGTGTGTAACATGCAAGATTGTGTGTGGGTGTAGGTGACATATGTGATGGTGAGTATATGTATGTGTGTACACATGAGGGTGGGCATGTGGATGTGCGGGTGCAAGTACCTGTGGGTAGACATGCAGGGGTGGAGGGTGTGTATGTGGACAGGAAGACCTCGTTAGGCGGCGGAGGGTAGGGCGGGCCATCCGGTGGGCTGCGGGGTGGCGGTTCGGGACCTGTTCTTACCGGCCGTCCTGCTGTTGTGTCACGGGGTGACGCACTTTGCCTCCGGTGTCCGTGGCACCGGGTATGGGTGTGTGTGGGTGCTCAGGGATAGCTGGGGGGGGGGCATTGGCACGGGTTGGCAGCCACATTTCCGTCGGTATATCCCAGCTGTGGCTGCAGGGTAGCCTGTCGCTGTTGATGTATGTCTGGTGTGGATGGTTGGTAGGCTTGTGGTCAGTGCTCTGGGGTGTAGCTTGGGATGTGAGGTGCCATATGGGTCCAGACCATTATTCATCATTATTATTATTATGTATGTTTGAGTGTACAATATATGTGATAGTAAGTCTGAGTGTGGTGGCTCCATCAGGCCTGTGGTACTGGGGAGGGCCTGGGTGTGACACTGGCGGATCTTAGGCTGCTCGTCCTGGCGGCCCTCGCCCTGAAATGAGATCTGGGGGTGGTGGGTGGCCTGCAGAGCCAGTTTGGGAGCTGGCTTCTGAGCAGGAAACACAGTCCCCTGAGTTCTCCCCACCTGCTGCAGTAAATAATCCCTCACCTGCCCTCTCCATGTCTCCTCTATCTATCCCGGGGTACCCACCGGTCCCTGAACTGAGCTGCTGGGTGATGGAGGAGCCTGTGGCCCTGAAGGACCCAATCCCAGTGCCAGTGTGGAGCCGACCCCCAGCTGCCACGCCAGATGAGTTGCCAGCGTGGGCTCCATTGTCTGGGGAGAAAAGGACTGCAACCACCATCGTGCCTGCTGCAGACGCTGCTGCAGCAGAGTTCGAGGCTGAGCTGGACCTCCAGAGGACTGAGCCCGAAGTTACATCATTGCCTGGATTGACGGAGTCCTGGACTACGGTGGGGCTCGAGCTCAGGCAAGTGCTCTCAATCGTTTTTCTCTTATCTGTCTTAGAGCAATCTTGCCTGGCTCTTGGCGAGGAGAGCCAGGTGCAGCCACCTGCTGCACCTGAGCATGCCTCGCTGGGCTCCGCCACTGCCGGTGACCCTGATCCCTCTTCAATGCATGTTCTGTCCGAGCTTTCTCCCAGGGTCACCGGGAATGTTCCAGCGATGCCAGAGGTCTCTGTGGGTCCAGGTTTCCCACCCAAGGTCATCCAGAGTCCAGCTTCCCCTGCTGTGCAGGTCGTTACGGGTGCTCAGTCCCAGCCCGGAACCTCCATGGGTGCAGCTCCCCCTCTGCCCAAAGCCATCGTGTGTGTCCCTCCTCCTTGGTCCAAGTCTTTGTGGGTTCTGCGTCCCGGATGTGGACCCTCATGGGTGCTGTGCCCCAGCCTTAATCCAACTTGGGTGCTGTGCTCCAGTATGGGCCCGCTATGGGCATCATGCACCAGCCCAGGGGTCACCGTGGGTGCAGCCTTTGCCCAGTCTGGGCCCACTGAGGGTGCAGCATTGACCCAGTCCAGGCCCACCGAGGGTGCAGCCTCACTCCAGCTCAAGTCCACTGAGGGTGCAGTGTTGCTCCAGCCCAGAACCACCAAGGGTGCAGCGTTACTCCAGCCCGGAGCCACTGTGGGTGCTGCTACGCTCCAGCCTGGAGCCACTGCGGGTGCTGCTATGCTCCAGCCCGGAGCCACCGCGGGTGCTGCCATGCTCCAGCTCAGAGCAACCACGGGTGCAACATTGTCTCAACCCTGGACCACCGAGGGTGCTACCGGCCAGCCCGAGGACATCATGGTCCCCCTTCCTCCTCTGCCAGATGCCGTCGGGGTTCCCCTTCCTCCTCTGCCAGACGCTATCATGGTCCCCCTTCCCCCTCTACCAGACACCGTCATGGTCTCTTTTCCTCTTCTGCCAGACAAAATTGTGGTCCCCCATCCTCCTCCACCCCCAGACACCATTGTGGTTCCACCCCCTCCTGCCCTGCTTTCCGTCATTGGGCCTTCCCGTGGGAGAGCCGCCTCCTTGGTCACCCCTCTGGTCCTGGTGACTTAAGAATGGGCCGGCCACCCGAAAGACTGAGCTGCTGGGTTGGGTGGTCCATACTCTTCGGCAGGCCACCTGACTCATACTACCTTGCCAGCCTGCTGGCCTGGGACTTCGGCCGTCCACCCGAACTATGTAGTTCTGTGACCTAGGGGGCCCAGGGTATTGCACAGGTGCGGGTCTTGAAGGGGTTGTATTTTCCCTCCTGAGTCTGCTTCACCCACCTCCCACCTGGTGTGGTGTTTTTTGCTGTACTTTTTTCTCTCGGGGGGGGGGGTCTTTTGTGTGTTACCTGGGGGTATCTGGAATCCACCCCTTGGGAGGGGGCTGTCATGAGTCTGAGCACATGTTTTCACAGAGCTCAGACTCTCAATATATTTATAAATATTGTATGTCTGTCAGTTTGATTTTTGTCAGTTTCTGTATATGTATTTTGGTTTGTTTACTTTTGTGCCTCCTCTTCCCAGGCATTCCCACTAGCTGCTCACAGTCTGCTTCCGTGTCATCTCTGCTGTGAGCAGTTAATCAATTAGGTCACCTGCTTGCTCAGCGACTCACACTTACAGGTCATTTTCCCCCAGTGTATTTAAGCACTGCCTGTCCATTATCTCATTGCGGCAATATTGATCCTGCTATGATCTTTCAACTTCAACCTGCAACTTAAGTCTCTCCTCTTCTCCTCCAGAGCGATTACGGCTATGGAGGCCCATCCCTGTAAGTTATTATTTGTTGTGTTTTTTGGATTCTCTGCACTATTGTGGTCTTTATGTTCTTTTTGTTAATAAATGTCACAAATGCAATTCAGCGCCTGGGTCTGTTTTCCTGCCCCAGAGGGGCATATGTGACATGATAATTCCCGCTTGGAGGGACTCTTTAATGTATCTCTCCATGGTCTCCGTCTCAGGGCAAGACAGGCTATATATGTAATCTGCTGGAAGGGAGGCACACCCCCTGCTGGAGGTTAATGGCACAGCCATATGGTCTATGGGGTGGAAGTGACAATGCTTTTGCCTTTCTGAATGCCGGGGAAAGATCATGGAATTCTCTGGGGACTAGAGATAAATCAGGGGGATCCTCAGTGGAGGAAAAAGATTTTAAAGAGGGGGAACAGGGGGCAGAATGGAGACAAGAGGACAGGCAAAAACTACTCCAAGAAAAAACTTTACCCTGCAACCAGTCAGTAGTGGGGTTGTGTAAATATAACCAAGCAAATCCCAAAACTAATTGTGTGATATTTGAGGACAAAACCAGGAAGACGAGGTCCTCCTGATGGTTTCCCGACACAGTCACTGATATGGGTATGGTTCTCTTTTTGGCGCTCCGGGCAGGAGGCCAAGAAGTGCCCAGAAGTGCCACAATAAAAAAAAAAAGCCTTATTCATACTGTACTTCCACTCTAGTCCGCTTTGGTCCGCGTGTGCTTTGTACGAGCCCGGCGTGCACGTGCCATTGTACATGCTCACTTTTTTCGTCTACCAGGCCAAGCAGTTGACACGTGCACAACTATTATTTGTAGTTTCACCCCAGCCCTATGGGTAGCGCAAATGCACTAACATGCCAGTTTGTTCACTGGCTATAAAACATTTTTTTTTTGTAGCAACAACAATGGCATTGTTTCAAGGAAAAGGAGGAATTATCATTTTCCAGTGCTCTTCTCCGCTCAAGCTGCAGCTGCTGCAAAAGGATTCATGTATGTTTATTCTCGTTTTCTGCCTCCTCATTGTCTTCCTCATCTGCTTTGTCTTTGTATGTTGCATTGGTAGCACCATCTCATGAATGGAACATTCAGTCTTGTGCATGCTCTGTCAACGCGTTCAGATCGTGGGCAGGTCGAGCAGTCATAAAATCTGGGCTGCACGCAGTCGTCCGCAGTAGAGCCCCGTGTGCACTCGTGGAGTGGAGACGATGATGTAAATTTTGTTACACGAAGTTTCTGGTTACACGTACAGTATGTGGACAGCAGAGGTGCAGCATAAATCCAGCTTAACCTGCCACTTGCCATTGATGACGTTCCTCCGACGACTGCAGAGTGTGACCTATCTGGATAGGCTTGGCAGTTTCTGGAGGCAAACATGGAGGGAGGGCAGGGAAACGCGGAGTGGCAGCAGCAGAGGAAGTGGGAGCAGCGAAACGAGATCGCCCGAGGGAGCATGAACAACTTCTGACAGTTTAACATTTCTAACAAATGTTCTAACAGAACATTTCTAACAGAAATGTTAAACTTCTAATGAAAGTTCTCCTGTTATGTGCAACAAGTAACTGAGTCCTTCAGTCCAAAAACCCGGAACATTCTGCTTTATCAAAATTCCATTTACCTTTTATACAAAAACGGGCAATTACCATTACAAATGATTCTGTGGCAATGATATCCACGCATCACTGTCTTCAGTGATTACATGACTTTGGCTTTGGTCTTGGTGTAGAGAGTGGGGATGGCTGTGTCGGGAACTGGTCAAGTGGACTACGGAATCCAATCTGTACATGTACAAGTACATTTTCAATCCAGTAATTTACAAACTGATTCAAAATTTCCTAAAGCCTCATTCAGAAAATTATTGTCTCACATACCTATTATGTGAATTTTCATCTGGGATGAGTCAGCAGTGATGAGCAGCAGCAGTGGAAGGGAAAAGTCTTTTGAAAGCAGAAACGGAGCCAAAACCTTCTCCGGGTCAGCTGTTATCATCTTACATATATATGTTATTTACACTTGTTGGTGACCAGGAAAAGTCTTTCCAACAGCTTTACACCAAATATTACAATGCTGTATGGTACTTTGGCTCTACAGTACACATCACAGCGCGAAAGCCCTGGTTCTTGATGATGGAATACAGATGTAACTCCTAGGCAATAAAAGTAGCAATAGATTTTGTACATCGTTTTGCCCTTTACAAGTTGTGTGGAAGTTTTGACAAACACAATGGTTCTCCAGTCGCCGGTGGAAACTACAACTGTTTTTTTTTTCTCTCCGTCTGCTGGCTGGAAATGTGTGATATGATTTTGCATGTTTGTCATGTTTCCAAAATATTTTAGTTTAGTCTGACAGAGCTTACATACCGTGTGGGTCTTTTCCAAGTCTTTTTTTCCCTTCGACTTCACAAAAGTATTGATATGTTTGCTTTTAATGAAGAGGGTGCCACCATTTTGCCTCTTTTGTGTCATGCCATAAAGAGTCTGGGCAGGTACCTGCGGCTGACTTTTTCATTCTGGTCAAATTAATTACATTATTAATAATATTTAATAATCAGAATCTTGACATTTGTGTATCGATTCAGAATCATTCATATACACATCAAGATGTGTTGGAAAAATGATTATTTCTCCCACCCTTAATAAATATTACACAACATTATATAATGCTGACATTGTTGCAGATAGGGTACTGTCTGTGAAAGGGACCAATTATATGGAAGGCCATCCTACTGAAAACGTTGCCACGATGTGTAGTTACATTTCTGGAGAGACGCACGTCAGGTCAACATAAACTATATATTCAGTGCAGCCCAGCTGAGCTCTGGGAGGAGCGGAGGTTTGTCAGCAGGTCCTTTGCATCGTTGCTGTAGTATCATAAGGGTTAAACACTGCATACATATTCAACGGGTATTGCTGCTAGTTTCTGCATAAATATGACCTAAAATATCATCACATTTTCACACAAGTCCTAAAAGTAGATAAAGAGAACCCAGTTAAATAAATGAGACAAAAATGTTTTACTTTTTCATTTATTTATTGAGGAAAATGATCCACTATTACATATCTGTGAGTAGCAAAAGTTTGTGAACCTCTTGGATTAGCAGTTAATTTGAAGATGAAATTAAAGTCAGGTGTTCAGTCAATCAGGTGTGAGTGGGCACCCTGTTTTATTTAAGGGATCTTTAATTTAAAGCTCTATCAAAGTGTCAATGCATGCTTGTGGAAGTGCATCATGGCACGAACAAAGGAAATTTCTGTGGACCTCAGAAAAAGAGTTGGTGATGCTCAAAAGGTTGCAAAACCATCTTTGATGAGTTTGGACTCCACCAATGCACAGTAAGACAGATTGTGTATAAATGGAGGAAATTTAAGACCATTGTTACCCTCCCCAGGAGTTGTTGACCAACTAAGATCACTCCAAGAGCAAGGCATGTAATCGTCGCTGAGGTCACAAAAAAACCCCAGGGTAACTTCCAAACATCTGAAGGCTTTTCTCACACTGGCTAATGTTAATGTTCATGAGTCCACCATCAGGAGAACACTGAGCAACAATGGTGTGCATGACAGGGTTGCAAGGAGAAAGTCACTGCTCTCCGCCAAAAATATTGGTGCTCTTCTGCCATTTGCTAAAGATCACATGGACAAGACTGAAGGCTGTTGGAAAAATGTCTTGTGGACGGATGTGTAGTCATCTGGTCAGGGCTGCAGCCCCTGTCCACACTTTATGTTCCTTTTTGACTTATTTGTCAGGTTTTGTGTGTATCCCCTCTGTGTTTGTCCAGCCCCGCCCATCCTGTGCTGCCTGATTGCCCTTGATGGTGCTCACCTGTCCTGTATTGTCTCGATTGCTCCCCTGTCTATATATGCGTGTTTTCAGTCTGCATCCTTATGTTAACCTCACCATCATTTTCACCACGCTGTTTGGAAATTATTGCTGTTGTCAGTCCACGTTGTCTGGTTTATTATTGCATTTAATATCTGCCCACGTGCAGTGTTTATTTTCTGTTCTGAAGAATAAAATGGCTTAATAGATTCGCCTGACAATTGGGTCCTCTCCTTCGTCCTGAAGGGGCAAACACAACAGTATGAGACCAAAATAGATCTTTTTGGTTTGAATGAGAAGTGTTATGTTTGGAGAAAGGAAGACAATGAATTCCAGTATAAGAACCTAATCCCATCTGTGAAACATCGTGGTGGTAGTATCATGGTTGGGCCTATTTTGCCGCATCTGGGCCAGGACGGCTTGCCATCATTGATGGGACAATGAATTCTGAATTATACCAGCAAATACTGAAGGAAAATGTCAGGGCATCTGTCCATGAACTAAATCTCAAGAGAAAGTGGGTCATGCAGAAAGACAACGATCCTAAGCACACGAGTTGTTCTACCAAAGAATGGATAAAGAAGAATAGTTAATGTTTTGGAATGGCCAAGTCAATGTCCTGACCTTAATCCAATTGAGATGGGAAAGGACCTGAAGTGAGCAGTTAATTCTGACAGTGGGTGTAGCTTAAGAGTTCAACAAATCACTAACCACCTACTTCATACGAGTTCTTATGGAACCCTCAAAAAACCCTCTCTCACAGCAGGAGCTAAAATAGTTCTAGGAACTGAGGTTGGAGTTCCCAGTTCCTATGCTGTCCGAACAAATGAAAAGAACGGTCCTAAGTCCTGAAAAGGTTATAGGAACTGCAAAAAGTTCCTAGAGTGCAAAAGGGGCTTCAGTACTGGCCTTAATCCAATTGAGATGTTGTGGAAGGACCTGAAGTGAGCAGTTTATGTGAGGAAATCCACCAACATCCGAGAGTTGAAGATGTTCTGTATGGAGGAATAGGCTAAAATCCTCCAAGAAGATGTGTAGGACTGATCAACAGTTACAGGAAACATTTAGTTGCAGTTATTGCAGCAAAAGGGGGTCACACCAGATACTGAAATCAAAGATGCAAAATTTTCTCTTAATTTTCAAGATTTTTTTTAATAAAATTTCAGGTTTTCTCATTTCTTGCTTTATTTGCTTGATATTTTTCTCATGCAACCATTTTTTCTTAAATTTTTTGTTACTTGTTTTCTTGGAAATTTCTGAGTTTTTTTCCCCTCAAGGCTTCAGGGAGTCAGTAGACATGGGCCAAAGAGTCACATGTGGCTTCAGAGCCACAGGTTGCAGACCCCAGCCCTATTATGAACTTTTTCCACGTGTTGACACAGCTCCCAGAGGTGTTAATGAAATGGCATGCAAGAAAATTTTACAGATAGGAAAGAGACTTCATAATGGGCTGTTATATAGTTCAGCTGTGGGACAACCCCCACAGACTAAGGACAGACAGCTCGCTACTCCTGGTTATTTTCCACAGCGCTAGTGTGATGTTAATGTGCCATTCATGCTTTGTGTTCACACGTCCTGTCCTCACTGTGACCTAGAGACAGATCAATATGTAGGTGTGACTTGTCACCTCTTTGTCCTGCAAGCTGGAGCAGGGGCTGGCAATCTGCCTATTTGATATGTATGTCTCTCTCATATGCAAATGCCCATGCTCTTTCATGCATTGTCTGTAACCGGTATAAATACCGCACGTATCATGTAACTCACTGTCTCTCTCTGCTCAACTGACTGCACCTGTCTTCACGCTACTGAGAGCTCTCGGGGCTCGCTCTGGGCCGCTCTGCACAGCACCAGAGTGAGCTCGTGTTGGCGATGTGATCTAATAAAGGCACCTTAAACTCTTCAGTTCGCCGCTTATTATCCCATGTCGCCACAGAGCAATTTTAAACTTTTTTGGAGCCATGGCACATTTTTTTTTTTTTTTTTTTTTACATTGAAAACATCCGGTGGCACACCACTAACCAAAAATGTGTTATGAATTGCCCTTTTGGGGCAGAGAGGAGAGACCCAGGTGCTGGACTGCAGTTTGTGGTATTTAATAACAAAAAATAACACAAATAGCACAAAATAGCACAAAAAATAAACTAACAAGGTGAACATGAAGACGGCGAGATGAAAAAACAGGGAAACACACCAGAACAGGGTGAGAGTTCTGGTGGGGATGAGTAGATACTAGATGAGGCTCTGACAATGAGTGAATGCAAAACCCAGTCTTAAATAAGGCAGGAAATCAGTATAACAAATGATACCAGGTGTGGATCACATGAGCAGGCAGGAGGTGACAGTGATTACACAATACAGATCAGCTGTGAATCATGAGAGAGGAGGAAACAGGACTGACAGCTTGACAGGAGCACCGCCCACTACCAGAGCAAAACCCAGAAGTGCCCCTGAAAGCTGCAGCCCCAGAGAGAGAGAGAGAGAGAGAGAGAGAGAGAGAGAGAGAGAGAGAGAGAACACAGGATCAAAAGGGTGCTGGCAACAACATTAATACAGTATAATGCGAAAATACAATAAGGCTAAATAATAAACTGAAGGATAAATAGAGATAATACCAATTATATAAATAACAAGACTGTGATAGTGTAAACAGGGGAATGATTTGAACTAAGAAATAATACAAACCAACCAAGGATAACATGACAGAAATCTAGGAACCCAAAAATACAACAAATATACAAATATGGAAAAAAACCCATGAGACTGAACATGGCAGAAACCCCATGCTCAGATCATGACAAAATGTTACAAAGTGAAACACTGTAGCCGATTACAGCATACTGTTTGTAATGACAGTTTTGTTTTGTAATTCGTTTATACTCTGTGAAAACAACGTCCAACACAGAGGCTAGGTCTTCTGGTAAAGTCTTGGCGACAAGCACTTTGTGATGCCAAAAAAAAAAAAAAAAGCTGTGCATAACCACATGAAAAATGATATAAATAAAGCACATGATGATTTTTTACAAATATTTCAATCATTGTAATTCAATTCAATTCAATTCAACTTTATTTATATAGTGCCATTTCACAACAACAGTCATCTCATAGCACTTTCAACTGTAGGGGGAACCCCCACAGTTGCAGAAAGACCCCAGCAATCAGGCGATCCCCTGTGAGCAAGCACTTGGCGACGGTGGAGAGGAAAAACTCCCTTTTAACAGGAAGAAACCTCCAGCAGAACCAGGCTCAGGGAGGGGCAGTCATCTGCTGCAACTGGCTGGGGGGTGAGGGATAGAGAAGATGAATGGGGCGGCAGTGGCTCAGGAGGTTGAGCAGGTCGTCTAATAACTGGATGGTTGGCGGTTCGAATCCCGCTCTCCCCAGATATCCTGCCGTTGTGTCCCTGGGCAAGACACTTCACCCGCATTGCCTCCAGTGTCCATAACACTGGGTATGAATGTGTATAAATGTATAAAAAAAATGTTCGGTGGTGGCTGGAAAGGCCGTTGGCGCAGATTGGCTGCCACATTTCCGTCAGCCTGCCCCAGGGCAGCTGTGGCTGCAGAAGTAGCTTGCCACTACCATTGTCTGTCTGGAGTGAATGAATAATGTACCTATTTGTAAAGCGTCTTTGAGTATATATGATAAAGCGCTATATAAAATCGATGCATTATTATTATTATTATTATTATTATTATTATTATTATGAAAAGAACAGACATGTAGAGAGCAAACAGCACGATGGGGACTCAATCTATGGGAGAGAACAAACAAATGTTAATGACCAGCAAAATAAATATTTCATTGAGAGTGAGGAAAGGAGTGAGGCCCAGTGCATTACTGGAGGTCCCCCGGCTGACTAAACCTATTAGCAGCATAACTAAGGGAGGGTTCAGAAACACATGATCCCTCCCTAATTGTAGGCTATATCAAAAAGGTAGGTTTTAGCCCTATTCTTAAAAACAGAGATCAAGTCTGACTCCCGAATCCAGATTGGCAGCTGGTTCCACAGGAGGAGAGCTTGATAACTGAAGGCTCTGCCTCCCATTGTACTTTTGGAGATTCTAGGTATTACAAGTAATCCTGCATTTTGGGAGCGTAGTGCTCTGTTAGGATAATACGGTAGTATCAGATCTTTTAAATAAAAAGGAGCCTGATTGTTTAGAGCTTTGTAAGTAAGAAGAAGGATTTTAAACTTAATTCTAAACTCTATGGGAAGCCAATGACAGGAGGTCAGAACCGGAGAGATATGATCTCTCTTTCTAGTACCTGTTAAAACTCTTGCTGCAGCATTTTGGATCGGCTGAAGACTTTTTAAAGATGTTTTAGGACAGCCTGATAATAAAGAATTACAATAATCTAATCTCAAGCTAACAAAAGCGTGGATCAGTTTCTCAGCATCACTCTGAGACAAGATGCTCCTAATCTTGGCAATATTACGCAAATGATAGAAGGCAGTCTTAGAAACAAATTTAATATGTGAATTGAAGGACAGATCTTGATCAAAAATAATTCCAAGGTTCCTCACAGAACTATTAAGAGAAAGAGAGATTGTACAATAAAAACTGTCCTATAAAACAATACAGTGACAGACAAAACAAAAATATTCCATGGATCACCAAGGGGCTATTAAATGCATGTAAAAAGAAGAACACATTATATAAACAAGTCATTAAGTGTAGAATGGTAGAGGCTCAGATCAAATACAAAAGATATAAAAACAAGCTAATATAAAGAGGACTTGTAAGAAAGAATACTGCAGGAGAATATTAGAAGATAATAAGAATAACTTAAGAGGAATATGGCAAGTGCTAAATGGGATTATTAGTGAGTGATCAAAGAATGCTAATTATCCAGAATATTTTATTGAAAATGACTATTTGATAAATATTATGGAGGATGTGGTTAGTGGTTTCAATAAATTTTTTGTAAACATTGGTCCAAAATTAGCAAAAACAATAGTGACACCAGAAACAAACAATAGTATTCTGTAAAATAGAAGATAGAAATCCAAACACAATCTTTTTGGGTGCAGTAAATGAAAAGGAAATTATCGAGACTGTGAGTAAATTTAAGAACAAAAAATCAACTGACTGGAATGAAACTGACATGACAAGAGTGAAAAAAAAGTATTTAAAGGAATTATCATTTCAAACTGGTAAATTTCCAAACAAAATGAAAATAGCAAAAGTAATCCCACTACACAAAAAAGGAGACAGTCATCGTTTCACAAATTACAGGCCAGTTTCTTCACTCTCAAAATTCTCCAAAATACTTGAAAAAATCTTCACTAAAAGACTGAATGATTTCATTGAAAAACTCAACCTCCTTACAGATAGTCAGTATGGTTTTAGAGCAGACAAAGCTACATCTTTGGCACTGATCAAACTCATAGAAGAAATTACTAGTTGTATAGATAAAAAAAAACGTTTGCTGTAGGAGTTTTTATAGATTTAAAGAAAGCTTTTAACACTATTGATCATAGAATTTTATTGAGGAAATTGGAAAGGTATGGGATAAGGGGGGTCGGACTGAGTTGGGTGGAAAGTTATTTAAGTAACAGACAACAATTTGTACAAATAGGTGAGCACAAATCACCATTCATGGACATCTCTTGTGGTGTGCCACAGGGGTCAGTTTTGGGACCCAAACTCTTTAGCTTATATATAAATAACATACGCCAAGTATCAAATATTCTGAGATTTATTTTGTTTGCGGACAACATAAATGAAAAGGTTAACGCAGTGGTTCAACAAAAGAAATTATCTCTAAATCATAAAAAAAACAAAGATTATATTGTTTAGAAATTATAAAATAAATCATGAAATAATGGTAATGATAGATGATACCAGAATTGAAATAGTACAGGAAAACAAGTTTCTGGGGGTGACGCTAGACAATAAAATCTGCTGGAAACCTCACATCAGTCACATCCGGGCCAAGTTAGCAAAATGCATAGAGATACTGGGGAAGACAAGACACATTTTGGACTATAACTCATTATTCTTACTGTACAATTCACTGTTTTTAACCATATCTCAACTAAGGGCCTGTACTTATATAGCGCTTTTCTAGTCTCAAACAGCTTCACTAGTACTAATCCTCTATTCTGAGGGCCTATAGGAGACAGATATCTAGGGAAAATTCAGAACAACCAATTAACCTAACATGCATGTCTTTGGATTGTGGGAGGAAACCAAAGCCCCCAGAATAAACCCACGCAGCACATGCAAACTCCACACAGAGAGGCTCCTACCCCTGCCAGCCTGGGGATTCGAACCTGGAACCTTCTAGGCAACAGTGCTAATCACTGCACCACCATGCTGCCTACTGTGTAGAGGTGTGGGAAAACACCTACAAGATCAACCTACAGCCAATATGCACATTACAAAAAAAGCTATAAGGATAATAAATAATGTTGGATATAGAGACCATACCCACTTGTTGTTTTTAACCCCTTTACGCCTGAATTTATTTCCAATTATGAAAAAAAAAATCACTTGTGTTTTTGCTTTCAAGTAGATGCTAAATTAAGTTGAGAAAGTTAATTTGACTATAGCACATAAAATAGATATAATTTTAAGTATGATGCAAATTAGCGACAACAGGCATCTATGGTAAAAAAAGGTAAAAAAAGCACCTGTTCCCATCTCAAGTATGAAGTCTTTTATTTATGCAACAAAGTTATTTTCAGTATTTTCAACTCTTATGACTGCCAAATTATAACCCTAACCCTAACCCTAACTCTAACCCTAACCCTAACCCTAGCAATCAGGAAATAGATGGTGCTCCGTCTCTGACCGTTGCTACGAGAAACTAATGCTTGCAAAAGGTTCCTAGGTATGTGTTGGAAGTGCTCCAACCGGAAGTGGAGGAATACAGACTGTATTTTGGTTGCATTTGGAGCGGAAACGGTTTGATGCGAATTCGCGACAACAGGCGTCAAGGGGTTAAAGTCACATGTCATAAAGTTCATGGATTTAGTTAAATTTAAGACAGCACAAGTAATGTACAAGGCAATTAATAATCAACTCCCAACTAATATACAAAAAATATTCAAAAAAAGAGACAATGATCATAATTTGAGAGGAGACTTAAACTTTACAAGATGCTGGGATAGGCTCCAGCCCCCCCCCCCCCTCCCGACAACCCGAAAAGGATTAAGTGGAAGAAGATGAATGAATGAATGAATGAATGAATGAACTTAAACTTTACAAAACCTAAGGTATGAATAATTAAGAAAAGTCTGTGCATATCTGTTTGTGGGGTGGATTTGTGGAACAGTCTGGAGCTGGAACTGAAACTATGTACAAACATAAATCAATTCAAAAATACGTATAAAATTATTTGCTGAAAGAATATATGTTAGAGGGGTAGTATTTATATGTACGATGCACTAAGCTCACTCTGGGACACTATGGTGTGGTAGATGGGACGGTACTGTGTATATCTGTGTTGTTTGGGGCTGGGTATAGATGTTTGGACTGTATGTCTGTAGGGATGGATGGTGTCAATTTTGATATGTATATAATATAGTTAATTGTCTACTTGGGGTCTTAACTGAGGTAATATGTATAAATTTCACATGGGCTGTATTTAGGGAAAAGAGGAGTTGGAGTAAATAAGAGTTAACTTCTTCCTTTCGAGCACTGTATACTGTCACTTTTATTGCATTTGTCATTTGTTTTGTTTTTTGCTTTTTTGTTCGAAATACAGTATCTATCTATCTATCTATCTATCTATCTATCTATCTATCTATCTATCTATCTATCTATCTACATCTTGGTGTCTCTCTTTCACCCTGCTAACAAAGCCTGCTCACAAACCATGATGGCTGCTCCATTGTCAACCTTAAAAAGATGGCTTTTCAGCTTTCACTTTTCAATCAAATCCGGACGTTTTTTTAGACTGTTGCAACGCCATCTTTTCAATGTCTTTTCAGCCATTTTGTGCTGAGAGGGTAAAAATCACCCATTTTTAACTTTTCAGTACCCAAAACAAACAACAAGCTCAAAAAGACTGTCAAGCCAGCGCTCAAAGACAGTGTGTCATGACAGAGAGTACAACCAATGAAAATGAGTTCTAGATGGATTTTGAGTCGTACAAACAGTAATACTCAAGCTCAGATAGGATGGACCCAGAAGTATTTATACAAAAATTGTGTTGCATTTTCATTGGCAGTGAGTATGTGTGTGTGTGTGTGTGTGTGTGTGTGTGTGTGTGTGTGTGTCCCACAGGGAATATTCTTGCCAAGTCTCCCGTCCCTGGAGTGCTGTGGGTCCGGACTGTCTGTTCTCTCTCAAGCGTGGTTACTATCTGCCAAGTCCAGCCAGTGAGGTTTCATGTTTTGACCCTTCTGAGAAGTGTGATTAAAAGTGACAGGCTTCCAACTACTCGTGCTTTATGTCACCCAAATTCTTTTATAATTTCTTGGTAAAAATATCCGAACAAAGTTGAATCTTATACTACAGTGGTGTGAAAAAGTGTTTGCCCCCTTCCTCATTTCTCATTTTTTTTGTATGTTTGTCACACTTAAATGTTTCAGATCATCAAATAAATTTAAATATTAGACAAAGATAACACAAGTAAACACAAAATGCAGTTTTTAAATGAAGGTTTTTATTATTAAGGGTAAAAAAAATCCAAACCCACATGGCCCTGTGTGAAAAAGTGATACCCCCCCACCTCCCCAGTTAAAACATAAATTAATTGTGGTTTATCACATCTTTGGAAAGGTTGAGTTCAATTTCTCTAGCTTCACCCAGGCCTGATTACTGCGAAGTCCAGTAGAACCAAGACTTAAATGTTGCCACTATCTGTATTGGAGCGGATGCCATTAAGGACCTTAACTAGAGCTGTCTCAGTGCTGTGGTGTGGCTGAAAACCTGACTGGAAGACATCAAAACAGTTATTTAATGTCAGGAAGTTGTACAATTGTTGAAAAACAGCTTTTTCTATTATTTTACTAAGAAAGGGGAGGTTTGATATGAGTCTATAGCTGTTCATGAGTGAGGTGTCTAGGTTGCTCTTTTTTAGAAGTGACTTGATAACAGCTGTTTTTAAGCACTGAGGGAAGACACCTGAATGCAGAGACATATTTATGATCTGTAGTAGATCTTAGGCCATACAATATGAAACATTTAAAAAAAAAAACCCTGTTGGGAGAGTATCAAGGCAGCAGGTAGTGGATTTCAGGTGGTGTATGATGTCAATCAAGATTTAATGATTGATTGGAAAAAAAAATGTCATGGTGTTTATATCTTTTCTATGTGGACACAGAGGAAGCACAAGTCCAGCGCCTGGCATAGGAGCACTGACTGACTGTCTAATTTTCTGAATTTTGTCAGTAAATAAAGAGGCAAAGTCATTGCAGGCACGGTTGGATAGAAGTTCAGGAGCTACTGACACAGGGGGATTTGTTAGCCTGTCAACAGTAGTGAACAAGGAGCGTGCATTATTGTTGTTTTTAGCAATGATGTCAGAAAAAAATGCTTGCCTTGCATTTCTTGGCTTCAAATTATAAATGCTCAGTCTCTCAATATAGATTTCATAATGAACCTGCATGGTGGCGGAGTGGTTAGCACTGTGGCAGCACAGCAACTCACCCTTGGCCGGGGGATCCTGGGTTCGATCCCAGCCCCCGACCAACAGTGATCTGTGTGGAGTTTACATGTTCTCCCCGTGTCTGCGTGGGTTTACTTCGGGATTTCTCCGGTTTCCTCCCACATGCCAAAAACATGCAAGTTAGGTCAATTGGCATCAACTGGGGATTCTAAATTGTCCTTAGGTATGACTGTGAGAGTGAATGGTTGTCTGTCTCTCTGTGTTGGCCCTGCGATGGACTGACGATCTGTTCAGGGTGGACCCTGCCTCTCGCCCAAAGATGCTGGGATAGGCTCCAGCCCCCCTGCGACCCAAAAAGGATTAAGGGGAAGAAGGAGATGTCACCTACGTTCAGCTTTTCAATACTCTTTTTTTCAGCTCTTACTAGTTTGGCTTTTCTCCATGAAGGTTTCTTTTTAATAGTGACCACCTTCACCTTGATGGGAGCAATGGCATTGATAATACTGTATTAGTAATTTTACCATTGAAATTTTCCACAAGCTCATTTACTGAAGGTGGGGGGAGTGGGGTGAGGAAGAGGAAAGCTTGGGTGAATGTTTCACTGGTATTATCACTGATGTACTGTTTTTTGATGACCTCTGTCTGGATATTTCTGTTGATAAGACACTGCCCAGCTGAACAAACTGTGGTCTGCCTGTCAGGTAGTCAGTAATCCAGGAGATCACAGAGCTGTCGACCCCCATCACTCGCAGCTTCTCACCCAACAGCAGTGGCTGGATGGTGTTAAAGGCACTGGAGAAATCAAACAATGTGATTCTCATAGTGTCTTCTCCGCCATCCAGGTGCAGATGGGCTCGTTGCAGCAGGGAGATGACAGCATCTTTAACTCCTAAATGTGGCTGATATGCAAACTGCAGAGTGTCCAGCCATGTCTTCACCTGCGGCCTCAGGTGGGCTAAGACCAGTCTCTCCAGGAACTTCATCACATGAGATGTGAGAGCAACTGGTCAATAGCCAGTCAGGTCTGATGGAGATGACTTCTTGGGGACAGGAACCAGGCAGGATGTCTTCCACAGCACCGGTACTCTCTCCAGACTCAGGCTTAGGTTGTATAGGTGTTTCAGTGCCGGAGCTAGCTGGTTGGCACAGGTCCTCAGGATCCTGGCGGAGATGCCATCAGGGCCCGCAGCCTTCCACTGACAGAGTCTCTCCAGCTGTTTCTTCTCCTGGTCTGTAGTCACAGTGATGTGAGGGAGGGGCCTGGTGTCCCCTGAGGAGGAGGAGGGGGTTGAGGGAGGAGATGGAGAGAGGTGCTACACAGGAGGGTGTGGGGGGTGGTGGGGCTGTGTTGTGGATCAACACAGTCATCTGTAGAAAGGGGAGGCATCTTGTTGATACTAAGCTTTAGCTTGTCAGTCGCTGTAGTTCAGACTTCACCTGCTTGTAGGCCACGCTCACGTAGCACTGATAAGATCCAAAAAAGTGTTAGATCATGGTAATAGTGAGCTACTGTATATCTTCAGCGAAATATAGTCCTAGCGATTTATGAGTATCCGGCAGGCGCTGCCCATAAATTTCTTTCAGGGAAAATAAAAATATTGACAGAAAAGCACCAGGAGGCGGCCTGCTGCAGACAGACAGTTATGTCTCACATAGACCAAAAGCACAAATGATAATGACAGCACAGAGAACATAGTAACAAAGGGCGATGACATGGCTGAACTCATGTCCTGAAGATAACAGAAAAACAATATGAACATAAAGCGAGGACATGAGCACAGTCATGTCCCAATCCTTACAGTACCCCCCCCCAAGGGTCAGAAAGCAGGTGACCCAAAACGTCGTCGTCAGCCTCCGTCGGTCTATGATGACCATGGAAGAGAATCCTAAACGTCTACTCTGCTGGAACAGCACCGCCTGTGGCTGAACAGGCTGATGCGCGAATGGCAGTCCATGTCACACAGGTCGCACTTGTGGGTGGTCTCCGTGCTGCTGGCTCTGTGACGGTTCTTCCTGCGGATCCTTTTTTCATCTGCTGCAGCAGTCAGTCTCTCTTCACCCGCCTTGAGCTGTCTGGTCAGGGTGCCTCTCCATTTGGAGCGGTCCGTTGCAAGGTCCTCCCAGCGCTCTGTGTTGATCTCCAGGGCCTTCATGTCTCTCTTGCAGACGTCTCTAAAGCGCAGCTGTGGGCGGCCAACATCTCTCCTGCCAGTCGCCAGTTCTCCATAGAGGACGTCTTTGGGGATTCTGCCATCCTCCATACGGTGAACATGGCCTAGCCAGCGGAGCCTGCGCTGCCTGAGTAGAGTGAACATGGAGGGAAGGCCGGCGCGGGACAGAACTTCTGTGTTGGGCACTTTGTCCTGTCAGGATATGTCCAGGATGTGGCGAATGCAGCGCAAGTGGAAGGAGTTCAGTCTCTTTTCCTGCCGGGCGTATGTTGTCCACGTCTCACTCGCATAGAGCAGTGTGCTGATGACGCAGGCGTTGTACACTGCCATCTTCGTCTTGACAGAGAGTTTGGGATTCTCCCACACTCGTGTGGTGAGGCGAGCCAGTGTGAAGGCTGATTTTCCAATCCTCTTGTCGATCTCTGTATCAAGGGAGAGGTTGTTGCTGATCGTGGACCCCAGGTACGTGAACTGATTCACGACTTCCAGCTCGTAGTCGTCGATGGTGATGGTTGGTGGTGCTTCCGTGCCTTGCGCCAAGACGTTAGTCTTCTTCAGGCTGATGGTAAGCCTGAAGTCCTTGCATGCCTGGGAGAAGCAGTCCATCAGGGTCTGAAGCTCCTGCTGTGTGTGGGTTGCGACTGCAGCATCGTCTGCGAACAGCAAGTCTCTGATTAGAGCCTCGCGTACTTTGGTTCGGGTTTTCAGGCGGGCAAGGTTGAAAAGCCTGCCGTCAGATCTTGTGTGCAGGTAGATTCCCTCTGTTGCTGTGCTGAAGGCATGCCTCAGGAGCATAGCAAAGAAAATCCCAAAGAGGGTTGGCGCAAGTACACAGCCCTGTTTCACTCCGCTGCGTATGTTGAATGGCTCTGAGACGTTGCCGTCGTGCTGCACGATCCCCTGCATGTTGGTGTGAAATGATTCGATGAGGCTTTGCAACTTTGGTGGGCATCCTATCTTTGGCAGGATCTTGAAAAGGCCCTCTCTGCTGACCAGATCGAACGCTTTGGTGAGGTCGATGAAGGCGACGTACAGGGGCATGTTCTGTTCTCTGCATTTCTCCTGGAGTTGGCGGATGGAGAATATCATGTCTACCGTCGATCGCTCAGTGCGGAAGCCACACTGAGACTCGGGGTAAACACGTTCAGCAAGCTTCTGTAGACGAACGAGAACAACTCGTGCGTAGACTTTGCCAACAACGCTGAGGAGGGAGATGCCCCTGTAGTTGTTGCAGTCGCTTCTCTTCCCTTTGTTTTTGTAGAGGGTGATGATCTTGGCATCCCTCATGTCCTGTGGTACGGCACCTTCCTTCCAGCACTAGCAGAGGACGTCATGCAATGGCAGCAGTAGGGTGGTCTTGTAGTGCTTGATCAGGTCGGGGGGTACGCCGTCGTTGCCGGGTGCCTTGCCAGTGGTCAAGCTATCAATGGCCTTGCTGAGTTTGTCGATGGTTGGCTCATAGTCAAGTTCGTCCATGGATGGCAGGCAGTCGATGGCATCAAGGGCTGATGGTGTCACGGTGTTCTGTCTGGAGTAGAGGTCGGAGTAGTGTTCCACCCATCTCTCCATCTGCTTGTTCTTTTCTGTGATCATCTCCCCAGTGGAGGATTTGAGGGGGGCCGTCTTGCTCTGAGCCAGACCAAGTGCTTTCTTGATGTCATCGTACATACCACGGATGTTCCTTGTTATGGCAGTGGTTTGAATGTCTTGGCTGAGCTGAGTCCAGTACTCGTTGGCACAGCGCCGAGCAGTCTGCTGAACTTTGCTTCTCGCAGCCCTGAGAATCTGGAGATTCTTCTCGTTTGGGTACTTCTTGTACTCAGCAAGTGCTGAGCGCTTGGCTTCAATGACAGGGGTCATCTCGGTCAACTTGGCATCAAGCCAAGTGGCTGCACGGTGGCGCAGTGGTTTAGCACTGTGGCAGCACAGTTTTACCCTCGGCCGGGGGATCGCGGGGATCATGAGATCGTGGGTTCGATCCCAGCCCCCGACCAACAGTGAGCTGTGTGGAGTTTGCATGTTCTCCCCGTGTTGCGCGGGTTTACTCCGGGATTTCTCCGGTTTCCTCCCGCACACCAAAAACATGTAGGTTTAGGGCGCTCGCGCATGCAGCGACCAGCAGCCGGTGGCTTGTCACCAGACTGCAAACCAAATCTACCTACGGGTACAAATAAGTAACAAAAAAAAAAAAAAAAAAAAAAAAAAAAAAAAAAAAAAAAGCCAGTCCTGTGACTTCGAGGTCTTCCTCCCAAAGGTAGCCAAGGCTGTGCGGTGGATGGTGTCTCGCAGCTCTTCCCACTTCTGCTTTGCAGATTCTCCTTCTTGTGGTACACGAAGTTCCTTCTCAAAGGTGGAGGCAAACTGCTCAACAAGTTCTGGTTGGGCCATCTTGCTGGTGTCAATCCGTGCCTTTCCAGGCTGTCAAGCACGATGGAATTTCTTCAGCTGCAGCTTGACCTTGCAACACACCAATGAATGGTCTGTGTCACAATCTGCACTCTGGAATGAACGGGTGATTAGCACGTTCTTCAGTGAGGTGTGCCTGGTCAGGATCAAGTCCAGCTGGTGCCAGTGCTTTGAGCGCAGATGTCACCAGGAAACCTTGTGTTGGGGCTTGGTATTGAAGAACGAGTTTGTGATGCACAGATCGTGATATGTGCAGAACTCGAGCAGCCGCTGTCCGTTGTCATTCATTCTGCCAACGCCAAATGGTCCAAGACAGAAGGGCCAGGAGTCGTGGTCAGCACCCACTCTGGTATTGAAGTCTCCAAGGAGAATGAGTTGTTCAGAGTTGGGGATGATCCTGACAGTTGTTGCGAGATTCTCGTAGAACTCATCTTTTGCCTCTGGTGTGGCTGTCAATGTTGGGGCATACACACTGACGAGGGTGACTGGGCCTTGAGTGGTGTTGAGGCAGAGGGTGAGGAGTCATGCAGAGCCATTGTTGCCCGGTTCCACCATCTTCAGCAAGGTGTTCTTCACTACGAAGCCCACTTCGTGTTCCCTGTGTTCGTCACTGCCCTTTCCCTGCCAGTAGAACGTGTAGTCCTTCTCTCTCAGTGTGCCTGCGTCAGCCAACCGTGTTTCCTGGAGAGTGGCGATATCCACTCCCAGTCTCTTCAGCTCATTATTGATGATGGCAGTCTTCCTGGTGTCGTTGATGTCCTTGAGGTTAGCAGCGAGTCCTGTCATCATAGTGCGGACTTTCCAAGTTCCCAGTTTTAGAGTTGGTATCTTTTGTTTTTTTGTCTTTCCTGGTGCAACGGTTCTCAGCCTGCTGTTCGGACTTCTCATCCCCATGCACCCAATGAGGAAAGCAAGCTGTGGCGGGACAACACCTTATTGGCTGGGGGCTGCCCAGCTTGAGGCGGGCAGTAGCTGTCCAGTGAGATCCGATGATCCCTCCCACCATCGGGAACAACCCCCGGCGCCGCGCTCTACGCCAATTGAGCGATGGCTTATAACCGGTAACTGTCATTCCCCGTGTTTTGTCTACGCCAAAGGCAAAGCTGGAGTGTCCTCTCCAGTGATCCGGTGTTCTACCTTCCAGCGTTGGGCGTTGGTAGGATTCAAGCCTGGGCAGGAAGATATGGAGGACAAGATGTTGCCCATGCAGCATGTCCCCCCTCTCCACGTCACTGATGAATCCAAAGGAACAGCAGGGCTGCTACAGTTTGGCACCAGAGCTGTCGCAGGAGCTGCCAGAACGATGTTGAGCACAACAGAGAACTGCCTTAGGGGCTCCGACTCCGGATTTTTCCTCAGGGTTGACTCCCGAAGCCTTTCCCGTGACCGGGTATGCCGCAAGGCAGCGGAGGTTTGAAATCAGGGTTTACCTTCCCCTAGAGGGGCTACCTTCCCAGGTTGACAAGCCACCATCTAACCGAAACCCGAAACGTAACAACAAAAATTAAATAAAGTGCAGGCATGCAATGCTTAAGAAACAGACTTCAGAGCTCAGCCAACCCAATTTGGAGATTCCACAGTGAAATGAGTTGCAAACTGATACATGAAAAATATTCCATGTTTACATTGTCATGGGCAGCAAGAGCGCGCCCCTCCCATCCTGCTTCACATTCACCAACTCATCACGACACCTGAGGCAGAAGACACACCTGCGCCCGCTCATCAGCCAGTGTGCTTAAGGAGGCTCTCTCCGTGCAGTCAACGCTGGCTCGTCTAGGTATACTGTCCACAATAGACAAGCAAGTCTGAGCAATAAGTATGAAAACGTTGTCTCACCTTATTTCTCCTTTTCCTCAGGTTGCTGCCACCGTGTAGGTGTGTCTCTTGGACTGCGTGCACTCTCCTGCCACATCTCACCGTCCTCGGCTCCTGCTCCACCCGGTCAGGCACCATCAGCTCATCTTCCCCCCTACCCTACTGGTTCGTCTGTTCCTCACTGGGTCCTGCCGGTCGTCCCTGGATTTCCCAAGTAAGTGGCAATTTGGCTCGCCCATTTCTCCTTACTCCATTCCTCTGCTCACAGCTCGTGTCTTCTCTCCACAGGGCTATTCCTCTGGCAAGTGACTGTTCTGCAGCTGTGCGCTTTGGTTTTTGAGATTTAATAAAACTTTCAAACGTGCCCCTCTGTGTGGTTCCTCCTGTGTGTTGGCATCATGCACGTGTGCTGCCAAGCTTAATTAATCATGACAAACATAGTGGTGTTGTACTAGAAATTAAACAACCCCCACTGCAAATTGTTTATTTTCAAAATCACACATTTCTCAAAATACTTAACATTTTCTTCTTTATATATTGTAGTTGTTCATCCTTCTGTTTCTTTTTTGTCATAAATGCAGCTCTTTTCTTTTCCTCGCAGATTTGTAACTTTCTTGTAAATTTGCAAATGTTTCCTTGTGGTTTTGTGACCTTTATTTTTTTTACATAATTTGCAACATTTCTTCCTCAGAAATCGCTACTCTTACAGTGTTTCCTCTGGTTTAATGAGCTTGGCGCGGTGGCAACATATTTTTCCCGGTGGGGGGGGGGGCAGAAAACACATGACACTATTGTAAATGGAATATGTTAATTTTATACTATTTATTTCTTCTTTTTTTTAATTTTGCGCAGTAGCTTTGCATATGGAACTTACCATATTAAAGTACTGTACAACCAAGGCTTGAATGTTGGAATATTGGGCCAGTTGGGGTCCCACCCAGACGTCCTGTGTTTGGACTTTTTACTGGTGTCATCTTTCGCTCCTTCCTCTGCTCTCACCTCTCCTTGACCCTTGGCCTGAACCCTTTGGCTCCTCTCTTCTGTCTCATCTCTCCCTCTCTGAGCTCTGTCTAATTCAGGTTCTCTCTCTGTCTATGGTGGTATATCAAACAGGTTACAAAATATCAAGTGTCACATTTTGTCCTGCAGATTTTTTTGTCATGGTTTGCATAAATGACAAAAATATGTGTATTTTTTGTAATTTTTATCCTAGTGTTTCTTTTTTCCCATTGGGAACGAGTAGGAAAGAGAAGGGAAAAAAAAAACCAAAAAACATTCATAATAGTAATTCACTTATACATACTTAAATTATATGATCAGAGGTGGGTATAGTAGCCAAAAATTCTACTCATGTAAAAGCAGTGTTATCTTATGAAATTAATAATTAAAAGTAGACACCCAAACATTTCTAGTTAAGGCAGGGATGGGCAGTGAGGGTCATTCCACTGCAGGTTTTCTGTGCCACCCAGTGTTTTCAATGAATAGCCATCCTTGAAGCTGATAAGAGCAAACACCTGCTGAAGAAACTGGATGTAACAGAAAACCTGAAGTGGAATAGCCCTCCATGGCACATTATTCTGATTTTAAATCTATTTTATGTCACACTTATCTTACTGCAAATTATTAATATTTATGAATATGTCTGTTTGACTGTACTTACGTGTTTTATTTTTGTAGTCATTTTAACTGTCTATTCTTTTTATCAGCAAAATATTTTATTATTATACAGTATATTATTTATCAGTGACTTTTTATCATCCTGTCCAAGCTCTGGCATTTCCTCATGGGGGGCCCTCCTGTGGGGGTTGTGCCTGTTTTCTGGCTGCGGGGTGCTGGCCTGTGATTGCCCTGGTCTGCCCGGCTGAGGGGGGGGGGTCGTGCTTTGCTACAGGTGCGGTGCCGACCCCTCAGGTTGGTTGGATGGTCTCAGAGTCGATGTTCCTGTACCTGTGAACTTGGTGCTGCTGGTGGTGGCTCCCTAGTGACGATGCTTCCACAGTTGGATCCTTGGTGCCCAGCCATAAGCCTTAAGCCATAAGTTTTACACTGATGAAAGTTTGTGTGTGTGTGTGTGTGTGTGTGTGTGTGTGTATGGGGGGTTAATTATGTTTTATTTCAATGTGTGAAGCACTTTGCATTGCATCTTTTTGTATGAAAAGTGCTATATAAATAAAGCTTTGATTGATGGTTGCCCACTCCTAAGTTAAGGGTACAAAGAGCAGCCACTTAAAACCTTGAGTAATGACTTCAGTCTTGAAGGTTTGAGGTTTTTCCTCCAAAATTTATAACAATTTTCTTATAGTTTTCTACTTTTCTCTGTAAATTTATCTAAATTTGCAACCATTATCCTCATTTGTAACTTGCTCTTGTAAAATTATGACTCTTCTTGTATATTTGAGACTTTATTATAAACTTATGGATTATTTTAGAGCTAATTTTTGTCTACTTTTTATGAAATTAACGTTTTGTTTTGTTCTTTTATACAAATTTGAAACAAATTGTGGTAAAATTTTTACTTTTTTTTCCTTATACAATTTACACTTTTGACCATAATTTTGCAGAGCCAGAACAGAACAATAATTTAACTCTGATTTTAAAGAAAAAATATTAATAAAATTATACTTATGTGTGGCGGCATAACTGCAAGGGTGGTGGCCCGCCATGCGGGATTGTTACCAGAGGAAACCCTGTTCTTATATAAATTTGTGACACTTTCCCTATAAATTTGAAACAGTTTCTTCATAAATCACATGTTTATCACCTTTTGTTATTGGTAAATCTGCATCCTTTTTTCCCTTTCTTTCTATTCTTAAATCAGTTTGTAACTTTTCTGTCATAAATTTGCAGGGTTTTTCCTTCAAATTTTGTGACTCATTTTTAAATTGAGATTCTGTTGGGGGGGGGGGGGGGATACAAAACCTCTCAGCCCCAGGGCCTATTCGCAAGTTAAGGTGGCCCTGTGTATACTGACTGCACTAACCACTAGATGGCACCCTAATGCAACAGATCCTAGCTCTATTACAGGTAAAGCGCCAGATTGCTGTGGTGGTCACGTCCCAGTCACCCCTGGGGTCAAGGGTGACAGTTAACCAATCACAGTTCCCGTAGTGCGCATCGCTCCTATCCAGTGTAAGTACCGGCAAAGAAAACATTTTGATGATGCCTCTTGGTGTTTGGTCGGTTTTTGTGACTTGAAAACAGGGATAAACCTGTGAAGAAGAAAATACTTTGCAGCTGCAACATGCAATATCTGTGAACTGTGACTTGTCATGTAAGGACTTCTCTGGCTGTGCAAAAGGACAAGGGACTGCTGGAGTCAGTCAAGAGAAACACAAAATATTCATGGAAAAAATAGATTTGGTGAGTAATGCCTTATGTTTTTGAAATGTTTTTGGGTTTTTTTTTGTTTTTGTTTTTTTTTTTACTGTAAATGTCCACATTTATTTTATATTTTTTCACAGAACCTCACAAACTATATACACTATTGTTTTCAAAATGCTGAAACAGCAATATATTTTGATTCAAGATATTTGAAGTATTCATTTTGTTCCCAATAGATATGTTGACACCAGCTGCAGCTTTTTCCGGTGTCTTCTGTCAACAAGTTGACATATAGGCCTTATAATAAAAATCTGAAATTTCTAGGGACGGACAGCACGGTGACACAGTGGTTAGCACTGCGGCAGCACAGCAACTCACCCTTGGCCGGGGGATCCTGAGTTTGATCCCAGCCCCCGACCAACAGTGATCTGTGTGGAGTTTGCATGTTCTCCCCGTGTCTGCGTGGATTTACTCCGGGATTTCTCCGGTTTCCTCCCACATGCCAAAAACATGCAAGTTAGGTTAATTGGCATCAAACTGGGGATTCTAAATTGTCCTTAGGTATGACTGTGAGAGTGAATGGTTGTCTGTCTCTCTGTGTTGGACCTGTGATGGACTGGCGATCTGTCCAGGGTGGACCCTGCCTCTCGTCCAAAGATGCTGGGATAGGCTTCAGCCCCCCCACGACCCGAAAAGGATTAAGCGGAAGAAGATGGATGGATATACTCTCTGATATACTCATTTCTAGTCTTGTCCCCCCAGTCACTCCCAGTGAGAATCTCCAGCAGCACCTTCTGTCTTTTTGTCAGCGCCACGGTCTCCAAACCATACATCATAGCAGGTCTCACTACCGTCTTGTAACTCTTCTCTTTCACTCTTGCTGCTACCCTTCTGGCACAAATCATCCCTGACACTCAATTCAATTCAATTAAGTTCAATTCAACTTTATTTATATAGTGCCATTTCACAACAACAGTCATCTTATAGCACTTTTAAATGTAGGGGAAACCCCCACAGTTGCAGAAAGACCCCAGCAATCAGGCGATCCCGTGTGAGGTAGTCCAGGATTGTGTTTGTGAGGTAGTCCAGGATCCACGATGACAGGTGCTGATCCACCCCTGCGCACAGTAGCTTGTCCCTCAGGATCACTGGTTGGATGGTGTTGAAAGCACTGGAGAAACCAAAGAACATGATCCTCACAGTGCTCCCACTCTTCTCCAGGTGGGACAGGGAACAGTGTAGGAGAAAGGTCATTCCATCCTCTATCCCGATGTCATGCTGGTAGGCAAACCAAAGTGGGTCTGTCGCTGGTCCCACCAGGCGGCAGAGGTGGGTGAGGAGCAGCCTCTCCAGGGTCTTCATTAGGTGTGATGTGAGGGCCACTGGTCTGTAGCTGTTCAGGTCCTTGGGGTGAGGGGTCGGCGGTATGGCTACCACACAGGATGTTGTCCACAGCTTTGGTACCCTCCCCAGCTTCAGGCTCAGGCTGAAGATGTGAGCCACAATCCCACACAGCTGGTCTGTGCAGCACTTGAGGAGCCTCGAGCTGATGCCGTCCGGACCTGCAGCCTTCCTCGCCTTGATCTTCCTCAGCTCAGCCCTCACCTGGGTCTTAGTGGGGGTCAGGTTGGGGCAGGGGGGCTGTGTGCTGGGGGGGGATGCCTTGGACAGCGGGACTAGATGAAGGTGGAGGCAGCAGTGGTTGGTGGGAAGGCGGAGAAGAGGGCAGAGGGAAATTAGTGAGCTACAGTATAATCTGATACAGAGCATCTTTACCCTGTGTTTGATGTTTTTTTCCTGTACATGGTCCCTGACAAACAAATAAACTGTAACTATAAACAAGTTTAATGTTAATATTATGGCGATGCATATTGGTGATATAGCAATGTATACTGTGGTTGTGTCAGCAGACAGCGTCTCAGTCAGGAGGCAGTGGTTAGACACAAGAGAACAATAGGCAGGGACCTCATGGGGAGTTGGCAGGAAGAGAGAGCTGGGGGTTTAAGGAGAATGTATGGTGGAGGTGAAATGTCATGCAGATGTGAGATGATCTGTGGAGTTTTAAGGGATGAAACCTGGTTTGGCTATTCAGTGCTTTCTGTGTATGATGAGTGTGAATAAACTTCGTCTGATTGTAACTTGGCCTCATCATTTCCACACTTTCCACAATGTCATATATTTAATTGTGTTAAAATAACATCCTCCCAGAATCATTTTTATCAGTGTACTAACATGTTTTTTCTAGCCATTTACTGATTCCTCAATGCAGTGCTAACCACTAATTACAGTCACCATCATCTATGTACTGCAGATACCTAATACGGATGGCGTATCGATACTCAAGTATCGATACTGCAATACCAACTGGTCGATACATTTTCTTCTGAGAGTTTCAGGCATTATATTTATGTGTGAAAACCAATGAAAAACCATCCCAGGCATATTTTAGAGCTGGTCTGCCGTGTCACATGATTATGGCAGCCTATCAGATGTCAGAGCTGAAGACTCCCTGCGCACTGCGCAGCCGAACACTAGCCATGTTCCAATCCACGGCGTACTTCAACCGTATTCCCTACTCCCTGCTCCCTTCTCAGGGAACATCAGTGAAGTTAATTGCCCTTCTCCATTTGAAACACCCTGTAACCGTCGGCTCCTTCCTCCGTGCATTACCACGGTAACCATGGATACATACGGGTACTGTGGTGGATAATTTATTTTTCTGAAATAAAATATTAATACAAATATATTTGTATTACTATCAGTTGATATAAACAATAACCAACATCAGTTTAGCTTGTTAATAATGTTTTGATTGATTGATTTTATTTATTTGAACATCCAGACAAAAAAAAATTTAAAACAAAAATCAAAACCAAAAAAAAAAAAAAAATTAAAATTAAATGCCTTGTTCAAAAGGAGTGGGAAGAAGCCAACGCTTATATAGTCCCACCCCTTCTCCATACCCAATAAATTATAATATCATTCTAGTCATTAGTCATCCCACAATTACATTCATTATACAATACCATAATATACAATACATCTTATAATTAAATTATGCAATAGAAATGATACAACAATGATAGTTTATATTGACAATAATACCAACATCTAATAATAATTGTAATGATAATAAAAATAAATGTTTGGACATTACCTGTAATTTGTGGCTTGTAAATATGGATGTCACCAGACTGCAAAACAAATCTACCTACGAGTACAAATAAAGTAACCTGAACCTGAACCTGAACCTGTGTTTCTCCCCCAACCCACTCCACAGTTTTACCCCACACACAGACACACAAAAACCCTTCCTAGTAGATCTTACTAGGTGCATTTTAAATTTTGTGTTCCCCCGTAAATTATATTTCCCTTCTCTCTCACTGAAAAGATTTTGTATATTGTGTGGCAAAAAGTTTTTACTGACTTTAAACATTAACTGTGCTGTATAATAATCAACCAGATCCCGTAATTTCAATAACTTTGAATGTAAAAACATTTAATTAGTATGTTCAAGATACCCGACTTTGTGTATAACACGGACTACCCTTTTTTTGTAATATTAGCAATGAATTAAGTGTACTTTTAAAATTGTTACCCCAGACCTCTATACAATAGGTCAAGTATGGACGTACTAATAAGCAATACAAGATATGAAGTGATTTGTAATCTAGGACCTGCTTAATTTTATTTATAACTGCAATATTTTTTACAACTTTGTTTTGTATGTATCTGACGTGTGGTTTCCAACAAATTTTATCATCTAGTATTACACCCAAAAATTTGATCGCCTTAATATTTTCAATAATTACATTATCTATATGTATATTATGGAGGAACAAATAAGTTCAGGCGAGATGTGGCAAGCTGGAAGGTGGCAGCATTTTTTTTTCCTCCAACATCATGAGACACACTGTAGCACTGTGCGCTGTGTTGTGCTGTTGTGTGCTGTGTGTGCCGCACGTCTCTTAAGGCATATATAGCAAACTCTTTTATACATGTTATACAAAGAGAGAGAATGTATGGCACATTTGCATATTGATATACATATCAGTCAATGCATATCAATCGCGTGACCAACTGGCGCCCGGACTTCCTCTCCTTAATCCGGGGATGTATAACAATAGTCTATTGTTCTGATTGTCTCCTAGGGGCTCTCTGTCCATATGCAAATTGCCCCCTGCTTAGTGCAGGCTGGCTGAGTGTGAAGATTGATTGTCCATGTAGATTGTGGTGGGTCACCACAATATCTTCTTTATTTTTACAATTACCAAATATCATTACCTTAGTTTTATCTATATTTAGTGATAATTTATTACTATCCATCCATTTTTTAAGTTTATTTAATTCATTATTTAGAGTATGGATTAGTTGATTATAATTATTTCCAGAATAAAATATATTTGTATCATCATCAAATAATATTATTTTTAATAATTTAGAAATTTGGAATATATCATTTATATATGTTAAGTAATTTGGGGCCCAATACTGACCCCTGGGGGACCCCCCAGGCAATTCCTACACACCCAGACAGATATTCTCCCATCTTCACAAACTGTTGTCTCTCAGATAAATAACTTGTAACCCAATTCAGAGCCATTCCCCTAATACCATACATTTGCAGTTTATCAAGAAGTATTGAATGATTTATTGTATCAAATGCTTTTCTAAAATCTATAAATACACCAATTGCATATTTTCCTTGATCTAATGCATTTATTATTTTCTCTGTTGCTTCCATTATTCCCAACGATGTTGTACTCTTTGCTCTAAATCCATATTGATTCAGATTAAGCACATCGTGTTTATTTAAAAAGTTTTCTAATCTGTTGTTGAAAAGTTTTTCCAAAATCTTTGAAAATTGTGGGAGAAGCGATACTGGTCTGTAGTTTGTGTATTGGTGTTTATTTCCTTGCTTGAATAATGGTATTACTTTTGCTGTTTTCATTTTCTGTGGGAATGAGCCAGTTTGAAATGATAGATTACAAATATATGTGAATGGTTTTAATATGCCATCAACAGTTCTTTTTACTAGTGCCATATCAGTACCATCACAATCAGTAGATAATTTATTTTTACTCTTTTCAACAACAGATTTCACCTCTAGTTCATCCACCACTGAGAGAGAGATTGACCGAGGGTTATTTCCAATCAGCGTTTCACTCACGGTGTCTCTTCCTTGGTTTGTAATTTTTGCTGCCAACTCTGGTCCAACATTTACAAAAAAAAATAAATAAATAAATAAAAATTACTACAATGTTCTTATCATAATTATCACCACAATTATCAGTAAAATACTTTGGATATATCATTTTCTTTGTTCCATTTTTCCTTAATTTATTTAATATATCCCAGAGTTAGCAACAATAGTTTGTTTTACTTGTATTTGAGGCGCAATGGCTTATGGGTAATCTTCCTGTCAACTTCCAGTGAAGTAATGTTCTGTTGTTCACTTCTTCTCTTCTCACTTCTCAGTTCCCTTTGAACTGAAGATCGTTCGCTCCCTTCAGTTTGGAATCTCCCTTAATATGGCGGAATACCCTGTGCAGTCCACTTTGGAGTACACTACTGGGCGATTGGAGCACAGCTACTCACTCCCGTCCACAGTGAGCTCAGCAGCATTGGGGGTGGCAGAAGTATTTCTTCTGAAATGTTACACCATTCATCCAAATTCTACAGTGATACCAAACAGCATAAAATTTGAAAAATAAACAAAATAAGCACTATTTAAGTAGCCTACATAAAATAATCGTGTAAAAATAAATAAATAAATAATAAAATTAAAAAAAATGTTGCATTGTGAAAAAAAATACACATCAAATCAAATCAAACTTTATTGTCATATTGCTGTACATACAACTGTAGTGCAGGCAAGATGAAATTGCGTTTCTCTCGGCATCCATATAAATAGAAGCAGCATGATTTAAGACACACTCACACATAGCTTCACCCCCCCACCCCCCCATCCATTCACACATCCCTGAGACATACTTGGGAAAAAAAAAACTAACTAACTATAATATACAAATAATATACAAAATGCCCATAGGTGCAGTAGTGTGTATGAGAGATTCCGGGTCAACTGTTCAGCATCCTGACAGCTTGTGGAAGGAAGCTGTTGATCAGTCTGGTGGTTCTGCCTCTGATGCTCCGGAATCGTTTACCAGATGGAAGAAGTTCAAAGTGTTTATGCAGAGGGTGAGAACGGTCCTTGACAATGTTCAGTGCCCTGCTCCTACAACGGTTCTGAAAAAAGTTCTTGGACAGAGGGGAGGGAGACTCCAATTACCCTCTCAGCCCCCTTGACTATCCTCTGCAGGGCTTTTTTTGTCTGACATACTGCAGCTGGAGTACCATGTAGCAATGCAGTACGTCAGAACACTCTCCACCACACCTCTGTAGAAGGTCCTGAGGATGCAGATGGGGAGAGAGGCCTGTTTGAGTTTCCTCAAGAAGTGCAGTCTCTGCTGAGCCCGCTTCCTGATCCCCAAGGAATTCTTGCTCCAGGTCAGGCCCTGCGAGATCTGCACTCCGAGGAACTTGATGTTCTCCACTCTCTCCACTAAACGGCCGCCAATGCTGAGGGGGATGTGCTCAGGCTGTGACCGCCGGAAGGCGATAATCATCTCCTTCGTTTTGTCCACGTTGAGCACCAGATTGTTCTCCCTGCACCAGCCCTCCAGGTCTCTCATTTCTTCCCTGTACATTGATTCCTCATCCCTCTGAATAAGTCCCACCACCGTGGTGTCGTCTACAAACTTAATAATCTGGTTCCCCTCATGTTTGGATACACAGTCATGTGTTAGAAGTGTAAACAACAGTGGACTGAGTACACAGCCTTGAGGGGATCCGGTGCTAAGCGTGATAGAGTTGGAGATGTTGTTTCCAACCCGGACAGACTGAGGTCTCTCAGTCAGGAAATCATGTACACATACAGATACACACTGCTTGGTTTTACCATAGAATTTGTATGAATGGTGATACATTTCAGAAGTAAAAAAATACTTGAATCCAGTTGAGAATCTTCACCAAATTAAGAAACTGAATTAATTTTGCATTAATTTTAAGTCTTAATTATTTGTATTATAATTGAAAAAAAACATTTTATTTTGCTTCTTGCTCTATCTTATTATCATTTTATAAGCATTTATTTCAAGTGTTAATGTTCTATCTTCTTCAGTTAGTCTGTTGAAGAAGTCCTCCCGGTTTTCTTGGCACATGGACAAAAGAGCCTGGCACGTGACTTGTTCCTGATTCTGTCAAGATGTGAGCAACCAGGTAATCCATTGTGCAGAGAGCTTCCGCATGTGGAAATGGTAATGGGTGATTATTTTTTTTTTCCACAGACTGAATGCTGATCTTGCCATCTTGGGCTAGTTGGTGATTCTCCCAGATGGTGGCTTCCATTTGCCAGATTGCGTCTTCATCAGTGGCGCACTGTGGTCATCCAGGAATGGGTGCCATTTCCACCAATGTCCAACCACACTTAAGCTGTCGATGCCAGTTCTTGGCTACATCACATGATGAGTGATTGTCAACATAAGTCTCTTTCATCTCATCGAACGTTTCCCATGGTGTGTGGCCTCTCAAGTACAGGTGATGACTGTAGGTGATGGCCTGTAAAAGAGAAACTCTTCGGAGTCCAGCGCTGCAAATTACCACGTGACCTACAGAGATATGTGTTAGGTATTGACATACTAACAAACAGACAGCACGGACGTGATGTCAGACGCACGGGTGACATCAGCACGCTGTGCCCACTTAGGAGGACTGACGGTTGCCCTGGATGCTGAGCCCACTGACCCCACACCTTCTCAGGAGGACCCCAAGGTAGACACCGCAGGACAGCAGGACACCAGGACACCACAGCACAACAACCCAGCAGCAAACTCAGCTTGGACGACAACTCAATTCTGCTGCGCGCGGACGCTGGACGCAGCCACTCTCTGCCTCGCGCCGCACGCCAAACAGAACCCAGCAGAACCGGAGCAGCCACAAGAGTCCCAGTCCGCAGCCATTTGGGACCCGGAGCTGGTCCCCGCGCAGCATGAGTGTTCGCAAGCTACAGCCTCATCACAGGAAGGAGACAGTCTCTGCTGTGGCTGTCTGAGAAAAAAGTAAAATCATGTGTGTTTAATTTTATTATGTTCCAGATTTCAGAAAATATAAAACACATTTGTAAAAAGTTGTGAACTGACAGATCTGCAGATTCTGTTAATTAAAACATAGTTATTCACATAATAAACCCCAGAGTCTCCATCAGACCATCTTGATGGTTCTTGTGTTAATAAAATATACACATTGGTCAAATAATCAATTTATTCGTTAGTCCTTCTTTAAATTACAAATACTTCATTTATACATATAAAACAAAGGAGTCTGCCATGTTAAATACAAATCAAAATTTTGAAATATGGTGAACAAAAATAAATTATTTTACTGGGTTTCGCACTTAAACAAATGCTTAAAAAAAGCTTTATATATTATGCTCCTCCAAACTAGCCGTGCCTGTGTTGATGAGCCGCTTCTTCATCAGGTGTGCCTGTGCACAATGTCGCAGTGCTCTTGGTGGATGGGTGGTCATTGTTGAAATGAAGTGTCTGCGTCTGTGTTCATAATTTTGCATGATGTTAGTAGATCACTGGCAAAAATTGGCCACTAGGCGCTCTGTCTAAATTACGCACTCACTAATTTGCGCTGCCTTAGTAAATCTGCCCCTATATGTTTTTGGTCTCTAAAATGTGAAGTAGTGTCAGTAGTTCCAGTGTTTCGTTCATGCCATCTTACCATTTCCCTGAGCTGGAATAATTTGTTTTTCATAAGGGGGAAAGTGGTAGAGTGGATCAAAGCCCAAGTTTCTGACAGATGGTACGGACCCATGCCAACATGGGTCTGGGCGAGAGGCCGGGTACAAGGTGTGCTGAGTGAGAGACAAACCACACACAGCTACTCTGGCACACCATCAAACCACTTGGCAGATTTCCGAGGGTAACAATTATGGATGCAAGGTGCTGTAGATCCACAGCTTTGAAAATGAAATGGAATTAGATTCTCCCCACCGCAGTTACAATCGAAAGAGAGCTGCTGATTACCTTTCAAATGTGGACATAGTTTCCTTTGTCCGCGGAGAAATTTAAAGTAGGTTCAGCAGACAAACTTGCAGAGAAAAATGGGTGGATAAGCTGTGAACATTCTATTATTTTCACTCTCTCCCTCAACGATTCAGTGGCGTTTGTTTGAAGAACACCAGGAAAGACAGAAGTGTCCAGTGAAAGTTGATGGTTAAAGTACAGGGACGGCTGACTGTAATGAGGCATCGAGGGGCCCTCTCAGACAGGACACAAAAGACCCCCCTTGAGTCCTCCATACTCACAAAGGAAAAGTACAATACTTCTATCATCCCCCTTCGGGTATGAAATGCCGAGTGACTCTGTTCTGCTCTCAGCTTCTGATCAATACATGCCGTTCTCCGCTTTTCTGGTCAGCTTGTCTCTGAGCCTGTGGGGAAATGTGAAGAAATGGCAGCTGAGGCCCCACATCTGCTGCCAGACACCACTGCTGAGTCTTCATGTGAGCTGATATTACCCATGAGGAGCAGGAACTGAGGACGTCCAGGCCACCGAGAGATATTCCAAGAAAACAAGTGTGACAGGTAGCAGCTATGTCTTCATAAGCATCAGACTCGGTTCAAATGTAGCTTAAACATTCAGTCACAGCTATTCTATGAAAACTAGACAGCAACATAACAAAAGTGTTGATTATGCATCTATCAAGGGCTTCAAATTTACAGCGGGCCAACAAGAAAGTAATTAATATAGCCAGGGGCAAAGGATTCATTTTATTCTTTTAATTGAAAAAGCCTTACAACTTAAATTTAACAAAAAATTTTATCTAATTTGCATGTATCCAAAAAAGTTTCTAATTTAGGAGAGGCAGAAAATGGCAAATTAGGTGATGGAAAAGGCAAAATAATGAGACCGAGGAAAAGTTGAAAAAATAGGAGATGAAAAAGTTGGAAATTTAAGAAAAATGGGGGAAGATGCAAATTCACAAGCAAGGGGGAAAAAGTTGCATATTTAAGAGAGAGGTGGAAAATCACAAATTTACAAGACTGGTTGGAAAATGCTTTATTAACAAAAGAGAGAAAAATTGTAAATTTATTAGTGGGCCACACAAAAACTGACTGGAGGGCTGTGTCTGATACTGACACCTGTGATCTAGATATTTGTAGGGATGCACAATAATATCAGCACATTATCAGTATCAGAAGATAAAGCACTTAAAATTATTTATTGGCATCTGCAAAAGTTTTTTTTATTTACCTTTTGTTTTTATTAAAGACAAAAATAGAAAGGAGATGTTTTTACCTTCTTTACATGTTTCGACTGTGCACTGCAGCCTTCCTCAGAAGTGTCAGCTGATTGCTGCCAGGTGTCATTTTATCAGCTGATTTTTGTAGGCGGGGCCAGCCCAGCAGACCTGTTAGATCCACTGAGCCGGCCCCGCCCTCTGCCATCCGATGGTCTCTGGAGAATGTGGTCCCAGGTGTGGGAAAGCATAAAGGCCCCCTCATCCCGGTTCATGCTATCTTTTCCCGCTTCCTGATTTCTATGGCCTCCTTGATCCAACGTTTGTGTCTGTCGCTCTCCGATCCAATAACTTTTGCGTTGTCCATGATGTGATTATTTCTTTTGCAGTGATCTGATATTGTTGATTTTAATGTTTCTCGTTCTGCCTTTTCTTTTTTTGATCTTGTGAGTCGTCTTTGTGTTTCCTTCTCACATTCCTTCTGGTGTTCTTTTTTCCTTGTGGTGAATGATCTTCCAGTTTCTCCAATGTAGGTTTTGTTGCATGATCTGCATGATATTTCATATATTGCATTGCATTTTTTGTCTTGTTCTATTTTGTCCTTGGGGTGTATTAATAACTGTTTTAATTTTTTGTGTGGTTTTACTGATGTGTTTATTTTGTATTTTTTCATGATCCTTTGAATTGGTTCTGTTATCCCTCGGATGTATGGTATAGTTATGGTATCCTTGTTTTTGATTTCATCTTTTGTTCTGTGTCTTGTTTCCTGTTTGTCTTCTTTGCTTTTGACTTGCTGTTTCCCTTTGTTTATGGCCCATACTGGATATTGGCAGCATATGAGTGCATGTTTTATGTGGTTTTCTTCCTCCTGTCTGTCTTCTTGGTCTGTGATGATGGTGGCCCGTTCATATAATGTCCTGACAACTGATAGTTTGTGTGCTGTGGGGTGTTCTGATGTCCATAGTAGGTATTGATCTGTGTGGGTTGGTTTCCTGTTGACTGTGATTTTTATACTTCCGTCGTCATTGTGGTGGATTTTCATGTCCAGAAAGGCTATAATGCCATTTTCTTCCTCTTCGTATGTGAATTCTATGTTCCCAGTGCTGTCCGTGCTATTCAGATGGTCAGTGAGTTCTTGCATGTGTCCTTTCCTTATTTTTTCCAGAATGTCGTCCACGTGTCTCTTCCAGAGGGTGGGTTTACATTGTGTGGGTGCTGTGTTGATGGCTTTGTTTTCCAGATCCTCCATGAAAAAACTGCTTATGATGGCTGATAGTGGGTCTCCCATTGCAAATCCTTCTTTTTGTCTGTAGATTTTTCCTCTGTATTGAAAGTAGGTGGATTTTGCAACAAATTGTAATAGTTCAGATATATCGTGAACTGTGAGATTGGTGCGTCTTTTTAGAGTTCTGTCATTACTGAGGCGTTCTTGCACTATATGTAGTGTGACATCAACAGGGGTCTTTGTGAATAATGAAATGATGTCATGTGAAATGAGGATCTTGTCTGATTCTATTTTCATATTTTTGAGTTCTTCTGCCAATTCTTTTGAGTTTTTGCAGTGGAAATCTGATATTCCAAGGTGGGGTTTGATGATTTCAACCAGGGCTTTTGATAAGTTGTATGTAACTGATCCGATACTCTCTATTATTGGCCGCAGTGGGATATCCTTTTTATGTATTTTTGGGGTTCCATAGATCTGGGGGGTGATGCTGGCTGTGGGAATCAGGTGATTGTATGCATCCTTTGTGATTTTTTTGCTTTCTAATAGGGGTTTAAGAAGGGCTTTTAGCATTTTTTTTTCTTTTCTTCTGTGGGGTTTGTTTTAATGATTTCATATGTGCTGCTGTCTGCCAACATGGTTTCCATCTGCTTTTCATATGTTTCCGTGTCCAATATTACTGTCGTTCTGCCTTTATCTGATGGGAGGATTGTGATTGATTTATCTGTCTTGATTGAGTTTATTGCTTTTTCTTCTTCTTCTGTAACGTTGCTTTGTGGTAATTTGGCCGTTTTTAGGATTCCTGCGACTGCATTCCGGAGTGCTGCTTTTTCTCCTTGGTCCTGGATTTTTTCACATACCAGTTCTGTTGCGAGGATGTATTCTTCATGGGGTATTCTGGCTGGTGTGACCGGGAAATTCAGTCCTCTGCTCAGCACTGTTTTCTCCGTGTCCGTGAGTGTGCGTTTTGATAAGTTTTTGACCCACTTAGCGTTCATTTCTGTGTGTGTTTGTCTTCGTCCATTCTTCCTTTCTGTGAGTTTTTTTAGTTTCTTTAAATGGCGGTTTTTCGTTATAATGAATTTGTGTTCGTGTGCGTGTTTTAATAGTGCTTCTATCTGCGCCTGCGTTTCCTGGTCAGTCGGGTAGTGTCTCTTGAAAATGTCCATTTCCTCCTTGATCTGGTTGTTGATTCTGTCTGCTTTGTTTGCCGTCATTCTGAGCCGTTCCTTGACCAGGTCTTTCCGTGCTTTATTGATAATTTTCTCTGCGTTTTTGGTCGGGATTGGATTTTTTATGTGACATCATCATCTCTGCAACGGAGGTTAAATCTCAGGTGGTTTCTGTGCGTGCCTGTGTTTTTTCCTATTTCTCCAGCCGGCAGAAGTCTTTGATACAATTTTGTCCATAACTTCCACGTAATAGCTCACCACACAAAAAATTAAGACAGTTATTAGTACACCTCAACGACAAAATAGAACAAGACAAAAAATGCAATGTAATATATGAAATATCATGCAGATCATGTAACAAAACCTACACTGGAGAAACCGGAAGATCATTCACCACAAGGAAAAAAGAACACCAGAAGGAATGTGAGAAGGAAACACAAGGACGACTCACAAGATCACAAAAAGAAAAGGCAGAACAAGAAACATTAAAATCAGCAATATTAGATCACTGCAAAAGAAATAATCACATCATGGACTGGGACAATGCAAAAATTATTGGATCGGAGAGCAACAGACACAAATGTTGGATCAAGGAGGCCATAGAGATCAGGAAGCGGGAAAAGATAGCATGAACCGGGATGAGGGGGCCTTTATGCTTTCCCACACCTGGGATCACATTCTTCAGAGACCATCGGATGGCGGAGGGCGGGGCCGGCTCGGTGGATCTGACAGGTCTGCAAGGCTGGCCCCGCCTATGAAAATCAGCTGATAAAATGACACCTGGCAGCGATCAGCTGACACTTCTGAAGATGGCTGCAGTACACAGTTGAAACATGTAAAGAAGGTAAAAACATCTCCTTTCTATTTTTGTCTTTAATAAAAACAAAAGGTAAATAATTAAAAGAAGACAAAATGATCCTACCTGAGCCATCTGCAAAAGTTAATATTTACAACCAATAAAATACAACAGCGTTAAGCTTTTCCCAGGGCATGAGGGAATGATGTCATCATATCAAGTGGCATAACACAACAAATATGTCTGCCTCCACACAGTCATGTGAGTAGGAGCAAACACACACACACACACACACACACGCAATAAAACCCTTCAACAGCTGCCTCCTCCCCAGTGCCCACGGTGTTAGGAATACAGTCAGGAG
This sequence comes from Pholidichthys leucotaenia, assembly GCA_020510985.1. Taxonomy (NCBI): domain Eukaryota; kingdom Metazoa; phylum Chordata; class Actinopteri; order Cichliformes; family Pholidichthyidae; genus Pholidichthys; species Pholidichthys leucotaenia. The sequence continues at coordinate 20,421,232 of CM035842.1, read as the reverse complement.
ATCTTTGTATTTTTTTGGTTTTAGCATCAGTGTCATGGAGGCGCCCCTCCAAGGCACAGAACAAGACCCAAGCACTATTCCAGTGTTGCCAGACGTGAATGAATGAACGAATGAATGAATTTATTTATTTCGGATAGTACAGTACAACGTATATGTCATACAACGTATGACACTTATCGTGTTTCTACGAAAGTTTTGCCCTCTGCACGATCAATAATTCCAAAAATTCCATAACGTACGGTAATTTGACCCCTTCATTAGGTGGCTAAGTTAATATATTAGCAAACACAATCAGAATACGAGTACATATGAAGCTTGTTTTTACGCATCGTTTCACATGCACGGGCTACGTGGTAAAGAAGATGCACCACATTAGCAGAACAGAGAGGCAGCCTTGGATTTAGGCCAGTGATGGGATCCACAGTTCACTGAGTGTACTGCGTCAAGCTAAAATGATCTGTTGTATACCGAATCACTCAATGCTGTACTGGAGCTCCAATTGTCTACCACTCACTGAACTGAGAGTCGGAAGAACCTGTTATGTCTGGAAACCGAAATCACCAATGGAGAGTTGAGCTGTGCTGGAACTCGAACTTTATTACACAAGTTAAAAGTACTACAGTACAGCCGGGTTGAATGCTGTATCACTAAGAGTCGAGAGAGGGAGAGAGGCCTAAGATGGCTGACTCTCCCCATTTATTGGCTTGGCGTGATGACGTCACCATATGGCTGCGTCATCACGCCAGTGCCCATTAACCCTTTCACTACATTCAACCCCCTTACCTTGGAAAAACACAGAACATATCACATAATTTAATTAAACCTCCCCAATTTGGCATTATAAACACAAACAATCAGCTGGGACTAGCAGGTGGACCACTACGTAGCCCAGCGAGGCTGACTGGGTTATTCTGCCACTCTCAGCTGGCAGCTGTGCCCCTAGCTAAACAGTCCTGCCTTTTTCCGTTTCTTCCATGGGGAAGGCAGTTCTGCTGGACGGGCCTTGTAGTGGGCCCATGATGGATGAGCCCCTGGAAGTGGTGGGTGTCCCGGACCGGGACCACCTCCCTCAAAACTCCAAAACTCCAGTATGAGTCCCTCACTGTGAGAGCTGACTCCTGCGAAGCCTTGTCCTCCGAAGCTGTCACTCGAACTCGACGAAGACAACTGGCATGCCACACCGAACCATCCATCAGCTGGAAGGTCGCTGGTCCAGCTGCATGGCAATCCTCATGGGTGTCAGTGGTGCTGGAGGTCGTGATGTGATTGACTGTAGGCCCAGATGCTCGATTTTGATTCAAAGATTTTATTTGTCAGTACTACTATATATACAGAAAATGCAGTAGAATTGAAATGGCGTTTCTCTCTCTCTTCAGTGGTGTGCACAATATAAAAAAAAGAAAAAGGAATAATGCTGAAAAAAACAACAGCAGTCTATGCACAGTAATGCAACTCATAGTGCAAATGGCAACAAAAAATAGACCCAGAGTTAAGGTGGACTGATTTTGATGTTCATAGCTAATGTATAAACAGAATACTTCTCAAAATATTTTTGAGGCAAAATCTTGATATATGATGATTCAACAGAAGACATATTGAAGATAGTTAATTATGACTGATATTTTGGGGTGTTCAGTGCAGGCCAGGGACTCATCCTGTACTCCACACAGGTAGAGGCGCTGGTCTCCAAGAAGTGCTTTTTTCAACCAATTTGTTAGATTATTTAACGGTAAAACTGCATTATAGGCCATAATATGCACAGTCTGTGACAATGTGTTACTGAAGCAGATGGTCCTGAACCACGTTAGAATTAAAACGGTGTGTACGATAATTTTCCTCAAAATATGATAATTTTAAGTTGCTGGTGTGATACTTCAACATTTCCCATCTGGCAACACTGCACTAAAATGAAGTTTGCAATAATTTATTTATAGAAGGCTGCTAGAGAACAGTGTGAGTGTAACGGATGCCAACTAGTACTGTTCGGCGTAGAACGTTAGTAAAAACCTCCCTCCCAAAGCCTCATACAGTATCGGTAGCGCTGAGCTACCGGTCGGACCTTTAGCTCAGCGCGATCGTGCTGTGTCTCCCATGCTCGAACTGTGTAGTTGACTGAGAGGTCGCGGGTTCGTGTCCCGTGTGGGGCGAACTGCGCAGGATGATCTCTGTCACAATGGTGCCGTGAACCCGGGATGGGAGTGAGGTTTAAGGGGGAGAGTGTAACGGATGCCAACTAGTACTGTTCGGCGTAGAACGTTAGTAAAAACCTCCCTCCCAAAGCCTCATACAGTATCGGTAGCGCTGAGCTATCGGTCGGACCTTTAGCTCAGCACGATCGTGCTGTGTGTGTCTCTGACCAGTTAACTGTGAGGTCGCGGGTTCGTGTCCTGTGTAGGGCGAACTGCGCTGATGACCTCAGTTACAATGTGGTGCTGTGAGCCCCAGATGGTAGCGCTGAGCTACCGGTCGGACCTTTAGCTCAGCGCGATCGTGCTGTGTCTCCCATGCTCGAACTGTGTTAGTTGACTGAGAGGTCGCGGGTTCGTGTCCCGTGTGGGGTGAACTGCGCAGGATGATCTCTGTCACATGAGCAAAAAGTGCCAAAATGGCAAAGCAAAACGGACTTGGTAAAAACAAGCCAAGGTCAAAAACAAGGCAAGGTAAGGCTTGGCAAGATAACAAGACTAGATACTAGATGTGGTAACAAGCATAGTTGCCAAGTCCACTTATCATAAGTGACTTTGGGCTTGTTTTTCTCTAAAGTCACTTGCAAATCTCATCAGTCATGGGTTTTTGGGCTTGTTTTTTAAGTTGTAGTTGATTATTTGGGCCTGCTTTACTGTCTGCGTGACAGCTCTCCCAGCTCCCTACAAAACACGAGCGTGATCATTTGTTTACAGGACCCATCCACACCCCCGTTTCCTGGTTACCGCGCCCACCCCCCTCGTCTGAGGTGTCTGAGGTGACTCGTCGGAGTCCCCACTCGAGTCATGTGTTAGAAGTGTAAACAACAGTGGACTGAGTACACAGCCTTGAGGGGTTCCGGCACTCAGCGTGACAGAGTTGGAGATGTTGTTTCCAACCCAGATAGACTGAGGTCTCTCAGTCAGGAAATCCAGGATCCAGAGACATGTGGCGGTGTTCAGACCGAGAAGGAGTAATTTCTCCATCAGTCTCTGGGGAATAATGGTGTTGAATGCTGAACTGAAATCAATGTACAGGAGTCTGGCGTAGGTGTCTTTCTGGTCCAGGTGGGTGATGACAGAGTGTAGGGTGGTGACTATAGCATCCTCCGTGGAGCGGTTTGAACGGTATGCAAACTGGAGCGGGTCGTGTGATGCAGGGAGGCCGGCTGTAATGTGTGGTTTGACAAGCCGTTCAAAACACTTCATCACAATTGGTGTCAGTGCAACAGGACGATAGTCATTCAAACAGGACACCACTGGTTTCTTTGCCACCGGTACAATGATAGAGGTCTTGAAGCATCTGGGAACGATGGCCTGACTCAGGGAGATGTTATAAATGTCAGTCAGGACATCCGCCAACTTGCTCGCGCAGTCTCGGAGCACACGTCTCGGAATGTTGTCTGGACCTGCAGCTTTGCTGTGGGTTGACTCTGGATAGGGTCCTCAGTGTGTCCGCTGTGTTGATGGTAAAAGCTGGTCCGACCGATGGTGGGGGTGGGCTGGCCCTCCCTCTGATTGTCGAGTTTGATGCTTCAAAACGTGCAAAGAAGTCGTTAAGCCTGTCTGGAAGCAAAGCGTCGTCATCATCGACCCCCTGCCTAGACTTAAAGCCCGTCAGTGTCCGAACTCCCTGCCACATCTGCTTGGTGTTCCTAGTGTCACAGAGGTGTCCCTGGATTTTCTCTGCATAGGCGCGCTTTGCCGCCTTAATTCCCTTTGAAAGCGCAGACCTGGCTGAGCGGAGGGCAATCCTGTCCTTCGCTCTGAAGGCTGCATCTCTGGCTGTGAGCAGCGAGCGCGCCTCTGCAGTCATCCAGGGCTTATGATTACCCCGCATAGTGATGGTCTTCACTGTGGTGAAATCCTCTGTGCACTTCGCGATGTAGCTGGTGACCGTATCAGCATACTCCTCCACATCTGTCTTGTCTTCCTGGGAGGCTGCTATTTTGAAGATCTTCCAGTCTGTGTGCTGAAAACAGTCTTGCAGTGCAGAGGTTGCACTCTCTGGCAAAATCCTGATTTGTTTCACTGCTGGCCTGCTGCGCTTCAATAAAGATTTGTAGGCAGGCATCAGCATCACGGACATGTGATCAGAACGGCCGAGATGGGGGCGGGGTATCGCTTTATATGCATCTGTGTTTGTGTACACTAAGTCCAACATATTCTCTCCTCTGGTCTTAAAGTCTACACATTGTTTAAACTTGGGGAGCACAGCCTTTAAGCTGGTGTGGTTAAAATCCCCCGCAACCACCACAAAACTGTCCGGATGTGAAGTTTGAATTTCACTGATCGCATTGTGCAGTACCCCGAGTGCCTTCTTAGCATTAGCGTTAGGATTAGGGCTCGGCGCTATGTAAACACCAGCTACAAACACGTTGTTGAATTCCCTCGGCAGATAAAATGGCCGACAATTAACAATAAGGAACTCCGCCAACGGAGAGCAGTGTTTAGACACTAACGTGGCATTAATGCACCAGTTCTTGTTAACATAGATGCATAGCCCACCCCCACGGCTCTTACCGGAGCTCGCCGTTTCCCTGTCGGCATGGAACATCGCCATATCTTCCAGTTGAATGGCCTCGTCAGGAATGTTGTTGTGGAGCCATGTCTCGGTGAAAACAAACACACAGCAGTCCCTCCACTCTCTCCGGGTTTGTCTCAGCAGACGCAGTTCATCCACCTTGTTTTCGAGGGCGCGGACGTTTGAGAGAAGAAGCGACGGTACCGCTGGTCTGGAGGGGTTAGCCTTTAGCCTAGCATGGATCCCGGCCCTTTTTCCTCACTTTTGCTTGCATTCACACCGTCTGCGCTTCCTCCTCTCCCGGGTAGCTTCCAGCGGGGACTCCGCCAAAATTCCATGCTGGCGTAGAATGTCCAAATCACAACCGATCGCCGCGATTCTTGCAGCGTGCAGTACCTTGATGTTTAATAAGGTCTCACGGTTGTAAGTTTTACAGAATGTACATCTGGGATGATTAAAACTCTCACACTCGCTGATGCCAAGAGGGGCCGCTGCGTCTAGGCATGCCGCCATCTCTTTTTTTTTTTTATGCAGAATGCATATGCATTTTCCTTTAATTAGAGTTTATAAAATTCCGTTGTTCAATGCTGACTGTGTTTACAGTCAATTCACTGCAAACACAAATAAATCTATATATTGATGTACTGTATGTTATCAAACAGCCTCTCTTTTACACAATGTGGTAGGTTGCCTGTTGGGCTTTTTTGGGCTTGTTTCCATAGAGCTGGTTACTTGTTTCTCTCGTGAAACTTGGCAACAATACGTGATAAGAATACAATAGATCATGTAGAAGGCAGAAGGCAGCATGCGGCGTGTGTAAATAGTAACCCAAATCAAGAACACACTTGAACAATCAATAAATAGACAAGAAACAGCCATGAACAATTAACAAAACAAGGACCGGAAAACAAAGGCACCATCAAAATAAAAAAACAAACCAGAACAAAGAATCATGACAACAGTGACAATGCAGAACAAAACAAAGACCATGATATAATAATAATAATAATGAAACATCAGACTTCCGGTTATGGCTGCCACGTAGGACGGACGTGTTTCGCTCTGCTCTGCTCCTGGAGAAAAAAAATCGGCAAATAACTCTCTCAATTGGGACAGAACGTATCCCAGCATTTGGGCGAGGATATGTCGGCGAAGCCTAAGGCTGGAAAACCAGGAAAAGGAAAAAGCGAGCCGCCGAAACAGTCCAAATTAATGGACTTTCAGGTCTGTGACGCAGCAAACAAAACTCCATATATGGCGGAGGAGGCTGGCAACGGTGCGATATCTGCGGGGAATGGCGCAGATGCGCTGATGGCTGCCATGAGTTCAATGAGAGCGGACTTTTCCTCTAGATTTGATGGGATTATGACAGCGTTGGAAGGAATAAGAAAGGAATTGGGTGACTGTGTAGAACGAACGGCGCAGATGGAGCTCCGTCTCGCTAGTGCTGAAGATGACGTCACCCGTCTTCAATTAAAGGTGCGCACTTTGGAAAAAAAAAATAAATCTCTGGAAGATAATATTTTGGATTTGGAATCTCGGTCGAGACAGAATAATTTGAGGCTGGTGGGTCTTCCAGAGGAATCAGAAGGTCGGGACGTATGTTCCTTTCTGGAAAAGTGGATTCCGGAGGTGCTGGGCAGCGAGGAGTTGCAATCAGCAGTGGTTCTGGAAAAAGCACATCGTATTGGCCCACGGAGAGATAAGGGACCGCCGAGGACCTTAATTATGAAGTTTCTTAGCAACAGAGACAGGATGAAGATCTTCAACGCTGCACGTGCTAAAGGAGAGATTAAACACCAGGACCAGCAGGTGCGGTTCTACCCAGATTTGGCCACAGGAATCCAGCAATTGAGGAAGCAGTTTGATCCCGTACGTAAGGAGCTGCGCAACCTTGGGATTCGTCATGGTGTAATCTATCCTGCGAGACTGCTGACCACGTATGAGGGCAGAACCCACATCTTCAAGACCCCAGAGGAGGCGCAGGAGTTCATCAAGAAGATCAAAGAAGAAGAAGAGACTGGTGGGAGCTAAGCATGAACAAAATATAAGGTAGAATAATTAAGCATTTGCACAGGCATCTGACTGACTTGAAGTAAATAGTAAGTTTACAAAATATAGATTGTATTATATATTAAAAAAACAAAACAAAAACAAAACAAACAAAAAAAAAAAACTATGATGTACAAAGTTGTTAAAAATTTTGGCGTTAAGTTGGAAAACTACAGAGGAGAGTTAATGTTACGTCATTAAAAACAGTAGAGTTAGGGTGATTGGGAGGATGAAGAAGGAGTGGCTTAGGCTGTTCCCCGTGGGTGTGGAACGGTCGATGGCTATATCGGGAGACAGAATTTTTCTTTTGATTTTGGGGGGTTTGCCACAAGTGTGGGAAGGGGAAATTTGTTTGTGTGTAGTTTGTAGGATGAATGTTCAACCACTCATGTTTTTGCTTCTCTGTATGAGCATGTTTACACTGCAAGGTAATCCCAAACTCTCTATTGATCATGGACCAAAGTGTTAATCTTAATTTAACTTCATGGAATTGCAGAGGTCTACAAAATTTAAAAAAACTTAAACAAGTTATGAATAAAATAAAGGACATGGGTTCAAGAATTGTGTTTTTACAAGAAACTCATCTGATAGAGGAGGATGTTAAAAGAATTAGGAGTAGATGGCAGGGAAGTGTATTCACCTCTTCATTTTCATCCCGAGCCAGGGGAGTTATGACTCTCATACATAAATCAGTTCCTTTTCAAGTGAAAAATGTAATTGGAGACAAATTTGGAAGATATGTAATCATTCAAGGTTCTTTGCTATTAGAAAATATAAATCTTGTGAACTTATATGGTCCCAATATAGATGATCAGAAGTTCTTTGCTAATTTATTTCTCATCTTATCATCACTTACAGGGCAACATATAATAGCAGGGGATTTTAATTGTACATTGAATCCAGGTGTGGATAGATCAACAGGACTGGATTGTACGCACATTGGATGTAGGATGACTATTAATCATTTTATGAAAGAATTGAGATTGTTAGATATATGGAGAGAAATGAAACCACAAGTTAAAGCCTATTCTTGTTATTCCAGTACCTACAAAACATTCTCACGTATTGATTATTTTTTGATTTCCACAGAATTAAGGTCCAAGATTCAAAACTGCTTTTATGATAACATCGTGATCTCTGATCATGCACCCTGTTGTCTAATATATGTAGATAAAAAATTGACAAAGGAATCAGGTAGATGGCAATTTCAGCATAAATGGCTTCAGGATGAGGAATTTGTCAAGTATATAGAAAAACAGATAGACGAGTTCTTTGACATCAATACTACACAAACATCAGCATGTGTAAAGTGGGAGGCTTTCAAAGCTTTTATTAGGGGACATATTATTAGTTATACAGGATCAAAATCTAAGAAGACTCGAGAGGAGAGAGCTAAATTGGAACATAAAATAAAAAGTCTTCAGGAAAAAGTGTATGCAGGAAGTGACCCAAGGTTGGAGAATGAATTACTGATTTTGAGAGCTGAATACGACAAAAAATCAGCGAATAGAGCTGCCTCGAGTCTTCTAAGATTGAAACAATCTTTTTATGAACAAGGTGAAAAATCAGGAAAATTATTAGCATGGCAGATTAAACAATTGGAAATTAAAACACCAATTACCAGTATTATAAGTAACGGACAGGTAGTTATAGATCCTTTAGAAATTAATAGAGCCTTTAGAGATTACTATGAAAAATTATATGATACCAAAAATGAACCTGATTTAACAAAACTAAATGGGTTTTTGAACGAACTATCTATACCGTGTATTCCAAATGAAAACAGGGAGATATTGGAGTCTAAAATTAGTCAAGAAGAAGTTGGGCTAGCCATTGATAATATGAAATCAGGAAAAAGTGCAGGACCAGATGGTCTTCCAGTTGACCTTTATAAAAAATTTAAGAATAAATTAATAAAACCTTTTTTGGAAATGGTTTTAGAAGCATTTCAAAATAATAATTTACCATCATACATAAATAATGCCTTAATTATACTGCTGCCAAAACCAGGTAAGCCCTCTAATAAATGTGAAAATATGAGACCAATAAGCCTATTAAACGCCGACCTTAAGATAATCTGTAAAATTTTAGCAAGACGAATACAAGAAATTTTACCAAATATTATTAATCGAGATCAGAATGGCTTTATAAAGGGTAGACAAGGCTTCCATAATGTAAGAAGACTATTTAATATTATTTATTTTAATAAAGAAGCACCGGATACAGCTCTCCTATCATTGGACGCCGAAAAGGCCTTTGATAGAGTTGAATGGCCCTTTCTTTTTGAAGTCCTACAAAGGTTTGGACTTGGAAATAATTTCATAAAATGGGTTCAAATAATATACAATAATGCTACAGCAGAAATCCTAACAAATAACAATATTTCAAAACCAATAAAAATCAATAGAGGATGTCGACAAGGCTGTCCACTTTCACCTTTACTGTTTACTATGGCAATTGAACCTTTAGCGATAGCGATACGTTTACATTCACAAATATATGGAATTAAAGTTGGACCAACAGAACATAAAATCTCCCTGTACGCCGATGATATAATTTTGTTTATGTCAAATCTAAAAAAATCAATTCCAACCTTGTTGAATTTAATAAAGAATTTTGGGGAAATATCAGGATATAAAATAAATAAAACTAAATCTTCAATATTAATGCTAAATGAGACCCAGAGAAATTACCCAGCCCCTGAGGTAAATCAATTCAATGTTGTAAATCAGTTTAAATATTTAGGAATCCAAATTATGCCTAAGCTAGAATCAGTCGCCAGTGTCAACTATGAAGCCTTAATGTCAGATATCAATGAGTTAACTCAGAGATGGATGTCACTACCAATGTCGATGATCGGGAGAATCAATATACTTAAAAGTAATATTTTACCTAAAATACTTTATTTATTTCAATACATTCCCTTATCACCACCTTTAGATCTATTCTCAAGAATAAAAAAAAAGTTAGTGGAATTTATATGGAACAACAGGAGGGCTAGATTACGTTTGTCTTTATTATATTTACCATTTGATCGTGGAGGTCTGAAATGTCCAAATTTTATGTTGTATTATTGGTCGGCACAACTGAGGTCTATGACATATTATTTTTCATCAAATGATCTCCCTCACTGGACTGAAATGGAATCATACAATTTACCTTTACCTCTTCCCATATTCATATACTCAGACTCGGCAAAAAAATTACAAAAACAAGTTAAAAATCCATTTGTAAAGCATATGATCAAAATATGGTGTGAAGCTAAAAACTATTTAAAAGAACCACAGTTATTGTCACAATTTAGTCCAGTATGGGGTAATCAATATTTTAAACCAGGGAGAGCGGACGCTGTATTTAAAGTATGGAATTTAAAAGGGATACAAAAGATTCAGGATTTATATTTGCCATGTGCAGACAACATAATGTCTTTTGAAGAGCTGAGGATCAAATTTAATCTCAATAGAACACATTTTTTTAAATATCTTCAACTTAGAAACTTTATTCGATCAAATCAAAATAAAGCTCTCACTCGACCTATTTATTCATCCTTGGAAAAAATGATGATGAAAGATAGTAAAAGAAAGGGTATTATTTCAGAGTTTTATAACTCATTGACACTATCTTCAAGTGAAAATTCACTGAAAAGATTAAACTACTGGAAAGAAGATCTGCAAATTGAAATTTCAGAGGAACAATGGGAATTGGCTTGTACAGAAGCTCAAACCAAATCAATAAATGTACGCCTTAAATTGATACATTTCAAATGGTTAATGCGGATGTATGTTACACCGGAGGAGTTAAATAGATATAACAAAAATATACCAGATACATGCACAAAATGCATGGAAAGTAAAGGAACCCTATTTCATTGTTTATGGGAATGTAGATTAATAAGAATGTTTTGGGAAGAGGTGAGGGTAACAATTGAAAAAATAATCTCAAAACAAATCATATTGAATCCTAAACTGTTTTTGTTGGGTCTGTACCCAGAAAAACATAATTTTAATAAAAGTGAAAGAACATTCATAGACCTCAGTTTGCTTAATGCCAAAAAATGTATTGCACTATTATGGAAAAAGACTCATAGACCAGATGTGACTCAGTGGTTAAGACAGATGTTAACAAACCTTCCATTAGAAATAATAACATATATACTGAAATCAAAGGAAATTGTGTTTGAGAATATATGGAGACCTTTTATTGATTATGTAAAAAATTTAAACATAACTCTTGAAGAAGAAGGTGAATGATGTGTGTGGACCTTGTAAATTCCAAACTGGTGAACATAATATGTATACTTATGTATTGGATTGTCTAGACTAAACAGAGGAGCATTGTTGAAGACTTGATTTTGTTGGTGGTTGTTGGTGTTTTTAGTGCATTTTTTTTTTTTTTGTAGTACTTTAGTGTTAGTGTTTGATTGTTTGTATCATGTTTGTTAAAAAAAAAAGGTTCAATAAAGATATTGTGGAAAAAAAAATAATGAAACATCAAATAGGTTCATTTTGTCTTCTTTTAATTATTTATCTTTTGTTCATATAAAAGACAAAAAATAAAATAGAAAGATGTCTTTACCTTCTTTACATGTTTTAACTGCACTGCAGCCTTCGTCAGAAGGCTTGACTCTTGACTCTTGACTCTTCTGACGAAGGCTGCAGTGCAGTTGAAACATGTAAAGAAGGTAAAGACATCTTTCTATTTTATTTTTTGTCTTTTATATGAACAAAAGATAAATAATAATAATGAAAAACAAACAAAACAATAACCATGATAATACTAATAACAAAGACAGTATTAACATGCACTTAAAACAAAGACATGGGCTGAGTCCATGTCTTGATCAAGACAGAATAGTACAGACATAAACAAAAACGTGGACATGGGCGCAGCCCTTGTCCCGACTCTTACCACCAGGCTTGATGTCAGTTTTATTATGACCTCCATTCAAGAACAGAGATAGACGGCGAAGTCAGTAGGGGAGCCAGAGGAGTAAAGAAGCTGGATAACTCCAGATCAATGAAGGGAAAGGAATGTCTTTCCTTGCCTTTAACCAATGAGGCTAAACTGCAACAGCCAGGCGATGGCTCGACTGAGTGTTATATGCTAGCCTAGCTGGTATGCTAGTCAACCCAAGACATTCTAGCAAGGATAGCTGGGAGTTGAGGGTGGCCTGACATTGAAGGAGATCCGAGATGAGCTGCTCAGTGGAAGCTAACTCACTTCTTATCTCGGCTACAAGCACAGAGGCAACCATATTCTTGTTTAGTGATTTTCATGATAATATCCAGCAGTCTGTACTGACAGTTTATCTCTTCCTCGCCTCACAACTTCGAGAAAAAAAAAAGAAAAGCGACCCTTGCTCCATGTTGAAACAAGATTCTTAAAAGCAAAATATTCATAATGAAAAGTTTCTGAAGTACTATAAAATATCAATTAAAAAAGGACAGTAAAACTGAAGCTTCTGTGCCGGTTCCTTCTTAAGATAAGCCTTTATTAGTCCCACAACGGGGAAATTCCTTGGTGGAGGTAAATATCGGCACATTGGTTATCAGGAAAAAAAAAAAATGTAATATCATGTATCCGAAGCTGTAAGTGTATTAAAAATCCTTGAATTTATTTCAGTCTCTTTCCTGTATAACAGCAGGTATTAATTTGATGAAGAAATCAGTTTTTAAAAATTTGGGGAAAAAAACAGCACTTGTATCAAAAACCACTAATTGTTCATTTTCCACATTAGCAGTTCCTCACTTTGGTCCAGATTCAAATCGATGTGTGGCTAGATGGACAGATTTAATGGAGTTTCTTAAAATTCTGAAGTCTTGATAAAATCCAGACTTGCTCTCAATCATAACGAGCAAAGAGGTTTGATATTGAGCAAGGAGTGCGACAGGGTTGTATACTCTCACCTTATATGTTTAATGCATTCACAGAACATATGCGAATTGCCCTTGAAAACTTTGCTGGTGGAATAACAATTGGAGGCAGAATGATTAACAGCCTTAGATATGCTGATGATACGACCCTGTTGGTAAGCAGTGTAAAAGATCTGGAGACAATGATAGAAAGAGTAAGAGGGGAAAATGAAAAATATGGTCTCTTTCTCAATGTTAGTAAGACAAAGGTGATGGTAGTGAACCAAACTGAAGAGAATCCATCTATCATGACAGGAAATGAATTAATTGAAGTCATCAACCAATTCAATTTCCTTGGCTCAATGATATCTAACCAAGGTGGTTGCCCCACTGAGCTAAAACGTAGAATCACAATGGCAAAAACACCTACACTGCATTCCAAATTATTATGCAAATGAAATTTGTCTCTGATTCTGAATAGTCGATTCAAATGACAGTCTAATTTTCAAGTCATCAACCATTAGAGCATAATTCTGTCATATGGGATGAGACGCCGTGTCATCCGGTGCTCCATGCCATATTTCCCCTCAGCCCGGCTCTTACTGTGACAGCGTCTCAGCGGGCTCCCAGCTGTCAAGTTATACGAGACGGCTGGAGCCCAATTAACCCTCATCAGCTGAGGCGCTGCTAACGAGTATTAAAGGGAGCAGCTACGATCATTCGGGGCTGTGACTTCGCACATCGTAGGCTGGAACCCCTTCGCCTGGCACCAGCCACCTGCTCATCGTTTCTGCATTAGATGTGAGTGTTACACCTGTATGATTATTTGTGCTTTTTGGCCCCACGAGGCCGTGTTCCTTTTTCCCTTTCCCTTATCACAATAAAACATCGCAAACTCACTGGCTCGCCCTCGGCTCTTATTGTGTGGCTCGCGAGAGCCACACGTAACAAATTCAAATTTTATTGAACAAACCTCCCAATGATAGCTATTTTTTTTCAAAATAATAATTAAAAAAATCCTCAAAATGCACTGTTCCAAATTATTATGCACAATAGTTTCAAAACATTTTATTGGTTGTAATGAACTAAACATGGTCAGTTGTTGAATTTACCGGAGTGGTGGCTCAGTTGGTAGAGCATCCGCCCCACACCCGGGAGGCCGGGGTTCAAATCCCAGCCGGGTCATGCCAAAGACCATATAAAAGTGGAACTTCCTGCCGTCCAGCTTGGTGCTCAGCAATAAATGGAATGGAGGAGGGAACTCTGTGGCGGCGCCTTGCATGGCAGCGGCCCTCTGATTCTGCACTTGGGGTGTGTGTGATTTACACTGTAGATAGGTAAAGCACAATCTCGTTCTGCTGTACATAATTGGTTGTATGGCTGAATGACAATAAGGGTGAAAAAAAAATTGCAGCATTAGTAGGTCATATTTACTGAAATCAAAAGCTATTTCAATCAAAAACATCTTAACAGGCCAAGGTACATGTTAACATAGGACCCCTTCTTTGATATAACCTTCACAATTCTTGTATCCATTGAACTTGTGAGTTTTTGGAGAGTTTCTGCTTGAATTTCTTTGCAAGATATCAGAATAGCCTCCCATAGCCACTGTTTTGATGTGAACTGCCTCCCACTCTCATAGATCTTTTGCTCCAAAGGTTCTCAGTAGGTTTGAGGTCAGGGGAGGATGGGGGACACACAATGAGTTCCTCTCCTTTTATGCCCATAGCAGCTAATGACACAAAGGTATTCTTTGCAGCATGAGATGATGCGTTGTCATGCATGAAGATAGGTTTGCTACAGAAAGCACGGTTCTTCTTTAAGTACCATGGAAGAAAGTGGTCAGTCAGAAACTACATATACTTTGCCGAGGTCGTTTTCACATCTTCAGGGACCTTAAAGGGACCTTACCAGCTTTCTCCCCATGATTCTGGCCCAAAACATGACTCCGCCACCTTCTTGTTGATGCTGCAGCCTTGTTGGGACATGGTGGCCATCCACCAACCATCCACCACTCCATTCATCTGAACCATCCAGGGTTGCACAGCACTCATCAGTAAACAGGACTGTTTGAAAATTGGTCTTCATGTATTTCTGAGCCCACTGCAACCGTTTCTGCTTGTGAGCATTGGTTAGGGGTGGCAGAATAGTAGGTTTATGCACAACTGCAAGCATCTTACTGCTTACTTACTTACTGCTGGCCAGGCGGCTCTTGCTTCGTCCATTTTCGTCCATCCTAGTCATTATTTTGCCTTCTGTTGGTGATTTGCACTTTCTCTCCTACATCCAGAAACTCTTATGATTATCCCACCTCAATTTCACTTTTATTCCGCCGCAATTTATCTTATATGATGACATGGAACCGGTGCGATTGTTGTCTAGTCACATGGTGCTGGGGGCGGCAGCAGGTGAACATTAACCAGCTTCACCCATCCTCTGTTATAACAAAATGTAAACATTTACCTTCATAAGCTAAATAATTTCTTTTTAGAATCATAGTTAGCAAATTTAGGAGCAAATGGCTCCGTACGTCCACAGCAATCGGTAATGTTCACATTTGTTTGTTTAAAAATTTCTTCTTCTCTGGTGTCCAGAAGGACACTTCTATGTCCGCCATAAGTCCTCCAAGGCAAGAGCGGTAAGTAATACATGACTGCCACCTTGTGAGGTGGAATCCTTTGTACAACTTAAATCAGCTGGGGAGTTTTTGGCCACGTCATATAATATCACATGACAGGCACAGCACTGCGCCTGTGTCAGTGGGGGTGCTATCTGTCCATGAAACCTTGCCACAAGAAGGGTTAAGTATTTTTCCTTTAATTGGGCTCACCTAGCAACCTTGCCACGAGAAGGGTTAAGTATTTTTTCTTTAATTGGGCTCACCTAGCAAACTAATTATGATAGGTGTCAGAGATTGATATCAGTAATCCAAAGAGCCCCGAGACACAATACCATCCATGAGTTTAATTGAAAAACAAAAAAAATGAATGTTTATCACACTAAAATCCTATTTGCATAATAATTTGGAACATGGTGTATGTGCTCAATGAATAAGATATGGAAGAACAGAAGCATTAGCAGAACAACCAAAATTAGGCTAATCTCCACCTTGATCTTCCCAACTGCAACATACAGTATGCCTGTGAGACCTGGTCTATCAATGCTGCACATCCAAGGAGGATTGAAACATTTGATATGTGGTGTTAGAGAAAGCTTCTGAGCATTCCTTGGATAGCCAAAAGAACCAATGAGAGTGTCCTTTGTGAAATTGGTGGAGGAATCAGTCTCTTCAATACAACCTCAAAACAAAAATTGCAATATTTTGGACACATTGCCGGATGGGAAGGAGAAAATCTGGAGAAACTAATTATGTTTGGTATAGCTGAATGGAAAAGGAGCAGAGGGAGATGGAAACTACGGTGGACAGATGGAATTGTATCACTCTCCAAGAAGTCTGTCTATACCTGTTACAATATGGCCCAAAACCAACATTACTGGAGAAATTTTATCATTGAGAGCATGAATGCTCAGACATGAGTAGAACAACGAAGATGATAATGAAGCTTACACTTCAGTGCTATATTTTTAGTACATGTCTGCAGTGGATTACTTTAGCTGCACACCCTAGCTTCCTAAAATTTATTCATCATTATTTTAACTGCTGCCTTAGAATGTCAGTACAAGATATCAACATTCAACTTTAAGCAAAGCAGAGCCCAAGCACAGCTTCAGCTTTTGCCATGTGGATTTTTTGCCAAATGTGGTTTTCATTCTTCCCAAAGACAATTTACCTATTATACAGGAGCTCCTTTCAGCCAAAAAGTTGACTCTTGTTTGTTTTTAATTAGTATGTGTGTTTACATAGGCATTCATCCCCGAATTTGGGCAGGCTTGACCCCGGGAATGTTTCCTTTCTTGTACAAACAGTGTCTCTTTTGATGGGCTTCGGATGTCTTGAACTTATCTGTGTATTTTAGTTGCTAAAATTTAAAACCACTGTAATTTCTTCACTGTCCTCATATTGGGCATTTTACAGTGCATCCGGAAAGTATTCACAGCGCTTCACTTCTTCCACATTTTGTTTTGTTATAGCCTTATTCCAAAATGGATTAAATGCATTTTTCCTCAAAATTCTACACACAATACCCCATAATGACAATGTGAATATTTTTTTTTTTTTAGATTTTTGCAAATTTTATATAAAAAAAAAAATTATATATATATATATATATATATATATATATACAAAACAAAACTAAGAAATCACATGTACATAAGTATTCACAGCCTTTGCCATGAAGCTCAAAATTGCACTCAGGAGCATCCTGTTTCCAGTGATCATCCCTGAGATGTTTCTACAGCCTAATTGAGTCCACCTGTGGTAAATTCAGTTGATTGGACATGATTTGGAAAGGCACACCACCTATCTATATAAGGTCCCACAGTTGACAGTGCATGTCAGAGCACAAACCAAGCATGAAGTCAAAGGAATTGTCTGTAGACCTCCGAGACAGGATTGTCTTGGGGCACAAATCTGGGTAAGGGTACAGAAAAATTTCCGCTTCTTTGAAGGTCCCAGTGAGCACAGTCGCCCTCATCATCCGTAAATGGAAGAAGTTCGGAACCACCAGGACTCTTCCTAGAGCTGGCTGGCCATCTAAACTGAGCGATCGGGGGAGAAGGGCCTTAGTCAGGGAGGTGACCAAGAACCTGGTGGTCACTCTGTCAGAGCGAGGTTTATTACCAATCACTGTCAGTTTGGAGCGTTGGAGGAAGAGATGGTCAGTGACCAGTTGGCGGGACATGCTGTTTGCCCGGCTATGAGGTCATAGCTCCTTACATACTCGGTGTGACGACGGAGTGTCGCCACTGCTACGGTTTCTGTAATTGAGAATTATATGTGTAGAATTTGTAAATGTTAATGTGGATTGTATTGATAAAGTGCACATATAATTGGAGATCTGGTTTGACTGAACTGAATTCCTTTTGTGAGATAAATGTTAAGGTTAATTATATTAATTGGGTGAGGCAATTGAATATTAAGACTACGTACCTTTGCCAGCATGCTTCCTGGTGGTATCCAGGCAAAAGACTCCTTAGGGGTTTGAGTGCCTTTTAAAGGATGCCAGGAGGAAGGAGGCATGTGATGGTTAAGTAAGGGGTAATTTAATATGTAAATAAGGTTTTAAAACTATTTATTGTATTATTTATGGTGTGGTATTTATTTTGTAAATAGGTGGGAAATTATTTATGTATTTATGTCTCTTTTAGATATTATTGGGTATGTGGAAATATGAAAATGTTTATTGTTTTGCTTGGGATTTGGTACGTTCCAATTAAGCCTAATTATCTCAGTTAGTATATAACAGGTGTTTGTCATTTGGTTTGTGGTGGGTGTCGGATTTTCATGTGAGTTGTTGCCTGCGAAGTATCTTTTGTAATAAATGGAAAATTGCTGATTGCAAAACTGTTTGGAAGCCTCCGTTCCTTCTCTGTTGTGCCTTGACCGCTCGGGTTCTTGACACTCGGGCAAGCTGACATTATCTAAGTCCATCGAGATAGCTCAGCAGTGTGAAGGAGCGGACAGTCCATCACGTGACCTCGGTAAGAGAGCTACGCTGCACCGCTCTGAATCACAATCAACGGCGCAGGCTGTGGACCCGGACAGCGATGATAGCGAGCAGGAGAAGGAGGAACGTGCTATGGCTGTGAAGATAAGGTCCGCCCCAGGATCGCCCAGGTGTTTGTGTTGTGGGTCCACTAAGCACCGCTATAAGGCTAGAGGGTGTCCGGCAAGAGGACGACGCTGCGACACGTGCGGATTCTTGCATCATTTCGCCAGGGCATGTTATGCGTTCGAGCGAGGGGATCCAAGGCACATAGAGGATCTCCCTATTTCATCTCTCATGGTTGTTTGCAGTGTATCCCTAAGTGGCAATGGCTGTTCTTTCTGTACGGTGGAACTAGACGGAGTGACGGTGCCGTTGCTGGCTGACACAGGAGCGGTGAGATCGCTGTTGGATTGGGAAACCATGTGGAGTTCCTTCTCACAGTCTCGAGTTGGAGAAGAGCGGTATGACTGTGATCTGTGGGACTGGCTGGTTCCACGAATGATGGATGGAGCTGTGTGGGACGAACCTTTGCCTAGTAATCTGGACAGTGAGCAGGACCAATTCCACTCAGGGCCATCGCGCGAGTGTTCCGGTGTGAGCGCCCAAGTAACCCTAGTTGAGGGAACTGGGCGACACGATGGGACGTCTGTGACGGTGGGTGGCACCGAGTGGCTGACCCACTCTGCTTCCGGAGTTTGGCTGGATGGTACCGAGAAGCAAGGGGTCACTACAGCTTTGCCAGTGTCTGAAATGAAAGCGAGCGGGGCAGGACCGGCTGGTGGGGTAAAACGATGTGCCACACAGGGACACTGGAAGCCGAGTTGGGCTTCTCAGGGGGTTGCTGATGTGGTCCGACCCAGGGAGGAGGCCCGGTCGAGAGGAGTTCGTGGCAAGCACAAATGACGGGAAGACCAGGGGCAGCTGCAGGTTGTGGCTGTTCAGGTGGACGGTTACCATCAGCTGTTTGATGGCTCATGAAGACATCCGAATGAGCTGCAGTTCACCAATGATGAGAAGGAGGTGTCTGGGTTTTGGCGTGGGTCATCAGTGGGCGCAAAGAGAAAAAGATACTCTGGACGGGACTCGCCTGACGGGTCTCTGGGGGGTGGTTTCTCTACTGGGACTGACTGGTAGTTTGGGGGGCTATATGTTCACTGCATGTTGTTAGTATGTAAATTGTCTGGATTATGGTAGTTTTGCATGATGTGGGATAAGAATGATTTAAGTTCTTTGTGGGATCTCTTGATGAAGGTTTAATCTATTTGTATATACGTATGTTCTGTTATGGGGATTGTTTTATGTTATTTTAGGAGCACCGTGATTTTAGACTTAAAAGACTGTTTTAGTAAAAACGGCAGAATAATCCGTCTAGCCATGTGGGGGTGGAACAGCAGTCCACCTGTTTCCCTCTAGTTTTAGTTGTTTCGTGTAACTGTTATAGGCTTTGATAAACTTATGTTTATTTTAGTGCATGATTCGGGTTTCAAATCGGGGAGGGTTTCGATTGTATGTGTGTTTTGGACCGTCTTGGGGGGGAATGGGGGGGGGTTGTGTTGTAATGTAGTGTTGTTTGTAGGACATATTATGGTGTAACACGGGTGGTGATGTCACCCGGAGAATAAGATGGCTGTGTGGAAGAGGGGCGGTCTCTTTGACCACTTCTCAGCCTAGCGGGAGCGCCTCTGTATTATATGTGAGTCTATAATAAAATCCTATCTAGTTCACCACTCGGTCTCATCATTGGGTCACAATTTACATACATAACAACGCTCTCATCAGTTCAGTCAGCGAACGTACTGAAGAGCAGTGAAGGAGCGAGCCCCGCCCGCATAGTTCTGCCACTTTTTTCAGTTCAGTGAGTGGCAGGCAGTTAGCGCTCCAGTACAGTACTGAGTGATTCCGTGTACAAATCTTTAGAACTGATTTTTTTAGTGAACAATTTGAAGTGATTCAGTACCATCCATCCAGCCATCCATCTTCTTCCGCTTAATCCTTTTCTGGTCACGGGAGGGCTGGATCCCGTGACTACTGTCTTTCCCCTCTCCTTTCCTCTCCTCTCACACAGCTGCAGCACCCCCCCCCCCCCACACACACACACGCCATGTTTCATTTCAGGGTTGTTGCCAGGTCTGGTTTTTTCCCCTGCAACTTTTTCTTTAGAAACTGCTTCTTTTGAGCCTGTTTTCATGGATCAGAAATACTTGTTTTTATGCACAATCTGGCAACACAAGCAGAGCGTGGGGAAACAGGAAAAAAAAAAAAAAAGAATTGACACACACACGTATACCGGCTGCAGTGCAGCAGACTTGAACAAAAGAAGCAGAAAACACCAGCTCATTTTCTGGCAAAAAATTGAACAAAATACAGTTTTGTGCAAATTATGTCACATTACCACTAATTTGTTTCACCACTTGAGATGTCATCCTCTATACTATGAAGAATGCACTAAAATCTGCTTTAAACATTCCAGATAGACCCTACAAATAATAATAATAAATTAATTAAAAAAAAGGAACCAGCCCTAAGAAAATGACTATATGGCTTCATTTGGAAAATTTATCCCATACAACAAAAGTGCAAAATGGAAAGTGATCACAACTGCAGTAACAAATTATACTGCCAAAGACATGGCCCTTATTGTTAAAAACATGACCAAACAGAAAAAGTGGACTTTAATTTATATGATTTAAAAATATCTTTCTCTAGAATTCTTGCTTAATGCACTTTTTATTGTGTTGAGTCCTTTTTTGTTTTGTTTTTAATGGTTTCACTACCAGCCATCATAGGAAGGCCTACCATTATTTATTCTGATTTATTGCAAATTTATTAGTAGGGTTGTCTGACTGGTTCAAAAAGTTTGCTAAATTTAACTTGATTTTATCCCCCCCCTCTTTTGTGTGCATTAAAAAAATGTAATACATGGATCTGTTTCTGTCATCATGCTGGTGTCATTTTATGCAAATGTTTTACATTTATACAGTGGTTGGAGGATGTCTCAAGATATCGTAATATATATCGTGTACTGCAATAAAACCCTAAATGTATCACGATACATGTTAAAAGCCATATAAACCAGCCCTAGTACCAAAGTGAACTAACAACTAATTTATATCTATAGATGGCAACAATGGGTAATTTTCTCATTTTCAGACTGACATTTTAAGTTATTGATATTCTCCTCTGGCTCAGGAAATATTTAATTTATTAATTTTCACTTTTTATTCATATGATGTGATTTAAAAGAAAAAACTCAAATTTATGACAATCAAGTCTCATCTGCATATTAAAAATATAATTGTATAAAAACTGCAGAAGTTGCATAAAATTTATTACAGATTAACTCTGTACAATTGATTTATTTTCATTACGCAATTTAAAATGTTAAAAAAGAGATGGTCCTTTTTACCGGGGGGGGGGGGGGAGGGGCTGAAAAGTTCATAGTGGCCAAATTTGGCCAAATGTGATTTTTTTTTTCCAACCGCAGGTGCTGCAATGCCAATGGAAGAAGTGTGTGGACCAAAGGGGAGACTATGTTAAAAAATAAATCACATTTGGTTAAATTTGGCCACTATGAACCTTTCAGCCCCCTCCCCCTCGTATTCTTATTTTTATTCAAGATTCAAGATTCAAAGGCTTTATTATCATGTGCACAGTTAAGAAATGCTACATTTCCTGAGTAATGAAATTCTTACTTTGCTCTCCAAACGAATGCCAAGTTAAAGGTACAGAAACAACAATTCTAATAGGTCATGACACACTAACACGGTAACTCAATCCTAATACTAATGGATGCTAGGACACACACACCAGCACCCAGTTAGGCAGTAGAGGAATGAAATTGAAAATTCACTGGATGACTAAAGTGATAGTGGTATATTGATATCAGAGATGATGTGAACGTGAGATGGCATGAACCTATGTACAGTGTGCAAATGAGCATTGTGCAACAAGCAGTGTATAATTACAAATTATTGATAAGTAGCAGCAGAGATGATTTAGACATCAGACAGGTGAGACTATATCTACTGTACAAGTGAGCAGTGTGCAAATTTAGCAGCTGGTGTGTGAGTTCCTGTATGCAAAGCTTTGTTACAGAGTTTTGTGAGTTATTTGTTTAGGAGTCTGATGGCAGTGGGAAAGGAGTTTTTCAGTCTGGTTGTCCTGCATTTCACACTTCTGTACCTCCGGCCTGAGGGTAGAAGTGTGAACAGTCTGTGCTGGGGGTGGGTGGGGTCCCGGAGGATGGCGTCAGCTCTCCTTTGGACTCTGTGATGTTAGATGCTCTGCAGAGAGGAGAGTGGAATCTTGATGATCTTCTCCGCTGTCTTCACCACTCTCTGCAGGCGTTTGTGCTCCAGGGCAGTGGTGTTTCCGTACCATGCAGTGATGCAGTTGGTCAAGATGCTCTCGATGATGCAGCTGTAGAAATTGTTGAGGATCCTGGAGGACATGCCAAACTTCTTCAGCCTCCTCAGAAAGTACAGTCGCTGGTGAGCTCTCTTAACCAGCTCTGTGGTGTTGTGTGTCCACTTAAGGTTTTCGCTGATGTGGATGCCCAGGTATTTAAAGCTGCTCACGCTCTCCACCTCAAGCTTCCGGATGAACAGCGGCTGATGGGGTCTCTCCCTCCCTTTCCTCATGTCCACTATCATCTGCTTTGTCTTGTCCGTGTTGAGGGTGAGGTTGTTGTCCTCACACCATGACACCAGGTTGGCCACCTCCCTCCTGTAGGATGCTTCGTCATCACCAGTGATGTGTCCTATCACTGCTGTGTCATCCGCAAACTTTAGGATGATGTTGTCTTTGTGGGAGGAAACACAGTCATGGGTGAGTGAAGAGGCTGTAGAGGATGGGGCTGAGAACACAACCCTGGGGGGCATCTGTGTTTGTGATGATGCTGGCTGAGGTCCTGTTACCCATCCTGACAGACTGGGGCCTGCCAGTCAGAAAGTCCAGTAGCCAGTCACAGAGGGTGGGGTGCAGGCCAAGTGAAGACAGTTTGTTGGCGAGTTTGTGGAGGATGACCATGTTGAAGGCTGAGCTGTAGTCAACAAAGAGCATCCCAATGTAGGAGTCTTTATCTTCCTGATGGGAGAGAGAATAATGGAGTGCTGTGGTGATGGCATCTGAGGCGGACCTGTTGGGCCAGTAGGCGTACTGCAGAGGGTCCAGAGTGCTCTGTATACTGTCCTGAATGAGGAGCAGCACCACTCTCTCAAAGCACTTCATGATGATTGGAGTCAGTGCTACCGGGCTATAATCATTCAGAGAGGTTGGTGGGCTCCTTTTGGGGAGGGGGATGATGGTTGTTGTTTTGAAGCACGAGGGGACTATGTTTTGGTTGAGGGAGAGGTTGAAGATTGCTGTGGGAACATCAGTCAGCTCTGCAGCGCATGCTCTGAGGGCCCGTCCAGGGATGTTGTCTAGTCCTGCTGCCTTGCGGGGGTTGATATTTCTCAGTGCTTTGTTTACTTGGTCTGGTGAGACTCTTTGTTGGGGGGGGGGGGGTCCGTGAGTGTGTGTCTCTTTTCTGTGCTGTGGCTGATGGTCTCAAAGCAGGTGTAGAAGATGTTGAGATCATCCAGCAGGCTGTCTGTAGAGCTAGTGGTGCTGCTGTTGGTCCTCTTGTAGTCTGTGATGTGATGCAGGCCTTGCCAGATGCGCCCCAGGTCAGGATTGGAGTAGAGGCTGTCCAGCTTTTCTTTGTACTGCCTCTTGGCTGTTGTTATAGCCTTCCTCAGTCCATACTTTGCAGCTTTGTACTTGACCTCACAGCCTGATTTAAATGCACGAGAGTGAGCATGCAGCATCTGACGTACCTGACTGTTGATCCAGGGCTTCTGGTTGGGGAACTTCCTGACCTGTATGGTGGGTACAATGGTATCAACGCATGTGCTGATGTACCCAGTCATGTATTCAGCATAGTCCTGTATGTTAACAGAAGAGCCCTCTTGGGTGGCTGCAGCTTTAAACACATCCCAGTCTGTGCAGGCAAAACAGTCTTGCAGGGTGCTCTCAGTCTCTGGAGTCCAGTGCTTAATTTTCTTAATAACTGGGTTTGTTTGTTTCAGCTTTTGTCTGTAGGCTGGGTACATAAACAGTGAGATGTGATCTGACTGTCAGAAGTGGGGGTGGGGTGCCGCTCTGTAGGTGCCATTTATGTTGGAATAAACATGATCCAATGTGCTTTAATCGCGGGTGGGAATGTCCACATGCTGGTAATATTTGGGGAGTACAATCCATAAATTGCACTGGTCAAAGTCACCAGCAACAATAAAAACAGCATCAGAATGTTTCGTCTCTACTGCGCTGATGACGTCGTGGAGTTTGTTTAGCACTACTGTGTAGTTGCTCTGTGGACAGATGTATACAGCGGCCAAAAACACAATGGTAAATTCCCTCGGTAAATAATAGGGATGGCATTTCAGCAGTAAAAACTCCACATCGGGCGAGCAGTGCTTGTAGACGGTTTGTACATCTCCACACCACGAGTGGTTTATAAATACACACACACACACCCTCGTCTCGTCTTACCAGAGTCTCCTGTTCTGTCTGCCCGGTGTGTTGAGTGTGTCTGGAGCTGAATAGCGCTCTCTGGGACTCTGTCTGAAAGCCAAGTTTCACAGAATATTAGGGCACAACACCCTCTTGTCTCCCGCTGGTCTTCAGTCCTTGCTCTTAGTTCGTCTAGTTTATTTTCCAAAGACCGAACGTTTGCAATTAAGAGACTGGGTAGTGGTGGCCGGCTGGAGTAAGCCTTTAGCCTAGTATGTAGCCCTCTTTCCTTGCCTTGGCTTTGGTGCCTTCGACCTCGCCTCTGATGCTCTCTCATGGGGTCAGCATGCTCACGCGGGCTTGGTGCTTTGGGGCCTTCCTGGGGGTGCTGATGGTCACCGCGGGGGCGGACGATGCATTGCAGGTCGGGTGGTTTAAAGCCAGTAAACTCTGTGTGGCTGCTTGACTTGACGATATCCGGTAGTGCTTGTCGGTCGCATGTTAGCAGTGCATGACCTCCATGCACTGTAGGAAGAACAACAACTATGCAAAAAAGGAGAAAAGTCAGCATTTGGGAGCAGAACGAGCAAAGACATTCACCAACGGTGGGTGCCATCTTTTTATATCTTAACTATAGAATTTACAGAAAATCTATATTGGAATATATATCATTATCGGGATATAAGATTACTTATATTGGGATATGAAATTTTGGTCACATCACAAAGCCATAATTGTATGTATTTTCGTCTTAACTGTTTTTTGTTTTTTGTTTTTTTTTTGTAAACTTGCAATATGTTTAAAGGTCCCATTCAATGAAAATAGTTTTTTTGTATGTTTTTACCTTCTGAAATGCATACAGTATCTCACAGAAGTGAGTACACCCCTCACATTTTTGTAAATATTTTGTTATATCTTTTCATGGGACAACACTGAAGATATGACACTTTGATACAGTGTAAAGTAGTCAGTGTACAGCTTGTATAACAGTGCAAATTTGCTGTCTCCTCAAAATAACTCAACACACAGCCATCAATGTCTAAACTGCTGACAACAAAAGTGAGTACACCCATAAGTGAAAATGTCCAAATTGCGCCCAAAGTGTCAATATTTTGTGTGGACACCATTATTTTCCAGCACTGCCTTAACTCTCTTGGGTATGGAGTTCTCTAGAGCTTCACAGGTTGCCACTTGAATCCTCTTCCACTCCTCCATGACAACATCACGGAGCTGGTGGATGTTAGAGACCTTGCGCTCCTCCACCCTCCATTTGAGGATGCCCCACAGATGCTCAATAGGGTTTAGGTCTGGCGAGATGCTTGGCCAGTCCATCATCTTTACCCTCAGTTTTTTTAGCAAGGCAGTGGTCGTCTTGGAGGTGTGTTTGGGGTCATTATCATGTAACTGCCCTGCGGCCCAGTTTCCGAAGGGAGGGGATCATGCTCTGCTTCAGTATGTCACAGTACATGTTGGCATTCATGGTTCCCCAGTGAAATGTAACTCACCAGTGCCAGTAGCACTCATGCAGCCCCAAACCATGACACTCCCACCACCATGCTTGACTGTAGGCAAGACACACTTGTCTTTGTACTCCTCACCTGGTTGCCGCCACACACGCTTGACACTATCTGAACCTAATAAGTTTATCTCGGTCTCATCAGACCACAAGACATGGTTCCCGTAATCCATGTCCTTAGTCTGCTTGTCTTCAGCAAACTGTTTGTGGGCTTTCTTGTGCATCATCTTTAAAAGGGGATTCCTTCTGGGACGATAGCCATGCAGACCAATTTGATGCAGTGTGCGGCATATGGGCTGAGCACTGACAAGCTGACCCCCCACCCCTTCAACCTCTGAAGCAATGCTGGCAGCACTCATACATCTGTGTTCAAAAGACAGCCTCTGGATATGACACTGAGCACGTGCACTCAGTTTCTTTGGTCGATCATGACGAGGCCTGCTCTGAGTGGAACCTGTCCTGTTAGACCGCTGGATGGTCTTTGCCACCATGCTGCAGCTCAGTTTCAGGGTGTTGGCAATCTTCTTATAGCCTAGGCCATCTTTATGTAGAGCAACAATTCTTTTTTTCAGATCCTCAGAGAGTTCTTTGCCGTGAGATGCCATGTTGAACTTCCAGTGACCAGTATGAGAGAGTGTGAGAGCGATAACACCAAATTTAACACACCTGCTCCACATTCACACCTGAGACCTTGTAACCCTAACGAGTCACATGACACCAGGAAGGGAAAATGGCTAATTGGGCACAATTTGGACATTTTCACTTAGGGGTGTACTCACTTCTGTTGCCAGCGGTTCAGACATTAATGGCTGTGTGTTGAATTATTTTGAGGGGACAGCAAATTTACACTGTTATACAAGCTGTACACTGACTACTTTACATTGTATCAAAGTGTCATATTTTCAGCGTTGTCCCATGAAAAGAAATAACAAAATATTTACAAAAATGTGAGGGGTGTACTCACTTTTGTGAGATACTGTATATTGGTCACATGATTATAAAAAAAAAAAAAACAAAACATCAAGACACTCACTTCTGTTATCCCTCAGAAACAGATGAACGGGTTTTACCTGCTTTTCATTCATTTTTTTGATAATTTTGGCTGTGTTCATGCATATGGAATGAATTTTGGCAAGATTGTGCAGTTTTATTAGTTTTTGTTATTTTCTGCTCAGGTCCTACAGGAAGTTTAAAATGCACCATGTACAAGTAAGTGTTACACTCATACTGTTAAGCGCAAAAAATATGCCTTTAAAACCCATTCAAACTGTAATTTTTGATCTTGCTGCTGTTTAAGTACAATACAAGCATTTTTTTTATATATCTGGGTGTCAATCTGGGCTTTTGCCTTGGAATTAATCATTTTTACTACTTCCCAACAGATGACACTTATTTTTTTTTACCTTATTTGGCATATGGAGGAAAACCATGCTATTTGGACTAGATGGCACTGTCACAACCCTCCTTCCTGTTCATCATTGACACATCAGGTTGTCATAATTCAATACAAAAAAAATGTACTTTGTATGTAGTATATTGAAAATAATTATTTTTTCCATCTAAAAACATGGAGCCATCCACCCATCCATCTTGTACCACCCCTCTGGGGATTCCGGTCATGGAGGCAGCAGCCCAAGCAGAGAAGTCCAGACTTGGGTCTCCCCAGCCACCTCTTCCAGCTCTTCAGAAGGGATACCCTGATTTAGGGATACTCTCTTACCATCTTTTCAAGATGGCTGACACCGGAGTGAGGAGTGGTTTGATGGGCTCCACTTCTAGCCACTTTTTGCTTATCTACTTCTTCTTATTGTCTTTGTGTGTCTGGACTTGCAACAAGAAGGGTTTTCCGGCCAACTCAACTAAAGGTGAATCTACAAAGTTTTATTTATATGGATATGGACATGGTTATTTCACCCTGTACTCTATCTGGTCTTCAAAAGGCCTGAGAAAAAGCATCCAAAATAAGGCAAACATGGCTGTTAAGCAAATAACACAATATGGCAGAGGCTATACAGTTAAAGTACTGTTAGTACTGCTACTTCTGGCAGGGGATATTCACCTTAACCCTGGACCTGCCACTATTAAACAGCAGGCCACTGGGTTAGCACAAACATCTGAGCTGGCGGATTGGTTGTTGCTATCAACGACCCGGCTAACATCTGAACCGGCTGATCGCTCGCTGCTATCAATGGCCCTGCTAACATCTGAACCGGCTGGTCGCCCGCTGCTATCAACGGCCCTGCTAACATCTGAATCGGCTGATCGCCCGCTGCTATCAACGGCCCTGCTAACATCTGAACCGGCTGGTCGCCCGCTGCTATCAATGGCCCTGCTAACATCTGAACCGGCTGATCGTCCGCTGCTATCAACGGCCCGGCTAACATCTGAACCGGCTGATCACCCACTGCTGTCAACGGAGCTGCTAACATCTGAACTGGTGGAGCAGCATAATGCTGGTCTTCGCCCCAGTACAGCTGGACATAGTGAGTTGGGTTAGTCGAATTGCACTGGACAGTCTCACATATCTGATCCTGCTGTAAACAGCTGCGCTACGTCCA
Organism: Pholidichthys leucotaenia; assembly: GCA_020510985.1. Classification (NCBI taxonomy): domain Eukaryota; kingdom Metazoa; phylum Chordata; class Actinopteri; order Cichliformes; family Pholidichthyidae; genus Pholidichthys; species Pholidichthys leucotaenia. The sequence goes on along the minus strand of CM035842.1, from coordinate 20,392,440 downwards.
AACTTTGGGAAGCAGGAGCAGTTAAACAAAATGCAAATGAGGCGAGATCCGAAAACCAAGCTGTACAAAAGCAAAAACAACATTTATTTTTCCAAACTGTTAATCATGCACAAGTTCTTTGGGACACAAAGGCTAAACCAAAGGGGATCCTTGGCGGACATTTAAACATACGGCGCATAATCCCCAAAAGAGATGAGATTTCGGTGTTGCTGTTGAACTCAAATCTGGACTATCTTTGTCTTTCAGAAAGCTGGCTACACAGGAACATAGACACTAATATGATCGATATTGTGGGTTATCAGTGTTTTAGAAAAGACAGGCAGGTAGGGAGGGGAGGAGGTGTTTTAATTTACATCAAAGAGAAATTTAAATGTCAATTGGTTGATTTGAATACTACACTTGAATGTTTAGCTGTTAATGTATGTCTCTCACCAGTAATGAATTTCAACATCGCAGTATTGTACAACCCACCATCACACAATTCTTCTTTTTATAATGAATTAAGTGATCTGGTTAAACAACTTGAGAGGAGCAGAGAAACTATATTTTATGGTGACTTTAATATTAACTGGTCTGATAAAAAGGAACAAACAGAAACTGAAAAGCCCTCATGACCTAAATTTAATTACCAACAAATGATCAAAGGACCCACCAGGATAACCAAACAATCTAGAACACTTATTGACATGGTATTTACTAATAAACCAGAACGAATAACCAGAACCTATAATCTTGTAACTGGTCTCTCAGATCATAACATGGTTCTTGCTGTCAGAAAACTTACTAAAAAGCGACTACAGTATTTTGGGGGAGTCGATATTGACAAATTAAATTTTATTATCCCCAAATCAAAAAATGAGGAGTTTGAACATTACTTAGAGAATCAAAATTGGGAGCAGCTCATGTCAATATATGAAGTAGATGATTGTTGTAATTTTATAACTGCAACAATTACAAAGTCTATAGAAAAATTTACAAAGCAAATTAAAAGTAGACAACAGAAGATTAACCTACCATGGTTAAATAATGAAATAAGAAAACTTATGAAGAGGCGAGACTATGCATTGAAAACATCATTAACCTCTAAACTACAAAATGATCACCTTGTGTACAAAAGTTTAAGAAATAAAGTGGTACAAGAGCTGCGAAAATCAAAAGTATCTTATTACAATAAACTGATAGATCAGGCCAAAGGGTAACAACAGTTCCCTATGGAGGCATTTAAATACTTACTAATAAAAAAAAATGTTCAGAAGGGGGTAAAGGAACTTAGAATCAATGGCAAAACCATCAGTGACAAGGCTACACTGGCAAATGAATTTAATTCATATTTTATGGACTCTGTGGAAGACTTAACAAAAAACTTTGTGCTGCCAAATGTGCTCAACAACACAAAATCGATACTTTCAACAGACTCTTTTCACATCGATGAGGTAAATGAGGAGTTAATTGTGGTATTGTTAAAACACTGTCAAACTCAAAAACTAATGATATCTACAATATGAGCACTTCCTTTCTCAATAACGCACAGCAAAATATTAATCAAACCATTGACTCATCTCATTAACTCTCCATTAGGTCTAGTACATTTCCATCTGGCTGCGAAAAAAGCTGTCGTCATACCAGTTTTATAAATCAGGCCAGTAAAGACGATCTATGCAATTACCGCCCCAATCTCTATTTTACCAGTCCTGTCTAAGGTTTCTTGAAAAGTTGTAGCCCTACCAGAGCTGAATAGACTATTTACAAGACAGTCAATTCATCATCCACATCAATTTGGTTTTAGCCAGGATACTCAACAGAAACAGCAAATTGTTGCCTTATTGAAAATGTCAAACAGTCCTTGGACAGGGGTAATGTGGTAGGGGCTGTTTTTCTAGATCTCAAAAGGCTTTCGATACTGTAAACCACAGTTTGCTTTTACTCCAAATGGTATCTTTTTAACTTCTCTCCAGATACATTAGAATGGTTTGCATCTTATCTCCAGAATAGCGAACAGTGTGTAAAAGTTCACCAGGATAAATCCTTATTTTTAAACAACCGTATGGGTATCCCACAAGGGTCCATTCTTGGTCCTTTACTTTTCAGCATTTTTATTAATGACTTGCCGCTACACTGCTCAGCTGCAACATGTCAACTTTATGCAGATGATGCAGTTATTTACACAGCTGCCAAGACTCCAGCACAGGCTGCAGATGTACTGTCTACAAGTATGGTTGATGTCCAAGAGTGGCTCTTCCAGAACCATCTATTGCTGAACCTTCAGAAAACAGTTTCAATGTGCTTTTCAATCAAAAAATGTAACCTGCAACGTTTTAAAGTTAATATACATGATCAAGACATCAGTTTAGTTACAGAATTCAAATACCTTGGCATTGTACTAGATCCTCAATTCAAATTTAATCTTCATATAAAGAAAATTTCTAAAACAGTAAAAAAAAATCTGAACTGCTTTAAATTAATTAGATATTACATACCATACCAAGCAGCTGTACTGTATATGCATTCTATGTTTTTTTCTCATATATCATACTGTTTGACAGTCTGGGCTCAAGCAGCCCCTTCCACAATAAAACATATAGGTTCATTATATAATCAAACTCTAAAAATCTTGGATAAAAAGCCCATTAGGTGGCCATCACTGTTATATTTAAAAAAAAATACAATCTATTGAGTTTTGAGAGTTTCATTGACCTCTGTTTTCTGAAATTAATTTTCAAATGTTTCCATAAATCAGCGCCTGAGCCACTTGCTGGTTTCATCCAAAGACAGGACAGCAGCAGAGCCACCAGGAGTTCTGTTAACAATAACTGTAAAATATTCCACCGCCAGAACCACATTTGGACAAACAGCTTTCTCTATAAAGGGCAGTCATATCTGGAACACAATGCCAAATGAAATTAAATAATACGGCCTTTAAAACATTCACTACAAAGGTTAAAAACTGGCTGAAAAATAAACAAGAATGTACCCATGTATGAAATGATTGTCTGCAGGGTGAGAGTGAATGAAGGAAAGGAATGAATGTGTTTGTTTATAGTGAATGACGAAGGGAGGGAGGCCTAAAATAGGCAAATGTGAATCAGGTTTTTATATTGTGTATTTATAATTTTTTTGCATTGATGTATGTGGTTATTGTTTATTCTGTTTTCATTTTTTGTTTTCCTTATCCTTCTTTCTTTTTACTTGTTTCTTCTTTCTAAAGCCCATCCAGGGGCAAGAGTTGCAAATTAGCTAATAGCTATACACTCTTTGTGCAACACATTAGATTGATTGTCATTTGATTAATTGTCTATGTTTATTGCACTGTCCCTGTCAAATAAAAACTATCCAATCCCAATCCCAACAAGCAACCCAGTAGGATGGGCATATCGATACACAAGCTATTGATACTTAGATACCAGCTAGTCAATAGTTTGGAGTTGATACTTTTTTAAAATATCACAATACCACTGTGTTAATGCAAAATGTGCAATTTATTTTCACTTCTGAGAGTTTTAGGCATTAAATTTAAGATAAGATAAGATAAGATAAGCCTTTATTAGTCCCACAATGGGGAAATTCCAGGATTGCAACAGCACAGGGATAGCAACACTCAGAGCAATACTTTAGAAGATAAGAAAATAAGAGCAGTGAATATACATATGTACACATAAATATATAAATATTTATACACAGTGCGGAACATTGTAGCTAGATGGAATAAACAGCATAGCAGTCTATTTAGTTACCCCACATAGTATGAATATGTACCCATACATATTGTCACCCTCCGTAGCGACTGATATTGTCCTAGTTGTATACAGGAGGGGGACCATTTTTGTGTAAGTCTGTTTTGTCTTTTGCATTCAATACTATTAGGTCGTAATGGTTTTTTTGCTACCTCTGCGAGCAGTCCTGCTTAGGTTATAAAGTCTGACAGCCGTAGGTAGATAAGGACCTGTGAAACCTCTCGGTCGCGCACCTAGGATGATGTAGCCTACTGCTAAATGAGCTCCTCAGTGCTTTCAGTATGTCCTGCACAGGGTGGGACTCAGACTCCAGCAGAGATGACAGCTTAGCCACCATCCTTCTCTCTCCTATGTCCTCCACTGGGTCAAGGCGCTGCCCCAGGACAGAGCTACCTTTCTAGATCAGTCTATTCAGTCTCTTCCTGTCGGCTGCCATGATGCCGCTGCCCCAGCAGACCACTCCAAAAGTGATGGCTGATGCCACCACCGAATCTTAGAAGGTCTTCAGGAGCACCCCTTGTAGACCAAAAGACCTGAGCCTCCTCTGTAGGAACAGCCTGTGCTGTCCCAGCCCTGGCTGTCCCAGCCATTGCTGGGTTTTCTTCACCAGGGCCTTTGTGTTGACAGTCCAGAGAGGTCAGAGGAGATGTGGGTGCCCAGAAAATTGAAGGCGGGGACATTTTCCACGTTGTTGCCATTTACTGGGGGTGGCGGGATAGTCCTGTCTGTTCTTCCTGAAGTCCAGTGTGAGTTCTTTGGTTTGTTGGACATTCATATTCAGGATGTTTGCTTGGCACCACAGCAGCAAATTCTCTACCTCCGCCCTGTATGCCTTCTCATTGTTGTCGGTGATGACCCCAACCAAGGTGGTGCCGTCCGTGTATTTCACGATGAAGGTGGTTGAGTGGGTTGGAATACAGTCAAAGGTGTGCAGGGAGTACAGTAGAGGGCTTAGCACACAGCCTTGGGGGGAGCCAGTGCTGAGGGACAGTGTGGAGGAGTGGTGGGGGCCAAGTCTGAAAGTTTGTGGGTGGTTGGTGAGAAAGTTTTTTTTATTCAGGAGCAGGTGGAGGGGGGGGGGGTCTGGAGGAGGTGCAGTTTGTTGATCAGGATGTCCAAGATGATTGTGTTAAAAGCTGAGCTGTAGTCCACAAAGAGCATTCTCACATAGCTCCTTGGGTTCTCCAGGTGGCTCAGCGCTCTGTGGAGAGTGGTGGCGATGGCACCTTCCGTTGGCCAATTCTCCCTGTAGACAAACTGATGGGGGTCGAAGGACAGGGGAAGACAGTCCGTGATGCGCTGGGACACTAGTCGCTCAAAACACTTCATGACTACAGACGTGAGTGTTATGGGTCTGTAGTCATTCAGGCTGTCAAATGTGGACTTTTTGGGGATGGGGATGATGGTGGAGGCCTTGAGGCAGGAGGGGATGGTGGCGTGCGTCAGGGAGGGGTTGGACAACTTGGTGAGGATAACTGTCAGCTGCTCTGCACATGCTTTGACCACTGCTCCTGGGATGCTGTCTGGAACAGCAGCTCTGCGGGGGTTGACTGCTCTAAGTTGCCTCCTCACCTCATGCACCTGTAGAGAGGAGGGGGTGAGTTTGGTGGGGGAGGTGTGCTTAAACTGGGCAAAGAAGCTGTTAAGCTCCTTTGCCAGAATGAGGCTGCTGTCTGATGCTGGGAGGCCCTGACTCCTGTAGTTGGTGAGGGCCTGGATACCTCTCCACATCCGGGGGGTGGTTGTCTGAGAGGAAGTGCTCCACCTTCCTCCTGTAGGCATTTTTAGCTAGTTTTATCCCTCTCCTCAGGTTATGTCTAGCAGTGCTGTACAGAGCGCTGTCCCTCTGCCTGAAGGCTTAGTTGCGGGCTCTGATCAGAGCCTGGACTTCACTGGTCATCCAGGGTTTGCGGTTTGGAAATACCCGAATGTGTTTGGTGACTGTTACATTTTCTACACAGCATTTGATGTACAAAAGGACAGACCTGGTGTAGGAGTCCAGGTCCTGCTGTTCAAAGATGCTCCAGTCAGTGCAGGCAAAGCAGTCTTGTAGCTGGAGGAGAACGTTTTTCAGGCCTGGTTTTAATTGTTTGTTTGGTTGGGGGTGATCGCTTCCCAAGGGGGGAGTAGGCAGTTATTAGAAGCAGAGAGACATGGTCTGATTGACCAAGGTGGGGGAGGGACGGTGGGTCTGCAGGCGTGCTTAATGTTGCTATAAACATGATCCAGTGTTCATTCCTCTCTTGTGGGACACTTATCATGTTGGTAGAATTTGGGGAGTACAGTCTTTAAGCATGCTGTTATGACCCGAGCGCCGGTTCTGATCGCGCTCGGGCTAAGTTATGTCTCGCTGCCGGCCTTGACAGCTGCGGGCTGTATTCTGGCCTCACCGGGCTCTTATTGTGAAAGTGCTCGGTGGGGCTTCCGCCTGTCAATGGCCGGTCAGCTGATTGTCATTACCGTCGTTAGTGCTTTGCGCTTTTAAGCCCGGCACTGGCAACGGTAAGACGCAGGATTATCAGTCTATTCTGGTCAACGTTACGTCTGAGTGGCTTCATCCTGCCAAGCCCTGGGTCTGTGCCTCGTCATTCCTGTGAGTGCCGCAGACCTTCATGTCAGGTCTGTTATCTTGTTATGTCACAGTTAGCTCGTAGCGGCTGGGTTAGCCCTACGAGCCCAAGCCTCTGTCGTGTGTTTGTTCGCCCTTATGGGTTCACAGTTATGTCTTGTCACGTCAGGAAATAAATTAACATCTTGCCAAACTCCCTGGTGAACTCTGTGGCGTCTCTTGGTGATCCGCGAGGATCACCACATGACAGTATAATCCTGCCAGGTCGTCCAAATGGGGGCGCCGCATTGAGATGCTGTTTCACCGGGAGTTTGTGCCTTTAGTGGACTGTTGTTTCTCCTCGCTCGGGTGTCAACATCTGGGAGAATGCCGTCATCCAGGGGCCGCGGCCGGTGCCTGGACCAGGAGGTAGCGAGCACACTGGAATACGCCGATGGGGCGCTCCTCGCCGCTACGTTTGACGACACCTCCAGTTATATGCGTTGGCATCTGGGCGTCGCTGAGGAACACCTGGACAGCCTTCCCCTCGACTACGACGATCATCCGGAGGTGATATCGAGGTGGGAGGAACCCGCCGCTCAGCGCAAGGTTCTTCGTGGGCTGGAGGAGGAAGAGAGCGGGAAGCAGAGGAGGAGGCATCCTCGCTCCCCGCGTTGGTGTTCCGTTCCCGTCCCGGAGCAGGTCCAGGAGTTCGCGCCGTCTGGGGGCCGACGAGGACGTCGGCGTAACGGCGCGGGCAATCCTCAGCGGAATCCCCGGCTGGACTCGCTGCCGGCGTATCCCGTCAGCGAATCCTCGAGAGCGGCCCCACCTCGTTGTCCTAGGGGGACCTCTGTCGCCATCCAGCAGGGAGAAGGAGGAACAACGTCCCCCACAGCAGGAACCATCTCTGCCCCTGGAGGAAGGCAAGTGATCGTTTGTTTGTCGCATCTTAACAATGATCTGCCTTGTCTGACTCCTGGGGGCGGAGTTCGGGGTTTGCAGCCCCCCGAGCTCCCTCCACCTGCTGTGGATAAAATTATTAAACCTACTGCCTCTATGTTCTCCCCCATGGAGCGGTCCGCGACGCCAGGCCAGCGTCGCCGGACAAAGAGGGCTCCTGCAGTGCTGGATAGCTTGCATCCGGCCCTGCAGTCACGTCGTGGAAGGAGGAGAGGAGCGGACTGCGGCCTGGAGCCTGAGCCGACGAGGAAGCGTCCTCGGGTCTCCTCGCCGGAGCGGTCCGAGTCAGTGGGTCGAGGGTTCCCTGCCTCCACGCCATACGGGTCATTGGCGTGGACAACAGCGTGGGAGGAACCTGAGGCTGCAGATGTCATCGTGCCAGCTGTGGAGCCCGATGCAGCTGAGTCCAAGTCAGCTGACGAGAGTTGCCCTGAACCCGGATCGTCGGAGTCCTGGGTGGCAACGGAACCCGAGTGCAGGCAAGTGCTCCCTCTCATGTCTCTGTCCTCTTTTGTTGAGCATTTTTGCCTGCCTCTCCGGGAGACGAGTGAGGAGCAGCCGTCTGCTGCGCCCGAGCTCGTCTCGCTGGGTTCCGTTGCTACCGGTGATACTGATCCCAGTTTTCCTGTCCCCGAGCTTTCTTTTAGTGTCGCTGGCGGGGAATAGTTCGGAGTCACCGAGGTGGAGGTCCCAGGTTCGGGGATGGAGTTCATCAGCGGAGCTGCACCGGAGGCCCAATCGGGTCCCACCGCAGGGGCGGGTTCGGCCCAATCGGGGTCCGACGTGGGTTCGTCGGAGGCCCAATCGGGTCCCACCGCAGGAGCGGTTCTGGCCCAATCGGGGCCCAATGTGGGTGCAGCTGGGACCCAATCTGGGTCCAGCGGTGATGCAGTGCGAGCGTGGCCCATAGGCAGAGGAGGAGCTGCAGACCCTTCTTCGCGGAGCGGATTCTTGGCTCGCCCTGCTCATCGTTTCCCTGTGAGTCACCGCCCCTATTCATCATCGCCGGGGGCCATGGGGGTCCCTGTTCGCTCGCCCCGGTTCTCCCGAGTTTTGTTCTCATCAGGGAGGCTGCTGCGGGTTGTCGATGCCCTGGACTGGTGGCTGAGGGACACGGGTCGGCAGCCGCAGGGACTGTTTCGCCGGTTCGGTGCCTCGGTTCGGCCACCCGACCTGTTATGTGTGCTACGGGGTGACCTGGTTCGGCCACCAGAGGACTTGTTTCTGGGGGCCTGGGACTGGAGTAGGCCACCTGATCATGTACTGTGTTTGTGGGACTATCAGGGGGCCCATACGGTGCCTAGTCATGTCAAGTACGTTTAGCAATTTTTTTTGTTGTTGTTTCACGTAGTCAAGTCAAGTCAAAGCAATTTTAGATTGCCTCATGTTTCTTCTTTTTTGAAGGCCACAGTCTAGTTATAGTCAAGTCAAAGCAATTTTAGATTGCTCCATGTGTGTTTGCTTGTATTTCTTGTTTTGTTTGTGCTTAGGTTGCCTCATGTGTTTTTGCAGGTCACAGTCTAGCCTTTGTAAAGTTATGTTAAGCATTTTTTTTTTAGATTGCTTCATGTGCGTTTGCAGTAGCCCTGCTGGTTTACGTTTAGTCTGGGTAGAGCGTGTAGTGCTCTGGTTTTTTTGTTTTGTTTCATGTATAGTTTGGTTGAGCGAGTAATGCTCTATTTTTGTTTCATAGTCTGGTATGAGCGGGTAATGCTCTGTTTTTTGTTTCATTGTCTGGTATGAGCGGGTAATGCTCTGTTTTTTGTTTTTTTTTTCATGTTAAATCTGGTTTGAGCAGGTAATGTGTCTTGTATGGTTTTTTTGTCTGGTCATTGTCTTGTTCATAGGTTGGTTTCTCTCCCTCCGCACCTGTCCCCCAACCTCCCACCCTGGGGGGGCAGGGGGGGGCAGGGTGGTTCCTTGGGGCGTTCGGAGTCCGCCCGTGGAGGGAGGGCACTGTTATGACCCGAGCGCCGGTTCTGATCGCGCTCGGGCTAAGTTATGTCTCGCTGCCGGCCTTGACAGCTGCGGGCTGTATTCTGGCCTCACCGGGCTCTTATTGTGAAAGTGCTCGGTGGGGCTTCCGCCTGTCAATGGCCGGTCAGCTGATTGTCATTACCGTCGTTAGTGCTTTGCGCTTTTAAGCCCGGCACTGGCAACGGTAAGACGCAGGATTATCAGTCTATTCTGGTCAACGTTACGTCTGAGTGGCTTCATCCTGCCAAGCCCTGGGTCTGCGCCTCGTCATTCCTGTGAGTGCCGCAGACCTTCATGTCAGGTCTGTTATCTTGTTATGTCACAGTTAGCTCGTAGCGGCTGGGTTAGCCCTACGAGCCCAAGCCTCTGTCGTGTGTTTGTTCGCCCTTATGGGTTCACAGTTATGTCTTGTCACGTCAGGAAATAAATTAACATCTTGCCAGACTCCCTGGTGAACTCTGTGGTGTCTCTTGGTGATCCGCGAGGATCACCACATGACACATGCTTTGTTAAAATCCCCTGGAATAATGTGGACTGCATCAGGGTGATCTCTTTGCTGCCTGTTGACAATGTGCTGGAGGTGATTGAGTGCTAAGCTAATGTTGGCTTCTGGAGGATCATAAATGGTTGTTAAAATTAATGCCGTTAGCATACAGTAAATGCTGCTTGGTATTGCCATACCAAGCAGCATTTCAGAAGAAAAAATATTCAGTTGACTTGACTGAGCTTTCATACAGCATACTTACCCACCTGGATGACTGAGAATCTTCGCCAAATTAAGAAACTGAATTAATTTTGTATTAATTTTAAGTCTAAATTATTTTTATTATAATTGAAAAAAAATCATTTTATTTTTACTTTGCTCATTGTTCTATTTTATTATCATTTTATAAGCATTTCTTTCAAGTATTTATGTTCATGAGTTTTATTCATATTTCATATTGTTCTTGCAATAAAGTTGTTAATGAAACTGCAATCATGATTTTCCTTTAAGGGGCAAAAAGTATCGAAGAAAAAGTCACATAAATTAATGGTATTGTATCGAAAGGAAAAATGCTGGTATGGCCCATCCCTTGTTCCCAGGCTAAGTGGGAGACACAGTCTCTCCAGCGTGTCCTGGGTCTCCTCCCAGTGGGACGTGCCCGAAACACCTCAAGTGGGAGGCATCCAGAAGGCATCCGGATCAGATGCCCAAACCACCTCAGCTGGCTCCTTTCAATGAAAAACTCCACATTAAGGCTGTGTGTCCACCAAACGCGTTTTTTGTTGCCCGACTGCCCTGAGCGCTTTTTTCAGCGTTTGTCCCCTGTGCTCTGGGGGAAAAAAGTCTGTGCCCTGTATCCCATCAACAGCTTGTCACACTCAGCTCATCACTCCCGCTTTTCCTACTGTCAGACTTTCTAAAGATTTTTTTAATAGCAGTCTCTAAATAACAATGGACAGGAAACGTTTTCTAGCAGCCCTGGATGTAAAATATGATGACACGGAAAACAGGAGTCTGAGGACAGACGAGTGCTGGTGTCCTATGTCCCGCCCACGCAGCAGTTCTGATTGGCTGCTTCAGGTCTGACATTGACGAGCTCAGCTGCAGTCTCTGAAAAGTTGAACATTTTTCAACTCTGAGCGCCGCGATAAAAAACGGCCACCGCCGAGAGCGTTTCAGCGCCATGGGCGCTCAGCTCTGTAAACGCTGGACTTCATAGAGAATGAATGGAAAATAGCCGCCCAGAGCTGAAAAAACGCATTTGGTGGACACGCAGCCTTATGAGGGAAAATGTCGAAAAACTTGCAGACTTACATAAAAAATATGATTATGAAAAATACTGATGTTGATATAGTCCACTAGGGGAAATATATTGGATTGCTCCCAGTTATTGGAAGTCCCAACTGGTATTCAGAACAGCCCTGCATGTAAATTTTTAATTTAATTTTGTGTTTCCAAAGCAAGTGAATGAGGTAAAAGCAGCTAAACTCTCTGTCAGCCCATTATTCCCAGGCTTTATATTGAAACGTTTAATTACATTTTCCATATGACTGGCGCCTAGTGGCTGCCCCGGCCTTGGATGCACTCTGCAGAGCGTGCCCAAATGCCAAGTCACGTTTCGTTACCTTGTATTCATACATGTGTAATGACAATAAAGTTGAATCTCAATCTCTCAATCTCATATCTAACTTTAATCTAACTTTAGTAGTTTAGTCAATGTTGGTATGTAAAAGAAGCAATAGTCATCATTATACTTTGAGGACCTCATTAATGAAAAACCCCTTAAAGCTTGAAACAGAGAGGACAAAAGTCTAAATAAAAATGTCCCACCACACTGAAGGACTGCCTAGTCAACTTTTTTTAAGTTATGCTTATACTTCCAGACACAGTGGGACATGTTCATTTGTCTACGCCAAACAACTGGGACAAGGTTGTAATGTCTATACCTGAGGCAAGACACTGAACAGCCTCCACCAGCTGTACAGCCGAAAATATTTGTTTAATTTTTGCAGGGGTTGCATTATCCAGGAAAGGCTAAGAAACCACACTGTAATGTGTTGCTGTGAAACCATGAGGGCCTGTTCACTAAAACAGGTTGTGCTTGTGTGTTTTAACCTTATGTGATTACAGTAAAAATATTAAAAGCCTCATTGTGTCCCATTGTGGGACTAATAAAGGCTTATCTTATCTATTATGTTTTTAATACTTTGGCAGCATGGCCAAACCCAGTATCACTCTTCAGGATTAGTTTTTCTGTTTTGGTAACGCATGATCCATCAGTTTCAACCCGTCACTGTACCCAGCGTTTCTGACCCCGAGGCCTGTTAACAGTAGCGCTAACAACAATGATGGCTGAACCAGAAAAACTTAACTAGTTCTATTTAGGACAAAATGGTTATTAATCCACCTCTAAGGAGTTACTTATTGATCAACACACAAGTCTTGGACAGGGAAGGATATCAGTTACTGTTAGACGTTGAAGAGGCTCCCATTCCACCACCATCACCAATAAATTAGCATCTCCCACCCTTATGGCTGTAGGTGCCTTGGTATTTTTGACCCGTGCTTCAGACCCACAACCAGGAAGTAATTTATTTTAAAGAGGTCATTAACTGTACTTTTTCCACAGTTTGTGATATATTTTGACCAAATTGCCTTTAATTATTTAATTACTGCAACATAATTGAGATTTAATATAATTATTTAATTTAATAAATAATTGTGTCATATTTTTAATTTGTAAAGCACTTTGTGCTACAACAGTTTGTATGAAAAGTGCTGTATAAATAAAGTTTTGATTGATTGATCGATTGACTCATCTTGGACAGCCTTTCTCAGAAAGGCTTGTTTCACTGCATGTCTCTTTAAATTCCCAAGAGCTGTAGTTAATGCCGCCCTCCCTCTTTTGTCACTATTGCTAACTATAGCTGGCTAGCTCCTTGCTTGGGTAGTAGGCCTGAACCAACTAATGTAATTTTGTCTTAAAGAACAAATTAAATAAAGCATCACTGGTGGACAGGGATGTGTGGTTTTAGTGGTCGATAAGATACAACCAGGAGTACAATAAGTACAGAAACATTTGGGAATGAGTGAATGGTGGCCCAGTGCAGCTAGCTGAGGCTATCTAGCTACTAGCCTCAGCTAGCCACTAAAAATAATGTCTAAGAGTGATGTATATAGTCAAGCGTTGGCAGATCAGCAAGGATTCCATTTGGGTCAAATAGAGGGTATGCATATGATGCTGCCGAACAGAACTCATGGTAGTTAAAAAACATCCATCCATCCATCCTTTTTCTTGCGCTTAATCCTTTTTGGGTCACAGGGGGGCTGGAGCCTATCCCAGCATCTTTGGGCAAGAGGCAGGGTCCACCCTGGACAGATCGCCAGTCCATCACAGGGCCAACACAGAGAGACGGACAACCATTCACTCTCACAGTCACACCTAAGGACAATTTAGAATCCCCAGTTTGATGCCAATTAACCTAACTTGCATGTTTTTGGCATGTGGGAGGAAACCGGAGAAATTCCGGAGTAAACCCACGCAGACACGGGGAGAACATGCAAACTCCACACAGATCACTGTTGGTCGGGGGCTGGGATCGAACCCAGGATCCCCCGGCCAAGGGTGAGTTACTGTGCTGCCGCAGTGCTAACCACTCCGTCACTGTGCTGCCCTAGTTAAACACTGAGTGGCAAAAATGAGTGGCAGCATTAGGGAGTATGCATTAAAACGCAAAAAAATACACACAGTATTCAATCACAGCAGTACACAGAGTACCTGCTTGCATTGTGGGGAACTAATCTTATAATTCCATCTTGTATTAATTGGCAAAAAACTAACTAACTATATAATTAAAGGCTCTGAATTAGTTTTTCACTTACCATGTGCTCCTTGGTCTTTACGTCTACGGTCTTTACTCACACATCACTACAGTCAAGTAAATAGTGTGGTTTTAATATCTGAAGTAAAAAAGGTACTCCGTGCACTGCTGTGACTAAATAGTTTGTGTCATTTTTGTGTTTTGCTGCATACAAAATAAATCTGTCACATGTGATTGCCACTCAGTGCTTTGTGGCTATGGTAACTGTCCTGTAACTGCAAAGAATTCTGTTCCACTGCATCCCCTCTATAGAATCTGTAGAATAGTAGCAACAAAAAACGGCCAGGTGGTCAGTTAACCTGCTAAAATTCTAGTGTTCCACAAACAGAACAATTCACATTGGCTGGAAATTAGCTGGAATGTTAAGGGGTTAAGCTAGCATCAAGTACCCTGTCTGTCATCGCATCACCAAGCTAATGCTAACAGCTTGATGTAGCCTCACAGTGAAAATATAACAAAATACGCCAGAAAGACACAAGCTCTATTATTGACTGTGGATTAGTGAAGCAGGTGGAAAAAGAATGACTATTAAAGTGCCTGAAATATAAAGAAAATAACAATGTAAACCATGCTTTGTAAGCAAGTTTCCTAGTACCACTGCTAGCTCTGAAACTAATGTCACGAGGTGCTGTAAGTGAATGAATAATCTGAATGCCACGGGTGATGATAATGCATGCGAGTGTAGGCTTCTGCACTGACACAACAGTCATCTGGTGTGGTTTTTGTTTTTCAGGAGTGTTTCTTTCCCCCTTATTAGGTGAAAAGATTGGAAGCAGGTGGGCAGCGTGGCACGCAGAGGCAGGACAGAAAAGCCAACAAGTGCTGCTGGTCCAGAGCGTGGCACACAACGGGAGCAAACAGAAGATGCAAGCTGATGGCCAGCCATCAAGGTGAGGTGTTTGGCTCAAACAACGGCCATTTCTCCGGGTCTCGTGATCCAGGAGAAGGCAAAAGGAAATGAGTGGAGCCAAGAGAGTAGTGATAGAAGGAACAGCAGAACGGAGACCCTTTGTGGCGCACTGGAGGGGTGCTTCTTTGCCCAATCAGGAAAGGAGCTCATGACTGTGAATGAGTAAGCAAAAACAGCGGAGTGTAACAAAATGAGTCATTTTTAATGAGCTACAAAACAACAGGGATTTTTTTTGGCCTTCAACACCTTAAATGAATTCCTGGAAATGTCAATAAATGACGCCTTTCAAATGTGTACCAACCTCACCTACGGGCAACAATCAGGTGGAATCAAACACACATGAGAATACAGGTCTGAGCAGGACCACCGTCAGAAAATAAAGGCACAGCCACTTGACCATGAAGGCAGAAAGAACATTGTTCATCATCTCACCGAGTGCAGCGTCGGGCTGAATCATCCCATCTAATTATCTCACAGCAGGTGAAAAACAAAATGTGCCAGAGGTGTGAGATTTCATTTGTTTCTGCACGTCACACAGTGTGACACTGTCCGTGCAGAATGTGATTGTGAAGCACAGATGTCAGCGCTATATGAGGCGGATTTACTGCATCATCTCCCTTAACCAGATACTGCCGTCCCAACCGACGCAGCTCTGTGTTATCGATGTTTCAATGTACGGATGCAGAATTTCCTTAAAACAGGCAGCCAGTTTGGTTCAGAGTAATGTTTATGCAGGTGGAGCTGCCCTGCTTTACACCGTGCATTTGTGTATGAAATGTGAGGTTTAATTAAAAAATGTCTTTCAGGAACCATGTTATGCAAATTGCTGAGATCGCACTTAAAGCCGACCACGTGTGACTTGATCATAATTAAAAATATTTATGTTGTAGTTGCTCATTAAAAAAAACAAAACAATTATTCATGCAACCATTTTGCAGAAAATAATAAAAAGAATAATGAAGGACCGTATTTGAAATAAAAATTACAGTGACATGAAATAAAAACAGTTGAGAAAAACACAACGGACCTCTTGCACAAGTAGAGTAACGTACTTCCGCATTCCAGTCCACCCGCATTTCCGGTACCCCTTCCATTATATGTTCCCATTCCTGGTGCTTTCTCGTTAAGAAATCAATTTTATCACTTTCACTTATCATTGTCCATACTGGAAATGGTGGGCGGGCAGATCGTTTTTTTCTTTATAAAGTTTATGTTTCACATTTTGATGGTTTTTGTAACCATACTGAGCCGTTTAATAGCTTCCCAGTTAGCTTAGCGGCTAGCAGCTATCGTGTTTGTTTGTCTGTGCCATCCCAAATTCCGCTGCGTGGGCTGTAATAGACCTGTGTAATGGACATGTATTGTGCAAAATCTTTACACAAGCTCATTCACGTTCATTTGAGTCCATGCAATGTTACTACGAGTGAGTCAAAGTTTATTACAAGAATAAATAACATACTAGCAGCTGGAAGCTAATTAGGCTAATATCAATAACAGTAATGGTAACATCAATAACCAAGGGATTCTGCATACATAAAGAAGTCTGGTAACAACTGGGAATCGGACATATGTTTCTGTGAGTTTCACAGGTCTGTTACATCCCATGCAGAGGTATGCAGAATGGCACAGATACACGGTAGCTGCTAAGCTAATTGGGGAGCTATTAAATGGCTCAATATGGTTGCGAAAACAATCAAAATGTGAAACATGAACTTTATAAAAAAGATATCTGCCTGCACACTATTTCCAGTATGTACAATGGTAAGTGAAAGTGAATTGATTTATTGACGAGAAAGTACCAGGGAATGGGTCAGTATAATGGAAGCGGAACTGGAAATGCGGGTGGACTGGAATGCGGAAGTACATTACTCTACATTGTGCAAGCGGTCCATATAGTAATAACAAAGTCTCGACTTAAAGGGTCATTGGCTGAAAACTGGTGTTTTTGATCATTTTAACTTTCTAAAATGGATCTATTTTAACTCTTCTGGCTTTGCCATGGGTCGACATAAACATGGTAAAAGTAGCCCATGGCCACCTTTGACACCCACCCGCTGCTTTATTATTGGCCAGCCCAGCTGTCTGTCATGTACAGCAGTGTTTTTCAACCAGGGTGCCCTGACACATTCAAGTTTCTGTGGGAAATGATCTAATTTTACTTCTTAATTGGTCAAAAAAAATTGCAAATAATTTGCCATTGTTGTGCGTAGGTTCTGTAGGCACCCATGCACCAATGCACAACAATTTTTTGGATCAATTAAGAAGTAAAATTAGATAATGTCCCACAGAAACCTGAACGTACAGTATGCCCACAAAAGGAAAAGGTTTGAGTACACATTTTTGCGGTCCATATACAATTGAAAAGAGTGATGGAGATTGCAATTATGTGGTTAACACTCCTAATTGGAGGACAAAATCTCATTAATGCCACGTGAACATGTTAAAATCATACGTGGGCAGGCCAGAAACTGTTGTCCCTGTTTTTTGTGTGTCTGCAGAAATTGTAGTGGATGAGTTGGATGATGGCATTGAGGCTGTTGAGCCTGTTAGTGTGCATTTGAGTAATACACAGTAAATGAAGGAGTTGGGAAACTATATTTGTCATTTGAGTGATCAGCAGCAGACTGATATAAAGGCCTTTTGGGTGACAACCCTGACTTAATTCAGGATGTTCCAGGATGCACTAATATGGCTGCCCATGATGTTGAGACCGGTGACGCTCTCCCAGTTAAACAACATCCATAAAGATTGGACCCAGCTAAACTTAAAAAGGTGCAGGAGGAACTTGAGTATATGGTCAAGATAGGTGTTGTTGAGACAACCCACAGTGACTGGAGTTCACCAGCTGTGTTAGTTCTTAAATCTACTAGTACAGTACGGTTTTGTATTGATTACAGAGAAGTGAATCAGGTGACCAAGACAGATGCTTTTCCGATCCTGAATCTAGATGACTGCATTGATCGCCTTGGAAAGGCTCAGTATATGTCTATGTTTAACCTATTAAAGGGATATTGGCAAGTGCCTCTGACGCCTAGAGCTAAGGAAGTTTCTGCATTTAGAATAGAATAGAATAGAATTGGCTTTATTATAACTGTACAGTTGTACAGCACAACGAAACTGTGAGTGCTCCACCAGGCTACTGCACAATAAAGTAAGTGAGATGAATTTGAAATAAAACAGTTACAGAACACACAATTAACCATACGACTGAGGTTAAGGTAAAAGTAAAAATGATAAGTAGCCCATTGGTATATACACAGGCATGGTAGTGACTTTGCGGATGGAACTATGTACCAGAAGTGCAGAGTGCAGAACACAGAGTAAAATGGCCCAAGGCTTATGGGAAAAAAAATGAACAGTAGTGATTTCACGGATGGGTCAATATACATGAAAGTGAAGAGTGCAACAATAGGTGAGTTACAGTGATAACACAGGATTACAAAAATAATTTTGTTAGCTGTCTGTGTTTTTTCAACTGATTTAAGACTATTTTGCACCGCTGAATCTGAAAATGACATCCGTTTCTCTCGATCAGGTGCTAAGTAAAAACCTGTACTTACTTAGTACTTAGTGAAAGCGCTATGAGTGGTCTTTGTGACTAGAAAAGCGCTATATAAGTGCAGGCTAGTTAGTTAGTTAGTTACTTAGCACTGTGCGTGTACCTTTATATACAGGTAAGTACATGTAAATTGAATGTTACGTCATCATTGTTCAAAATTCAGGGAATTTCAAGACATAAAAAAGAATTTTGCATCATATAAAGTGAAAATACCCGTACATGTAAACAAAAATGTATAAAACAACATGTGGCCATAATTCAAAAAGTTGACCTGATTGAGCAAAACCAATGTGATTTTTGGATTCAGCACATCAAAATTGTGCTAAATCAGCTAAAAAAAAACTTAGACAATAAATTTGGTGTTGACCAGTGTTATTAACCCTTTGAGTGTGAGAGTCCGCTTCCCCCTAGTGGCAGAGTGCGGTGCTACGCCTGTAAACTGATTTTACTTTCCTAAACACTGTTCACTTTTATAAAATAAATTGCAGTGGAATAAAAGCGAAATTACAGTGGAATAATCAATAACAGTTTCTGGTTGTAGGACAGAAAGCTAAAATGACTGGGAGAGGACAAAATAACCACTAGAATGCCGCTAAAGGACTCCGCTTTGCCAGAAGTAAGTGATGAATGTCTTTGTTTGTATGCAAATTAGATGCGTAAGTTCACTCATATCTGAAATTTTGGATCATATTTTACATCTTTCTAATTGATAGTAAGCCATTATCTCTTACCACTTTAAAGTTATAGCCTTTGAAAGTTCTGACATCTGATCTGACTAGTTTCTTGAAAAAAATCTTTACAACTGTTGACCACTAGAGATTATGTCACAGTTTGGCAACAGTCACACTCAAACAGTTAAAAGGTCCTCAGATCTGTGCATGTGAGTGTTCGGGGTGGGGTGGGGGGCCTCTGACTGTTTGCAATTCGGATGGTCCAGGGGAAGAAACTGTTTGTCAGTCTGGAGGTGTGGGACCTGATCTATCTGAACCGTCGTCCAGATGTGAGGGGTCTCCTGTGATGGCCTTGATCTTTCTGAGACAAGAGGCTCTGGATATGTCTACCTTGGAGGACAGAGGGCTACCGATAATTTTTTGGGCGGTGTTGATGACCCTCTGCACAGTCTTCCTGTTCTCAGCAGTGGAGCTGGTGTACCACACACCCAGACAGTAGATGAGCACGTTCTACACTGAGCAGCGATAGAAGGTCAGCAGCAGCTTCTGGTCAAGGTTGTGCTTCCTCAGGACATGGAGGAAGTGCAGCGGCTTCTGGGCTTTCTTCACCAGGGCCTTGGTGTTGACAGTCCAGAGAGGTCAGAGGAGATGTGGGTGCCCAGGAACCTAAAGGCGGGGACGTTTTCCATGCGGTCGCCTTTTATGAGGAGGCGGGGGTGGTCCTGTCTGTTCTTCCTGAAGTCCAGTAAGAGTTCTTTGGCTTTTTGGACATTCAGTTCCAGGTTGTTTGCTTGGCACTACAACAGCAGATTCTCTACCTCTGCCCTATATGCCTTCTCATCATCGTGGGTGATGAGACCAACCAAGGTGGTGTTATCCACGTATTTCATGGTGACGGTGGTTGAGTGGGTTGGAATACAGTCAAAGGTGTACAGGGAGTACAGTAGAGGGCTTAGCATACAGCCTTTGGGGGAGCTGATGCAGAGGAACTGTGTGAAGAAGTGGTGGGGGCCAAGTCTGACTGTTTGTGGGCAATTGATGAGAAATTTCTTTATCCAGGAGCAGGTGGGGGTGGGGAGGTCTGGAGGTGGTGCAGTTTGTTGATCAGCATGTCCAGGATGATGGTGTTAAAAGCTTAGCTGTAGTCAACAAAGACCATCCTTACGTAGATCCTTGGGTTCTCCAGGTGGCTCAGCACTCTGTGAAGAGTGGTGGCGATGGCCTCTTCCATAGATCAGTTCTCCCTGTAAGCGAACTGATGGGGATTGAAGGAGGGGGGAAGACAGTCCCTGATGTGCTGGGACACCAGTCGCTCAAAACATTTCATGACTACAGACATGAGTGCTATGGGTCTGCAGTCATTTAGACTGTCAGATGCGGCCTTTTTGGGGATGGGGATGAAGGTGGAGGCCTTGAGGTAGGAGGGGACAGTGGTGTGCGTCAGGGAGAGGTTGAACTACTTGGTGAGGATCCCTGCCAATTGGTCTGCACATGCTTTGACCACCGCTTCTGGGATGCCGTCTGGACCAGCAGCTCTGCGGGGGTTCACTGTTCTCAGTTGCCTCCTCACCTCGTGCACCTGTAGAGAGGGGAGGGGGGGAAGAGTGGGGGCACGTTTGGGGGTGAGGTGCGCTCAAACCGGGCAAAGAAGCTGTTAAGCTCCTCTGCCAGAGTGAGGCCGCTGTCTGATGCTGTCGGGCCCTGGCCCCTGTAGTTGGTGAGGGCCTGGATGCCTCTTCACATCTGTCGGGGGTTGTTGTCTTAGAGGAAGCCCTCCACCTTCCTTCTATAGTGGTTCTTATGAGTTTTAAGAGTTTTATGCCTCTCCTCCAGTTAAAGCCAACTTTAAGGTCATTTAATCCATACAGCCAATCATGTACAGAAGAAAGAAATTACTTTTCTCTTATCTACAATGTTAATCACATCTAGAATCAGAGGGGTCGCTGCCATGCAAGGCACCGCCACAAATTTCCCTCCTCCGTTCCATCATTGCTGAGCACCAAGCTGGATGGCAGGAAGTTCCACTTTTATATGGTCTTTGGCATGACCCGGCCGGGATTTGAACCCTGGCCTTCCGGATGTGGGTGGATGCTCTACCAACTAGGCCACCACTCCAGTTAGCTCTGGCAGTGCTACACAGAGAGCTGTCCCTCTGTCTGAAGGCTGACATATGGGCTCTGATCAGCCTGGACTTTACTGGTCATCCATGGTTTGTGGTTTGGAAATATCCAGATGTGTTTGGTGACTGTCACATTTTCTACACAGCATTTGATGTAGAAAAGGACAGACTCAGTATAGGAGTCCAGATCCTGCTGTTCAAAGATGCTTCAGTCAGTGCAGGCAAAGCAGTCTTGTAGCTGGAGAAGAGTGTTTTCAGGCCAGGTTTTCATTGTCTGCTTGGTTGGGGGGGGGGAACTCTTCCTAAGGGGGGTGTAGGCAGGAATCAGTAACAAAGAGAGATAGTCTGATTATCCGAGGGGAGGGGGCGGCTCTGTACGAGTGCTTAATGTTGCTATAAACATGATCGAGTGTTCTTTCCTCTCTTGTGGGACACAACATGTTGGTAGAATTTGGGGAGTACAGACTGTAAGCATGCTTTGTTAAAATCCTCTGCAATAATGTGGACTGCGTTGGGGTGATCTCTTTGCTGCCTGCTGACAATGTGCTGGAGGTGATTGAGTGCTAAGCTAATGTTAGCATCAGGAGGAATGTAAACGCCTGTTAGAATTACTGCAGTTAGCTCGCGGGGGAGATAAAAAGGCCTGCATAGGAAGGACATGGCCTCTAAGTCCAGTGAACAGTGGATATGAATTATTCTGCTGTTTTTACACCAAGTCTGAAGCACATAAGCACAGAGCCCTCCCCACTTCCCTTACCACAATCAGTGTTGCGGTTGAGACAGTGTGTAATTTGGCTAGGTAATTTCACAGCGGCATCCAGAAAGCGTTCGTTCAGCCACAACTCGGATCAGAATACAACAGTCACGGACGTAGTGATTATAGGCGATCTCCGTGCGCAGCTCGTCCATTTTGTTGGTGAGAGATCTGGAGTTGGTGAGAAAAATTGAAGGTAATGGTGGTTTGGAGCAAAGTTTGCGCAGCTGGGGACGAAGGCCAGCCCTGCAGCCTCGTTTCTTCTTCCTCTCCCATCGTCATCTGCGCTTGCGGGGCAAAAGGAACCATGGAGCGTGTGGAGGTCTAGCGATCTCCTCGGGGATGTGGTGGAAGTCACTGGAATGGGCGCTGGAGATGATGGAGGTGAGCTGGTGGCCGATACCTATAAGTTTCTGGCGACTGTAGGTAATTAGTCCATCACAGAAATAGCACAGAACATACCTACATGGTTGGGCTGATTATTCTGCTGCCAGAGAAAGAACAGTCCAATTCAAATAAAACGGAGCCGTGTGTCTAACTAAAAACAACCCCATGAACAACAATACACAAACAATACATACAAAATCACAACATACATAGACAAGTATTACTGGTGGCCCCCACCCCAACACCCACCCAGTGACAGACAAACACAGAGAAGCAAACCATGTTGGGTACTCCAAATTTGCATAAAAAAACAAAACAATTAAACGTGGCTACACAAAACTATCAGTACTAAGTTTCAACACACACAAATTAGCATACCACCACTCCACCACCATCCTGGCTAATGAGCCAAAAAATTTTACATAAAATACCATAAAACAAACCAAACAATGCTACTTCCTTTCTTTTGTTGTCCTTTTTTTTTTAATTTAACGGGGCACGAGCAATAATAACTACATACACAGGACCAGGGTAAAACACAAAAGACGCACACAAAACCCTCTGTCCTTGGATGGATCCCTCTCTAGGCGTCTCCGTCGTTTAACTTCAGGGCTCCCGCTGCGCTGTCTCCTCTCCGCCACCGGCAGCCGCAGCTCCCTCGGGTGCCTCCAGGTATAAACTGACCTACGCCAGTGTGCCTCCATCCAGTCGGGCACCACCTGGAACTGCCTCTGGTCGTCCCGCTGCTCACAAGGACTGTGATTCCGTCGTACTTGAGCATCAACCTTGGTCAATGAGGGAGCCCTCCTCTTCCTGTCCGGATCACCTTTTCTGTGACTGGCCTCCGTCACGATCCATCCTTTCCGTGTGTCCGGTTCGGTTTCCTCTTGGCAGGCCGTTGCTGGGAGCGCTTTACCAACACCATGGTCCGCGGTCTCACCGCTTTTTCTTCCGGCGCGGGCACCTCGTCCCTATGGACTGCGTTGGGGGTCCTGGCGTGCCATTCGTCACCCTCGTCCAGGGCAGCCTGAATAACGGCATCGGGTCCATCCCGAGGCGGTGCCATGTGGCACCCAATGTGCTCTCCCTCTGTAACTCTGTCCAGCCAGTCTGAGTCCCACACCTCAGCACCCTCCACCACTGGAACAGGCCAGCCCCAAAGTCCACATCCAGACCATTCCTCACCCGTCATGTTAGATATGGAGAACCTAAGGCTGTATAAAAGGTTACGCCCCAAAACGTTGACTCCGGACGCAGAAACACTGATGCGGACTCTGGGCGCAACAATCTTCTTATATTGGGCCTCCATCTCCACATAGCCCAAAATGGCCAACCTTTTCCATCCATACCCAAAATACTCTTCGCGTTGCCTTCTGATCTGTCAGTGGGGAAACAGACTTTCCATGGTTGTCAAGTTCAGAACGGAAATGACCGCTCCTGTATCCACCAACCCCGGGACCTTGACACCATCTAGCATGTAATTGCAACCGATCCATCCCGGCGTCTCCGGGAGACCATATGCACAATTGTTGGAGTCTTCTGCGTAGCACCTGGTTCACCCCTACAGCTCCTGCGTTTGAAGTTGACACACATCCTGGCAAAATGGTTCAACACACCACACTTGCCACAACGCTTTTCTTTCACCGGGCACACCCTGGACTTATAGCGGTGATCAGTGGACCCACATCCATAACAACGTGCCGTACCAGGGGCGGACCTTTATCTTGACCACGGAGGCAAAATCATCCTCTCCGCACTTGCCGACACCAGGGTCCAGGAACAGTGCCTCAGTGTGAGACTCACCCTCGCCCAGCAAAGCCCCTTCAGTAGGGCCTCTCGCGATGGTCTCCACCACCTCGAACTGTTGGGCAAGCTCAATAGCTGCAGCTAACGTCAACTCTCCTGGAAGTGTCAACAACTTGGACCGGGCCGCCGGGCAGTGGAGGTGCTCTGCCAGCTGGTCCCGAATCATCTCGTCCTCCAGGGGTCCAAACTTGCACTCCCTCACCAGCTCACGGAGATCGTCCAAGAATCTTTTAACTGGCTCTCCCGACTGCTGGCGGCGCTGTCGAAACTGAATGCGTTGGACCGTGACATTTCCCGGCGCACGAAAGTAGTGCACCATTAGCTCCACTACTTCATCAAAGCTATCTGCACCTCCAAGGTTCTCCAAGATCCTCTGCCCTTCCATTCCCAAATTATGGACCAACACAGCTTCTCCATCTCACCAAGGTTTAAAACTACGAGGTAGTTCATAAAAGCAGCAAACCAGCAAGGCCACGGCACGAGCAGCTCACCCGGGGCCTCCAAAAACGGTCGAAAGCTGGCAACAGATCTTTCCATTACTGCTTTTACCTCATCGCCAAATGTTGTGTCCATAATTATAGGAATAACGAGGCACTAGTAATTCGGTTAACAGGGCTTTATTCAGGATGCCAACTATTTACAAAAAGGCTTACGGCACTCGCCTGCATGCCAGGTGGCTCCCACGATGAAAGAGGAATGGCCTCTTCTGCCCACCTCCTTTATACCATGAGTGGCATCACTACCGGAAACCGGCAGTTAGCCACCCCGGTCTATCCCATGTCCAACCCGGCCGCCATCTTACTATTACCAGCCTTCCATATCTAATAATTTGTATACTCATTTACTGTTTTGGCTAACCAGTTCTTTTTATCTTATTAACTATTGCTCTGAGTGCTGCTATCCCTTTGCTGCTGTAATCCTGGAATTTCCCCATTGTGGGACTAATAAAGGCTTATCTTATCTTTTCTTAAAGCCATCCTCTCATGTGAATCTGTTTTGAGGGCACCTGACTTTACCACTCCTTTCAAACTTGTAGTGGATGCCTTTGAGGTAGGCATATTTGCAGTCTTGCTGCAAATAGATAATCAGGGCACTGACAGGCCGGTAGCGTATTTCTAATAGAAGCTCAATAAACATCAGCGAGCCTATCTGACCACTGAGAAGGACGCTTTAGCACTGGTGCTCTCAGTGCGGCACTTTGAGGTCTATGTGGCAAGTTCTGGTGGAGAAGTAGTGGTTCTCACAGACCACAATGCACTGACTTTTGTGGCAAAGTTTAAGACTTCTAACGCTCGAGTGTTCAGGTGGAGCTTAGTGCTTCAGCCATATAATCTGGTGGTCCAACATGTTGCAGACAAGGATAATATCATTGCTGACACATTGTCCCGTGCTTAGAGTAGAGCTCAGGTATTAGAAACTTGTTTTTGATGCATGTTTTATATGTAACCAGGGCATTTTGGAGAAGCTCTAGGCTTCTGTTTGTGAGAATACTGTGTTTAAGAATTTATTATTTGTGTGGATAGGTGGTGTCCTATTTAAAAATAAATAAATAAAATTTTGTTTTCTTTCTTTCTTTTTTGTCTGATGGGGGAAGGATTGTAACAGTTAGGGTAAAGACATACTGATCTGGGAGGCTACGAGACTGCCCACTGGTTAGGAGGGTGTGGTCCTCAGAGTAATTTAAAAAGTGGCCTCAGGTGATTGCCAGGGTCTCTGAACATCATGCTTTCACCAGAACACTGCAGACTGGTGGTCCCTCTGAAGACTCTTTTTAAGAATAATTTCTATTTGTGTCGGACACTTACCATTATTGTTTATTTTAAGATAAAATTAAACTGAACTGTTATCAAGATCAGCGGAGCTGGACGCTCATGGGGAGCCATGACGGTACTGGCCAGGAGACCTCTATCATAAGGGGTAAGCTCTCGTGGCCTCCCATTAGCTACACGGCAACATTTCATACACTACTAATATAGTGTCAAGTCCACGTCAAGTGCACACTGTCATAAACTCTCCTTGCGCTATGGAAAAGCACACGGAGGAGGAGAAAGATGGAAGGATTTGAACGCAGGGGTTCACCACACACACGTTTATTGACAACACCGTGCAAAAATAAAGACTTACAGGACGGTATAATGATGTACACAAAAGGCTGACACAGAAACTGAACAGCGGGCAGACCACTGTGTACCGTGGCCACAGGAAAACTAATACAATTAACATACAAGCACTCGGGAGAGCGAGGAAGACCTTAGTGGCTCAGCTAGTGTAGGGAAGTAAACTGGGCAGCAGCCAAAGCGTAGCAGTTTTGCTGCGGGGAGAAACGCTACAGAAACGCATAGCAGCTAATCGCACAGGGAAACACAAACAGTTTACTCACGGGCAGGAGCAGTCCAAAAAGTCCAGTTCTCCCCTGGAGCATGAACAACAAGTCTTCCAGACGTGACGGCACACGACGGCAAAAGAACGTGTGACCCGTATAATGGTCCAGCGGTGTTTGACTAGAAAAGAGCTGCTTAAGTACAAACACCACTGACCTAACAAATTGGGAACACCGGGGCGAGGTGCGGGAAAGATAATTACCGGGGCTGGGAACAGCTGATGGAATTAAGGAGAGTGAGGGGGGCGTGGTTGGACCGGCAGACTGCCAGCAGCGTGGGAGAAAGTAGGTCACAGAGGCTGTCTGACAGCTGCCGGTCAGGCGGTGGCTATGGAGACGGTAACAGTACAGAACACCCAAAATGCACATATAAAGAAGAACCAAAACCCGCAGAGAGATCAGGACCGAGCTGGGGGAAGCCAAGCCGGCTCAGTTCCTGACACACACACACGGCAGGGGAAGTTACGTTCGGGTCCTAGCGAGCTAATTATTTAACCCACCCAGACAAACTAATGGCATGATTAGCTGTCTTGCTAGTGCTGTGATCCTCTTGAGTTGTTTTTGCATTTGGGTAGTCAGGTTTACAAATTAGAACCAGACCTACATCATAACAATGTGCTAAATTCACTCCTGAGCAATGCCTGCACCTAGTTTCTCCATACAGGAAGTGTCTGGAAGCTGTTATTACCAACAAAGACTTTTCTACTAAATATTAAATGAATTTCACCGAGCGTCTTCAATACTTATTCCCTGTGTCATTCCACTTCATTAAATATAACTTGTTTTGTGAACACAGTTGCCTTGATTTCTTTGTATGTATGGATTACTTGGGTTGTTACTGATATCTGGTGAAACTTCCAGGTCAGTGGCTCTATCAGAAATGCACTACTTACAAAATGTTAGGGATATTCAGCTTTTGGGTGAAATTTCAGAATGTACCTAAAATGCACTAAGTGGTGAACTAAGTTCACCTTTACAGGTGAACTTAGTTTGACCTTCTTTAACCTTTTGAATGCACATGTCCAACTGTTCAATGTTACAGTACTTTTTGGATAACTTGCTGTTCTATAACAAGGTGCTTAATGGCAAAATTCACAACAGGTGTTTGATCCATGAATTGACCAATAAATTTTCTGGTTCAGTTAGAATTAATATTTAAACAGTCCTCTTCATCATGCTGTTCACATCTTGACATCATGAGACCAAGATGTCACCTTGCAATTGATCAACAGTACCTCGCCATTGCGAGGCTTCAAACAGGATGTTCTCAGAAGGAAGTGGTCAATGAGCTTAGAGTATCACAGACTGTCATCAGCAGGTTGCAACAAAGATGCAGAGAGACTGGAAGAGTCACAGAAAGGCATAGAAGTTGACGTCCTTTGGCCACATCCCGTGCTGAGGACCACTTCATTGTGAACAGTGCCCTGCGGAACCCGATGATGAATGCCACTCAACTCCAGGCACATTTAAGGGAGGTGAGAGGAGCCCAAGTGTTACGTCAGACCATTCAAAACTGTTTACATCAGCATGATCTGAGTGCAAGACGACCTGCAAGGGTACCTGACAACACCAGACACAGGCGTCATTGTCTTGCATAGGCCAGGGAGCATTTATGTCGGACAAGGAACCAATGGGCCTCATTGGTGTTCTCTGATGAAAGTTGATTCATATTATGCAGAAATGATGGTTGTCAATGATGTTGGAGACGTCAAGGAGAGCGCTATGCATCAGCCACTTTTGTGGTGGCATTACACTCTGCAAGTGTGTCTAGTCAATACAGAACTGCCCTACACCTTGTAAATGGTACAGTGACAAGATGATACTGTCATGTTCAGGGTCGTGACCCTGAGCATGATTGTCGGCTGTGGGTTAATTATTACTTGTTAATTTCCAGCTGGCAGATTGAGCTGCCTCTCTGCCAGTCCCACAGCCAGGCATTCCCCTCACCAGGCATCCACCGGCAGTATGTTCACCACATACTCACTCACACACTCATGCATGCACACACACATCCACACACATTCATTTTCACTCTTATACTCACACACACGCATCCATACACTGGTCCAATCAGTCACACACCTGTTGCCACACGGCTGGTCTGCCTGCTGTCATTAAGGCTGTTTATAAGTAGCAGGCCTACAAGACCAGCCGATGTGGCAGCTTTATTGTGTCAACTTGGATATCCAGACTCACTTGGGTTGGTTCTTCCCTTGGACTTTGAAGTGTGTTGTTTTCCCAGAGTCTTGCAACTCCGACGCCTAGTAAGTCTTTGCTTTGTGCCTTTCCCTCCGCTCCAGACTGTTCGAGCGCGTGAGGTACATTTTTGGAACTACCAAGCTTGTAGCGGGGTATCTTTCCTTGTTATGACTGTTTTTGGACTTTATGTACTGATTCACCCATCGTAAATAAACACGTTACTTGCTCTGCATGTCGGGCTCGCTGCCATTTTATATGTTCGCTGCGCTTTCCCACAGCCGAACATGACAGATACTACCTGAATAACATCATTAATCCAGTCATTGTGCCCCTGCATGAACAACAAATGCCTAATTTCATTTTCATGGCCGACAATGCTCCAGCTCATCGAGGCTGCATCATTAGCGAATGGCTGCTGGAGGCTGGGGTACCTCAAATGGAGTAGCCTGCACTTTCTGCAGACCTGAATCCCATAGAAAATCTATGGGACCAGCTAAGTCGTCATGTAGAGGCTCGTAACCCTGCACCCCACAACCTCAATGACCTGAGGGCCGCCTTTCAAGAAGAGTGGAATGTCATGCCTCAGCAGACAATAAGTTGACTTGTGAACAACATGAGACATCGTTGTCAAGCTGCAGTTGATACTCAGGGGCACATGACTAGTTATCGAGACATTGACATTTTTTGTTGTGGTATACCCACCACTGTTGCTGGCTTTTGTTTCAATAAATTGTTTAAAATGAGGAAATCACCATTGCATGCTTCTACTTAAATGCCCTACTTTCATGCTAAAATATCACTGTAGCATGAACTTTTTACATTTTCTATAAATTTCAAACGAAAGCCAAATATCCCTGTTTGTGGGTAGTGTATGTTTGAGAAAAATGTTGATGTATGTGTTCAATACTTATTTTTCCTGCTGTGTAAGTTAAAGTCTACTTTTTCTGTTTGGTTGTTTTTAACAATAGGAGCCATGTCTTTGGCAGTATAATTTGTGATCACAGTTATGATCTGTTTTTATTTTGCATTTTTGTTGCATGGGATAAATTTTCCAAATGAAGAAGCCATATAGTCATTTAGGGCTGGTTCCTTTATTTATTTATTTGTTTGTAGGGGCTACCTGGGATGTTGAGAGCGGATTTTAGTGCATTCTTCATATTCTAGTGGATGACATCTCAAGGGGTGAAACAAATTAGAAGTACTTTGCACAAAACTGTATTTTGTTCAGTTTCTACCCTCTGAAATCTGAACCACTGCCAGACAACGGAGCCAGTGCTTTTTTCTCCTTGGAATCATTTTATTCAACTCTGCTTCCATTACAGCCAGTGTGTGTGTGTGTGTGTGTGTCGCTTCACCTTTTTTCCCTCTCCCCGCACTCTGCCAGTGTTGCCAGATTGTCCATAAAAAAACAAGCATTTCTGCTGCACAAAAACAGGCTCAAATGAAACGGTTTCCAAAGAAAAAAATGCAGGAAAAACTAAAGCTGGCAATTACCCTGATATGAAACACGGAGTGGAGGGGAGTGACTGAGCTGCAGTACAGCTATGTGAGAGGAGTTTGGAGGAGAGGAGAGGGAAGCGGAACTTCAGCTGGACAAGTAAATACTTACAGCTTACAGTGCCGTGACGATTTATGCTTGATATCCACAATAAAGGCTTTTTATGTATCACGCATAGTAGAATGGATCAATATAATGAATATATTTGGTGTGTCACCCATCCCTACATTTATAATACCATATAAATCAGAATCAGAATCAGAATCAGAATCAGGTTTATTGCCATTGTTCATGTAGTACACAAACTAGGAATTTGTCTCGGTACAATGCTGCAACATTAAACATGATAAGATAAGAGAAATAAACTATACATGTAATAAAGTGTAGGATAAGATTAAGTGATACTGGTCAACAGTTAAAATATATATTAGCCAGCAGCAGATACTGTGGAGAACTATATAGTGCAGTCGGTAATGCAGGAAGAAAACAGTGATGATTGACATGAGTCTGGTTGAGCTGCTGTACATGGTGCACGAGAGTCACTTAGTGTTCAGCAGTCTAATGGCAGAGGGGAAGAAGCTGTTCATGTGACGGGAGGTTTTAGTCTGGATGGACCGAAGTCTTCTACCAGAGGGGAGGGGGGCAAACAGTACGTGACCAGGGTGTGAGGGATCGGCTATGATCCGGCCAGCACGCCTCCGGGTCCTGGAGATGTACAGATCCTGGAGAGATGGGAGCTTGCAGCCGATCACCTTCTCAGCAGTGCGCACGACGCGCTGCAGCCTTAGTCTGTCCCTGGCAGTGGCTCCTGCGTACCACACGGTTATGGAGGTGGTGAGGATGGACTCGATGATGGCTGTGTAGAACTGCACTAACATCTTGGTGGGTAGCTTGAGCTTCCTCAGCTGCCGCAGGAAGAACATCCTCTGCTGGGCTTTTTTGATGAGTGAGCTGATGGTCAGCTCCCATTTGAGGTCCCTGGTGATGGTAGTGCCTAGGAAGCGGAAGGAATCAGCAGTGGTGATGGGAGAGCCTGAGAGGGTGAGGGGGGGCAGAGGAGTAGTGACTTTCCTGAAGTCTACAATCATCTCCACTGTCTTCAGAGCGTTCAGCTGCAGGTTGTTATTGCTGCACCAGGACGCCAGCTGGGCCACCTCTCTCCTGTAGGCGGACTCGTCGCCGTTGGAGATGAGCCCGATGAGGGTGGTGTCGTCCGCAAACTTGATCAACTTGACAGACTGGTGGCTGGAGGTGCAGGAGTTGGTGTAAAGGGAGAAGAGTAGGGGGGAAAGTACACAGCCCTGGGGTGATCCGGTGCTGATGCTAGTATAGTCTGAGACAGTCTTTCCCAGCCGCACATGCTGCCTCCGGTCCGTCAGGAAGTCGATGATCCACCTGCAGAGGGAGTCAGGCACGTTGAGCAGGGACAGCTTGTCCCGGAGCAGAGCGGGGCGGATGGTGTTGAATGCGGAGCTGAAGTCCACAAACAGGATCCTGGCGTAGGTTCCCGGGGAGTCCAGGTGCTGCAGGATGGAGTGGAGGGCCAGGTTGACTGCATCGTCTACAGACCTGTTGGCTCGGTAGGCAAACTGCAGCGGGTCCAGGAGAGGGGTGGTGATGGACTTGAGGTGGGACAGGACCAGGCGCTCAAAGGACTTCATGACTACAGAGGTGAGCGCTACAGGTCTGTAGTCATTAAGTCCAGTGATCCGTGGCTTCTTGGGGACAGGGATGATGGTGGAGGATTTGAGGCAGGACGGCACGTGGCATAACTTAAGGGAGGTGTTAAAAATGTCTGTGAATACAGGAGCCAGCTGTTTCGCACAGAGTCTCAGGGTGGAAATCATTTAGTAAATGATTACTAAATGATTTTTGGGATTTTTTTTTTTTCCTAGTATCATTTGGTTAATTATGGAGCATGTTAAAACAATGATGTGGGAATGTCATGAACTGAATTTGCAAACATGAAATCTGTACAAATTTATTATTGGACAACATTTCACTGCACTCGTGGTATGTAAAGAAATAGAGGACACTCAGAGAGGACATACGTACTTCCACCAAGGCCCTACCTCACAATGTTAATGAAAATGAAGAATCCACACCCTGATCCAGATCATCTCCAAAATCTGATGGGTTCATCTGTAGCCCAAGGGCCACCTCTGGGGAAATTTTCATCAAAATCCATCCAGTAGTCGCATAATCCTGCTAACTAACAGACAGACCAACATTCTGAGAGATAGGACCTTGGTGGCGGTATATTGTCACTGAGTGCTCTCTAGTTTAATCATTGCTGTGTTTTGTTAGCATCAAATCATGATACTGGGTAAAAACATTTTCTCTTCCATCATTCCAAGCATATTAGCGCTTGTAATTGCTAGAGGAATATTAAATTCTCCTGTGCGCTTATCCTTATCCGAATAACAGGAGTGACCTTTGTGCAAAACAGATGGCACTTGTTTCTGGAACATATTACATTCAGATGCAAAACTATCAAGTGCAATTGCTTGCCACCTTGATAAATAAGCTTTGTGTGTGTGCAGTGAATATACTGGCATTGTCCCAACCCACTATTCTGCAAGCAGCAGCAAAAATACCCCACTTTGAGTCAGGGGTGGACTTAGTCCATTTGGGGCCTAAGGCAAAGACAGAAATGGGGCCCTACTTTTTCTTTGTTCTACACTTTCTTTTCACTTTTTTGGGTATGACTTAAATTTTTATGTTATTGATTGTAAAATTGTAACGGGGTAGGCGCTATATAAGCACTAGCTTCAGCCTACAATCTTTCAGTTGTTCTTGTGTTCTACATATTTATAATTGTTTTGATTGTATGTTCATTACCAAACAAAATTCTCATTCATTCATTCATTCGTTCATTCATTCATTCAGTCAGTCAGTCAGTCAGTCAGGCAGGCAGGCAGGCTTTACTGACATCCTACCTGAAACTTATTGTCCTCAGAAGTCTTCAAAGGATGATATACATCTGAACTACATCTGTAGAAAAACAAAGAAGCTTAAAGTGACACTATATGAGGAAAAAAGGCCAAAGTTACAAGAAAAAACTGCAGATTTCTGAGAAAGTCATAAAATTTTGGGAAAAATTGTCATATTGACTGGACAAGCAACCTGAGTGCAAAGTGCAATCACCAAGAGAACACACAGAAAACATTTGACCTTTTATTAGAATTTTCAAATCCGCACACTTGTGGAAAAAGTCAGTCACTCGCCAGATAAGCAGGAGCCCTGTGGAGGATAGACGAGACTGATTAGGGAGGAATGGAGAAATTATGGAAATCCAGTTATATCACTTACGCGGGAGGTGAGGCGAGACCAGCACAGAACCCAGCAAAGGAGAAGAACCAGCAGGTAAGAACTGCCGGTTGGGTATGGTTGGTGAGGTCTGACCGGGTGGAGAGGATGAGCAGGGTAGAGGTGGAGCAACGGGCTGGCGAGCGCACCAAATCCCCGGAGACGCACCGCTACATTTGCAGCAACCTAGAAGAGATGGGAGAGAATATGTGTAAGACAAGGTCATAAATACACAACCGCTTACTTAGAGAGCTGTCTGCTGGAGCAGTTTACCCAAACGAGCCAACGTTGAATCACTGAAGAGCGCTTCCTGAGGAGATCGGTGAGCAGGAAGGAGGGGGCGAGCGCTCGCCAGCACATGACAGTGCCCCCCCCCCCCCCAAGGAATGCCTCCAGGCAGTCCCCCATGCTTCTCCGGGTGGGCTTGATGGTAAGCCCGGACCATACCTTTGTCATGGAATCCAGACCAAGGTACCCATGACCGATGCTCCGGGCCATAGCCCTCCCAGTCAACCAGGTACTGGAACCCCCAGCCCCGACGGCGAACATCCAGGATCTCCTTAGAGGTGTGAGTGATGTGCCCGTCAAAGACCCTGGGAGGAGGAGGCGGCTTCGGGGGAGGGCAGAGAGAGCTGGAGGAGAGAGGCTTGACCTTAGAGATGTGGAAGGTAGGGTGCGCGCGGCACGCCAGTGGGAGCTGGAGCCAGACAGCAGAGTCGTCGATGTTGCTGGTGATAGGGAAGGGATCCACGAACCAGAGAGCGAGCTTCCGGGACTCAGCCTTGAGTGGGACCTGATCCGTGGCCACCCAGACCTGCTGTCCAGTCTTGTAGTCCGGCGCAGGGACCCTCTTGTGGTCAGCATAGTGCTGATTACACTCCATGGAGCGAAGGAGAGCCGCTCTGTTGGATCTCCAGGCCCGGCGGCAGCAATGAAAATGGGCCCCCACGGATGGCACCGCAACCTCTCTCTCCGCCATAGAGAGCGGGGGGGGGAGTTGTAGCCCACGGACCCCTCAAACGGTGATCGGCCTGTGGCTGAAGAGACTATGGAGTTAAGTGAATATTCCACCCAGGTCAGATGGGAGCTCCAAGAAGCGGGATCATCGGCTGCCACACAACGAAGGGCAGCCTCCAGGGACTGGTTGGCACGCTCAGCCTGCTCATTGCTCTGCGGATGATAGCCAGAGTTGAGGCTGATGGTGGTGTCGAGACAGTGGCAGAATGACTTCCAAACCCGTGATATGAACTGAGGACCCTGGTCAGACACAGTGTCCATAGAAATACCATGCAGCCCGATGACATGGTAGGATAACAGTTCTGCCGTCTTGGCGGCGGATGGCAGCTTGGGGAGGGGAACCAGATGTATGGCCTTCGAGAATCTGTCCACAATGGTCAAAATCACCACATTACCATGGCAAGGGGGACGACCAGTGACAAAGTCCATGGCGATGTGGGACCAAGGCTGACTGAGGATGGGGAGGGGGTGAAGAAGGCCAACGGGAGGGGTGGAGGAGGATTTATTCCGGGCACATGTCTGGCAGGCCTTCACATACTCCTGCACGTCTCGTCGCAACGTGGGCCACCAAAACGCTTGTTTAATGATGTCAACAGTACATACCACCCCCGGGTGGCAGGGAAAATGTCCAATGTGCCCCCACTGGATAACTTCGCTGCGGAGGGCGGCAGGGACATACAGGCAGTTAGGGGAACATCCCGCTGGTTCGGGCTCTGAGGACTGGGCCTGGTGGACTCTATTCTCGATCTCCCAGGTAAGGGTTCCCAGGATGCACGAAGACGGAAGAATGGGGTGGGAGCGGGAAGAGGGTTCAGCTGCTTGCTTAGAGAGCTGTCTCCTGGAGCAGTATACCCAAACGAGCCAGCGTTGAATCACTGAAGGGCGCTTCCTTATAAACACTGGCCCAGCAGGAATTAGCAGGTGTGTCTGATGAGGAGACCGGTGAGCAGGAAGGAGGGGGCGAGCGCTCTCCAGCACATGACAGAAATGCCATTCAGAAGAATAAAGATGAAAATTTACATGGAAAAAATAAAAGAATAATTGCATTGGTTTTTGAAAAAAATGTCTCCAAACCACCTGCAATGATGTTTGTGGTGGTGGTGGTGGTGGTGGTGGTGTGTGTGTGTGTGTGTGTGTGTGTGTGTGTGTTGGGGGGGGGGGGTAACAGTTTGCACATTTGCAGCTCAGGTAACTTAATTAAATATGGTGACATCCTGTTTTTGTATTGAAGTCGATTACTAACCTCAAATCTTAATGCATATCTTGTGTATTATTAAAACAACAACAATTCACATGAAAGATCTGGTGTTTGTTGACACATCCCCACATCTGCCAGCAGGGTCCTGTTCACGGTCTGCTACTGGTCCATTTTGCAAAGGCATCCATTGTGCCCCCCCCCCCCCCGTACTATGTAGACACCAGGGAGAATAAATCACACAAAATAAGGATAAATACAAAAAACATTAAACAGGCCCTCTCTGAACTAAATAGCAATGCTCTTTGTCTGTCAGCTGCTTAGGCCATAATGATGAGTCGTCTTCAAGAACAAACTGGTCAGACTGGTGGTCTATAGTTCCCTCATCATCTCCTCCTCTGTGGAGGGTAGCCGTTGACACAGCGGGCGTGTCATTTAAGCTACATGGGCTAGCAGCCGCGGTTCCGTCTACAATGGATGCAGGTCAAGTGGACCCTGACCAAGTGAGCACCCCAGGTGGACCCCAGGATCCAATCTGTACATGTACAAGTACATTTTCATTCCTGTGATTTACAAACTGAGTCATAATCTTCTAAAGCCTCATTCAGAACATTATTGTCCCACATAGCTATTCTGTGGATTTTCATCTGGGGGCAGCCAGCTGTGACAAGCAGCAGCGGGGGAAAAGAGAAGTGTTTTGAAAGCAGAAATGGAGCCAAAACCTTCTCTGGGTCTTTTAATACATATACTGTATATATGTATATATTCTTTTACACTTCTTTGTGACTATAATGTTCTGAATGAGGCTTCAGGAAATTATGAATCATTTTATAAATCACTGGATTGAAAATGTACATATATACAGTAAATTAAATCCTGGGGTCCACATGACCTGATCCCACCTGCAGTTATGCTGCTAATGCTACTAAATCACCCTTATTGTCATTCAACTGTACAACCAATCATGTACAGTAGAACGAGATTGTGCTTTACCTATCTACAGTGTCAATCACACACACCCCAAGCGCAGAATCAGAGAGCCGCTGCCATGCAAGGCACCGCCACAGATTTCCCTCCTCCATTCCATTATTGCTGAGCACCAAGCTGGACGGCAGGAAGTTCCACTTTTATATGGTCTTCGGCATGACCCGGCCGGGATTTGAACCCCTGCCTCCCGGGTGTGGGGCGGATGCTCTACCAACTGATCCACCACTCCGGTACTACTACAATTGCTTTGAACAAAATAATAAGTCACAGCTGCTCTGTCATAGGTTTGAATGCCATGTCCCATCATATAATGCTACTACCCATCTCTACTGTCTCTCAGAAACTGTGTCTTCACCCAATAACTGTACAGCAGATTTTTGAAATAAGGGCTGATCCGGCTAGCTAGTTGAGCTAGCACAGGCTAATAACAATTGCAAGTTTATGAGCTTTTACTGCACATAAACAAGAAAAAAAGCTGGCGAAATAAAACAGATCACAGACTACAGAATCTACCTGTTAACTGAAGTGGTAAAATGACCAAAACAACGGCCATTCATTAACTTACCCGGGATTATTAAGCAGACACTCCATGAAATGAATGGTGGTCTATGAGGAAAATTCCATTGTTTGGAACTATTCGGCGCTCCATGGCCCACATGACTTCTGCCTTTCACAGTTTCTATAGAAGTCTACCCGAGTGTCGCAACTCTCATATTATACAGTGCTGAGATAACATGGAACACTCCAATATTCTGAGGAGAAGGGGAGAGGACGCTATGTTTGTGATTTGATTTGGCATTTCTATATTTGTGTTTCTACATTTTGTCGGACATCACGTTAAATATGTTAAACATTTTTAAAAAATATATGGGGCGTCGAGTAGATCAGGGCCCCTAGCAGGTTGGGGCCTAAGGCAACCGCCTAGCTTTGCCTAATGGTAAGGCCACCTCTGCTTTGAGTATTTGTGAAGGTGAAGGTGCAAAATCCACATGTGCTCTGTTTTGCTCATAATCTCTGGACGTTTGTCTGTTTGTTAGCAGGGTTACACAAAAACTGCAACACAGATTTTGAAGAAAATTTTCACCACAGGTGGCCCTTGGGCTTCAGATGCACCCACTAGATTTTGGAGGTGATCCATGAACACATACCTCCGCCAAGACCTGTTTTGCAATGTAATGTGATTGTCCGTCCAACTGTCGGCAGAACAATGCAAAAACTACTGGATGAATTTTGAAGTATGGATGGAGATATGGACGGACCAAGGGAGGAACGGATGGACAGCCCTAATCAGTCTTCTCAATTTTTTTTTTATGCCTTGGTGCAACGGAGGCCTACGGTAATCACTCAGTGTGTCTGTGTGTGGTTGCGTGTGTGTATCTGTCTGTTACCAGCTTTTCAGCTCACCTGGTCAAAATCAAGTGCAACTTAAGGGCTTGT
Source organism: Pholidichthys leucotaenia (assembly GCA_020510985.1). Taxonomy (NCBI): domain Eukaryota; kingdom Metazoa; phylum Chordata; class Actinopteri; order Cichliformes; family Pholidichthyidae; genus Pholidichthys; species Pholidichthys leucotaenia. The sequence goes on along the minus strand of CM035842.1, from coordinate 20,354,628 downwards.
ATCATTATATCCCCATATTCTCTCCACTTTTAATTTGCCAGAATTTCAAAATAAGCCTTTGTTTTCAAAATAAACACAAATTTAACTCACCATTATACCCTCAATGGAGCTGCAAAAAAAGGTATTGTGATAACTAGGCTAGGCCAGTAGAGGTCACACCGAGGCAGCTGCACCTTGACGCTTTCATTTGTGCATGTTTGGCACTCACACCTGGTTCCGTACCTAAAATAATAAATCAGTTTGTTAGAAACGCCTAATAATTTGTGTTTTTCGACAGTTCATATTGACCTGTCAGAGGAAGAAGCATGTCTGATCTGACATCTCTTTGAGCATTTAATTTCTGCAGTCAAATGTAAAACATAAAAATACACCCCCACTCGCCCCCCTTTGCTCATGTCAGTAAACTACAAGGTACATCTGGACTTAAAAAAAGACAGTACATTAAAAATACTCTGTTGTTCCCTCTTGGCTGCAGTCGGAGGAGACACAAGACAAAAGACCTGAAATAGTCTCCTGAAATAGCCTGACACATCCAGGGAAAGCGACCTGCCTCCGTCTTCTGCTAATTCCCCTCTGTCCTTGAATGTGCATGCGTGTGTGTGTGTGTGTGTGTGTGTGTGTGTGTGTGTGTGACATTTTGTAGAAATAGATGTGTTTTACTCTCTCCCAGAATCTCTTTTCCCATGTGTTTCACCCCCTTTTCCATCTTTATCTCCTTCCTTTCCTCCTGATTTGATTTAAATAAAAGCCACCCAGTTAAAGTGGCAGCGTGAAAATCCGAAATGTGTTTAAGTAAAAGGAGGGTTTTTTTTGGAGTAAACATTGCACTTTCATTCATGTTTATTCATCTGCAGCTCAGCTGGGAAGTAATGTATCATTCTGGCTGCTTGCAGCATTCATTTGTCGGCGTTTTGCCCTGAGGTGTAGCCACTTATAACAGTTGCGGAGCTGTGTTGGCAGCCATACTACTGACAGAAGCATATGGATTTCATTTCATATTCATCACAGCAAAAAGATCCACGAGAGCGTGTCTTAGTGTTTTCTGAGACAAAGTTGCATTTGTGTATGAGAAAGGAGGCAAAAACAATAAGTGTGTGCGTGTGTGTTTGTATGCGTGTGTGTCTCAGTTGTGTCCTATCTATTTGGAGGGGAACTGTTTCAGAGACAGCACCGTTTCTGGACGCCATCATCACTCAAGCCGCCCAAGGTCTCAGGCATGAGATGTTGCCATATATCAAGGTATTGATGATCGATATTGATTGATTTGTACAACCCCCTGTGGGACTATCCAGTGCCCATCTTGGGCTTGAATGCATTTCTATTTATGTAATTAACATGGATGATAAGTAGTGAGTCAGCCACAACTTTATAACCTTGCTGAAAGCCCCAGTGCATCACACACGGGGTCGTCCGGTGTGATGACAGCCCTACACTGGGCTGCGTGGGAACGTTTCCCCACATACAGGAAGATGGTTACAGTCAGGATCTGCACGGTTGGCGTCTATCTGCTTGCCTCAGATTTCTCAAAGCACAATGTTTTCGTATGTTTGTGCAAGCATCATGTTATGTGGATTCATGTTTGGTTTGAGGTCATGTAAGAATCCAGAAATGTTGTCCTTTCTCCAGGCTTGACCAAAGATAATTGCTGTTTTTCTTTTTCTTTGCACAATACAAATCAATCATGACCAAAATTCAGTTAGCTACACAATTCTGTTTGTCATTCGTTATTATAACCCAACAATAAACACGCCATGACCTTCCCAGCACAATAACACTAGCCTTGCCAACGTCAGATGGTGTTGTGTGATTGATGTAAGCTGAGTTTGCGTGTACACAAGCATGACACAGTTCTCTACAACAGCGTTTTTCAACCTTTTTTGAGCCACGGAACTTCAAAAAATTCTGCAGTACCTCGCCAATCTAAAATGTCATTGCAGTCTGTTCTGGCATATCTAATGACAATTTACTCTTGTAATTTGTTTATACTCAGCGTGAAATGCGGCGTGATCAGACACAAAGTCAATGGAAGGACATGAACACGCACACATTTTTCCTGGGCAACATGAGTGCACGCGAGGTCATGTCTGTGCGATTTTGAGTTTGTTCAACTTTGGCCAGATGTTTACTTGATTCTTTGTCACTATGGCCATTCGGCGTTGGTGTTCTGCCGTTGCTCGGATAGTGAATTAGTTTGAAAATGAGACAGCCATGTTCCTGAGACATCTCTGATCAGATGTGCTCTCCCATGAAGGGGGTTCTTTTTACAGCAGACGTGCTTTTCTCAGCACCTCGCACATCCGTGACTGCTTGTTTGGTGCTGCTGGTGGCCGATTTCAGGATTGGGTTTCTGGGGGAGGTGGTGGCATTTTCCCATTCAGATAATGTGGGATGAAGCCTGGTGGTGTTTTTTTTTTTTTTTCCTTATTTTTTAATTTCCACAGCAGATGCAGGGCAGCCATGGAGGTTGTGAAGCTGGCCCCGCTTCTCCATGGGGTGAGTTTTCTGTCGAGAGGAAGAAGAGGATTGCATTTGTGCTGTGGTCCGCTGACATGGAGGAGCAGCTGCAGGCAGCAATGCACAACAACGGCAAGTTGTGTGCAATTTTGGACCCATTAAGGAGTGAAAGTGCATGCATGGTTTACTGTATGTGGTTTTAACTTTGCTCATATTTTAACTAACACCAACATTTCTCATCTAATCATCTTGCATAATTTGGTCTGTTAAATATGATTAAAACGTGTTAATTGCATGTTTTTGTCACAATAGCCTATAATGCCAATATTTCTGTTATTAGTTTTCTTCTATATTTCTTGTAATTTTATATTCATTTGTGTTTACTTTTTAGAGTGACTTGTAACATCTGTCCAGGAACTACAGATGAAAAATAGCCTTTGGCTAACTTTGGGACCTTTACAAAACTGCTAATTAATGTGCACTGTCCCTGCTAAATAAACCAATAAAATAAAAATAAATTATATGACAATAGTTTCGACTGAGCAATTTGATTGGACAATAGGGATTCCAGGAGTTACTATAATCCGCGATAATTGCACTCCAGTTTCACTGGATATGTATCACTCTGCTTGAAAGGTGTTCTAGTAACATTAATTATGTCTCAGTGAGAGGCAATACAGTAGTCAGTTTGTGTGTCTCAGTGTGTATGTCACAGTGTGTGAGGCTGTGTGTGTTTGTCTGTCCACCTCTCTGTTTCAGTTCACCCGATCAAAATCAAGTAGAACTAAAGGCTTGTATCATTCATTGTATCACCATATTTTCTCGACTTTTAATTTACCAGAATTTCAAAATAACACTTTGTTTTTGAAATAAACACAAAAATAGCTCACCTTTACTGTAATCATTCAAGATTCAAGATTTTATTTGTTAGTGTACTACCATGTGTACAGGACATACAAGAAAATTGAAATGGCATTTCTAAGCGTTGGCTTCTTCACCCTTCTTTGGAACAAAGACATTTTTTAATGGGGTTTTTTTTTTGGTTTTGATTCCTTGTTTTTATTTTTTTTTTGACTTGATGTTTCAGTCAATCAATCAATCAATCTCTCTTCAGTGGTGTGCGCAATATAAAAAAAAGGAATAAGGCTGGGAAAAGAACAACAGCAGTCTATGTACAGTAATGTTACTGTAGTGCAAATAGCAACAAAAGATAGACCCAGACATCCCATAGTGCAAATAAAGAAACTAGAAAAACCCGGCAATTCTATATACAGAAAAAGTAGAGCAGTAATACTCATAGTTGCAAGTTCGATGCAGTAGTGTAGGTACAGACAGTGACAGATTGGACTGCACATGAGCAGTATTGCAATAACAGACAGTAGCAAGTATGGCATTTGTGCAAATGGTTGCAGTAAAGTGCAGAGACGTATGGCAGCAGATGTGTTACTGTTGGCATGCCAGTCTTTCTGTGCCAACAGCTGAGGTAGTTATTGTGCGGGTGAGTGCGTTATGGTCTGGGGGGTGGGGGGTTGGACAGAGTTCAGGGTCCTGATGGCCTGATGAACAAATCTGTTTAGCAGTCTTGTGGAGCGTGCTTGGAGGCTCAGTACCTTTTTCCAGAGGGCAGGGGGCTGAAGAGGGAGTGTGAGGGGTGAGGGGTATCGTCTGCAATGTTGATGGCTCTGCAGGTGAGGTAGATGTCTGAGAGAGGGGGCAGAGGGGCATCGATGATCTTGCTGGCTGCTTTCACTGTGCACTGTAGTGTCCTCCGACAGGAGGCGGTGCAGCTTCCATACCACACCGTGATGCAGCTGGTGAGGATGCTGTCATTGGTGCCCCGGTAGAATAAGCACATGATGGGGGGTGGGACTCCTCTTCTCCTCAGTTTGCAGAGGAAATTAAATCACCCTTATTGTCATTCAACTGTACAATGATTCAAGATCCAAGATGGCGCCCACAGCGGTCGACATGGTGCTTCGCTGCGCTCTTTGTTTGTTTTTGTTTGTCAATTGTGTGTCTGCTTGCACTTATACCCGTGAAGAACTTTTAAATATCAGGACTTTCACCCCCACGGACCTCCTCCCAGTTTTTCTAGCCCCTGCCGCCGATCTGGTTTATTGTTTGGCTCGGAAAGTGAGACGGCGGAAGAGAGGAAGACGAGCGGGCGCTCTCGTACGACTTCGCAGGAGAGGCTCGCGAACGGCGCTGCCTGGCATATTTCTGTCCAATACCAACTCTCTCTCTAACAAGGTAGATGAACTGAGACTGCTGATGCGTTTTAAGGACCTCGCCTCCTCAGCTGTCCTCTGCTTTACTGAGACCTGGCTCCGGGAAAATATACCGGACAGCGCGCTGCGCCTCGACGGCTTTCAGCTCTTCCGTGCTGATCGTGACACAGAGCTTTCCGGCAAGACCACAGGAGGCGGAGTCTGCTTCTACATCAACTGCAGCTGGTGCTCTGATGTAACGGTAATTTCCAAACACTGTTCTCCTGCCTTGGAATTTCTTGTTATCAATTGCAAGCCCTTCTATTCCCCGCGGGAGTTTGCTTCTTTCATAATGATCGCTGTGTACGCCCCTCCCGACGCGGACACACGCGAAGCTCAGCGCGTGCTCGCGGATCACATTCAACACACAGAGCGGAGTTTTCCAGACTCGCTGATTATTGTGGCTGGCGACTTTAATCAGTGCAATCTGAGCCACGATCTCCCCCGCTACAAACAGTTTATTAAATGCCCCACCAGAGGATTAAACACACTGGATCACTGTTACACCACAGTGAAAGACGCATATCGCGCTGTCCCTCGAGCTGCGCTGGGATTATCTGATCACGTGATGGTTCACCTCATTCCCACATACAGACAGAGATTGAAGCTCACTAAACCTGTTGTGAGCACTACGAAGATACAGACCAGTGATGCTGAGGAGAAGCTGGAAACATGCATGGAAATATCTGACTGGGGCATGCTTAAAGGAGCCACGCATGATCTGGATGAGTACACGGACACTGTGAACTCATATATCCACTTTTGTGAAGAGAACATTCTTCCATCACGCACCAGGGTGAGTTACTCTAATGACAAACCCTGGTTCACAGCTAAGCTCAGACAGATCAGGAAGGAGAAGGAAGCAGCGCTGAAAAGTGGAGACAGGGACTGCTACAGGGAGGTTAAATACCGGTTTAACAGAGAGCTGAAGAGGGCTAAATCTCTATACTCAGAGAGACTCCAGCAGCAGTTCACTGCTAATGATTCGGCTTCCGTGTGGAGAGGACTGAGGCAAATCACCAACTATCGACCTAAGGCTCCTAAAGGTCAGGATGACAAAGCCCTTTGTCAAAGACTGTCCCAACACTATGCCCGTTTTGACACCTCGTCATCTGTGTCCAACTCCCCCCCTCCCTCCAGCTCCACAGCCTCCACATTCAATTCAATTCAATTCAATTCAACATTATTTATATAGCGCCATTTCACAACAACAGTCATCTCATAGCACTATCAACTGTAGGGAGGACCCCCACAGTTGCAGAAAGACCCCAGCAATCAGGCGATCCCCTGTGAGCAAGCACTTGGCGACGGTGGAGAGGAAAAACTCCCTTTTAACAGGAAGAAACCTCCAGCAGAACCAGGCTCAGGGAGGGGCAGTCATCTGCTGCGACTGGCTGGGGGGTGAGGGGACAGAGAAGAAGAAAAGAACAGACATGTAGAGAGCAAACAGCACGATGGGGACTCAATCTATGGGAGAGAACAAACAAATGTTAATGACAAGCAAAAAAAAAATATTTCATAGAGAGTGAGGAAAGGAGTGAGGCCCAGTGCATTACTGGAGGTCCCCCGGCTGACTAAACCTATTAGCAGCATAACTAAGGGAGGGTTCAGAAACACATGATCCCTCCCTAATTGTAGGCTATATCAAAAAGGTAGGTTTTAGCCCTATTCTTAAAAACAGAGATCGAGTCTGACTCCCGAATCCAGATTGGCAGCTGATTCCAAAGGAGAGGAGCTTGATAACTGAAGGCTCTGCCTCCCATTGTACTTTTGGAGATTCTAGGTATTACAAGTAAACCTGCATTTTGGGAGCGTAGTGCTCTGTTAAGATGATACGGTAGTATCAGATCTTTTAAATAAAAAGGAGCCTGATTGTTTAGAGCTTTGTAAGTAAGAAGAAGGATTTTAAACTTAATTCTAAACTCTATGGGAAGCCAATGAAGGGAGGCCAGAACCGGAGAGATATGATCTCTCTTTCTAGTACCTGTTAAAACTCTTGCTGCAGTATTTTGGATCAGCTGAAGACTTTTTAAAGATGTTTTAGGACAGCCTGATAATAAAGAATTACAATAATCTAATCTCGAGCTAACAAAAGCGTGGATCAGCTTCTCAGCATCACTCTGAGACAAGATGCTCCTAATCTTGGCATTATTACGCAAATGATAGAAGGCAGTCTTAGAAACAAATTTAATATGTGAATTGAAGGACAAATCCTGATCAAAAATAACTCCAAGGTTCCTCACAGAGCTATTAAGAGAAAAAGTAACCGCATCCAAACTGAAAGTTTGATTTGGAAAGGAATTTCTAAGGTTTTTTGGACCAACAAGAATGACTTCAGTCTTATCTGAATTTAATAGCAGGAAATTACAAGTCATCCAAACTTTGATTTCCTTAAGACAGGCTTCTAACTTGGCTAATTGATTAGTATCATCTGGCTTCATTGACAGGTATAATTGTGTGTCATCTGCATAACAGTGAAAATGTATACAGTGCTTTCTAATAATGTTGCCTAACGGAAGCATATATAAACTAAAAAGAGTAGGGCCTAGCACAGATCCCTGTGGAACTCCATGACTAAGCTTTGAGCTGAGAGAAAACTCATCATTTACATGAACAAACTGGAACCTATCAGATAAATAAGATCTAAACCACTGCAACGAAGTTCCATTAAGTCCAACATAGTGTTCTAATCTATCAAGTAGAATATTATGATCAATAGTATCAAAAGCTGCACTAAGATCTAAAAGGACAAGTACAGAAACTAGTCCATTATCAGATGCAATGAGGAGGTCGTTAGTGACCTTCGCTAAGGCTGTTTCAGTGCTATGATGGATTCTAAACCCAGATTGAAACTCCTCAAATAAACCATTTCCCTGCAGGTGGTCAAATAATTGCGTAGCAACAACTCTTTCTAAGATTTTTGAAATGAAAGGGAGATTAGAGATTGGTCTATAGTTAGCTAAAGCTCCTGGATCTAGCGTTGGCTTTTTGAGTAAGGGTTTAATTACAGCCGTTTTAAAAGCCTGCGGTACATGGCCTAAAGTTAATGAAGAATTGATTATATGAAGAATAAAGCTACCAATAAGTGGGAAGACTTCTTTAAATAACCTGGTAGGAATAGGGTCTAAAAGACAAGTTGAAGTTGGATGAGGAAACTATTTTGTCTAACTCACAAAGGTTGATTGGAGTAAACTCATCAAGACAGACATCAATAGAAGGAGTTGTAGTAGTTACAGTATTTAAGTTAACTGTGGGAAGAATCTGATTGATTTTATCTCTGATGGATGAAATTTTATTATTGAAAAAGTTCATAAAGTCCTGACTAGTAAGCTCTAAGGGAATGCTAGGATTGACAGAGTCCTGACTCTTTGTCAACCTGGCTACAGTACTAACTAACTAACTAACTACTAACTAACCTGCACTTATATAGCGCTTTTCTAGTCACAATTGAAAAGAAACCTGGGATTATTCTTGTTCTCTTCTATTAATGCAGAGTAATAACTCGTTCTAGCTTTTCTAAGAGATTTTTTATAAATTAAAAGATGATTTCTCCAAGCTAAATAGATTTCATCTAAATTAGTAGAGCGCCATTTTCTTTCTAATTGACGAGTCTTCTGTTTTAAGCTACGAGTTTCTGTGTTGAACCAAGGAGTTAAAAATCTCTGATTAGACTTTTTCTTTTTTAAAGGGGCCACCAAGTCTAGAGCCTGATGCAGAGAAGCTGAAACACTATCCACCATGTTATCAATTACAGAAGGAGCAAGCTGTCTATAGCTTATTTCCGTTGTGTTGACACATGGCATAGAGGAAACAATCTGCATAAATTTGGAAACAGCATCATCTGAGAGGCATCTACTGTGATAATATTTTTCTTTAGGAGCCAAATAGTCAGAAATAGTAAAATCAAAGGTTAACAGACAATGGTCTGACAGTACAGGGTTATGAGGAGACACTACAAGATTTTCTATTTCTATGCCATATGTCAGAACAAGGTCCAATGTATGGTGGAGGTAATGAGTAGAATTTCCTACTTTCTGAGAAAACCCAATCGAGTCTAATATTGAATTAAAAGCCACATTAAGGCAGTCACTATCTACATCCACATGTATATTAAAGTCCCCTACTATAATTATTCTATCAGATTTCAGCACTAAATCAGCTAAGAAATCAGGAAATTCGGATAAAAATTCTGAAAAGGTTGATGGGGGACGATAAACTATGGCAAATAAAATTGGGTTTAACCTGGAATTGCTAAAGTGCCCAATACTGAGGACCAGGCCCTCAAAGGAATTATAACATGTTTTTTGCTTTACATTAACTAGTAATTTGGAATGGTAAATTGCTGCTACTCCTCCTCCACGACCAGAACTTCTGGGATTTTGACAGTTTAAATAACCAGAGGGAGTTGATTCATTTAAACCAACATAATCCTCTTGTCCTAACCAAGTCTCTGTAAGGGAAATTAAATCAATCTGATGATCAATTAACAGATCATGGACTAACAGAGACTTGGGAGTTAGAGACCTAATATTTAATAAACCACATTTAATTTTTAAATTATGAGGAGGAACAGAGGCCAAATCATTCAATTTAGAGGCTTTATGTTTAATTTGAGTTTTACCAATATTTTGCTTTATCACTTTGGGATGCTTATACATTATATTTTTATTTACTTTGGAGGGAGCAGACAACGATTCTCTGATGGGGAAGTCAGGGGCTAAGCTGAGGGGTGGCGGATGAAGAGGAGCTGCAGAGAGGCGTGTAAGACTGCGACTCTGCTTCCTGGTCCCAACTCTGAGTAGTCATGGTTTTGGAAATTTAGATGAAAAAGATGCCAGATTGTTAGATAAATGAGAAGCACCATCCAAAGTGGGATGAATGCTGTCTCGTCTCATAAGACCAGGTTTTCCCCAAAAAGAGCTCCAATTGTCAATGTAGCCCACGTCATTTTTAGGACACCACACAGACAGCCAGCGGTTCAAGGATGACGAGCGACTAAACATGTCATCACTGGTCAGATTGGGGAGGGGCCCAGAGAATACTACAGTGGCAGACATCGTTTTTGCAAAGTCACACACCGATTCTATATTAAGTTTCGTGACTTCCGACTGCCGGAGACGGATGTCATTAATGCCGGCGTGAATAACAATTGTGGAATATTTACAGTTACTTTTAGCCAGCATTTTCAGATTTGACTCGATGTCGCCTGCTCTGGCCCCAGGAATGCATGTGACTATGGCCGATGGAGTCTCTAGGTTCACGTTTCTGACTACAGAGTCGCCAATGATCAGAGTTTTTTCCTCAGCGGGTGTGTCGCTGAGTGGGGAAAAACGATTAGAAACGTGAACAGGTTGGTGGTGAACTGGGGCTTTGCGACTAGGCTTCCTTCTCATCGTCACCCACCCAGTTTCCTCGCTGCAGAGGAGAGCCGGGGAACCGGTGACAGGGGGACCTAAGCTAGCTAGCTCCGCTGCAGCTAATGGGCGTCCGTCGAGATTAACTGGCGCAGACGGTGTTTCAATGCAGCGGAGCCGGGATTCCAAATCAGACAACCTCGCCTCGAGCGCCTCAAAAAGACAACATTTATTACATTTACCGTTATCACTAAAAGAGGCAGAGGTGTAGCTAAACATCTGACAGAGAGAGCACACCAGAGGAGGAGAGGAAAGAGAGGTAGTAGCCATAGCTAGTGGCTCGAGAGCTGGAGAGCAAACAACACAGGCAGACAGCAAAACAGGAAGTGACGATACGTTACCACAAGGAAGTGACGATAGGTCCTGATCCTTGTAGGCTCATGGGCTTCCCTACTTCATTTAAGGCACCCCCCCTCCCCCCCTCCCCTTATCATCAGTGAGCAGGATGTGCTCAAACAGTTCTCCAGACTGAACCCGCGCAAGGCCCCCGGCCCAGACGGCGTGTCTCCCTCCACCCTGAGACTCTGTGCGAAACAGCTGGCTCCTGTATTCACAGACATTTTTAACACCTCCCTTAAGTTATGCCACGTGCCGTCCTGCCTCAAATCCTCCACCATCATCCCTGTCCCCAAGAAGCCACAGATCACTGGACTTAATGACTACAGACCTGTAGCGCTCACCTCTGTAGTCATGAAGTCCTTTGAGCGCCTGGTCCTGTCCCACCTCAAGTCCATCACCACCCCTCTCCTGGACCCGCTGCAGTTTGCCTACCGAGCCAACAGGTCTGTAGACGATGCAGTCAACCTGGCCCTCCACTCCATCCTGCAGCACCTGGACTCCCCGGGAACCTACGCCAGGATCCTGTTTGTGGACTTCAGCTCCGCATTCAACACCATCCGCCCCGCTCTGCTCCGGGACAAGCTGTCCCTGCTCAACGTGCCTGACTCCCTCTGCAGGTGGATCATCGACTTCCTGACGGACCGGAGGCAGCATGTGCGGCTGGGAAAGACTGTCTCAGACTATACTAGCATCAGCACCGGATCACCCCAGGGCTGTGTACTTTCCCCCCTACTCTTCTCCCTTTACACCAACTCCTGCACCTCCAGCCACCAGTCTGTCAAGTTGATCAAGTTTGCGGACGACACCACCCTCATCGGGCTCATCTCCAACGGCGACGAGTCCGCCTACAGGAGAGAGGTGGCCCAGCTGGCGTCCTGGTGCAGCAATAACAACCTGCAGCTGAACGCTCTGAAGACAGTGGAGATGATTGTAGACTTCAGGAAAGTCACTACTCCTCTGCCCCCCCCTCACCCTCTCAGGCTCTCCCATCACCACTGCTGATTCCTTCCGCTTCCTAGGCACTACCATCACCAGGGACCTCAAATGGGAGCTGACCATCAGCTCACTCATCAAAAAAGCCCAGCAGAGGATGTTCTTCCTGCGGCAGCTGAGGAAGCTCAAGCTACCCACCAAGATGTTAGTGCAGTTCTACACAGCCATCATCGAGTCCATCCTCACCACCTCCATAACCGTGTGGTACGCAGGAGCCACTGCCAGGGACAGACTAAGGCTGCAGCGTATCGTGCGCACTGCTGAGAAGGTGATCGGCTGCAAGCTCCCATCTCTCCAGGATCTGTACATCTCCAGGACCCGGAGGCGTGCTGGCCGGATCATAGCCGATCCCTCACACCCTGGTCACGTACTGTTTGCCCCCCTCCCCTCTGGTAGAAGACTTCGGTCCATCCAGACTAAAACCTCCCGTCACATGAACAGCTTCTTCCCCTCTGCCATTAGACTGCTGAACACTAAGTGACTTATTGACTCTCGTGCACCATGTACAGCAGCTCAACCAGACTCATGTCAATCATCACTGTTTTCTTCCTGCATTACCGACTGCACTATATAGTTCTCCACAGTATCTGCTGCTGGCTAATATATATTTTAACTGTTGACCAGTATCACTTAATCTTATCCTACACTTTATTACATGTATAGTTTATTTCTCTTATCTTATCATGTTTAATGTTGCAGCATTGTACCGAGACAAATTCCTAGTTTGTGTACTACATGAACAATGGCAATAAACCTGATTCTGATTCTGATTCTGAACCAATCATGAACAGTAAAACAAAATTGTGTTTTACCTATCTACTGTGTTAATCACACACACCCCAAGTGCAGAATCAGAGGGCCGCTGCCATGCAAGGCGCCGCCACAAATTTCCCTCCTCCATTCCATTATTGCTGAGCACCAAGCTGGATGGCAAGAAGTTCCACTTTTATATGGTCTTCGGCATGAAACGGCCGGGATTTGAACCCCTGCCTCTCGGGTGTGGGGCGGATTCTCTACCAACTGAGCCACCACTCCGGTGAAATGGAGGTGAGTTTGAGCCTTCTTGGCCAGTGATGTGGTGTTGGACCAGGAGAGGTCCTCAGAGATGTGCACCCCCAGGAACTTGGTGCTGCTCACCCTCTCCACACCTGCTCCATTGATGATCAGACGGGGATGCTATGTATGACCCCTCCTGAAGTCAACCACAATCTCCTTGTTTTTTGTTTTTTTTTCATTAGAAGGCTCCTGGTTCGAATCCCCAGGCTGGCAGGGGTAGGAACCTTTCTGTGTGGAGTTTGCATGTTCTCCCTGTGCTGCGTGGGTTTACTCCGGGGGCTCCGGTTTCCTCCCACAATCCAAAGACATGCATGTTAGGTTAATTGGTTGTTCTAAATTGTCCCTAGATATCTGTCTCCTATAGGCCCTTAGAGTAGAGGGTTAGTACTAGTGAAGCGCTTTGAGTGGTCTTTGAGATTAGAAAAGCACTATATAAGTACAGGTCCTTATCCCTTATGTTAAGGAAGAGATTATTGTCTTTCCATACACCACTGGACCAGTTGGCTCATCTCATTTCTATAGTTGGCCTCCTCATTGTTGGTGATGAGGCCCACCATGGTCGTGTCGTCTGCAACTTGATGATGTGGCTGGTGTTGTAGGCTGGTACACAGTCATGGGTCAGCAGGATGAAGAGCAACGGGATGAGCATGCACCCTTGTGGGGCCCCTGTGCGCAATGTGATGGTCTTGAAGATGTTGCTGCCAACCCACAAATTATGTGGCCTCCCTATGATAAAGTCCAGCACCCAGTTACAGAGACAGGTTTTGAGTCCCAGTTGTCTGAGTTTTTGTATTAGATGCTGGGGGATGATTGTGTTGAATGCTGAACTGAAGTCCAAGAACAGCATTCACTCATAGGAGTTCTTTGAGTCCAGGTGGGTGAGGGCTGGATTGAGAGCAGCAGTGATGGCATCTTCTGTGGATCTGTTTGACCTATGTGGAAACTGAGATGGGTCATGGGAGGGAGGGAGGATGAACTTGATGTTCTGCATGACCAGCCACTCGAAGCATTTCATTATGATGGGGCTCAGTGTTATGGGCTGGTAATCATTGTAGCTGGATGGGACGGGCTTCTTTGGGACTGGTATTATGGTTGCAGTTTTGAAACATGTGGGGACAACAGAAAAGATGGGAGATGCTGAAGATGTCAGCCAGGACATTCTTGAGCTCCTTCAGAACGCAACCTGGTATGTTGTCTGGTCCAGCTGCCTTGCATGGGTTGATCCTGGAGAGGGTCCTATTCATGCTAGCCGGATCCAGACTTATGGCCTGCTCATCTGGAGGAGGAGTGGTCTTATGTGCTGATGTGCTATTTTGTGCTTCAAAGCGGCCAAAGAAGTCATATAGGTTGTTAAGCAATGTGATGTCACTCGCACAGGTTTAAGATGGAGGTTTGTAGTTGGTAAGGGTCTGTATGCAACACCAGAGGGAACTTCAATCTCTGGTGTTGCTGAAGTGTCCGGATATTTTCTTGCTGTATTGTTGTTCTGCCTCCTTTATGCCACTGGACAGGTTGGTCATAGCTGTTGTTAGTCCTGCAGTGTCACGGGCCCTGAAGGCTGCGCCCTGAGCCCTCAGGAGCCTGTAGACCTCTACTGTCATCCATGGCTTTTGGTTAGCATGAACATTGATGGTTTTGCAGTGAGTGACATCATCAGTGCATTTAGCTATGTATGGTACATCAACCTCAGTGTACTCCTCTAGGTTTGTGTGTCTACTGTGAGTGGCTGCATGCTTGAAAGTGTCCCAGTCTGTAGTGCTGAAGCAGTCTTCAGACTGGGACACTTTCAAGCATGCAGCCACCCATAATGGAACGGTACTGCGCATGCACCCGGAAACTCCCGGTAGAGGAAAGCACTGAGAAATCCACAAAATCTCCTGTTCGTCTTGATTGCCATTGTATTCACGTACCTCCATCACTTCAGCCATTTAAAATGTCTGTCACTGTGCTCTTCTTCTGTGCTTGCAGCTGTTCACATCAGTTTGGTGGCCCTTGGCTGTTGCCAACAGTATGGGCATGTGAATTGCAGATTATTTTCACTGCACATGTGTGTACTCCAAAACTACTGGATGGATTTGGATGAAATTTTTACCAGAGGTGGTCCTTGGGTGTGTAGCGTTAACCCCTAGGTTCCAATTTATAAAATCATTCTTTGCTGCGGAGAAATTGTTTCACCCAAAGTCTGGTCAGGAATTGCTTTTCTTCACCTAAAGACCACAGTTGCAGCCACATTCCATTGATGAGGTTACTCTCAAAAACCCTTTCTACCAGGAACGGCTTGGACTGTTTATCGTAAATTCAGTGAAGTACACCCCCACAAGACAGCTTTATGTTCCAAAAGCCGTTTGAGATTTAACAGACATAAACTGCCCTCCCTTGCTCTCCAAATTCAAACAGTCTAACATTGCCCCCCAGTGGACAATTCAGGAATATTTAATTTTTCTCTCTCTGCAGTTGAAATTATGAATTGTGGACAATGAATTAACTCATATTCTTCTCTCGACAGTAGCTGCTATGGAAGATATGTGGCTTGACTCTGTGATGGACAATTGTGGCTTGAAATGCTTTTATTGATATGATTTGATATGTGTTGCTTTATTTTCAGGAAGAAATTAATTTTTGCATGCCTACCATCAAGAAATTAATCACATTTACAATGCAGACATTGTTTGTTCCTTTATTATTAAGTAGAATATCTTTGTCACCAAAGTTTTAAAGAATTTATGCTTTCATAGGCAGCACACATACTTTAGGAGGATTTTACTTTCATATCAAACTTCTCTCTCTCCTCTTTCTCTGCGAGACCCCACCTCAGAAATTTGAACTGATCAATCGGCTGTCAAGTCTCCATATCATCTCCTTTTTAGTCAGTTTGTGACCTCTGATTTTTGTATTTGCATTTTGTATACTTTTTATTGATCCCCAGAGGGGAGATTGAGGGCATCCACCTGGATGGATGAAGCAGCCACTGCACGGGGCTATCCCTTTACCATTCACACACACATTCACACCTAGGGCCACTTTTAGAGTCTCCAATTAATCTAACCTCTGCTAAACAAAGAAACCCAATGTAATTGGTCAAGCGAACTTGTCATGAAATTCTTGTACCATCCTGCCACACCCTGAGAAAACTTTCTTTTGTCTTCAGTTGGGGTGTTGCAGTTTAGTTGCAGAAGGGGTGACCCTTGAAGAAGCAGATTTTCTGCTCTCCCATTTTTTTCCCTTTCCTTATGAAGGCCCAGACCCTATCCATGCTCTATGAAAATTATTTTCCTTTTCTTTAAAGTTCACTTTTTTCTGTTTTACTCCTTTTCCTTAAATTACCGTGTTAAGAAGATTTTGTTTGATTTTTACTGAGCTTAATGTCATGAGTCTGAGCTCAAATATTCCCTCTGAGCTCAGACTCAATTCATTTCTGAGTTTTGTATGTCTGTTAATATTGTTGTTTTTTTTTTTTTGACTTATTTTGTACCCGTAGGTAGATTTGTTCTGCAGTCCGGTGACAAGCCACCAGCTGCCGGTCGCTGCGTGCGCAAGCGCCCCTTAACTCCCTAACCTGCATGTTTTTGACATGTGGGAGGAAACCGGAGAAATCCCGGAGTAAACCCACGCAAACACAGGGAGAACATGCAAACTCCACACAGATCACTGTTGGCCGGGGGCAGGGATCGAACCCACGATCCCCGCGATCCCCTGGCCGAGGGTAAAACTGTTCTGCCGCGGTGCTAACCACTGCGCCACCGTGCAGCTGTTGTCAGTTGTCTGTATATATTTTGGTTTACTTACTCTTATGTGCCCTCCCCTCTCAGACCTCCCCAACTACTGCTCACAGTGTGTTTCCCAGCTGCGAGCAGTTGGGTAATTAGGCTACCTGCCTGCTCAGCCCATACCTGCTGCTCATTTGCTTGTCTAGGTAATTAAGCTCTGTGAACTCATTGTTTCACTGTGGCAACATTGCATTGTTATGTTTTGTTTGGACTTCTTCCCCTCCGTGCAGCTCCTCTTCTCCTCCAGAGCTAACCCAGCTCTGGAGTGCCTCTTTAAGAAAGTTATTCTTGTTTGCATTTTTTGTGTTGTCTGCACAGTTTTGGATTTTTTGTTAATAAATGTCACTACTGCAGTTCAGCATCTGGGTCTGTCTTTCTGCCCCGGAGGGGCCAATTTATGACAGAATGCTGCCGCCATAATAAGATCCTGCTGCTGTAGTAGTGCATATTTTTTGCCTTTTTTGTGCTGTTTTTTTTCTCTTCTCACCTGTCCGGCAGAGCTGTCACGTCTCCTGCAGGAACCAGACCGAAGCAGGAGGAAGTGGAGTCGGGATGAGCTGCAGTTTGTCTCCATGATCGAGGATATGGCGATCGGTGCTCGAAACTGCTCATTCCACAAGGACGAGATGCTGTGCTGGGGTGGAGTAGCCAACTTGCTGGAAGTCAAACCCAGCATGCGCTTCCATCCTCTGGTGAGAAGACTCTCCCTTTTTCCCCTCCCACTCCACGGCAACAACGTTGTCCTGCTCCAGACTGCCAGAGGAATTCCCCAGCCTCTTTGGCAGCTATTTCCCTTACGCCAAGCCCGACAATTCCTGCAGCAGTTCCTCTCTCTCCTTCTTCACCGGCTGTCCCATCAGCCTTCACTCTCTCCGCTGCTGCTGCAACTTCTGTCCCCTCGACGTGGCCTCCTGCTGCCACGAGTTCCTCCATGTTTTCTCCGGCTACGTCCACCTGAGTGACTACAGAAGCGGCTCTTCCACAATCCACAGAGGGGCCCAAATTCACCATAGCCACAGAGAGGGACGACGCTTCACACACAGCAGCAGGCAACATCCAGAGCTGGGAAAACAGGCAAGTTTTATTTCATACTATTTCAATTTATGGTGATATGCCTTGCCTGATTCCTGGATTCACACTGTTTGACAAGAAATTAAACATCCGTGACCCAGAAGTCTCATACTTTTGCAAAGGTCTACTTCTGTCTACCAAGTCATTTTAAATTAAGCAATTTTTTTTTAAATTTTGTATACTTTATTGATCCCCAGAGGGGAAAATGAGGGCATCCACCTGGATGGATGAAGCAGCCACGGTACGGCACTATCCCTTAACCATTCACACACACATTCATACCTAGGGCCACTTTAGAATCTCCAATTAACCTAACCTGCATGTTTTTGGCCTGTGGGAGGAAACCGGAGAAATCCCGGAGTAAACCCACGCAGATACGAGGAGAACATGCAAACTCCACACAGATCACTGTTGGTCAGGGGCTGGGATCGAACCAAGGATCCCATGGCCAAGGGTGAGTTGCTGTGCTGGCGCAGTGCTAACCACTGCGCCACCACACCGCCCAACACGTCTGTTTAGAAAAATAGGCAGTGCTAGAGTTTGATATTGTTTTGATTAACAAACCACAGTACCTTTGTGGTGATAGACTCTTTGTTTCATCTGAAAATGCCAAGAAAAACAAACAAAATGGTTAAGTGCAAATGTAATAAGTGCAAAAAAAAATGTGCTAAATCACAAGCATGTGCTAAATCACTAACATGCTAACTACTAGCTTCTGGTGACTGGTATTGGATATGTTTTAATCTCGGATTTTCTGAAGTATCAACTTAACAGGTATATTTTATAAACACTTATTACATTTGCACTTAACAGTACACCTGCACGGTGACGCAGTGGTTTAGCACTGCCGCAGCACAGTTTGCCCTCAGCTGGGGGATCGCGAGATCGTGGGTTCGATCCCAGCCCCCGACCAACAGTGAGCTGTGTGGAGTTTGCATGTTCTCCCCGTGTTGCGTGGGTTTACTCCAGTATTTCTCCGGTTTCCTCCCGCATACCAAAAACATGTAGGTTTAGGACGCTCACGCACGCAGCGACCGGCAGCCGGTGGCTTGTCACCAGACTGCAAACCAAATCTACCTAAGGGTACAAATAAGTAACAAAAAAAAAAATGTGCTAAATCACAAGCATGTGCTCAATCACTAACATGCTAACTACTAGCTTCTGGTGACTGGTATTGGATATGTTTTAATCTTGGATTTTCTGAAGTATCAACTTAACAGGTATATTTTATAAACACTTATTACATTTGCACTTAACAGTATTTAACTTGTTTACATGTGAGTTTATGTATTTAGCGAATGCAAAGTCCTTAAGCCAAGCAGTTGCCTCCTGGTTTGCTGTATGGAGGGTGTGTAATCCTCCTTCCAGTCTTTGGAGCGGGCAAGCCTCTATGATGTGTTCCATTGTTTGCTCCTCTCCACATGCGCACAGTGAGCTAGGGCTACTGCCCCATCTGTGAAGGCTGGCCAAGCAGGGGCCATGTCCAGTCCTGAAGCGATTGAGTGTAGACCACTGTCTCCTTGGGAGGTTGGTGCCCGGGACCTGTTGGTTGGGGTTTATCACCAGCTGTTTGTTTGGGACCTCCTTGGTCTCCCATTCCTCTTGCCAAGCTGTCTGGATGGTAAAGTCAGCTGGGGGAGGGTTTTTCCAAATCGGCCGTCTGGATGAAAGTCGGGCAGTGGGTGGGGTGTAGATATCTGCATGGATTGGTAAGTGAGGAGAATCTTTAACTTTTTGGAGCATCCTTTGAGTTAATGCTGCTTGCCGGATGTGTGGAGGGGCTATGTTTGACAGTACAGAGAGCCAGGGGAGTGGTGTTGAGCGGATTGTTCCAGTTATAGTTCTCATGGTTGAGTTGAGCTGGGTGTCTACATGGTGTATGTAAGATGACCTGGACCAGACAGGGGCTATGGATCAGCGTTCTCGTCGCGCCCTCCGTCAGTACCCGGGCTCGCCTGGGGAAGCTAATGATCCTACCAGCAGACTAAATTCAAAGAGACGACGCCTCTGTGCCAAGTCAAAGAAGAATCCTAGTCACACTCCTAAAGCCGAAAGCAAACAGCCCCAAGAGCACTTTGTGGTAGGATCTGCCCTTCGCATATTACATGTGAGTGAAATGACAATAGATGTCTTCTGTCACGAGCTTAGCCAGCTTGGCTTTCCCCGCTCAGGCTCGATCTCTCTGTGGGTTTGGTTTCACTGTTTATGTGCATTGTGTGTATTTCTGTACTTATCCTACTGCCATAGCCACCGGCTGACCAGCAGCTGTTAGTCAGCTTCTGTGATCTATTTTTTCCCACGCTGCTGACAGTCTGCCGGTCCAACCACGCCCCCTCGCTTTCCTTAGTTTCATCACCTGTTTCCAGCCCTGGTAATTATCTTTCCCACGCCTCGCCCAGGTATTCCCAATTTGTGTGGCCGGCGGCATTTGTATTTTAGCGGCTCTTCGCTAGACAAATGCCGCTGGGTCATTGTATGAGTCACTCCTGTTCTCCATGGTGTGACTGTCACATCAAGAAAGACTGTTGTTCGTGCTCCAGGGGAGAACTGGACTTTCTGGACTACTCCTACTCGTGAGTAAGCTAATAGCATTTCTCTGTGTGGTTAGCTGCTACGCCGGACCAGAAGCATTTCCCCCCTTGCAGTAATTCTGCTACGCTTCTGGTGGCGTTTCTCCCCGCAGCAAAACTGCTGCGCTTAGGCTGTTGCCCGGGTTGCGTTCCCCCGAGTAGTTGAATGCCCTGTAGTCTTCCCCGCTGTCTGAGTGCATTCATGTTGTATCATGACCAACTTGTTTGTCTGTAATTGTGAACAGCGTTTGTCAATAAATGTGTGTGGTGAACTCCTGCATTTAAATCCTTCCATCCTTCTCCTTCTCTGTGCGCTCTGCCATAGCGCATGGAGAGTTTGACATTTTCATGCTGATTGAGATGTTTAGCAAGTTACTGGCTAGATTTGGGGACAATTTTTTTCTCAGCTGCACATAATAACTGGTTAAAAAAACCAAATCATAATATTTTGTCGAGCATTGCTGTCATTTAATAACTTTTGCTTGCTGGAACTGATGTATAAAAGCAATATTATTCGAACAAAAAAGCAAAAAACAAAACAAATGACAAGTGCAATAAAAGTGACCGTGTCCAGTGCTTGGAAAGGAGAAGGAAGAAGTTAACTTTTACACTCGACGTCGTTATGGTATCATGATTATACTAACTACAGCTGTGATACGCGGAGGGCATTAAGAGTATCACAGCCGTAGTTAGTATAATCATGATACCGTAACTCCGTCTTGTGTAATATTGCTTATTTGGATAATTTCCTACAGAACCCTGAATGTTCGGAACCCCAGTTGAAAAACCCTGCTCTAGGATACCTTTTTAATTACACCACCTTGTTGCAAAGGGATGCTAAACATGATTTAAATTAAAACTTTTTGTTTTCTGTGCTGTAATTCTTGGATTTTTGTCTTTATCATATGGATGCATATAGAACAGCAGTTCCATATGCATGTCATGATCGGGGCATGGCCAGGGACCGTGCCCACACTTGATGTTCGTTTTGGGTTTTGGTTTTCCTTATTAGGATTATTTGTATCATTATGGCTGGGCAGTGCGGTGGCGCAGTGGTTAGCACTGCACCAGCACAGCAACTCACCCTTGGCCATGGGATGCCTGGTTCAATCCCAGCCCCTGACCAACAGTGATCTGTGCGGAGTTTGCATGTTCTCCCCGTGTCTGCGTGGGTTTACTCTGGGAGTTCTCCGGTTTCCTCCCACAGGCCAAAAGCATGCAGGTTAGGTTAACGAGACTCTAAAAGTGGCCCTAGGTGTGAATGTGTGTGTGAATGGTAAAGGGATAGCACCGTACTGTGGCTGCTTCATCCATCCAGGTGGATGTCCTCAATTTCCCCTCTGGGGATCAATAAAGTATACAAAATCAAAAAAAAAAGATTATGATTATTATTTTCACCAAGTGTCCTAGTCTGTCATGTCATATCATCCCCTGTTGTCTGTGTTTTATGGTTGTCTTTCTGCATTTGGTTATATTGTTTGATCCTTGTTTATTTTTACTGTTTAGTATTATTGTCCTTGTTGTCTATAGTCATGTTTTGTCATCCCCTGTCTAAGTTCATGGCTGTGTGCGTGCCTGTTTACTTATTGTCTCCAGTTCCTCATGTTTCCGTGCCCGTAGTCACTCTCCCTCGTGTGTGCTTTTCAACACTTGAATACTCTCTCAGCTGTCTTGTGTCTCCCAATTACGAGTTCCCTTATTTATGTGAGTCTCTGTCTTTGTTTCATTGAGAGGTCATTGCGTCAAGTACCATGTGTCGTTTTTGTGCGTCGTTTTGTGTCACTTATCCTGCTGTGTCTACCATGCCGTGCTTTCCTGTGTCTATGATCCTGTCATATAAGTTTTGCCAAGTTTAGTTTAGTGTTGCCATGCTCAGTTTAGTTTAGTTCTCAGCCCTGGCGCTGTCTTTTGTTTTCCCTGGTTTTTGTTAATAAATTCCATCTTTGCACCATATCCTGCTTGCGCATGAGTTCTGCTCTTTAATTCTCAGCTGCCCGGAGGGCAGCATTTAATAGTATAACCTCTCCCTACTTGGACTCAGCAGGCAGGAGGAGGCTTGTGGCCGGGGGGACCAACGCGGACGAGTTGTGGGCAATCCAGTTGATCAAGAATTTTGTCTCTGATGCCCACACCTTCCCCACGCCGGAGGAGGCACTGGACTGCCTGAATGCCGCGGCCAGAATAATGGGGACATTCCCCAGCCTGCGGTGCTACCCCAACTTTAATAAGCTGCTACATCTCGTCATGACCCTCCAGCAGAAGTATTATGTTGTG
Organism: Pholidichthys leucotaenia; assembly: GCA_020510985.1. Taxonomy (NCBI): domain Eukaryota; kingdom Metazoa; phylum Chordata; class Actinopteri; order Cichliformes; family Pholidichthyidae; genus Pholidichthys; species Pholidichthys leucotaenia. The sequence continues at coordinate 20,332,423 of CM035842.1, read as the reverse complement.
GTGACCCAGCACATTGTGAACGGACACTATCTCATACTCATCAGGGCTGGAGGAAACGGAGGACAATTTACATACGGACAGAGAGCACCAGGGGGCAATCAGACGGGACTGTTATGTATGCATCCTCGGAGAGGACGTCCAGGCCGGGCGCTAGCTGATGTCATGCTAATGATGCGTATTGACTGATGTGTATTAGACGACAATCACTATGCTAATGTGCCATGCATTCTCTCTGTCTGTATAACGTGTATAAAAGACCTTGTGACACATGCCTGAGCAACGCAGTAGCTCACCGAGCTACAAAGCACATTTCAATATGTTCGAGGAAATAAAACCTTGTACCCTTCCAGCTTGTTGCATCTCGCCTGTTCTATTACCTCCACAGTGTGATCGTAGGAGACTTACCAGCAATGCCGCAACCTGTGCCGATGAAGGAGCATCCCCAGGTCCCGGTGTCTCTCCCACCACACCGTGCTCCAGCTCCAGCTTTACTAGCCTTATCTCCACCTCCCAAGCAGCAGCCTGTTGCTCCATGAGCTCCTTGGGAGTGGAGGTCCCACTTGGCACCATGGCAAATTTTTTCCAATCAATCATAAAATCTTGGATATCATACACCACCTGAAATCCACTACCTACTGCCTTGATACTCTCCCAACAGGGTTTAAAAAAAAAGTTTCCTATTGTATGGCCTCAGATCTACTACAGATCATAAATATGTCTCTGCATTCAGGTGTCTTCGCTCAGTGCGTTAAAACAACTGTTATCAAGCCACTTCTAAAAAAAAAAAAACAACCTAGACACCTCACTTATGAACAGCTATAAGTTAATCCCTTCCACAGCATGTGGGACACCAATCTCCGTTTCACTGACCCTAGGCCACACAGCTTTAAACTCAGGAGAATACAACATTGGAGCTTCTTGCTCAGGGGACCATGACGTTAAGTTATTCCCATGCCAATGACGGCACCTATCTCCGTTTCATTACCCTAGGCCACACAGCTACTGTAAGTAGTGAAAGCTACAGTGAGGGGTCAGTCCTCTGGTAACTCGGTGCGTTAACTTTCCTTTCCCCATTCTATTATGCTGAGCACCAAGCCAGAAAGTACCATTTTTATATGGTTTTTGGTATGACCCGGCCGGGATTTGAACCCACAACCTCCTGCTTGTGGGGTGGATGCTCTACCAACTAGGCCACCACTCTGGTATGAACAGCCATAGGCCCATATCAAACCTCCCCTTTCTTAGTAAAATAATAGAAAAAGCTGTTTTTCAACAATTGTACAACTTCCTGACATTAAATAACTGTTTTGATGTGTTCGAATCAGGTTTTTGGCCTCACCACAGAACTGAGATACATCTAGTTAAGGTCCTTAATGACATCCACTCCAATACAGATAATGGCAACATTTCAATCTTGGTTCTACTGGACCTCAGTGCTGCATTTGACACGGTCGACCATAACATCTTAATAGACCGGTTAGAAAACTGAGTGGGGCTTTCTGGTACACCACTTAGCTGGTTTCAGTCCTATTTAAAAGACGGGGACTATTTTGTGTCTATAGGTAACTACAAATCTGATCAAACAAAAATAACCTGTGGAGTTCCCCGAAGTTCCATTGTGGGACCTTTGCGTTTCAACATCTATATGGTCCCACTAGCTCAAATCATAAAAAATATCAAAATATATTAGCATAACTATACAGATGATACACAAATCTACATAATCGTCTCACCAGGAGACTATGGTCCAATTAAAACCCTGATCAAATGCATTGGTCAAATTAAAGAGTGGATGTGCCAGAATTTTCTTCAGTTAAACAAAGACAAAACAGAAATAATAGTTTTTGGAGCCAAAGAAGAGAGACTCAATATTAGTACTCTGCTTCAATCAATGATGCTAAAAACTAACAGCCAAGCCAGAAATCTGGGTATGGTTCGGAACTCAGACCTGAATTTTAACAGCCACATTAAGACAGTAGTGAAATCAGCCTATTATCATTTAACAAACATAGCGAGGATTAAAGGTCTGATGTCTCAGCAGGATCTAGAAAAACGTGTCCATGCATTTATCTTCAGTAAACTGGACTACAGTAACGCTGTCCTCACAGGTCTCCCTAAAAAGTCCATCAGACAGCTGCAGTTACTTCAGAACGCTGCAGCTCGAGTCCTCACTAAGACCAAGAAAGTGGATCATATAGTAACTCCAGTTCTCTGACCTTTACACTGGTGTCCTCTCTGTCAAAGAATATATTTCAAAATACTGCTGTTGGTTTATAAAGCTTTGAATTGCATAGGGCCAAAACACATTTCAGGTTTTGCGAGTCCATTATGAACCACCTAAAGCCCTCAGATCAGGGTCAGGCCTACTGTCCGTGCCCAGAGTTACAACCAAACACGGTGAGGCAGCATTTAGGTTTTTCTGCCCCTCACAAATGGAACAAACTCCCAAAAAGCATCAGGGCTGCTGAAACTCTCAGCTGCTTTAAATCGTGGTTAAAAACTCTATTTGCCACAGCCTTTCAGTAGCCTACAATGTACTGTAACTTTTATTTCTGTCAAATTCTGTTTTAGCTTGTTTTTGTTTCTCTTTCATTTGCTTTATAGTTTGCTATTAAATTGTTGTTTTTGTAAAATATATGTTTAAACTTTAAGGGAGAGTTTGAGGCCCCACTGAGGAGCGGGTTTGAGGCCCCCCTCATAGAAAAAAAAGGAGTGGGATAGAGGCACCCCTGATAAAAGGAGTTTGAGGCTCTTTAAAGGGATTGACAAAACCTAAGGCTATTTGGATCAGTCAAAACATTGTCCGTGTTTTTTTTTCCATGTATAAAAAATAAAAGAAAAGGAAAGGAAGTTCAAGGCCTTCTAATGTGTAGATTCCTTTTGCAACTTGCTGTAATGCTTTGTTGTTTTTATGTAAAGCACTTTGAATTGTCTTGTACATGAAATGTGCTGTACAAATAAACTTGCCTTGCCATTTGATGGTCCTGGGTGGAAGGAGAGCTCCGGGAGATGCCACCACTCTCAGCGCTCCGCCCCAACTCCGGTCTGCCTCTCCCCAGCTCAGCAGCCACTCCACGGGCTGGAGGAGAGCACACCTCCTCAGAGTTCCACAGCAGCGCTGTGGGGCTCATCCATCTTGGAGCACTCACCATCATCAGCAATCACATCTGGAATTACGCCTGGTGCCTTGTCAAGGGTCATGCCGGCTCCCACAGCAGCCGCAATGCCGGTTTCCATGGCTGCTGCGGTGCCGGCCCTATGTAAGATAAGATAAGATAAGATAAGCCTTTAGTCCCACAATGGGGAAATTCCAGGATTGCAACAGCACAGGGATAGCAACACTCAGAGCAATAATTAAGAAGATCACTCTTCACCTCCAGTGCCAGATCCCCACCAATGCCGGCTCCATGCCACTCTGCACCACCAAGGCTGGCTCCATGTCATCTCTCAGCCGAGTGTTCACCTGTCACCACATCTACAGCCTTGCCTCCTGCCATGCCTGCAGTCTCGTCTGATGCCACGCCTACAGGTTTGCCTGATGCCATGTTTGCAGTTTTGCCTGCCACCACGCCTGCAGCTTCGTCTGATGTCATGCCTGTGACTCCACTCCCTGCCATGTCCACAGTCTCGCCTCTTGCCATGTCTGCGGTTTTGCCAGACGCCACGTCTGCAGCTTCGTCAGTTGCCACGCCTACAACTTCACCTGTCAGCATGCCTGTAGCCCTGCTTGTCATCACGTCTGCAGTTTTGCTGATCCCCATGCCTGAAGTTTCACCTGTTACAGTGCCTGGGTCTTTTCCTGCTGTCATGCCCACTGCTTGGGCTGCAGCAGCAGTCACCGGAGTCATGGTCGGCAATGGAGCAAGAGTTAAGAAAAGCCCTCTTTTTTGTATTTACTTTGTTAATATTAGAGAGGTCTTGCCTTACTCTTGACAGGGAGACTCAGTTGCAGCTGCCATCTGCTCCTGAGCTTTCCCCGCCAGGCTCCGCTGACGCCAGTTATAGTGACCTGTTGTTTGTCTCTTCCTAATCGTCTGAGGTGGCTGTGTCGGGGATGGATCCCCAAGCGGCTGGACATGAAGTCCTACAGCTTGAGTCGCCTGGGCCTCTCACTGATCAGTTCTCGCTTTTTTTCGTGTCTATGGCGGTGGTGGTGTGTATAGACGCAGTGACCCAGAGCTCTTCCTTAACTAGCAGCTACTTAAGTTCTGTTCAAGTGTAAGTTTTCCTTATCAGCTTGAAACAATACTGGACCGGCTGGACCCCGGAAGGGTTTGACTTGCTCCTGGGGACAATATGTGGGCGTGAACGAACCAAAAGGAGACGATGATGACGACGCTGTTAAAGATGACAGAAGTGGGGCAAACGAGCTGGCATTAGAGCTAGGCTAACTGCAACTCTGCATAAATCTGGGATTCCCAGCATTTCTCACCAATGCCCATTCCCTGGTTAACAAAATGGACAAGATTAAACTACGGACTGTTAATAACTGGATGAACAGTTGTGCCATGGTGATAATGCAGATTTGGCTGCACGAAAACATCTCGGATCTAGCCGTGGAGCTAGCAGGCCACACCATCTTTCGGTCAGACTGTACTTTGGACTCCGGTAAGACAAGGGGGGGGGGGGTGCATTTATATTCATAATAGCTGGTCCACTGATACTGTCGTAATAGAAAGACATCGTTGCCCAGACCTGGAGTTTTTATTGTTTAAGTGTAGACCTTTCTACTTGCCTAGGGAAATCACTGCTGTGGTTTTAGCCAATATGTTGATGATGAATGAATCTTTATTTCGGATAGATTAAAAGTAAAGATTAAAAGAAAGGAACAGAATAATATAACAAAGGGGAAAGAAAAAAAAACACCCTACAAGGTCAAATTAAACAATAACTCCTCTAATTATACAGTTCAACATAAGTTATTCAAAATGGGTGATGGCTGAAGCCGCAGCTTATATTGCCCACCCATATTCCATCCAAGAATTCAAAAGAAAAATGAAACAAGAGCAATTACAATTCAGAACAAAGCTAAGACAAAACGTGACAAAAAACTAAGCAACAGCACAACACAGACTGGATATGATAATCCTTATGTGATTTTTACATGTCATCTTGTATATATGTTTGGAATATTTCTTCCTTTAGTTTTTGTTTAAATTGTCCAAGCATTGTACATGATTTTAATTCAGGTCCAAAAGTGTTCCACAATCTAACTCCTTGCACTGAGACACAGTGTTTCTTGGTGATAGTTCTCACTGGAGGTTTTTGAAATATACATGTTCCTCTGAAATTATATTGTTTCTCCTGTGGCGGGTTGGTGTAACTCCCACAACAGACTAAGGACAGACAGCTCGCTACTCCTGGTTTTTTCCGCTGCACTACTGAGATGTAATGTGCCATACATGCATTGTGATGTTAATGTGCCATTCATTCATTGTGTTCATGCGTCCTGTCCTTACTGTGACCTAGAGACTGAGATCAATATGTAGATGTGCCTTGTAACCTCTTTGTCCTGCAGCTGGAGCAGAGGCCAGCAATCTGCCTATTGTGATGTATGTCTCTCAAATGCAAAGGTCTCATGCCTGTTCTGCAGTCTCTTTGATCATACCCACTGCTGGGAATGCTCTTTTATGTATTGTTGTAGTTGGGTATATATACTGCACTGTAATCCATGCTCATCATCTCACTCTCTCAATCTGATTCCTGCAACTGCTGCTGACACACACTGTGTCTCCTCTCTGAGATCCTGAGGAATTCAGCTTCAGCCTGCTCACACTATGGGCTGGAGCCGAGTTCCCGTGAAGGCGGTATGATTTAATAAACCTGCTTAAAACTCTCATCACTGCCTTTATTTTATCATCCGCTTCACTCCCTTATTTGAAACAACTTTTGGATATTTGCGGGCAGTGATAGATTCTTCACTTTAAACATTATTACTGCAGTTTTAAAGTCAACCACATCTTTCAGCTTGAGAGCTTTAAATTTAAGAAAAAGTGGGTTTGTTGGTTCCCACTATGTATATTCATCCACGAGCTAACGCTAACACAGCTATGAACACACTGTATGACAGCATCAGCAGAGAGCAGAACAAGCATCTTAAGGATTTTTCATCATAGCTGGCGATTTCAACCACATTAATTTGAAGACTTTTTCCCAGATTTTATAAGAATGTGAGCATTAAAACAAGGAAAGTTAGAAGATTGGACCAGGTCTACACTAGCATTTTTGGAGCCTACAAAGCTCACCCCTCTCCTCACCTTGGACATTCACATCATTTCTCCTTGTTAATGACACCAGCTTACAGGCCACTCAGTTGCAAATCTAAGCCACAGTACAAGTCAGTGCGGTGCTGGTCTAAGGAGGTTACATTAATATTGCAGGACTGTTTTGAGGACACCATGTGGGAACTCTGTACATACAGACATTGAGCGCTACACTTCCTCTGTGCTGTCATACATCAAGTTCTGCATGAACAATGTAATAACAAGGAAACTGGTTGAAATATTTCCCAATCAGAAACTCTGGTCCAGTGCCACGGTCAGAGCGCTGCGCTCGGCCAGGGATTCAGCACTGAGGTCAGGAGACAGAGAGGCCTATAGGAAGGCTAGAGCAGACCTGAATAAAGGCATCAAGGCTGACAAAACAAAGTATAAAGAGCAAATAGAGGCCAACTTCAGGGAAACCAACTCCCGCTCTCTGTGGCGAGGTATCCAGAATATCACGGACTACAAACAGTGCAACAATACTCCCTCTCCTGCCGAGAGCTCTCTACTGGAGCAGCTTAACACCTTTTTCTCCCACTTTGAAGAGGGCAGCAGACAGACAGAGGATGTATTGCTGACACCATCACAGCATAACCAACCCCTCACCCTCCAACAATATCAGGTACTGGGGGTTCTGTAGGACACTGACACCAGTAAAGCACCGGGACCGGATGGAGTACCAGGGAGGGTGTTGAAATCATGTGCTCAACAGCTTGCTGCAGTATTTACCAACATTTTCAACCACTCACTGCACCAAGCTACATTCCAACCTGCCCGAAAAATACCACCATAATCCCTGTGTCCAAAACTTCTGCTGTCACAGGATTGCATGACTATCGGCCTGTGGCCCTGAGGCTGGTGATTATGAAGTGCATGGAGAGACTGGTGTTGCAGCATATCAAGGCCCATATCTCACCTGGCCTTGACCAGCATCAGTTTGCCTATAGGTCCAATAGACCTACAGATGATGCTATCTCTGTTGCCCTCCACATTGCCCTCAGTCATCTGGAAAGCCCCAATACATACACTAGAATGCTGATTGTTGATTTTAGCTCAGCATTCAATTCTGTCAGCCCCAGCCGACTGATCAACAAACTTCAGACACTGCACCTCAGAACCCCTCTTTGTTAGTGGATCAAGGATTTTCTGACAAATAGACCCCAGCATGTTAGGATGGGCACTTCTACATCTTCCACTATCATCCTTAATACTGGTGTTCATCAGGGCTGTGTTTTGAGTCCAATCCTGTTTACATTATACACCCGTGTCTGTGTCGCCATTCATGGCTCCAATACCATCATCAAATTTGCAGACGACACAACCGTCGTGGGATTGATTTACAACAACAATGAGGTACCTTATAGAGAGGAGGTTCAGACGCTGGTGGCCTGGTGCAGTGACAACCATCTCTACCTTAATACCAGGAAGACAAAAGAAATCATTATTGATTTCCGGAAATCAAAGACCACAGCGCATTCATGCCTGAGCATCAATGGGGAAGAAGTGGAACGTGTCACAGACTTAAAGTTCCTCTGGTTGTACATCTAAGAGGACTTGGGTTGGATTGCAACCAGTCACATTATTAAAAAAGCCCAACAATGTCTCTTTTTCCTGAGAACACTGAAGAGAAACAAACATCCTCCACCTCTGTTGAGGAACTTTTATTACATATTACATAGAGAGCGTCCTTACTTATGGATGCACAGTTTGGTGTGCTAGCTGCATCGCAGCGGAGAGAAAACAGCTGCAGTGGGTCGGCAAGACGGCTCAGTGGATCATTGGCTCCCCACTTCCACACCTGGATGAAATCCTCTCAAGCCGTCTACTCCGAAGGGCCACAAAGATCCAGAGAAACTCTACCCAACCAGAATATTCTTTGTTCACCAGCCTCCCCTATGGCAAACTCAGAATCATGCAAGCTTGGACCAACAGACTAAAACACAGCTTTTTTCCTATGGCTGCGAAGAGACTGTTGAAAGAACTATGACCCCCATCCCCCCCATCCTGACTACCTCAGTACTCCCAGTCCATCTGTGCAATAATTAGGACTATTTTTTGCACTCTGATGAAATGTATAGGATTTTAGCTTCACTTCATATTATACGGTTAGTGGGTTTTAATGCATATATTTTAGCACCAAAGCCAGTTTAGAAAGCTTGGGATCAGTCCGCCAAGGTCTCCGCCTTTGACCGCCACCTGATCCACATAGCACCGGACCCCCATGATCCCTCCTGCAGGTGGTGAGCCCACTGGAGGGCGGACCCATGTAACTCCTTCGGGCTGAGCCCGGCCGGGTCCCATGGGTGGAAACCCGGCCACCAGACGCTAGCCTTCGAGCCCCTCCCCCAGGCCTGGCTCCAGGGTGGGGCCCCGGTAACCCCATACCGGGCGGGGTACACTGAATCCTTGATATACAATTCATGAGAGTCTGTTGGATCGTTCTTAGCCTGGCCCTTCACCCAGGACCAGTTTGTCTTGGGAGACCCTATCAGAGGCAAATTGCCCCGGACAACATAGCTCCTGGGATCACTGGGGCACGCAAACCCCCCCACCACGATAAGGTGACGATCCATGAGGGGGGGGGGGTCCGTCCAGACCAGACATCCACAGCTTTAAATCCCACTGATATGCCTTCCACAGAGGAAGCAGGGTTTGGGGACGAGGGGGATGACTCGCCTATCACAGGGGCTGAGGTCGCCAAGGTGGTTAAAAATCTCCTTGGTGGCCGGGCCCCAGGGGTGGACGAGATTCGCCCCGAGTACCTCAAGGCCCTGGATGTTGTTGGGTTGTCATGGTTGACACGCCTCTGCAACATTGCGTGGAGGTCGGGGGCAGTGCCTTTGGCATGGCAAACCGGGGTGGTGGTTCCTCTCTTTAAAAAAGGGGACCGGAGGGTGTGCTCCAACTTTAGAGGGATCACACTCCTCAGCCTCCCTGGGAAGGTCTATGCCAAGGTACTGGAGAGGAGAGTCCGGCCGTTGGTCGAACCTCGGATTCAGGAGGAGCAATGTGGTTTTCGTCCTGGCCGTGGCACATCGGACCAGCTCTTTACCCTCTCGAGAATTCTCCAGGGTTCGTGGGAGTTTGCCCAACCAGTTTACATGTGTTTTGTGGACTTGGAGAAGGCATTTGACCGCGTCCCTCGTGGATTTTTGTGGGGGGTGCTTCGGGAGTATGGGGTATCGGGCTTGTTACGAGCTATTCGGTCTCTGTATGACCGTTGTGAGAGTTTGGTTCGTATTGCCAACACTCGGTCGGAGTCATTCCCAGTGAGAGTTGGACTCCGCCAGGGCTGCCCTTTGTCACCGATCCTGTTCATAATTTTTATGGATAGGATTTCTAGGCGCAGCCAGGGAATGGAGGGTGTCATGCTTGGTGACCACAGGATCTCATCTCTGTTGTTTGCAGATGATGTTGTCCTGTTGGCTTCATCCAGCAATGACCTACAGCTCTTGCTGGGACGGTTTGCCGCTGAGTGTGAAGCGGCTGGGATGAGAATCAGCACCTCCAAGTCCGAGTCCATGGTCCTCAGCCGGAAAAAGGTGGATTGTCCTCTCTGGGTTGGGGACAGGCTCCTGCCCCAAGTGGAGGAGTTTAAGTATCTTGAGGTCTTGTTCACGAGTGAGGGGAGAATGGAGCGAGAGATCGACAGACGGATTGGAGCAGCATCTGCAGTGATGCGGACGTTGTACCGGTCTGTTGTGGTGAAGAGGGAGCTTAGTTCTAAGACAAAGCTGTCGATTTATCAGTCAATCTACGTTCCTACTCTCACCTATGGTCACGAGCTTTGGGTAATGACCGAAAGAACGAGATCGCGGATACAAGCGGCTGAAATGAGCTTTCTCCGTAGGATTGCTGGACTCACCCTCAGAGATAGGGTGAGGAGCTCAGTCATCCGGGAGAGGCTCAGAGTAGAACCGCTGCTCCTCCACATTGAAAGGAGTCAGTTGAGGTGGTATGGGCATCTGATTAGGATGCCTCCTGGACGCCTCCCACTTGAGGTGTTTCAGGCACGTCCCACTGGGAGGAGACCCCGGGGCAGACCCAGGACTCGGTGGAGAGACTATGTCTCCCAGCTGGTCTGGGAACGCCTTGGTATCCCCTCTGAAGAGCTGGAGCAGGTGGCTGGGGAGAGGGAAGTCTGGGCTTCTCTGCTTGAACTGCTGCCTCCGCGACCCGGACCTCCGGAAAAGCGGTAGAAGATGTATGGATGGATTTTAGCACCTTGGGGGAGCCAGATTATCTAGCATCTCAGACAGGAGACAGTGGATAAGCATGGGAGAACAAAGAGCAGGAGGTTCCTGGTGAGATAGCAGGAAGGAGTCAGGGATTAAGGGGGTTGAATGCAGTGTGATGCAAATGTCATGTTGTGTGTGATGTAAATGCCATGAAACTTAAGAGGAGAGTGTCTGCTTAAATGATCAGTCTGTTCTTTGCTTGGGAGATGTGAGTGTGTAATAAATCGTCTGAAATGAATTTGCCTCTGATTTCACACACTCCACACTGGTGACCCAAGACATATTATGGAACACGAGGCAAGATCCCCGGAGCCGGCCCGGTCAGGAAGCTACAGCGAGGCGGCAGCCATCCCACAGGCAGCCCAGACTGGAACCTCCAGCCACGCGTGTGCGGTTTCAGTCAAGCTACCGGATTTCTGGCAGCACAACCCGCGCTCTTGGTTCCACCTCACCGAGGCCCAGTTCGCCCTCCGGGGAGTAACGGCAGATGATACCAGATTCTACCATGTGGTCGCAGCGCTAGACGCCCGCACAGCTCAGTAGGTAGCGAGCCTGCTCGATCAGCCACCAGCCAGCAGCAAATACGAGGCGCTCAAGGCTGCGCTCATCCAGCGCTACACGCTCTCGGACTGTGAGAGAGCAGAGAGGCTCCTGACGCGGACCGAGTTAGGAGATGGTTCAGCCGTAGACCTGATGGAGAAGATGCTGGCGTTAATGGGCACGGATGACGGGCACTTTCTGTTTGCCCACCTCTTCCTCCGGAACCTTCCGACAGTGGCGAGAGTAGCTCTGGCCAATTCGCCGTGGCTGGCCACGCATGACTACCGTGCGCTAGCCCAGGAGGCAGACCGGATCATCATCACCACCAGGGCGATCACAGTCAACGCGGCAGCGGTGGAGCCCAGCGAGACGACCAGAGGAGGCGAGGAGCCACCGACGGTAGCAGCAGCGGGGGCCAAGGAGCGCCAGAGATACACGCTCTGTTTCTACCACCGCCGCTTCGGAGAGAACACATGCAGATGTGTGCCACCGTGCCAATTCAAGCGCTCAGGAAACGCCAAGGCCGGGGGTCGGTAGCAGCTGCGACCCTCGGTGAAGAGAACAAGCTGCTCTACTTGACGGATGCACGCTCGGGTAGACGTTTCCTCGTGGACACTGGAGCCCAGAAGAGCTTCATCCGGCCGACCTACGCTGACCAGCTGGCAGGACCTAGCGGCCCCGGGATGTTGGCAGCAAACGGCTTGGATATTAAGACCTTTGGTGAGAGGACTCTGCTCTTATCTCTACACGGCCGTACATATGAGTGGACTTTTGTCGTAGCAGCACTGAATTACCATATACTAGGGGCTGATTTTCTGTGTGCACATGGTTTACTGGTTGATGCTGCTAACAGGCGCCTGGTTAATGCACTGTCCTTTGATTCTCTCCCCTGTATAGCTCGAGTGACCCAGCCAACAGCACAAGCCAATGTCACAGCTACAGGCAGTAAGTTCCACACACTGCTCACTCAGTTCCCAGCACTCACAATCCCGACATTTTCCGCGGCCATCGCTAAACACAGGGTGGAGTACTTTATCACCACCTCCGGGCCGCCCATTTTTGCAAGACCTCGGTGCTTGGACGCAGCTAAACTGGCCATAGCGCGTAAGGAGTTCGCCAACCTGGAAAGGTTGGGCATCATCAGGCGCTCGAACAGCCCATGGGCATCCCCGCTACACATGGTCCCTAAGGCTGAGGGATCATGGCGACCGTGCGGGGATTTCCGCAGGTTTAACAACGCCACAGTGCACGACCACTACCCAATTCCCCACATACAGGATTTTTCCATTCACCTTGCCGGAGCACGCAATTTTTCCAAAATAGACCTGGTCCGCGGTTACCACCAAGTCCCAGTGCGCGCGGAGGACATACCCAAAACAGCGGTAATAACTCTGTTCGGTCTATTCAAGTTCCTACGCATGCCATTCGGGTTAAAAGGAGCGGCACAGACATTCCAGCGCATGATGGATGCAGTGCTGCACGATCTCCTGTTCGTGTTCATCAGCAGACTACATCATCCCAGGTGCACAACCGAGAGGTTTCGTAAGTCCTTCCTACCAACGGCTGTCAGACTGTACAACCTAAGCAGGGCTGCTCGCAGAGATAGCAAAAAGATGTAACAAACTAATAGTTTTTAAATGCAAAAGATGCAATAGACTTACACAATGGTCCCCTCCGGCATACAACTAGGAAAATACCGGTCGCTATGGAGGGTGAGAATATGTATGGGCACATAATCATACCATGTAGGATAACTAAGTAGAGGGTTATGCTGTTTCATCCCATCTAGCAACAATGCTCTGCACTGTGTGTGTTTATATATTTACATATTTATTCCATCTAGCTACAATGCTCAGCACTGGGTGTGTTCATATTTATATATCTATATATTTATTCCATCTAGCTACAATGCTCCGCACTGTGTTTTTATATATCTATATATTTATTCCATCTAGCTACAATGCTCCGCACTGTGTGTGTTTATATACTTACATATTTATTCCACCTAGCTGCAATGCTCCGTACTGTGGGTGTTTATATATTTACATATTTATTCCATCTAGCTACAATGCTCTGCACTGTGTGTTTATATATTCATATATTTATTCCATCCAGCTACAATGCTCTGCACTGTGTGTCTGTGTGTGTGTATATATATATTTTATAGTAATATGTACATATGTATATTAGCTGCTCTTGCTTGCTTGTTTTTTTTTTCTTGCCTTCTGATTGTTGCTCTGAGTGTTGCTATCCCTGTGCTGTTGCAATCCTGGAATTTCCCCGTTGTGGGACTAATAAAGGCTTATCTAATCTTATCTTATCTTATCTACCTGGACGATATCCTGGTAGCCAGTGCGTCCGAAGATGAACACGAAACCCACCTCACGACGGTTTTCCGGAGGTTGGAGGAGCACGGGTTAATAATCAACCCGGTGAAATGCCAGTTCGGCATGATGGAGATTGATTTTTTGGGGCACCACGTCTCTCCGGAAGGAGCGATCCCGCTGCCCGACAAAGTGTGCGCCGTGGCGGATTTTCCCTGGCCTCAGATGGTCAGGGCGCTGCAGGAATTTTGGGGGATGGTGAACTTTTATAACCTTTTCCTTCCCCGCGCGGCGCAGCTCATGCAACCATTGTACACTGCGCTCAAGAAACAGAAACCCACGGATAGGGTCGAATGGACCCCGGAGCGAGAGCGGGCGTTCTCAGAAGTTAAAGCAGCCCTGGCAAACGCCGCACTGCTGGCACATCCGGACCCGTCGGCCCGCATAGCGCTCACCACCGACGCTTCAGAAGTGGCCATAGGGGCTGTCGTGGAGAAGTGGGCCGCCGGGGCTTGGCAGCCGCTTGCCTTTTTCAGCAGAACTTTGCGCAACAGCGAACGTAAATACAGCGCTTTCGACAGAGAGTTGCTGGCTCTCCACCTGGCCATACGCCACTTCCAGTTCTGGCTGGAAGGGCGCAGCTTCACCGCGTTCGTGGACCACAAGCCGCTAACATTCGCGATGGCCAAGGTTTCAGAACCGTGGTCATGCCGGCAGCAGAGACAGCTGGCCGCGATCTCAGAGTTTACTACAGATATTCAACATGTGTCGGGTAAACTGAATGTGGTGGCGGATTGCCTCTCGCGCGCCATGGTGGCCCCAGTCTGCGTGGAGATAGATTACGCAGCCATGGCCGCGGAGCAGATTAGCGATGCAGACGTGCGTGCGCTCCAGTCTGGACCAACAGGGTTAAGGCTGGAGAGCAGGGTGCTGCAAGATGGCTCCCCCCCCCCACACAATCTGCGATGTCTCCATGGGTCGCCTGCGTCCGGTGGTCCCGGCCGCGTGGCGCCGCCACATGTTTGAGTCGGTTCACACTCTGGCGCACCCAGGAGTGCGCGCGTCGGTCAAAATGGTGGGAGAGAAGTTCGTGTTGCCGAGCCTACGCAAACAAGTGAAAGAGTGGGCTGCAGCCTGCGTGGCGTGCCAACGAGCCAAGGTACACAGACACACGAAGGCTCCCTTGGAGCTGTTTCGTATTCCGGCTAAGAGGTTCGACCATGTTCACTTGGACCTCGTGGGCCCCCTTCCGCCATCACAGGGGTGCACGCACCTCCTGACAGTGGTGGACCGCACCACGCGCTGGCCAGAAGCGGTCCCGCTGGCGGCAACCACGTCCGCAGACGTAGCACGCGCTTTATTAAAAGCATGGGTGGTGCGTTTTGGAGTCCCGTCGGACATTATGTCCGACATAGCTAACCCTTTTAGTGGTTCTACGGCTCTCCTCAGCAACGAGGAGAATGGGTGGGTGATGGTGAGAAGGAAGCCTAGTCGCAAAGCCCCGGTACACTATCAACCTGTTCACGTTTCTAATTGTTTTTCCCCGCTCAGCGACACACCCGCTGAGGAAAAAACTCTGATCATTGGCGACTCTGTAGTCAGAAACGTGAACCTAGAGACTCCAGCGGCCATAGTCAAATGCATTCCTGGGGCCAGAGCAGACGACATCGAGTCAAATTTGAAAATGCTGGCTAAAAGTAACTGTAAATACCCAACAATTGTTATTCACGCTGGCATTAATGACATCCGTCTCCGGCAGTGGGAAGTCACGAAACTTAATGTAGAATCAGTGTGTGACTTTGCAAAAACGATGTCTGCCACTGTAGTATTCTCTGGGCCCCTCCCCAATCTGACCAGTGATGACATGTTAAGCCGCTCATCATCCTTGAACCGCTGGCTGTCTGTGTGGTGTCCAGCAAATGATGTGGGCTACATTGACAATTGGAGCTCATTTTGGGGAAAACCTGGTCTTATGAGACGAGCCAGCGTTCATCCCACTTTGGATGGTGCGTCTCATTTATCTAACAATCTGGCATCTTTTTTATCCAAATTTC
Source organism: Pholidichthys leucotaenia (assembly GCA_020510985.1). Lineage (NCBI taxonomy): Eukaryota > Metazoa > Chordata > Actinopteri > Cichliformes > Pholidichthyidae > Pholidichthys > Pholidichthys leucotaenia. The sequence continues at coordinate 20,317,004 of CM035842.1, read as the reverse complement.
CAAAACCTTGACTACTCAGAGTTGGGACCAGGAAGCAGAGTCGCATTCTTACACGCCTCTCTGCAGCTCCTCTTCATCCGCCACCTCTCAACTTAGCCCCTGTCTTCCCCATCAGAGAATCATTGTCTGCTCCCTCCAAAGTAAATAAAAATATAATATATAAGCATCCCAAAGTGATTAAGCAAAATATTGGTAAAACTCAAATTAAACATAAAGCCTCTAAATTGAATGATTTGGCCTCTGTTCCTCCTCATAATTTAAAAATTAAATGTGGTTTATTAAATATTAGGTCTGTAACTCCCAAGTCTCTGTTAGTCCAGGGACAAGAGTTGCAAATTAGCTAATAGCTATACACTCTATGTGCAACACATCAGATTGATTGTCTTTGATTAATTGTCTATGTTTATTGCACTGTCCCTGTCAAATAAACTAATCTACTACTACTAGTCCATGATCTGTTAATTGATCATCAGATTGAATTAATTTTCCTTACAGAGACTTGATTAGAGCAAGAAGATTATGTTGGTTTAAATGAATCAACTCCCTCTGGTTATTTAAACTGTCAAAATCCCAGAAGTTCTGGTCGTGGATGAGGAGTAGCAACAATTTACCATTCCAAATTACTAGTTAATGTAAAGCAAAAAAACATGTTATAATTCCTTTGAAGGCCTGGTCCTCAGTATTGGGCACTTTAGCAATTTTAGGTTTAACCCAATTTTATTTGCCATAGTTTATCGTCCCCCATCAACCTACTCAGAATTTTTATCCGAATTTGCTGATTTCTTAGCTGATTTAGTGCTGAAATCTGATAGAATAATTATAGTAGGGGACTTTAATATACATGTGGATGTAGATAGTGACTGCCTTAATGTGGCATTTAATTCAGTATTAGACTCGATTGGGTTTTCTCAGAAAGTAGGAAATTCTACTCATTACCTCCACCATGCATTGGACCTTGTTCTGACATATGGCATAGAAATAGAAAATCTTGTAGTGTCTCCTCATAACCCTGTACTGTCAGACCATTGTCTGTTATCCTTTGATTTTACTATTTCTGACTATTTGGCTCCTAAAGAAAAATATTATTACAGTAGATGCCTCTAAGATGATGCTGTGACCAAATTTATGCAGATTGTTTCCTCTATGCCATGTGTCAACACAACAGAAATAAGCTATAGACAGCTTGCTCCTTCTGTAATTGATAACATAGTGGATAGTGTTTCAGCTTCTCTGCATCAGACTCTTGACTTGGTGGCCCCCTTAAAAAAGAAAAAGTCTAATCAGAGATTTCTAACTCCTTGGTTCAACACAGAAACTCGTAGCTTAAAACAGAAGACTCGTCAATTAGAAAGAAAATGGCGCTCCACTAATTTAGATGAAATCTATTTAGCTTGGAGAAATCATCTTTTAATTTATAAAAAAATCTCTTAGAAAAGCTATAACGAGATATTACTCTGCATTAATAGAAGAGAACAAGCATAATTCCAGGTTTCTTTTCAGTACTGTAGCCAGGTTGACAAAGATTCAGGACTCTGTCAATCCTAGCATTCCCTTAGAGCTTACTAGTCAGGACTTTATGAACTTTTTCAATAATAAAATTTCATCCATCAGAGATAAAATTAATCATATTCTTCCCACAGTTAACTTAAATACTGTAACTACTACAACTCCTTCAATTGATGTCTGTCTTGATGAGTTTACTCCAATCGACCTTTGTGAGTTAGACAAAATAGTTTCCTCATCCAAACCTTCAACTTGTCTTTTAGACCCTATTCCTACCAGGTTATTTAAAGAAGTCTTCCCACTTATTGGTAGCTTTATTCTTCATATAATCAATTCTTCATTAACTTTAGGCCATGTACCGCAGGCTTTTAAAACAGCTATAATTAAACCCTTACTCAAAAAGCCAACGCTAGATCCAGGAGCTTTAGCTAACTATAGACCAATCTCTAATCTCCCTTTCATTTCAAAAATCTTAGAAAGAGTTGTTGCTACGCAATTATTTGACCACCTGCAGGGAAATGGTTTACTTGAAGAGTTTCAATCTGGGTTTAGAGTCCATCATAGTACTGAAACAGCCTTAGCGAAGGTCACTAACGACCTCCTCATCGCATCTGATAATGGACTGGTTTCTGTACTTGTCCTTTTAGACCTTAGTGCAGCTTTTGATACTATCGATCATAATATTCTACTTGATAGATTAGAACACTATGTTGGACTTAATGGAACTTCGTTGAAGTGGTTTAGATCTTATTTATCTGATAGGTTCCAGTTTGTTCATGTAAATAATGAGTTTTCTTTCAACTCAAAGCTTAGTCATGGAGTTCCACAGGGATCTGTGCTAGGCCCTACTCTTTTTAGTTTATATATGCTTCCGTTAGGCAACATTATTAGAAAGCACTGTATACATTTTCATTGTTATGCAGATGACACACAATTATACCTGTCAATGAAGCCAGATGATAGTAATCAATTAGCCAAGTTCGAAGCCTGTCTTAAGGAAATCAAAGCTTGGATGACTTGTAATTTCCTGCTATTAAATTCAGATAAGACTGAAGTCATTCTTGTTGGTCCAAAAAACCTTAGAAATACCTTTCCAAATCAAACTTTCAGTTTGGATGTGGTTACTCTTTCTCTTAATAGCTCTGTGAGGAACCTTGGAATTATTTTTGATCAAGATCTGTCCTTCAATTCGCATATTAAATTTGTTTCTAAGACTGCCTTCTATCATTTGCGTAATATTGCCAAGATTAGGAGCATCTTGTCTCAGAGTGATGCTGAGAAACTGATCCATGCTTTTGTTAGCTCGAGATTAGATTACTGTAATTCTTTATTATCAGGCTGTCCTAAAACATCTTTAAAAAGTCTTTAGCTGATCCAAAATGCTGCAGCAAGAGTTTTAACAGGTACTAGAAAGAGAGATCATATCTCTCCGCTTCTGGCCTCCCTTCATTGGCTTCCCATAGAGTTTAGAATTAAGTTTAAAATCCTTCTTCTTACTTACAAAGCTCTAAACAATCAGGCTCCTTTTTATTTAAAAGATCTGATACTACCGTATTATCCTAACAAAGCACTACGCTCCCAAAATGCAGGATTACTTGTAATACCTAGAATCTCCAAAAGTACAATGGGAGGCAGAGCCTTCAGTTATCAAGCTCCTCTCCTGTGGAACCAGCTGCCAGTCTGGATTCGGGAGTCAGACTCGATCTCTGTTTTTAAGAATAGGGCTAAAACCTACCTTTTTGATATAGCCTACAATTAGGGAGGGATCATGTGTTTCTGAACCCTCCCTTAGTTATGCTGCTAATAGGTTTAGTCAGCCGGGGGACCTCCAGTAATGCACTGGGCCTCACTCCTTTCCTCACTCTCAATGAAATATTTTTTTTGCTTGTCATTAACATTTGTTTGTTCTCTCTCATAGATTGAGTCCCCATCGTGCTGTTTGCTCTCTACATGTCTGTTTTTTTCATCTTCTCTATCCCCTCACCCCCCCAGCCAGTCGCAGCAGATGACTGCCCCTCCCTGAGCCTGGTTCTGCTGGAGGTTTCTTCCTGTTAAAAGGGAGTTTTTCCTCTCCACCGTCACCAAGTGCTTGCTCACAGGGGATCGCCTGATTGCTGGAGTCTTTCTGCAACTGTGGGGGCTCCCCCTACAGTTGATAGTGCTATGAGATGACTGTTGTTGTGAAATGGCGCTATATAAATAAAGTTGAATTGAATTGAATATATACAGTATATATATATATATATATATATATATATATATATATATATATATATATATATATATATATATATATATATATATATATATATATATACGTATATATATATATATATATATACCCTGGAGATTGTGAGTTCACGCCCCAGCAGGTCATACCAAAGACAAGTAAAAAATCATTCTTTCAGCCTTCTTGGTGCTTAGCATAACAGAATGGGGAAAGCGAAGTTGACGCACAAACACCAGAGGACTGATCCCGCCCCCACCACTACCACTATAGTTTTTCCTTTACTACTTACAGTAGTTGTGTGGCCTAGGGTCATAGAAACAGATGGGTGCCACCATCTATTTGGCCATGTCAGGTCAGGCACTGGTTTGCTTGCTATCAGATAACCATGAAAACCGGTACTACTTGTCTCATGGGTCGGGCCATCAGCGACTCAATCGGCAACCCCGGCCTTCCGAGGGTGTGGAGGATGAAATTGGGCATCCTAACAGAACTAAAAACAATATCTGTCGCAGGTCTGTGGTGGACCACTCCCAGTTACACGGGGTGAGACTGGACATTCTGGCAGATCTGTGGTGGACTTTTGCCAGTTGGTGCATCGTGGCATGCACTACACAAAGAGCAGAGATAAACAAACCTGTCATCTGATCAGTCACTGCAACAGATAATGGAGTCAGCTTGTCTTGGCCTGTCCTTGCCACTGATAATACCTCTATCTGCCAAGATTGTGCCACTAGTCCAGCAAAAGCTAGCGGTACTCAAATACTTTGCAAGCAGTTTCATGAAATGGACAGTCAGAAAGCCACTCATACCGGCTCGGATGTCACCCGGGTTAACAAAGCCAGGAGTTCCTGGCAGCGGAAGGCAAAGGACAGAGCTGCGTGGAGGAATCTGATCAGACCTAAATGAAACAGTCATTGTCACCTCCGACAGACCGCAATGATGATTATTATGATGTGTATATATATATATATATATATGATGCTGATTTTAACATATTACATATTTATTTAATATATACTTACTGTAGCTGCTACTGAGTGATTGCTGCTAAACAGAATTTTGTTGTATCTTGGTGTGCAATGATAAAAAAAGTTTCTTCTTCTCATCATCTGGTGTCACCGCCGACCAGCCTGCATCATTTGATTTCTTCCCTGATCAGCCTCCACCTGCTGCTCCTAGGAGTGATGCGTTCCCACCGTCAGCCCCTGAGGTCGGCACACTGCAGTCATCGGTCCCTGAGGGCTGCACACTGCTCTCACCTGTCCCTGAAGTCACCGCGTCCCTGTTAATTATACCTGAGGCTTGTGTGCAGCAACTGACTGTTTTGGAGTTCAGTGCACCCCAGTCAGCTATTTCTGAGGTCAGCATACCACACCCACCTGCTGCTGTGCAGAAAGCTCTTTTGTTTTTTCCTGAACCAAGGACTCCCCTGTTACCATGTACTGAATTAAAGGTTCCTACGTTATGGTCCGCTGGAGTAGTGGCCTAGTTGGTAGAGCATCCACCCCACAACTGGGAGGCTGTGGTTCAAATCCCGGCCGGGTCATACCAAAGACTAGGTAAAAATGGTACTTTCTGCCTTCTAGCTTGGAGCTCAGCATAATAGAATGGGGAAAGGAAAGTTAACAACCAGAGTCACTGGAGTTTTCACTACTTACAGTAGCTGTGTGACCTAGGGTCATGAAATGGAGATAGGTGCCGCTATTGGCATGGGAGTAACTTAACGTTATGGTACCCTGAGCAAGAAGCTCCAATGTTGTGTTCTCCTGAGTTTAAAGTGCCCCCACAACTTTCTCGGGACACATCCTGTTATCTGGTTTGGTGGCCCATGGACTTTGGGAGGCCACCCACCATGCATTGTTTTGTGGTCTGGGGGCTCATGGACTGGGATAGGCCCCCCGTCCCGTCCTGCTCTCTGGTCAGGTGGTCCAAGGGCATTGGTAGACCACCAGACTTGCTGTGCTCTCTGAGTGGCCCGTGGACTTTGGGAGGCCTCCTGACCCCTCATGTTTCCTGTTTGGGGGCCCATGGACTGGCATCGGACCCCTGACCCACCCTGTCTTACAGTCCTATGGGTCTGGGAACTTTAAAGAGACCTCCTGATGGACAATTTTTTTTTTCTCACTCTGTTAGATTCCTGTATTCTGTTTCTTCCCACTGTGCATTGTCCCCCTCCTCCCGCCCGTTATGGTGTTGCTATGTTTTTTGGGTGTGTGTATCTGGAATCCACCCCTTAAAGGGGGAATTAGGTCATGATCGAGGCACGGCCAGGGACCATGCCTACACTTTATGTTCATTTTGGGTTTTGGTTTTCCTTATTAGAATTATTTGTATCATTATGATTATCATTATTATTATCACTAAGTGTCTTTGTGTCCTCTGGTTGTTAGTCTGTCATGTCATGTCATCGTCTGTTGTCTGTGTTTTATAGTTGTCTTTTTGCATTTGGTTATATTGTTTGAGCCCTGTTTATTTTTAGTGTTTAGTATTATTGTCCTTGTTGTCTAGATTCATGTTGTGTCATCCCTTGTCTAAGTTCATGGTTGTGTGTGTGCCTATTTAACTATTCTCTCCAGTTCCTCATGTTTCTGTGCCCATAGCCACTCTCCCCCATTTGTGTGCTGTTCAACCCCTCTTTACTCTCCCAGCTGTCTTGTGTCTCCAAATTATGAGTTCCCCTATTTGAGTCTCTGTCTTTGTTTCATTGAGAGTTCATTGCGTCACCTACCATTCGTCATTCTTGTGCATCATTCTGTGTCAGTTATTATGCTGTGTCTGCTATGCCGTGTTTCCCTGTGTCTATGATCCTGCCATGTAAGTTTTGCCAAGTTTAGTTTTATGTTGCCATGCTCAGTTTAGTTTAGTTATCAGCCCACATGCTGCCTTTTTGTTTCCCCTGGTATTTTGTTAATAAATTCCATCTTTGTACCATATCCTGCTTGCACATGAGTCCATCCATCCATCCATCTTCTTCCGCTTAATCCTTTTCGGGTCGCGGGGGGGCTGGAGTCTATCCCAGCATCTCTGGGCGAGAGGCAGGGTACACCCTGGAGAGATCGCCAGTCCACCACAGGACCAACACAGAAAGACAGACAACCATTCACTCTCACAGTCATACCTAAGGACAATTTAGAATCCCCAGTTTGATGTCAATTAACCTAACTTGCATGTTTTTGGCATGTGGGAGGAAACTGGAGAAATCCCGGAGTAAACCCATGCAGACACGGGGAGAATATGCAAACTCCACACAGATCACTGTTGGTGGGGGGCTGGGATCGAACCCAGGATCCCCCGGCCAAGGGTGAGTTGCTGTGCTGCCACAGTGCTAACCACTCCGCCACTGCGCTGCTGTAACTCTAAATCCTCAGGTGCCTGGAGGGCAGCATTTGACAATGCAGCCATCTATATTCATAAGCTCTTATTTTACCTAAACAGAACATTTATGTTTCTTTGATCTATTAAGTGCAGTCTCCATCATCTTAAAATGATGTGATGTTGTTATTCCAACTTCAAATACAGAAGTCAGAAGACAGCAACAAATGCTAATAATTACACAGGGTTACAAAAATATTTTTTTTTTGTAAGTTATCTGTGTTTTTTTCAACTGATTTAAGACAATTTTGCACCACTGAATCTGAAAATGACATCAGTTTCTCTTGATCAGGTGCTAAGTAAAAACCTGTTCTTACTTAGTACTTACTTAGTTCTGTGCATGTACTTACCTTAAAGGTAAGTACATGCACAGGTAAGTGCTTGTACTTGTACTTACCTTTAAGGTACTTAACTTAAAGGTAAGTAAATGTAAATTGAATGTTATGTCATCATTGTTCAAAATTCAGAGAATATCAAGACATAAAAAAGAATTTTGCATCATATAAAGCGAAAATACCTGTACATGTAAACAAAAACGTATAAAACAACATGTGGCTATAATTAAAAAAGTTGACCTGCTTGATCAAAACCAATGTGATTTTTGGATTCAGCACATCAAAATTGTCCTAAATTGGCTAAAAAAAACCTTGGACAATAAATTTGGTGTTGAATAGTGTAATCTGTCTTTGACCACCTCAGTAATGATGGTGCCATAAGACACACAAATCAGTCACCAGATCATATCTAGAGACAGTAGAGCATTGTATGCAAGACTTAAGCACCGTAGAATAAGATGTGAACATTAAGGCCATCCATCCATTTCTTCCGCTTAATCCTTTTTGGGTCACGGGGGAACAGCCTATCCCAGCATCATTGGGCAAGAGGCAGGGTCCACCCTGTGGATCCATCGCAGGGCCAACACAGAGAGACAGACAACCATTCACTCTCACCGTCATACCTAAGGACAATTTAGAATCCCCAGTTTGATGCCAATTAACCTAACTTATTAAGGCCTTAGTTTTTTAATCTTTTACTGCTAACTATTTGAAAAGCATGCTAGGTGAATGAGCATTAGGCATTTAATACCTTGATGCTTTGGACATTTGGTTGGAATTGGCTCTTTATTTTATTTTGTTTTATTATCAAACATCTAGAAGCAGGTATCTACAATCTTCTCCTTATCCAATCATTTTACACAATTAAAAGTCTTTGTTTAGAAATTGATTATAATCCATCCATCCATCTTCTTCTGCTTAATCCTTTTCGGGTTGTGGGGGGGCTGGAGCCTATCCCAGCATCTTTGGGCGAGAGGCAGGGTCCGCCCTGGACAGATCGCCAGTCCGTCGCAGGGCCAACACAGAGAGACAGACAACCATTCACTCTCACATTCATACCTAAGTGTCATGGATCTCCTCGTGCGCTATTACGCAGTGAGGAGAAAGGACAGATTTACGTGCAAGGGTTACACCACAGATAAATTTTTTAAATAAAAGACCAACAGTTCCAAAGTCATGCAGACGTACAAAAACAACAAGCAGGGTACACTTACTGGCTAACACAGAGGGACGTGTTGTAGGCACACCACAGTGTACAGCGCTGAGTGCTGCCACAGCGAAACGTAACCGAGACAGGCACATATGACAATACAATGATCCAGCAATGGTGGACTGGTAATGAGCTGCTTAAGTACCACCACTGCTGGAAGAGGGAGATTGGGTGCACCTGGGCGAGGAGTGGGAAAGGTAATCAACAGGAGTGGAACCAGCTGACCAACATGAGAGAGGGGGCGTGGTCAGACCGGCAAGCTGTCAGAGAGCGCCCACACAAATGTAGGTCAAAGGAGGCTGCCTCACAGCTGCCGGCCACAAACAGTGGCTACAGGTACGGAAAAGTAACCTAGTAAACATAGAGACTACAAGAAACTCAAAAGATACACAATACACAGATAAACCTGAGCCACAGAAGGTCAGAACCGAGCCCAAAGGACAACCCAGCTCGGTTCAGGACAGAACCCCCCCTACCTTAGGGGTCGATACCAGACACCCATGGTAACATCACAAACGAAAGAAAAAGCCCCCCCCCCCCCCCCCAGCAGGAACAGCAACCAATGGACCCTGGTGGGAGGTCGAAGGAACAGGTAAGGAGGGAACAAAAGCAACCCTGCCCAGGGCCCACAACAGAAAAAAACAATTAGTACCCCCAAGTCCAAAAGCATGGAGGCTTGGGAGGACACCCAGATTCCCAGGCCCAGCAGAAGGTCCGGTGGACAGAGTCCGATGGCCTGCCGGGAAACATGGACCACCTGGCCCAGAGACTCAGTCCTTCCGGCGGCCGGCCAGTGCTGTTGAGCCACCAAGACTGAAGTGGTAAGGCAGGAGGCGGCCTGCCCACTGGGAGGCTCACTGGTGGGTGGCTGGGCCGCAGGAGGGGAACCCCCACAGTGCCTGGTGGAGAGATGAAGGGGACCATGACAGCCTCAGGCTGAGGAGTGAAGGCCCCGGCATCCTCAGGTTGACTGGCAGCACCCTCCGTGGTCCCTGCTTGGGATACAGATGCACCTGCGGTGGACTCCGGCTGGAGCTCTGCAGCACCCATGGTGGACTCCGGCTGGAACTCTGCAGCACCCACAGTGGACTCCAGCTGGAGCTCTGCAGCACCCACGGTGGACCCTGGCCGGGCCAACGCTGCACCCTCTGTGGACCCTGGCCAGGCCAACGCTGCACCCTTGGTGGACCCCGACAGGGCCAACGCTGCACCCTCAGTGGACCCTGGCTGGGCCAATGCTGCACCTACGTTGACCCCGTGCTTAGGCGTGGCGCCCATGACGGGTCCATGCAGGAGCGCAGCACCCACATTGGGCTAACACTGGGGCGAGAGTCCCAGACCTGAATGCTGCACCCACAGAGACTCAGCCTGCGGAGGGACCCACACGACGGCCTCAGGCAGAAGGGAAACTGGACCCGCGACGTCATCTGACGGCGAGATCAGATCCACGGAGACCCCTGGTGATGGTGGATCTTCTCCGGCGGACCTAAGAGGAAGCTCAGGAACAGCAAAAGAAGAAATATGGTTAGGGTTGCCAACAGCCGCGGAGCCCGGTGAGATGAGTTCATATGAAGCTGAGGGCTGCACCTGACTCTCCTCCCCTAGAGCCAGGCAAGATCTCTCCAATGCTGACATAAGAAATGCAAGAGAGATAACATTCCTGAGCATGAGCTCCACTGCCGTCCAGGACTCTGTCGATCATGGAGATGAAGTCTCGGGCCCAGCCTCAAGGAGGTCCAGCTCTGGCTCCCATTCTGCTGCAGTAGCCTCCGCAGCTGGCAAGATGGTAGTAGCAGTTCCAGTGTCCTCAGAAGAAATAACCCCCACTGGAAAGGGATCCGGTGAGGAGGCTGAGGGCTGGCTCCGTGCAGGCTCTGGAGCTGGATCGTCCAGGGCCCCGGGCTCCTCCATCGTCCTGCAGCTTAGTTTCGGGGCCGGTGGACACTCAGGAAAACGTGGAGGAGACACAGAGAGAACAGGGATAGAGTCAGCATTTGCAGCTGGAGTAGAGGACCCATCGGACTGCTGAGACTGAGCCTCTCCCTCAGGAGACAGACAAGGTTCATCAAAATTTAACTGAATAGAACGGAAAAAAAAACACTTGCCTGTCATCCCGGTGTTTGATGTTCACAGCTGCAGCTGGCAGACAGTCACCCCTCTCCGTGTCAATGGCGATTTTAGCCCTTCCAAAGGATGACGGAGGAGCCGACTCCAGTGCTGATGGCTCCTCTGGCGTGACTGCAGGGGAACAGCTCCGTGCTGGCTCCGGAGCTGAATCCTCCGGGGCCACCAGCAACTCCACCACCCAACGGCTCTGCTCCAGGACTGACGGACACTCAGGGATAGATGGGGGACACACAGAGAGAATGGGGAAAAAAGGTTAACATCTGCAGTTGGAGGAGAGGGCCCAGCGGACTGCTGAGACTGGGCCTTTCCCTCGGGAGACAGACAATGTTTCTCATTATAACATTGGATTGAATGAAAAAGCACTTGCCTGTCATCCCGGTGCTTGATGTCGGCAGCTGCAGGAAACAGGCAGTCATCCTTCTCTACATCCACGATGATTCTAGCTCCCCCTCTGGATGGTAAAAGAGCCAGCTCGGGAAACACGGAAATGGGCATTACCGGGTGAACCATGATGGACCTCTTGGCAGCTGGAGGGACGATGGCTGCAGAAGACAATGAGGGCCTCTCCCGGCATTTCCACACAGAATGACGCTGTTTGCAGGCAGCTGAAGCTGACTCTGAGGCTGAAGAAGAGGTGACAGCAGGCTGAGGAGAGCGTCTCTGCTTGGGCACAGCTGCACCCGCGGTGGACTCTGGCTGGAGCTCTGCAGCACCCGTGGTGGACTCTGGCTGGATCATTCTGTCATGGTTTTCCCTTGTGCTGTTACGCAGCGCATGGAGGAGTGAGGAGAAAGGACGGATTTACGTGCAAGGTTACACCACAGACAAATTTATTAAAGAAAAGACCAACAGTTCCAAAATCATGCAGACATACAAAAACAACAAGCAGGGTACACTTACTGGCAAACACGGAGGGATGTGTTGCGGGCACACCACAGTGTGCAGTGGCGAGTGCTGCCAAGGCGAAACATACCCGAGACAGGCACATATGACAATACAATGATCCAGCAGTGGTGGACTGGTAATGAGCTGCTTAAGTACCACCATTGCTGGACTTCCGGGAAGATGGCGGAGAGACATAACGCTTAAACAGAGAGCTCTCCCTAGTCGGATTTAAAATCTTCGATAAATGGCCAACTCGACATAAATGGAACTATAAACCAAGGGATGAAAACACGAAGAAGCCGGGCACACGGACAAAAGCAGGGTAAAACTAAAGAATCCCTCTTCAACAACACAGGAGAAATCGCTGCACACGAGGCCCAAAAAAACAAGGTGACGACAGCAGAGAAAATGGAGGACGCCAAACTCGATATTATGAACACTGGCATCGCCAATATAAATAAAGACATAAAAGACTTCAAGCGACAACTCCAACAGGATTTAACAGCTCTTAAGGAAGATCTGAAAAAAGAGATGAAGGAGGAAATTATGGGCCTCCGAAAAGAAATGGAACGCAAGCTAGCTGAAAACATGGAGGAAGTGCGCACTCAACGGGCGTGTTTGACAGAAGCACAGGCTCAAATATCGGAGTTGGAAGACTGGAGGACCAAGGCAAGTGAGCGGCTGCAGACCCTGACGGCACAAACACAGAGGATGCAGGAAAAAATAACCGACCTGGAGAGCTGGTCCAGACGGAGCAATATACGCATCTTTGGGATTCTGGAGGGCATTGAAGGCAACTCGATGACGAAATTCATGGATCAATTCTTAAAAAAAGAGCTTGAGCTGCCTGATGAAACGGACCTGCAGATCCAACGAGCGCACAGAGCCTTGGCACAGAACCCGAATCCAAACTCTACACCCAGGTCAGTTGTGGTAAACTTTCTAAAATACGACGTAAAGGAAAGAATCCTGACACAAGTGTGGAAAAAAAAGCTACGAGTCGGCGACAAACAGATATTCTTTGACCATGACTACCCGACAGAAATTGTGCAGCAGCGAAAGAAATATGCCAACATTAAAAAAACGCTGAAAGAGAAAAAAATTAGATTCCAAACGCCGCTAACGAAGATGAGAATTCATTTGGAGGACGGAGTGAAAACCTACAGCACGGCCAGAGAGGCAGCGCGGGACATGACGGAGCAAGGCTTTGTGGTGAGCGTACCGGAGGAAGCAGCTGGAGCAGCGGCAGCACGGAACGTATCGCGACAGCCAGAGTGGAGGCAAGTGAGCGGCAGAAGGCGGGAGACGGACGTGGCGCACCGGGCCCAAGAAAAACTGCAAGGCTTTCAAAGGAAAGCCTAGATTATAACAAAGATAAAGAAGGACACAGAAGAAATGAAGGCCAAGAAGACAAGGTAAAAGAGAAACAAATGGCTAGGAGAGGTTTAAGTGATTTTGTTGGACATTTCTAGACTAATGACTATTACTTGGATAGTAAATACAGGTCTAGGGAGGGCCCCTCACTCGGTGAGGACATTCCCTCCACCCACCAACAGGGACCAGTGGGCAGAAGAAAGGCCCAAAGTACGGAGGTCGAGATTCGTTAATGTGTTTTTGTATAAATATGTGTTAGTTTTGTTGTTAAAGGGGTTAGGAGCACAAGTTAAAAAAATGGAAAAACATGAATATGGTTAAAAATCTTAAGATAATGACATTAAACGTGATTGGTCTGAACTCACCTGTTAAAAGGGAAAGAATAATAAGAAAATTAAGATAAGATAAGCCTTTATTAGTCCCACAACGGGGAAATTCCAGGATTGCAACAGCACAGGGATAGCAACACTCAGAGCAACAATCAGAAGGCAAGAAAAAAAACAAGCAAGCAAGAGCAGCTAATATACATATGTACATATTACTATAAAATATATATATACACACACACACACAGACACACAGTGCAGAGCATTGTAGCTGGATGGAATAAATATATGAATATATGAACACACAGTGCAGAGCATTGTAGCTAGATGGAATAAATATGTAAATATATAAACACCCACAGTACGGAGCATTGCAGCTAGGTGGAATAAATATGCAAGTATATAAACACACACAGTGCGGAGCAATGTAGCTAGATGGAATAAATATATAGATATATAAATATAAACACACCCAGTGCTGAGCATTGTAGCTAGATGGAATAAATATGTAAATATATAAACACACACAGTGCAGAGCATTGTTGCTAGGTGGGATGAAACAGCATAACCGTCTATTTAGTTATCCTACATGGTATGATTATGTGCCCATACATATTCTCACCCTCCATAGCGACCGGTATGTTCCTAGTTGTATGCCGGAGAGGACCATTGTGTAAGTCTATTGCATCTTTTGCATTCAAAAAAACTATTAGTTTGTTACATCTTTTTGCTATCTCTGCGAGCAGCCCTGCTTAGGTTGTACAGTCTGACAGCCGTTGGTAGGAAGGACCTACGAAACCTCTCGGTTGTGCACCTGGGATGATGTAGTCTGCTGCTAAATGAGCTCCTCAGTGCATCCAGTATGTCCTGCATAGGGTGGAACTCGGACTCCAGCAGAGATGACAGTTTAGCCACCGTCCTTCTCTCTCCTATCTCCTCCATCGGATCAAGGCGCTGTCCCAGGACAGAGCTAGCTTTCTTAATCAGTTTGTTCAGTCTCTTCCTATCGGCTGCAGTAATGCCACTGCCCCAGCAGACCACTCCAAAAGTGATGGCTGATGCCACCACCGTGTCATAGAATGACTTCAGCAGCGCCCCTTGTACACCAAAAGACCTGAGTCTCCTCAGTAGGAACAGCCTGCGCTGTCCCTTCTTGTAGAGTGTGTCAGTATTGTGTGACCAGTCTAGTTTATTGTTCAGATGAATACCCAGGTACTTATAGGATGTCACCATCTCGATGTCTGTTCCCTGTATATTTACTGGTGCTGTGAGGGGCTGCCCATGCCTGCGGCAGTCCACCACCAGCTCCTTAGTTTTCCTCGCGTTGATCTGGAGGCAGTTCCGATGGCACCAGTCCACAAAGTCCTGGATAAGCCCTCTGTACTCAGCTTCATCTCCGTTGGAGATGAGACCAACGATCGCAGAGTCATCAGAGAACTTCTGTAGATGGCAATGTGTTGTGTTGTGTGAGAAGTCCGCAGTATAAAGAGTGAACAGGAAGGGAGCCAGCACCGTTCCCTGGGGGGCCCCCGTGCTACTGATGATCGTGTCGGAAACACAGTCCCGGGTTCTCACAAACTGAGGCCGGTTCGTGAGGTAGTCCAGGATCCATGATGACAGGTGCTGGTCCACCCCTGCGCGCAGCAGCTTGTCCTTCAGGATCATCGGTTGGATGGTGTTGAAAGCACTGGAGAAGTCAAAGAACATGATCCTCACCATATTCCCGGGCTTCTCCAGGTGGGACAGAGAATGGTGAAGGAGGAAGATCACCGCATCCTCCACCCCAATGCCATGCTGGTAGGCGAACTGGAGTGGATCCATCGCTGGTTCCACCAGGGGGCGGAGATGAGCAAGGAGCAGTCTCTCCAGGGTCTTCATCAAGTGGGACGTCAAGGCCACCGGTCTGTAGCTGTTCAGGTCTTTGGGGTGGGAAGTTTTTGGTACAGGTACCACACAAGATGTTTTCCACAGCTGTGGTACCCTCCCCAGTTTCAGGCTCATGTTGAAGATATACGTCACAATCCCACACAGCTGGTCTGCACAGGACTTGAGGAGCTTTGCGCTGATGCCGTCCGGTCCCGACGCCTTCCTCGCCTTGATCTTCCTCAGCTCCGTCCTCACCTGGGTCTTGGTCAGGGTCAGGATGGGGGGCTGTGTGTTGGGAGTGGGGGGGGTGTCGGTGGAGTGGGGAGTGGGCAGCAGGACTTGATTTCTTAGAGGCAGCAGTGGTTGTTGTGCAGACAGGGGGGAGGGTGGTTGGTCAAATCTATTGAAAAACAGATTCAGGTTGTTCGCCCACTCCCTGCCCCCCGCGGCCTGGGGGGAGGTATTCTGGAGCCCCGAGATGGTTTTGAGGTTTCTCCAGACCCCGCTGATGTCGCACTGTTGCAGCTTGTCCTCCATCTTCTTCCTGAAGCTGTCCTTGCCTTCTCTGATCTTTCTCCTCAGCTCCCTCTGTACGGACTGGTGGGAACGGATTTGTCCACACAGAAGCTGAGGTAGCCCGTGAAGGTGTGAATGAGGCCATCGATGTCCTCACCATGTGGATCGCAGAGCTGCTTCCAGGCAGTGGCTTCAAAACAGTCCTTTAGAGTGTCCATTGTCTCCTCAGACCATAACTCCACAGTGTGCATGGCCGGAGGTTGTCTGTGCACTAGGGGTTTGTACACCGGTCGGAGATGAACCAAGTTGTGATCCGATCTCCCAAGTGGGGGGAGTTGTGATGAGGTGTACGCCTCCTTAGTGTTTGCGTAGAACAAATCCAGTGTTTTATTGTCTCTAGTGTGGCATGTGACATACTGGGTGAAAGTGGGCAGAATGGGAGACAGTGAAACGTGGTTGAAATCGCCTGAGATGAGGAGAAGAGCATCTGGGTGTTCTGTCTGCAGCCTGCTGGTTACTGAATGGATGACGTCACGCGCTGTCCCAGCGTTCGCCGTCGGATTTGCATAAACAACAATGCAGATCATGTGTGAGTGTTCTCTTGGGAGATATGTAGGCCTCATGCTAACAGCTAGCAACTCAATGTTTTTGCTGCAGTGTCGTTGTTTAACAGTGATATGTCCCGGTCTGCACCAGTTGTTGTTAACATACATTATCACTCCACCGCCCCTAGTTTTGCCACTCTCTGGTGTTAGGTCAGCTCGTATCATGTGAAAACCCTCCAGCTCAATGTTAGCATCTGCTGCTAGTTCAGTTAGCCACGTCTCAGTAAACAAAAGGAGAGAGCACTCCCGGTAAGTGCTATCATAACGGGAGATAGCCACTAGCTCATCTAACTTTCCCAGTATCGACCGTACATTTCCCATGACAACAGATGGAAGGGAGGGTCTGTACCTTATATTTTTTGTCCTCCGCCTTACTCCAGCCCGGCAGCCGCGACGCTTTCGCCTCAATTCTCTCGGTATGTCGAGTTTTTCCAGTGGGACCGGGTGGCGGTTAAATGCTAGCAGCTCTTCCCTGTTGTATCGTATCCTGCTATAAACAGTGGCTCCGTCCACCGGCTCAGGAGACATTTGGGACGATCTGTGTGTCCGTGATATAAGTGGAGTGAAAAAAAAAAGTGATCAAAAGAGAGAGGAAGGGAAAAAAAAACTCGGAATCGAGCCGCTGTTGCAAAAGGCAGCCTACTGGTGTGGCGCCGAGAGATTTAATAATTCAAGAAGGAAAAAGCCGGAATTATATTTATACAAGAGACACATTTGAACAGGACAGAACATGAGAAACTAAAGAGATTTGGCTATAAGAACTCCTACTACAGTTCATTTAAGGGAGGAACTAAAAGGGGGGTTATGATACTAATTTCAAATAAAATACAATTTGAACGTGAACAAGAAATCCAGGATGAAGAAGGCAGATATGTAATAATAAAGGGAAGAATAGATGGTGTGCAGATCACATTAGTGAACATCTATGCCCCACCAGAAAGTGAAAAGGGTTTTTTTCAACAACTGTTTGATCTCATAGCAACACACAGTGAAGGAGTCCTAATTTGTGGAGGAGTCTTAAATGCCGTCATGGATCATGAAGTTGACACAACAAGTGTTAAGAAGACAAAAAAACATGTAACAAAATTTAAAAGAACCTCACTGGCAGAAATGGGTATGGTAGACATATGGAGGGACCTGCACCCACTCGAAAAAGACTATACACATTATTCAGCAGTCCATAAAGTACACTCTAGAATAGATTACTTCCTTATGAATGAAGGTGACAGACACAGGGTGAGAAATTGTCGGATTGGAGGGGCAGAAATATCAGATCATAATCCTATATACATGGAAATATATTCAAACAATAGAAAACAACAAACAACATGGAAACTTAATGAAGGACTATTAAATGATGAGAAAATGAAAGAAAGAATAAAGGTAAACATAAATGAGTATATCGAGGAGAATGATAATGGAGAAGTGGACCCAACAATACTATGGGATGCACTAAAAGCCGTGTTAAGAGGTAAATTAATTGTTGAATCAGGAAAAGCAAAAAAGTCTAAACTGGAATCATATGAACAAAGATGTGAGAGACTGAGGGAATTAGAACGTAAACATCAAAGCACAAATGACCCAAAAATATATCAAGAAATTAAGGAAGAAAAAATAAAGATAAAAGAAATGCAAATAGATGAAATCGAAAGGAAAAATAGATATTTAAAACAAAAATATTATGAAACGGGGCCAAAGGCCACAAAACTGCTGTCAAAACGGTTAAGAAAACAACAAACAGTGAATAATGTATATAAGATTAAGGACCCCATCACAAATAAAACCACCGTTACCCCAGAAAACATCGAAGAAATATTCCATAAATTCTATCAAGAACTATACTCGCAACCTGAAGAGACAAATGTTAAGGATATTAAAACATTTCTATGCACATTGGACTTGCCATCAATAGGAAACCAACAAAATGAAAAGCTAACAGCAGAAATAACAACACAAGACATTAAAGATGTGATTAAGTCACTTAAAAATGGTAAATCACCAGGTAGTGATGGATACCCTTCTGAGTTTTATAAACTGTTTATAGAAGAACTCATGCCACAGCTCCTAAAGTCATTTAATTGGACGTTAAACAACAACAAAATACCTCCATCATGGAACGAAGCCATTATTTCAGTTATTTTAAAGCCGGGGAAAGATAGGGAACAATGCAGAAACTATAGGCCAATCTCTTTATTAAATGTGGATTATAAAATATATACAACAATTATCTGTAAACGAATAAAGACATTCTTGACGGAATTGATAGAGGATGATCAAACTGGTTTCATAGAGGGACGCCAAACACATGACAATATCAGGAGAACATTACACATAATTAATCAAATACATAAAGAAAAGAAAAGTGCAGTAATAATGAGTTTAGACGCAGAAAAAGCATTTGATAGGGTTAATTGGATGTTCCTATATAATGTGCTGGAATGCTTTGGATTTAACAAAAAATCAGTGCAATGCATAAAGACACTGTATCAAAAACCTGTGGCAAGAATCAAGATAAACGGTAGCTTAACAGACAAAGTAAATATACAAAGATCAACTAGGCAGGGATGCTGCCTATCGCCCACCTTGTTTGCTCTGTTCATAGAGCCACTGGCTCAAGCGATGCGACAAAATAAGAAATTAAAAGGTGTAACAATAAAGGGAGCGGAACACAAGATTGGGCTATTTGCAGACGATATTATAGTTTACCTTGAACAACCAGATGAATCAATAATGGAAATGATGGACTTGATAGAAAATTTTGGAAAATTATCAGGATACAAGATAAACATAACAAAAACACAAATACTAACATTCCACTATAACCCTTTAAACCAGATAACTGATAAGCTCAAACTAAACTGGAAACAAAAAGAAATAAAATACCTTGGAGTGCACATACCTAAAGATTTAAGCAAAATCTATAAAGCAAACTATGATAGGTTAGAACAAGAAATAAAAAAAAGATATTGATAGATGGTCAATCCTAAATATGGATCTGAATTCTAAAATTAAGACAGTCAAAATCAACATACAACCTAGACTGCTTTACCTCTTCCAGGCTCTACCAACAGAGATTCCTGGTGCCCAGTTCTCAAAGTGGGACAGGATGATATGGAGATTTGTTTGGGGAGGTAAAAAGCCAAGAGTGAAATATAAAACTCTCCAATTACCAAAAGAGAAAGGAGGCGTGGGTCTACCGAGTCTAAAGGAATATTACTACTCGGCACAAATAAGATATATGTTGGTGCGATGGAGGATATGAGGCAAAATGGAAAGAAATGGAAAAGGAAATTGAGGGATTCCCAGTACAAAGCATAATAGGAGATAAGGATGCATATAAGCAAATCAAACAAATAGACCCAATCACTAAATTTACTTTGGAACTGTGGTATAAAATAGTACAAAAGTATAATATAAAGGAGGACATAAAACTATTGAAATGGGTAGCATTTGACAGTCAGTTTGAACTGGCAAAGCAAGATAGGGGATACAAAAATCTGGTGAACAAGGGAATCACAGCGTGGGGCAATACCGGAAAAAAAAGATTTTGGGAGTTTTGTAAACATGAGAAGAAAATTTAAACTAGAAAAATCTGAATTCTTTAGATATCTGCAGATGAGAGACTATTATATGAGGAAGATTAGGCATAACCTCCACACAGATGTGAGCGAGATTACACAATTCATTTTAAGCTCGTATGCAGGAAATAAAATAAGAATTATTTCAAAGCTGTATCAGAAACTTACGGCAAACAAACATTCAAGTAACTATATAAAGGAGAAATGGGAGAAAGAGCTAAATTTAAACATAACAGAAGAAAACTGGCAAGAAATATGGAAAACACAACACACATCAACAAGTTCAAGGACACGGAGGGAATTTGGATGGAAAAACCTAATTCGCTATTTCATTACACCACAGATTCAAAGAAAATATACAAATAGCCAATCTATATGCTGGAGGGGCTATGGGGCTCAAAACGCAGACCACTCACATATGTTTTGGAAATGCTGCAAAATCTCATCATTCTGGAAATCTATACATGTGACAATACAGAGGATATTAGGATATAATATACCAATGAACTGTAACTTGATGTATTTATGTGATCTTAAAAGAGACAATGTAATACAGGCTGAGGACAGATATCTAGTTAAAATCTTGCTGATTTCATGTAAAAAAACAATCACAAGAAAATGGCGATCAGAAGTTCTTCCTGACCAAGAGCAATGGACTGACATTGTTGAGGATATACGTTTGATGGAAAAACTAACATATCGACAAAGAATACAAGAAGGACAATATGAAAAAAAATGGTGGAAATGGACACACTACAAAGTGCAACAACGAGACAGAAATTGAAAGAATAACCAAAGACACTGAAAAACCAGAAGAATTAAGAGATGGAAACTAAAAACTTGATGCTCCAACATTTGTCCCCCCCTTCCCCCCCCCCCTTTTTGTTTTTCTTCCTCTAGCTCCTTTTTTTTTTAATATAGAGACTGTGATCTGAATGTAATATGTATGATGAAAAATGAATAAAAATCAAAGTTACAAAAAGAAGTACCACCATTGCTGGAAGAGGGAGATTGGGTGCACCTGGGCGAGGAGCGGGAAAGGTAATCAACGGGAGTGGAACCAGCTGACCAACATGAGAGAGGGGGCGTGGTCGGACCGTCAAGCTGTTAGAGAGCGCCCACACAAATGTAGGTCAAAGGAGGCTGCCTCACAGCTGTCGGACAGAAACAGTGGCTACAGGTACAGAAAAGTAACCTAGTTAACACAGAGACTACAAGAAACTCAAATAAACCTGAGTCACAGAAGGTCAGAACCAAGCCCAACCCGGCTTGGTTCATGACAGCTAAGGACAATTTAGAATCCCCAGTTGATGCCAATTAACCTAACTCGCATGTTTTTTTGGCATGTGGGAGGAAACCAGAGAAATCCCAGAGTAAACCCATGCAGACATGGGGAGAACATGCAAACTCCACACAGATCACTGTTGGTCAGGGATTGGGATCGAACCTGGCATCTCCCGGCCAAGGGTGAGTTGCTGTGCTGCCACAGTGCTAACCACTCCGCTACTGCGCTGCCCGATTATAATCCACACATAATTAAATGTTCCAATGATTGTTTCCCACTCATTTTTTTTTCAAGTGATGTTGCATTGGCAGATGAAAATACAAATGTATCTACAGGAACACGATACATACCTTACTGAAAAAAGATTCATTAGCAAGCTCCATCTTTACAGAAAAAATACTCAAGTGTCATCAAAATGATGCAGTGAGGGTTAAATTTGCTTTTGTTTAGGAACCCATTAAATACTCTGGTCTCAATGGAACTACACATTTTTGTTAATTAGTTCTTCTTCTTTTGGCTGCTTCTTTTAGGGGTCGCTAGGTGCCTCCAATCTCACCTTAGAAAGTCTCATTCATCACGATACGTTTGATTTGGCAAAGGTTTTATGTCGGATGCTGTTCCTGACAAAACCCTCCCCATTTAGCCGGGCTTGGGACCGGGACTGCACACTGTTTTGTACACCTCTTGTGGCTGGATTATTTTTATTAATTAATTAACTGAATTCAGAACATTCTTTTAAAAATAGCAAATGTAATCTGTTTTTTTTTTTCCCTCTGCTGTAGTGCAGCCAGATATGATGGATAATAAATGTTCTATTTGTCTGCTTAACTACTGAAACTATATGTAGTATTCTGGCTCTGCACACTCTTTCTTAGGGGTGGGAATCACGAGGGACCTTTCGATTCGGCTCGTGATACCTGGGTCACAACTTGATCCTATCATGATTCAACGATAATTGCAATATAGTAGTTTCTAGTATCATGATACCATGTATTTCAATATTTTCCACCCTATTCAACCTCAGATCATGTCCCATAATAAAACTGTTGACATCTCTTTCCTATAGGGGGCGGCTGTGGCGCAGGTGTAGTGTGGCCGACTACTGATTGGAGGGTCAGGGGTTCAATTCCCACCCCGCCCTGTCCTGTCTGCAGTCTGCATGTCGAAGTGTCCTTGAACAAGACACTGAACCCCCAGTTGCTCCTGGTGGCCAGGCTAGTGCCTGTGTGTGTGTGTGGCAGCTCTTCTGCCATCATTGTGTGAATGGGTGGGTAGCAGGATCTGTAAAGCACTTTGGTCATCCAGAGATGAGGAAAAAGCACTATATAAGTGAATGCCATTTACCATATAATAAAGTATTCAGTCCAACCAGACAATTTCACAGGAAATTATTATTAAATAGTATTCAATTATATAGCACTTTTTTACTCATCTCTGAATGACCAAAGCGCTTTTTAGATTCTGATATTCACACATTCACACACTGATGGCAGCAGATGCAAAAACAAATGCTCTTAAAATAAATGTTCAACTGATAATAAAATATAGTATTAACATAAACAATAATGAGTGAAGTAACGGTGAGATGAAATCACATACTGTACCTGTCCTCCAGTGTTTTGATATGTGACAAAAACCGTCCTAGCAAACTGAATGCATCATATCCAGGGCATTCGTCCCAACTTTGTTATAAAATCAAAAAAAAAAAAAAAAGTCAAGACATTTAATTTGAACTTTGACACTGCAATTCTTTTTTTTTTTTTTTTTTTTCACCCGGTGCTGTTGCTCCCTCCACCATTGTAAATTGTACCGGGGGTGGGCTGCAGGTTAATCTCCCAAGACACCTTTGCAGCAAATGACTTTGCGCCATCTAGTGGACTGAAAACTCAATTGATTAACTGATACCTAAATGTACAGCAGTTTGAATGTGCTTTTTTAAAAAATTAAAAGATTGATCCTTGTGTTTATGGATCGGTGCATTGTCGCAAGTGCCAAGTATCGCGATTCATTACTGAATTGATCTTTTTTCCCCACTCCTACTGTTTCTCTTCTCTTGCTAATTACTCCACCTGTTGCAGCTGCCTGATTAGTCTCACCTGCAGTGATTACCAGCCTGCTTTAAAATGAGGAAGTCACTCACTGAAGGATTCTACATGGTCTCCAGTAGCAACAACCACATGGTTGAAGCCTGCAGCATCTTTAAGAAACCTACGTGGCTGAACCTAGTGATGGCTAGATGAGGCTTTCTTGAAGCATTGAAGCTTTTCATCAAATTGGTTCATATAGACAAAGCTTTGTGTGAAACTTCATTTGTTCTACTAGGCCATATACTGGACAAAAAGTATACAACATGCAGATTTTTACAAGGGCATTATTGGTTTGATGTGTATATTTTTTTTAATTTCAATAAATGTACTGTCCTTTAAGAAATATCAATGATCATAAGTGGAAAAAAGAAATAATAAAATTGGGATGACTACAGCAAATGTCCTTGTTACTTGGTGTGCTTGTGTTACAGTGAATGTGCTTGTGTTAGTGTATCTTGTGTTAACTATCCATTTTTATTAAGAAATAACTTTTCAACAGCCTTTGGACGAAAGCGATTTCTTTTTTTTTTTTTAGTTTATTTCACCAGCTTTGGAGAATACTCTCTCACAGGGCACAGAGGATGCAGGTGTGAAAAGGAAGGCTACTGCAAGTTTGTACAGTGTAGGGTAGACACGTTTCTCTTTTCCAGTACATTCACCTCTGTTGTCCTTATTCTCATGCAGGGCATGATAGCACCTCAGCATAGCTAATGTGTTATTGTTTCATCCAACCGCTTTCAAACACAGCAGACACTTCACCTAGCACATAAAAATAAATCTAAAATAAATAAATAACAACAAATATCCACTATTTGTGAAAAATGCACCAACTTAATAACTGTAAATACCTTATTGGGAGAAATGAGATCAAGATATTCTCAAATGGGAGAAGTCCATCTTTCTGGTGCTGCTCCATCTGAAAATGAAGATTGGCTACGACAAATCCCATACACAGTCAACGATATGACAACAAAACGTGAGGGACGGGGATTCTCCATTGATGGCATTGTCTTCTCCATCCTCATGGTTGCAGCACATTCAGCAATCAGTTTTGACATGGCCTCTTGTGCACGTGTTTCATTGCCAAAACCTAATGTTTTAAATCATGGCTCCAAAAATGAGGTTGCTCCTCCATGTCCCCTTCTTTACTACACTTACACACACACACACACACACTCACTCACTCACTCACTCACTCACTCACTAAAAAAAACACACCTTACACTCTCAAAAAATGACGCTCAACCACACATACAACTCTCCTATACAGTGGTGTGGAAAAAGTGTTTGCCCCTTCCTGATTTCTCCTTATTTTGTATGTTTATCAAACTTATATGTTTCAGACCATCAAACAAATTTAAATATTTGAAAAAGATGACACAAGTAAACACAAAATGCAGTTTTTAAATGAAGGTGTTTATTATTAAGGGAAACAAAAATACAAACCTACATGGCCCTGTGTGAAAAAGTGATTGCCCCCTAAACCTAATAACTGGTTGGGCCACCCTTAGCAGCAACAACTGCAATCAAGCATTTGCGATAATTGGCAATGAGTCTTTTACAGCACTGTGGAGGAATTTTGGCCCACTCATCTTTGCAGAATTGTTGTAACTCAGTCACATTGGAGGGTTTTCGAGAATGAACCTCCTTTTTAAGGTCATGCCACAGCATCTTAATCGGATTTAGGTCAGGACTTTGACTAGGCCACTCCAAAGTCTTCATTTTGTTTTTCTTAAGCCATTCAGAGGTAGACTTGCTGTTGTGTTTTGGATCATTATCCTGCTGCAGAACCCAAGTGCACTTCAGCTTGAGGTCACGAACAGATAGCTGGACATTCTCCATCAGGATTTTTTGGTGGACAGCAGAATTCATGGTTCCATTTACCACAGCAAGTCTTCCAGGTCCTGAAGCAGCAAAACAGCCCCAGACCATCACACTACCACCACCACATTTTACTGTTGGTATGATGTTCCTTTTCTGAAATGCTGCGTTACTTTTATGCCAAATGTAATGGGACACACACCTTCCAGAAAGTTCAACTTTTGTCTCGTCAGTCAACAAATTATTTTCACAAAAGTCTTGGGGATCATCAAGATGTTTTCCGGCAAACTGAGCCGAACCTTTATGTTCTTTTTGCTCAGCAGTGGTTTTTGTCTTGGAACTCCTTACGATGGAGTCATAAACACTGACCATAACTGAGGCAAGTGAGGCCTGCAGTTTTTTGGATGTTGTTGTGGGGTCTTTTATGACCTCTTGGATGAGTCGTCGCTGCGCTGTTGGGGTAATATTGGTCGGCCGGCCACTCCTGGGAAGGTTCACCACTGTTCCATGTTTTTGCCATTTGTGGAAAATGGCTCTCACTGTGGTTCGTTGGAGTCCCAAAGCTTTAGAAATGGCTTTAACGCTTTTTCCAGACTGATAGATGTCAATTACTTTGTTTTTCATTTGTTCCTGAATTTCTTTGGATCGCAGCATGATGTCTAGCTTTTGAGGATCTTTTGGTTGACTTCACTTTGTCAGGCAGGTCCTATTTAAGTGATTTCTTGATTGAGAACAGGTGTGGGAGTGATCAGGCCTGGGTGTGGCTAAAGAAATTGAACACATCTTTCCAAAGATGTAATAAACCACAGTTAGCTTATGTTTTAATGGGGGAACAATCACTTTTTCACACAGGGCCATGTAGGTTTGGATTTTGTTTTACTCTTAATAATAAACACCTTCATTTAAAAACTGCATTTTGTGTTTACTTGTGTTATTGTTGTCTAATATTTAAATTTATTGGATGATCTGAAACATTTAAGTGTGACAAACATACAAAAAATGAGAAATCAGGAAGTGGGCAAACACTTTTTCACATCACGCTATCTATCGATCTATCTATCTATCTATCTATCTATCTATCTATCTATCTATCTATCTATCTATCTATCTGTCTGTCTGTCTGTCATCTAGTGTTTGTGTGAATGAGTGTGTATGCATGTATCTCTTTGTAATATTTAATAAATGTAATGTGTTTTTGTTTAATGTTACTGAACCTAAACCTAAACCTATCTCGTGTAATACTCTTCCTGACTTATACCCTGCAGCTGAGCAGGGTAGTTCCCTCCTGCTCAGTTCATGAAAGAGTCCCCCTCTCAAGGGGTGGACACCAGACCCTCCACCCCAACAAGAAAACAACCTCACCCCGGGTGGGAGGAGGGGGACCCAGGCACGGAGGGACCGAACCAAACCAGAGAAAATAAGAAAAAACTTTCAGAATAAACATCCCAGCAGAGTCCAGACTAAGAGGAAAAAAAAAAACACACAAAAAAAACAAAAAACAAAGGCCCTGCTCAGGACCCAGACAGAACCGGGCACCTAGGCCCCCCAGACCAAAGAGCAAGGCTGTTCCGGTGGTCGGCCGAAGTCCCAGGCCTGGCAGATAGTGAGATGGTAGGAGCCGGGTGGTCTGCCAGAGAATAAGAGCCACCCAACCCAAAGGCACAGTCTGACAGGTGGTCGGTCATATTTCTTTAACCACCACCACAGAGAGGGTGGTCCAGGAGGCGCCGCACAACCGGGAAGACCAGAGGTCAGGGGGATAGAAAAATAGGGGGAACCTCAACGACGTCAGGCAGAGGAGGGGGTACCATGACGGCGTCGGGCAGAGGAGGGGGGACCACCATGACATCAGGTAGAGGAGGGGGAACCACGACGGCGTCTGGCAGAGGAGGGGGAACCACGATGGCGTCGGGCAGAGGAGGGGGGACCACGACACCCAGAGGCTGAGATATGCCTCAGCTTTCCGAGCTGTGATGTCCAAATGTCCCAGAGCCTCCTCCAGAGTGTGGGAGGTGCGAGCCCAAGAGACAAAACCCACAATCAGTTCTGCCGCCCCACATTCCTCCTCGCTCAGTCCAAAAATACGGAAGTCCAGGGTGGCAGACATTCCAAAAAGCCCTGGACTAATACAAAAAATACAGGAGGGAACTTAAAGGAAAAGAAAAAAACACACTACACTGCCGCTGGTGTCTGTATTGGCTGGGTTATTCTGTCATGATTGGCCCGTTCACGGGGAGAACAGATGACTCCAAATACAAGCAGTGAGTTTGCATATTTAATAGAGGACACACGTACGAACACACACACTACAGAACAGACGAGTAAACTACTAAATCCCAGCAGAGCTGGACATACGAGGAAAAAACAAGGAAACTACGAATTCCCAGCTGAGCTGGACTTACGTTTACAGAAAACCACGGAGATGGGAACGCCGTCTCGGTACAAGGACAGATGAATAAATGACCCAGCAATTAGCTAACGGAGGAACAAGGCTTAAATAGGCAGTGAGAGTGATTACAGATCAAGATCAGCTGTGAGTCACATGAGCGGAGGAAGTGCTTAGTGCTGACAGCTGACAGGTGGACCGTCCACAAACAAAGTGACAACCAGGAAGTCCACACTGACAGCTGCCAACCCAAGCGAGAGACCCCACTGGCAGGCTAAGGAGCATAGGAACAAAAAAGTACAGGCAAACATACAAATAAAGGGCCAGAACTAAAATAAGGACAAATAATAAAGTGAAGGATAAATACACATAATACCAAATAACCAGAAATGCAAAATACAACAAATAAACAAATGTGGGAAAAAACAAAACAAAACAAGGAGCTGAGCAGGGTAGCTCCCTCCTGCTCAGCTCATGACATGATGAAGTAGTGGTGAAACAAAATTTACTGTAGTCGTGTCTGTGTGTGTGTGTGTGTGTGTGTGTGTGTGTGTGTGTGTGTGTGCGCCCATACATGTGTGGGCAATCTGTAATCAGGGTCAAGTGATTAGTTTCTCGCACTGAGTGGAAGTCAAAGAAGTATTTAGCAATTATTCCTCTGCTTTTCACTTTCTAATGCAGTGCATGAATAAAAATGAAAATGCCAATATGAATGAGTTGTGTCTGATATAATTCCAGCAGCACCTGTTCAGCGGCTGAATCAGCACACTTCTGGCAGTCATCACGTTGCCATGCATTTCAGATTAATTCAGTCACTCCAGAGAGCGGCTGTCCGTTCTGGCTGGATCAGGTACTAACTGGGAAAAGGCCGGCGCTCATTCTGCTTTTTATTACCTTCATCACTCAATCAGCTATTTCAAGAGCATATTATTAGGGCTTTATGTGCAAATATAATTGTCTGTGAAACCTGTTCAGGTGACAGGGTTATGTATCGTTTCAGCCTGATGAGATCATGATAGTTGGTCAGATGAAACGAACAACCTTTTTCCTTCCCCATCCATGAGTTTTTTTGCTTGAACATTTTAGATGAGCTGTTGTTGGGTGTTGGGCTCAGTGTTGTTCGTTAAAGCACCTGTGGGGAAGAAGACTCAACCACACTAACTCAGGGATTTCCCCAGTGCCCCTCATTTATTAACTACAGCAAACAGCCTCACAATGCCCGGTTGTCGGGCAACTGTTATCATCAGACATGACATAAATAGTAGCCACACTCCAGCCAACGTGTCCATGTGGGCCCCACCAAAGGTTAAATCCGGGCTGTCTTATGGGTCCATGTTGGCCCCACCTGTGTTTGCCCACGTTGTCTTTACCTGTGTTTTCAATTTCCATCTTCTTTTTTCATAAATTTGATATTTTCTTGTAAATTTGACTCTTTCCCCCTAATTTGATCACTTTTTCTTGAATGCTTGAAACCTTCTCATGAATTTGCCACATTTTCACTGGTCTTGCAACCTTTTCTCATAAAATTGTTACTTTTTTCATTGTAGGTTTGCCATTTTGCCATATGCCATTGATGTTAATTTGTGAGTTTTCCCATAAATTTGAGAGATTTTTCTTGCAAATTTGGAAAAAAAAAATTATTGTAAACTTGCAACTTTTTCTTGGAAATTTGGGACTTTTTTCTCATAAATTTCTTGCAATTTCTTTGTAAATTTGGCACTTTTTCATATAAATTTTCATTTTTTTTCTCATAGATTTAATTTTTTCTCATAAATTTGTTAATTTTTTTGTAAATTTGGCACTTTTTTCTTACTCATTTTCACTTTTTTCTCATAAATTTCTTAAAATTTTTTTCCCTCCTGCAGGTGGTGAGCCCACTGGAGGACGGACCCATGTAACTGCTTCGGGCTGAGCCTGGCCGGGTCCCATGGGCAGAAACCCAGCCACCAGGCGCTAGCCATTGAGCCGCTTCCCCAGGCCTGGCTCCAGGGTGGGGCTCCGGTAACCCCACACTGAGCGGGGTACACTGAATCCGTGATTTTTTATTTATCATTGGAGTCTGCTAGATCACTCTTAGTCTGGCCCGTCACCAAGGACCAGTTTGTCTTGGGAGACCCTACCAGAGGCAAATTGACTTGGACAACATAGCTCCTGGGATCACTTGGGCACGTAAACCCCCCACCACGATAAGGTGGTGATCCATGGGGGGATAGGGTGAGTTGATAGGGTTAGGAGATAGGGTGAGGAGCTCAGTCAACCGGGACAGGCTCAGAGTAGAACCGCTGCTCCTCCATATCGAAAGGAGCCAGTTGAGGTGGTTTGGGCACCTGATCAGGATTCCTCCCGGACGCCTCCCACTTGAGGTGTTTCAGCCACGTCCCACTGGGAGGAGACCCCAGGGCAGACCCAGGACTCACTGGAGAAACTATGTCTCCCAACTGGTCTGGGAATGTCTTGGTATCCTTTCTGAAGAGCTGGAGCAGGTGGCTGGGGAGAGGGAAGTCTGGGCTTCTCTGCTTGAACTGCTGCCTCCACAACCCGAACCTCCAGAAAATCGGCAGAAGATGGATGGATGGATGAATGGATGGCTGGATGGTCATTTTTCTCAGGAATGAGCAACTTTTTTCTCACAAGTCTGTTACAATTTTTTGTAAATTTGTCATTTTTTTCTTATACTGTATATGTTTTGTCATAAAATTGTGACTTTTTTTTGTCATGAACCTGGGTTTGGTGGCCCCAAACCCAGTTCTGACCCGTGGCTATTTTGGCCCGTGTCCCTTTTTATTTTCCATCAGGCCCTTCAGCGAGCTCTTTGGGTCCTTCGCTCCCTGACAGCTCGGGCATGCCCCCTCCTCCTGTCAGTGTCATCAGCTGCGTCTCATTATTGGGTGTTCACACACATCCACACACACTTCATTCATTCTCATTCACACGCTCATACACTCACTCACGCACACATGGTGTTAATTATGTTCAGCCCACAACTCCTCACACCTGCGGTCTCTTCCCTCGTTAGTAGTATTATTACTTAAACGCTGTGTTAGTAGGAAGAGACCGTCGGAGCATTCAGCGTCATACATGGCAGCGTGTTCCTCTGTATATGTTTGTTTTCACTACCTACGTTTACCTTCAGCCTGACATTACCGTCTTCTCTAACACTACAGAACTGTGTACCTCTTTTGGGTTAGCAGCTGTTCCTGCATACCTTCATCCACCGGACTACACGGACAGCCCCGGATTGTTCCAGCCGTAAGTTCAAGTTTACCTTTCTGCTTGTGCCGACAGCAGCTCTGCGGCACTAGGCATTCCCTCTCTCAGGCTGCAGAACATCCAGGTGGTGTCCCTGTACATCTGGTGGCCTCAAGCTAATCATTTCAACCCTCTGTTACCAGCGTGGCCATTGCTGGACTTGTTATTTTGGTATTTTTGTTAAAAAAGTGCACCTTCTACTTCCGCAATTGGGTTTTTCATTTCTTCCTATGTGCGCTGTGTTAAAGCGTATGGAGAATCATAACATTTTTTTGTATAAATTTGCTACAATTTTTGTATAAATTTGTTACTTTTTTCTTATAAATTTTCACTTTTTGTCATAAATTTGTGACTTTTTTCCCATAAGTTTGTTACAGGGTTTTTTTTTTAAATTTGTCACTTTTTCCTCATAAACCTGTGATTTTTTTCTTATAAATTTTCACTTTTTTCTTATAAATTTTCACTTTTTTCAGAAATGTGCAACTTTTTTCACATAAATTTGTTACAATTTTTGTAAATTTGCTTTTTTCCTATAACTTTTCATTTTTTTTCTCATAAATTTGTGTTTTTTTCTTGTAATTTTGTCTGTGGTGCCAGTGTTACTGAAACCTGCTCACCCACATTACACCCATGTGGCGCCCAGATGGGCTTAAAGCAGGTGAAGAGCTTACCTGTACCACAGGTGAAGTCCATGTGGGCAAATACAGATGAACATGAAACATGAAAACCCACATGGGACCCATAGGACAGCTCAGCTTTAACCATTGGTGGGGCCCACATGGGCATGCTGGTTGGGGAGAAGAGTCAACAGACATGAACAAACGTGATAGCTGCTAGCCACTAAGCTAACTGGGAAACTATTAAACGGCTTAGTATGGTAACAACAATGATCCAAATGTGAAACATGGATGTTACAAAGAAAAACGATCTGCCCGCACACCATTTCCAGTATGTGAATGAATGAATGAATGAATTTATTTATTTCGGATAGTACATTACAGGTTAAAAGAAACTGTATAATATAACAACAAGGTCAAATTAGACAAAGACTCCTTCTACTATACAATTCCACGTGAGTTATCCGACATGGGTGATGGCTGAAGCCGCAGCTTATATTGCCCACCCATATTCCATCCAAGAATTCAAAGGAGAAAAAAGAGAAAACAAGACAAGAGCGATTACAATTTAAAACAAGGCTAAGACAAAATATGACTGAGAGAAAAAGAAAACTGAGCTAGTCTAAGTTAAGCGGTTACTATTCAAAAACAAATCTAAGACATAGTGTCACAGAGAAAAAAGAAAAACTAAGCTATAACACAACACAGGCTGGAAATGTCAATCCTTATGTGAGTTTACATGTCGTCTTGTAAATATGTTTAAGATAAGATAAGATAAGATAAGCCTTTATTAGTCCCACAACGGGGAAATTCCAGGATTGCAACAGCACAGGGATAGCAACACTCAGAGCAACAATCAGAAGGCAAGAAAAAAGGTTTGGAGGTCAGAAGGTTTGGAGTATTTCTTCCTTTAGTTTTTGTTTAAATTGTCCAAGCTTTGTACATGATTTTAATTCAGGTCCAAAATCGTTCCATAATCTGACACCTTGCACTGAAATACAGTGTTGCTTGGTAGTTGTTCTCACTGTAGGCTTTTGAAATATACATGTTCCTCTGAAGTGATATCGTTTCTCCCTTGTTTGGAACAACTTTTGGATATTTGCGGGCAGTGATAGATTCTTCACTTTGAACATTATTATTGCGGTTTTAAAGTCGATCAGATCTTTCAACTTGAGAGTTTTTTGTTTAAGAAAAAGTGGGTTTGTTGGTTCCCTGTAAGCTGCTTTGTTGATTATTCTAATAGCTCTCTTTTGAAGCATAAAGAGTGGATATATGTTTGTTTTATATGTATTTCCCCATACTTCATTACAATATGTCATGTATGGGAGTATTAATGAATGATACAAGGTGTATAGTGTGGGTTGATTCAGCAAATTTTTCACTCTGTGTAATATTGCAATTGATTTGGATACTTTACCTTTTATATAATTAATATGTGGCTTCCAACACAGTTTGTTATCAATTATTACTCCAAGGAATTTAGTTTCGGATACCCTTTCAATCTCTACACCATTTACACTGAGTTTGGGTACTGGGTAGTTGTGATGGTTGTTAAAGACTATAAATTTTGTCTTGCTTAAATTGAGCGTTAATTTGTTTGAATCAAACTACAGTTTCAGCTTTCCTAATTCCTTTCCGAGTGTATCCAGAAGTTGTTCCAAGTTGTTTCCACTGCATAGCAGGTTAGTGTCATCAGCAAACAATATTAAGTCCATTTTTTCTGAAACTTTACATATATCATTTATATACATATTGAATAATAATGGTCCCAAAACTGAACCCTGTGGGACTCCACAGGTGACCTTCAGTAGCTCTGAGTTTTTGTTGTTAACACATACAAACTGATATCTATTCTTTAAGTAACTTCTTAACCAGGACAGTGCTACATGTACAATGATAAGTGAAAGTGAAAAAAATTGATTTGTTGATGAGAAAGCACAAGGGAATGGATAAATATAATGGAAACGGAAGTGGAAATGTGGGTAGACTGGAACGTGGAAGTACATTACCCTACATTGTTCAAGAGGTTCAATTGACAGAATCGAAGCAGGTCCTGTTATGAGGGACATGCTGAGTGAACATGTCCCATGTTGTTTAGTTTGGATTTTTATTGTTATTACTCTAGTTTATTCTTAAGCTTTGGTTACACTAAGGTAGATTAAAATAAACAGTTTAAACTTAAAAAAATTGAAATAGGTGAAAAATTACAACATTATTAAATATGTGATCAATAACCACCACAGCGATGGACAATAATTTTTAAAACAATCGCTTAATTTAAGCGTTCACATCAGCTTTTGTTAGTGCTTCTTTCCTACTTGGACTGCTGCAGCTGTTTTGTGTTGTTTTTCTCTGTACTATTTCATACCAGTATTCTTCATATTTATTTAATCTGACACTTTGTTCTTCATCAGTGATGTACTCCGCTCTGCCCTGTTCATTCTCCTGTTGGTCATCTGCTATGATCACCCCCTGTTTTATAGATTCACCCATGGTCTACTAACCGAGCTGATAACCGTGTTCGTAGAACAGATAATCCTGATGCAGAATGCACTTTTATCAGTTACATATTGCTCTGAAGAACTTTCTTTGAGGTGAAAATTAAACTGTCCCTCGCATGCAGTAAACATCAATTGCCAGCCCGCAGGCCACATCTGGCCCACCACAGCTTTCCATCTGAGCCCCAGAATATTACTGAATTTAGGAGTCATTTAGTTCAAACTTTGTTTCATGAATTATTAATTTATATTTATGAAAAGTTCCAATTGTCAAATTTATGAATACTCAGTCTCTATGTCACAAACTGCAAATTTAAGGGCTGCTGAAGGACACCAAATGTTCACTGTGTGTTTTACAAATTAATAAAGTAAAGACACACAAAACAAACTAAACATATGAATAATGGATAGCAAGGGCGCTGGAGGAGAGTGAGGGCTTGATGTCAACAGGCAGGCAGAAGCCTGGGAATGCCAGGCAGAAAAGGGGAAACACTGACCTGGACAGAGCTCTCCTGTTCTCCTCAACAGCAGCTCAATGAGTACAGATTGTCGTGCCCTTAAATAACCTTACAAACATAGGCAGCAGGTGTGGAGCATGAGTGGCGAAAAGAATCACAATTAATGACATCTGCGCAACCCGCGAGCCAGTTTGACAGCTGGGAGCTGTGCAGCGCTGTCAAAATAAAACACTAACCAGAAACCATAAAGACACAAAAACAACGCAACCCCAAAATGTGAATAATAACACAACAGAATGACAAGAATCAAACAGGAACCAAATACAGAAAACAAGAGAAATAATGAAACAAACAGATAGAAAAAGACTAACTAAAACTGGAGACTGGGCACGGCGCCCACTCGTGCCCTGGTGCATGACAGATCCCCCTCCCAAGGGGTGGTAGCCAGACACCCCAGGGCAAAAAAAAGGGAAAAAGACCCCCCCACACACACAAACCAGACCCCCCAACAAGAAAAACAACCCACCATGGGGGGGGGGACCCAGGCATGGAGGGACCAAGACACCACAAAAAGACAAAAGAACCCCCCCCCAAAAAACCCACTCATTATTCACCACCTGAGCCAATGCAGTTGCCCAGAAACCACGGACCCCCGGCTGACCGCTGCACCAGCCTGGGCAGCCCCAGGACACAGTTCATCAGGCGGTCTCCCAGACTCCCAGAGCCCGCTGCACAGATGGTACAGCCCGTTGGGTGGCCTCCCCAAGTCCATGAGCCACCCGACCCCACGGCGCAGTCTGTCTGGCGGTCTTCCTGGTTTCCTGAGCCACTGAGCCACCGGGCCCAATCCACCCCCCCCCCACCCCGGAGGCGGCAGGTTCGTCCAAACCCATGCTGGCCAACGGTAGCACCCAGCGATGATGGTGGTTGACCAGCAGGGGAACCCGATGGTGGCAGAGGCTGCTTAACAGGAATGTTTGATGAGGAGAGGGGGTCCACAATGACCTCAGACAAAGACGTGGCACCCGCAGTGGCCCTGGGCTGGGGAAACACACCCACGGTGGCCCCAGACTGGGGTGACACACCCATTGAGGACCCGAACTGGGGAAACGCACCCACGGCGACCCTGGACTGGAGCAGTGCACCCACAATGAATAGGCTGACCCACGAGAGCACTAGGCCAAGGAGGTGATTGACCAGCCGAGGGCAAGGAAGCAGGGCCCACGGTGGCCACAGGCTGTGGTGTAGCACCCACGAAGGCTCCGGACCAAGGCGTAGCATCCACAGAGGCCCTGGGCTTGAGTGCAGCACCCATGATGACCTCGGACAAATGGGGAGCAGCACCCACGGAGACCCTGGACGTAGGGGGAGCAGCACCCACGGAGACCCCGGATGGAGGGAGAGCAGCACCCATGGAGACCCCGGGCTGGGGTGCAACACCTGAGGCGCAACACCTGAGGCACCACACCTGGGCGGTGCGGTGGCACAGTGGTTAGCACTGCACCAGCACAGCAACTCACCCTTGGCCATGGGATCCCTGGTTCGATCCCAGCCCCTGACCAACAGTGATCTGTGTGGAGTTTGCATGTTCTTCCCGTATCTGCGTGGGTTTACTCTGGGATTTCTCCGGTTTCCTCCCACAGGCCAAAAACATGCAGGTTAGGTTAACTGGAGACTCTAAAGTGGCCCTAGGTGTGAATGTGTGTGTGAATGGTTAAGGGATAGCGCCGTACCGTGGCTGCTTCATCCATCCAGGTGGATGCCCTCAATTTCCCCTCTGGGGATCAAGTATACAAAAAAAAACCCACCCACGGAGGCCTCGGACAGAGCCGTCGCAGCACCCACGGAGGCCTCGAATGGTGGCGCTGCTTCGACGATGGCCTCTGGCAGGTAGGCGGGACCCCAGGAGACCTCAGGAGATGAGTCAGGAAAAGAACAGACACACACTGAATCAGAGTCACCGGCAGCAGTGGAGACCGGCGGTGGAACCTCAAGTGCCGCTGACGGCAGCACCCGGTTCCCCCAGCCAAGAGCCAGGCAAGATTTCTCTAGGTTAAACAAGGAACCTTGCCTGAGCTTGAGCTCCACCGCCGTCCAGGACTCCGATGACGCTGCAACGACCCAAGTCTCTGGCTGGAAGGTTGGCGGGACTACTGATGGGGCAGCTGGCTCTGGCGCCTCTTGACATGTCAGCTGCAGCAGGAGACCCTCCAACCACTGACGCCACCTCCCATGCTGCTGGCTCATGCTCCGGAGCATAGGTGGTGCTCTCCTCCCATCCTGGGCGCAGCTGCAGGGCTAGGACTGGACTCTCCGCCCCAACCGACAGACCCTCAGGGAATACAGGAAGAGGAGCGGGAAAAACAGCTGCAAATGGTGAAAGTTCAGCCATGGCGGGTTGCTGTTGCCGAGCTTCACCACCGGGAATAAGGCAAGACATTGCATTATAAGGTGTTGTAAAATGAAAGGACACTTGTCTTAATTCCTGGGCTTGGTGGTGGCTGCTGTGATGCCGGACGTCATTCTCGCGAGAGCTGCGGAAGTCATCTGGTGCGATGGGCGGAGCATCGGAGTATGGGGACGCTGTACCATCGGCTCAGACTCCCTTCGGGCTGGTGATGCTCCCTCCAGCAGAAACTCGGGGAGGAGCCAGGGCTTGCAGTCCAAGATTAGCACTCTCTCAGCTGCAATCACTTGTTGGCACTCATCCGCACTCAGCCCATCGACCACAGCGTACCCAATGCAGGCAGCTGCGGGACTCAGTCCGATGGAGGGGGGCAGGATTGCAGCTGGATTGTGGTCCCTAGCTTGGAGCTTTCATCCCCTGGACCGTCTCCTCCGCGGCACAGGTTCAGGTGGTGGAGGGGCTCTCCCGAGACCATGAAGCCGGTGTTGTGCATGGCAGACGAAGACGAGGAGGTCTGCCAGTTCTGAGTAGCTCCACAGGCTGGGGAATGCCTCAATCAACTGTGCCGCACTGTCCCACACCTGCAGCTCCTCCTCGGGAGTGTCGTTTAGGCGAACATCAGACACGATGTCCTTTAACAGTCTAATCTCCCAACACTCCTCCTCATCCAGCCCTATTCTCTTCCTGTCCATGCGGCCAGCCATGCTGGAAAAAGGATGGACTTTACACGGGAGAACATAAAGGGAGAGGGAGAAAAAGAAAAAAAAAACAGCCAAAACACACAGTGGCTGGTGTCCACACCCTGATCATGTCCTTCTGTCATAAACTGCCCTTTAAGGACTCATGAATTATTAATTTGTATTTATGAAAAGTTCCACAAAAAAACAAACAAAAAAAACGTGTTTTTTTGTGGGGGGTGCTTCGGGAGTATGGGGTATCGGGCTTGTTGTTACGAGCTATTCGGTCTCTGTACGACCGTTGTGAGAGTTTGGTTCGTATAGCCAACACTCGTTTGGAGTCATTCCCAGTGAGAGTTGGACTCCGCCAGGGCTGCCCTTTGTCACCGATCCTGTTCATAATTTTTATGGATAGGATTTCTAGGTGCAGCCAGGGAATGGAGGGTGTCATGCTTGGTGACCACAGGATCTAATCTCTGTTGTTTGCAGATGATGTTGTCCTGTTGGCTTCATCCAGCAATGACCTACAGCTCTTGCTGGGACGGTTTGCCGCTGAGTGTGAAGCGGCTGGGATGAAAATCAGCACCTCCAAGTCCGAGTCCATGGTCCTCAGCTGGAAAAAGGTGGATTGTCCTCTCTGGGTTGGGGACAGGCTCCTGCCCCAAGTGGAGGAGTTTAAGTATCTTGGGGTCTTGTTCACGAGTGAGGGGAAAACGGAGCGAGAGATTGACAGACGGATTGGAGCAGCATCTGCAGTGATGCTGACGTTGTACCGGTCTGTTGTGGTGAAGAGGGAGCTTAGTTCCAAGGCAAAGCTGTCGATTTACCAGTCAATCTACGTTCCTACTCTCACCTATGGTCACAAGCTTTGGGTAATGACCGAAAGAACAAGATCGCGGATACAAGCGGCTGAAATGAGCTTTCTCCGTAGGATTGCTGGACTCACTCTCAGAGATAGGGTGAGGAGCTCAGTCCTCTGGGAGAGGCTCAGAGTAGAACCGCTGCTCCTCCACATTGAAAGGAGTCATTTGAGGTGGTATGGGCATCTGATTAGGATGCCTCCTGGACGTCTCCCACTTGAGGTGTTTCAGGCACGTCCTACTGGGAGGAGACCCCGGGGAAGACCCAGGACTCGGTGGAGAGACTATGTCTCCCAGCTGATCTGGGAAAGCCTTGGTATCCTCTCTGAAGAGCTGGAGCAGGTGGCTGGGGAGAGGGAAGTCTGGGCTTCTCTGCTTGAACTGCTGCCTCTGCGACCCGGACCTCCAGAAAAGCGGTAGAAGATGGATGGATGGATGGATTGATGGAAAAGTTCCAATTGTCATATTTTTGAATACTCAGTCTCTGTGTCATACACTGCAAATTTAAGGGCTGCTGAAGGACACCAAATTCTCACTGTGTGTTTTCCACATTTATTAAAGTAAAGACAGACAAAACAAACTAAACATATGAATAATGGATAGCAAGGGCGCTGGAGGAGAGCGTGGGCTCGACGTCAATAGGCAGGCAGAAGCCTGGGAACGCCGGGCAGAAAAGGGGAAACACCGACCTGGACGGAGCTCTCCCGTTCTCCTCAACAGCAGCCCAAAACACTCAGAGAATCATTCAGCTAAGGACTAAATCACAGTAGTGTCTTTAGTTCATCTGCTTGGTAAGAAATAGCCAATGGTGCCACCATGACATCATAAATTAATGAAAAAACATTAGTCCTGTCAGAATAAATTGTTAATCACCACAACTGATTAATAACAAAATAAAATGAGTTAAGAATAATAGTGATTAAGCCTCATTCAGTGGCTAGATTCACCTCAGTTAATACTGATTGTACTGTTAAGATGCTTTTAAGAGGGAAAAAAGGGTAAAAAAATATTTCACATATTTCACATATTTCACATCTTTCACATCTTTCACATTTGCTAGAAAATCTAGCATGAATTACATCCCCCAAAATTGTCCATGAAGTACCTTTTTCAAACCATTTCAACATTAACTGAGCCTTTTTATAGCAGGAGCAACAATGTGGCAGCAGTAGGGTGAACCAAGAAGGAGGGGAGAGAGGAAGTAAAGGTAACCAGAGAATCAGCACAGCTGTCCCGAGAGACAGCACTGATGACTATAGAGAGAGAGGAGGCACAGGAGGCACACATGACCAGGTAACAATAGTCAAAACTTGATTTCTGCCGAGGGCTGTCACAGTGGAGGAATTTCCCCTGCGGTGGCAGTGGATAGCTCAACACCGTGATATGCGATATTATTGCAAATGCTTTTAGGACCCTGTGGTCTCGTAATTTAAGCAGGGTTCATAAACTTAGGTGGTAAATGATGGAAACTGTGAGAAACTCGCTGCAGCTCCACTCTCAACTTTAGTGTGTGTGACAGTTGTGCAGAGCTTTGGTCTTCCTACAGGCATGAACTGCTGATTCTGTTAAAAAAAACAAAAACAAAAAAAACCTCAATCATTTTCATAAAGCAATGGTGGTAACTCCAGTATTTCAACTACAGGGTGTGTGGACTGGTTGGAGACTGCAGCGACATTCAGCTTATTTAAACAGGACAGCCTCCGTACAGGACCCTGCATGGCTCTTGTCTCCCTGATTTTTTCCGCTGTCCAAAAAATCACATTCAAATAAGCAATGCACTATGCAGTAGTTGTTTCACTCTCGGAGTTCAATTGTCAGGATCATAAACACTGCGCTCTGAAAGAAATAACATGCTTTGTGCCCTTTCAGTGCTCACTGTCGAATTTAGCAATTCGTCCAAACGCTTCCTTCACTAACTGCCTGCTGGAGTCCGTCCGGACAGAGTGTCCCACATGGTGCTGGCGGTGATAGCACCCGAAACTGCGAAAAGCTTCCACAAACATGCAAACATGCTGTTGGCAATAAAAATACACTAAACATTTAACAATTTATTTATTTAATAATTAGTAGGGGTACATAAGTGAACAAGATATGGCCACATACAAAAAAGCGAACACTGCGTATACGGATCCCATAATATGTGACGGCAATGGTGTTGACTGCTGGGGAAGTAAACAGTTTTATTTTCTTATTTTAGCACAGTACACATTAAGTAAAACACATAAACTATGACCACCGACGATTCCACAGGCAGGCACAGGAAGCGATAACAAAACCACCATTATCAAAATTAAAGCCTGCTTTTTTACTTCAGTGCATAAAATAATAAATTTTTCAGTTTTATTTCCTTCCAGTTAACCATGTGAACCTGTAACCAAGTTACTATGATCCTCAGGTCAGGAACATTATACCAAATTAATCACACCTGTGGATGCACACCTAATATATACCCCTTGCATCCATCCATCCTTCCTCTTTCTATCCTCCTGGTCGGCAAGCACTTATACCAGTCCGTTTAACGTTGTATTTTTGTGCTGTTTGGGCTGCCTTATCCTTGGTACCCTATCGCTGTATCATAAAATTGTTGTGTTTTCTGCTGAATGAGAGAAGGTTTGCAGCAGCTGTGCAGCATGACGTGCACTGTCCATACGTTCTTGGAGGTATGTAATATACACTTTCCTTCTTTTCAGCCGGAACTGTTAACAGTTTAGCAGTGTGAGGCATGTTTACCCCTACCTGCTTAAGGTTTGTGATATATTTTAGTGCCTTCTCTTCAGGCAGGCAAACTGTTTAACAGCTTACCATCACATAAAGCACGGTACAATTTGCCGTTAATTC
The DNA here is from genome assembly GCA_020510985.1 of Pholidichthys leucotaenia. Lineage (NCBI taxonomy): Eukaryota > Metazoa > Chordata > Actinopteri > Cichliformes > Pholidichthyidae > Pholidichthys > Pholidichthys leucotaenia. The sequence goes on along the minus strand of CM035842.1, from coordinate 20,275,894 downwards.
TGTATTGTTCTTTTTCTTGACTGAGAGTCGTCTTCTTAAAAAAAAGGAGACGTTGTGGAGAGAGGAATAACCAGGCCAAGCATTCAGAGCAGATGAACTTTATTCACGCTCTCACATCTCTCAGAATCAGAAAACATAAACCTCATGTAGCAAAGGCTCTCTTTTATATTACAACACTCACACGTCCCTGCTGCCTGAGGTCTTGCATCACAATTCATTCTCGCATCACAATTCCTATTGTCCCCCAGCCCCTTAATCCCCATGCTCTTCCATCAGAGGAAATTACTTCATCTCCCTTCCTTCCAGTCTGAGATGAATACCACAACAAGGGTCCCCCATACCGCCCCCCCTCCAGAGCCTCAGACTGAGTGTTAACTCTCACTTCCTCTCGACTTTAGCCTCCACCCATAGCTGCTGTAACAAGGGGTCTTCGGCTCTGTGGGTGGACAATGGAGGGGCGGGGGAAACATTCAGCATGCTCGTGTGACTGCTCTGATGAGTCATTTACCTGGGGAGTTCTTGAGGGGGTCTTCTGCGCCGAGGAGCTCGAGCCAACACCACCTGCTTGTTTACCACCACAAAGGTGGTCTTAAGCCTGTTTATACAGATTTTCTCCCGGCGACCCCCCAAGTCTAACACAAAATATTTGTCCCTGGGTCCCAGCACTCTAAACGGGCCATCGTAGGGTGGGCGCAATGGCGGGCGGTGGGCATCATGCCTGACAAACACGAACGCTGCGTCCTTCAAGGTTTTCGGCACAAAAGCGCGGGGAAAACAGTGGTAGGCCGGGCCAGGTAGCGTCCCTGCGTCTGCACTACGGCGTGAATGCAGGGATGGATGGGTGTTCGGCGCAGGGTTATCTGGTAAAAATTCCCTGGGGAGCTGCAGCAGCTGAGAAAAAACAAGCTCTGCTGGAGAAACCTCCAAATCCTCTTTCGGTGCGGAACGCCACCCTAATAGAACCCACGGCAACCAGTCCAACCAGTTTGCATCCGTAAACGAAGCCCTGAGTGCTGCTTTCAGTGACCTGTGGAAACACTTGCATAACCCATTGGCCTGTGGGTTGTACGCAGTTGTGCGATGAATTGCGACGTCCAGGCTCCGGGCCATCGTGGACCAGAGGTCGGAAACAAACTGAGGGCCCTGATCGGACGTGATGTCCGAAGGGGTGCCAAAACGTGTCACCCATGTTGTCAAAAAAGCACGTGCCACGTCTGCGGACGCGGTGGAAGCTAGCGGGACTGCTTCTGGCCATCGTGTGGTGCGGTCCACCACTGTCAGGAGGTGCGTGAACCCCTGCGATGGTGGGAGGGGGCCCACGAGGTCCACGTGAACGTGGTCGAACCTCTTAGCCGGGATATGGAAGGGCTCCAAAGGGGCCTTTGTGTGCCTGTGCACTTTGGCTCGTTAGCACGCTACGCAGGCTGCAGCCCACTCTTTCACCTGTTTGCGCAGGCTCGGCCAGATGAACTTCGCTCCCACCATTTTGACTGACGCGCGCACTCCTGGGTGCGCCAGGGAGTGAACGGACTCAAAAATGCGGCGGCGCCAAGCGCTGCTGTCCTGTGGAGATGTCACAGACTGGGGGGGGGGGGGCGTCTTGCAGTACCCTGCTCTCCAGCCTTAACCCTGTTGGTCCAGACTGGAGCACGCACACTTCCGCATCGCCGATCTGCTCAGCGGCCATGGCCGTGTAATTTATCCCTACGTAGACTGGGGCCACTAATGCACGCGAGAGGCAGTCCGCCACCACGTTAAGTTTACCGGCCACATGCTGAATGTCGGTCGTAAACTCCGAGATCGCGGCCAGCTGTCTCTGCTGCCGGCCCGACCATGGTTCCGAAACCTTGGCCATTGCGTACGTTAGCGGCTTGTGGTCCACGAACACAGTGAAGGTGCGCCCTTCCAGCCAGAACTGGAAGTGGCATATGGCCAGGTGGAGAGCCAGTAACTCTCTGTCGAACGTGCTGTATTTACGCTCACTGTCGCGCAAAGACCTGCTAAAAAAGGCGAGCGGCTGCCAAAAACTGGCAATGCATTGCTCCACAATGGCCCCTACAGCCACGTCCAAGGCGTAGGTAGTGAGCGCTATCCAAGCCGCCGAGTCCGGGTTCGCCAGTAGTGCGGCATTTGCCGGGGCTGTTTTAACCTCAGAGAATGCCTGCTCCCGCTCAGGAGTCCAATCGACTCTGTCAGCCGGTTTCCGTTTCTTGAGTGCAGCGTACAACGGCTGCATGAGCTGGGCTGTGCGGGGGAGGAAACGGTTATAAAAGTTAACCATCCCCAAAGATTCTTGCAGCACCCTGACTGTCTAAGGCCGGGAAAAATTTGCCACTGCGCGCACCTTGTCCGGCAAGGGTATCACTCCCTCCGGTGAGATGTGGTGTCCCAAAAAATCGATCCCTGTCATGCCGAACTGGCATTTCACTGGGTTGATTATTAACTTGTGCTCCTCTAACCTCTGAAAAACCGTCCTGAGGTGGGTTACATGTTCGTCCTCGGACACACTGGCCACCAGGATGTCATCCAGGTAGACAAACACAAACGGCAGATCGTGCAACACCACATCCATTATGAGTTGGACTGTCTGTGCCGCACCTTTTAACCCAAAAGTCATGCGTAAAAACCCAAACAGACCAAACGGGGTTATTACTGCCAATTTAGGTATGCCCTCCATGCGCACCGGGACCTGGTGGTAACCACGGACCAGGTCTGTCTTAGAAAAAATACGTGCCCCGGCGAGGTGAATGGAAAAATCCTGAATATGGGGGATCGGGTAGCGGTTGTGTGCTGTGGCGTTGTTTAATCTGCAGAAATCTCCGCAAGGTCGCCACGATCCCTGAGCCCTAGGGACCATATGTAGTGGGGATGCCCATGGACTGTTTGATCGTCTGATGATGCCCAGCCTTTCCATGTTGGCAAACTCCTCGCGCTCTATGGCCAGTTTAGCTGTGTCCAGACGCCGAGGTCATGTGGAAATGGGCGGCCCAGTGGTGGTAATAAAGTGCTCCACCCCGTGTTTAGTGATGGCCGCCGAAAACGTCGGGACCATGAGTGCTAGGAACTTGGTGAGCAGTGTGTGGAACTTACCACCTGGAGCTGTGACGTTGGCTAGCGTTGTTGGCCCGGCTCCTCGAGCTGTACAGGGGAAAGAATCAAAAGACATTGTATTAATCAGGCGTCTGTTAGCAATATCGACTAGTAGTCTGTGTGCACACAAAAAATCAGCGCCTAAGATTTGGAGGCTGCCTGCCGCTATGACGAATGTCCACTGGTACGTACGGCCGTGCAGGGATACAGTCAGTGTCCTTTCACCAAAAGTCTTAATGTCTGAGCCGTTTGCGACCGTCAGCTCGGGGCCGCTAGCTCCTGCTAGCCGGTCAGCGTAGGACAGCAGGATGACGCTCTTTTGGGAGCCGGAGTCCGTGAAAACTGTCTCCCCGAGTGTGAGTCTGTCACGTAGAGCAGCTTGCTTTCTTCACCGGTGGTGGCAGCTGCTACCGACTGCCGGCCCTGGGATTTCCCGAACTCTTGAATTGACACGGTGGCACGCATCGGTGTGCGTCCTCTCCAAAACGGCGGTGGTAGGAGCAGAGCGTGTCTCTCTGGCACTTCCTGGCCTCCGCTGCTGCTACCATCGCTGGCTCCTCGCTTCCGCTGGCTGTCTCACTGGGTTCCAACGCCACTGCTTTCACTGTGAGGGCTCTGGTGGTAGGATGATCTGATCTGCCTCCTGGGCTAGCGCATGGTAGTCATGCCCTGCCAGCAACGGCGAGTTGGCAAGGACCGCTCTGGCCACCGTTGGGAGGTTCTGGAGGAAAAGGTGGGCAAATAGAAAATGCTCGTTGTCCGGGCCCATCAACGGCAACATCTTCTCCATCAGTTCGACTGCCGACCCATCTCCTAACTCGAAGTGCATCAGGAGCCTCTCCGCTCTCTTGCAGTCCGAGAGTGTGTAGCGTCAGGTCAGTGCGGCTTTGAGAGCCCCGTATTTGTCGCGGGCTGGGGCTGTTGGAGCAGGCTCGCTACTTGCTGAGTCATGTGAGCATCCAGCGCTGCGACCACGTAGTAATATCTGGTGTCATCTGCTGTTATTCCCCGGAGTGCGAACTGGGCCTCGGTGTGGAGGAACCAAGACTTCGGGTCATGCAGCCAAAAGTCTGGTAGTTTGACTGAAAAGGCGCACGCGTTGCTGGGGCTTCCCGCCTGGGTCATCTTCGGGGTGTTTGCCTCATGTTCCTTTATTCGTCAAGGGTCACCAGTGTGGAGAGAGGAATAACCAGGCCAAACATTCAGAGCAGATGAACTTTATTCACTCTCTCACATCTCTCGGAATCAGAAAACATTAACCTCATGTAGCAAGGGCTCTCTTTCATATTATAACACTCACACGTCCCTGCTGCCTGAGGTCTTGCATCACAATTCATTCTCGCATCACAATTCCTAATGTCCCCCAGCCCCTTAATCCCAATGCTCTTCCATCAGAGGAAATTACTTCATCTCCCTTCCTTCCAGTCTGAGATGAATACCACAGCATGTGTCCCCCATAACGTCTTCTTTGTCTGGGTACTGAGCGCTCCTGTGCTTGGTGCACTCTCGCCACCTTTTGTGGGAGAGTGGTACTGCATACAGGTGGGAACTGAAATCTGACATTGCTATGTTGTGTTCTGACTAGGGTGCTTGTACCTCCTGGAACAGCCCTTTGGCCTGTTCATAATGACATTAATAATAATAATAATAATAATAATAATAATAATAATATTAATAATAACATAAATAACATAAATAATAATAATAACAACAACAACAACAACAACAACAACAACAATAATAATAATAATAATAATAATAATAATAATCAGTATTTGAGTACTGCTAGCTTTTGCTGGACTAGCGACACATTCTTGGCAGATAGAGGTATTATCAGTGGCAAGGACAGGCCAAGACAAACTGACTCCAGTATCTGTTGCAGTAACTGACCAGATGATAGGTTTGTTTATCTCTGCTTTGTGTAGTGCATGTCACGATGCACTAACTGGCAAAAGACCTTGTGACAGATGTGCTTTAATAATAATAATAATAATAATAATAATAATAATAATAATAATAATAATAATAATAACTGTCTTTGTTTCTCTCCTATTGTTCTCTTGGAGGAATCACGGCTTCTGTGGGGGGTGAAGGAGAGGGAAATAGCCCGAACACTGGTATGGCACCAGCCCAGGGCTCCATCCCTCCAGGTTTAAGTGCTCCAGTTTGAAGTGGGAAGGCCAGCAGAAAGCAGAAGCAGATTAAAGAGAGCCAGCCACGCGACTGGATTGGATTTCATGGACAGCCAATTGGAGGAAGTGCATAAGACCATTGAACATATGGCTGCAAATCACAATCGTCTTTGGGTATGCCACAGCAGGCTACCATATGTGCCCTGAGACTGCATCCTGATGCAGTGTCTCTCATGGCCTCTGATAACGTAGGTAAGACCATCGGCTCTGGCTGTGACGCCATTGGGAGAGTGGATGTCTCTCTGAGGATGATGATGAAGTCGACGGTGACTCTCCAGTTGAGAGGACCTTCCTGAGCCCTATGATACTGTATATCTGTCAGGGCACGTCTCTCTGGGGCAGCATCAGCTGCTGGGCTTCCTCCCCTATCTTCTCCGCCTAAGGCTTCGGCTCTGGACAGAGGTCCTGTAACCCAGAGGCGGGTTCCCTTGTCAGTTTATCCTGCTGTGTGGAACATCTGCAAAAGTCATGGGCTTGGCTAAGGAGGCTGCTGCTCCTCGTTCGAGACTCAGTATTTTGAGTGGTGCTGCGGAGCAGGGCTTGGATGGTGCATTAAAGGTGGGCTCTACCTTTGCATTGCTGGCTGGAGCCCTCCTGCAGGCAGCAAGTCTATATGCCACCCTATCGACGAGTGTTGTGCCACTGATGGATTAGTGGCTAGTGCCTACCAGTCTGTGGCTATGGCCTCTAGGCTGGCAAATGCTAACACACTTCTTTTAGTGTATTTAGAAGGTCTGAACAGGGACCTAGAGTTAAAAGCGGAACTGACCTTCTACCAGAGTTGGTAAGGATTGTGGACACTGTGATTCAAGGAGCTAGCTTTCAGGCTACAGCACTTGGGAAGTCCTTGGCCAGCTGACCATGACTGTTCAGCAGCACTTACGTCCACTCTCTCAGGAGCGTGTAGGCCGTGGTCCTGCCAAGACCCATCAGTGCCTCTGACAGTACGCCTCCCCTGACGTCAACCTTCTTCACAACACACCCCATGAGTTGGCGTCTCATTCCCCAACTTCAAGGAGTTTTGCAAGCAAAAGTACATGTGGTACGCAGGAGCCACCGCCAGGGACAGACTAAGCGCGTTGTGCGCGCTGCTGAGAAGGTGATCGGCTGCGAGCTTCCATCCCTCCAGGACCTGTACATCTCCAGGACCCGAAGGCGTGCAGGTCGGATCATAGCTGACCCTTCACACCCTGGACACGCACTGTTTGCCCCCCTCCCCTCAGGTAGAAGACTTCGGTCCATTCAGACTAAAACCTCCCGCTACATGAACAGCTTCTTCCCCTCTGCCATCAGACTGCTGAACACTAAATGACTTATTAGACTCTCGCGCACTACGTACAGCAACTCAACCGGACTCATGATAATTATCACTGTTTTCATTTGCACTACCGACTGCACTATGTGGAACTCCACAATATCTGCTGCTTGTTAATATATTTTAAATTGCATAGATTAGTATTACTCATTCATATTCTACATGTTATTGCATGCATAGTTTTTTATTTTTATCTTTAGTGCTACTCCATGTTTAATGTTGCAGCATTGCACCGAGACAAATTCCTAGTTTGTGTACTACATGAACAATGGCAATAAATCTGATTCTGATTCTGATTCTGAATCTGATTCTGATTCTGAAAAGTAAGGAGAACTCTCTTTCCGTGGTTTTGGGCAGCGAGGTCTCTGCCCTGCTGGGAAAGAACTTAATACAGTCTCTGTCTCCAGGAGAAGAGAGGTGAGGCTTTTTACACTGCCTTTTTCTTGTCTCCAAACAAATTGGTGCATAACACACAGAGCTACCAGAGGACTAACCCCCCACTGTATCTTTCATTACTTACAGTGGCTGTGTGGCCTAAGGTCAGAGATTTGGAGATAGACGCTGCTCTACACACCGTATGGTGTCCCACATGCTGTGGGAGGGAATTAACTAACTAACTAAGTGAACCGGGGGTTTTTGTCCGGTTCTGGACCTGAGGCAGTTGAGCAGGTATTTCAAGGTGCTCCCTTTTCCGGTGATCAGGTTGAGGACATTATTCAGGCCATAGGGCCAGGTGATTGGTTCACAACAGTGGACCTTTGCAATGCTGATTTCTGTATTTCCATGAATCCGGTCCAGAGGAAGTTCCTCAGGGTTCCTTTAGGACAAGCCTTCGGTTGCAACATCCTGCCTTTCAGTCTGTCCTTGTCACCTCGGACGTTCACCAAGTGCATGGACGCTGCACTCGCCCCACTGCGGCAGAGGTGCATTCGAGTTCAGTTATCTGGACAATTGGCTGATTTGTGCGCCATCAGAAGCTGTAGTGAGGAGCCATATGGAGACCATATTGGCTCACCTGGTGGCACTCGGGTTGCATTTAAATGCGGTAAAAGGCTGTCTTTTTCAAACCAGGGTTGTTGAATACTTGGGGCTTACCCTGGATTCAGTTGCCCCGAGGATATCCCTGATTCCAAGAGAAGACATACTCTCAGGGAATGCATCAAGAGCTGCATCTTACAAAGGACTGTATCAGTGCAGCAGTGCCAGAGGATCTTAGGTCTCTTTGCTGCAGCTGCCCAGGTGGTGTCACTGGATCTTTTACACGCTTGTCCCCTTCAATGGTGGTTCACGTTCAGAAGGTGGTTTTTCCCAGAGACAAAAGGAGGAGGCTAGTTCTTTCCAAAGGAGCCTCATGGTACTCAGGTGGTGGAGACATTCCTCAGCAGTCCGAGATGGTGTTCCCCTGGGCCAAGAGGGCTGCAGGGTGACCATTACAACCAGTGCCTTCCTAACAGGCTGGGTTGCAGTCTGGGAGGGCAGGTTTGTTTGGGGACATTGGGCTCTGGCTCAGCAGTCTTGGCATATAATCATCTCGAGATGGAGGCGACTGCATCCAGAGTTAATTGAGCAGATCTAGCTTTAATTGGCCAGACGGAAGCAGACCTGTTTGCGACGGCAGAGAACACTCACTGTGCTCTCTGGGCCTCGATGTGTGGCCTGCCAGGTCTACTAGGTGCAGATGCTGTGAGTGTTTCCTGGCCTCCAGTCATTTGAATAATAAACTAGACTGGTCACACAATACCGATGCACTCTACAAGAAGGGACAGCACAGGCTGTTCCTACTGAGGAGGCTCAGGTCTTCTGGTGTACAAGGGGTGTTCCTGAAGACCTTCTATGATTCGGTGGTGGCATCAGCCATCACTTTTGGAGTGGTCTGCTGGGGCAGTGGCATCACAGCAGCCGATAGGAAGAAACTGATCAAGAAAGCTAGCTCTGTCCTGGGGCAGCGCCTTGACCCAGTGGAGGAGATAGGAGAGAGAAGGATGGTGGCTAAGCTGTCATCTCTGCTGGAGTCTGAGTCTCACCCTATGCAGGACATACTGAAAGCACTGAGGAGCTCATTTAGCAGTAGACTACATCATCCTAGGTGCGCGACCGAGAGGTTTTGCAGGTCCTTCCTACCTACAGCTGTCAGTCTTTATAACCTAAGCAGGGCTGCGCGCAGAGATAGCAAAAAAATGTGACGTCCTAATAGTATTGAATGTAAAAGACGCAACAGACTTACAAAAAATGGTCCCCTCCAGTATACAACTAGGATAATATCAATCGCTACGGAGGGTGACAATATGCATGGGTACATATTCATACTATGTGGGGTAACTAAATAGACTGTTATGCTGTTTATTCCATCTAGCTACAATTCTCCATACTGTGTATATATATTTATATTATTTATGTGTACATATGTATAGTCACTGCTCTTATTTTCTTATCTTCTAAAGTATTGGTCTGAGTGTTGTTATCCCTGTGCTGTTGTAATCCTGGAATTTCCCCATTGTGGGACTAATAAAGGCTTATCTTAACTGTTTGCATTTCCACTACTGCTCCTTCTGCTGCTTTCCTCATGAAGGTGAGGCAATTGTCTGCTCAAGTAATTTGATGGCCCCGAATTGGCCACAAAGACCATGGATGGCAGAGATCCACGAGATCCCCCTCCCGTCTTCCAATCAGACGGGAGGTGCTCTCACAGGTGCAGGGCAGGATTTGACATCTGAATCCCTAGCTCCTGAGGCTACATATATGGCCCTTGAACTGGACCGATCGTGTAACTTGGTTAGACACCATGCATGCTTCATGGCCTGTCTATCCAGCTGCAATGCGGTGTGAAGTGGAGAGTGTTTTGAACAGGTGTTCTTTCCTCCAGTACCTCTTCGCAGAGGTTGGGTGGAGTCAACTATCGGGGGCTACCTGTCAGCAGTGTCAACTGCCCATGAAGAATGTATGGCTTGTCGCCTGGGGAACATTCCTTGGCGAAGCAATTTTTGACAGGCGTAAGATGGAGCCGCCCATCCCAGTGTCCTTGTTGCCCACTTGGGGTCTCCAGATAGTTCTCAGGGCTCTATGTTTGCTCCCTTTTGAGCCACTCTCCATTGCAAACTTTTGTCTGATCTCTGGGAAGACTGCTTTCTCTTGGTGATTGTCTCAACCAAGAGGGTCAGTTAATTGAATGTGGTCTCTGTGGATGCAGCATGTCTTAGATTTGATGGTGATCGGGTGGCCCATCTGCAGCTCAACCCAGCTTTTCAACCAAAGTGCTACTAGTGGGTTTGTTTTCCTGCCCTCTCGTGCTTCAAGCCTTCTACCCTCCCCCACACACTTCTTCAGAGGCTGAGAGGCCCCTTAGTTATGCCGGTAGGGTCTTTTTAGGTTTATGTTGACCGTACGAGGTCTGTCTGCTCTTCAGACAAGCTTTTTGTATTCTTTGGGGAGTCCACAATGGGCAGGCCTATCTCTAGTCGTGCCTGTCCCATTGGATTGTTGCCCTTATTACCTTTGCGTATGTACAGGTTGGAGCGGAAGCATCAGTTGGGCTGGTGGCTCGCTCAACACTGGGATTGGCCACTGCTTGGACGTTGTTTAAGGGTGCATCCCTAGAGGATGTATGTGCAGCCGCTGGCTGGGCTTCTTCCTCAATGTGTTCCTGTTTCTATAGGCTCAACCTGGCCTCATCATTCGTCCCCTCATCTGTTCTGGGGGTCACAGCAGGTTCTTAAGCTGCAGCTTAGTTTCCCTCATGTAAGCTGGCATCTGTGCCTTGTGCTTGAAATGTTTTTTTTTTTCAGCTCTGGTTACTTGGAAGACCCGGCTTAACTTGTACGCACTCAGTTAAGTACAATAAAGGAGCCAGACTCATCTGATTGTGTTTGTGCTTAGTGGCGTGTCTGGGGCATTGGGCTCCTTTGGCCTGTGGGTGACACCACCACCATTCTCCTCAGGACTCATTTGATATACTGTTACCACATGGTTACAGGTTCACTGAAATGAAATAAAACGTACGTTTACGGATGTAAACATGGTTTTATGAATGAAAGTGAACCTGTAACCATTCATTGTCCTTCGTCGGTGGAGGCAGGCGCCTCCCAGTCATTAGAAAGAAGAGGAATGGGTGGATGCAAGGGGTATATATAAGGTGTGCATCCACAGGTGTGATTAATTTGGTATAATGCTCCTGACCCGAGGATCATAGTCATGTGGTTACAGGTTCACATGGTTACAGGCTGACTTTCATTCATAAAACCACGTTTACATCCGTAAAGGTACGTTGTTGTGGTTGCTCGTTTTCCTCTGCGGTAGGCTTGCCCATAGCGCGGTACTACATAACTGCGTTTATTGTGATAGCCCTATTTCTGCCATTGCTGAAATACTCAAAGCATAATATTAAGTAGGCCTGCTGCTTCATAGTGGCATCGACTATTACAAGACTGATATTTGTATAAATTCTGAAAATATATTTTTACAACTGTTACAAATATGGGACTGCCAAAATAAAGAAGGTAAATTAACCTTGTCCTTTTATCAAAGTTAATGATTTTGCATTCTTCCTCCACACTAGGATACATACTGTATACTGTCATTTTTTGTTTAAAAAAATCATTTTCCTTTAAAAATGAAAAAGAGGACATTGGAGACAAATACCTGTACTGATGTGCTGACAGTCCTATAGTAAAAAGGTTTTTGTTTTTTTAATCCTTATATGGGCAGAGATTTCAACCCGACCAATATTTGAAACGAAGTTATGCCCTTGAGGTGTTGCAAGGCCGTCCTGACATTCCTCTGGAGTGCGAGAAAAATTAAGGATGCCATCCAAATACACAAATGAGTTAAGAAAGCCTCTGAGTATGTTATTCAAGAGCCGCTGAAATACAGCGGGAGTGTTGGTGAGGCCAAAACGCATGACAAGGTACTCAAATGGCCTATCAATGGACGAAACCCTGTATTCTAGTTTTTAAGTACATGCTTTCTTGCTCTTATTCATACTCATCTAAAAAATAATGTAAATTTGGAAGGAAAATTAACATGTCAAATAATAATATATTACTTAAGATACAATATTAATTTTATTTTATTTTACAAGAGCGTCTGACCCTCACAGCATCTGGCAAGAAAAACTCTGTTCCTTGGACAAATGTACAGTATCTCCTTTTTCATCCTCACGTTAATCCTGCATAACCACAGCGTCCATATTTGCATGCCTGTCTCCACTTGGCTTGATCAAGGGCTTCCTTGGAGGACACGTTCACAGTCCTCATGTCCTCCTTGATCTGTTCAAGCCATCATTTCTTTGGTCGTCCTTGTGCCCTATTCCCACTTGGGCCATCCTTGTCATAGAGTCCTCTTTGCCACGGACAACATGTCCATACCATCGCAGCCGTCCGTCTTGCATCTTCCCAGTGATTGTTGCCGCGCCCATGCACTTTTGCACATCCTCGTTCTTCACGTGATTGTGCAGGGTCAGGCCGAGGCTCCAGCACAGCACACGCATCTCCATTCTGTGGAGTGTTTGCTCATGTTTCGTTGTAGTGGGCCAGCATTTGTATGGGCGACAGGGTGGATCATAGTCTTTCACTTCCGCCCTCCAAAGAGAGCAGACGCTTTTTCTCCCAGCTCCGGCTCCTTATCTCTCTCCTTCCCTAACTGACTGGATCCCAGCTTGCTATTGTCTGTCTGCGTGTCTTTACTGCTGATTATCGAACGAAATTATGGATTTAATAAGCTGGGCTTTGAACGCAATTGACACTGTTTTTTCAACGAGAAAAACTGGCCCGGGGGAGCCGATTTGCCCCGCAGGAACAACTGCCGCGGGTTATTTGAAGGACACAAGTAATTGGAAACTCTTGTGCCTGTGTGATCTCTCTATCGAAGATGTTGAAGATTTATACCTCTTCGGAGCAATGGTCATCAGAATTCTACTGATTGGATCTGGGATTGTTCTGGTGTACCGCAAATTGAAGAAGATGGACGGAGCCTATCAAAAAGTGGACCCGGCGAGGCTCATCCATCAAACTGACCAACTGGGCAGGACTCTGACAGCGGCTAATGGAGAACTGAACAGGAAAATGGATTACATCACGATCACGCTGAGAGCTGTCCATGATAATTTCAACATCCAGCCATGAAGGATTTGAGCACTGAATCTGTAAGAGAATAAAAAGTTTTTTCTCTGAAGTCAGTGCTATTCGACCTGTTTCGACGCCCTCAGTACACAGTCCTCCAGATTATCTTCAGTATACTTGTTTTCATAACATGGCGGCAGCATTTGACTCTCAAGGACAGCCAGCTGTCTGGCAAACTATTTGCTCAGACGGTAGACATAACATCTGCTGTGGAAGAGACTTTTGTTGTCCTTAACTGATATCACTGTTTCCACTCAACACACTCACTCACACTGACTCACTATACTGACTTGAAGATTCATTCATTCACTGCTCCCTTTGTGTCATTGTATGGATTCTATTGTCTGCTAATTGTGCATTGAGAGTTTTTTTTCTTGTAATCATAATATTGATCATATATGAACTGTATTCTGATAAACAATGCTTTTTTCTCTCTCCTATTGTGTTTATCCTCTTTCTCCCCCATTGCTTCCTGTTCCCATTCTGCTGGCAGGCACGTCACCGACGCTGTCGCGTCACTGAAAATGTCAACTATGTCGTTCTCAGTGTCAAGTCAAATCCCTCGTATATTTACCAGTTATTTGCTGTGAATGTACTTGGCAATAAATCTATTTCTGATTTCTGATTCTGAAAGATCTTGCCCTTGAGGTGCACTGGTATCCAGTGGTTGCAGAAGACACCTGTTACGTGCCATTACTTGGCCCAAGCAGCGCTGACTTGAGCACAGGCATCAAAGAGAGTGTCGCCGCCACTGCTGAGTATCGAGCAGAGCTATTTAAAGTGTGTATTGTTCTTTGGTTTGGTATCCAAATTCCACAAGTTTTTGTGATGTTCAAGTGCATTCCATTCTCGCCTAGCTTTGTTCCCCACTGCTGTGTTTGTTATTCCAACTGGTTCTGGTTTCGGCTCTCAGGACTAGGTTGTCAGCATGCAACAGCATCTATGTGTGGGGCAGCTGAAGATCAACCATGTCTGTGTCCATACACAGAATAAAGAGGACGGGGGGCAGGGCCACCCCCTGATGTACCCACACTGTGACGGGGAATGACGGTGATATTCCCACCTGGCATTGCATTCTACTATTGACACCCTGCTACAGCAGCTGGACCCAGCACATGTAAGCTTTGGGAACACTGTGGGATCGAAGTATGTGCCACATGAGGGCATGTGGGACTTGGACGAAGGCCTTCTCCAAGTGGAGGAATGTCACAAGGCCTGGCTTATTCTTTTCTCGATGCCACTCCACAAGGATTCGGGCTTTGTTGATTCTGTCTGTGGTGCCACATCCTTTGACAAAGCCGCATTCATTGGACATGAGATGGACAGTTCCTCGGAGTCGGGCATCGACAGCGCATTCAAAGATCTTTGTAGTGTGGCAAAGGACGAGGATGGGGCGGTAGTTGTAGCATTCCATAATGTCACCTTTGCCTTTCCAGACAGACACCATGATGCTGGTCAGCTAAGCCTTTGGGGGTGACTCCATCTTAAATTATACGGTTAAATATGGTGGCAAGGAATGAAGCACCTTTGCGCCCCATCAGCTTCAAGGCCTCTGCAGGGACATCATCAGGTCCGCTGGCTTTCCTATTTTGCATCTTTTAGAGAGCTGCTTCAACCTCAGTGTGGCTGGTTGGACAGACAGGACCCAGGGCAGGGTTAGCAGACTGGGTTGGTGGGCGAGGGAATTTGTCATTACAGATCACTGAGAAGCAGGTGTTCCAACATTGGAGGATGGTGGTTGGCTCTCAAAGGACCTGATTCTGGTTGTCCTTTAAGATAAGATAAGATAAGATAAGATAAGCCTTTATTAGTCCCACAATGGGGAAATTCCAGGATTGCAACAGCACAGGGATAGCAACACTCAGAGCAACAATCAGAAGGCAAGAAAAAAACAAGAGCAACTAGTATACATATGTACATATTACTATAAATATATATATATATAGACACACAGTGCGGAGCATTGTGATTGGTGAATGTGCAGCAGAAAGTCTAAGCTCTCTGTAACGGATCTCGTCACAAGTGTAATGGTTCTTCTTTTGGGACACCCTTAAGCGGCCGTGATCGGGAACACTAATGCAAGCGTATGTGCGGCATAGGGACCACGATGACACCAGACTGCTGTTTCCACAATTTATTTCTCCTGTTAATGAAATAAAACAAACTGTATCATGCTCCGTCTGTACCTCGATCCCACACAGGCTCCCACAGCAAAGCAACGCAATACTGTGGGGAAAGACTAAACTACCGGAGCCTCGGAGGTATAGGAAGAGCGGATGCGAGAAGCATACTGCCAAAATAAAAGTACTCAAGTAAAATAAAATTCACAACAATATAAATAAAAACATAACTGAGAAAAAGAAATAATTAAAGTACATTTTTGACTCCGTTACACCCACCCCACTGAATTTTACTAAACTTGAGCCACAGCTACACAGGACTCATAACAATATACAAACACCCGGGGTTAGTTAAAGAATACCATCTGACAGAGAGAGTCCCACACAAGGACGAAGTGGCATGAGAGCAGCGCTTATCTCTCAACCAAACCACTGGTAATGGAGTGCCTTGTACACCCCACCAAAAACCCCAACTATTAGTGTAGCAAATGCTCTTGAATAATAAAATAAAATAAAATAACCGAACATTAGAAAACAAAGCTAAGTCCACAAAAATATAGTCCACACATGTAACATTTAATCAGTCAGGGTCTGAAACACAGACCTACAAACAGCCTTAACATTAAACTTGTCACAAATCACATCTTGCCTGGACATTGTCTGCACTAGTCTGTTTACAGGTTTAATCAGGTAACCAAATCTTGACCTGATTTGAGGTTGTGCATTTGGATGGTCACAATGTGTACGTGACGTCTGGTCAACAGTACAGCGAAAAAGGGGAGTGTCTGTCTGTCTCTCGGAGTCAGGAACCAAAACTATTTGACTGTCAGGTGTTCGTCCACCATGAATATCAGTAGCAGCTTTAGTCACAGGTCTAGAGTCAGAGGACATGGGATGATCTACACCTTGGACAACAGGTGCAACTGAAGAGTTCTGGGAGTCAGAGGACACACTTGTCACATCAGAAACGTCTACCTGTGACACAGATGGTTCAGTGAGCTGCGTGACCCACTCAACAGTTCTCCTTTCAGAGTCAACAGGTTCTGGATCAACTAATGGTTCACGTGTTTCTCCACATGAAGACGGATCACCTGTACCAGCCTCACTCTCTCCCTCGAAGAGGTCCACAGATGTGTCTCCCTCATCACCAATGTCTGTAGCTAAGGTTTCTGGAAGTAAGGTGGATGAACCATGGTTGAACACATCACACACATCCACAACAGGAAGAAAATTTACCAGCATCAACAGATTCCTGTGGACCACTTTTGTCCGTCCAGTAAGAGTGTCACAAATCCTGTATGCATGGGTCTGTGGGTTCACATCCATTACAGTGTAAACAGTTGATTCCCACTTATCAGCAGTTTTCTTTTTGCCTCTCTCCTTTCTGTTGGCCAAAAGCACCTTGTCACCAATCTTAATCTTGGATCCTGTCACTTTCCTGTTGTAAAGATTAGCATGTCTGTGTTGCTCCTTAGCAGCATGGTCCTGAGCAACCATCATTGCTTCTTTTAGCTCACAGGCGAGAGTTGCCACATATTTGTCGTAACTGGTTACATCAGCATCGTGAAGAACAGAACGAAACATGACATCTACTGGCAAACGGGGCACACGACCATACATGAGGTAAAAAGGAGGAAAGCCAGTCGTCTCATGGGCTGTACAGTTGTACATAAATGTCAAAGTCTGTAACCATCGTGACCAGTTAGCTTTCACCTCAGGAGACAGTGCACGAATCATCCCTCCCAGTGTCCTGTTAAACCGTTCGACACTCCCATTTCCCATTGGGTGGTAAGGGGCAGTGTGAGATTTCCTGACACCGGACACTTTGAGGAGTTCACTGATTAATTGTCTTTCAAAATTAGGACCTTGGTCACTGTGGATTCTTTCTGGGAATCCAAAGACACAAAAGTACTTGTTCCACAGAACATTTGCCACTTGCTTAGCAGTTTGATCCTTACAAGGAAAGGCCTGAGCCATCCTGGTAAAGTGATCTGTTATCACTAGGACATCAATAGACTTGTTCCTAGAGTCTTCAGCTGATCAAAAGTCAATACAGACCAGCTCCAGCGGTCTAGATGACAAGATGCTCTCTAAGGGAGCTCGTCCCTCAGGTTCAGCTGACTTGCTGAGGACACAACGCTGGCAGTGTCTGACATGGTCTCTAACATCTCTCTCAAGAGTCAGCCAGAAAAATCTCTGTCTGGATAAACTGAGGGTTCGCGACTGGGCTTGATGACCAGCATCATCATGCACGCCTTTCAAGACCTCATCCTTAAGTGAGTCTGGGACAACATACTGAAGCCGTTTGGACTTGGTTCTCTGGTCTCTTGAAACGCTGTACAGAACACCATTGCTCACAGATAACTTATCCCAGTGTTTCAGATATTTAATCACTGAAAATGATTCTTTCACCCTTTCTCTCCTTGAGGGTCTCCGATGTCTTTCAACATAAAACAGGACGCGAGAAAGAATTCCATCCTCCAACTGTTTGTCATGCAAAGCCTTTTCAGAATAGGCAGGCAACGGGTCTTGACCTGGTGGAACTAACTGGGGCAAAAACTGCAAGGCTTCAATTGCCCGTGCCCTCGGACCAGCTTCCCACTCAATGTGTGATTGCATCACAGCAGACACTTCTTCTGAATTCACAATCTGAGTGTGTACCCGGGAGGTATGAGCATTGTCACACATCACATCCACATGATCACTGGATGAACGAAAAGCATCCTGAACAGAGGCAGTAGACACATTTTTGACTTCACTGAGGAGTTTCACATATGGCTCATTGAACAGTCTGTGACCAATATTTTCCTTGACAAAAGGCACATGGCTTAATGCATCAGCCACAATGTTCTGCCGCCCTGGAACATACTTTATGTCAAAGTCATACGCAGCCAATTTGGCTACCCAGCGTTGCTCACAACAGTCTAACTTGGGCTTTGTCAATATGTGAGTCAAAGGATTGTTGTCAGTCCAAACAGTGAATTTGTGACCCTTTAGCCAATGACTAAACTTGTCAGTGATGGACCATTTCAAAGCCAGAAATTCCAGTCGGTGCGCTGGGTAGTTTTTCTGAGACTGTGTCAGTGACTTACTGGCAAAAGCAATAGGTCTGGCATGACTTTCACCTTCCTGGACTTGGGACAGAACAGCACCTATCCCATCCAGAGATGCATCAGTTGAAAGCATGAAGGGACAGTCAAAGTTAGGATGAGCCAAGACCACAGTGTTACCAAGTGCAGATTTGAGACTTTCAAAGGCATGTATGTGCTCTTGGGTCCAATCAGAAGCACAAAGCTTTCTGCAAGCCATCTTGGTTTTCTTACATCTGCCTTTAAATTTTCCACCTTTCAATAGGCTGAACAATGGCTTGGCAATGGCAGAATATCCTGGCACAAAATGCTGATAGTAATTAACCATCCCCAAGAAGGATCTAAGTCTTTTTTGGGACGGTGTCACACCATCAGTGTCCATAAGGTCAGCACAAGTCATTTTTGCAATGTTTTCAACCTTACTAGGGTCGGTTGAAACACCATTCTCATCAATTACGTGACCAAAAAACCTCACAGATCTCCTGAGGAAAAAACACTTTTTGGGTGCCAACTTCAAGTTGTGCCTACGCAGCCTGCTGAACACCATCTCAAGGCACTGCAATGCACTCTCCTCATCAGATACAAAAATCAGCAGATCATCCAAGTAGCACAACAAGGTCAAGTAATTCTGGTCACCAAAAATGGCAGTCATCATGCGCATAAAACTAGCAGGACTATTGCATAATCCCTGGGGCAGGCGATTGCACTCGTACAAGCCCATCGGAGTGGTAAAAGCAGAATACTTCCTGTCATCCTCATGAAGCGGCATGTTGTAGAAGCCGGACGCTAAATCCACTGTGCTGAAGAGGCAGTTACCTCCCAGTGCTGCCAGACAATCTGCCTGGTGAGGGAGAGGGTGAGCATCTTTCAGAGTCCTCTTATTCAGCCAGCGAAAATCCGTGCAAATGCGGAGGTCGCCATTCTTTTTCCACACAAGAACCAAGGGAGATGCATACTCGCTAGTCGATTTCCTGATAATGTCTTTTTTCTTTTTCTTCCTGCTGCCTTCAGAGAGAGCAGTCGCATTTTTCCTCCCTCCTCCTATCCTGCCTTCCTGACCTAAATCTAAATCCCAGCTTGCTGCGTCTGAGTGAGTGTCTGTGCCGTCTCACCATCTCGCTGATCTCAACCCAAATGGAAAATACGGAAAATGGATATAAGCTGGGCTTTAAACGTAATTGACACCACCTTTTCAAACAGAAAATCGGGCCCAGGGGAGCCCAAATGTGGAGAGACCCATGGATTGGAACTCATGTGTCTGTGTGATTTCACTGAAGATGTGGAAAACATCTACCTGTTTTGGCTTTACAATCACAGGATTTCTGCTGATTGGCTCTGGAGTTCTCCTGGTGTATCGAAAATTTAACTGGAAGAGCTAATCAAAATGCAGACCCGGCGTAGCTGCTTCTTCAACAATTTGACCAGATGGGGAGTGCACGAATAGCGGCAAATGACCAACATGGAATTTACCATCTGCATGCACTGTAGAGAGATGGACTCTACTGGACATGTTTATCTGTGTTTAGAAGGGGAAACATCTGGAGTCGCTTCGTGCTCTCCAGGGAATGATATGAATTTAAAGCCAGTGAACGTTAATTTGAATTGTAAGCACAGAATTGCATGAGAGAGGAAAATCCTATACTCTGTCTTTGCAGATTCGGCCTTGATCGGCGCCCCTGGATAACTCACTCCTCCAGAGTTGAGATAAGCCGATGTGTCAGCTGGCTCTGCTAACCCAAACACTGCTGCTGTGCAATAAACAGAACTCTTCAAGGACAGCGTTCATGAACTATAACATCTATCGTTGGCTAGGAGACTATTTGTTGTACTCCAGTAACTGATACACTCAACACTACACACACACTGACATTATCATACTGATATACACACACTGCCCTCTCTCTGCTGTGTGATCTGTCTACTAAATGTCTGCTAAATGTGCATTGAGGGTTTTTTTGCCTGCAATCAAAATTTCGCTTACTCACTGAGCGCCATTTTGATAAACATGTTTTTTTCTCTCGCCTACTGTGTCATATCCTTTCCCTTTTTCTTTTTTTTCCTTTCTTCTTTATGACTGGCGCCTAGCGGCTGCCCCGGCCTTGTATGCGCTCTGCAGAGCGTGCCCAAATGCCAAGTCACGTTTCGTTACCTTGTATTCATACATGTGTAATGACAATAAAGTTGAATCTCATCTCTCATCTCTTTCCTCCATTTCATTTAGCACCTGTCTTAATTTCTGATACTGACTAGGGGGTATGCGCCTGTATGGGAGTCTGAATGGTTTATCATCAGATAAATGTATGCAGTGTACAAAGCCCTTAGCTTCTCCACAGTCTAGGTGGTGGCGTGAAAAGACATCCTCGTACTGAAGCACGAAGTCAGCCATTCTCTTTTTGCAGTCCTCTGACACTTGGCATGAATTAATGTCTATGTCACAAAGCCCCACTGACTTGAGTTTTTCTTTTACAGACTCCATACCGGCATCACATGCCATTGTAGACTGTGTGTAGCAGGTCACTGGTACACTAGACTGCTCAGCTGCGTCCATGTCTTCAAGGGCTACACATGTGTAGACGTCAGCTAGCTTCGCATTGCGCCATAACAACACAGGCTTGTTGGACGTGTTGATGAGTTTGAGCGGGACCCACCTGTCACCCCACATAGGAGTTACAATCTTAGCTAACAGGACACCCCTAGGAGCTGAACGAGAAGATGTGGGCTCTGTCATGACTGTACTGCCTGGAGATACAACAGCGTCTTTCGGCAATTTACCCCAAACAAGATACTCACGCTCAGGTTCAAGGTAGGTGGCTGAGTTACATCTGACAGTACCAACTTTGTCAGGAATGTCATTTCCTTTCCAGGGGTTCCAATCAGTGAGCATAGACAAGAACTTCTCAGCTTCTGGTTCTGCAGTTGGGCAGGGGCCAGACACTGTTTTCCAATAAGACTTGCATTGTTTTGAATGGTGTAGGATGTGCTTTATTATATTGGTACCAATAATCAACTCATCATGCTGACCACAGACAACCAGAGTCGTGACCAGCATTTTACAACCATACACCTCCATCACGATGTCAAAAGTACTCTTTGGCCTGACACACTGTCCACCACACCCAACCAGCATCACATTCACATCAATCTGTTTCTCATTTGTTATCACTCCAGCAGTTCTCAGTTTCTTCTCTGCATCCTCGTTGATACTGCAGGCCATGGAGCCACTGTCCAGCATGCCATCAATTATCACTGCACCACCAAAAGCAACTGGTGTGTAGAAAAGGCTGGAACTATTGCCAATTATGTGAATGTTCTGATACACAACAACTACATCATCGCATGAGCTTCTCACCGATGCAAAAATCGACTCAGCATCAGATATGTCACTGCAGTGGGAGCTTAAGTTGAGACCTGCACTGCCTCCCTCCAAGTACAGGTCAGTTAGTTTCCCTGAGACTGAGAAGGAGGCTGACAGTTGTTGCTGGGACAGGCCAGTCTGGTATGACCAGGGGAAAGACAGGTAAAACACAGTTTCTCAGACATGCAATGTGAAATGGTGGAGTGATGTGTGTCATTACAGACCTTACAAGTTGCTTCTCTGGGGCGTCTCTGACGAGGGGCATGTTTAAATCTGTTGCTCTCAGTCGGGTGAGGAATTGTACACTGCTGCAACTTCTCCATCATTTCCTGAAACATATTCACCATGCGACCAAGGAGCCTCTCCTCTGACTGTTGGAGATTTTGAGCAACAACCGGCACACTAGCACAATCTGAGCTGAGTGTATTTGGGGTAGGGTCAGAGATGGGGAATGGAGAGGGACCCTGACATGTAAACTGTCGGGTTTGAGGAAGTGAAGAGGGAATGACTGGGGTGTGGCACTGTTCTGGCATGGTCATGGCTGAAGATGGCAACCTGGGTTTGTCAGATGTTACAGTAGCTGTGTGACTCATTAGCTGTGGACCATCAGGTGCTCTGGCACTAGCTCTAACCTCTCTCTGATAATCGTCAATTCTCAACTGAACATCACGTGAGGTCCATTCATGAGGTGGTTTCCACTTCAGGGTGCAAGACAGATCAGGATCAGGACAATTTTTGACAAACATGATAGCAGCCTCTTTGCTCATCTCCTCAGTCTGCTTGCCTTGTCTATGCAGGCCCTCGAGAGCCAGGTCTGCTGCTTTGTTCAGCCTTATCCAGTAGTCCACTGGTTTTTCTCTGTGCCTGGGCAGGGTTGCATAAAAATCTGCGAGCGGAAGACATGAGGAGGCATCACAGAAGTAACGGAGAAGAACATCATAAATTATTTCAGGTTCCTTTTTAGCATCTAGCTCCAGGTCACTACGCAGGGCAACTTTCACAAAGTCTTTAGCTTTGCCCAATAAATGACTCATTATCTCCCCTGCTTGCTCACACACAGGAATCTCTCTTTTCTTGAGTTCAGTCTTAGTCAAATCAATCCAGTCCCGAACTGAATATTTGTCGGTATCGTCACCTCTAAATGTAAGTAGTTCTCTGTCTGATTTAACATGAACAGTCACATGTGGGGGGTCACATTTGGTAACATCACAATGTGCTGTTCGATCAGTAGGAGAAGTCTGGTTGTCATTGGTCATATTCACAACACCAGCAGACATTAATTTAGAGACTATAGACTCACCAATTGGAGCACCAAGCTGCCCCACCATGTCTGTAAAAATTTCAATGGCACCGACATTACTGCAGGGTGTGGAAACATGAGGACCCTCACTCATGAACTCACCAACAGGAATATAACCTGGGCTCTGACCTAACCCTGTATCCCCACCACTGTTCATAAATTTTGAATGTCCCACATCTCTACTAATATCAATATCACTGCGCCAAATACCTCTCCCTTTTGGCAAAACAGGTGTTTTATAATTATCCATGTCTTTTTTGTCGTTTTTTTTTTTCTTGAACTACTTTACACAGTGAAATTTTTTGTTTTTTTCGTTGTGACTAACTCCAAAATAAAGTGGCATATGTCAGCTAAAACGTATTACAACAGTCCTGTATATGCCTGACCACATATACGTCGCAGCGTAGACCCAGTATGGCGATGCAGCATCCACGGTGACCGGCGTCCAGCTGATCTGAAGTTCCAAGGGTCACTGGCACCAGTGTAACGGATCTCGTCACAAGTGTAATGGTTCTTCTTTTGGGACACCCTTAAGCGGCCGTGATCGGGAACATTAATGCAAGCGTATGTGCGGCATAGGGACCACGATGACACCAGACTGCTGTTTCCACAATTTATTTCTCCTGTTAATGAAATAAAACAAATTGTATCACGCTCCGTCTGTACCTCGATCGCACACAGGCTCCAACAGCAAAGCAACACGATACTGTGGGGAAAGACTAAACTACCGGAGCCTCGGAGGTACAGGAAGAGCGGATGCGAGAAGCGTACTGCCAAAATAAAAGTACTCAAGTAAAATAAAATTCACAACAATATAAATAAAAACATAACTGAGAAAAAGAAATACTTAAAGTACATTTTTGACTCCGTTACATCTCTCTCCCTCCGCGGGCACGGCGGGCCAGCTGGATGTCTTTGGGCATGATGGTGGTGACCCTCTTGGCATGGATGGCGCACAGGTTAGTGTCCACGAAGAGACCCACCAGGTAGGCCTCGCTGGCCCCCTGTAGAGCCATGACGGCGGAGCTCTGGAGCGCAGGTCGGTCTTGAAGTCCTGAGCGATCTCCCTCACCAGGCGCTGGAAGGGCAATCTACGGATGAGCAGCTCCGTGGATTTCTGGTAGCAACGGATCTCTCTCAGAGCCACGGTACCGGGCCTGTAACGGTGAGGCTTCTTCACTCCCCCGGTGGCCGGAGCGCTTTTTTGGAGCAGCCTTGGTGGCTAGCTGCTTCCTGGGGGGCTTTTTCCTCCAGTTGATTTATGGGTGGTCTGCTTGGTTCTTGCCATCGCTCTTTATTATTCTGTCTTATATTTCTTGCACGCCGCCTAAACTCCAGCCCGGCACCCGCGTCGTTTTCGCCACAGTTCCTCGGCATGTCGAGCTTCTCCGTTAGCACCGGGTGGCGGTTGGAGCTAGCTAGCTAGCCAGCTAGCTAATTCTTCCCTGCTGTATCGTCCCCCGCTGCAAACAGTGGCTCCGTCCGCCGACTCGGGAGACCCTTGGGGCGATCTGTGTGTCCGTGATATATATATATATAGAGTGAATAAAGAGCCCTTTGTCAAAGACTGTCCCAACATTATGCCCGTTTTGACACCTCATCAGCTGTGTCCATCTCCCCCCTCCCCCCAGTGCCACTGCCTTCACGGTTCCCACTTCATCAAAGGCGCCCCCCCCTCCTCCCCCCCTGCCCTTGTCATAAGTGAGCAGGACGTGCACAGACAGTTCTCCAGACTGAACCCGCACAAGGCCCCCGGTCCGGACGGCGTGTCTCCCTCCACCCTGAGACACTGTGCGGGTGAGCTGACTCCTGTCTTCACAGACATTTTTAACACCTCCCTGAAGTCATGCCACGTGCCGACCTGCCTCAAAACCTCCACCATCATCCCTGTCCCCAAGAAGTCACGGATCACTGGACTTAACGACTACAGACCTGTAGCGCTCACCTCTGTAGTCATGAAGTCCTTTGAGCGCCTGGTCCTGCCCCACCTCAAGTCCCTCACCACTCCCCTCCTGGACCCGCTGCAGTTTGCCTACCGAGCCAACAGGTCTGTGGATGACGCAGTCAACCTGGCCCTCCACTCCATCCTGCAGCACCTGGACTCCCCGGGAACCTACGCCAGAATCCTGTTTGTGGACTTCAGCTCTGCATTCAACACCATCCGCCCCGCTCTGCTCCGGCACAAGCTGTCCCTGCTCAACGTGCCTGACTCCCTCTGCAGGTGGATCACCGACTTCCTGACGGACCGGAGGCAGCATGTGCGGCTGGGAAAGACTGTCTCTGACTCTGTTAGCATCAGCACCGGATCACCCCAGGGCTGTGTACTTTCCCCCCTACTCTTCTCCCTTTATACCAACTCCTGCACCTCCAGCCACCAGTCTGTCAAGCTGATCAAGTTTGCGGACGACACCACCCTCATCGGGCTCATCTCCAACGGCGACGAGTCCGTCTACAGGAAAGAGGTGGCCCAGCTGGCGTCCTGGTGCAACAACAACCTGCAGCTGAACGCTCTGAAGACAGTGGAGATGATCGTAGACTTCAGGAAAGTCACAACCCCTCTGCCCCCCCCCACCCTCACAGGCTCTCCCATCACCACTGCAGATTCCTTCCGCTTCCTAGGCACCACCATCACCCGGGACCTCAAGTGGGAGCCGACCATCAGCTCTCTCATCAAAAAGGCCCAGTAGAGGATGTTCTTCCTGCGGCAGCTGAGGAAGCTCAAGCTACCCACCAAGATGTTGGTGCAGTTCTACACGGCCATCATTGAGTCCATCCTCACCACCTCCATAACCGTGTGGTACGCAGGAGCCACTGCCAGGGACAGACTAAAGCTGCAGCGTGTCATGCGCGCTGCTGAGAAGGTGATCGGCTGCAAGCTCCCATCCCTCCAGGATCTGTACATCTCCAGGACCCGGAGGCGTGCAGGCCGGATCATTGCCGATCCTTCACACCCTGGTCACGTACTGTTTCCCCCCCCTCCCCTCAGGTAGAAGACTTCGATCCATTCAGACTAAAACCTCCCGTCACATGAACAGCTTCTTCCCCTCTGCCATCAGACTGCTGAACACTAAGTGACTTATTAGACTCTCGTGCACTATGTACAGCAGCTCAACCAGACTCATGTCAATCATCACTGTTTTCTTTTTGCATTACCGACTGCACTATGGGGTACTGCACAATATCTGCTGCTCGCTAATATATCTAAAAATTGCTTTGTCTAGTATTACTCATTCATATTCTACATTTTATTGCATGTATAGTTCTTTATTTCTATCTTTTATTTTTATCATGTTTAATGTTGCAGCATTGCACCGAGACAAATTCCTAGTTTGTGTACTACATGAACAATGGCAATAAATCTGATTCTGATTCTGATTCTGAAAGGTGTAGAAAGAAGAAGGAAGATAAGAAAAGGGCAGTTGTAACAGGCAGCCAACTCGTGTGGCGCTGCCGGTCCGGCGGAACCGGAACCGGAAGAAGAAAAAAAAAGGGTGTTTTATTAGGTGTTTCATCTGGCCAAAGTCCTGTGTGTCACAGTAACGAGCAGTTGCAAGTGTAGATGGCATTCACCCCTTCAGGTGCTCCCAAATCACTACTGAGGTGGTTGCAGTAGGCCGCTTTGGCCATCACTACTGCCTTGCTTGACACCATTTTAAGGGCTGTGTGGCACTCAGTCCATGAGCGCAGCCAGGATTGATATTGTGTGTATATTTTATAAATAATACTGTGAAATGTGAAAAAGTCTTTGCCCCTTCTTGATTTCTCATTTTTTGTACGTTTGTCACACTTAAATGTTTCAGATCATCAAACAAATTTAAATAACCCCCACCCCCCACCCCCGTTGAACATAAATTAACTGTGGTTTATCACATCTTTGGAAAGATGAGTTCAATTTCTCTAGCCACACCCAGGCCTGATTACTGCCACACCTGTTCTCAATCAAGAAATCACTTCAATAGGACCTGCCTGACAAAATGAAGTAGACCAAAAGATCCTCAAAAGCTCAACATCATGCTGTGATCCAGAGAAATTCAGGAACAAATGAGAAACAAAGCAACTGAGATCTTTCAGTCTGGAAGAGTTTATAAAGCCATTTATAAAGCTTTGGGACTCCAGTGAACCACAGTGAGAGACATTATCCACAAATGGCGAAAATATGGAACTGTGGTGAACCTTCCCAGGAGCGGCCGGCTGACTAACATTAACCCAAGAGTGCAGTGATGACTCATCCAAGAGGTCACAAAAGACCCCACAACAACATAAAAAGAACTGCAGGCCTCACTTGCCTCAGTTAAGGTCAGTGTTCATGACTCCACCATAAGAAAGAGGCTGGGCAAAAATGGCCTGCATGGCAGAGTTCCAAGACAAAAACCTCTGCTGAGCAAAAAGAACATAAAGGCTCATCTCAATTTTGCCAGAAAACATCTTGATGATCCCCACGACTTTTGGGAAAATACTCTGTGGACTGACGAGACAAAAGTTGAACTTTTTGGAAGGTGTGTGTCTCATTATATCTGGCATAAAAGTAACACAGCATTTCAGAAAAGGAACATCATACCAACAGTAAAATATGGTGGTGGTAGTGTGATGGTCTGGGACTGTTTTGCTGCTTCAGGACCTGGAAGACTTGCTGTGGTAAATGGAACCATGAATTCTGCTGTCTACCAAAAAGTCCTGAAGGAGAATGTCTGACCATCTGAAGTGCACTTGATGAAGCTGAAGCGCACTTGGGTTCTGCAGCAGGACAATGATCCAAAACACATCAGCAAGTCCACCTCTGAATGGCTTAAGAAAAATGAAATGAAGACTTTGGAGTGGCATAGTCAAAGTCCTGACCTGAATCCGATTAAGATGTTGTGGCATGACCTTAAAAAGGCGGCTAATGCTCAAAAACCCTCCTATGTGGCTGAGTTACAACAATTCTGCAAAGGTGAGTGGGCCAAAATTCCTCCACAGTGCTGTAAAAGACTCATTGCCAGTTATTGCAAATGCTTGATTGCAATTGTTGCTGCTAAGGGTGGCCCAACCCGTTTTTAGGTTTAGGGGGTAATCACTTCTTCACACAGGGCCATGTAGGTTTGGATTTTTTTTTTTTTTTTACCCTTAATAATAAACACCTTCATTTAAAAACTGCATTTTGTGTTTACTTGTGTTATATTTGTGTAATATTTAAATTTGTTTGATGATCTGAAATATTTCAGTGTGACATACAAAAAAATGAGAAATCAGGAAGGGGACAAACACTTTTTCTCACCACTGTATAAATACTGGATATGAGTTTTGATTTTTTTTCTAATAAAAATGTAAGTAAATCTAAATTTTTAAAGGCCTTTCTGTGCATGAGATATCTTGTATCGCAATATAGAAAAACTATATCTTGATACTTTTTCAAAATTTAATGCAAAGTTTAGTGAAAGTCTGTAAAATTGAAAAATTGAGGCATAAAAGTGTACAAAGCCTGCAAATGTCAGTACAAAGCAATCAATATTGTACAATACTGTAGATTAGGAATCAGAAGCTGCTGTGGCAGTGATACCAGTCAAACAAATCTAACACTCAGAGGCCAGTGTGTATTTTTTTTTTTTTTTTTTTTTTTGATGAGCAGCTTGGGCATAAATCAATAACCGACATGTGGTCATAAATCCTCCCAGATCCAATGACCTACTGGCCCCCACACCTTTTTCACACAAAGCAATCTCGGTTTTCCCCATGTCACAACAGTCAAAAGTTATGGCTGCCATGGATCAGCAGCACCCTGACGTGTCAGCTGAAAGTCAGCTTAAAGGCCAGCTCAAAGAGACAGCAAAGCAGGCGCTCCGATGGATTCAACTATTATATGTGTAGCTGATATGTCCGGATAGGCTGACTGTTGTACATGCTTGGCCACAGAGAGAAGCAAATAGTCAGTTCCACCTGGTTTTGTAGCTACTATGGCAATCATGGAGTTAATCTTGTATTTCAAGCCTAGTCAAATATAAAACCAGTAGATCTGACTTCTTGCTACACCAGGCTCTCCTTAGAATGGGGCTGTTTTATGGCATATTGCTTTAAATGCTGATGAACCCTAGTTCACCCCACCCTTCCTTCATCATTTCTCTCACATTTGATTTTCTTCTTCTTAAGATTGTCTCTGTTTTGATGATGATTCAAGGATTCTTTACTGTCATTCTTAGCTACAAGAGAAGAACAAAATTATTTTCTGAGGTCCCAATATTGTCACAAGCATAAAATATGGACAGTAATACAAAAATAAAAATATATTAAAATTAGTGGTGTTGGCATTATTGCGTTAACTGCCTATTAACACTTTGCCCTCGTTAACTGCAACATATTTTGTGGTCACGGTTATCGGCAGTTAAAGGCAGAAAGCGCACACAGTACTTTTTGGCCTAGCAGCTCTCCATGCCAAAGCCGTGCTGGCCACAGACACTGTACGTACTATGCAGACTGCAAAGTGAAACAAGCTGGATTACAGCATTGGAAATCCTCAAAGTGCTGTCATGTTTAAGTTTACGTTATCTGTCAGAGCTCTCACCTGGATAATTGTTACAGCCTCATCCAAAACTTCACCTGGATGTTAGTTTGTCCTTCTCCTGTTGAAGCTGGCTAGCTGGCTAGTAGAAGACAGCTAGAAGATAGCTAGCTAGTAGCCAGTAGCTGCATGCTAGGTTGTAGCTGACCGCCAGCAGCTGACATGGACAGAAATTTGCCTGTTTTCATCCTCATAGTTTTGGATCCAACTGTTGGTGAGTACCAGTCTAAAAAATTCTCAAGCTGTGTTCGTAATGTCCATTCACTCCCATGCCGTTTTTGCAGCATGGTGGGGTGTCATTGCGGGCGAGATAGTTGTTTGTTTATCTTTACAATTTTTCTGCTAAAAGGGAAATTGTGTCTGTTGTGACACACGAGGTCCATGGTTTTGTGTTGATCTGCTTAAAAGTTGTGGATGTTTGCTATGGGAGAAAGACTAAGCTCCTTTTGTGGCTGCTGGCTGGATGCTGAGATGTGTTGCAGTAATGAGCCCTGGCATTCTGTTGTTTGCTTTCTGGAGAATATTCTGGATAGTTTTTGTCATTTTGGATATGTTGAGAGCTGTAATAAACCTACAGGTGAAGACAACAAACATATTTGTCCACTCACATGTTCATAAGAGAGAGAGAGAGATAGACTCTGGACTCTGGACTTGTTTATAAGTCACATGATTATAACATCTATCCACTGCCAGGAGGCGCTCTCTGCTGCTCACTAACAACTGTTACATTTACACTACACAATGCATACAACACTACATGCATACAATATACACACACTGCTCTCCCTCTGCGTGTGATCTGTCTACTAAATGTCTGCTAAATATGCATTGAGGTTTTTTTTTTGCCTGCAATCAAAATTTCGCTTACTCATTAAGCGTCAATTTGATAAAACATGTTTTTTTCTCTCGCCTACTGTGTCATATCCTTTCTTTTCTTTTTTTTTTCTTTCTTCTTTATGACTGGCGCCTAGCGGCTGCCCCGGCCTTGGATGCGCTCTGTAGAGCGTGCCCAAATGCCAAGTCACGTTTCGTTACCTTGTATTCATACATGTGTAATGACAATAAAGTTGAATCTCATCTCATCTCTCATCTCATAACAGTATGACAAACTTGAAAAACTACCAACTTAAGGTGCACTGTATCTGTATGGAAAAACACACGATTAGCGCATTATTAATTATGATTAACTCAACATTCCAAAAGATTAATCGTGATTAAAAAATTTTTATCGCCCAACACCACTAACTACAATATATTAAAAAGTATAAAATATGGTAGAAAGAAAGGTCTAAAGTAGTGCAAAGTACAAAGAAAAATAAATAAATAAATAAATAAATAGATAAATAAAAATACAATATATACATGTTTCCAGAAGTTACTAAATGTGCAGCTGAATTATTGGATGGTCATTGGACAGTAGTGAACAGTAATGTGTCAATTCACAGTAATATGCTAAGCAACCTACAGTACCTTTCCAGTGTTCAGTCTCACAGCAGCTGAAAAAAAAAGGCTGTTTTCCAGTCTGGTGGCCCTGCTTTGGATGTTCTGCAGCCTCGTCACTGAAGGAAGAGGGGCAAAAAGTGACTGTGCAGGGTGGGTGGAGTCCATCATTATGCAGGTCCTTCCTGAATTGAGTGACATAAATGTCAGAGGTAGTGGGGATGCTGCTCCCAACAACCTTCTCTGCAGCTACCATGCCACACAGTGATGCAAGAGCAGAGGACACTCCTCACAACACATCTGTAAAAGGAGGACAGAACTGAGCCTCCAAGTCCAGCCTTCCACAGTCTCCTGAGGATGTATAGATGCTGTGAGCCTTCCTAACCAGACAGGAAGTGTTGTAGCTCTAGGTGAGGTCCTCACTGAGGTGGACTCCCAAGTTCCTAAAGCTGGACACAGCTTCCCCTCCAATGTGCAGGGGAAGGGGGTGGTGACCGTTCCTCCTGAAGTTCATTATCTCCTGCGTCTTTTTCATGTTGATTTGGAGGTTGTTCTTCCTACACCAGCCCTCCAGGTGTTCCACCTCCTCCCTGTATTGGGACTCATCATTGTTGGTGATGCATCCCACCACTGCTTTGTCATCTGCAAGCTTGACAATGCAACAGCTTTGTTTTTTGGCGAAGCAGTCATGAGTTACCACAGTGAACAGGAGGGGGCTTAGCCCACATCTCCCAGCCATGATGCCATGTTTGATATGGACATCAACTTTTAGTTTCAGTTGTCAGACTAAGAAACATGCTAACAAATACTGGCTGGATGCTAGAGTTTCATAGCACAAATCATGGATGCCCAATCATGTGTGGTTGGGAGTAAAACCTACAGTGTCTTGGCCCTCCATGGCACATGATTAGGCACTCCTGGCCCAAATGAAGCATTGCATGTTTGAGTGGTCAGCACATAGGACCAGTAGCTGGGTGTAACAAGCACAGAAACAATCCTGAAGGAGTGAGTAGCTAACTCTGCCAATGGGAGCTAGCCACTGCAAATTCAGGTGTGTGGTACAGAGTATAGTATCAAAATATATTGTAGATAGAAACAATATATGAATGAAATATATGGTCAGTGGTTGGTAGATTATCCAAGCGGGAAAACAGGTGTGTAGCGGCATGGATAGAATATAGAGAAACTAGACAACAATGGATGTCATGTAGCAGCCAAACTAGCAGAGGAAGGATATTGTGAGGAGCTTTGGCTCGATCCTGAAACACGGGCACCCTCTCACTCTGACTCGTTTTACTGATACTTGACTGATTAACAGCCTAACATAAATCTGCTAATATTAGACGGTGGCTTCATCCCAGCCAGCGTGTCCATAAGCGTCCCACGATAGGTTAAAACCTGGCTGTCCTATGGGTCGCACGTGGGTTTGTCCACATGTACTTTACCTGTGGCACAAGAAAGCAGGTAATCGGTTTACTCGCTTTAAACCCATAAGGCCCCAGGTGGGTTTAAAATGGGGGAGCAGGTTTAAGTAACACTTGTGCCATAGGCAAAATTAAGCAAAACAGTCGCAAATTTATAAGAAGAAAATGTGAAAATTTATAAGAAAAAAAGTGACAAATTTACAAAATAAAAAAAATTACAAATTTATGAGGAAAAAGTCACAAATTTATGAGAAAAATCACAAATTTATGAAAAAAGTGAGAATTTAGAAGACAAAAGCTGCAAATTTACAAGAAAAAAAATGTAAAATTACTTGAGTTACACACTTACAAGAAAAATTTATCGCATTTACAAGGAAAAAGCCACAAATTTATGAGGAAAAAAAATCAGAAAAAGTTTCAAATTAACAATAAAAGTAGCAAATATGAAAAAATAAATTGAAAATTTATGAGAAAAAAGTTCCAAATTTATGAGGAAAAGTTGTAAGCTTAGAGTAAAAAAAAAAACAAACAAAAAAAACAGTTTAAAATTTTTGAGAAAGTTCCAAATTTACAAGAAAAATGTCACATATTTATGGGGAAAAACTCAAAAATTTACAAAGAAAAAAATTAACAGATTTTTCAATTCAATTCAATTCAACTTTATTTATATAGCACCATTTCACAACAACAGTCATCTCGTAGCACTATCAACTGTAGGAGAAACCCCCACAATTGCAGAAAGACCCCAGCAATCAGGCAATCCCCTGTGAGCAAGAGCTTGGCGATGGTGGAGAGGAAAAACTCCCTTTTAACAGGAAGAAACCTCCAGCAGAACCAGGCTCAGGGAGGGGCAGTCATCTGCTGCGGCTGGCTGGGGGGTGAGGGGATAGAGAAGACGAAAAGAACAGACATGTAGAGAGCAAACAGCACGATGGGGACTCAATCTATGGGAGAGAACAAATGTTAATGACCAGCAAAAATACTTCATTGAGAGTGAAGAAAGGAGTGAAGCCCAGTGCATTATTGGAGGTCCCCCGGCTGTCTAAACCTATTAGCAGCATAACTAAGGGAGGGTTCAGGGGCACATCATCCCTCCCTAATTATAGGATATATTGAAAAGGAAGGCTTTAACCCTATTCTTAAAAACAGAGATCGAGTCTGTCTACCAAATCCAGATTGGCAGCTGGTTACACAGGAGAGGAGCTTGATAACTGAAGGCTCTGTAGTATCAGATCTTTTAAATAAAAAAGGGGCCTGATTATTTAGAGCTTTTTAAGTGAGAAGAAGGATTTTAAACTTAATTCTAAACTCTGTGGAAAGCCAATGAAGGGAGGTCAGAACAGGAGAGATATGATCTCTCTTTCTAGTACTTGTTTAAACTCTTGCTGCAGCATTTTGGATCAGCTGAAGACTTTTTAAAGATGTTTTAGGACAACCTGATAATAAAGAGTTACATTAATCTAATCTAGTGCTAACAAAAGCGTGGATCAGTTTCTCAGCATCACTCTGAGGCAAGACGTTCCTAATCTTGGCAAGATTACACAGATGATAGAAGGCAGTCTTAGAAACAAGTTTAATATCTGAATTGAAAAACAGATCTAGATCAAAAATAACTCCAAGGTTCCTCACAGAACTATTCAGAGAAAGAGTAACCGCATCCAAACTAAGAGTTTGATTTGGAAAGATATTTCTAAGGTTTTCTGGACCAACTAGAATGACTTCAGTCTTATCTGAATTTAATAGCGGGAAATTACAAGTCATCCAAGCTTTTATTTCCTTAAGACAGGCCTCTAGCTTGCCTAATTGATTACTACCATCTGTCTTCACTGACAGGTATAATTGTGTGTCATCAGCATAACAATGAAAATGTATACAGTGCTTTCTAATAATGTTGCCTAACGGAAGCATATATACAGTAAACTAAAAAGAATAGGGCCTAGCACAGATCCCTGTGGAACTCCATGACTGAGCTTTGAGTTGAAAGAAAACTCATTATTGACATGAACAAACTGGAACCTATCAGATAAATAAGATCTAAACCACTGCAATGAAGTTCCATTAAGTCCAACATGGTGTTCTAATCTATCAAGTAGAATATTGTGATCAATAGTATCAAAAGCTGCAATAAGGTTGAAAAGGACAAGCACAGAAACAAGTCCATTATCAGATACGATAAGGAGGTCATTAGTGACCTTCACTAAGGCTGTTTCAGTACTATGATGGATTCTAAACCCAGATTGAAACTCTTCAAATAAACCATTTCCCTGCAAGTGGTCAAATAATTGTGTAGCAACAACTCTTTCTAAAATTTTTGAAGTGAAAGGCAGATTAGAGATTGGTCTATTGTTAGCTAAAACTCCTGGATCCAGCATTGGCGTTTTGAGTAAGGGGTTAATTGCAGTAGTTTTAAAAGTCTGCAGTACATGGCCTAATGTTAATGAAGAATTGATTATTTGAAGAATAGAGCTACCAGTAAATGGGAAGACTTCTTTAAATAACCTGGTAGGGATAGGCTCTAAAAGACAAGTTGAAGGCTTGGATGAGGAAATTATTTTATCTAACTCTAAAAGGTCAATTGGAGTAAACTCATCCAAACAGATACCAGTTGAAGGATTTGTAGTAGTTTCTGTATTAAAGTTAACAGTTGGGAGAACCTGACTGATTTTATCTCTGATAGATGAAATTTTATTATTGAAAAAAGTTCATAAAGTCCTGACTAGTAAGCTCTAAGGGAAAGCTAGGATTGATAGAGTCCTGACTCTTTGTCAGCCTGGCTGCAGTGCTGAAAAGAAACCTGGGATTATTCTTGTTCTCTTCTATTAATGCAGAATAATAACTTGTTCTAGCTTTTCTAAGAGATTTTTTATAAATAAAAAAATGATTTCTCCAAGCTAAATAGATTTCATCTAAATTAGTAGAGCGCCATTTTCTTTCTAATTGATGAGTTTTCTGTTTTAAGCTACGAGTTTCTGTGTTGAACCAAGGAGTTAGAAATCTCTGATTAGACTTTTTCTTTTTTAAAGGGGCCACCGTGTCTAGAGTCTGATGCAGAGAAGCTGTAACACTATCTACCATGCTATCAATTCCAGAAGGAGCAAACTGTCTATAGCTTATTTCCGTTGTGTTGACACATGGCATAGAGGAAACAATCTGCATAAATTTGGTAACAGCATCATCTGAGAGGCATCTACTATAGTAATATTTTTCTTTAGGATTCAAATAGTTAGAAATAGTAAAATCAAAGATTAACAGACAATGGTCTGACAGTACAGGGTTATGAGGAGACACTACCAGATTTTCTATTTCTATGCCATATGTCAGAACAAGGTCCAACGTATGGTGGAGATAATGGGTAGAATTTCCTACTTTCTGAGGAAACCCCATCGAGTCTAATATTGAATTAAATGCCATAAGGCAATCACTATCTACATCTACATGTATATTAAAGTCCCCTACTATAATTGTTCTATCTGATTTCAGCACTAAATCAGCTAAGAATTTGGCAAATTCGGATAATAACTGAGTAGGCTGAGGGAGGAAAAAAAAACTATGGCAAATGAAATTGGATTTAACCTAAAATTGCTACAATGCCCAATACTGAGGACAAAGCCCTTGAAGGAATTATAACATATTTTTTGTTTTATATTACCTAATAATTTGGATGGTAAATTATTGCTACTTCTCCTCCACAACCAGAACTTCTGGGATTTTGACAGTTTAAATAACAAGAGGGATTTGATTCATTTAAACCAACATAATCCTCTTAGCCTAACCAAGTCTCTGTAAGGGATATTAAAGCAATCTATGATCAATTAACAGATCATGGACTAGCAGAAACTTGGGAGTTAGAGACCTAATATTTAACAAACCGCATTTAATTTTTAAATTATGAGGAGGAACAGAGGCCAACTCACTCAATTTAGAGGCTTCATGTTTAATTTGAGTTTTAGCAGCTTTTTGTTAAATCACTTTGGGATGGTTATACATTATATTTTTATTTACTTTGGAGGGAGCAGACAATGATTCTCTGATGGGGAAGACAGGGGCTAAGCTGAGGGGTGGCGGATGAAGAGGAGCTGCAGAGAGGCGTGTAAGACTGAGACTCTGCTTCCTGGTCCCAACTCTGAGTTGTCAAGGTTTTGGAAATTTGGATAAAAATGATGCCAGATTGTTAGATAAATGAGAAGCACCATCCAAAGTGGGATGGACGCCGTCTCATCTAATAAGACCAGGTTTTCCCCAAAATGAGCTCCAATTGTCAATGTAGCCCGCGTTGTTTGCAGGACACCACACAGACAGCCAGCGGTAAAAGGATGACAAGCGGCTAAACATGTCATCACTGGTCAGATTGGGGAGGGGCCCAGAGAATACTACAGAGGCAGACATTGTTTTGGCAAAGTCACACACCGATTCCACGTTAAGTTTTGTGACTTCCAACTGCCGGAGACGGACATCATTAATGCTGGTGCGGATAACAATTGTGGAGTATTTACAGTTACTTTTAGCCAGCATTTTCAGATTTGACTCGATGTCGCCTGCTCTGGCCCCAGAAATGCATTTGACTATGGCCCCTGGAGTCTCTAGGTTCACATTTCTGACTACAGAGTCGCCAATGATCAGAGTTTTTTCCTCAACGGGTGTGTCGCTGAGTGGGGAAAAACGATTAGAAACATGAACAGGTTGGTGGTGAACCAGGGCCTTGCGACTATGCTTCCTTCTCACCGTCACCCACCCATTCTCTCCTGGCTGCTCAGGAGAGGTGGAAGCCGGGGGATAGCTAGCAGGCCTTATGCTAGGGTGCTCCACTGCAGCTAAGGGACGTCCGTCATAATTAACTGGCGCGGACGGTGTTTCAGTGCAACGGAGCCAGGATTCCAAATCACACAACCTCGCCTTGAGCGCCTCAAAAAGACAACATTTATTACATTTATCGTTATCACTAAAAGAGGCAGAAGTGTAGCTAAACATCTGACAGAGAGAGCACACCAGAGGGGAAGGGGAAGGAGAGCTAGTAGCCATTGCTAGAGGCTAACCTGAAGCTAATACAAACACCGATGAAAGGTGAACAGAAGGCTGAAGAGGGTGATTAGATGACACTGAATGTGCACACAGGTGCAAGAGGCTTGTTAAACTGAAGTGAGAGCTGATGGTAGATGGAAAAAAGGGATTAAATTAAATTAAAGGCAATAATCCTCAGGAGATTGAGGAGAGCTAACCACAGACTAACAACACAACAGCCAGAAACACAGAAAGCAACACAAAAAGTTGAAAGAGTCCAGTAAAAAAAAAAAAGGCAAATTTATGAGAAAGTTCCAAATTTACAAACTAATTTAATAAATAAAAAGTTTATGATTAAAAGTTGTAAGTTTACATCAAAAAAGGTGGAAATTTATGAGAAAGTTTCAAATTTTCAAGAAAAAATTATGAAATTGGGGGGGAAAACAACACATTTACTGGAAAAAGTTACAAATTAACAAGAAAACACAAATTTATGAAAAAAGTGAAAATTTAGAAAAGAATTTGTAAAATTACTTGAGTTTTTTGATTTTGTTTACTTCATTGAGGGCATCCACCTGGATGGATGAAGCAGCCACAGTACGATGCTATCCCTTTACCATTCACACACACATTCACACCTAGGGCCACTTTTAGAGTCTCCAGTTAACCTAACCTGCATGTTTTTGGCTTGTGGGAGGAAACCAGAGAAATCCCAGAGTAAACCCACACAGACATGGGGAGAACATGCAAACTCCACACAGATCACTGTTGGTCAGGGGCTGGGATCGAACCAGGGATCCCATGGCCAAGGGTGAGTTGCTGTGCTGCTGCAGTGCTAACCACTGCGCCACTGCGCTGCCCAAGTTACAACCTTACAAGAAAAAATTAGTGCATTTACAAAGAAAAGACACAAATTTACAAGGAAAAAAAATCAGAAAAAGTTGCAAATTAACAAAAAAGTAGCAAATATGAATAAATAAAGTGAAAATTTATGAGAAAATGTCCCAAATTAATGAGGAAAAGTTTTAAGTTTAGAGTAAAAAAAAGAGTTGAAAACTTTTGAGAATGTTCCAAATTTACAAAAAAAAAGTTGTAAATTTATGAGAAAGTTTCATATTTTCAAGAAAAATTTATCAAATTAGGGAGAAAAGGCACAAATTTACAAGAAAATAGCAAATTTATGAGAAAATAAGTAAACAGGTAAAGTCCATGTGGGCCAACACAGAACCCACAGACAAGCCCACATGGATCCATGAGACAGCCCAGTTAAACCTTTGGTGGGACCCACATGGACATGCTGGCTGGGGTCACACGGCTGAGCAGGCAGCCGTCGGCTCATCTGACTTGGACCTACTTGACCTTTCACCATCATTCAAACAGTGCACGGTTTTTGGTGCCACACCACACAGTAACTGAAGAACCAATAAGAGAAAAGCAGTTTGTCCATTTGAAACAAAACAAGGAGATCCACCAGAACTGACCAGTACCTTTGGTCATCTCAGAAACGATGCCACAAACTAGGAGTTAACAGTTCAGGACGCTTCACTGACGACTGCAAAATTTCCTGCTTCATCACCTTGACGCATCAACAAAACAAAGAAGCTGGCTTAGTGTGGCTGGTTGCCGCTGTGGCGCCACTGAAGTGGAAGCTGCAGTGTGTTCTGGAATGATTTACCGCTCTACGTTCACCAGGCTGATGCATTTTTTATGTTCAAAACCAGAGGGGCTTTCTCACCTTCAATTTTAAAAGTGTTTACTCAGCAGCAGTCTTGAGAGCTGATAAAATAAGTTAGGGCACCTGAATTAAAAATGACTCTTCAGCTGAGAATTTGTCCCTACAGCAGTGGCAAGGGAAAGAGAAGAAAACAAAATGGGTGAGATGGGGCCGTGTTCTTGTGCCTTGGTCTTCTCTCTGCGCTTCACTTGCTTGGATGAAGTCTCTATGTAGAGATTGTTGCCTTAACTTACCATATGCATGTCAAAATGTCATTTAGGTGAAATGGGAACAAGATGATCCCCCTTGGCCGGGGGATCCTGGGTTCAATTCCAGCCCCCGACCAACAGTGATCTGTGTGGAGTTTGCATGTTCTCTCCGTGTCTGTGTGGGTTTACCACAGGATTTCTCTGGTTTCCTCCCACATGCCAAAAACATGCAAGTTAGGTTAACTGGCATCAACTGGGGATTCTAAATTGTCCTCAGGTATGACTGTGAGAGTGAATGGTTGTCTGTCTCTCTGTGTTGATGCTGGGATAGGCTCCAGTCCCCCCGCGACCTGAAAAGGATTAAGCTGAAGAAGATGGATGGATGGATGGGTACAAGATGTGCCAAAGGGCCCTGTTACACAGCACAGAGATCATTGGGTGACCACTGAGAGATCAAAAATTGGCCCCATCTTGGAATCATCTCCTAAACATTTGAAAAAGCCGTTTCTGTGTAAATGGTGTAAATGTATGGGAGATCCTTGTGTGATCAAAAATTCAATTTCCAGTAACTTTAAAGATCCTTGAGAGATCACTGCAAGACCAGGAGAAATCGCTCAGGGGTCATTGGGCATTTCCTAAGCAACAGAGAGCCTGTAGGTGTATAACAGAGATTTCTAGTGCTCACTTCCATCCCTTTTCCAGAGGGGTGGGGATTGTTTAGAGATGAAAAATTGTCCAGATCTCTCAATGATCTTTGAATAATCTTCCAGTGATTTCCACTGTCACCACAGTCTCTTCAAATACTGAGTCCAAAATAGTCTCTCAACGATTACCAAATCGAAGCAATCTCTCAAGAAGTGCTCAACGATCTCATTGATCTCACAATGATCTCTCAGCGATCTTTGGCATGGTTTTTCAGTTAACTCCATTAGTCTTTCTTCCAACGCTCAGTGATCTCTCACTGATATCTCAGTCATTTTCAAGGTGGAAAAAATCTGGTGTTCATTGAAACATCGCTGAGAGATCCCTGGGAGATCAATGTTTGCTCTCTATATGTCTGTTCTTTTCATCTTCTCTATCCCCTCACCCCCCAGCCAGTCGCAGCAGATGACTGCCCCTACCTGAGCCTGGTTCTGCTGGAGGTTTTTTTCTGTTAGAAGGGAGTTTTTCCTCTCCACCGTCGCCAAGCGCTTGCTCACAGGGGATCGCCTGATTGCTGGGGTCTTTCTGCAGTTGTGGGGGTTTCCCCTACATTTGAAAGTGCTATGAGATGACTGTTGTTGTGAAATGGTGCTATATAAATAAAGCTGAATTGAATTGAATTGAATCAGTGAGATTGTTGAGCACTCCTTGAAGCCCGTATTGAGTGCTCAGGAATGTTTATGTATGTTGTGATGTGACAGATTTCGTCAGGATTTGTAAAAGGTTGCACAACAATTTGCCAACAGTTTTGACTGTGGCAAACAGTTTTTCTTGTCACAGAAAGTTTTTCTTGTCTTTCTTGAAAAACTTTGTGCCACCATAAAAACTGCTGGTGAACTGTTGCATAACCATTTACAAACATTGAAGAAAATCAAACAATCACAAAATTCTTGAACGTTCCTCAGCATTCTCCACTTCATGAGATATGACCCTGAGAGCTCCTTGATAGATCCCTTCCCTATGGTGATCGTTGAAAGACTGAGAGTCAAACCTTTGATGAAGCATTGTGACTGTAGAGATCATTGAAAGATCGTTGAGAGATCTAGCCATTTTTTGTCTCTCAACAATCTCCACCCATGTGTAAAGGCTATACTACACTAGGCTGGACTTCCAGACATACAATAAGCATCTTCAGATGATTCTAAACTCACCGGCTCCTTGTTGCTCAAAGAATTCATTTCAAGATTGAGCCCACTGGGGAGCTGACCCATGTGCCTCCTTTGGGAGGCACTGGGTCCTTGATGTAACGTTTTTCATGGAGATCAACTGGACCACTGTTAGTCTGGCCCTTCATCCAGGACCAGTTTGCCTTGGGAAACCCTACCAGGAAAAAGTTGCCTCTGACAACATAGCTACTGGGATCATTCAGGCACTCGATCCCCTCCACCACGATAAGATGGCGATCCATTCATATTGCTCCAATCTATCAGCTTTGCCTATGTTTTAGGAATTCAGACTCTTTGTGTTTTGGAGAGCCATTTCCTGTAGCCTCTACCTTATACAGTAGTCCAAAGCCTGTCTGATAAATGTGCTGTTTTATCAGCACCTTGATGAATGATCTGGGTAAGGAGACATCCAGCTGCAGCTAAGCTAAAGGCTAAAGGCTAGCACCCTCCTCTCAATCTGTACCAGTCAGGGGGGCCTCAGTGTTGGTCAGAAACCCTGGCTATCTCCACTAACCTAAGCACCCTATTATAGCCAAAAAACAGCAAATTAATTAAAATGGAGGGATGTGGACTGGTGATCTGTCCAGGGTGTACCTGCCTCTCGCCCAAAGATGTTGGGATAGGCTCCGCCCCCCCCCCCCCGCGACCCAAAAAGGATTAAGTGGAAGAAGATGGATGGATGGATGGATGGATGGATGGGATGTGTATAATTGACTGTGGATTAATGAGTGACCTGGCCTACTACAGCGATTAGAATTGACAACAAGAGCCATGAAATCCCTGGATGCACAGACTCATATCACTGTGCTTATGTGCTAATGGTCCCAGTCAATCTACCCAGGTCATACTGGCCAGAAAGTAACAGAACAGGCCAGGCAGACAGCAGCAGCAGGCACACTGAGGGCACCACAGCGTGCTCATTCTCACCGAGTTTCCCTTTTTTCCTTTCATGTTTTTTTTTTTTTTTTTTTTTTTTTTAGTTTTAATTATACAGTGACTTAATTTGAAATAATAATGCATTTAGAATTCTTAAGGATAAGCCATAAAAAATAAAAAAAATTGTGTTCATGTTAACATTCTGAACGTGAACATGATGTTCAGTGTTCATCGTCCTCTCTCACTCATGGGGCGCTGCAGAGCAGCCAGTCATTTAAGGCAGTGGGGAAATGATTGTCACTTCACCAGTCAGCGTGATCAGATGATGTGTTCGGGATGTGAAGATATCGTCCAAAACAGTTATTATAGCAACCAGCTGCTGTAACGTTGGCCATGGTGAGCATCCAGATTTAGCAGCGGGCTAGGCTAACTGGCTGTAGCTTTGCTTAGCGATTCCTTTTGTTTCTCCTGTCTGTTGTTTAAAATGGCAGCATGTGGTTTTTGGTGGACTGTAACAGGAGACCTGAAGCACTTATCCTGAAGAATAAAAACATGAACTTTGAGAGTAAACGTGGACAACTTTGTAAAGCTAGCAACATTAGACGGAGTTAGCATGACTACACGGCTTGATTAGACAGGACTGTGGTGGGAAGACACATGGAACCAGCTAGAGAAGACAAACTCTGTGGGCTGCGCCACTGCACCACTGCTAAACCATTGCGCCACCGTGGGCTGCACGGTGGCGCAGTGGTTTAGCACTGTGGCAGCACAGTTTTACCCTCGGCCGGGGGATCGCGGGGATCATGAGATCGTGGGTTCGATCCCAGCCCCCGACCAACAGTGAGCTGTGTGGAGTTTGCATGTTCTCCCCGTGTTGCGTGGGTTTACTCCGGGATTTCTCCGGTTTCCTCCCGCATACCAAAAACATGTAGGCTTAGGGCGCTCGCGCACGCAGTGACCGGCAGCCGGTGGCTTGTCACCAGACTGCAAACCAAATCTACCTACGGGTACAAATAAGTAACAAAAAAAAAAAAAACAAACAAAAAAAAAACATGGACTCTGTCTACATGGAGGACTCCTGAGGTTCACGAGCACCACACAAGATATCAGGTAGTTTATAGGATTTTCATACTGATGATAAAATGATTCTGCAGATTAAACAATGAAACAAATGTACTATTTTATCTAAAAATATAATATGAATAAGTAATTTAAAAAATATTTTTTAAAAAATAACCTTTTTACCATATTTAATTAATTGAGATGCACAGATTGATGACTGAACACAGATGAACATCTAATGGACAACCCACTCATATACAGTATCTCTCATTTTGACACCATTTCACAATAATGAATCCAGCTGTGATGATCTTATAAAATTTGCTAACATAGTGACAGACAAATTACTGGACTAATTTTATGTTTTCCTCTGACACGTAGTTTCAGAATAGACAGTGCCTTGTGAAAGTTCTGTTTTGGATCAGGGACTGGTTCCTTATCTGACTATGAGGATTATAGTGGACCTGTAGAGGAGGAGCCTCCCATGAAGAGAGAGGTGCATCTCAATAAATTAGAATATCATTGAAAAGTAATTTATTTCAGTAATTCAAGGCAAAAAATGAATTCAAATATACAGTAGATTCATTACACACAGAGTGACACAGATCAAGTTTTTATTTCTTTCAGCTTCGATAGCTATGGCGTACAGCTCATGAAAACTCCAAATTCATTTTCTCAAAAAATTATATTACATAAATACATTTTTGGAATTTTTTTTTTTTTTTTAATAGAAATGCTTGCTGATTGAAAACTGTGTCCATGTACACACTCAATACTTGCTCGGGGCTCCTTTTGCATGAATTACTGCATTACTGCAGCGTGTCATGGAGGTGATCAGCCTGTGATGCTACTGAGGTGTGATGAAGGTCCAGGTTGCTTTGATAGTGACCTTCAGCTCGTCTGCAGTGTTGGGTCTGGTGTCTCTCATCTTCTTCTTGACAATACTCCATAGATTCTCTATGGGGTTTAGGTCAGGAGAGTCTGCTGGCCAATCAAACACAGTGATGCCATGAAACCAGGTTTTGGTACTTTTGGCAGTGTGGGGGGGGGGGGGGTGCCAAGTCCTGTTGGAAAATGAAATCAGCATCTCCATAAAGCTTGTCAGCAGAGAGAAGCATGAAGTGCTCTGAAATTTCCTGGTAGACAACTGTGCTGACTTTAGACTTGATAAAACAGTGGGCCAACACCAGCCATTACATGGGTCCATGTTTTGTGTGGGAGAAGAGAACTGCTTATTGTGCTATTTCACTTTACAGACCATAAAATGTCACAGACATCCTACAGACCCCACATAAGTCAAGGGGTAACTATAGAAGCTGTTTAAATTATTTTAAAGTAACTTTTATGTCCATACTATGTAATCTTTGTTGATTGCTGTATATTGTCCCACTCAAACTTAGTAATTATTTAAGCAATATTACACTTGATGGAGGGAGTACAGTATCAATGACTCTCTCTTGTGTAATATTGCTTTTATGCAACAGTTCCACAAGTGCAATTTATTAAATGACAGCAATGCTGGACAAAATATTATGATCTGTTTATTTAACCAGTTATTTTGCACAGCTGAGAAAAAGTAATCACTTCTAAATGTAGCCAGTAACTGTTGCAAATCACCTAAATTCATACTGGTCGGTCACCTGTTGGGTAAGTACTGCAGAAGGGCTGAGATCCTAGTTAGCATGCTAGCGATTTGGCTTCATCACACTTCGCTC
This sequence comes from Pholidichthys leucotaenia, assembly GCA_020510985.1. Lineage (NCBI taxonomy): Eukaryota > Metazoa > Chordata > Actinopteri > Cichliformes > Pholidichthyidae > Pholidichthys > Pholidichthys leucotaenia. The sequence continues at coordinate 20,231,482 of CM035842.1, read as the reverse complement.
ACTTTTTGTCTCATTTTAAGATGAAACAAAGCGTCTATCACCACAAAGTGTTGTGGTTTGTTAACTGAGACAATAAATCCAACTCTAGCCCTGCTTATTTTTTTAAACAGATGTGAAATAGCTTAACAATTTTTAAGCTTAACAATTTTTTTTTATCTATTTTAGATTATGGAGACCTCTTGTATATGAACGCTTCAGCTCAGTGTCTGAGTAAGATTGACTCTGTATATCATGCTGTTTTGAGGTTTGTTTCAAACTGTAGAGCCTTGACCCATCACTGTGAACTGTATTCTAGAGTGGGATGGCCCTCTTTGTCCACCAGGAGGTTGACTCACTGGTACTTTTTTATTTACAAGGCCATGCTTGGACTGTTGCCCCCTTACATTTGTAATTTGATCACACTGAGAAGTGTTGATTCTTATGGTTTGCGTTCTAATGATCATTTGTTGCTTTCTGTTCCATTTGCCCGTACTGAGCTGGGAAAAAGAGCTTTCATGTTCTCAGCCCCCTCTACATGGAACATGTTGCAAAAAGACTGGAAACTAACGGAACTTGTTTCATTGAATGACTTTAAATCCAGATTGAGAACACTTGAGACGGCCTCACTAATTTGTAACCATTTTATATGATTTGTATGTCATTGTAAGTGTAATTGTGATTTTTTTTTGCTGCCTCTTGGCCAGGACTCCCTTGAAAAAGAGGTTTTTAATCTCAACGTTTTTTTTTTCCTGGTTAAATAAAGGTAAAATAAATAAAATAAATAAAAGAATGTTTATACAAGGGCAGGCTGTAAACTCCATACAGTTTTTTTTTTTTCAAAAGTGTGGGACCTCCGGGTCACGGATGTATCAATTCTTTTCAAACAGCGCCTCACTGTGGAAATTAAAGTATCCAACATGGTAGTGCAGTTCTCAAGTCTGCAGACTTGACAGAAAATTACTGTTAGTAATTATCGGTTACTAGAACACCTTTGGAGTGGAATGATACATATCCAATGAAAGGTTGGAGTGCAATTATTGTGGATTATAGTAACTCCTGGAATCCCTGTTGTCCAATTAAATTGCTGGGTCAGAATTAACTGCTGTATAATGATATTTTTAAATATAATTTCAAGAATATATGCTGTAGGATATATCCATTTTGCACATAACCATTTGTCGTTGGGTTAGACCACAGACTATTATTACTGACTCCATGATCCAGTCCCAGTGGAGTTTTACTCACCTAAGTCAGAGTAGACACTGATAGATCTCTCAAGATTTCCTTTGTGTTGGACACTAAAGTAATGCACACTTCTCAGTGAAGTGACACATAAAGATAAAGAACAAATAAAATACCAAATCCAATTTGGCTATCACTTCTGACACTTAATAAAAACTACATTTGGAGAAGCAGGAGTAATGTTCTGCTGTTGGCGCATGTCCTCAAAGATGGCTGTCCCAGGTCAGTGCAGTGCCTCTGGGGAATATCATGGTGAGTAAGATGAAGCACATGTGGGCCTGGGCATACACTGGCCCCGGGATGCTAGCTTTACTTTTGTGAATTATTCACAATGATGTATAGACCCCGCTGCTGCTGGGAAGCCGTCCTGTTTTTGGCCACGGCCTCAAATCTGTTTTCCAAGCCATATCAGTCATGAAGAGAAATTCAGAAATGGTGGCCTTGATGTATGCATTTGGCTCATTTTTTTGTGTGCAGGGCACTTCAACACCTAAAGTAAAGGATCTCCAGTGGGAGTTCATGGTTTTGAGGATAAGAGAAGCAGTGTATTAACTCATGAACCAGGGGCTTTGGCCGGGGGGGGGGGGTATTCTATACCCAGGGCCCACTGCAGGGAGGGGCCCTCAAAAAGCCTGGAATGAAAACATTTTTCTGTGTTGCATTCTTTTAATTTCTAATTAATTAATGTCATAGTAAATTTCACCCTGGCTGAATGAAGGGTTTGAGAGATTGAATTTTGCAATAACAGTAATGGTGGATGTTCTCTGAGGCCCCTATCACCCCTTTAAAAATTTGCAAAATAATTTAGTTGGTGCACCTGCACCCGGTTGATTCAGCTGCAGCAGCAGTCACAGCAACCTGCAGCCTGTTGCTGCAGCATGTCTGCTTCCTCAGCCAGGTAAGTGCATCATTACCCTGAACCTCACCTTTTAGATTTACATAAATTGCTTTGTGAAAGTACATGCAGTAGGTGATTTGTTATTTTTTAACAAGTAAGTTGTGGGTGATATTCATAGTTAGCATTTGGGAAAACCACAAAGCTGTAACACATAGTTTCAGTACAAAACTGCAAGAATAAAGGTGCACAAATATGATAAAATATGGTCATTTACAGCTTAAAAAGTCACATATTTACTATAAGCTAATTCCAGATTTATGAGAAAAACATTTTCCTGATAAATTTATTACTCTTTTTCCTATAAATTAGTCATGTTTTATGATAAACATGTTACCTTTCCTATAGAATAGAATTTAATTGAATAGGCTTTATTGTCATTGTACAGTTGTACAGTACAATGAAATTGTGGGCACATAAAGTTTATAATTGTAGAATAATGTAGTTATAATTGTAAAAGTTTTTCTATAAAATTTGCAACTTTGTTGTTGAATTTCTCTTATTTTTCTTGTCCATGTGCTCCTGTCGTCTCACTGATCAACTAAGTTTCCCTGTATACACTCTCCTTACAGTCTTTATGGGGGTGGAGGGGGCAGGTTAACAGAAGGGAGAATATTGGCTCATTTTGCTGAGAAGGGGAATAGACTTTGAAATCTTTTTATGCAAATATTTATTTATTCAATTCAACTTTATTTATATAGCACCATTTCACAACAACAGTCATCTCATAGCACTTTCAACTGTAGGGGGAACCCCCACAGTTGCAGAAAGACCCCAGCAACCAGGCGATCCCCTGTGAGCAGCACTTGGCGACGGTGGAGAGGAAAAACTCCCTTTTAACAGGAAGAAACCTCCAGCAGAACCAGGCTCAGGTAGGGGCAGTCATCTGCTGCGACTGGCTGGGGGGTGAGGGGACAGAGAAGATGAAAAGAACAGATTATTTAGAAGTGCTTTTTTGGGGGGTGCGGGGGGGGGGGCATCTGCCCCCCAAACTGTCTGTGCACATCACTGTATATTGATCTCAATTGGAAACTGAGCTTATTAAAGATGTTCTACTAGCAAAAAACTGGAAGTATACAAAAGAATAAGACCAACAGAATAGAAAATATAAATAAATAAATGTGTAAATGAAAACTACAATAGGTCCATTCTCAAAAGTGCATTATAGACAAAAAGGTTTGGAAATAGTCGTCGTCGGCCTCCGTCGGTCTATGACGACCATGGAAGAGAATCCTCAACATCTACTCTGCTGGAACAGCACCGTCTGTGGCTGAACAGGCCGATGCGCACCGGTGTTCTACCTTCCAGCTTTGGGCGTTGGTAGGATTCAAGCCTGGGCAGGAAGATATGGAGGACAAGATGTTACCCATGCAGCATGTCCCCCCTCTCCACGTCACTGATGAATCCAAAGGAACAGCAGGGCTGCTATAGTTTGGCACCAGCGCCGTCGCAGGAGCTGCCAGAACAATGTTGAGCACAACATAGAACTGCCTTAGGGGCTCCGACTCCGGATTTTTCCTCAGGGTTGACTCCTGAAGCCTTTCCTGTGACCAGGTGTGCTGCAAGGCAGCGGAGGTTTGAAATCAGGGTTTACCTTCCCCTAGATGGGCTACCTTCCCAGGTTGACGAGCCACCATCTACCCGAAGCATCTGGTTTTAAGGCGCCAGAGATCCGCCCTCGCCCCTTCTCCTATTAGTAAAAGCAGTTCCACCGGGCTTAGAGACTAAACCACACGAGCAGGCTAGGAGTTGGACTTAGTTGTCAGAGGCTTTTCGAGACGCACGCCGTAAGGAGCATTTTATGAGCACTGGGAGCTTAACCCCAGTGCCGCTCCTGGCTATGACAACCTTGGAACCGGTTTGGAAATACTGATGACAGTAAATGTATTCTCAAAGACAGATTAAAAAAAAAAAATCATCTTAAACCTTGGAATGTAAAATTCAACATTTGGTTTGTGTTTGAGGGGTCCACACACAGCACTGTACCCGGGGCCCAAAATACGGTGCTACGCCGCTGTCATGAAGACAGTCTGATTGGACAGTGACTATCAGAGAAAGAAAAGAACATCCCTGTCTGTGTGCTTGGTTCATTCATGTGCTGTCTGGAAACAACTTATCATTTCTGTGACAGTTACTTGCAACCCCAAATATTATTTTCAGGCATGATAAATATATTATCAAAGCTGTGCCAAAATATACTCTACTGAAAGTCATATTTGAAAGACTTTGCTAAACTTTTAAGTCCAGTCAGAGGACACATTTATTGTTTGCTTGTTATACTTTATTAATCCTAAGGGCATCCGTGGTGTGGCACCAGTCCCTTCACAATTCACACACACCTTGGGCCACTTTAGAAACTCCAATTAACCTAACTTACATGTTTTTGAAATGTGGGAAGAAACCAGAGCACACCCACGCAAGAATGGAGAGGACATACTGTACAAGCTCCACATAGATAGGCCCTGCTAGCTAATGGATTTGAACCCATGACCTTCTTACTGTGAGGCAATAGTGCTAATCACTACACCACCATGCTTCCAATTTAGTCCAATCGTACCACAAGAACCTTTTGACTAACAGACACTAGCTGTGGTACTTGCTTACAAAGTATGTTTACAGGGTTACTTGCGAGGGACTGACGCCATTAAGTTGTCCATTTTACACTGAGAAAGGTGGTCTCATTCAGCGAGCACCGCCTCCTCAAGCACAGCATGATTACTTGGTACAGGATCCCTCCTGCATCCAAGCTGATCCACGACATCCCATAGATGTTCTGATGGGGAGTTTTATACACTGAGATGAAGGGGGTTATTTTATTGTATGTGCACTGACAGTGGGAAGAAAAAAAAAAAAAAAAGGAAAATTAAAGACACACTCCGGCAGCTTTAAAACCACCTCAAAACCAATGTGTATTCCCCAGAAGAGTATATTGTAGCTTTTTATACACAGAAAAACTTCCATTGCCTTAGAATTGCTTGGAAAGAGCTTTTGCATCTTCCACCTACTTAAGCATGTGTGGATCTATGAATATTCTAATTAACTCCACCCATATCCCCACCCACCAGTAGCAGATGCTGTAAGGCCCACCCTCCCCTCTCCTCTGACCTGAGAACACTGAAAACTGCCTTGCTAAACAACAATGGCAAGTCAAAACATCAGAGTGATTCAGCCGCACATGTACACGCCGCCGACCCCCGCCAAAGCAAGTTGGCTCTCGGCGGTCCTATTTGGGGGCTGACGGGCCCCCAGGTGGGGGCCAATGGTCCGGTGTGCCTGGACGCCACCGTGGAACCACAACCTCAGTGCGGCCTCACCCCGGTCATTGCACCACGCACCCCCAACTTACCTCCCTCCTCTGGAGGGAGTGGGGGCTTCATGTATTCTCCTCCGTCCTCCATTCACCGAACAGAGTCAAATGAATGCAAAATAGACGGGTGGTGGTCTTGCTGCTTTCATCCCCTAAGAGCAGACATCTTTCTCTGGTTTGGTCTTTCGTATCTGTCCCATTCCTCCTTGGGTGTCTCTTGGACCCTGCACGTGCAGTTCCCTTCCCCAGGGGAAGAAACTCAGCTGTTTAGCCATGCCCAGTGCTTATCCTGATTGGTTAATGTTATAACCAATCAGGATAAGCAAGAATGTTTACATAGAAGCTAGAAACGCTCTGTCCAAACTTGTATTTTTGGGGGGTGGGGGCGGAGCTTAACTGAACATTCACATCAGAAAAACAGACTTGGGACTGGGGTCTGATTTTGCTCTTGATATTTCATGTAAGTCACAAAAAACATGTTATATACATGTTAACAACAGAAAGTGTGACTTTTGGCAGACACTTTAACAGTTTTAAAGAACAGAATCATTATAAAGATATACAGGATTTTGTTTTCTTGGTATGTTGTGTGGAACAGTGGTTAGAACTGTGGCAGGACAGCAAGAAGGCCATGGGTTTGATCCCACCCCCTGACCACTGGTGACCCTTCTGTGTGGCATTTGCATGTTCTCCCTGTGTCTGCGTGGGTTTACTTTTGGTACTCCGGTTTCCTCCCACAGTCCAAAGACATGCAGGTTAGGTTAATTGGAATCAACTTGGGATTCTAAATTGTCCTTGGGTATTAATGTGAGAGTGAATGGTTGTTTATCTCCCTGTGTTGGCCCTGCAAAGGACTGGTCATCTGTCCAGGGTGTACCCTACCTCTCACCCAAAGATCCTGGGATAGCCACCAGCCCCCACTACCCAAAAAGGATTAAGTGGTTGAAGATGAATGAATGAATGTTGCGTTTTTAATGTATCTCTGTATATAATGAATTCACTAAGTTAGAGAGTTCCTGGAACAATTTATAGTACTAGGTCTCTGAGAAATTCTTTTATATGGAGAAATTTCAATCATGGTAATTGTGTTTAATGGAAGTGGGTTGCATTAATCACATGAGCCGTGATTAACACAGTTATTTTTGCCATTGGCCATTGTGCTACATGTTATTCATCACGATCAGAACTGGCATCATTAACAGTATTTATAGTGGCAGTGTTCCTGACTAAACTGATATTGAATCAAATAGAAAAGAAAATCAAGTCAAATCCAAACCTTGTAAATGATCAGTCACCTCCACTGTCTTTGCTTTACCTCACTCATGATGTTGTTGATGCTTGGGCATCATGCTGATTTCTCTGTTGGCAACAAACTGGCTCATCACCCAAGGTTAGATGGCTTTCTGTAGAGCTAATTGACATTTACGTAGCATCCATTTTTTACATGGTGGATTGCGGGTCCCATGGCCAACCTTCCTCCTTTCGCATCCTGAACTTGGGAGCAGGCAATGCTTTTATCAGATGAAAGTAAATTTTGCATTTCATTGGGAAATAAAGGTCCCAGAGTCAGGAGGAAGAGTGGAGAGGCACAGTATCCAAGTTGCTTGAGGTTGAGTATGAAGTTTCCAGTCAGTGACCATGTTTACATGTGCACAAATAAACAGATTATGATTGGATTTCTGGAATTATCTGATTATTCAAGTGGCCATGTAAACAGAATAATTCAATAAAGGGGCATGTAACTGCTGTCATTAACTCAAATGGTTTACCCTCCAATAATCAGTTTATTCAGTGCATGTAAACACGAGAAAACTGATTACTGCCAGCATCAGTTTATTCTCAGTAATCGGTTTATTGTGACCATGTAACCGGGGTCACTGATGATTTGTCATCTGCTGGTGTTGGTCCACTGTCTCTTATCAAGTCCAAAGTCAGCACAACTGTCGACTAGGAAATTTTAGAGCACTTCATGCTTCCCTCTGCTGACAAGCTTTATGGAGATGCTGGTTTTATTTTCCAGCAGGACCTGGCACTCATCACTCTGTGTGTAATGAATCTACATAATATAGGAGTTTCATTTTTTGAATTGAATGACTGAAATAATCGACTTTTCAATGGCATTCTAATTTACTGAGATGCAAATGTAGTTCTCTTTTGACTAAATGTTCTTTGAAGCAAAAGTGCAAATACACTTGATTTGAAGGAAATCTAATGCCTTTATAAGCTGTTATTTATTTATTTGTCTAAGTACTGAACTCATCTTTCAGTCCATGAAAATTCTACCTCATATTTTCTATAGTAAAATCAGGCCTGACGTCAAGGTGCAGTGATATCATTGCCTTAAGTATAATTTATTACTCAAAACATAACTTTACCTAACTTTACCAAACACTTCCTGAAAATGTTCTACTGCTGAATATTTTGTCCAGTTGCCCACCCATTCTAGAAACATCCTAAGGATATATTGATCTTGTTAGCTTCTTTCATCATACAGTGGAGAGTTGTTGGTCCTTAAAGTTTCTCACAATATCATTGATCTTCCAGAAGCTTTTAAAATTGATCAGTCTGGTGGTATGGAAGGATCCTAGTGTGATTCTGGACCACATTCATACATTTTGCAACCCTTAAAGGACATATGGCTGCAGCTCAAACTATTTACAAGTAATTATGCAAGCATCCTGTCTTACAGTTTGCCTGTATGCACTACATTTGTATGAGTATATGCACCAAGCTAGTGATGGATTTTAAACTCACAATCCTTGAAGGCATTCAGATCAATTTGATGCAGTATCACAAATCAGGTATTGATGGAATAAAGAGTGAAATTAGGTCACAGAGATGTGGTGCACAAACCCTTCTTTGGACACACAAAAACAGTCTTTGGCTTTATAGGATTTTCTACCAGCCTGTTTGAAGTTGTCGATTTCAGGTCATTGGCATTCGAGCACTGACAAGCCGCAGAGATCATTGCTTAATGTCTGAGGATGACTGACAGCTTCGATTAAAATAAATTTTGCAAGTTAACTTTAAGAGGTGGATATTGATTGATCTTGTTTTTTTTAAGTCTTCAGGCATGTGATTGAAACTGCTCAATCGCTCCTGGTTTCCTGGCCTGAATGTGAGTCATTTTAACCTCCCCAAGGAAAAATGTGGTGGTTTGAAGTCAACATCAAGAAGGCCCGCCTGAATAAAAATAACACAAAAATACATTGTGCACTGAACAGTTTCCAGGCTGCTCAGTGGCAATTGATTGTGGTTTAAAAGAATGGACAGACCATTCCCGTTTCTTGGTGGGACGACAGTACAAAGACAAGCCTGGAAAGAACACTGCTGTATCTGGAACATTTTCATTCAATTCACTGTCCCCATACTGGGTATGCTGACCACAGATCCAAGTTCCAACAAAAATAAAGATGCACATATGCTTAGCAATAGGCATGTCCGAGACATTCATGAATACATTTGCCAACTTTGGAAAAACAAAAAAAGTTGAATTTTTAATAGTCTCAATTCAGGTTAAGTTTAATCATAGAAAACATGTTTATTTAAAACAACAAAAGTCATAAAATAAAAGATTCATAGTAAAAAGAAGAAACTCTAAAAAGAACTCAATTCATATAAGAACAATATATGAGAAACAGATGAATCATCTCTCATTATTTGATTCCAAACTATGTAAATTTGACAGTTCTGGGAATAAGAACAGTTTTCATCTGCATTCAGTGCAGAATAGCTTAGAGAGCAATGAAGAAATTCAAGTTTACAAGGCTAGTTGAACAGAATCATCAGTATAATACAAGAGTGCATCATCTGTATATAAATTCATATAATATTTAGTTACCAGTAAAGTAATGCCATTTATATATACAAAGAATTTACTTAATTTTAGCTGCTGAATCGATAGTTCACTGGTGCTGGTTGAATAGGATATATTGTCTCATTCAACAAATTTCCACACAGCCTGATATACACTACCGTTCAAAAGTTTGGGGTCACTTAGAAATTTCCTTATTTTTGAAAGAAAAGCACTTTTTTTCAATCAAGATAACTTTAAACTAATCAGAAATACACTCTATACATTGCTAATTTGGTAAATGACTATTCTAGCTGCAAATGTCTGGTTTTTGGTGCAATATCTGCATAGGTGTATAGAGGCCCATTTCCAGCAACTATCACTCCAGTGTTCTAATGGTACAATGTGTTTGCTCATTGCGTCAGAAGGCTAATGGATGATTAGAAAACCCTTGTGCAATCATATTAGGTCTGCAATGCTGTAATTGCTGCAAATGGAGGATTCTTTGACGAAAGTAAAGTTTGAAGGAAAAAATTATTATTTCAAATACAAATCATTATTTCTAACCTTGTCAATGTCTTGACTATATTTTCTATTCATTTTACAACTCATGGTGGTAAATAAGTGTGACTTTTCATGGAAAACACAAAATAATTGTCTGGGTGACCCCAAACTTTTGAACGGTAGTGTACAATATAGTAAAAACTCAAACAATGGGTGCTGCAAAATATCCTGGAATAAAATAGTTTCAGACGATACTAGGGAGCTCAAAAGACAAATAGAATAGGCTTTATTGTCATTGTACAATTGTACAGTAACAATAAAGCCTATTGGACAAAGGGGACTAACGTGTTATGGATGTGGATCAGTGCAGCAAATAATTTTTGCTTGTGTTGCTCTTTGGTTGTTGTTGACTCTGCTTTTCAGCAGGGGCCTGAAGGATCTTAGTTGGTGGCAGTGGTATAGTCTCCCTCACAGTGACTAACTAGTTCCTACAACTATTTAAGGTCCAGTTTGGATTTAAGACATGCTGGGATTTTCATGTTAGTAACTTACCCAGTGACTTGGAGAACTTGGACCTTGTATTTAGTTTCCCAAGCTTCATCTTGCTCTTGGTTCCTACTAACCTGTTTTCTCTGCTCCCCACTTCCCCCAGGAACCTATCAGCCTGTCACTGTCTCTTCCTTGCTCCTGCACATTCACACAGCTTACCTGCCCACTCACTCACTCGTCATACTCCCCCCAATTGCTGGATACTCACCTTCAGAACAAAACCTGTTTTGATCATACCAGGTAAGGAACCATACCCTCACATACACTCACATTTTAGACATCAAGTCATGGATGGCAGCAAACTTTCTTCAGCTCAACCAGAGCAAAACTGAAGTTTTAGTCATTGGTCCTGAAGCTCACAGAGAAAATGTTACCAAAATTACATAGTCTGTTCTTTACCACATCCCAACATGTTAATAATATTCTAACTCCATTTCGGTCTGTCTTTCAGTCCAACTACTCTACCAGCACAACAATACTCAAATTTACTAATGATATTTATACTGCTGCTGATAAAGGTGAAATTATCGGAGCTATATTTATTGAGCTAACAAAAGCATTTGATCTTGTAGATCACAATCTCTTACTGGATAAACTTTATGCCATTGGCCTCTGTCAGAATGCAGTTCTCTGGTTTAACTCATATCTCCATAACAGAAAACAATGTGTTGTCATTAATGGTATTCAATCTGATTTTCATGTTCAGCAAAGAGGTGTGCCACAAGGCTCAACTTTAGGACCACTTCTTATTATTATTTATATAAATAATTTACCATCTATCTTAGATAAATGTAATATACAACTTTACGCTGATGATACAGTCATATATAAATCTGATTAAAAAAAATAGCACAAGTGTGCAAAAGTCTTTACAGGAAGATTTCAATTTAATACAAGAATGGTTTGAACATAATTGATTTGTACTTAATACAGTGAGGCAAAAAAGTATTTAGTCAGCCACCAATTGTGCAAGTTCTCCCACTTAAAAGATGGGAGAGGTCTCCAATTTTCATCATAGGTATACCTCAACTATGAGAGACAAAATGAGAAAAAAAAAAATCTAGAAAATCACATTGTCTGATTTTTAAAGAATTTATTTGCAAATTATGGTGGAAAATAAGTATTTGGTCACCTACAAACAAGCAAGATTTCTGGCTGTCACAGACCTGTAACTTCTTCTTTAAGAGGCTCCTCTGTCCTCCACTCGTTACCTGTATTAATGGCACCTGTTTGAACTCATTGTCAGTATAAAAGACACCTGTCCACAACCTCAAACAGTCAGACTCCAAACTCCACTATGGCCAAGACCAAAGAGCTGTCAAAGGACACCAGAAACAAAATTATAGACCTGCACCAGGCTGGGAAGACTGAATCTGCAATAGGTAAGCAGCTTGGTGTGAAGAAATCAACTGTGGGAGCAATTATTAGAAAATGGAAGACATACAAGACCACTGATAATCTCCCTCCATCTGGGGCTCCACGCAAGATCTCACCCCGTGGGGTCAAAATGATCACGAGAACGGTGAGCAAAAATCCCAGAACAACACGGGGGGACCTAGTGAATGACCTGCAGAGAGCGGGGACCAAAGTAACAAAGGCTACCATCAGTAACACACTACGCCACCAGGGACTCAAATCCTGCAGTGCCAGACACTTAAGCCAGTACATGTCCAGGCCCGTCTAAAGTTTGCTAGAGAGCATTTGGATGATCCAGAAGAGGATTGGGAGAATGTCATATGGTCAGATGAAACCAAAATAGAACTTTTTGGTAAAAACTCAACTTGTGGTGTTTGGAGGAGAAAGAATGCTGAGTTGCATCCAAAGAACACCATACCTACTGTGAATCATGGGGGTGGAAACATCATTCTTTGGGGCTGTTTTTCTGCAAAGGGACCAGGACGACTGATCCGTGTAAAGGAAAGAATGAATGGGGGCCATGTATTGTGAGATTCTGAGTGAAAACCTCCTTCCATCAGCAAGGGCATTGAAGATGAAAAGTGGCTGGGTCTTTCAGCATGACAATGATCCCAAACACACCACCCAGGCAACGAAGGAGTGGCTTCGTAAGAAGCATTTCAAGGTCCTGGAGTGGCCTAGCCAGTCTCCAGATCTCAACCTCATAGAAAATCTTTGGAGGGAGTTGAAAGTCTGTGTTGCCCAGCGACAGCCCCATAACATCATTGCTCTAGAGGAGATCTGCATGGAGGAATGGGCCAAAATACCAGCAGCAGTGTGTGAAAACCTTGTGAAGACTTACAGAAAATGTTTGACCTCTGTCATTGCCAACAAAGGGTATATAATGAAGTATTGAGATGAACTTTTGTTATTGACCAAATACTTATTTTCCACCATAATTTGCAAATAAATTCTTTAAAAATTAGACAATGTGATTTTCTGGATTTTTTTTTTTCTCATTTTGTCTCTCATAGTTGAGGTATACCTATGATGAAAATTGGAGACCTCTCTCATCTTTTAAGTGGGAGAACTTGCACAATTGGTGGCTGACTAAATACTTTTTTGCCCCACTGTAAAACAAAATCGTGTGTTATGTTAATTGGAACCAAACAAAAACTGAAGCAGATAATTTCTCCTTTGATTATAAGTACCAAAGATGGAAGTGGACTTGTCAAAGTTGATAAATTTAAATATCTGGGTGTTTGGCTTGATCCCGAATTGTCATTAAAATCACATATTGATTACATTCTCAAAAAAATTAATTTTGGGATCACCAACCTTCATCGCTCCCGTATGTGTTTTTCCCATAGGACTCGTTTGAAACTTGCATCTCAACTAATACTTCTTGTTTTTGACTACTGTGATATTGTATATCAAAATGCATCGAAATCAAACTTGACTTCACTTAATGTAGCTTATAATAGACTCTGTCGATTTGTTCTTGGCTATTCCCTTTTTACTCATCATTGCTTTATGTACAGATTACTGAAATGACCATTTCTAATTGTTTTTAAATGTTTTCATTTTAATTATCCTATCTACTTGAAGGAACATCTTATACCATTTTTATCAAACTATAATTTCAGAGACTCCACTCAGCCTTATTTTGTTATTCCTATTGTAAAAAAAATCAATTGGTAAAATATTTTATTTGTTTAAAGCTCCATCCGATTGGAATAGTCTCCCATCTCATATTCATGCAATAACTTATGTTGTTTTTGTTTTTTTTAAAAATACTTGTCTACTCACTTAGAGAAGGTCTGTGTCTGTTTTAACTGACAGTAACTGTATAATTATAAGTTTAGGTTTAGTTAGTCATTATTTATGAGTTGCATTTATATTTAGTTTTGTGTGTTATATATGTATACACACATGTATTTGTTATGTGTGAATAACCCTTTATTGTTACCAACAGCACAATATAAGATAAGATAAGATAAGCCTTTATTAGTCCCACAATGGGGAAATTCCAGGATTGCAACAGCACAGGGATAGCAACACTCAGAGCAACAATCAGAAGGCAAGAGAAAAAACAAGAGCAGCAAATATATATATATATATATATATATATATATATATATATATATATATATATATATATATATATATATAGGCCCATTATATAGAGGCCCATTTCCAGCATTTCCAGCAACTCCAGTGTTCTAATGGTACAATGTGTTTGCTCATTGCATCAGAAGGCTAATGGATGATTAGAAAACTCTTGTGCAATCATGTTAGGTCTGCAATGCTGTAATTGCTGCAAATGGAGGATTCTTTGACGAAAGCAAAGTTTGAAGGAAAAAAATTATAATTTCAAATACAAATCATTATTTCTAACCTTGTCAATGTCTTGACTATATTTTCTATTCATTTTACAACTCATGGTGGTAAATAAGTGTGACTTTTCATGGAAAACACAAAATAATTGTCACAAAATAATTGTCTGATATGTGTGTATATGTATATGTATATCTGTGTATACTATATACAGTATATATATATATATATATATACTGAACATTGTCAAGGACCGTTCTCACCCTCTGCATAAACACTTTGAACTTCTTCCATCTGGTAAACAATTCCGGAGCATCAGAGGCAGAACCACCAGACTGATCAACAGCTTCCTCCCACAAGCTGTCAGGATGCTGAACAGCTGACCCGGATTCTCACATACACACTACTGCACCTATGGACATTTTGTATATTATAGTTAGTTATTCCTTTTTCCCCAAGTATGTCTCAGGGATGTGTGAATGGATGGGGGGGTGGGGGTGGGGTGGGGGGTGGAGCTATGTGGGAGTGTGTCTTAATCATGCTGCTTCTTATATGGATGCCGAGAGAAACACAATTTCATCTTGCCTGCACTACAGTTGTATGTACAGCAATATGACAATAAAGTTTGATTTGATTTTGATTTGATTTGATTTGATATACACTACCGTTTAAAAGTTTGGGGTCACCCAGACAATTATTTTGTGTTTTCCATGAAAAGTCACACTTATTTACCACCATGGGTTGTAAAATGAATATAAAATATAGTCAAGACACTGACAAGGTTAGAAATAATGATTTGTATTTGAAATAATAATTTTTTCCTTCAAACTTTGCTTTCGTCAAAGAATCCTCCATTTGCAGCAATTACAGCATTGCAGACCTAACATGATTGCACAAGGGTTTTCTAATCATCCATTAGCCTTCTGACGCAATGAGCAAACACATTGTACCATTAGAACACTGGAGTGATAGTTGCTGGAAATGGGCCTCTATACACCTATGCAGATATTGCACCAAAAACCAGACATTTGCAGCTAGAATAGTCATTTACCACATTAGCAATGTATAGAGTGTATTTCTGATTAGTTTAAAGTTATCTTCAATGAAAAAAAGTGCTTTTCTTTCAAAAATAATGACATTTCTAAGTGACCCCAAACTTTTGAACGGTAGTGTATATATATATATATATATATATATATATATATATATATATACAGTGGGGCAAAAAAGTATTTAGTCAGCCACCAATTATGCAAGTTCTCCCACTTAAAGGATGAGAGAGGTCTCCAATTTTCATCATAGGTATACCTCAACTATGAGAGACAAAATGAAAAAAAAAAATCCAGAAAATCACATTGAAGGATTTTTAATGAATTAATTGGTAAATTCCTCAGTAAAATAAGTATTTGGTCACCTACAAACAAGCAAGATTTCTGGCTCTCACAGACCTGTAACTTCTTCTTTAAGAGGCTTCTCTGTCCTCCACTCGTTACCTGTATTAATGGCACCTGTTTGAACTTGTTATCAGTATAAAAGACATCTGTCCACAACCTCAAACAGTCAGACTCCAAACTCCACTATGGTCAAGACCAAAGAGCTGTCAAAGGACACCAGAAACAAAATGGACAAAATGGACAAAAAGGACATTGAAGATGAAACGTGGCTGGGTCTTTCAGCATGACAATGATCCCAAACACACCGCCCGGGCAACGAAGGAGTGGCTTCGTAAGAAGCATTTCAAGGTCCTGGAGTGGCCTAGTCAGTCTCCAGATCTCAACCCCATAGAAAATCTTTGGAGGGAGTTGAAAGTCTGTGTTGCCCAGCGACAGCCCCAAAACGTCACTGCTCTAGAGGAGATCTGCATGGAGGAACGGCCAAAATAACAGCAACAGTGTGTGAAAACCTTGTGAAAACTTACAGAAAACGTTTGACCTCTGTCATTGCCAACAAAGGGTATATAACAAAGTATTGAGATGAACTTTTGTTATTGACCAAATACTTATTTTACCAAGGAATTTACCAATTAATTCATTAAAAATCCTTCAATGTGATTTTCTGGATTTTTTTTTTCTTATTTTGTCTCTCATAGTTGAGGTATACCTATGATGAAAATTGGAGACCTCTCTCATCTTTTAAATGGGAGAACTTGCACAATTGGTGGCTGACTAAATACTTTTTTACCCCAGTGTATATATACATATATATATATACAGTATATATATATATAAATGACACTTAGTAACACTCAACCAACCAAACGGGCGTCTGCGTAGATTACCAGAATGCCCACCATGTTGGAGTGGGTTATTGTGCCGCTTAGTCCGAACACGCATTAGCCAATGCTGTCTTTAATACATAATCCTCCAGGTACCTGGGCCTCTGATGAACACTAGACGGGCGTCCCCTGGGCGGGGACCCTGCACCAGACACCGTTGGCCGTACTCGTGAGTTCTCACCACCCTAGTCCAACAAGTCACACCTCACCTCAGGTTGTCTCGCCATAGCCCTAGTCCTCTGTTCCAGTGGTGACTTTTTGAGTCTACTGGAGTGCCACCACGACCCATCCGCCAGCTCGAACGTGTCCTGACCCCGTTGCCTCGTGATCCACAGGGGCCCCATCCAGAGCGGCTGTAGTTTATGTGTGCGGTTAGGGTGTCTGATCCACACATGATCAGACACCTTCAGTCCGTGGGCTCTCACCCTGTGTTTCCTGCCAAATCGCCGCTTCATTTCACACTGTCGCGCAGTGACTTGGTCCCGTGGAGAAGTCATATTCCTTGGAGCGGGGGTCGCGGGCAGTCTCATTCGATCCAAAGGTAGAAGTTGTTCACATTCCAGCATGAGAGCCGCTGGGGAGCATCCTGTCGTAGCATGGGCCATCGCCCTGTAGTGGAGAAGTGTGCTCTGGAGAGCATCTGGGTAGGTGAAGCCGTCTGCCAAGTGAGCTCTCAGTCCGTTTTTCAGGGTTTTATTAAAACGTTCAATGCCCCCATTGGCCTGGGGATGGTAGAACGTGTTTTTAATGTGTTCCACGCCCCTAGCGCTCAAGAACTCTTCAAACACCCCCAAGGTGAACTGCGGATCATTGTCTGTCGTGATTGCATTCGGGACCCCCCACCTGGCAAACAGTGACGAGAGGAAATCCGTAACCACATCCGTTGTGACTGAATTGGTGGGCAGCATCTCCGGCCACGTTGAGAACAAGTTGTAGGCCACAAGCAAGAACCGGCTGTTCAGGGGTGCTGCATGCAGTTTGCTACAGATGTCCACCTGTTTGTGTTTCCAAGGTCCCTCCGGGTATGACAGCGGCCGCAGGGGTGGAGGGGGTGGTCCGCCGATCTTCCCGCTCTCCAAACACGGAACACAGTTTTTCACCGTAGCTTCAATGTTCTTATCAATACCCAGCCACCAAACTGAATCCCTGCAGCACTGTTTTACTCTGACCACGCCCAGGTAGCCCTCGTGAAGCATCGCTAGGACACGTGGCCTCAGGGACACTGGGATTAGCGTGCAGTGCCCCCTTGGAACACACACCTCATTCCACCAGCTCAGTTCATCTTTAAACCGGTGGAAGGGTGCCAACTCGTCCTGCACCTTTGCGGGTGCAGGACGTTTCCCTAATCACTGAGCACAGTTGTGACAGCATGAGGTCTCGTTCCGACTCCGTCTAAAATTCCTGTGGAGATACTACATCCCAGAGGGCCCTGTGCAGTGTATTTACCAGATCCACCTCCGCTTTATCATCATCATCGCCGTCCGATTGTACGGAGTTGGCCGTGTTGTGGGACAGGAGATCCTCCACTACATTATCCTTGCCAGGAGTGAACTGGGTGGTAAAATTGTAGGCCCTCAGCCGCTCCGTCCACCTATGGATCTGCAAAGGTCAATGTCCTGAACCCGACATCTCCAGTAATGTCGTCAGTGCTTGGTGGTCCGTCCGCAGAGTGAAATGGCGCCCATAGAGGTAGATATGCCAACGTTCACACACCCAGACGCAGGCAAGTGCCTCTCTCTCACCCATGGCGTACTTTTGCTCAGCTGCTGAGAGAGACCCCGTTGGGAATGCCAATAGGCGCTCCGTGCTGTCTTGCACTTGGGACATAACCACCCCAACCACTAAGCCAGATGTGTCACAGGTCACAATGGTTGGCCGCTTTGGATCAAAATGAGCCAGCACTGGAGGGAAAGTAAGTTGATGCTTCAGCTTAGCAACCGCCGCTGAGCAGGCTGGGGTCTATTGCCACGGTGCATCCTGTTTCAACAGGGCCTGGAGGGGCTCAATCCTTTCCGAGTAGTGAGGAATAAAGTGCCAATAAAAGTTCACCATAACAAGAAATGAGGGAATCTGTGCAGGTGTCAATAGTTCTGGGAGGTGCAGGACTGCCTCCACATTTGAATACAGGGGCCACAGCCCCCCCCCCCCCCCATTAACCGGAACCCCACAAATTCTATGGAATCTGCCGCAATCTGCCGCAAAGATGCACTTTTCTCCATTTAGGATGACACCGTGTTCCAGTAGTACCGTCAGCACCCGTCCCAACCGATCATCGTGTTCCTCTTGTGATGTGCCATGAACCCCAATGTCATCCAGGTATGTTACAACACCCTTGAAGCCAGCCAGAATCGTGGACATTATTTTCTGAAAGCAGCTGGGTGCTGAACTTAGACCATACGGCAGGCGGGGGTACCTGAACATGCCCATGTGGGTCACAAATGCTGTCAGGTTCCTGCTGGCTGGGTGAAGGGGCACCTGCAGGTAACCCTGGCAAAGATCCAGCTTCGTGAATATCTTTGAAACGCCGAACGTTGCGGTGAGTTCCTCCATCACTGGGAGTGGGTACTTGTCCAGGACGATCGCTTCATTCACCATTCTGAGATCGATACATGGTCGGATGCCACTCGATTTTCTCTTGGCCACCACTATATTTGATATCCAGGGTGAAGCATCCACTCTCTCGATGATGCCAGCTTTCAGCAGTTTGTTCAACTCCGCCGTAACATCGTCTTGTAATGTGAGGGGAAGCCGTCGTAGCGGTTAAATCCTTGGCGTCACACTTGGATCTATGAGCGGGTGGTCGTGGAACACGTCTGCATCCCAGGCCTCTGAACAGCGTCGGCCAGCGAACATGCCATTCGGGGTATACCATCAGTACCATTGAGCCCTCTGGGTCCCTGATGGAGAATCCCAACTCACTCAGCAGATCTATCCCTAGCAGGTCCGGCCCCAGCGTGTAATTTGGAAAGTGAACGTGGGGATACGTGCCGTATCCAAACATTTTCACTGCCCCAGCATTGATGGTTTTATTTGGCAAAAGTCTCTTCCAAGTGGCCATACTCAGTATGGATCTGCTGGCCCCTGAGTCCACCATAAGTGGCACATCGACTCCGTTGAGTTTTAGCACATACCATTTCAACGGCCCCTTCTTCGCGTGTGCCATACACACCCGTGTTGTGTCCCTGGACTCTGCCGCAGAAGGATTAGCGGTGATAGTGTAGGCTCTGTCCCATGCCCTAGTCCGCCGCCACCTGGGGATCCACCTCTGAGGACTAGCTACCTTGCTAATGGCTGTGCTCGATGGGAAAACCTGGGAGGCTACCTTTTCTTTAGTCAACACCGACAGATTCCAGTGAACTGTGGACTCACTCCCCCTAACCAAATGACGCTAAATGGCGCTCTACTAATTTAGATGAAATCTATTTGGCTTGGAGAAATCATCTTTTAATTTATAAAAAATCTCTTAGAAAAGCTAGAACGAGTTATTACTCTGCATTAATAGAAGAGAACAAGAATAATCCCAGGTTTCTTTTCAGTACTGTAGCCAGGTTGACAAAGAGTCAGGACTCTGTCAATCCTAGCATCCCCTTAGAGCTTACTAGTCAGGACTTTATGAACTTTTTCAATAATAAAATTTCATCCATCAGAGATAAAATCAATCAGATTCTTCCCACAGTTAACTTAAATACTGTAACTACTACAACTCCTTCTATTGATGTCTGTCTTGATGAGTTTACTCCAATCGACCTTTGTGAGTTAGACAAAATAGTTTCCTCATCCAAACCTTCAACTTGTCTTTTAGACCCTATCCCTACCAGGTTATTTAAAGAAGTCTTCCCACTTATTGGTAGCTTTATTCTTCATATAATCAATTCTTCATTAACTTTAGGCCATGTACCGCAGGCTTTTAAAACGGCTGTAATTAAACCCTTACTCAAAAAGCCAACGCTAGATCCAGGAGCTTTAGCTAACTATAGACCAATCTCTAATCTCCCTTTCATTTCAAAAATCTTAGAAAGAGTTGTTGCTACGCAATTATTTGACCACCTGCAGGGAAATGGTTTATTTGAGGAGTTTCAATCTGGGTTTAGAATCCATCATAGCACTGAAACAGCCTTAGCGAAGGTCACTAACGACCTCCTCATTGCATCTGATAATGGACTAGTTTCTGTACTTGTCCTTTTAGATCTTAGTGCAGCTTTTGATACTATTGATCATAATATTCTACTTGATAGATTAGAACACTATGTTGGACTTAATGGAACTTCGTTGCAGTGGTTTAGATCTTATTTATCTGATAGGTTCCAGTTTGTTCATGTAAATGATGAGTTTTCTCTCAGCTCAAAGCTTAGTCATGGAGTTCCACAGGGATCTGTGCTTGGCCCTACTCTTTTTAGTTTATATATGCTTCCGTTAGGCAACATTATTAGAAAGCACTGTATACATTTTCACTGTTATGCAGATGACACACAATTATACCTGTCAATGAAGCCAGATGATACTAATCAATTAGCCAAGTTAGAAGCCTGTCTTAAGGAAATCAAAGTTTGGATGACTTGTAATTTCCTGCTATTAAATTCAGATAAGACTGAAGTCATTCTTGTTGGTCCAAAAAACCTTAGAAATTCCTTTCCAAATCAAACTTTCAGTTTGGATGCAGTTACTCTTTCTCTTAATAGCTCTGTGAGGAACCTTGGAGTTATTTTTGATCAGGATTTGTCCTTCAATTCACATATTAAATTTGTTTCTAAGACTGCCTTCTATCATTTGCGTAATATTGCCAAGATTAGGAGCATCTTGTCTCAGAGTGATGCTGAGAAGCTGATCCACGCTTTTGTTAGCTCGAGATTAGATTATTGTAATTCTTTATTATCAGGCTGTCCTAAAACATCTTTTAAAAGTCTTCAGCTGATCCAAAATGCTGCAGCAAGAGTTTTAACAGGTACTAGAAAGAGAGATCATATCTCTCCGGTTCTGGCCTCCCTTCATTGGCTTCCCATAGAGTTTAGAATTAAGTTTAAAATCCTTCTTCTTACTTACAAAGCTCTAAACAATCAGGCTCCTTTTTATTTAAAAGATCTGATACTACCGTATCATCCTAACAGAGCACTACGCTCCCAAAATGCAGGTTTACTTGTAATACCTAGAATCTCCAAAAGTACAATGGGAGGCAGAGCCTTCAGTTATCAAGCTCCTCTCCTGTGGAATCAGCTGCCAATCTGGATTCGGGAGTCAGACTCGATCTCTGTTTTTAAGAATAGGGCTAAAACCTACCTTTTTGATATAGCCTACAATTAGGGAGGGATCATGTGTTTCTGAACCCTCCCTTAGTTATGCTGCTAATAGGTTTAGTCAGCCGGGGGACCTCCAGTAATGCACTGGGCCTCACTCCTTTCCTCACTCTCTATGAAATATTTTTTTTTTGCTGGTCATTAACATTTGTTTGTTCTCTCCCATAGATTGAGTCCCCATCGTGCTGTTTGCTCTCTACATGTCTGTTCTTTTCTTCTTCTCTGTCCCCTCACCCCCCAGCCAGTCGCAGCAGATGACTGCCCCTCCCTGAGCCTGGTTCTGCTGGAGGTTTCTTCCTGTTAAAAGGGAGTTTTTCCTCTCCACCGTCGCCAAGTGCTTGCTCACAGGGGATCGCCTGATTGCTGGGGTCTTTCTGCAACTGTGGGGGTCCTCCCTACAGTTGATAGTGCTATGAGATGACTGTTGTTGTGAAATGGCGCTATATAAATAAAGTTGAATTGAATTGAATTAACCAGTTCAAATACCTTTTCCAAAAAGAGAGTGTCCTTGGTTAATTTTAGCTTGCTCTTCAGCCACACGTTGTTAGTACCGTGGGCTAATTTATCTCGGACCAGCTCCTCCTTGATAGGCCCGAAGGCGCATCCTTTTGTTAGGCTGCGGAGCTCCATAATAAAGGACTGAGTGGACTCACCCATTCACTGCTGATGGTCAAAAAACTTGATCTCCGTGCCGTGATGGTGGAATGGTCTCCGAAAACATAGTTCATTAATTCCAAACCGTCTTCCAGTGAACCGCTGCCAAACAGTCCAAAACATATCCGCTGGCCTTCCTCACCGAGGTAGTGGACCATTAGGCTCCTTCATCTCTCCTCACTGGCGCCGCTCAGGCTGGCCGCAGCCACATACACGTCAAATGTTTTTCTCCAATGGGCCCATGGCATAGCTGGTTTGCCCAGAGACTGTAAAAATAGAGGTGGCTCTCTGATACATGCCCCCATGTTTATCCTCGTCGCCAAATATTATGTCCAAATAACATTAGACTGGAGCCACTCTTAACTGAACGCTGAACTCCCTTTATTGTCATCAACAGCACAATATATATTACAGCCGTAGCCCACCTGAAGTCATTACCTCAACCCCGTGGCAAGGCTACGGCAAGCCCCATGAGTCAAATCCCACACATAACAATATTTACTGCATTATTCCAAGTGTTTGTGTGTGTATGAGCTGGTGTTATGTATTTTGTTTGCTGTGTTTTTGTTTTTGTTCTTATTTAATACTTGTATTTTATGTATTCTATTTTGAATTTTAAGTGTTGTTTGTTGGACCCCCTCGAAAACGAGATGTTACATCTCAAGGGGTTTATCCAAATAAATAAATTTCAATATAATTAACGATTTTTAAAACGGCTGTCTTGGTACTGTGGTTTGTCATAAAACCAGATTGAATTTTTTCAAAAATGTTGTCAATAAGAAAAGTGTTTAACTCGATAAAAACATTTTTTTTTCTAAAACTTTACTTAAAAATGGTAAGTTGGGTACAGGTTGGTAGTTACTGAGAATATCAGGATCTAAATTACTCTTCTTCAAAGGTGCTTCACCACAGCCGTTTTAAAGGCAGTGGCGAAAACACCAGTCCGAAGAGAGCAATTTATAATATTTAAAATCTCATGTTCGAAGAATCCATAACATGTTTTAAAAGTGATGTGGGAATTAAATCTAAAAGGCAGGAGGTCAAGTTTACCTGGGA
Organism: Pholidichthys leucotaenia; assembly: GCA_020510985.1. Lineage (NCBI taxonomy): Eukaryota > Metazoa > Chordata > Actinopteri > Cichliformes > Pholidichthyidae > Pholidichthys > Pholidichthys leucotaenia. The sequence goes on along the minus strand of CM035842.1, from coordinate 20,208,205 downwards.
GAAAACTCTATCAATCATCTTAGCATCAACCAGGATGAAACAGTCCAGCATTTCTTCAGCTGAAGGTGAGTCTAAGATTCCATTAAAAGCATTCTTCTGGTCAGATACAAATGTTGGATCTCATAGACAACCTTGAACCTGAAGTGGTCTGCAAAACTCTCAGAGAGTCAGAAGGCAGGTTTTTGTGTTTATTAAAATCTGGGTTGATTAAGTGATCAATGGTTGCAAAAAGGACTTTAGGGTTATTGTTATGTATTGATTATGTTGACAAAATTCTGTTCTCAATGTTTTTACTGCATTATTCAGACCCTCCAGGATTTCGTGAAGTTGCAATTCTACCAATTCCTGCAACTTTAGTAGGTCCTGCATAATTTGAATTTTTTTTTCCAATCTCCACAACTTTACCGCAATTTTGGCCAATTGTTGTCAACTTGTGCCAATTTTGCTAATCAAATTTATCTCTCAGTAGTGTGCAGATGTGTATGCCATCAGTCTGACCAATCAAATGCGGTGCTGCACCACACTCACTTCTGTGTTTACAGTGAGAATATACCAAACACATCAGCAAAAAACAGTGTGTGATTTAAAAAAACACACTCACCTGCGAGTTTTCCCACATCGTTCCTTCATCCGTCTCCCCCGGCCCACCGGTGAACGTCTCCTTGAGTTTCCGTACTGACCACATGCATGAAGTGCTGGGTTTGTGTTGAAAAACATCCTCTTGCCTGAAAGCACCTCCGTCTCGGGAGAGCGTGCACGCAGACACACCGTAAAACCACAGAAAAAACAAGTGAATCTAATATTACAGCAAGTGTTGTAACAGTTTATACGTCTTTAGAGGTAAAAGTCACTACTACATCTTGTCAGTGAGTTTTAAAGTTGGCACTCTCAGGGCTGGACATTAGCCAATGTGCGATTCAGGCAATCCCCCCCCCCCCCCTCCAATGAGAGCCCCGCAACTTACCGCAACAATAGAAAAAAAAAATCCCGCGAAATCCTGGAGGGACTGATTATTGTATATTTTTAGTTTATTTTGTAGTGTTTGGTAATTGATAGTTAATTTGTTTTTCCTGCATTTCCTGTCAGCCGTCCTGCACTTGTTGTATTTGGTTATTTCTCCACGGAGGCTTTGGTTTGTTCCTAACTGTCCTTGAGATTATTGGGGCAACTCTGTCAATGGTTGACCTTAATTTACTGTTAAAATTATCAACAATAAAATCACAGGATGCAGATAAAACAACTTGGGGAGAGTTGCATAGAGTTTGATAAAATCAGTAGCAACTTCAGGTATCAGATGGTGCTTCCTCACAGTTCGCACCAAGGTCTCCCGTTGCATTAAACCAGTGATGATAAAAAAAAACACACAGTAATGGTCAGATGTAGCCAAGTCAATAACAAGGACACACTAGTGGGCAGGCCACGGCTAATGACAAGATCCAGAGTATGTCCCTTATTATGAGTCGGCTGCATGACATGTTGAGTAAAATTCATGGACTTGAGCAGGTCATTAAAATGTTCTGACATGTGGTCAACCTGCTTATCAGTGTGTAGATTAAAATCACTGGAAATGAGAATAAAATTATATGAGGAATGGATTATTGATAAAAACTCAGAGAACTCATTCATAAAAACCAGATCCTCCATGAAAAAGCTGCTCATGATGGCTGATAGTGGGTCTCCCATTGCAAATCCTTTTTGTCTGTATATTTTTTTCTCTGTATTGAAAATAAGTGGGTTTGTAATGAACCAGATATGTCATCAATGTCACGGTGGCCCTCGCTAGCCACCATAAGACGCCAGCAGTCACCGGTGAATTACAGTGAGGTTTTATTGGGGAATGAAGGAACAGAGGAAAATACACACGACAATGAGGGACAATCACAGGATAACTTACAGGGCAGAAGACGAATGAACAGCATCTGAGCCGGGAAACACCCGATGCATCAGACGATGTGACGTTCTGTCGGGAAGTATAACAGACGGTAGTATAACAGAGACTGCTGCATCGGGGTGCATTCGGCGTCCGCTTTTAACACCGGTCACTAATGACCCTAAATGCTGCACAGCTGTTGACTTTGACAGCAGGAGGCTCCACCGGGCGCTGTCGCAATAAGAGCCCGGGGAGCTAGAAGGGACCGACTGCTGTCAAAGCCTGGAAAAGATAATGTATGACCCGAGCGCGGACGAGACGGGCACTCGGGTGGTGACAATCAACTGTGAGATTTGTGTGTCTTTTAAGAGTTCTGTTATTCTTGAGGCGTTCTTGCACAATGTGTAGTGTGACATCAACAGGGGTCTTTGTGAATAGTGAAATGACATTGTGTGAAATGGGGATCTCTTCTCATTCTATTTTCATGTTTCTGAGTTCTTGTGCCAGTTCTTTTGAGTTTTTGCAGTAGTATTCTGATAGTCCAAAAAGGGGTTTGATGATGTCAACCAGCGCTTTTGATAAGTTGTATGTGACTGATCCAATGCTGTCTATTATTGGGCGCAGTGGGATGTCCATCTTATGTATTTGGGGTTCCATAGATCCAGGGGATGATGCTGACTGTGGATATCAGGTGTTTGTATGCATCCTTTATTTTATTTTTTTTTTTTTTTTGCTTTCTAATAGGGGTTTGAGAAGGGCTTTTAGAATTTTTTTTTTCTTTTCTTCTGTGGGGTTTGTTTTTATGATTTCATACGTGCTTCTGTCTGTCAGCATGGTTTTCCATCTGTTTTTCATGTGTTTCTGTGTCCATTACTATTGTGGTTCTGTCTTTATCTGATGGGAGGATTGTGATTGTTTTATCTTTCTTAAGTGAGTTTATTGTTTTTTCTTCATCTTTATTGATGTCGCTTTGTGGTAATTTGGCCATTTTGAGGATTCCTGCTACTGCATTCCGTAGTGTTGCTTTTTCCCCCAATCCTGGACTTTTTCATATGCAAGTTCTGTTGCTAAGATGTACTCTTCATGGGGTATTTTGGTTAGTTTAATTGCAAAATTTAGTCCTCTGCTCAGCACTTTTTTTCTCAGTGCCCGTGAGTGTGCATTATGATAAGTTTTTGACCCACTTATTGTTTGTTTCCGTGTGTGTTTGTCTTCTCTCATGCTTCCTTTCCAAGAATTTTTTTAGTTTCTTCATTTGGCAGTTTTTCGTTATTGTTCGTATGTGTGTTTTAATTGTGCTTTTATCTGCTCCTGCGTTTCCTGGTCAGTGGGGTAGTGTACCTTGAAAATGTCCATGCCCTGCTTTATCTGGCTGTTGATTCTATTGACTTTGTTTTCTGTCACTTTTATCCTTTCTTTTATCAGGTTTTTCAGTGCTTTGCTGATTATTTTCTGTGTTGAGGCTTGCTGGTGTTATCATCCTCATCTCTGCAACGGAGGTGAAATCTCAGGAGATTTCTGTAGCGTGTTCATATTTTCTACAGTTTTTCCAGCCAGCGGAAACCTTTCATACAGTTTTGTCTGTAACTTCCACGTAGTAGCTAAAGTAGATTCATTTTGTCTTCTTTATAATTATTAGTTTTTTTTTTCTTTTTCTTATTTAAGACAAGAACAAAAAGGAGATGTTTTTTCCTTTACATGTTTCAACTTGATCCATCGGATCAAGGCGTTGCCCCAGGACAGAGCTAGCTTTCCAGGACAGAGCTAAGAAAGCTAGCTCTGTCCTGGGGCAACGCCTTGATCCGATGGAGGAGATAGGAGAGAGAAGGACGGTGGCTAAACTGTCATCTCTGCTGGAGTCCGAGTTCCACCCTACGCAGGACATACTGGATGCACTGAGGAGCTCATTTAGCAGCAGACTACATCATCCCAGGTGCACAACCGAGAGGTTTCGTAGGTCCTTCCTACCAACGGCTGTCAGACTGTACAACCTAAGCAGGGCTGCTCGCAGAGATAGCAAAAAGACGTAACAAACTAATAGTTTTTTTTTTTTGTTTGTTTTTTGTTTTTTTTTTTGAATGCAAAAGATGCAATAGACTTACACAATGGTCCTCTCCGGCATACAACTAGGAACATACCGGTCGCTATGGAGGGTGAGAATATGTATGGGCACATAATCATACCATGTAGGATAACTAAATAGACGGTTATGCTGTTTCATCCCACCTAGCAACAATGCTCTGCACTGTGTGTGTTTATATATTTACATATTTATTCCATCTAGCTACAATGCTCTGCACTGGGTGTGTTTATATTTATATATCTATATATTTATTCCATCTAGCTACAATGCTCCGCACTGTGTTTTTATATATCTACATATTATTCCATCTAGCTACATTGCTCCGCACTGTGTGTGTTTATATACTTGCATATTTATTCCACCTAGCTGCAATGCTCCATACTGTGGGTGTTTATATATTTACATATTTATTCCATCTAGCTACAATGCTCTGCACTGTGTGTTCATATATTCATATATTTATTCCATCCAGCTACAATGCTCTGCACTGTGTGTCTGTGTGTATATATATATTTTATAGTAATATGTACATATGTATATTAGCTGCTCTTGCTTGCTTGTTTTTTCTTGCCTTCTGATTGTTGCTCTGAGTGTTGCTATCCCTGTGCTGTTGCAATCCTGGAATTTCCCCGTTGTGGGACTAATAAAGGCTTATCTTATCTTAACTGTCCAACTGCAGTCTTCCTCAGAAGTGTCAGCTGATTGCTCTGAAGTGTAGTTTATCAGCTGCCTTTCCTCGGAAGAGCCAGCCCAGCAGAACTGTCAGATCCACTGGGCTGGCCCTGCCCTCCGCTTGGGTGTAGCTACTGAAATTGAACAGAGCTTTCCAGAAAATATGGTTAATCACAATTAATTCATGACGTAACATGGGGGGCATATACTTTTTTACATAGGGCCAGGTACGTTTGGATAGTTTTTTTTTCTTTAATAAATGAAATCCTCATTTGAAAACTGCATTTTGTGTTTATTCAGGTTATCTTTGTCTGATATTAAAATTTGTTTGATGATCTGAAACATTGAAGTGTGGCAAATATGCAAAAATATAAGAAATCAGGAAGGGGCAAAAACTTTTTCACAAAACTACGTATATGTCCCACCCTTCCTTAATTCTGACTGGCTGCTTAGAAAGGTTGGACATTGACAAGCGCAGCTGTTCTCTAAAGGTGCCTTCACACTAAATACGGATCGGTGGCGTGAATCCATACAAAGTCAATGGGAAGAGGCGAGCACATGAGACATCACAAAATCGCACGTTCACGTCCGAGGGATAGCGCTGAAATTCTCTTACCAGAGTAGAAGTGTCAACATTGGAGATTAAACTAGTTTGAAAATGACAGTGCTGTGGCTTATATTCATACCTGCATATGTGTAAGTGCAAAGGGACGTTTGAGATTACATATGTGGCTGACCTCACGCCTTAGAAGAGGACAATGGGCCTGGACCGCCTGCGGAGAACACCTGGACATGGAGACGCGGCGGCAGAGGCCTGAAAGGACTTTCTGACCCCCTGAGGCCAGGTGGGAGACTGAAGGACACGGAGGGGGGTTAGAGGCAAGGGGGGATGTAACAAGGCTGTGTGATTAAGCCTTTGTTGTCACTGGTATAAATAGAGAGGTCCTGACTGCGTTCAGCCTCTTATGTTTTCTGAGAGATTTGATGGGGATGTGACTTCAGGGAATAAAACCTGAATTATGAAACTATTCAGCTTCTTCATTTCATGCTCCCCACAACGCCACTCACCTGAAGACAGAAGGACCGGGAGCTCTTCAGTTGAATCAGGATGTCAGAGTTATTTACCCACAGATTCCTGCCACGGACATGCTAACAAGGCTAGCAAGCTAGCCACGGAAACACTCATCATCTTGTACAGTTTTGGAGATAGGGACAACTTTTTCAGGTGAGCCCCCCGTTGGATAATGTAAACCTAAAGCATGATGTTATTTTGGGGATTTCCACAGTAGGTTGAACACAGCTGCAGAAGTTATAAAGGTATCTTCACCTGTCTGCATCTCACTCAGACGGTGAATTCATGTCTATTCGTGTGTTTACATTGCGTTATAATGTAATCATGCTGCACAAAAAAATTTGCCCATTCGTGTTTGGTGTGAAGGCACCTTAAAGTCCCATATGTGGAAGTAGATTGGGCGTGACTTTGGCTGCGAGTTGGGAGAGCTGTCACACAGACAGCAAAGCAGGCCCAAATAAGCAACTACACTTTAAAAAAACAAGCCCAAAAACCCGCAACCCACGACTGATGAGATTTGCAAGCGACTTTAGACAAAAACAAGTCCAAAGCTCCTTATAATTAGCGGACTTGGCGACACTGGGAGGATGGGGGGTGGGGGGGGGATGGACGCATGGCTGTAGTGCTGATGTGATGATGACAACTCTGCTCTATAGAGTTTTCATTTAACTTGTTTGTTGTTTATTTTTGGTAAAATGCTCCCATACTTTGGAAAGTTTTATGTTATGTATGTAATACTTGGTGATGAATGAGGTAAAATGAAGGTTGCGTCAAACACAGCTTTATTGATGGTAATGGAACACAGCGGTAACACGGCAGGCACCTGGCGTGGGCACCGGTGTAAGAGACTGTAACATGGCGGTCTGGCCCGCTATATAGGGCAGTGTGGTGATGTGACAGGAAGTCCACGTCACCACATTGCACTTCACACTAAAGTGCCACAATTCCATATACCACATTTCCCTCCCCCCCTTAGCAAAGTCCAAAACCACACACACAATTGAAACCCACCCCAATTTGGGACCCGACACTCACGCTCTAAAATAACTCAAACTAATGTACTAAAGTGGCCTAAGACATTCACACAAAACAATCTAAAATAGGGATGGTTGGGGGACTGCCACACAGCTCGCATGGCGTGGTGGATTATTAAGCCACCAAATAAATTTAAAAAAAGTCCTTCAGTAAACTAAAATCACTGCCGTTCTCCTAAACTAAGATACAAACATATATACGTATAACCCCATTACATAACATGCACACACAGAACTATAAAAAACATTTTGCAGCACAGTCACTTGGGTGGGAGAGTTAGAACCAGCATGGGGGGGGGGGCATGGCAGCCCCTCAGCAAGCGCACCCCTGGAAACAGCAAGCCCTTGGGACGATGGCTGATCTTCTGGACAGCGGAGCCCGACTCCTTCACCACCAATACCATCTCCCGTCCAGCCTAGTCACTCGGAGCATTCTCCTGGACATGCCAAAGCTGACTGGCATGCCTCAATGAGCTGTTGGAGAACCGTAAGTATGCTGCGCCAAACTTCGCCACTATGCCCAGACATCCTCTGTGTTTTGCTGGCTGTCGTTTGGCCCATCTTTGCCTTGGACATTCATCACCCCGAACCTAAACCAAGTCCAAAACCCTCAGGGGGGCCCAGCTCAAACTGATGTGGCGCTGCTGAGCATGCAGTAACTCCATGCTTGTTGATCTGGCCACGTCCTCTTCTAAGTAGCCTAGCCCATAAGTAGCCTAGCCGGCATTGCGGTGCTGCACGTGTGCTCTGCTAGCTGGTCACGCACCATTTCATCTTTCAACGGCCCAAAGCAGCACTCGTTAGCTAGCTGCCTCAAGTCGGTGACAAACTGATGGATAGGCTCACCTACCCGTCAATGTCGCTGCCAACAACGAACGCTCCGGACAGTCACGCTGTCCAGGGTGTGGAAATTGTTGGCTAGCAGCTCCACGATGTCCTCGAACGAGTCCAATGCCCCGAACGTCTGCAGAACTTGCTGGCCCTCAATACCCAGGTTATGGACGAGAAGCACACGTGCCCTTAGCTTGTCAAGCTGCCCGAGGTCCAGCGCAGTGATAGAGGTCTGAAAAACCTCAAACCATCTAGGCCAAGCCACTGGCGGTTCACCCGGGAGCTCGAGGAAGGGACAAAGTGGTGTTATACACACCTCTATGAGTTAATCTGTAAAGGTAGACAAAGTAAGGTTAGCTCTATTTACATGTATAGTAATTTCGGTGCAAGGATATGCTTTTATTTTGGTAACTTCCTCATGAGTGGAAGTCAGGTAACGGAAATCAACCTGACGTACAAAAGAAAGAAGCAAAGACAAGCAAGAAAAGGTTAAGGGCAAAATGGAGAAAAGACTACGGAAAAGGATAAAAACAGCAAAGATTTTAGCTTCAGTTGATAAGGGAACAAGGTTAGTGATTGTACAGAAAATGTTTATTGTAAAGTTGTAAATTAGTTATGCTAACAGAAAAGGTTACTAATGTATGAGCTATGTAACGGTTGAAACAGTTATATGATAATTATTGTCAATTTTGTTCTTGCCATAGCTCTTACGTTGGTTGATGACACGGAAGGCAATAAAGTCATTTAACCATCAGTTCTGGCCTTCTCAATATTGACTGGATGCTACAGTAAGAGCTTGACCGCCTCCCCATGCTGCACAACGTGGTCTCAAGGTTCCCGTGGTAATACCCGCGATGTCCAACAGATGACAGAAGTTGGTCAGAAAACAAAACGGTTCAAAGAAAGGAGCTCAAAATGGAAGGTTTACAAGCTGCATAAGTAAGTCAAATGGACATAAATTAACAGATCAGCATGTCAGATCTGCCAAGATATTCTGAAAGAGCTAAAATACAAACAGAGAAGATGAAAACATATCAAAAGGAAGAAATGAGTAAAAAGGAAAAAAAGGCTATTAACTCTTTATGAACAATGGAAAATGCAGGTATGTGAAACAAGAGAAAAGTTAAAGTCCGATGTCACTGAAAGGGAGATGGCAGAACTTGCAGACATGTTAGAACTAAAAAGAGATGATGTCCTAAAGCTGTACTCAGAAATAAAAAACCAAATGGCACCTTCAGCTGATATAAGGAGAAAGACTGATGCATGTGATGCAGTTACTCATGACATTGTGAGAATAATTCTGGAAAGAATAAGGCAGAGCGTGAAAGAATTTGTTTACGTGGACTTTTAGAGCACGACTACGCTCTGTCCATATATGGATCAGCCACAGCATCAAATCACAGTCAGCAGTCCTCAGCTTCACACCTCACCGTAAAACGAGCCAATGCAGCGGCAGAACTAGCAGCAAAAGAGGCTGAGTATGAGTTTGCAAAAGAAGAACAAAGGCAAAGAGAAAGGATTGCAATTCAAACAGCAGAGTTGGAACGTTTGAAAGCACAGAAGGATATGAAAGCAGCTCGAGCCAGGTTTGAAGCATATGACAGAGAGTTATCACAAGTGGGTGATGTACAGGCAATAAAAGGTGAACAGATGAGCCCAAAATTCACAGCCAAACCTCCCACACCAGCACCCACTTTCATTCCTGAGCAAACAGCTCCCCCTAGTGTCACTCAACTTGCACAAGCAGTTCAAGACAGCATAAAAATGAACAGACTTCCTACACCAGAGCCAACAGTGTTTAGTGGTGAACCAATAGGGTTTATTGAATGGAAATCTACATTTATATCACTGATTGAACAAAGGAACATCTCAGCAACAGATAAACTGTACTATTTGAAATGATATGTAACTGGCCCAGCTCGCAAATGCCTTGAAGGAACTTTCTTTAGAAACAATGAAGAAGCATGTAATGATGCTTGGAACAAACTAAACCAAAGATACGGCCAGCCATTCGTGATACAGAAGGCATTTAGAGAAAAGCTTTCAAACTGGCCAAAGGTGCAGCCTAGAGATGCTGAAGGATTAAGGACCTTTGCAGATTTCATAAATGCATGCATGCTCGCTATGCTACATGTAAAAGGATTACAAATACTCAACGACTGCGAAGAAAATCAAAAACTGTTGCACAAGCTACCGGACTGGATAAACGCAAGATGGAACAGGCAGGTTACAAAGACTTTAATGGAAGGTGGTGAGTTTCCAAGCTTCAGTGATTTTGCTCATCCTTCCTCTCATTAGAAGCTGAAGTCGCTTGCAACCCAGTCACCTCCATTCACGCACTTTGCGGCACTGAAACAAACAGTGATAAAAGGAACAAGGCAACTGTATTTAACACAAACACCACTGAAAAAAGTGGCAGATGGACAATAACAAAAACACCTAACTGCTCTCCTTGCACATTATGCCAGGACGCTCGTCAGCTCCACAAGTGCCCAGACCTCTTGAAAATGCCTCTAGAAAACAGAAAGAAACATGTGAAAGACAATAAACTTTGTTATGGTTGTTTAAAACAAGGACACAGTGCTAAGGACTGCAAACGCCGCCTCACTTGTGAAACCTGCACAAAGAGACACCCAACCTGTCTTCATGATGAGAACTACAGTAACATTCAACAAGGAGAAACACACTTGAGTACACATAACGCAACTCAAAGTAACTCACCTGAAACAGCAACAGCCATGTCACTTAATGTTGCCAGATTTGAGCAGACAGTCAGCACCTCAATGATAGTTCCAGTGTGGCTGTCAACTGCTACCAATCCACACAAGGAAAAATTGGTCTATGTGTTATTAGACACGCAGAGCGACACTGTCTTCATTGATCAAGATGTGACACATGAACTGCAGGCAAATGTTTGTCCAGTAAAGCTGAAACTGACTACTATGATGGGTAAAAATGCAGTTGTAAGCAGTGGAAAGGTATCTGATTTCTTGGTCAGAGGTTATAACTCAGCCACAGTCATAAAGCTCCCCACTGCATACACAAAAGACTACATACTGTACCTGCCAACAGAGAACACATACCAACATGTGAAACAGCAAAACTGTGGAGTCACTTGCTGCCTATTGTAGATGAGGTCCCCCCACTCCTCAGTTGTGAAGTAAGTCTCCTCATTGGTTATACTTGTCCTCCTTGTCCTGAGAGCAAGATGGCGACCGGGATGGTCACACTTTTTCAGTGCTGAGACAAAGTTGCTGATTTTGCCATTAAAATAACTAACCAACAGCGATCGGCATTTGTGACTCACACGCACGGGCTGAATTTCCACCTCCGTTGGAATACCCCTTTAATCGCCTTTCACCGGCCACTGTGAGTAAACTGACAAGCGTTTCTTTTGTGGTTTGCTGCTACGCTTTACCCGAAGCGTTTGCTAAGCTAACGCTAGTTAGCTTAACGCTAACACCAGTCGTACCACCTAACACCGACACGAAGCGACTCAGTTCCCGGTGAGGGCTCGCTGGAGGAACTAACCGAGGCAGCAGTTGGACGGGAGCCGGATCGGAGTTCGGGGGGCAGCGGTGGTGGGAGACGGGGACCAGTGGAGGACCACCCGGACCCAGCCAGACAATAGCCTGAGTCGGAGCCCAGTTGCGAGGCCCAGCGGAGGAACAACCCAGGCAGACAGCGGTAGGTCACGGGGCTCAGTGGAGGAACTACTGAGGCAGACTGCGGTAGGCGGCGGTGCTCAGCGGAGGATCTACTGGGACCCCAGCGAAGCTCGGCTGCAGCGGCGGTGTGCGGCGGGACTCGGTGGAGGAGCTGGACAGGAGCTCGGTTACGGCGGCGGTAAGCAGCGGGACTAGCAGTGGAGGGGGCTAGCTGAGGCCCACCTGGATTCGAGGTCAGTCGGATCGGATACCGGCGACACAAGCAGAGATTGTTTTTACTATCCACAGGTCAGTAAAAATGCCACCAAAGAAGGAGGAAATGGAACAGATCAAAAAATCTCTGAACTTCTTGTCAGAAGAAGTGGCCAAAATGGTTAGCCAGCAGGCCAAAATAATAGGCCTAATGGAAGATGGATCGTCACGTGACGCTGGATCGTCACTTCCTTGAGGTAACATATCATCACTTCCTGTTTTGCTGTCTGCCTGTGTGGTTTGCTCTCCAGCCACTAGCTAGCCACTAGCTATGGCTACTAGCTCTTTTTCCTCTCCTCCTCTGGTGTGCTCTCTCTGTCAGATGTTTAGCTACACCTCTGCCTCTTTTAGTGATAACGGTAAATGTAATAAATGTTGTCTTTTTGAGGCGCTCGAGGCGAGGTTGTCTGATTTGGAATCCCGGCTCCGCTGCATTGAAACACCGTCTGCGCCAGTTAATCTCGACGGACGCCCCTTAGCTGCAGCGGAGCTAGCTAGCTTAGGCCCCCCTGTCAGCGGTTCCCCGGCTCTCCTCGGCAGCGAGGAGACTGGGTGGGTGACGGTGAGAAGGAAGCCTAGTCGCAAAGCCCCGGTACACCACCAACCTGTTCATGTTTCTAATCGTTTTTCCCCGCTCAGCGACACACCCGCTGAGGAAAAAACTCTGATCACTGGCGACTCTGTAGTCAGAAACGTGAACCTAGAGACTCCAGCGGCCATAGTCAAATGCATTCCTGGGGCCAGAGCAGGCGACATCGAGTCAAATTTGAAAATGCTGGCTAAAAGTAACTGTAAATATTCCACAATTGTTATTCACGCCGGCATTAATGACATCCGTCTCCGGCAGTCGGAAGTCACGAAACTTAATATAGAATCGGTGTGTGACTTTGCAAAAACGATGTCTGCCACTGTAGTATTCTCTAGGCCCCTCCCCAATCTGACCAGTGATGACATGTTTAGCCGCTCGTCATCCTTGAACCGCTGGCTGTCTGTGTGGTGTCCTGCAAATAACGTGGGCTACATTGACAATTGGAGCTCTTTTTGGGGAAAACCTGTTCTTATGAGACGAGACAGCATTCATCCCACTTTGGATGGTGCTTCTCATTTATCTAACAATCTGGCATCTTTTTTATCCAAATTTCCAAAACCCTGACTACTCAGAGTTGGGACCAGGAAGCAGAGTCGCAGTCTTACACGCCTCTCTGCAGCTCCTCTTCATCTGCCACCCCTCAGCTTAGCCCCTGTCTTCCCCATCAGAGAATAGTTGTCTGTTCCCTCCAAAGTAAATAAAAATATAATGCATAAGCATCCCAAAGTGATAAAGCAAAATATTGGTAAAACTCAAATTAAACATAAAGCCTCTAAATTGAATGATTTGGCCTCTGTTCCTCCTCATAATTTAAAAATTAAATGTGGTTTATTAAATATTAGGTCTCTAACTCCCAAGTCTCTGTTAGTCCATGATCTGTTAATTGATCATCAGATTGATTTAATTTCCCTTACAGAGACTTGGTTAGGGCAAGAGGATTATGTTGGTTTAAATGAATCAACTCCCTCTGGTTATTTAAACTGTCAAAATCCCAGAAGTTCTGGTCGTGGACGAGGAGTAGCAACAATTTACCATTCCAAATTACTAGTTAATGTAAAGCAAAAAACATGTTATAATTCCTTTGAGGGTCTGGTCCTCAGTATTGGGCACTTTAGCAATTTTAGGTTAAACCCAATTTTATTTGCCATAGTTTATCGTCCCCCATCAACCTACTCAGAATTTTTATCCGAATTTGCTGATTTCTTAGCTGATTTAGTGCTGAAATCTGATAGAATAATTATAGTAGGGGATTTTAATATACATGTGGATGTAGATAGTGACTGCCTTAATGAGGCATTTAATTCAATATTAGACTCGATTGGGTTATCTCAGAAAGTAGGAAATTCTACTCATTACCTCCACCATACAATAGACCTTGTTCTGACATATGGCATAGCCTTTGATTTTACTATTTCTGACTATTTGGCTCCTAAAGAAAAATATTATTACAGTAGATGCCTCTCAGATTATGCTGTTACCAAATTTATGCAGATTGTTTCCTCTATGCCATGTGTCAACACAACGGAAATAAGGTATAGACAGCTTGCTCCTTCTGTAACTGATAACATGGTGGATAGTGTTTCAGCTTCTCTGCATCAGACTCTAGACTTGGTGGCCCCCTTAAAAAAGAAAAAGTCTAATCAGAGATTTCTAACTCCTTGGTTCAACACAGAAACTCGTAGCTTAAAACAGAAGACTCATCAATTAGAAAGAAAATGGCGCTCCACTAATTTAGATGAAATCTATTTAGCTTGGAGAAATCATCTTTTAATTTATAAAAAATCTCTTAGAAAAGCTAGAACGAGTTATTACTCTGCATTAATAGAAGAGAACAAGAATAATCCCAGGTTTCTTTTCAGTACTGTAGCCAGGTTGACAAAGAGTCAGGACTCTGTCAATCCTAGCATTCCCTTAGAGCTTACTAGTCAGGACTTTATGAACGTTTTCAATAATAAAATTTCATCCATCAGAGATAAAATCAATCAGATTCTTCCCACAGTTAACTTAAATACTGTAACTACTACAACTCCTTCTATTGATGTCTCTCTTGATGAGTTTACTCCAATCGACCTTTGTGAGTTAGACAAAATAGTTTCCTCATCCAAACCTTCAACTTGTCTTTTAGACCCTATTCCTACCAGGTTATTTAAAGAAGTCTTCCCACTTATTGGTAGCTTTATTCTTCATATAATCAATTCTTCATTAACTTTAGGCCATGTACTGCAGGCTTTTAAAACGGCTGTAATTAAACCCTTACTCAAAAAGCCAACGTTAGATCCAGGAGCTTTAGCTAACTATAGACCAATCTCTAATCTCCCTTTCATTTCAAAAATCTTAGAAAGAGTTGTTGCTACGCAATTATTTGACCACCTGCAGGGAAATGGTTTACTTGAAGAGTTTCAGTCTGGGTTTAGAATCCATCATGGTACTGAAACAGCCTTAGCGAAGGTCACTAACGACCTCCTCATTGCATCTGATAATGGACTAGTTTCTGTACTTGTCCTTTTAGACCTTAGTGCAGCTTTTGATACTATCGATCATAATATTCTACTTGATAGATTAGAACACTATGTTGGACTTAATGGAACTTCATTGCAGTGGTTTAGATCTTATTTATCTGATAGGTTCCAGTTTGTTCATGTCAATAATGAGTTTTCTTTCAACTCAAAGCTCAATCATGGAGTTCCACAGGGATCTGTGCTAGGCCCTACTCTTTTTAGTTTATATATGCTTCCGTTAGGCAACATTATTAGAAAGCACTGTATACATTTTCATTGTTATGCTGATGACACACAATTATACCTGTCAATGAAGCCAGATGATAGTAATCAATTAGCCAAGTTAGAAGCCTGTCTTAAGGAAATCAAAGCTTGGATGACTTGTAATTTCCTGCTATTAAATTCAGATAAGACTGAAGTCATTCTTGCTGGTCCAAAAAACCTTAGAAATTCCTTTCCAAATCAAACTTTCAGTTTGGATGCGGTTACTCTTTCTCTTAATAGCTCTGTGAGGAACCTTGGAGTTATTTTTGATCAGAATTTGTCCTTCAATTCACATGTTAAATTTGTTTCTAAGACTGCCTTCTATCATTTGCGTAATATTGCCAAGATTAGGAGCATCTTGTTTTCAGAGTGATGCTGAGAAACTGATCCACGCTTTTGTTAGCTTGAGATTAGATTATTGTAATTCTTTATTATCAGGCTGTCCTAAAACATCTTTAAAAAGTCTTCAGCTGATCCAAAATGCTGCAGCAAGAGTTTTAACAGGTACTAGAAAGAGAGATCATATCTCTCCGGTTCTGGCCTCCCTTCATTGGCTTCCCATAGAGTTTAGAATTAAGTTTAAAATCCTTCTTCTTATTTACAAAGCTCTAAACAATCAGGCTCCTTTTTATTTAAAAGATCTGATACTACCGTATTATCCTAACAGAGCACTACGCTCCCAAAATGCAGGATTACTTGTAATACCTAGAATCTCCAAAAGTACAATGGGAGGCAGAGCCTTCAGGTATCAAGCTCCTCTCCTGTGGAATCAGCTGCCAATCTGGATTCGGGAGTCAGACTCGATCTCTGTTTTTAAGAATAGGGCTAAAACCTACCTTTTTGATATAGCCTACAATTAGGGAGGGATCATGTGTTTCTGAACCTTCCCTTAGTTATGCTGCTAATAGGTTTAGTCAGCCGGGGGACCTCCAGTAATGCACTGGGCCTCACTCCTTTTCTCACTCTCAATGAAATATTTTTTTTGCTGGTCATTAACATTTGTTTGTTCTCTCCCATAGATTGAGTCCCCATCGTGCTGTTTGCTCTCTACATGTCTGTTCTTTTCTTCTTCTCTATCCCGTCACCCCCCAGCCAGTCGCAGCAGATGACTGCCCCTTCCTGAGCCTGGTTCTGCTGGAGGTTTCTTCCTGTTAAAAGGGAGTTT
Organism: Pholidichthys leucotaenia; assembly: GCA_020510985.1. Taxonomy (NCBI): domain Eukaryota; kingdom Metazoa; phylum Chordata; class Actinopteri; order Cichliformes; family Pholidichthyidae; genus Pholidichthys; species Pholidichthys leucotaenia. Next base: position 20,192,207 of record CM035842.1, on the reverse strand, counting down.
TTCCTCTCCACCGTCGCCAAGTGCTTGCTCACAGGGGATCGCCTGATTGCTGGGGTCTTTCTGCAACTGTGGGGGTTCCCCCTACAGTTGATAGTGCTATGAGATGACTGTTGTTGTGAAATGGCGCTATATAAATAAAGTTGAATTGAATTGAATTGAAGAAGTACGAGACTTAAAATTAACAATTCAGGAAAAAGACAAAAAAATTACGGACTTGGAGCGACGCGTCGAGGATCTTGAACAAGTTTCTTGTATGGATGACCTAGTTATAAGTGGACTAGACATCAAATATCAGTCATACGATCATGCTGCAACAGGACTGAGAGGTGAGGAGGCTCCCCTGAGTGAATCAGTCTCCCTAGAAAACCAGGTGCTTCAGTTCCTTGACAGTAGAGATATAAAGGTAGAAGGAAATGCAATTTCAGCCTGTTATGCTTTACCCAGGAAAGATAATAAGATAAGATAAGATAAGATAAGATAAGCCTTTATTAGTCCCACAACGGGGAAATTCCAGGATTGCAACAGCACAGGGATAGCAACACTCAGAGCAACAATCAGAAGGCAAGAAAAAAAAAAAAACAAGCAAGCAAGAGCAGCTAATATACATATGTACATATTACTATAAAATATATATATATACACACACACACACACACACACACACACAGTGCAGAGCATTGTAGCTGGATGGAATAAATATATGAATATATGAACACACAGTGCAGAGCATTGTAGCTAGATGGAATAAATATGTAAATATATAAACACCCACAGTACGGAGCATTGCAGCTAGGTGGAATAAATATGCAAGTATATAAACACACACAGTGCGGAGCAATGTAGCTAGATGGAATAATATGTAGATATATAAAAACACAGTGCGGAGCATTGTAGCTAGATGGAATAAATATATAGATATATAAATATAAACACACCCAGTGCTGAGCATTGTAGCTAGATGGAATAAATATATAGATATATAAATATAAACACACCCAGTGCAGAGCATTGTAGCTAGATGGAATAAATATGTAAATATATAAACACACACAGTGCAGAGCATTGTTGCTAGGTGGGATGAAACAGCATAACCGTCTATTTAGTTATCCTACATGGTATGATTATGTGCCCATACATATTCTCACCCTCCATAGCGACCGGTATGTTCCTAGTTGTATGCCGGAGAGGACCATTGTGTAAGTCTATTGCATCTTTTGCATTCAAAAAAAACTATTAGTTTGTTACGTCTTTTTGCTATCTCTGCGAGCAGCCCTGCTTAGGTTGTACAGTCTGACAGCCGTTGGTAGGAAGGACCTACGAAACCTCTCGGTTGTGCACCTGGGATGATGTAGTCTGCTGCTAAATGAGCTCCTCAGTGCATCCAGTATGTCCTGCATAGGGTGGAACTCAGACTCCAGCAGAGATGACAGTTTAGCCACCGTCCTTCTCTCTCCTATCTCCTCCATCGGATCAAGGCGTTGCCCCAGGACAGAGCTAGCTTTCTTAATCAGTTTGTTCAGTCTCTTCCTATCGGCTGCAGTAATGCCACTGCCCCAGCAGACCACTCCAAAAGTGATGGCTGATGCCACCACCGTGTCATAGAATGACTTCAGCAGCGCCCCTTGTACACCAAAAGACCTGAGTCTCCTCAGCAGGAACAGCCTGCGCTGTCCCTTCTTGTAGAGTGTGTCAGTATTGTGTGACCAGTCTAGTTTATTGTTCAGATGAATACCCAGGTACTTGTAGGATGTCACCATCTCGATGTCTGTTCCCTGTATATTTACTGGTGCTGTGAGGGGCTGCCCATGCCTGCGGCAGTCCACCACCAGCTCCTTAGTTTTCCTCGCGTTGATCTGGAGGCAGTTCCGATGGCACCAGTCCACAAAGTTCTGGATACGCCCTCTGTACTCAGCTTCATCTCCGCTGGAGATGAGACCAACGATCGCAGAGTCATCAGAGAACTTCTGTAGATGGCAATGTGTTGTGTTGTGTGAGAAGTCCGCAGTATAAAGAGTGAACAGGAAGGGAGCCAGCACCGTTCCCTGGGGGGCCCCCGTGCTACTGATGATCGTGTCGGAAACACAGTCCCGGGTTCTCACAAACTGAGGCCGGTTCGTGAGGTAGTCCAGGATCCATGATGACAGGTGCTGGTCCACCCCTGCGCGCAGCAGCTTGTCCTTCAGGATCATCGGTTGGATGGTGTTGAAAGCACTGGAGAAGTCAAAGAACATGATCCTCACCATATTCCCGGGCTTCTCCAGGTGGGACAGAGAACGGTGAAGGAGGAAGATCACCGCATCCTCCACCTCAATGCCATGCTGGTAGGCGAACTGGAGTGGATCCATCGCTGGTTCTGCCAGGGGGCGGAGATGAGCAAGGAGCAGTCTCTCCAGGGTCTTCATCAAGTGGGACGTCAAGGCCACCGGTCTGAAGCTGTTCAGGTCTTTGGGGTGGGAAGTTTTTGGTACAGGTACCACACAAGATGTTTTCCACAGCTGTGGTACCCTCCCCAGTTTCAGGCTCATGTTGAAGATATATGTCACAATCCCACACAGCTGGTCTGCACAGGACTTGAGGAGCTTTGCGCTGATGCCGTCCGGTCCCGACGCCTTCCTCGCCTTGATCTTCCTAATAAAACAAAGAAATCAATTGTGATGCGCTTTATGAACAGAAGGGTAAAGAATGACATACTGAGGCAGGCCAGAAAGCTGCGAGGAACAGAAGTTTACCTAAATGAACACCTAACAAAAACAAATGCTGAAATAGCACCGCAAGCACGGATGCTGAAAAGACAAAATAAGATACAGGCAACATGGACAAGAAATTGTAGAGTTTGGATCAAACTAAATGGAACACCTGAGCAAGCAAAGAGTATAATGATCAGAGATGTTACTGACTTAGATAAATACAGATGAACACTGATTAAGAAAATTAAGAGACAATGATAATCCATATTCACACACACGGTAAGAATAGTTCTTTTGATATACCATGTCAATGTACTTTAAAAAAATAAGCAAAACAAACAAAAACTTATGACAGACTTGAGTAGACATCAATTATCCCCAGTTGGAGGAAGTCATTTGACACAGAGTAAGGATACTCAAACTCTGAAAATATGCCATTATGCTGAACATAAACTACAAGAGATGGAGAACGATATTGATCCTGATAACTACTTTTTCAATAATATTCATAACCATTGTGAATATTACACTGAAAAGCAATTCAAAAGTCAAGTGCAACTAGATGGTAAACTATCAATAATACACTTCAACAGCAGAAGTCTTAACAAAAACCTTCCACAGATTCAGGACTATTTAAAACAGCTAGACTGAAAATTTACAGCTATCGCAGTCTCTGAAACCTGGCTTAATGAAGAACAGGCTCCCCTGATGGCAATAGAGGGATATCAGATGTTTCATATTAACAGATCTCAAAAAAAGGGTGGTGGTGTTGCACTGTATATTGATGACCTGTATAGGTGTAAGCTTGTAAATGGAATGTCCTTTGCACTACCAGGGATTTTGGAATGTGTTACTGTTGAGATTGACCAAGATAAAACAAAAAATCTAATTATAAGTTGTATATATAGAACGCCGGGAACTTGCATTGAGACATTCAGAGATAAATTAGTTGAGCGGTACAATAATATTACTAGTAAGAAAATGGTAGTAATTTGTGGAGATTTCAATATTGATTTATTAAATCCACATCAACAAAATGTAATTACAGAGTTCATGAACTCTATGTACAGCATGAGTCTATATCCCACAATAAAACATCCCAGTAGAATCACAGTTCACACTGCTACACTTATTGACAACCTGTTTGTTAATATTATTGATAAGAAAATAGAAAGTGGATTATTGATAAATGATATAAGTGACCACTTGCCAACCTTTGCACTTATCCATGGCCACACGGGGGCCAATACAGAAAAAAATTTAAAATCGTTCAGATACAAATCACCAAATGCAATCAGTTCTTTTAAAGAGGACTTACTGAAGCAAGACTGGACAGAAGTCTATGTATCAGATGTAAATGAAGCCTATGACACATTTATAAACATTGTAACCACTCTTTATGAAAAAAAATTGTCCATTAGTAAAAAAAAAGCTTAAACATAAATTTGCCGATAAGCCATGGTTTACCAAAGGATTACAAAAGGTGTGTAAAAAGAAAAATTTATTATATAAAGCTTTCCTAAAGAAAAGGACAAAAGAAGCAGAGCAGCGGTATAAAACATACAAAAATAAGTTAACATATATAATAAGATGTAGTAAGAGAGACTATTACAGTAAAGAACTGGAGAAAAACAGAGACAATATTAAAAATACATGGACAATACTTAACAGTATTCTTGGAAATAAAAGCAGAAATACAAGCTATCCAACCGATTTTTCAAAAAATAATAAAACGACTTAGAGTGTGAATGCAGCTTCACCTGGAGATGAATTTAATAACTTTTTTGTTAACATTGGTCCTAATTTGGCTCGAGAAATACCCATTACGGCGCCTACAGGTGATACAATAAGCAATAACACTGCTATAAAAGAATCCATTTTCATAAAGAACACAGACGAGAGAGAGGTCATTGAAATTGTTAAATCGTTTAAAAGTAAAACATCTACGGACTGCGATGGTATTGACATGCTCTTAGTCAAAACCATTATTGAATGCTTAGTGAAACCACTGACGTATATCTGTAACCTGTCTCTCCATACAGGTATATTTCCCAATGCAATGAAAATAGCTAAAGTAATTCCGATATACAAGACGGATGACAGAGGGGAATTCTCAAACTATAGACCAATTTCACTATTGCCGCAATTTTCCAAGATACTTGAAAAAATATTCTATGAGAGAATTGACAACTTCATACTGAAGAATAATTTATTCTGTGAGCAGCAATATGGGTTCAGACACAAGAGGACAACTGCATTTGCTCTAATAGAATTTATAGAAAAAATATCAACTGCCATTGAAAATAAAGAGTATTCAGTTGGGGTATTCCTGGATCTTAAAAAAGCATTTGATTCAGTGGATCATAATTTATTATTAACCCCTTGCACTCCGGTCAATTTTCCTAAAAACGCCCAAAAATAATGTGCCCAAAGTAAATCGAAAGCTGTTGTTCAACCCTTTGCAGCATCTTCATGGGGTTGGTCTCACTTAAAAGAAAACACTTTGAATTTTTTGGCAAAACAGTCATAATCTCTCTAAGTGCTTCGGCCACTGAGTTACAGTCATCTAAACATAGTGAACTTGAAGAAAATAAATTTGGCCTGGGTGTTTTTTTGGATACAAATGCTTGCAAATAACACACAGCTTCAGATCCGGGCTGGAAAATGCAACAGAAATGTAGAACCAAGTGTTATCCAGCTGAGGTCCAAATTTTGTAAGAATACCCCAAAAAATGAATATATTACACAGCTTTATACTCAGGTACTTCCCAGGCATTTTGGAACTGTGCCAAATTGTGCCAAATGGCACAGTTTGGAAAAACGTCTGTAACTTTTGAATGCTTCAATGTAGAAGCTTCATTTTGGGCTCTAATGAAAGGTCACACTCAGGGCTGTCTGTGTGTGTGTGGGGGGGGGGGGTTGCCCCCCCTCCCCGCTACAGAGGACGGCCATCGGCCATCGCTACATGACGGAATAGACTCATATGGCTATGTGGCGACCGCTGCTCAGTCACCGCGGCCCCCCCCCTCCGCTACAGAAGAGGAGTGGGGGGGGCGTTCACGGTCCGGACACGGTGAATTAACCGTTTATCGCAGCGCACGCACTTCGTACTTCGTGCGCCGCACAGCTGTAATTTACCGATCGGTCAAAAGTCATTTTGGATTACAATTTTCAGGGATAAATAATAATTTAGCTTGTAACACCTTACCTCTTCACAGCAGCAGAGTCCTGGCGAACTTCTCTTCCTCACTGTCAGACAAACGCGATGCTGGGCCGTTCGTGGTTCTGGTCTCACGACCCGATCAAAACATAATTCCATTATTGCGGTTTTGTGCTTCCATGATTGCGGTTTTTGGCGAACGATTTTTCAAAACAAATAACTGTAGTAATTAAAAAAAGACTGGCGAAGGCATGTGTGTCACTCAGCCTCCATCGGTCTATGACCATGGAAGAAATCATAACGTCTACTCTGCTGGAACCAACACAAAATAAGCACCGCCTGTGGCCGAACATGCCCATCCGCGAATGGCACTCCCTGCCACACAGGTTGCATTTGTGGATGGTCTCCGTGCTGCTGGGTCTGTGACGGTTCTTCCTGCGAGTCCTTTTTTGATCCGCTGCAGCAGCCAGTCTTCACCCAGCCTTAAAAAAAAACAGCTCGCGAACTTCTCTGCTTCAATTGGCTCACTGTATTCACAACGTTGGGAGGCGGGTCCTTCTGGCTAGGTTTTCATTCATTGGTTCTTCAAGGTTTCAGAAACCCAATTCAAGGCTCTTATTAGTCGAATGAGAGGTCAATCAGATGATCTAATCTGTTAGTGGCTGTGTCTGCAGCTTTTATTTTCAGTGCCCGCTTGGATGCCATACACCACCTACATCACAATCTCCATCAGGATCTCCATCATGCATCCGAGAGCGCACAAGGGCGCTCTTGTGCACCCTCGTGCGCTCTAGGACGCAGAGACTTGTCCGTCCGCGGTACAACGGAGCTCAAGAGGTTAAAGAAACTACAAAATTGTGGTATTAGAGGGGTAGCACTGTCCTGGTTAAGTAGTTACTTAAAGAATAGATATCAGTATGTATATGTTGGTAACAAAAACTCACAGTTACTGAAGGTTACTTGTGGAGTCCCACAGGGTTCAGTTTTGGGGCCATTGTTATTCAATATGTATATAAATGATATATGTAAAGTTTCAGAAAAAATGGACTTAATATTGTTTGCCAATGACACTAATCTATTATGCAGTGGAAGCAATTTGGAACAACTTCTGGATACACTCGGAAAGGAATTAGGAAAGCTTAAACTGTGGTTTGATTCAAACAAATTAACGCTCAATTTAAGTAAGACAAAATTTATAGTCTTTAACAACCATCACAACAACTCAGTATCTAAACTCAGTGTAAATGGTGTAGAGATTGAAAGGGTATCTGAAACTAAGTTTCTTGGAGTAATAATTGATAATAAACTGTGTTGGAAGTCACATATTAATTATATTAAAGGTAAAATATCCAAATCAATTGCAATACTACACAGAGTGAAATATTTGCTGAATCAACCCACACTATATACCTTGTATCATTCATTAATACTCCCATACATGACATATTGTAATGAAGTATGGGGAAATACATATAAAACAAACATACATATATCCACTCTTTATGCTTCAGAAGAGAGCTATTAGAATAATAAACAAAGCAGCTTACAGGGAACCAACAAACCCACTTTTTCTTAAATTAAAAGCTCTCAAGTTGAAAGATCTGGTTGACTTTAAAACTGCAATAATAATGTTTAAAGTGAAGAATCTATCACTGCCCACAAATATCCAAAAGTTGTTCCAAATAAGGGAGAAACAATATCATTTCAGAGGAACATGTATATTTCAAAAACCTTCAGTGAGAACTACCACCAAGCAACACTGTGTTTCAGTGCAAGGAGTCAGATTATGGAACGATTTTGGACCTGAATTAAAATCATGTACAACACTTGGACAATTTAAACAAAAACTAAAGGAAGAAATACTCCAAACATATATACAAGATGACATGTAAAATCACATAAGGATTGTCATATCCAGCCTGTGTTGTGTTGTTGCTTAGTTTTATTTTATTTTTTTTGTCACATTTTGTCTTAGCTTCGTTCTGAATTGTAATCGCTCTTGTTTTGTTTTTTCTTTTGAATTCTTGGATGGAACATGGGTGGGCAATATAAGCTGCCGCTTCAGCCATCACCCTTTTCGGATAACTTATGTTGAACTGTATAATCAGAGGAGTTATTGTCTAATTTGACCTTGTTGGATTTTCTTTCCCTCTTTGTTATATTATTCAGTTTCTTTTAACCTGTACTATCCGAAATAAAGATTCATTCATTCATTCATTCCTAGAGCTCTCGCACCCAAACAAATAATCTTGGGCAAAGAAAATTAGCCCTATGCCATTCAAACTGACTTAGGATGGAGCATAGTCGGCAACTCGGCACCTTGCAGTGAAACAGACATGGCAAGCAGTCTCTGTCATCAAGTGACCGTTAAGGAAATCCCTCCCTCCACTCCAGCAGATGCAAGACGTGCTTTGGAAAGAGATTTTAAAGAGACTGGCAGAAATGAAAAAACTGTGTCACAAGAAGATTTAGTGTTCCTTCAGAAACTTGAGCAAGGCATAACACAAACTGAAAATGGACATTATAAAATGTCCATTATAACAATGTTGAGGAGTTCTTTTGGGCAGACTCAAAGGTCACTCTAGGATACACAAATAACTAAGTGAGACGCTTTCACATGTTTGTTGCTAGTAGAGTGCAGAAAATCCACAACAGTACCACTCCACAACAATGGTTTTATGTGCCTACCAGCGAAAACCCTGCAGACATGGCATCCAGGGGCACATCAGTAAATGAACTGCTTTCATCCAACTGGCTCACAGGCCCTCAGTTCCTCAGTTCCTGTGGGAAAAGGAGATACGGCTTCCCACAAAAGAGACTATTGAACTTCCAGTAGGAGACCCAGAGGTGAGAAAAGTGCAGACACTAAGCACACAAACTGTTGAACATCCAAGTCTTAGTGACCGCCTCACAAAGTTCTCATCCTGGTCTTGTGCAGTCAGCGCAGTAGCACGTCTTAGACGTTATCTGCTCAAAAACAAATCAAAGACACTTACTACTGTAACTGAAAGACAAAATGCAGAAACTGTGATTATCAAAGATTTACAAAGACAAGCATATCAAAACGAAATAGAAATATTAAGCAAAGGCAAACAACTACCAAAGAACAACAGAATGTACAACTTGGATGTTTTCTTGGATGAGGACAATGTGCTGAAGGTGGGAGGAAGGCTACGACACTCATCTCTTCCCAACGCATTCAAACATCCAACAATCATTCCCAGAGAACATCACATCACAAAACTGATAAATACTCACTGCCACGAAAGGGTCAGCCATCAAGGAAAAGGCTTCACAATGAATGAGATACGATCCAGTGGCTATTGGATTCCAAGGTTAAGTCAAACAGTCACATCCTACATTCGCCAGTGTGTGTTTTGTCTGAAACAAAGGAGACCTGTGGAAGGACAAAAAATGAGAGATCTGCCCACAGAAAGAATTGAGCTCTCTCCACCTTTCACATACTGTGGTATGGACTTTTTTGGCCCATTTCTGACCAAACAAGCACGAAAGGAATACAGAAGGTATGACCTCCTTCTCACATGTTTCTATTCACGTGCAGTTCATGTTGAAATGTTAGAGGACCTATCGACAGACGCCTTTATAAATGGACTCAGATGCTTTATTGCTTTAAGAGGCTCTGTCAGGCAAATAAAATGTGATCAGAGTACTAACTTTGTAGGTGCCAAAAATGAACTGAACGCAGCACAAAGTGAAATAGACACTGACAAACTGACATTGTTCCTTGCAGAGAAACAATGTGATTTTGTCCTAAACACACCTCATGCTAGTCACGCAGGTGGAGTATGGGAACAGCAAATACGGACTGTGAGAAGCATTCTTAATGCAACATTGGCTCTCACACCAGGTCGACTCAGTGATTCTTCACTCAGAACCTTCTTCTATGAAGCAGCTGCAATAGTAAACAGCTGCCCTTAACAACAGACAATCTCAATGATCCAAACAGTTTGGAGCCACTAACTCCAAATCATCTTGTCACAATGAAAACCTCAACTGCTCTGCCTCCCTCCGGACAGTTCATTAAGGAAGACTTGTATGCACAAAAACGATGGCATCAAGTACAGTACTTACTCGAACAGTTTTGGAGCAGATGGAAAAAGGAGATGTCTGTCATGGTCAGACAAAGATGGCACATGCCAAAAAGGAACATACAAATAGAAGACATAGTAATGGACAAAGATGAAACGCAACTTCAATCTCAATGGAAACTTGGACGAATCTTGGAAATTGCAAAAGACACAGATGGACTTGTCAGAAAGGTCAAAATCGCTTTTGCAGACAGAAATCTTACCAAAAAGGGTCAGCGTGTGAATAAAATGTCTATAGTAGAACGCCCAGTTCATAAGTTAGTTCTGCTATTAGGAGATTAGGAAAAGCAGAATGCTAAGGGGTGTTTTGAAATGTTGAAAGTTGCAGTTATAACATGTTTACAAAGTTATTGTTTTTTGTTAAGTAATTTGAAGAAATTATTTGTGTCTTATATGTGTGACAGCAAATAATTTGGTTGGAGTGTAAAGGTAGACAAAATAAGGTTAGCTCTATTTACATGTATAGTAATTACAGTGCAAGGATATGCTTTTATTTTGATATCTTCCTCATGAGTGGAAGGCAGGTAACGGAAATCAACTTGACGTACAAAAGAAAGAAGCAAAGAAAAGCAAGAAATGGTTAAGGGCAAAACGGAGAAAAGACTACGGAAAAGGATAAAAACGGCAAAGATTTTAGCTTCAGTTTATAAGGGAACAAGGTTAGTGATTGTACAGAAAATGTTTATTGTAAAGTTGTAAATTAGTTATGCTAACAGAAAAGGTTACTATTGTATGAGCTATGTAACGGTTGAAACAGTTATATGGTAATTATTGTCAATTTTGTTCTTGCCATAGCTCTTACGTTGGTTGATGACACAGAAGGCAATAAAGTCATTTAACCATCAGTTCTGGCCTTCTCAATATTGACTGGATGCTACATAATCCTTAGTGCCAAATGTTATGTACAGTATGTAATACCTGGTGATGAATGAGGCAAGATGAAGGTTGTGTCGAACACAGCTCTATTAACCTCTTGCACTCCGGGATACCGCGGGCGGTCACGTCTCTGTGTCCTAGTGCGTCTCAGTGCGCACTGAGACGCATAGTGCGCACTGAAAAAAAAAAGCTGCATTTCCGTTCTTCCAGTACAGACACAGCCGCAAACAGAAAGCCAAAGGAGTGTTTTGATTGGTTTAGATTTGATTGACCTCTCATTCGACTAATAAGAGCCTTGAATTGGGTTTCTGAAACCTTGAAGAACCAATGACTGAAAACATAGCAAGAAGGACCCGCCTACCAACGACTGTGAATACAACAAGCCAATTGAAGCAGAGAAGTTCCACAATTGAAACGCGTGCATCCCGTGTGTAAAATCTGTTTTGTCTGAGCCACTGGGTGACACATACTGAGACCTGTGTGTAACGGTAGCGATAGCCAGTCTTTTTTTATTACTACTGTTCTTATTTGTTTTGAAAAATCGTTCGCCAAAACTGCAATCACGAGTCCGTAAAAGACCACGAGTCCGTAACAAGCGGACCAGCTTCATGTTTGTCTGACAATGAGGAACAGATGTTTGCCAACGACACTGCTGTTGTGGACAGGTAAGTGTTATAAGCTAAACTATTCTTTATCAATGAAAATAGTAATAAAAATGACTTTTGACCGATTGGTAATTACAATGGTGCATCATGGCCACATGACGGACCATTGACGGACCGTTTTTTTGTGCGCCGAGCTCCTCTGTAGCGGGGGGGGGGAGTTGTTATCTTCTACATTGCAGATATTTTAGTATAATTTTTATTGCACTGTAGGTTATTTTTTCTTGTAAAAAAAGGCCACACATTTTTTAGGCGGCATGCTTCTTTGTGTGTGTGGGGCTTGTTTGTTCATTCATTCATGAATGAATAAACAACCCCCCCCCCCACACACACAGCCCTGAGTGTCACCTTTCATTAGAGCCCAAGATGAAGCTTCTATAGGCGCTTTTCCATTAGCCCCGATTAGAAAACCCGACTCGACTCACTTCGATTCGGTTCTGCCTCGGTTGCTTTTCAACATTACTGCTAGCACACCTGCTGGCACACCTGTGGTGGGTGGGATTTCTTGAACAGCGAGGCGGCGCCGAGGCGGCGCTACACTCTCGTGACGTGAAACACGCGCCCGAATCCTCCACAACAAAGAAAATGGCTGATGACGAGGAGAGAAGGAAGGAGGAAGGAGAGAGGAATGGCTGTGACATGAAACTGGTGAAATCTATGGTGCTGACTTGTTGTGCTCTGCACAATCTGTGTGAGAGTCATGGAGAGACGTTTGACACTACATTGGATGATGCAGTAGATGAACCAGTGGTGGCAGCGGCACAGGGAGCAGAGTAGCAGGGTGGCGATATACGAGATGCTGTGATGCAGTACTTGTCTAGCAATAGGTAGAAATGTGATTTCATCCACATTTATGTGCATACATATTTCAAAAATGTTTTCTGTAAATAAAATGTTGTGTATGTTCCATCTACCTGTTCTCTGTTGTTCATAACACTTATCTGTTAAGCCATCAGCATAATGATGAGTCCACACTTCTCACTGTTGTGATAATGGCTCACGCTGAGCGCTCTGCCAGCCCCGTACGCTGTGGGGGTCACACACATGACGTGTTCCTCCACACTCTCAATAATTTTTTTTCCCGTATATTTTTCTTTTTGGCGTACAGAAATGGCAATACGCCCGTATTTGCTAAAATTGCATTTTCCCCGTATTAAAATACGGCGAAACCGTATCACTTGACAGGTATGTAATTACATGCAGAAACACCGCACAGGCCATCTTCACAAAAATCCAGCTCGACAAGCCACTTTTGCTTAGGTGGAAATGCAAATTGAACTATAAATCATGTGCTGATACATGTCAAATTCCCATGTAAAGGTCTCCCACTTTTACTTACAAATTGATTTTTAATTTTTGGGAAAAGGGAATATAAATTTTGCACAACTTGTTGGTAACAACAGTTGTGTGCAACAAAAACACAGTTCTGTGTCCTTGTCCGATGTGTCTGTTATTAGTGCCAAATTTTTGCGAGATTCCTTCTTAATTTATTAAATTTTGACTGGTGATGCAACATTCAATTTACATGTACTTAACTTTATCAGTGTCTACTGTACAAGTTAAAGTACACCTGTACAACTGCTTATAGCATAAAAAAATATACCCGTTCAAGAGAAATGGATTCAGCATTGCAAATTTGTTTAAAATTAAAAAAAAAAACTACCAAGACATTACGTTTCGTTGTGTTGTTAAAAATTAAATTACCATTAGAAGGCTATACACCTGACCTAATGAACAGCAGCATGTGGAGTGAACAGAGAATGGAATGTGTATGTAATTATTGGCTTTTCTCATACGGTGTCATAACAGATAAATCAGACTTTTGATGCAAACAATACAATTTTATTCCAGAAGCAAAATTTACAAACAAAAAAACAGACTGGGCGTGGGGAGACATGGTTAGACACGCCGACTGCTAAACGCGTCCACAAGCCTGCCAAATAGGGTCAGGAAATTTCTGTTGAACGTTGACATCTCTGCGAGCTCTTCCCTTCGCAACGCAGCATCCTGCTCCAGGGCTTCACGTGCATCTGCCCGCACATCTGCGGCCACCTGTCACAAATGCTGCATGTACTCCTGATGGTGTTCTTGCCGCTGGTCATGTTGCCGTTCCAAGAGCCGCATCTCTTCGTCATGCATGTTGACCATCGCTGATGTAAGGTCAGCGATGGAGTTGCTCCTTTTCCTCTTGCCTAGATGGAAAGACAGAAAGGCATGGTCGTTAAAGCTGGATCACTACATATATTATGGAATTACACAGGCGAAAGTCTGTGGTGGAATGTCAATATTATATTATGCTTCATTGCTGTATATAAGCTGAACTGTCATGTTGCTGCCCCTCAGTAGAGCGGATTTTGCAACACGCAGGGTGCTGTCTTCGGCTGCAGCCCCCCTGCAAAACTAAAAAGGATTAAGATTAAGAATATGGATGGATGGATGGGTAATGTTTAAAATAGTTGCTTGTAGTGTGGCCACAGAAATCTGAATGGGTTAATACAGTCATTTGACACAAAGCATTTCAATGGAGCATGTTGATTTCAACGGCAGTTCATGAGCTTTATTTGTTTTTCTAAAACAGGAGTTACAACAGCACTTCAATCACCACGCCTAAAAATGGTTGTGGAACACCGATAAGTGAAGACCAAAGAATAACCTTTTTGTACATTTAAAAAGACATTTTCAATTAATTAATATGCAGCTACAGGAAATTGCATTAATCAATTTGGTACATAACTTGTTAGGCTCCAGCCCCCCCGCGACCTGTAAAGGATTAAGCGGTAGAAGATGGATGGATGGATGGATTTTCGACCCTGGTTTCCGCTGGACCTGTTTCATCAAAAAAAGTAATAAATTGTGGTTATTGTGCCTTACCGGCACTTGAACATGATCCAGATGGAGCTGGTGATGTGGCTGACATCGGAGTCAATCCAGCTGGCACTCCGGCAGATGCAGACGCAGACGCAGAGGCAGGAGAGTCCGCTGTGTCCATGTCCACTGAAGTGGACCCCTGTGATATGAATTGCGATTCTAGAAAGAAAATGCACGCAATTTAAAACTTAACACCAAAGTGCAACATGTACACGCTTCTTTGTTATTGTGTGATTTGTTGTCTGCTAATTGTGCATTTGAGGGTTTTTTTTCTATGTAATCACAATTTTGCTCATAACGAGCTTTATTTTGATTAACTATGTTTTTTTCTCTCTGCCCATTGTGTCATCCCCCCCCCCCCCCCCATTCCCCTCTTTACCCTTCACTGTATGACAGGCGCCTTCATGGCTGCCGCGTCATTGGAATGCGCTTATAGAGCGCGCCCAATGTCAAGTCAAATTCCTCGTATGTTTATTTTGTAAACATGCTTGGCAATAAAGTGATTCTGATTCTGATGTACACAACACTCTAAAGTTTTTAACCGGAATACAATAAGCGTAATTCAGCATTTTGTTCGCGCTAATACTTAACACAAAGCAATCGTGAATCTGCAGTTGGCTGCAAAACAATAGGCAAGCCTCAGTAACAACCATTACCCACAATCTAACAACCTTCCGATTTCTTAAAAACAGTGAGCTTGGCACAGAAAGGATAAAGTGGCAAAAAGACGTGCAATATCAAAACAACACTCACCATCCACGGTTTCCAAGGCCGTGGCCGTGACTGTGGCCGTGTCGAGCCCAATGTCTCTGCCATTGCTAGCAGGCCTATGTCCATAGATCGCGTCCATCTCAGCAAACCACTTCCACTCCTTCCGATCCGCTCCACTTCAAGCATTGTGGTCCTTCACTGCTCTGTAATCGCTTTTCAGCTTTTTCAGCTTCTCCCGACACTGTTTGGCAGTACGGATGTGCCTTTGGGAACCCATCTGCTCGGACATCTGCTGGTATATTTTTTCATTTCGAGTAGATCCGTCCAACTCGCGCTGGATGCGATCACCGGCTAATATAGAAAGAAAATTGCGCACCTCCTCGTTTGACCAGGGGATAGCCTTACGAGAAGACATCTTCAGAGTGTGAAAATACAGTATTAAAGGGGCGCACTGTGTTCACTGGCTGAACAACTACAAATGGCGGTCGTGTAGTAAATTCAGCAGAAAAAGTCGCTTTCGTGACGTTACGACCTGACCAATCAGCGGCGACCAGTCTGTTAAAGTCATATCACAGCCATACTCAGCCCTACTCAGCTCGGTTAGACCCTGCCCTGGATCAGGTACTAAAAAAGCACCTGCTAACCGGTGCTGGGGCTAATGGAAAATGCTCAAACGCGGGCTGAGTGGTGCGGTGTAGGGCTAAGCGAGGCTAGTGGAAAAGGCCCTTATGTTTAAGCATTCAAAAGTTATAGACGTTTTTCCAAACTGTGCCATTTGGCACAATTTGGCACAGTTCAAAAACGCCTGGGAACAACCTGAGAAAAAAGCTGTGTAATATATTCATTTTTTGTGGTATTACAAAATTTTGACCTCAGCTTAATAATACTTGGTTCTACATTTCTGTTGCATTTTCCAGCCAGTATCTGACAGCTGTGTGTTATTTGCAAGCATTTGTATCTAAAAAAAACACCCAGGCGAACTTTATTTTCTTCAGATTCAGTATGTTTAGATGACTGTTACTCAGTGGCAGGAGCACTTAGAGAGATTATGACTGATTTGCCAAAAAATTCAAAGTGTTTTCTTTTTAATGAGACCAACCCCATGAAGATGCTGCAAAGGGTTGAAGAACAGTTTTTGATTTACTTTGGGTATGTTATTTTTAGGCGTTTTGAGGGAAATTGACCACAGTGGAAGGGGTTAATGATAATGGAACACAGAGGTAACATGGCAGGCACCCGGCATGGGCACGGTAGCGTGGCGGTCTGGCCCACTGTATAGGGCAGTGTGGTGACTTAACAGGAAGTCTTCGTCACTACACTGCACTTCACAATAAAGTGCCACAATTCCATATATCACATTTTGGTCTCCTCCATGATTTTCTCTCTTCTGTGTTGCCATGATGCACTCATCTTCTTTGTTGGATGAGTTAAACTGAACATTTCTGTGGCATTCATATAAACTTTAAAATTAAACGATTTGTCAACAATAAAAATCTGTGTCAACAAATTTTTTATGAACGACATCGTCTGTGTTTACATACAGCAGCGTTCCGCCCTGCTGCATGATACCAGAGCGCAGAGAAGAGACAAATATGAGCTGCCGTCATGTTAATAAGTTAAATAACATCAGGATATTTAGTTTGTTTGATAAAAGTACAAGGTAAAGACTTATTCTATAGTGAATGCATCTTACAATGACTTCTGTTGTGATGTGGTACTGCCCCCCCCCCAATATAATGGTAGAGGAACACTGCACTTGCTCATAACACAAGTATTTTTTTAAGCAGAGAAAGAAATGATAATTACAAATTTCTTTATTGCCTAAAAGCTCATTCAGCTATCCATTCATTCTCTAAAATTATTTTTTGGGGATAGGGAGTCTAGTGAGAGTCAAGTTACATATTGTGGGAGGTCAGGTACCCAAAGAGACAACAACAGCACTCTCAAATCCACAGCTGTGGCCAATGTAGAATCCCAAATTAGCCCAGTGAGCAGGGAATTGCACTGAGGGAGGCGGAGGTGGGGATGGAAGCCTGAAATTGTACTCAAGTAAAAGTACCATTACCTTATGATATTTATTGACTTAAGTATAAATTTCAAACTAGAGGGCACTTAGAGAGCACATATCTCTGTCAAGGCTGTTGTTCACCCAAATTCTGCTCCATAAAATGCAGAAATGATCTGTTTGTGACATGTTTGGTAAACCCAGAAGCAGACTCAGGCTCGGAATAAACACAGTTATCCTTTATTAAAGAGTGTGTGTGTGCGTGTGAGTGTAGAAGTGAGCAGCGGGGCGAGCAGTGCACCGATCGAACTGGCAACCCTAGGAGAGAGAGAAGACAGGCGAATAAGTTCACTGAAGCCAGAGTGAATAAACAAGAGAATGTACAGTCTTACAAGATGGGCGAAGGGCTGAGGCGCTGAAGAGCTCCCAGAGGTTCCATACCCACTACAGTCCGTGCTGGGCCCAACCCGTTGCCGATGAGTGAGGCGAAGTGGTGCAGGTAGGTATTCGGTGCATATGCAGAGTGTGGGTAGGAGTCCCAGTCTGCTGCCGGGAGGAGGAGGTCCGCCGCCTGGAGGTTTCCACCTGTGCATAGGGGAGAAAATGTGAAGTGGAGAAAGGGAGTGAATCCCGGTAGCTTACTTGAAGTGGGGAGAGCTAGCTCCCAGAAGACCTGACAGAGCAGGATGAGCCGAAGGAGGCGAAACTCCGAAGAAGCAGGAGGAAGAGGTAGGATGAGGAGGTCTTTCCAGTCCAAAGGAGCATTGACATCTCCGTGCAGACCAAAGGGCAGCGCGGCTTAAGAAGGCTGTCTAATGAGTGGGCCAGGTGTGCGCACAGCTGTGAAGGCAATCAGGACAGCAGGCCCGCAGAGCAGATCACCACAGTACTCCCCCACTACGGGACGCCTCTCGGCGGCCGATCCAATCTACTCGGGTGCGTCCAGTGGAAGTCCCTGATGAACTGTGGATCCGTCACGAAGGGGGAACACACCCAGGATCTCCATTCTGGACCATAACCCTCCCAGTCCATCAGGTACTGGAGACCACGACCCCTGCGTCGAACGTCCATAATGGAGTTGACATTCCAAGCGGGGTCACCATCGATCATCACCGGTGGAGGTGGAGTCTTGGGAGGGGGGCACAGGGGGCTGGAAACAAACGGTTTAACCTGAGAGATGTGGAAGGTGGGACAGATGTGGAGGGGGGGGGCAGGCGCACAGCGACAGGATTAACAATATGGGTGATGGAGAAAGGACCAATAAAGTGCTGGGATAACTTCCTGGACTCAGTCTTTAGATTGATGTTTTTGGTGGACAACCATACCTGCTGCCCTACCCGGTAGGACAGAGCCAAGATAAGATAAGATAAGATAAGATAAGCCTTTATTAGTCCCACAACGGGGAAATTCCAGGATTGCAACAGCACAGGGATAGCAACACTCAGAGCAACAATCAGAAGGCAAGAAAAAAAACAAGCAAGCAAGAGCAGCTAATAAACATATGTACGTATTACTATAAAATATATATATATACACATCAGATCTTGCGGTGATTGGCGATGTCCGAGTTGCGGTCCGCAATGTGTTGAAGTGCAGCCCGGGTAGCCTTCCACAGCCGGCGACAGCACTTCATGTGGGTCTGCACGGAGGGCACAGCGATGTCTTCCTCCTCCTCCGGGAGCAGTGGGGGGTTGTACCCAAGGGAGGCCTCAAACGACAAAAGACCTGCAGCAGAGGAGACCATAGAGTTATTAGCATACTCGACCCAAGGCAAGTGGGAGCTCCAGGATGCCGGGTTGGAGGCCGTAACGCACTGCAGAGCCACCTCCAATTCCTGGTTTGTGCGTTCACACTGGCCGTTACTCTGAGGATGGTACCCTGAGGACACACTTACCATGGCCCCGATGGCATTACAGAAGGTCCGCCAAACCTGGGAGACGAACTGGGGCCGACGGTCAGACACATGTCCACAGGGATGCCGTGCAGCTGCACTACATGTAGGACGAGCAGGTCCGCCGTCTCCTTGGCCGTAGGGAGCTCCTGTAGGGGAATGAAGTGGGCCGCCTAGGAGAACCTATCCACGACCGTAAGGACGACGGTGTTGCCTGCAGAGGGGGGGAAGACCGGTCACAAAATCTAGGGCCATGTGGGACCAGGGTCTGCTGGGGATGGGAAGGGGATGTAGCAGACCCGCCGGTGGAGAGGAAGATGCCTTGCAGGTGGCGCACTGGGGGCAGGCTCGAATGTATTCCCCGACGTCCTTCTATAGTGAAGGCCACCAGAAAGTTCTCTGTAGTTGGGCCACTGTACGCACCATCCTTGGGTGGTACCGCAGCTTGGAGAAGTGTGCCCAATTGATGACCTCACCCCGGACTGCAGAGGACACATACATCCTTCCCGCTGGCCCCCCGCCCGGATCAGCCTCAGTCTCCTGTGCTCTCCTAACCCTCTCCTTGATACCCCATGAGAGGGCACCCATGATGCATGAAGGAGGAACAACGGGATGTGGCGGCACCTCCTCTGCATCAGGGGAGAATTGTCTGGAGAGCACGTCCAGTTTGGTGTTCTTAGACCCCAGACGATAGATGATGGTAAAATTAAATCTGCCGAAAAACAGGGACCAGCGGGCTTGACGAGAGTTGAGTCGTTTGGCTGTCCTGAGGTATTCCAAATTCTTATGATCGATCCAAAAGGCTGGGAGGCCCCCTCTAGCCAATGACACCACTCCTCCAAGGCTAACTTGACTGCCAGCAGCTCCCTGTCCCTGATGTCATAATTCCTCTCTGCAGGGGATAGACAGTGGGAGAAGATTGCGCAGGGGCGGATCTTGTTGTCAGCGGGAGAGCGCTGAGACAATACAGCTCCCACGCCGGAGTCAGAAGCGTCCACCTCCACCAGACATTGCAGCACGAGGTCCACCTGGGCCAAAATAGGAGGAGTGGAGAACAATGACTTCAACTCAGCAAAGGCCGCCTCTGCCTCCTCCGTCCACCGGAAAGGCACCTTGGTGGAGGTGAGGCGAGTGAGGGGTGGGGCAATGATACTATAGTCTTTGATGAAGCGGTGATAGAAATTGGCAAAACTCAGAAACTGCTGCAGCTGTTTCCAGGAAGATGGGACTGGCCACTCTACCACCGCCTTCACCTTGTCCAGATCTGTGATGATCTCGTTATGGGAGAGGATGAAACCCAAAAATGTGGTGGATGGGGTGTATAACTCACATTTTTCAGCCTTGATGAACAGTTTGTTCAGTAGACACTGCAGAACCCACCTGACGTGTATGCAATGTTCTTCGAGGGACTGGGAAAAAATAAGGATGTCATCGAGATAAACAAACACAAAAGAATACCAAAAATCCCTCAACACATCGTTAATCAGTCGGAAAACTGCAGGAGCATTGGTCAAACCAAAGGGCATCACCAAATACTCGAAGTGGCCACTAAGAGTGCAGAACGCCGTCTTCCAATTATCCCCTTCCTTGATCTTAATCAGGTGATAGGCGTTGCGAAGATCCAGTTTAGTGAACACTGAGGCCCCCTGGAGGGAATCGAAGGTGGTGTTAATGAAGGGGAGAGTGTACTTATCCTTGACCGTGATGTTATTTAGCTCCCTGAAGTCAATACAAGGCCTAAGCGAACCGTCCTTTTTCCCCACAAAAAAAGAATCCCGCCCCCACCGCTGAAGATGATGGCCTGAAAATGCCAGAACTCAGAGATTCCTTGATGTACTTATACATCGCCTCCTGCTCTGGGGCAGAGAGGCCATAAAGCTGGCTGGATGGCAAAGGATTCCCTGGCAGGAGGTTAATGGCACAATCATAGGGACGGTAGGGGGGGGGGGGAGTGACAGTGCTTGAGCCTTACTAAAAATGGTGCCCAGGTCATGGTATTCAGGGGGTACTGACGAAAGGTTGCGGGGGGGTGAGTCGGGAGAACAGAGGGGATCAGAGGGGGAGCAAGCAGTGGACTGTAGGCAGGCACTCAAGCAAAATGAGCTCCAGGAGACAGTACTTCCCGATCGCCAATCAATAACCGGATTCTGCAGCCGAAGCCAAGGGTAGCCCAGAATAACAGGGGAGGCTGAAATGGGAAGCACAAAAAAAAAAAAAACTAATCTGTTCCCGGTGATCGCCTGATACCAACACAGAGACAGGAGCAGTTTGTTTCACGACAATGGCAAGCGGAACCTTAGACAGAACAATCAGTTTTAACGGAGTCTTCATCCGGTAGCAAGGAAGCCCCAGCCAGGTTGCCAGATTCTCAGAAATAAAACTCTGCTCAGCCCCTGAATCAATGAGTGCGTGGGTGGATATTTCATTGTGATTATGTAAGAAATGAATGGGGAGCAGAAATTTAGTAAGGGAGTTAGCCTGGAGTGAGTCCGTGAGCCCCCCTATGGTGATGCACGAACCCCCCTCCCCCTTGGCCGAATGGGACAAGAGGCTAGCTCGTGCTCCTCACTAGCACAGTAAAGGCATAACCCGAGCTTACGGCGGCATTGCATTTCAGCCGGAGGCAAATTAGAATGGCCCATCACCATGGGCTCCTCAGTCTCTGAAGGATCATTGGGGGGGAGGGCTAGTGGGGGGGGCAGCTGTGGGGAGCAGCGAAACTGCGAGCCCAAATGACCGGGAGGTCGACGCTCGCTGGCTCACTCCCTCAGCCGGTTATTGATACTAATGACGAGGGAGATTAGCTTGTTCAATTTGTTAGGTTTGTCTATGAGGGGTAATTCGTCCCGCAGGCTAGGGCTAAGGCTGTGAGTAAATATGTTGCAGAGAGAGGCATTCTCCCATCCCTCCTCCGCTACCACCACCCGGAAGTCCACCGAGTAATCAGCGACTGATTTACTTCCTTGTTTGAGATTCAGTAATCGGGTGGTGAGCACACTATCTCGGTCAGAGTGGTCGAAAACCTCATTAAACTCACCAACAAACTGATCATAGGTCATGTTAACATAGTTGGGCCGAGCCATCACTGTGTAGGCCCAAGCTAAGGCCCGCCCCTCCAAGAGATTGACAACATACCCTATGCGGCTATGATTCGTGGGGAAATCCCCTGGCACATGCTGAAAAACAATACCACACTGTAGCAAAAATCCCGGTACTTTGCCTAGCTTACCACTGAATCGCATGAATCACATGTGGGTGGGGACTGGAGTCAGCTGAGACTGAGCGCATCCAAGCGGCTGCCCCGGCCTTGGATGCGCTCTGCAGAGCGTGCCCAAATGCCAAGTCACGTTTCGTTACCTTGTATTCATACATGTGTAATGACAATAAAGTTGAATCTCAATCTCAATCTCAATCTCAAATAGCTGACCCGGCCGCCCCTTCGGGAGCAGGTGGAAAAAGCTGTCTGTGTGAGGCGATCCAGGTGAGTGTTAATCTGCATCAGTTGTGTAAGTATGACTTGCTGCCGATAGGATAACTGATCTAACCAAGCCTCGATGGTGTTAAGTCTCTGTGCGAGAGCACTGTCTGCTGGGTTTGTCTGACGGAGACGTACTGACATGTTTGGTAAACCCAGAAGCAGACTCAGGCTCGGAATAAACACAAATATCCTTTATTTAAGAGTGTGTGAGTGTGTGCATGTGTGTGAGTGTAGAAGTGAGCAGCGGGGTAAGCAGAGCATGGATCGAACTGGCAACCCTAGGAGAGAGAGAAGACAGGCGAATAAGTTCACTCAAGCCAGGTTGAATAAACAAGAGAATGGACAGTCTTACAAGATGGGCGAAGGGCTGAGGCGCTGAAGAGCTCCCAGAGGTTCCGTACCCACTGCAGTCCGTCCCAGGCCCGAGCCGTTGCCAATGACTGAGGTGAAGTAGTGCAGGTAGGTATTCGGTGCACATGCAGAGTGCGGGTAGGAGTCCCGGTCCACCGCCAGGAGGAGGAGGTCCACCGCCTGGAGGTTTCCACCTGTGCATAGGGGAGAAGAAGTGAAGTGGAGAAAGGGAGTGAATCCCGGTAGCTTACTTGAAGTTGGGGAGAGCTGGCTACCAGAAAACCTGACGGAGCGGGATGAGGCGAAGGAGGCGAAACTCCGAAGTAGCACGAGAAAGAGGTAGGATGAGGAGGTCTTTCCAGTCCAAAGGAGCGTTGACATCTCCGTGCAGACCAAAGGGCAGCACGGCTTAAGAAGGCTGTCTAATGAGTGGGCCAGGTGTGCACGCAGCTGTGGAGGCAATCAGGACAGCAGGCACGCAGAGCAGATCACCACAGTTTGTTTGACAAATATCTTGCTATGTTTATTTAGAACAAAAAATCTAACAATTTGAGAAAATCACAAAGCTATACCAAAGTTGATTAACATTTATTAATACAAACAGACAAACCAACCTGGATGAAAACATTACCCCCTTGGCTGCAGTAATAAAAAAAGTTTATATCTATAGTTAGGTCTGAAGTTGCTGAAAAGATTTGATGCAGTTAAAGTGAAAAAAAAATATTACATTTTTATTACACTTTTATGAGTGGGTCCGTTTTGGGACCTAAGGGTAAAAATATGTATGTTCATTTTAAAAGTGCCCCGAGGGTTAGCTAATGTTCCGTCCAGTCAACAGTTTGAATTTTTAAATGTTTCTTATGGGCCAATAAAGGTCAGCGTTAAGTCATCTTAACCACTCCAGGTCCTCTGTACATGTGATTGTTGAAAATAGGGAGAAAAAGAAATCTGAATTTTGATGTAAACCAGAGTTATTTTGAATGAGAAATGATCAGCAAATTTGGTCTTTACATTGTGTTAATTCATAAGGTGTGGTGTGCTATGTTCATAATGCCTCTGCAGGAAGGATAACTGTTACCATTGTCATAGTCTAGCTGCCTAAATAACAATAGTGTCCTTAGTTCATCTGCTTCATAAGAAATAGCCACATGATGATAAAGTGGTGATATGATACATTAATGAATAAACATTAGTCCTGTTAGAATAAATGTGTTAATCACCACAATTGATTAATAACAAAATAAACAAATGAGTTAAGAATAATGGTGGTTAATCACAGGTGACTTGGTTAAGCCTCATGCATATTCAGCAGCTGCCTTAACCTGCTGCTAAGATGGTTGTAATCATATCCTCCAAAATTGTCAGCCAAGTACCTCTTTTAAATCATTTGAACATTAACTGAGCTTGTTTTATATCAGGAGCAAGAATGTGAATGTGGCAGTAGGGCAGGAATGGGCAACTGGTGGGCCAAATGCGGCCCCCAATGTCATCCACTGCAACCTGCCATTCCATTTCCAGAAATCTAGGCAGCGTTCTTTCTCAGAGTCAGCTTTATTCACATCTCCATCATTTCAAAGCAGAAAAAAGAGAGAATGAAACAGTAACTCTTGTCCTTAAATATCAGGGACTTCACACCTCATAGATCACATGTCTCACAGACCACCTTGCATAATAAAGACAATCACAATGCATTTCACCACCTGGAATAATAAAGACAGTCACAATGCATTTCCCTCCATGATATCACTTCCACTGTCTCCCACGCATCCTTTAATCGACCCCCCACAGTCTCCAGCCTTGCATAACATGGCTAAGCTTCCTGCCTTTGTTCCGACCTAAAATGCGAGTCACAGAACCGGTCCAACAGGTCCATTGAGTGTTCACCACACAAGCCCCCCCAGCATTTTAGAAAAACAGAACAACAAGAAAATAACCACATGCATGCCGTGATAGCATCAATACAGATCAGTCCACATGCTGGATAGGCTTCAGCCTCCTGCCGAATCTGCTGTAGCTGGGGTTCACCATCTCTGCGGCGCTGTCCCACTGGGGATTTGCCGTCTGGGGGCGGAAACCCTTTGTCAGTCTCTGCGGGTGTTCTGGGGAAACATTACTTTGGGAAACATTACTGTGTGAAACCCTCCGTGGTGGTCTACCTCGCCACGGGGCCTTTGCCAACAGCACTTCCTCCTCTGCCACCACAAAAGCGGGTTTAAGTCTGTCTTTGCCAATTTTCTCTTTCCTACCCCCCAAATCTAGCAAAAACTGCTTGTCCCCTGTTTCTAGCACTCTGAATGGTCCGTCATAAGGTGGTCACAGCGGGGTTCGATGCGCATCGTGTCTAACAAAAACAAACTCTGCGTTCTTCAAAGTTTTAGGTACAAAAACGCGCGGAAAACTGTGGTGCGCGGGGCCGGGCAGCGTGCTTGATTCTATGTTACTCCGCAACAGCTGAGACGGGGAGACGTTTGGCGCAGGGTTATCTGGGAGAAACTCCCCAGGCAGCCGGAGTGGCTGCGCAAACACGAGCTCCGCTGGGGAAGCTTCTAGATCCTCTTTAGGTGCAGAACGCAACCCCAATAACACCCATGGTAACTTGTCAACCCAATTTGTATCCGTCAGTGACGCTCAGAGAGCCGCTTTCAATGACCTATGAAAACGTTTGCATAACCCGTTAGCCTGCGGATTGTAGGCGGTTGTGCGGTGAATTGTGACACCCAGGCTGCGGGCCATTGTCGACCAAAGCTCGGAAACAAATTGAGGGCCTCTGTCGGACGTAATGTCCGACGGAACGCCGAAGCGCACCACCCAAGCTGTTAAAAACGCGCTTGCCACTTCCTCGGCCGTGGTTAATGCCAGCGGGACCACTTCAGGCCAGCGCGTGGTGCGGTCCACCATTGTCAGAAGATGTGTGGACCCCTGTGACAGCGGGAGGGGTCCAACGAGGTCCACATGAACGTGATCGAACCTCTTGGCCAGAATGTGAAACGGTTCCAAAGGAGCTCTCGTGTGCCTGTGTACTTTGGCTCATTGACACGCCGTGCAGGCTGCTGCCCACTCTTTGACCTGTTTGCGGAGGCTCGGCCAAACAAATTTCTCTCCCACCATTTTGACTGACACACGCACTCCAGGGTGCGCCAAAGAATGAACCTAGTCAAAAACGCGGCAGCACGACGCGGCCGGTACTACTGGACGCAGCCGTCCAGTGGAGACATCGCAGATTAGGGG
Source organism: Pholidichthys leucotaenia (assembly GCA_020510985.1). Taxonomy (NCBI): domain Eukaryota; kingdom Metazoa; phylum Chordata; class Actinopteri; order Cichliformes; family Pholidichthyidae; genus Pholidichthys; species Pholidichthys leucotaenia. The sequence continues at coordinate 20,166,181 of CM035842.1, read as the reverse complement.
GGGCATACCGTCTTGCAGCACCCTGCTCTCCAGCCTTAACCCTGTTGGTCCAGACTGAAGCGTGCGCACGTCTGCATCATTAACCTGCTCTGCAGCCATGGCTGCATAATCTAACCCTACGCTGACTGGGGCCGCCACAGCGCGCGAGAGGCAATCTGCCACTACATTGAGTTTGCCCGCCACATGCTGAATATCAGTGGTAAACTCTGATATTGCGGCCAGCTGTCTCTGCTGCCGGCCTGACCACGGTTCTGAGACCTTGGCCATCACAAATGTTAGCGGTTTGTGATCAACGAACGCGGTGAAAGCGCGTCCTTCCAGCCAGAACTGAAAGTGGCGGATGGCCAAATGGAGAGCGAGCAGCTCCCTGTCGAACGCGCTGTATTTACGTTCACTATCGCGCAAGGTCCTGCTGAAAAAGGCGAGGGGCTGCCAAACCCCGGCTACGTGTTGCTCCACAACCGCCACTATGGCCACATCAGTGGTGAGCGCTATGCGGGCCGTTGGGTCTGGGTGTGCCAACAACGCAGCCTTTGCCAAGGCTGCTTTCACCTCCGAGAACGCTTGGTCCCGCTCCGGGGACCACTCGATCTTATTCGCGGGTTTCTTTTTTTTGAGCGCGGCATACAGCGGCTGCATGAGCTGCGCCGCGCGAGGGAGAAAACGGTTATAAAAATTCACCATTCCCCAAAACTCCTGCAATGCCCTGACTGTCTGCGGCCGGGGAAAATCTGCCACAGCGCGCTCTTTGTCAGGCAGCGGGACTGCTCCTTTGGGGGAGACGCGGTGTCCTAAAAAATCGATCTGCGCCACCCCGAACTGACACTTCGGTGGGTTGATTATTAACCCGTGATCTCCCAACCTTCGGAAAACTGTGGCCAGGTGTTTTTCGTGTTCGTCTTCGGACGCGCTGGCTACTAAAATATCGTCCAGGTAGATGAACACGAAAGGGAGATCGCGAAGCACCGCATCCATCATGCGTTGGAACGTGTGAGCAGCCCCTTTAAGTCCGAATGGCATGCGTAAAAACTCGAATAAACCAAACGGAGTTATTACCGCTGTTTTGGGTATGTCCTCAGCGCGCACTGGGACTTGGTGGTAACCGCGGACCAAGTCTATTTTAGAAAAAATGCCCGCCCCTGCCAAATGAACCGAGAAATCTTGGATATGTGGGATTGGGTAGCGGTCGTGCGCTGTAGCGTTGTTTAACCTGCGAAAATCCCCCAAGGGTGCCATGATCCGTCAGCTTTTGGGACCATATGTAGGGGGGAAGCCCACGGACTGTTTGAACGTCTGATAATGCCCAACCTCTCCAGGTTGGCGAACTCCTCGCGCGCTATGGCTAGTATAACTGCGTCCAAGCGCCGAGCTTTTGCAAAAACGGGCGGTCCGGTAGTGGTAATAAAATGCTCCACCCCGTGCTTAGCGACTGTTGCCGAAAATGTGGGGACCGTGAGTGCTGGGAACTGAGTGAGCAGTGTGTGGAACTCACCGCCTGCTGTTGTGACGTTGGCTTGTGCTGTAGGCGGGGCCACTCGCGCTGCACAGGGGACAGAATCAAAAGAAAGTGCATTAACCAGGCGCCTGTTAGCGAGATCAACCAACAACCCATGTGAGCACAAAAAATCAGCCCCCAGCATATTGAAATTTACTGTTGCTACAACAAAAGTCCACTCATATGCACGGCCATGTAGAGACAGGAGCAGAGTCTTCTCACCAAAGGTCTTAATCTCCGAGCCGTTCGCCGCTGTCACCAGGGGATCTCCGGAACCCGCCAGTCTGTCTGCGTAGGAAGGAGTGATGAAACTCAACTGGGAGCCTGTGTCGATGAGGAACTGCCTCCCGGAGGGTGCGTCCGACAAGTAGAGCAGCTTGTTCTCTTCCCCGAGGGCTGTGGCTGCTACCGACCCCCGGTCTTGGCATTTCCCGAACGCCCGAACTGGCACGGCTCTGCGAAGCAGTGATGGTAGAAACAAAAGACGTCCGGTCCACGCTCCCTGGCCCTTGCCGCCGCCGCCATTGGTCAGTCTGGCACTGCTGTCTCTGGCCTCCTGTCGTCTACGGTCGTCGCGCCGAGTTCCGCTGCAGCGGCCGTGGCTGCGCGCCGCTTGGTGGCGTTGACAATCCACTGAGCCTCTTGGCCCAGCGCGCAGTAGTCCCGTAGGGCCAACAGTGGCGAACTGGCCAGAGCCGCTCTCGCTGCTGACGGTAGAGTCCTGAGGAAGAGGTGGGTGAAAATGAAGTGATCATCGTCAGAGTCTTTCAACCTCAACAACTTCTCCATCAGGCTCGTGGGCATGTCGTTTTCCCCCTCCGTCAGCGCCAGGAGCCTCTCTGCTCGCTCCTCCGCCGAAGGGGTGAATTGCTGGATGAGTGCAGCCTTCAACGCGCCGTACTTGTCGCTCTCCAGCGGCTGGTCAATCAGGCTCTCCACATGCTGGGCCGCGTTGTTGTCCAGCTTTGCGACTACGTGGTAGAATTTCGTGACATCTACCGATATCCCCCGGAGGTTGAACTGCGCCTCAACTGCGTTGAACCAGGAGCGCGGATTGTTTTGCCAGAAGTCCAGTAGCTGGACTGTAGCGGCATTCGCTTGGCTGGGGGCTCCTGATGCGGCTGGCCCGGGGGAATTTCTTTCTTCCATGATAGGTCTCGGGGCCACCAGTGCGGAAGATGTGAAAATGACGAGGCAGTGTTCTTTCTCAGAGTCAGCTTTATTCACATCTCCATCATTTCAAAGCAGAAAAAAGAGAGAATGAAACAGTAACTCTTGTCCTTAGATATCAGGGACTTCACACCTCATAGATCACATGTCCCACAGACCACCTTGCATAACTAGAAAAGCACTCGGAGAGCGCAGACCTCCGCCAAGCGCCACAGTTCCCCGCATACAGTGTTTGTGTGTACGTTTTCAGATTCCTTGACCATGAAAACATATGACTAGCAATTGGATTGACAATGATAGGATTAGTGGTTCAGTAGTTATTCAGGAAAATGACATTTTCGGTAATGGCGGCCACAGTTCCCCCTATACAGTGTTTGTGTGTACATTTTCAGATTCCTTGACCATGAAAGCATATGACTAGCAATTTGATTGACAATGATATGATTAGTGGTTCAGTAGTTATTCAGGAAAATGACATTTTCCGTAATGGCGGCCACAATTCCCCCCATACAGTGTTTGTGTGTACGTTTTCAGATTCCTTGACCATGAAAACATATGGCTAGCAATTGGATTGACAATGATAGGATTTGTGGTTCAGTAGTTATTCACGAAAATGGCATTTTCCGTAATGGCGGTTTTCTTGTGGACGGTGATCCGGATCACCACCAAAATGTAATCAGTTCTTCCTTGTACCATTTCCAACAACACCTGAAAGTTTCATTGAAATCCGTCCAAAACTTTTTGAGTTATCTTGCTAACCAACAGACAGACAAACAAACAGACAGACAAACAGACAAATCCCGGCAAAAACATTACCTCCTTGGCGGAGGTAATAAAGACAGTCACAATGCATTTCACCACCTGGCATAATAAAGACAGTCACAATGCATTTCCCTCCACGATATCACTTCCACTGTCTCCTACGCATTCTTTAATCGACCCCCCACAGTCTCCAGCCTTGCATAACAAGGCTAAGCTTCCTGCCTTTGTTCTGACCTAAAATGCGAGTCACAGAACCGGTCCAACAGGTCCAGTGAGTGTTCACCACAATATCCCATTTGAACGTATTTGGAACTGCATTCTTAAATGCAGTTATAGAGTCCGCCACCAGAGGGAGCGCTAATCGAAACCTCGGTGCCACTGGTTGAGCGAGAGTGAGATAGCCAGATATAGAGTGCAGTGTGCCCTGGAGTACGTCTTTTAACGTATGTATGTGTTGCATGCTGAGACCACATTAAATACGCTGTCAACAGCAATAAATATACAGAGTGGGCTACTTTTAAACAACAGTAAATGCTACAGCTCCTCACTGAGGAGTGTTTACAGTAACAAGTTTCAAACTGAAAGGCAAATATATATAAGAAATGGCAAACTTACGAGAGAAAAAGTCACTAATTTAGAAAAAAACCAAGTACAACTAAAAAGTTAAAAATTTTTAAATAAAATGATGCAGATTTATCATTAGACACTTGAACATTTGATATCAAAATAAAATATAGATTTACAAAAAAAAGGCTAATTTAAACCAGAAATGTAGCATATTTATCAGTAAAACAAATTTTTACTTGATCATTTTCTTCTAATATTTTAAAAACATTTTTCTTCATTGTCATATTTCCTTTTCTTCTTGACTTTTTTGTTAAATACCATCGTGAATTTCTCTTTGCTCATCATTTTAGAGTTTTAAAAATTAGGTCATGATATAGTTTTATCAGTAATTTTAATTCTGATATGATAAAACACGGCAGCGCGGTGGTGGAGTGGTTAGCACTGCGGCAGCACAGCAACTCACCCTTGGCTGGGGGATCCTGGGTTTGATCCCAGCCCCCGACCAACAGTGATCTGTGTGGAGTTTGCATCCTCTCCCCGTGTCTGCGTGGGTTTACTCTGGGATTTCTCCAGTTTCCTCCCACATGCCAAAAACATGCAAGTTAGGTTAATTGGCATCAAAATGGGGATTCTAAATTGTCTTTAGGTATGACTGTGAGAATGAATGGTTGTCTGTCTCTCTGTGTTGGCCTTGCGATGGACTGGCGATCTGTCCAGGGTGGACCCTGCCTCTCGCCCAAAGATGCTGGGATAGGCTCCAGCCCCCCCCGACCCGAAAAGGATTAAGCGGAAGAAGATGGATGGATGGATGGATGGATGGATGGATGATAAAACACTGAGCAGCTTTTATTTTTATTTGCCTTTTCAGTTTTACTTGTGAACCTCTTGACTTTGAATACCCCCCCCCCCCCAAGGTTTACATGTAAATCTGGCCCTCAGGAAGTGAGGAAAAAATTCGTTGCCCTTACTACCACCAAAGTTGCCCATCCCTGCTGTGGGGTGAACCAAGAAGGAGAGAGAGAGGAGGCACAGGTGACCAGAGAACACCAGTCAAAATCTGTTTTCAGCCAGTGCTGAAGTGCTTAAAACATAATAGGTATTAAGTTGGCCTGCTGCTTCATACAAGCATAAATAGAGCATTATAAGGCTGAAGATACAGTATGTTCAGTAAATGACCACTGCTACTGTAATTAATATGGGGATGACAAAATAAATAGGTAAATTAGCTGTCCTTTTATCAGAGTTAATGAGTTGCACTCTTCCTCCAAACTAGGACACATATACTGACTTTTTTTTGCTTGAAAAAATCCTTATATGGGCAGAGATCTTAACCCTCCCCAATGTTTAACCCAAAGTTATGCCCTTGAAGGGGCTACCCCCCACTCCCCAAGACAAACAACGGAAAGAAGCTGCGGTGAAAGCCTGGAAAGGCATCACAAAAGAAGAATGCAAAGGTTTGGTGATGCCAGTGGGTCACAGGCTTGATGAAGTTGTTGCAATTAAAGGATTTGCAACTAGATATTAAGTACTATTGAATTTAGTCTGTTCCAACATTTTTGCCCACCTAAAAATTTGGTGTTCCGTTACAAATAATGCTACCCAGCCAGCATGTCCATGTGGGTCCCACCAAAAGTTAAAACTGGGCTCTCTTTTGTATGGGTCCCATGTGGGTCTTTCTGTGAGTTCCATGTTGGCCCCATCTGTGTTTGCCCACATGGACTTTATCTGTGGTACAGGTGAGCAGGTAATCGGTTTACCTGCTTTAAACACAACTGGGCCGCTCAAGGGTTTAATGTGGGTGAGCAGGTTTCAGTAACACGGGCGCCATAGACAAAATTACGAGAAAAAAGTCAATTTTTTGAGAAAAAATTGAGAATTTAGGGGGAAAAGTTTATAATAAAAAAACTTAAAGTGACACTCTGCCTAAAATCACGTTTGTTTTTGTTTTTTTTGTGACTTACAAACCAGACCTCAGTCCAAAGTCCGTGTTTTTCTGCTGTGAATTTCCAGTTATGCTCCACCCCCCCCTTCCCCAAACGAGTGACTTTGGACAGAGCGTTTCTAGCTAGGTAAGCATTCCTGCTTAGCCTGATTGGTTATAACATTAACCAATCAGGCTAAGCACTGGGCATGGCGACAAACCTGACTTCATTCCCCCAGGGGAAGAGGGAGGAGCTGATGTGGCTCCACAGAGGAAGGCAAAGAGGAGGAAGTGAGGGGAGAGGGGGGACGCGGCTTGAATGGAGCCCTCAGTGAGCTGGTGAGATAATGAGCTGAAAGAATCGGCGCAAACTGTCAACGAGGGTCCCGTGGTGACGAACAACATTTTTGCCAATATTTCTCTACCTACCACTGACCACGCTGACAGTCAGTGTCCCTTCCCGGGGACGGCACGAAACCCACCATGGCCGCCCATAGTTTTCCACCACTGGGGCTACCATATTCCAGAACCCCATAGCACACTCGGGGCAACTGGAGTCCATCAGCTGCTGCGCCGCACATGCAGGGTCCCAGAGGACTAGAGGCACATAGTCGGAATGCCGAACAAGGGGATGAAGGTGCCAAGACTGCCATCCCTCCATCCCCGCCAGGGAGGACAGAGGAGGAGACACTAAAGCCTTATTTATGCTGCATTTCCCCTCTGGTCCGCTTTGAGCCGCGTGCACTTTGGACGAGCCAGGCGCACACATGGCGTTGTACATGCTCACTTTTTCGTCTACCAGGCCAATCAGTTGACTCATGCGCACAACTGTTATTTGTAGTTTCGCCCCAGCCCAATGGGGAGCACAAATGTGCTAACACGCCAGTTTGTTCTCCGGCTATAAATCACAATAGTGACACACATTTTTTTTTGTAGCAACAACAATGGGGTTGTTTCAAGGAAAAGGAGGAATAACCGTTTTCCAGTGCTCTTCTCCACTCAAGCTGCTGCTGCTGAAAGAGAATTCATGTATGTTTATTCCCGTCTTCCGCCTCCTCATTGTGTTCCTCATTTACTTTGTGTTTGTATGCTGTGTTGGTAATGCCATCTTGTGAATGGGACATTCAGTCTTGCGCATGCTCCGTCAATGCGTTCAGACCATGGGCAGGCCGCGCAGTCACAAAATTTGGGCTGCACGCGGTTGTTCGCAGTATAGCCCTGCGTATACTGGCGGAGTGGAGATAATGACGTAAATTTCATCATACGAGGTTACCGGTTGCACTACGTGGACAGCGGAGGTGCAGCATGAATCCAGCTTAAAACCCCCACTCCCTCCAGAGGAGGGAGGCGAGTTGGCCATTGTCAGATCATTTCCCCATTATTTTTGAATTGCTGACCCCTTCATCACCCAGCAAGCCTGTGGCTCCATCATGCTGGCGTCGCATCATCACTTCTTCAACGCCAGAGGAGTTTTCTGCTGCTTTTAGGAATTCACAGTTTTTTTGCCTTGAATGGACTCGTTTCCTCTTCCCAACCGGATAATTCATACCACCTGCTCTGGGATCTTGGACTCTATTGCCCCATTTTGGCTTAAATCGGCTAAACTGAAAACAGATCCCTGACTAAACGACACTACCCGTGCCATTAGACAACGGGTCAGGCAGGCTGAACGGAGATGGAAAAAGGACAAATTACATGTGTCTCTGAGAATTTTTAGGGACTGTCTTGCTGATTACCAGAGGACTGTGCAAAAGGCAAAATTTCAGTATCTCTCTGTTATTATATCCAGCAGCAGTCACTGTCCTAGGGTGCTATTTAACACAATTAACTCTTTTATAAACCCACACACTCAGACTGTAACAGATGATTCATTTACTATGTGAGACTTTTCTTCACTTTTTTGTTGATGAAATGGACTCTGTCAGACGAGTTATTAATAACAGTTTTAATGGGAGCTTGTCTGTTGTCCCGGGTTACTCTGCTGTGTTTGAACAGTTTGAGTTAGTTTCTTTATCATCACTTACTGATATAGTGAAGGCTCTGAAGCCGACAAATTGCTCACTGGAGTTGTTGTTCCTGCTGGAATACTGAAAAAGGTTTTTAATACTGTAGGGCCTGGTCTTTTGGTTTTTATTAATTCCTGTCTTTGTTCAGGATTTGTCCCACCTGCTTTTAAACATGCTGAGGTTAGGTCCCTTCTTAAAAAAACTCACCCTGACTCTTCAGTTTTATCTCATTTTAGATCCATTTCTCATTTGTCCTTTTTATCTAAGGTCTTAGAAAAAGCTGTTTTTATACAGTTGCAATCTTTTTTAGTAGACAACTCTATTTTTGAGATGTTTTAATCTGTGATTCGATCTCGTCACAGCACTGAGTCTGCCCTGCTAAAGGTGCACAATGATATTATCATGTCTGCTGATGCCAGATGCCCCGTTGTCTTAGTGCTGCTAGATCTTACAGCAGCCTTTGACACTGTGGACCATACTATCCTTTTGTCACGCCTGAATCACCATGTTGGCATCCATGGCACTGCACTTAAGTGGTTTGAATCCTACCTATCTAATGGAACTTTTTCTGTAATGGTTGGTGACATGTCTTCTTCTAGTGCCTCTCTCTCCTGTGGGGTCCCACAGGGCTCGATCCTTGGCCCTATTCTGTTTTCATTATATATGCTGCCACTCGGGTCAATAATAGCCGGGCACAACATGTCTTTCCACTATTATACGGATGGTTTGCAGCTTTATTTACCTTTGAACCCAGAACAAACAAACTCACAAAGTGTTCTATTGGACTGCATCACTGACATTAAGTTGTGGTTAAGCCAAAATGTTCTCCACTTAAATGAAGAAAAAACAGAATGTATTATGTTTGGGGATACTGTAATGGCTGGCTTTGGTACCCTCTCTTTAAGGCTCAGTTCCGCTGTCAGAAATTTGGGGGTGATTTTTGACAGCCATTTAAAATTTGATAAACAGATTGACAATGTAGTCAAGATGAGCTTTTATCAATTACGTCTGTTGTCCAAAGCCAAACCTTTCCTGAGTCGTCATGACTTTGACATAGCCATCCATGCTTTAATCATGTCTTGACTTGATTATTGCAATGCACTTTATGTTGGCATCTCTCAGTCTTCTCCCGGCCGCTTTCAACTTGCGCAAAATGCAGCGGCCCGTCTTTTGACCAACACAATTAGGCGAGAGCACATTACTCCGATCCTTTTTTCACTTTATTGGCTTCCAGTCCATTTTAGAATTAATTTTAAACTTTTTCTTTTTGTTTTTAAAGCTCTTAATGGCCTTGCTCTGGTTTATCTGTCTGAGATTTTGACTGTCTGTGACCAAGGCAGGACTTTGAGGTCATCCAATCAGCTTTTGCTGGATGTGCCTAGGTCAAGGTATAAACACTGGGGTGACCGAGCCTTTTCTGTTGTCACCCCCAGGCTCTGGAATAATCTCCACCCTGACCTATGTGCTCTCTGACCTGGCCCTTTTTAAATCAAAACTTAAAACATATTTGTTTAGGATGGCTTTTAATACCCAGTAGTGGTGATATTTGTCTTGGCATTTGTTTTTATTTTATTCTTATTTTTATTTTCAGGTATTTATGTTATGACCCGAGCGTCGGTTCTGATCGCGCTTGGGTTAAAGTTATGTCTCGCTGCTGGCCTTGACAGCTGCGGGCGGTATTTTGGCCTCTCCGGGCTCTTATTGTGAAAGTGCTCGGAGGGGTTTCCGCCTGTCAACGGTTGGTCAGCTGTGTGTCATCTGTCATCAGTCCTGGGTTATTTAAGCTGTGTGTTGCCGTCATTAAGACGCAGCAGTGTCTGATCGCTAATGGTCACGTTACTGATCGTTATTCTGTTCACTCATCGTCACGGATGCCTGGACTATCTTCACCTCGGCTGCCTAGGGCTTGACCGTCTTTTCACCGGCATAGTAAGTGAGCTGTATAGCCTTATTCCCTCCGGTGTAATTTGTGCTGTAAGTCCCTACTTTAGCAGTCCGGGTGCAATTATTACCTAGCTTGTCTGTGTGTGACTGTTTCCTGCCCTGGACCCGTAGTGTGCTGTATTGCCTATGCTTCCTGTTCTGCAAGGACTCTGTCATCTACTCAGCAGCTTGTGTAAACACCCTTTCACCGTAATAAAACTCACTAAAAACTCACTGGTGGACTTGTGTGCGTCTTATAGGTGGCTCGCGAGGGCCACCATGACAGTACACTGCTGCCCAATCAGCGTTTTACGGTGACGCCATTTTGAGACGCTTTTTCACCAGTGAGTTGAGTTTTGGACGTTGTTTTCCCTGTCTGGGACCTGTGTATGCGAGGAATGCCGTCACCGAAGAGTCACGTGCTGACGTGTGTTTTGGAAGCGGTAGATGAGTTACTCATCTTCGCTTCCATGCTGGACTACGACCCCGGCATACATTGGTACCTGGACGCCGCCGAAGATGTGCTCTGTAATCTCTCTCCCTGCTTCGCCAACCACCCGGAAGTCGACGTTAGGAGGGAGGACATCGCTGCCCAACGCGAACTGTTCCTGATGATGGAGGAGGAACGCGGCAGGTGAAGAGGCACACCTGTTTTTCGTCTAGGGATCCATTTCGGGAGTTCGCACCATCTGGGGGCCGGCGAAGGCGTCTGCGTCACAGCCGGGCGCATCTTCGGCAAGCTCCAGCTCCAGATCCAGATCCAGTTCCGGGCCGCCGGGATGACCCCCTCAACCAGCCAGCTGCTGAGTGTGAGCCGAGTCTTGCGCCGGTGGGCTCCGTTCTTGGGTCTTTCAGCATCCAGCGAGTGAGGGAAGGAGCAACGTTTGCTACAGCTGATAACATCCTCCCCCCGGGAGACAGACAAGTCCAAGTTCACTTTTCTAGTAATAATAGTGATCTGTCTTGTCTGACTCCTGGGGGTGAAGCTCAGGGTCCGCAGCTCCCTGAGTTTCCTTCCCCAGCTGTAGCTATTTATATTAAACCTGCTGCCTCTGTGTCTCCTCCTGCGGAGCGGTCCTCAGCGTCAGTCCCACGCCGGCGAATGAGGGGGAGGCCTGCAGCTCTGGGAGACATCCCGGTCTTGCAGCCTTGTGTTGGACAGAGGAGGAGAACGGACTGCAGTGAGGAGCCAGAACCGACGAGAGAGCATCCCCAAGGTTCTTCAGGGATGCAGCCTGAGTCAGCAAGTCCAGGGTCCTCTGCCTCCACGCCATACGGGTTATTGGCATGGACGTCTGCGCATGAGGATCCAGCTGCAGAGACCATCAGGCCGGTTGTGGAGCCCGACACAGCCGAGTGGGAGCCCGACGACGAGCATCTTCATGAACCTGGATCGGCGAAGTCCTGGACGGCTCCAGAGCCCGAGTGCAGGCAAGTGCTCTTTCTTGTTTTCCTGTATGGTGTGTTAGAGCATTTTTGCCTGCCTCATGGGGGGGCGAGTGAGGGGCAGCCGGCCGCTGCACCCGAGCTCGTCTCGCTGGGCTCTGGCGCTGCCGGTGGAACTGATCCCGGTTCTTCCTTGTGTTCTGAGCACCTCCACAGCGTTGCTGGTCCGGAGCCAGTCAAGGTCACGGGACCGGGGGTTCCAGGTTCGGAGATGGGGGTCGTCGCCGGAGCAGTCCTGACCCAGTTGGGGTCCGACGTGTGGGCCAAGGTGACCCAGTCGGGGTCCGACGCGTGGTCCGAGGAGACCCGGTCGGGGTCCAACGTGGGTGCAGCGGTGACCCAATCTGGGCCCGTCCTGACCCAGTCGGGGTCCGACGCATGGGCTGAGGTGACCCAGTCGGGGTCCAACGTGGGTGCAGCGGTGACCCAATCGGGACCCGTCCTGACCCAGTCGGGGTCCGACGTATGGGCCGAGGTGACCCAGTCGGGGTCCAACGTGGGTGCAGCGGTGACCCAATCTGGGTCCGTCCTGACCCAATCGGGGTCCGACGGGGTCCAGTGGGGGTCCAGCGCAGGTGAGCGGCTGCATACAATTCCCCCACGGTCCTGCTGGTTGTGGTATGCGGGTCGGCCACCCGAGGAACTGCTTGGAGCATTCGGCGTCTTGGGTTGGCCACCCAATATACTGTGTGGGTTACGGGGTGACCTGGTTCGGCCACCAGAGGACGTATTCCTGGGGGCATGGGACTGGGGCAGGCCACCTGACTGTTTCATGTACTGTGGGATTTTCTGTGGGCCCATTTGGTGCCAAACCTTGTCTTGTACATCTTGTAATTTTTTATTGTGTTTCCTTAGTCATAGTCTTAGTCTGGTCTGAGCAATTTTAGATTGCTTCTTGTTTTCAAAGTCATAGTCTTAGTCAGGTCAAGTTCGAGCAATTTTTTTTAATTGTCTCGTGTTTCTTTGTTTGCCTTAGTCTTAGTCAGGTCTGAGCAATTTTATTGCCTCTTGTTTTTTCTTGTTTCCAAGTCATGGTCTTAGTCAGGTGTGAGCAATTTTAGATTGCCTCTTGTTTTTCCTTGTTATTGCCTCTTGTTTTTTCTTGTTTTCAAAGTCTTAGTCTTAGTCAGGTCAAGTTCGAGCAATTTTTTTTTAATTGTCTCGTGTTTCTTTGTTTTCCTTAGTCTTAGTCAGGTCTGAGCAATTTTATTGCCTCTTGTTTTTTCTTGTTTCCAAGTCATGGTCTTAGTCAGGTGTGAGCAATTTTAGATTGCCTCTTGTTTTTTCTTGTTTTCAAAGTCATAGTCTTAGTCAGGTCAAGTTCGAGCAATTTTTTTTAATTGTCTCGTGTTTCTTTGTTTGCCTTAGTCTTAGTCAGGTCTGAGCAATTTTAGATTGCCTCTTGTTTTTTCTTGTTTCCAAGGTCATAGTCTTAGTCAGGTCAAGTTCGAGCATTTTTTTTATTGTCTCGTGTTTCTTTGTTTGTCTTAGTCTTAGTCAGGTCTGAGCAATTTTAGATTGCCTCTTGTTTTTTCTTGTTTCCAAGGTCATAGTCTTAGTCAGGTCAAGTTCGAGCAATTTTTTTTAATTGTCTCGTGTTTCTTTGTTTGCCTTAGTCTTAGTCAGGTCTGAGCAATTTTAGATTTCCTCTTGTTTTTTCTTGTTTCCAAAGCCTAAGTCTTAGTCAGTTCTGAGCAATGTTAGATTGCCTCTTGTTTTCTAAGTCATAGTCTTAGTCAGGTCAAGTTCGAGCAATTTTTTTTAATTGTCTCGTGTTTCTTTGTTTGCCTTAGTCTTAGTCAGGTCTGAGCAATTTTAGATTGCCTCTTGTTTTTTCTTGTTTCCAAGGTCATAGTCTTAGTCAGGTCAAGTTCAAGCATTTTTTTTATTGTCTCGTGTTTCTTTGTTTGTCTTAGTCATAGTCAGGTCTGTGCAATTTTAGATTGCCTCTTGTTTTTTCTTGTTTTCAAAGTTATAGTCTTAGTCAGGTCAAGTTCGAGCAATTTTTTTTAATTGTCTCGTGTTTCTTTGTTTGTCATAGTCTTAGTCAGGTCTGTGCAATTTTGATTGCCTCTTGTTTTTTGTTGTAGCCAAAGTCACAGTCTTGATCACGGTTAAGTCCGAGTAATTTCTGTTTACCCCTTGTTTCTTTGTATGTCATAGTCTTAGTTAAGTCCGAGTTATTTTTTGATTACCTCTTGTTTTCTTGTAAGTCATTGTCTTAGTCAAGTTTGAGCATTTCTTGTTTCCTTGTAAATCATTGTCTTTGTCTAGTCTGAGCAATTTGTGTTTGCCTCTTGTTACCTTGTGAGTCTTTGCCTTAGTCAAGTTAGAGCATTTTTTGTCTCTTGTTTTTTTTTTCCCTTGTGAGTCTCAGTCTTGTCATAGCCTTGTTTTGTCATGTATTTTCTTTTCCTTAGTCTTGTTTTTTTCCCCAGAGTCATGTATTTCCTGTATGTTTTTTTTTTTTTTTGTCTGGTCTTAGTCTTGTTTTTTTTCCCTGAGTCATGTGTTTGTATGCACTTCTTGTTTTTGGTCTTTGTCTTGTTTTTGTTGTTGGTTCTCTCCCTCCGTACCTGTCCCCCTACCTCCCACCCTGGGGGGGCGGGGGGGCAGGGTGGTCCCTTGGGGCGTCCGGAGTCCACCCGTGGAGGGAGGGTACTGTTATGACCCGAGCGTCGGTTCTGATCGCGCTCGGGTTAAAGTTATGTCTTGCTGCCGGCCTTGACAGCTGCGGGCGGTATTTTGGCCTCTCCGGGCTCTTATTGTGAAAGTGCTCGGAGGGGTTTCCGCCTGTCAACGGTCGGTCAGCTGTGTGTCATCTGTCATCAGTCCTGGGTTATTTAAGCTGTGTGCTGCCGTCATTAAGACGCAGCAGTGTCTGATCGCTAATGGTCACGCTACTGATCGTTATTCTGTTCACTCATCGTCACGGATGCCTGGACTATCTTCACCTCGGCTGCCTAGGGCTTGACCGTCTTTTCACCGGCATAGTAAGTGAGCTGTATAGCCTTATTCCCTCCGGTGTAATTTGTGCTGTAAGTCCCTGCTTTAGCAGTCCAGGTGCAATTATTACCTAGCTTGTCTGTGTTTTTTTTTTTTTTTTTTTTTTTTTTTTTTTTTTTGTTACTTATTTGTACCCGTAGGTAGACTTGGTTTGCAGTCTGGTGACAAGCCACCAGCTGCTGGTCGCTGCGTGCGCGAGCGCCCTAAACCTACATGTTTTTGGTGTGCGGGAGGAAACCGGAGAAATCCCGGAGTAAACCCGCGCAACACGGGGAGAACATGCAAACTCCACACAGCTCACTGTTGGTCGGGGGCTGGGATCGAACCCACGATCTCATGATCCCCGCGGTCCCCCGGCCGAGGGTAAAACTGTGCTGCCACAGTGCTAAACCACTGCGCCACCGTGCAGCCCGTGTGTGTGACTGTTTCCTGCCCTGGACCCGTAGTGTGCTGTATTGCCTATGCTTCCTGTTCTGCAAGGACTCTGTCATCTACTCAGCAGCTTGTGTAAACACCCTTTCACCGTAATAAAACTCACTAAAAACTCACTGGTGGACTTGTGTGCGTCTTATAGGTGGCTCGCGAGGGCCACCATGACAATTTATTCTTATTTCTTTGTTTATGTTATTTGTTTTTAATGCTGTGTGTGTTTTTAATGCTGTTTAATTTTCTGTAAAGCACTTTGGTCACCTATGGGTTGTTTTAAAGGGCTATATAAATAAAGTACATTACATTGTAAAGCAGTTTTTAGTGTTCTCAGGTCAGAGGGGAGGGCTGGCCTTATAGCATACATTACTGGTGGGCGGGGACATGGGTGGAACTAATTAGAATATTCATAGATCCACACATAGTAGGTGGAAGATGTAAAAGTGTTTTCCAAGCAATTCTAAGGCAATGACATTTTTTTTTTTTTTTTTTTTTTTTTTGTGGGTAAAAAGCCACAATATGCTATTTTGGCAAATACATTTTTTGGGAAATGATTTTAGAGCCGCTGGAGTGCATCTTTAAATTTACAAGGAAAAAAAATGGTTAAAAAAAAGTTAAGTTTCTTAAAGTTACAAACTTACAAGAAAATTTTAGCACATTTGTCAGAAAAAAGTCACCAATTTGAGGAAAAATTTGCAAATTAACAAAAAAGTTGCAAATACGCTCGACCATGACTAAATAAATTGAATGAAAATATACGAGAAAGTCCCAAATTTATGAGAAAAAGTTATAAGTTTACAAAATTGGCAAGAAAAATGTCTCAAATTTATGGGAAAAAGTCACAAATTAACATGAAAAGGGCAAAATTACAAGGAAAAAAAAGTAATACATTTATGAGAAAAAGTTGTAAGATTACAGTAAAAAAAAGTGGCAAATTTATGAGAACGTTCCAAAATGACAAGAAAATTTAGCAAATTTGTAAGAAAAAAGTTACCGTACAATTTTAGAAGAAAGGAAATCATAAATTTATAAGGGAAAAAATTCTCGAACTTATTAAAAGTCACAAAGTTATGAAGTTTTAAAGTTTCAAGAATTTTTTTTTTTTATCAAATTAGGGGGAAAAGTCACAAATTTACAAGAAAATAACAAATTTATGAAAAAATAAGTTGAAAATAGGTAAACGGGTAAAGTTCATCTGGCCAAACACAGACGGGGCCAACATGGAACCACATGGACAGACCCACATGGACCCATAAGACAGCTCAGGTTAAACCTCTGGTGAGGCCCACATGGACACGCTGGCTGGGGACCTTCTAAGTTGCGTATCAGATCCAGTTGAACAGCTGAAAATAAAAGCTGAAATGTTCATGTTTTGTCTCATCGTCATCTTTTGATGTCAAACCCAAATGATTTCAGTTTACGGCAGAAATAAAGGCGTGGCCTCACCGCTCCAGCACTTCAGGACGAGAATCAGTGATGTGACGTCGCCACTTTGAGGTCAGAATTGTTTTTTATTTGAAATCAAAAACATGGATTAATGCTTAAAATAAAGGTTCAGAAATGAGAGAGCTCCTTTATTTTCATAACCAAATTGATCCCCAGGCGTGTTGCCTCACAATTATCAATCAAGCTTGAATTCCAATATAAAATAAGGCATCTTCTCCTCAAAGTTTATCGTTAACAACAATAGCATATCAAGTTCTCAAAGATGAGATTTGACAAGGCAGTTATTCCCAAGGCCTTTTTTTCCCCTCACGTCTCTTGTGTGTTGCACAGTAGCGTAAGAGTGTGGAGGCGGAGCCGTGTTATGAGAAGATAATGTGAGGAGATTGACCAATCCAGCGAGCATGACATCGCCTCTGGCTGGACTTCTTGATTACTAGCCACTCGCTGCTTCTGTAACCTCAGCGGGGCTCTTCGCCATGGAAATGCACATCATCCACTTCACACTACAGCTCATTACAGAGCCTCAGCCGCCAGCGCTGGTCCAGGATCATCTCACTTGAGCCTTCACACTCCAGAACTCATACATCTCCACTTATTAAAGCTGATTCGGGGTCAGGCTAGGGAGATGCGCGGCAACTGAATGAGTTCCTCAGTGCCTGGAGCTCCAACTGTTTCACCGCAATCAAATAGGCTTCCTGGTGTGATGACGTTAGCAGCTCATCTTTACAAAGGGATCAGCTCAGATCAGGGAACCAAGAACTGATGTATGCAAATTCAGACCTGGAGTGTAGAGACTTCTGCCCCACCAGTCACAGGAAGTACGACTTAAAACGGCTTTACAGAACTTTAGAAACTACAGACCCTGTGCTTCTGAGTGGTTTTGATGGCAGAGTTGTGTTCATTCATCATGCACATTCCCCATCCTGGAACTGCTCGACCGTGCCTGGCAGCTCAGAAATGCCACCTCACCACTTTGATTTCATGCCTAGTAACGTCTCACAAGAATTACGTTTTTTTTTTTTTTTTATGCCAACAGAAAACACTGTGGCTACAAATAGTGTAAGCCAGGGCACAAAGTTACCTTTTTTTTAACAATTGTCACATAAATGTTAGTTTTATTTCACACAAATCTCACTCATATGCTTTTGAACATGTCCTCGTTTATAGGATTTAATTATTTTAATCTTGTATTACATTACATGCTTGAAGCAGAAAAATGAAAATATATATGGTCATACTGTATGTGTGACTGTATGTGTGACAGTGGGTGGTAAGTTGATGAATTCACAAAACTAATTACTGTTTTCTATAGTTTTTATCCAAACTGGAAACACAACACTTCTACGTTGTCACCATGCTTTATATCGGAACTAAAACATGAATGCAGTATATCAGTTCACACAGATTAAGATGTTGCACTGCTTATACTCCCTTTACACACAGTGGAGATTGTTGAGAGATTGCTGAATGATGACCAGTGTTGGGAGCAGGGCTTGACATTAACACTGGCCAGCTGACCAATGGCTGGTGAATTTCAGCAGTGGCCGGTAAGACAGCCACACCCACTAGCCACTTTGGCCGGTTGTAGTTTTCTCATGCGGCATCTAAAATAATAAACCTATTGCAATGTAATGAAACTACAACTCCCACAAGTGCTGTGTTTTTTCCTAATCAGTTTTCCTTTTATTTCTCATCTTTTTTTCTGGTGAAAACAGGTAGTGTCCATTTAGGTTAAATCCTTCAGCAACTACTAATGACGTCGTGCAGCCATGAAGGGATGTCCTAATTCGTAGGAGTACAAATGAGAATTATAATATTAATGGATTTGATTTTTATATGGTGCTTTACATGTCTAGTGACATCTCAAAGCGCTTTACAGTGAGTCCATTATTCATTAGCTCCACAGACAGACAATGGTAGCGATAAGCTACTGCGGTAGCCACAGCTGCCCTGGGGCAGACTGACGGAAACATGGCTGCCAATCTGCACCAACAGCCTCTCTGACCACTACCGAACATTTATACACATTCATACCCAGTGTCATGGACACTGGAGGCAAGGTGGGTAAAGTGTCTTGATCAAGGACACAATGGCAAGATGGCTGGGGAGAGCGAGATTCAAACCTCCAACCCTCTGGTTATTGGACAACCCGCTGTACCTCCTGAGCCACTGCCGCTCACATTTCCTTCATCCGTTCCATTTTTGCTGAGCACCAAGCTGGATGGCAGGAAGTTCCATTTTTATGTTGTCTTTGGCATGACCAGGCTGGGTCTTGAACCCTGACCTCCCAGTTGTGGGGCGGATGCTCTACCTCTAGGCCACCACTAGATTTGGAACAGACCCAAATCTAACTGCACTTCACTCTCATATTGCAAATATTTTTCTCTACCGTTTTACAATATTTACTGCTCTTCATAAATAATTAGACAGGGTTTCTCTTGCTATTTTTTATTTTTGTATACGGGTGATTTACATTGAAAAAGGTCGTAAATTTAGTTCAAGTAAATATTAGCATACCAAAGGCCAATTTGATCATGTTAAACATAAATTTCCAACCACAAAATTGTGGCTAGTGAGAAGGCTGAGTGGCTAGTAACTTTGGAACTTCACTAGCCACAATGGCTGGTGAATAAAAAAGTTAATGTCAAGCCCTAGTTGGGAGTAACGCGTTACTGTATGCAGTGGCAGGCGTATTTTACAACTAGGCCTTCAGTGGTGATCTACCCTATTTAAGTGCCATTCATATCATGCACCATAAAAATATCCAAAAGGGCCAACCACACAAAGCATGTTAAAGATAACTATAAAATTATAACTTTAAAAATCTTTACCTTTTCATTTTAGAGCTCCATTTCCCTCCGCAGTTGTTCGTTGAGCTGCAGATCCACTCGTTTCCCCAAAGGTTTAAAAGTACTGTTGCTTATGAGTGTCCGGCTGGAGGCTGTGCATTGCTGTCTCACTGCTGCCTTGGTTAGGCCCTGTCACACTAAGTTAAGAGCACACTGAAGAACATGCAAGCCAAGCAGGATCCCCAGAATTGCCCCCTCAGCGGTGGACATCTCCCAAGGAGCTCGTGGGGCAACAGGCTGCTGCTTGGGAGGTGAAGATGAGGCTGATGAAGCTGGCATTCGAGCTGGAACACGGTATCGTGGGAGAGACGCCGGAACCAGGGGACGCTCCTTCATCAGCACAGGTTTCAGCGTTGCTGGTAAGTTTCTCACCATCATCCGATACATCTGCTGGAGGGTCATGACAAATGTAGCAGCTCATTCAGGTTGGGGTAGCACTGTAGGCTGGGTTCAGGCAGTCCAGTGCCCCCTCAGTGTGGGGAGGTGCGGGTATCTGAGAAAAAATCCTCAATTAGCTGGACTGCCCACAACTCGTCCGCGTTGGCCCCGCCGGCCACCAGCCTCCTCCTGCCTGCTGAGTCCAAGTAAGGAGAGGTCATACTGTCATGTACGGCTTCGTGGCAGATGAGGGTGAAAATAGGACTCAAGGGCGCAGGCAGGGATTGATGCAAAACAATAATTTATTAACAAAAACTCCAGGAAAAACAAAAAGGCAGTACGTGGGCTGAAAACTCAAGCTAAACTTGGCATGGCAAACAAAATTCAAGCAAAGCAAGGCTGAGATCACTCACATGGAACATGGCAGGGACATAGCAGGGTGAAACGACAATGACCTCTCAACAAAACAAAGACAGAGACTCACATACAGTGGAGTGAAAAAGTGTTTGCCCCCTTTCTGATTTCTCATTTTTTTGTATGTTTGTCACACTTAAATGTTTCAGATCATCAAACAAATTTAAATATTAGACAAAGATAACACAAGTAAACACAAAATGCAGTTTTTAAATTAAAGTGTTTATTATTATTAAGGGGAAAAAAAATCCAAACCTACATGGCCCTATGTGAAAAAGTGATTGCCCCCTAAACCTAATAACTGATTGGGCCACCCTTAGCAGCAACAACTACAGTGAAGCATTTCCGATAACTAGCAATAAGTCTTTTACAGCGCTTTGGAGGAATTTTGGCCCTCTCATCTTTGCAGAATTATTGTAATTTAGCCACATTGGAGGGTTTTCGAGCATGAACCGCCTTTTTAAAGTCATGCCACAGCATCTTTATTGGATTCAGGTCAGGACTTTGACAAGGCCGATGCAAAGTCTTCATTTTGTTTTTCTTAAGCCATTCAGAGGTGGACTTGCTGGTGTGTTTTGGATCATTGTCCTGCTGCAGAACCCAAGTGAGCTTCAGCTTGAGGTCACAAACAGATGGCCGGACATTCTCCTTCAGGATGTTTTGGTAGACAGCAGAATTCATGGTTCCATTTACCACAGCAAGTCTCCCAGGTCCTGAAGTAGCAAAACAGCCCCAGACCATCACACCACGACCACCATATTTTACTGTTAGTATGTTGTTCTTTTTCTGAAATGCTGTGTTACTTTTATGCGGGATGTAATGGGACACACACCTTCCAAAAAGTTCAGCTTTTGTCTCGTCAGTCCGCAGAGTATTTTCCCAAAAGTCTTGGCAATCACCAAGATGTTTTCTGGCAAAACTGAGATGAGTCTTTATGTTCTTTTTGCTCAACAGTGGTTTTCATCTTGGAACTCTGCCATGCAGGCCATTTTTGCCCAGTCTCTGTCTTATGGTGGAGTCATGAACACTGACCTTAACTGAGACAAGTGAGGCCTGCAGTTCTTTGGATGTTGTTGTTGGGTCTTTTTTGACCTCTTTGATCAGTTGTCGCTGTGCTTTTTGGGTAATTTTGGTCGGCCGGCCACTCCTGGGAAGGATCACCATTGTTCCATGTTTTCACCATTTGCGGAAAATGGCTCTTACTGTTGTTTGCTGGAGTCCCAAAGCTTTAGAAATTGCTTTATAAACTTTCCCAGACTGATAGATCTCAATTACTTTGTTTCTCATTTGTTCCTGTATTTCTTTGGATTGCAGCATGATGTCTAGCTTTTGAGGATCTTTTGGTCTACTTCACTTTGTCAAGCAGGTCTTACTTAAGTGATTTCTTGATTGTGAACAGGTGTGGCAGTAATCAGGCCTGGGTGTGGCTAGAGAAATTGAACTCAGCTTTCCAAAGATGTGATAAACCACAGTTAATTTATGTTTTAATGGGGGGGAGGAATCACTTTTACACACAGGGCTATGTAGGTTTGGATTTTTTTTCCCCTTTATAATAATAAACACTTTAATTTAAAAACTGCATTTTGTGTTTACTTGTGTTATCTTTGTCTAATATTTAAATTTGTTTGATGATATGAAACATTTAAGTGTGACAAACACAAAAAAATGAGAACTCAGGAAGGGGGCAAACACTTTTTCACACCACTGTATATAGGAGAACTCATAATTGAGAGACACAGGACAGCTGGGAGAGCAATCAAGAACTAAACAGCACACACATGAGGGAGCGTGGATATGGGTACGGAAACATGAGAAGCTGAGGACAATAGGTAAACAGTCACATACACAGCCATGAACTTAGACAGCAGATAACACAACATGACTAAAGACAACAAGGACAATAACACTGACAGTTAACATAAATGGGAATCATACAATACAACCAAAGTACAAAAGACAACCATAAAACACAAACAACAGGGGAAGACATGACATGACAGACAATGATCAGGAAACACAAGGACACTTAAAGTGTCTGTGACACGATGTAGGAACTATGGATCAATATTCGGGATGAATTTATCTTCAATCATCCACATAGTTGGTTCTGTTGACTTTGAACGCTAAATAAGTGGAAAAATATTTCTAAGTGAATTCAAATTTAGCGCCGTGTTACACTAACTTGATATCCTGAGACATGCCTCGTTTCCAGATATGACGTCATGAGGAAAGTTTCCTCTCGGCTAGTCCGTGTGCTGTCAATGTAAACAAGCTGTTTAGCTTCTATATCAGCGAAGAAATGCCAAAACGTTGCATGGCGGCTGGGTGTTCTAATTCCTCCAGTGAACGTATAAGCCTGTTCTCATTTCCAAAAGATCCAGATCTTCTTAAAAAATGGGCGAAGAAAGTACAGAGAACAAGGGACAAATGGCAACCAACACCATCTTCTGTACTCTGTAGCGATCATTTCACTGCAGACAGTTTTGAGGAGGCGCCTGCTATACAGGAATCTTTAGCCTTGAAAGTTCGTTACAAATGGGTTCTAAAACCGACTGCCATACTTTTGGTTTTTAAACGAAAACCCACAGCTCAAGACGATATCAACATATCAAAACAGCACAGTGTAATTGATTTTTTTTTCACATAAGGAGATCGTGATATTATTATATTTTTTCTGCCGAAAGTAAAATCGTCCCCTATGAATTTTGAAGTCAAATGTTAACTTTACTCCAAATGGAATGACGTTGTGTTAAAAAAACAAAACAAAAAAAAGTTATATTACTTTATTCAGTTTTCATTTTTATAAATCTCCTTGCCTACCGAAACTGAATATCTGAGCATTTTTTTTTTTTAAATTTCCCCAACCACCTCATCGAGGAAATTTAGATCTATCTGTATATTAACATTCAGTGTTTTGGAGGTGACCGATGTCCATCTCTAACCCTTCACCGTCGGACCCTTCATCCTCTGACACGTGTGAGTCATCGTCGCTTCCTGAACGATATGGTTCAAATAAATATGGTTGCAGTCCTTCGTTAGAACCAACTCGCTCTTCTTCATCACTCGACCCTGCTTCTTCCTCAAAAACTATCGACAAATCGCTCAAATCTTCTCTGAAATCGTTCACAACTTCCTCCACTTCAGTGTACTCAGCCATGCTTGTTTACATCTTTGGTTGACCTCATTACGTCACAAAATGGCGGCGGCGTTTGACCCAGTTTCGACAAACCACCATTGCAATTGTCTACATCACAATGTAATTTATGGTAGTATATGGACACAAAATTTTATTGATTTTTTTTGTCTGCACAGAATAAAACACAGTAATTCTTCTTTCTGTTGATGTCTTTGTTGAATTATGTCACAGGCAAATAATAATAATGATAATAATATTAAAGAACACAAAGACCAGAATAAACAGCCATGCCCCAATCCTGACAAAATTGAATAATGAACTATCAGATCTTGCACACAGAGGAATATCAAATGGGTTTGGGAAGGCATGGTGAAGTAGCAAAGAGAAGAAATTCCCAAACCATGTTGGAGCTAAGATGCATCCTTGTTTAGCACCATTTCTGATCGGAAAAGATTGGTAATGGAATCGACTGACACAAGAAGCAAACCAAGTTTTGGATTCAAAGATACGTAATTGTTGAATAATGTGACAAGTACAGTGCTGTCAAAAAGTATTTGCCTCCTTCCTGATATCTTAAATTTTTGCATGTTTGTCACACTTCAATATTTCAGATCATCAAACAAATTTTAATATCAGAAAAAGATAACCTTAGTAAATACAAAATGCAGTTTTCAAATGATGATTTAATTTATTAAAGGAAAAAAGATATCTAAACCTACCTGACCTTGTGTGGAAAAAAGTAATTACCTCTCTTGTTACATCATGAATTAACTGTGATTAACCACATTTTTTGGAAAGCTGAGTTCAGTTTCAGTAGCTACACCCAAGCCTGATAACTGCCAGACATGTTGAATCAAGAAATCACTTAAATAGAACCTGTCTGACAACCTGAAGTAGACTAAAGGATCTCAAAAAGCAACACATCCCACTGTGATCTAAAGAAATTCAAGATCAGATGAGAAACAAAAAAAACAAAACAAAACAGAACAACATTTAAAGAACTGCAGGCCTCACTTGCCTCAGTTTGGACACTGGTCCATGATGGAACAGTAAGAAAGAGACTGGGAAAAAATGGCATCCATGAGAGAGTTCCAAGGCAAAAACCATTGCTGGACAAAAATAATACAAAGACTCATCTCACATTTGCCAGAAAACATCTAGATGATCCTCAAGACTTTTGGGAAAATATTCTGGGGACTGATGAGACAAAAGTTGAATGTTTGGAAGATGTATGTCCTGTTTTATCTGGAATAAAACTAACACAGAATTCCATAAAAACAACACTGTATCAAAAGTCAAACATGGTGGTGGTAGTGTCATGGTCTGGTGCTGCTTTGCTGCTTCAGGACCTGGACAACTTCCCCTAATTCACAGAGCTACGAATTCTGCTCTCTACCAGAAAATCCTGAAGGAGAATGTCCGGCCATCAGTTCACGAAGCCCTCCAATGTGGCTGAATTTAAACAATTCTGCTCAGAAGAGTGGATCAAAATTCCTCAACAGCGATGTAAAAGACTTGCCAGTTGGTGGCACAACCAATTATTAGTGAGGGGGCAATTTCTTTTTCACATAGGGCCAGGTAGGTTTGGATAGCTTTTTCCCTTAATAAATGAAATAATCATCTAAAAGCTGCATTTTGTATTTACTCAAGTTATCTTTGTCTAATATTAAAATTTGTTTGATGATCTGAAGCATTTAGGTGTAACAAATATGCAAAAATATAAGAAATCAGAAAGGGCTCAAACAGTTTTTCATAGCACTGTAAGTGCAGGAATCAACTACAGCACTAGTAGAGGAAGAGAAGGGACAGACAAGTATGGTTGGCTATGGAAAAGGGTAATGTGATTATTAACAGCTGGGCTGACTCTCTTAGGTGGACTGAAGGACACAGAGAACCAGACAGGCAGTGAGCATAATTCTTCCTGCAGATTGATGGTGGAGGAACCAGGGAGGGTAGGCAGAGTGGCGGAGGTGGGTTGTAGTTAGCTACCCGGGGTCAAGGTTTGCCTGTGATTAGAGTTATTGATTGTGTCCAGAATGACCGTTTGCTTACTTGCAGAGCCAGTGAAGTGGAGGTGAGAACCTGCAAGCAGAGGAGACGATTTCCTGGAGGTGAGCATTAATTGAAGTTTTGAACATGCAAGGATAGCTTATTTGTGACAAAACAGAGTAGGCGGCATGAGAGGGTAGAGGATCAGAGATGAACAGGCACTGGAGAGTGAGCACACATGTTAGACTTGGAGTGGGAGATGAATCCAACAGCAAGCTGTTGAGAGCCCACATTCCAACACTAATTGGTGGTAAAGCTGCCTCTTCAATAGTGTGGGGATGATTTGCAGCAGGTGGTTGATGAGGCACAGCTGAAGATAATCAGAGGACAAGGTCAACGGGAAAGAGAGGGAGAGGGGGAGAGAAAGAGAGGGGGGAAGACCACAGAGAAGATTAATGGGCGTAGTGAAGGAGGACACGGAGAGGGTTGGTGTGACAGAAGAGGCTGCGAGCAATAAGGTGAGAAGAAGGAATGATAGAATAGAATAGGCTTTATTGTCATTGTACAGTTGTACAACACAACAAAATTGTGGGTGCTCCACCAGGCTGCTGTGCAATAAAGTAAGTGAGAAGAATTTGAAATAAAACAGTTACAAAACACATTAACCATACTGCTGAGGTAGAGGTAAAAGTGAAATAACAAATAGCCCACTGGTATATACACAGGTA
The DNA here is from genome assembly GCA_020510985.1 of Pholidichthys leucotaenia. Lineage (NCBI taxonomy): Eukaryota > Metazoa > Chordata > Actinopteri > Cichliformes > Pholidichthyidae > Pholidichthys > Pholidichthys leucotaenia. The sequence goes on along the minus strand of CM035842.1, from coordinate 20,140,519 downwards.
CGATAGTGGCTTCTCGGGTGGAACTATGTGCATAAGAGTGCAGTGTGCAGAACACATACTAGAGTAAAATGGCCCAAGGATTATGGAAAATATGTACAGTTGTGATTTCACGGATGGGTCAATATACATGAAAGTGAGGAGTGCAACGACAGGTGAGTCAAAGTGATAATTAAAAGGTCCTCAGTTCTGCGCATGTGAGGGGTTTTTTGGGGGTGGGGTGGGGGCTCTGACTGTTTGGGGTTCAGATGGCCCAGGGGAAGAAACTGTTTGTCAGTCTGGAGATGTGGGACCTGATCAATCTGAACTGTCATCCAGAGGGAAGCAGGTCAAACAGGTGGTGGGCGGGATGTGAGGGGGTCTCCTGTGATTTCCTTGATCCTTCTGAAACAGAAGGCTCTGGAGATGTCTTCCAGGGAGAACAGAGGGCTGCTGATAATTTTTTGGGCGGTGTTGATGACCCTCTGCACAGCCTTCCTGTTCTTGGCCATGGAGCCGGCGTATCGCACACCCAGACAGTAAGTGAGCATGTGCTCCATTGAGCAGCAATAGAAGGCCAGCAGCAGTTTCTGGTCCAGGTTGTGCTTCCTCAGGACACAGAGGAAGTGCAGCTGCTGCTGGGCTTTCTTCACCAGGGCCTTGGTGTTGACAGTCCAAGAGAGGTCAGAGGAGATGTGGGTGCCCAGGAACCTGAAGGCGGGGATGTTTTCCACGCGGTGGCAATTTATGAGGAGGTGGAGGCTGGTGCTGTCTGTTCTTCCTGAAGTACAGAATGAGTTCTTTGGTTTTTTGAACATTCATTTTCAGGTTGTTCGCTCGGCACCACAGCAGCAAATTCTCTACCTCCACCCTGTATGCCTTCTCATTGTCGTCGGTGATGAGCCCAACCAAGGTGGTGTCGTCTTCGTATTTCATGATGATGGTGGGTGGGTGGGTTGAAATGCAGTCAAAAGTGTACAGGGAGTACAGTAGAGGGCTTAGCATGCAGCCTTGGGGGGAGTCGGTGCTGAGGGACAGTGTGGAGGAGTGATGGGGGCCAAGTCTGACTGTAGGCGACTGGTGAGAAAGTTCCTTTTTCCAGGAGCAGGTGTGTGGAGGGGGGGATCTGGAGGAGGTGCAGTTTGTTGATCAGGATGTCCAGGATGATGGTGTTAAAGGCTGAGCTGTAGTCCAAGATGGCGCCGCGGATGGCAGCCACTGGCTTCTGCTCTCTGATGTTTTTGATAATTTTGTGTGTTTTTTTGGACTTCTGCTCTTCTGTCCGAATCACCTATTCAAGGGAGGAACTACTTTCACTCAGACTACCTCCCAATGCAACTTCTCCGCCAGTTACTGCTGCTGATCTGAAGTTTTTTCAGTCCATCTTAGCTGTGGGAGCAGCGGCTATTGGCGCTGGCCGGAAACGAAGGCGGCGTGGTAAACGTGCCGGTGCGTTAGTCAGGCTGAAGAAACGAGGATTTCGCACGCCGCTCCCATCGATCCATCTGGCAAATATCCGCAGTTTGGCGAACAAAATGGATGAACTGCTGCTCCTGACTCACAAAAACCGGGATTTTAGCAGATCTGGCGCCCTTTGTTTCACGGAGTCCTGGCTGAGTGAACACATCCCGGACAGCGCGGTCCGTCTGGACGGATTTCAACTGTTTCGCGCTGATCGCAGCCGAGAATTTTCTGGAAAGACTAAGGGTGGTGGAATCTGCTTCTACATAAACGAAGGTTGGTGTACTGATGTCACAGTGTTGAAGAAGTTTTGTAGCCCTAACCTAGAGTCACTGTTCATAAACTGTAAACCCTTTTATTCACCGCGAGAGTTCTCCTCATTTATTCTGGTCGGAATTTATATCTCGCCTGCTGCTTGTACAACGGAGGCACTGCAGCTCCTCGCTGACCAGATAGCAGAGGTGGAGGAAAAACATCCAGACTCTCTGCTTATCATTCTGGGTGATTTCAATAGAGCTAATCTCACAAATGAGCTTCCTAAATACAGACAGCATATTAAATGTCCCACCAGGGACACAAATACACTCGACCACTGTTACACAGTTTTAAGAAACGCCTATCATGCCGTCCCCCGTGCAGCTCTGGGTTTTTCTGACCACTGCCTGCTCCATCTTATTCCAACATACAGACAGAAACTAAAAACTTCCAAGCCTGTTGTAAGGACTGTGAAGAAATGGACTGAGGAATCAAAGCTGAAGTTACAAGCCTGCTTTGACTGCACAGACTGGAGTGTTTTTGAAGCTGCAGCCATTAACTTAAATGAACTCACTGACACTGTGACATCATACACCTGTTTCTGCGAGGACATGTGTGTGCAGACCAAGACCTTCTGCATATACAACAACAATAAACCCTGGTTCATTCCTAAACTGAAGCAGCTACGTCAGACCAAGGAGGAGGCCTACAGGACTGGTGACTGGACTCTGTACAAGCGGGCCAGAAACATGCTGACGAAGGAGACCAGGCTTGCTAAGAGGAGCTACAGTGTGAAGTTACAAAAAAACTTCTCAGCTAACAACTCTGCTTCTGTCTGGAGAGGCCTACGGAATATCACCAACTACAGGGGACCATCCCCCCACCCTGCGGAAAACCTCCAGCTGGCTAATGACCTAAACAGCTTTTACTGCAGGTTTGAAAAGAACCTACAGTTCTCACCTCCCACCCACACAAAAGGATTATCTGCAGCCCCAGGAACTCCATCCCTCCTCCACTCTGACCTCCCACCAGCACTAACGATCTGTGAAGAGGAGGTGCGCCGGGTCTTTCAGAGACAAAAGATCAAGAAGGCTGCAGGACCTGATGGTGTGTCTCCATCCTGCCTGAGAGTCTGCTCCAACGAATTGGCCCCCATCTTCACCCGGATCTTTAACAGATCACTGGAGCTGCGTGAAGTGCCTTCCTGCTTCAAACGCTCCATCATCATTCCAGTTCCCAAGAAACCCTCTATTACAGGATTAAACGACTACAGACCTGTTGCCCTGACCTCTGTGGTCATGAAATCCTTGGAGAGATTGGTGCTGAGCCACCTGAAGGTCATCACAGGCCCCCTGATGGACCCACTGCAGTTTGCCTACCGGTCAAACAGGTCAGTGGATGATGCAGTGAATATGGGACTACATTACATCCTGCAACACCTCGACTCCCCAGGGACGTACGCCAGGATCCTGTTTGTCGACTTCAGCTCAGCGTTCAACACCATCATCCCAGGCATTCTTCATCAGAAACTCCTCCAGCTCAAGGTGCCCCCCTCCACCTGCCAGTGGATCTCCAGCTTTCTGACTGACAGGTGGCAACAGGTGAAGCTAGGGAGATTTACATCCAGCTCCCGAAAAATTAGTACTGGCGCCCCCCCAAGGATGTGTCCTTTCCCCACTGCTCTTCTCCCTCTACTCCAACGACTGCACCTCAGAGGACCCTTCGGTGAAGCTCCTGAAGTTTGCGGACGACACCACAGTCATCGGTTTGATCCGGGATGATGATGAGTCTGCATACAGGCGGGAGGTGGAGCAGCTGATCCTCTGGTGCAGCCAGAACCATCTTGAACTTAACCCAGCCAAAACGGTGGAGATGACTGTGGATTTCAGGCGACACCCCCCTTCATTCCCCCCACTCACCATCCTCAACAGCACAGTGTCCACTGTGGACTCCTTCAAGTTTCTGGGTACCACAATCTCCCGGAACCTGAAGTGGTCCCCCCATATTGACACTGTCCGGAAAAAGGCCCAGCAGAGGTTGTTTTTTCTGCGTCAGCTCAAGAAGTTTGATTTGCCTCAGGAGCTGCTGGTTGTCTTCTACACCGCCATCATCCAATCTGTCCTCTGCTTTTCCATCACTGTCTGGTTTGGATCTGCCACTAAACAGGACAAGACCAGACTGCAGCGGATCGTTAAGTCTGCGGAGAGGATCATTGGTACCGACCTACCCTCCATTGAGAACTTATATCGGTCCATAACCAGGAAACGGGCGGGAAACATCTGTGCTGACCCATCACACCCCGGCCACAAACTGTTTGAACTTCTATCTTCTGGTCGTCGTTACAGATCACTGAAGGTCAAAACCACCCGTCACAGGAACAGTTTCTTTCCTCAAGCCATCACTCTGATGAGCTCCTAACATTCACCTAGTCCTACCTGTTGCTGTACTCATGACTTTTCATCCATTATTACATTGCACATAACTCTCACACTGCTTTTTACTTCATTCACATTATATCACTGAATCTGAGTCCACATTGAAATACTGTGTGATTGTATATTTTTTCATATATTTCTGCAAAGTGTGGTTAGTCCGAGTAAATAACTGCATATATTCCTGTATATATTTGCATCCTTTTATAGAAACGTGGACAGACTGTAATTTACTGTACATACTCTGGTTGTCATTGAATCCTTATTTAAATCCTTCACCTGAACAACGAGAGCAAGTTTTTAGCCAAAGTCAAATTCCTTGTATGTGTTGTGCATACTTGGCCAATAAAGCTGATTCTGATTCTGATTCTGATTTCTGATGAAGAGCATCCTCATGGAACTCCTTGTGATCTCCAGGTGGCTTAGCACTCTGTGTAGAGTGGTGGCGATGGCGTCTTCTGTAGACCGGTTCTCACTTTAGGCGAACTGATGGGGGTCGAAGGAGGGGGGAAGACAGTCCCTAATGTGCTGGGACACCAGTCGCTCAAAACATTTCATGACTACAGATGTGAGTGCTATGGTTCTGTAGTCATTCAGGCTGTCAAGTGCGGACTTTTTGGGGATGGGAATGATGGTGGAGGCCTTGAGGCAGGAGGGGATGGTGGCTTGCGCCAGGGAGAGATTGAACAACTGTTGTGGTGACCCTTAGAGGGAGCAGTCGAAAGAGGAAGAGGGCAACTTTTCCTGGATAATGTGGATCCATTTGAAGCAGGACTTTGTTGTTTAGGTCAGTGGTTTTCTGGTGCTCACAGCAGTCCATCTAATAATTTCTGAGGGTGGTTGTGGTGAGTTGTTCCGTTCTGATACCCACTGTTCTTTGTTAGTGCTTGTTCTATCCAAAAAATACCAATGAAAAGAAAGAAAACAAATTATACCAGTATGGCTATTTTCAGTTATACGTGTTATGTAAATTGAGAATCTCTCCTATACCAAAATGTGAAATGAAATTGAAAGATCAAGTTGAAAGATCTGATCGACTTTAAAACCGCAATAATAATGTTCAAAGTGAAGAATCTATCACTGCCCGCAAATATCCAAAAGTTGTTCCAAACAAGGGAGAAACGATATCACTTCAGAGGAACATGTATATTTCAAAAGCCTACAGTGAGAACAACCACCAAGCAACACTGTATTTCAGTGCAAGGTGTCAGATTATGGAACGATTTTGGACCTGAATTAAAATCATGTACAAAGCTTGGACAATTTAAACAAAAACTAAAGGAAGAAATACTCCAAACATATTTACAAGACGACATGTAAACTCACATAAGGATTGACATTTCCAGCCTGTGTTGTGTTATAGCTTAGTTTTTCTTTTTTCTCTGTGACACTATGTCTTAGATTTGTTTTTGAATAGTAACCGCTTAACTTAGACTAGCTCAGTTTTCTTTTCTCAGTCATATTTTGTCTTAGCCTTGTTTTAAATTGTAATCGCTCTTGTCTTGTTTTCTCTTTTTTCTCCTTTGAATTCTTGGATGGAATATGGGTGGGCAATATAAGCTGCGGCTTCAGCCATCACCCATTTCGGATAACTCACGTGGAATTGTATAGTAGAAGGAGTCTTTGTCTAATTTGACCTTGTTGTTATATTATACAGTTTCTTTTAACCTGTAATGTACTATCCGAAATAAATAAATTCATTCATTCATTCATTCATTCATTCAAAATTGCCAGGACTACAAACTCAAAACCGTCCCACTAATCTGTGCATAGTTTCCCTCTTGCTGAACTCAGCCGGTTTCAACTTGTCTAGAGCTATTATGAATACAGTATCCAGTAAGGTGCTGCAATGCATTTTTGCTCATGATGAATTCCACTTAGTTACAATTAGACCTTTCGGTGTGTAGTAGTTTTTATTCGACTCAGTGTTTTGCAGAGGTTGCCCCCCCTCATCGGTCTCCCCGGGAGCCTGCGGTTCCTGCTCAAGTAAACTGGTATGCCCTCACAAGCATATTCCCATTTTCTGCTTCACTGAACTGCTGGTCCCCAATAATCCTAACACCATTATTTTGTCAGGCAGGATGGGGAGTGTTTTCATTTTTTTCAGCCCCTCTTGTATTTTCTCCATCCCACACAGTGGGTTTGGATTCCCTGGGCCTAGCAGAGTAGAATTAATGCGTATAGTTAGTTGGCCTCCTTTTTTTTAAAGCATCTTGAGAGAGAGAGACCAAGTGGAAGGAGATTGCCTGAAGAATAGGTGTTTTAAATTCACATGCCTGTTTTCAGAAGCTCATTGCTTTCTTCTGATTTCTTCTGATTCCGCTGCCAGTTTCTTTCCTCTACCTTACAGAATGATTGCAGTTTCTTTCTTTCTTTTCTTTTTTGGAAACCATTCCCTCTGCTCAAAGAGGCTTTCAAATGGAGGAGCCTGGGCGAAGTGCTTTTCCATCATCTCTCCCATGCTCTGTCATGCGGACAACAGGCTGGAACAGAACGGCTGCTGTGCTATAATACTGACGGGGGGATGGGGGGGGGGGAGATGAGCCATGGTGATGGACAAAGAGAGTGAGAAAAAGGGAGAGAGAAAAAAGTAAAGCATTGCTGCGATGCTGGCACTCGGTCAGGTGCCTCTAACTCAGTCCCATCTTAAGTTTGGTCCATTTTTTCATCTCTGCTTATCTATAATAACCAAAACTGGAAGGGGCCAAAACAAAAAGAAAGCACTGTAGAAGCATGCGGAAATAAAAGATAAGCTTCCTTGCTTGTCCTTTGCACCATGTCCTTTAAGACAGCAACACATTTCCTCTTCAGAGATAAGGATTTGATTATCCAGGACAAGCTCTTCTTAAGCTTAGTCCTCTTAGTTCCACAGGCAGGAAAGACATTATACACAGAACAATGTGCTGTGGATATGAATCAGATGGGAACGTTTCACACTGGAAGGGCAAAACTGCAGTGTTTACAGAGGTCTGTGAAGAACAAAGGGACCTGAGGCTTACATTGATGGACATAAATCCTGAATCTCAGTAACTAGCTTCTTCGGCTGCCATTCTGAGCACGAGTGACAGAAACTTTGATCTCTTTCATCCAGTCACCTGGCTCTGCTCCACCAGCTCGGATAAGTCTAGACAGATGACTCACACATAACTTTGTTCCCTGAATTTTGACTGTTTACACCGTCGAACGAATTCCTTTTCCTGGCAGAGCTCGGGTTCCAGGATAAATTTACAGGATCAGAGGAGAGAATGTGTTGTAACATTATTCTTTTTCTCGGGTTGTGTGCAACAATCAGGTTAAACTGAAAGAAGTTTCCTGTCAAGGTTAAGGAACATGAAAGGATTCTTTTGCATTTTGCAGGATATTTTTCTTATAGTTGATGTCATGTTGTAACATTCAGAGGTTCTGACTATAAATTCATGAATAGGCAACTACAGTATATGAATTCATTCTGACAGGAGTTTAACTGTGGATTTGTCACAGGCACATTTAAAAAAAGACAAAAAAGTTTGGTTGTGTTGACATGTTGGATGGATGATACTTTCACACACATTTCTCACTTCCTCTGCTTCACCTGCCTTAATACCATATCATGCAAGAATCTTGGAAAACTGGATACAAGGAGAGGAATGTCTCTGTCACTGGAGCAAAAGTATTAACACTGGAGAGTAAAATAGTTTGAAAATGAGACTACCACTCGCCTGTAGACAGATGGACCTGGAGCAAGTGGTGTCTGTTTTTTATATCCACCCTACAGGTGTACTAATGAGAGCGAGCAGGCTAGCAGTGTAACCAACAGTCATCCAGGTGCAGTTTGTGGATGAGGCAGTGACATTTTCCCAGCTGGGAGCCCTGCCAGATAATGTTGTAAATCTAAACACGATGAAGTTTTTGGGATTTCCACAGCAGGTAGAAAGCAGCCACAGAAGTTATGAAGGCCACCCCTCCCCTCTGCAACTTGCTTTAACACAAATTTGCATCTATTGGCATCTTTACATCAGCTTTACATGTAATTGCACCCAGCAAAAATGTCATGTTTTCGTGTTTGGTCTGAATGCACTTTTAGCATCACCATTTCAACTGAGCATTTTGTTTTTCAAAACTAACAAGTACAGGGTTTAAAAAATACTGAGCAGATGAATAGCAATCATTTTCTAAAACCAGTGTGACAGGTTGTACTCTAAGGGTGTTTTCACACCTTAAAGTCCTCACCAAGGCCTGAACCAGTGTTCATGTTCTTATTACATTGTATACATTTGGTTTTGTTTCACACTGCTCTCAGGTGTTAAAGCAAAAACACTTCCTGAGCCTGAACTTTTTTCAGGGGGCAGGTCATTGGGGTGGACACACACACACATTATGTATATATAAACAGCAACAGTGAGCTTTATGTAATACTCTAAACTGCATTATTTTCATAATTGTTTTATTCAAAAGAAATAATCCCTAGGCTTCACAAACTTACTCTCTATCCGACAGAATATATGAAAGGTTTTGTGTATGTTGAAAGATGAAACACTCACGCAGGGCCGGAGTGGAACCAATTTTTAGCCTGGGAGCTTCATGCCCAAGACTGTTGTGAAGGGGTTAACAACAGTGAGCGACGTGATGACGCAGCCGACTGGTGCCGTCATCACGCCGACATATAAGGGAGGAGCCGGCCATGTTAGGCTCTGCTCTGCCGGCACTCCCACTCAGGGATATAGGAGCTCAGGGCTCAGTCATTAACATGCTCTGTATATTTAACAACATGTAATAAAGTTCGGGGCAGTGCGGTGGTGGAGTGGTTAGCACTGCAGCAGCACAGCAACTCACCCTTGGCCGGGGGATCCTGGGTTCGATCCCAGCCCCCGACCAACAGCGATCTGTGTGAAGTTTGCATGTTCTCCCCGTGTCTGCGTGGGTTTACTCCGGGATTTCTCTGGTTTCCTCCCACATGCCAAAAACATGCAAGTTAGGTTAACTGGCATCAAACTGGGGATTCTAAGTTGTCCTTAGGTATGACTGTGAGAGTGAATGGTTGTCTGTCTCTCTGTGTTGGCCCTGCGATGGACTGGTGATCTGTCCAGGGTGTGCCAAGCCTCTCCCCCACAGATGCTGGGATAGGCTCCAGCCCCCTCACAACCCGAAAAGGATTAAGCAGAAGAAGATGGATGGATGGATGGATAATAAAGTTCGAGTTCCAGCACAGCATCCTCATCTGCCTTCTTTGCCAGGTTTGTGGATATAACATTTGGCGACTGAGGATTAATTCATGGAGATGTGGATAATATCACTGTGGCTTTTCCTCGAGCTCCCCGGGGAACCACCTGTTCCATGGCCACGCTGGTTGGAGGCATTTGAAACATATGTTACAGCTTTGGACCTGGGAAAGCTTGTGCTTGTCCGCAACCTAGGCATAGAAGGTGAGAGAATTTTTCAGTGCTACTTTGCTAAGCCCAAAAACGTGGTGCGGCGCGCAAAAACTTGCCGCCGTCGACGAGAAGCTAGGCTAACTAACCCCACACCCTACGGACACGGCATAAACATCGTGGGCCCCGAAGGTTGGTCAGGACTGCAGCGTGTAGCGAAGTTAGACGGCATGAGTGTGCCCATGATGGTAGCCACCATCCCCACGCAGTCCATAGTGAGCGAGGCCATGTTTCGGAGGCTCACCCCCCTTTGAACCCTGATGTGGTGGAACTACCAGACAACGGGAGCTCCAGTACCGGCAAGAACAACACATTTGCAGTGCAGTATGGCAAAAAAGTGATTCCAGCATTCTGGTTCCAGGTGACACGCCAAGGATGAAAATCTTTTTGGGGTGGGATTTATTCAGTGAGCTGGGTTTTTCTCTCAAAATCGGCGGGCAGACGGTCAGCGGCCCAGGCCCAGTTCGTACTAGCTTCGCAGATGTGAGTGCAACTGAAGAGCACAGTGTAGACAGCGGACACAATGCAGAGAGTGGATACAGCATGGATGGTGAAGATGACATGGAGAACAGAAGCTGGAGGAGAGGGAGCTCGAATTTAACAAGGCCAACGCTGATGAGGTATTTATGAATGGCACCAACACCAAAGCGTCCACTCCACACTCTCAGGAGGAGAGCCGCCCGGAAGGGGAGCTCGAGGACCAGACGAGCACAGACGCAGAGCATGACGCAGCACAGCAGAGCACTTCAGACGGCAGTGAGGAGGAGCCAGATGGCTCCTGTGCCCCCGCTCAACAGGCTACGGAGGTTACGAACAAGCTGACAGGTGAAGAGTCCACTTCAATGAGCGACACCGAAGAGGCACTGGACACCTTCCATACCCACGACAAGCCTCAACCGACGATGGAAACAATAGGTGAAGGGCCCGCAACGAACACGGTGACTACGGAACTGCTGCAGCACGACGGAAATCCCAAGCCAAACGAGCACGCAGAGCCACCGAGAGAACAACAATAACTCATAAAATCAAGTAAGGCACCACTCTGAGTTGGGGGCTGGGTTCAGGTTGGCACTAGTGAGAGACTGGGACGGCGACTGACTGGGCTACAGCCAGTGAAACAACAGTTGCCTCTGAGGATCGTGGCGAGGCTGAGAACAACGTGTCTTCAGCTGACAGATGGTTGGGTTCGGCGCACGAACCAACTGCGTCATGTCCAGATGGCGTCTCCAAGCGGCGGGGCTCCGCAGGAGTCAGCTGCTACAGTGTGGGACCCGGGCCCCGGCGTCATGAAGATTGGCACCGGGGGTCCGACAGCTCCAGGAAGGCTCCACAAGCCCGTTTCAAAGCTCCATGGAGGAGGCCGTCCTGAGCCTGCTTCAAAACTCTAGGCAGCAGGCTGCCACGGGGCCTCTTCAAAACCCCTCAGGCAGATCTGTTCCTCCCGTGGAAGACTGTTGGAAGACTTTAAAAAAAAAAAAAAAAGACTGTTTAGTTAGGAGCACGGCTGGGACAACATACCCCACTTAGCCGTGCTGGGTCTTGTGGCAGTCCACCCTCATGCCCTAGTTTTAGGTTTTGCTTTAATAAAGTGTTGATTGTTTTATTTTAATGTGTTTGTTGGGGTTTTGTATACCAAATTGGGGAGCATTTTAATTAGGTGTGTTTTGTGTTTGGCAAAGGGGGGAGACTGTTGTGAAGGAATTAACAACAGTGAGTGGCGCGATGACGCAGGCGGCTGGTGCCGTCATCACGCTGACATATAAGGGAGGAGCCGGCCATGTTAGGCACTCTTCTGCCGGCACTCCCGCTCAGGGATATAGGAGCTCAAGGCTCAGCCATTAACATGCTCTGTATATTTAACGACATGTAATAAAGTTTGAGTTCCAGCACAGCATCCTCGTCTGTCTTCTTGGCCAGGTTTGTGGACATAACAAAGACCGGCCCACTTTTTTCCAAGTGGAGGAAATTGGAGCAAAAGTTCTATTTCTATCCAGTAGTTTTTGTTGCAGACATGTTTTGACGAGAATATAGAACTTAGTTCACCTCAGTAAAGGTGACAAATAAATGAGAAAATGAAAGATAAATCACAAACGGGAACATCAATTCAGTTCAGTGGCATATAAATTCTGAAGAAATGAAATAGCCATTCATTAGACAACTTTAACCTTGTAGTAATAGTAATATATACAGTGTCATGTCAGTACAGTGTCAGTAAACGTACGTTCACACCAAACAGGAACGGGGAAATTTTTCGCGTGGCGCGATTTCATTGCAACTCAATGTAAACATGCAAACAGACATGAAGCCCCCTTCAGAGTGAGATGCAGACAGGCAAAGTTGCCTTTAAAACTTCAGCAGCTGTGTTCAACCTGGTGTGGAGATTCCCAGAATAATGTCATGCTTATGTTTACGTTATCCAACCGGGGGCTCACCTGAAAATATCTCAAGCCTCCAAAAGTTCACAAGATGAAGGGTGCTTATGTTGCTAGCTTGCTAGCTTGTCCGTGACAGGAAACCACGGGTAAATAATGACATCCTGATTCAGCTGAAGGGCTCCCGGTCCTCCTGCGTCTCCAGGTGAGTGAGTCGAATTTTCAAACTAGTTTACTCGCCAATGGTGATGCCTTTACTGCGGTGACGACAGAATGTCAAAGCTAGCAGCTACGTAGCTAGCTAGCCTGGGACGCAAACGCGCGACTGCGCAAATTTGCAAGTACTCGCATCTTCCCATTCACTTTGTATGGATTTGCACTGCCCGTTTGCGTTTGGTGTGAACGCACCTTAATGATATCATCTCACTGTGTAATTTCCCCATATAGATTCTTTTGTCTTGTTCCAATATATGCATGTCTGTGTCACACATTTACTAGAAAAAAGTTACATTGTCCAAGAATGTTTACAAGAAAAACCTCACTAACTGCATAGAAAATGGGAAAAACTAAAACATTTATACTAATCTGCAACTTCTGTTCTTTAAATTTTTCACTTCATTCTTGTGAATTTATAACTATTTTTTGTTGAAATGTGCCATTTCTCCCCTGCATTCATTATGTTTGTCATACAAAAACATACCTGGCTTGTAACTTTTTTCTCACAGACTTTTATTTTACTTGTAAATTGGCCTCCTTTGTCATATTTTACAGCTTTAGTCTTGCAAATTTATTCTTTTTACATTTATAGGTTTTACCTTGCTTATCTTGCACTAAATTTGTGAGTCCATCATCACTACCATCCCCCCTGTTAAAAAAAAAATAAATGATCTGAGAACAAGCAAGTTTTTTTCTTCATTCAGCAACATCTACTGTGGAAAGAGGCTTTTTCACCAAACTGTGTCCACAAAAACCTGCATGGAGCAGTATTTCATCTTAAAAATCAAGATAATAGGTAAAAGGCCGTAACTACTGGGAATGTTTAAGCTATTATAAATATGCAACTTTTTCCATAAATGTGAGTTTCTTCACGTAAAAAAAAATCATATTATTTTCTTTAATTTGAAACTTTTTGAATGTGTTTTTTTTTCCTTTTTACCATAAAAATTGCAGCTTTTGTTTAATAAATTTTCATATTAACATATACTGCAGGTTTATGTAGCTATTTTTTTTTTCTTGGAAATTTAGAAGTTTATTTAAAAATCTTTGTAATGAGGAATTAATTAGTTTTTCCATTTTTTGAGAAAAAATATGTGGGAGTCAGAGAAGTGTGAACTATTTGATAGCAGCCAAATATTATAGAATTTATTCTGACAGTCACTTCACTAAGCTGAGGTGCTGAAAATCTCCCAGCCTCTCTGCTGTGGCAGAACACGCTCCTCTGCAGCCTCCTCTCCCATCACCTGTGCTGTTTGGCTCATTTTTCTTTGGGAAAATCACCTCTTTTGTCAATTTCTGCCATTTGTTAACCACCAAAATGTGAACACACCTTCTGGAGACCTGCGCCCTGTTGAATGCTGTCAGTCTGCCTTTCAGTCAGACCAGTCATTACTGGCACCAAATTCTGAGGGACGCTCTGGTGTGGAGTTCACTCATGCAGATTTAGGGCTATTAAACTTCAGGATAGTGCTAACAACATACCTGCCACAGATTATGTTGATGGTGATTAATTTTACTTCCAACTAGAACACTGGCCCATCAGTGAAGCGGCCCACTGGGCTATGGGCCACTCCAGTCCTGCACTCATGCCTCCAGTCACTCACTTATACTACTGTAACCACCCAAATTAGGAGCACGCAATTGCAATATGGTCTGCCATCTTGAATCCCTACATACGGCAACAACGCTTGGACAAAAAGTAGTTCTGCGTATAAGAATAGGAAGTAAATCTTTGTTTTTATGAGTGTCATTTTTCCCCGCAGCCAAACAGCACATGCCGAAAATCCAGCACGGTGCCGCAAAACTTCATGCCCTGTGCTCCTTATCTGAGTTAACCAAACAAGTTCACATCATCTCAGGATAACATTTATGTACACACAGAAAAAGAAAGATACCCACTGGAGGCCAAAAGATTTTAAGTAGTGATCCAGTCGAAGAACCATTTTGAGTTAAATAAAGAACCTTCTTCAGAAATGCCTAGTAGTTTGCCTCCATATTGTCATGATCCTGAGCACGGGTGGTGGCCATGCTCAGTTCCAGTTTTAGTTTAGTCCTTTTTTGTTCGTTTGTCTCTCTGTTTATTATGATCTTTCGTATCTGGTTTCTGCTCATTAGTCATAGTTACATGGGCAAAATTTCTTCAATCTGATTACAATTCAGATCAGAACTTTACTGTTTACATGGATCCTGAAAAAGCTGATCTGATTAGGATGTGCGTTTCCATGTGTCACACGTTTGAATGGAATAAATCATTTTGACATGCGCACATCGACATATTGACATTCCGAAAATAGTAGAAGAAGCAGCTTCCGGTGTTAGCAAGCCCCGCTTCGTGTCTCTCTTTTTGAAATGGACCTGTATTGTGTTATTCAGACTGTACTTTTGCTTCTGCTGGTCTCCGTAATGAAGCTACAAGTACATACTTCTGCATATGACGAACAGAGGGAGACAGCAGGACGATACAGACCAGTTTTGTTTTACTCCTGCTGTGTCTTTCGCTAGCTGCTGTAAAGGCAGAAATGATGATGAGTTGTATTCTTAGTTGTGTTTTTAGAGTCTTGTCTTGCTATGGGGTGTAATTTTATAGTTATGGTATTGTTTATATCTTTTGGGGATTGTATTATCTTATTTTGTGTTATTGAGTTCCGTTCTGTACTTTTATTTTGACAGTGCTGTGCAGGTTCCGGCTGCCAAACTGTTTTGCAAGCTGCACAGCTGTCACTTGTTGTTTGATTACGTTCCCACTCATGTCCCACACCTGATTATCATTGGGTGCAGCATTATTTAAGCAAGACTGGTGTGATTGCTCATTGCAATGGTCTTGTGTCCCCAGGCATCAGAGTTACGTTTCTCCTCATTCCCGTCTGATTGTGTTCTCCGGGCGTTCCCCAGTTTCACCTTACCTGTAAGTATGCATGTTTTTGTGCCTGGCATCTTCAGTCAGCCCCTTTTAAAGGGCAGTTCATGACACATATAGCTTTATTAGAAATTCAATTCAATTCAATTCAATTGAACTTTATTTATATAGCGCCATTTCACAACAACAGTCATCTCATAGCACTTTCAACTGTAGGGGAATCCTCCACAATTGCAGAAAGACCCCAGCAATCAGGTGATCCCCTGTGAGCAAGCACTTGGCGACAGTGGAGAGGAAAAAAGGAAGAAGCCTCCAGCAGAACCAGGCTCAGGGAGGGGCAGTCATCTGCTGCGACTGGCTGGGGGGTGAGGGGATAGAGAAGAAGAAAAGAACAGACATGTAGAGAGCAAACAGCACAATGGGGACTCAATCTATGGGAGAGAACAAACACATGTTAATGATCAGAAAAAAAAAAAAATCATTGAGAATGAAGAAAGGAGTGAAGCCCAGTGTATTATTGGAGGTCCCCCAGCTGTCTAAACCTATTAGCAGCATAACTAAGGGAGGGTTCAGAGACATATGATCCCTCCCTAATTGTAGGCTACAGCCGTGGACAAAATTGTTGGTACCCCTCTGTTAATGAAAGAAAAACCCACAATGGTCACAGAAATAACTTGAATCTGACAAAAGTGGTAATAAATAAAAATTCTATGAAAATTAACCAATGAAAATCAGACAATGCTTTTGAATTGTGGTTCAACAGAATTACTTTAAAAAACAAACTCATGAAACAGGCCTAGACAAAAATGATGCTACCCCTAGAAAAGATTGAAAATAATGTGACCATAGGGACATGTTCAACCAAGATGTGTCCTCTAATTAACATCATAGGTGTCTACAAACTTGTAATCAGTCAGTTGGCCTATTTAAAGGGTGACAAGTAGTCACTGTGCTGTTTGGTGACATGATGTGTACCACACTGAACATGGACCAGAGGAAGCAAAGAAGAGAGTTTTCTCAGGAGATTAGAAAGAAAATTATAGACAAGCATGTTAAATGTGTGCATTTATATTAATAAGGCTTGGTGCACAAACTCTGTCACTGTTGAGAGACACTGCTTAGCTAACCTGGAGTTTCTCATGGTTAAATGTAGACCTTTCTATCTGCCACGCGAGTTCACTTGTACCATCATAACAGCTGCTTACATTTCTCCGGACGCTAATGCTAAGCTTGCTATGAAAGAACTGCATGCAGCTATTAGCAAACAACAAACTGTACACCCAGAGGCAGCATTTATTGTGGCGGGTGATTTTAACCACTCTAACCTCAAGACAGTGCTTCCTAAATTCTACCAGCATGTCTCCTGTCACACAAGAGGGGACAAAACATTGGACCATGTTTACACCAATATTGTGGGAGCCTACACAGCAACTCCCCTCCCCCACCTAGGTCAGTCTGATCACTTATCCTTGTTCCTTACCCCCAAGTATGTACCGCTCATCAACCGGGTGACGCCATCAGTGAGGACCATCAAAGTGTGGCCAGAGGGGGTTGACTCTGTACTCCAGGAGAAGTTTAGGAACACAGACTGGAGTATGTTCACCTCTCAGGCTACCTGTGGCTCCCACATAAACATCGACTCTTACACCTACTCAGTCCTGGACCATATCAACACCATTGACAGTGTCACCACGGAAAGACAGATCACCACGTACCCAAATCAGAAGCCGTGGATGAACAGAGAAGTGTGGCTTCTGCTAAAGGCAATACAATAACAATGCCTTTAGATCTGATGATGCACAGGCCTACAGTTCATCCAGGGCAGATCTGAAGAGGGGCATCAAGAAGGCCAAGCACAGCTACAAGCTGAAGGTGGAGGAACATTTTGGGGCCTCTGACCCCCGACGCATGTGGCAGGGCATTCAAGCTATCTCTGATTATAAGCCCAGCAACTCCATACCTATAGCCATGACTGTCCCCTTTCTCAATGAGCTAAATGACTTCTATGCTCGTTTTGACAAGGACAATAACGAAAAGAACATCAATTTCCCACCCTCTGACGACCTCCACCACCTCACACTCACCCACACCGACGTCCATAACACACTGAGTCATGTCAACGTACGTAAGGCTGCTGGCCCTGACGGCATTTCTGGGCGTGTGCTGAGGGCATGCGCTGAGCAGCTGACAGGGGTCTTCAGACATCTTCAACCTGTCCCTGGCCCAGGCCGTGGTACCAGCGTGCTTCAAGACCACTTCTATAGTACCAGTGCCGAAACATTCAACACCATCGTGCCTAAATGACTATCGCCCTGTGGCACTGACGCCCATAGTCAAGAAGTGCTTTGAGCGACTGGTCTTGGCACAGCTCAAAAAAGGCCTGCCCCCTACACTGGACCCTCACCAGTTTGCCTACCGGAGCAACAGGAGTACACAGGATGCGGTTTCTACAGCGCTGCACTATGTACTCTCACACCTGGATGACAAGAACACCTACGCAAGAATGCTGTTTGTTGACTTCAGCTCAGCATTCAACACAGTTATCCCCTCCAAGTTGATCACTAAACTTGGGGACCTGGAAATCAGTACCTCCACCTGCAACTGGATCATGGATTTTCTGACCAACAGACCCCAGCATGTTAGGTCAGGCCCCAACCATTCTTCCGTCATCACACTCAACACTGGTGTACCACAGGGCTGTGTGCT
This sequence comes from Pholidichthys leucotaenia, assembly GCA_020510985.1. Lineage (NCBI taxonomy): Eukaryota > Metazoa > Chordata > Actinopteri > Cichliformes > Pholidichthyidae > Pholidichthys > Pholidichthys leucotaenia. The sequence goes on along the minus strand of CM035842.1, from coordinate 20,122,836 downwards.
CAGCCCATTCCTCTACTCCCTCTTCACCCATGACTGCAGGCCTATGTATGGATCCAATTCCATCATAAAGTTCGCAGATGACACCACGGTGATTGGACTCATCAGGGACAACGATGAGTCAGATTACAGGGCAGAGGTTGAGCACTTGGCTACTTGGTGCGCTGACAATAACCTGCTCCTTAACACCAGCAAAACCAAGGAGCTCATAGTGGACTACAGGAAGGAGAGGGGAGAGACACATGACCCCATCCATATCAATGGCATAGCTGTTGAACGTGTCCCCAGCTTCAAATTCCTGGGGATCCACATCTCGGAGGACCTGTCCTGGTCAGTTAACACCACCAGCCTGATCAAGAAGGCCCATCAGCGCCTTTTCTCTTGAGGACACTGAAGAAGAACCATCTGTCAACTGACATCCTGGGCAACTTCTACCGCTGCGTGATAGAGAGTACAATGACCAACTGTGTCACAGTCTGGTATAGGAGCTGCTCTGTCGCTGACCGTAAGGTGCTGCAGCGGGTGGTGGAAACCGCCCAACGCATCACAGGGACTCCACTTCCAGTTATAGAGGACGTCTACAGGAAAAGATGTCTGCGCCGGGCACACAGCATTCTTAGAGACTCCAACCATCCTGCTCATGGACTGTTCCAGCTTCTCCCCTCCAGAAGGCATTTCAGAAGCCTTCGGACTAGAACCAGCAGGTTTAGGAACAGTTTCTTTCCAACAGCTGTCACGTTATTGAACTTAGTTCCCCGCTGACTCTCTTACCATCCTCACCTGTACATAATTGCCCATCTAACTCATTGTACTTATTTGCACATAACAGTACTCTTAACTTTCTGCACTGATGCATATATTTGCATATATTTGCTTAAATTGCACATACTGTTAATTACTGTATATACTGCACTGCTGTCCTTTGCACTTCTGATTGGATGCTAAACTGTGTTTCGTTACCTTGTATTCATGCATGTGTAATGACAATAAAGTTGAATCTAATCTAATCTAATCTAAAGGAAAAGGCTATAAGACCATCTCCAAGCAGCTTGATGTTCCTGTGATGTCAGTTGCACGTATTATTCAGAAATTTAAGATCCACAGGACTGTAGCCAACGTCCCTGGACGTGGCCGCAGGAGGAGACGGATAATACGAATGGTAACAAAAAAGCCCAGAACAACCTCTAAACACATTCATGGTGAACTCCAAGGGCAAGGTACATCAGTGTCAGATCGCACCATCCATCGTTGTTTGAGCCAAAGTGGACTTCATGGGAGACGACCAAGGAGGACACCACTGTTGAAAACAAATCATAAAAAAGCCAGACTGGAATTTGCGAAACTGCATGTTGACAAGCCACAAAGCTTCTGGGAGAATGTCCTATGGACAGACAAGACAAAACTGGAACTTTTTGGCAAGGCACATCAGCTCTATGTTCACAGACGCAAAAATGAAGCATACCAAGAAAAGAACACTGTCCCTACTGTGAAACATGGAGGAGGTTCTGTTATGTTCTGGGGCTGCTTTGCTGCATCTGGCTCATGGTGTCTTGAATCTGTGCAGGGTATAATGAAATCTCAAGACTATCAAGGTATTCTAGAGAGAAATGTGCTGCCCAGTGTCAGACAGCTTGGTCTCAGTCGCAGGTCATGGGTCTTGCAACAGGATAATGACCCAAAACACACAGCTAAAAACACCCAAGAATGGCTAAGAGCAAAACATTGGACTATTCTAAAGTGACCCTGATCTAAATCCTATTGAACATCTGTGGAAGGAGCTGAAACATGCCGTCTGGAGAAGGCACCCTTCAAACCTGAGACAACTGGAGCAGTTTGATCATGAGGAGTGGGCCATAATACCTGCTGAGAGGTGCAGAAGTCTCAGTGACAGTTACAGAAATCATTTGATTGCAGTGATTGCCTCCAAAGGTTGTGCAACAAAATATTAAGTTAAGGGTACCATCATTTTTGCCCAGGCCTGTTTCATGAGTTTGTTTTTTAAAATAATTCTGTTGAACCACAATTCAAAAGCATTGTCTGATTTTCACTGGCTAATTTTCATAGAATTTTTATTTATTACCACTTTTGTCAGATTCAAGTTATTTCTGTGAGCACTGTGGGTTTTTCTTTCATTAACAGAGGGGTACCAACAATTTTGTCCACGTGTGTAATATCAAAAAGGAAGGTTTTAACCCTATTCTTAAAAACAGATATTGAAATTAACTACTTTTTTTTTTTTTTGAAGAGCCAAATAAAATATGCAAAGAACCCATCTATAATAAAGAGGCTATTTATTAAGTGATCAGTCTTTGAAGAAGCACAGAACTCTGTGAAGAGCAATTTCTGTGCAGTTGCCACAGACTATGGTAGTTAGCAAACATGCTACTCAGCTTGTAAGGAGTTTTCTGCAGCTCTGGTAACTGGACCTAAAATTAAAGCTGGAGACTACTTTAAAAGATCAAACTGAAAAAAAAAAAAAAAGCCCTGAAAGGTCATTTGATGTAAAAGTACCCTAAAGTGTAATTCTTCTTTTTTTGGCTGCTCCGTTTAGGGGTCACCACAGCGTATCATCACCCTCCACTTCACCCCTCCTAGTCACTCTCAATAAGAGTCTTACAGTAGCATCATCAACTCTTCTGACTACTCCAGTGCTGCCTATTCATATTCTCCCCGACATCACCTTACAGTTTCTACCTCTTTCATATTGGTCCTTCTGCATAAGCTATAGTCCACCTGTGCGCACCTTCTTCTCATTTTTGTATATCACCCCATGTTCCTCCCTGCTCCTGAAATTTGTGTTCAGCACAGCTGTTTCCATCCTTTAACAAAATCCACAACCACTTGTCCTTCCACATTTCTCTTCTTAACATCATACCTAGCCATCACTTCCCCATCACACCTGTTCCCTTCATCCACATGTCCATTAAAATTTGTTCTAATCCCTACTAATGTAACACTTTTGATTTCAAGCTCATGATCCTTTCTCCCTCTTCACATACTCTTCCTTCAAGATTACTCCTATGCCACTTCACTTCCTATCTACATCATGGTAGAACAGTTTAAATCCTCCTCCAATTCCCCTAGCCTTCCTTCCATCTTCCTTTTCTCCATCATATCAGCCAACTCGCTGCCTTTCCCTGTCATAGTCCCTACATTTAAAGTCCCTACTCCAACCTCCACAGTTCTGGCTTTTCTTTCCTTTTGCTGCCACCCAACTGTAGCACAGTTTCTGTCATGTTCCTGGGCCATGGATTAGAGCCGTGCCCAGTTTTGTCTGCCCAGTGAACATCTTGTGTTTATTTTTCTGTTATTTCTTAGTTCTGTATGATGTTTTGAAGCTTGGTTATTTCTGTACTTTCTGTTTCTGGTTTGTTTATTTTCTGGCTGTTTGTTCTGCGGGGCTGCACAGCTGCTGCTGATTGATCACTCATGAGCTACACCTGTTTGAGATTATGTGTGGGTATTTTAGGAACCCGGCAACTTCTGTTGTTGCCGTGCCCTACTCCATTCTCTCCGTGTTGTTCCCGCCATGACCTGTTCTCATGGTTTGGGTCTGCTATTGAGGTGAGTTGGTGTGCTCCGTCTGGGAGCCTTTTCTCCTCTGTTTTTCCCCAGACGTAGAGCCCAACTTTCTTCCAGCATTTGAGTATTCCATTTCATTTGACTGTTTGTAGATATTTTTCCTAGTTGCTCGCCAGTTAGCCTGTTGGAGCTCCTTATGGTTAATCCTGATTTTTCTGCATGCTCACCAGTCTGTTTGGGAGCATCGTTGTGTTGTTGTTTAACTAATAAATGTGCAAAAACCTACAACATGCTCTTAGCATCCTATTCCTCGCCCAGTTAACATGGGCAGTCATGACAGAAGGACACGGCCAGTCTGAACGCCAGCCATTGTAGGTTTTGGCACTTTTCCCTTTTTTTTCTTTTTTTTTTTTTTGAGTGGACTGTTTGGGGTTGAGTTTCCATCATGGACTTCCGGGTTTTGGGACTGAGTGTGAAGGAGTGTGCTGTGGCAGAGGACATTGTGCATTTTTCCTCGAAAGCTCAGGTCACTCCCACTCCCGAGACTGTTTATGGCTTTGTGGACATTGCTGCTAGATTGATAGAAACCTGTCCTACTCTCTGGAATTATCCTGCCCTGGCTCCTCTGCTCACTATGGTGTATGAAACCAGACAGCGAATAGTGGAGCTGCTGGATTCTCCCTCTTCTCAACCCAGGCAGAAGAAACATTCATGAGCACGGACGTCTCACCACTCCCGCTTCCAGCCCATGCCATCACCCTCGACCCAGACAGCACTCGAGGCTCTCATTGAGGGAGAGCTAGACTGTGGAGCTACATCTGGCTCCATCATCTCCCAGGAATTCAGGCAAGTGAACTGTTGTATTCCATTGTCTGAGGATAAATGTGCTTGCCTGGTTCCTGGAGGGGCAACCCAGTTTTTGCAGTCCACTGGGTTTCCACCGCCAGCTGTTAATGAATGCCTCTCACCGTCTGCCTCCATGTCTCCCTCTGCTCCTGAGTTCCCACTGGATCGTGACCTGCGCTGTCGGATGATGGAGGAGCCAATGGTCCTAGGGAACTCAAACCCAGTGCCAACGCAGAGCTGGACCCCAGTCACCACGCCGGATGAGCTGCCCCCATGGTCCCCTCTATCCTGGGGGACTGAGACTGCTTGTACCATCACGCCTGATGTGGAGGCTGCCACAGCAGAGTTGCAACCCAACCGCCAGAGGACTGAGCCCCTAACACCATTTCCATTTTCGACTGAGTCCTGGACGGCGGTGGAGCTCGAGTTCAGCAAAGTGCCCTCTTCTGTTCCTTTTGTTTCTATTTGGGAGAGGTCTTGCCTGGCTCATGGGGAGGAGAGCCAAGCACAGCCATCAGCTGCACCTGAGCTCACCTCGCCGGGCTCCACCGCTGCTGGTGACCTTGACCCTGTTTGTCTGCTTGTTTTTCCTGAGCTTTCTTCCAGGGTCTCAGGGAAGATCCACCCGAACCGGAGGTCTCCGTGGATTCAGGCTCACCACCAGAGGACATTGTGGGTTCAGCTCCTCTTGCCGAGATTGACGCGGACACCCCTCCTGCTGCAGCAGACAACATCCTACACCAGGAGATCAGGCAAGTGTCAGTTTCTCCCTCTTCTAATTATGATTACGCATCTTGCCTGATTTCCGGTGAAGCGGCTCAGGTTTTGCAGTCCCCTGAGCCCTCACTCCCTGCTGCAGTCATTGTTTCCTCACCAGTTTTCCCTGTCTCTCCTCTTGTTTCTCCTGAGTGTCCGCCGGCCCCGGAGCTGAGCGGCCGGACGACGGAGGAGCTTATGGCCCTGGAAAATCCTGCTACAGTGCCAGCGGTGAGCAAAGCCCCACTGCTGATAATGCCGTTTGGTCTGACCAGTGCCCCTGCTGTGTTCCAACGCCTAATCAACGATGTGCTGAGGGATTTTCTGGGTGCTTTTGTATTTGTTTATCTTGATGATATCCTAATTTTTTCACAGTCTTTGGATGAGCATCGGGTGCATGTGAGGTGGGTTTTGCAGTGGCTCCAGGAAAATAAACTATTCGTCAAGGCCGAGAAGTGCAAGTTCCACGCCTCCAAGACATCCTTCCTGGGCTTTGTTATTTCCCATAACGAGATCCTCGCAGACCCCAGCAAGATAAAGGTGGTGGTAGAATGGCCCACTCCCTCTTCCAGGAAACAGTTGCAGCAGTTTTTGGGGTTCACCAATTTTTACCGCCGCTTTGTGCAGAATTACAGCACTATTGCTCTCCCCTTGACGCAGCTCACTTCTCCCAAGGTCCCCTTCCGGTGGACGGAGGAGGCGGCTACGGCCTTTGTGGTCCTCAAAAAGAAGTTCTCTGACTCCCCCATCCTGGCTCAGGTGGACCCTGCTCTCCAGTGCCTGGTGGAGGTGGATGCCTTGGACTCGGGGGTGGGAGCCGTTCTTTCTCAGCGATCCCCGACAGATGGCAGGATCCAATCGCCTGCTTTCTTCTCTTGTCGGGTGTCCCCTGCGGAGCAAAATTACGAAATCAGTGACAGAGAGCTCCTGGCAGTCAAGCTTGCACTGGAGGAGTGGTGCCATTGGTTGGAGGGGGCCTCTCAGCTGTTCGTGGTTTGGACGGACCACAAGAACCTGGAATACCTCCGGACGGCTAAGCGTCTGAATGCACGCCAGGCCCGCTGGTCCCTGTTCTTTGGACGCTTCGACTTTACCATCATGTACCGCTCCGAGTCCAAAAACACCAAACCGGACGCTCTCTCCAGGCAGTTCACCTCAGATGCTACTGAGACTACAGAACACCCTATTCTTTCTCCTTCATGTGTCGTGGGCACCCTCTTGTGGGGCATCAGGGAGAAGGTCCTGATGGCACAGGATACTGAAGTGGACCCGGGCCGGGGGCCAGCGGGGAAGCTGTTTGTCCCATTGGCTGTTCGGGGCGAAGTTATCCATTGGGCCCACACATCCAGGTTCTCACCCTGGGAGGGTTCACACGGTGGTGCTTCTTCAAAGAACGTTTTGGTGGCCCTCACTGCAGAAGGACGTTGGGGAGTATATCCGTGCCTGCCCCCAGTGTGCTGCTGGCAAAACGTCCTCATCCTCTCCAGCCGGGCTGCTCCACCCTCACCCTACTCCCGGCAGGCCCTGGTCCCATGTGGCGTTGGATTTCGTTACCGGCCTCCCACCTTCTAATAACAATACTGTTGTTCTCACCATTGTTGACAGGCTTTCCAAGGCTGCTCACTTCATTCCCCTGCAGAGGCTGCCTACGGCGAAGGAGACGGCGGACCTGGTCGTCCAGCATGTGGTGAGACTGCACGGGATCCCCCTGGACATCGTCTCCAACCAGGGTCCCCGGTTCATTTCCCAGGTGTGGAGGTCTTTCTGCAATGCCCTTGGGGCTATGGTGAGCCTGTCATCCGGATACCACCATCAGTCCAATGGGCAATGTGAGCGGGCTAACCAAGAGCTGGAGGCTGCACTGCGGTGTGTGGCCACCGCCAACCTGGCATCATGGAGCATGCATCTACCGTGGATTGAATACGCCCACAATACGATGGTCTCCTCGGCTATCGGCATGTCCCCATTCGAGGCTTCGCTCAGATACGACCCCCCGTTGTTTCCTGAGGAGGAGGAAGACATCGCCGTCCCGTCCATCCGGGCACACCTGAGGCGCTGCCGCCGGCTGTGGAAAGCGACCCGAACCACGCTACGGCACACAGCAGAGCACAATTCCACGGTTGCCAACCACCGCAGTACACCAGCCCTTTCCTACCAGGTGAGTCAGCAGGTATGGCTATCCACCAAAAATTTTAACCTGAAGGCAGAGTCTAAGAAGATGTCCCATCGGTTCATTGGGCCTTTTGCCATTATTAATCCTGTCTCTGTGCGCCTAGCTCTCCCCCCCTCCCTCCGCGTCTGTCCTACATTCCATGTTTCTCAGCTCAAACCCTTCTGTTCCAGCCCTCTGTGTCCCCATCCCAGGTCTCCACCGCCTCCGATGGTGATCGACGGTGACCCGGCATGGAAGGTCAATGCCATCCTGGATGTCCGTCGCCGGGGTCGCGGCCTACAATACCTGGTGGACTGGGAGGGCTACGGGCCGGAACGGAGGTCCTGGGTGTGTCCCTCCTTCGTCTTGGACAAAGACCTCATCAGGGATTTCCATTGGGCGCACCCAGGTAGGTTGGCTCGACTGCCGAGAGGCGTCTCGTGGGGGGGGGGGGGGAGTACTGTAATGGTCTGCTCAAGTGCTCATTCCCTTCAGCTGGGCGCACACCTGCTCCTCATCATGGTCTAGGCTATATTAACTGCGCTGCCCTGGGATCAGTGCGGAGTTGCCTGTCTTCTCTCCACACGACCTTCTCCTGCCTTCATCATCATTCCTGAGTTCCAGTCTAAGCCTACCCCTGTCCTCGCTCCTAGCCTCCTGCCTACCAGCATCTGGAAGAAATCCCCTCCAGCTCAAGTAAGCCTCGCTCATTCACTCTAATCTCTCTCTCAGTCCCCTGTGCACAGGTGGAGCGCCGTGGCGGCGGATCTTCCTCTCTCTGTGGCGGCGGACCACCTCCCTTCCTTCCTAGCGGCGGACAACGCCTCACCACTCACCCTGCACATATTCACCTCCAGCAGCCGCGACGAGAACGGAGAACACTGTCCTCCTGGCCGTAACCGCCGAGCTGAACCTGAGCTGCTTAACATCTCTACAAACAGTAAGCTTTGGTCTAAACTGCACATCCCCAGCGGTGATAACCTCTAACTGTCCCTGCTTCTGTTTGTCCCTAGGGTTGCCAGGTCGTATGGTGTTCTGCTCTCCCCCAGCGGCTTCTGACTACACGTCCCCCCACACACACACACACACACACACACACACACACACACACACACACACACACACACACACACACACACACATTATTGTTAATAAACTCAATTGTATCTATTCCTGAGTCTGAGTCTGGTCACTGGGTCTATACACCATGTCATAAGCCCCAGCTGACTCATGCCACACCATTGAAAAGTAATACTTTCCGCCTTCTAACTTGGTACTCAGCATAAAGAGAATGAGGAAGAGAAAATTGGTTACCCAGCCACAGGGGGAAGCACAAAAGCAGTGCTCTTGTGCCAGTCCCAAGCCTGGGTAAATGGGAAAGTTGCATCAGGAAGGACATCTGGTGTTAAAAAAAAATAAAAAAATCTTGCCATATCAATAAATGGGCCTGTGATCTGCTGTGGCGACCCAGAATAGGGAGCAGCCAAACGTGCGTGTGTGTGTGCATCTGTCTTTGTCTTTGTCCCAATCTTCTCTTTCAAACCTCTATAAAATCTGAGAATGTACAGAGGGACAGTGACATTGAAGTGGAAAAGTCAGTTTATTATACATTTTTCCCAACCATGCTTTTTTTGCTCTGATTGCAATACTTTAACATTTCAGTTAAAGGATGAGTTTACCTTAAAGTGTCTGTGACATGATGTAGGAACTATGGATCAATATTCAGGATGAATTTATCTTCAGTCGTCCACATAGTTGGTTCTGTTGACTTCGAACACTAAATAAGTGGAAAAATATTTCTATGTGAATTCAAATTTAGCACCCTGTTGCACTAATGCGATATCCTGAGACACGCCTCGTTTCCAGATATGACATCATAAGGTGAGTTTCCTCTCGGCTAGTCCGTGTGCTGTCAGTGTAAACAAGCTGTTTAGCTTCTATATCAGCGAAGAAATGCCAAAACGTTGCATGGCGGCTGGGTGTTCTAATTGCTCCAGTGAACGTATTAGCCTGTTCTCATTCCCAAAAGATCCAGATCTTCTTAAAAAATGGGCGAAGCAAGTACAGAGAACAAGGAACAAATGGCAACCAACACCATCTTCTGTACTCTGTAACGATCATTTCACTGCAGACAGTTTTGAGGAGGCGCCTGCTATACAGGGATCTTTAGCCTTGAAAGTTCATTACAAACGGGTTCTAAAACCGACTGCTATACGTACGGTTTTCAAACAAAAACCCACAGCTCAAGATGATATCGACATATCAAAACAGTGCAGAGAAGCAACAGTGTCAAAACTCGCCCAGAAAAGAGTTTGTGTAATTGATTTTTTTTCCACATAAGGCGATTGTGATTTTATTATATTTTTTCTGCCAAAAGTAAAATCCTCCCCTATGAATTTTGAAGCCAAATGTTAACTTTACTCCAAATGGAACGACTTTGTGTTAAAAAACGTTATATTACTTTTTTCAGTTTTCATTTTTATAAATCTCATTGCCTACCAAAACAATATCTGAGCATTTTTTTTTATTTCCCCGATCACCTGATCGAGGAAATTTAGATCTATCTGTATATTACCATTCGGTGTTTTGGAGGCGACTGATGTCCATCTCTAACCCTTCACCGTTGGACCCTTCATCCTCTGAAACGTGTGAGTCACCATCGCTTCCTGAACGATATCGTTCAAATAAATAGGGTTGCAGTCCTTCGTTAGAACCAATTTGCTCTTCTTCATCACTCGATCCTGCTTCTTCCTCAGAAACTATCGACAAATCGCTCAAATCTTTGCTGAAATCGTTCACAACTTCCTCCGCTTCAGTGTACTCAGCCATGCTTGTTTACATCTTTGGTTCACCTCATTACATCACAAAATGGCGGCAGTGTTTGACCCAATTTCGACAAACCAATATCACAATCATCTGCATCACGATGTAATTTATGGTAGTATATGGAAACAAAATTTTATTTAATTTTTTTGTCTACACAGAATAAAAACACAGTAATTCTTCTTTCTAATGATGTCTTGGTTGAATTATGTCACGGACTCTTTAAAAATGGTAAACTTTCAATTCAAATCAAGTTTCATTTGAATGACTAAAAGTGGTGGATCGCCACCTTATCGTGGTGGGAGTTTGCGAGCCCTAGTGATCCCAGGAGCTACGTTGTCAGGAACAATTTGCCTCAGGTAGGGTCTCCCATGGAAAATTGTCCCTGGGTGAAGGGCCAGGCTAAGAGCGATCCAACAGACTCATGATGGATCAGTGTTTCCTCTGGCTTAAAGACTGGTGTGGTGGCAACTTTTTTTTTTTTTAATTGGGGGGGTATGTATGGCATGTGTAAACATGACAAAACACATGACACTCAAAGGGAAAAATGTTCATAATACTGTAGTAATTAACTCACACATACCTAAATTATATGATCAGAGGTGTGTATAATAGCCAGAAATTGTGCTCATGTAAAAGTACTGTTATGAAATTAATAATTAAAAGTCGACACACAAAAAAAAAATACTAGTTGAGTAAGAGTACAAACGTACCCACTTAAAAAATACTTGAGTAATGACTTTGAGGTTTTTCTTCTAAATTCATAACCATTTTCTTGTAGTTTTCTACTTTTTTCTCTATAAAGTGTCAGGTCTGGCCCTCACGAGCCAGCATAAGACGCCACAGTCCGGTGAAATTGCACAGGAGTTTATTCACAGTTCAGGTAAAGGAAAGGACAAAATAACTAGCCGCGTGGGCGGAGCAGCAAGATTACTTGTTAGCATACAAAACGATCATTGACGGCTGAGACGAGGAACGCTCGCTCACCGTCTGACAAAGGAAAAGGGCAAGGAATACAAACGATAACCTCAATCAATAAACACACTTACATGAGAGGAGGAATCGTGGATGAACATCAGGTGAATGTTTGACGAGACTGCCGCACGATGCAGCCGCTGGCGCCGGCTGCTAACGACCGCAAATGCAGCACAGCTGCTCAGACTTTGACAGCAGGAAACTCCCGAGCATTTGTCCAATCAGAGCCCGGGGAGCCAGAATGACAACACCACTGTCAAAGCCTGACAGGAATGGTGTGTGGCCCGAGCGCCGACAAAATTAGCGCTCGGGTGTGACAGGACCTCCCCCTCAAGGCGGACTCCCGGACGCCTGTTAACATCCACACCCCCCACCCCACCCCAGGGCAGGCAGAGGGGGGACACAATCAACCTCATAGAAAAATAAATTAACACAATATCCTACCACACAAATCACAATAAAAACAAGGCAGGGGCAGAAAAAAACCAGGGGATACATTCACGGGAAGGGAAAAAAAAAAAAAAACTGTACAACACAGGAACACATATCACAAAGAAAAAACTGCTAAATAATGTGCAAACGTTGTCACACAGCTGGATTACCGGACCGTTACAAAAAAAAACAAACTTCAACTCTCATGAATTGGCAACAAATCAAAAGAAAGACCCTCAACAGTTATGAACCAAACACTGATGTGGCAGAACAGTGGCCTTCAATGCACATGAGCAAAAATGGAAAACAAACATAAGCCAAAGACCCATAAAGTATTTCTCCTCGGATACAGAAATGTCAGATCTTAAGTTTGAAGTTATGTCCCAAACACAAGGTTTCTACTAGAGTCCCTGTCAGTTAGCTTTCACTTCTGAAGGCCAGTTTATAATGCAGATGACTGTTTTGAGCTTACACACATGGAAGAAGTATCAAAAATGGTTCAGGAGAGTTTAGAGATCCCAGTTAGGGCTTAACCATACAAATACGCAGTTGTCTGAAGTGACCATCACCTTTAAACAGTCGGAGTGTAAAGGTTCTACGAGAAATTTAGCGGCTGAGATTTCAAAGGTTGCTCTTCAAATTCTAATTTTAAGACGGATTAGAAAAAGACATGGCCAAACTTCTGAATGCAGAAGCTGAACAAGTACATTCTCTTGGCATTCGAATCAGACTACTAGACCCTATTTGGCAGAATAAAGATCTATTGTAGACACTTCAGCCCGTGTTTAGCAACTGCCAGCAAGAGAAATAATCATGGTGGCATTAAGTCTGATAAAGAAAAGGAGAGGGTGGTCAGCTCTGAGGATTCCTTGATCAGAAAAACAGTAGTGAAACAACATTTACTAAACAGTAGCTCAAAAACATGCAAATTCCCATGACAAGGGTACATATATTCATTAAACAAAATAGGAGTGATATAAACAATGTTCAATATAACCATAATGGACCCTAAAGTTGAGGAAAAGTGCTAACAAAATTAGATTTAACTTGGCTGTTCTCTAAGCCAAAAGGTCAAAGAAGAGAGAAGAAAAAAAAAACTCGGTATATAAACAAGACTGAATGGAGAGAAAAAAAAAAAAAACAGGCGGCCAAGTCACACATCGGAGTACATCATTAGATCCTGCCTGTGGAGTATTTCAGCCTAAACAAATCAACTCAAAATCACAGAAACTACTGAGGGGCGAAAGAAGGGGGAGAAAAAAAAACACACCAGGATGACAGGCATAATATACAGTTCAGGGGGCCTCCCAGCCCCCAGCATCCAAACCGCTAACAGGGGTGGCGGGACATGTTCTGGCGGCCTACCTGAATCCCGGGCCGAGGATGACCATGCCTCCGGCGGCCGGACCAGGGTGCCAAATATACAGTTCTGTTTATCGGGAGGCCGGCCCCGGACGCCAAACGGGAAGAGCAGGCTTCCAGGTGGTCGACCCGCATCAACCTGCCAACAAGACCACTGGAGAGAGCTCGGCGACGGTTTCCCAACGGTGGGGAGAAGCCAGGGAAAACCGGACCAGCTATGGTTAATCCTCGCGGTTCCAGGTGCGGGGGAAGGAGGAACGTGACGAGGGTAAGGAATCAGTTTGGCGTTATTCAGCGACGGGACTGCAGCTCCATCTCCAGATCCCACACAAACGGGCGTTAATTGGGCCGGAACCAATCCTGTGAAGAATTCTGACTGGGCCGACGCTGCACCCATGGTGGACCCGGATTGGGCCAGAACCCCTCCGGTGATGAGCTCGAGCTGGGCCGACGCTGCACCCGCGAAAGACCCCGATTGGGTCACGGCTGCCGCCAAGTCGGACCCCGATTGGGTCAGAACCACTTCGGTGATGAACTCTGACTGAGCCGACGCTGCACCCGCGTCGGACCCCGATTGGGTCTGAATCACTTCGGTGACGAACTCTGATTGAGCCGACGCTGCAGTCACGTCGGACCTCGATTGGGTCAGAACCGCACCAGTACCGACCTCCAACTCCAAACCCGGAACCTCCGGCACAGCAATTGGTGTCTGCTCTGCACCGGCAATCTTGGGGGAAGGATCAGAAGAAAAAAAAACGGGATCAGGATCACCGGCAGCGCCAGAACCCGGCGAGACAAGCTCGGATGCAGTGGACGGCTGCACCCGGCTCGCCCCCCCAAGAAACAGGCAAAAATGCTCAATATAAAGAAAAGACAAAGACAACATTGAGCACTTGCCTGATCTCAAGTTCGGACGCCATCCAGGACTTCGACGATCCGGGCTCAGACGGAAGGAGATCGTCTTCTGGTTCCCATTCAGCTGCATCGGGCTCCGCAGCCGGCAAAAAGGCTTCTGCAGCCTGAGGATCCTCCGACGCCATCTTCCACGCTGGCAACCCGTACGGCGTGGTGGCAGGGACCCCCTGGCCCGCTGGGTTGGACTGCTCATCCGTGGAGACCCGGGGACACTCCGTCGTTGGCGCAGGCTCCATACAGCAGTCCGCTGCCCTCCTCCGTCCTTGATGTGGCTGCGGGGCTGGAATTACATGCTCCAGGGCCGCAGGCCCCCTCCTCATCCGATGACGCTTGACCGACGTCAAGGAACGCTCAGCGGAGGGAGACACAGAGGCAGCGGGTTTAGTAATTTCCTCAGCAGGTGGTGGAGGCTCGGGGGGCTGCGAACCCCGAACCTCACCCCCAGGAGCCAGACAAAACAAATCACTATTAGGGGAAAAAGAGTGAACTTGTACTCGCCTGACTCCCGGAGGGAGGATGATGCCTGCTGTAGGAAACGTTGCTCCTTCCTCTTCCCATCGGATGGTAGTAGAGGGCTCCCTGGAAGGACGAGGGGGAGCCGCACGTGATGGAATCGGCGCGGGGCTCGCCGGAGCGGAACTCCTCATACACCCAGCAGCTGGAGAAGGCGTCGGAGAGGAGGGGGCGACAGCCGAGACGGGCCGGGCACGACGCGCTGACAGCACAGCGGGGGAAAACGGCCCGGGGAGAGAGGCTGCAGGGGTTCCCTCCTGGTGAGACGCTGAAGAGACAGCTGTCTGGTTAATGGGGTCATTCCAGCGACCCAGAGCAGGATCCGGACGGGGGTCTTGCTGAGGATATCTCTGGCCGCGGCGCCGCCGTCTTCGACAGGCCACAGGTAGTGCGAACTCCTGGCCTGGATCGAGGAAGAGATCGGGATCCCAAAGTGGGCAGCAGGGATGCCGTTTCCTCCGCCTCAGGTCGTCTTCTTCCTCTTACATCCGGAGTATCTCGCGTTGGGCGGCGATGTCAAGTCTCCTCACATCGACTTCTGGGTGGTCGTCGTAGCGGGGAGAAAGTTCGTTGAGCACATCCTCAGCGCAGTCCAGGTAACAGCGGATCTCGGAATCAAAGTCGAGGAGGGAGGCAGCGATGAGGATTTCATCAACTTCATCCAGTGCCTCGGTCAGCTGGTGGCTGGGACCCCGAGTGTGACCCCTCCGCAACGGCATAATACCAGTTCACCGTACCCAGACAGGAAAGTGCAGCGTTCTCCTGAATGCAACTTCACTGAGAACGGAGTCTCCTTCTGGGGACAGTCTACTGTCAGGTCTGGCCCTCACGAGCCAGCATAAGACGCCACAGTCCGGTGAAATTGCACAGGAGTTTATTCACAGTTCAGGAAAAGGAAAGGACAAGTTAACTAGCTGCGTGGGCGGAGCAGCAAGATTACTTGTTAGCATACAAAACGATCATTGACGGCTGAGACGAGGAACGCTCGCTCACCGTCTGACAAAGGAAAAGGGCAAGGAATACAAACAATAACCTCAATCAATAAACACACTTACATGAGAGGAGGAATCGTGGATGAACATCAGGTGAATGTTTGACGAGACTGCCGCACGATGCAGCCACTGGCGCCGGCATTTAAAGCCAGCTGCTAACGACTGCAAATGCAGCACAGCTGCTCAAACTTTGACAGCAGGAAACTCCTGAGCGTTTGTCCAATCAGAGCCCAGGGAGCCAGAATGACAACACCGCTGTCAAAGCCTGACAGGAATGGTGTGTGGCCCGAGCGCGGACAAAATTAGCGCTCGGGTGTGACATAAAGTTGTTTTTACCTAAATTAGCAACTATTGCCTTGGTGTCCTCTCTGACGAGCTGGAGGAGGTAGCAGGGGAGTGGGAAGTCTGCACTTCTCTGCTGAGACTTCTTCCTCTCCAACCAGGGTCCCTGGAAGATGGATGGATGGCTGGATTGTATAGCTGATACCCAGCAATGGAAATAACCCAGGAAGGGTCAAAAGTCCCAAAATTTGGCCTGTGATATCTCTTATTTTCTGTGTCATGATGAAAACTTGGATCTTTTTTGTTCTGGCTTTCAGAGAGTCTGTTCACATCCAGTTAGAATGAAACCACAGTGATGGATGTGAGCGATGGCAATGCTGAACCACAGCAGGACACTGTGACACCTCCACAAGCCTCTCACTGCCAGTCAGGAACAAAGAGAAAAGGTAAAGTAAACCTAATGTAAGGTGATGGCATGTGACATCAACCTAGTGATTCTATTGGCTGTGACATCCTGATTGAACACCATTCACTGGGACGAATAAAGACTTATCTTTCACGACAATGTCCCCTAGATAACCTTTAACCCTGGATTTACACTGATTCTGGATGCAGTACGTTACAGCTGCGATTCGGCCTCCACAGAAAATAGTTCCCTTTTTCATCAATTTTCTAATCCCCACCTGGTTCGGACCACTGTGGAACGAAGTCGGCTCGTCAAATTCAGTTTGCTAAGGAAATGGAACAGTGTGTTTAATAAAACCATTGTTCAGTACAGTCACCGCCTCTGCTGTCGTCATTCTACAGACATAACAATGGTGACGAGGAGAAAAATGGGTCTTCTGGAGGAAAATTTGACATATTTCCGGAAGATAGTGCGTGTCTGGCACCCCAGTCGGAGCATGATGTGGCTGGACAAACCAGACTCTGCTGTCTGGTGAGCAGGTGCAGGTTTGGGGAACTAGAGGAGGAAATGATGAGGAACCAGCTAGCGGAGCACACCAGCAACCCACGGCTGCAGGCGAAGCTAATCAGGGCGCGTGATGACCTATCACTGGTGAAGGTGGTGGAGGTGGCATTCCATTTGGAGACTGCCGACAAGCTACCATCACAACTAGGTGAGCCACAACAACAAATCCCGCTAGCTCATGCAGTTACCCCAGTAGAAATGCCTGCTGACACTGTGACTCACTTGGAGGATGTTGAGGTGAACGTTACTGGGCAATGGAACATCATGGGACGCCATTCGTGTGGTAACTCTGGCTCCCTGATGCACCAAGAACGAGCGTGGTCCTGCCCGGCCGGGAGGCAGTGATCCAGATGCTGCAGCAAGCTCAATCACTTCGCCAAGGTGTCCCAGTCAACGTGACTGACATCAAGCCTGCTACCCAGTTCAGAAGAACCACCAACAACCGCCATCCACGCAGTGGTTTTCAGAGGGGCAGTGTACAAGTGGTGCTCAGTGAGGCTGGACAACGTCTGCTTATCATTGCTGCGGGACACAACCGCTGTGAGGTCACTGATGAACTGGGTTACAGTAAAGAAATTCTGTTCCAACCATCCTATTGAGAAGAATCTTGCAGGGCTGTATGGCTATGGACACACACACATCAGCGTAGTAGCGACTGCATTGCTGGCGGTTCGCTACAGGTCAAGAGTCTTCCCAGTGTTCGTTTTCCAGGGGCTCTGTGGGAATGCTGATGTTGGGAGCGCAACACACATACAGCCGCTCTGAGTTTGACGCCGCAAGGAGGGGACAGCGGGGAAAATGGCAAAATCCATACTCGTCTTGTATCTGTGCCCAGCGTTGCCAGCAAGGAGCCGCCACAGTGCTGTGGGATGGAGAAATTGTTGCCCAGCAGGATCCAGCAGGACAATGCCAACAAGAGGCGCATCCTGCCACTGGCATGAAAGCCACATCACCACAGCTGCAACCAGCATCTGGGATGGAACAGCAGCACCGCTGAGTGCAGCCGAACAGATCGCCGCTCACAGTGCTTGATTGGGTTCGGATCCGAATGCCCGGACGGCCTGCTTGTGTTCCTGTCCCCGCCAATGCAGATCACCGCACGGTTGGTACCAGCCACCTTCCACATGATCAATGGTTCTAGATGGCACCCAGGTCTGCAGCACCTAATGCCTCCAGGGCCACGCCCACTGCATGCTTGCCTAAGGCCTCTGAGGTTGAACTGTAAAATGACTCTCTGTTTTAATGTGTTTAACAGAGCACGACTGGTTCACAGTTGCAGAATTATCCACCTCGTCATGCATCGTCAACCAGTGGTCCACCTGGTGGTCCAGATTCTGTTTTTAAAAAAAAGGCTGTTGTGAGACAAGATTTGATGTGCTCATAATGTTTTGTTTTGTTTTTTTTTTTCAAAGGGGAGGTACATGTTAGAGATTCACATACTAACAACAGGCTGCACAGACATGAGGATGCAGGCACAGGTGACGTCATCACACCGTGCCTATATTAGGAGACCAACGGCGGGAGCTCGGCCTCTTTGGCGCTCTGCCTCTGTTCCAACGCCAGCCTGTGCCAAACCCCAGCTAGCATACCGGCTATCTGTTGTAACACGTGTTATCAACAGTGTGTTTAATAAAACCATCGTTCAGTACAGCCATTGCCTTCACTGTACTCATTCTACAGACATAACAGAGTCTATTTTTGACAAATGCCAGATCCAGTCCACAAGGAAATCCAGTGGTATCTCACAGTATTTAATAGCCGTTTGATCATTAAAAATGATTTAAGGATCGTCTGCTATTTCCTGAGGTCTGCGCCTCCACCACTGTGTCAGAGAAGGTAAAAACTTGACTTAACATACAAATACTTCATAGAATTAAAATTAACGGGCTACTTATGTTTTATTTACAGCCCAAAAATCTAGGTGGAGAGCCACTACATCACACTTCTTTGTTGTTATCACATGATCGTGATCAGTTCATCTCGGTTACTCCCGGGTCTTTCTCGGGATCTCGCATTATTTTGTATAATTCTCACACGGTCTTTTATTTCAAACCTTGTTCTCATCCATGCTGCTGCAAAACACAAACAGCTGATAGGGATGAATGCGAGGGGCCATCCAGACTGCATCTGGAAGCATAAATCCTGGGTTTCATGCTTTAATTCAGTCATCTGGTATCTGTAGTGTTTGGTGCTAGCACTAGTAGTGGAGGCTGCTCACTGGCTCATTACCTCCTCTGCTGTTGATAATTTGAGATCATGTTTGACGACAAAACTGCAAATGTATCCCTTCAGTCTTCATTTTCATACCATTTGCATAGAAACAAGTTTGGTGTGTATTGTTTTGCAGGTCATCAGCCTTACCAAAGAAGAATCTGGGAGAAAGAGGATATCCATGGTGTTGAGAAGCCCTTGATGTCCTTTCTCACCTCATGCCGTGTTCCAGGGAAAAGTCACTGAGATAAGTGCGTTCGACAGGAAAAAGTAGCACTCAAAAACAGAAATTGGTTGGCCATAAAATTCTATATTAAGAGTCAAATCTCCGCTCTTAAAAATAAAGTTTACAGTGGGCATTATGTTTTGGTTGGTCTGTTATGATTGTTGTGGCACGTTCTTTTTAGTTTTTAGTACTTCATGTCTGAAACTAATGCACATACAGTACACATACCATTCAGTGCTTTAAGTGGATACATTATTTATCTTATCAACTCATTCTGCCAAAGCCAAAAGGAGCTAATGTGATGATGTGCCGTCTGACCGTCCTAGCCTAACTATTTTTTCCACTCTCAAATGAGCCCCTAGATTATTTTCTTTTCCTTGATATTTTGTATTCTCTGGCCTTACGCTTTCAATTCATGTTCTCTTCTTTCTTTTCATTCTTTGTCATTTCTTCTGTCATTGTATTGTAACTAATATTTTCACCTCATCCTCTTCTTACCTAAGTTGTCCCCACCCCACATTTTTGTCCTAGCTCTTTATAAACTGCCCTCATGTCACCTCATCCTCTTGCATCATCTGATCCCATCTTCTTTCATTCCATTGCCTGTCATATCTCAATTGATCTTAATTCACTCTCATTTTGTTCATGTTTGTGCCTTCTGAGGTCATCCACTCTATCCCCTTGCTTTGTCATAATTTCTTGCCTTATCTTCAATTTTATACAGTAGCCCAGTTTAAAAAAAAATACCCTACTTCTATACATATGTAAACAGTGTAATCTGTAAAACATTGTGGCAGTGCTGTTCGCTTCTGGAGGAAGTATTTTACAGTTCAGACCTGTTAAGTTACTGGCACAATACAAGGGCCAATTTTATCTTTTATAAAGTGCAAAAGTTCCCGGGGATGTTTTACAGTTTTCTGTCTAAACAACACACTATATGCATTCTATTTAAAGTGGAAAAAGATGTTCAGATTGCCACAAAAATGACCATGTAACATTTAAAGTTTAAATTAAAGTTAAACATTTTCAAATGAATCAAAGTCTCTGGAGAGATTTCTGTTAAATCTGACCAGTGTAGTATGTAAGACTGTGCTACTACAGCATCAGTAGTGTAGACTGTCTGAAAATCAACCAAAAAGCTACTTAAATACTATATGACATTTTATAGCATTTTTTTTTAACTATTCTTTTTCTTGTAAGCAGTTGATAGTTGTTGGTCTTGCATATTCTATGCAGTATTCTTTTATCAAAAGAGAACCATGCTATACTGTGCATGCATAGTGCTGAAAGTTGACCATGGCAGAACTATGAACATCAACAAGAGAAGGGGCAAAGGCGAGTCACTGGTGCCTTAAAACCAGTTGCTCACCCGGAATTAGCACCACTCTATTGGCCAGCCATCTGATGACTCCCCTTGCCTCTCCCGGTGGATGAGTTTCCTTGGGACCCTGCTCTTCCAGGTTGGGGGTTTTGCGCAGGGGCAACTTCCCTGCCAAGTAAAAATCAGCTTAGCTACTGAAACTCACATTGACACACAATGTTCACATGATGAGCTAGCAGGAGAGGAAGCCTACCACCTTCCGGGTATGACTGTCTTTGGTTAAAGCTGTAAGGAAACCTCTAGCATGATGTCCTGTCTTTCACATAGCTATAAAGGAACCCGGCGTCCTGAAGTCATTCCTAGACAAAACACGACACCATCTAATTTTTTGTCTCAGCAAGATATTTTGGATAACAAAATCCACTTTTCCACTAGTACCTACTTAGCCTGACTCGCCTTGACTCTACGCGGCTCGACACGGTGTGGTTGGTTTTTCCATTACAACTGAGTACCACCTCAAGTGGGTGGTATCTTTACGGCAAGGCGACCCAACACTTCTATGATGTCATTTGTATGTGACAAAAGCAAAACACAAGATGGAGAATATCGAGGCAAAGGTATACCTGCTGCTTGCTCTATATGGCTTTTTGACAGAGTGAAGGCAAGAATGGAGAGCAAGAGAAGGTTACAGGTGGCGAGACAAAATAATCTGGAAAAGTACTGGAGAGTTTAGGAAGCCATAGAGCAGTATAAAGCTGAAGACGTGAGGATATGAGCTAGATCATATATGAGGGTAAGCTAATGATTGCTACAGTCATTAATAAGTCCCCTGTACTACATTGTAATGGCAACAAGTTATAGCTAATAAGTATTAAAATATGTATGCTGTGTGTGTGTTTCAGATGGGTCTCTTGTGGCAAAATTATTGCTTCAAACTGCCGGGGAGGAAGACGTTGATCTTCCTCCCATGGCTGCCCCTCCTCCTTCAGCACCGGCTCAAACCCACAAGCCCTGGATTAAAACTACCTTAGGTGTGCCGAACTTTACACCAGCTCCAAAAAGAAGAGAAGAGAGTGCACCCCCCCCCCCTCCCGCATCACCCTTGCACCAGCATCTTGTTGCCACAGCAGCAACAACAACAACAATGGCAAAACTATTCACCATTACAGAAGCCACCATCAAAGTCCCCCCAGACGATGCTGGTAACTGGTGATTCCATAATGAGGAATGTCAGAAGCAGGTAGTGTGCTACAAAATTTTTTCCTGGGGCTAAAGTGTCAGACATTGAGGTTCTTACCCCTGACCCATTAAATGAATACCACCACGCTAAAACTGTTGTTGTCCATGTTGGATGCAACAACCTTCCAGTTGAAGCATCTGAGATCTTAAAGAGAGACTTCAGGAGCCTTCTGTCCACTCTTAAGAACTGTGGCAGACGTGTGTTTATCTCTGGACCACTTGCTCCTTTTAGAAGAGGTTGCCATTATTTCAGCAGAACTCTTAGCCTTAATAACTGGTTGTGTTCAACATATCCTTCTTTTAACATCAGTTGTTTGGACAATTTCAACCTGTTCTGGAATTGCTCAGCATTTATGAGGCCAGATGGTATAGATCCAAATCAACTTGGTACACGTGTTTTAAGGGACAATCTGTTTTATTCCATTCAGCATTTTTTAGTGCAGTGACTGAAAGCTGGTGTGTCACCTCACCCCAAAGTGCCTGGGTCTGCAAACCAGCTTTTTTGCTTTCCACTTCTCATATTACTCCTATTAATCCAAATAATTATCTCTGTTCAGATCAGTCTTTAATTCACCACCCCATAGAGATTGTCTCTGTCCCCCTATACCCAAAACATTATAACCCAAGACAAATACAACATAACTTGATAAAGATTAAAACCATTATTTTACCACAGAAAAATAAAATGATTGAAAGTGGACTGCTGAATATAAGATCTCTATCCGATTAAGCAACCTTTATCAATGATGTGATTATGGATCACAATATAAATATACTCTGTCTCACAGAAACATGGCTACGCCCCAATTACTTTGATAGTATCAATGGGCCCCCCTCCCCAAGCTATGGTAATATTCATATTCCTAGAAACACTGGCTGAGGTGGTGGTGTTGGGGTAGTATATGAATCCACATTACCAATGAACCCTCAGCCTAAGCTAAACTCAAATCATAACTCTTTTGAATGCCTAATTTTTAGCTTAGTACACCCATCCTGGAGGTCAGAACAGCCTCTTTTATTTACCACACTACATCACCCTCCCAGTGCTTCTTTTGCTGAATTTATGTCTGAATTCTCTGAATTTTTAACAACCTTAGTTCTCAATTCAAACAAGATTATTATAGCTGGTGATTTTAATATTCATATAGACGTTGATAATGATAGCCATAGTGTAGCATTTCTCTCCCATTTAAATTCAACTGGCTTTTCTCAGTGTGTTAGTAAACCAACTCATCATCATAATCACACCCTTGACCTGGTCTTGGCCTATGGTTATGGTATAGAAATTGATGAGTTGCTAGTCATTCCTATAAATCCTACACAGACTGACCATTATTTGATAACTTTCAAATTTGTGTTATCTGATTTTACAGCATCAAGCAGAAATATAGTTACCAGATTCTTACCTGATAGTGCTGTGGCTCGCTTTAAAGAATTAATCCCTTCAGCACTTACTCTATTACCATGTCTCAATATAGCAGAGGACAGCACTGACTACTTGAATCCATCAGAATTAGACCTTTTAGTTGATAGTACTGCAGTCTCACTGCAGACAACGCTTGACTCCATAGCCCCTCTTAAAAAGAAAACTCTTAAAAATAGGAGATTAGCTCCATGGTCCAACTCCCACACTCTTGAGTTAAAACAGAAAGTTAGATCCTGTGAAAGGCTTTGGCATGCAAATAAGACAGAAGAATCATGTTCAGCCTGGAATGCCAGCCTTATCACCTACAAGAAATCTCTCCGTAATGCTAGGTGACAATACTATTCATCCTTGATAGAAGAAAATATAAATAACCATAGATTTCTTTTTAACACTGTGGCTCAGTTAACTAAGAGCCACAATGTCATTGATCCCTACATTCCTCCAACTCTTAGTGCTGACGACTTTTTGAATTGTTTTAATGATAAAATTATCAGTATCAGGAATAATATTCCAAAAAATAGCCCCTTTAAAAATACCAAGCCTCTGCCTAACACTGCTCAGTGTTGAGCAGTGTTGAGCTCAGTGTTGAGTTGATCCTCAACTCAAATTTAATCTTCATATAAAGAAAATTTCAAAAACAGTAAAAAAAAATCTGAACTGCTTTAAATTAATTAGATATTACATACCTTACGAAGCAGCTGCACTGTATATGCATTCTATGGTTTTTTCTCATATATCATACTGTTTGACAGTCTGGGCTCAAGCAGCCCCTTCCACAATAAGACATATAGGTTCATTATATAATCAAACCCTAAAAATCTTGGACAAAAAGCCCATTAGGTGGCATCACTGTAATGTTTTAAAAAAATACAACCTATTGAGTTTTGAGAGCTTCATTGACCTCTGTCTTCTGAAATTAACGTTCAAATGTTTCCATAAATCAGCACCCGAGCCACTTGCTGGTTTCGTCCAAAGACAGGACAGCAGCAGAGCCACCAGGAGTTCTGTTAACAATAACTGTAAAATATTCCACCGCAGAACCACATTTGGACAAACAGCTTTCTCTATAAAGGGCAGTCACATCTGGAACACAATGCCAAATGAAATTAAAATAATAACGGACTTTAAAACATTCACTAAAAATGTTAAAAACTGGCTGAAAAATAAACAAGAATGTACTCATGTATGAATTAATTGTCTGCAAAGTGAGAGTGAATGAAGGGAAGGAATAAATGTGTTTGTTTATAGTGAGTGACGGAGGGAGGAAGGCCTGAAATAGGCAAATGTGAGTTATGTTATATGTGTTAAATGTGAGTCAGGCTGTTATATTTGTGTATTTATAATATTTATGTTAAAGGTGAGTCAGGCTGTTATATTTGTGTATTTATAATATTTATAATATTTATAATTGTGTATTTATAATTTTTCTGCATTGATGTATGTGGTTATTGTGTATATTTTTATCTTGATTCTTTTTTCTAAAGCCCATCCAGGGACAAGAGTTGCAAATTAGCTAATAGCTATACACTCTATGTGCAACACATCAGATTGATTGTCTTTGATTAATTGTCTATGTTTATTGCACTGTCCCTGTCAAATAAACTAATCTACTACTACTACTGCTGTGTCCACAGTCTCAGAACTCCACTTTTCTGAATTTTCTCTTATTAGTCATTCTGATCAAGCCTTAATAGTCTCAGCCTGTAAACCAACTACCTGTCTCTTAGACCCAATCCCTGCTAGACTCCTGAAGGAGTTGCTACCTTTGATTAGTTCACTGTTTTCATAATTAATGTGTCCCTATTGGCAGGACATGTACCGCAGTCTTTTAAAGTGGCAGTAATTAAACCTCTGCTTAAAAAAACCTTCGCTTGAATCTGGGATTTTGGCCAATTATAGACCAATATCTAACCTCCCCTACTTTTCCAAGATCCTCGAAAAAGTAGTCGCCAATCAACTGTGCACTTTTTTAGAAAATATTTCTATATTTGAGAAATTTCAGTTTGGTTTTAGGAAACACCACAGCACAGAGACAGCCTTACTGAAAGTTACTGATGACCTCCTTATGGCATTTGACAAAGGACTTGTCTCTGTCCTTGTCTTATTGGACCTTAATTCTGCCTCTGACACCATTGACCACCATACTCTGCTAGAGAGACTTAAACAGCAAATTGGTTTGAAAGGAGCAACGCTAAGATGGTTCCAGTCTTATTTATCAGACCGTTCTCAGTTTGTCTATGTCCATAACAAGTCCTCTATCGAGACCACAGTTAGCTATGGAGTTCCACAGGGATCGGTACTTGGACCGATACTGTTTACATTATACATGCTGCCTTTGGGAGACATTATGAGGAAGCATTCTATTCATTTACATTGTTACACTGATGACACTCAATTATATTTATCCATCAATCCAGATGATCCCAGCCATTTGGGTTCACTCCAGGAGTGTCTTAAGGATATTAAAACCTGGATGAACTACAACTTTCTATTGCTGAATACAGATAAAACCGAAGTCATTGTTCTTGGCCCCAAACAAGCAAGAAGTACTCTTTCTAGTAAGATAATAATGCTAGATGGCATTGCACTGGCTTCTAAGTCTTCTGTTAGGAATCTTGGAGTTGTCTTTGACCAAGATATGTCTTTTAACTCTCATATACAGCAAACTATTAAGACTACCTTCTTCCATCTCTGTAGTATTTCTAAAATTAGTTCCATCCTGTCTCATAAAGATGCAGAGAAACTTGTCCATGCCTTTATCACCTCTAGGCTAGACTACTGTAATTCACTTTTATCAGGTTATCCTAATAAGTCCATGAAGTTTCTCCAACTCATTCAGAATGCAGCTGCATGTATCCTGATGAGAACAGGGAGAAGAGATCACATTTCCCCAGTTTTAGCTTCTTTACATTGGCTCCCAATAAAATATAGAATTGAATTCAAGATTTTAC
This sequence comes from Pholidichthys leucotaenia, assembly GCA_020510985.1. NCBI lineage: Eukaryota > Metazoa > Chordata > Actinopteri > Cichliformes > Pholidichthyidae > Pholidichthys > Pholidichthys leucotaenia. Next base: position 20,096,925 of record CM035842.1, on the reverse strand, counting down.
TCCTAACTTATAAATCCCTTTGTTAGAGTAATTTTGAGCTTAAATTATTCAAAGTTAAATAATCAGGCGGAAAGTTGGATTTATGCACATTTATTATAAAAATAGATATCCAGTTTAACCTCAATGGCCATTTGAGGGAGAGATTACAAAGCATGGCATTCAGGCGCACCTAGAATCCCCAAAGAAATACATTCTTTAGGTCTGATATATATATATATATATATATATATATATATACAGTATATATATGTGTAGGAGAAAGGGGGGGATGAGGATGAGTGGAGGAAGGGAGAGAGACAGAGAGGGAGGGTCCTGATATCCAGAGCTTATCTGGAGGAATGTCACAGACACTCTGGAGACATGAGGTCATGGAGACATGGACATGAGGTCCATAAAACTAACAGAATGTCCATATAAATAATCACACAAGCTATCAGTTCATGTGCATTCCTGGGAACAGGTCATGTCAAAGAGATTATAGGAGTAGCTTAGATCATTCCTTACACAGGAGGTCACACCCCAAAGCCTCAATATAAGAAATCCAATCCCGACCAAGAACGCAGAAAAAATCATCAACAAAGCACGGAAAGACCTTATAAAAGAACGTATAAGAATAACGGCAAATAAAGTAGACAAAATAAACAACCAAATCAAAGAGGAAACGGACATGTTTAAGCAACGCTACCCGACGGACCAGAAAACGCAGGAGCAGATAAAAGCACAACTGAAACACGCACACGAACAAGAATTCATTACAACGAAAAACCGCCAATTGAAAAAATTAAAAAAACTCACAGAAAGAAAGAACGGACGAAGACAAACATACACGGAAAAGAACGATAAGTGGGTCAAAAACCTATCACAACGCACACTCACGGACACGGAGAAAACAGTGCTGAACAGAGGACTGAACTTTGCCATCACACCAGCCAGAATCCCCCATGAAGAATACATCCTCGCAACAGAACTGGCATGCGAAAAAATCCAGGACCAAGGAGAAAAAGCAGCACTCCGGAACGCAGTCGCAGGAATCCTCAAAACGGCCAAATTACCACAAAGCAACGTTACAAGAAAAGAAGAAAAAGCATTAAACTCACTCAAGACAGATAAAACGATCACAATACTCCCAGCAGATGAAGGCAGAACAACAGTAATTTTGGACACGGAAACATACGAAAAACAGATGGAAACCATGTTGGCAGACAGTAACACATACGAAATCATTAAAACAAACCCGACAGAAGAAAAGAAAAAAATGCTCAAAGCCCTTCTAAAACCTCTATTAGAAAGCAATAAAATCACAAAGGACGCATATGATCACCTGATCCCCACAGCCAGTATCACCCCTCGGATTTATGGAACACCGAAAATACATAAAAAGGATATCCCACTGCGGCCAATAATAGACAGCATTGGATCAGTCACATACAACTTATCAAAAGCCCTAGCTGAAATCATCAAACCCCTCCTTGGACTATCAGACTTTCACTGTAAAAATTCAAAAGAGCTGGCACAAGAACTCAAAGACATAAAAATAGAATCAGACGAGATCCTCATCTCACATGACGTCATCTCTTTATTCACAAAGACTCCTATTGACGTCACACTACATATAGTGCAAGAACGCCTCAACAAGGACAGTACCTTAAAAAGACGCACCAACCTCACAGTCCATGACATATCCAAATTACTACAGTTTGTTGCAAAATCCACTTATTTTCAATTCAGAGGAAAAATCTACAAACAAAAAGAAGGATTTGCAATGGGAGACCCACTATCAGCCATCATGAGCAGTTTTTTTATGGAGGATCTGGAAAATAAAGCCATCAACACAGCACCCACAATATGCAAACCCACCCTTTGGAAGAGATACGTAGATGACATTCTGGAAAAAATAAGGAAAGGACATACACAAGAACTCACTGACCATCTGAACAGTACAGACAGTACGGGGAACATAAAATTCACACACGAAGAGGAGGAAAATGGCACCATAGCCTTTCTGGACATGAAAATCCACCATAACGAGGACGGCAGCATAAAAATCACAGTCTACAGGAAACCAACCCACACAGATCAATACCTACTTTGGACATCGGAACACCCCACAGCACACAAGCTATCAGTCGTCAGGACATTATATGAACGAGCCACCATCATCACGGAACAAGAAGACAGACAGGAAGAGGAAAACCACATAAAACATGCACTTATACGCTGCCAATATCCAGTATGGGCCATAAACAAAGGGAAACAGCAAGTCAAAAACAAAGAAAATAAACAGGACACAAGACATAGAACAAAAGCTGAAATCAAAAACAAGGACACCATAACTATACCATACATACGAGGGATCACGGAACCAATTCAAAGGATCATGAAAAAATACAAAATAAACACAGCAGTCAAACCACACAAAAAATTAAGACAGTTATTAGTACACCCCAAGGACAGAATAGAACAAGACAATAAATGCAATGTATTATATGAAATATCATGCAGATCATGCAACAAAACCTACAATGGAGAAACCGGAAGATTATTCACCACAAGAAAAAAAGAACACCAAAAGGAATGTGAGAAGGAAACGCAAGGACGACTCACAAGATCACAAAAAGAAAAAGCAGAACAAGAAACATTAAAATCAGCAATATCGGACCACTGCAAAAGAAATAATCACATCATGGACTGGGACAACACAAAAATTATTGGATCGGAGAGCAACAGACACAAACGTTGGATCAAGGAGGCAATAGAGATCAGAAAGCGGGGAAAAGACACCATGAACCGAGATGAGGGGGCCTTTATGCTTTCTCACACCTGGGACCACATTCTCCAGAGACCATCTGACGGCGGGAGGCGGGGCCGGCTCGGTGGATCTGACAGATCTGCTGAGCTGGCCCCGCCTACGAAAATCAGCTGATAAATGTCACCTGGCAGCAATCAGCTGACTCTTCTGATGAAGGCTGCAGTGCAGTTGAAACATGTAAAGAAGGTAAAGACATCTTTCTATTTTACTTTTGTCTTTCAAAGGAAAAAAAGAAAAAAAAAAAGGATAAATAATTAAAAGAAGACAAAATGAACCTGTTTGACGCATTCCTTACACATGTACTGATCCTGTACTGAATTCTCTGAAGGCCAATAATTGCTCACAGAAACATACCAAGAATATATGAACTTATCCTATATGGAATGCACATATAAACATTAAACATGGCATATGAAAGGCATGATATTTCTCAGATATAATAATACATTATTAATAACAATAATAATGTAGATAAAATGGAATTTTTCTATCACCCTTAATGGTCTGGCTCCTTCTTACCTGCAAGAACTCATAGTTCCCCATCATCCAAACAGAGCTCTGTGCTCCCAAACATCCAAACTACTGGTGGTCCCCAAGGTCTCCAGAAGTAGATTGGGAGGTAGAGCTTTCAGTTATCAAGCTCCCCTCCTGTAGAACCATCTTCCCAGTTCAGTTCGGGAGGCAGTCACTCTCTCTTTATTCAAAGGTAAGTTGAAATCTTTTTTCTTTGATAAAGCCTATAGTTAAAAATGTTGCCGCTGCCAGGCCTTCATTCACATGTGGAGCCTAACCCAGCTTGATACTGGAAAGTGAATTGTATTTGTTATGTTTGTTTTGAATTTAGCTACTGCCAGGCCTCCTACTTTTTACCTCTATTTTCAACCTAGCCGGTCGAGGTGGATGACCGTCCTCTATGAGCTATGGTTCCGTTTGAGGTTTCTGCCCATTAAAGGGAAGTTTTTCCTCGCCTGTGTTACTGCAGTGCTTGCTCTTAGGGGTCTCTGCTGGGTTCTATAAATTTGAGAGCATAGCCTAAACCCACCCATTTTTGTAAAGTGCCTTGAGATGACCTGCATTGTGATTTGGCGCAATATAAATAAAATTGAGATGAATTGAATTGTTAACTTAAGTAGTTATTTATCTGTTTCTGCTCACGTTCTTGCTTATGTTTGACACTTTTTGCTCCAGCATCTGAGCTGTTTTTTCTGTTGGTCCATGTTTTTGTATCTTGAGTTATTTTTCATTAATAAATTGCAGAACTCACAGTCTGCATTTGGCATCCTGTTTGCCCTCAGGGAGGGCCAATTCATGACAGCATATCCCTGCCATTTGGACGCCAGGGGACTGTGAGTTGTTTTTTTTTTTTTTTCTCCCATATTTTTCTTTAGAGTTTATTTTTTCCCCTGACATAGCAGCGTTTCTGGACTACAGAAGATTTGGGCTAGACAAGGAGGAGTGTTTGGCGGCTGAATCGCTGCAGGACATCATACCGGACGTTCGTCTAACCCACACTCCTGAGGAGGAGCTCCAGGTTTGGGACTACACGGCACAGGTGATTGAGGAGTTCCCCCACCTGTGGAGCATCCTGGGACTCACAGACCTCCTCACCTCTGTTTATCATGCACAACACCAGCTTCGCGGGCTGGGGATGGGGAAAGCCCCTCCTCCACCAGAACCTGTACCGTGGAAGAAATGCTCCCGGGGACGAAAGCCCACAGCTCGGGACCACTACCCAGCTGCAGTCCCGCCTCCCTCTGTCCGGCAGAGTCCCAGAGCTGGCTGCACTCGATACGCAGCCTTCACGTCTTCTGATGGACCCAATGCGGAGGGGCTGGAGGAGCGCCAACAAGTGGTTGCAGCAGAGATGGCTCTCATCACAGGTTACAAGCCGTGGCTCCTCCCTGAGTTGCTGCCACAACTGGAGAGAGCGCCACCAGCCCAGACAGAGCCTGAGCTTACGACAGAGTGCTCCCTGGTTTCGGTGCTCTGCCCACTGGACCAGACGACCTTCGCAGCCCCCGGGAAGACATCGTCTGGCATGACAGCAGCCATCACCAAGCCCCGGGAGTTAACCCTTTGAGTGTGTATGGTGCAGAACTGCGACATACCCCCTAGTGATCAAGAGTAGTAAATATTTTTTGTCAATAAAATAGTTCAGATTTCCAAGGCTATAACTTGAAAGTGGTAAGAGATAATGCCTTACTGTCTATTAGAAAGATGTAAAATATGATCCAAAGTTTCAGATAGGAATAAATTCACACATCTAATTTGCATAACGTTGCGGCACCTCTTTAAATTCCATAACTCAGTCAAAACTGGACTTTGGACGTATTTACACAAAAAATGGTTCAGTCTTTTGAAACAGTTTTTTGTACAGAGGTACCTCATCATCTTATCTTCAAAGTATAAGAACAAGAAATCAGTACATTTAAAAAAAAACCCAGAAATTTCTCACTTACTTTTGACAAAGTCAGAGTGAGAAGACAGGCACAGTGCCGTGCTCTGTCACTAGAGGCACGCAAATTCTCACACTCAAAGGGTTAAGGCAAGTGTCTTTTCATTTCTTAACACCCTTTGCTGAAATGCCTTGCCTTATTCCCAGAGGGGAAGCTCAGCCACAGCCGCCCGGCCTGGCTGAGTTTTTAACATCAGCTGCTGTAACTCTCTCCTCTCCCGTTTCTCCCGCTCCTCCGTCTATATCATCCTGAGGGTCCACCAGTCCTGGGAGGGAGCCGGCATGTGGTGGAGAAGCCTGCGGCGTTGAAGAATCCAGCCTCAGCCTTGCAGCCCCATTCTGGATGGGAGGAGAACGCCACCTTTGCTCCAGAGCATGAGCAGACAGAGAATTGTCCACCGGCCCCGGTGGCATGGGAGGTGGCATCAGTGGACAGAGGATCTCCTACTGTGGCCGCCGTGTCTGGAGGTGCACCTGCGTCAGCCGCTCCATCGGGGGTCCCGCTAACCGTCCAGTCAGAGGTCTGGACTGCTGCTGAGAAATCGTTGGAGTCCTGGACGGTGGTGGAGCTCGAGTACAGGTAATTTTCTTTATATAGCCATGACAAATCATGCCTTGCTCTTAGTTGGGGAAACCAGGTGCAGCCCTCAGCCGCACTTGAGTTTCCCCCGCTGGGCTTCACTGCTGCCGGTGACCCTGATCTGGTTTATGTTCCTGTCTTTGTTCCTTTGCCCGAGCCACCATCTAGAGTGACCGAGGCATCCATGGGTGCTGCTCCTCCTCCCTTTCGAGGTCTCTGTGGGTGCTGCTCCTCCTCCATCTGGTCCGTCATGGGTGCTGCGCCCCAGCCTGGGGGCCACCATGGGTGCGTCGCCTCAGCCCGATGCCACTGTAGGTGCGTCGCCTCCATCTGAGGCCACCGCGGATGCTGCTTTCTGGCTGTCTGTGGTCTCAGAGGGCGCTGCTGTACTGCCATTTGTGGTCTCCGGGGGTGCTGCTGTCCCGCCATCTGTGGTCTCCGAGGGTAATGCTGTCCCACTGTCTGTGGTCTCTGAGGGTGCTGCTGTCCTGCCGTCTGTGGTCTCCATGGGTGCTGCTATGTCCCAGCCCGGGTCCGCCACGGGTGCTACAACGCCCCAGTCCGGGGCCACCACGGGTGCTGCTATGCCCCAGTCCACTGCCACCTCAGGTTTTGCTACGCCCCAGTCCAGGGCTGCCGCGGGTGCTGCTATGCCCCAGTCCGGGGCCGCCGCGGGTGCTGCTATGTCCCAGTCCACTGCCACCTCAGGTGCTGCTATGCCCCAGTCCAGGGCTGCCGCAGGTGCTGCTATGTCCCAGTCTGGGACTGCCGTGGGTGCTGCTATGTCCCAGTCCGGGACCGCTGTAGGTGCTGCTATGCCCCAGTCTGCGGCCACCGCGGGTGTTGCTGCACCTGAGGTTGCCGTGGGTCCTTCACCGGAGTTCGTCAAGGGTCATTGGGCGCCACTGGAGATTCCCACCGGTCGGCCACCCATTTCAGGAGGACACTACCTCCCGGCTCCCGTGATCCATGGCGGGTGCTGGGTCCAGCTGCCGCCCCCAGGGGGGCGTGTTAGTGTCCCGCAGGCTCAGGGATGCTGGAAGGCCGCTTGACAGAGGGCGCCCTTGGTTGGGGTGGCTCAGGGACTGTGGGCAGCCACCTGAAGGGCCAGGCCATCCGTGTTGGTGGCTGAGGAACTCTGGGTGGACACTGGATGCTCTAGATGGTATGCTCCGGTGGTCTTGGGACTCAGGCAGGCCACCTGAGCTGCCTCAGTCTCTCTCCTGCGAACCTCGGGTCTTCTCCACCTGTCATTTCGTGTTGTGGGTCATGAGTGTTTTCTTTTGGTTTTCTTCTGTTTTGTGGTTGTGTGATTCGTAGTCATGTCTTTATTGTCCTGTTTATTTATAGTGTTATTTTGGGGTTATGGTATTATTTATGTTTGGTGAGGGCTGTGTTATCTTAGTCTGTATTCTTGTTTCTTACCCATTTAATAGTTATTTCTTTACTCGTCATTTGTATTTACTCTGCTTTGGTATTATTTTTTATTTTGTTGCGGTCCCTCCGAGCCTGGCTCCCCCTCCTCCCCCTTGGGATGGGTTGTTTTTCTTGTTGGGGAGGGTCTTCCGGGTGTGGGGTGTTGTTTTATTGTGATGTTATCCTGGGGTGTCTGGATGCCACCCCTTGAGGATGGGCTCTCTCATAATCCGGTGCATGGGCGGGGACCATGCCTAATTATCTCATTAGTTTTGTCTTTTTCTGATTGTTTATTTCTTCTGTTCACCCTGTTTGATGTATTTGGTTCCTGGTTGTGATTAGTTTATGATTAGTTTCTGTATTTCCTTTTTGGTTTATTGTTTTGATCATTGTGGGCGCTGTGACAGCTTGCACGTCAGTTCCGGCTGTCAGATTCTGTTTGCGGGCTGTCACGGCTGCCTGCAATGATTGCCACTTATGACCACTTATGACCCCGCAGGAATTGGTTATAAGGGGGGGTTGACTATTTAAAACGTTGGCGCCACCTCCCTGGTGCAGCGGCGTCAAATCTCTCCTGTCAGGCAACCCCTGGACGTCTTGTTAAGTTCAGTAATTATTTATCTGTTTCTGCTCACATTCTTGTTTATGTTTGACATTTTTCACTCCAGCCTCCGAGCTGTGTCTTCTGTTGGTCTGTGTTTTGTATCTTGAGTTTTCCATCCATCCATCCATCTTCTACCACTTTTCCGGAGGTCCAGGTCGCGGAGGCAGCAGTTCAAGCAGAGAAGCCCAGACTTCCCTCTCCCCAGCCACCTGCTCCAGCTCTTCAGAGGGGAGTTTTTTGGGGGTTTTTTGTTAATAAATCACAAAACTCACAGTCTGCGTTTGGTGTCCTGTTTGCCCTCGGGGAGGGCCAGTTCATGATATAAGTCACTAAATTGTTTATTACAAACAGCAGCAAAATCCAGATTATTTAGAATGTGCAAAATTCATACTCTAAACTGTAAAACAAACTTGGAATGGGTCACACGCTGGCCACTTATTACCTTTGCAAGGTCGCCCAGCACACCAAGGATTGCTTGATTTAAGGCAACATTCTGAGCATTTCCTCCCTTCGCAAACCAGTTTCATGCTCCCTTGCCTCACTGAGCAGCAACTGGATGTGCTGCTCACGCTGGTGCCAGTTCAGCATATCTTCAGCCTGCATCTCTGTAAATAGTGTCGTAAGGTCCAGTTTGGGGTGGATCATTTTCCTCTTGCCTAGACGAAAGACAGAAATGGGTGGTGATTTAATCAAAGCAACTTTAAAACATATATATTTGGGAAATACTGTACACTTTTTGCTAAAAGCCAGTGGTGGAAAGTGACAAAAGTGCTTCATTGTTGTATTTAAGTGCAATTTTCAAGTAGGTGTGCTTCAGTAAAGTAGATTTTACAAGGGCTGTATTATGTTTGAAATCATTTGTTTTTACTGTGGCCTCAGCAATCAGAATGAGCTAATACATTCAGGTTAATAGAATCTAGTACTTAAACTATTGTACTTCAAGTACATTCAAAAGTGAGTTATTTAATATTTTTACGTAAGTGGAAATTATGCTACTTTAGTTTTGGCACTTTATCTGTACTTTAAGTTAAAAAGCAAAGGATTTGAGTACTTCCTCTACTACTGCTAAAAACAACGGGGTGTGCAACTTGTTTCTTTCCAGTCATGATACGTTGCTGTGTCGTGCTAGATGTTGCCGGTGTCAAAGCAGTCAGGTTTATTGACCAATAAACCAGATCGGCGGCAGGGGCTAGAAAAACTGGGAGGAGGTCCGTGGGGGTGAAAGTCCTGATATTTAGAAGTTCTTCACGGGTATAAGTGCAAGCAGACACACAATTGACAAACAAAAACAAACAAAGAGCGCAGCGAAGCACCATGTCGACCGCTGTGGGCGCCATCTTGAAAAGATGTAACCTGAACCTAACTAACTAACTAACTAACCTGCACTTATATAGCGCTTTTCTAGTCACAAAGACCACTCAAAGCACTTTCATTAATACTAACCCTCTATTCAAGGGCCTATAGGAAACAAATATCTAGGGACAATTTAGAACAGCCAATTAACCTAACATGCATGTTTTTGGCATGTGGGAGGAAACCGGAGAAATCCCGGAGTAAACCCACGCAAAACGGGGAGAACATGCAAACTCCACACAGATCACTGTTGGTCGGGGGCTGGGATCGAACCCACGATCCCACGATCCCCACAATCCCCCGGCCAAGGGTAAACTGTGCTGCCGCAGTGCTAACCACTGCGCCACCGTGCAGCCCAGAACCTGAACCTGAACCTCCACTGTTAGCACTTTTAAATCAGCAGAAAACACAGACAGCCTTATTATTATAATTATTTGTTGTTATGGTCCCGGATTATTACATATTGTATAAATAGTAGACAAAAGTGCCATTGTTCATAGTATTGCAACCAAGGCCACATCAAGAACAGACTGAGACAAAAGTGTACCAAGACTTTAAGGGGTAAAGACTACGGGAGGGAATCATCAGTATTTCCCAGAGTCTGTTTGATTCCGATTCTTGAGGTTCTGATTGATCTGATTCAGATTTGATTCATTGTAGTAACTATTTTGCTTGGATAGGAAAAAAAAAATTCAGACCTAATGATCCAAATTGTATCAGGAGTACTCTAACTTGGGCAATTAAATACATAAATTCTCACATAAGGAGCACACTCAGGATCTGTTTCAGTGGTGCACTTGTTAGTTAACTTGTGATTTGGCGGAGTGCTGTTAGGTGCTTTCTTTGGTGTGGGGGTGTGTGGTGTTGGTAGTTGCTCTGGATGTCCAGCTGTTGCACCTAGGGTTGGCCATTTGATGGGCCTGTGGACCAGTGTTTTGCTTGTTGAAGGTTTGGGACTGCTGTTTCACTCTGGGTGTTTGTGTGTTGGTGGGGCATGGTGTGGTTCTAGCGTGTCTGTGGGACTTCAGAGGCCATCATTTCCAGCAGCACTGCAGGTGTGTATCATTGCCTTACAGTTGTGGTGGCCTCCATGGTTTTTGGGTGCAGGCTTTGCTGCTTATGCATTTTCTGGTGCGGTTTGCTTCTGGTTGAGTGCTTTTGCTGGGGTCGTGTCTGGGTGGTGCCTTGCTGAATGGCTTCTGAGATTCATGGTGTTTCTGTGGGGTTTCACCTTCACTTTGCAGGTCTTACAAGGGGCTCGATGGGGCTGGAGCCATTTGTTTGCCGTCGGCTTGACACCATGGTGGTTACACTCACTTTTTTGCAGAAGTTGAAACGCGCGAGAGCTCGGCTGTCCCGGGCACCTCTTGCAGGTTTCACACACGTAAAAAACATTACACTACATTTTGTGAATCAGTATCGGCTCATTCAAACGATCAAATCAGAGAATTGATCTTTTGAACCCATCCCTAGTCTTGACTAAGTTGAGACCAAGGCCTTTGTGTGTGCATGTCTCAGTCTGTTACGTCTTGGAGTGGTTTTGACTACAGCACTAGTAGTTGGTGTAAAAAAGAAAAAAAAAGAGTGGTTAATGAAGTTATGCCATTCCCAGTCCTAACATTTTACAAGAAAATCAAGTGGATGTCATGGAGGTTTTCCTAAGGCGGGCAGCAAAACACTGAATGGAATATACAACATGTAATCTTAAATCAAGGCTTGCAAATTGCTTTCTATGGGGCAAAAATGATCACTTCTTTATTAGACAGATGAGGGCATGGCTTTGATAGTGTGGGTAAGAAGGCATTCAAGCCATCCACCATTTGATTCTTCAAAAACTATATTTCCTCTCTGTGTCCCACTCAAACTGCTCTTGAGTGCAGTATCTAAATGTAAAATGTCAAAAGTAATTGAGACAGAGATTTGAGTTGTAGAACTGAAATGAGATGAAGTTAAATTGCAGTCATACCTGCGCATGAGCTCTTATCTGTCATTCTCCTGGTATTTCAAGTTGCAGGACACATGCACCCTTAAAAGTAAAGTGCACCATTTTCTCTTTATCATTTTGGTCCAAGAATATCAGATAAAGCCATTATTGAACACTCTGATCCAAGGCTTGACATGGTTTCTCCCGCCTGTACAAGCTAGCCTGAAATACTGCAGGTTGATTTTTGTCCCCTCGGATCGTACATCTGGTATCGCTGAGTTGCATTGGAGCTTCTAATTCCAGGGTCTGTTTTTAAAGAATGCTGCTATTACTCAAACAGGATCTCAAGTGAGAAATTTATTCAATCCAACCCCGGAACACCTGCTGTCAAGGTGCCCTTGTGTAGCAGTTTTTACTCTGAACAGCTCCACTGAAGCAGTATCCATCAGAGAAGGGCTTGGGATGGACTCCAAGGACAGTACTTTGAGAGTAAAACTTAAAAAAAACTGCATCCTTTTTTTTGTGTCAGTTAAGCGGGCCCACAAAGCATCCATGACCTGAAACCTGAACTGATGTTTAAGAAATCCTTATTAAATCCCTGAAAAAATGTTCCACTAATGTGGTGATCAAAAGTCCACTAAAAGGGGCCCTCTCATCAAAATTAAACTCAATGAGCAAGATGTGTAAGTGGTGATAAAATGAAAACAAGAATTAGAACAATTTCTGCTCCTTTTAAGTCACTCCTTCTGTACCAGCATCAGACTTCTTTTCAGGTTTGTAAAATCCAAGGATTTTTTTTTAAATCTCTATTTGACTGCTGCTGATGCCAACTGAAGAGAACAAGGGGATTCACCCAATTAATGTACCAGAGCTGCAACCAAAGGGGCTGAAAGCAAGTATCCAAGTCAACGATCCTACAGTTCAATTACTTAAGTGGAGTGTGTTAGTTTGCTGCATATGAAATCCAGTGTAGTTAAGATGATGTCATGTGCTGACAGACAGTTGGGAGACTTGTTAGCATTGTGGATTCATGGATTCACTTCCTGGTTGCCAGACCTCTGTACAGTTTGGACTTTACGTACAAACGTCAAATTGATGAAGCTGTGCATGGACTATGTGTATCCGCATGCCGTTCAATTTACTTGTGAGAATTGTTGTGAACAAAATTGAGATTTTAAAAGTTTTATCTAAAAGCGGTTATCCAAACTGTTGACCCAGATTTCACAATTGGATAACACATATGCAACTTCCCATTCCCCAGATATTTTCAAGGACTGTATACTCTTACAGGCGGAATTTGACAACTTATCAACTGCCCAGATTACTGACATGCTTCTGAAATCTAAATACACCCATTATGAATGTGGAGATAAGGCAAGCAAACTACTTTCACATTAAATCCATCAGGCATCCATATACCATCAAATCCCTAAAATTCAAACTCCCCTGGGTGTGACAACTGACTCTCAGATAATTAATGATCAATTTAAACATTTCTATTCCACCCTCTATATCCGAGCAATCGACAGATCATACGGGTTTTGATTCTTTTTTCAGCAATATTATCGTTCCAACTATTAGCTGTGCTTCTAAACTCTGATTACAAGAACCTATAGCAGTGGAGGAAGTTCTATAGGCAGCTAAATCAATGCAATCTTCCAAATGCCCAGGCCCGGATGGGTTTCCTATCGAGTTTTATCAGAAGTTTATGGACAAGATAGCCCGACTTCCGATTAATATGTTCAACCACTCACTTGATCAGTCCTCCCTTCCTCAGTCCGTCTCACAGGCTTCTGTCTTGTTAATACTAAAAAAAGAATAAAGACCCATTTCATTGTTCATCCTATCTCTCAATTTCTCTTTTAAATGTCAACTACAAAATATTAGCTAAATTACTGGCTACCCGTCTGGAAACAATACTTCCATCTATAATCTCTTCTGATCAAACTGGCTTTATTAAAAACAAGCACACCGTTTTTAATATTGGACGACTCTTTAACATAATTTTTAATCCCTCTAACTCAAATAACCCTGAATGTGTGCTATCTTTGGATGCTGAAAAGGCATTTGACAGGGTGGAGTGGGGCTACCTTTTCCACACTTGGGAAATTCGGCTTTGGAGAGAGATTTATATCCTGGTTAAGCCTACTGTACTCCTCAACTGTTGCATCTGTTAGAACTAATAGCAGTTATTCAGATTATTTTCGGCTTTTTTGGGGAACGAGACAGGGCTGTTTGCTATCCCCCCTTCTCTTTGCCATTGCTATTGAACCCTTGGCCATTGTGCTCTGATCTAACCCTAAAATCTTTGGGTGGCTTTGAGCAAAGGGTGTCTCTCTACGCTGATGATTTACTTTAATATGTATATTTGGCAGCCTGACATATGAATCCCAGAAGTCCTTTGTTCTTAATTTGATTGGTATAATTTCTGGTTACGAGTTGAACTTTGACAGGAGTGATTTTTTTGACTCTTTTTCACAGTGTTGCAGCTTGCAATCTCCCATCACATATAATCCTGTTTAAAATAGTTTTGGACAGGTTCACATACCTGGGGGTTCAAGTTACAGAAAAGTTTAAAAATCTTTGCAAGTATAATTTTGCCCCACTTCCTGCCAAAACCCAGGAAGATTTTGAGAGATGGCCCTTGCTCCCCTTGTCTATTGCTGACCGTATTAATTTAATCAAGACGAATGTTTTACCAAAATTTTCTTTATTTCTGTGTATCCCAATTTTCATCCCAAAATCATTTTTAAGAAACTTGATGGGATTATTTTAAGGTTTGTTTGGGATACAAAGCCCCCACGGATCTGCAAAATATTTCTACAGACTCCCAGGAGGCAGGGAGGAATGGCTCTGTCAAATTTCAGTTTTTATTATTGGGCAGCATCCTTGCACCCTTTACACCACTGGCTGCATACAAATAATTCACTGGACATTCCAGAGTGGCTGAGCCTTGAGAGCTCCTCTTGTGAACCACCATTTCTGGCTGTTTTGGTCTATGCTTCTAGCAGTACCAACTGCACAGAGTATAGTAGAAACCTTCTGGTGAAGACAACTCTTAAAATTTGGAACCAATACAGATGCCGTTTTGGCCTACGGACATTGTCTTTGCAAGCTCCTATTTGTAAAAATCACATATTTAAAGCATCACTGGGGGGTGGAGAATTTGCTTTGTGTTCTGGCCGAGGTGTAATTCATTTAATGACCTGTACACTGAAGGTGTTTTTTTTTTTATCTTTTGAACAACTCGTATCTAAATAGGGGATCTCCAAAACCCACTTTTTTAGGTACTTACTGGTTCGTAGCTTTGTCAGAGGGATGACTCCCCATTTTCCATCTCAGCCTTGAATTCCATCTATTGACACTCTTCTGCTTCCACCCTCAGTTAAAAAGGTACCATTTCAAGCAGCTATGATAGAATCCATTCTCTCAGGAGTGCCCTACTTTCACACATCAGGTCTGTCTGGCAGCAAGACATGGACTAAGAATTTACCCAGGACTTATGGGAGGATATACTCCTCCGGGTCCATTCCTCATCTATTTGTGCCAGGCATGGTCTCTTCTAGTGTAAGGTGCTATATCGTGCCCACTGGTCAAAACTGAAATTCTCTAAAATCTACCCGAACATTGATCCAGCCTGTGATAGGTGTAAACAAACCCCAGGCTCACTAATTCATGCGTTCTGGTCATGTCGGTCCCTTTTTAGCTATTGAACAAGAATTTTCAGTACTCTGTCCAAAGAACTTAAAGTACATTCGCATACATCCAACTCCCTTAGTTACTTTATTTGGGATTTCACCTGCTGAAATAGCTTTGCCAAAATTCAAGGCAGATTTCTTAGATTTTTTAACTTTGTTAGCCAGATGATTGATTTTGTTGAGGTAGAAATCACCTCCTCCTCCCTCATATGATCCCTGGGTCAGAGATGTTCTTTACTTTAATAAGTTGGAGAAGATAAAATATACTCTTTGTGGCTCAATTGTAAAATTTTCCATGACATGGAAACCTCTCCTTAATTACATAAAGACATCACAGTTTGTCGATATATTGCAGTGAAGCTGGCTGCTCCTTACCCTTATTTTCATGGTGCTACTGATCTCAATGTTGCTTTAATAAAGGGACCTTGTTTTCATTGTTTTAGGTTTTGTTTCCAATACCACACTGTTTTTGATGTTTGGGCAGACACTTTGTATCTAATCCTTAACAGGCACTGTAAAAACCCCTGAAACAAAATTTGTACTGTAAGCTGTGGTGATATGTAAAAGCAATAAAAAGAGTTTTAAAAAAAAGTTTTATCTAGCTGCAGAACAGACTTGGCAAAGTCTTCTGAGCCTGTGAAAAAATAAATTGGAGCATTCCATTGATTTCCTTCGCAACTCCCGAGTATAATCAGTAGTAGCTTTCAACACATTTTAAAAAGATGACTTCCTGTGTGTACTCTGGGGTACACTCAAAGACATCCTTTGTTGGGCTTGTTCTCCTTGCCCAAAGCAAGATTGTTCTTAGAAGAGTGAGCATTCCACAGATGTCAATACATATCAGAAAGGTGACAGAAGTAAATGAATAAATGAATGAAAAAAGACAAATAACTGAAAGATCGTTTAAGTGGCTTAAAGCCTTCTCAGAAGGCTGATAACAGTATACCGTCATTTCCGTTTACAGAATGCCCAAACCACTCAAGCCTCTAGCCTGATGCTACAATCAGTTTTTTTTTCTCATTAATCTACACTCAGTACCCCATAATGGCAAAGTGAAAACAAAAATTTTGAATTTTTTGCAAATTTCTTAAAAGAAACCTGATCAACAATGATATCATAGCTGACTCTGGCCAGATGAAATCACTCCGAGAGAGTGTTAAGATCTCCTGACTTGACCTTAAGCACAACATGAGAAATAACATTTTTTTGTGAAATCATAAATGCCCAGATCTCCTGACCTTTGATAATGACCTTGACCTTAACCTCTTGCACTCCGGTGTACCGCGGACGGGCACGTCTCTGCGTCCAAGAGCGCACGAGGGCGCTGCATCCAAGAGCGCATTGAAAAAAAAAAAAAGTTCTTCCACTACAGACACAGCCGCAAACAGATCAGATATGATTGACCTCTCATTCGACTAATAAGAGCCTTGAATTGTCCCTAGATATTTGTTTCCTATAGGCCCTTAGAATAGAGGGTTAGTATTAATGAAAGCGCTTTGAGTGGTCTTTGTGACTAGAAAAGCCCTGGTGCAGGTTAGTTAGTAGTTAGTTAGTTGAATTGGGTTTCTGAAACCTTGAAGAACCAATGACTGAAAACCTAGCAAGAAGGATCCGCCTACCAACGCTGTGAATGCAGCGAGCCAATTGAAGCACAGAAGTTCGCAAGCTGTTTTCTGTAAGGCTGGGTGAAGAGAGACTGACTGCTGCAGCAGATGAAAAAAAGGACCCACAGGAAGAACCTGCTACAGACCCAGCAGCACGGAGACCACCCACAAGTGCGACCTGCACTTATTCCAGCAGAATAGACATTTAGGATTCTCTTCCATGGTCATCATAGACCGGCGGAGGCTGACGACAAAGGTCGTAAATCGTTCACCAAAACCATCATCAATCATGGAAGCGCAAAACCGCAATAATGGAATTATAATATAATGGAACTGGGTCGCGAGACCAGAACCACGAGTCCGTAACAAGGGACCAGCGTCGCGTTCATCTGACAATGAGGAAGAGAAGTTCGCCAGGACGCTGCTGTGAAGAGGTAAGTGTTATAAGCTAAATTATTCTTTATCCCTGAAAATTGTAATCAAAAAATAACTTTTGACCGATCGGTGAATTACAACTGTGCGGCGCACAGAAGTCCGAAGTCCATGCGCCGCAGTACACGATTCGTTCGCCACGTCCGGACCGTGAACGCCCCCCCCCCACTACTCTTCTGTAGCGAGGGAGGGGGGAAGCCGCGGTGACTGCGCCGCGGTCGCCACATGACTATTCACATGACTATTCCATCATGTAGCGATGGCCGATGTCTGTCCTCTGTAGCGAGGGGGGGGACAACCCCCCCCCCCACACACACACACACAGCCCTGAGTGTCACCTTTCATTAGAGCCCAAGATGAAGCTTCTATATTGAATCATTCAAAAGTTACAGACGTTTTTCCAAACTGTGCCATTTGGCACAATTTGGCACAGTTCAAAAACGCCTGGGAACTACCTGAGGAAAAAGCTGTGTAATATATTCATTTTTTGTGGTATTGTTACAAAATTTTGACCTCAGCTGGATAACACTTGGTTCTACATTTCTGTTGCATTTTCCAGCCCGGATCTGAAGCTGTGTGTTATTTGCAAGCATTTGTATCCGAAAAAACACCCAGGCCAAATTTATTTTCTTCAAGTTCAGTATGTTTAGATGACTGTAACTCAGTGGCCGGAGCACTTAGAGAGATTATGACTGTTTTGCCAAAATATCCAAAGTGTTTTCTTTTAAATGAGACCAACCCCATGAAGATGCTTCAAAGGGTTGAAGAACAGCTTTCGATTTACTTTGGGCACATTATTTTTTGGCATTTTTAGGGAAATTGACCGGAGTGCAAGGGGTTAACCTTAATGCAGACATACATGAGAATCATTCTGAGTGAGTTTGGTTACAATCAAGGTAATTGCCTAGAAGGAGTAGGGATTTACCTAAAATCATGTAGTGCCAATCTTGAGCACAACCTGGATGCAGAACCTCCCGAGGTTCCTTGTGAGTGAGGTTGGTGACCACTGGGCAAATGGTCAGGAGGAGTAGTGATTCTCATTAAATGCAGATGGATGGACAGACAGAGGGATGACAGACACTACGTCATCACGTTAGCTACTTTTGGCTTCACCGGAATGAGCTAAAAACTGAAATATCACACTGACATTTTTGCATGGAAACCCAAATGCAGACACAGACTCGATTAGAATGTACAATGATCTTTATTGGTGAAGTGAATGTGTGTGTGTATGTGAGTGCAGGGCAGGAGAGATCTGGCAACCGGAGCAAGGTAGTAGCAGAAGCGCCGAAGAGTAGCTCAGTCCAATCCAGGTCACCAGGGTCCCGCTCAGGTGATGCAGTGCCCGTGAAGATGATAATAGTGCTGGGTGCAGGTGCAGCCCTTGCTGAGGGGAAAGAGGGGAGAGTCAGTCCTGAGGGTGGATACACTTACAGGGCTGGGGAAGTGAGAGGCCTCTGGCTCACGGGCTGAAATCTGGTCCGCCGCCTGGGTCTGAGGTAGGTCCGCCTGGAGGATGGTTCACCTGTCCACAGGGGAGAGAAGAGGAGGAAAAGCAGGAATAGGAGATGAAACATCCAATGAAGGTTAGCTTTACAGCTGCGTTGGGGAGGCAAAGCTCCCACACGAAGAGGTGCAGGATTGTAGAGAGGAAGGGAGGTGAGACTCCCAGTTGAAGAGAAGGGTGAGTCTAGACGAGAGTGGCTTCACCCTAGGAGTGTTGATGTCTCAGTGTCGGAGTGCAGGAATCCACTTCTAATAAAGGCCGCCTAAATGAGAGGAGCAGGTGTGAGTGAAAGTGCAGCTGAGGATGATAATTAGTAGGTAGGAAAACACACAGCGCAGATCATCACAGTACCCCCCCCCCCCGAAGGGACGCCTCCTAGCGGCCAATTCAACCTGTCCGGAAGAGTCCAATGAAAGTCCCTGATGAGCTGCCAATCGGGGATGAAAGACGACCGAACCCAGGATCTCTCCTCCAGACCATACCCGGCCCAATCCGCCAGGTACTGGAGACCCTGTCCCCTGCATTGCACGTGCATGATGCGGTTGACCTTAAAGGCCGGACCACCATCGATAATAACCGGAGGGAGCGGTGGCTTCGGTGGAGGACAGAGAGGACTCAAGAAAAATGGTTTCACCTGGGAGACATGAAAGGTAGGACAAACACGCCGGGTAGGAGGGAGAGACAGGTGGACAGCAACTGGGTGATAATGTGAGAGATGGGATAAGCACCAATGGAGTGAGGAGAAAGCTTCTTGGACTCAGTTTTCAAATTAATATTCTTGGTGGAAAGCCATACTTTTTGTTCAACCCGGTAGGGTGGAGCCTGGGTCCTCCAACAGATGGCAATCTCAGAGTTGCAACCAGCAGTGCGTTGAAGAGCAGCCCTGGCAGATCTCCAAATCCGGTAACATCATTTAATGTGGGCCTGCACTGACAGGACAGTGATCTCCTCCTCCTCTTCCGGGAACAAAGGTGGGTTGTAGCCCAATGACGCTTCGAAAGGAGAGAGGCCTGTGGCAGCTGAAGTGGCAGAGTTGTGTGCATACTCAATCCAAGGTAAGTGCGGACTCCACGATGCAGGATCGGAGGCAGTAACACACCTCAGGGCCGCCTCCAGTTCTTGGTTAGCACACTCACACTGGCCATTACTCCGAGGATGGTAACCTGAAGACAAGCTGACCATTGCCCCAATGGCCTTGCAAAAAGATTGCCACACCTGGGATACAAACTGAGGACCCTGGTCCGACACGATGTCCAAAGGGATCCCATGTAGATGCACCACATGCAGGACCAACAAGCTGGCTGTCTCCTTGGCAGATGGAAACTTGTGAAGGGGAACAAAATGGGCTGCCTTAGAAAATCTGTCCACGACAGTGAGAATCATAGTGTGACCCGTGGAGGGAGGAAGCTCCGTCACGAAATCCATGGCGACATGAGACCAAGGTCTGCTGGGGATGGGGAGGGGGTGCAGCAGCCCCAAGGGGAAGAGGAGGTTGACTTCCCGGTGGCACATTGGGGGCAGGACCGAACAAACTCGTTAACGTTCTTTATCATAGACGGCCACCAGAAGGTCATCTGAATCTGGGACAAGGTGCGAGCCATCCCAGGGTGACACATTACCTTGGAAGAATGTAACCAGTCAATGATCTCACCACGCACTGAAGAAGGGACGTAGATCTGCCCCGCTGGACCCCTGCCTGGGTCGGGCTCGGCTTCCTATGCTCTCTTTACCCTCTCCTTGATCTCCCAGGAGAGCATGCCGATAATGCACGAGGGGGACACAATGGGATGCAGCTCAGGCGCGGCCGTGTCAGGGGAGATCTGCCTAGAGAGCGCATCGGGTTTGGTGTTCTTGGAGCCTGGGTGATAGGTGATAGTGAAGTTTAACCTGCCAAAGAACAGGGACCAGCGGGCTTGTCTAGAGTTCAGCCGGTTAGCCGTTCTAAGGTACTCCAGGTTCTTATGGTTGGTCCAAACAATGAATGGCAGCAAAGCCCCCTCCAGCCAGTGGCACCACTCCTCCAAGGCTAGCTTGACCGCCAGTAATTCCTGATCCCCCACATCATAATTCCTCTCGGCCAGTGACAGGCGTCTGGAGAAGAAGGTGCAAGGATGGACCTTGTTGTCAGAGGGGGAACACTGAGTCAAAACCGCCCCTACTCCAAAATCTGAGGTATCCACCTCCACCAGGAGCTGTAGGGATGGGTCCACCTGGGTAAGGATAGGGGGAGAAGAGAAATGAGATTTTAGTTCCGAGAATGCTGCCTCCACCTCTTCGGACCAACGAAAAGGAACCTTAGTGGAGGTGAGACGGGTGAGTGGCAGAGCAACCAAGCTGTAGTTGCGGATGAAACACCGATAAAAATTAGCGAAACCCAGGAACTATTGTAGCTGCTTGTAGGAAGAAGGAACCGGCCACTCCACAACAGCTTTGAGCTTACCCGGCTCCGCTTGGATCTCCTTATGAGCAATGACAAATCCCAGAAAGGTGGTGGAAGACGTATGGAACTCACACTTTTCCACTTTGAAGTAGAGCTGATTTTCCAGTAGCCGCTGAAGGACCCGTCTAACGTGCACCTGATGATCCTCTGGAGAACGAGAAAAGATGAGGATGTCATCCAGGTACACAAATACAAGCGACCCCAAAAAGTCCCTGAGCACGTTGTTAATGAGCCACTAGAACACAGCCAGCGCATTGGTCAGCCCAAATGGCATCACGAGATATTCAAAATGGCCACTAGGAGTGCGGAATGCCGTCTTCCACTCATCCCCCTCTTTAATCCTGACCAGGTCGTAGGCATTGCATAGGTCTAGCTTAGTGAAGACAGAGGACCCCTGAAGAGAATCAAAGGCAGAGTTTATAAGGGGCGGAGTACACTTGTCTTTCACTGTGATGTTATTAAGCTCCCTAAAATCAATGCAGGGTCAAAGGGAGCCGTCCTTTTTACCAACAAAAAAAAAAAAAAAGAAAAAGCGCCCCCACAGTTAATGAAGAGGGCCTAATAATGCCCGAGCTTAGGGACTCTTTAACATATTTGTCCTTCGCCTCCCGCTCTGGGGCAGAAAGACTAAAATCAGTTGGATGGCAAGGGACCACCTGGCAGGAGGTTAATGGAGCAGTCATAAAGGCTGTGGGGGGGGGGGCAGAGAGACAGCTTTGGCCTTACTGAATACCAGAGTGAGGTCATGGTACTCAGGGGGAACGGAGGAGAGGTCGGGCTCGTGAGTGGGCGGGGAAGAAATAGGCACAGAGGAGGAGCAGGCTGCCGAATGTAAACAAGCATTTAAGCAAAAGGTACTCCATGAAATGATCGTTCCTACCTGCCAATCAATAACAGGATTATGGAGCCTGAGCCAGGGGTAACCCAAAATGACAGGGGAGACAGTAACAGGCAAAACAAAAAAAAAAAAACTGATATGCTCCCGATGTTACCTGAGACCAAGCCTGAAACGGGGGCAGTCTGCTTGGAGACAGTAGTGATGGGCGCGTTGGAAAGTGCAATCAACTTCAATGGTGTGTTGAGATTATGTCAGGGAAGTTTTAGCCGGGTTGCCAGACTCTCAGAAATAAAGCTCTGTTCAGCGCCTGAGTCAATGAGAACCTTGGAGGTGATTTCAGTGTGTCCATGAATAGGTAAGATCAGTCGTGTAAGGGTTTTAGCTTTTATCACATCCGTTAGTCCCCTCTACTGTGACAAACGGACCCCCGCCCCCCTTTTTGCAGGTTGGGACAGGAAGTGACCTTATGATCAGCACTGGCACAATAACTACATAAGATAAGATAAGATAAGCCTTTATTAGTCCCACAATGGGGAAATTCCAGGATTGCAACAGCACAGGGATAGCAACACTCACAGCAACAATCAGAAGGCAAGAAAAAAAAGCAAGAGCAGCTAATATACATATATACATATTACTATAAATATACACTACCGTTCAAAAGTTTGGGGTCACCCAGACAATTATTTTGTGTTTTCCACGAAAAGTCACACTTATTTACCACCATGAGTTGTAAAATGAATAGAAAATATAGTCAAGACATTGACAAGGTTAGAAATAATGATTTGTATTTGAAATAATATTTTTTTCCTTCAAATTTTGCTTTCGTCAAAGAATCCTCCATTTGCAGCAATTACAGCATTGCAGACCTAACATGATTGCACAAGGGTTTTCTAATCATCCATTAGCCTTCTGACACAATGAGCAAACACATTGTACCATTAGAACTCTGGAGTGATAGTTGCTGGAAAAGGGCCTCTATACACCTACGTAGATATTGCACCAAAAACCAGACATTTGCAGCTAGAATAGTCATTTACCACATTAGCAATGTATAGAGTGTATTTCTGATTAGTTTAAAGTTATCTTCATTGAAAAGAAGTGCTTTTGTTTCAAAAATAAGGAAATTTCTAAGTGACCCCAAACTTTTGAACGGTAGTGTATATATATACACACAGACACACAGTGCAGAGCATTGTAGCTGGATGGAATAAATATATGAGTATATAAAAATACAGTGCGGAGCATTGTAGCTAGATGGAATAAATATGTAGATATATAAACACCCACAGTGCGGAGCAATGTAGCTAGATGGAATAATATGTAGATATATAAACACACACAGTGCGGAGCATTGTAGCTAGATGGAATAAATAGATAGATATATAAATATAAACACACCCAGTGCGGAGCATTGCAGCTAGGTGGAATAAATATGAAAATATATAAACACACACAGTGCGGAGCAATGTAGCTAGATGGAATAATATGTAGATATATAAACACACACAGTGCGGAGCATTGTAGCTAGATGGAATAAATAGATAGATATATAAATATAAACACACCCAGTGCGGAGCATTGTAGCTAGATGGAATAAATATGTAAATATATAAACACACACAGTGCAGAGCATTGTTGCTAGATGGGATGAAACAGCACAACCGTCTACTTAGTTATCCTACATGGTATGATTATGTGCCCATACATATTCTCACCCTCCATAGCGACCGGTATTTTCCTAGTTGTATGCCGGAGGGGACCATTGTGTAAGTCTATTGCATCTTTTGCATTCAAAAACTATTAGGTTGTTACGTCTTTTTTGCTATCTCTGCGAGCAGCCCTGCTTAGGCTGTACAGTCTGACAGCCGTTGGTAGGAAGGACCTGCGAAACCTCTCGGTTGTGCACCTGGGATGATGTAGTCTGCTGCTAAATGAGCTCCTCAGTGCATTCAGTATGTCCTGCATAGGGTGGAACTCGGAGTCCAGCAGAGATGACAGTTTAGCCACCGTCCTTCTCTCTCCTATCTCCTCCACTGGGTCAAGGCGCTGCCCCAGGACAGAGCTAGCTTTCTTGATCAGTTTGTTCAGTCTCTTCCTATCGGCTGCAGTAATGCCACTGCCCCAGCAGACCACTCCAAAAGTGATGGCTGATGCCACCACCGTGTCATAAAATGTCTTCAGCAGCGCCCCTTGAACACCAAAAGACCTGAGTCTCCTCAGTAGGAACAGCCTGCGCTCTCCCTTCTTGTAGAGTGCATCAGTATTGTGTGACCAGTCTAGTTTATTGTTCAGATGAACACCCAGGTACTTATAGGATGTCATCATCTCAATGTCTGTTCCCTGTATATTTACTGGTGCTGAAAGGGGTTGTCCATTCCTGTGGCAGTCCACCACCAGCTCCTTAGTTTTCCTCGCGTTGATCTGGAGGCAGTTCCGATGGCACCAGTCCACGATGTCCTGGATAAGCCCTCTGTACTCAGTTTCATCTCCATTGGAGATGAGGCCAACGATCGCAGAGTCATCAGAGAACTTCTGTAGATGGCAATGTGTTGTGTTGTGTGAGAAGTCCGCAGTATAAAGAGTGAACAGGAAGGGAGCCAACACCGTTCCCTGGGGGGCCCCCGTGCTACCGATGATTGTGTCGGACACACAGTCCCAGGTTCTCACAAACTGAGGCCAGTTCGTGAGGTAGTCCAGGATCCATGATGACAGGTGCTGGTCCACCCCTGCGCGCAGCAGCTTGTCCTTCAGGATCATCGGTTGGATGGTGTTGAAAGCACTGGAGAAGTCAAAGAACATGATCCTCACCACATTCCCGGGCTTCTCCAGGTGGGACAGAGAATGGTGAAGGAGGAAGATCACCGCATTCTCCACCCCAATGCCATGATGGTAGGTGAACTGGAGTGGATCCATCACTGGTTCCACCAGGGGGCGGAGGTGAGCAAGGAGCAGTCTCTCCAGAGTCTTCATCAAGTGGGACATCAAGGCCACCGGACTGTAGCTGTTCAGGTCTTTGGGGTGGGAAGTTTTTGGTACAGGTACCACACAAGATGTTTTCCACAGCTGTGGTACCCTCCCCAGCTTCAGGCTCAGGTTGAAGAGGTACCCCACAATCCCACACAGCTGGTCTGCACAGGATTTGAGGAGCTTTGCGCTGATGCCGTTTGGTCCCGTCGCCTTCCTCGCCTTGATCTTCCTCAGCTCCGTCCTCACCTGGGTCTTGGTCAGGGTCAGGATGGGGGGCTGTGTGTTGGGAGTGGGGGGTGTTGGTGGAGTGGGGAGTGGGCAGCAGGACTTGATGTCTTTAGAGGCAGCAGTGGTTGTTGTGCAGTCAGGGGGGAGGGCGGTTGGTCAAACCTATTGAAAAACAGATTCAGATTGTTCGCCCACTCCCTGCCCCCCGTGGCCTGGGGGGAGGTATTCTGGAGCCCAGAGATGGTTTTGAGGTTTCTCCAGACCCCACTGATGTCGCTCTGTTGCAGCTTGTCCTCCATCTTCTTCCTGAAGCTGTCCTTGCCTTCTCTGATCTTTCTCCTCAGCTCCCTCTGTACGCACTTCAGCATCTCCCTATTCCCCAACCTGAAGATCCTCTTCTTCTCTCTCAGAAGTGTTTTTATCTCAGGGTTGATCCAGGGTTTGTTGTTTGAGCAACACCGTATGGTCTTGGTGGGTACGGTGTTGTCCACACAGAAGTTGAGGTAGCCCGTGAAGGTGTGAGTGAGGCCATCGATGTCCTCACCATGTGGATCGCAGAGCTGCTTCCAGGCGGTGGCTTCAAAACAGCTCTTTAGAGTGTCCATTGCCTCCTCAGACCATAACTTCACTGTGCGCATGGCCGGAGGTTGTCTGTGCGCTAGGGGTTTGTACACCGACCGGAGATGAACCAAGTTGTGATCCGATCTCCCGAGTGGGGGGGAGTTGTGATGAGGTGTACGCCTCCTTAGTGTTTGCGTAGAATAAGTCCAGTGTTTTATTGTCTCTAGTGTGGCATGTGACATACTGGGTAAACGTGGGTAGAATGGGAGATAGTGAAACATGGTTGAAATCGCCTGAGATAAGGAGGAGAGCATCTGGTGTTCTGTCTGCAGCCTGCTGGTTACTGAATGGATGACGTCACGCGCTGTCCCAGCGTTCGCCGTCGGATTTGCATAAACAACAATGCAGATCACGTGTGAGTATTCTCTCGGGAGATATGTAGGCCGCATGCTAACAGCTAGCAAATCAATGTCTTTGCTGCAGTGACGTTGTTTAACAGTGATATGTCCCGGTCTGCACCAGTTGTTGTTAACATACATTATCACTCCACCGCCCCTTGCTTTGCCACTGTCTGGTGTTCGGTCTGCCCGTATCATGTGGAAACCCTCCAGCTCAATGTTAGCATCTGCTGCTAGTAATAATCTGAGGACCCGGCGGCGTTGTCGCTCCGCAAGGGGCAACTTAGAGCAGCCAACCAGCACGGGCTCCTCGGCCTCAGAGGATTCCAAGGGGGGGAGGGCAAGGAGGGGAGACTGGGAAGGAGGACGAGGCTGCGAGTCCGAGTGATTAGAAAAACGGTGCTCGCTAGCCCGCTCCCTTAAGTGATTATCAATACTAATGGCTAAAGAAATTAATTCATGCAATGAAGAGGGTTTCTCTAAATGGGCCAGTTCATCTCACAGACGAGGACTGAGACTGCATGTAAAAATGCTACAGAGTGAAGCACCCTCCCACCTGACTTCTGCCGCAACAACCTGGAAATCAACCGAGTAGTCGGCTACTGACCTAGCCCCCTGCCAAAGGTTAAGAAGACGGGTGGCGAGGACACTATCTCCGTCTGAGTGATCAAAAAACCCCGTAAATTCAGAAACAAATCAATCGTAGGTGTAGTTGGGATAATCAGGGCGGGCCATTACAGCAGAAGCCCAGGCTAGGGCCTGTCCCTCCATTATGTTAACAACATAACTGATTTGGCTGTGATTGATAGGAAAATGCTCCGGAACCCGCTGAAACACAAGATTACATTGAAGTAAAAACCCACGAGCCTCCCCCAGCTTACCGTTAAAACGAGTAGGTGTGGGAACTGGTGTAAGCCCAGTGTGCTGCGCGGGAGGAGGGGTGGAATGCGATATCCCGCGACCTCCCGGGCTCGGAGTGAGAGGGCAGTGCCAAGGTAAGCTGGTCAAGCGGGGAATTAATCTGGGTAAATTGATTCAAGATCACCTGCTGCTGGTAAGTGAGCTGATCTAATCGAGCCTCCATGTTGTTAAGTCATTGTGCAGAAGCACTGTCTGCTGGGTTTTCTACAGGGAGACATACTGATATGCTTGCATGAAAACCTAAATGCAGACACAGACTCAATTAGAATTTACAATGATCTTTATTGGTGAAGTGAATGTGTGTGTATGTGAGTGCAGAGAGGGAGAGATCTGGCAACCGGAGCAAGGTAGTAGCAGAAGCACCGAAGAGTAGCTCAGTCCAGTCCAGGTCACCAGGGTCCCGCTCAGGTGATGCAGTGCCTGTGAAGATGATAATAGTGCTGGGTGCAGGTGCAGCCCCCGCTGAGGGGAAAGAGGGGAGAGTCAGTCTGGAGGGCGGAGACACTTACAGAGATGAGGAAGTGAGAGGCCTCTGGCTCATGGGCTGAAATCTGGTCCACCGGTTGGAGCTGAGGTAGGTCAGCAAAAACCAAGCCATGAGGTAAAAGGAATTGCATACAGAGCTCAGAGACAGAGTTGTTGCAATGCACAGATCTGGTGAAAGCTCCAAAAACATTTTGCTGCACTGAATTTTCCCAAGAGCACAGTGGCTTGCATAACCAGGACTCTTCCAGTCACCTGGCCAAACTGAGCAAGTGAGGGAGAAGGGCGAGGTGAGCAAGAGAGCAAGAGAGGTGACCAAGAACCCGATGGTCACTCTGACTGAGTTCCAGAGATCCTGTGTGGAGATGGGACTAAGTTCCAACAGAAATACAATGCACTTCCACTGGATGTATTTCATCCAAATTTGCCTCTGTACCCTACATATGCAATGACAATGACCAATATTGAGAATTAAAATAAACAAAAATCTGTCTCTCTGTAGCTACAGCAACTACTGTCACACATTGAGGCAGTCTCACTTCCTGCAACAAACCAGCTAAAGCTATGGTCACAAAGATTCTTAGCAACAATGGGTTCATAAGAATCTCCCAGTTCCTATAAATTCTGGTGTTCACAGACATTCGTGGAAGGGGGCAAAGTTTCTTATGGCTGCAGTTCAATTCGCAACAGCAGCTTGAGGCATTCTTGAGAAATGAGGTGCATTTCTATCATACAATGGCCCTAGAGTTCTTACGTTCTTTGTAAGGGTGCTTTGGGATCTTCCTACAGCACACTTACTGCCATCTTACGAAAATGTTTTGTTGTAAGGTGGCCGTACCGCACCCCTATGTGCAACTTATGGCACTCCTCATGTGCAGCTCATGGCACTCCTCAAGTCATTGGTAGGAAGATCTTATGGCTTTCAGGACATTTTGTCAGAGCATATAGTATATATATATATATATATATATATATATATATATATATATATAGTATATATATATATATATATATATATATATATATATATACCCTGGGTGGCAGCAGAACCGGAAAGGTGGAGCCGTCACCTATAACACACAATAATATAATAATAATAATATTTAATACATCACACTGGCTGCATTTGTCTTCGTTTCCCCGGTGCCCCCCGAGCATATACTATATATATATATATATGTGTTATGTCACGGTTTGGTCACAGTTCACCGCATCACGGTTTGGTTCATTTTTGGTACAGTAAGGTGTCATAAATCGCCCGTTTCACAGGCAACACAGGACACCAAACACCGTCTGTGAGTTTGTAACATTATGGTTATGGATATAACATTTGGCGATGAGGAAAAAGCAATGGATAAAGGAGGTTCCAGTATTTGGCCATTTTTGGAGCTTCCCGGTGAGCCACCAGTTCCATGGGTGAGGTGGTTCACCGCATTTAAGAATTATTTGGCGGCCTTGAACCTCGGCGAAGTGGAGAAACTACGTGCACAAGCAATCCTGGTCCATAATCTCGGCATTGAAGGGTAACATATTTTCAGCATGTTGGCTGAAAGTGATAGTTTTGAGGATGTGGTTGAGCTAATGGCGTGTTATTTTCGACAACGTCATCATCCAGAGGATCCAGTTCTGACAGCGCCACCAGCAGCCGGGGGAGTCAATGCAACGGTTTGTTGCAGACCTGTGCCAGCTGACTGGAGATTGCCAATTCGGGGCTTTGGAGGAAGAAATGGTCTGATCAGTTAGCAGAACACACGCTATGTTCTGCAGGACGGTCAAGACTCCTTACACACTCTGGTGAGCTGATGTTAACCATGGCTTTGGAGATAGCTCCGCAGTGTGAAGCAACGGATAAACTATCAAAGGACCTCAGTGAGAGAAAGACGTTGAAGCAACCTGACTCACAGTCAGCGGCGCAGGCTGTGGACCCAGGCAGCAATGATAGTGTAGAAGACAAAGAAGACTACTCTACGGCTATTAAAATTAGGTCCGCCCCAGGATCGCCCAGATGTTTGGGCTGCGGGTCCACCAAGACCGATATAAGGCAAGAGAGTGTCCGGCAAGGGGCAAACGCTTTGGCAAGTGTGGACTCCTACATCATTTCACCAGGGCCTGCAAAAAGTTTGAGCGAGGGGAACGGCTATGCAGAGTGGATTCTCCCGCCAGGACTCCTACGGTTATTCACACCGTCTCCCCGAGCACAGATGGCTGCATATACTGTGAGGTGATTCTGGATGGCGTGGAAGTGCTGTTACTGCCTGACAGGGGTGCAGCAGTATCCATGTTGAACTGGCCTACTGTGAGGAGTTTGTTCCTGCATTACCGTGTGAGAGGAATGTCAACGCCGTTTTGTGGCTATGGAGGTAATAAGCTGGCCATCGTGGGTTTGCTGGAGTTGACGACGAGGTACAAGTCGGCAGTGGTGTCCAATATCCAGTTCGTGGTGACTGTCAGCAGGTCAAACGTGATGGACTGCTATCTATTCTATGGACTGGGCTTCACAATCACCAGTGGCATCGGAGAGGAGTGGTCGGCCTGTGGTTTGTACCACCAAAAAAGTATGTATACAATAAATACATTCTCTTTTTAGGAAATGAACGATGCAGACAAGTGCAACAACAGAAGTCTGAACAGCCTATTATAAAAAGTTCTCATAGCTAAATAAAATAATGACTCATGAAACATGAGTTTCTATGTTGGACTTAATGGAACTTCGTTGCAGTGGTTTAGATCTTATTTATCTGATAGGTTCCAGTTTGTTCATGTAAATAATGAGTTTTCTTTCAACTCAAAGCTTAGTCATGGAGTTCCACAGGGATCTGTGCTAGGCCCTACTCTTTTTAGTTTATATATGCTTCCGTTAGGCAACATTATTAGAAAGCACTGTATACATTTTCATTGTTATGCAGATGACACACAATTATACCTGTCAATGAAGCCAGATGATAGTAATCAATTAGCCAAGTTAGAAGCCTGTCTTAAGGAAATCAAAGCTTGGATGACTTGTAATTTCCTGCTATTAAATTCAGATAAGACTGAAGTCATTCTTGTTGGTCCAAAAAACCTTAGAAATTCCTTTCCAAATCAAACTTTCAGTTTGGATGCAGTTACTCTTTCTCTTAATAGCTCTGTGAGGAACCTTGGAGTTATTTTTGATCAGGATTTGTCCTTCAATTCACATATTAAATTTGTTTCTAAGACTGCCTTCTATCATTTGCGTAATATTGCCAAGATTAGGAGCATCTTGTCTCAGAGTGATGCTGAGAAACTGATCCATGCTTTTGTTAGC
Organism: Pholidichthys leucotaenia; assembly: GCA_020510985.1. Taxonomy (NCBI): domain Eukaryota; kingdom Metazoa; phylum Chordata; class Actinopteri; order Cichliformes; family Pholidichthyidae; genus Pholidichthys; species Pholidichthys leucotaenia. Next base: position 20,066,418 of record CM035842.1, on the reverse strand, counting down.
TCGAGATTAGATTATTGTAATTCTTTATTATCAGGTTGTCCTAAAACATCTTTAAAAAGTCTTCAGCTGATCCAAAATGCTGCAGCAAGAGTTTTAACAGGTACTAGAAAGAGAGATCATATCTCTCCGCTTCTGGCCTCCCTTCATTGGCTTCCCATAGAGTTTAGAATTAAGTTTAAAATCCTTCTTCTTACTTACAAAGCTCTAAACAATCAGGCTCCTTTTTATTTAAAAGATCTGATACTACCGTATTATCCTAACAGAGCACTACGCTCCCAAAATGCAGGACTACTTGTAATACCTAGAATCTCCAAAAGTACAATGGGAGGCAGAGCCTTCAGTTATCAAGCTCCTCTCCTGTGGAATCAGCTGCCAATCTGGATTCGGGAGTCAGACTCGATCTCTGTTTTTAAGATTAGGGTTAAAACCTACCTTTTTGATATAGCCTACAATTAGGGAGGGATCATGTGTTTCTGAACCCTCCCTTAGTTATGCTGCTAATAGGTTTAGTCAGCCGGGGGACCTCCAGTAATGCACTGGGCCTCACTCCTTTCCTCACTCTCTATGAAATATTTTTTTTTGCTGGTCATTAACATTTGTTTGTTCTCTCCCATAGATTGAGTCCCCATCGTGCTGTTTGCTCTCTACATGTCTGTTCTTTTCATCTTCTCTATCCCCTCACCCCCAGCTAGTCGCAGCAGATGACTGCCCCTCCCTGAGCCTGGTTCTGCTGGAGGTTTCTTCCTGTTAAAAGGGAATTTTTCCTCTCCACCGTCACCAAGTGCTTGCTCACAGGGGATCACCTGATTGCTGGGGTCTTTCTGCAACTGTGGGGGTTCCCCCCTACAGTTGATAGTGCTATGAGATGACTGTTGTTGTGAAATGGCGCTATATAAATAAAGTTGAATTGAATTGAATTGAGTTGGAAACTTGAACTTAACAGCTTAATCAAAAGTGTTTGTAGCCACACAATAAAATAACAGACATTGAAGTTTGGTCTTTTATCTCAAAAACAAACAAAAATAAATAAACCTCAAATAGCTTCTACTGCACCGTAGAGGGCTGTTGTAACCAGTGTTGCTAGGTCTCGTGAGAGAAACAAGCAACCAGCTCTATGGTAACAAGCACAAAAATAGCCCAACAGGCAACCTACAACACTGTGTAAAAGAGAGGCTGTTTGAGCCACACTACACCGGCTCCGAATCGATGGGTAAGTGGTTCAATTCCCGCTCTTTCTACAGTCTACATGTCAAAGTGTCCTTGAGCATGACACTGAACCCCCATTTACTCCTGGTAGGTCATACCAGCGCCCGTGCATGGCGGCTCTGCCACCATCAGTGTGTGAATGGGTGGATAGCAGGATCTGTAAAGCACTTTGGTCATCCAGAGATGAGTTAAAAGCGCTATATAAGTGAACGCCATTTACCATAACAGTATAGATCAGGGATGCGTGATGGTGGAACTTATTGTGAAGTGCAGTGTGGTGAGGCTGACTTCCTGTCGTGTCACGACGCTGCCCTACATAGCGGAGTGGGCTGCCATAGGCACTTCCTCTTATGTCGGATGATCCCACTGGGTGCTTGCCATGTACTGCTTCACTACATCTTTAATAAAGCTGTGCTCAGCGTTACCACTATCTCTGCCTCGTTCATCACCAGGTTTGTGGACATAACAGGATGGGCAGTGAGGGCCATTCCACTGCAGATTTTCTGTTCCTCTCAGACTCCTCAGCATATGTTTGCGCTGATGAGCTTCAAGGACTGCTAATTAGAGAAAGCATCTGCTGAAGAGACTGGGTGGAACAGAAAACCTGCAGTGGAATGGCCCTGTATGGCACATAGTTGGCCATCCCTGGTATAGATACATTGTGGAGGGATCAGGTGAGATGGGACAAGCTGGAAGGTTGCAGAGCTTTATTTTCCTCCAACATAATGAGACGCACTTTGTAGCTCTTGGCGCTACTGTGCTCTACTGTGCTCTGAGGCATGTATCGTAAGCTCTTTTATAGATGTTATACAAACAGAGAGAATGCGTGGCACATTAGCATATTGATATACATATCAGTCAATACATATCATTCACGTGACCAACTGGCACCCGGATGTCCGCTCCCTCATCCAGGGGATGTATATACAACAGTCCATTATTCTGATTGCCCCCAGGGGCTCTCTGTCCATATGCAAATTGTCCTCCGTTTCCTCCAGCCCTGCTGAGCGTGGATTATAGTCAATCTGCAGTGTGCTGGGTCACTACAGGGCTCCCCCCCAGAATGCTCAGCAGGGGCTGTGACCCCCCTACCCCGTCGTTTGGGCTCCAGCTCCGGTAGAACTGTCCTGCTGTAGAGAAGTGTCAGAGGGCATGTCAGTCCATGGGGGGGGGTGGGTGGGTGGAAAAGATAGTGTGCTCCGCTCTGAGTTCCAGCACGTTGAACGGCTGTGGATCGTGGGTGCACGGGGCCAGTGCGCATCGTTCGTAATGGAACAAGACGGCGATCGGCCGGCTTTAGGGAGTGAGGTGCGGGAAGAGCGCTGTGGAGGGGAAGGGGGTGGGAGTATGTGAGTGCTGGCCCGGGATGTCAAAGGTGTCTGGGCTGCATGAGGGACTTTCCCGGTAAACCAGGGGCAGTGATCCGCAGTGGCTGTGAAAAAAAAAATTAAGTCTCTGACTCCTCTCGCGGCTCGGTCCCGCGAGGATGTGGGGAGGGCGAACGGCCAAATTCCCCGAGGATGCGTAGCGGCTGTGAAACAACTGCAGCCGTGTGAGGGACTTGGCGGTGTGGCTTTAGGGGCGGACACAGCCCTAAAGCCCGCGGGGACAGCAATCGGCTAGACAGCCGTGGCTGAGAAACCCATACAAAGTCCTGTGTGCGGGCTACACATCTGCTTCAGGTGCGTGAGCAGCCCTGAAGGTTCCGAGGATGGCAAATGGCCATGTTTCTCGGGCATGTGCAGCGGTGGAGGACGCTGTATCAGTCTGTGGAGCCGGTTTGTCCCTGTGCGTGGCGCGCGCTTGGCGCAGTGACCACATAGCTGGCAGTTGCGCTGTCCTCGTAATCCTGCGGTGTGCGTGCGGGGCTTCTGTGGGCGAGAGGTCTGCTGTCGTGAGGTGAGTCAGGGTTGGGGAGCTTGGTGGAAATCAACGCAGACGGCGTCGATGATTTCCCTGTTCAGGCTGCTTCCTTCGGCTCGCTTGTGTCACCGTTCATGGTGTGTGTCAGTCCCAGCGCTGCCCGCTCCGGAGGGCACGCTCCGGTGTGGATGAAGAGGTTGCAGGCGTTCTCTGGTCCTCTGGCGTCCACAGCGCGGTGAGAGGGGGGAGATGGTCATTCTCTCTCTTCAGGTCACCAGTGTGGAGGGAAAAGATCAGGTGAGATGGGACGAGCTGGAAGATTGCAGAGTTTTATTTTCCTCCAACATAATGAGATGCACTTTGTAGCTCTTGGCGCTACTGTGCTCTACTGTGCTCTGAGGCATGTATCATAAGCTCTTTTATAGATGTTATACAAACAGAGAGAATGCATGGCACATTAGCCTTTTGTGGTATACTGACTTGGCTGTTTTATACAAAGGTGGACATCTTCAACACTTGGGAGTTTTAACTGGAACAGCAACCCCTTAAAGACGAAACCAAAGTAAGATTTTTAACTTTTTGTATGGAATCTGGTCCGTCTCATGAGTGGTAATTGGAATGTTTGAGTGTAGGTGATCTGCAGGCAGAACTTCATTAAGGAATCCAAAGATTTTTATTCTCAAACGCTCCCAGTTGTATCAGATTGATTGTTTTTGTTCAAGTCTTAATTAAGTTGGTGGCAAATACTCTGCTTGTTTGAATTAAGATCTAAATGCGATCAAATGAAATTGTATCTTAAATGGCATATTGTATGATATAGTGTAGTTAGAAATGTACTTTAAGTCAGTTAACATTATTCTTAAAATGATGTTTTAAAAACTCAAAGCAATCAGACAGTGGCCATAAGGACTGGAAGAGAAGCGAAAAAAAAAAAAAAAGAAAAATCAGCCAAATTTAAAACAATGTGTCATGGGTTTAAGTTTCCCCTGAAGTTTGTTTCCTGAAATTGTGACTTACTGTAAATTAACCATTATAATTCAATAAGTGACTCCGTGAAACACTCATAGCTGCTCTGTTCATTCACAGACCAGAATATTCATGCTGTTATCCTGTTAAATCAAAGGGAATCTTTGTTCTTTTGCATATTCTTTTGTTGTTAAAATTGTGTTAACAGGTCTGAGGAGTTGTTAGTTCCTGTCCAGCAGATCACTTGGGGGGGGGGGGGGGATCAGTGCTGCTGATAAAGCCACATCACCCTTTAACCCTTTGGTTACCATCTCAGCAGCAGCTCTGTTTGAATTGTCCTCAGAAGGGAACATGTAAATCGACAGAGGTGTGAAGTTTGGCCCAGCTGTTCCCACTGATGTCATGGGGGGGGATCTGTTGGGTGTCATGGGGTGTCATGTGTTTACTCTTCCTGGGTTAACTGGATTATTTCTGCTGCTGGGGATCACCTATTCCTCTTCTTCTCCTTTTCCCTGCTGATTAATGCAGATCTGAAGGATTTAACCCTTTGAGCGTGTGGAATTTTTGTCAGGAAAACGCAGAGTTTTAACCTCAAATTTTCAAATGACAATAGCTTCAGAACGGTAATAGTTAGAGACAAAGTCCCAATGACAAAAATGTTGCAGATAAAGCCAAGTGTCTGCCAAGTGAACATTAGCATATTGATATACATATTAGTCAATACATATCATTTGCGTGACCAACTAGCGCCCGGATGTCCACTCCCTCATCCAGGGGATGTATATACAACAGTTCATTGTTCTGATTGCCCCCAGGGGCTCTCTGTCTTTATGCAAATTGTCCTCCGTTTCCTCCAGCCCTGCTGAGCGTGGATTATAGTCAACCTGCAGTGTGCTGGGTCACCACAACATAGATTTATTTTTGTTTGCAATGAACTGACTGTAAACACAGTCAGCATTGAATAACTGAATTTTATAAACTCTGATCAAAGAAAAGACGTGCATTCTGCACAAGCAACACCAAATTTACAGTAAAGTTGACAGTCAACAAAAAAAATGAAAAACTTAGGCTTTTAAACTCTCTTTAAAAGAAGAGACACACATGGGCCATCCCAACACCCAGCTGCTTGACAGATGTGAGATCTGTGCTTTAATCTATCACTAGAGAATACTGGGCATCTCCAAGATTACCCATGAGGTCTTTGTACATGCATGGGGCAGTTGCATGATTAATTAATAAAGTGCATTTGGTCCGGTGCATTTTTACTTCACTGACCTGTTTACATGGTCATGAGTAAATTGATTGCTGGAGTAAGCCAATAAAGGTAATAAACTGCTTATGGTGTTTACATGCATCTAGTGAACGGTTCATTGGGCAAATAAACTAGGTGTGTTAATCCATTTTTTCATAAACCGATAATGGCCTTTAACTGATAAAGGTAATTGGATTACTCTGTTTACATGACAGTTTGAATAATCAGGTAACTCCAGAAAGCTGATTATAATCGGTTTGCTCGTGACCATGTAAACATGGTCAGTGTAAGTCAAGGTAGAGCCAGTTAATTCACCAAGATGATCCACAGCACTGACTGATGTGTGACAGACTATGTAAGTGGCTAAATCAGCTCATTTGTTTGTCTTGTCTCATTTTGTTTTGAGTAGTGAAACCAATGTCCATAAGCCTCATCAATGAGAAAGGTGCAGTTTTGTTTGTTCTTATTGGTGTTAGCATGCTGTATTAAATCTGCATGGTGAGCACTTATCTCACATTTGTAAAATCGGCAGAACGACTTTGAGTTATGTCCCACCTGAGGTCGGATGCAGTCCTTCAATGCACTCTCTTTCTCCCATTCTTTATTATATTTGTTCCCATATTTTGCCCACTTAACGCCAGTCATTGTCATTCTGTCTCTCTGTCACTCTGGCGTAGCTGTAAATGTGCGATTGTGTGGTGAGTGTGTTTGGGGGTGTGCCGAATCGAGTCGGGTGGGTCACTGATCTCTATAGAAAAACTGGATGAATCATTGGCCGCAAGAAGTGAAGCTCCTGGCCGACCACTTTTACCTCAATAACTTCCCCCAAAATTAACAGATTTTCAACTTGGAGGCACAGTTTATAATCTTGCGCAACCGGTGAACTATAGAAATTGAGCTGGCATTATGTTTAGCAGCCGTCACTTCTGGCAGCCAATGATCCGTCCAGTTTTTCTATAGAGATCAGCAGGGCGGGCGCGGTAACCAGGAAACGGGTGTGGATGGGTCCTGTAAACAACTAACTATCACGCTCGTGTTTTGTGGGAAGCTGGGAGAGCTGTCACACAGCAAAGCAAGCCCACATAAGCAATTACACGTTAAAAAAACAAGTCCAAAAACCCACAACCCATGACTGATGAGATTTGCATGTGACTTTAGAGAAAAACAAGCCCAAAGTCACTTATAATAAACGGACTTGGCAACTATGGTTGTAACTACTGTTCAAAACAAACTGGAGTAATAATACTCATCTCCATTAAAGTCAAAGAGAAAATAACAAACTAGCCCATACTGTTTGAAACCTTGCTGAGTCTAGAAGTTAAAAAGTTTAATAATTAGGCTTCAGATGAAAATTAAAAGATCTTTTCCAGTCCAAAGTAACAATTAACACTTAAAGCATTAAGTTATAGTAGAGGAATGTGAGTCTTCACTACACATATGGTGAAATATTTAAGTTGTTTTAATTTATTTGTGATGATTGTGGTTATCTTTTTTAAATTAAATTACAAATCATGGTATTCTAATTTACCGAGATGCACTAATATCAGTGGCACACCATGTATTTTGCAACTAGGCCTTCAGTGGTGATCTACCCAACTTAAGTGCCATTCATACCAAACACCATAAACATACCCTATCAAAGTCAAAGTCAAAGTGCCTTTATTGTTGTTCCATTGCTAATAAACAATGCAACAAAATTGAGATACTGCTCCCTAAAAACAAACTGTCACACTCAAGAGTTCACTTATGCATTTAACATTCTCATAATTACAATAAATAATGCTTGAAGCAATATTACCTAAAAGTTGAATACAATATGTACATAGCAATAATAAAAACATACTGAGCGATAAATATATAAGACCAGCTTATACACACAGGGTTATTGCCACAAAATAACCTAAAATAACATAAAATAATATCAGCAGTCTGTACGTGTTACATAGATCCGTTCAAAATACGTACTGCTGCTGGGGAAAAAACTATGATTAAACCTGGTAGTCCGGGTTTTATGGGATCTGTACCGCTTTCCTGAGGGGAGCAAATGAAAGAAATCATGGCCTGGATGAGTGCAGTCTTTAATAATGGCAGTAGCTCTGTTGACCTGGAAATCTCTTCCAGAGAAGGGAGAGAACAGCCAGTGATTTTTTGCGCAGTCTCGATCACTCTCTGGAAGACTTTGCGGTCTGCGGCTGAACAGCCCTCATACCAAACCGTGATGCCATATGACAAAATGCTCTCAATAGCAGAGCGATAAAATAAAACCAGCAACTGTGCATTCAGGCCATTCTTCTTGAGGAGCCTCAGAAAGTGTAGACGTTGTTGAGCCTTTTTTATCGTAGCTATGGTGTTAACTGCCCAGGTAAGGTTGTGAGAAATATGAACACCCAGAAACTTAAAAGCCTCCACCCTCTCCACGCACTCCTTGCTTATATATAGAGGAGGCGGCTCACTGCTATGCTTCCTAAAATCAATAATGAGTTCTTTTGGGTTTTTTTGTATTCAATAGCAGATTATTATCTGAGCACCATCTCACCAGTTTCTGGACCTCATCTCTGTATGCGGACTCATCTCCTCCTGATATGAGCCCCACTACTGTTGTGTCATCTGCAAACTTCACTATAATGTTTGTGGGATGAACAGGTATGCAGTCATATGTGAACAATGAATACAAAGTGGGGCTCAACACACAGCCCCGTGGCAAGCCTGTGTTAAGTATGACTGTAGAGGAGGAATGGGGTCCGAGTCTAACAGTCTGTGTTCTGTTTGTTAGGAAGTCCTTAATCCAGCTGCAAGTGTGAGTAGGCAGACCAAGCTGAAGCAATTTGGTGATGAGAATGTTGGGAATAATTGTATTAAATGCCGAGCTATAGTCCACAAACAACATTCTTACATAGCTCCCCTTGTTTTCTAAATGGCTGAATGCCGAGTGGAGAGCTATAGCAATAGCATCTTCAGTGGATCTGCCCCGCCTGTAGGCAAACTGGTACCGATCAAAGTCTGGGGGGAGACTAGGCAAAAGATGTTTCAATACCATTTTTTCAAAGCACTTCATAATAATGGGTGTTAATGCTACTGGTCGATAGTCATTCAGACTGCTGATAATATGCTTTTTAGGCACAGGAATAATGACTGCAGATGTTAAACACTGTGGAACAATGGCTGCCTTGAGAGACAAATTAAAAATGTCAGTCAAAACAGAGCATAGCTGATCTGCACATGCTCTGAGCACCTTTCCTGGCACTCCATCGGGACCAGTAGCCTTTCTCGGGTGAACTGCTCTCAGTGTCTGTCTCACCTCATGATCCTGCAGGTTAAGCACATCAGAGCTGGCATTCAATAACGTCAGTGCGTCTGGGCAAGGTGTATTTGCCTCAAACCGTGCGAAAAAGCAATTCAATTCTTCTGCCAGTGAGGTGTTGATGTCACTAGAAATGATGCTGCTGCCCTTATAGTTTGTGACATGGTGAAAGCCTTGCCATACTCGTCTCGAATCATTATCAGAAAAATGGTCCTCAACTTTCCTCTTATAGGCCTGTTTAGCCTCCTTAATGCCTTTCTTCAGATTAGCCCGGGCGGTGCTATACAGATCTATATCCCCTGACCTGAAGGCTGTATCATGGGCTCTGAGGAGTGCCTGGACTTCTTTTGTCATCCAAGGCTTCTGGTTAGGAAAAACCCTAATGCGTTTTTCCACAGTCACCTGGTTGATACAGTAGGTGATGTAGCATGTGTGTACATTTCCAGATCCTCATTCTTGAATAAATCCCATAGAGTTTTTGAAAAACAGTCCTGCAGCTGAGAAAGAGCTCCCTCAGGCCATGTTGTGATGTTCTTTATAGTAGGTCTCGCAATTCTCCTGAGGGGGGTGTATGCTGGGATGAGGAGCAATGATAGATGGTCTGACAGGCCAAGATGTGGACATGGCACAGCTCTGTAGGCATGCTTCAGGTTTGAATACACCCGATCAAGACAATTCTTTCCCCTGGTGGCACATTTCACATACTGTGTGAAATTAGGCAGCACAGTTTTCAAGCATACTTGATTAAAATCACCAGCTATGATGTGAACACCCTCAGGATAGGCCTGATGCTGTTTATTTATTACACTGTACAAATGACTAAGGGCCGCTTTAGTATTTGCATCAGGAGAAATATACTGTAGACCGCTGTTATAATAACCACTGTCAGCTCTCTCAGAAGATAAAAAGGCCAACATAAAACTGACATTGTCTCTAGATCAGGAGAACACATCGCTCACCCCCTGACCAGCCTTATGTCCCCTAAGATCCCCTTTCGCTGGAGCGAAGAGGCTGACGCCCGCCGAGAGAAACTATGGCATCGGGGACAGGGAGCTGCTGGCTGTCAAGCTCGCCCTGGAGGAGTGGAGGCACTGGCTGGAGGGGGCTGCCCTGCCGTTCATCGTGTTCACAGACCACAAGAACTTGGAGTATCTTTGGATGACCAAGTGGCTGAACTCCCGCCAGGCGCGCTGGTCTCTTTTTTTCGCGTGATTCAATTTTACCATCACCTACTGGCCAGGGAGCAAGAATGCCAAGCCGGACGCTCTCTCCAGGCAGTTCGAGGTAGAGCCGTCTGGGGACCATGAAGAGACCATCCTGCCAGCATCCTGTGTGGTGGGCGCCCTCGTGTGGGAGATCCAGGATAAAGTCAGGAAGGCACAGGAGAAGGAGCCCGACCCGGGTGGGGGTCCCCCGGGCCATTTGTTCGTCCCCTCGTCGGTCAGGGGTGAAGTTATCCAGTGGGGCCACGCCTCCAAGTTGGCATGCCATCCGGGAATCGCTCGCACCGTCAACCTGCTCCAGAGAGCCAGGCCTGCACTCAGTGCGCTACTGGGAAATCGTCATCCTCCCCTCCGGCAGGTCTTCTCCCTCCCCTGCCGGTCCCTTCTCACCCCTGGTCCCACGTCGCCCTGGATTTTGTGACAGGCCTGACCATTTCACCGTGGTGTTGACAATAGTGGCTCGCTTCTCCAAGGCCTCCCATTTTGTACCACTCTGGGGGTTGCCATCAGCCCGGGAGACGGCAGACCTCCTGGTTCAGCACGTGGTGCGCCTTCACGGCATCCCTGCGGACATCATCTCGGATCGGGGACCGCAATTTGTTTCCCAGTTCTGGAAGGCGTTCTGCACAACGTTGGGGGCCATGGCGAGTCTCTCTTCAGGGTATCACCCACAGAGCAATGGTCAGTGCGAGCAAGCCAACCAGGAGCTGGAGGCTGCGCTCCGCTGCAGCATCTCGTCCTGTTCTTCGTCTTGGAGTGCATTCTTGCCCTGGATTGAGTACGCACACAATGCCACAGTGTCCTTGGCAATGGGAGTGTCTCCGTTCAAGGCATCTCTGGGGTATGACCCCCCACTGTTCCCGGAGGAGGAGAAGGAGGTGGCCATTCCGTCTGTGTCGGCTCATGCCAAACGCTGCCGCCGGATTTGGACCATCACCCGCAGAGCCCTCCTCAAGACTATGGAGCGCAACATTCAGGTGGCTAACCATCATAGGAGACCTGCGCCGGATTATCAGGTGGGACAGTGGGTTTGGTTATCTACCAGAAATATCAATGTGCCAGCCGAGAAACTCAAACTGGTTAAGCGTTTCATCGGTCCATACGAGATTACTCGTATTATTAACGCTGTGACTGTGCGCCTAGCTCTCCCCCCTTCCATGCGCATCTGCCCTTCTTTCCATGTCTCCCAGGTGAAGCCCTGCATCTCCGACCCCCTGTGCCCCCCCCCCCCGGCAGTGTCTCCCCCTCCGAGGATGATCGACGACCACCCGGCTTGGGGGGTTACTGCCATCTTGGATGTCCGTCGGCGGGGCCGGGGTCTTCAGTATTTGGTGGACTGGGAGGGGTTTGGTCCTGAGCACCGTTCCTGGATTCGCCCAGCACTGATTCTGGATAAACAGCTCATCCGCGATTTCCATCGGGCGCATCCAGGTAAGATAGGGCAGGTGCCTGGAGGCACCTCTAGAGGGGGGAGTACTGTCATGGCGGCCGCTGGGCCGTCATCAGCCTCGGCTGCGCACACACCTGCCGCCAATCATCAGCGGGTCTTAAAAGCCGGCGTCTCTGAGGGCTCAGCACGGAGTCGTCTGCCTACTTCGCCACGCAACGCGTCACGGACTCAGCATCTCACCAGAGTATCCACGACGCAGTCTCGCCAAGCCACACCACGTAAGGATCATAGTATCATATCTTGTCAAAGTATAATCCCCTGTGCACAGGTGGACCTCCCTGGCGGCAGACTAGTCTCCCCGGATAACGGATCCACTCCTCCTCCCCCTTGGAACTCCTCCACCTCGCCACGGCACCTAGCATCACCCACCCGGAGCCACTGTGAGCCACAGAGCCAGCGCGAGCCCTCCTGCACCACCCGCAAGTAAACAGTGCTCATTATCACATCTCTGTACTGCGGGCAGGCCTAACCTATCTGTGCTTGTGTGTTCCAGGGTTGCCAGGTCGCGGCAGGACTTGCTCAGCCCTAGTGGTCCCACAGCATCACACTCACTCACACCTACACACACATTACACACTGCACTCAATAAATAATTGTCTAAGAAACAGTCTACTCGTGTCAGTGTCTGTCTCCTGGGTCAAACAGCCATGTCAGTCTCATTCGTCATGAGCTGCATGTTTGATTTGGCAAAGGTTTTACATTGGATGCCCTTTCTGGCACAACCCTCCCCGTTTACCCGCGCTTGGGACCGGCACTATGAGTACACTAGTACTCAATTAAAACCAATAAAATGCATAAACCCCCAAGTACTAAAATAAAAGGGTTAATTATTCTATTAAAATAATCCAGCATAATAGCAGTCCGTTAGATCTGTTTACCATGTTTAACTGCACAGCACAAATCCAAGCCGCCCTGCCTTGCAGCTGCTTCATTCAGCAGCCTCCCTCACTCAGTACATGAACGAACGAACATGTACTGTGGAGCACTGACCGACATGGTCGAATTCATACAGCTGCCTCCCGCTTTTGTTTGTTTGATTTATTCATCATTAAGGTAACATTGTATAAAAATACAACATACATTAAAACAATGGGATAACACAAAAAGTCCATACATTTATTTCCATTGTGATCCCATTGTGGTCCCACACTCAGTACATGAATGAACAAATGTTTACTGTGGAGCACTGACTGACACTTGCAGATTCATACAGCTGGTGTGTCATTCAACAGTTGTCTCCCTCATGCTCTCATCAGTTCAGTCAGTGAACTACTGAAGAGCAGTGAAGTCCCGCCTGCTCAGTTCAACCGTGTTTTTCAGTTCAGTGAGTGGCAGGCAGTTAGAGCTTTAGTACAGCACTGAGTGATTCGGTGTACAAATCTTTAGAATGGATTTTTTTAGTGAACAAACCAAAGTGATTCAGTACATTTTAGTGAACTGTAAATCCCATCCCTAGCTCATACCTGGCTGGCTCCTCCTCACTGCCAAATGTGCCAATCACATCAGCAGCACGCAGCTGCACTGGCACAGCAAATTTAAAAAAAAAATCAGTGAATGTGAGTTCGGACTTGAAGGAGGAAAAAAGTACCAAAAGAAAAAAGTCCAGCAGCACAGACATGGACACCGGTAAGAAAACAAAGCAACTCCACCTGGCACAGCAGTTTTATTCCCCTGCCACGGAGTGACACTCTGTGTTTAAGGACAGAAGCAGTGGTTGTGTAAAGATGTGTAATTCTGTGTGTGTGGGTGTGTTTAATTGTGACAATGCATAAAGCAGTTGTTTCATTCAAATGGCTGAGCCTCTGCATTTATTCCTTAGGTTACTACAGTTCTATGCATATTGAATAGCTTTGTTTTTAAATGCACTGTCCTAGCCTGTGATTTTTCATGTTATTTTAGTTTATACATAGTTTGGGTCAAAATATGACAATTTTAAAGCTACAGTACGGTATTTTTTTCATTTCTTATCTGGCAACACTGCTGCTGGATTAGAGCGCCTGTAGAAGGCTGAGTGTAAACAGTGCGCATGTCTCCAGGGGAGGAGGCACAATACCTGATGTGCTGCATCGTGTTGTCCCACGCATCACAAAGAGTGAGAAATGTAATTTTCTGGAAGCAACAATATTTCATTGTGATCTATTTCTAAAGCCGTGGACAAAATTGTTGGTACCCCTCTGTTAATGAAAGAAAAACCCACAATGGTCACAGAGATAACTTGAATCTGACAAAAGTGGTAATAAATAAAAATTCTATGAAAATTAACCAATGAAAATCAGACAATGCTTTTGAATTGTGGTTCAACAGAATTACTTTAAAAAATAAACTCATGAAACAGGCCTAGACAAAAATGATGGTACCCCTAGAAAAGATTGAAAATAATGTCACCATAGGGACATGTTCAACCAAGATGTGTCCTCTAATTAACATCACAGGTGTCTACAAACTTGTAATCAGTCATTCGGCCTATTTAAAGGGTGACAAGTAGTCACTGTGCTGTTTGGTGACATGGTGTGTACAACACTAAACATGGACCAGAGGAAGCAAAGGAGAGAGTTGTCTCAGGAGATTAGAAAGAAAATTATAGACAAGCATGTTAAAGGTAAAGGCTATACGACCATCTCCAAGCAGCTTGATGTTCCTGTGACTACAGTTTCACATATTATTCAGAAATTTAAGATCCACAGGACTGTAGCCAACCTCCCTGGAAGTGGCCGCAGGAGGAGACGGATAATACGAATGGTAGCAAAAGAACCCAGAACAACCTCTAAACACATTCATGGTGAACTCCAAGATCAAGGTACATCAGTGTCAGATTGCACCATCTGTCGTTGTTTGAGCCAAAGTGGACTTCATGGGAGACGACCAAGGAGGACACCACTGTTGGAAACAAATCATAAAAAAAGCCAGACTGGAATTTGCCAAACTGCATGTTGACAAGCCACAAAGCTTCTGGGAGAATGTCCTATGGACAGACGAGACAAAACTGGAAGTTTTTGGCAAGGCACATCAGCTCTATGTTCACAGACGCAAAAATGAAGCATACCAAGAGAAGAACACTGTCCCTACTGTGAAACATAACATGGAGGAGGTTCTGTTATGTTCTGGGGCTGCTTTGCTGCATCTGGCACAGTATGTCTTGAATCTGTGCAGGGTACAATGAAATCTCAAGACTATCAAGGTATTCTAGAGAGAAATGTGCTGCCCAGTGTCAAACAGCTTGGTCTCAGTTGCAGATCATGGGTCTTGCAACAGGATAATGACCCAAAACACACAGCTAAAAACACCCAAGAATGGCTAAGAGCAAAACATTGGACTATTCTAAAGTGACCCTGATCTAAATCCTATTGAACATCTGTGGAAGGAGCTGAAACATGCCGTTTGGAGAAGGCACCCTTCAAACCTGAGACAACTGGAACAGTTTGCTCATGAGGAGTGGGCCAAAATACCTGCTGAGAGGTGCAGAAGTCTCATTGACAGTTACAGAAATCGTTTGATTGCAGTGATTGCCTCAAAAGGTTATGCAACAAAATATTAAGTTAAGGGTACCACCATTTTTGTCCAGGCCTGTTTCATGAGTTTGTTTTTAAAATAATTCTGTTGAACCACAATTCAAAATCATTGTCTGATTTTCATTGGTTAATTTTCATAGAATTTTTATTTATTACCACTTTTGTCAGATTCAAGTTATTTCTGTGACCATTGTGGGTTTTTCTTTCATTAACAGAGGGGTACCAACAATTTTGTCCACGGCTGTATGTGCTTTTAAAAGCATGCAGTCATCTTCAATTTTATAAGAAAAATCTGTTTTCTCTGTGTTTTTCCTACATTGTTCCAAAGGCATTAGGAACAACCCCTACAATGAGAGGTTTTCATGGGACGTTCGTAGAAATCTTGGACAAGACCATCAATGTGGCCATGAACTTACGACCAGTCTACAACCACTGGATTCTCCTATGGCCGCTGTAGGAAATGATCCAAAAATTGCTTGTACAGTGTTTGCAGCCAATCGTAAGGGTATCTGTGACTGTAGCTTAGCTTAGACTGACTCACTCAGGGATCTAAGACTTGTGTCTCACAGCTAGAAGTTTCTGGACTCAAAACTTTCCGTACATGTTCTTCCTTTGGCTGCGTAAATTTTTGTCCCACAGTCCAAAGAAATATTTAAGTTAACTGGTGTTCCTAAACTGGCTTTAGGTGTGAATGTGAAGCCATGATATTGCCTGACTCTGTTTCATATCATTGTCCCTATTTGCTCAGTAAAATGATTTTTTATGTGTTAAGGAAATCTTGCCTAAAATTCTGATATACAGTATACAAATAGACTGATTATGTCATGTTGTGTTCTGAAGAAAATGCCTGTGTGCCGTGTGAGTTTCTCAGCAATCAAAGGAAACACCTCACCTTGTAGAGATTACCTTCACAGCCAGTGTTTCTCAAAGCAAATAAACAGAATGGTGAAATAGGAAGAGATAAAGTGACAGTGAGATTCTTAGCTGCCAGTTAAAAACGAGGCACCAGTAAAACCCCAGAAAATAATCAATTACTTTCCTCTGTTGTGTTTGTCCAACCCAAGCTGGCATCAAAGCCCAGCTCGGCTGAGAGAGATTCATTCAGTTATGTTTGAATAAAGACTTTGATTTCCATATGCATTCTGTTGATTCTGATGCAGCTATTTTCTGAGGACCAACGTCTGGATGGAAATTCAAATGGCTCAGCATCTTCTTAAAGGCAAACTTTGTTTACATCATGTCTAGGTTTAACTTTGCTGATGGCTCCTCTTCCCATCCTTAGCCATACAGTGTGCTCATTCTATCAAATACTCACCAAATGTCAGCTGAAATTTCATAGCATCATAGCTTTAAACTCTTTACTCTGCATTCAGGTCGAAATCACGGTTATGCAGGTTATTTCTGAGAAACAGGAGAGATTTCTCTGAG
Organism: Pholidichthys leucotaenia; assembly: GCA_020510985.1. NCBI lineage: Eukaryota > Metazoa > Chordata > Actinopteri > Cichliformes > Pholidichthyidae > Pholidichthys > Pholidichthys leucotaenia. The sequence goes on along the minus strand of CM035842.1, from coordinate 20,050,220 downwards.
TTATTCAGTCACCTCAGATGAACTGTGTAGAGATTTCAAAGCAATTTAATTTATCCTTTCTTACACACACATGATGATGCATCGATCCTTAAATGCATGTATCAATCTTTTATTAATTATACTGTATCCATCCATCAGTCCAACTTCTAAAACTTATCCAGGGGTCCAGGTCACATGGGCAGCAGTCGGAACACAGCAGCCAAACCCGCTTTCCGTTCTGTTCCTGGGTTCTGTTAAAAAAAGGAAAAAAAAGACACTTTGCTCTGTTGCATACTGTTGTGAAGAATCTTCTCTGACATAAGTTTTAGTATTATTTTATTATTCCGCTTTTTCATAGGTGAAATGAATATACAGTGGTGTGAAAAAGTGTTTGCCCCCTTCCTGATTTCTCATTTTTTTTGTGTTTGTCACACTTAAATGTTTCAGATCATAGATAGATAGATAGATAGATAGATAGATGTACTTTATTGATCCCAAACTGGGAAATTACAGTGTAACAGCAGCATGACAGTTGACAGTCAAACAACAGAAACACACACGACAGACAAAGGGATTACCCATGGAAAGTAAAAAGAAACTAAGACGACTATAGAACCTATATGCATCATAGCTTAATATATGATGATGACCCGTCAAACAACTTTAAATATTAGACAAAGATAACACAAGTAAAGACAACATGCAGTTTTTAAATGAAGGTGCTTATTATTAAGGGTAAAAAAATCCAAACCTATATGACCCTGTGTGAAAATGTGATTGCCCCCTAAACCTAATAGCTGGTTGGGCCACCCTTAGCAGCAACAACTGTAATCAAGCATTCAGGATAACTGGCAATGGATTTTTAAAGCACTGTGGAAGAATTTTGGCCCACTCATCTTTGCAGAATTGTTGTAATTCAGCCACATTGGAGGGTTTTCGAGCATGAACTGCCTTTTTAAGGTCATGCCACAGCATCTCAATTGGATTCAGGTAAGGACTGTGACTAGGCCACTCCAAAGTCTTGATTTTTTTTTTTCTCTTAAGCCATTCAGAGGTGGACTTGCTGGTGTATTTTGGATCATTGTCCTACTGCAGAACCCAAGTGCGCTTCAGCTTGAGGTCACAGATTTTTTGGTAGATAACAGAATTCGTGGTTCCATTTACCACAGCAAGTCTTCCAGGTCCTGAAGCAGCAAAAAAGCCTCAGACCATCACACTACTACCACCATATTTTGCTATTGGTATGATGTTCCATTTCTGAAATGCTGTTTTACTTTTACACCGGATGTAATGGGACACATACTTTCCAAAAAGTTTAACTTCTGTCTCGTCAGTCCAGAGAGTATTTTCCCAAAAGTCCTGGGGATCATCAAGATGTTTTTTGGCAAAACTGAGAGAGGCTTTTATGCTCTTTTTGCTCAGCAGTGGTTTTCATCTTGGAACTCTGCCATGGAGGCCATTTTGGCCTAGTCTCTTTCTTATGGTGGAGTCATGAACACTGACCTTAGCTGAGACAAGTGCGGTCTGCAGTTCTTTGGATGTTGTTGTGGGGTCTTTTGTGGCCTCTTGGATGAGTCGTCACTGCGCTCTTGGGGTAATTTTGGTAAGGCCGGCCACTCCTGGGAAGGTTCACCACTGTTCCATGTTTTCACCATTTGTGGATAATGGCTCTCACTGTTGTTCGCTGGAGTCCCAAAGCTTTAGAAATGGCTTTATAACCTTTTCCAGACTGATAGACCTCAGTTATTTTGTTTCTCATTTGTTCCTGAATTTCTTTGGATAGCAGCATGATGTCTAGCTTTTGAGGATCTTTTGGTCTACTTCACTTTGTCCTATTTAAGTGATTTCTTGATTGAGAACAGGTGTGGCAGTAATCAGGCCCAGGTGTGGCTAGAGTAACTGAACTCAGCTTTCCAAAGATGTGATAAACCACAGTCAGTTATGTTTTAATAGGGGGGCAATCACTTTTTCACACAGGGCCATGTAGGTTTGTTTTTTCCCCTTAATAATTAATTCAATGCATTTCAATTCAATTCATCTTTATTTATATAACGCCATTTCACAACAACAGTCATCTCCTAGTACTTTCAACTGTAGGGGGAACCCCCACAGTTGCAGAAAGATGCCAGCAATCAGACTATCCCCTGTGAGCAAGTGCTTGGCGACGGTGGAGAGGAAAAACTCCCCTTTAACAGGAAGAAACCTCCAGCAGAACCAGGCTCAGGGAGGGGCAGTCATCTGCTGCGACTGGCTGGGGGATGAGGGGATAGAGAAGATGAAAAGAACAGACATGTAGAGAGCAAACAGCACGATGGGGACTCAATGTATGGGAGAGAACAAACAGATATTAATGACCAGCAAAATATATATATATATATATATATATATATATATATATATATATATATATATATATATATATATATATATATATATATATATATATATTTCATTGAGAGTGAAGAAAGGAGTGAGGCCCAGTGCATTATTGGAGGTCCCCCGGCTGACTAAACCTATTAACAGCATAACTAAGGGAGGGTTCAGAAACACATGATCCCTCCCTAATTGTAGGCTTTATCAAAAAGGAAGGTTTTAACCCTTTTCTTAAAAACAGAGATCGAGTCTGACTCCCGAATCCAGATTGGCAGCTGGTTCCACAGGAGAGGAGCTTGATAACTGAAGGCTCTGCCTCCCATTGTACTTTTGGAGATTCTACGTATTAGAAGTAATCCTGCATTTTGGGAGCGTAGTGCTCTGTTAGGATAATACGGTAGTATCAGATCTTTTAAATAAAAAGGGGCCTGATTGTTTAGAGCTTTGTAAGTAAGAAGAAGGATTTTAAACTTAATTCTAAACTCTATGGGAAGCCAATGAAGGGAGGCCAGAACTGGAGAGATATGATCTCTCTTTCTAGTGTCTGTTAAAACTCTTGCTGCAGCATTTTGGATCAGCTGAAGACTGAAGATGTTTTAGGACAACCTGATAATAAAGAATTACAATAATCTAATCTAGAGCTAACAAAAGCATGGATCAGTTTCTCAGCATCACCCTGAGACAAGATGCTCCTAATCTTGGCAATATTACGCAAATGATAGAAGGCAGTCTTAGAAAAAAATTTAATGTGTGAATTGAAAGACAGATCTTGATCAAAAATAATTCCAAGGTTTCTCACAGAGCTATTGAGAGAAAGAGTAACCACATCCTAACTGAAAGTTTGATTTGGAAAGGTATTTCTAAGGTTTTTTGGACCAACAAGAATGACTTCAGTCTTATCTGAATTTAATAGCAGGAAATTACAAGTCATCCAAGCTTTTATTTCCTTAAGACAGGCTTCCAACTTGGCTAATTGATCACTATCATCTGGCTTCATTGACAGGTATAATTGTGTGTCATCTGCATAACAATGAAAATGTATACAGTGCTTTCTAATAATGTTGCCTAACGGAAGCATATATAAACTAAAAAGAGTAGGGCCTAGAAAAGATCCCTGTGGAACTCCATGACTGAGCTTTGAGTTGAACGAAAACTCATTATTTACATGAACAAACTGGAACCTATCAGATAAATAAGATCTAAACCACTGCAACAAAGTTCCATTAAGTCCAACATAGTGTTTTAATCTATCAAGTAGAATATTATGATCAACAGTATCAAAAGCTGCACTAATGTCTAAAAGGACAAGTACAGAAACAAGTCCATTATCAGATGCGATGAGGAGGTCATTAGTGACCTTCGCTAAGGCTGTTTCAGTACTATGATGGATTCTAAACCCAGATTGAAACTCTTCAAGTAAACAATTTTCCTGTAGGTGGTCAAATAATTGTGTAGCAACAACTCTTTCTAAGATTTTTGAAATGAAAGGGAGATTAGAGATTGGTCTATAGTTAGCTAAAGCTCCTGGATCCAGCGTTGGCTTTTTGAGTAAGGGTTTAATTACAGCCGTTTTAAAAGCCTGCGGTACATGGCCTAAAGTTAATGAAGAATTGATTATATGAAGAATAAAGCTACCAATAAGTGGGAAGACTTCTTTAAATAACCTGGTAAGAATAGGGTCTAAAAGACAAGCTGAAGGCTTGGATGAGGAAACTATTTTGTCTATCTCTAAAAGGTCAATTGGAGTAAACTCATCAAGACAGACATCAATTGAAGGAGTTGTAGTAGTTACTGTATTTAAGTTAATGGTGGGAAGAATCTGATTTATCTCTAATGGATGAAATTTTATTATTGAAAAAGTTCATAAAGTCCTGACTAGTAAGCTCTAAGGGAATGCTAGGATTGACAGAGTCCTGACTCTTTGTCAACCTGGCTACAGTACTGAAAAGAAACCTGGGATTATTCTTGTTCTCTTCTATTAATACAGAATAATAACTCGATCTAGCTTTTCTAAGAGATTTTTTATAAATTTAAAGATGATTTCTCCAAGCTAAATAAATTTAATCTGAATGAATGAATGAATGAATGAATGAATGAATGAATGAATTTCGGATAATACAGTACAGGTTAAAAGAAACTGTATAATATAACAACAAGGTCAAATTAGACAAAGACTCCTTCTACTAAACAATTCCACGCGAGTTATCCGAAATGGGTGATGGCTGAAGCCGCAGCTTATATTGCCCACCCATATTCCATCCAAGAATTCAAAGAAAAAAGAGTAAACAAGACAAGAGTGATTACAATTTAGAACAAAGCTAAGACAAAGTGTGACTGAGAGAAAAAAAAAAAAAGAAAACTAAGCTAAGCTAAGTTAAGCGGTTACTATTCAAGACAAATCTAAGACAGAATGTCACAGAGAGAAAAAAAAAAAAAAAACTAAGCTACAACACAACACAGGCTGGATATGTCAATCCTTATGTGAGTTTACATGTCGTCTTGTAAATATGTTTGGAGTATTTCTTCCTTTAGTTTTTGTTTAAATTGTCCAAGCGTTGTACATGATTTTAATTCAGGTCCATAATCGTTCCATAATCTGACTCCTTGCACTGAAATACAGTGTTGCTTGGTGGTTGTTCTCACTGTAGGCTTTTGAAATATACATGTTCCTCTGAAGTGATATCGTTTCTCCCTTGTTTGGAACAACTTTTGGATATTTGCGGGCAGTGATAAATTCTTCACTTTGAACATTATTATTGCGGTTTTAAAGTCAACCAGATCTTTCAACTTGAGAGTTTTTTGTTTAAGAAAAAGTGGGTTTGTTGGTTCCCTGTAAGCTGCTTTGTTTATTATTCTAATAGCTCTCTTTTGAAGCATAAAGACTGGATATATGTTTGTTTTGTATGTATTTCCCCATACTTCATTACAATATGTCATGTATGGGAGTATTAATGAATGATACAAGGTGTATAGTGTGGGTTGATTCAGCAAATATTTCACTCTGTGTAATATTGCAATTGATTTGGAAACTTTACCTTTGATATAATTAATATGTGACTTCCAACACAGTTTGTTATCAATTATTACTCCAAGGAATTTAGTTTCAGATACCCTTTCAATCTCTACACCATTTACACTGAGTTTGGGTACTGGATTGTTGTGATGGTTGTTAAAGACTATAAATTTTGTCTTACTTAAATTGAGCGTTAATTTGTTTGAATCAAACCACAGTTTAAGCTTTCCTAATTCCTTCCCGAGTGTATCCAGAAGTTGTTCCAAATTGTTTCCACTGCATAGCAGATTAGTGTCATCGGCAAACAATATTAAGTCCATTTTTTCTGAGACTTTACATATATCGTTTATATACATATTGAATAATAATGGTCCCAAAACTGAACCCTGTGGGACTCCACAGGTGACCTTCAGCAACTCTGAGTTTTTGTTGCTAACACATACATACTGATATCTATTCTTTAAGTAACTACTTAACCAGGACAGTGCTACCCCTCTAATACCATAATTTTGTAGTTTCTTTAATAATAAATTATGATCTACTGTATCAAATGCTTTTTTAAGATCTAGGAATACTCCAACTGAATACTCTTTATTTTCAATGGCTGTTGATATTTTTTCTGTAAATTCCATTAGGGCATATGCAGTTGTCCTCTTGTGTCTGAACCCATATTGCTGCTCACATAATAAATCATTCTTCAGTATGAAGTTGTCAATTCTCTCATAGAATATTTTTTCAAGTATCTTGGAAAATTGCAGTAATAGTGAAATTGGTCTATAGTTTGAGAGTTCCCCTCTGTCACCCATCTTGTATATCGGAATTACTTTAGCTATTTTCATTGCATTGGGAAATATACCTGATTGGAGAGACAGGTTGCAGATATACGTCAGTGGTTTTACTATGCATTCGATAACAGTTTTGACTAGTAGCATGTCGATACCATCACAGTCAGTAGATGTTTTACTTTTGAACGATTTAACAATTTCAATGACCTCTCTTTCGTCTGTGTTCTTTATGAAGATGGAGTCTTTTACAGCAGTGTTATTGCATATTGTATCACCTGTTGGCACCATAGTGGGTATTTCTCGGGCCAGTTTAGGTCCAATGTTAACAAAAAAATTATTAAATTCATCTGCAGGTGAAGCAATATTCACACTCTGAGTCGTTTTATTATTTTTTGGAATATTAGTTGGGTAGCTTGTATTTCTGCTTTTATTTCCAAGGATACTGTTGAGTATTGTCCATGTATTTTTAATATTGTCTCTGTTTTTCTCCAGTTCTTTACTGTAATAATCTCTTTTACTACATCTTATTATATATGTTAACTTATTTTTGTATGTTTTATACCGCTGCTCTGCTTCTTTTGTTCTTTTCTTTAGGAAAGCTTTATATAATAAATTTTTCTTTTTACACGCCTTTTGTAGTCCTTTGGTTAACCATGGCTTATTAGCAAATTTGTGTTTAAGCTTTTTTATTACTAATGGGCAGTTTTTTTCATAAAGAGTGGTTACAATGTTTATAAATGTGTCATAGGCTTCATTTACATCTGATACATAGACTTCTGTCCAGTCTTGCTTCAGCAAGTCCTCTTTAAGAGAACTGATTGCATTTGGTGATTTGTGTCTGAACGATTTTGAAGTTTTTTCTGCGTTGGGCCCCGTGTGGCCATGGATAAGTGCAAAGGTTGGCAAGTGGTCACTTATATCATTTATCAATAATCCACTTTCTATTTTCTTATCGAAAACATTGACAAACAGGTTGTCAATAAGTGTAGCAGAGTGAACTGTGATTCTACTGGGATGTGTTATTGTGGGATATAGACTCATGCTGTACATAGAGTTCATGAACTCTGTAACTACATTTTGTTGATGAGGATTCAGTAAGTCAATATTGAAATCTCCACAAATTGCTACCATTTTCTTACTAGTATTATTATTGTACAGCTCGACTAATTTATCTCTGAATGTCTCAATGCAAGTTCCCGGCGTTCTATATATGCAGCTTATGATTAGATTTTTTGTTTTGTCTATGTCAATCTCAACAGTAACACATTCCAAAATCCCTGGTAGTGCTAAGGACATTTCATTTACAAGCTTACACCTGTACAGGTCATCAATATACAGTGCAACACCACCACCCTGGTGGTGGTGTTGCACTGTATATATGTATACCCAAAACATCTGATATCCCTCTATTGCCATCAGGGGAGCCTGCTCTTCGTTAAGCCAAGTTTTAGAGACTGCAATAGCTGTGAATTTTCTGTCTAGCTGTTTTAAATAGTCCTGAATCTGTGGAAAGTTTTTGTTAAGACTTCTGCTATTGAAGTGTATTATTGACAGTTTACCATCTAATTGCATTTGACTTTTGAATTGTTTTTCAGTGTAATATTCACAGTGGTTATGAATATTGTTGAAAAAGTGGTTATCAGGATCAATATCATTCTCCATCTCTTGTGGTTTATGTTCAGCATAATGGTATGTTTTCAGAGTTTGAGTTTCCTCATTCTGTGTCAAATGACTTCCTCCAACTGGGGATAATTGATGTCTACTTGAGTCGGTCATAAGTTTTTGTTTGTTTTGGTTATTTTTATTAAAGTACTTTGGCACGGTGTATCAAAAGAACTATTCTTATCGTGTGTATGAATATGGATTATCATTGGCTCATAATTTTCTAATCAGTGTTCATCTGTATTTATCTAAGTCAGTAGCATCTCTGATCATTATACTCTTTGCTTGCTCAGGTCTGCATGAAGGTCAGGTCTTAATCTGCATGAATTTGATAACAGCACAATCTGAGAGGCATCTATTGTCGTAATATTTTTCTTTGGGAGCCAAATAGTCAGAAATAGTCAAATCAAAGGTTAACAGACAATGGTCTGACAGTATAGGGTTATGAGGAGACACTACCAGCTTTTCTATTTCTATGCCATATGTCAGAACAAAGTCCAATGTATGGTGGAGATAATGAGTAGAATTTCCTACTTTCTGAGAAAACCCCATCGAGTCTAATATTGAATTAAATGCCACATTAAGGCAGTCACTATGTACATCTACATGTATATTAAAGCGAGGCAGTCGGATACCCAAAAGCCGATGGTATATAGAACACGTATATTAGGATTTGTATGTGAAATTTTGGCACCGAAACTGCTCCCATTTAGCTGTAATTAATATTCAAAAATGATATTTTTGGTACGAAAGAATTCAAGCGTCCCTGCGTTTATTTATTTCTTGGGGCCACTGCCGGAGAGCGAGCCGTGCGCAAAATGCGATCGTGTTGTTAATATAGCACATTTTTTGTGGAAATGTTACATTAGTTGTGAAATGTGTTATAAAACGATTGGACGATGATACTATGGCTCTTCCTGCTGTTGCCGTTTCATTGTTTTTTTCCTGATGTAAAATACGGGATCCCTACGGCCCATCGGCGCACAAAGTATCTTGGCAGATGTAAACAGCCACAGACCAAAAAACGTACATTTGCTCGTGGAACAGGTCATTCACACTCGCAGACAATCACACTATATGTGTGTATAGGATTTTCTTTCAATGCACGCAAAAAAAAAAAAAAAAAAAAAAAAAAAAAAAATCCTGGATCCGACTACCTCGCTTAAAAGTCCCCTACTATAATTATTCTATCTGATTTCAGCACTAAATCAGCTAAGAATTCACCAAATTTGGATAAAAATTCTGAGTAGGTTGATGGAGGATGATAAACTATGGCAAATAAAATTGGGTTTAGCCTAAAATTGCTAAAGTGCCCAATACTGAGGACCAGGCCCTCAAAGGAATTATAACATGTTTTTTGCTTTACATTAACTAGTAATTTGGAATGGTAAATTGTTGCTACTCCTCCTCCACAACCAGAACTTCTGGGAGGGAGTTGATTCATTTAAACCAACATAATCCTCTTGCCCTAACCAAGTCTCTGTAAGGGAAATTAAATCAATCTGATGATCAATTAACAGACCATGGACTAACAGAGACTTGGGAGTTAGAGACCTAATATTTAATAAACCACATTTAATTTTTAAATTATGAGGAGGAACAGAGGCCAAATCATTCAATTTAGAGGCTTCATGTTTAATTTAAGTTTTACCAACTTTTTGTTTAATCACTTTGGGATGCTTATACATTATATTTTTATTTGCTTTGGAGGGAGCAGACAATGATTCTCTGATGGGGAAGACAAGGGCTAAGTTGAGGGGTGGCGGATGAAGAGGAGCTGCAGAGAGGCGTGTAAGACTGCGACTCTGCTTCCTGGTCCCAACTCTGAATTGTCAAGATTTTGGAAATTTGGATAAAAAAGATGCCAGATTGCTAGATAAAAGAGACACACCATCCAAAGTGGGATGGACGCTGTCTTGTCTCATAAGACCAGGTTTTCCCCAAAATGAGTTCCAATTGTCAATGTAGCCCACGTTGTTTGCAGGACACCAGACAGACAGCCTGCGGTTGAAGGATGAACCGGGGCTTTGTGGCTAGGCTTCCTTCTCACCGTCACCCACCCAGTCTCCTCGCTGCTGAGGAGGACCGGAGGACCGCTAACGGGTCGCCCTATGCTAGGGAGCTCCGCTACAGCTAGGGGACATCCGTCAAGATTAACTGGCGCAGATGGTGTTACAGTGCAGCGAAGCCGGGATTCCAAATCAAACAACCTCGCCTCGAGCGCCTCAAAAAGACAACATTTATTGCATTTACCGTTATCACTAAAAGAGGCAGAGGTGTAGCTAAACATCTGACAGAGAGAGCACACCAGAAGGGGAGAGGAAGGAGAGCTAGTAGCCATAGCTAGTGGCTAACCCAAAGCTAACAAAAACACCGATGAAAGGTGAACAGAAGGCTGAAGAGGGTGATTAGGTGACATTGAGTGCGCACACGGGTGCAAGAGGCTTGATAAACACAAATGAGAACTAACGGTAGATGGAAAAAAGTGGTTAAAATACAATTAAAAGCAAAATCCTCAGGAGAGTGAGGAGAGCAAACCACACGGACAGACAGCAATACAGGAAATGACGATACGTTACCACAAGTGACGTGTCCAACACCTTCATTTAAAAACTGCATTGTGTTTTCTTCTGTTATTGTTGTCTAATATTTAAATTTATTTTATGATCTGAAACATTTAAGTGTGCCAAACATACAAAGAAAAAGAGAAATCAGGAAACACTTTTTTCACACCACTGTGTGTGTGTGTGTGTGTGTGTGTGTGTGTGTGTGTGTGTGTGTGTATACAGGTGCATTTCATTAAATTAGAATGTCAACAAAAAGTTGATTTATATAGGTAATTCAATAAAAAAAAATTAAACTTCTACATTACATAGAGTCATATATTTCAAGTGTTTATTTATTTTAATTTTGTCATGATGCCACACCAGAGAACACACTCAACACCGAGAAGCAAAGTTTAAACACAATTTTATTGAAAAAGCAGCACAGAAACTGTAGCAGAAAAAAAACAAAAAAACAAAAAATAAAACACCTCACTTGCCAGAGGAGCGCCTGGCCTTTCATGAAAGAAATGAGAGCACGTTAGAGAGACGAGGGAGACAGGTGATAATAATTCTTTAGGAATTCTTATGAGTGGGAGCAGACAGCCCAACGAGGAACCCAGGAAGGCCAGGATCAGGGAGAACAGATGCTGCAGGCTGGCGGAAGTCTGACCAGGTGGAGAAGGCGACCAGGGGTGAAGCCGATGAAGAGGAGGAGGCAGGTGAGCGCACAACAAATCCCCTGGGACACACCACAGAGATGGCAGCAACCTGAGAATCAGAGAAAGAGAGAAACACGGTAGCTTCTCTGGGTTTCACAATATAGATTATCTTACTTACTTAAAGTAGAACTGAACTCACCTTTTTGCCAAAAAAGTAGAATAGCAGATTAATTCCTTATTACCTATTGTATTTTTCAACACATAAAAGAAATTTTTAGGCCATGCGATGGCCAAGCTATAAGCCGATAAACTTCTGCCTCTGGCTGGCAGTGCCAAACAAACCGGAAGTAGTGCAGACGACGCTGCGTGACGTCACGAGTGTGACCCTTATCAAAACAACAATGGCAGATGATAGCAGTTCCAGCAGTCAAGAACACCAGAGTTTTCAGAGTGAAGAGGCATTCAAGATCAGTGACAAGACAGAGGAGGATGCAGGAGTGTCAAGTGAACAGGAAGAGAGCGAGGGAGGCATCGAACCGTACAGATTAGAGCCAGAATTTTCGGGGGATTCCGGCACCGACTCAGACCGCAGCAGTGATGGGGAGGAGAGTCGCTTATTGAATACAGAATGGTGAGTCTTTACTTTGGCATGTTTGGGGTGTCAAGATAAGGAAAATTAACAATAAAAAAGAAAGGGAAAAAAAACCATCAGCATTTTTCCAACTTATTACAGTGATCCCTCACTTATCGCGTTTAATAGGGACCAGAACCGACCGCGAAAAGTGAAAAAACGCGAAGTAGCGTCACCCCCCCCCCCAGGGCGTCACAAGCTCTATTTTGCACAAAAAGGCACAAGAGAACAGCGAAAAGTGCCACTAAGCAACACGAGTGATAAAGAACAATGAATACGGTCTTCCTTCGCTGGGTATAGGCGCTAGGCAGGGAGCGAAGCTGGGTAAAACGTCTCGGCCAATCAGCTTGCGAGGTAAAACGTCTCGACCAATCAGCTTGCAAGATTCCCGAGCGGGCTGGGGAGCCGGGGAGAGCGGGCTCTCCGTGTTGATACCTGATGTTCTAATGTAGTCTCCCTGCCTTCTCATTAGAACATCAGGTATCAACACGGAGAGCCCGCACAACTCAAAATCTACCTCTCTGACCACCGCTCCACTCCTCTCTGCCCACCTCTTCACTGCTCGGGAATCTCGCAAGCTGATTGGCCTAGACGTTTTACCTCGCAAGCTGATTGGCCGAGACGTTTTACCCAGTGAAGGAAGACCGCATTCATTGTTCTTTATCGCTCGTGTTGCTTAGTGGCACTTTTCGCTGTTCTCTTGTGCCTTTTTGTGCAAAATAGTGCTTGTGACGCCCTTGGGGGGGGGGTAACGCTACTTCGCGGTTTTTCACTTTTCGCGGTCGGTTCTGGTCCCCATTAAACGCGATAAGTGAGGGATCACTATATCTAGAAACGCATCGCTTCCCGGTCGCTTTTCCTCCCCCTTTCTTTTCTTTCGTCGCCATGACAGCTTTCCTTGGCCACTGAACAGATCTTCCCAGGTGTTGGAAGTGTTTTGTAGTCGACTATCACGACAAAATGCACCAAAAACAACCAGTGTTGACGTGCTCGCAATGGTAAACATGAGGACTGGGTCACACTCGTGACATCATGTGGAACTCCGGCTGCACTTCGGTGGATTTGTCTGATTTTTCAGGGCGGGAAATTCAAAATCGCGATTTTCTCCAAGATTCCGGAATTTGTGGAGGGGGTGCCAATGATAAATTATCTTTATAATTGTATGTACTATCACCCAGTGCCGTTCAGTTCAGTTCTACTTTAAATTTCAGTTTAGGCAGTATACCCAACGAGTCAGTGCTGGAGCGTTCACAGACTGGACCTTTAAGCGCTGACAGTGATGAGACAGCAGGTGCGTTCACTCAGGCAGGTGTCTTGATTACCTGCGGAGCCGGGGACCCTCCCACAGGACGGTGGGGGGGGGGGGGTGCGCTCACCCAATCATAACGAATTTTGATCATTATGGCTTACAGCCCATGAAAACCCCAAATTCAGTTTCTCAAAAAATTAGAATATCACAGTGGACCAACACCAGCAGATGACACAGTTCATCAAATCATCACTGACTGTGGAAACTTCACACTAAACCTCAAGTATCTTAGATTCTGTGCCTCTCCACTCTTTCTCCAGACTCTGAGACTTTGATTTCCAAATGAAAAGCAAAATTTAATTTTATCTGAACAGAGGTCATCAGCTGGTGTTGGTCCACTGTGTTTTATCAAGACCAAAGTCAGCGCGGTCGTCTACCAGGAAATTTTGGAACGCTTCATGCTTCCCTCTGTTGACAAGTTTTATGGAGATGCTGATTCCAGCAGGACTTAGCCCCCCCCTTCCCCCCCAAACTGCCAAAAGTATCAAAACCTGGTTTAATGACCATGGCATCACTGTGTTTGATTGGCCAGCAAACTCTCCTGACCTACTGTAAATCCCATAGAGAATCTATGGAGTATTGTCAAGAAGAAGATGAGAGACACCAGACCCAACAATGCAGACGAGCTGAAGGTCACTATCAAAGCAACCTGGACCTTCATAACGCCTCAGCACTGCCACAGGCTGATCACCGCCATGCCACGCTGCATTGGATCCATCCATTGGATCCATCCATTGGATCGTCACTTCCTTGTGGTAACGTATCGTCACTTCCTGTTTTGCTGTCTGCCTGTGTGGTTTGCTTTGTGGTTTGCTCTCTAGCCACTAGCTATGGCTACTAGCTCTCTTTCCTCTCCTCCTCTGGTGTGCTCTCTCTGTCAGATGTTTAGCTACACCTCTGCCTCTTTTAGCGATAACGGTAAATGTAATAAATGTTGTCTTTTTGAGGCGCTCGAGGCGAGGTTGTCTGATTTGGAATCCCGGCTCCGCTGCATTGAAACACCGTCTGCGCCAGTTAATCTTGACGGACGCCCATTAGCTGCAGCGGAGGTAGCTAGCTTAGGCCCCACTGTCAGCGGTCCCTCGGCTCTCCTCAGCAGCGAGGAGACTGGGTGGGTGACGGTGAGAAGGAAGCCTAGTCGCAAAGCCCCGGTACACCACCAACCTGTTCACGTTTCTAATCGTTTTTCCCCGCTCAGCGACACACCCGCTGAGGAAAAAACTCTGATCATTGGCGACTCTGTAGTCAGAAACGTGAACCTAGAGACTCCAGCGGCCATAGTCCAATGCATTCCTGGGGCCAGAGCAGGAGACATCGAGTCAAATTTGAAAATGCTGGCTAAAAGTAACTGTAAATATTCCACAATTGTTATTCACGCCGGCATTAATGACATCCGTCTCCGGCAGTCGGAAGTCACGAAACTTAATATAGAATCGGTGTGTGACTTTGCAAAAACGATGTCTGCCACTGTAGTATTCTCTGGGCCCCTCCCCAATCTGACCAGTGATGACATGTTTAGCCGCTTGTCATCCTTGAACCGCTGGCTGTCTGTGTGGTGTCCTGCAAATGATGTGGGCTACATTGACAATTGGAGCTCTTTTTGGGGAAAACCTGGTCTTATGAGACGAGGCAGCATTCATCCCACTTTGGATGGTGCTTCTCATTTATCTAAGAATCTGGCATCTTTTTTATCCAAATTTCCAAAACCATGACTACTCAGAGTTGGGACCAGGAAGCAGAGTCGCAGTCTTACACGCCTCTCTGCAGCTCCTCTTCATCCGCCACCCCTCAGCTTAGCCCCTGTCTTCCCCATCAGAGAATCGTTGTCTGCTCCCTCCAAAGTGAATAAAAATATAATGTATAAGCATCCCAAAGTGATAAAGCAAAATACTGGTAAAACTCAAATTAAACATAAAGCTTCTAAATTGAATGATTTGGCCTCTGTTCCTCCTCATAATTTAAAAATTAAATGTGGTTTATTAAATATTAGGTCTCTAACTCCCAAGTCTCTGTTAGTCCATGATCTGTTAATTGATCATCAGATTGATTTAATTTCCCTTACAGAGACTTGGTTAGGACAAGAGGATTATGTTGGTTTAAATGAATCAACTCCCTCTGGTTATTTAAACTGTCAAAATCCCAGAAGTTCTGGTCGTGGAGGAGGAGTAGCAACAATTTACCATTCCAAATTACTAGTTAATGTAAAGCAAAAAAACATGTTATAATTCCTTTGAGGGCCTGGTCCTCAGTATTGGGCACTTTAGCAATTTTAGGTTAAACCCAATTTTATTTGCCATAGTTTATCGTCCCCCATCAACCTACTCAGAATTTTCATCCGAATTTGCTGATTTCTTAGCTGATTTAGTGCTGAAATCTGATAGAATAATTATAGTAGGGGACTTTAATATACATGTGGATGTAGAGAGTGACTGCCTTAATGTGGCATTCAATTCAATATTAGACTCGATTGGGTTTTCTCAGAAAGTAGGAAATTCTACTCATTACCTCCACCATACATTGGACCTTGTTTTGACATATGGCATAGAAATAGAAAATCTTGTAGTGTCTCCTCATAACCCTGTACTGTCAGACCATTGTCTGTTAACCTTTGATTTTACTATTTCTGACTATTTGGCTCCTAAAGAAAAATATCATTACAGTAGATGCCTCTCAGATGATGCTGTTTCCAAATTTATGCAGATTGTTTCCTCTATGCCATGTGTCAACACAACGGAAATAAGCTGTAGACAGCTTGCTCCTTCTGTAACTGATAACATGGTGGATAGTGTTTCAGCTTCTCTGCATCAGACTCTAGACTTGGTGGCCCCCTTAAAAAAGAAAAAGTCTAATCAGAGATTTCTAACTCCTTGGTTCAACACAGAAACTCGTACCTTAAAACAGAAGACTTGTAGAAGAGCTGGAAATAATGAGGCGGTTTTGTATCACAAAAGCAGAGTCTTTAATGAACAACTCTTCTATCTTGTCTCATCATGGTGCAGAGCTTGGCAGAAGGCAAAGAGAAAGAATTCTGCCCAGCTCGCTGGTTAAATACAGGCACACATCCAAGACATGCAAAACACAAGCTGAAATCCCCCGTTATCTAAATCCCCATTAGTCCTGTTAACTCCTCCCTCCGTCTTGGGAGGTGATGGGAAAACCTCTCCTCGCCTAAGGGGGTGAAGGTGTCAAGTCTGTTGCCATGGCGTCCTGTGACGTCATTGGTCTTCACAGGGCGGTGAGATTCCTTTGTCCTTTCAGAGGTGTGAAATTCCTTTGCATATGTTGCCCCACACATTTCCACATGCTCCAACGTATGCAGGTATGGAATATATGAGTAATATATACCACAGGCCCCCCAAACAACTAGGAAAGGACACAGAAAGATTCACAGTCTAGGGTAATTACTAAGACATACTACGTGTTACAGCTGTTGTCACAGAAGAAACTTCCAAGCAGCCATGCTCCTAAGAGAGTTCAGTGAAAATATAACAGCATAGTATAATCATAAGTCAGTCCTAAACTGTTGCGGCACAATTAGCGAAAAATTGCAGAGTGGTGTAATCAGTCCTTGTGCAGTCTGGGTTTCAATCTTCTCCCAAAGCTGCTGTAGGCTGGTTTAGGCGTCCTGCTGGGACCTTGTTGTCACGCCGCGCCATTCATCAACGGCGCCACCTGCTCACGCACCTGACAATCATCAGCGGCGAGGGATAAAGGCCGTCTCGCCCGGAGGCTCGGCCTGAAGCCGTCAGACTTCGTCCCTCACCGTTGTGAGCATACTTCCCTTCAGCGTCACCATTTTGGTAAGAAGATCGCTTACCTCTTTTCTTCAGTCTTCTCCCCTGTGCACAGGTGGATTCCCCAGCGGCGGACATCTCCACTCCATCGCCCAATCCTCGCTGCTGTACGGAGCTCTCCAGGTGGCTGTCTTCCGGGCTTCGCCCCCTTGTTGTGCCAGCTGTCCTGACCCACCAAGTAAGTCCTTCTCTCGCCATAAATTCCTCCTGTGTTGGTGTATGCCCGTCACCCTCTCCCTGTGCTCTCTCCATAGGGTTGCTCGGCTGTACGGTCACCTGCCTCTGTGCCTGGAGCAGACACCATCACCAACACATTTACATCCCGCAGACACGCACTCATTCACTCCTGCTGTTAATAAACTCTTTGAACTACTCTAAGCCTGTGTGTGTGCGTCTCCTGAGCCGTGCGTTATGTCACTTGTTGTGAGGAATCTGCAGTGTGGGAAGGAGAGAGATTATCTGTTCCCTGCCTGGGGGCTGAGACTTTTTCCTTGGGGGGGTCTACCTCGCCGAGGTGCTCGCGCCAACTGTGCAGGTTCGTCTCTCAACAAGAAGGCAGGTTTGAGTCTGTCAATGCTGACCGTTTCATTTCTATCCCCATAATCAAGCACAAAGTGTTTGTCACCATTTTCCAGCACTCTGAACGGGCCATCGTATACTGGGTGTAACGTTGGTTTAAGGGCTTCATGCTTAACAAAAACAAACTCGGCGTTTTTTAAAGTTTGAGGAACAAAAACTCACGGAAAGGAGTGATGAACTGGACCGTGTAGAGAGTCCGGTCCGTTACTGCCTAAAAACCTTGGGACTGGGAGGTGCCCTGGTTCCGGGTTTTCTGGTAAAAATTCACCTGGTAGTCTGATAGGCTGAGCAAAGACTAATTCTGCAGGGGAAGCGTCTAAATCCTCTTTAGGTGCCGCACGCAACCCCAATAATACCCAGGGAAGTTTATTTACCCAATTTGTGTCCGTTAATGAGTCTCTGAGGGCGGCCTTTAAGGACCTGTGAAAACGCTCGCATAACCCATTAGCCTGAGGGTGATAAGCGGTGGTACGGTGAATTGTTGCCCCTAAACTGTTGGACATGGCTGACCAGAGCTCTGAGACAAATTGAGGCCCCCTATCTGACGTGATGTCTGATGGGACGCCGAAACGTGCCACCCAATTTGTTAGAAAAACGCGAGCGACTTCCTCCGCTGTAGTTGCCGCTAGAGGGACTGCCTCTTGCCAGCGCGTGGTGCGGTCTATCATTGTTAGCAGGTGTGTGAAACCCTGGGAGGAAGGCAGCGGGCCCCACGAGGTCGACATGAATGTGGTCGAACCTTCTAGCAGGGATGGGAAAAGGCTCCAGAGGGGCTTTTGTGTGTTTGTGTACTTTGGCGCGCTGACAAGGAATGCAAGTTTTTGCCCATTCTTTTACATTTTTGCGCAGGCCTGGCCACACAAACTTTTCGGCAACCATTTTGACCGAGGCGCGCACACCTGGGTGCGCGAGGGAGTGAATTGCGTCAAAAATACGGCGGCGCCAAGCAGCCGGTACTAAAGGGCGAGGTCGGCCGGTTGAAACATCGCATATTAGGGGGGGCACGCTGTCGCGCAACCCTTTTTCCTCCAGCCTTAACCCTGTTGGTCCAGACAGGAGCGCGCGCACGTCTGCATCACTACATTGTTCTTCCGCCATGGCTGCATAATCTATCCCTTCATGGATAGGTGCTGCATATGTGTTTGCGTTAGAGAAAAGCTCAGCTGCTGAAGCAGTGTAATCTGTCTCCTCGTGCTCTGGCGGTGCCACAGCGTGAGAGAGACAGTCCGCTACTACGTTAAGTTTGCCTGCTACATGTCGAATGTCTGTGGTGAACTCTGAAATCGCAGCTAGCTGTCTTTGTTGTCTGCCCGACCAAGGTTCTGAAATTTTAGCCATAGCAAAAGTGAGCGGTTTATGGTCCACAAAAGCCATGAAACTCCGCCCTTCTAACCAAAACTGGAAGTGGCGGATGGATAAATGGAGCGCCAGCAGCTCCCTGTCAAAAGTGTGACTTGCGTTCCGTCGGGTTTAGCGATTTGCTAAAAAATGCTAAAGGTTGCCAGACCCCCTTGACAAGTTGTTCTACAACTGCCCCTATGGCCAAGTCTGAAGCATCTGTGGTTAGAGCAATGCGGGCCGAGGGATCTGGATGGACTAACATTGTGGCGTTAGCTAGGGAGTTTTTAACTTCCGCAAAAGCGCGTTCGCATTCCGGGGTCCATTCGACCGCGTTGGAAGCTCTCTTTTTTTTGAGCGCGTCATACAGGGGCTGCATGAGCTGAGCTGCATGAGGGAGGAAACGGTTGTAAAAATTAACCATCCCCAAAAATTCCTGTAGCGATTTGACCGTTTGGGGCCGTGGAAAACCTTCTATCGCATGAATTTTGTCTGGAAGCGGAACTGCCCCTTTCGGGGAGACTCTGTGTCCCAAAAAATCAATTTGCGATACGCCGAATTTGCATTTGGCTGGATTAATTATTAATCCGTGCTCTTCTAGCCTCTGAAAAACGGCAGTGAGATGCTGCTCGTGCTCTTTCTCCGATGAGCTGGCTACCAGCATGTCGTCGAGGTAGACGAAAACAAAGGGGAGGTTGCGTAAGACTGCGTCCATCATACGTTGAAAAGTCTGAGCAGCACCTTTGAGGCCGAAAGGCATTTGCAGGAATTCAAAAAGGCCGAAAGTGACATAACGCACGGCTCAGGAGACGCACACACACAGGCTTAGAGTAGTTCAAAGAGTTTATTAACAGCAGGGGAGAATGAGTGCGTGTCTGCGGGATGTAAATGTGCTGGTGATGGTGTCAGCTCCAGGCACAGAGGCAGGTGACCGTACAGCCGAGCAACCCTATGGAGAGAGCACAGGGAGAGAGTGACGGGCATACACCAACACAGGAGGAATTTATGGCGAGAGAAGGACTTACTTGGTGGGTCAGGACAGCTGGCACAACAAGGGGGTGAGGCCCGGAAGACAGCCACCTGGGGAGCTCCGTGCAGCAGCGAGGATTGGGCGATGGAGAGGAGATGTCCGCCGCTGGGAAATCCACCTGTGCACAGGGGAGAAGACTGAAGAGAAGAGGTAAGTGATCTTCTTACAACAATGGTTACGCTGAAGGGAAGTATGCTCACAACGGTGAGGGACGAAGTCTGACGGCTTCAGGCCGAGCCTCCGGGCGAGACGGCCTTTATCCCTCGCCGCTGATGATTGTCAGGTGCGTGAGCAGGTGGCGCCGCTGATGAATGGCGCGGCGTGACAGTACTCCCCCCTCTAGCAGCGCCTCCTGGCGATGGCTTATCCGGGTGCGCTCGGTGGAAGTCCGCGATGAGCGATGGGTCCAACACAAACGACGGGGGCACCCATTGTCGATGCTCGGGCCCATAGCCCTCCCAGTCCACCAAGTATTGCAACCCACGACCTCGGCGCCGGGAGTCCAGGATGGAGGAGACGGACCAGGCCGGATGGCCACCAATCATCCGGGGCGCGGGTTGCGCTGCAGGAGGAGGGCAAAGGGGGTCAGTGACTGCCAGTTTCACCTTCGACACATGAAAAGTGGAATGGATGCGGAGGGAGGGGGGAATAGCCACCCGCACAGCCACCGGGTTGATGATCCGGGTGATGGGAAAGGGACCCATGAAACGCTGTGCCAGCTTCCTCCTCTCGCCTTTTAACGTGACGTCCTGGGTAGACACATACACGAGTTGCCCAACTCTGTACGCCGGGGCAGGTCTTCTGTGCCGGTCCGCCACGGTCCTGTTGCGCTCCGCTGTGCGTAAAAGCGCATGACGCGCGGCAGCCCAGGTGGAGCGGAACTGCCTAAGGTGCGCCCTAACGGAGGGGACAGTCACCTCGTTCTCCTGCGCTGGAAACAGCGGGGGGTCGTAACCCAGGGACGCCTTGAAGGGGGACATCCCCGTTGCAGAAGAGCGGGCGGTGTTGTGGGCATACTCCACCCAGGTGAGATGGTTGCTCCAGGACGTCGGCTTGGATCTGGTAACACAGCGGAGCGCAGCCTCCAGCTCCTGATTGGTCCTCTCACACTGCCCGTTAGACTGGGGGTGATGGCCGGAGGAGAGGCTCACCTTGGCTCCGATGGCGTTACAGAAGGATCTCCAAACCTCGGACGAAAATTGGGGGCCCCGGTCCGAGACCACGTCCACCGGAATCCCGTGCAGCCTGACCACGTGTTGGACGAGGAGGCCCGCCGTCTCCAGGGCAGTAGGGAGACCTCGCAGGGGAACGAAGTGCGCCGCCTTGGAGAAACGGTCCACAATGGTCAGGACGGTGTCAAAGGAGTTGGAAACGGGGAGTCCGGTGACGAAGTCCAGTGCGATGTGCGACCAGGGCCTGCCGGGGACGGGCAGAGGCTGGAGCAGACCCGCTGGGGGGGCATTTCCCGACTTGCTGGTGGCACAGATTGGGCAAGCCCGGGCGTAGCGGGCTGCATCCCTCCGCAGGCCTGGCCACCAAAAGGACCGCTGGAGGAGGCTGATCATCCGAGAGGTGCCGGGATGACAGGTGAGCCGGGAGGTGTGGAGCCAGTGGATGACCTCTCCTCGGACCGCAGATGGGACGAACAGTCTTCCCTCCGGTCCGC
Organism: Pholidichthys leucotaenia; assembly: GCA_020510985.1. Classification (NCBI taxonomy): domain Eukaryota; kingdom Metazoa; phylum Chordata; class Actinopteri; order Cichliformes; family Pholidichthyidae; genus Pholidichthys; species Pholidichthys leucotaenia. The sequence continues at coordinate 20,028,856 of CM035842.1, read as the reverse complement.
CGCCAGGATCAGGTTCCACCTCCTGCGCCTTCCGGATCTTGTCTTCAATGTCCCAAGAGATGGCACCGAGGACGCACGACCTGGGCAGGATAGTGTGGGGCGTCTCCTCAGCCTCCACGGGGGTGAACTGCCTAGAGAGGGCGTCAGGCAGGCCGTTTTTGGAGCCCGGCCTGAAGGTGATCGAGAAGCGGAACCTGGCGAAGAACAAAGACCAGCGCGCCTGGCGGGCATTCAGGCGCTTGGCAGATCGTAAATACTCTAAGTTCTTGTGGTCCGTCAGGACCACAAACGGCAGGTCCGCCCCCTCTAGCCAGTGGCGCCACTCCTGTAAGGCGAGTTTAATGGCCAGGAGCTCTCTGTCCCCCACATCGTAGTTCCTCTCCGCCGGGGACAGGCGCCGGGAGAAGAAGGCGCACGGCCGTTTGGTGCCATCGTCAGGTGACCGCTGGGATAACACTGCTCCCACTCCCGTGTCCGATGCGTCCACCTCCACAATGCACTGCAGCGCGGGGTCGACCTGGCGAAGGACCCGGGAGGAGGAGAACTCCGCCTTCAGCGCCCTAAAGGCAGCAGCGACCTCTTCAGTCCACCGGAACGGGACCTTCGGGGACGTGAGGCGGGTCAGCGGTCCGACGATCGAGCTGAAATTTGGGACAAAGCGGCGGTAAAAATTGGCGAAGCCAACAAACTGTTGCACCTGCTTCCGGGATGCGGGAGTAGGCCACTCCACCACCGCCTTCACCTTCTCTGGGTCTGGGAGCACCTGATCTTGAGCGATGATGAATCCCAGGAAGGATGTGGTCCTAGCGTAGAATTCGCATTTCTCAGCCTTCACGTACAGACGATTCTCCAGCAGTCTTTGGAGGACCCGCCTCACATGGACCTGGTGCTCGTCCCTGGACCTGGAGAAGATAAGGATGTCATCCAGGTAGACGAACACAAAAAGGCCGATGAAATCCCGGAGGACGTCATTAATGAGGCGCTGAAAGACGGCAGGAGCGTTGGTCAGCCCGAACGGCATGACGAGATACTCAAAGTGGCCGTTCGGGGTACGGAAGGCTGTCTTCCATTCATCTCCCTCCCGGATCCGGACGAGGTGGTAAGCGCTGCGTAAATCCAGCTTGGTAAACCAGGTCGCCCCCTGGAGGGAGTGAAAGGCAGTGTCCATGAGGGGCAGGGTGTAACGGTCCCTCTCAGTGATGTCATTCAGCGCTCGGTAGTCTATGCAGGGGCGGAGGGATCCGTCCTTTTTCCCGACAAAGAAAAACCCTGCCCCCACGGGTGACGACGATGGGCGAATAATCCCAGCGCTCAGAGATTCCTTCAGGTATGTATTCATGGTATCCTTCTCCGGCGCCGACAGGCTGTAGAGCCGACCAGATGGCAGGGGAGCCCCCTGGCGGAGGTTGATGGCACAGTCATATGGTCGATGCGGGGGAAGAGACATAGCTTTCGATTTGCTAAATACCATACCCAGGTCGTGAAATTCTGGAGGCACCAGTGACAGGTCCGGAGGTGCTGTATCCGCCACAGGGGGAGCCGCGGATGGGGAGCAGGCAGCGGACTGAAGGCAGGTGCCCAAGCAGAAGGTACTCCATGCCGATACCCCAGCGGACCTCCAGTCCAGGACAGGGTTGTGGAGGCGTAGCCAGGGATACCCCAGGATGACGGGCGACACAGAGTTGGGCAGGACGTAAAATACCATCTCCTCCCGGTGGTTCCCTGAGATGATGACTGGGACGGGCAGGGTTTGGTGAGAAACTCTCCCAAGGGAGGCACGGGAGAGATGGACCAGGGAGATGGGGTGTTTTAATGCCCGACAGCGGATGCCCAATCGGGTTGCCAGGCCTTGTGAAATGAAGCTGCCCTCTGCGCCCGAATCCACCAGTGCGTGGGTGAGGTGCCCAGTGGGGTTGTGGCAAAAACGGATGGGCAGCTTTAATTGAGTGAGGGGACTTTGCCGATTGACGTCCGCGAGGCCCCCTACAGTGACTCGCGGACCCCGCCGTTTGGCCTTTGTGGGCAAAGCTCTATCGTGTGTTGACTGTCTCCGCAATACATGCAGAGACCCAACTCACGGCGGCGCTGTCTCTCTGCCGAGGAGAGCTTTGCCCAGCCCGTCACCATCGGCTCCGACTCCTCGGGGCACGATGGTGGCGGCGTCGCCAGGGGGCGAGCTTGGGGCAGGCGTAGCGGGACTCCCCGAGGGCGAGAAGCAGACGGCTTCCGTCCTGAGGAGCGCTCGCGCAGCCTGTTGTCCAAGCTGATAGCCAGTGAGGTTAGCTCCGCTAACGTTCCGGGGATATCCCGTCCAGCCAGTTCATCCCTTAGATCACTATTGAGGCTGCGGAGAAACAGGCCGCAGAGGGAGCGCTCCTCCCAGCCCAATTCCTCCGCCGCTACCCGGTACTCGATGGCATAATCCGCGGCCGACCGGTTTCCCTGCTGGAGAGCGAGAAGCCGATCGACCTGGACCGCCTCGGAACGAGAATGATCGAACACCTCCAGGAAGCGCCTCACGAACTCGGCATAGGTGAGGGTGGCATAACTGGGTCTCGCCATGATAGCGTAGGCCCAAGTTAGAGCGCGCCCCTCCAGGAGGTTCCCTATGTAGCCGATTCGACTGTGATCTGAGGGAAAGTCTCCGGGCACACGGTCAAACACGGACTCACACTGCATCACAAACCCCCGCGCTCCGCCGAGCTTTCCGCTAAAGCGAGCGGGGGTCGGAATAGGTGTGAGTCGGGCCGGTGCCACTGGAGCTGGCTGGACGGCCACCGGAACAGCAGGAGCTGCGCCACCCTGAGGAGCCGGGGGGAACGGCTGCTGGGGGTCCAGGCGGTCCAATCGGCCAGTGATAATTACTAATTGATTTAGGATGACCTGCTGTTGATAAGCAATTTGATCCACTCTAGCCTCGAGAGTGGTAAGCCGGTGTGCGAGCCCGCCGTCCGCCGAGCCGCTCTGCTGAAGCCGTACTGACATAACGCACGGCTCAGGAGACGCACACACACAGGCTTAGAGTAGTTCAAAGAGTTTATTAACAGCAGGGGAGAATGAGTGCGTGTCTGCGGGATGTAAATGTGCTGGTGATGGTGTCAGCTCCAGGCACAGAGGCAGGTGACCGTACAGCCGAGCAACCCTATGGAGAGAGCACAGGGAGAGAGTGACGGGCATACACCAACACAGGAGGAATTTATGGCGAGAGAAGGACTTACTTGGTGGGTCAGGACAGCTGGCACAACAAGGGGGTGAGGCCCGGAAGACAGCCACCTGGGGAGCTCCGTGCAGCAGCGAGGATTGGGCGATGGAGAGGAGATGTCCGCCGCTGGGAAATCCACCTGTGCACAGGGGAGAAGACTGAAGAGAAGAGGTAAGTGATCTTCTTACAACAATGGTTACGCTGAAGGGAAGTATGCTCACAACGGTGAGGGACGAAGTCTGACGGCTTCAGGCCGAGCCTCCGGGCGAGACGGCCTTTATCCCTCGCCGCTGATGATTGTCAGGTGCGTGAGCAGGTGGCGCCGCTGATGAATGGCGCGGCGTGACAGAAAGGGGTTATAACCGCTGTTTTAGGAATGTCTTCAGCTCGGACTGGAACTTGGTGATAACAGCGGACTAAGTCTATTTTTGAAAAAATGCGCGCACCCGCTAAATGTAGTGAAAAGTCCTGTATGTGAGGAATGGGGTAGCGGTCATGCGCTGTAGCGTTGTTTAATCTGCGGTAATCTCCGCACGGTCTCCAAGAACCGTCGGATTTCGGAACCATGTGAAGTGGTGAAGCCCAAGGGCTCTTTGAACGTCGGACAATGCCTAATTTTTCAAGAGCTGCAAATTCGTCCCTTGCTATGTTGAGCTTGGCCGCGTCTAAGCGGCGAGCTTTGGCAAAAATGGGAGGTCCCGTTGTTGGAATGAAGTGTTTAACCCCGTGTTTGGCTACAGTGGCTGAGAATTTGGGGGTTGTGAGTGCTGCAAATTGGGTGAGGAGTTGCTCAAACTTACCTCCTGCCGTGGTGACGTTGGCCTGCACAGGTGGTGGAGAGACTCGAGCTGAGCAAGGAATAGAAGCAAAAGACAGTGCATTAACCAGGCGCCTATTTGCTAGATCAACTAATAACCCGTGTGCACACAGAAAATCTGCACCTAACAAGTTAAAACTCACCGCCGCTACAACAAATGTCCATCTGTAGCTGCGGCCGTGAATGAGGAGATGCAGGCTCTTTTCCCCGAACGTGTCGATGTCCGAGCCGTTGGCTGCCACTGCTCCATTGCCCCGGGTGCCCATGGCTCGATCTGCGTGGGAGGGCATGACGAAACTCAGCTGGGCTCCTGTGTCGATGAGGAACTGCTCGCCTGTGTGTCCATCCGTCACGTATAACAGCTTATTTTTCTCGCCGAGAACCGCTGCCGTTAACGGCCCTCGGCTTTGGCGTTTCCCGACATCGTAAACTTGCAGGGGGGGGGACACAATTCCGGGCTTTCTCGGCGAAGCGGTGGTGATAATAACAGACGTCATTCTGTTTGTTGCGCTTGGGCCGCGCTGCTGTCACCGTGGGTTGAGCCTGCTCCGTGGTTTGTGACTCTCCAAGGTTCGGGGCGTCAGTTTTGAGGTCTGCGGATGCCGCTGTGGGTGTCCAATCTCTGCAGGCGTTGACGAGTCGATAAGCTTCGTTGGCCAGCGTGCGGAAGTCCTGATGATTGTTGCACTTCATACTGGCGAGTGTCCCTCTCATGTGTGGTGGTAGCGTGCTGAGGAAAATAAATTGAAAGAGGAAATTATCATTGTCCTCCTCCTTGAGCTGCAGTAAATCCTCCATGAGGGTCTTTGGATTGCCCCCTCTGTGGCCGTAGACTGCCAGGATGTTTTCGGCTCTTTCTTCCACCGACGGGACGTAATTCGCCACGATGGTCGCCTTGAGTGTCTCATACTTGTCCCGGGCCGGTGGTCGCTGGATCAAGCTTCGCACACACCTCGAAGTGGCGGAGTCGAGTTTGGAGACGATATGGTAGAACTTAGTATCGTCTGCCGTGATGCCCGCCAGTATGAACTGGGCTTCGGCTTGGAGAAACCAAGAGGCCGGGTCTTCTCGCCAGAAATCTGGCAGTTTAACAGCGACGGCGTTTGTGCATATCATCACTGTTGTGCCTGCCAGGTGAGAGTGCCTTGCCTCGGCTCTCACGGCGGTGCTGGAGCTCGGTTGAGCTCTCTCGGTACCCTCTGCGGGGGGGAACAGCTGTCTGCTTGTTCCCTCGTCTGCGTTGTCGCTGGCGTAAGTCAGATTCGCCGCGGATGAGTCGCTTGAAGAACGCCTCAGGTCCATAATCACGTCAGGGTCACCAGTGTAGAAGAGCTGGAAATAACGAGGCGGTTTTGTATCACAAAAGCAGAGTCTTTAATGAACAACTCTTCTATCTTGTCTCATCATGGTGCAGAGCTTGGCAGAAGGCAAAGAGAAAGAATTCTGCCCAGCTCGCTGGTTAAATACAGGCACACATCCAAGACATGCAAAACACGAGCTGAAATCCCCCGTTATCTAAATCCCCATTAGTCCTGTTAACTCCTCCCTCCGTCGTGGGAGGTGATGGGAAAACCTCTCCTCGCCTAAGGGGGTGAAGGTGTCAAGTCTGTTGCTTGGTCTTCACAGGGCGGTGAGATTCCTTTGTCCTTTCAGAGGTGTGAAATTCCTTTGCATATGTTGCCCCACACATTTCCACATGCTCCAACGTATGCAGGTATGGAATATATGAGTAATATATACCACAAGACTCATCAATTAGAAAGAAAATGGCGCTCTACTAATTTAGATGAAATCTATTTAGCTTGGAGAAATCATCTTTTAATTTATAAAAAATCTCTTAGAAAAGCTAGAACGAGTTATTACTCTCCATTAATAGAAGAGAACAAGAATAATCCCAGGTTTCTTTTCAGTACTGTAGCCAGGTTGACAAAGAGTCAGGACTCTGTCAATCCTAGCATTCCCTTAGAGCTTACTAGTCAGGACTTTATGAACTTTTTCAATAATAAAATTTCATCCATCAGAGATAAAATCAATCAGATTCTTCCCACAGTTAACTTAAATACTGTAACTACTACAACTCCGTCTATTGATCTCTGTCTTGATGAGTTTACTCCAATCGACCTTTGTGAGTTAGACAAAATAGTTTCCTCATCCAAACCTTCAACTTGTCTTTTAGACCCTAGTCCTACCAGGTTATTTAAAGAAGTCTTCCCACTTATTGGTAGCTTTATTCTTCATATAATCAATTCTTCATTAACTTTAGGCCATGTACTGCAGGCTTTTAAAATGGCTGTAATTAAACCCTTACTCAAAAAGCCAACGCTAGATCCAGGAGCTTTAGCTAACTATAGACCAATCTCTAATCTCCCTTTCATTTCAAAAATCTTAGAAAGAGTTGTTGCTACGCAATTATTTGACCACCTGCAGGGAAATGGTTTACTTGAAGAGTTTCAATCTGGGTTTAGAATCCATCATAGTACTGAAACAGCCTTAGCGAAGGTCACTAACGACCTCCTCATTGCATCTGATAATGGACTAGTTTCTGTACTTGTCCTTTTAGACCTTAGTGCAGCTTTTGATACTACTATATTTGATACTACTATCGATCATAATATTCTACTTGATAGATTAGAACACTATGTTGGACTTAATGGAACTTCGTTGCAATGGTTTAGATCTTATTTATCCAATAGATTCCAGTTTGTTCATGTAAATAATGAGTTTTCTTTCAACTCAAAGCTTAGTCATGGAGTTCCACAGGGATCTGTGCTAGGCCCTACTCTTTTAGTTTATATATGCTTCCGTTAGGCAACATTATTAGAAAGCACTGTATACATTTTCATTGTTATGCAGATGACACACAATTATACCTGTCAATGAAGCCAGATGATAGTAATCAATTAGCCAAGTTAGAAGCCTGTCTTAAGGAAATCAAAGCTTGGATGACTTGTAATTTCCTGCTACTAAATTCAGATAAGACTGAAGTCATTCTTGTTGGTCCAAAAAACCTTAGAAATTCCTTTCCAAATCAAACTTTCAGTTTGGATGTGGTTACTCTTTCTCTTAATAGCTCTGTGAGGAACCTTGGAGTTATTTTTGATCAGGATTTGTCCTTCAATTCACATATTAAATTTGTTTCTAAGACTGCCTTCTATCGTTTGCGTAATATTGCCAAGATTAGGAGCATCTTGTCTAAGAGTGATGCTGAGAAACTGATCCACGCTTTTGTTAGCTCAAGATTAGATTATTGTAATTCTTTATTATCAGGCTGTCCTAAAACATCTTTAAAAAGTTTTCAGCTGATCCAAAATGCTGCAGCAAGAGTTTTAACAGGTACTAGAAAGAGAGATCATATCTCTCCGGTTCTGGCCTCCCTTCATTGGCTTCCCATAGAGTTTAGAATTAAGTTTAAAATCCTTCTTCTTACTTACAAAGCTCTAAACAATCAGGCTCCTTTTTATTTAAAAGATCTGATACTACCGTATTATCCTAACAGAGCACTACGCTCCCAAAATGCAGGACTACTTGTAATACCTAGAATCTCCAAAAGTACAATGGGAGGCAGAGCCTTCAGTTATCAAGCTCCTCTCCTGTGGAATCAGCTGCCAATCTGGATTCGGGAGTCAGACTCGATCTCTGTTTTTAAGAATAGGGCTAAAACCTACCTTTTTGATATAGCCTACAATTAGGGAGGGATCATGTGTTTCTGAACCCTCCCTTAGTTATGCTGCTAATAGGTTTAGTCAGCCGGGGGACCTCCAGTAATGCACTGGGCCTCACTCCTTTCCTCACTCTCTATGAAATATTTTTTTTTTGCTGGTCATTAACATCTGTTTGTTCTCTCCCATAGATTGAGTCCCCATCGTGCTGTTTGCTCTCTACATGTCTGTTCTTTTCTTCTTCTCTATCCCCTCACCCCCCAGCCAGTCGCAGCAGATGACTGCCCCTCCCTGAGCCTGGTTCTGCTGGAGGTTTCTTCCTGTTAAAAGGGAGTTTTTCCTCTCCACCATCGCCAAGTGCTTGCTCACAGGGGATCGCCTGATTGCTGGGGTCTTTCTGCAACTGTGGGGGTTCCCCCCTACAGTTGATAGTGCTATGAGATGACTGTTGTTGTGAAATGGCGCTATATAAATAAAGTTGAATTGAATTGAATTGCATTGATACAGTAATTAATCCAAAAGGAGCCCCGACTAAGTACTTGACCAGTACTTGGTCGGGGCTCAGTACCACTCAGTACTTGGTACTTGGAATACCAAGTACTGAGTGGTACATGGACATACTTTTCAGTCGGCCAACATTTCTATTAAAAAACTATTTTTTAAAATTCATTTTATGTAATATTCTAATTTTTGAGAAACTTAATTTGAGATTTTCATGGACCGCAAGCCATAATCATCAAAATTAAAATACATAAACACTTGAAATATATCACTCTCTGTGTAATGACTCTGTATAATATAGAAGTTTAGTTTTTTGAATTGAATTACCTAAATAAATCAACTTTTTGTTGGCATTCTAATTTGTTGAGATGCACCTGTATATGCTCTATTTGACTTATCCAGTGCTTTCAAACCATCCAGCCAGTGATCCTGAGGGGCAAGTTGCTGTGCACAGGGGTGACCAGTACCTGTCATTGTGGATCCTGGACTAACCTCACAAACTAACCACAGTTTGTGAGAAACCAGGACTGTGGGTCTGATACCATCATCTGCAGTACGGGGGCCCCCCAGGGAACAGTTCAGGCTTCCTTCCTGTTCACTGTCTACACTACTGACTTCTCATACAACACACCACACTGCCATCTGCAGAAGTTGTCTGATTACTCTGCGATTATAGGCCTCATCTCTGATGGGGATGATGCAGAGTACAGAGGACTTATCCCGGACTTATCCAGGACTTTGTGGACTGGTGCCTCCAGATCAATGCGAGAAAAACCAAGGAACTGGGGGTGGACTGCTGCAGGTGAGGACAACCCCCCACAGCACCAGTAAATATCCAGGGAGCAGACATTGAGATGGTGACATCTTTCAAGTACCTGGGTATTCACCTGAACAATAAACTGGACTGGTCACACAACACCAATGCGCTCTACAAGAAGGGGCAGAGCAGGCTGTTCCTCCTGAGAAGACTCAGGTCTTTGGAGTGCAAGGGACACTCCTGAAGACCTTCTATGATTTGGTGGTGGCATCAGCCATCACATTCGGAGTGGTCTGCTGGGGCAGTGGTATCGCGGCAGCCAACAGGAAGAAACTGAACAGGCTGATCAAAAAAGCTAGCTCTGTCCTGGGCCGACGCCTCGACCCAGTGGAGGAGATAGGAGAGAGGATGATGGCGGCTAAGCTATCATCTCTGCTGGAGTCGGAGTCCCACCCCATGCAGGACACACTGAACACACTGAGAAGCTCATTTAGCGGTAGGCTGTGCCATCTTAGGTGCATGACGGAGAGGTTCCGCAGGTGTTTCCCACCTACAGCTGTCAGACTTTATAACCTAACCAGGGCTGCTCATAGAGGTTGTATTAAATATACTAAATGTAACAACTTTGCACAATAGAGATAATCCCCTCCATTACACAACTAGGACAATAACAATCATTATTGAGGATGGCAACAACACTGTTGATTCAAATGCGAAATATACTGTCTCGGGGTACTGTCTGTGTAAACCGTAATGCTGTTTATTCCATCTAGCTGCAATGCTCCTGCACTGTGTACATATATATATATATATATATATATACGAGCATTCTGGGGGGAGCTGTGTGGTCACCCAGCACAATGCAGACTGATACTATTCACGTTCAGCAGGGTTGGAGGAAATGGAGGACAAATTGCATATGGACAGAGAGCCCCTGGGGGACAACCAGAACAATGGACTATTGTTTATACATCCCCAGATTAAGGAGAGGACGTCCAGGCGCCAGTTGGTCATGCTAATCATGTGTATTGACTGATATGTATACCAATATGCTAATGTGCCATGCATTCTCTCTGTCTGTATAAAAGAGCTTACTATACATGCCTCAACAGCACAGTAGTGCACTGAGCTACAAAGTGCGTCTCATTATGTTGGAGGAAAATAAAACTTTGCAGCCTTCCAGCTCGTCACATCTCGCCTGATCTTATTCCTCCGCACTGGTGACCCGATGTATCATGGTCGCCCCTCACCTGATCTTTTCCCTCCACACTGGTGACCTGACGAGAGAGAATGACCGTCTGCTCCCTCTCACCGCGCTGTGGACTCCAGAGGACCAGCGAACACCTGCACCCTCTTCATCCACACCCACGAGGATCAGCGGCAGCGCTGGGACCAACACGCACCATGAACAGCGACACGAGCAAGCCGAAGGAAGCAGCCTGAACGGGGAAGGACATCGGCGCCGACTGCGTTGATTTCCACCAAGCTCCCCGAATCTGACTCAACTCACGACAACTGACCTCCCACGTACAGAAGCCCCACAAGCACACCGCAGGATTACGAGGACAGTGCAACTGCCAGCTATGTGGTCACTGCGCCAAGTGCGCGGCATGCACAGGGATAAACCGGCTCCACAGACTGATACAGCATCCTCCGCCGCTGCACATGCCCGAGAAACACGGCCATTCGCCATCCTCGGAACCTTCAGGGCTGCTCACGCACCTGAAGCAGACGTGCAGCCCGCACACAGGACTTTGTATGGGTTTCTCAGCCACGGCGCACAATGGGAGTCTAGCCGATTGCTGTCCCCGAGGGCTTTAGGGCTGCGTCCACCCCTAAAGCCACACCACCAGGTCCCTCACACATCTGCAGTTGTTTCACAGCTGCTACACATCCTCGGGGAATTTGGCTGCTCGCCTGCCCCACATCCTCGCGGGACCGAGCCGCAAGAGGAGTCAGAGACTTAATTTTTTTCCACAGCCACTGTGGATCACCGCCAGGTTTACTGGGAAAGTCCCTCACCATCGCGGATCCACACGCAATTTTTGTGTGGCCCAGACACCTTTGACATCTTGGGCTGGCACTCACTTACTCCCACCTCCCTACCCCTCCTCCTCTACAGCAGGACAGTTCTACCGGAGCTGGAGCCCAAACGATGGTGTGTGTGGGGGGGGGGGGTCACAGCCCCTTCCGAGCATTCTGGGGGGAGCTGTGTGGTCACCCAGCACGATGCAGACTGATCGTTGCAGAACTGAAAGTTGCAGAACTTTGCAACTTTCTAGCTCGTCACATCTCGCCTAATCTTATTCCTCCACAATATATGTATTTATTTATTTCTGTCATAAATAACCTTGTCAGGGATGAAAAACTGCACCAAACGCCAGCTGTGAGTTTGCAAATTTAATCATGAAAGAACACAAAGGCACAAACAAGACCAAACCAAAAACTAGTAGGAGCAGGAGACAGCAGGAGAAGCAAAAAATGGCAATCGCTAAGGCGAGAGGAGTCGCTGGCTAAACCTGGAGAAACTAGTCGTGGAGCGCACGCTAAGATAAACACGGAAGGCAAGTAAAGAAACACTTACGTTCGAAAGACGAAAGTAGGGTGCTGCGCCCGACAATTGTGCACAGCTCCTTAAATAAGGCTACAGTCAAAGTGAAACAAGTAATAACAGGTGTGGGCAAACTGAGTGGGCAGGAGAAAACAAACATACAATTCGGACCAGTTGGGAATAATGAGGGAGCCATTGGAGCTGACAGCTGACAGGGCCACGCCCACGCACAGCAAAACCCCAGAAAGCCATTGACACCTGTCAACCCCGAGAGAAAGAACGCAGCAGAATACAAATATAATGAGATGGCAGAAAATGGAGACAAGCACCCTTAAAAATACAATAAACAAATTATAGCGAATGTAAATGGGAAAATAAATCATGATGCGATACAATATAGGATAGGTGACAACCCAAAATGACAACACAGTACAAATATGAAAAAAGGCAAACTACCTGAGCCTGGTGGAATCTCCCTGTGCTCAGATTGTGACAAATTTCGAATAAAACTGTAAGAAAACCAAATTTTAAAGGACATTTAGTACAAAAAATACATATTGTGATATGAATCATGTATCGCAATATAGAGGAAATTATATTACAATATTTGTTTTAGCTATTTCACAAGCCCTTCTTGGAGGTATGTATATACAGTGGGGAAGATACGTATTTGATCCCTGCTGAAGCTGTAAGTTTACCCCTTACAAAGAAATGAACAGTCCATAATTTTTATGGAAGGTTTATTTTAAAAGAGAGAGAGAGAAAATCAACAAAAAAAATCCAGAAAACAATATTAAATAAGGGGTATAAATTAATTTGCATTTGATCTATGGAAGTAAGGATTTGATCCCTAAACAAAAGAATTCTGACCCACACTGACCGGTTATGTGTTCATGAGGTCTTCTGCTGCTGTAGCCCGTCTGCTTCAAGGGTCAACATGTTGTGCCTTCAGAGATGCTCTTCTGTATACCTTAGTTGCAACCCTTCTACTCTGGTCTCTGGCAATAACAAGCCATCTGGGCCCAGAGAACTGCAGCGCACTCGATATTTTCTCTTTTTCAGACCATTCTCTGTAAACCCTAGAGATGTCTGCGGGTGAATCCTGCAGTAGATAAGTAGTTTCTGAAAAACTCAGACCAGACTGTCTGCCGCCAACAACTATGCCACATTCAAAGTCACTTGAATCACCTTTCTTCCTCATTCTTTTTTGTTTCAACAGTTTATGAAGGATAATCATATATATAAAAGCAATAAACCATACACTACAGATCGAGAAATGAACAATTCTCCATTTTGCTTAAAGAACCGTATAAAGCCCCTGCCCGAACCCAGATCCTATATCAATTGGCTTTCATATGCCACAGGTAGCTACCCGGAGGCACAATAGTCCTTCCTGCCTAAATTATAGTTGCCACACACACACGCACACACAAAAAGAAGAAACAAGGGAGGGCTAGAGCATAAATAGTCCAGAAAAGTCATATTTCAGCCAGGGGATAAAAAAATAAATTTGTGCAAGTACTGGGCAAATTAACATATAGACATATATATAAAGGGAGAGAGGGATAAATGGGTAAATGATAGAAATTAAAAAAAGAAAAATAAGGTGGAGGGATAAATTTAGAAATATATGTAAATTTTTAAAAAAAATGAATGAATAAATACAATAAAACAATCAAAGATAATAGCAGCAGCATACAAGCACTCTGATGGCATAACAGGAGCTGGTATTTTTAAGGGTGCATTAAAACGAAAGGTGGAGAAATGTAGGGCAGCAGGGCAGCCCAAACACCACTCTATGGGGCATTATCTTTTGTTGGTAAACTATCGAAATATTTAATCAGAGGCTGCCAATGTGAATAGAACTTCACAGGAGAGCCTTTCAGGGAAAATTTTATTTTCTCTAATTTCAAAAAAGACATCAGGTCTCGCCTATCACAGGGGATCAGGTCTCGCCTATCACAGGGGCTGAGGTCGCCAAGGTGGTTAAAAATCTCCTTGGTGGCCGGGCCCCGGGGGTGGACGAGATTCGCCCTGAGTACCTCAAGGCCCTGGATGTTGTTGGGTTGTCATGGTTGACACGCCTCTGCAACATTGCGTGGAGGTTGGGGGCAGTGCCTTTGGCATGGCAAACCGGGGTGGTGGTTCCTCTCTTCAAAAAAGGGGACCGGAGGGTGTGCTCCAACTTTAGAGGGATCACACTCCTCAGCCTCCCTGGGAAGGTCTATGCCAAGGTACTGGAGAGGAGAGTCCGGCCATTGGTCGAACCTCGGATTCAGGAGGAGCAATGTGGTTTTCGTCCTGGCCGTGGCACATCGGACCAGCTCTTTACCCTCTCGAGAATTCTTGAGGGTTCGTGGGAGTTTGCCCAACCAGTTTACATGTGTTTTGTGGACTTGGAGAAGGCATTTGACCGCGCCCCTCGTGGATTTTTGTGGGGGGTGCTTCGGGAGTATGGGGTATCGGGCTTGTTGTTACGAGCTATTCGGTCTCTGTACGACCGTTGTGAGAGTTTGGTTCGTATTGCCAACACTCGGTCGGAGTCATTCCCAGTGAGAGTTGGACTCCGCCAGGGCTGCCCTTTGTCACCGATCCTGTTCATAATTTTTATGGACAGGATTTCTAGGCGCAGCCAGGGAATGGAGGGTGTCATGCTTGGTGACCACAGGATCTCATCTCTGTTGTTTGCAGATGATGTTGTCCTGTTGGCTTCATCCAGCAATGATCTACAGCTCTTGCTGGGATGGTTTGCCGCTGAGTGTGAAGCGTCTGGGATGAGAATCAGCACCTCCAAGTCCATGGTCCTCAGCCGGAAAAAGGTGGATTGTCCTCTCCGGGTTGGGGACAGGCTCCTGCCCCAAGTGGAGGAGTTTAAGTATCTTGGGGTCTTGTTCACGAGTGAGGAGAAAATGGAGCGAGAGATCGACAGACGGATTGCAGCAGCATCTGCAGTGATGCGGACGTTGTACCGGTCTGTTGTGGTGAAGAGGGAGCTTAGTTCTAAGGCAAAGCTGTCGATTTACCAGTCAATCTACATTCCTACTCTCACCTATGGTCACGAGCTTTGGATAATGACCGAAAGAACGAGATCGCGGATACAAGCGGCTGAAATGAGCTTTCTCCGTAGGATTGCTGGACTCACCCTCAGAGATAGGGTGAGGAGCTCAGTCATCCGGGAGAGGCTCAGAGTAGAACCGCTGCTCCTCCACATTGAAAGGAGTCAGTTGAGGTGGTATGGGCATCTGATTAGGATGCCTCCTGGACGCCTCCCACTTGAGGTGTTTCAGGCACGTCCCACTGGGAGAAGACCCCGGGGCAGACCCAGGACTCGGTGGAGAGACTATGTCTCCCAGCTGGTCTGGGATCGCCTTGGTATGCCCTCTGAAGAGCTGGAGCAGGTGGCTGGGGAGAGGGAAGTCTGGGCTTCTCTGCTTGAACTGCTGCCTCCGCGACCCGGACCTCCGGAAAAGCGGTAGAAGATGGATGGATGGATGGATGGATGGACATCAGGTCTCGGAGTCATAGTTTAGGGGACGGGGGCTCGTCAGATTTCAATACCAAAAGATTTCTTCTATGTGCGATCAGAAAGGTGAAGGCAATGACATGAGATTGAAGAGTAGTTGTATCATTATCTGCTTGGACACAAAAGACAGCTACATGGGAGGATGGACACTCCAAGAATTGCTGAAATCATTTTAAAATAAAACTCCCAGTAAGGACTTAAAGCAGGACAGCTCCAAAACATGTGTGTCAAGTTTAAGGGAGAGAGAGAGCATCTGTCACACTTGTCCTCAACTCTGCCTGGATAGATGCTAGCTGACATAATGTCCAGCTCAGGAAACACGCGCACGGGCTCAGGATAGATTTAACAGCTTTATTCAACAAGCAGGTGTGTATGGATGGATGTGTGCGACATGTATATGTGATGAGGGTGGACGCCGATGCACAGGAAGCAGAGCGGTGCGCCGTACAGCCGGGCAACCCTATGGAGAGAGCAGAGGACAGGGGTAAAGGCCACCACACCTAAACGGGAATAATGAGCAGTGTGCTGCTTACTTGTGGCTGACAGGTGGCTGGCGTTGGCCGAGGGAGAAGCCCGGAAGACAGCGTCCTGCAGAGCCTGTGACGACGGTGAGGGTTAGATGGCGATGACGGGGTATCCGCTGCCAGGGAATCCACCTGTGCACAGGGGAGAAGACTTGCAAAAGGTAAGGAATGCTCACGTTGAAGCGTAGTTTCGCTGATGATCAGGAGATGATCCAACTGCGAAGAAGTGCCGATGCGAACAGATGGCTCCAGACCGCTGCACAGGGCTGAGTAGGCTAAATAGCCCGTGGCTGACGAGGCACAGGTGTGCACACAGTTGAGGCAGATGATGAGCGGCGAGTCGTGACAGTACTCCCCCCCCAGCAGTGCCTCCGGGCGCTGGTTTGTCAGGGTGCGCCCGGTGGAACTCCGTGATGAGACTCCTGTCCAACACCAAGGAAGAGCGCACCCAGGACCTTCACTCAGGACTGAATCCCTCCCAGTCCACCAAGTACTGCAGCCCGCGACCTCGGCACCGGGAGTCCAAGATGGAAGCGACTCTCCAGGCCGGGTGGCCGTCGATCATCAGAGGCGCGGGCAGCGCCACGGGCGGGGGACAGAGGGGATCGGAGACCACGGGCTTGAGCTTAGATATGTGGAAGGTGGGACATATGCGGAGGGAGGGGGGAGGGCCAGACGCACAGCCACCGGGTTGATGATTTTTGAGATGGTGAAGGGACCAATGAAGCGTGGGGCCAGCTTCCTCTTCTCAGCCTTGAGGTGGATGTCCTGAGAGGCTAACCAGACTCATTGGCCCACCTGGTAGGCAGGAGCCGGTCTCCTGTGGCAATTTGCTGTGGTGCTGTTGCGCGCCGCCGTGCGTAAAAGCGCATCGCGCGTCTTGGTCCACAGACTCCAACAACGTCTCAGGTGCGCCTGGATGGATGGAACGGCCAGCTCACCCTCCTGCTCCGGGAACAACGGTGGGTCATATCCCAGGGACGCCATAAAGGGGGACATCCCTGTGGCCGCAGACCGTGCCGTGTTGTGGGCATACTTTACCCAGGCCAGGTGCGCGCTCCAGGACGACGGGTTGGAGTAGGTGACGCAGCGTAAGGCGGCTTCCAGCTCCTGGTTGGCCCATTCACACTGCCCGTTGGACTACGGGTGGTGGCCGAAGGAGAGGCTTACCGTGGCCCCCAGGGCATTGCAGAAACACTTCCATACCTCTGAGACAAATTGGGGCCCCCGATCAGAGACGACGTCCACCGGTATCCCGTGCAGCCTGACCACGTGTTGAACCAGAAGGTCCGCTGTCTCCCGTGCCGTTGGGAGGCCCCGGAGTGGCACGAAGTGGGCAGCCTTGGAGAAACGATCCACGATGGTCAGCACAGCGTCATAGGTGTTGGAGACCAGGAGACCGGTGACGAAGTCGAGGGCTATGTGGGACCAGGGCCTGCCAGGGATCGGCAGGGGCTGGAGCAGACCCGCGGGGGGAGAGTTTCCTAACTTGCCGGTGGCACACACAGGGCACGCCCGGACATAATTGGTGGCATCCTTCTGAAGACCTGGCCACCAGAAGGAACGCTGGAGGAGATCCACTAGCCGTGAAACACCAGGGTGACAGGCGAGTTTGGAGGTGTGATCCCAATGGATGACCTCCCCCCAGACAGTAGATGGAACAAACAGCTTCCCCTCCGGTCCGCCGCCAGGGTCCAGTTCGGTCTCCTGCGCCCTCAGGATCTTGTCTCTGATGGACCAGGAAACCGCCCCCACAACACACGAGCTGGGCAGAATGGTATGGCCCGGCTCCTCCGACGTCTCGGGGGCAAACTGCCTGGACAGGGCATCGGGCAGGCCGTTCTTTGAACCAGGGCGGTAGGTGATGGTAAAACGGAACCGGGCAAAGAACAAGGACCAGCGCGCCTGGCGGGCATTCAGACATCTAGCAGATCTTAGATATTCCAGGTTCTTGTGGTCTGTCAGCACCACGAACGGCAACGCAGCCCCCTCCAGCCAGTGGCGCCACTCCTGCAGGGCGAGCTTGATGGCGAGAAGCTCCCTGTCTCCGACGTCGTAGTTACGCTCAGCCGGAGACAGACGGCGTGAGAAGAAGGCGCAGGGTCGCTTGACCCCGTCAGTGGGTGATCGCTGGGACAGCACCGCCCCCATTCCCGTATCAGACGCGTCAACTTCCACCAAACACTGCAGCGCGGGGTCAACCTGGGTCAGGACTCGGGAGGAGGAGAACTCCGTCTTCAACGCCTGAAACGCTGCTGCGACCTCTTCGGTCCACCGGAAGGGGTTTTTGGGAGAAATGAGACGGGTCAACGGGGCAATGATGGCACCGAAATTGGGCACAAAATGGCGGTAGAAGTTGGCAAACCCAATAAACTGCTGTACCTGCTTCCTTGAGGTCGGCGTGGGCCACTCAACCACCGCTTTGACCTTCGCAGGGTCGGGAAGGACTTGGTTGTGTGACATTACGAATCCTAGGAAGGAGGTGGTCTTGGCGTAAAACTCACATTTTTCGGCCTTGACGTACAGCCTGTTCTCCAGCAGCCGTTGTAAGACCCGCCTCACGTGGACCTGGTGTTCCTCCCGTGACCTGGAGAAGATAAGAATGTCATCCAGGTACACGAACACGAAGAGGCCGAGGAAGTCACGTAGGACATCGTTGATGAGGCGTTGAAAAACAGCGGGGGCGTTGGTCAACCCAAACGGCATCACCAGATATTCGAAGTGACCACTAGGCGTTTGAAAGGCCGTCTTCCACTCATCCCCCTCCCGGATCCGGACGAGGTGATAAGCACTGCGGAGATCCAACTTGGTGAACCAGGTCGCCCCCTGGAGGGAGTGGAAGGCAGTGTCCATTAAGGGCAGGGTGTAACGGTCCTTCTCCGTGATGTCATTCAGGGCCCGAAAATCAATACAGGGGCGGAGTGACCCATCTTTCTTGGAGATGAAGAAGAACCCCGCGCCAAGCGGAGACGAGGAGGGACGGATGATTCCCGCGTTGAGTGACTCCTTGATGTAACTATCCATGGCCTCTCGCTCTGGCGCTGACAGGCTGTAGAGGCGTCCGGATGGCAGGGGCGCCCCGGGGCAGATGTTGATGGCGCAGTCGTAGGGCTGGTGAGGAGGAAGAGACATCGCCCTGGACTTACTCAATAAGGTCATGGAACTCCGAGGGCACCAGAGTGAGATCCGGAGGCGCGGCGTCCTTGGCCGGAGGGGGAGAGGACGGGGCACAGGCTGCGGACTGTAGGCAGGTACCCATGCAGAAGGAGCTCCAGGCAGCGATTCTTCCTGTCTGCCAATCCAGCACAGGGTTGTGCAGGCGCAACCAGGCGTAACCTAGGATGACAGGCGACACAGAGGAGGACAGGACGTACAGGGTGAGATCCTCCCGGTGGTTACCTGAGATGATAACAGGGACCGGCTGGGTGCGATGAGTCACTTGTCCAAGGGGCACACGGGAGAGGGTGACCAGGCTGAGAGGAGCGGCCAGAGGGTGGCAGGGGATGCCCAATTGGGTTGCCAGGCTCTTTGACATAAAGCTCTGCTCTGCTCCTGAGTCCACCAGTGCGTGTGTGAGGTGCCCCGTGGCATTGTGACAAAATCGAATGGGCAGTGAAAGACGGGGATTTGACCGGTTAGAGTCCGCGAGGCCCCCTACAGCGACTCGCGGACTTCCCCGTTTGGCTTCTCCGGGCAATGCTCCACGGTATGTTGATTACCTCCGCAATACATGCAGAGGCCCAACTCCCGGTGGCGCTGTTTCTCCGCTAGGGGAGCCTTGACCGACCGACCACCATTGCCTCCGATTCCTCGGAAGACTCCGAGGAGGTAACGCCAGGGGGCGAGCTTGAGGCGTGCGGACGGAGCCTCCGCGCGAGCGGCCGATTAACTTCCGCTCGGCGGATCGTTCACGCAGCCTATTATCCAAGCTGATAGTTAAGGAGATTAGCTCCGAGAGCATCTCCGGAAGGTCTCGACCGGCCAGCTCATCCCTCAGACCTGAGCTGAGGCTGCGGAGGAAGATACCACAGAGTGACGCCTCACCCCAGCCTACCTCCTCCGCTGCGACCCGGAAGTCGATAGCGTAATCCGCCGCTGACCGGCTTCCCTGTTGGAGACCAAGGAGGCGGTCAGTGAGGACGCTATCTCGCCGGGAATGATCAAAAACCTTGAGAAAGCTCCGCACGAACTGGCTGTAGGAGAGGTTTGCGTAACTGGGCTTCGCCATAACGGCATAAGCCCAAGCTAACGCTCTCCCCTCCAGGAGGTTTCCAATATAGCCAATTCGGCTGTGGTCCGAGGGAAAATCCCCAGGAATGCGCAGAAACACCGACTCACACTGCATGATAAACCCCCGTGCTCCGCTGAAGCGGGCGGGGGTTGGGATAGGTGTGAGTAGGGTTGGCGTTCCCGTGGCAGACTGGCCGGCCACCAGAGCGGCAGGAGCTACCCGCCCCCCCCCCCCCGATGAGCCGAGGGGAACGCCTGCTGGGGGTCCAAGCGGTCTAACCGGTGAGTGATGTTAACCAATTGATTCAATATCACCTGCTGTTGGTGGGCTATTAAATCCACCCGAGCCTCGAGGGTGGAAAGACGGCGTGCGAGCCCGCTGTCTGCTGAGCCGCTCTGCTGGAGCCGTACTGACATAATGTCCGGCTCAGGAAACACGCACGCAGGCTCAGGATAGATTTAACAGCTTTATTCAACAAGCAGGTGTGTATGGATGGGTTAGATGGCGATGATGGGGTATCCGCCGCCAGGGAATCCACCTGTGCACAGGAGAGAAGACTTGCAAAAGGTAAGGAATGCTCACGTAGAAGCGTAGTTTCGCTGATGATCAGGAGATGATCCAACTGCGAAGAAGTGCCGATGCGAACAGACGGCTCCAGACCGCTGCACAGGGCTGAGTGGGCTAAATAGCCCGTGGCTGATGAGGCGCAGGTGTGCGCGCAGCTGAGGCAGATGATGAGCGGTGAGTCGTGACACTAGCTAGCTTAGATTTGCTGTAATGAATGCTGTGTAGGACCTTATCAACGCGAGGAAAACTAATGAGCTGGTGGTGGACTGCCGCAGGCAAGGACAACCCCCCACAGCACCAGTAAACATACAGGGAACAGACATCGAGATGGTGACATCCTACAAGTACCTGGGTGTTCATCTGAACAATAAACTAGACTGGTCACACAATACTGACACACTCTACAAGAAGGGACAGCGCAGGCTGTTCCTACTGAGGAGACTCAGGTCTTTTGGTGTACAAGGGGTGCTGCTGAAGACATTCTACGGCATGGTGGTGGCATCAGCCATCACTTTTGGAGTGGTCTGCTGGGGCAGTGGCGTTACTGCAGCCGATAGGAAGAGACTGAACAAACTGATCAAGAAAGCTAGCTCTGTCCTGGGGCAATGCCTTGACCCAGTGGAGGAGATGGGAGAGAGAAGGATGGTGGCTAAACTGTCATCTCTGCTGGAGTCCGAGTCCCACCCTATGCAGGACATACTGAACGCACTGCGGAGCTCATTTAGCAGCAGACTACATCATCCTAGGTGCGCAACCGAGAGGTTTCGCAGGTCCTTCCTACCTACGGCTGTCAGACTGTATAACCTAAGCAGGGCTGCTCGCAGAGATAGCAAAAAAAGTGACAACCTAATAGTATTGAATGCAAAAGACGCAATAGACTTACACAATGGTCCCCTCCGGTATACAACTAGGACAATACCGGTCGCTACGGAGGGGGACAATATGTATGGGTACATAATCATACCATGTAGGATAACTAAGTAGACGGTTATGCTGTTCATTCCATCTAGCTACAATGCTCCACACTGTGTGTGTTTATATATTTATATATTTATTCCATCTAGCTACAATGCTCCGCACTGTGTGTTTATATATTTATATGTACATATGTATATTCGCTGCTCTTGTTTTTTCTTGTCTTCTTGATTGTTGCTCTGAGTGTTGCTATCCCTGTGCTGTTGCAATCCTGGAATTTCCCCATTGTGGGACTAATAAAAGGCTTATCTTATCTTATCTTATCTTAAATTGAATAAGGCTGAGACGAGTGCATGAGGAGGAGGAATTCACCGCTTTCAGAGCAGAGGACCAGAAATGATCTGAAAAAGTGACTTTGCTCTCCCAACGTGCTTTAATTTTCTCCAGACCTTAGTCCTCAGGCAACAAGAGAAGATTATCTAAAAATGATATGTGTGCTTTAGTTAAAGAACCAGCTTTTAGAATCAAGTCAGTGCCTGAAATTGTGAAGAATGAGCTCTTGTGAAAAAGTATCTGAGGAAGTCCGGATTTGAAAGCCCATAGTTCATGCTTAGTTGATTGAATGAAGTGAATATCCCATTAATGTACAAGTCTCCAAGGTAGTGGAGGTCCTCTCCAGCCAGGCGTCTAAATCTTGGGTCAGTTTTTCCTGGAAGAAAGAGATGGTCCTCACAGATTGGAGTGGCGAGTGGAAGGGAAGACCACTTGGAATTTTGGCATATCTGTGCCCATATCTTCAACATTGCTCCGACTATTAAGTTAGTTGAACAGTTCAAAAGAGAAGAGAGGTTAGGGTCACAAACCAAGGCCTGTGGGGATGAAGACAGACATGAATTTATCTCGAGCTGACAGCAGTTAGTCTCAGGGAAAGTGAACCACACCATGATCTTGTATTTACTGCCCAGTAGTAGTGTATGTATAAGACAAGAGTGGTTTACGAATTCTAGGATTCTCGCCTGCATACAGAAATCCAGAAATAAGAGAGTCAACAGAGTTAAAAAAGGAACAGGGCAAGAAAACAAGAACACACTGAAACAGATACAAGTATCTTGGTAATTTGTTCATTTAAACAATTTGTACTCTTCCCGCAAGAGAGAGCAGCAGATGGCTCCACCTCTGAATGTCAGCCTTGACGTTTGCTGTTAGAGCTGAGAAGTTCTATTCACGCAGTGTACGAAGGAGATGTGTGATGAAAACTCCCAAGTATCTAAAGCCTGAACTAAACCATCGGAATGGAATTAAGCTGGGTGACAGCTCCTGGGACTGTTGATTAATCAAATCAAATCAACCTTTATTGTCATATTGATGTACATACAACTGTAGTGCAGGCAAGATGAAATTGCGTTTCTCTCGGCATCCATATAAGTAAAAGAACATGATTTAAGACACACTCACAGGTATCCTCACCCCCCCCCCCCCCACCACATCCATTCACACATCCCTGAGACATACTTGAAAAACTAACCAGAACTATAATATACAAATAATATACATAATGTCCGTAGGTGCAGTAGTATGTATGAGAGATTCCGGATCAACTGTTCAGCATCCTAACAGCTTGTGGAAGGAAGCTGTTAATCAGTCTGGTGGTTCTGCCTCTGATGCCCCGGAATCGTTTGCCAGATGGCAGAAGTTCAAAGTGTTTATGCAGAGGGTGAGAACGGTCCTTGACAATGTTCAGTGCCCTGATACTGCAATGGTTCTGAAAAAGTTCTTGGACAGAGGGGAGGGAGACTCCAATTACCCTCTCAGCTCCCTTAACTATCCTCTGCAGGGCTTTTTTGTCTGACATACTGCAGCTAGAGTACCATATAGCAATGCAGTACGTCAGAACACTCTCCACCACACCTCTGTAGAAGGTCCTGAGGATGCAGATGGGGAGAGAGGCCTGTTTGAGTTTCCTCAAGAAGTGCAGTCTCTGCTGGGCCTGCTTTCTGATCCCCAAGGAATTCTTGCTCCAGGTCAGATCCTGTGAGATCTGCACTCCGAGGAACTTGATGTCCTCCACTCTCTCCACTAAATGGCCGCCGATGCTGAGAGGGACGTGTTCAGGCTGTGACCACCGGAAGTCGATAATCATCTCCTTCATTTTGTCCACGTTGAGCACCAGATTGTTCTCCCTGCACCAGCCCTCCAGGTCTCTAACTTCTTCCCTGTACATTGATTCCTCATCCCTCTGAATAAGTCCCACCACTGTGGTGTCATCTGCAAACTTATTAATCTGGTTCCCTTTGTGTCTGGATACACAGTCATGTGTTAGAAGTGTAAACAACAGTGGACTGAGTACGCAGCCTTGAGGGGATCCGGTGCTCAGCGTGACAAAGTTGGAGATGTTGTTTCCAACCCGGAAAGACTGAGGTCTCTCAGTCAGGAAATCCAGGATCCAGAGACATGTGGCGGTGTTCAGACCAAGAAGGAGTAATTTCTCCATCAGTCTCTGGGGAATAATGGTGTTGAATGCTGAACTGAAATCAGTGTACAGGAGTCTGGCCTAGGTGTCTTTCTGATCCAGGTGGGTGATGACAGAGTGCAGGGTGTTGACTATAGCATCCTCCGTGGAGCGGTTTGAACGATATGCAAACTGGAGCGGGTCATGTGATGCAGGGAGGAAGGCTGTAATGTGTGGTTTGACAAGCCGTTCAAAACACTTCATCACAATTGGTGTCAGTGCAACAGAACGATAGTCATTCAGACAGGACACAACTGGTTTCTTTGCCACCGGTACTATGATAGAGGTCTTGAAGCATCTGGGAACGATGGCCTGACTCAGGGAGATGTTATAAATGTCAGTCAGTACATCCACCAACTCGCTCGCGCAGTCTCGGAGTACACGTCCCGGGATGTTGTCCGGACCTGCAGCTTTACGTGGGTTGACCCTGGTTAGGGTCCTCCGTGTGTCGGCTGTGTTGATGGTGAAAGCTGGTCCGACCGATGGTGGGGATGGGCCAGCCCTCCCTCTGATTGTCGGGTTTGATGCTTCAAAACGTGCAAAGAAGTGGGGAAGGGGGTAGCATTTACTTTTTTGAATGTTCAGTTTATATCCAGAGAGTTCACTAAAAGATTCCAAGACTGGCATAATGTGGAGGATACTGTGTGTGGGGTTTCTGATATAAAAAAGCAAGTCGTCGGCATATAAGGACACCTTGTGTTCAACTCCCCAGCACTGAATACCCAGGATTTGGTTACTGGAACTCAATGCGATGGCAAGAGGCTTGATAGCAATAGCAAACAGAAGTGGAAAAAGCGGGAAGCCCTGGCATGTGCCCCGAGAAAGAGGAAAGGGGTCAGAACAAAGAGAATTTGTACACACCATGGCCTGTGGCATAGAGTAAAGCAACCGATTCCACGAGATGAATCTGTTACTGAAACCAAACTGTTGCAATGTGAAAAAGAGGTGCAGTTATGTGAAAAAAATTAGGACACCCTGTATAAGCCTGTGAGGTTATTTTTAATATATTTTGACATGTGTATATTTAATATCAAGGTTAAAAATACTGGGAGATTTATGTAATACAACTAAACAATCAAAAATGAATTAAAGACTTTTCTCAAATTTTCTGTAAAATGTAATTCTAAACAAATAGTGAGGAATAAATTAGGACACCCCCATCTTTTTTAGGACACTTCCACATTAATTCTCACTTACAATGGCTAAAATAAATGTTAGCAAATGCAAATAAAAACAAAAACAAGGTTAGACATGGATATGTGAACATTCAATTTCCCTAAAAACGCCTAAAAATAACATACCCAAAGTAAATCAAAAGCTGTTCTTCAACCCTTTGCAGCATCTTCATGGGGTTGGTCTCATTTAAAAGAAAACACTTTGAATTTTTTGGCAAAACAGTCATAATCTCTCTAAGTGCTCCTGCCACTGAGTAACAGTCATCTAAACATACTGAACTTGAAGAAAATAAAGTTTGCCTGGGTGTTTTTTTAGATACAAATGCTTGTAAATAACACACAGCTGTCAGATACTGGCTGGAAAATGCAACAGAAATATAGATTAGATTAGATTAGATTCAACTTTATTGTCATTACACATGTATGAATACAAGGTAACGAAACACAGTTTAGCATCCAATCAGAAGTGCAAAGGACAGCAGTGCAGTATATACGGTAATTAACAGTATGTGCAATTTAAGCAAATATATGCAAATATATGCAGCAGTGCAGAAAGTTAAGAGTACTGTTATGTGCAAATAATGTGCAATAAGTTAGATGTAGTTATGTAGTTATGCAGTTATGTACAGGTGAGGATGGTAAGAGATGATGGTAAGAGGGTCAGCGGGGAACTAAGTTCAATAACGTGACAGCTGTTGGAAAGAAACTGTTCCTAAACCTGCTGGTTCTAGTCCGAAGGCTTCTGAAATGTCTTCTGGAGGGGAGAAGCTGGAACAGTCCATGAGCAGGATGGTTGGAGTCCCTAAGAATGCTGCGTTCCCGGCGCAGACATCTTTTCCTGTAGACGTCCTCTATAACTGGAAGTGGAGTCCCTGTGATGCGTTGGGCGGTTTTCACCACCCGCTGCAGCGCCTTGCGGTCAGCGACAGAGCAGCTCCCATACCAGACTGTGATACAGTTGGTCAGGGTGCTCTCTATCACGCAGCGGTAGAAGTTGCCCAGGATGTCAGTTGACAGATGGTTCTTCTTCAGTGTCCTCAGGTGGAGCAGCTGATCCTCTGGTGCAGCCAGAACCATCTTGAACTTAACCCAGCCAAAACGGTGGAGATGACTGTGGATTTCAGGCGACACCCCCCTTCATTCCCCCCACTCACCATCCTCAACAGCACAGTGTCCACTGTGGACTCCTTCAAGTTTCTGGGTACCACAATCTCCCGGAACCTGAAGTGGTCCTCCCATATAGACACTGTCCGGAAAAAGGCCCAGCAGAGGTTATTTTTTCTGCGTCAGCTCAAGAAGTTTGATTTGCCTCAGGAGCTGCTGGTTGTCTTCTACACCACCATCATCCAATCTGTCCTCTGCTTTTCAATCACTGTCTGGTTTGGATCTGCCACTAAACAGGACAAGACCAGACTGCAGCGGATCATTAAGTCTGCGGAGAGGATCATTGGTACTGACCTACCCTCCATTGAGAACTTATATCGGTCCATAACCAGGAAACGGGCGGGAATCATCTGTGCTGACCCATCACACCCCGGCCACAAACTGTTTGAACTTCTATCTTCTGGTCGTCGTTACAGATCACTGAAGGTCAAAACCACCCGTCACAGGAACAGTTTCTTTCCTCAAGCCATCACTCTGATGAACTCCTAACATTCACCTAGTCCTACCTGTTGCTGTACTCATGACTTTTCATCCATTATTACATTGCACATAACTCTCACACTGCTTTTTACTTCATTCACATTATATCACTGAATCTGAGTTCACATTGAAATACTTTGTGACTGTATATTTTTTCATATATTTCTGCAAAGTGTGGTTAGTCTGAGTAAATAACTGCATATATTCCTGTATATATTTGCATCCTTTTATAGAAACGTGGACAGACTGTAATTTACTGTACATACTCTGTTGTCATTGAATCCTTATTTAAATCCTCCACCTGAACAATGAGAGCAAGTTTTTAGCCAAAGTCAAATTCCTTGTATGTGTTGTGCATACTTGGCCAATAAAGCTGATTCTGATTCTGATTCTGATTCTGATTCTCAAGAAGAAGAGGCACTGATGGGCCTTCTTGATCAGGCTGGTGGTGTTAACTGACCAGGACAGGTCCTCCGAGATGTGGGTCCCCAGGAATTTGAAGCTGGGGACACGTTCAACAGCTATGCCATTGATATGGATGGGGTCATGTGTCTCTTCCCTCTCCTTCCTGTAGTCCACTATGAGCTCCTTGGTTTTGCTGGTGTTAAGGAGCAGGTTATTGTCAGCGCACCAAGTAGCCAAGTGCTCAACCTCTGCCCTGTAATCTAACTCGTCGTTGTCCCTGATGAGTCCAATCACCGTGGTGTCATCTGCAAACTTTATGATGGAATTGGATCCATACATAGGCCTGCAGTCATGGGTGTAGAGGGAGTAGAGGAATGGGCTGAGCACACAGCCCTGTGGTACACCAGTGTTGAGTGTGATGACGGAAGAACGGTTGGGGCCTGACCTAACATGCTGGGGTCTGTTGGTCAGAAAATCCATGATCCATTTGCAGGTGGAGGTACTGATTCCCAGGTCCCCAAGTTTAGTGAGCAACTTGGAGGGGATAACTGTGTTGAATGCTGAGCTGAAGTCAACAAACAGCATTCTTGCGTAGGTGTTCTTGTCATCCAGGTGTGAGAGTACATAGTGCAGCGCTGTAGAAACCGCATCCTCTGTACTCCTGTTGCTCCGGTAGGCGAACTGATGAGGGTCCAGTGTAGGGGGCAGGCCTTTTTTGAGCTGTGCCAAGACCAGTCGCTCAAAGCACTTCATGACTATGGGCGTCAGTGCCACAGGGCGATAGTCATTTAGGCACAATGGTGTTGAATGTTTCGGCACTGGTACTATTGAAGTGGTCTTGAAGCACGCTGGTACCACGGCCTGGGCCAGGGACAGATTGAAGATGTCTGTGAAGACCCCTGCCAGCTGCTCAGCGCATGGCCTCAGCACACGCCCAGGAATGCCATCAGGGCCAGCAGCCTTACGTACGTTGACATGACTCAGTGCGTTACGGACGTCGGTGTGGGTGAGTGTGAGGTGGTGGAGGTCATCAGAGGGTGGGAAATTGATGTTCTTTTCGTTGTTGTCCTTGTCAAAACGAGCATAGAAGTCATTTAGCTCATTGAGAAAGGGCACAGTCATGGCTATAGGTATGGAGTTTCTGGGCTTATAATCAGAGATAGCTTGAATGCCCTGCCACATACGTCGGGGGTCAGAGTCCCCAAAATGTTCCTCCACCTTCAGCTTGTAGCTGTGCTTGGCCTTCTTGATGCCCCTCTTCAGATCTGCCCTGGATGAACTGTAGGCCTGTGCATCACCAGATCTAAAGGCATTGTTACGTGCTTTTAGCAGAAGCCGCACTTCTTTGTTCATCCACGGCTTCTGATTTGGGTACGTGGTGATCTGTCTTTCCGTGGTGACACTGTCAATAGTGGTGTTGATATGGTCCAGGACTGAGTGGGTGTAAGAGTTGACGTTTATGTGGGAGCCACAGGTAGCCTGATAGGTGAACATACTCCAGTCTGTGTTCCTAAACTTCTCCTGGAGTACAGAGTCAACCCCCTCTGGCCACACTTTGATGGTCCTCACTGATGGCTTCACCCGGTTGATGAGCGGTACATACTTGGGGGTAAGGAACAAGGATAAGTGATCATAAGTGATCAAATATAGAACCAAGTGTTATCAAGCTGAGGTCAAAATTTTGTAACAATACCACAAAAAATGAATATATTACACAGCTTTTTTCCTTGGAAGACCCGGCACGGACTACCACGGAGCAGGAGCGACACTGGACAACCTGAACGCAGAGAAAGATAGCGTTCAGGTCGTGACAGTACTCCTCCCACGAGCCACGCCTCCTGGAGCAGGCTAACCCCCCCCCCCCTCCCCCCCCCGAGGGAAGACCAGGGAGGGCGGTGGGGGCCAGATCTGGGAGAAAGGGAGGGACCAGAAAAGGAGGCAGGGAAGAAAAAAAACCTAGGTACAGTATAGGATTGGATACCATAATAATAATTTCAAAAACAGGGAAAAAAAAACCATCACCCCCCCTCTGCAGAGGCCAGACGGTCCATGCAGGAGACCACAGGAGGTGGGGAGAACAAACTGCAGAACTATAGCGACATAGTCATGGAACAAAAAAAAAGGTTCACAATAACTTAGGGCGAGGACAATGCAAAACTCATGTCCCGACGACCCCCAAAAAAACTACAAAACTCAGTGAACACAAGGTTGCAGAAGACTACACATGTAACCCCGGCCAAAAACAGAATGTACAAAGGAACAATCCGGGCACAAGACCTAAAAATAAAGCCTGAGGCCGCTAACTGGCATAAAGATACAAAAAAAATCAACTCCTCAAACACGAATTAGCACCACACAGAAAATCAAACAGTCTGGAGGAGGATATAAATGCAGATGAACAAAACTACTCTGAATAAGGCCAGGCAATGTGAGGCAAAAGCCACTTAAAGGACAAATGGGAATAAAAATTACATACAGGGATCGTAAGACACAGAAAATAGTCTAAGGAAAATTCTTGGTTGAATGACACCACAATAAGGATTCTAGCGCAGAAAGTTCCTCGGTGTCCTGAATGAAATTAAATAATGAAAGGCAAACAAAACACAAGACTATGAACAGTCAGTCAACCTTTCAGGAACGACAGCAGGTGGAGCAGGCGACGACAGCTTGTCCGGCGGGCGGCCCGAACTCCACCAAGCCAGGAACCACAACACCAGTTCGGGTGGCCTACCCGAGTCCCAGGCCAGGAGACACAGTTTCTCTGGAGGCCGACCCAGATCACCAAACCAGCCAGATGGCTCCCCAGGCGGTCGTCCCGTGACCTCAGACCACGGAGAGCTGAGGGAGAAGTCTTGGTGCAGCTTCCTCCCTGAGGGAAACGGCAGGAGGAAACTGACCCAGGTGAGAAAAACCCCAACAGTAGTAGGGGGAGAGGAGATGGAGGCAAGGGGCAAAGTCAGCCTGACATCTAATGATAACAAGGGCAGGGGGAAACTGGCCCGGGTGAGAGGAACCCCAACAGCGGCAGGAGGAGAGATGATGGAGGCAAGGGACGAAGTCAGCCTGATGTCAGGTGAACACAATCCTCCAGCTCCCACACTGACTTTTACCCGGACCGGCGCAGCACCCCCGGTGGACCCCGATCGGGCCGGCGCAGCACCCCCGGTGGACCCCAGCTGGACCGGCGAAACACTCCCGGTGGACCCCAGCTGGACCGGCGAAACACTCCCGGTGGACCCCAGCTGGACCGGAACAGCACTCCCGGTGGACTCCAGCAGGACCGGAACAGCACTCCCGGTGGACTCCAGCAGGACCGGGACAGCACTCCCGGTGGACTCCAGCTGGACCGGGTCAGCACTCCCGGTGGACTCCAGCTGGACCGGGACAGCACTCCTGGGCGCAGCATCTGAGGCGAACACCGTGCAGAGAACCGGAACCTCCGAGATGGCACCCAGAGCAGGTTCGTCTCCGGTGAGCCTGGGGAGAGGCTCAGAGGGACAAAAGGAACCGGGATCAGGATCACCGGCAGCGGCAGAGCCCGGCGAGACAGACTCGAGCGCAGCAGACGGCTGCACCCGGCCCGCCCCCCCCGAGAGACAGGCAATAATGCTCCAGAGAATGAATGAAAGAGGGAAAATAGAGCACTCGCCTGATCTCGGGTTCTACCGCCATCCAGGACTTCGATGCTCCGGGTTCAGCGTGCAGGACTCCGTCCTCCGGCTCCAACTCGACTGTGAATGGCTCCGCAGCCGGCATGATGGTTTCCACAGTCAAACGACCTCCAAGCGCCGAAGACCGCGTCGACAGCCCGCCTGGCGTGGATGCAGGAGATCTGGACTCTGCTGGGCTGAACCATTCCTCCGTGAAGACCCGGGGACGCTTAATCGTCGGCGCTGGCTCCAACAGGTAGTTCGACCTTCTCCTCTGCCCATGACGTGGCTGCGGGGCTGGGACAAAACCTTCCAGGGCCGCAGGCCGCCTCCTCCTCGCGCGGCGGTGTACACCTGGCACCGGGGCACACTCAGGGGGAAGAGACACAGAGGACGCAGGTTCATATTCAATTTTTGCAGCGGGAGGAGAGAGCTCAGGGGACTGTGAACCCTGAACTCCTCCCCCAGGAATCAAACAAGGCAATTCACTCATAATGGGAGGAGAATGAAAGGACACTTGCCTGATTCCCGGAGGGCCGGTGGAATCCGCTGCGAGGGACTTGAGTCTTTCCTCTCCCAGCCGGATAGAAGTGGAGGAACCCCCGGACAGACGAGGTGGTGCTACTCGCACCGGATCGGGACCGGGAACACCTGGAGATGAATTTGCGCCATTCTCAGCAGCCGGAGTGAATGACGAAGAGGGGGGAGAAACAGCTGAGGAGAGCCGGGGGCCCAAATCTGACGGGACAACGGGGAGAGCGGGCCCAGGAGCGGGAGCAGCTGATTCGCTTCTTCGGCAAGACACGGGAGCTACAGCAGGCTGGGAGGCGGAATTCATGTGGTTTCCTGGAGCGGGATCCGGACGGGGCTGTCGCTGAGATGAGCAGGGAATTTGGGAGTGACGTCTTCTGAATGTGAGATCGGGGAAACGCCGCTCCTGTACGGAGACCGAAGCCAACAGGTCAGCGTATTCCGGATAATCATTCAGCTCAGGGTTCTTCTCAACCAGCCTGACCGCCGCTATCACGTGCTTCATGGCTACGGGGGGACAGGCGGCGGAACAAGCGGCTGCCACTCGGTCCACAATGCGAATCGCTGTCATCCTCATCTTCTCCGGGGGGACCCCGGTTGACGTCACTTTATCTTGGGGAGCACCCCTGGGTGAGGCGAACTCCTGGACTAGATCGGCGGCAGGAGCGGGATTCCGAAGCGAGGAGCGATGGTGTCCTGTCTTCGGCTTCCTACCGGGACTCTCCTCCAGCCTACGGAGTCTCTCCCAGGCCACAGAGATGTCTGCCCTCCTCGCCTTAACCTCGGGGAGATGGAAGTAGCGAGGGAAGTTGTTAATCATATTCTCGGCGAGCTCCAAGCGCCAGCGTATCTCACTGGGAGCATCGTAGAGGTCCGTGGTGAACAGCGTCCCGTCCACGAGGTCCAGAGCCTCCGAGAGATCGTGGCCTGGGTGCCGCATACGTCTCCTGGAGGGAGACATGATACAAGCCCGCCTGCCCCCAGAGGGAGGAAAAAACAACGAGTCCCACAGCAAACTCACGGTCGCGGCCGTCTCAGTCTGGCTGCGACCTACTGTCATAACCTGGCTCTCATGAGCCAGAAAGGAGATGCGAGGGCGACCAGTGAGTTAGCGTAATTTATTAACATAAACACACAACGTACAAAATAACAAAGTAAAAAGCCACGTGGGGCTAAAATACACACAGAACTAAGGATAACACACGACCCAGGGAGAAAGGCTAGAGAGGCGGCGAGGGAAAAAACACACGCCGAGTCGCAGCACTTACTTTGGGGGAAGCGCCGAGGTTACGGCGAACTGCAGCTAGACGTAGGAGCTAACAGTCGTGGAAAACACAAGGCACGTCTTTCCATAGCGAGGTCGCAGCGACGAGTAACTCTCGGCTGCTCGCTTAAGTGGGGGAGATGATTGATGATAGGAGACAGCTGTCCCAGTGCAGCTGAACTAGACAGCTGGCAATCAGCTGGGCGCTGTCAAAGAACGGGCCTTGGAAGACCCGGCACGGACTACCACGGAGCAGGAGCGACACTGGACAACCTGAACGCAGAGAAAGATAGCGTTCAGGTCGTGACAATTGTCAGACGAACATGAAGCTGGTCCGCTTGTTACGACTCGTGGTTCTGGTCACGCGACCCGGTCAAACCATAATTCCATGATTGCGGTTTTGCGCTTCCATGATTGCGGTTTTGGCGAACAATTTTTCAAAACAAATAAGAACTGTAGTAAGAAAAAAAGACTGGTGAACGCTACCGTTACACACAGCCGCTTACACAAAACAGATTTTACGCACGGGACGCACGCTTTCAATCGTCGAACTTCTCTGCTTCAATTGGCTCATTGTATTCGCAGTCGTTGGTAGGCGGGTCCTTCTTGCTAGGTTTTCAGTCATTGGTTCTTCAAGGTTTCAGAAACCCAATTCAAGGCTCTTATTAGTCGAATGAGAGGTCAATCAAATCTAAACCAATCAAAACACTCCTTTGGATTTCTGTTCACGGCTGTGTCTGTAGTGGAAGAACAGAAATGCAGCTTTTTTTTTTTTCAGTGCGCACTGAGACACACTCATAAAAGAGGGGCTAATTTTTCTGAGAATTTTTTGTAAAATTCCACCAGGAACCAATCAGGTCCCGGGGACTTGCCATTTTGCATAAGATTGATAGCTTCTGTAATTTCACTGAGTCATAGAGGCCTATCTAGTACTCAACCATTGTCATCTGAAATTTTAGGTACATCCAAGACGTGCAAAGAAATTTGCTAGTTGGGCGACATCGGGAGGGTCTGAGGTGTAAAGCTGAGAGTAGCAGGATTTAAAAATGATGTTGTTCTCGGTGGGATCCGAGATGAGTGTACCAATGCTACTGTGTATCTGAGTTATCTGATTGAAGTGATTCTGGCCCTTACCTGTTGTGTGAAAACTTTGCTAGATTTGTCTCCAAATTCATATAGTGTTGCACGTGAATGGAGCAAGAGTTGTTAATCCTCTTTTGTTGTCAGCAGGTCCAATTCGGTTTGTAGCTGTACCCTTATTTTTTTTGTAAAGGTCGGGACATTGATTATTAGCATTCCATTTATTCAGATCCATGATGGTCTTCATAAGTTCTGTCAAACGTAATTGTTGAGCTTTGTTAACATGGGATGCGAAGGAAATTTTGCTGCCTCTGAGAAATGCCTTTAATGTCTCGCACAGCGGGGGGGGGGTACCTTGTGTTTTATTAGTGGATAAAAAAGATCAATAGCCTCTGAAACAGGTTTGCAGAAATTTTCATCTGCTAACCATGAAGGGTTCAGATGCCAGGATTTAAAGCCCCTAGCTTTCAGATCAAAGGACATATCAATAATCACTGTAGATTGGTCTGAGACAGTTATTGGCACGTACTGTGTATGAGCTATTGAAGGAATGAATGCCTTGTCTATCAGAAAGTAATCAATGCGGGAATAAGTACGGTGCACATGCGAAAAGGAGTACTGCTTTGCATAGGGATGCAAGTGTCTCCAAGGATCAATGTATCCGTATTGCTCCATGAAAGCAGAAAGGGTCTGAGACATTCTTTAAGGGGTTGTAGTTTTAGAACAAGATTTATCAAGGGTGGGATTAATTACACAGTTCATATCCCCTCTCATTATTAACCCACAAGCATGTAAGTCAGGTAATCGAGACAGCAAATTTTTCATAAAATTGTGGTCATCCCAGTTTGGGGCATATACAGATAAAAGGGCAACTGTTTTCTGATACAGTGTACCTGACACCATAGCGTACCGATCATTTGTGTCTTCCCTGACCTCATAGGGGATAAAAGGAACATTTTTCCTTATTAAAATTGCCACTCCCCTTTTTCTAACATTAAAACTTGAATGGAACACTTGGCCAATCCAGGGTCTGTTGAGCTTTTGCTGATCTGCATTCATCAGGTGTGTCTCCAGCAGAAACATGATACCTGCCTTTAAAGTCTGAATGTGTGAGAAGATTTTTGCACATTTAACAGCCGAATTAAGCACATTAACATTCAATGAGATATTCTTATTGGCTGCCAGCTCCCCCACTAGCCTTGCTCCCGCCAGCCATGACGTGCAGAAAAACATAGGATGAGCAGTGCAGGAGCTGCTGCTTCTGGGGAAGATACAAAATGCAATAGGATAAAACAAATAAAGAAAAAAGATATAATTAAAAAAAAAAAACTATCGTCGGCCTCCGTCGGCCTATGATGACCATGGAAGGGAATCCTAAACGTCTACTCTGCTGGAACAGCACCGCCTGTGGCTGAACAGGCCGATGCGCGAATGACAGTCCCTGTCACACAGGTCACACTTGTGGGTGGTCTCCGTGCTGCTGGGTCTGTGGCGGTTCTTCCTGCGGGTCCTTTTTTCATCTGCTGCAGCAGTCAGTCTCTCTTCACCCCGCCTTGAGCTGTATGGTCAGGGTGCCTCTCCATTTGGAGCGGTCTGTTGCAAGGTCCTCCCAGCGCTCTGTGTTGATATCCAGGGCCTTCATGTCTCTCTTGCAGACGTCTCTAAAACGCAGCTGTGGGCGGCCAACGTCTCTCCTGCCAGTTGCCAGTTCTCCATAGAGGACGTCTTTGGGGATTCTGCCATCCTCCATACGGTGAACGTGGCCTAGCCAGTGGAGCCTGCACTGCCTGAGTAGAGTGAACATGGAGGGAAGGCCGGCGCGGGACAGAACTTCTGTGTTGGGCACTTTGTCCTGCAGGATATGTCCAGGATGTGGCGAATGCAGCGCAAGTGGAAGGAGTTCAATCTCTTTTCCTGCCGGGCGTATGTTGTCCACGTCTCACTCCCATAGAGCAGTGTGCTGATGACGCAGGCATTGTACACTGCCATCTTCGTCTTGACAGAGAGTTTTGGGATTCTCCCACACTCGTGTGGGTGAGGCGAGCGAGTGTGAAGGCTGATTTTCCAATCCTCTTGTTGATCTCTGTATCAAGGGAGAGGTTGTTGCTGATCGTGGACCCCAGGTACGTGAACTGATTCACGACCTCCAGCTTGTAGTCATCAATGGTGATGGGTTGGTGGTGCTTCGTGCCTTGCGCCAAGACGTTTAGTCTTCTTCAGGCTGATGGTAAGCCCTAAGTCCTTGCATGCCTGGGAGAAGAGGTCCATCAGGGTCGAAGCTCCCGCTGATGTGTGGGTTGCGGCTGCAGCGTCGTCTGCGAACAGCATGTCTCTGATTAGAGCCTCGGCGTACTATGGTTCTGGCTTGCAGGAGGGGCGAGGTTGAAAAGCCTGCCGTCAGATCTTGTGTGCAGGTAGATTCCCTCTGTTGCTGTGCTGAAGGCATGCCTCAGGAGCATAGCAAAGAAAATCCCAAAGAGGGTTGGCGCAAGTACACAGCCCTGTTTCACTCCGGCTGCGTATGTTGAATGGCTCTGAGACGTTGCCATCGTGCTGCCCTATCCCCTGCATGTTGGTGTGAAACGATTCGATGAGGCTTTGCAACTTTGGTGGGCATCCTATCTTTGGCAGGATCATGAAAAGGCCCTCTCTGCTGACCAGATCGAACGCTTTGGTGAGGTCGATGAAGGCGACGTACAGAGGGCATGTTCTGTTCTCTGCATTTCTCCATGGAGTTGGCGGATGGAGAATATCATGTCTACCGTCGATCGCTCAGTGCGGAAGCCCACACTGAGGACTCGGGGTAGACACGTTCGGCAAGCTTCTGTAGACGAACGAGAACAACTCGTGCGTAGACTTTGCCAACAACGCTGAGGAGGGAAATGCCCCTGTAGTTGTTGCAGTCACTTCTCTCCCCTTTGTAGAGGGTGATGATCTTGGCGTCCCTCATGTCCTGTGGTACGGCACCTTCCTTCCAGCACTGGCAGAGGACGTCATGCAATGGCAGCAGTAGGGCGGTCTTGCAGTGCTTGATCAGGTCAGGGGGTATGCCGTCGTTGCCGGGTGCCTTGCCAGCGGCCAAGCTATCAATGGCCTTACTGAGTTCGTCGATGGTTGGCTCGGCGTCAAGTTCGTCCATGCATGGCAGGCAGTCGATGGCATCAAGGGCTGACGGTGTCACGGTGTTCTGTCTAGAGTAGAGGTCGGAGTAGTGTTCCACCCATCTCTCCATCTGCTTGTTCTTCTCTGTGATCATCTCCCCAGTGGAAGATTTGAGGGGGGCCGTCTTGCTCTGAGCCGGACCAAGTGCTTTCTTGATGCCATCGTACATACCACCGATGTTCCCTGTTATGGCAGCGGTTTGAATGTCTTGGCTGAGCTGAGTCCAGTACTCGTTGGCACAGCGCCGAGCAGTCTGCTGAACTTTGCTTCTCGCAGCCCTGAGAATCTGGAGATTCTTCTCGTTTGGGTACTTCTTGTACTCAGCAAGTGCTGAGCGCTTGGCTTCAATGACGGGGGTCATCTCGGTCAACTTGGCATCAAACCAGTCCTGTGACTTCGAGGTCTTCCTCCCAAAGGTAGCCAAGGCTGTGCGGTAGATGGTGTTTCGCAGCTCTTCCCACTTCTGCTTTGCAGATTCTCCTCCTTGTGGTACACCAAGTTCCTTCTCAAAGGTGGAGGCAAACTGCTCAACGAGTTCTGGTTGGGCCATCTTGCTGGTGTCAATCCGTGCCTTTCCAGGTTGTCTAGCACGATGGAATTTCTTCAGCTGCAGCTTGACCTTGCAACACACCAATGAATGGTCTGTGTCGCAATCTGCACTCTGGAACGAACGGGTGATTAGCACGTTCTTCAGTGAGGTGCGCCTGGTCAGGATCAAGTCTAGCTGGTGCCAGTGCTTTGAGCGCGGATGTTGCCAGGAAACCTTGTGTTGGGGCTTGGTCTTGAAGAACGAGTTTGTGATGCACAGATCGTGATATGTGCATCACACGAGCAGCCGCTGTCCGTTGTCGTTCATTCTGCCACGCCAAAGTCCAAGCAGGAGGGCCAGGAGTCGTGGTCAGCACCCACTCTGGCATTGAAGTCTCCAAGGAGATGAGTTGTTCAGAGTTGGGGATGATCCTGACAGTTGTTGCGAGATTCTCGTAAAACTCGTCTTTTGCCTCTGGTGTGGCTGTCTGTGTTGGGGCATACACACTGACGAGGGTGACTGGGCCTTGAGTGGTGTTCAGGCGGAAGGTGAGGAGTCGTGCAGAGCCAGTGCTGCCCGGTTCCACCATCTTCAGCAAAGTGTTCTTCACTGCGAAGCCCACTCCGTGTTCCCTGTGTTCGTCACTGCTCTTTCCCTGCCAGTAGAACGTGTAGTCCTTCTCTCTCAGTGTGCCTGCATCAGCTAACCGTGTTTCCTGGAGAGTGGCGATATCCACTCCCAGTCATTCAGCTCTTAATGATGATGGCAGTCTTTCCTGTGTCGTTGATGTCCTTGAGGTTAGCAGCAAGTCCCGTCATCATAGTGCGGACGTTCCAAGTTCCCAGTTTTAGAGTTGGTCTCTTTTGTTTTATTGTCTTGCCTGGTGTGAAGGTTCTCAGCCTGCTGTTTGGATTTCTCCTTATCCCCATGCACCAATGAGGAAAGCAAGCTGTGGCGGGACAACACCTTATTGGCTGGGGGCTGCCCCAGCTTAAGACGGGCGGTAGCTGTCCAGTGAGATCTGATGATCCCCTCCCACCGTCGGGAACAACCCCCTGGCGCCCCGCTCTATGCCAATTGAGCAGTGGCTTATAACCGGTAATGTCATTCCCCGTGTTTTGTCTACGCCAAAGGCGAAGCTGGAGTGTCCTCTCCAGTGATCGGTGTTCT
Source organism: Pholidichthys leucotaenia (assembly GCA_020510985.1). Classification (NCBI taxonomy): domain Eukaryota; kingdom Metazoa; phylum Chordata; class Actinopteri; order Cichliformes; family Pholidichthyidae; genus Pholidichthys; species Pholidichthys leucotaenia. The sequence goes on along the minus strand of CM035842.1, from coordinate 19,990,490 downwards.
ACCTTCCAGGTTTGGGCGTTGGTAGGATTCAACCTGGGCAGGAAGATATGGAGGACAAGATGTTGCCCATGCAGCATGTCCCCCTCTCCACGTCACTGATGAATCCAAAGGAACAGCAGGGCTGCTCAGTTTGGCACCAGCGCCGTTGCAGGAGCTGCCAGACGCTGTTGAGGCACAACTAGAACTGCCTTAGGGGCTCCGACTCCGGCTTTTTCCTCAGGGTTGACTCCCGAAGCCTTTCCGTGACCGGGTATGCCGCAAGGCAGCGGAGGTTTGAAATCAGGTTACCTTCCCCTAGATAGGGCTCCCTCCAGGTTGATGAGCCACATCTACCTGAAGCATCTGGTTTTAAGGCGCCAGAGATCCGCCCTCCGCCCCCTTCTCCTATTAGTAAAAAGCAGTTCCACCGGGCTTGAGACTAAACCCACACGGGCAGGCTAGGAGTTGGACTTAGTTGTCAGAGGCTTTTCGAGACGCACGCCATAAGGAGCATTTTATGAGCACTGGGAGCTTAACCCCAGTGCCGCTCCTGGCTATGACAACCTTGAAAGGAAACAATAAAAAAAAAAAAACTATATTCAGAAACAAAATGAAGGACACAAATCTGCTTGCTCTAATCTGGTTTAGCCAACTCGTTCCCACCCCAGAACTAGTCTTCTTGCTTGGGATCATCCCAACCCACTCGTACCCTCCCAAAGCACACCACCCCCCTCCAAAAAACACAGTTTCCCCAATGTAGTGTCCCACTACCCAAACCACTGCTGTGGTTTTGCTAAGACTAACCATCTGCTTTGCAATGTCTCACTTCCCGTTCTTAAACATAGCAACCCCATCTTAAACCACAGTAAATTGTAACTAGCTGCTTAAGGCCCAGAAAGGCAGTTGAAATATATAATCGAAATATAAGGCTAAAACTAATGTTCAACATTATGCAACAATTCACAGTTTAAAGGCCCATGCTTATAAACAATTGCCTCCATAAACCCTACAGGATCTTGTATTACAGCCAAAATGAGACTTCATTCCCTCAGCTAAACTGAAGAAGAGAAGAGGAAAAGAGGAAGAAAAAAAGGAGAAAAACAGACTAAAAAAAAGGTACATGAACATCATTTTTACAGAGAGTTTACAACATTGTAGTGTTGAGAACAAAAGACAGACAACTGTGCTCCATTTGAGCTTATGAGTTAAGCATAACTAAGTGGAGGTAACAGGTTCAGTTTCCATAGCAATGATAATAGTATTAAACAATCCTAAATGTTCCACGTTGATTTTGCTAAAATTGTCTAAAATGATTCTGCATTACGTAGTGGAACAATATCAAATGGCAGACCTCAGGTTTCGGATCTTGGAGCGTGGCAATTGGTCGGAGGGCCCTCGTGGTAGGCCGCTGCGAAAACCTGGGCGTCTCCCGACGAGGAGAAGCCTCTCCTGATGCCACCTTTCAGCGTAATCCTCAGCTGTGCGGGGAAGAGCAGAGACGGTCTGAGGCCAAGAAAGTGTAGCCCTTACCTCCCAATACCTGGCGCATTGTTCCAGCACCTCTGAAGAGTAGTGGTGTGTGATACTGCAAGATTGGTATCGATCCGATAAATACAGGGCCAGTAACACCATATTGATACGATACGATATCGATACTTTTCAATAATTAAGGTGGGATGCATCATCAAATTACTAAATCTGAATGAATTTTCATGACCTTTAAGTGTTTTGTGATTTTTCGCTTGGTTTATTAATTGTTAAAACCAGACATATTTCTACAAAGTTTAGAGGTAAATACATACAGTATCACTTTCACAGTTAACACAAAAAGGTAATTATATTCAATCAAATCTGAGCCATATTACAGTGGTGTGAAAAAGTGTTTGCCCCCTTCCTGATTTCTCATTTTTTTGTATGTTTGTCACTCTTAAATGTTTCAGATCATCAAACAAATTTAAAAATAAGACAAACATAACACAAGTAAACACAAAATGCAGTTTTTAAATGAAGTTGTTTATTATTAAGGGTAAAAAAAAATCCAAACCTACATGGCCCTGTATGAAAAAGTGATTGTCCCCCCATTAAAACATAAGTTAACTGCATTTTATCACATTTTTGGAAAGCTCAGTTCAATTGCTCTAGCCATACCAAGGCCTGATTACTGCCACACCTGTTCTCAATCAAGAAATCACTTAAATAGGACCTGCCTGACAAAGTGAAGTAGACCAAAAGATCCTCAAAAGATCGACATCATGTTGCGATCCAAAGGAATTCAGGAAAAAATGAGAAACAAAGTAATTGAGCTCTATCAGTCTGGAAAAAGTTATAGAGCCATTTCCAAAGCTTTGGGACTCCAGCGAACAACAGTGAGAGCCATTATCCACAAATGGATAAACTGGGTCATAAATTGATGACCCCCAAGACTTTTGGGAAAATGCTCTGTGGACTGACGAGACAAAAGTTGAACTTTTTGGAATGTGTGAGTACCATTACATCCGGCATAAAGGTAACACATCATTTCAGAAAAGGAACATCATACCAACAGTAAAAAATGGTGTTGGTAGTGTGACGGTCTGGGGTTGTTTTGCTGCTTCAGGACCTGGAAGACTTGCTGTGGTAAATGGAACCACAAATTCTGCTGTCTACCAAAAAATTCTGAAGGACAATGTCCGGCCATCTGTTTGTGACCTCAAGCTGAAGCACACTTGGGTTCTGCAGCAGGACAATGATCCAGAGCACACCAGCAAGTCCACCTCTGAATGGCTTAAGAAAAACAAGATGAAGACTTTGGAGTGGCCTAGTCAAAGTCCTGACCTGAATCCCATTGAGATGTTGTGGCATGACCTGAAAAAGGTGGTTCATGCTTGGAACCCCTCCAATGTGGCTGAATTACAACAATTCTGCAAAGATGAGTGGGCCAAAATTCCTCCACAGCGCTGTAAAAGACTCATTGCCAGTTATTGCAAACGCTTGATTACAGTTGTTGTTGCTAACGGTGGCCCAACCAGTTATTAGGTTTAGGGGGCAATCACTTTTTCTCACAGGGCCATGTAGGTTTGGTTTTTTTCCCCTTAATAATAAACACCTTCATTTAAAAATGGCATTTTGTGTTTACTTGTGTTATCTTTGTCTAACATTTAAATTTGTTTGATGATCTGAAACATTTAAGTGTGACAAACAAAAAAATGAAAAATCAGGAAGGAGGCAAACACTTTTTCACACCACTGTATATTCAGTATATTGTTTCAATTCAGTAAATGTATTAATTTTATATAAATTGTTTTAATGGGATAACCCAAGGTTTTTAGCATAATTTATACTTTTTTAATTGGCTAAAGTAACATATGACCAGTTGCACTTTGAAAATTAATATTCAACTAATGCTCGAATGCTGGTTCCAAGGTTGTCATAGCCAGGAGCGGCACTGGGGTTAAGCTCCCAGTGCTCATAAATGCTCTTTATGGCTGTGCGTCTCGAAACGCCTCTGACAACTAAGTCCTACTCTGCCTGCCCGTGTGGTTTAGTCTCCTAAGCCCGGCGGAACTGCTTTTACTAATAGGAGAAGGGGCCGGAGGGCGGATCTCTGGCGCTTACAACCCAGATGCTTTGGTCTTCAGGAAGATGGCAGAGAGACATAACGCTTAAACAGAGAGCTCTCCCTAGTCGGATTAAAAATCATTGGTAAATGGCCAACTCAACATAAATGAACCAATAAACCAAGGGATGAAAACACGAAGAAGCAGGGCACACGGACAAAAGCAGGGTAAAACTGAGAAATCCCTCTTCAACAATGCAGGAGAAATCACTGTACACAAGGCCCAGGGAAATGAGACAACTACAGCAGAGAAAATGGAGGACGCCAAACTCGAGGCTATGAACACTGGCATCGCCATTTTAGGTAAAGAATTAAAAAAAAGACTTTTTTTTTTTTTTTTTTGTTACTTATTTGTACCCGTAGGTAGACTTGGTTTGCAGTCTGGTGACAAGCCACTGGCTGCTGGTCGCTGCGTGCGCGAGCGCCCTAAACCTACATGTTTTTGGTGTGCGGGAGGAAACCGGAGAAATCCCGGAGTAAACCCGCGCAACACTGGGGAGAACATGCAAACTCCACACAGCTCACTGTTGGTCGGGGGCTGGGATCGAACCCACGATCTCATGATCCCCGCGGTCCCCCGGCCGAGGGTAAAACTGTGCTGCCACAGTGCTAAACCACTGCACGGTGGCGCCGCTTAAAGTCTTCCAAGACTTGGAAGACTTTAAGCGACAGCTCCGACAAGATTTAACGGCTCTTAAGGAAGAACTGAAAAAAGAGATGAAGGAGGAAATTATGGGTCTCCGAAGAGAAATGGAGCGCAGACTAGCAGAAAACATGGAGGAGCTGCACACTCAACGGGCGTGTATGACAGAACCACAGGCCCAAATATCGGAGTTGGAGGACTGGAGGACCGAGGCAAGCGAGCAGCTGCAGACCCTGACGGCGCAAACGCAGAGGATGCAGGAAAAAATAACCAACCTGGAGAGCAGGTCCAGGCGGAGCAATATAGGCATCTTCGGGATCCCGGAGGGCATTGAAGGCAACTCGATGACGAAATTCATGGATCATTTCTTAAAAAAAGAGCTTGAGCTGCCCGGTGAAGCGGACCTGCAGATCCAACGAGCGCACAGAGCCTCGGCACAGAACCCGAATCCAAACTCTACACCCAGGTCAGTTGTGGTAAACTTTCTGAAATATGATGTAAAGGAAAGAATCCTGACACAAGCGTGGAAAAAAAAGATACGAATCGGCGACAAACAGATATTCTTTGACCACGACTACCCGACAGAAATTGTGCAGCAGCGAAAGAAATATGCCAACATTAAAAAAAACGCTGAAAGAGAAAAAAATTAGATTCCAAACGCCGCTAACGAAGATGAGAATTCATTGGGAGGACGGCGTAAAAACGTACAGCACGGCCAGAGAGGCAGTGCGAGACATGACGGAGCAAGGCTTTGTGGTGAGCGTGCCGGAGGAATCAGCTGGAGCAGCGGCGGCACTGAACGCATCACGACAGCCCGAGTGGAGACGAGTGAGCAGCAGGAGGCGGGAGACAGACGTGGCGCACCGAGCCCAGGAAAAACTGCAAGGCTTTCAATGGAAAGCCTAGATTATAACAAAGATTAAGAAGGACACAGAAGAAATGAAGGCCAAGAAGACAAGGTAAAAGAGAAACAAACGGCTAGGAGAGGTTTAAGTGATTTTTGTTGGACATTTCTAGACTAATGACTATTACTTGGATAGTAAATATAGGTCTAGGGAGGGCCCCTCACTCGGTGAGGACATTCCCTCCACCCACCAACAGGGACCAGTGGGCAGAAGAAAGGCCCAAAGTACGGAGGTCGAGATTCGTTAATGTGTTTTTGTATAAATATGTGTTAGTTTTGTTGTTAAAGGGGTTAGGAGCACAAGTTAAAAAAATGGAAAAACATGAATATGGGTAAAAATCTTAAGATAATGACATTAAACGTGATTGGTCTGAACTCACCTGTTAAAAGGGAAAGAATAATAAGAAAATTCAAGAAGGAAAAAAACGAAATTATATTTATGCAAGAGACACATTTGAGCAAGACAGAACATGAGAAACTAAAGAGATTTGGCTCTAAGAACTCTACTACAGTTCATTTAAGGGAGGAACTAAAAGGGGGGTTATGATACTAATTTCAAATAAAATACAATTTGAATGTGAACAAGAAATCCAGGATATGAGATGACTGTTGTTGTGAAATGGCGCTATATAAATAAAGTTGAATAAAGTTGAAAGAAGGCAGATATGTAATAATAAAGGGAAGAATAGATGGTTTACAGATCACATTAGTGAACATCTATGCCCCACCAGAAAGTGACAAGGGTTTTTTTCAACAACTGTTTGATCTCATAGCAACACACAGTGAAGGAGTCCTAATTTGTGGAGGAGACTTAAATGCTGTCATGGACCATGAGGTTGACACAACAAGTGATAAGAAGACAAAAAAAAAAACATGTAACAAAATTTAAAAGAACCTCACTGGCAGAAATGGGTATGGTAGACATATGGAGGGACCTGCACCCACTCGAAAAAGACTATACACATTATTCAGCAGTCCATAAAGTACACTCTAGAATAGATTACTTCCTTATGAATGAAGGTGACAGACACAGGGTGAGAAATTGTCGGATTGGAGGGGCAGAAGTATCAGATCATAATCCAATATACATGGAAATATATTTAAACAATAGAAAACGACAAACAACATGGAAACTTAATGTAGGACTGTTAAATGATGAGAAAATGAAAGAAAGAATAAAAGTAAACATAAACGAGTATATCGAAGAGAATGACAATGAAGAAGTGGACCCAACAATACTATGGGATGCACTAAAAGCCGTGTTAAGAGGTAAATTAATTGCTGTATCAGGAAAAGCAAATAAGTCTAAACTGGAAACATATGAACAAAGATGTGAGAGACTGAGGGAATTAGAACGTAAACATCAAAGCACAAACGACCCAAAAATATATCAAGAAATTAAGGAAGAAAAAATAAAGATAAAAGAAATACAAATAGATGAAATTGAAAGGAAAAATAGATATTTAAAACAAAAATATTATGAAACGGGGCCAAAGGCCACAAAACTGCTGGCAAAACGGCTAAGAAAACAACAAACAGTGAATAATGTATATAAGATTAAGGACCCCATCACAAATAAAACCACAGTTAACACAGAAAACATCAAAGAAATATTCCATAATTTCTATCAAGAACTATACTCGCAACCTGATGAGACAAATGTTAAGGATATTAAAAAATTTCTAGGCACATTGGACTTGCCATCAATAGGAAACCAACAAAATGAAAAGCTAACAGCAGAAATAACAACAGAAGAGATTAAAGATGTGATTAAGTCACTTAAAAACGGTAAATCACCAGGTAGTGATGGATACCCATCTGAGTTTTATAAACTGTTTATAGAAGAACTCACGCCACAGCTCCTAAAGTCATTTAATTGGACATTAAACAACAACAAAATACCTCCATCATGGAACGAAGCCATTATTTCAGTTATTTTATAGCCAGGGAAAGATAGGGAACAATGCAGAAACTATAGGCCAATCTCTTTACTAAATGTGGATTATAAAATATATACAACAATTATATGTAAACGAATAAAGACATTCTTGACGGAATTGATAGAGGATGATCAAACTGGTTTCATAGAGGGACGCCAAACACATGACAATATCAGGAGAACTGTACACATAATTAATCAAATACATAAAGAAAAGAAAAGTGCAGTAATAATGAGTTTAGACGCAGAAAAAGCATTTGATAGGGTTAACTGGAAGTTCCTATATAATGTGCTGGAACGCTTTGGATTTAACGAAAAATCAGTACAATGCATAAAGACACTGTATCAAAAACCTGTGGCAAGAATCAAGATAAACGGTAGCTTAACAGACAAAGTAAATATACAAAGGTCAACTAGGCATGGATGCTGCCTATCGCCCACCTTGTTTGCTCTGTTCATAGAGCCACTGGCTCAAGCGATACGACAAAATAAGAAATTAAAAGGTGTAACAATAAAGGGAGCGGAACACAAGATTGGGCTATTTGCAGACAATATTATAGTTTACTTTGAACAACCAGATGAATCAATAATGGAAATGATGAACGTGATAGAAAATTTTGGAAAATTATCAGGATACAAGATAAACATAACAAAAACACAAATACTGGCATTCCACTATAACCCTTTAAACCAGATAACTGATAAGATCAAACTAAACTGGAAACAAAAAGAAATAAAATACCTTGGAGTGAGCATACCTAAAGATCTAAGCAAAATCTAAAAAGCAAACTATGATAGGTTGGATCAAGAAATAAAAAAGGATATTGATAGATGGTCAATCTTAAATATGGATCTGAACTCAAAAATTAAGACAGTCAAAATCAGCATACAACCTAGACTGCTTTACCTCTTCCAGGCTCTACCAACAGAGATTCCTGATGCCCAGTTCTCAAAGTGGGACAGGATGATATCGAGATTTGTTTGGGGAGGTAAAAAGCCGAGAGTGAAATATAAAACTCTCCAGTTACCAAAAGAGAAAGGAGGCATGGGCCTACCGAGTCTAAAGGAATATTACTACTCAGCACAAATAAGATATCATATGTTGGTGTGATGGAGGATATGAGGCAAAATGGAAAGAAATAGAAAAGGAAATTGAGGGACTCCCAGTACAAAGCATAATAGGAGATAAGGATGCATATAAGCAAATCAAACAAATAAGATAAGAGATAGATAAGATAAGATAAGCCTTTATTAGTCCCACAATGGGGAAATTCCAGGATTGCAACAGCATAGGGATAGCAACACTCAGAGCAACAATCAGAAGGCAAGAAAAAACAACATCTAGTAAACATATGTCCATATTACTATAAATGTATATATATAGACACACAGTGCAGAGCATTATGGCTGGTGAATGTGCAGCAGAAAGTCTAAGGTCTCTCTCCGCGGATGCAGCGTGCCAGCTGGAAGTCTTTGGGCATGATGGTGACCCCCTTAGTGAAGAAGAGACCATCAGGTGGGCCTCGCTGGTCTCCTGCAGAGCCACGACGGCGAAGCTCAGGAAATGCAGGACGGTCTTGGAAGTCCTGAGCGATCTCCCTCACCAGGCGCTGGACGGGCAGCTTGCGGATGAGCAGCTCCTTGGATCTCTGGCAGCGACGGATCTCTCTCAGAGCCACGGGCCTGTAACGGCGAGGCTTCTTCACTCTGCCGGTGGCCGGAGCGCCTCTCCGAGCAGCCCTGGTGGGGGGGGGAGGGGCGCTTCTTCCTCCAGTAGATTTTACGGGCGGTCTGCTTGGTTCTTGCCATCGCTCTTTATTATTCTGTCTTATATTTCTTTCACGCCGCCTAAACTCCAGCCCGGCACCGCGTCGTTTTCGCTACAGCTCCCGGTATGTCGAGTTTCCCATTAGCACCGGGCGGCGGCCAAGTGCTAGCTAGCACTAGCTCCTCCCCGCTGTAACGTCTCCCGCTGCAAACCGTGGCTCCGTCCGCCGACCCGGGAGACCCCCGGGGCGATCCGTGCGTCCGTGATATATATACAGAGTGAAAGGTGTAGAAAGAAGAAGGAAGATAAAAAAAGGCTGTTGCAACAGGCAGCCCACTCGTGTGGCGTCGCCGGTCCGGCGGAACCGGAACCGGAAATAGACCCAATCACTAAATTTACTTTGGAACTGTGGTATAAAATAGTACAAAAGTATAACATAAAGGAGGACATAAAACTATTGAAATGGGTAGCATTTGACAGTCAGTTTGAACCGGCAAAGCAAGATAGGGGATACAAAAATCTGGTGAACAAGGGAATCACAGCATGGGGCAATATCGGAAAAAAAGATTTCGGGAGTTTTGTAAACATCAGAAGAAAATTTAAACTAGAAAAATCGGAATTCTTCAGATATTTGCAGATGAGAGATTATTATATGAGGAAGATTAGACATAACCTCCACACAGATGTGAGCGAGATTATACAACTCATTTTAAGCTCATATACAGGAAATAAAATAAGAATTATTTCAAAGCTATATCAGAAACTTATGGCAAACAAACATTCAAGTAACTATATAAAGGAGAAATGGGAGAAAGAGCTAAATTTAAACATAACAGAAGAAAGCTGGCAGGAAATATGGAAAACACAACACACATCAACAAGTTTCAAGGACATGGAGGGAATTTGGATGGAAAAACCTGATTCGTTATTTCATTACACCACAGATTCAAAGAAAATATACAAATACCCAATCTTTATGCTGGAGGGGCTGTGGGGCTCAAAATGCAGACCACTCACATATGTTTTGGAAATGCTGCAAAATCTCATCATTCTGGAAATCTATACATGCGACAATACAGAGGATATTAGGATATAATATACGAATGAACTGTAACTTGATGTATTTATGTGATCTTAAAAGAGACAATGTAATACAGGCTGAGGACAGATATCTAGTTAAAATCTTGTTGATTGCATGTAAAAAAACATTCACAAAAAAATGGCGATCAGAAGTTCTTCCTGACCAAGAGCAATGGACTGACATTGTTGAGGATATACGTTTGATGGAAAAACTAACATATCGACAAAGAATGCAAGAAGGACTATATGAAAAAAAATGGCGGAAATGGACACACTACAAAGTGCAACAACGAGACAGAAATTGAAAGAATAACCAAAGACACTGGAAAAACCAGAAGAATTAAGAGATGGAAACTTAAAACTTGATGCTCCAACATTTGTTCCCCCACTTTTCTTTCTTTTTTTTTCTTTCTTTCTCTAGCTCCTTTTTTCTAAATATAGACTGTGATCTGAATGTAATAAGTATGATGAAAAATGAATAAAAATCAAAGTTACAAAAAAAAACCCAGATGCTTCAGGTAGATGTTGGCTCATCAACCTGGGAAGGTAGCCCATCCAGGGGAAGGTAAACCCTGATTTCAAACCTCCGCTGCCTTGCGGCACACCCAGTCACGGGAAAGGCTTCGGGAGTCAACCCTGAGGAAAAATCTGGAGTTGGAGCCCCTAAGACAGTTCTCTGTTGTGCTCAACATCGTTCTGGCAGCTCCTGCGACGGCGCTGGTGCCAAACTGTAGCAGCCCTGCTGTTCCTTTGGATTCATCAGTGACGTGGAGAGGGGGGACATGCTGCATGGGCAACATCTTGTCCTCCATATCTTCCTGCCCAGGCTTGAATCCTACCAACGCCCAACGCTGGAAGGTAGAACACCGGTTCACTGGAGAGGACACTCCAGCTTCGCCTTTGGCGCAGACAAAACACGGGGAATGACAGTTACCGGTTATAAGCCACCGCTCAATTGGCATAGAGCGCGGCGCCAGGGGTTGTCCCCAACGGTGGGAGGGATCATCGGATCTCACTGGACAGCTACCGGCCGCCTCAAGCTGGGCAGCCCCCAGCCAATAAGGTGTTGTTCCGCCACAGCTTGCTTTCCTCATTGGGTGCATGGGGATGAGGAGAAGTCCGAACAGCAGGCTGAGAACCTTCGCACCAGGCAAGACAAAAAACCAAAAGAGACCAACTCTAAAACTGGGAACTTGGAACGTCCGCACTATGATGACAGGACTTGCTGCTAACCTCAAGGGCATCAACGACACCAGGAAGACTGCTATCACCAATAACGAGCTGAAGAGACTGGGAATGGATATCGTCACTCTCCAGGAAACACGGTTGGCTGATGCAGGCACACTGAGAGAGAAGGACTACACGTTCTACTGGCAGGGAAAGGGCAGTGACAAACACAGGGAACACGGAGTGGGCTTCGCAGTGAAGAACACCTTGCTGAAGATGGTGGAACCGGGCAGCACTGGCTCTGCACGACTCCTCACCCTCCGCCTAAACACCACTCAAGGCTCAGTCACCCTCGTCAGTGTGTATGGCCCAACACTGACAGCCACACCAGAGGCAAAAGACGAGTTCTACGAGAATCTCGCAACAACTGTCAGGATCATCCCCAACTCTGAACAACTCATTCTCCTTGGAGACTTCAATGCCAGAGTGGGTGCTGACCATGACTCCTGGCCCTCCTGTCTTGGACCATTTGGCGTGGGCAGAATGAACGACAACGGACAGTGGCTGCTCGAGTTCTGCACATATCACGATCTGTGCATCACAAACTCGTTCTTCAAGACCAAGCCCCAACACAAGGTTTCCTGGCAACATCCGCGCTCAAAGCACTGGCACCAGCTGGACTTGATCCCGACCAGGCGCACCTCACTGAAGAACGTGCTAATCACCCGTTCGTTCCAGAGTGCAGATTGCGACACAGACCATTCATTGGTGTGTTGCAAGGTCAAGCTGCAGCTGAAGAAATTCCATCATGCTAGACAGCCTGGAAAGGCACGGATTGACACCAGCAAGATGGCCCAACCAGAACTCGTTGAGCAGTTTGCCTCCACCTTTGAGAAGGAACTTGGTGTACCACAAGAAGGAGAATCTGCAAAGCAGAAGTGGGAAGAGCTGCGAAGCACCATCCACCGCACAGCCTTGGCTACCTTTGGGAGGAAGACCTCAAAGTCACAGGACTGGTTTGATGCCAAGTTGACCGAGATGACCCCCGTCATTGAAGCCAAGCGCTCAGCACTTGCTGAGTACAAGAAGTACCTAAACGAGAAGAAGCTCCAGATTCTCAGGGCTGCGAGAAGCAAAGTTCAGCAGACTGCTCGGCGTTGTGCCAACGAGTACTTGACTCAGCTCAGCCAAGACATTCAAACCGCTGCCATAACAGGGAACATCCGTGGTATGTACGATGGCATCAAGAAAGCACTTGGTCCGGCTCAGAGCAAGACGGCCCCCCTCAAATCCTCCACTGGGGAGATGATCACAGAAAAGAACAAGCAGATGGAGAGATGGGTGGAACACTACTCCGACCTCTACTCCAGACAGAACACCGTGATTCCGTCAGCCCTTGATGCCATCGACTGCCTGCCATCCATGGACGAACTTGACGCCGAGCCAACCATCGATGAACTCAGCAAGGCCATTGATAGCTTGGCCGCTGGCAAGGCACCCGGCAATGACGGCATATCCCCCGACCTGACCAAGCACTGCAAGACCGCCCTACTGCTGCCATTGCATGACGTCCTCTGCCAGTGCTGGAAGGAAGGTGCCGTACCACAGGACATGAGGGACGCCATGATCATCACCCTCTACAAAAACAAAGGGGAGAGAAGCGACTGCAACAACTACAGGGGCATCTCCCTCCTCAGCATTGTTGGCAAAGTCTACGCACGAGTTGTTCTCGTTCGTCTACAGAAGCTTGCCGAAAGTGTCTACCCCGAGTCTCAGTGTGGCTTCCGCACTGAGCGATCGATGGTAGAAATGATATTCTCCATCCGCCAACTCCAGGAGAAATGCAGAGAACAGAACATGCCCCTGTACGTCGCCTTCATCAACCTCACCAAAGCGTTCGATCTGGTCAGCAGAGAGGGCCTTTTCAAGATCCTGCCAAAGATAGGATGCCCACCAAAGTTGCAAAGCCTCATCAAATCATTTCACACCAACATGCAGGGGATCGTGCAGCACGACGGCAACGTCTCAGAGCCATTCAACATACGCAGCGGAGTGAAACAGGGCTGTGTACTTGCGCCAACCCTCTTTGGGATTTTCTTTGCTATGCTCCTGAGGCATGCCTTCAGCACAGCAACAGCGGGAATCTACCTGCACACAAGATCTGACGGCAGGCTTTTCAACCTCGCCCGCCTGAAAGCCAGAACCAAAGTACGCGAGGCTCTAATCAGAGACATGCTGTTCGCAGACGATGCTGCAGTTGCAACCCACACACAGCAGGAGCTTCAGACCCTGATGGACCGCTTCTCCCAGGCATGCAAGGACTTCGGGCTTACCATCAGCCTGAAGAAGACTAACGTCTTGGCGCAAGGCACGGAAGCACCACCAACCATCACCATCGACGACTACGAGCTGGAGGTCGTGAATCAGTTCACGTACCTGGGGTCCACGATCAGCAACAACCTCTCCCTTGATACAGAGATCGACAAGAGGATTGGAAAATCAGCCTTCACACTCGCTCGCCTCACCACACGAGTGTGGGCGAATCCCAAACTCTCTGTCAAGACGAAGATGGCAGTGTACAATGCCTGCGTCATCAGCACACTGCTCTATGGGAGTGAGAAGTGGACAACATACGCCCGGCAGGAAAAGAGACTGAAATCCTTCCACTTGCGCTACATTCGCCACATCCTGGACATATCCTGGCAGGACAAAGTGCCCAACACAGAAGTTCTGTCCCGCGCCGGCCTTCCCTCCATGTTCACTCTACTCAGGCAGCGCAGGCTCCACTGGCTAGGCCACGTTCACCGTATGGAGGATGGCAGAATCCCCAAAAACGTCCTCTACGGAGAACTGGCGACTGGCAGGAGAGACGTTGGCCGCCCACAGCTGCGCTTTAGAGACGTCTGCAAGACAGACATGAAGGCCCCGGAGATCAACATAGAGCGCTGGGAGGACCTTGCAACGGACCGCTCCAAATGGAGAGGCACCCTGACCAGACAGCTCAAGGCAGGTGAAGAGAGACTGACTGCTGCAGCAGATAAAAAAAGGACCCGCAGGAAGAACCGCCACAGACCCAGCAGCACGGAGACCACCCACAAGTGCGACCTGTGTGACAGGGACTGCCATTCGCGCATCGGCCTGTTAAGCCACAGGCGGTGCTGTTCTAGCAGAGTAGACGTTTAGGATTCTCTTCCATGGTCATCATAGACCGACGGAGGCCGACGACAAATGCCGAAGATGACTAAAATATCTTGATATTCTCTGCCATACTGAAATCCTTCTGCCATTGATCTCTGTCTCTGAATCAGGGTCTGGGTCGGTTCGGGCTCGGGGATTTCTCTACTACTCTCTCCATTTCTGTAGCTCGGCATTGTCTTTTGGAAGATTTTTCATATGCTTATATAAATTAGTTTTGTTACCACTGTATTTCACAACCTTTTTAGAAATTGTACAGCTTGCCATTGTCTCATTTTCCACCTGAAAATATAGCCACATGGCACTCCTTCTACTCCATCTCTGTGCTGTGTGTGCACGGTACTGTGCGCTGCCGGTGTTACGTCGAGAATTGTTCGCTTGCCAAACATTGCATCCCTTCATCGCAAGCAGGTGTTTAGTGTAACTATGTACTTTGAAATTACTATGAAAAAGTGATTCCCCTTTTTACCAACAATGAAATGCAAAATCTCGCCTTTAAAAATTGTAAAACTTGGAGTTGGATCATTATGATTTCTAAGCCTCTTTGAAACACTAAAATGTCTGGTGAATAAACATAATTTAACCCCTTGTACTCTGGTCAATTTCCCTAAAAACGCCAAAAAATAACGTACCCAAAGTAAATCAAAAGCTGTTCTTCAACCCTTTGCAGCATCTTCATGGGGTTGGTCTCATTTAAAAGAAAACACTTTGAATTTTTTGGCAAAACAGTCATAGTCTCTCTAAGTGCTCCGGCCACTGAGTAATAGTCATCTAAACATACTGAACTTGAAGAAAATAAATTTTGCCTGGGTGTTTTTTTGGATACAAATGCTTGCAAATAACACACAGCTGTCAGATACTGGCTGGAAAATGCAACAGAAATGTAGAACCAAGTGTTATCCAGCTGAGGTCAAAATTTTGTAGCAATACCACAAAAAATGAATATATCACACAGCTTTTTTCTTAGGTTGTTCCCAGGCGTTTTTCAACTG
This sequence comes from Pholidichthys leucotaenia, assembly GCA_020510985.1. Lineage (NCBI taxonomy): Eukaryota > Metazoa > Chordata > Actinopteri > Cichliformes > Pholidichthyidae > Pholidichthys > Pholidichthys leucotaenia. The sequence continues at coordinate 19,975,228 of CM035842.1, read as the reverse complement.
TGCCAAATTGTGCCAAATGGCACAGTTTGGAAAAACGTCTGTAACTTTTGAATGATTCAATATAGAAGCTTGATGTTGGGCTCTAATGAAAGGGGACACTCGGGGCTGTGTGTGTGGGGTGGGGGGTTGTTTATTCATTCATGAATGAATGAATGAACAAACAAACCCCCACACACAAAGAAGCATGCCACGTAAAAAATGTGTGGCTTTTTTTACAAGAAAAAATAACCTACAGTGCACTAAAAATTAGTCTAAAATATCTGTAATGTAGAATATAACAATTCCCCCCCCCTCCGCTACAGAGGACGGACATCGCCCGGTGCGCCGCGGTCACGGTGCGCCGCGGTCACTGTGCGCCGCGGTCACTGTGCGCCACGGTCTACTACGCACAGTTGTAATTTACCGATCGGTCAAAAGTCATTTTTGATTACAATTTTCAGGGATAAAGTATAATTTAGCTTATAACACTTACCTGTCCACAACAGCAGTGTTGCTGGCGAACTTCTCTTCCTCATTGTCAGACGAACATGACGCTGGTCTGCTTGTTACGGACTCGTGGTTCTGGTCACGCGACCCGGTCAAACCATAATTCCATTATTGCGGTTTTGCACTTCCATGATTGCGGTTTTGGCGAACGATTTTTCAAAACAAATAAGAACAGTAGCAAGAAAAAAAGACTGGCGAATGCGTGTGTGTCACCCAGCGGCTAAAACAAAACAGATTTTGCAAGGGAGGCACGCTTTCGAACTACTGTGCTTCAATTGGCTCGCTGTATTCGCAGCCATTGGTAGGTGGGTCCTTCTTGCTAGGTTTTCAGTCATTGGATCTTCAAGGTTTCAGAAACCCAATTCAAGGCTCTTATTAGTTGAATGAGAGGTCAATCACATCTAAACCAATTAAAGCACTCCTTTGGCTTTCTGTTACCGGCTGTGTCTGTAGTGGAAGAACGGAAATGCAGCTTTTTTTTTTTTTTTTTTTCAGTGCCTAGGCCGCCCTCGTGCGCCCTAGGACACAGAGACGTGTCCGCTCGCGGTACACCGAAGTGCAACAGGTTAAAGATAATTTACAAGAGATAATAGTTTTTTCTTCTAAAAATGTATAATGGGTACTTCTAAAAATGCACAAACGGTTACAAACCTGGCTGTAGTGTTATATTTTATAGTTTTGATGGATGGGATGCAATTCTCGACAAGCAAGCAATTTTCAGTATAACACCAGCAGCCAGTCGCTGCTGCTTCTAGCTTGTTTACCTGGCCGCTGCTGAGTCAGTTGATGGTACAAGAGGGAGGAGGAGGGAGGAAGTAAAACCACAAGAAGAAGAAGGGGAGCAAAGTGTGCCTGAGTGTGCCTACTCCGTGCTGTGATGTGAGCGGCAACACAGAGTATCGACCTCATTACACTGGTATTGATCAATATCAATACCAACGTTGGTATAGATATTATCGATATTTGGATTGATCCGCCCACCACTACTGGGGTGTAGTCCTCGATGATGTGGATTGGTCTGCCTTAGTAGAAGAGTTGTCCTCGCTGTTAGCGAATAATCACAGCCCGTGGCTTACCCTCTGGGGGCGGCTTGGCTAACAGGGCGCGATGAGCACGATCCAGTTCAGGCAAAGATTGGAGTATCTGTCTCCCCAGGATCTCCACAAGCAGATCTGAAAAGAATATCGTTGGTCGGCGACCTCCGATTGATTCAGGTAACCCAATTAGTCTGACATTATTTCTGCGGCTTCTGCCTTCCAGGTCGGCTACTTTAGCTGATAGCTTATCGGTGGTATTGTTTAGGCCGGCACATTTCTGTGCCAGTTGGTGTATGCGCTGTTCCAGGGAAATGGCATTCTGCTTGCTAGATGTGAGGCGTTGTTTGTGTTTATTAATGGTCTCATCGATTTGAGACAGCCTGTCTTGCAGCACTGTAAAAGCCATTTTAAACTCAGCAGAGATGGTAGCTCTGTGTTGTTCTAGCAGGCCAGCTATGCTAGCCAGGTCGCGACATGCAGAGTGTCCATTGTCTTTTTTGCTCTTGTCTTTCTTTGCTTGTTTTGAGGTTTTGGAGGTCATCGTGCTAAGAAAACTTTGCGGTTACTATTATTGTGTCCTGTAGTCTAATAAGCCGACTGGGGTCATGATAAAGTATGTTTTATCTCAAAAGCATTGGGAGAGCAGGACTAATGCGACCACTACATACCGTTCCCGACCAAAAGTCCTCCTTTCATCCCCATTCTGATGCTAATTTTGAACTTCAGCAGCTTGTCTTGACCATGTCTACATGCTCAAATGCAATCAAAGATATTTGCATGAACAAGCAGCTGAACAGCTGCATTTATTAAAGTGGCTGGTAAGGGTATTTTCTGCATATATCTAGCAATAAATAAGTGTATTCAGGAAAACGGATTGCTACACTTATTCTACCCCTTGTCGATGTTAATGGCATACTAATCATGGCTCAGTTGCAGATCTGCAAAACACTCCCTGCATTTTAAATGTACTGGAAGCTTTGGTTGAATGGAAATGAAATGGTCATTCAGGCAGAACACGAGACCAGACTAATTATGCCGCGTGTGAAAGAAGTTATGATGTGATGAGCCAAAAAGTTATAGCTTGCAGTATTGATTTACTTTTTTTTTTCCTCTGCACACTAAAACCCTCGCGTAAAGTGTGGGGAGTTTTCCAATCACATACAGTGCTTCCGGAAAGTATTCACAGCACTTAACTTTTCCACATTTTGTCATGTTACAGCCTTATTCCAAAAGGGATTAAATTCATTTTTTCCCTCAAAATTCTACACACAATACCCCATAATGACAAGGTGAAATTTTTTTTTTTTTTTAGATTTTTGCAAATTTATTCAAAATAATAATAATAAAAAAAACCTAAGAAATTACATGCACGTAAGCATTCACAGCCTTTGCTCACTACTTTGTTGATGCACCTTTGGCAGCAATTACAGCCTCAAGTTTTTTTGAATATGATGCCACAAGCTTGGCACGCCTATCTTTGGGCAGTTTTGACCAGTCCTCTTTGCAGCACCTCTCAAGTTCCATCAGGTTGGATGGTGTAATGATCTGCTCTGCGTGCCTGCTGCCCTAATTACCTCCACAGCTGCGCACACACTTGACCATCTCATCTAGCAACCTATTTAAGCCGCGTTGCCCTCTGGTCTGTATGGAGACTTCAACGCTCGAACAATCTGGTAGGACCTCCTCATCCTTTCAACTCATCCTGCTCTGGAGTTCTGTCTCCTCAGCTTCTTCCTGGCTGTCGTATCTCCTAGGAGTCTGAACTTCCCACCGACATGTGAGCCTTCATGATTCCTTCACTCCTACATTCTGCTCCTTCTCCCCTGTGCACAGGTGAAAGCCTCCTGGAGGCGGATCTGAGCGCTATCCCGCACTTCACCAACACTGTACTCACCTGCACCGCTTCACCTTGTCAGCAGCGGCAGCTTTGACACGGAGCAGCTGGCCCGGAGCCCTTGGGAGTTCTTCAGCGCTTCAGCCCTCCTGCCAACTCGTAAGACTGTACATTCACTGACTCATTCCTCCAACCGCAATTCACTCATCCGCCCGTCTGTGCTCTCTCCTAGGGTTGCCAGTCTGAATGGTGCTCTGCTTGCCCAGCTGCCTCACTCCTGCACACACGCACACATTCACACTCTCACACTCTAAAATAAAAGATAATTGTTTCTATCCCGGGTTCGAGTCTGCTTCTGGGTCAACCAATCATGTCAGGACGTCTCCATCAGACTGACCCAGCAGACAGTGCGTTAGCACAAAAACTTAACATAATAGAGGTTCGGGTAGACCAGTTATCCCACCAGCAACAGGTCATACTTACTCAGATCATGCAGATCAACACACGCTTTGATCGCTTCACAACCTCGCAACCCTTTCCACCTACTCCTGGGAGTGTGGCCGGACCGGCCAGCTCCACTCCTTCTCCCTCCCCGTAGTCCCGGCTGACTCCAGTCCCCACACTCACACGTTTTAGCGGTAAGCTAGGGGAAACACGGGTTTTTTTTGCTGCAGTGTGGGATAGTGTTTCAGCGTGTGCCAGGGGATTTCCCCACTAGTCAAAGCCGCATTGGCTATGTTGTCAGTCACCTGGAGGGGCAGGCCTTAGCTTGGGCTTATGCGGTAATGGCTCGGTCTGATTATGCGAACTTAACTTAACGATCAGTTTGTGAGTGAATTTAATGAGGTGTTCGACCACTCGGACAAGATAGTGTACTCACCACCCGGCTACTTGGTGGCTGATTATTCCATAGACTTCCGGGTTGGTGGCAGCGGAGGTGGGGTGGGAGGATGCTTCCCTTTGCAGTATTTTCACACGCAGCCTTAGCCCTAGCCTGAGAGACGAGTTAGCCTGCGTTGATAAGCCTAGTAAACTAAACAAGCTAATTTCCCTAGCTATTAGCATTGACAATCGGCTGAGGGAACGGGCCAACGAGCGGCGACCTTCCGGCCGCTCAGGCTCACAGTTCCGCCGCTCCCCGCAGCCCCCCCTGCTGGCCCTTTCCCGCTCTGATCCCTTTGACACCGAGGAGTCTATGGTAATGGACCAATCCAAGCTGCCTCCGGCCAAGAAACAGCACCGCCGGGAGCTCGGGCTGTGCTTATACTGTGCAAGTGAGGAACATGAGCTGGCCTCCTGCCCCATTCGGCCAAAAGGGGGGGTCCGTGGGTCACAGTAGAGGGACTCACGGACCCACTCCTGAAAAATCCCCTTACCAAATTTCTGCTTCCCATCCGTTTCATACACAATCATCATGGAATCTCCACTCATGCATTCATTGACTCTGGGGCTGAGCAGAGCTTTGGCTCTGTCTAAGGCTCCGCTCGCCATAGTCACCAAGCAAACTGCTCCTGTGTCTGTTCTGATATCGAGCAATCACCGGGAGCAGATCAGGTTTTTTGTGCCTCCCGTTTCGGCCTCCCGGTTATTTTGGGATAAGATACGATAAGATAAGATAAGCCTTTATTAGTCCCACAACGGGGAAATTCCAGGATTGCAACAGCACAGGGATAGCAACACTCAGAGCAACAATCAGAAGGCAAGAAAAAAACAAGCAAGCAAGAGCAGCTAATATACATATGTACATATTACTATAAAATATATACTGTATATATATACACACACACACAGACACACAGTGCAGAGCATTGTAGCTGGATGGAATAAATATATGAATATATGAACACACAGTGCAGAGCATTGTAGCTAGATGGAATAAATATGTAAATATATAAACACCCACAGTACGGAGCATTGCAGCTAGGTGGAATAAATATGCAAGTATATAAACACACACAGTGCGGAGCAATGTAGCTAGATGGAATAATATGTAGATATATAAATATATAAACACACCCAGTGCTGAGCATTGTAGCTAGATGGAATAAATATGTAAATATATAAACACACACAGTGCAGAGCATTGTTGCTAGATGGAATGAAACAGCATAACCGTCTACTTAGTTATCCTACATGGTATGATTATGTGCCCATACATATTCTCACCCTCCATAGCGACCGGTATGTTCCTAGTTGTATGCCGGAGGGGACCATTGTGTAAGTCTATTGCATCTTTTGCATTCAAAAAACTATTAGTTTGTTACGTCTTTTTGCTATCTCTGCGAGCAGCCCTGCTTAGGTTGTACAGTCTGACAGCCGTTGGTAGGAAGGACCTACGAAACCTCTCGGTTGTGCACCTGGGATGATGTAGTCTGCTGCTAAATGAGCTCCTCAGTGCATTCAGTATGTCCTGCATAGGGTGGAACTCGGACTCCAGCAGAGATGACAGTTTAGCCACCGTCCTTCTCTCTCCTATCTCCTCCATCGGATCAAGGCGCTGCCCCAGGACAGAGCTAGCTTTCTTAATCAGTTTGTTCAGTCTCTTCCTATTGGCTGCAGTAATGCCATTGCCCCAGCAGACCACTCCAAAAGTGATGGCTGATGCCACCACCGTGTCATAGAATGACTTCAGCAGCGCTTCTTGTACACCAAAAGACCTGAGTCTCCTCAGCAGGAACAGCCTGCGCTGTCCCTTCTTGTAGAGTGCATCAGTATTGTGTGACCAGTCTAGTTTATTGTTCAGATGAACACCCAGGTACTTATAGGATGTCACCATCTCGATGTCTGTTCCCTGTATATTTACTGGTACTGTGAGGGGCTGCCCATGCCTGCGGCAGTCCACCACCAGCTCCTTAGTTTTCCTCGCGTTGATCTGGAGGCAGTTCCGATGGCACCAGTCCACGAAGTCCTGGATAAGCCCTCTGTACTCAGCTTCATCTCCATTGGAGATGAGGCCAACGATCGCAGAGTCATCAGAGAACTTCTGTAGATGGCAGTGTGTTGTGTTGTGTGAGAAGTCCGCAGTATAAAGAGTGAACAGGAAGGGAGCCAGCACCGTTCCCTGGGGGGCCCCCGTGCTACTGATGATCGTGTCGGACACACAGTCCCGGGTTCTCACAAACTGAGGCCGGTTCGTGAGGTAGTCCAGGATCCATGATGACAGGTGCTGGTCCACCCCTGCGCGCAGCAGCTTGTCCTTCAGGATCATCGGTTGGATGGTGTTGAAAGCACTGGAGAAGTCAAAGAACATGATCCTTACCATATTCCCGGGCTTCTCCAGGTGGGACAGAGAACGGTGAAGGAGGAAGATCACCGCATCCTCCACCCCAATGCTATGCTGGTAGGCGAACTGGAGTGGATCCATCGCTGGTTCCACCAGGGGGCGGAGGTGAGCAAGGAGCAGTCTCTCCAGGGTCTTCATCAAGTGGGACGTCAAGGCCACCGGTCTGTAGCTGTTCGGGTCTTTGGGGTGGGAAGTTTTTGGTACAGGTACCACACAAGATGTTTTCCACAGCTGTGGTACCCTCCCCAGTTTCAGGCTCATGTTGAAGATATACGTCACAATCCCACACAGCTGGTCTGCACAGGACTTGAGGAGCTTTGCGCTGATGCCGTCCGGTCCCGGCGCCTTCCTCGCCTTGATCTTCCTCAGCTCCGTCCTCACCTGGGTCCTGGTCAGGGTCAGGATGGGGGGCTGTGTGTTGGGAGTGGGGGGGTGTTGGTGGAGTGGGGAGTGGGCAGCAGGACTTGATTTCTTTAGAGGCAGCAGTGGTTGTTGTGCAGTCAGGGGGGAGGGCGGTTGGTCAAATCTATTGAAAAACAGATTCAGGTTGTTCGCCCACTCCCTGCCCCCTGTGGCCTGGGGGGAGGTATTCTGGAGCCCCGAGATGGTTTTGAGGTTTCTCCAGACCCCGCTGATGTCGCTCTGTTGCAGCTTGTCCTCCATCTTCTTCCTGAAGCTGTCCTTGCCTTCTCTGATCTTTCTCCTCAGCTCCCTCTGTACGGACTTCAGCATCTCCCTGTTCCCTGACCTGAAGATCCTCTTCTTCTCTCTCAGAAGTGTTTTTATCTCAGAGTTGATCCAGGGTTTGTTGTTTGAGTGACGCCGTATGGTCTTGGTGGGAACGGATTTGTCCACACAGAAGCTGAGGTAACCCGTGAAGGTGTGAATGAGGCCATCGATGTCCTCACCATGTGGATCGCAGAGCTGCTTCCAGGCGGTGGCTTCAAAACAGCCCTTTAGAGTGTCCATTGTCTCCTCAGACAATAACTCCACAGTGTGCATGGCCGGAGGTTGTCTGTGCACTAGGGGTTTGTACACCGGCCGGAGATGAACCAAGTTGTGATCCGATCTCCCGAGTGGGGGGAGTTGTGATGAGGTGTACGCCTCCTTAGTGTTTGCGTAGAATAAATCCAGTGTTTTATTGTCTCTAGTGTGGCATGTGACATACTGGGTGAACGTGGGTAGAATGGGAGATAGTGAAACATGGTTGAAATCGCCTGAGATGAGGAGAAGAGCATCTGGGTGTTCTGTCTGCAGCCTGCTGGTTACTGAATGGATGACGTCACGCGCTGTCCCAGCGTTCGCCGTCGGATTTGCATAAACAACAATGCAGATCACGTGTGAGTGTTCTCTCGGGAGATATGTAGGCCTCATGCTAACAGCTAGCAACTCAATGTCTTTGCTGCAGTGTCGTTGTTTAACAGTGATATGTCCCGGTCTGCACCAGTTGTTGTTAACATACATTATCACTCCACCGCCCCTAGCCTTGCCACTGTCTGGTGTTCGGTCAGCTCGTATCATGTGAAAACCCTCCAGCTCAATGTTAGCATCTGCTGCTAGTTCAGTTAGCCACGTCTCAGTAAACAAAAGGAGAGAGCACTCCCGGTATGTGCTATCATAACGGGAGATAGCCGCTAGCTCATCTAACTTTCCCAGTATCGACCGTACATTTCCCATGACAACAGATGGAAGGGAGGGTCTGTACCTTATATTTTTTGTCCTCCGCCTTACTCCAGCCCGGCAGCCACGGCGTTTTCGCCTCAGTTCTCTCGGTATGTCGAGTTTTTCCAATGGGACCGGGTGGCGGTTGAATGCTAGCAGCTGTTCTCTGCTGTATCGTATCCTGCTATAAACAGTGGCTCCGTCCACCGGCTCAGGAGACATTTAGGATGATCTGTGTGTCCGTGATATAAGTGGGGTGAAAAAAAAAAAAAAAGACGGATCAAAAGAGAGAGGAAGAGAAAAAGACTCGGAATCGAGCCGCTGTTGCAAAAGGCAGCCTACTCGTGTGGCGCCGAGAGAGAAAAAAAGCCACGGATACCCGTGGCTTTGGCTGCACAACCCATCTATTGATTGGCATTCAAGAAATACCATCTCATGGAGTTCTTTCTGTCTAAGTGCCTGCCTTCAGTCTGCTACTTGCGCTCCCTCCGTGCACCTCTGTGTCCCTGACGCGCCCCTGCCTGACCTGTCCCGAGTCCCCTCCGAATACCATGACTTTGGCGCCGTCTTTAGTAAGACACAAGCGCTGTCACTCCACCCCCCCCCCCCCCCGCCACCGCCCTTACGATTGTGCCATTAACCTCCTGCCAGGGGCTCCGCTGCCTTCCAGTCGGCTTTACAGCCTGTCAGTCCCGGACCGGGAGGCAATGGAGAAATACATCAAGGAGTCCCTGAGCTTGGGCATTATTCGGCCATCTTCCTCGGCGGTGGGGGCGGGGCTTTTCTTTGTGGGAAAAAAAAGTATGGTTCTTTGTTTCGGGAACTAAATAACATCACTATTAAGGACAAATACACTCTTCTCCTAATCAACACCGCCTTTGGTTCCCTTCAGGGGGCCTCTGTGTTCACGGAATTAGATCTCCGCAACGCATAACACCAGGTGAGGATTAGAGAGGGGGATGAGTGGAAGACTGGGTTCCGCACACCTAGTGGCCATTTTGAATATCTGGTGATGCCATTTGGACTGACTAATGCTCCCGCTGTGTTCCAACGTCTGATCAACGATGTTTTGAGGGATTTCTTGGGCTCTTTTGTGTTTGTGTATTTGGATGACATTCTCATCTTTTCCCAGTCCCTCAACGAACATTGGGTTCATGTCAGCCGAGTTCTGCAGCGGTTACTGGAAAATAAACTATTTGTAAAAGGCTGAGAAGTGCGAGTTCCACACCCCATCCACCTCGTTCTTGGGATTCGTCATCTCTCACAACGAGATCATCGCCGACCCGGCCAAGGTAAAAGCAGTGGTAGAGTGGCCGGTTCCATCATCCCGGAAGCAACTGCAGCGGTTCCTTGGATTTGTCAACTTCTACTGCCACTTCATTAAGAATTACAGTATCATTGCCCTACCCCTCACTCGCCTCACCTTCACCAAGGTACCCTTCCGGTGGATGGGGGAGTTGGAGGCAGCCTTTAGGGAATTAAAATCATTGTTCTACTCTTCTCCTATCCTGGCTCAGGTGGACCCCGCACAGCAGTGTCTGGTGGAGGTGGACACCTCAGACTCCAGAGTGGGAGAGGTTCTATCTCAACGTTCCCCCGTGGATGACAAGATCCACCCCTGCATGTTCTTCTACCGCTGCCTCTCCCCGGCAGAGAGGAACTACAACATCGGGGACAGGGAGCTGCTGGCGGTCACGCTGGCCTTGGAGGAGTGGCACCATTGGCTTGAGGGCGCCTCCCAGCCATTCGTTGTTTGGACTGACCACAAGAACCTGGAGTACCTTAGGACGGCCAAGCGACTCAATGCCCGGCAAGCCCGTTGGTCCTTGTTTTTTGGCAGGTTTGACTTTACCATCACCTACCGCCCGGGCTCCAAGAACATCAAGCCTGACACCCTGTCCAGGCAGTTCTCTTCGGATGCCACAGAGGTGCATCACATCCCGTGGTACCTTCTTCTTGTATCGTGGGCGCCCTCTCATGGGGCATCAACTAGAAGGAGACCAAGGCTGACCCGGGCGGGGGGCCAGCGGGAAAGATTTATGTGCCCTCGGCGGTTCGGGGCGAAGTCATCAATTGGGCCCACTCCTCCAAGCTCCTGTGTCACTGGGGGATGGCGTGGACTGTGGCCCTGCTGCAGAGAACCTTCTGGTGGCCGTCTCTACGGAAGGACGTCGGGGAGTATGTCCGAGCCTGCCCCCAGTGCGCCACCTGCAAGACTTCCTCCTCTCCTCTGGCAGGTCTGCTCCATCCTCTCCCCATCCTTGGCAGACCTTGGTCCCATGTGGCGGTGATTTCGTCACCGGCCTTCCTCCTTTTGCTGACAACACCATCATCCTCACAATCATGAACAGATTCTCCAAGGCGGCTCACTTCATCCCCCTACAGGGTCTTCCCACAGCCAAGGAGACAGCAGACCTGCTCATCCTCCATGTGGTGCAGCTCCATGGCATCCCGATGGACATCGTGTCCGATCGTGGTCCCCAGTTCGTCTCGAAGGTGTTGCGAGCCTTCTGTAAGGCTATCGGGGCCACGGTAAGCCTGTCCTCAGGGTATCACCCCCAGAGTAATGGCTAGTGTGAGCGCGCCAATCAGGAATTGGAGGCAGCACTACGGTGCGTCATCACCTCCAATCCAGTGTCCTGGAGCTCCCATCTGCCATGGGTCGAGTATGTGCACAACACCATGGTCTCCTCTGCCACAGGTCTGTCCCTGCTCGAGGTCTCCTTGGGATACAATCCCCCACTGTTTCCTGAGGAGGAGGAAGACATTGCAGTGCCCTCCGTGCAGGCCCATATGAAGCGCTGTTGCTGGCTGTGGAAGGCTACGCGGGCCACACTTCGGCGCACGGCGGACCGTAACGCCGACATTGCCAACCTCCACAAGACCCCGGCTCTGCCCTACCGGGTCAGGCAGCAGGTATGGTTATCCACTAAGAACATTAACCTCAAGGCCGAATCCAGGAAGTTGTCACAGCATTTTTTTGGTCCTTTTTCCATTACACACATAGTGATTCCTGTCGCTGTGCGCCTGGCTCTCCCCCCCCCCCCCCCGCCTCCGCATTTGTCCCACCTTTGACCCACAGGTCAAGCCATTCGTCTCCAGCCCTCTGTGCCCCCCTCCCAAGATGTCGTCCCCACCGGTAATGATTGATGGTGACCCCGCATGGAGAGTCAACTCCATCCTGGACGTCCAATGCTGGGGTCGTGGCCTCCAGTACCTGGTGGACTGGGAGGGTTACGGTCCAGAATGGAGGTCCTGGGTGTGTCCCTCCTTTGTGATGGATCCACAGCTCATCAGGGACTTCCACCTGACGCATGCGGGTTGGTTGGATCGGCCACCAAGAGGCGTCCCGTAGGGGGGTAGTACTATAATGATCTGCTCTGCGTGCCTGCTGCCCTAATTACCTCCACAGCTGCGCGCACACCTGACCATCTCATCTAGCAGCCTATTTAAGCCGCGTTGCCCTCTGGTCTGCATGGAGACGTCAACGCTCCAACAATCTGGTAGGACCTCCTCATCCTTTCAACTCATCCTGCTCTGGAGTTCCGTCTCCTCAGCTTCTTCCTGGCTGTCGTATTTCCTGGGAGTCTGAACTTCCCACCGACACGTAAGCCTTCGTGATTCCTTCACTCCTACATTCTGCTCCTTCTCCCCTGTGCACAGGTGGAAGCCTCCTGGAGGCGGATCTGAGCGCTATCCCGCACTTCACCAGCACTGTACTCACTTGCACCGCTCCAACTCGTCAGCGGCGGCAGCTTTGACATGAAGCAGCTGGCCCGGAGCCCTTGGGAGTTCTTCAGCGCTTCAGCCCTCCTGCCAACTTGTAAGACTGTACATTCACTGACTCATTCCTCCAACTGCAATTCACTCATCCGCCCGTCTGTGCTCTCTCCTAGGGTTGCCAGTCTTAACGGTGCTCTGCTTGCCCAGCTGCCTCACTTCTGCACACATTCACACTCTCACACTCTATAATAAAATATAACTGGGTCTATCTTGGGTCAGAGTCTGCTTCTGGGTCAGCCAATCATGTCAGATGGGAAGCGGCAGTGCACAGCTATTTTAAGATCTCTCCAGAGATGTTCAATTGGATTCAAGTCTTGGCTCTGGCTGGGCCACTCAAGGACATTCAAAGAGTTGTCCTGAAGCCACTTCTTCAATATCTTGGCTGTGTGCTTAAGGTTGTTGTCCTGCTGAAAGATGAACAGTCGCCCCAGTTTGAGGTCAAGAGTGCCCTGGAGCAGGTTTTTATCCAGGATGTCTCTGTACATTGCTGCATTCATTTTTCCCTCTATCCTGACTAGTCTCCCAGTTCCTGCCACTGAAAAACATTGCCACAGCATGATGCTGCCACCACCATTGGCATGGTTATGAGCGGTGCCTGGTTTCCTCCAAATATGATACCTGGCATTCACGCCAAAGAGTTCAATCTTTGTCTCATCAGACCAGAGAGTTTTGTTTCTCATGGTCTGAGAGTCCTTCAGGTGCCTTTTGGCAAACTCCAGGTGCGCTGCCATGTGCCTTTTACTAAGGAGTGGCTTCCGTTTGGCCACTCTACCATACAGGCCTGATTGGTGGATTGCTACAGAGATGGTTGTCCTTCTGGAATGTTTTCCTCTCTCCACAGAGGAACACTGGAGCTCTGACAGAGTGACCATCGGGTTCTTGGTCACCTTCCTGACTGAGGCACTTCTCCCCTGATTGCTCAGTTTAGACAGCTGGCCAGCTCTAGGAAGAGTCCTGGTGGTCCCAAACTTCTTCCATTTATGGATGATGGAGGCTACTGTACTCATTGGAACCTTCAAAGCAGCAGAAATTTTTCTGTACCCTTCCCCAGATTTGTACCTCAAGACAATCCTGTCTTGGAGGTCTATAGACAATTCATTTGACTTCATGCTTGGTTTGTGCTCTGACATGCAGTGTCAACTGTGGGACCTTCTATAGACAGGTGTGTGCCTTTCCAAATCATGTCCAATCAACTGAATTTACCACAGGTGGACTCCAGTTAAGCTGTAGAAACATTTCAAGGATCATCAGTGGAAACAGGATGCACCTGAGCTCAATTTTGAGCTTCATGGCAAAGGTTGTGAATACTTATGTACATGTGATTTCTTAGTTTTTTTATTTTTAATAAATTTACAAAAATCTCAACAACAAAAAAAAAAAATCATATTGTCTTTATGGGGTATTGTATATAGAATTTTGAGGGAAAAATTAATTTAATCACTTTTGGAGTAAGGCTGTAACATGACACGATGTGGAAAAAGTGAAGCACTATGAATACTTTCTGGATGCACTGTAAAAGATCAAAATACAAGCTCAGATGCAAAATCTCAGGCAGAAGGTGAAAGCTGGTTGGGGGGAGGGCTGCACTGTAAACAGCACTTACCCAGTACGCATGTGGTACACATGAGAAGCAAAGAAGGAAAAAAAAGAAGAGAACTCATCACATTCACAGATGGCTGCCCAATCCAAGGCAAATGTCAAAAGAACTCACACAACAGCCTGAGCACCTGTGAAAAAGAGACAGCACAGAGAACATGATGGATTTACAGATGGTTGTCTGAGCAGGGCGATGACAGAAAGCCCATCTCAAATGTTTCTGTATCACCTTGTTTTCAGGGACATTAAATCAAACACCGAACTGACCACAGATGTGCTCCCGTTTGGGCAGGATGATTATATTTGTTGAAAGAAGAAGCCCACTCTATTGTCATTCAGTCCATACAGCCAATCATGTACAGGAGAATGAAATAATGTTTCTCCTATCTACAATGTTAATCACATCTAGAAACCGAGGGGTCACTGCCATGCAAGGCGCCGCCACAAACAACTTCTCCTTGCCCCATTCTATTACACTGAGCACCAAGTTCGAAGGCGGGAAGTACCATTTTTATGTGGTCTTTGGTATGACCTGGCTGGGACTTGAAACCCCAACCTTCTGGTTGTGGGGTGGATGCTCTATCAACTCTGCCATCACTCTGGTAATACAGTAAAGGATCCCACAAAAGGAAGCGACTGCCTTTTTGAGATTAATTCAGAACTCAAACTGTCAGAATATGCTACCAATAGGGAAAGGAATAATGGTCATAAACTCATAGCATATGACTTTGAGATGAACAAGCCTGTTGATGGAAGTGCATGCTGCAACACATACAGTATCTCACAAAAGTGAGTACGTACACCCCTCACATTTTTGTAAATATTTTATAATCTTTTCATGGGACAACACTGAAGATATGACACTGTTACAATTTAAAGTAATCGGTGTACAGCTTTTATAACAGTGAAAATCTGCTGTCCCCTCAAAATAACTCAACACACAGCCATTAATGTCTAAACTGCTGGCAACAAAAGTGAGTACACCCCTAAGTGAAAATGTCCAAATTGTGCCCAAAGTGTCAATATTTTGTGTGGCCACCATTATTTTCCAGCACTGCCTTAACTCTCTTGGGCGTGAAGTTCACTAGAGCATCACAGGTTGCCACTGGAATCCTCTTCCATTCCACCATGATGACATCACAGAGCTGGTGGATGTTACAGACCTTGCGCTTCTCCACCTTCCATTTATTTATTTATTTATATACCACCATTTCACAACAACAGTCATCTCATAGCACTTTCAATTGTAGGGGAAACCCCCACAATTGCAGAAAGACCCCAGCAATAAGGTGATCCCCTGTGAGCAAGCGCTTGGTGGTGGAGAGGAAAAACTCCCTTTTAACAGGAAGAAACCTCCAGCAGAACCAGGCTCAGGGAGGGGCAGTCATCTGCTGTGACTGGCTGAGGGGTGAGGGGATAGAAAAGAGGAAGAAAAGAAATGTAGCGATCAAACAGCACGACGGGGACTCAATCTATAGGAGAGAACAAACAGATATTAATGACCAGCAAAAGTATTTCATTGAGAGTGAAGAAAGGAGTGAAGCCCAGTACATTGTTGGATGTTCCCCAGCTGTCTAAACCTATTAGCAGCATAACTGGGGGTGGGGGGTGGTCAGGAGCACATGATCCCACCCTACTGATAGGGTGGGATTATGTACAAACGTGGACAAAATTGTTGGTACCCCTCTGTTAATGAAAGAAAAACCCACAATGGTCACAGAAATAACTTGAATCTGACAAAAGTGGTAATAAATAAAAATTCTATGAAAATTAACCAATGAAAATCAGACAATGCTTTTGAATTGTGGTTCAACAGAATTATTTAAAAAAAACAAACTCATGAAACAGGCGGCCTGGACAAAATTGATGGTACCCCTAGAAAAGATTGAAAATAATGTGACCATAGGGACATGTTCAACCAAGATGTGTCCTCTAATTAACATCATAGGTGTCTACAAACTTGTAATCAGTCAGTCGGCCTATTTAAAGGGTGACAAGTAGTCACTGTGCTGTTTGGTGACATGGTGTGTACCACACTAAGCATGGACCAGAGGAAGCAAAGAACAGAGTTGTCTCAGGAGATTAGAAAGAAAATTATAGACAAGCATGTTAAAGTTAAAGGCTATAAGACCATCTCCAAGCAGCTTGATGTTCCTGTGACTACAGTTGCACATATTATTTAGAAATTTAAGATCCACGGGACTGTAGCCAGCCTCCCTGGATGTGGCCGCAGGAGGAGACGGATAATACGAACAACCTCTAAACACATTCATGGTGAACTCCAAGGTCAAGTCACATCAGTGTCAGATCGCACCATTTGTTGTTGTTTGCGCCAAAGTGGACTTCATGGGAGACGAGCAAGGAGGACACCACTGTTGAAAACAAATCATAAAAAAGCCAGACTGGAATTTGCCAAACTGCATGTTGACAAGCCACAAAGCTTCTGGGAGAATGTCCTATGGACAGACGAAACAAAACTGGAAGTTTTTGGCAAGGCACATCAGCTCTATGTTCACAGACGCAAAAATGAAGCATACCAAGAAAAGAACACTGTCCCTACTGTGAAACATGGAGGAGGTTCTGTTATGTTCTGGGGCTGCTTTGCTACATCTGGCACAGGGTGTCTTGAATCTGTGCAGGGTACAATGAAATCTTAAGACTATCAAGGTATTCTAGAGAGAAATGTGCTGCCCAGTGTCAGACAGCTTGGTCTCAGTTGCAGGTCATGGGTCTTGCAACAGGATAATGACCCAAAACACACAGCTAAAAACACCCAAGAATGGCTAAGAGCGAAACATTGGACTACTCTAAAGTGGCCTTCTATTGTCACGCCGCGCCATTCATCAGCGGCGCCACCTGCTCACGCACCTGCTACTCGTCAGCGGCGAGGGATAAAAGCCGCCTCGCCCTGAGCTTCGGCCTGAAGCCGTTAGACTTCATCGCCTTCCATGCGAAGCGTCAACTCACTCTTCAGCGTCAAGCTAAGCGATAAGAAGATTCCTTTCCTTACTTCTCCCAGTCTGCTCCCCTGTGCACAGGTGGATTCCTCGGCGGCGGACAACTCCGTCCCTCGTCCTTCCTCGCTGCTGCACCGAGTCCTGCAGGTGACTGTCTCCCGGGGTTCCGTCCTTGAAGTGCCTGCCATCAGTCAAACACAAGTAAGCTTCTCTCCCTCGCCTATTCTCCTCCTGTATTGGTGTGTGCCTGTCACCCTGTGTCTGTTCTTTCCCATAGGGTTGCCGGCTGAACGGTCTCCTGCCTCTGTGCCCGAAGCAGACGCCACCACCAATACATTTACATTCCGCTGACACACACCCATACACCCCTGCTGTTAATAGACAGTTTGAACTACTCTGAACCTGTGTGTGTGCATCTCCTGAGCCGAACGTTATGTCAGTACGGCTTCAGCAGAGCGGCTCGGCAGATGGCGGGCTCGCGCACCGGCTTACCACTCTCGAGGTTCGGGTGGATCAAATTGCTTATCAGCAGCAGGTGATTTTAAATCAACTTATTAATATCACTAACCGATTGGACCGCCTGGACCCCCAACAGCCGTTCCCCCCGGCTCACCAGGGTGGCGCAGCTCCTGCTGTTCCAGCGGCCGTCCAGCCGGCTCCTGCGGCACCGGCTCGGCTCACGCCGATTCCAACCCCCGCCCGCTTTAGTGGAAAGCTCGGCGGAGCGCGGGGGTTCATTATGCAGTGTGAGTCCGTATTCCACCGTGTGCCCGGAGACTTCCCCTCGGATCACAGCCGAATTGGCTACATAGGGAATCTCCTGGAGGGGCGCGTGTTAACTTGGACCTACGCCATAATGGCGAAGCCCAGTTACGCCACCCTCACCTATGACCAGTTCGTGGCACGCTTCCTGGAGGTCTTTGACCACTCCCGAACCAAGACGGTCCAAGTCGATCGGCTTCTCGCTCTCCAGCAGGGAAGCCGGTCGGCAGCGGACTATGCGGTCGACTACCGGGTAGCGGCGGAGGACCTGGGCTGGGACGAACGCTCCCTCTGTGGCCTGTTTCTCCGCAGCCTGAATGATGATCTGAGGGATGAATTGGCTGGTCGGGATATCCCTGGGACGCTAGCTGAGCTAACTTCTCTCGCCATCAGCTTGGATAACAGGCTGCGTGAGCGCTCCTCTGGACGGAAGTCGTCTTCTTCTCGCCCTCGGGGAGCCTCGTTGCGCCCGCCCCAAGCTCGCCCCCTGGCGACGCCGCCACCATCGCACTCTGAGGAGTCGGAGCCGATGGTGACGGGCTGGACAAAGCTCTCCCCGGCAGAGAGACAACGCCGCCGTGAGTTGAATCTCTGCATGTATTGCGGAGATAATCAACACACGGTGGAGCTTTGTCCACATAAGCCAAACGGCGGGGTCCGCGAGTCACTGTAGGGGGCCTCGCAGACGTCAATCGGTTAAGTCCCCTTACCCAATTGAAGCTGCCCATCCGTTTTTGCCACAATCCCACTGGGCATCTCACCCACGCACTGGTGGATTCGGGTGCAGAAGGCAGCTTTATTTCACAAAGCCTGGCAACCCGTTTGGGCATTCGCTGTCAGGCACTGAAGAATCCCATCTCCCTTGTTAACCTCTCCCGTGCCTCCCTTGGGAGAGTATCACACCAAACCATCCCCGTTCCGGTCATCATCTCGGGAAATCACCGGGAGGAGATGACCTTCTACGTCCTTCCCAACTCTGTGTCGCCCGTCATCCTGGGGTATCCCTGGCTTCGCCTTCACAACCCGGTCCTGGATTGGAAATCAGCTGGGATATCGGCATGGAGTACATTCTGTATGGGCACCTGCCTTCAGTCCGCTGCCTGCTCTCCGTCCGCTCCTCCCCCTGCGACGGACGCTGCACCCCCGGACCTGTCTCTGGTGCCTCCGGAATTTCACGACCTGGGTATGGTGTTCAGTAAAACTAAAGCTATGTCTCTCCCCCCTCATCGGCCCTATGACTGTGCCATCAACCTCCGCCAGGGGGCTCCCTTACCTTCTGGTCGCCTTTACAGCCTGTCTGCGCCGGAGAAGGAGACGATGAACGCCTACCTGAAGGAGTCATTAAGTGCTGGGATAATCCGCCCATCATCGTCACCCGTGGGGGCAGGGTTCTTCTTCGTGGGAAAGAAGGATGGGTCCCTCCGCCCTTGTATCGACTACCGGGCCCTCAATAATATCACGGAGAAGGACCGTTACACCCTGCCTCTCATGGACACTGCGTTCCACTCCCTCCAGTGGGCGACCTGGTTCACCAAGCTGGACCTAAGCAGCGCTTACCACCTCGTCTGGATCCGGGAGGGAGATGAGTGGAAAACGGCCTTCCGTACCCCGAACGGCCACTTTGAATACCTGGTGATGCCGTTCGGGTTGACCAACGCTCCTGCAGTCTTCCAGCACCTCATTAATGACGTCCTCCGGGACTTCATTGGCCTTTTCGTGTTCGTCTACCTGGACGATATTCTCATCTTCTCCAAGTCCAGGGATGAGCACCAGGTCCACGTGAGGCGGGTCCTCCAAAGGCTGCTGGAGAATCGTCTGTACGTAAAGGCAGAAAAGTGTGAATTTTACGCCAGGAGTACGTCCTTCCTGGGGTTCATCATCGCCCACGATAAGGTGCTCCCCGACCCAGAGAAGGTAAAGGCAGTGGTGGAATGGCCTACACCTGCATCCCGGAAGCAGGTGCAGCAATTTGTTGGCTTCGCCAATTTCTACTGCCGCTTTGTCCCCAACTTCAGTGCCATCGTTGGACCACTGACCCGCCTCACGTCCCCGAAGGTCCCGTTCCGGTGGACCGAAGAGGTAGCTGCCGCCTTTGAGGCGCTGAAGGCGGAATTCTCCTCCTCCCGGGTCCTTCGCCAGGTCGACCCCGCGCTGCAGTGCATCGTCGAGGTAGACGCTTCGGACACGGGAGTGGGAGCAGTGCTGTCCCAGCGGTCACCGGACGATGGCGCCAAACGACCGTGCGCCTTCTTCTCCCGGCGCTTGTCCCCGGCGGAGAGGAACTACGATGTGGGGGACAGAGAGCTCTTGGCCATCAAGCTCGCCCTGCAGGAGTGGCGCCACTGGTTAGAGGGGGCGAACCTGCCGTTTGTGGTCCTCACGGACCACAAGAACTTGGAATATTTACGATCTGCCAAGCGCCTGAACGCCCGCCAGGCGCGCTGGTCCCTGTTCTTCGCCAGGTTCCAATTTTCTATCACCTTCAGGCCTGGCTCTAGGAACGTCCTGCCTGACACCCTCTCCAGGCAGTTCGCCCCCGTGGAGTCGGAGGAGGCGCCCCACTCCATCCTGCCCAGGTCGTGCGTCATGGGAGCCATCTCGTGGGACATCGAGAGCAAGATCCGGAAGGCACAGGAGGTGGAACCTGACCCTGGCGGCGGACCGAAGGGGAGGCTGTTCGTGCCATCCGCGGTCCGAGGAGAGGTCATCCACTGGCTCCACACCTCCAAGCTCACCTGTCACCCTGGCACCTCCCGGATGATAGATCTCCTCCAACGGTCCTTTTGGTGGCCAGGCCTGCGGAGGGATGCAGCCCGCTACGCCCGGGCTTGCCCAATCTGTGCCACCTGCAAGTCGGGAAATGCCCCTCCAGCGGGTCTGCTCCAGCCCCTGCCCGTCCCTGGCAGGCCCTGGTCGCACATCGCATTGGATTTCGTCACCGGACTCCCTGTCTCCAACTCCTATGACACCATCCTGACCATCGTGGACCGCTTCTCCAAGGCCGTGCACGTCGTCCCCCTGCGAGGCCTCCCTACTGCCCTGGAGACGGCGGACCTCCTCGTCCAACACGTGGTCAGGCTGCACGGGATTCCGGTGGACGTGGTCTCGGACCGGGGCCCCCAGTTTTCATCCGAGGTTTGGAGGTCTTTCTGCAACGCCATCGGAGCCAAGGTGAGCCTCTCCTCCGGCCATCACCCCCAATCCAACGGGCAGTGTGAGAGGACCAACCAGGAGCTGGAGGCTGCGCTCCGCTGTGTGTCCAGATCCAAACCCACGTCCTGGAGCAACCATCTTGCCTGGGTTGAATATGCCCACAACACCGCTCGCTCTTCTGCTACAGGGATGCCCCCCTTCAAAGCGTCCCTGGGTTACGACCGCCCGCTGTTTCCGGAGCAGGAGAGTGAAGTAACTTTCCCGTCAGTTAGGGCCCATCTCAGGCAGTTCCGCTCCACCTGGACTGCCGCGCGGAATGCGCTATTACGCACAGCGGAGCGCAACAGGACTGTGGCGGACCGGCGTAGAAGACCTGCCCCGGCGTACAGAGTTGGGCAGCTTGTTTACATTTCCACCCAGGACGTCACTTTAAAAGGCGAGAGGAGAAAGCTGGCACAGCGCTTCATGGGTCCCTATCCCATCACCCGGATCATCAACCCAGTGGCTGTGCGCGTGGCTATTCCCCCCTCCCTCCGCATTCATCCTACTTTCCACGTGTTGAAGGTGAAGCTGGCAGTCACTGACCCCCTTTGCCCTCCTCCTGCTGCGCAACCCGCGCCCCGGATGATTGGTGGCCATCCGGCCTGGTCCGCCTCCTCCATCCTGGACTCCCGGCGCCGGGGTCGTGGGTTGCAATACTTGGTGGACTGGGAGGGCTATGGGCCCGAGCATCGACAGTGGGTGCCCCCGTCGTTTGTGTTGGACCCATCGCTCATCGCGGACTTCCACCGAGCGCACCCGGATAAGCCATCGCCAGGAGGCGCTGCTAGAGGGGGGAGTACTGTCACGCCGCGCCATTCATCAGCGGCGCCACCTGCTCACGCACCTGCTACTCGTCAGCGGCGAGGGATAAAAGCCGCCTCGCCCTGAGCTTCGGCCTGAAGCCGTTAGACTTCATCGCCTTCCATGCGAAGCGTCAACTCACTCTTCAGCGTCAAGCTAAGCGGTAAGAAGATTCCTTTCCTTACCTCTCCCAGTCTGCTCCCCTGTGCACAGGTGGATTCCTCGGCGGCGGACAACTCCGTCCCTCGTCCTTCCTCGCTGCTGCACCGAGTCCTGCAGGTGACTGTCTCCCGGGGTTCCGTCCTTGAAGTGCCTGCCATCAGTCAAACACAAGTAAGCTTCTCTCCCTCGCCTATTCTCCTCCTGTATTGGTGTGTGCCTGTCACCCTGTGTCTGTTCTTTCCCATAGGGTTGCCGGCTGAACGGTCTCCTGCCTCTGTGCCCGAAGCAGACGCCACCATCAATACATTTACATTCCGCTGACACACACCCATACACCCCTGCTGTTAATAGACAGTTTGAACTACTCTGAACCTGTGTGTGGGCGTCTCCTGAGCCGAACGTTATGTCATCTATGAGCCCTGATCTAAATCCTATTGAACATCTGTGGAAGGAGCTGAAACATGCCGTCTGGAGAAGGCACCCTTCAAACCTGAGACAACTGGAGCAGTTTGCTCATGAGGAGTGGGCCAGAATACCTGCTGAGAGGTGCAGAAGTCTCACTGACAGTTACAGAAATTGTTTGATTGCAGTGATTGCCTCAAAAGGTTGTGCAACAAAATATTAAGTTAAGGGTACCATCATTTTTGTCCAGGCCTGTTTCATGAGTTTGTTTTTTAAAATAATTCTGTTGAACCACAATTCAAAAGCATTGTCTGATTTTCATTGGTTAATTTTCATAGAATTTTTATTTATTACCACTTTTGTCAGATTCAAGTTATTTCTGTGACCATTGTGGGTTTTTCTTTCATTAACAGAGGGGTACCAACAATTTTGTCTACGTCTGTACATTTGGCATTTGGCAATACATTTGAGGATGCCCCACAGATGCTCAGTAGGGCTTAGGTGTGGAGACATGCTTGGCCAGTCCATCACCTTTACCCTCAGTTTCTTTAGCAATTCAGTGGTCATCTTGGAGGTGTGTTTGGGTCGTAATCATGTTGGAATACTGCCCTGCGGCCCAGTTTCCAAAGGGAGGGAATCATGCCAACCCACGCAAGGCCCCCGGTCCGGACGGCGTGTCTCCCTCCACCCTGAGACACTGTGCGAAAGAGCTGGCTCCTGTCTTCACAGACATTTTTAACACCTCCCTTAAGCAATGCCACGTGCCGACCTGCCTCAAATCCTCCACCATCATCCCTGTCCCCAAGAAGCCACGGATTACTGGACTTAACGACTACAGACCTGTAGCGCTCACCTCTGTAGTCATGAAGTCCTTTGAGCGCCTGGTCCTGTCCCACCTCAAGTCCATCACCACTCCCCTCCTGGACCCGCTGCAGTTTGCCTACCGTGCCAACAGGTCTGTGGACGACGCAGTCAACCTGGCCCTCCACTCCATCCTGCAGCACCTGGACTCCCCGGGAACCTATGCCAGGATCCTGTTTGTGGACTTCAGCTCTGCATTCAACACCATCCGCCCCGCTCTGCTCCAGGACAAGCTGTCCCTGCTCGGCGTGCCTGACTCCCTCTGCAGGTGGATCACCAACTTCCTGACAGACCGGAGGCAGCATGTGCGGCTGGGGAAGTCTGTCTCAGACTCTGTTAGCATCAGCATCGGATCACCCCAGGGCTGTGTACTTTCCCCCCTACTCTTCTCCCTTTATACCAACTCCTGCACCTCCACCCACCAGTCTGTTAAGCTGATCAAGTTTGCGGACGACACCACCCTCATCGGTCTCATCTCCAACGGCGATGAGGTGGCCCAGCTGGTGTCCTGGTGCAGCCACAACAACCTGCAGCTGAACGCTCTGAAGACAGCGGAGATGATTGTGGACTTCAGGAAAGTCACAACCCCCCTGCCCCCCCTCACCATCACAGGCTCTCCCATCACCATTGCAGATTCCTTCTGCTTCTTGGGCACCACCATCACCCGGGACCTCAAGTGGGAGCCAACCATCAGCTCCCTCATCAAAAAGGCCCAGCAGAGGATATTCTTTCTGCGGCAGCTGAGGAAGCTCAAGCTACCCACCAAGATGTTAGTGCAGTTCTACACGGCCATCATCGAGTCCATCCTCACCTCCTCCATAATTGTGTGGTACGCAGGAGCTACTGCCAGGGACAGACTAAGGCTGCAGCGCGTCGTGCGCACTGCTGAGAAGGTGATCGGCTGCAAGCTCCCATCTCTCCAGGATCTGTACATCTCCAGGACCCGGAGGCGTGCAGGCCGGATCATGGCCGATCCTTCACACCCTGGTCACGTACTGTTTGCCACCCTCCCCTCAGGTAGAAGACTTCGGTCCATTCAGACTAAAACCTCCCGGCACATGAACAGCTTTTTCCCCTCTGCCATCAGACTGCTGAACATTAAGTGACTTATTGACTCTCGTGCACTATATACAGCAGCTCAACCAGACTCATGTCATTCATCACTGTTTTTCTGTTGCATTATCGACTGCACATCATCTGTTACTTGCTAATTTATTTAAAACTGCTGTGACTAGTATTACTCATTATTATTATTATTATTATTATTATTATTATTATTTATTATTCTACACTTATTGCATGGTTTTAGTCTTTAATTTTTCTTTAGTTTATCTCTTTATCTTATCATGTTTTAATGTTGTAGCATTGCACCGAGACAAATTCCTAGTTTGTGTACTACATGAACAATGGCAATAAATCTGATTCTGATTCTGATGCTCTGCTTCAGTATGTCACACTACATGTTGGCATTCATGGTTCCTTCAATGAACTGTCGCTCTCCAGTGCTGGCAGCACTCATGTATCCCCAAACTATGACACTCCCACCACCATGCTTGACTGTAGGCAAGACACACTTGTCTTTGTAGTCCTCAGCTGGTTGCCACCACACATGCTTGACACCATCTGAACCAAACAAGTTTATCTTGGTCTCATCAGACCACAGGACATGGTTCCAGTAATCCATGTCCTTAGTCTGCTTGTCTTCAGCAAACTGTTTGTGGGCTTTCTTGTGCGTCATCTTTAAAAGGGGCTTCCTTCTGGGATAACAGCCATGCAGACCAATTTGTTGCAGTGTGCAGCGTATGGTGTAAGCACTGACAGGCTGACCACTCACCCCTTCAACCTCTGCAGCAATGCTGGCAGCACTCATACATCTGTTTTCAAAAGACATCCTCTGGATATGATGCTGTGCTTGTGCACTCAGCTTCTTTGGTCGATCATGGCAAGGCCTGTTCTGAGTGGAACCTGCCCTGTTAAACCGCTGTATGGTCTTGGCCACTGTGCTGCAGCTCAATTACGGGTGTTGGCAATCTTCTGATAGCCTAGGCCATCTTTATGTAGAGCAACAATTCTTTTATTCAGATCTTCAGAGAGTTCTTTGCCATGAGGTGCCATGTTGAACTTCCAGTGACCAGTATGAGAGTGTGAGAGCGATAACACCAAATTTAACACACCTGCACCTGTCATATCTTTAGTGCTGTTCCATGAAAAGATATAATAAAATATTTACAAAAATGGGAGTTGGGTACTCACTTTTGTGAGATACTGTATTCAAAAGATTTCACCAAAGGTCATTTTTAACTAAACATGAATTAGTGACTAATTCCTTAACCTTTTTTTTTCCTGATGATTACAAATTTTTCTCATTTCAATGACAAAGCATTTTCACAGCTTTAAGCCCAAAGGCAGAAGAGTTTGCACAAGGCTGGATTGTCCCCAACCCCATTCCCATCCAATACATATGCTAATGCTTCAAGTCACACTTGGTTGAATAACTTACAATATGAAACATTTTACAGTTTAATTTATTCAAACTTGTATTTTTTTTTTAAGTGAAGCAGCATGGCATTGTTGAACAAAATATCTAAGGAACCTGACTTGCTTGGGAATCTGTGGCTTCTAGAGATAATCAGGAAAGATTGCATTTTAATTAAAAATATAATGGATCCGAATCCATTTATTTGAATTTGGCAGCATTTGAAAGTCACACATATGGAAGATTTAAATGCCAAAATACTAGAGATGAATGGACTGATACTTTAGTCCAATACCCGTAGCTGATACTGTGGAAAATAAAATGTTTTATTGCCTTAATGAATTGCTTAAAATGTCGTGATTTTAATACATATGCTGAGTTGTCATTGCAGAGATGCTGCTCCCTTGTATGGAGGGTCACAAACTTCAAGCCCACAGCAGATGGGCTGAATATGGAAAATTACAGAGAGATGAGTGAAAGGGAAACTATGTTATCTTGTATCAAGCTGTTGCTTAGTTTTGCTGATAAACATAGAGAGGTGGTCATGACCCATGACCCAGTGAGCCAAAGCCTAATTATTCCAGTTTTGTGTATATGAGAGGAGACAGGCATAGTGTGTGTGTGTGTGTGTGTGTGTGTGTGTGTGTGCGCTTCTTTTTTTCCTGGAAACTAGTGCATGCCCGTAGAAAGCAAGTATTCCTGTCTGAAACAGGTAGCTCACTCAGGCTTTACGGGCCCAGTTGTAGGCCGTGTTTGAAAGTGGAATATAGAGTGTTATGTCCATAACTGGTATAAAGCAAACACACAGTTGCTGCAGTTTAACAGAGCTTTATTACACAGAGTCGTTGCTTACATATACAGGCTCACGGCACCCGCCCGCTGACCAGAAGACGCCCATGACGAAAGGGGCAGAGCCTCTTCCGCCCACTCCTTTATCTTCCTGCCATCCAGCTTGGTGCTCAGCAATAATGGTATGGAGGAGGGAAATCTGTGGCGGCGCCTTGCATGGCAGCGGCCCTCTGATTCTGCACTTGGGGTGTGTGTGATTGACACTATAGATAGGTAAAGCACAATCTCGTTCTACTCTACATGATTGGTTGTACGGTTGAATGACAATAAGGGTGATTTAATTTAATTTAATTTAATTTATACCATGAGTGGCGTCACCACCGGAAACTGGCAGTAGCCACCCCGGTCTAGACCATGACCAATCTGGCTACCATCTTACTATACACAACATTCCACCCCCCCTTCAAAAAATGCCAAGCGCACAGATAGTTCCCCCCCCCAAAATTTGCTTCCCGACTCACACACTAAACCAAAACAATTACAAAGACAAACTAGAAAAGCACTCAGAGAGTGCAGACCTCCACCAAGCGCCACAGTTCCCCCCATACAGTGTTTGTGTGTACGTTTTCAGATTCCTTGACCACAAAAACATATGACTAGCAATTGGACTGACAATGATAGGATTAGTGGTTCAGTAGTTATTCACGAAAATGGCATTTTCCGTAATGGCGGCCACAGTTCCCCCCATACAGTGTTTGAGTGTACGTTTTCAGATTCCTTGACCATGAAAGCATATGACTAGCAATTGGACTGACAATGGTAGGATTAGTGGTTGAGTAGTTATTCACGAAAATGGCATTTTCCGTAATGGCGGCCACAGTTCCCCCCATACAGTGTTTGTGTGTACGTTTTCAGATTCCTTGACCATGAAAACATATGACTAGCAATTGGATTGACAATGATAGGATTAGTGGTTCAGTAGTTATTCACGAAAATGGCATTTTCCGTAATGGCGGTTTTCTTCTGGACGGTGATCCAGATCATCCCCAAAATTTAATCAGTTCTTCCTTGTACCATTTCCAACAATGCCTGAAAGTTTTATCGAAATCCGTCCAAAAGTTTTTGAGTTATCTTGCTAACCAACAGACAAACAGACAGACAGACAGACAAACCCCGGCAAAAACATAACCTCCTGGCAGAGGTAATAACAGCTACTGGCGCCCCCCCCCCCACCCCCCCGCCAAACACTCACCCCCACACTGGGCACATTCCAAAATGTTGGGTATGTAAATATTCAATCATAAACAATTTACATGGGCCAAACACACCCCACCACCCCAAACCTGGGCACACAAAATGTTATCCAAATAAAATTTCACCCTAATATTAGCAAAATCACATAATTTATACACATAAACCCCCCAGGTCAAAATTCAATCAACACACATCATAATTATAACAGAAAACTTCCCTCAAATTAGCACTCTCCTTTCTCTTTCTCTTTTTTTTTTTTTTTTTTTTTTTTGAATCAAACCAGGGTACCAAACCAGCAGCAGACAAACGTAAATAAAAAAATAACTAAAGCTAGCTCTGTCCTTGGGCAGCGCCCTGACCCAGTGGAGGAGATAGGAGAGAGAAGGATGGTGGCTAAACTGTCATCTCTGCTGGAGTCCAAGTCCCACCCTATGCAGGACATACTGAACACACTGAGGAGCTCATTTAGCAGCAGACTACATCATCCTAGGTGCGCAACCGAGAGGTTTCGCAGGTCCTTCCTACCTACGGCTGTCAGACTATATAACCTAAGCAGGGCTGCTTGCAGAGATGGCAAAAAAAACATGACGACCTAATAGTATTGAATGCAAAAGACACGATAGACTTACAGAATGGTCCCCTCCAGTATATACAACTAGGACAATATCGGTCGCTACGGAGGGTGACAATATGTATGGGTACATAATCATACTATTTAGGATAACTAAGTAGACGGTTATGCTGTTTATTCCATCTTGCTACAATGCTCCACACTTTGTATATATATTTATATATTTATGTGTATGTATGTATATCCACTGCTCTTATTTATATCTACCGTATTGTGGGAATGTGGGAAAGGACAAGACAGGGTTCTCTCAAGTCATCTTTATTCACATTCACCAACATCTCAAAGAAGAAAGAGAGCGATACAGGAAACTCTCGTCCTTAAATACCAGGACTCTCCCAGTTCACAAGTCAAATTGCATCACCAGTCACATTGCATTATAATCGCCAGTAACAATGCGTCTCCTCTTTAATCCCCTGAAATCACCCCCACAGTCTCAGGCCTTGCATCCCAAAGCTAAAACCTTCACAGCTTCCTGTCATCTCCAAGGAAGCTCTGCCTTTGTTCTTGTCTAAAATGTGAGGCCTTATATCAGTCACAAAGTAGGTCACATAAGTGGGGCCACACCAGCCCCCCCTAAAACATTTTAGACGAACCAGAGAATACAGTATGCATGCCGTGATAGAATCAATACACATCAGTCTGCATGCTGTCTAGACTTCAGTCTCCTGCCGTATCTGCTGTAGCTGGGATTCAACGTCTCCGCTGCGCTGTCATGCTGGGGGTGTGCCGTCTGGGGGTGGAAACCCTTTGTCAGTCCCTGCGGGTGTTCTGGGGAAACATTACTCTGTGAAGCCCCCCGTGGGGGTCTACCTCGCCACAGGGCCCTTGCCAACAGCACTTGCTCATCCGCCACCACAAAAGCAGGTTTGAGTCTGTTTATGCCAACTTTTTCTTTCCTACCCCCCAAATGTAGCAAAAACTGCTTGTCACCTGTTTCCAGCACTCTGAACAGCCTGTCATAAGGTGGTCGCAATGGGGGTCGATGCGCATCGTGTCTGACAAAAACAAACTCTGCGTTCTTCAACGCTTTAGGCACAAAAACGCGTGGAAAACTGTGGTGCACGGGGCCAGGCAGCGTGCTTGATTCTATGTTACTCCGCAACAGCTGCAACGGGGAGGTGTCTGGCGCCGGGTTATCTGGGAGAAACTCCCCAGGCAGCCAAAGTGGTTGCGCAAACACGAGCTCCGCTGGGGAGGCTTCTAAGTCCTCTTTAGGCGCAGAACGCAACCCCAATAAAATCCACGGTAACTTGTCTACCCAATTTGCATCCGTCAGTGACGCTCTGAGAGCCGCTTTCAATGACCTATGAAAACGTTCGCATAACCTGTTAGCCTGCGGATTGTACGCGGTTGTGCGGTGAATTGTGAAACCCAGGCTGCGGGCCATAGTCGACCAAAGTTCGGACATAAATTGATGGCCTCTGTCGGACGTAATGTCCGACGGAACTCCGAAACGCGCCACCCAAGCTGTTAAAAACGCGCGCGCTACCTCCTCGGCCGTGGTTGATGCCAGCGGAACCACTTCAGGCCAGTGCGTGGTGCGGTCCACCATTGTCAGAAGGTGTGTGCACCCCTGCGACGGTGGGAGGGGTCCCACGAGGTCCACATGAACGTGATCGAACCTCTTGGCCGGAATGTGAAACGGCTCCAAAGGAGCCTTCGTGTGCCTGTGTACTTTGGCTCGTTGACACGCCGTGCAGGCTGCTGCCCACTCCTTAACTTGTTTGCAAAGACTCGGCCACACAAATTTCTCCCCTACCATTTTGACCGACGCACGCACTCCCGGGTGCACTAAAGAATGGATCGAGTCAAAAACGCGGCGGTGCCACGCGGCCGGTACTACTGGACGCGGCTATCCAGTGGAGACATCGCAGATTGGGGGGGGCATACCGTCTTGCAGCACCCTGCTCTCCAGCCTTAACCCTGTTGGTCCAGACTGGAGCGCGCGCACATCCGCGTCACTAACCTGCTCTGCGGCCATGGCTGCGTAATCTACTCCTACGCTGACTGGGGCCGCCACGGCGCGCGAGAGGCAATCTGCCACTACATTCAGTTTGCCCACCACATGCTGAATATCAGTGGTAAACTCTGATATCGTGGCCAGCTGTCTCTGCTGCCGGCCTGACCACGGTTCGGAAACCTTGGCCATCGCGAATGTTAGCGGTTTGTGGTCAACGAACGTGGTGAAATGGCGTCCTTCCAGCCAGAACTGAAAGTGGCGGATGGCCAAATGGAGAGCCAGCAGCTCCCTGTCGAACGCGCTGTATTTACGTTCGCTATCACGCAAGGTCCTGCTGAAAAAGGCGAGGGGCTGCCAAACCCCGGCTACATGTTGCTCCACAACCGCCCCTATGGCCACATCTGACGCGTCAGAAGTGAGCGCTATGCGGGCCGTTGGGTCTGGGTGTGCCAACAACGCAGCCTTTGCTAAGGCTGCTTTCACCTCCGAGAACGCTTGGTCCCGCTCCAGGGACCACTCGACCTTATCCGCGGGTTTCTTTTTTTTGAGCGCGGCATACAGCGGCTGCATGAGTTGCACCGCGCGGGGGAGAAAACGGTTATAAAAATTCACCATTCCCAAAAACTCCTGTAACGCCCTGACCATCTGCGGCCGGGGAAAATCTGCCACCGCGCGCACTTTGTCGGGAATTTCCCCATTGTGGGACTAATAAAGGCTTATCTTATCTTATCTTATCTTATCTTATAAAGGAATAAACACATCCGGACTGGGGGAAAAACACAGACGGAAATTAAAACAATTCTCTCAGTCCTCAGACGGGTTTTTCTCCTGACGCTTCCGTCTCTTGACCTCAGGGCTCCCACCGTGCCGCTTCATCTCCTCCACCCTGCGCAGTTCATTCGGATGCCTCCAGGTCTGGTCAGACAAGCGTAGAAACCCATCACTCCAAACGGCCTCCACTCAGAACTGTCTCCTTTCGTCGCATCGCTCGCACAAGCCGTGTTCACCTCTCATCTGGGCCTCAACCCTGGGCCACACCACATCGCCGACCCTCAGGGATGCCCGCGACCTCCTCCTCCAGTGGTGTTGGGTCTGACTGTTCTCTATCAATGGTCCGGTCGACTCTTGGGCCCAGTCCATGTTTCCTATGGTTGACCGTCTTCCCAAGCGATGTAACAACTCACTCTCTGGTCCCGCTCCTTCTGGATCCAGCATGGGTGCCTCGCCCTTACAGGTTGCCAGCGGAGTCCTGTCGTGCCATTCCGTGCCCCCAGTTTGGGCATCAAACAGACCGGCACCGGGTCCAACCCGCAGCATCCTCGCATAGCACCGAACGTGCTCTCCTTCATGACACATGTCCAACCAGTCCGATTCCCTCACCTCCACGCCATCCATCAGCAGAGTCGGCTGGCTCCACAGTCCGCAGTCTGACCACTCCTCACCCGACACATTGGCAATCGAAAAACCCAGGCTATAAAATAGGTTACACCCCGTGATGTTAACCCCTGCAGCGGTGACATGAATGTGGATTTGGTGCACCATGACCGACCCATAATGAGCTTCTACCTCCATAAAGCCCATCACAGCCAGCTTGTTCAGCCCATAGCCGTAGTAATCTCTCTCACGTTGTTTAATCTGTCGGTGGGGAAACAAACTGTTCACGGTCACCAGGTTCAACACCGAGAAAACAGCACCTGTGTCAACCAACAGCAGAACCACGACACCGTTGAGCATGACATCACAGCTGATCCTCCCCGTAGTCGCTGGGGAGACCGTATGTACAATGGTCGGAGGCTTCTGCGCAGCACCTGGTTCTCTTTCATGGCTCCTGCGTAAGAAGTTGTCGCACGTCCTGGCGAAGTGGTCCCGCAGACCGCACTTGCCACACCGCTTTCCTCTCGCTAGGCACACACTGGCTTTATAGCGGTGAACAGGGAACCCACACCCATAACAACGAGGTGTGCCAGGGTCAGACCGTATCTTCACCACAGTGGCATAAGTGTCACCTCCAGCGTCACTGTCATTAGGGTCCCAACTCTTTGCCTTTGCGCGAGAATCATCCTCACTCCAAAGAGCCTCTTCAGGCAGGCCCCTCGCGATGATCTCCACTGCCTCAAACCGCTGGGCGAGCGCAACAGCCGTGGTCAACGTCAACTCTCCTGGAAACTCCAATAACCTGGACCAGACCACTTCACTACAAACATGTTCCGCCAGTTGGTCCCGAATCATCTCCTCTTCCAGGTGTCCAAACTCACACCCCCTCGCCAGCCTACGGAGCTCGGTAACAAACGTCGTCACCAGCTCACCTAAACGTTGACGGCGCTGTTGAAAATGGATGCACCGGACCGTGACGCTCTCATCAGTGTGAAAATGGTGCGCCATCAATTCCACCACGCCGCTGAAACTGTCGGCCCCACCCAGGCTGTCCAACACTCTCTGCCGCTCAGCACCCAACTTATGGATTAACACCGACCTTGCGCGAAGCCTCTCATGCTCGCCGAGGTCCAAGACCACGAGGTAGTTGGTAAAAGACAAGAACCAACGAGGCCATGGCACAGGCAGCGTGCCCGGCACCTCCAGAAACGGCTGAAATTCACCAGCAAATTTATCCATTCCCGCTTTTACCTCGTCGCCAAATGTTATGTCCATAACTGGTATAAAGCAAACACACAGTTTCTGTAGTTTAACCGAGCTTTATTACACAGAGTCATTGCTTACATATACAGGCTCACGACACACGCCCACTGACCAGGTGGCTCCACAACGAAAGAGGCAGAGCCTCTTCCGCCCACACCTTTATACCATGGGTGGCGTCACCACCGGAAACTGGCAGTAGCCACCCCAGTCTAGCCCATGACCAACCTGGCCACAATCTTACTAATACAGCCTATTTACATACACAATACAGAGGTGTAGCCTATGTGTAGGCAATCACACACGTTAAACTTTATTTGATTGTGTGAATATTAATTACAGAATAATTGAAAATGAATGGGACATCCAATATTAGTCACTGTTTAAAAAACACCGATTTATTTTTTTTGTTAGATCACTTTATTTGTGTGATCTTTTATGAGTTATATTCATAATAGTGAATCTTGCACTCTGGGGAATGGGAGTTGTTCAGTCACCATTATAGTGTAGTTTATATGTGTAGTTTAAAATCTATCGTCAATAAACTCATGCAGTACTATAACAGGAAACGTTAACAAATATTTGAGACCCATCATAGTGCATCTTTTTATATTTTAGCAATATTCTAAGAACAAAACACCGAACTTTATTATTATTATTATTATTATTATTTTTGTATCTTGTATACTTTATTGATCCCCAGAGGGAAATTCAGGGCATCCACGATGTGGCACCAATCCCTTCACCATTCACAGACACACACAGCAGAATGAGCTGTTTGTCTGGAACTGTTGCATCAGTGCTGCCCATTTTTCTCTAAAAATTTAGATAAAAAGTGATTTATTCTGTTATTTGGGCATTTTTGTGTCTTGTTGTTGTTTAGTCAAAGCGTGCATATGTGACCGCACATGATAAGCAGTTGATCTGGTAATTCCGCTCCACAATGAAGCAGCAGTCTGGACTGCCGTCTACCACTGACTGGGCAGGCTGGGCGTGCCTCCTCGCGAACGATCATGGAGCACCCGGTCGGACACCAGTGTTGGAGAAGCAGCAGCTGAACCGGCGGATCGCAGTCCTTCGCAGGGAGCCAAGCCCAGCCTGCCCGGTTAACGGGAGTCTCGGCTGCTGCTTTACCCGTGTGCCAGTTATGTCCTTTGGGGCACCACGGGTCCCCACCAGTGCCACCCCCTTGCACATCCCGTGTTCTCAATGCCGAATTATCGTTTAGACCTACGCAATCACAGCAACATTACAGTATAATTTTTTTAAGCATTACATCTTCACTATTCTGTCTTGTCAAATTTGTCACTTTTCACTTCCTTTTTTTGTTTGCGAAACACTGTGGTGACTGACTGGTCATCAAGCCGCAAATTATCCAATCAGCATGGTCATGACGTTGTGTATTTTCCAATCAGCATGGACGTGATGCCACGTACTATCCAATCAGCACAGAGTCAATCCGACACCCCGCACACACCGAAGGGCATGAAGAGAAAAAGCATTGACAGAGTGGTGGCTAAACTTTTATTGATAAAAATTACATTTTGACTGAGCGACTCCATACTTGGGGATGCACACCCTCCTAACTTCGGCAAAGCACTTATAATATCTGAGGTCAATCTGAGGAATGGTTTAAGAGATATGCGTGGAACAGACAGACAGACAGACACACACACACACACACAGATGGTACATTTATAGATAGATGTCAGCAGTTATTTGTGGAAGAAATATGCATGTGTGAAGGAGGGTGAGATAGCACTGGCGCGAGGAGAGGAGCCCCCGCCGCTCAAGTTGCTGTGCAACTCCTGGCTCACAGTGAAGTTTTGATAACCCTGGATCAAGACCAATCAGGGCCCAGGGAGGAGCGAACACCTCTTAGATACAGAAATAAAAACACTGTTATAGCAGGATACGAGCTTTCACTTTCTCCAGGGCATTCATGCTTTGAAGAAGCTAAGATTAATTTCTTGTGAGACCCATCGATCGATGAAAGGCATGTATTGTATTTTTCTCTGCACACATACAATATCTCTCAAAAGTGAGTACACCCCTCACATTTTTGTAAACATTTTATTAAATCTTTTCATGGGACAACACTGAAGATATGACATTTTGATACAATGTATAGTAGTCAGTGTACAGCTTGTACAACAGTGTAAATTTGCTGTCCCCTCAAAATAATTCAACACACAACCATTAATGTCTAAACTGCTGGCAACAAAAGTGAACACACTCCTAAGTGAAAATGTCCAAATTGTACCCAATTAGCCCCCCCCCCCCCGGTGTCATGTGACTCCTTAGTATTACAAGGTCTCAGGTGTGAATGGGGAGCAGATGTGTTAAATTTGGTGTTATCACTCTCACACTCTCTCATACTGGTCACTGGAAGTTCAACATGGCAGCTCATGGCAAAGAACTCTCTGAGGATCTGAAAAAAATAATTGTTGCTCTACATAAAGATGCTCTAGGCTATCAGAAGATTGCCAACACCCTGAAATTGAGCAACAGCATGGTGGTCAACACCATACAGCGGTTTAACAGGACAGGTTCCACTCAGAACAGGCCTCGCCAGGGTCAACCAAAGAAGTCGAGTGTACGTGCTCATTGTTATATCCAGAGGCTGTTTTTTGAAAATAGATGTATGATTGCTACCAGCATTGCTGCAGAGGTTGAAGGGGTGGGGGGGTCTGCCTGTCAGTGCTCAGACCATATGCCGCACACTGCATCAAATTGGTCTGCATGGCTGTTGTTCCAGAAGGAAGCCCCTTTTAAAGATGATGCACAAGAAATGCACAAGAAAGCCCACAAACAGTTTGCTGAAGACAAGCAGACAAAGGACATTGATTACTAGATCCATGTCCTGTGGTCATGAATGCCAACATGTACTGTGACATACTGATGCAGCCCTTTGGAAACTGGGCCGCACAGCAGTTTTCCAACATAACAACCCCAAACATACCTCCAAGATGACCACTGACTGCTGATTGAAACTGAGGGTAAAGGTGATGGACTGGCCAAACATGTCTCCAGACCTAAACCGTATTGAGCATCTGTGGGGCATCCTCAAATGGAAGGTGGAGGAGCGCAAGGTCTCTAACATCCACCAGCTCCGTGATGTCATCATGGAGGAGTGGAAGAGGATTCCAGTAGCAACCTGTGACGCTCCAGTGAACTCCATCCCCAAGTGATTTAAAAGTAGTGATGGAAAATAATGGTGGCCACACAAAATATTGACACTTCGGGTACAATTTGGACATTTTCACTTAGGGTGTACTCACTTTTGTTGCCAGCAGTTTAGACATTAATGGCTGTGTGTCGAGTTATTTTGAGGGGACAGCAAATTTACACTATTATACAATCTGTATACTGAAGAAAATGTAACGTCAGACACAGCATTGTGTTCATGTAAGTAAATATGAGCCCCAAATGACTGAGGGAGACAAAACTTCTTCACCCTGAAAATGAGACCCCGTGTCTCAATGGGATTACCTGTATAAATAAGGTTAATAAATAAACAGCATGGCTAGTACCAGTAGCATAACACCGGTCCTGTGCAGGAAGGAGAAGCCACGAGAGACTCCCCTCTCCTGGACGGTTTGTCGTATTTCTGTATCTGGCCAATCCGCTCCACAGTCATGTCGGGATTAACTTTGCATTTTCTATATTAGAGCGGCCACGATTCACGGTGTGCTGTTTACAGGGAAAATGGAATTTGCAGCATCCAGTAAATGTGCCAGTCAGGTCAGACATTGGCTTGCTTGCTACCAGATAACCATGAAAACTACCTGTCTCATGGGTCGGGCCGTCAGCGACTCAACCAGCATCCCCGCCCTTCCGAGGGTGTGGAGGGTGAAACGGGGCATCCTGGCAGAACTACAAACAATATCTGCAACAGGTCTGTGGTGGACCACTCTCAGTTACATGGGGTGAGACTGAACATCCTGGCAGATAAACACATCTGTCGCAAGGTCTGTGATGGACTGTGCCAGTCGGTGCATTGTGACATGCACTACACAAGGAGCAGAGATAAACAAACCTATCATCTGGTCAGTCACGGCAACAGATACTGGGGTCAGTTTGTCTTGGCTTATCCTTGCCACTGATAATACCTCTATCTGCCAAGGATGTGCTGCTAGTCCAGCAAAAGCAAGCGGTATTCAAATACTTTGCAAGCAGTTTCATAAAATGGTCAGTCAGAAAGCAACTCATTCCGGCTCAGACGTCACCCAGGTTAACAAGGTCCGCGCTGATCTGTTCACACTCCGACAGGCAGTGAAAAGTAAATTAGGAGCAGGAAGAGAAAAGAAGAGGAAAACAGCAGCCTTGTGCGTAGCAGAATGAAATGTACGCACTCTGTCGGACAGATCAACATCACAGCACCCAGAAAGACAGACGGTGTTTGTAGCCTTGGAAATGAACAGGTACAATGTGGACATAGCTGCACGTAGTGAAACAAGATTGCCGGGATATGACAGCTTCGAAGGCCATGGGTACATCTTCTTTTGGAGTGGGAAATAAACTCAAGAAAAGGAGAGAAGCAGGAGTGAGCTTTGCAGATAGAAAGGAGATAGCAGCAATGCTTGGTGAGGAACCGGTGCCAATCAGCGACGGGATAATGACTATGAGACTCCCACTACAGCGGAATATGTATGCCACACTCATCAGTGTGTATGCCCCAACAATGACCAACACAGAGGAGGTGAAGGAAGAGTTCTACAGTGATTTACGTGAGACTATCAGGCGTGTACCGACTGATGACAGGCTGATACTCGTTGGAGATTTTAATGCTAGAATTTGTTTGGACACTGAGAAATGGAAAAGAGTGCTAGGCATTCATGGAGTAGGCAAGTGCAATGCTAATGGAGAACTTCTACTTGCACTATGTTCAGAGGACAACCTTGTGATAACCAACACTCTATTTAAGCACAAGGACACACACAAGAAGACATGGATGCACCCAAGATCCAAGCACTGGCACTTGTTAGACTTCATCATAGTAAGGCAGAGAGACATAAGGGATGTATTGGACACTGGAGCAATGAGAGGTGTGGACTGTGGTACTGATCATGTTATGCTGAGATCTAGATTAAGGATTTGCAGATGAAAACAACACTGCAGGACGTCTGTGAAGCCACCACTGAAGCTAAACACTATTGCAATGAAAGGCCAAAAGAAGCAGGAAGAACTTCCACAGGAAATGGAAAAAAACTTGAAAGACTGGAACAGCAACAACTCAGAGAATGACATAGAAGAGAAATGGGCAACACTGAAGGATATGGCGCATCAGATTGCGAGTGATGTTTTAGGCCACTCCGAGAGGAAACATCAAGATTGGTTTGATGAGCATGATGAACGTCTGAAGAAACTACTAGAAGCGAGG
Source organism: Pholidichthys leucotaenia (assembly GCA_020510985.1). NCBI lineage: Eukaryota > Metazoa > Chordata > Actinopteri > Cichliformes > Pholidichthyidae > Pholidichthys > Pholidichthys leucotaenia. The sequence goes on along the minus strand of CM035842.1, from coordinate 19,937,280 downwards.
AATACAGCTAGTCAGGAAAATCTACAGTGTAACACAAGGTCAAAGAAGAAGAAATGCTCAAAGGCTCAGAGTGAGCTAGAGAAGTACACCAGAAAGATGAAGTCCAACATGTGGGATGAAAAAGCGGAGGAACTTCAACCTGCAGCAGACATGAAGGACATGAAAACATTCTTCACAGATCTGAGAGAAATCTACGGCCCTAAACCAAGACGATTGATCCAACTAAAGGCTATGGAGGGTGAAATTTTCGCAGAAGAAAGACAAGATCCTGGGCAGATTTGAAGACCACTTTGACTAACCATTAAGCAACCCTGGAGATCTCGCTGAAGAGGCTAAAGAAGCTCTAGTGCTGCGATCAGTTGTATCAAGTCTGGATGAACCACCAAATCTTGATGAACTAATGGCAGCTATCAGGACAACACAGGATGGTAAAGCTCCAGGAAGGGATGGAATTCCAGCAAAAGTGTGGAAATTTGGTGGTGTTCAGCTGACCAACTGCTTGCACAAGCTCATCCAAGAAATAAGGGATGCCCAGAAAGTACCTCAAGACTGGAAGGATACAGGTATTGTGCCTTTGTTCAAGAAAATTGACAGGAAAGATTGTGGAAATTACTGAGATATATCACTGTTAGCCACTGTTGGTAAGATTCTCTCACATGTACTACTGAACAGACTCAATGAACACATCTCGCAGAATGTACTACCAGAAACCCAGTGCGGCTTTCGAAGTGGAAGGAGCACAATGGACATGATTTTCTGCTTGAAACAGGTTCAAAAAAAGTGTATCAAATAGAACATGCCGCTTTATGTAGTCTTCATTGACTTCAATAAAGCCTTCAATGCTCTATTGCGACAAGGACTTTGGCAGGTACTCAAGAAATATGGCTTTAAAGAGAAGTTTGTCAACCTGATTGAGGGACTCCATACATGTCACAAACCCTCGTGCGCCATTACGCGGTGCACGAGGGAGGAAATGAGAAACCCAAAAGCGAGAGTTGATGGTGCACTTTATTAACAAGCCAGGAGAAAATAACAAGTCCAATATTGTCCACTATACAGAGAATGAATATGCAGAGTAAGGGCCACCAGACATACAGGGGGCTACCTGGAAGTTCTACAGCCAGGGAGGGGAATGCCTAGTGTTTCCAAACTGCGATGCGCAAAACAGGAAAAGGCGACCAGCCTAGTGCTGACGCAGCGATAGCACAAAAGAAAAGGCAAATAAGCACTTATGGCTGGAACCACTCGAAGCTGTCCGAGAAGTCTGGTGGATGAGGACAGGAGGCTGAGTCAGCCACGAACACCCAGGGATTGATCGTCTGCAGATGTCGGGCTGAATGCGTGAAGGGAGTGAAGCAACATTCATGGAGAGCTTGCTGCCATGAATGAGGGCGAATGCCCCGACAATCTCTTTCTTCCAAAGCGGCGAACAAATACTCCTGAAGCTAACGAGGAAAGAGATTGCCGGTGCAAGAATGCGTGGGCAGGACTGATAGGGACCAGGTGTGTGAGAGAGCATGAGAATTAGAGTGAATGGAGCGTGTGCATGTGTGTGTGTGTGTGTGTGCGTGTGGTTGTGTGTATGTGTGTGAACACCCATGACAGTGCAACTGATAGCACCTGACAGGAGGAGGGGGCGTGCCACAGCTGTCAGTAGGAAACCAGGGCAAAGCAAAACAATAAGTTAGAACTGGGTTTGGCTTCCAAACCCAGATTCATGACAGTCCCCCCCCCCCCCCCCGGGAGGATACCAGACACCCCAGTACCATCAGCCAAAAAGAAAAACATCCCTCAAGGGAGCCCCCCCCCCCCCAGGCAACAATGAAAACATGATCAAAACAAAAACAGAATAAAGAGCACACCCCTCCTAACGACCCCCAACCTTGAACACTAATCCCCCTCTCCAGAAGTCCAAAGTTCAGGGGGTCGACCAGAGTCCCAGGCCCCCAGCATGGTGAGGAGTGGCAGATCGGGTGGTCTGCCCAAGTCCCATGTCCAGCAGGCGGCCTGTGAGAAAGTGTTCGGCGGCCTGCCCGGGCTGATGGACCACCCAACCCATAGGCCAGGTCCCTCGGGTGGTTGACTAATGTGGTGCAGCCACCAGGATCTGAGAGGAAGGCGGAGAGGCAGCCTCCATACTTGGGAACATTGGCGGCCAAACCAATGGACAGGGCCCCCCCTGCCATTCGATGCTTGGTGCAGGGAAACCACTGCACCCACGACAGTCCTGGTCAGGGACGTGGCTGCACCCGCGATGGTCCCGGTCTGGGATGTGGTTGCACCCGCGACAATCCTGGTCTGGGACGTGGCTGGACCTGCGATAGTTCCGGTCTGGGACGTGGCTGCACCTGTGACGGTCCCGGTCTGGGACGTGGCTGCACCCATGACAGTCCTGGTCTGGGATGTGGCTGCACCAGCAGTGGACTCCAGTTGGGGCTCTGCTGCACCGGCGGTGGACTTCAGCTGGGGTTCTGCTGCACCGGCAGTGGACCCCGGCTGAGGCTCTGCTGCACCCACGGTGGGCTTTGGTTGAAGCACCATTGCACCAACGGTGACCCCCATCGGGGGCCTCATTGCTCCTGCAGTGGCCTCCCCAGCGAGGGGGGTGATGCTCCTCATGTCTTCTGGTGCTGGGCCCCGATCCTCAGTAGCTTCCAACGAGACCAGCTGCTCTCCGGTGACCTCAGCAGGGAACTCCGAACCCAGGGGGAGAAAGAAAGAGACCGTGTCAGGGTCACCAGCAGCTGCAGAGCCCGGTGAGGTGGGCCCGGGGGCTCCGATGAGCTGCCCCAGGTCCTCCTCGCCATGAGTCAGGCAGTGTGACATGGACATAACTGGCATAATGGAGCACACTTGCCTTAACTTGGCCTCCACCGCCGTCCAGAACTCCGGTGATTTAGGGTGCACAGGTTCTTCCAGTTCGTCCGGTGCTGCACCCCCGTCAACCTCCTCCAGGGCAACCGGACCCTCCTCGTCGTCAATGGGCAACCCAGGTTGCGGCGGCTACTCTCCAGCGACCCTAGGAAGGATCTCGAAGGAGACGAGGGAATGAGGACGGTTATGGTCGCCGGCAGTGGCAGAGCCCAGCGAGGAAAGTTCAGATGCAGCTGGGGGCTGCACCTCACTTTCCTCCCCAAGAGCCAGGCAAGAACTCTCAACACTCGACAGGTGAACTACAGGAGAGATTACTTGCCTGTGCTCTAGTTTTACTGCCATCCAGGACTCCAACGGTGCCGACGATGTTTGGGATCCAATTGGCTGGAGGTCTGGTCCGGGGATGACTCTGCCGTGGCGGCCCCCACAGCAGGCATGATGGTCTCGGCAGTTATGGTCTCCTCCAGTGAAGCCCCTGATGCCGGTAACTCACCCGGCATGAAGTCTGGAGGTGGAGACCTGGGTGGCACTGTGTCCGAAGAGACTGAAGCTAGGGGATGCCCCTTCGTTGGCACCCGCTCCCGGTCTGCCACAGCGCTCATCCTCTGGTCATAGCGATTCTGTGGGGTGCAGTCCTCCAGCACCGCCCTTTCCCTCCTCCCCCGATAATCAAGCTCCAAGGTTGGTGGACACTCCAAGGCAGGAGATGGAGACACAGAGGAAATAGATGTGTTCATCATTGGAGTAGCGGGGGGAGAGCACTCAGGTGACTGTCTAGCCTGAGGCTCTCTCCCGGGGGACAGACAAGACTTATCCTTAATGACCAAGGTAGAATGAAAACCCACTTGCCTGGCCTCCCGTGTCGGAATGCTTGCAGCTGCCGACGGCATGTGATCATCCTTCTCCATGCTCATAGTTCTTCTAGGCTCCTCGGTGGTTGACGGAGGAGCCGGTCCGAACGGCACGGAGGTGAGTGGGTCTGGAGTGGCATACACAGTCCCTCCGGTGGCTGGGGTGGACGACCCAATGACAAGAACTGTGGTTGAAGCTGAAGGGGCGTCTGCTGGCATGACAGCTGTCACCAAGAGGGGCTTTTCCGCAGCAGCGGTCAGGCTCGACATCCGGTTAGGAACCGCCGATGAGGTGACGGGCCTCTTCCGTCGCTTAGGCCTGGGATTAACCTCACGCCGTGGGACTGACTCTTCCCGCTCCTCTTGCATCCGATAATCCTCTCCCGGGGCCGACGGGGAGTCAAGGGAGACAGAAGACAGGGAATAAGGAGCCGTGACAGCAGTTGTTTGGGGAGCTTCAGCGGGTAACAATTTCTGAAGCTCCTCCACAGGAATCTGATTAATTACCTCAGGAGACATTGCAAGAGAATGGAAATGAACTTGCCTGAGCTCCTGACTGGTGATGGCGTCCGCTGCTGCCTCTGTGTCCTGCTTCGTCCTCCCAGGAGTAGGACGGAAAATCTGGCGAGGGGAGGAGGACTCCGGCTCGGGCTGTGAGTGGTGGGCTCCGGTCTTCCGGGACCGTGTCGTGGGAAGCCGCGATTGAGCTCTGATGGCTCCTCCTATCATCTCCTCCAGCTGTCGGCGTGACTTGTGGACCAGGGTGAGAAACGATGTCAACCCTGGATTCTTCCAGAGACTGGGGCACGTCTGGAGCACCCTGACAGTGATGTCGAACAGCAAAAAATTCACCTCCGGGGAGTTGGCGGCTTGAGCCCAGGAAACGAATACCACAGCTCGATCAGCCACTCCACACTACTCAGGGCTCAGTCCAATAACAGAAAAATCCATGGAGACGTCTAGGGGGAAAAAGCACTAAGGAGAGAAGGCAAAAAATTAACTCGTGCACCACCTCTCTGCTGGGCTTTACACTGGTTGTGGCATTCTGTCACAAACCCTTGTGCGCCATTACGCGGTGCACGAGGGAGGAAATGAGAAACCCAAAAGCGAGAGTCGATGGTGCACTTTATTAACAGACAAGGAGAAAATCACAAGTCCAATACTGTCCACTATACAGAGAATAAATATGCAGCGTTAAGGCCACCAGACATACAGGGGGGCTACCTGGAAGTTCTACAGCCAGGGAGGGGAATGCCTAGTGCTTCCGAATTGCGATGTGCACAACAGGAAAAGGCGATCAGTTTAGTGCTGATGCAGTGATAGCACAAAAGGAAAGGCAAATAAGCACTTATGGCTGGAACCACTCAAAGCTGACCGAGAAGTCTGGTGGATGAGGATAGGAGGCTGAGTCAGCCGCGAACACCCAGGGATTGATCATCTGCAGATGTCGGGCTGAATGCGTGAAGGGAGTGAAACAACATTCATGGAGAGCTTGCGGGCAAATTCCCCGACAATCTCTTTCCTCCAAAGCGGCGAACAAATACTCTTGAAGCTAACAAGGAAAGAGATTGCCTGTGCGAGAATGCGTAGGCAGGACTGATAGGCACCAGGTGTGTGAGAGAGCGTGTGTATGAGAGTGAATGGAGTGTGTGCATATGTACGTGTGGGTGTGTATGTGTGTGAACACCCGTGGCAGTGCAGCTGATAGCACCTGACAGGAGGAGGGGGCGTGCCAGAGCTGTCAGGAGGAAACTAGGGCAAAGCATAAGAATAAGTCAGAATTGGCTCTGGCTTCCAAACCCTGATTCATGACAATACAGGTATGCAAGCAAACGTGGCAACGAGTGGTTCAGTGTGTAAAGACTTTTCAGTGAGCAACGGGGTGAAACAAGGGTGTGTGCTGGCGCCTACACTCTTCTCGCTATATCTGGCAACCATGCTTGAGGTGGCCTTCAAAGACACTTCAGAAGGAGTATACATTCAAACAAGGAAAGAAGCAGACTTGTTCATTGTGGCACAGTTTAAAGCCAAGAGTAAGACATCGATTAAGGTAGTAAGAGAAATGCTCATTGCCAATGACAGTGCTCTAGTTAGATAGATAGATAGATAGATAGATAGATAGATAGATAGATAGATAGATAGATAGATAGATAGATAGATAGATGTACTTTATTGATCCCAAACTTGGAAATTACAGTGTAACAGCAGCATGACAGTAGACAATCAAACAACAGAAACACACACGACAGACAAAGGGATTACCCATGGAAAGTAAAAAACTAACACGACTATAAAAACCTATATACATCATAGCTTAATATATGGTGACCCGTATAAACACATGAATCATCCCATAGTTGCACACAGTGTGGAAGATATACATTCTTTAGTGGAGAAATTTGCAAGAACAGCTAGCCAATACAGCCTCAAAATCAACATCAAGAAGAGTGCCTTTATCAACCACCAAAGTTCCAGTTATCAACATCACTACCAGAAGAGATCAGCACTGGTACAGAGCCACTAGGCAAGTGTAAGAATTTCAAGTATCTCAGGAGTATTGTTTCAGAGAATGCTAGGCTGGAGGATGAACTGTCTCTCAGAATGGGAAGAGCGAGTGCTGTATTTGGAAACTTGAGGGAGAGACTGTGGAACAATCGACATGTGTCTATCCGTGTGGAATGCAAAGTGTACAGAGTGACAGTACTGGCTACTCTATTGTATGGTGCTGAAACTTGGACTGTCTACAGGGTGCAGGTAAAGAAACTCCACGCATATGTAACGGATCTCGTCACAAGTATAGTGGTTCTTCTTTTGGGACACCCTTAAGCGGCCGTGATCGGGAACATTAATGCAAGTGTGTGTGCGGCATAGGGACCACGATGACACCAGACTGCTGTTTCCACAATTTATTTCTCCTGTTAGAGAAATAAAACAAAATGCATCACGCTCCGTCTGTACCTCGATTCCACACAGGCTCCCACAGCAAAGCAACGCGATACTGTGTGGAAAGGAGCTCTAAAATAACTTCACAATACAAAAATAAATTACATTTCAAATAATAAAATAATAAAATTTTTCAGAAACAAACATACCTGTTAGAGAAATAAAACAAAATGCATCACGCTCCGTCTGTACCTCGATCCCACACAGGCTCCTACATTTACAAAAAAATATGTGTTACACATAACGACACAAACTGCTGTAGTCACCATAGAGCCTAATATTGGCGTGAAACCCTAAAATGGTGCCCACCGGACTCCCAATGTGCGCCGAAACGTCTATAAAACACTTATTTATAACACAAATAACAAAAAAAAAATACACTACAGTGACATGTCAAATTAATAACGAACAATTACAAACCAAGGTTACAGTTTAAATGATAAGACTAACGGACAATACAATTCTATGGTGCCAGCAGTGTTTTGGACACAACTTACCCACAGCAAAGCAACACAATACTGGGGAAAGACTAACTACCGGAGCCTCAGAGGTACAGAAAGAGCGGATGTGAGAAGTGCACTGCCAAAATAAAACACTCAAGTAAAATAAAATTCACAACAACATAAAGAAAAACATAACTGATAAAAAGAAATATTTAAAGTGCATTTTTGACTCCGTTACACCCACCCCACTGAATTTTACTGAACTTGAGCCATAGCTACACAGAATTCACTATAATACACAAAACACCCGGGGTTAGTTGAAGAACACCATTTTACAGAATATCCCACACAAGGACGAAGTGGCATGAGAGCAGCGCTTATCTCTTAACCCAACCACTGGTAATGGAGTGCCTTGTTCACCCCACCAAAAACCCCAACTATAAGTGTAGCAAATGCTCTTGAACAATAAAATAAAATAAAATAAAATAAAATAACCGAACATTAAAAAAAACAAAGCTAAGTCCACAAAAACATAGTCCACACGTGACATTTAATCAGTCAGTGTCTGAAACATAGACCTACAAACAGCCTTAACATTAAACTTGTCATGAACCACATCTTGCCTGGACATTGTCTGCACTAGTCTATTAACAGGTTTAATCAGGCGACCAAATCTTGACCTGATTTGAGGTTGTGCATTCGGATGGTGACAATGTACACGTGACGTCTGGTCAACAGTACAGCGAACAAGGGGAGTGTCTGTCTGTCTCTCGGAGTCAGGAACAGAAACTAGTTGACTGTCAAGTGTTTGTCCACCATGAGTATCAGTAGCAGCTGTTGTCACAGGTCTAGAGTCAGAGGACATGGGATGATCTACACCTTGAGCAACATGCGCAACTGACGAGTTCTGGGGGTCAGAGGACACACTTGTCACATCAGAAACGTCTACCTGTGACACAGATGGTTCAGTGAGCTGCGTGATCCACTCAACAGTTCTCCTTTCAGAGTCAACAGGTTCTGGATCAACTAATGGTTCACGTGTTTCTCCACATGAAGACGGATCATCTGTACCAGCCTCACTCTCTCCTTCGAAGAGATCCACAGATGAGTCTCCCTCATCACCAACGTCTGTAGCTAAGGTGGATGAACCATGGTTGGACACATCGCACACATCCATCACAGGAAGAAAATTTACCAGCATCAACAGATTCCTGTGGACCACTTTTGTCCGTCCAGTAAGAGTGTCACAAATTCTGCATGTATGGGTCTGTGGGTTCACATCCATTACAGTGTAAAGAGTTGATTCCCACTTATCAGCAGTTTTCTTTTTGCCTCTCTCCTTTCTGTTGGCCAAAAGCACCCTGTCACCAATCTCAATCTTGGATCCTGTCACTTTCCTGTTGTAAAGATTAGCATGTCTGTGTTGCTCCTTAGCAGCACGGTCCTGAGCAACCATCATTGCTTCTTTTAGCTCACAGGTGAGAGTTGCCACATACTTGTCATAACTGGTTACATCAGCATCGCGAAGAACAGAACGAAACATGACATCTACAGGCAAACGGGGCACACGACCATACATGAGGTAAAAAGGAGGAAAGCCAGTCGTCTCATGGGCTGTACAGTTGTACATAAATGTCAAAGTCTGTAACCGTCGTGGCCAGTTAGCTTTCACCTCAGGGGACAGCGCACGAATCATCCCACCCAGTGTCCTGTTAAACCGTTCGACACTCCCATTTCCCATTGGGTGGTAAGGGGTAGTGTGAGATTTCCTGACACCGGACACTTTGAGGAGTTCACTGATTAACTGACTTTCAAAATTAGGACCTTGGTCACTGTGGATTCTTTCTGGGAATCCAAAGACACAAAAGTACTTGTTCCACAGAACATTTGCCACTTGCTTAGCTGTTTGATCCTTACAAGGAAAGGCCTGAGCCATCCTGGTAAAGTGATCTGTTATCACTAGGACATCAATAGACTTGTTCCTAGAGTCTTCAGCTGACCAAAAGTCAATGCAGACCAGCTCCAGTGGTCTAGATGACAAGATGCTCTCTAAAGGAGCTCGTCCCTCAGGTTCAGCTGACTTGCTGAGGACACAACGCTGGCAGTGTCTGACATGGTCTCTAACATCTCTCTCAAGGGTCAGCCAGAAAAATCTCTGTCTGGATAAACTGAGGGTTCGCGACTGGGCTTGATGACCAGCATCATCATGCACGCCTTTCAACACCTCGTCCTTAAGTGAGTCTGGGACAACATACTGAAGCCATTTGGACTTGGTTCTCTGGTCTCTTGAAACTCTGTACAGAACGCCATTGCTCACAGATAGCTTATCCCAGTGTTTCAGATATTTAATCACTGAAAATGATTCTTTCACCCTTTCTCTCCTTGAGGGTCTGCGATGTCTTTCAACATAAAACAGGACGCGAGAAAGAATTCCATCCTCCAACTGTTTGTCACGCAAAGCCCTTTCAGAATAGGCAGACAACGGGTCTTGACCCGGTGGAACTAACTGGGGCAAAAACTGCAAGGCTTCAATTGCCCGGGCCCTCGGACCAGCATCCCACTCAATGTGTGACTGCATCACAGCAGACACTTCTTCTGAATTCACAATCTGAGTGTGTACCCGGGAGGTATGAGCATTGTCACACATCGCATCCACGTGACCACTGGATGAACGAAAAACATCCTGAACAGAGGCAGTAGACACACTTTTGACTTCACTGAGGAGTTTCACATATGGCTCATTGAACAGTCTGTGACCAATATTTTCCTTGACAAAAGGCACACGGCTTAATGCATCAGCCACAATGTTCTGCCGCCCTGGAACATACTTTATGTCAAAGTCATACGCAGCCAACTTGGCTACCCAGCGTTGCTCACAACAGTCTAACTTGGGCTTCGTCAATATGTGAGTCAAAGGATTGTTGTCAGTCCAAACAGTGAATTTGTGACCCTTTAGCCAATGACTAAACTTGTCAGTGATGGACCATTTCAAAGCCAGAAATTCCAGTCGGTGCGCTGGATAGTTTTTCTGAGACTGTGTCAGTGACTTACTGGCAAAAGCAATAGGTCTGGCATGACTTTCACCTTCCTGGACTTGGGACAGAACGGCACCTATCCCATCCAGAGATGCATCAGTTGAAAGCATGAAGGGACGGTCAAAGTTAGGATGAGCCAAGACCACAGTGTTAACAAGTGCAGATTTGAGACTTTCAAAGGCATGTATGTGCTCTTGGGTCCAATCAGAAGCACAAAGCTTTCTGCAAGCCATCTTGTTTTTCTTACATCTGCCTTTAAATTTTGCACCTTTCAACAGGCTGAACAATGGCTTGGCAATGGCAGAATATCCTGGCACAAAATGCTGATAGTAATTAACCATCCCCAAGAAGGATCTAAGTCTTTTTTGGGACGGTGTCACACCATCAGTGTCCATAAGGTCAGCACAAGTCATTTTTGCGATGTTTTCAACCTTACTAGGGTCGGTTGAAACACCATTCTCATCAATTACGTGACCAAGAAACCTCACCAGATCTCCTGAGGAAAAAACACTTTTTGGGTGCCAACTTCAAGTTGTGCCTACGCAGCCTGCTGAACACCATCTCAAGGCGCTGCAATGCACTCTCCTCATCAGATGCAAAAATCAGCAGATCATCCAAATAGCACAACAAAGTCAAGTAATTCTGGTCACCAAAAATGGCAGTCATCATGCGCATAAAACTAGCAGGACGACTGCATAATCCCTGGGGCAGGCGATTGTACTCATACAAGCCCATCGGAGTGGTAAAAGCAGAATACTTCCTGTTGTAACTGAGGTCATCCTGCACAGTTCGCCCACTCGGGACACGAACCCGCGACCTACCAGTCAACTACACAGTTCGAGCATGGGAGACACAGCACGATCGCGCTGAGCTAAACGTCCGACCGATAGCTCAGCGCTACCGATACTGTATGAGGCTTTTTCGGGAGGGAGGTTTACTAACGTTCTACGCCGAACAGTGCTAGTTGGCATCCGTTACACTCTCCCCCTTAAACCTCACTCCCATCCGGGTCACGGCACCAGTGTAACTGAGGTCATCCTCAGTTTTTTTTTTTTTTTTTTTTTTTTTTTTTTTTTTTTTTTCTCTCGGCGCCACACGAGTAGGCTGCCTTTTGCAACAGCGGCTCGATTCCGAGTCTTTTTCCCTTCCTCTCTCTTTTGATCCGTCTTTTTTTTTTTCACCCCACTTATATCACGGACACACAGATCGTCCTAAATGTCTCCTGAGCCGGTGGACGGAGCCACTGTTTATAGCAGGATACGATACAGCAGAGAACAGCTGCTAGCATTCAACCGCCACCCGGTCCCATTGGAAAAACTCGACATACCGAGAGAACTGAGGCGAAAACGCCGCGGCTGCCGGGCTGGAGTAAGGCGGAGGACAAAAAATATAAGGTACAGACCCTCCCTTCCATCTGTTGTCATGGGAAATGTACGGTCGATACTGGGAAAGTTAGATGAGCTAGCGGCTATCTCCCGTTATGATAGCACATACCGGGAGTGCTCTCTCCTTTTGTTTACTGAGACGTGGCTAACTGAACTAGCAGCAGATGCTAACATTGAGCTGGAGGGTTTTCACATGATACGGGCTGACCGAACACCAGACAGTGGCAAGGCTAGGGGCGGTGGAGTGATAATGAGATCGTCACTTCCTTGTGGTAACGTATCGTCACTTCCTGTTTTGCTGTCTGCCTGTGTGGTTTGCTCTCCAGCTCTCGAGCCACTAGCTATGGCTACTAGCTCTCTTTCCTCTCCTCCTCTGGTGTGCTCTCTCTGTCAGATGTTTAGCTACACCTCTGCCTCTTTTAGTGATAACGGTAAATGTAATAAATGTTGTCTTTTTGAGGCGCTCGAGGCGAGGTTGTCTGATTTGGAATCCCGGCTCCGCTGCATTGAAACACCGTCTGCGCCAGTTAATCTCGACGGACGCCCCTTAGCTGCAGCGGAGCTAGCTAGCTTAGGTCCCCCTGTCACCGGTTCCCCGGCTCTCCTCTGCAGCGAGGAGACTGGGTGGGTGACGGTGAGAAGGAAGCCTAGTCGCAAAGCCCCGGTTCACCACCAACCTGTTCACGTTTCTAATCGTTTTTCCCCGCTCAGCGACACACCCGCTGAGGAAAAAACTCTGATCATTGGCGACTCTGTAGTCAGAAACGTGAACCTAGAGACTCCAGCGGCCATAGTCACATGCATTCCTGGGGCCAGAGCAGGCGACATCGAGTCAAATTTGAAAATGCTGGCTAAAAGTAACTGTAAATATTCCACAATTGTTATTCACGCTGGCATTAATGACATCCGTCTCCGGCAGTCGGAAGTCACGAAACTTAATATAGAATCGGTGTGTGACTTTGCAAAAACGATGTCTGCCACTGTAGTATTCTCTGGGCCCCTCCCCAATCTGACCAGTGATGACATGTTTAGTCGCTCGTCATCCTTGAACCGCTGGCTGTCTGTGTGGTGTCCTAAAAATGACGTGGGCTACATTGACAATTGGAGCTCTTTTTGGGGAAAACCTGGTCTTATGAGACGAGACAGCATTCATCCCACTTTGGATGGTGCTTCTCACCATGTTGTTTGGAAATCATGTACTAAAATGCCAATTTGTTGTGTGTGTTTTTTTTTTTTTTTTTTTTAGATAACCTTTGGCAACCTTTGGACATTGAAGTGGGCAGGCAGACCAAAAACACCACAGCTGATGCCATCCAGGAGGTGCAGAGGTACCTGGCAGAGGGCAATATTGCCAGGTCCCAGGATCCTCTGAGATACTGGGACAATCAAAAGGCCAGCTATCCCAACCTCTTCCAGCTGGCGTTAGAATTTTTCTGCACTCCAGCCTCATCTGTGCCATGTGAGCGCGTATTTTCAACAGCTGGAGAAGTTGTGTCCAAAAAGTGCAACCACCTGAATTTTAAAACTTTGGAAGAACTTATATTTTTGAATAAAAATTTGTAAAAAAAACTTTTTGTTAAAAAAAATAAATCAATAAAAAAAAAAAATCACAGTCCACAAGCATCCTCATTCACAACATGTTCACTTAGATTTTCACGTTATGATACATGTTCACATTATTTAAGATAAGCCTTTATTAGTCCCACAATGGGGAAATTCCAGGATTGCAACAGCACAGGGATAGCAACACTCAGAGCAACAGTCAGAAGGCAAGAGAAAAACAAGAACAGCTAGTATACATATTACTATAAATATATAAAGACACACAGTGCGGAGCGTTGTGGTTGGTGAATGTGCAGCAGAAAGTCTAAGCTCTCTCCGCGGATGCGGCGGGCCAACTGGATGTCTTTGGGCATGATGGTGACCCTCTTGGCGTGGATGGTGCACAGGTTGGTGTCCTCGAAGAGACCCACCAGGTAGGCCTCGCTGGCCTCCTGCAGAGCCATGACGGCGGAGCTCTGGAAGCGCAGGTCGGTCTTGAAGTCCTGAGCGATCTCCCTCACCAGGCGCTGGAAGGGCAGCTTACAGATGAGCAGCTCCATGGATTTCTGGTAGCGACGGATCTCTCAGAGCCACGGTACCGGGCCTGTAACGGTGATACAGATTTGACTGTATCTAAAAATATCAATGATATTTGAAATTAAAATGAAGATATGAAATAATACAATATAAAATACAATGACTTAAATTATATAGTGGTCCAAAAAATAAAGGGAACACTAAATAACACATCCTAGATTTGAATGAAATATTAAAATACTTTGTTCTTTACATAGTTGAATGTGCTGACAACAAAATCACACAACAGCAGGTGAAATTGATTGTCAGTGTTGCTTCCTAAGTGGACAGTTTTATTTTTTTTTTAGCAGTATATTATTGTATATACTAGGTCATAAAATCAGTGTCAGTTGAGTCTATCAACTAGGTTGCCTGTAGGGATTTTTAAGGTCCAGCAGGTGTCAGTATTCAGCAACACAGTTTCAACACAGTATCAATATAGTTTTGCAATGTGTCGAAACGTATCATGACGCCTCATGGACCCATCACTACTGTGGGGAAAGACTAACTACCGGAGCCTCAGAGGTACAGAAAGAGCGGATGTGAGAATTGCACTGCCAAAATAAAACACTCAAGTAAAATAAAATTCACAACAACATAAAGAAAAACATAACTGATAAAAAGAAATACTTAAAGTGCATTTTTGACTCCGTTACACATACATGATGGGACACCTTCGAGCCATAATGAACATCTCATGGAAAGACAAGATAACCAACATAGAAGTGCTGAAACGAGCCGGTCTACCATCAATAGAGGACATGCTAATACGGATGAACCTGAGATAGCTAGGACATGTTGAGAGGTTGAATCACCAGCATCTCCCTCGGCAGTTACTCTACTCACAGTTATAAGTTAAACCTTTCCTGAGCTGTCATGATCTTGAGATAGCCATCCATGCTTTAATCACGTCTCAACTTCATTACTGCAATGCACTTTATGTTGGCATCTCTCAGTCTTCTCTCGGCCACCTTCAACTTGTGCAAAATGCAGCAGCCCATCTTTTGACCAACACACCTAGGCGAGAGCACATTACTCCGATCCTTTTTTCACTTCATTGGCTTCCAGTCCATTTTAGAATTAATTTTAAACTTTTGCTTTTTGTTTTTAAAGCTCTTAATGGCCTTGCTCCAGTGTATATGTCTGAGATTCTGACTGTCCGTGACCAAGGCAGGGCTTTGAGGTCATCCAAACAGCTTTTGCTGGATGTGCCTAGGTCACGGTATAAACATTGGGGTGACCGAGCCTTTTCTGTTGTCGCCCCCAGGCTCTGGAACAGTCTCCCCCCTGACCTACCTGCTATCTCTGACCTGGCCCTTTTTAAATCAGAACTTAAGACATTTTTGTTTAGGATGGCTTTTAATACCCAGTAGTGGTGATATTTGTCTTGGCATTTGTTTTTATTTTATTCTCTTTTTTAGATATTTATTCTTATTTCTTTGTTTATGTTATTTGTTTTTAATGCTGTGTGTTAATGCTGTTTATTTTCTGTAAAGCACTTTGGTCACCTACGGGTTGTTTTAAAGGGCTATATAAATAAAGTACATTACATTACATTATGTGAAGGAAAACACAATCAGGGTCGAACAAGGCTCAGATTTAAAGATACTGTAAAAAGAAACCTGAAGAAGTTGGCTATAGAAAGGAGTTCTTGGCAGCGGAAGGCTAAGGACAGAGCTGCATGGAGGAATCTGATGAGACCTAAATGAAACAGTCATTGTTGACCATGACAGCCTGCTATGATGATGATGAGTAAATGTGCCATTACTGTGCTCCTGTAATGTCTGATGGTTTCAGCGCCCCCCCCCCCCTTGAAATTTGGAAGTTGTTGCGCAGTCGGAGCTGACAAAATTATGATCCAGTAATAAAGGGAAGAAGAAGACTGATTATAAAGACAGAACAAATCAGCTGTGTCTGCCATGCTTGCTACATCCTCCATCGCAGAATTGTCACATCTGTCTCACTTCAATGAGGAAAAAGTTGGATGAAATGTGACATAACCGTTCAGACTGAGGTCACGTTGGAAAATATCAGATACGTATCCGAATTAGGAGTACGGTACATATGAAAGTGGCTTGGGCCTGGTGTGAAAAAATTGAATGTGTGCTGTTCAGACTGTCATTAAAAAATTAGATATGGGTCACGTGTGAAAAAAAATCGGATTGGGGCCACTTTTGCCTGCAGTGTGACCGTAGCCTAAGTAAGGAGAAAAGGACTTTGCTAGATAGAAAAATCGAGCCTGAAACGATGTGCAACAGATTAGGTTGATTAAGGACAGAAATGGTAGTGTACTAACGAGTGAAGAGTGTGTTAAGAAGGTGGGAGGAGTACTTTGAGGAGATGACGAATGAAGAAAACGAGAGACAGAGGAGTATGGATGAAGGAAAGCCGGTGAACAAGGAAGTTCAGAGGATTAGCAAGGTGGAAGTGAGGACAGTTTTGAAGAGGATGAAGAATAGAAAGGCGGTTGGTCCAGATGACATACCTGTGGAGGTATGGAGATGTTTAGGAGAGATGACAGTGGACTTTTTGACCACATTATTGAAAACAATCTTGGAGAGTGAGAGGATGCCTCAGGAGTGGAGAAGAAGTGTTTTGGTACCAATTTTCAAGAACAAGGGTGATGCTCAGAGCTGTAGTAACTCCAGAGGCATAAAGTTCATCAGCTGCACTATGAAAATATGGGAAAGAGTTGTTGAAGCCATGTTAAGAGAAGAAGTGACAATCAGTGAGTAGCAGTACGGTTTCATGCCAAGAAAGGAGTACTACAGATGCAATGTTGCTTAAGAGTTGTTGATGGAGAAGTATAGAGAAGGTCAGAAGGAGTTCCAATGTGTCTTTGTGGGATCTAGAGAAAGCATATGATAGTGTGCCAAGAGAGGAAGGTGTGGTACTGTAAGAGAAGTCAGGAGTGGCAGTGGGTAAGTGAGGGTGGTGCAGGACAAAATTGATGACAGCAAGACGGTGGAGTGACTTAAGGGAGGATTCGGGGGGGGGTAGGGTTATATCAGGGATCGGCTGTGAGCCCCTTCATATTTGCCATGGTGATGGGCAAGCTGACAGATGAGGTCAGGCAGGAGTCTCACCTCTCCATTTGGAGGTATGCACTGCAGAGAATGGTTCCCAAGGTTGTCATAGCCAGGAGTGGCACTGGGGTTAAGCTCCCAGTGCTCATAAAATGCTCCTTATGGCGTGCGTCTCGAAAAGCCTTTGACAACTAAGTCCAACTCCTAGCCTACCCGTGTGGTTTAGTCTCTAAGCCCGGCGGAACTGCTTTTACTAATAGGAGAAGGGGCGAGGGCGGATCTCTGGCGCCTTAAAACCAGATGCGTCGGGTAGATGGTGGCTCGTCAACCTGGGAAGGTAGCCCATCTAGGGGAAGGTAAACCCTGATTTCAAACCTCCACTGCCTTGCGGCACACCCGGTCACGGGAAAAGCTTCGGGAGTCAACCCTGAGGAAAAATCCGGAGTCGGCGCCCCTAAGGCAGTTCTCTGTTGTGCTCAACATTGTTCTGGCAGCTCCTGCGACAGCACTGGTGCTAAACTATAGCAGCCCTGCTGTTCCTTTGGATTCATCAGTGACGTGGAGAGGGGGGACATGCTGCATGGGTAACATCTTGTCCTCCATATCTTCCTGCCCAGGCTTGAATCCTACCAACGCCCAGTGCTGGAAGGTAGAACACCGGTGCGCATCGGCCTGTTCAGCCACAGGTGGTGCTGTTCCAGCAGAGTAGACGTTTAGGATTCTCTTCCATGGTCATCATAGACCGACGGAGGCCGACGACGATGACTGCAGAGAAGAGGAATGAAAGTCAGTAGAAACAAGACAGAATGCATGAGTGTGAATGAGAGGGAGGCAGGTGTAACAGTGCAGATGGAAGGAGTAGAGGTAGTGAAGGTAGATGAGTTTAAATACCTGGGGTCAACCATCCAAAGCAATGGAAAATGCACAAGAGAGGTGAAGAAGAGCGTACAGACAGGGTGGAGTGGGTGGAGACAAGTGTTGGGAGTGATCTGTGACAGAAAGATAGCAGCTAGAGTGAAAGTTAAGATTTACAAGACGGTAGTGAGACCTGCACTGTGTTATGGGGTCTGACAAAAAGACAGGAGGCAGAGCTGGAGGTGGCAGAGTTGAAGGTGTTAAGATTCTCACTGGGAGTTACTAGGAGGAACAGGATTAGAAATGAACAGTGTTGGGAGTAACACCACTACTTTTGCAGTAACGTGCTGTGTAACGAAATTAATGTTTAAAAATTCAGTAATGCCTTACAGTGACTGAAATTTGATCAGAAGTGTTACTTGTTACCCTTTTTATTAATATGGATAGATTTTTTTTAGTGCATCATCATCATCATCATCATCATAGCAGTCTGTCGTGGGCGACAATGACTGTTTCATTTAGGTCTGATCAGATTCCTCCACGCAGCTCTGTCCTTAGCCTTCTGCTGCCAGGAACTCCTGTCTATGTCCACCTTCTTCAAGTTTCTTTTTACAGTGTCTTTAAATCTGAGCCTTGGTCTACCCTGATTGCGTTTGCCCTCGCATAACTGTGAGTACAGTAACTGCCGAAGGAGACGCTGGTGGTCCATCCTCTCAACATGTCCGAGCCATCTCAGGTTCATCTGTATTAGAATGTCCTCCATTGATGGTAGACCAGCTTTTTTAGTGCAAATAAATGAATATACAAAAAAACCCTATCATAGCTGATGCAGTCGTCAGTTTGACCGTGACCTGTTGCAAAAGATTCTTCAGCACTGAGCGAAGGAAAAGAGGAAGCTACTTTTGTTCTTGTGGAAATAGATAATTTTTCCTTTGTCACAGTTAAGGACAAAAGTATATTGGTGGGTTGCAAGCTAAATGCCGGTTGAGACCTACTGCAATCTTCAGAAGCCCTTGAAAACAGCAACAAAGCTCCAGCTAAGCTAGTGCTGTGCTATGCTAATAACACTGTGTTAGTGGATCTACGCTATCTGAACAGCCACGGCTGGATTTTAAGAACAAGTATACATCTGGACAGTTTGTGACCCAGACCTTGGGCTGTGATCCACAGATAGATGCATTTACTTGCTACCTGGATAAAGATTATTCAAAAATGGATTTTGATCTCCAAAGGGAATTTGAGAGACTGGATCATGTCTCTGTCACAGCAGACATTTGGACTGCAGATAATGGACATTTTCTTTGGATCACTGCACATTGGATTAAATCCATATCGTAAAGGTAAGCTAAACATGGACAACTTTATGCAGTGTTGCCAACTCTCACTCTTTTGGAGTAAGTCTCACTCTTTTTTCCCTCTCCCTCACTCCACAAACACTATTTCTCTCTCCAAAATAAGAACATTACTGCAATATCATGTTGATTTCTTCAGATTTTTCACACAATAAATGTCATGTGTCTGAGCCTGTGCTCAGACTCTTTATGTCTTTTTGAGTACTTTCTGGCTGTTATTATTTTCTTGTCAGGTTCTGTTATTTTTGGTTCTATGACATGAGCCTCTTCCTCCCCCAGGCACCCACCATTCACTTGCAGTCTGCCCCAGTTCTCAGCTGTGAATGATTGTTTAATTAAGTCACCCTGCCTGCTCAGCCACACCTGCTGCTCATTTGTCTGCCCAGTACTTAAGCACTGCAAATTCATTGTTTCACTGAGGCAGCATTACTTGGGCTTCACTCCTTAGACTTTCATCTCTGTTCCCCAGAGCATGCCCGGCTCTGGATTGCCAATCTTGTAAGTTGTTTTTGTTGCATTTACTTGGACAGCATTGTCTAGTGTGCAATGTTTATTTTCTGACTTCAAAGAACTTCGGACTATTCCTCTGTTCTTCCCTCCAGAGCTTTCCATGCTCTGGAGCCATTCTTGTAAGTTTCTTTGTTTGTATTTTTATGTTAGTGCACAGTTTGAGTTTTGGTTAATAAATGTCACTATACAGTCCAGCATTTTGGACTGCCTTTCTGCCCGGGAGGGGCCAGTTCATGACAATAAGAGCTCTCAAGGCAGGATAAAGCAGACTGAATATGTTCTAAAAGCTCTGTCTGAAACAGTCTGTCAGCCTGACATTAATAAGCCTGTAATGTAATCCATTAATTAAATTATTTTGCTATGTGTGCAAGATGATTGAAGTATGCATTAAATGGGGCCACTGACTGCTCTTTTTACACATTTCAACACCTCACTCATGTCTTAATGAAGTGCTTGTGACGTATTTTGTTCAGATTTTCTTAAAATTATCGAAGCAAATTTGTTTTTTATATTCCTTGGCTTTTTTCAAAAGCTCTGATTCAAAGCCTGTCACTTTAAGAAACAGACTTCAGCTGTTCAACTCCTCCCTCCCTCGTACATCAGTTAGCCATTAGCTGAGTAGCTTTTACCCGGCTTCTTCCAGTTTTGTTGACCACTGAGTAGGCACTTTGGCTCACTGATCCGCAGTCAGTGGTGTATCTCGCATCAGTCCAGTCTCTCCCAATAAATTTTGCCGTGATTCCACAACAAATCGCCAACACCATGTGCTGGATGATTGCCGCAACCCGAGGCAGGTTACCAAGCCAAGGGATCTCAAAGGGCAGTGTGGCTATGTTGGACTCCACTCTTTCTCACAGACAGCTGAGCGCCACTGCCCACGAGAGTAGAGCAGATCCACGGAGGATGGTGGGGTTGCTGGGAGTGAGAGCAAGCAGCATCTAGTCCCGGGACATTTTGATTGGAGGGAGCCGGAGTCTCTGTCATGATTCCGCAGCTGATCGCCTGTATCTTGAGTTTGGGGCTCGGATGGCCAGCTAAAGGTAGCTAATATGTGTAGCTAATAAGGTAGCTAGTATGGGCTAATAGCCCCTGAGCTATTAGCCCATGAGCTAACACTGGTACCAGGATGCTGGCTGTTAGCGTAGCTTCAGATCTTAGTCACCCTAATAGCCATCCCTTTTATCACCTAGTTCAGCAGTGTGCCTCGCGTCACTGCGGCCCATCTCTCAGTGGTCTCGTCGTGATTCCGTGGCAGATCGCACGTACCACTGTTATGCCAATAACTCCACCATCAATCCAGGGGAGTTCTCGGCATAACAGCGGCCAGTAGCCCTGGTTCCAGGCCATAAAAGTGACCGGTGTGCCGGGGCGGGCGATCTTCCACAAAATCACAATGAAACCACTGAGAGATGGACGGGAGTGAACCAGCTGGTAACAGGGATGGCTATTAAGGTGACTAAGATCTGAAGAAAATAACATCATAAGCCGTGCATAGAGCCAGCGTACTGGTAACAGTGTTAGCTCATGGGCTAATAGGTTATCTTTAGCTCCCACTTCCATCTACATGACGGACAGCTAGGCAGGCCAATAATAGAGCAGTGGGCAGGTCTCAAGGACAGAAGTGGGTTGGCTTTTTCGAAACTTGACGTATACCAGGGGTGTCCAATGATGTGCCATGGAGGGCCAAGACCCTGCAGGCTTTACCTCCAAGCAGTGTCTTAACAGCAGATTCCACTGAATTTCTTCCCACTGATTGTTGATAAGTGAAAACACCTGCTGAAGAAACTTGGTAGAAGAGAAAACCTGCAGGGTCTTGGCCCTCCATGGCACATCATTGGACACGCTTGACTTATACGATTTACTTGGAAGAGTCAAAAAATGTTTTGGCGCGTTTTTCTGAGAGAAAAACAAAATAAAGGCAGTGTGCTTTTTTCAGATAGTTGATGTTTTGGAAAATTTTGGGCTAATTACATGACCAGTTGACACATTATAGAAAGTTATGGCCCCTTTAAAAGTAACGTGAAAGTTACTTTTCCAAGTAACTAGTTACTTTCATCATGCAATAATTGGTAAAGTAACTCAATTACTTTTGAAACGAAGTAACTAGTAACTTTAATTAGTTACTATTTTTTAGTAACTTGCCCAACACTGGAAAGGGATATATCAGAGGGACAGCTCAGTTTGAGCGATTTGGAGGCAAAGTAAGACAAAGCAGGCAGCAAAGGCTAAGATGGTTTGGACATATGCAGAGGAGTGATCGTGAAGATATTGGACAAAGGATGTTGAAGATTGAGCTGCCAGGCAGGAGAAAAAGAGGAAGACCACAGAGAAGAGTCATGGATGTCGTGGAGGAGGACATAGAGAGGGTTGGTGTTACAGAGGAAGATGAAGGGATAGGGTGAGATGGAGGCAGACGATCCGTTGTCGAGACCCCAACAGAGAGCAGCTGAAAGAAGAAGCAGAAGAAGAAGAAGATACTGTTGGCAGCTCATCAAGCGATCAAACTTGTGGCTTTTTTTTTTTTTTTTTGGATCAAGTACCTCTTACTGTCTCAGACCAATATTGTCACTTAAAATAATTTGAAAGAAAGTGTGTGCATAAAAGAGCTCTGTGTGTGCGTGTACGTGCGTGTGCTTTGAACACAAATGAACAATAAAAAATAAGGATGCTCAGAGGACATCACAGCTGATTTCTAATTGAAAACATTTACATATCAAAGCATTTAAATGTGATTGCTTGAAACAATTCAGCAAACACCTTTGACATAGTTATGTTGATTTATGGGGTTAAATGGCAAATAAAACACAATCAGGCTGAGGGTGGCCATAACTTTCTAAGGTAACACTGCCATGTGCAGAATAAATAAAGCGCCTTTGATGATAAATATAAAGAATCCCACCCCCTCTGTTTATTTGCTTTTGCCTTAATTTAGCATCTGCTTTCTGACAGGGAAAAAAAGGCATTTTTGGAACACCTTATGCTGCATGTGCTAGTTGTATAAGGCATCTGCTGCATTCAGTATTTCATCAGTAATCCAGTTATGACTCTTCATCATTGTCTGCGTTAGCAGGCTCCTGTGCATGGATCAAAGCTCCACATACCTGAGAGTGCAACAATAATCCCGATTGCATAGAGAGCCTCAGTCACGCCCCCTGTACTTCCTCATATGGGACCTTAAATTGGAAAAAAAAATACTCTATAGAAATGAATGGCAAGAGCAGAATTATCTTTTGATCCCGATCAAATTTTGACACAAGTTACACATATGATATTTGTCAATTTAAAAGATAATTTTTCACGTAATTAAAGTTGTCGGCTGTCACATAATAAGAGTAACATTTAGTTTTTGTTTAAACGATTAGTGGACAACAACTCCAATCACCCCACATCACTAAACACAATCATGGTGGGAGAAGACCTCACCTCTTCGCCGGAGGTCCCCTCCAGCATACAACTAGGAAAATACCGGTCGCTATGGAGGGTGAGAATATGTCTGGGCACATAATCATACCATGTAGGATAACTAAGTAGACGGTTGTGCTGTTTCATCCCATCTAGCAACAATGCTCCGCACTGTGTGTGTTTATATATTTACATATTTATTCCATCTAGCTACAATGCTCCGCACTGTGTGTTTATATACTCATATATTTATTCCATCCAGCTACAATGCTCTGCACTGTGTGTCTGTGTGTACATTGTGGGGCACATATATGCACATAGGTATATGACTGCATGATTCATACGTATACCACCTTAGGCTTCACATCTGAGACGGAACAAAGGACTGAACCGCTCTGGAGATAACACGAGGGTGTGAAGTTTAGTCTTTGGCATGCAAAGAGATAGCCTTGGGGGATTTCGCCCAGCGGCCAGAGACTGAGAGGTGGAGTGTGTTAAGATTAGGGGGAAGTTACATTGTGACTGGGATTAAGTACCATGTGACTGTATGTTTGATGTCCTGGGTATAAAAGGGACAGATGTTGGAAGATTCATTCTCTTTTTCTCTTTCTGTGTTGGATGATGTTGGAGAATGTGAATAAATCTGACTTGAGAAATAAACTCAGCCTCATCTTTCCCCATTCTCCACACTGGTGATCCTATGACGTATCATGAGCAGAAGTAATTCCCCCGAGCCAGACTCGTCAGGAGCCAGCCAGGTGAACACAGCCACAGTCAAGCTACCAGACTTCTGGCAAGACAACCCGTGCTCCTGGTTCCACTTGGCCGAGGCACAGTTTGCCCTCCGGGGGATAACGGTAGATGACACCAAATTCTACCACGTTATTTCCAAGCTCGACAACCGCACGGCTCAATATGTGCAGAGCTTTTTGGAGCGCCCACCGGCCGACGACAAATACGGCGGGTTGAAGGCTGTGCTCATCCAGCGTTTCACTCCCTCAGTCCAGGGGATCGCGGAGGAGACGACCTCTGTTTTTACCATCGCCGCTTCGCAGAGAGGGCACGCAAATGCATACCACTGTGCCAGTTCAGGAGCTCGGGAAACGCCAAGACCGGGGGTCGATGGCAGCTGCGGCCCTCGGGGAGGAGAACAAGCTGCTCTACTTGACGGATGCGCGATCGGGGAGGCAATTCCTCGTGGACACAGGCTCCCAGGTGAGCTTCATCATGCCTACATACGCTGACCGGCTGGCGGGTCCCGAAAGTCACGGAGCGTCAGCAGCGAACGGCTCGAGGATTAAGACCTTTGGTGAGAAGACTCTGCTTCTGTCCCTACACGGCCGTACATTTGAGTGGACTTTTGTTATAGCTGCAGTGAACTTCAATATGTTAGGGGCTGATTTTCTGTGCTCACATGGTTTGTTGGTTGATCTTGCTAATAGGCACCTGGTTAATGCACTTTCTTTTTATTCTATTCCCTGTGCAGCCCGAGTGACCCCGCCCACAGCACAAGCCAACGTCGCAACAGCAGGTGGTAAGTTTCACACACTGCTCACTCAGTTCCCAGCACTCACGGTTCCCACATTTTCAGCAGTGGTCGCTAAACACGGAGTGGAGCACATTATTACTACCAACGGACCGCCCGTTTTTGCAAAAGCTTGGCGCTTGGATGCAGCTAAACTGTACAGGATAGGAGTTCGCCAGCCTTGAAAAGTTGGGCATCATCAGACGTTCGAAGAGCCCATGGGCTTCCCCGCTTCACATGGTCCCTAAAGCCGACGGCTCATGGCATCCTTGCGGAGATTTCCGCAGGCTGAACAACACTACAGCGCACGACCGCTACCCAATCCCGCATATCCAAGATTTTTCCGTTCATTTGGCGGGGGCGCACATTTTTTCTAAAATAGACTTGGTCCGCGGGTACCATCAAGTCCCAGTACGCGCTGAGGACATCCCCAAAACGGCGGTGATAACTCCATTTGGCCTTTTTGAGCTTTTGCGCATGCTGTTTGGGCTTAAAGGTGCTGTGCAGACGTTCCAGCGCATGATGGACGCGGTATTGCGTGATCTCCCTTTCGTGTTTGTCTACCTGGACGACATCTTGGTAGCCAGCTCGTCCGAAGACAAACACGAAAATCACCTCACGGCAGTTTTCCGGAGGTTGGGGGAGCACGGGTTAATAATCAACCCAGCGAAGTGTCAGTTCGGGGTGACGCAGATTGATTTTTTGGGGCATCGCGTCTCTCCAGAAGGAGCCATCCCTCTGCCTGACAAAGTGCGCGCAATAACAAATTTTCCCCAGCCACAAACGGTCAAAGCGTTACAAGAGTTTTTGGGAATGGTAAATTTTTATAACAGTTTCCTCCCCCACGCAGCGCAGCTCATGCAACCATTGTATGCCGCGCTTAAAAAACAAAAACCCACAAGCAAAATCGAATGGTCTCCTGAGCGGGAGCGCGCATTCGCGGAGGTCAAAACAGCCCTAGCAAACGCTGCGTTGTTAGCACATCCAGACCCCACGGCCCGCATAGCGCTCACTACTGACGCGTCAGATGTGGCCATAGGAGCGGTCGTAGAGCAGCAGGTCGCTGGGGTTTGGCAGCCGCTCGCCTTTTTCAGCAGGATGTTGCGTGATAGTGAGCGAAAATACAACGCATTTGACAGGGAGTTGTTAGCTCTCCACTTAGCCATTCGCCACTTCCAGTTCTGGCTGGAGGGACGCCGTTTCACCGCGTTCGTTGACCACAAGCCGCTTACTTTCGCGATGGCCAAGGTTTCAGAACCGTGGTCGGGCCGGCAGCAGAGGCAGCTGGCTGCAATCTCAGAGTTTACTAACGATATTCAGCACGTAGCGGGTAAACTTAATGTGGTGGCAGACTGTCTCTCGCGCGCTGTAGCGGCCCCAGTCCACATAGGGGTAGATTGTGCAACCATGGCCGCGGAGCCGGCTAGCGACGCGGAAGTGCGCACCACCGCAGTCCGCACAGTGATAGATTGTGCAACCATGGCCGCGGAGCCGGCTAGCGACGCGGAAGTGCGCACCACCGCAGTCCGCACAGTGATAGATTGTGCAGCCATGGCCGCGGAGCAGGCTAGCGACGCGGAAGTGCGCACCGCCGCAGTCCGCACAGTGATAGATTATGCAGCCATGGCCGCGGATCAGGTTAGTGACGCGGACGTGCGCGCGCTCCAGTCTGGACCAACAGGGTTAAGGCTGGAGAACAGGGTGTTACAAGATGGTATGCCCCCCCTAATCTGCGATGTCTCCATGGGTCGACCGTGCCCGGTGGTACCGACTGCGTGGCGCCGCCGCGTTTTTGACTCGATTCATTCTCTGGTGCACCCGGGGGTCCGCGCATCGGTCAAAATGGTAGGAGAGAAATTTGTATGGCCGAGCCTGCGCAAGCAAGTTAAAGAGTGGGCAGCAGCCTGCGTAGCTTGTCAACGAGCCAAAATACACAAACACACTAGAGCTCCCTTGGAGCCGTTTCACATCCCGGCTAAGAGGTTCGATCATGTGCATGTCGACCTCGTAGGCCCCCTCCCGCCGTCACAGGGGTGCACACACCTTTTGACAATGGTGGACCGCACCACGCGTTGGCCGGAAGTGGTCCCACTGGCATCAACCACAGCCGAGGAGGTAGCGCGCGCGTTTTTAACGGCATGGGTAGCGCGTTTTGGAGTTCCATCGGACATTACGTCCGACAGAGGTCCTCAATTTGTTTCCGAGCTTTGGTCAGTGATGGCCCGCAGCCTGGGGGTAACGATCCACCGCACTACCGCGTACAATCCGCAGGCTAATGGTTTATGTGAACGTTTCCATAGGTCATTGAAAGCAGCCCTCAGAGCGTCGCTTACGGATGCAAATTGGGTGGACAGGCTACCATGGGTTTTATTGGAATTGCGTTCTGCACCTAAAGAGGATTTAAAAGCCTCCCCAGCTGAGTTAGTTTTTGCACAGCCACTCCGGCTGCCCGGGGAATTTCTCCCAGATAATCCTGCGCCAGAGTGCCCCACTGCTCAGCGGTTGCAGAGCGACACGGGATCGAGCACGCTTCCTGGCCCCGTTCATCACAGTTTTCTGCGCGTTTTTGTGCCTAAGGCCTTAAAAAATGCAGAGTTTGTTTTTGTCAGACACGATGCGTATCAACCCCCGTTGCGGCCACCTTACGATGGACCTTTTAGAGTGCTGGAAACAGGGGATAAGCATTTTTTGCTAGATTTGGGGGGCAGGGAAGAACGGATTGGTATAAACAGACTCAAACCCGCCTTTGTGTTGGCCGATGAAAATGTGCTGTTGGCTACGGCTCCTCAGCGCGGCAGACCCCCTAAGGAGCATTCATCAGGACACCCACAGGGATTGACTAACAGTTCTAATCCTCAGGCAGCATCTCCCCAGCAGGAGGGCGCCGTGAGAGAGGTAAAGCCCGCTGACAGCAGATATGGGAGGCGACTGAGGCCCAAGCGTCATGTGGACTGATGTGTAATAATTTTACCATGACTTGCAGACTGTTATTACGGTTGTTCCATCTTAGACGTTTGGGGGGGGTCATGTGGGGCACATATATGCACATAGGTATATGACTGCATGATTCATATGTATACCACCTTAGGCTTCACATCTGAGACGGAACAAAGGACTGAGCCGCTCTGGAGATAACACGAGGGTGTGAAGTTTAGTCTTTGGCATGCAGAGAGATAGCCTTGGGGGATTTCGCCCAGCGGCCAGAGACTGAGAGGTGGAGTGTGTTAAGATCGGGGGGAAGTTACATTGTGACTGGGATTAAGTACTGTTGTAAGATGTGCCTAATGCAGGTGTTTAGAAAGGACAGCTCAGTGTGTGAACGTGAGTGAGTGGTGCGCGCAGCCGAGGCGCGCCCCGTGTGTGGAACGGCCCCGATGAGTGAACGGTGTGCATGATTTTGGGCGGATGAGAGACAGAGAGCGAGGCGACCGGAGCAGGTAGAAATCATTGCTATCAACAGTGCAGTCTGTAAATAAAGCCCCAATGCTTCAGCAATACGGCCTGTGCCTCTGTGTACCACCATATCTCCTGCTTAACAAGAGTGAGGTTTTACTCGGGAGTTGACCCCGGAGGAGGAAAAGCGCCTCCGGCCCTGGAGAAGACGGATCTCCCCTGCGTCCCCCAACCACGGTTAGGAGACCAGAAGCAGGAACGGTTAACACTGGCGACCACGAAGGGACTCTCACGGTGTTAAGAGGGTGGTGAGTACCGAAGAAAAGGACAGCGGCAGCTGGGCCGAGTGACTGTGATGGCAGCTAAGCTAATGAGACATGGCGGCCGCTCGCTATCCCGCCGATACCTACGAACAAGAAACTAACTGCTCAAACACGTTCATGTCGCTGGCTAATCGTCAGGAGTGCAGACGAGGTGCTGTGAGGGCTCATGAATGTCGGGCTGAGACGAAGTGTGGACATTGTGGCCCATTTCTGTGTGATGAGAGCTGCGCGGGCGCGCCTGTTGATGGAGAGGATTTGTTCGCGCCATTCGGCAGCCCCGCGCAATTTGCCATCGGCTGTGGACGGGGACCCAGCAGACCAGGACCTCAGCCTGTACAACCTGTTTGCTACTGCCTCCAGTGATGGCCCCAGCAGTTCCCGGCCGTCCACTCCACCTGCTAATGCCCCCAATGTGATCGGGTCTCTTCCACCCACTCCTTCCCATGTGATATTTGGCCATGGTGGGGGTGCGGTGGAAGAACCACGCCATCAGGCTCAGCACGTGTCACGGCCCAAACGTCGGCGCAGAGGACCGGACCGTTACGGGGACTGGGTTACTGAGTGAACCAACTGTAGCAGTTCCTGTTTGCACTAGAGACTCTCCAGTTCACATTTTTGGACTCTAGTGTGGTTATAATGTTCTGTATGTTTGTTTTAAAAAAAAAAAAAAAAAAAGCTGAAGTGACAATGCTTTTATATACCAACATGCACTTTGTTTTAATTGAATGTATTGTATTTTGATTAGTTAAACAGTATTACTCCCGGTCGCCTAGAAATAGATTTCAGAATGTAATGTACTCCTTGTTTAATTAGAAACAATGGTATTCCAAGTATTTGTCCCTCATGTTTTCACTGCCAAATGAGCTAGTTTTACCACTGCATAGACACTCGTAACCTACCTACCTATTTGAATCCCTGTTATATATTGGACACTGCTACTGCTACTGCTAGGTGTACAAATGTAGAGAGTGTGTACCAATTTTATATGGTTTGGATGGAATGGAATTAGTGTTAATTGCCAATCCATGGTGGGGGTAGTGTTGTAAGATGTGCCTAATGCAGGTGTTTAGAAAGGACAGCTCAGTGTGTGAAGGTGAGTGAGTGCGTGCGTGCAGCCGAGGCGCGCCCCGTGTGTGGAACGGCCCCGACGAGTGAACGGTGTGCATGATTTTGGGCGGATGAGAGACAGAGAGCGAGGCGACCGGAGCAGGTAGAAATCATTGCTATCAACAGTGCAGTCTGTAAATAAAGCCCCAACGCTTCAGCAATACGGCCTGTGCCTCTGTGTACCACCATATCTCCTGCTTAACAAGAGTGAGGTTTTACTCGGGAGTTGACCCCCGAGGAGGAAAAGCGCCTCCGGCCCTGGAGAAGACGAATCTCCCCTGTGTCCCCCAACCACGGTTAGGAGACCAGAAGCAGGAACGGTTAACAGTACCATGTGACTGTATGTTTGATGTCCTGGGTATAAAAGGGACAGATGTTGGAAGATTCATTCTCTTTTTCTCTTTCTGTGTTGGATGATGTTGGAGAATGTGAATAAATCTGACTTGAGAAATAAACTCAGCCTCATCTTTCCCCATTCTCCACAATATTGTTATATATAACAATATATATATATATATATAACAATATATATATAACAATATATATATATATATATATATATATATATATATATATATATATATATATATATATATATATATATATATATATATATATATATATATATATATATATATATATATATATATATATATACATACATATACATATACATATATCAGGGGTGTCCAATCATGTGCCATGGAGGGCCAAGACCCTGCAGGCTTTACCTCCAACCAATGTCTTCAACAGCAGATTCCACTGAATTTCTTCCCACTGATTGCTGATAAGTGAAAACACCTGCTGAAGAGACTGGGTAGAACAGAAAACCTGCAGGGTCTTGGCCCTCCGTGGCACATGATTGGACACCCCTGATATATATGCTTGGCAATAAAGCTCATTCTGATTCTGATTCTGATATTTATAGTAATATGTACATATGTATATTAGCTGCTCTTGCTTTTTTTTTTTTTTCTTGCCTTCTGATTGTTGCTCTGAGTGTTGCTATCCCTGTGCTGTTGCAATCCTGGAATTTCCCCATTGTGGGACTAATAAAGGCTTATCTTATCTTTATCTTATCTTATCTCTTGTTTCCTGATCGATGAAAAAAGGATCCAAAGAGGAGGAAAAAAACACAATTGTGAGATCTGCAGCTGATCCAGAAGCCTGTTAATTACTTCACCCTGGGCGCACTTTGAAAATATGACATAAGCTCTGTCCATCTGTGTTTTCTAGTTTTTTAATTTATGTATTTTCATAACCTTATACCTTAACAGTTACACAGCAACCTACATCATTATTTACGTGGAAAATTATCTTTTAAATTGACAAAGATCATATGTGTAACTCGTGGCAAAATTTGATTGGGATCAAAAGATAATTTCGCTCTTGCCATTTATTTCAATGGAGAATTTTTCTGATGTAAAGATCCACTCCGGCGGCTCTAAAACCACCTCAAAAACTAATGTGTTTTGCCTAAAATAGTGTATTGTGGCTTTTTATTCACAAAAATCTTTCATTGTCTTAGAATGGCTTGGAAAGAGCTTTTATGTCTTTGACCTACTTAAGTAGTAGTAGTAGATTAGTTTATTTGACAGGGACAGTGCAATAAACATAGACAATTAATCAAAGACAATCAATCTGATGTGTTGCACATAGAGTGTATAGCTATTAGCTAATTTGCAACTCTTGTCCCTGGATGGGCTTTAGAAAAAAGAATCAAGATAAAAAATATACACAATAACCACATACATCAATGCAGAAAAATTATAAATACACAATTATAGATATTATAAATATTATAAATACACAAATATAACAGCCTGACTCACATTTAACATAAATATTATAAATATTATAAATACACAAATATAACAGCCTGACTCACATTTAACACATATAACATAACTCACATTTGCCTATTTCAGGCCTTCCTCCCTCCGTCACTCACTATAAACAAACACATTTATTCCTTCCCTTCATTCACTCTCACTTTGCAGACAAATAATTCATACATGAGTACATTCTTGTTTATTTTTCAGCCAGTTTTTAACATTTTTAGTGAATGTTTTAAAGTCCGTTATTATTTTAATTTCATTTGGCATTGTGTTCCAGATGTGACTGCCCTTTATAGAGAAAGCTGTTTGTCCAAATGTGGTTCTGCGGTGGAATATTTTACAGTTATTGTTAACAGAACTCCTGGTGGCTCTGCTGCTGTCCTGTCTTTGGACGAAACCAGCAAGTGGCTCGGGTGCTGATTTATGGAAACATTTGAACGTTAAGTTCAGAAGACAGAGGTCAATGAAGCTCTCAAAACTCAATAGGTTGTATTTTTTTAAAACATTACAGTGATGCCACCTAATGGGCTTTTTGTCCAAGATTTTTAGGGTTTGATTATATAATGAACCTATATGTCTTATTGTGGAAGGGGCTGCTTGAGCCCAGACTGTCAAACAGTATGATATATGAGAAAAAACCATAGAATGCATATACAGTGCAGCTGCTTCGTAAGGTATGTAATATCTAATTAATTTAAAGCAGTTCAGATTTTTTTTTTACTGTTTTTGAAATTTTCTTTATATGAAGATTAAATTTGAGTTGAGGATCTAGTACAATGCCAAGGTATTTGAATTCTGTAGCTAAACTGATGTCATGATCATGTATATTAACTTTAAAATGTTGCAGGTTACATTTTTTGATTGAAAAGCACATTGAGACTGTTTTCTGAAGGTTCAGCAATAGATGGTTCTTGAGGAGCCACTCTTGGACATCAACCATACTTGTAGACAGTACATCTGCAGCCTGTGCTGGAGTCTTGGCAGCTGTGTAAATAACTGCATCATCTGCATAAAGTTGGCATGTTGCAGCTGAGCAGTGTAACGGCAAGTCATTAATAAAAATGCTGAAAAGTAAAGGACCAAGAATGGACCCTTGTGGGATACCCATGCGGTTGTTTAAAAATGAGGATTTATCCTGGTGAACTTTTACACACTGTTCTCTATTCTGGAGATAAGATGCAAACCATTCTAATGTATTTGGGGAGAAGTTAAAAGATACCATTTTGGATAAAAGCAAACTGTGGTTTACAGTATCGAAAGCCTTTTTGAGATCTAGAAAAACAGCTCCTACCACATTACCCCTGTCCAAGGACTGTTTGACGTTTTCAATAAGGCAACAATTTGCTGTTTCTGTTGAGTATCCTGGTCTAAAACCAAATTGATGTGGATGAAAAAGTTGACTGTCTTGTAAGTAGTCTATCAGCTGTGTAGCTACAACTTTTTCAAGAACCTTAGATAGGACTGGTAAGATAGAGATTGGGCGGTAATTGCATATATCGTCTTTACTGCCTGATTTATGAACTGGTATGACGACAGCTTTTTTCCAGCCAGATGGAAATGTACTAGACCTAATGGAGAGATTAATGAGATGAGTCAGTGGTTTGATTAATATTTTGCTGTGCATTTTGAGAAAGGAGGTGCTCATATTGTAGATATCATTAGTTTTTGAGTTTGACAGTGTTTTAACAATACCAGCAATTAACTTCTCATTTACCTCATCGATGTGAAAAGTATCTGTTGGAAGTATGGAATTTGTGTTGTTGAGCACATTTGGCAGCACAAAAAAGTATGTGCGGACTATGAATATTCTAATTAGCTCCATCCACACTCCCGCCCACAAGTAGCTGGAAGAAGAGGAGGACAGTGTACAAGGCTCTGAGAAGGTGATCTAACTTGAGGAAGTACCGTCGTAGGCAAACCCATGGAAGAGTCACTGCCTGGCCTGGCATGGAGGCTGGAAGGCTCCCCGCCGGTCTCTAGTTACCCACTGGCCGCGGATCTAGTGCGCCCTCCAGTCGGCTCACCTCCGAGGCACTCCCCAGCCTCCTTCTTTCAGAGCTTGCCTCGGTTTGAGCTGCTCCGAGGTAAACCGCTCTCCGGTCCTCGGCAAGGGGATCCGCGGTGAGTGGGTAAATCAGGCAAAATAACGCTAAAGATGTGTGAAAGGGAATGAAACAAATTACTGGGTGCAAGGGGAGAGTCAGGCAGACATCTGGGAGCCTGGAGAGAGCTGGTGAACTGAACCTGTTTTTTAATAGGTTCAACTCACAGCCTGTCACCCCCACAGCACAGACAGATCCTCACACACCCCTCCCCCCACATCCTCCTGTGCAGAACCTTTGTCCATCTCCCCCCTCACCCCCTCCTCCTCCTTGGAGGACACCAGTCCCCTCCCTCACATCACTGTGACTACAGACCAAGTTAAGAAACAGCTGGAGAGACTCCATCAGCAGAAGGCAGTGGACCCTGATGGCATCTCCGCCAGGATCCTGAGGACCTGTGCCAACCAGCTAGCTTCGGTACTGAAACACCTGTACAACCTGAGCCTGAGCCTGAGTCTGGAGAGAGTACCGGTGCTGTGGAAGACATCCTGCCTGGTTCCTGTCCCCAAGAAGTCATCTTCATCAGACCTGAACCGCTATTGACCAGTTGCTCTCACATCTCCTGTGATGAAGTTCCTGGAGAGACTGGTCTTTGCCCACCTGAGGCCACAGGTGAAGATGTGACTGGACACTCTGCAGTTTGCATATCAGCCCCATTTAGGAGTTGAAGACACTGTCATCTATCTGCTGTAATGAGCCCCTCTGCACCTGGATGACGGAGACACTGTGAGAATCACATTTTTTGATTTCTTCACTGTCTTTAACAAAATCCAGCCACTGCTGTTGGGTGAGAAGCTGCGAGTGATATGGGTCAACTTCTCTGTGATCTCCTGGGTTACTGACTACCTGACAGGCAGGCCACAGTTTGTCCGGCTGGGCAGTGTCTTTTTTGGCGTGGTGGTTAGTGATACGGGAGCTCCACAGGGGACTGTGCTCACTCCTTTTCTCTTTACCTTATACACCACTGACTTTCAGTGCAACACTGAGTCATGCCACCTGCAGAAATTATCTGACAACTCAGCTGTTGTGGGGTTTATAAGAGGTGGAGAGGAGTAGGAGAACAGGGCACTGGTAGACAGATTTGTGGAGTGAACCGAGCAGAATCATCTGAGGCTGAATGTCAGCAAGACCAGAGAGATGGTGATTGACTTCAGGAAGAAGAGAACGCCTTCTCAGCCATTGCAGATTAGGAGAGAGGATGTGGAGGTAATTGAGGACTACAAATATCTGGGTGTCGGGATCAGCAATGGGCTGGACTGGAGATCCAACACCTATGCTGCGCACAAGAAGGGGATGAGCAGACTCTACTTCCTGAGGAAACTGAGATCCTTCAGCGTGGGCAGCAGGGTGCTGGAGCTTTTCTACCAGACCACTGTCGCCAGCACAATTTTCTTTGCTGCTGTCTTTTGGGGTAGCAGTATCAGAGCCAGCGACACCAACAGACTTGACAAGATTATCAAGATGGCTGGCTCTGTAATTGGTCTCAGGCCAGAGACCTTTGAGACAGTGGTGGAGAGGAGAACACTAAATAAACTGCAATCCATCATGAACAATCCTGATCAACCCCTCCACCACACACTGGACAGACAGCGGAGCACTTTCTCCGGTAGACTACTACAGCTTTGCTGCCAAACGGCCAGCTACAGGAAATCTTTCCTGCCGCATGCCATTTCACTGTACAATAACTCACTATGATGTTGTATTGTGGTGATTACTATGCTGCCATACTGCACCTTACAGTCTAAGTGGTACCTCACATTTCACTCTGCTCCTGATAGTCCTGCATTGTGCAGTGGGTATGATTCATGTGTTTATATGGGTCACCATCTATTCAGCTATGATGTATATATGCTTTTATAGTAGTGTTAGTTTTACTTTCCATTGGTAATCCCTTTGTGTGTCATGCGTGTGTTTCTGTTGTTTGGTTGTCTAGTTACACTGCAATTTCCCAGTTTGGGATCAATAAAGTACATCTATCTATCTAGCTATCTATCTACCTACCTACCTACCTACCTACCTGATAGATAGACCCGTTCTCCTCAGCTCGCTCTGCGAAGAGGCAATGTAGCTAGTGGGGCCTACCAGTGGGTGCCCCCAGCGAGGCGAGGGGAACCCTCCAGCAGGGCAGCAACTGCCTCTCCAGTCCACTAAGAATGATCCTTCCCCAGGTTCACCTACAACAATACTTGCCTGGCCATTGCACCATGCACACCAGGGCCATCTCCCCCTGGGCATGCAGGCTGCAAACCCGTGTCCTCTCCAGTATTTTAGAAGGGACACTGAGTAAAGTAAAAGTAAAGTTCCAAGTAAAATTAATCATTGCTGTTGTATTTTCATGTCTGTGGGTAAAACGTAACTTAAGAGCATTTCTTACTCACACAGCCAAAAAGTGAACACGTACGTGGTGTGGTGTTGTTTATTATATTAATATGTTGTATTATTGTATAACATGGGTGGTGGGTCCACCTTTCCCGTTGCGCTGCCACCTGGGGTATAAAAGGCTGATGCGGAAGAGGCACAGCCCTTTGACCACCTCTCTGCCTGAGTTGTACAATAAGTCCTGTTCAGTTCATCGCTCGCCTCATTATTGTGCCACGTTTTACGGACATAACATTTACCTACGAGGATGAAGTATGGATGCGGGCGTGTCATCTTTTCGGCCATTTTTGGAGACTCCGGAGTAGCCTCCATTGCCTTGGACGAGGTGGTTTGCCGTGTTTCAGAACTATCTGGTGGCACTAAACATTGGCGTACTGAAGAAGGTACAAGCAAGGGCAATTTTGGTCCTTAATTTGGGTATGGAAGGGCAACGTATCCTTTCTACTTTGGGAGCTAGCGATAGCTTTGATGACATGGTTGAGCAAATGGCGCAACATTTTTGCACGCCTACAAACATTATTGTAAGGAGGATCCAGTTTCGGCAGCCCCTCCAGTGGACCGGCAAGTCGATGCAGCACTACGTTGCAGACCTATGGCAGCTGGCTGGGGACTGCCAGTTTGGGGAGTTAGAGGAAGAAATGGTCCGTGACCAGCTGGCGGAGCACACACTGTGTTCGTCAGCTCGTTCAAGATTACTTACACACTCCGGCGAATTAACTTTAGCCATGGCTGTGGAGATAGCCCAACAGTGTGAAGCGATGGACAAGTTATCACACGATCTCGGTGAGAGAGCTACGCTACACTGCCATGATTCACAATCGACGAAGCAGGCTGTGGATCCAGACAGTGAAGACAGCGAGCAAGAGGAACGTGCTGCAGCTGTAAAGATGAGGTCCGCCCCGGGATCACCCAAATGTTCGGGTTGTGGGTCCACTAAGCACTGGTACAAGGCTAGAGAGTGTCCGGCAAGAGGTAAATGCTGTGGCAAGTGTGGACTCCGTCATCACTTTGCGAGGGCCTGTAAAAAGTTTGAGTGAGGGGAACGGCGACACAAAGCGGACACTCCTGCTCCAACTCCCATGGTTATCCACACCATTTCCCCGGACACCGACAGCCATACGTATCGTATGGTGGAACTGGACGGTGTGGAGGTACCATTATTGATGGACACGGACACGGGCTCAGTGCGTTCGGCGTTGAGTTGGCCCATCGTGAGACGTTTCTTCCCATATCATCAGTTGAAAGGCACTTGAAACCTATATGCGGCTATGGAAGACGGAGGCTACCCATCGTGGTTTCAGTGGAGCTGACGGCCCATTATAAATCATCGGTGGTCACTAGCCTGAAGTTTTTAGTGACTGGCATGGGTGAAAATGTGATAGGCTGCTATCTCTTCTGTGGGCTGGGGATTTCCATCAATAGCATCAAATGCAGTTGTGCAGCCACTTTTGAAAAAACCTAACCTTGATCCATCTGTTTTTAAAAACTTCAGGCCAATTTCTAAGCTTTTTATTTCTAAGCTTTTAGAAAAAGTTGTTGCCAAGCAGCTCACTGACTTTCTGATTGAACACAATATTTTCAACAAATTTCAGTCAGGTTTTCGTCAGAAACACTCGACAGAGACCGCTCTTCTTAGGGTGTCGAATGATATTTTAATGTCATCAGACTCTGGCAAATGCTCTGTTTTAGTGTTATTAGATCTTACTGCAGCATTTGATACATTGATCATTGTATTTTGTTACAAAGGCTTAGAGATAGGGTAGGTATTTCTGGAAAAGCTCTGGACTGGTTTTTCTCCTACCTTTCTGATAGGAGTTTTTCCGAGGCTGTTGGCTCTTATTCATCTGATTCTGCTCCTTTAACCTGTGGGGTGCCTCAGGGTTCTATTCTGGGTCCACTTTTATTTGCCCTATATATGCTGCCACTTTGTTCTATCATCAGCAAATTTAAAGGTGTGTCTTATCATTGCTACGCTGACGATTTACAGCTACTTTTCTCTTTTAAACCTGACCATGTTGACAATTTAAAAATTATTCATGATGTTGACATGGCGGCGCATACAGTTGCAGCAGCTCAGTGGTTCACCAGTCGGAGTGGTATTTGGATGTGTTTTTTGTTTTACATGTTTGTTTTGTGCACATTCTGCCGAGCGAATATCACCTATAGCCGGCATGATATTCTGAAGATCGGAATATGCTACGAGGGGAAAGTAACAAGTGAGTTTCTCTGCTCACACAAGATCCCGGTGGAAGTAGCGAGGAGTCCCGGCTCTCCGTGGATTACCATCCCAGCGGAGAGGAGGCGCAGGTGGCGGAGGGAGAGGAAGCAGAAGCGGGGCTGTAGGGCTGGCCCGCTAGTAAGGCTACGGAAGCAGCCATTCAAACCACCGCTTCCCAGCCTTTTCCTCTCAAATGCCAGATCTCTCGTGAACAAGATGGAGGAACTAAGGCTACAGATTAAGGTAAACAACTGTGCCAGGAATGCTTGTATTCTTCTTATCACTGAGACCTGGCTTCAACCATTTATCCCGGACTCGGCTATCGAGCTAGCGGGTACACTACACAGTGCTATGACCGAACAGCGGATTCCGGTAAGAGCAGAGGAGGAGGGCTCTGTGTATACGTAAATAACAGCTGGTGTACTAACTCAGTGATTATGGAAAGTCACTGCTCACCGGACATAGCGTATCTGACTGTTAAGTGCAGACCTATTTATCTCCCTAGGGAGTTTACTGTAGTATTGGTAACGGCTGTTTACATTCCACTGGATGCTAATGCTAACTCAGCTATCAGATTGCTACATGCTAGCATTAGCTATACACAGAGTATTTACCCTGACGCCGTGCAAGTTATAGCGGGGGATTTCAATCATGCAGACTTAAAGACAGCACTCCCTAAATTCCATTAGCATGTCAAGTGTGCTACTAGGGGAGTGAACACCCTGGACAAGGTCTATTCAAACATCAAACTGGGCTATAGGGCTAGACCATTACCACATCTGGGCCAGTTTGACCATCTGTCCATGCTATTAATTCCTGCATATACCCCCCTCAGGAAAACTGTTCCCATCATCTCTAAGACTGTTGCCACATGGCCGGAGGATGCTTCCCAGCAGCTGCAGGACTGCTTCGACAGGCCCAACTGGGAAGTCTTCGAACATCAGGACCTGGAGCTGTTCACAGATAGTGTACTGTGCTATATCAAGAACTGCATAGACACTATCACAGTGAACAAACAGATCCGTATCTTCCCTTACTAGAAGCCCTGGATGAACCGGGAGTCAGAGACAGTCTTTCCCAGCCGCACATGCTGCCTCCGGTCCGTCAGGAAGTCGGTGATCCACTTGCAGAGGGAGTCAGGCACGTTAAGCAGGGACAGCTTGTCCCGGAGCAGAGCGGGGCGGATGGTGTTGAATGCAGAGTTGAAGTCCACAAACAGGATCCTGGCGTAGGTTCCCGGGGAGTCCAGGTGCTGCAGGATGGAGTGGAGGGCCAGGTTGACTGCATCATCC
This sequence comes from Pholidichthys leucotaenia, assembly GCA_020510985.1. NCBI lineage: Eukaryota > Metazoa > Chordata > Actinopteri > Cichliformes > Pholidichthyidae > Pholidichthys > Pholidichthys leucotaenia. Next base: position 19,898,309 of record CM035842.1, on the reverse strand, counting down.
ACAGACCTGTTGGCTCGGTAGGCAAACTGCAGCAGGTCCAGGAGGGGAGTGGTGATGGACTTGAGGTGGGGCAGGACCAGGTGCTCAAAGGACTTCATGACTACAGAGGTGAGCGCTACAGGTCTGTAGTCGTTAAGTCCAGTGATCCGTGACTTCTTGGGGACAGGGATGATGGTGGAGGTTTTGAGGCAGGTCGGCACGTGGCTTGACTTCAGGGAGGTGTTAAAAATGTCTGTGAAGACAGGAGTCAGCTCATCCGCACAGTGTCTCAGGGTGGAGGGAGACACGCCGTCCGGACCGGGGGCCTTGCGCGGGTTCAGTCTGGAGAACTGTCTGTGCACGTCCTGCTCACTGATGACAAGGGCAGGGGGGGCAGGGGGGGAGGAGAGGGGGCGCCTTTGATGAAGTGGTGACCGTGAAGGCGGTGGAACTGGGGGGAGGGGAGGGAGATGGACACAGCTGACGAGGTGTCAAAACGGGCTTAATGTTGGGACAGTCTTTGACAAAGGGCTTTGTCATCATGACCTTTAGAAGCCTGAGGCCGATAGTTGGTGATTTGCCTCAGTCCTCTCCACACAGAAGCAGAGTCGTTAGCAGTGAACTGCTGCTGGAGTCTCTCAGAATACACAGATTTAGCTCTCCTCAGCTCTCTGCTAAACCGGTATTTGACCTCCCTGTAGCAGTCCCTGTCTCCACTTTTCAACGCTGCTTCCTTCTCCTTCCTGATCTGTCTGAGCTTAGCAGTGAACCAGGGCTTGTCGTTGGAGTAACTCACCCTGGTGCGTGATGGAAGAATGCTCTCACAAAAGTGGATATATGAGTGCACAGTGTCCGTGTACTCATCCAGATCATACGTGGTTCCTTTAAACATGCCCCAGTCAGTTATTTCCATGCACGTGCTCAGCTTCTCCCCAGCTTCACTGGTCAATTTTCTTGTAGTGCTCACAACAGGTTTAGTGAGCTTTAGTCTCTGTCTGTATGTGGGAATGAGGTGGACCATCACGTGATCAGATAGTCCGAGCGCAGCGCGGGGAACAGCGCGATACGCGTCCTTCACTGTAGTGTAACAGTGATCCAGCGTGTTCTCTCCTCTGGTGGGGCATTTAATAAACTGTTTGTATCGGGGGAGATCGTGGCACAGGTTGCTCTGGTTAAAGTTGCCAACCACAATAACCAGAGAGTCCGGGAAAGTGCACTCCGTTTGTTGAATGTGATCTGCGAGCGCGCGCTGAGCCTCGCGCGCGTCTGCGTCGGGCGGGACGTAAACAGCGGCCAGGATGAATGAAGCGAACTCCCGCGGGGAATAAAAAGGCTTGCAGTTAATGAATAGATATTCCAGAGCGGGAGAACAGTATTGGGAGATCACAGTTACATCGGAGCACCAGCTGCTGTTGATGTAAAAGCAGACTCCTCCTCCTGAGGACTTACCGGAGAGCTCTGTGTCACGATCAGCACGAAACAGCTGAAAACCCTCGAGGAGGAGCGCGCTGTCCGGAGTTGATTCCTTAAGCCAGGTCTCAGTAAAACAGAGGACAGACGAGGTAGAGAGGTCCTTAAATCGCATCAGCAGTCTCAGTTCATCTACCTTGTTAAAGAGAGAATTGGCATTGGAGAGAAATATGGCAGGCAAAGCCGTGTGCGTGCCTCTCCTGCGAAGCCGCACAAGAGCGCCCGCTCGCCTTCCTCTCCTTCGCTGTCTCACTTTTTGGGCCAAAAAGTAAACCAGATCGGCGGCAGGAGCCAAAAAAACTGGGAGTAGATCCGTGGGAGTGAAAGTCCTGATATTTAGGAGCTCTTCATGGGTGTAAGAGCAGGCAGACACACAATTGACGAACAGAAACATATAAAGAAAGGCGCAGCGAAACACCATGGCGGCCACTGTGGGCGCCATCTTGGATCAAAAAAAAAAAAAGAGGGAGGGTAGCTGACTTCCGTTTCCTGCGAGTCCACATAGAGGAGAACCTGTCCTGGAGTGTGAACACCTCTGAGCTGGTGAAAAAGGCCCATCAGAGACTATACTTCCTGAGGGTTCTCAGAAAGGAGAACATCACACAGAGACTGCTGGTGTCCTTTTATCGAGCTTATTAATATTATGTTTATGCATCTGGTACAGTAGTTGTACAGTAGCTCAGAGGAAAGCACTCCAGAGGGTCATTGACACCGCCCAGAAGATCATTGGCTGCCCTCTCCTCACACTGGAAGACCTACACCGCTCCCATTGCCAGAAGAAAGCCCAAAATATTTTAAAGGATACTTCACATCCTGGACACTCACTGTTTGAACTACTGCCATCTGTGAAACGATATAGACTAATGAACACAAGGACAAACAGAATCAAACACAGCTTCTATCCAACAGCAATAACCATTCTGAATAAAATGAGGAAGTAATGTGCTAAATGGACATGATTGTATGTTGTTGAATACTCTTTGTAATGACTGTGTGTGCATGATGTCCTGTGTTGATGTCTGTGTGAATGTGGCTAGATATTTATTCTTTTTAATTATTATTTTTAACTGATTTTTAGTAATTTTAGGTCTATGTTTTTTTATAATGGGGCAATGTTTTTATAACTGGGGCACTGACTGGAGAGCATTTTGAATTTCGTTGTACCTGTGACAATGACAATTAAAGATCTATCTATCTATCTGTCCGCAATTAAGGACTGGATGTCTAGTAACATTTTACAACTTAATGCTGATAAAACTGAAGTCCTTGTTGTAGCACCTGATAATCTAATTCCTAAGATGGTTAATAGCATTGGTTCATTAAGCTCTAATGTTTAGTTTAGTTTAGTTTAGTTTAGTTTATTTGAAAAGGGACAATGCAATTTCATAAAACACATGATTACACATGGTTAAAAAAGCCAGAATTAGCCAAAAGGCTAGTTTTCATCTGTGGTCCCCTGGCCAAGATGTAAAAAAGCAGTAAAATGCATCTACAAGAAAAAAACATGGTTAGACATTTAAGAGGGCACTAATGTAACAAATAACATATACATAACAAACTGTACATTTAAACACAACATCAAACATCACAGCAAACTTATCTTTTAGTGTTGGCAGCTGTAGGTGTTTATAAGCCACATTTTCAATTTTTTTGTGAAGGCCTTGAATGTTGTGAGCAGTTTAACCTCCTCAGGTACTGAGTTCCACTCACTAGCGCTCCTCACTGACCAGGCCAACTTACTGAAAGTGCTCCTGCGCAGAGGAATGAAACCGTCACCTCTGACAGAGCCTTGAGTGACACACTCAGAGCTTTTTCTTTGGCTGATGAACTCTGCCAGAGGATCTGGAGCCAAATCATGCAGTACTTTATAAATCAAATTTAAATTTGCAAATGTATGAAGACTATCCCAATTTAAAAGACTGTATTTTTTTAAAATTGCACAATGATGATAATGCCTAGGTTTTTTTATCCATAAACTTTAGCTGCTTGTTTGTACAAAACTTCCAATGTTTTTTTGGCACTCAAACCCGCTTGGGACCAGCTAGTTAGGCAATAGTTGAAGTGACTCAGAATCATTGAATGCAAGTATATTTTTGCGGCTTCAGTTGACATTTCATTTCGAATTGCACGAAAATTTGCAAGATTTAACTTGATTTTTTTACATAATTTAGCAATATGGGCTTTAAAGGAAAGCTGTGAATCTATTATTAACCCACGATATTTATATTGGCTAACAATTTGTATTTTTCCTCCATTAACATGTATGTCAGGGTCAGGTGATACTCTATTTATTTTAGTGAAATACATGCCTACAGTTTTAGAAACATTTAACTGTAGACAGCACTCCTGCAACCAAGTTGTGACACAGGATATTGTTTTACTAAGTTTAGCAGCAACAGTGTCTTTGGAGCGACTATGAACAAAAAAAACGTGTCGTCTGCATACATTAAGCATTCAGCTTCAGAACAAACAGTGGGCAAATCATTAATATAAAGACTAAAAAAAGGGGGGCCTAATATTGATCCCTGAGGGACTCCAGAAGTTAGCCTAAGAGAATCAGATCTGCAGTTGTTAACTGATACAGATTGTGTTCGATCATGCAGATATGATTCAATCCAGCTCACAGCATTGTGAGAAAAGTTAAATTTAAAGAGCTTGGTAAGAAGAACAGTGATTTACTGTATAATGTACCGTCTAATCTAAAAAAATCTTGGTGTCATTTTCGATTAATCGATGAGTTTTGATCAGCATGTCAAATCTCTGACCCAGAGTTGTTTTTTCCACCTTAGGAATATATCCAAAATTAGGTCATTGGTTTCCTACAGTCAGTTAGAAATCATTATTCATGCCTTTGTTTCTTCATGTTTGGACTACTGTAATGCTCTTTTCACATGTCTTAGCAAATCCTCTTTACACCGCCTACAGTTAGTCCAGAACTCTGCTGCAAGATTACTAACTAGGTCCAGTAGATTCTGTCATATCACTCCCATTTTGGCCTCCTTGCATTGGCTTCCTGTAAATTATAGAGTTGATTTTAAAGTTCTTGTTCTTACTTATAAAGCCATTCATGAAGAGGCGCCTTTTTATATTAGTGACTTGCTCCATCTACACCAACCCAGCAGGTCTCTCAGGTCTTCTCATCAGAATCTATTGGTAGTCCCTAGCACTAGGCTCAGAACCAAAGGCGATAGAGCCTTTGCTGCTGTTGCTCCCAGACATTGGAACTCCTTACCTTTTGAACTTAGATCTGCACCTTCCATTGATGTTTTTAAGAAGCAACTAAAGACCCACCTTTTTAGCCTGGCTTTTTAATTAACTATGTGTTGATTGTATTTTTATGTACTTTTACTGTTTACTTTGTTTCTATTTTTTACTGTTTTATGTGCCTGTGTTTTTATTTTGTTTTTTACCATGTTAAGCACTTTGTGACTCTGTCTGTGAAAAGTGCTCTATAAAAAAACTTATTATTATATTATTATAATAGCAGCGTGAGTGAGAAGTGGTCGGGCTGCGGCTTGTGGGACCAACCAATCCCGGCAGTGGTGGATGATGCCATATGCGACAAACCTTGGCCTAGTAATCTGGAAAGTGAACAGGACCACCCCCATCCAGGGCCGTCACGGGAGAGTTCCTGTGCCAGAGCCCAGGTTGTCCTAGCTGAGGGAACTGGGCGGCACCGTGGGACGTGCATGATGGTGGATGGAGCCGAGTGGTTGACTCATTCTGCTTCTGGAGTTCGGCTGGGGGGGTACCGAGAAGCAGGGGGTCACAACGGCTTTGCGGGCGTCTGAAATGAAAACAAGCGGGGCAGGATCCGCTTGCAGGATTATTTTACATGGTTAAACGATGGGCTACACAGGAACACTGGAAGCCGAGCAGGGCTCCTCTGGGGGTCGCTGATTTGGATCAACCCAGAGCAGAGGACCGACTGAGAGGAGCCCACAGGAAGCGGAGAAGACAGGAGGACCAGGGGCGGCTACAAGTGGTGCCTTTCTGGGAGGACGGTTACCTGCAGCTGACAGATGGTACGGAGAGACACCCCAACGAGCTGCGGCATGTTTATGAGGAAAGTGAGGTCCTTCGGTACCGGCGTGGGTTATCCCTGGGCACCAAGAAGAGGCAATGCTCTGGTCGGGACCCACCTGATAGGTCTCGGTGGTGGTGGTTGGTGGGGGGGGCTCTCCATGGTGTGTGACTGATGAGTTAAAGGGGGCAATGTGTTCAGGGTGTGTTATTATTACTTGCCTATGTAAAAGGGAAAACCCAAGTAATGTTTGTGTTAGCATGTTTGGGGGGTTTGTTTTACTGTGTGAATTGCTAAATATTAATGTGTGCATTGTTCTGGTTACGTAGGCGGTATGTCATTATGGTTAATACACAAAATTACTATGTGAGCTGTCCATGGTGCTGAGTTATTGTCTGACATGTTTAGCTCATGGAGCTGTGGTGTGGGCTGCCCAGGTTGTGGGGTTGATGTGTATATTGACATATATGGTGACTAAGTGGTTTATTGAATTCAAGTTTGAGGGTAAAACCTGAACACGGCAGTCTTTCTTTCTTTCTTTCTTACTTTTATGGACTATAGTATAACAAAAACCAGAGGTGGGTAGAGAAGCCAGAAAATGTTCTCAAGTAATATAGGTACATCTCAAAAAATTGGAATATCATGAAAAAGTTCAATATAATTTGTCTCTCATTTCAGAAAGTGAAACCCATATATTATATAGATTCATTACACAGAGAGTGATATATTTCAAGTGTTTATTTTTTTTAATATTGATGATTATGGCTTACAGCCCATGAAAACCCCAAATTCAGTTTCTCAAAAAATTAGAATATTAAATAAAATTAATTTTAAAAAATAGTTTTTAAATAGAAATGTTGGCCGACTGAAAAGTATGTCCATGTACCACTCTACTTGATCAGGGCTCCTTTTGGATTAATTACTATATCAATGTGGCGTGGCATGGAGGTGATCAGCCTGTGGTACTGCTGAGGTGTTATGAAGGCCCAGGTTGCTTTGATAGTGACCTTCAGCCCATCTGCATTGTTGGGTCTGGTGTCCCTCATCTTCCTCTTGTCAATCCTCCATAGATTCTCTATGGAGGATTGTCAAGATTCCCTTCTTCTTTCGGCTTTCAGAGAGAGCAGACGCTTTTCTCTCCCTCTCCCACCTCCCATTCCCTTACTGATCCCAGCTTGCTGTTCTGTCTGTGTCTGTGTCGCTCTTCTTCTGGCTGAATCTTATTCCAAATGGAAAATTATGGATTTGGTGGGCTTTATATGCGATTGACACCACTTCAAGAAGATCGGGCTAGGGGGAGCCCAAGTGGACTCATGGACAATTGGGAATTCATGTGTCTGTGTGATTCGACTGAGATGCGGAAGACATCTCTATTTGTTTTGCTTGATCACAGGATTTCTATTTTGGCTCTGGAGTTTCCTGATGTATCCGAAATTAAAGAAGTTGGGAGAGCTGATCAAAATGCAGACCCGGCAAAGCTCCTTCAACAACAAATTCGACGAATTTAAAGCCTGTATATGAAAATTATGAAGCACAGAATCGCAAGAGAGATGGAAATTCTATGCTCTGAGTGAACTGTGCCTTTGACCTTGATTCGGCGCCCTCTCCTCCTGGATGAAGACAAAACAGAAGAGAGTTTGGCTTCTTCTTAACCCAAACAATAACATCAATTGCTGTTGTTCAGCAGACCGGACTCTTCAAGGACAGCACTATCATATGTCTAAAACAGAACTTTGCCATCTGGCATACACAAAGAGAGAGAGACTCTTGGACATGCTTATCTGTGTGTATACATGAACATAACAACTATCCGTTGCCAGGAGGTGCCCCCTTTGTTGTACATCAACAACTGATACATCCAACACTGCACTCACACTGATTATTATACGTGCTGACTACACACACACTGGTCTCTCTTCACTCCTTTGTATTGTGTGATCTGTATTAGTCTGCTAATTGTGCTTAGAGGTTTTTTTTTCTATGTAATCACAATTTGGATTATCTATGTAATCTTTATTTTGATTAACTATGTTTTTTTCTCTCTGCCTATTGTGTCATTCCCTCCCCCATTCCCCTTCTTTACCCTCCACTGATGACAGGCGCCCTCATGGCTGCCGCGTCATTGGAGGCACTTATCGCGCGCTCAATGTCAAGTCAAATTCCTTGTTTGTTTACACTGTAAACATACTTGGCAATAAAGCATTCTGATTCTGATTCTGATGGGGTTTAGGTCAGGAGAGTTTGCTGGCCAATCAAACACAGTGATGCCGTGATCATTAAACCAGGTTTAATGATCATTTTTCAAAATTATTATTATGTAATATTCTATTTTTTTCTTTTTTGAGAAACTGAATTTGGGGTTTCCGTGGGCTGTAAGCCATAATCATCAAAATTAAAATAAATAAACACTTGCAGGTTAGTTAGTTAGTTAGTTGAAATATATCACTCTCTGTGTAATGAAGCTATATAATATATGGGTTTCACTTTCTGAAATGAGAGACAAATTATATTGAACTTTTTCATGATATTCCAATTTTTTTGAGATGTATCTGTATTACTGTTATTGCAATTGTTCAAGTATAAGAGTTGTTGCCAGAAAAGGTGAGGATGAAAGTATTCAATTAAAATGTTACTGGAGTAGTAATGATGTGTCTAAATTTCCAAACTTTTTGTTCTAAATTTGTGAGTCTTTTCATACAATTTGTCTTTTTTGAATATACAACTTTTATTCTATAAATCTGAGTTTTTCCACATAAATTTGATTTTTGTAACATACATTTTCAACTTCTTAAGAAATTAGCAGTTCTACATTTCAAACATTTTTCTTTTAAATGTATCACTTCGTCAAATTTGTAACTGTTTTCTATGATTTTTTAAAACATTTTTGTTCTTTGTAGCTGGAATAGAAGAACAATAATATCAACACCCATCTCAGCTAAATAAAATCATACATTTACTAAAATGACCAAAGATGCAGTAATTTCTAGTGAGACTAATTAGTCATTTTAAACAGCCACATTTCTAATCAGTTTTCAAATAAGTGTAATTAAAATTTAGTGACTGTGACCAAAGGTACTTGAGTAAAAGTATCCTGCAGTAAAGTTACTCATCTAAGTACTGTTTTGTAAAAGTATCTACAAGTACAAGATCCTTTTCTGGCAACATGTTTCTGCTTCACTGCCAATGTTTGACTGTTCTGAACAAATATAACTTGTATTCTACACAAACCTGCAGTGAATATTAATGATTATAAATAAGTGAATACAGATAAAGTACTTGAGATAAACCTTTTATTTAATAATTCAAAAAAAAATGGAAATACCAGTTTGTGTCTTGTTGCAAATAAATGCATAAAGAATGCATGGACTGAGGTGCAGCTCACAGCTGTGTAAATTAAAGTTAAATTAGACTTTTTTATGGATTAAATTGTCAACATGTAAAACATCAATGTAGGTCTTAAAGAAGAAAGGAGGAGGTGCTTCCATCTCAGAACCAGTGGATGTGGACACCATTCACACCCAGACTGGTCCCCCTGGTCTCTGCAGCTCTCAGCTCCACGTCAGATGGAGTTGTTGCGGATCACGCAGACTTTTGCTGGATTAAAAAAATTCACTGTGATTAACGTACATTACCTCCTCTGCTCAGTTGAATGTTTACAATAGAAAATAACCTTTTACTGACTGGCGTTGCTGTTGGACAGTGAAGGACTTCAAAATTTTCATTTACTGGTTTACTATTTTGTGATATATTTTTTTAAACTCATTGCTCATCAATAGTAGAAACACAATTCAGTAAATTAGTGACCATTTTATCCTAGTAATAGAAAGCACAATTTGGGTGACTAGTCAGTATTCTGGAGGCTCACTGGTCCTAAAGTCTAATTGTTAAAAAGGGTTTTATGCAGTTCAAACCAGCCCTCAAATAAATAAGTTTACTACAACTCATCCATCCAAAATGACATCCTCCCTTCTCATCCACCACACCACATATGTACACACTTTGCATTTAGTGTATTAATGTATATATACTTAATAATATGGTAAATAAAAATAAAACTGTTATGTCTTTCATATATCCATCCATCCATCCAACTTCTTCTGCTTAGTCCTTTTCGGGTCGCGGGGGGGTGGGGGTGGGGTGGGGTGGGGGTGGAACCTATCCCAGCATTGTTGGGCGAGAGGCAGGGTCCACCCTGGACAGATCACCAGTCCACATTTGTTCTCACAGTCATACCTAAGGACAATTTAGAATCCCCAGTTGATACCAGTTAACCTAACTTGCATGTTTCTGGCATGTGGGAGGAAGCCGGAGAAATCCTGGAGTAAACCCACGTTGTCTGTCATATATAGCATGTTTAATGAACTAATTTATCCCTATGATGGGTGAGACATAAATGCAACCTTAATTTTCAAAGAAAAATAGTCTATTAATTTGGTCGTAATTTTTGGCTCAATGGACCTTAATAATCTGTCTCCCAGTAGACCTACCAGAGGTTGGTCACATCAACCTTTCATGACTCCCAAGGCCTTTGGTATCCATTTGTCCACAACGTCCTCGTTTGCTGGCTGATGGGAATTCTATAAACGTATATTTCTGGAAGTCCTTCTCATCTTTCATCAGATGGTGATGTCTGCATGAGTCTGTGCTGCAACTTTGGGCATTTTCCCAGTTTTAAAGAGAGATTTAGCAGCTAGTCTTTAAGGCTTATTTGAAAATGGCAGCACCCTGCAGCTGCCATCACCACTTCCAGCTGTGACCGACAAAATAAAAGGAAATCATTATGTCATTTTTGCTCAATTTCATTTTTACAAGGCAAGAACGATATAACGGCTATTTTCAGTAGTTCTGTTTTTGCTTCACAAACAAAATATGAAAAGAACGAAGAGTACACAGATTCACAAACTAAGCCAGAAACCTAGGTGTCATTATAGACTCAGACCTAAATTTCAGCACCCACATCAAGTCAGTCCAGAGGCAGACTTACCATTAGGCAAAGGTAGGTGACTGCCTTAGGCCCCGATCTACTAGATGCCCCATATATTTTTTTTAAACGTTTAGCATATTTAACATGATGTCTGACAAAATAGAGAAACACCAGTATTTACATAAATGGCAAATCAAATCACGAACGTCCTCCCCCCTTCTCCTTAGACTGTGAACTCTTCCATGGTGTCTCTGAGACATGCACATGTGCATATTGTTGGTTGCATTGTAAGCAAACTGTACAGAGTGTAGAATAGCAGCAAAATAGAAACGAAGTCATCCAATCGGTGCAGAGAGATGGAGAAAAAGGGAAGAGCTCAGAATTTTTTTTTTTAATCAAAACATTTTTCACTTCAACCTGGGAGGAGACTAACACTCACACAGAGCATTATAGAGAGCAACTGCTTGTACGTGCACACATGATGCTAATGACAAACACCTGTTGCTAATGAGGAGGCAGCAGCTGGTTGATGATAGTAGAGGTAAACAACAAATTTTTTTTTTACAATTTTTTTCTAATTGCAAGATTTGTAGAGGCCATGGCTCACATTGTTAAATTTAAATGTTAGCAACTGTGCTCCCCAGGCATGCACAGGATATCTGCAGCCTGAGCAGGTGACATTACATGAGATTAAGTATAGTTTTGAGAGGTTTTTTTGCACTAAAAGTTGTGGGAAGAATTCCAAATTTTAAAGCAGATGCCTTTTTCCATACTTTACTGCAATGATATTCTATATATAACGCCACAAGAAAAGCACAGGCTTGTCAAAAAAAAAAAATTCCTATTAAACAGTGATTTGTAAATTAAGCAGAGCCTTCTGCCATACAGAAAACTCTTTTGTGCAACAGCAAATACAGACTAACACACGTGAGAATGAAGTAGCTACTCATAAATGTGTCATAAAAATGACAAACACTGTCAGCTACTCTTGCTGAGAACATGAATAAAAAGGATGCAAAAAAATTATCCATTACAACAGCTAAATTGTATTGAATGCATGTTAAAGAGTATAGATTTGGAAATTATGATAGCAGTTTCAATTGAAAACTTCATAACCGCAGCAGTGCCCAACCACTGGGTACTAAGCACAGTAAAAAAATAAATAATTTATTCTGTTGCTCTGTATTGTCTATCGAAGTCTGTTTTTCTGGAAAAAAAAATGACTGAATATTCTCTGTCTTCCCATGCCTAACTCCTGCCTGTCTGTCTGCTGCACGTCTTGACACACACCTGTCTCATCAGATACTCATCTTTCCTTTACCGGGAGGAGGGGCTCTCCTTGGGGGTTTGCTGGGGCGCATGTTGGGCTGTGTCCAGACCGGAGATTCACAGCTTTAAAGCTCATTGACAAGATGTAGCAATGATTTTACCTCCAAAGATGTATAAAATGTTACAACACTGGCTGTAGTGTTAGATTTGCTCGTTTGTTTGTGGTTTTACGGCGTCTCTCCTCAGGTACACTTCCACAAAGGGGTGCTTTTCAGGCAGGCCGACTTTTTTCAACACAAACCCAGCACTTCGTACATGCGGTCAAGACAGAGACGTGGGGAGACATCCACAGATTGGCCGGGGGAGACAGAGGAAGGGATGGTGTAGGAAAACTCGCGGATGAGTGGTTTTTTTTTTTTTAAATCGTACAGGTTTTTTTTGCTGATGTGTTCTGTTAATACTCACTGTAAACATGGAAGTGAGCGCGGTGCAGTGACACATTTGATTGGTTAGACTGAGTGTTTGAGCGCTACTCAGGGACAAATTTGATTGGCAAAATTGGTGGAAGTTGACAAGGATTGGCCAAAATTGTGGGAAAGTTGCAGTGATTGGAAAAAGTTGCAAAGCTGCTCAAAAGCCTGATTTCGTGTGAATTAGAGTGATCGCAATATCGTGAAATCCTGAAGGAACTGGTAAGTGTGATCAAACAACAGATCTTCCATGTGATTGTTTTGTTTGTTTTTTTTATAATAGACACGAGTCTGCATTCAATTTGTTAAACTTCGTTTTTCTACAGATGTAATTCCTGATGCCTGAATGATATCATGAAGACTTCTGAGGACAATAAGTTTCAGGTAGGATTTCCATAAGGCGTGAAAAGAAAATGTAGGACAAAGAAAAACTAGGGCCCTACTTCTGTCTTTGCCTTGGGCCCCAAATGGACTAAGTCCGCCCCTCAGTCAGTCATGAAGTCAACCTACTATCATCTCAAGAATATTTCTAGACTTAAACAACTAATGGATGTAATGAACATTAATGAACATAATGATGATCCATGAACAGATGGACGCAAGATGGCGGCGCGTGCACAACGCGAGGCTCAGCGTCCTACCAGATTCTGGGGACTAGCAGTGTTATTTCTGCTCATTTCGGGTATGTTCGTTCAGAACAGCTCTGCTTTTACATCTTACACCCGAGATGAGCTTTTGAATATTGGATTACAAAGCAACGATAACAACCTTTTTATCAACAACCTACGTCTGAATCTACGTCTCATCCCGGAGCTCTGGAGAACTCCCGACGCTCGGCAGGCTTCCCGGCCGACCGGAAGTGCTCGCAGGCAGTGTAAAGATCGTAAACGAAGGAGGGGTAAGCGAGGTGGGCAAAGAGCTAAGCTAAAGCTAACACCGCACCGGCTATCGCTACCCAGTATTTTCCTTGCTAATGTACGGTCGCTGGCGAGCAAAATGAGTGAACTACGGCTTCGGATCACCAACAATAAGAGACTTATGAACTGCAATATCATGATTTTTACAGAAACATGGCTTCACAGTGGAATACCCGACAATGCTATCGAGCTAGCCGGCCTACACACGCTCCGGGCAGACAGAGCAGCAGTTGACTCCGGTAAGACAAGAGGGGGGGAAGTGTGCATTTATATTAACAAGGCTTGGTGCACGAACTCTGTCACTGTTGAGAGACACTGCTCAGCTAACCTGGAGTTTCTCATGGTTAAATGTAGACCTTTCTATCTGCCACGCGAGTTCACTTGTACCATCATAACAGCCGCTTACATTTCTCCGGATGCTAATGCTAAGCTTGCTATGAAAGAACTGCATGCAGCTATTAGCAAACAACAAACTGAACACCCAGAGGCAGCATTTATTGTGGCGGGTGATTTTAACCACTCTAACCTCAAGACAGTGCTTCCTAAATTCTACCAGCATGTCTCCTGTCACACAAGAGGGGACAAAACATTGGACCATGTTTACACCAATATTGTGGGAGCCTACACAGCAACTCCCCTCCCCCACCTAGGTCAGTCTGATCACTTATCCTTGTTCCTTACCCCCAAGTATGTACCGCTCATCAACCGGGTGAAGCCATCAGTGAGGACCATCAAAGTGTGGCCAGAGGGGGTTGACTCTGTACTCCAGGAGAAGTTTAGGAACACAGACTGGAGTATGTTCACCTCTCAGGCTACCTGTGGCTCCCACATAAACATCAACTCTTACAACCACTCAGTCCTGGACCATATCAACACCACTATTGACAGTGTCACCACGGAAAGACAGATCACCACGTACCCAAATCAGAAGCCGTGGATGAACAGAGAAGTGCGGCTTCTGCTAAAAGCACGTAACAATGCCTTTAGATCTGGTGATGCACAGGCCTACAGTTCATCCAGGGCAGATCTGAAGAGGGGCATCAAGAAGGCCAAGCACAGCTACAAGCTGAAGGTGGAGGAACATTTTGGGGACTCTGACCCCCGACGTATGTGGCAGGGCATTCAAGCTATCTCTGATTATAAGCCCAGCAACTCCATACCTATAGCCATGACTGTGCCCTTTCTCAATGAGCAAAATGACTTCTATGCTCGTTTTGACAAGGACAACAACGAAAAGAACATCAATTTTCCACCCTCTGATGACCTCCACCACCTCACACTCACCCACTCCGACGTCCGTAACGCACTGTCAAGTCAACGTACGTAAGGCTGCTGGCCCTGACGGCATTCCTGGGCCTGTGCTGAGGGCATGCGCTGAGCAGCTGGCAGGGGTCTTCACAGACATCTTCAATCTGTCCCTGGCCCAGGCCGTGGTACCAGCGTGCTTCAAAACCACTTCAATAATACCAGTGCCGAAACATTCAACACCATCGTGCCTAAATGACTATCGCCCTGTGGCACTGACGCCCATAGTCATGAAGTGCTTTGAGCGACTGGTCTTGGCACAGCTCAAAAAAGGCCTGCCCCCTACACTGGACCCTCATCAGTTCACCTACCGGAGCAACAGGAGTACAGAGGATGCGGTTTCTACAGCCCTGCACTATGTACTCTCACACCTGGATGACAAGAGCACCTACGCAAGAATGCTGTTTGTTGACTTCAGCTCAGCATTCAACACAGTTATCCCCTCCAAGTTGCTCACTAAACTTGGGGACCTGGGAATCAGTACCTCCACCTGCAACTGGATCATGGATTTTCTGACCAACAGACCCCAGCATGTTAGGTCAGGCCCCAACCGTTCTTCCGTCATCACACTCAACACTGGTGTACCACAGGGCTGTGTGCTCAGCCCATTCCTCTATTCCATCTACACCCATGACTGCAGGCCTATGTATGGATCCAATTCCATCATAAAGTTTGCAGATGACACCATGGTGATTGGACTCATCAGGGACAACGACGAGTCAGATTACAGGGCAGAGGTTGAGCACTTGGCTACTTGGTGCGCTGACAATAACCTGCTCCTTAACACCAGCAAAACCAAGGAGCTCATAGTGGACTACAGGAAGGAGAGGGAAGAGACACATGACCCCATCCATATCAATGGCATAGCTGTTGAACGTGTCCCCAGCCTCAAATTCCTGGGGACCCACATCTCGGAGGACCTGTCCTGGTCAGTTAACACCACCAGCCTGATCAAGAAGGCCCATCAGCGCCTCTTCTTCTTGAGGACACTGAAGAAGAACCATCTGTCAACTGACATCCTGGGCAACTTCTACCGCTGCGTGATAGAGAGCACCCTGACCAACTGTATCACAGTCTGGTATGGGAGCTGCTCTGTCGCTGACCGCAAGGCGCTGCAGCGGGTGGTGAAAACCGCCCAACGCATCACAGGGACTCCACTTCCAGTTATAGAGGACGTCTACAGGAAAAGATGTCTGCGCCGGGCACGTAGCATTCTTAGGGACTCCAACCATCCTGCTCATGGACTGTTCCAGCTTCTCCCCTCCAGAAGACATTTCAGAAGCCTTCGGACTAGAACCAGCAGGTTTAGGAACAGTTTCTTTCCAACAGCTGTCACATTATTGAACTTAGTTCCCCGCTGACTCTCTAAGGCCCTTTTCCACTAGCCCCACTCAGCCCCGGTTTGCAAACCCGGCTCTACTCACTTCGGTTCGGTTCAGCCTCAGTTGCTTTTCAACTACTGCTGGCGCACCTGCTGGCACACCTGCTGTGGGTGGGATTTGTTGAACAGCAGGCGGCGCCACACCCTCGTGACGTGAAACACACGCGACTGAATCCTCCACAACAAACATGGCTGATGACGAGGAGAGAAGGAAGGAGGAATGACTGTGACATGAAACTGGTTAAATCTATGGTGCTGACTTGTTGTGCTCTACACAATCTGTGTGAGAGTCATGGAGAGACGTTTGACACTACATTGGATGATGCAGTAGATGAACCAGTGGTGGCAGCAGCACAGAGAGCAGAGGAGCAGGGTGGTGATATTGTAGCGAACTCAATATAAGCACCCTACTTGGCTTGACAAGTGGGTTGACCCTATTGGCGACACGGGTAGAGTGTGGAACTCCGGAGCGGGAGGCGTGAGTTCAAACCTGCCGGTGGGACGTCGCCATATTGAGCTGCATGTTACAATATAACATGTGATGCAATACTTGTCTATTTTGTCCACATTTATGTGCATACATATTTCAAAAATGTTTTTTGTAAATAAAATGTTGTGCATGGTCCATCTCCCTGTCCTCTTGTTCATAACGCTTATCTGTTAAGAAGGTGCAAAGCCATCAGCCTAATGATGAGTCCACACTTCTGTTGTGATAATTGCTCACGCTGAGCGCTCTGACAGCCCCGTACGCTGTGGGGGTCACACACGTGTTCCTCCCCACACTCTCCAATTTTTTTCCCGTATATTTTTCTCTTTAGCGTACAGAAATGGCAATACGCCCGTATTTGCTAAAATTGCATTTTCCCCGTATTAAAATACGGCGAAACCGTATCACTTGACAGGTATGTAATTACATGCAGAAACACCGCACAGGCCATCTTGACAAAAATCCAGCTCGACAAGCCACTTTTGCTTAGGTGGAAATGTAAATTGAACTATAAATCATGTGCTGATACATGTCATATTTTCCCATGTAAAGGTCTCCCACTTTTACTTACAAATTGATTTTTAATTTTTGGGAAAAGGAAATATAAATTTTGCACTTGTTGGTAACAACAGTTGCGTGCAACAAAAACACAGTTGTGTATCCTTGTCCAATCTGTCTACTGTTATTAGTGCCAAATTTTTGCTAGATTCCTTCTTAATTTATTAAATTTTGACTGGTGATGCAACATTCAACTTACACGTACTTACCTTTATCAGTGTCTACAAGTTCAAGCACACCTGTACAACTGCTTATAACCTAAAAAAATGTACCCGTTCAAGAGAAATGGATTCAGCATTGCAAATTTGTTTAAAATAAAAAAAAAAAACCTACCAAGACATTACGTTTCGTTGTGTTGTTAAAAATTAAATTACCATTAGAAGGCTATACACCTGACCTGATGAACAGCAGCATGTGGAGCGAACAGAGAATGGAATGTGTATGTAATTATTGGCTTTTCTCATACGGTGTCATAACAGATAAACCAGACTTTTGATGCAAACAATACAATTTTATTCCAGAAGCAAAATTTACAAACAAAAAAACAGACTGGGTGATGACATCTCTGCGAACTCTTCCCTTCGTAACGTAGCGAGGGCTTCATGCGCATCTGCCCGCACATCTGCAGCCACCTGTCGCAAATGCTGCATGTACTCCTGATACTTGCCGCTGGTCATGTTGCCGTTCCAAGAGCCGCATCTCCTCGTCATGCATGTTGACCATCGCTGATGTAAGGTCAGCGATGGGAGTTGTCTGTTTTCGTCTTGCCTAGATGGAAAGACAGAAAGGCATGGTCGTTAAAGCTGGATCACTACATATATTATGGAATTACACAGGTGAAAGTCTGTGGTGGAATGTCACTATTATATTATGCTTCATTGCTGTATATACGCTGAACTGTCATGTTGCTGCCCCTCAGTAGAGCAGATTTTGCAACACGCAGGGTGCTGTCTTTGGCTGCAGCCCCCCTGCAAAACTAAAAAGGATTAAGATTAAGAATATGGATGGATGGATGGGTAATGTTTAAAATAGTTGCTTGTAGTGTGGCCGCAGAAATCTGAATGGGTTAATACAGTCAGCTGACGCAAAGCATTTCAATGAAGCATGTTGATTTCAACTGCAGTTCATGAGCTTTAGTTGTTTTTATAAAACAGGAGTTACAACAGCACTTCAATCACCACGCCTAAAAATGGTTGTGGAACACCGATAAGTGAAGACCAAAGAATAACCTTTTTGTACATTTAAAAAGACATTTTCAATTAATTAATATGCAGCTACAGGAAATTGCATTAATCAATTTGGTACATAACTTGTTAGGCTCCATTCCCACCGCAACCTGTAAAGGATTAAGCGGTAGAAGATGGATGGATGGATGGATGGATTTTCGACCCTGGTTTCCGCTGCTGGACCTGTTTCAACCAAAAAAAAAAATCGTGGTTATTGTGCCTTACCGGCACTTGAACGTGATCCAGATGGAGCTGGTGATGTGGAGTCGATCCAGCTGGCGCTCCGGCAGACGCACACGCAGACGCAGCGCCAGGAGAGTCCGCTGTGTCAGTCATCTCCACTGAGGTGGACCCCTGTGATATGAAATGCGATTCTAGAAAGAAAATGCACGCAATTTAAAACTTAACACCAAAGTGCAACATGTACACAACACTCTCAAGTTTTTAACCGGAATACAATAAGCGTAATTCAGCGTTTTGTTCGCGCTAATACTTAACACAAAGCAAGCGTGAATCTGCAGTTGGCTGCAAAACAATAGGCAAGCCTCAGTAACAACCATTACCCACAATCTAACAACCTTCCTATTTCTTAAAAACAGTGAGCTTGGCATAGAACGGATCAAGTGGCGAACAGATGCGCAATATCAAATAAACACTCACCATCCACGGTTTCCAAGGGCTGTGACCGTGACCGTGTGGAGCCCAATGTCTCTCAGCGAACCACTTCCACTCCTTCCATCCGCTGAACTTGGAGCAATGTGGTCCTTCACTGCTCGGTAATCGCTTTTCAGCTTTTTCAGCTTCTCCCAACACTGTTTGGCAGTACGGATGTGCCCTTGAGAAGCCATCTGCTCGGACACCTGCATTTCAAGTAGATCCGTCCAACTCGCGCTGGATGCGATCGTTGCCTAATATAGAAAGAAAATTGCGCACCTCCTAATATATAATATTAGGAGTATATTATTATATAAGTATATTATACAGTATATTAATATAATATACCGTATTAAAGGGGCGCACTGTGTTCACTGCTGAACAATTACAAATGGCGGTCTTGGAGTAAATTCAGCAGAAAAAGTCGCTTTCATGACGTTACAACCTGACCAATCAGCGGCGACCGGTCTCTTAAAGTCATATCACAGCCCTACTCAGCCCTACTCGGCCCGGTTAGACCCTGCCCTGGATCAGGTACGAAAAAAGTACCTGCTAACCGGTGCTGGGGCTAGTAGAAAAGCACCTAAAGTGGGCTGAGTGGTGCGGTGTAGGGCCAAGTGAGGCTAGTGGAAAAGGGCCTGTGTTACCATCATCTCTTACCATCCTCACCTGTACATAACTGCATAACTACATAACTACATCTCTAACTTATTGCACATTATTTGCACATTACAGTACTCTTAACTTTCTGCACTGCTGCATATATTTGCATATATTTGCTTAAATTGCACATACTGTTAATTACCGTATATACTGCACTGCTGTCCTTTGCACTTCTGATTGGATGCTAAACTGTGTTTCGTTACCTTGTATTCATACATGTGTAATGACAATAAAGTTGAATCTAATCTAATCTAATCTAATCTAATGTCTCAGAGTGACTTAGAAAAGCTTCTTCATGCATTTATCTTTAGAAGACTTGATTACTGTAACAGTGTACTTACTGGTCTGCCTAAAAGCTCAGTCAGATGGTTGCAGCTGATTCAGAACACTGCAGCTCGAGTCCTCACCAAGACCAGAAAAGTAGATCATGTCACTCCAGTTCTAAGATTGCTTCACTGGTTTCTTGTCCTTCAAAGAGTTGATTTTAAAATACTGCTGCTGGTTTGTAAAGCTTTGAATGGGTTAGGGCCAAAATATATCTCAGATCTTCTAGTTCTTTATGAACTTTGCAGGCAGCCCAGGTCATCTGAACAGGTTTGCTCTCTGTTACCAGAGTTAAAACCAAACATGGAGGAGCTGCTTTCAGTTTTTATGTACCATATATGTGGAACAAACTACCAGAAAACTGCAGGTCTGCCAACACTGTTGCATCTTTTAAATCAAATCTTCAGACTTTCCTGTTTGCCACTGCATTTGATGACCTGCTATGATTAATAATTCTTACTACTGTGAATTTATTGTAGTTATTTTTAACAAAATTTTATATCTTAATCCACCTTATTCCTGGGGGTGCCGCTGTAGGAACGATTATGGCTGGAGCTTCCGGTTTCGGCTGACATAGTGTTAGATCAGTCAGCAAGAGTGGAGTAGCAGGGACATTTAAAACAGCATTTCTTAAAAGTTTTTCAAATTCATTTTAATGTATAGTCCACATACATGTTTTGCACTCAAGTTGCAGCTAATTTCAGCACTTGTAGTTTTTTTATTTTTGAATGTTTTTGCGTAATTCTGATACTTGCTGCTGTTTGTGGTGTGAGGCTCCTCCCAGATCAGCACAGCTAAATCTGTGGCTTCAACAGCAATGAGTAGATCATGCACTGAAAACTAAAGGATTGTTCATGTGATCGGTGGTACAGACACAGCAACACCAGCTATGTTTTCACTTGTATGAATGTCACAGATCTGACGTTTTACCCCGAATTTAAAACACCCAAGCAAGGTGTTGTGGTTCTTTGTGGCTCTGACTAGACTCTACGTCTGCTCTGAGGTAAATTTTATTATGTCCAACATATTTTAACAAAATGCAGCCAACTTTATTGCGGTGGAGACATGGATATCTCAGAGCTTTAATTTGTGTACAGCGTTAGCATGTCAGCAGCCGTGCTAACAAACATAGCTACTGTCTGCCAGGCCACTTTTTAAGGTCATCTTCCTATCCTTAGATACAGTAGTTGTGGGAAGTGGTATGATTATATTACTGGTTTTGAGGTGCAAAAGGCTGTGTTCCTGCATTTCTGATGCTGAAGTCATTGGCTTTTAACAAGGAAAAGTGTCCCGTTTCAGTGACAACCATACGTTCTAAACTAGTACCGGAAGTTGCTACCATAATTCACGCAAGGCATCATGGGGCCTAGGAATAAGGTGAATACATTTTGTTTTCATGTATAGCACTTTGAATCACTTTGCTCTTGAATTGTGCTATATAAATAAAATTACCTTAACTTACCTTATAATGCCTCTGATAATTGAAGTAGAAACCTGTTTCACAGTTTTATTGAGAACCACAATCCAGTGGCATTTTTGCAGATGTGCACATTGCAGCAGCAACAGATAACTTTAGTGCTATTGCCAACAACAAGTTTGAACCACCCAGTAAAACTGGGCTCTGTTTCCCGCCATTTGTTTCTCAACCTGCTGGCAATGTTGGTTACTTGAGTCTGCCATGCCTGCATGCTGTAATGTATGCAAACAATTCAATCAAGTGTACTAGTTTTTATTTGTGAATGTATTGGACTGAATCACTCATTGGATCTGTACCGGAAACCGGGTGCCACCAGCTGAATCACCCACCTCAGCAGTAAACGGGCCCCGCCCACTCCGTTGGACAGTTGGAACTCCAGCAATGAGTGATTCGGTGTGCCACTATTTATGACAAATCTTTTTAGCTTGACTTGGTACGTTTCTGTGAACTGTGGCTCTCATCACTGACCCCCATCCAAGGCTGCCTCTCTGCTACCATGATGCTGTTAGGTCCACAAACTTGGCAATGACGACGGACGAGGATGCTGTAGTTGAACTCAGCGTTATTACAGAACTGTAATACAAAGCACGTGTAGCAATATCTCACACTCTAACCAGCCGATTCCCAACTCACTTTCTAACCATTTTCCAACTCCCAGTGAGGTGGTGGACCAACCAATACTGTATATAGTGGTGTGGTGATGTCAGGAGCAGGCTGTGTCCCACTCCTAATGTTCCCTTATTCATACACCACACACCCCCCTTGCAAAAATGCAGAATACAATGTAGCAAATGGCAAATCAGCCCTCCCCAATTCAGCATGTCAGAATACCCATTATCAACTATTACTATTAATTAAACACACATTCCTTCAAGCATTTGTATATATCAAACATGTAACAGTATTATTCAAGTCAACACACAACTACTTTTTTTTTAATATATTTTAAAGAACACTTTTTTTTTTTTTTTAAAGAACACAAAACCAAACCTAAGGACTAGGGTCCGTGGGTAGACCACTGCTGAACCCAACGTGGCTAGGTGGGTTATTCTGCCACTGCCTCAGCCATGCTCCTACCTAAACAGTCTCTCTCTTTTTTTTTTTACAGTCTTCCACAAGGAAGGCAGTTCTGCTGGAGACGATCTTGTAGCGGGCTCGTGGTGGACGCCTCCCTGGAGCTGTCGGACCCCCAGGGCCAGGGCCAATCTTCATGATGCTGGGGCCCGGGTCCCACACTGTGGCCGCTGACTCCTGCAAAGCCTCACCGTCTGGAGCAGCCACCTGGACACACCGTAGTTGGTTTGTGTGTCGAAGCGTCTGTCAGTTGAAAGCACACTGATCCCAGTTTCGGCATGATCCTCATTGTGTCCGTGGGTTTCTACTTTAGATTACCACTCGGAGGAACAAACACAAAGACACACACGGCTGCAGGTCATTAGCTTGCTCGTTTACTCAGGCATACGCACACGTACACACATGCACATGCACAAACACATGTGAGTTCAGTTCAATGAGCACACTCTTATACTATTGGCGATGCCACAGGGTACAGCGCCCACCAATGGGGTGGCATATGCAAATGCAACTCATACAACTCATACAACTCCCATACATCACATCTCCTCCCCACTAAATGTTGTACCCACCCCCAAGATACACAAAGCAAACAACTTTTATTATTTTAAAAACACACACTAGCCTTGAGGCTGGGAGTAGACGATCCCAAACCCCTGAGTCAGTCAAGGGTTTATTCTGCCCTTTTGGTGAGACGTGACTCTCTCATCTAACACATAAAAAAAAGTCTCTTATTCAAAAATGTCCAATATATGTCTCTTAAAAGTATCTTAAACAAAGTTTATGGAACATAACGCGCTGGTGGTTTAGTAATACAAGAAGGATATCTCTTACCAGTCTCTGGAGGTGATGTGGTGTTTCCCTCTGAAGTTACCTGGGGTAGTGGTGAGGGATCACTCACAGGAACCGGAGTAACTGGTTCTGGAACAGTCTTTTCCAGCACAGGCAGGTCTGCTGAAATGCACGACGATGCAACTCCGCCGTCGTCTGTAGAGGTATCCAATTCAACAACCCTAGCCAGCATCTGGTCGTCTGTAGAGGTATCCAATTCAACAACCCTGGCCAGCATCTGGTCCGCGTGTCGCCTCCAGTGCTGTGATGTGCCGATGTCGACGGTGTAGGATACAGGGCCAGTCTCAGCTGAAACAACCCCTGGTATCCACTTCTTCTCTCCTCTCCCGTAATCCCGAACAAGAACTGGGTCTCCCACCTTAAATGTTCTGGCTTTTGCATGCATCCCTCGATACGCACACTGTGCCTCTTATGCTTTCTCTACCTCTGATGTCACGCTAGGCTTCAACAGGTCCAATCGAGATCGCAGCTTGCAATGCATGAAAAGCATAGATGGGGACTCCTTTGTTGTAGAGTGTGGAGTATTACGGTACGTGAGTAGAAAGGCGTCCAGTCGGTGTTGTATGGAAGTGGTTCCAGTGGAACGCTTCAGTGACTGCTTAAATGTCTGTACAAAACGTTCTGCAAGACCATTTGTTGATGGATGAAATGGTGCAGAGCGAATGTGCTTTACTCCATTGCCTTTCATAAAAGTGTCAAACTCGTGTGAGGTAAACTGAGGACCATTATCGCTCACTAACACCTCAGGGAGCCCATAGCAACTAAATAACCCTCGGAGCACCTGGATGGTATTAGCCGTTGTAGTGGAACTCATAAGGTGTACCTCAGACCATTTTGAATGGGCGTCTACAACCGCCATAAACATTTGGCCCTGGATTGGCCCAGCAAAGTCAACATGAATTCTCTGCCATAGGGATCCAGGCCAGGTCCATGGGTGGAGTGGGGCTGGTCCCGGTGCTTTCTGTGTAAATTGACAGGACTGGCATATTTTTGAGACCTGTTGAATTTGAGCGTCAATTCTGGGCCACCACATGTAACTGCGGGCGACAGCTTTCATTTTGACAACACCTGGGTGTCCAGTATGCAGTTCCGACAACAGTCGTGATCTCAATTTTGAGGGAATGACGACGCGCACACCCCACATAAGACAACCTTGCTGGAGTGTCAACTCATCCCTCCGGCTGATGAATGGCGCCAATGTGCTGGCCACATCCTGGACCCTTGGAAAGCGACCTGAGGAGACCATCTCCAGGACTTGAGCAAGGACAGGATCACCCCTGCTCTCTCGGCAGATTTCTCGACAGTTCACAGGTAAGGCTTCTAGGTGTTTAATATGAAAACTGTCCACAGTACTGATTCTCTCTCTTGATGATGTTGGTAATGGAAGGCGTGAAAGCCCATCCGCATTTCCATGACGAGCTGCCTCTCGGCACTGTATGGTGTAATTATGGGCAGCTAACAGGAGAGCCCACCGCTGCATTCTAGCAGCAGCCATAGATGGTGTGGCTTTGCACGGACTCAGAATAGTGGTCAATGGGCGATGATCTGTAAGGAGTGTAAACTGCCTGCCATACAGATAATGATGGAATTTACGAACTCCAAATATAATGCCAAGAGCTTCACGCTCAATGTGGGCATAATTGCGTTCTGCCTTATTCAGAGTCCTTGATGCAAAAGCTATGGGTCTCTCTTGTCCATTCGGGAGAATGTGTGAGATGACACTGTGGTGATATTAGTTGTTGGTCTCACACACAAAATTGGATCTTTTAATGTGAAGGTGGAGTTTTAATGTGAAGGCGGAGTTTTTTCCGTTTTGGACGGAGATAAAAGCAGGAAGTACAAAAATGTAAATAAAGTTTTTCCAGACAGACTTACGCGTATCCTGTCTGTTTTTCTGTAACTTCTACATTGGTGACCCCGACGTTTGAAGAATGTTTGATCAAGCGACCTCTTCTGATATCGCCGCCACGGCGTCTGTATCCGCTGCGGCTCCCGCACCGGCTGTTTTTGCGGCTACCGTTAAATTACCGGACTTTTGGCAGCACGACCCGGAGCCCTGGTTTCAGCATGTCGAGGCTCAGTTCCATCTGCGTGGAATAACCACAGATGACACGAAGTACTTCCATGTTGTCGCAGCTTTGGATTCTGCCACTACTCGTCGTTTGATGGGACTGCTCCGGGACCCGCCTCACGCTGACAGGTACGTCACTCTGAAGAGGGCTCTTCTGCAGCTGTACCAGCTCTCTGATATAGAGCGAGCTGATCGTCTTCTGTCTATGACTGGTTTGGGGGACAGCAAATCTTCTGAGCTGATGGAGAATATGTTGGCACTTCTTGGTTCAGGAGACAGTTCATTTCTGTTTATCCACCTGTTTCTGCGTCAGCTTCCGCCTCCAGTGCGCACTGTCCTGGCCAGCTCGCCCCTCATTTGTACTAAGGATTATCGGGGTTTGGCTGGAGAAGCGGACAGGCTTTGGCTGGCTTCTCGTCATTTGTCGGTGCATGCATTGCTGCCTGGGCAGTCTGATGGAGAAGTCTCGGTGGGTGTAGCCGCAGTATCGGATCGCCGTAAGAAAGAGAGCAGCCTGTGTTTTTATCATCGCCGTTTTGGACCGAAGGCTCGGCGCTGTATTCCACCGTGCTCTTTCCAGCCACAGGGAAACGAGAAGGCTGGTGCTCGCTAGCAGCTGCGTGCACCGGCACCAGCAATAAGCTGCTTTTTATTGAGGACTGCGCGGCTGGACGTCGTTTTTTGGTGGATTCGGGAGCGCAGCGGAGCATCGTTCCCCCCTCTTCGGCTGACGTCATGGAATATGAACACGGACCTCCACTGGACGCTGCTAATGATACTCCTATTCGCACCTTTGGCACCAGGCTCATTACTGTGTGTTTTAACGGCCGTGAATTTAGTTGGGACTTTGTGGTAGCATCTGTAGCAGTTCCTATTCTTGGCGCAGATTTTTTGTGTGCTTACAGACTGTTGGTTGACGTAGCTAACAGATGTTTGATTGATGCTGTGTCTTTTGATTCTTATCCATGTACACTGGGTGGGGCTGGTCCACTGCTTGCTAACATGCTCGCCTCAGGAGACAGATACCAGCGCCTTCTCTCTGAGTTTCCTGCCCTCACTGTGCCTACGTTTTCTGCGGCAGTAGTTAAACATGGGGTTGAGCATTATATTACTACTGTGGGTCCACCTGTTTTTGCTCGCGCACGCCGTCTGGATGCTGCTAAGTTGGCCATCGCTAGAGATGAGTTTGCCAATATGGAGCGGCTGGGTATTGTGCGCCGTTCCGACAGTCCGTGGGCTTCTCCCCTCCACATGGTCCCTAAGTCAGATGGGGGTTGGCGCCCTTGTGGAGATTTTAGGCGCCTTAACAACGCTACTACCAACGACAGGTACACAGTCCCCCATATCCAGGATTTTTCTTCACGTCTGGCAGGGACAGTCATTTTTTCTAAAGTGGATTTAGTGCGTGGTTATCATCAGGTGCCTGTCCATCCCCAGGACGTCCCCAAGACAGCGGTGATCACTCCATTTGGACTGTTCGAGCTCTTGAGGATGCCGTTCGGCCTTAAGGGTGCTGCACAGACGTTTCAAAGGCTTATGGACTCTGTGTTGCGGGACATGCCTTTTTTGTTTGTATACCTGGACGATATACTGGTGGCGAGCGCTTCGGTGGAGGAGCATGTGTTGCACCTTCGCCAGCTCTTCAGTCGCCTCTGTGACCATGGACTGATAGTGAACCCCGTGAAGTGTCAGTTTGGGCTCTCAGAACTTGAGTTCTTGGGGCACAAGGTATCCCAGCAGGGTGCCGTGCCCCTCCCGGCTAAAGTCGAAGCAGTTTTAGCTTTTCCACGCCCCTCCTCTGTCAAGCCCCTGCAGGAGTTTTTGGGCATGGTCAACTTTTACAACCGTTTTATACCTCATGCTGCCCATATTATGCATCCGCTATATGAGGCCTTGAAGGGTAAGAGGGGTAATCAGGACATTGAGTGGACTCATGAGAGGTTATGTGCTTTTGACGGGGCTAAAGCTGCACTGGCTGATGCTGGCTTGTTAGCTCATCCAGATTCCACGGCTGCCATTGCTCTTACCACCGACGCGTCTGATTATGCTGTCGGAGCAGTTTGTGAGCAGTGGGTGGGCAATTCCTGGGAACCTCTGGCCTTTTTTAGTAGACAGTTACGCGAGTCAGAAAGGAAGTACAGCACCTTTGACAGGGAGCTGTTGGCCCTTTTCTTGGCGACAAGGCATTTCAGGCTTCTTTTGGAAGGCCGTAAATTCACCGCTTTTGTGGACCATAAACCTCTCACGTTTGCCATGGCCAAGTCCACTGAACCTTGGTCAGCTCGGCAACAACGGCAGCTTTTGGCTATTTCCGAGTTCACTACAGACATTCAGCATGTGGCTGGTAAGACCAACTTGGTGGCGGACTGTCTTTCTCGTGCACCAGTTGCTGCTGTTCATTTGGGCATGGACTATGCTGAGATGGCTGCCGATCAGTTGTTGGACCCGGAGGTGCAGGTGCTTCGTTCCACGGAGTCCAGTTTGCAGTTGGAGGATGTCTGCTTTCAAGACAGTGGCGCCACTCTTCTGTGTGATATTACACTGGGAAAACCACGACCTCTGGTGCCTGTGGCTTGGCGTTGTTGTGTTTTTGACGCTGTTCATTCTTTGTCGCATCCTGGGGTTAAGGCTTCGGTCAAGTTGGTGAGCGTCAAGTTTGTGTGGCCGGGTCTTAGAAAGGATGTGAAGACTTGGACGACAACCTGTGTGGCGTGCCAGCGTGCTAAGGTGCAGCGCCACATAAAGGCTCCATTGGAGCCTTTTTGGATTCCGGAGCGACGTTTTGATCATGTTCAGGTGGACCTAGTTGGACCTCTTCCTCCGTCTCGCGGTTTTACTCACCTCTTCACTATGGTGGACCGGACTACGCGGTGGCTGGAGGTGGTTCCCCTGACATCAACTACAGCATCCGATGTTGCCCGGGCATTTATCTCCTCTTGGGTGTCCTGTTTTGGTGTTCCCTTGGATGTTACCTCTGACAGGGGCCCGCAATTTACCTCTGCACTTTGGAATGAAGTAGCTGGTAGTTTGGGGGTTAAACTCCATCGGACCACAGCATACCATCCACAAGCTAATGGGCTATGCGAGCGGTTTCATCGGACTATGAAAGCGGCCCTTCGCGCGTCATTATTGGATAGTGGATGGGTGGACAGATTACCATGGGTTTTGTTGGGTTTGCGTTCAGCCCCCAAAGAAGACCTGCATTCCTCTTCTGCTGAGTTGGTCCTTGGCCAGACCTTGAGGGTTCCAGGGGAGTTTCTTCCTACCAGTCCAGGGTTAGGTCCCAGTATGGTTAAGAGGCCTAAGTGTTGAGAGGAAGCGATGGCTTTTGTTCCTGTGGCTGCGCACCACTGCCTTCCTCAGTCCTACGTCCCTGACAGCCTTAGGTCGGCTAAATATGTTTTTGTCCGGCACGATGCCCATCGTTCTCCCCTGCAGGCACCTTATGATGGCCCTTTTCAGGTGTTAGAAACAGGCCATAAGGATTTTTTGGTTGAGTTGGGGACTGGTCAGGATCGGATTTCGGTGGATCGTTTGAAGCCTGCGCATGTTCTTTGTGACGATGAGGTTGAGTTAGCCCGCCCGGCTCGGCGGGGGCGCCTTCCCAACCCTGCGCCTGAGGTTGTTTCTGCTCCAGTTACAGTTGTGCCCCCTAGGACTGTGCAGTGCAGTCGTCGGGGCAGGGTAATTAGGTTGCCTAAGAGGTTCTCTTGAGTTATTTTCTTTTGGATTTTTGTTCATGCTGTTTGTTTGTTTTTTGTCAGCATGTTTATTTATGTTGTTATTTGTGTGTTCTGGGGGGGCCTGTGTGGTGATATTAGTTGTTGGTCTCACACACAAAATTGGATCTTTTAATGTGAAGGTGGAGTTTTAATGTGAAGGTGGAGTTTTTCCGTTTTGGACGGAGATAAAAGCAGGAAGTACAAAAATGTAAATAAAGTTTTTCCAGACAGACTTACGCGTATCCTGTCTGTTTTTCTGTAACTTCTACAACACTACCTACACCATAAGGTGATGCGTCACACGCCAACCGAATGGGAAGTTGTGGATCATAATGGATTAACACGCTTTGAGAGAGTAACTGCTCCTTTGCCTCTTTGAAAGATGCAGCACATTCAGATGTCCATTGCCATTGTTTTCCTTTACACAACAGAGTATTCAGTGGGCTTAGGATAGATGACAAGTTGGGGATAAATCTGCTGTAATAATTAATTAGCCCCAAGAAAGAACGTAACTGACTCACGTCTGTAGGTGCAGGAGCCTCCACAATTGCCCTGACTTTCTCTGGTGCCTTGTGTAGACCCTGGGGATCAATGACGTGACCCAGATATTCCAGTGAATCCTTAAAAAAATTCACATTTTTCCTTCCGTACACGCAAACCGAATTCTTCCAAGCGCCCTAGGACTGCATCCAGATTTTTCAAATGCTGCACACGATCCTGTCCACTGATCAATATATCGTCCAGGTAACAGTGAACGTTCGGCAGACCCTGGAGGACTTGGTCCATGGCACGCTGGAATATCGCTGGTGCTGAGGTAATTCCAAATGCCAGCCTGTTATAACAAAACAGACCCTTGGATGTGGTTATTGTGAGATATTTTCTGGAATTTCCCTCTATCACCATTTGCAAATAGGCACGAGATAAGTCCAGTTTACTGAAATGCTGCCCCCCGACAGTGATGCGAATAGATCTTCAATGCATGGAATTGGGTATTTCTCCACACACAGGGCAGGATTAACTGTGACTTTAAAATCCCCACATATCCTAACATCTCCGTTCTTTTTCACAACGGGCACAATGGGTGTTGCCCATTCACTGAATTTGACAGGGGATATAATGCCCTGCTCACACAATCGGTCAATTTCAGCCTCCACTTTTGGCCTAAGGGCATAGGGAACGACTCTCGCTTGACAAAACCGTGGCACATGATCTGGCTTCAGCGCTATGGTTACTTCCATGCCTTTCAGAGTGCCTAATTCTTTTTTAAAGACCTCTGCATGTCTTTGTAGCACGCCCTCTAGCGTCTCCTCCCGGACCGTCTTTATTTCTCGCCAGTCAATTCGAATCCTCCGCAGCCACTCCCGACCAAAAGGTGGGGGTGAACTTCCCCGAACCACATACAGTGGTAGTCTAGCCCACTGCTTGTTCATCCTCACTGAAACGGTGATGACACCCTCTGCTGGAATCACCTCGCCCGTATATGTTTTCAACATTATATGGGTTTGGCGCAAGGGCAAGTCCTTAAAGTGTGCATCATACAGTTTTTTTGAAATCAGAGAAACGGCAGCACCGGTATCTAATTCCATGATAATCCTTTTACCTTCAATTTTAGGTTTAACACACATGTATGACAAATTACTCTGCTGAGACACCATATGCAGGCTCACTTCAGTGTCTGTAGTGCTACCATCACTAGATATTTCTTTTACATCCAATTGGTGCACCCTTTTTTTCTTTTTAGCTTTATACTCCACTGGTTTCTCCTTATTTACATTCTCTTTGTTCCTGCACATTTTCGAGATATGTCCTCTCTTACCACATTTATGGCATTTTTGCTCCTTATAAAAACAATCGCTCTCTTTGTGGTTCATTTTTCCACAGCGCGAACATTTCGTGTATTGTTTGTTGTGTGGTGACAGTGCATGCACTTTCAGCGCGTTGCTCAGCTGATGTGTCTCACGAGCTACTGTCTCCATTGACAAGGCTAGTTCCATTGCTTTGGAAAAAATAAGCTTCTCCTCTGTCAGCAATTTTTTCTGGATAGCTTCTATATTCAGTCCACAAACGAGCCTATCCCTCAATGCATCCTGCAGGTGCATACCAAACTCGCAGTGTTCAGAAAGCTTTTTAATGACTGCTATATATTGCGTCACAGTTTCTCCCTCTTGTTGGTTCCGTTTATGAAAGCGAAATCTTTCAGCAATCACAATTGGCTTTGGAGAAAAGTGGTCTTTCAAAACTTCCGTGAGTTGAGCATATGTCTTAGCCCCCGGCTTATCTGGAGCTATGAGGCTACGTAAAAGTCCATATGTTGACGCACCAATTACACTTAAGAAAACAGCAAGCTTTTTCTCCTCTGCAATACCATTTGTCGTTACAAAATGCTCAAACCTCTCAATGTAGGTTGTCCACTGCTCCACCGACTCGTCGAATGGGTTAATGTGTCCAATAACTCCAGCCATGGCGTGCAGTTAGCTAGCGTTTAGCAATCTTGTCACCTGGCGTCCTGTCACCTGGCGTCCTGTCACCCGGCGTCCTGTCACCCGGCGTCCTGTCACCTGGCGCGCTGTCACCTGGTGTCCTGTCACCTGGCGTGCCGCGCCCAGCCAAACTCCCACCAGGACCAACGTTCCTCTTCCTCCGTCACTCGCAGTCAATACCGCGGCAAGACTTGGAAACCTAAAGTTATCCTCGTCGCCAATGATGTTATGTCCGTGGGTTTCTACTTTAGATTACCACTCGGAGGAACAAACACAAAGACACACACGGCTGCAGGTCATTAGCTTGCTCGTTTACTCAGGCATACGCACATGTACACACATGCACATGCACAAACACATGTGAGTTCAGTTCAATGAGCACACTCTTATACTATTGGCGATGCCACAGGGTACAGCGCCCACCAATGGGGTGGCATATGCAAATGCAACTCATACAACTCATATAACTCCCATACATCACAGCGCCCATTGTCTCATCAGCTGTGGCCCAGTCAGTCGCCATCCCAGTCTCTTGCTGGTGTGAACCTGAACCCAGTCCATGACTTGGAGCGGTGCCTTGCTCGGTTTCATGCGTCATTGTGATCCCGGTGGCTCTGCGTGCTTGTCCGGTTTGGGACCTCGGTCATGCTGTGGCGGTTCAACTGTCACTGTATTTGTTGCGGACTCTTCACCCATTGTCTCCATCATTGTTACCGTAGATTGAAGCTCATTGTGGGTACGGAAGGTGTCCGGTGCTTCTCCTGTGTCACTCGTTGAAGCAGACTCTTCACCTTCAGCTCGGTCGAAACTTCCGTAGCTTCATGAGCGTAGGTATGGAAGCAGTCCGGTTCCTCCTCTCTCCTGTCTGAAGTGATCTGTTGTGCCGCGTCATGAGCAGTGTCTGTGCATGGCTGTTGTTGCTGTGTTTCGGGGCTTTCTGCATGCTTGGGCTCCCCCTCCTGCAGCTCCGGTTCTGGCTGAATGAGGAATAAAGGCGAGTCCGGCCACTGCAACCCTCCCAGGTGGCTCTCCTCCTGATAGTGTGGGGTGGACCTTTTGGTGTTGGTGCCATTCTGAATTACCTCATCCCACACCACATCGTCATCATCATTGTCCGTCGTGCCCCAGATGTCGCACCCGGACCATTCGGACCAAGCTCTGTCTCTGATAGTGAAGCCCAGTCCGTAGAAGAGGTCACATTCCATAATGTTGTCACCGTGCACTGCCACCTGGAACGTGAAGTCTTACACAATCTTAGACTTGTAGTAGACCATCAGCTCAACCGTTCCCACATTGCACAGTCTGTGACCGCCGTATCTGTACAGCGCCATTGGGTTCTTCTTAATTTTGTGGTTGGGGAAAAACTTCTTCACTGTGGCCCAGTTGAACACCAACCTCACCGCCACCGTGCCGAGCAGGAGCTCGACACGGTTACCCCGTTACCCCAGTTACCCCGTCTAACTCAACCATGCAATATGAATAACCATTGCTGTGCTTACTGCATGGATGGTTGTTGTTGGCGGGCAGCTTGGCTTACTTGGTGAGCTCCACGGCATCGGCGGCAGGCACACTCTAGAAAAATGGTTTAAGTGTCCACACTTGTTACACTATTGTCCTCTTGCTGGCTAAAAACGTGCTCTGTCCTGGTGCATCAGGGATCCACAGCTACCACAGACAGGGCCTCTCACAGTGGTCCTTTGGCCAATGGCATTCGTCTTGTACTCTCCTGCCATGCCCTCATCTTCCTCCGTGCCCACCGCATTAGCTAGCGTCGTCTGTCCGGGTAGCTTCTGTGTTTGTCACCCACTTAGCTCCGTTGCTAAGCTCTCCACTGCCTCAAGCTGGAAAGCTAGCTCTATCGTGCCAGCCAGCGTCATGTTGTTTGGTGTCGCTAGCATCTCAGCTTGTAGCCTCAGGTTACACGTGTGCTCAGCTAGCTGGTCCCACACCATCTCACCTTCCAACAGTCCAAAACAGCACATGCTAGCTGAATGTCTGAGGTCGGCAATGAATTCTTGTATGGACTCATCAACTCCCTGTCACCTCTGGCGAAAACAAATTTGTCATGCTATCACGTTGTCCGGTGTAGTAAAGTAGCTAGCAAGTAGCTCAACAGCATCCACATATGACTCCATCAGCCCCAACACGTGGAAAATTCTGTTGCCGTCTGTGCCGAGGTTGTGGACAAGAAGTGCTTGTTTCCTTACTTTGTCGAGCTTTCCCAGGTCCAACGGTGCAACTTAGGTTTCAAACGCGTCCAGCTATCATGGCCACGGGACCGTTGGTTCACCCGCGGACTCCAGAAAGGGCCGTAGCAGTCTCAAGCACGCTTCCATGGTTCGTAATTCTTGTCGCCAAATGTTATGTCCACAAACTTGGCAATGACGACGGACGAGAATGCTGTAATTTAACTCAGCTTTATTACAGAACTGTGATACAAAGCACATGTAGCAATATCTCACACGCAAACGGGCGGACTCCCAACTCACTCTCTAACCACTCTCCAACTCCCAGTGACATAGCGGACCACCAAATATATAGTGGTGTTTTGACATCAGCCACAGGCTGCGTCCCGCTCCTAATGTCCCTGTGATGAACCTGGGTTTGGTAGTTCCAAACCCAGTTTTGACCCATGGTTGGTTTTGCCTTATTTTCCATCAGGTTCAGGTTCAGGTTACTTTATTTGTACCCATAGGTAGATTTGTTTTGCAGTGAGGTGACATCCATATTTACAAACCACAATTACATTCAACATATACACAAACACAGGCACACATGAAGCTGACTATAAATATGATAAAAATACTCAAGGCTAAATCAAACATGATATAAGACAAAGAGATAAGAGAAAAACCAGAGATAAGAGAGAAGAGTCATATTAAAAAGTTAAAGACTAGTAAAAGAGGTTAAAAACTCAAAAGTCTAAAACCCAATAAAAGACTTAGAACCCAAATAAAAAACCTACAAAAAATACGTAAATATAAAATGAAATTAAATAAATAGGTAACTAAATTATGTGCAATATATTGTTACAACTTGTTCAACTCTTTGACAGCAGCAGGAACAAAGCTGTTTTTGTAGCGTTGGGTTCTACTTTTTGGGACAGCAAACCTCCGTCTGGAGGGAAGAAGCTGAAAGTCGCAGCGCAAAGGGTGGCAGTCATCATTTAAAATGGCGGTAGCAATCCTCTGTACCTGTCTGGTGTACAGGGATGTCAGGCTCAGCTGTGACTTACCAAGCAAACGACTGGACCATCTAACTACCTGATCCAAGGATTTCCTCTGTTTCAGTTTTATCTGACCAAACCATGACACTAAAGAAAAGGATAAAACAGATTCAATAAAAGCCCGATAAAACATTGTCATTATGGTTCGGTCAGTTTGGAAGCGTGCAAGTTTCCTTAAACAATTTAAATGTTGCTGACCCTTTTTGCACACCCTTTCACAGTTCTCTTCAAAGTTTAAATTACTATCAATAATTGTCCCAAGATATTTGTAGGATTGTACACATTCAGTGGTCTGGCCTTTTAGTACAGTGACTTTGTGCCTGGGAGTTTTCCTCCTAAAGTCAATAATCATATCTTTAGTTTTTGTCGTATTCAGCTGCAGGTAGGAATCCTCACACCAGTGAACAAAATCATCAACTACTGGGCCGTGGCCACTCTCACCTTCCTGGAGGAGACTGACAACAACTGAATCATCAGCATACTTTATAATGTGTCTGTTGTCATGTCTGCTCCGACACATGTTTGTGTACAGGATGAAGAGTAGTGGTGACAACACACACCCCTGCAGAGACCCAGTAGAAGAACACTTTTGGTCAGACAATGTACCATTGACCCTTACTCTCTGTGTCCTGTTGGTTAAAAAAATCCAGAATCCAACCCGCCAGATCATTGCTCAAATCAAATTGTTGCAGGAGCCTTTCAACTAAAATATGAGGTTGGATTGTATTAAAGGCAGAAGAAAAGCCCACAAATAAAAGCCTGGCATGTGTCCTATTAAAATCCAGATGTTAAAAAGCATGTTAAACAGAGTGACAGTGGCGTCCTCCACTCCTCTGTGAGGCCTATAGGCAAACTGCAGAGGATCCAATGCATGCTCAGTCTGCTTTAGGACCTCAAATCTGACCAGTTTTTCAAAAATTTTCATTAAAATTGAAGTCAAAGCAACTGGTCTAAAGTCGTTTACCATTTTAGGACAGCTGGATTTTGGAATGGGGAAAACCACGGCATCTTTCCAGATCTTAGGCACATGTTATGTCTGTAAGGACTTATTGAAAATGTAGTGAAATACAGGACTCAATTCGTGTGCACAGGACTTTACCAAGCGCCCACATAGTATATTATCAGGACTTTTGTTCACTTATACAGCACAGAGCGCCCTTTTAATATCCTGCACCTCAATATTAAAGTGCTGATTGTCTTTGAGTTTCTGTTTCAAATCTTGGATTTCTGTGCTAAAATCAAAGGAATCAAAACGACCATAAGCAGCTCTGTGTCTGAATTAAAACCATCTAAAAACACACGATTACTGCGCACTGTGCTCTGAAGGCCTGCAATAGTTTTCATACTGGTCCAGGCTGAACCAAGTTTCTTTGTTGCCATCTTGCTTTCCAACTCTGATTTATAATTCTGTTTTGCTCTTAAAATTTCAGACTTCAGCTCTTTTGTGGCAACCTGTAGCTCAGAAACAACCCCCTGTTTAAAGGCAAGTGCTTTCCTCTATAAGCAGGATTTAACTGATTTTGTAACCCATGGCTTGTTGTTGGGATATATTTTGACACGTTTACGTGGAATGATCGTGT
This sequence comes from Pholidichthys leucotaenia, assembly GCA_020510985.1. NCBI lineage: Eukaryota > Metazoa > Chordata > Actinopteri > Cichliformes > Pholidichthyidae > Pholidichthys > Pholidichthys leucotaenia. The sequence goes on along the minus strand of CM035842.1, from coordinate 19,862,176 downwards.
CTCTACAGAAAGCCATGTATGAGCATGTGACGTCCACCAAAGAGTCCAAATCATCCCCGCAGGCCAGTGTGAACACCTCCCAGTCCATACAGTTAAAGCATTCCTGGAGGCAGTGCACTGAATCCTCTGTCCACACGTCTATGTCACTGGTCTTTGCCTTGCGTCTTTTGAGAGCAGTTTTATATGTGGGCAGCAAATGTACACAGTTGTGATCTGAGGATCCTAAAGGAGGAAGGGGAAGTGATTTATAGGCCCTCTCTATAGATCCATAGCACAGGTCCAATGTCTTTTTTCACCTGGTTGGGCAGGAGACATACTGATAAAAGTTTTTAAGTGTCTTCTTTAAAGAAACATGGTTAAAATCCCCAAGAATAAAGTTTGGAGCCTCTGGGGAAATCGACTGCAAGCGCTGTACCACATCAAAGACGGTGCTGGAGGCAGAGGCGCATCTGTACACCCGATGCGCTCTCTGGCCGTGACAGATGTGCAGTACTGTTTGTTAATATATAAACATACGCCGGCCCCCTGACGTTTCCCCGTTACCTCTTCCTGCCGATCTGAGTGAAGTGGGGCTCCAAAGCCATCAATCCACAGGTCCGCATCCGGGTCATGCGCTGTCAGCCACGTCTCCATGTAAGCCATGACACAGCAGTTCTTGAAGTCCTTCTGATATTGTACATTCCCTTGAATTTCATCCACTTTATTTCTCAGGGATTGTACGTTCCCCGTAATAATGGAAGGAAGAGGAATGCAGTTAAACTGACGCCTCCTCAGATTTAATCTTACGCCTCCACACTTTCCGCGTTTCCTCTTCTTGTCTCTCTTTTCATTGCTGTGTCCAAGAAAATCTCTTAAAATTAAAGTCCGGCAGTTGCGGCACAGACTCAAACACAGATGCTGCATTATCCATGTTTAAATGCAGTAACATGTCTCTGGAATACTGTATTCTTCCCGGCATGATCGCGATTGCGCTTACCTCCAAAACAAAGAGCTGGTAGGAAAGAAACAACAGTGCAAAAATAAGGAGGAAATCCATACTGATGGAACCAGGGAGCTCTTTGTTATATAGTCCACAAACATTCAAGGACAAAAACGACACAGAGAATTTCGTTAAAACACATTAAAGTGCATAAAAACAGAGACACAGACGTCAAACTTTTTTCACCAGCTGCTGGTCGCTGCATGCGCATGCGCCCCCAATGGGGGCCCCAATCAGGAGCTTCAGGGAGCTATTTGGGTCCTTCACTCCCTGACAGCTCTGGCACGCCTCCTCAGAGGCAACCAGTGCCATCAGCTGTGTTTCATTACGGGTGTTTCACACACATACATGCACACACTTCATTCACTCCCATTCATATGTGCAGACACTCACTCATGCACACATGGTGTCAATCAGGTTCAGCCCACGCACTCTCACACTGGCGGTCTCTTCCCTCGTTAGTATTATTATTACTTAAACGCTGTGTTAGTAGGAAGAGACCATCAGAGTATTGAGTTTCATACATGACAGCGTGTCCTTCCGTGTATGTTTGCAATCATTACCTACATTTACCTTGGGCCTGACGTAGTCATCTTCTCTAATGCTACAGAAAGTGTACTTCTCTGGTGTTAGCGGCCATTCCTGTTTCACCCTCATCCACTGGACTACACGGACAACCCCGGATAGTTCCAGCCATAAGTTCATGTTTGCCTTTCTCTTTGTGCCGACTGCTTACGGCGGCACTAGGCATTGCCTCCCTCAGGCTGCGGAACATCCAGGTGGCGTCCCTGTATATCTGATGGCCTCAAGTTCACCACATCAACCCTCTGTTAATTAGTGCGGTCATTGCTGGACTTGTTTTGGGATTTTTGTTAATAAAGTGCACGTTCTATTCCTGCAATTGGGTTTTTCATTCCTTCCTCCATGCGCTGCGTAATAGCGCACGGGGAATCATAACAATCCCCTTATTCATACACCACAGATGTGAGTCTTCCAGCTTCTTTTCCATGCAGCCCGCACATGTGAGATGATGAGTAAAAACAAGCATAGTATGTTTACGCAGGATCCATATTCTGATTGTGTTTGCTAATGTATAAACTTAGCCTTGTAATGAATGGGTCAAATTATCGTACATCATGGAATTTTTTTGAATTATTGATCACACAGAGTATCATCAAGGAATAATCTCTTGCAGTGCCTTGCTGGTTCTTCATGGGGAGCCTATACAAGCACACTCCGTACTGGAGCACTTGTACTGGTATACAGCACAGCGGAATATGCCTCTCCAGCCTGGAGTAGGAGTGTTCACACTAAGAAGCTGGATGCCACCCTCAATGAGACCAAGAGGATAATCACAGGCTGCCTCCATGTCACACCTGTGGATTACCTGCTTGTTTTATCTGGCATCGCTCCTCCTTTCCTCCGCAGAAAACACAAAACACATGCTTGTGACGAAGACCATTGAAAATAACAAGCATATTTTACTTAATCGCATCCAAACTGCCCAAGATCTAGTTGCTTAATGTCGACGCACTTACAAACCCTTCAGTAAATAGCAGTAAATATGCTTTGTGCCCTGAAATTTCCAACTTCAATCATCTGGAAAGCTGGAGATTCACTTTGCAAGAGACAAGAAAACCACCTCAGCTCAGCGTCACTCCAAGAACAAAACCATCACCAGGAGCCCTGCTTGGCAGCAGACATTGGGTCATACTCAACCACCTGCAAGCAGGAGTCGGCCATTTCAGTGCCAGTAGGCATCATTGGGGCCTTCGCTCATCACCAGCTTGTATTTGTGGTAACCCAGAGCAGACAGCATATCATGTCCTATCAGAGTGCCCTCACCTCAAACCACCTGAGGGTTTCCATGTGGACCTCACCAATCCCACCCTGGAGACAGTGACACAGCTTACATGACATTGCTTAGTGAGGTTGGGAGTCATACAAAAGAAGAAGAAAAAGTACAGAGGGCAAAATTATCATACAAATACAATAGTTATTGTACGTCTGGCAACACAGCCTCTCACACAGCTTCACCAGAGAGCTGCATACAGGCTCTTCCCCCCCTGCCTCCCTGCCCTGTGTTTCATTCCAGATCTGTTTTTTTCCCACAATTTTGTTCTTTAGAAACTTCTTCTTTTGAGCCTGTTTCCATGGAGCAGAGATGCTTCTTTTTTTATGCACAAGCTAGAAAACACTAGCAGGGTGCAGGGAGAGGGGAAAAATTAAAATGACATAAATACTGGCTGGCAGATGCAGTGCAGCAGACTTGAACGAAAGGAGATAAAAGGGCCTCTGAAGGTAAAAATTGAACGAAATACAGTTTTGTGCAAATTATGTCGCACTACCACTAATTTATTTCACCACTGAGATGGCATCTACTATTATATGAAGAATGCATTATGAATCGCCGGACTTGGTGTCAACACTGCAAGCAGCGGGCTGGCAGATGCGACACCCTGGTAAAACTTCACAAGCCAGAGATATGGTGGCCGGAGATAAACCTGTTCTCCATACCCTTGATCAACAGCAGACATCGAAGGAAAAAGAAAACGTTGCTAAGAAAACAAAGTTGGAAGGATATTTTCTGTTTAAAGCACAAGTAGGTGTGATTTTTACCCCCTTTTTCCTTCTTTCTTGATTTGTACGGACAACTTCGGCGAGCAACAAGAAAGTCAAATATTAAAAAGGTTTGCTTATAATGAATATGACATGTATGATATTGAGTATAATGTTGACCCTGAAACTCATGTGTTTAATTCCATTCAGGATAATTGTGGTTATTATTCAGCTGATCAATTTACCGTGAACGTTAAGTTGGACCAAAATTTTTCAATTATTAATTTTAATTTATGGGGTCTTTATGCTAATTTTGTTGGTATTAAAGATTGTTTGGATAAACTGAAAGGTCAATTTAAAATAATAGCCCTATCTGAGACATGGCTTCCTGAAGATAAAGGTGTGGATTTTCATATCCATTATGAGTTCTGTTACACAAACTGGGAAAAGAGAGGTGGTGCGGCCTATGTTGACAGCGCTCTGAAGTGTTGGGTTGTGAAGAATCTGACTACAGTTGTTGATGATGTGATGGAATGTATAGCAGTAGAAATTGAGATGGAAAAAAGAGGTAATTTTGTGGTTATTTAACAGCACACCTGGATCTAATATTGAAAAATTTACGGAAATAATTGGTGAGTTTGTGGAAAGAATGAATGTTTTTTTTAAAAAAAAAAATGTTTGTGGTGATTTTAATGTAGATTTCATTAATTCAGGTCAACATAAATGACCAGATTTTCTTGATCTGTTGAATAGTAAAGGCCTCAATCCAGTTATCACTAAGCCTACCAGAGTAATAAGTACCAGTGCAGCTTTAATTGATAATATACAGTGCATCCAGAAAGTCTTCACAGCACTTCACTTTATCCACATTTTGCTATGTTACAGCCTTATTCCAAAAGGGATTAAATTCATTTTTTCCTCAAAATTCTACACACAATACCCCATAATAACAACATGAAAAAAGTTTTTTTGAGATTTTTGCAAATTTATTAAAAATAAAAAAATGAAGAAATCACATGTACATAAGTGTTCACAGCCTTTGCCATAAAGCTCAGAACTGAGCTCAGGTGTATCCTGTTTCCATTGATCGTCCTTTAGATGTTTCTGCAGCTTAGTCAGAGTAAACTTGTGGTAAGTTCATTTGATGGGACAGGATTTGGAAAGGCATACACCTGTCTATATAAGGTCCCACAGTTGACAGTGTATGTCAGAGCACAAACCAAGCATGAAGATGTCATGGAACCTCCCGTGCGCTTTTCCAATGCGCATGGCGAGGGGTGAAATAAGGAGGATTTAAGCGCAGGGTTGCACCACACACATTTATTAAAGAACATACAGGCGGTCCCAAAAGGGTGAAAACATACAAAAAGACAAACACTTACATGGGACGTTCCTGAACTGGCATTGTCCAGTGAACGCATGAGGAGAAGTAGTAGTAGTAGCAGTAGATTAGTTTATTTGACAGGGACAGTGCAATAAACATAGACAATTAATCAAAGACAATCAATCTGATGTGTTGCACATAGAGTGTATAGCTATTAGCTAATTTGCAACTCTTGTCCCTGGATGGGCTTTAGAAAAAAGAATCAAGATAAAAATATACACAATAACCACATACATCAATGCAGAAAAATTATAAATACACAATTATAAATATTATAAATATTATAAATACACAAATATAACAGCCTGACTCACCTTTAACATAAATATTATAAATACACAAATATAACAGCCTGACTCACATTTAACACATATAACATAACTCACATTTGCCTATTTCAGGCCTTCCTCCCTCCGTCACTCACTATAAACAAACACATTTATTCCTTCCCTTCATTCACTCTCACTTTGCAGACGAATAATTCATACATGAGTACATTCTTGTTTATTTTTCAGCCAGTTTTTAACATTTTTAGTGAATGTTTTAAAGTCCGTTATTATTTTAATTTCATTTGGCATTGTGTTCCAGATGTGACTGCCCTTTATAGAGAAAGCTGTTTGTCCAAATGTGGTTCTGCGGTGGAATATTTTACAGTTATTGTTAACAGAACTCCTGGTGGCTCTGCTGCTGTCCTGTCTTTGGACGAAACCAGCAAGTGGCTCGGGTGCTGATTTATGGAAACATTTGAACGTTAATTTCAGAAGACAGAGGTCAATGAAGCTCTCAAAACTCAATAGGTTGTATTTTTTTAAAACATTACAGTGATGCCACCTAATGGGCTTTTTGTCCAAGATTTTTAGGGTTTGATTATATAATGAACCTATATGTCTTATTGTGGAAGGGGCTGCTTGAGCCCAGACTGTCAAACAGTATGATATATGAGAAAAAACCATAGAATGCATATACAGTGCAGCTGCTTCGTAAGGTATGTAATATCTAATTAATTTAAAGCAGTTCAGATTTTTTTTTACTGTTTTTGAAATTTTCTTTATATGAAGATTAAATTTGAGTTGAGGATCTAGTACAATGCCAAGGTATTTGAATTCTGTAGCTAAACTGATGTCATGATCATGTATATTAACTTTAAAATGTTGCAGGTTACATTTTTTGATTGAAAAGCACATTGAGACTGTTTTCTGAAGGTTCAGCAATAGATGGTTCTTGAGGAGCCACTCTTGGACATCAACCATACTTGTAGACAGTACATCTGCAGCCTGTGCTGGAGTCTTGGCAGCTGTGTAAATAACTGCTGTTGTGATTAACCTAAAGTGATTAACCTCCGGTGCTTCCCAGAGCCGGCATCGCTCGATGGGCGCACAGAACCACAGCTGCAGTGGAGGTGGTTAATCCTTCGTCATTCTGCAGGTTACATACGACGAAACACATCAGTCTGTAATCCATACGTTAATGACCCAGCAATGCATGACTGGAAAAAAGCTCCTTAAATACATGCATTGCTGGCTCCGCAAATTGGGCACACCTGGGTGAGGCGCGGGAATGACGATTAATGGGGCTGGGAACAGCTGATGGAAATGAGAGAGAGAGGGGGCGTGGCCGGACCGGAAGACTGTCAGCAGTGTTCACGGAAAGTAAGTCACAGTGGCTGTCTAACAGCTGCCGGTCAGGCAGTGGCTATGGGTAAGTAAAACACTGAAATACATACTATACATACATACACAATGGCACCTAGACCCACAGAGAGCTCAGGATCGAGCCAGGAGAAACCAAGCCGGCTCGGTTCCTGACAGAAGTCAAAGGAATTGTCTGTAGACCTCCAAGACAGGATTGTCTTGAGGCACAAATCTGAGGAAGGGCACAGAAACATTTCTGCTGCTTTGAGGGTCCCAATGAGCACAGTGGCCTCCATCATCCGTAAATGGAAGAAGTTTGGAACCACCAGGACTCTTCCTAGAGTTGGCCAGCCGTCTAAACTGAGCTATTGAGGGAGAAGGGCCTTAGTCAGGGAGGTGACCAAGAACCCGATGGTCACTCTGTCAGAGCTCCAGTGCTCCTTTGTGGAGAGAGTAGAACTTTCCAGACGCAATCCACCAATCAGGCCTGTATGGTAAAGTGGCCAGACAGAAGCCACTCCTTTGTAAAAGGCACACGGCAGCTCGCCTGGAATTTGCCGTAAGGCACCTGAAGGACACTCAGACCATGAGAAACAAAATTATCTGGTCTGACGAGACAACGATTGAACTCTTTGGCATGAATGCCAGGTGTCATGTTTGGAGGAAACCAGGCACCACTCATCACCAGGCTAATACCATCTCTACAGTGAAGCATGGTGGTGGCAGCATCATGCATGGGGATGTTTTTCAGTGGCAGTAACTTGGAGACTAGTCAAGATAGAGGGAAAGATGAATGCAGCAATGTAAAGAGACATCCTGGATGAAAACCTTCTCCGGAGCTCTCTTGACCTCAGACTGGGACAACGGTTCATCTTTCAGCAGGATAACAATCCTAAGCACACAGCCAAGATATCAAAGGAGTGGCTTCAGGACAAATCTGTGAATGTCCTTGAGTGGCCCAGCCAGAGCGCAGACCTGAATCCAATTGAACATCTCTGGAGAGATCTGAAAATGGCTGTGCACCGACGCTTCTCATCCAACCTAATGGAACTTTAGAGGTACTGCAAAGAGGAATGGGCGGAACTGCCTAAAGATAGGTGTACCAAGCTTGTGGCATCATATTCAAAAGACTTGAGGCTGTAATTGCTGCCAAAGGTGCATCAACAAAGTATTAAGCAAAGGCTGTGAATACATGTGATTTCTTTTTTTTTTTTTTTTATTTTGAATAAATTTGCAAAAATCTCACACTTTTTTCACATTGTCATGGGATATTGTGTGTAGACTTTTGAGGAAAAAAATGAATTTAATCCATTTTGGAATAAGGCTGTAACATAACAAAATGTGGAAAAAGTGAAGCACTGTGAAGACTTTCTGGATGCACTGTATTTACACATGAAGTTGAGAACATTGTTTGTTGTGGATTATTGTCGTCTGATATTACTGGCCACTTGCCTTTTTTTACAATATATGATAATCAATTTCGGAAAAATAAAATTGGTCAAACTTGCCCAAAATATTTTAGATTAAGAATAGAGGAGGCAATAAATAAAAATTTAGAAGGGATCTTCTTGATGAGAGTAGGATGGGAGTGTATGCAGAAGATGTGAATGAGGCCTAGAGAACCTTTTTGAACATCTATGTTTCACTATATGGCAATGGTGGCCTAATGGTTAGGTCCTAAACTGTAATTTCCCAGTTTGGGATCAATAAAGTACATCTATTTATCTAGACCGGCAGGACTAGATCTGGGTGGGACAGATAACACAGCAGTTCTTGCCCCTGAGAAAGGCCCTTAATCCCATCTGCTCAGTGGCTACAGGTCAGTCTGTGGTTGTACTGGGCAGCTTCCTGGTGTGAGTGTGAACAGGGTGTCCCTGAAAGAGAGGTTTCCTATCAATGGAACTACCCTGTATAAATAAAGGTTAAATAAATATGAGAAACATCTCCCATTGATTTTGTGTAGGAAGAGCCCTGATGAAAATAAGCCTGGGATAATTAAGTGGATGCAAAAGGCATGTAAAAAGAAAAATAAATTATGTAGAGATTTTATAAAATATGGAACAAATTCTGTAGAATTGAAATATAAATTATGTAAAAATAAACTGAGTCATAATGAGAAAAGCTAAGAAAAACTATTATAACAATACAAGATAATAGATAACATAAAGGGTACATTGAATATTCTTAATAAAATTATTCAAAATAATTCTTTGACCACACCTTTTCCAGGTTATTTTGTTAATGATAGGATGGTGGTACAAGATGCAAAGCAAGTTGCACAAGAGTTTAATTCTTATTTTGTAAATATTGGGCCAAATCTAGACAAGAATAATGAAACTTATGATAATGTGCACAGAGAGCCATTGGGCAGATGAGAGAAGTATTGCAGTCTATTTTGCTGGTTATGTAAAAGAAGACATTTTGAAAATTGTACAAGAGAGTAGAAAAAAAAACTGATTGTGGTGGTGTTGATATGGTTATAGTGAAGAAGACTATTTGTCAGAATCGGGGCACAGCCAGGGACCGTGCCCACGCTTTATGTTTATTCTGGTCTGGAACAATGTGTCATGGGTTTAAGTGTCCCCTGAAGCTTATGTTTCCTGAAATTGTGACTTAGATTAACCATTATAATTCAGTAAGTGACTCCATGAAACACTCATGGCTGCTCTGTTCATTCACAGACCAGAAAATTCACACTGTTATCCTGTTAAATTAAAGGGAACCGTAACCCTTTGGTTTCCATCTCAGCAGCAGCTCTGTTTGAATTGTCCTCAGAAGGGAACATGTAAATGGACAGAGGTGTGAAGTTTGGCCCAGCTGTTCCCACTGATGTCGGGGGGTGGGGAGTGATCTGTTGGGTGTCATGGGGTGTCATGTGTTTACTCCTCCTGGGTTAAGTGGATTATTTCTGCTGCTGGGGATCACCTATTCCACTTCTTCTTCTCCTTTTCCCTGCTGATTAGTGCAGATCTGCAGGATTTAACATCACCAAACGCCACCGTTTAGTTCCTCCTCACGGCTGTCCTTTAAAAAAATGGCCAACACACGCCAATTTATCACATCATTTTTCATGTAAATTAGAAAGATTCTTTTGTAAATGTGAGGATTTCTCTCATAAATTTGCAGGATTTTCCTGCAGAGTTACAGCCATTTTACTCAGAAATGTGCAGCTTCTTACTTGAAAATTTGCAGCTTTTTATTATTCATAATTTTTTGCAGCTTTTTCCTCACAAATTTAGAACTTTTCTTACTCTTGAATTTGCAGTTTAAAAAAAAAAAGCTTAAATTTGCAGCATTTTACAGTTGGAAATTTACACCTTTTTTTTGTCTTTTTGCTAAAATTGCAGCTTCTTGCCCATAAAATTCCACTTTTTTTGGTCAGAAATTGGAAGCTTTTAACTGAGACTTACATCCCCCCCCCTTTTCTTTTTTTTTGCTTCCTACCAGATAACCATGAAAACCGGTACTACCTGTCTCATGGGTTGGGCCGTCGGCGATTCAACCGGCATCCCCGCCTTTCCGAGGGTGTGGAGGGTGAAACATGGGATCCTGGCAGAACTAAAAACAACATCTGCCGCAGGTCTGTGGTGGACCACTCCCAGTTACACGGGGTAAGACTGGATATCCTGGCAGATAAAAACATCTGTTGCAAGGTCTGTGGTGGACTGTGCCAGTCGGTGCATCGTGACATGTACTACACAAAGAGCAGAGATAAACAAACCTATCATCTGGTCAGTCACTGCAACAGACACTGGAGTCAGTTTGTCTTGGCTTGTCCTTGCCACTGATAATACCTTTATCTGCCAAGAATGTGCTGCTAGTCCAACAAAAGCTAGCAGTACTCAAATACTTTCCAAGCAGTTTCATGAAATGGTCAATCAGAAAGCAACTCATAACGGCTTGAATGTCGCCCGGGCTTACGAGGTCCGCGCTGATCTGTTCACGCTCCAACAGGCAGCAAAAAGTAAGCTAGGAGAAGGAAGACAAAAGAAGAGGAAAACAGCAGCCTTGTCTGTTGCAGAATGGAATGTACGCACTCTGTTGAACAGCACAACATCACAGCGCCCAGAAAGACAGACCACGCTTGTGGCCTTGGAAATGAACAGGTACAATGTAGACATAGCTCACGTAGTGAAACAAGATTGCCGGGATATGACAGCTTGGAAGACCATGGGTACATCTTCTTGTGGGTTGGGAGACCAACTCAATAAAGGAGAGAAGCAGGAGTGGGATTTGCAGTTAGAAAGGAGATAGTGTGGAGAATGTGCGGAAGGATGAGACTGTGTTTATTCCTCAGATTCAGCTTTATTCACAATCACATATTCCAATAATTTCAAAGCAGGAAAAGAGGATGAATAATCTCACATCTGTCCTTTATACCCCGGACATCAAAACTGCAGTCACATGGTGTTTAATCAAACATACAGTCACATGGTACTTAATCCCAGTCACAATGTAACCCCTCTGATCTTCACACCATCGTCCCTTAGTCTCCGGTTGTCCGGAAATCTCTCCAGGTCATCTCCTTGAAACAAAGGCCAAATCTCACACTCTCCCGTTATCTCTCGGAGGATCAGTCCCTTTGTTCCCTGAGACGTGCAGCACACAATCAACACACAGCAATATATTTGTGGAGCATATGTAACCAACATATGTGCCCACATGACCCCCCCCAAACGTCTAAGATGGAACAATCATAACCAGAGATGCATGACATAATAACATTACTACATATCAATCCACCAGTTGCCTAGGTCTAAGTCTTCTGCCGTATTTGCTGTAAGTCGGCTTTACTGCCTCTGCAGTGTCCTCCTGCTGTGGAACTGTTGCCTGTGGATTAGAACTGTTAGTCAATCTCTGTGGGTGTTCTGGAGAATGCCCTCTAGGGGGTCTGCCATGACGGGGGGCCCTCGCCAACTGCACTGCTTCATCCGCCAAAACAAAAGCGGGTTTGAGTCTGTTTATACCAATTACCTCCTTTTTGTCTCCCAAATCTAGCAAAAAATGCTTCTCTCCTGTTTCCAGCACCCTAAACGGTCCATCGTACGGCAGCCGCAAGTTTGGGCGATGGGCATCATGTCTGACAAAAACAAACTCTGCATTTTTTAAAGCTTTCGGCACAAAAATGCGAGGGAAGCTGTGATGAACCGGGCCAGGAAGCGTGTTTGATCCCGTGTCGCTCTGCAACCGCTGAGCGGGGAGGCAATTTGGCGCAGGATTATCAGGGAGAAATTCCCCGGGCAGCCGGAGAAGCTGTGCAAAAACTAACTCAGCTGGGGAGGCTTGCAAATCCTCCTTAGGTGCAGAACGCAACCCCAATAAAACCCAAGGAAGCCTGTCTACCCAATTTGTATCCGTAAGCGACGCTCTGAGGGCTGCTTTCGATGACCTATGGAAACGTTCGCATAAACCGCTAGCCTGGGGGTTGTACGCGGTAGTGCGGTGGATCGTTACCCCCAGGCTGCGGGCCATCGATGACCAGAGCTGGGAAACAAATTGAGGACCTCTGTCGGACGTTATGTCCGACGGAACTCCAAAGCGCGCTACCCAAGCTGTTAAAAGCGCGCGCGCCACCTCCTCGGCTGTAGTTGATGCCAGTGGGACCACTTCCGGCCAACGCGTGGTGCGGTCCACCATTGTCAAAAAGTGTGTGTACCCTTGTGACGACGGAAGGGGGCCTACCAAGTCGACATGCACATGATCAAAGCGCTTAGCCGGGATGTGAAAAGGCTCCAAAGGAGCTCTAGTGTGTTTGTGTATTTTGGCTCGCTGACAAGCTATGCAGGCTGTCGCCCATTCCTTGACCTGTTTGCGCAACCCCGGCCATACAAATTTCTCTCCTACCATTTTGACAGATGCGCGCACCCCCGGGTGCGCCAGAGAATGGATCGAGTCAAAAACGCGGCGGCGCCACGCAGCTGGTACCACCGGACGCGGCCATCCAGTGGAGATATCGCAGATTAGGGGGGGCATACCAACTTGCAGCACCCTGTCCTCCAGCCTTAACCCTGTTGGTCCAGACTGGAGTGTGCGCACGTCCGCATCGCTAACCTGCTCCGCGGCCATGGCTGCATAATCTAACCCTACATGGACCGGGGCTGCACGCGCTTCCGTGTCGCTACCCTGGCCCGCAGCCATGGCTGCAGAGTCTGCCCCCACGGGGCCTGGAGCCGCCACAGCATGTGAGAGGCAGTCTGCCACTACATTATGTTTACCTGCGACATGCTGGATATCGGTGGTGAACTCCCATATCGCGGCCAGCTGTCTCTGCTGCCGGCCCAACCAAGGTTCCGAAATCTTGGCCATCGCAAAAGTCAGCGGTTTGTGGTCCATGAACGTGGTGAAACGGCACCCTTCCAGCCAGAATTGGAAGTGGCGGATGGCCAAGTGTAGAGCCAACAACTCCCTGTCGAACGCGCTGTATTTTCGCTCACTATCGCTCAAGGTTTTGCTGAAAAATGCGAGCGGTTGCCAGGTCCCAGCTACATACTGTTCAACGACCGCCCCGATGGCTAAATCGGACGCGTCAGTGGTGAGCACCATGCGGGCCGTTGGAACTGGGTGTGCCAACAAAGCGGCGTTTGCCAGGGCTGATTTGACTTGAAAGAATGCGCGCTTCCGCTCAGGAGACCATTCGATTTTATTCATGGGTTTTTGTTTTTTTTAGTGCAGCGTACAATGGTTGCATGAGCTGTGCTGCGCTGGGGAGGAAACTGTTATAAAAATTAACCATTCCCAAAAACTCCTGTAACGCTTTGACCATTTGAGGTTGGGGAAAATTTGTTATTGCACGCATTCTATCAGGCAGAGGGACCGCTCCTTCTGGCGAAACGCGATGCCCCAAAAAATCAATCTGCGCCACCCCAAACTGACACTTCGCTGGGTTAATTATTAACCCGTGCTCTGCCAACCTCCGGAAAACTGCTGTGAGGTGGCTTTCGTGTTCGTCTTCGGACGTGCTGGCTACCAATATGTCGTCCAAATAGACGAATACGAAAGGGAGGTCGCGTAGGACCGCGTCCATCATGCACTGGAACGTCTGCGCCGCACCCTTGAGTCCAAAAGGCATGCGCAAAAACTCAAAAAGCCTGAAAGGAGTTATTACCGCTGTTTTGGGTATATCCTGAGCGCGCACTGGAACCTGATGGTAACCGCGTACTAAATCTATTTTAGAAAAAATGCGCGCCCCCGCCAAATGAACCGAAAAATCTTGGATATGCGGAATTGGGTAGCGGTCGTGTGCAGTGGCGTTATTCAACCGGCAGAAATCACCGCAAGGTCGCCACGAGCCATCAGCCTTTGGGACCATGTGCAGTGGTGAAGCCCAGGGGCTTTTCGAACGCCTGATGATGCCCAGTTTTTCCAGGTTGAAAAACTCCTCGCGCGCTATGGTCAGTTTAGCTGAGTCCAGGTGCCGAGCTTTTGCAAAAACGGGCGGGCCGGTGGTAGTGATATAATGTTCAACCCCATGTTTAGCCACTGTTGCCAAAAACGTTGGGACTGTGAGTGCTGGGAACTGAGTGAGGAGTGCGTGGAACTTACCACCCGCAGCTGTGACGTTGGCTTGTGCAGTTGGCGGCGCCACTCGAGCTGTGCAGGGAATAGAGTGAAAGGAGAGTGCATTAACCAGACGTCTGTTAGCAAGATCAACCAATAAACCATGTGAGCACAAAAAATCAGCCCCTAACATGTTGAAATTGACTGCCGCTACAACAAAAGTCCACTCAAATGCATGGCCCTGCAAAGACAGAAGTAGAGTCCTCTCACCGAAGGTCTTAATCACTGAGCCGTTCGCTGCTGACATCTGGGGACCCTTAGACAGCGTCAGCCGGTCCGAGTAGGAAGGCGTGATGAAACTCAGCTGGGAGCCTGTGTCCACGAGGAAATTTCTCCCCGAGCGTGCATCCGTCAGGTAGAGCAGCTTGTTCTCCTCCTCGAGGGCCGCAGCCGCTACTGACCCCCGGTCTTGGCGTTTCCCGAACGCTTGAAGTGGCACGGTGGGAGGCACTTGTGTGCCCTCTCTGCAAAGCGGCGATGATAGAAGCAAAGGACGTCGTCCGCTCCGTGTCGCCTGGTCCTTGCTGCTGCCGTCGTCGGTGAGTCTGGTGCTGCAACCACTGGCCCCATGCCGTCTCCGGACGTTGCGCCTAGCTCTGCTGCCGCGGCCTAAACTGCGCTCCGTTTGTGGGCGTCGACGAGTCATTGTGCCTCCTTGCTCAGCCCATGGTAGTCTCGCCGGGCCAACAGAGGTGAGCCTGCCAGGGTAACTCTCACCGCTGGCGGCAGGGTCCGGAGGAAAAGGTGGGCGAAGATGAAGTCACAATCCTCGGAGTCTCTCAGCCTCAGCATTTTCACCATCAGGTCTACGGGTCTGTCGTTCTCAGACTCCGTCAATGCTAAGAGCCCCTCTGCTCGCTGTTGTACCGAGGGGGTGAAGTGGCTGATAAGCGCAGCCTTCAATGCGCTGTATTTGTCGCTGTCCGGTGGGTGATTAACCAGATCCTCCACCCTCTGGACTGTGTGGCTGTCCAGCTTCGCCACCACATGGTAGAATTTCGTCTCGTCTCTCGAGATTCTCCGGAGGTTGAACTGCGCCTCGACCGCGCTAAACCAGGAGAGCGGACTATGCTGCCAGAAGTCTGGCAGCTGGAACGTGGCGGCAGTCATCAGGCTGGCTTCTGCCGAGCCCCGCTCGGGAGAATTATCTCTGCTCATGCTTCGTCGTAAGGTCACCAGTGTGGAGAATGTGCGGAAGGATGAGACTGAGTTTATTCCTCAGATTCAGCTTTATTCACAATCACATACTCCAACAATTTCAAAGCTGGAAAAGAGGATGAATAATCTCACATCTGTCCTTTATACCCCAGACATCAAAACTGCAGTCACATAGTGTTTAATCAAACATACAGTCACATGGTACTTAATCCCAGTCACAATGTAACCCCTCTGATCTTCACACCATCGTCCCTTAGTCTCCGGTTGTCCGGAAATCTCTCCAGGTCATCTCCTTGAAACAAAGGCCAAATCTCACACTCTCCCGTTATCTCTCGGAGGATCAATCCCTTTGTTCCCTGAGACGTGCAGCACACAATCAACACACAGCAATATATTTGTGGAGCATATGTAACCAACATATGTGCCCACAATAGCAGCAATGCTTGATGAGGAACCGGTGCCAATCAATGACAGGATAATGACTATGAGACTCCCACTACAGCGGAAGATGCATGCCACACTCCTCAGTGTATATGCCCCAACAATGACCAACACAGAGGAGGTGAAGGAAGAGTTCTACAGTGATTAGTGTGAGACTATCAGACGTGTACCGAGTGATGACAGGCTGATACTCGTTGGAGATTTTAATGCCAGAGTTGGTTTGGACACTGAGAAATGGAAAGGAGTGCTAGGCAGACATGGAGTAGGCAAGTGCAATGCTAATGGAGAACTTCTACTTGCACTATGTTCAGAGTACAACCTTGTGATAACCAACACTCTATTTAAGCACAAGGACACACACAAGAAGACATGGATGCACCCAAGATCCAACACTGGCACTTGTTAGACTACATCATAGTCAGGCAGAGAGACATAAGGGATGTGTTGGACACAAGAGCAATGAGAGGCATGGACTGTGGTACTGATCATGTTATGCTGAGATCTAGATTAAGGATTTGGAGACAAAAACAGCACAGCAGGATGGGTGCGAAGCCACCACAGAAGCTAAACACTAGTGCACTGAAAGGCCAAAAGAAGCAGGAAGAACTTACACAGGAAATGGATGAAAACTTGAAAGACTGGGACAACAACAACTCAGAGAATGACATAGAAGAGAAATAGGCAACACTGAAGGTAACAGTGTATCAGACTGCGAGTGATGTATTAGGCCACCCTGAGAGGAAGCATCAAGATTGGTTTGATGAGCATGATGAACACCTGAAGAAACTACTAGAAGCGAGGAATACAGCTAGGCAGGAAAACCTACAGTGTAACACAAGGTCGAAGAAGAAGAAATACCCAAAGGCTCAGAGTGAGCTACAGAAGTACACCAGAGAGATGAAGTCAAACTGGGGGAATGATAAAGCGGAGGAACTTCAAACTGCAGCAGACATGAAGGACATGACAACATTCTTCACAGGTTTGAGAGAAATCTACGGCCCTAAACCAAGAGGACTGATCCAACTAAAGGCTATGGATGGTGAAACAGTTTCGCAGAATAAAGACGAGATCCGGACAGATTTGCAGACCACTTTGACCAACTACTGAACAACCCTGGATATCTCACTGAAGAGGCTAAAGAAACAGTGCAGCAACCAGCTGTATCAAGTCTGGATGAACCACCAAATTTTGATGAACTAATGGCAGCTATCAGGACAACACAGGACGGTTAAGCTCCAGGAAGGGATGGAATTCCAGCAGAAGTGTGGAAATTTGGTGGTGTTCAGCTGACCAACTGCCTGCACAAGCTCATCCAAGAAATATGGGATGCCCAGAATGTACCTCAAGACTGTAAGGATGCAAGTATTGTGCCTTTGTTCAAGAAAGGTGACGGGAAAGATTGTGGAAATTACCGAGGTATATCACTGCTAGCCACTGTTGGTAAGATTCTCTCACGTGTACTACTGAACAGACTCAATGAACACATCTCGTAGAATGTACTACCAGAAACCCAGTGCGGCTTTAGAAATGGAAGAAGCACAATAGACATGATTTTCTGCTTGAAACAGGTTCAAGAAAAGTGTATTGAACAGAACATGCTGCTTTATGTAGTCTTCATAGACTTCAGTAAAGCCTTCAACACTGTTTTGCGACAAGGACTTTGGCAGGTACTCAAGAAATATGGCTGTACAGAGAAGTTTGTCAGCCTGATCGGCACTTCATACAGGTATGCAAGCAAACGTAGCAATGAGTGGTTCAGTATCTAAAGATTTTTCAGTAAGCAATGGGGTGAAACAAGGGTGTGTGCTGGCACCTACACTCTTCTCGCTGTATCTGGCAGCCATGCTTGAGGTGGCCTTCAAAGTCACTTCAGAAGGAGTATCCATTCAAACAAGGAAAGAAGCAGACTTGTTCAATGTGGCACAGTTTAAAGCCAAGACTGTCATGGTCTGCTCTGCTCGTCATTCCCAGCTGCACGCACACCTGGTCCTCATCACACCTGGCCTATATCTACCGCGCTGCCCATACAAGCAGTGCGGAGATGTCTCACAGTGCTCCTGACGAGCTTCATCACCAATCTCTTCTATCTTCCGAAGTCTCAGCCAAAGCCTGCTTCCATCGTCACCGGAACATTCCTCCAGCTTCCCACGTAAGCTCAAATTCTTACTCACCTTTGCCTTCCAGTCCCCTGTGCACAGACAGAGTCCGTGACGGTGGAATCTTCCTCTTATCTCCCTGGCGGCGGATTTTTCCAGCACACCCTCCATACTAACTCCCCTCAGACACTCTCCTGCTGGAGCTGCACCATCTACAGAAGAGCACTGTCACCCTGGCCGCAGCCGTCACGCTGAACCGGAGCCACCACCATCTGCTCCCACAGTAAGCTACAGCATAACTGTTTACCTCCAGCCGTGATTTCCATTAACCCCCTCTCTGTGTGTGTTCCTAGGGTTGCTAGGCCGTACGGTGTCTCGCTCTGTTCCCGGCAGTTCCAGCATACACTCACACTCACCAACATCTCATTGTTGTTAATAAACTTAATTATATCAATTTGGAGTCCGTGTCGTGTCACTGGGTCACGTAACCATGTCAGTACATCTCCGACAGAACAACCCAGCTGACAGCGCTTTGGGGCACCGTGTCAACCACATGGAGATTCGAATTGATCAATTAGCTTTTCAACAGCAGTACATTCTCACCCAGTTAGCTTGAGTCACTGACTGGTTAGACCGGCTAACTAGCACCCAGACCATACCTTTTCCCAGTAACTCCCCAGCTCCCGCTAGCACACCTGCTAACCAGCCCAGGCAGGGGCCTCCGGCTCGTCTCACTCCTGTTCCCACCCCCAATCATTTTAGCAGCAAACTAGGGGAGGCCCGGGAGTTTGCCATGCAGTACGAAGTAGTGTTTCAGTGGGTACCTGAGGACTTCTCTTTTGACCACAGTAAGATTGGCTATGTAATTAATCTGTTGGAGGGGAGAGCATTAGCATGGGCTTATGCTGTTATGGCTAGGGCTAATTACGCTAGTCTGACTTTTCTCCAATTTATTGATGAGTTCAATGAGGTGTTTGATCACTCAGATCGAGACATTGTTCTTACCTCTCGGTTACTGAACTTGAGACAGGGAACCAAGGCTGTGGCTGATTATGCTGTGGATTTCCGGGTGGTGGCTACCGAATTGGGGTGGGAGGACGCTTCTCTCTGCAGCATTTTCATTAGGAGCCTTAGCCCTATTCTTCGGGATGAGCTAGCTCCTCTAGAGAAGCTGTCTAGGCTATCCGAGTTAATTTCACTAGCCATTAGTCTAGATAATAAGCTGAGGGAACGGGCGGTTGAACGTAAGGCCTATGGTCGCTCAGGAGAACAGCCTCACTACGTCCCACAAACCTCCCTATTGGCTCTGCCATCATCTGACGTCTCTGAAACCCCTGAACCCATGATGGTGGGACAGTCCAAGCTGTCCGCGGTGGAGAAACAGCACCGCCGCAAGCTGGGGTTGTGCCTCTATTGTGGGAGTGGGGAGCATGAGGTCTTGTCTTGCCAGCTTCGGTCAAAAGGGGTAGTTCATGCGTCGCAGTAGGGGGAGTCACGGACTCTCCTCAGCCAAACTCCCTATCCAGTCTTCTTCTCCCTATCCGGTTCACACATAAACACACTGAGATTCCTACACAGGCATTTATAGACTCTGGGGCAGAGCAAAGTTTTATTTCTAGGGACCTGGCAACCCGTTTGGGGCTTCGCTGTATTTCCCTTAAGACTCCTCTACAGCTGATCGCACTGTCCAAAGCTCCCATGGCCAAAGTGTCCCAGCGCACCGCTCCTGTGTCCGTTATTGTATCTGGTAACCATCGGGAGGAGCTACAGTTTTTTGTGTTACTGATGTCAACGTCTCCTGTCATCCTTGGTTTTCCCTGGTTACGCCTCCATAACCCAACTATTGATTGGCGCTCAGGGAGTATCAGATCAAGGAGTTCGTTTTGTCTCAGTGCTTGCCTTCAATCAGCCGCATGCTCGCTGTCCTTGCCCCTGAGGGCTCCCACCATCCCGCCTCCTGACCTGTCTACAGTCCCTCCTGAATATCATGACCTTGGAGCCATTTTTAGCAAGACCCAGGCCCTATCTCTTCCCCTCCATCGCCCGTATGATTGTGCTATAAATCTCCGCCCGGGGGTTCCGCTTCCATCTAGCCGCTGTACAGCCTTTCGCCGCCGGAGCAGGCAGCTATGGAGACCTACATCAAGGAATCCCTGAGTTTGGGCATCATCCGCCCGTCCTCTTCGGCTGTGGGGGCGGGTTTTTTCTTTGTGGGCAAGAAAGACTGTTCTTTAAGGCCATGTATTGATTTCAGGGAATTAAACCATATCATCATCAAGGATAAATACTCTCTCCCTTTGCTTAACTCTGCCTTCAACTCTCTCCAGGGGGCGTCCTTCTTCACCAAGCTGGGTCTGCGCAACGCCTACCATCTGGTGCGGATCCGCGAAGGAGACAAATGGAAGACAGGGTTTCGCACCCCCAGTGGTCATTTCGAGTATCTGGTAATGCCTTTCGGTTTAACCAGTGTGCCTGCTGTTTTCGAGCAGCTGATCAATGACGCTCTGAGAAACTTTCTGGGGGTTTTCGTGTTTGTCTACTTGGATGATATCCTGATCTTCTCCCAATCTCTAGAGGAACACCGGATGCATGTCAGATGGGTGCTGCAGCGGTTATTGGAGAACCAACTGTTTGTCAAGGCGGAGAAATGTGAGTTTCATGCCTCCAAGACTTCCTTTTTGGGTTTCATCATTTCGCATAAGGAGATTCTCCTGCATCCTGCCAAGATTAAAGTGGTCGTGGAGTGGCCGGTCCCGTCCTCCAGGAAACAGCTCCAGCAGTTTCTAGGGTTCGCTAACTTCTACCGCCAGTTTATCAGGAACTACAGCAGTCTGGCCCTTCCCCTGACGAGCCTCACATCGATGAAGGTACCCTTCCTGTGGACTGAGGAGGCGGCTACGGCATTCGCGAAACTTAAGAGGCAGTTCTCCGAGTCTCCCATCCTGGTGCAGGCGGAGCACAATCTGCAGTGTCTGGTGGAGGTGGATGCCTCGGATTCTGGTGTTGGGGCCATCTTGTCTCAGCGTTCCCCGGCAGATGGCAAGGTCTGGCCATGTGCCTTCTTCTCCCGGTGGCTATCTCCGGTGGAGCAGTAATTATAGCATCGGGGACAGGGAGCTCCTGGCTGTTAAGCTGGTCCTGGAGGAGTGGCACCATTGGCTGGAGGGGTCCTCGCAGCCGTTCGTGGTTTGGACTGACCATAGGAACTTGGAGTACCTTTAGATGGCCAAGCACTTGAATGCCTGCCAGGCCCGCTGGTCCTTGTTTTTCAGACGGTTTGACTTCACCATCACGTACCGTCCGGGGTCCAAAAACACCAAGCCAGACTCCCTCTCCAGGCAATTCGCCACGGATGCCTTGGAACCTGAGGATCATCCCGTCCTTCCTGCCTCCTGTGTTGTGGGCGCCCTCTCGAGGGGAATTAAGGAGAGGGTAAGGAGGGCCCAAGAGACGGAAATGGACCCGGCGGGGGGCCAGCGGGTAAGATGTTTGTCCCATCGGCCGTCCGGGGTGACATTATTCATGGGGCCCACTCCTCGAAGTTCGCCTGTCACCCAGGAAGACGACACACGGAGGAGCTTTTGCAACGTTCTTTCTGGTGGCCCTCTCTGCAGAAGCACATCGGGGATTACGTCCGCACTTGTCTCCAGTGTGCCACTGGTAAGTCCCCTTCATCCCCGCCAGCTGGTTTGCTCCACCCCCTCCCGGCTCCTGGCAGGCCCTGGTCCCATGTGGTGTTGGACTTCGTCACCGGCCTCCCTCCGTCCAACAACCACACCGTAGTACTCACCTTGGTGGACAGATTCTCCAAGGCGGACCATTTTGTTTTCCTGCCAGGTCTGCCTACGGCTAAGGAGACAGCTGACCTATTGGTCCAACACGTGGTGAGGCTGCACAGGATCCCCTTGGACATCGTCTCCGATTGGTACCCTCAATTTATCTCTCAGGTCTGGAGGTCATTTTGTAACGCCCTTGGGGCCACTGTGAGCCTGTCATCCGGGTACCACCCGCAGTCTAATGGTCAGTGTGAACGGGTCAACCAGGAGTTGGAAGTGGCACTGCGGTGCGTGGCTTCGACCAACTCAGCCTCCTGGAGCTCATCCCTGCCTTGGATTGAGTATGCCCACAACTCAGCGGTGTCTTCTGCCATAGGTGTGTCCCCTTTTCAGGCTTCGCTTGGGTATTGGGTAATCCTCCTTTATTTCCTGAGGAAGAGGGTGACATTGCCGTGCCATCAGTCCGGGCACACCTGAGACGCTGTCGACGACTGTGGAAGGCAACCCAGACCGCGCTGCACCGCACGGCTGAACGCAACGCTTCAGTGGCCAACCACCACAGGACTCCAGCCCCATCATACCAGGTTGGTCAGCAGGTTTGGCTGTCAACTAAGAACATCAATTTGAAGGCTGAGCGCAGGAGGATGGCGAAACGTTTTCCATTTGCTATCTCCTGCATCATCAATCCTGTGTCTGTGTGGCTCGATCTCCCCCCTCCCTCCGCATATGTCCCACGGTTCATGCCTCGCAAGTTAAACCTGTTTCTTTCAGCCCCCTGTGTCCTCCTCCCAGGTCTTCACCCCCTTCAAGGATGATCGGCGGCAGCCTGGCGTGGGGAGTAACTGCTATCCTAGACGTCCGCCGCTGGGGCCGCGGTCTGCAATACCTGGTGGACTGGGAGGGCTATGGGCCAGAATCCAGGTCCTGGGTGTGTCCTTCCTGCGTGTTGGATAAAGATCTCATCAGGGAGTTCCATCGAACGCATCCAGGTAGGCTGGAACAACCGCCAAGAGGCGCTCATTAGGGGGGGGAGTACTGTCATGGTCTGCTCTGCTTGTCATTCCCAGCTGTGCGCACACCTGGTCCTTATCACGCCTGGCCTATATCTACTGCGTTACCCGTATGAGCAGTGCGGAGATGTCTCAGGGCGCTCCTGATGAGCTTCATCGCCAATCGCTTCTATCTACCGAAGTCTCAGCCAAAGCCTGCTTCCATCGTCGCCGGAGCATTCCTCCAGCTTCCCACGTAAGCTCAAATTCTTACTCACCTTTGCCTTCAAGTTCCCTGTGCACAGGCAGAGTCTGTGGCGGCGGAATCTTCCTGCACACTCTCCACACCAACTCTCCTCAGACACTCTCCTGCCGGAGCTGCACCATCTACAGAAGACCACTGTCTCCCTGGCTGCAGTTGTCACGCTGAACCAGAGCCACCACCATCTGCTCCCACAGTAAGCTACAGCGTAACTGTTTACCTCCAGCCATGACTTCCATTAACCCCCTCTCTCTGTGTGTTCCTAGGATTGCCAGGCCGTACAGTGTCTCGCTCTTTTCCTGGCAGTTCCAGCATACACTCACACTCACCAACATCTCATTGTTGTTAATAAACTTAATTGTATCAATTTGGAGTCCGTGTTGTGTCACTGGGTCACGTAACCATGTCAAAGAGTAAGGCATCGATAAAGATAATAAGAGAAATGCTCTTTGCCAATGACAGTGCTCTAGTTGTACACAGTGTGGAAGATATGCAATCTTTGGTGGAGAAATTTGCAAGAGCAGCTAGCCAATTCAGCCTCAAAATCAACATTAAGAAGACAGAGTGCCTTTAATCAGTCACCAAAGTTCCAATTATCAACATCACTACCAGAAGAGATCAGCACTAGTACAGAGCCACTAGTCAAGTGCAAGACTTTCAAGTATCTAGGGAGTACTGTTTCAGAGAATGCTAGGCTGGAGGATGAACTATCGCTCAGAATGGGAAGAGCGAGCGCTGTGTTTGGAAACTTGAGGGAGAGACTGTGGAACAATAGACATGTGTCTATTCGTGTGAAATGCAAAGTGTACAGAGCGACAGTACTGGCTACTCTATTGTGCGGTGCTGAAACTTGGACTGTCTATAGAGTGCAGGTGAAGAAACTCCACGTGTACATGATGAGACACCTTCAAGCCATAATGAACATCTCATGGAAAGACAAGATAACCAACATAGAAGTGTTTAAACGAGCTGGTCTACCATCAATGGAGGACATGCTAATACAGGTGAACCTGAGATGGCTCGGACATGTTGAGAGGATGGACCACCAGAGTCTCCCTCGGCAGTTACTCTACTCACAGGTATGTGAGGGCAAATGCGATCAGGGTAGACCAAGGCTCAGATTTAAAGACACTGTAAAAAGAAACTTGAAGAAGCTGGATATAGACAGGAGTTCCTGGCAGCGGAAGGCTAAGGATAGAGCTGTGTGGAGGAATCTGATCAGACCTAAATGAAACAGTCATTGTCGCCCACGACAGACTGCTATGATGATCATTATTAAGTATCCTTGTGTTCCCCGATCATTGTCTGTCATGTCATGCCATCCCCTGTGTCTGCGTTTTATGGTTGTCTTTTTGCATTTGGCTATATTGTTTAATCCCTGTTTATTTACACTGTTAGTTTTATTGTCCGTGCATCTGTGGTCATGTTGTCTCACCCCTTGTCTGTCTTCTGTGTCATTATTATAGTCTGGTGTTTGTACTTGTCTCCCTATTGTCCCCAGCTCCTCATGTTTCTGTACCTCTTCTGCCCACAGACAAATGTGACTATTGAGCCTATGCAGCGAGTTAAAGAGACATGGTTTCAGTAAGCACTTGGGAAACCATGTCGTATTCTTCAGAGCCTTTACTGATCTACCATTGTGATTTTTTGTAAAACTGTAATAACAGAAACAGAATAAAGGACATTCAGTCTCAATATAAACACATAAATGACACCTTTAACATCATAGCTGCATGTAAATAATAAGTTCAAGGTCACAACATTAGCACCGGATGGACATTGCACATGAACTAGCATGCCTAATGCTATCTGCTAGCATATTTCACGCTAAAAGGTCACACAAAGAGCTAACAGCTAGCTTACATCGAACAAATGACAAACTGGCTGCATAGATGCAAAAGAAGGCAGCAACTTTGATAAATAAGGCACAAATATTCATCAACAATCAGCATTTTACACCAAACTTTCAGATTATGCCATTTCAAGGGCAGCAGATGCAGGGACTGGCAGAGACACCACACACACAGCCGTTCCCTCTGAATGCTAAGAGAAAATGGCCGTCCTCTAGTCTTAACAAAAACTTACTTGCTGCGTCCAC
Organism: Pholidichthys leucotaenia; assembly: GCA_020510985.1. NCBI lineage: Eukaryota > Metazoa > Chordata > Actinopteri > Cichliformes > Pholidichthyidae > Pholidichthys > Pholidichthys leucotaenia. The sequence goes on along the minus strand of CM035842.1, from coordinate 19,837,246 downwards.
CATGCGACCACTAGATGGCAGCAACTGCCAATAATTACAGAGGAAGTGACTATGAACTGTCATATAACGAACATACAATGTAAAATATGTCAGAACTAATATGAAGCACAGAACAGTACCCATAGCCATTCTCCCTCATGTGTGCATTGTTCAGCTCTTGATTGTTCTCAGCTGTCCTGCATCTGGTTAATTGTCTCCGCCCGTATATATGTGTGTCTCTGTACTGTTTGGTGTGAGATCATTGTTGTTTCCCTGTTGTCGTTACCCTGCCATGATTCTCTGTTCCTGGTCCATGTAAGTTCGTCTTAGCCTTGCTTTGCCTGCCAAGTTTTTGTTTGTTTCAGCCCACACGCTGCTTTGCTTTGCTCTTTGTTTTTGTCCCTGAGTTCATGTTTAATAAATCATCCGTCATTTGCATCTAATCCCTGCCTGTGTCCTTGAGTCCTATTTAAACACTTATCTGCCTGATGGCTGATTTATGACACTATTAGCCGCATCCTTAAACTTCTGACATATATTTGTAATCTTTACATACTAGCACTTTTCCAGATAAAATGAAAGTTGCAAAGGTCATCCCACTATGTAAGAATCGAGATAAACATGATTTTACAAATTATAGACAAATGTCACTACTTCCTCAATTTTCAAAGGTGATTGAAAAATTGTTTATTCATAAATTAGATAATTTTAGTGGAAAGAATAAATTGTTAATTGAGAATCAGTATAGATTTAGAACAAACAGATCTACAGTAAAAGCACTGATACAATTAACTGAGGAAATCAACACTATAGAGCAAAAGAAATACATGGTAGAGGTCTTTATTGATTTAACAAAGGCATTTGATACAACTGATCACATTACTTGCAAAAGAAGAGTGGCTTATGATTGGTTATGTAGTTGTTTAGAAAAAAGACAGCAGTTTGTTCAATTTATGGGGGAAGAATCACAGTGTATGAAAACTGAGTGTGGAATTCCACAAGGGTCACTTTTGGGACCGAAACTTTTTCTTTTATATATTAATAATATTTGCAATGTGTCAGAGATATTACAGTTTATTTTGTTTGCTGCTGACAAATGTACTTTGCAATGGCGATGATATAGAAAAAAATGTGACTGCTATGTCAAATGAAATGAGAAAATTAAAGAAATGGTTTGGTATAAATAAATTATCACTTAATTTGAAAAAAAAAGACTACATTTATGATTTTTAGTAATTGGAAAATGGCTAACCATATTCAGTTATTGGATGGACATACCTTGGAAAGGGTATACAAAAATAGGTTTTTGGTTGCAATTTTGGCCCATAAATTATCCTGGAAAAACATATCTCTTATGTAAAGAAGAAATTGTCCAAAAGTGTTTCTGTTTTAAATAAAGTATATGTTAGATGAAAATGTTCTTTGAGTTTTGTATCATACACTTCTTCCATAGTTCAGTTATTGTGTTTTGTGGGGAAATGCTTATATGAATAATTTAAAATCAAACATTTTGATACAAAAAAGAATAATAAGATTGTTAAACAAGGCACAACCACTGGAACAGACAGACTGTTTGCAAAGTCTAGGGTAATGAAATTTAAAGATGTAGTTGAATTTAAACTTTTATTATTTTTGTTTAGAGCTAAAAGCAAATCATTGCCTATAGATTGACAGAAGATGTTTGTGTTAAGAGGTGATGGGGTTTGTAGAAGAAAATTTGATTGTAGGGTTCGGTTTGCATGCACAATCATTAAGCAAATGTGCTTTTCAGTAAATGGAGTTAAATTGTGGAATTCTTTGGAAAATGAGCTTAAACCTTGTCTTCATTTTTTTCATTTTAAGAAAATATGTAAATACAGAATTCTTTGTTGTTATGAATATCAGTAATGTATGAATTGTTTGGTTAATACTGTTTAAAACGTTTAAATTGCATCTATCTAACGTTTAAATTGCATCATTATCAGATGCATCTCATTGCATCTGATAATGGACTAGTTTCTGTACTTGTCCTTTTAGACCTTAGTGCAGCTTTTGATACTATCGATCATAATATTCTACTTGATAGATCAGAACACTATGTTGGACTTAATGGAACTTCGTTGCAGTGGTTTAGATCTTATTTATCTGATAGGTTCCAGTTTGTTCATGTAAATAATGAGTTTTCTTTCAACTCAAAGCTCAGTCATGGAGTTCCACAGGGATCTGTGCTAGGCCCGACTCTTTTTAGTTTATATATGCTTCCATTAGGCAACATTATTAGAAAGCACTGTATACATTTTCATTGTTAAGCTGATGACACACAATTATACCTGTCAATGAAGCCAGAGGATAGTAATCAATTAGCCAAGTTAGAAGCCTGTCTTAAGGAAATCAAAGCTTGGATGACTTGTAATTTCCTGCTATTAAATTCAGATAAGACTGAAGTCATTCTTGTTGGTCCAAAAAACCTTAGAAATTCCTTTTCAAATCAAACTTTCAGTTTGGATGCGGTTACTCTTTCTCTTAATAGCTCTGTGAGGAACCTTGGAGTTATTTTTGATCAGGATTTGTCCTTCAATTCACATATTAAATTTGTTTCTAAGACTGCCTTCTATCATTTGCGTAATATTGCCAAGATTAGGAGCATCTTGTCTCAGAGTGATGCTGAGAAACTGATCCACGCTTTTGTTAGCTCGAGATTAGATTATTGTAATTCTTTATTATCAGGCTGTCCTAAAACATCTTTAAAAAGTCTTCAGCTGATCCAAAATGCTGCAGCAAGAGTTTTAACAGGTACTAGAAAGAGAGATCATATCTCTCCGGTTCTGGCCTCCCTTCATTGGCTTCCCATAGAGTTTAGAATTAAGTTTAAAATCCTTCTTCTTACTTACAAAGCTCTAAACAATCAGGCTCCTTTTTATTTAAACGATCTGATACTACCGTATTATCCTAACAGAGCACTACGCTCCCAAAATGCAGGATTACTTGTAATACCTAGAATCTCCAAAAGTACAATGGGAGGCAGAGCCTTCAGTTATCAAGCTCCTCTCCTGTGGAATCAGCTGCCAATCTGGATTCGGGAGTCAGACTCGATCTCTGTTTTTAAGAATAGGGCTAAAACCTACCTTTTTGATATATCCTACAATTAGGGAGGGATCATGTGTTTCTGAACCCTCCCTTAGTTATGCTGCTAATAGGTTTAGTCAGCCGGGGGACCTCCAGTAATGCACTGGGCCTCACTCCTTTTCTCACTCTCAATGAAATATTTTTTTTGCTGGTCATTAACATTTGTTTGTTCTCTCCCATAGATTGAGTCCCCATCGTGCTGTTTGCTCTCTACATGTCTGTTCTTTTCTTCTTCTCTATCCCCTCACCCTCCAGCCAGTCGCAGCAGATAACTGCCCCTCCCTGAGCCTGGTTCTGCTGGAGGTTTCTTCCTGTTAAAAGGGAGTTTTTCCTCTCCATCGTCGCCATGTGCTTGCTCACAGGGGATCGCCTGATTGCTGGGGTCTTTCTGCAACTGTGGGGGTTCCCCCTACAGTTGATAGTGCTATGAGATGACTGTTGTTGTGAAATGGCGCTATATAAATAAAGTTGAATTGAATTAAATGGTTATTGAGTTACAGTGGTGTGAAAAAGTGTTTACCCACTTCCTGATTTCTCTTTTTTGTTTGTTTGTCACACTTAAATGTTTCAGATCATCAAACAAATTGAAATATTAGACAAAAATAACACAAGTAAACACAAAATGCAGCTTTTACATGAAGGTGTTTATTATTAAGGGGAAAAAAAGCCAAACCTACATGGCTCTGTGTGAAAAAGTGATTGCCCCCTAAACCTAATAACTGGTTGGGCCACCCTTAGCAGCAACAACTGCAATCAAGCATTTGTGATAACTGGCAATGAGTCTTCTACAGCACTGTGGAGGAATTTTGGCCGACTCATCTTTGCAGAATTGTTGTAATTCAGCCACATAGGAGGGTTTTCGAGTATGAACCGCCTTTTAAAGGTCATGACACAACATCTCAATCGAATTCAGGTCAGGACTTTGACTAAGCCACTTCAAAGTCTTCATTTTGTTTTTTCTTAAGCCATTCTGTGGACGGTGGACTTGCTAGTGTGTTTTGGATCATTGTCCTGCTGCAGAACCCAAGTGCACTTCAACTTGAGGTCACGAACAGATGGCTGGACAGTCTTCTTCAAGATTTTTTGGTAGACAGCAGTATTCATGGTTCCATTAACCACAGCAAGTCTTCCAGGTCCTGAAGCAGCAAAACAGCCCCAGATCATCACACTACCGCCACCATATTTTACTGTTGGTATGATGATCCTTTTCTGAAATGCTGTTACTTTTGCGCCAGATGTAATGGGACACACACCTTCCAAAAAGTTTAACTTTTGTCTCGTCAGTTCACAGAGTATTTTTCCAAAAGTCTTGGGGATCATCAAGATGTTTTTTGACATTTGTAGATAATGGCTCTCACTGTGGTTTGCTGGAGTCCCAAAGCTTTAGAAATGGCTTTATAACCTTTTTCAGACTGGTGGCTCTCAATTACTTTGTTTTTCATTTGTTCCTGAATTTCTTTGGATCACAGCATGATGTCGATCTTTTGAGGATCTTTTGGTGTACTTCACTTTGTCAGGCTGGTCCTATTTAAGTGATTCCTTGATTGAGAACAGGTGTGGCAGTAATCAGGCCTGGGTGTGGCTAGAGAAATTGAACTCAGCTTTCTAAAGATGTGGTAAACCAGATTTAAGATTTAAGATTTAAGATAGATAGTTTATTTCGAACACAAAAATATACCAAATACAAGCAAATGGCAAATGCAATAAAGTAACATTATACACTGTTCGAAAGGGAGAAGGAAGAAGTGAACACTTATTAATTCCATCTCCTCTTTTCCATAGATACACCCATGTGACTTTTATACAAATTACCACCTTTAAGACCCCAAGTAAACAATTTACTGTATTTTTTACAAATCAACATTAACACCCATCCATTCTAACATACAATGATGTCCATACAACAAAACCAGCCTCAAACAACACAGATATACACAGTGCTGTCCTACCCACCATTCCATAGTGTCCCATAATATCCCAGAGTGAACATAATGAATCGTACATATAACTACTACCCTTCTAACATATACCCTTTCAGCAAATGATGCTTATACCTCTTTTTGAATTGATTTCTGTTTGTACATAGTTTCAGTTCCGGCTCCAGACTGTTCCACAAATCCACCCCACAGACAGATATGCACATACTTTTCTTGGTAGTACGTATCTTGGGTTTTGTAAAGTTTAAGTCTCCCCTCAAATTATGATCATTGTCTCTTTTTTTAAATATTTTTTGTATATTAGTTGGTAGTTGATTATTAATTGCCCTGTACATAACTTGTGCTGTCTTAAATTTAACTAAATCGATGAACTTTATGACATGTGACTTTAAGAACAATGAAACCACAGCTAATTGATGTTTTAATGGGGGGGGGGGGTCACTTTTTCACTCAGGGCCATGTAGGTTTGATTTTTTTTTACTCTTAATAATAAACACCTTCATTTAAAAACTGCATTTTGAGTTTACTTGTATTATCTTTGTCTAATATTTAAATTTGTTTGATGATCTGAAACATTTAAGTGTGACAAACATACAAAAAAATGAGATTTCAGGAAGGGGGCAAACACTTTTTCACACCACTGTAACTGCTTTACTATATTAATATTCAACAATATTGCAGTACTAGTCCATCAGTACTGGCATTATTGTTTGTGTTAGTCAGGAGGTAGGGGCGGGTATTTATAAGACTCTGTCTTCTCCCTGTTGCTTTCCTTCATGAAATATGTGTAAATTTTGAAATTCTGTTGTGTGGATATGAAGTACTTACATCAGGGATGGGCAACTGGCAGCCCGTGGGCTGCATATGGCCCACCTCCTCATCCACTGTGGCCTGCCAGTCCATTTCGAAAAATCAATTATTTATTCATATCACGTAAGCCATATTTAGAATGGCATTCTTAAATGGAATTATAGAATCCTCCAGCAGATGGAGTGCTAATTGAAACCTAGGTGCGGCTCTGTGTGCAAGTGGTCAAGGAGAGAGCGAGAGTGAGGGAGCCAGAAGAACAGTGCACCAGCGGAGAATGTGTTTTTAAGGTATGTTGCCTGCTAATACCGCATTAACAGGCTGTAAACAGCAATAAATGTAAAAAAGTAGGCTGCTTTTAAACAAGAATAAATAATACTGAGGAGCTGTAACATTTTTTCTGATTTGGCAGGTGAAGCCTCATAGAGCTTGGAGGCTTTTCTTGTAAATGTGCAAAAAAACATTCAAAGCTTTGAAGTTTCTTTCTAAAGAGCTCAACTGAAGCACTGACAGTTTCAAATCCATGTCAGCAGTAAAAGTTCAGAGACTATGGTTGTTGTAATCTTCTGATTTTTGTTGTTGTTGTTGTTGTTGTTGTTCATTTATACCAGTGGCTCTTAAAAACATTTTTATTCCCGATTTTGAGGAGCCGTTAACAAGCAAACGTACCCACAGCTATTTCTCTGCCCCTCCACACCCACAATGAAACCAAGACCAAGCTAAGCCTCATCATATTTCCTTTTCTTCTTGGCCTTTTTTTTGTTTATTATTGTCTGGAGTTTTTTCTTCATCATCATTTTGATGGAGAGAGTTTTAAAAATTTGGTCATGATATAATTTTATCCATCCATCCATCCATCCATCCATCCGTCCATCCATCCATCCATCAATCCTCTACTGCTTAATTCTCTTTGGGTTGGGGGGACTGGAGCCTATCCCACCATCTTTGGGCAAGAGTCAGGGTACACACTGGACAGATCGCCAGTCCACTGCAGTAATTTAGTATCAGTAATTTTAATTCTAATGTGATAAAACACTGAGTAGCTTTTATTTTCATTTGCCTTTTCAGTTTTAATTGTGAAACTTTTGACTTTGCAGAAAATAATACCCCCTTCCACCCACCACCACCACCACCATGGAAGGTTTACATGTAGATCTGGCCTTCGGGAGGTGAGGAAACATTTTGTGGCCCTCACTACCACCAAAGTTGCCCATCCCTGACTTACATGGATGAAAAACTTAATAAAATGAAATGAAATTTGTGCTCATTTAAATATGTTGTGATGAAGAGCTGAAGTACTCTAACTGTTGGGTTAATTTTAATAATCCATATTTCTTTGGTTCCCTGACATGGAGGGATGTTAATAACAACAAAATTGGGTATTAGCCCAGAATTTCACAGGTGCACCTGTAACTTTAAACAGTCAAATTAGCCACACACTCCTTCACTTGGAATATATGCTTATCCAAAACTTTTGACATTGAATGGCTTGCTCTGAGAATGTGACCTTATTATATGCCATGAGAGTTCACGTGTGTCATTGTGATTGCTGTTCATATCCCTCCGTCAGCTGATGCAGCCATGGCCTGTGACGTCATCAGCTCCACTGCTGCCACTTTATTGGTGCAGCACCCTAACGCATTCATGGCCATAACAGGAGATTTTAACCATGTCTCAATGGCAAAACATTATCAAACTTCCACCAGTTTGCTGATTGTCCCACCAGAGAAAATAAAACATTGGATCTACTGTATACCAGTGCCAGAGATTAGGGATGGGTGAGACCAGCATTTTTCCTTTCAGTATGATACCATTAATTTATGGGACTTTCTCTTTGATACCGATACTTTTTGCCTCTTAAAGGAAAATCACATGATTGCCATTTCATTAACAACTTTATTGCAAGGGCAATATGAAACGTGCATAAAATTCATGAGTATAAATACTTGAAAGAAATGCTTGTAAAATGATATTAAAATAGAACAACGAGCAAAGTAAATTAAAATAAAATTCAATTATAATAAAAATAATTAAGTCTTAAAATTTGGTGAAGATTCTCAGCCATCCAGGTGGGTAAATATGCTGTATGAAAGCTCAGTCAAGTCAACTGGATTCAAGTATTTTTTACATCTGAAATGTTTCACCATTCATCCAAATTCTGTGGTAATACCAAGCAACATATATGTGTAATTTTCTTTCATAATGCAATGATTTTTTTAAGGTAAAGCCAACTTTATTATCATTCAATCCATACAGCCAATCATGTACAGCAGAAGGAAATTACGTTTCTCTTATCTACAGTGTTAATCACATATAGAATCAGAGGGGTCGCTGCCATGCAAGGTGCCACAACAAATTTCCCTCCTCCGTTCCATAATTGCTGAGCACCAAGCTGGACGGCAAGAAGGTCCACTTTTATATGGTCGTTGGCTTGACCCGGCCGGGATTTGAACCCCGGCCTCCCAGGTGTAGGGCGGATGCTCTACCAACTAGGCCACCACTCCGGTAATAGTTTAGACTATTTTTTTTACAAACTTAAATAGTGCTTATGTAGAAGAGCTTGGAAGAACGAGGCGATGTGATATATAAACCAAAGTTTATTATCAGCTCCTCTAACAAGTCTCATCCTAGTGCAGCAGCAGAAGAAGGAAAAAGAGACCGAAAACCTTCGGCTCTATCAACTTATACTTGCACATAACAAAAGACATGCATATCAAAAGCTGACATCCCTCCTTATCTTAATCCCCCCGTTATCTTCGTACTCCTCCGCATGGCCCTGGGGGGTCAGGGCAGCTCCTCCGGTCTCCAACGCAGTGCCTGGGAAGCTCTTTAATCTTCACTGGCGGCTGAGACTCTTTGTCCTGTTCTGAGGTGTGAAGTCGCCTTACATATGTAATCACCAAACATTCTCACATGCTTCAACATATGTAGGTTATGGAATATATGATTAATATAGACCACAGCCCCTCCAAACGACTAAGAAAAGGACAATAGAAAAATTCACAGTTTAAGATAATTACTATGACATACTAACTGCTACACCTCTTGCCACAGAAGAAACTTTCCAGCAGCCATGCTCCTAAGAGAGTTCAGAGGTAATCATAACAGCATAGTAAAATCACAAGTCAGTCCTAAACTGTTACAGCACAATTAGTGAACAACTGTTGAATAGTTTGCATCAGTCTCTGTGCCGTCTGGGTTTTAATCTTCTCCCGAATCTGCTGTGGGTCCGCTTAGGCGTCCTGCTGGAACCTTCCTGTAAGGAATCTGCAGCTTGGGGAGGAGAGTGATTATTTGTTCCCTGCAGGGGGGCTGAGTCTTTTCTCTTGGGGGGTCTACCCCGCCGAGGTGCTCTTGCCAACCGTGCAGGCTCGTCTCTCAACAAGAAGGCAGGTTTAAGTCTGTCAATGCTGACTGTTTCTTTTCTATCCCCAAAATCAAGCACAAAGTGTTTATCACCAGGTTCCAGCACTCTGAATGGCCCATCGTATGGTGGGCGGAAAGTTGGTTTTAAAGCTTCATGCCTAACAAAAACGAAGTCAGCATTCTTTAAAGCTTGTGGGACAAAAACCCGTGGAAAAGAGTGATGTGCCGGTCCGGGGAGAGAGTCCGGTCCGTTGCTGCCTAAAAACCTCGGGGCTGGAAGACGCCCTGGCTCTGGGTTCTCTGGTAAAAATTCACCTGGGAGCCTGAGAGATTGTGCAAAAACTAATTCTGCTGGAGAGGCGTCTAGATCCTCTTTGGGCGCAGCACGCAACCCCAATAAAACCCAGGGAAGTTTATTTACCCAATTTGTAGTTAGTGAAGCTCTGAGGGCGGCCTTTAAAGATCTGTGAAAACACTCGCATAACCCATTAGCCTGGGGGTGATAAGCAGTGGTGCGGTGAATTGTTGCTCCTAAGCTGCTGGACATGGCTGACCAAAGCTCCGAGACAAATTGAGGCCCCCTATCGGACGTGATGTCCAATGGGACGCCGAAACGTGCCACCCAGTTTGTCAAAAAAACGCGAGCGACTTCCTCCGCTGTGGTTGACGCCAGAGGGACTGACTCTGGCCAGCGCGTGGTGCGGTCTATCATTGTTAACAGGTGTGTGAAACCTTGGGAGGAAGGTAGTGGCCCCACGAGGTCGACATGAACATGGTCGAACCTTCTAGCAGGGATTGGAAAAGGCTCCAGAGGGGCTTTTGTGTGTTTGTGTATTTTGGCGCGCTGACAAGAAATGCAAGTTTTTGCCCATTCTTTTACGTTTTTGCGCAGGCCAGGCCACACAAAGACCATTTTAACCGAGGCGCGCACACCTGGGTGCGCGAGGGAGTGAATTGAGTTGAAAATACGGCGGCGCCATGTAGCTGGGACTAACGGGCAAGGTCGGCCGGTTGAGATATCGCATATTAGGGGGGGCACACCGTCGCGTAGACCCCTTTCCTCCAGCCTTAACCCTGTTGGTCCAGACAAGAGTGCGCGCACGTCCGCGTCCCTACTTTGTTCCTCTGCCATGGCTGCATAATCTATCCCTGCATGGATTGGGGCTGCGTATGTGTCCACGTTGGTGAAGCGTTCCGCGGCTGAGGTAGTATAATCTGTCTCCTCGCGCTCTGACGATGTCACAGCGCGAGAGAGGCAGTCTGCTACCACGTTAAATTTGCCTGCCACATGTCTGAATGTCTGTGTGGTGAACTCTGAAATCACAGCCAGCTGTCTTTGTTGCCTGCCTGACCACGGTTCGGAAATTTTAGCCATAGCAAAGGTGAGCGGTTTGTGGTCTACAAAAGCCGTGAAACTCCGCCCTTCTAACCAGAACTGGAAGTGGCGGATGGATAAATGAAGCGCTAGCAGCTCCCTGTCAAAAGTGCTGTATTTACGCTCGGTTTGGTTTAGCGATTTGCTGAAGAATGCCAAAGGTTGCCAGATTCCGCTGACATGTTGTTCTACAACTGCCCCTATAGCTAGGTCCGAAGCGTCTGTGGTTAGCGCAATGCAGGCTGAGGGATTGGGGTGAACCAAGAGTGTGGCATTAGCTAGGGCGCTTTTTACTTCCGCGAAGGCGCGTTCGCGCTCCGGGGTCCATTCGACCGCGTTGGAAGGTTTTTGTTTTCTGAGCGCGTCATATAGAGGCTGCATGAGCTGAGCTGCGTGGGGGAGGAAACGGTTGTAAAAATTAACCATTCCTAAAAATTCTTGCAGCGATTTGACCGTTTGTGGCCGTGGGAAACTTTTTATCGCGTGAACTTTGTCTGGAAGTGGGACTGCCCCCTTCGGAGAAACTCTGTGTCCTAAAAAATCAATTTGTGACATGCCGAATTTGCATTTGGCTGGATTGATTATTAACCCGTGCTCTTCTAGCCTCTGAAAAACCATAGTGATATGCTGCTCGTGTTCTTCCTCAGACGGGCTGGCTACCAGCATATCGTCGAGGTAGACGAAAACAAAAGGGAGGTCACGTAATACTGCGTCCATCATCCGCTGAAAGGTTTGAGCCGCGCCTTTGAAGCCGAAAGGCATTCGCAAAAATTCAAAAAGGCCGAAAGGGGTTATTACAGCTGTTTTAGGAATGTCCTCTGCTCGAACTGGGACTTGATGATAACCGCGGACCAGGTCTATTTTTGAAAAAATGCGCGCACCCGCCAGATGTAGTGACAAATCCTGAATGTGAGGAATTGGGTAGCGGTCATGCGCTGTCGCATTGTTTAATCTGCGGTAATCGCCGCACGGTCTCCAAGAACCGTCGGATTTCGGAACCATGTGAAGTGGTGAGGCCCAGGGGCTTTTTGAGCGTCTAATAATGCCTAATTTTTCAAGGGTGGTGAACTCGTCCCGGGCTATGGCGAGCTTGGCCGCGTCTAAGCGCTGAGCTTTGGCAAATACGGGTGGGCCCGTTGTGGGAATAAAGTGTTCAATCCCGTGTTTAGCCACTGTGGCTGAGAATTTGGGAATTGTGAGTGCTGGAAATTGGGTGAGGAGTTGATCAAACTTACCTCCTGCTGTGGTGACACTAGCCTGCACGGGTGGTGGAGAAAGTCGAGCTGAGCAGGGAATAGAAGCAAAGGACAGTGCATTAACCAAGTGCCTGTTCGCTAGATCAACTAATAACCCATGTGCACACAAAAAATCTGCACCCAACAAGTTAAAACTCACCGCCGCTACAACAAATGTCCATCTGTAGTTGTGGCCGTGGATGCAGAGGTGCAGGCTCTTTTCGCCAAAAGTGTCGATGGTGGAGCCGTTGGCTGCCACCGCTCCATTGACCCGGGGTACCATGGCCCGGTCTGCTTGGGAGGGCATGACAAAACTTAGTTGAGCTCCCGTGTCGATAAGGAACCGCTTGCCGGTGTGTCCGTCCGTCACATATAAAAGCTTGCTTTTTTCGCTGAGAACCGCCGCTGTTAACGGCTCTCGGCTTCGGTGTTTTCCGGAAATTGTGAATTTGCAGGGGGGAACGCATTTGTAAGCCTTCTCGGCGAAGCGGTGGTGGTAATAACAGACGTTGCTCCGTCTGTTGCGTCCTGGCCGTGTCGCTGTCACCGCGGGCTGGCTCTGCTCAGTGATTTGTGGCTCCTCGTGGCTCCGGACATCAGCGTTGAGGTCTGCGGATGCTGCTGTGGGTGTCTGCTCCTTGCAGGCGTTGACGAGCCGTTGAGTTTCGTTGGCCAGCGTCCCTCTCATGTGTGGCGGCAGCGTACTGAGGAATATGAAATGGAAGAGGAAGTTGTCATTGTCCTCTTCTTTAAGTTGCAGCAAGTCCTCCATGAGGGCCTTGGGTCTGCCTCCTCTGTGGCCGTCAACCGCCAGGATCCTCTCGGCTCTCTCCTCGGCTGAGGGGACGTAATTTGCCACGATGGTCACTTTCAGTTCTTCATATTTGTCCTGGGCCGGCGGCCGCTGGATTATGCTCCGCGCACATCTCGAAGTGGCGGCGTTGAGTTTGGCGATGATGTGATAGAACTTTGTATCGTCAGCCATGATGCCCGCAAGTGCAAACTGGGCTTCAGCTTGCAGAAACCACGAGGCGGGGTCTTCCTGCCAGAAGTCCGGCAGGTTGACGGTGACGCCATTTGTGTGGACCGTCACTGATGTGTCCACAGGGTGAGAGTGCCTTGCTTCGGCTCTCTCCGCGGCGCTGGTGCTCGGTTGAGCCCTCTCTATCACTTCTGCCGTGGGGGAACGTCGTCCATCTGTTCCCCTGTCTGCATGGGGGCCGGCGTCTGCCTGGGTCGCCACAGATGAGTCGATCGCGGGGGAATGCCTCTGGTCCATTCTCGCGTCAGGGTCACCAGTGTAGAAGAGCTTGGAAGAACGAGGCGATGTGATATATAAACCAAAGTTTATTATCAGCTCCTCTAACAAGTCTCATCCTAGTGCAGCAGCAGAAGAAGGAAAAAGAGACCGAAAACCTTCGGCTCTATCAACTTATACTTGCACATAGCAAAAGACATGCATATCAAAAGCTGACATCCCTCATTATCTTAATCCCCCCGTTATCTTCGTACTCCTCCTCATGGCCCTGGGGGGGGTTAGGGCAGCTCCTCCGGTCTCCACCGCAGTGCCTGGGAAGCTCTTTAATCTTCACTGGCGGCTGAGACTCTTTGTCCTGTTCTGAAGTGTGAAGTCGCCTTGCATATGTAATCACCAAACATTCTCACATGCTTCAACATATGTAGGTTATGGAATATATGATTAATATAGACCACAGCTTATTTTGTTTATTTTTCAAAATTATGCTGCTTGGTATCACCACAGAGTTTGGATGAATAGTGTAACATTTCAGAAGTAATACTTCTTCTGCTGCCCACGACGCTGCTGAGCTCACTCTGCTCTACACGGCAGTCGGTAGTGACTGCTTGACTGGAGGCTGCCAGTGCACAGTGAGTCTTCAGCTCTGACATCTGATAAGCTGTCATAATCATATGACATGGCAGACCATCTCTAAAACATGCCTGGGCTGTTGTTTTTGCCAGTTTTCACACATAAATGTAATGCCTAAAACTCTCAGAAGTGAAAACAAATTGCACATTTTGTATTAACATGGTGGTATTGCGATATTTTAAAAAAAATATCGACTCCAAAGTATCATCCAGCTGGTATCGAAGTATGGATACTTGAGTATTGATACGCCCATCCCTACCAGAGATGCATACAGTGCCACAGCTCTACTCCCACTTGGCAGATCAGATCACAGCCTGGTTCTATTAATCCCCAAGTATGCTCCCCTTGTGCAAAGGCAGCTTACTTACACACGGACTGTGAGGAGGTGGACACAGGAGACTGCTGATGCACTACAGGACTGCTTCGAGACAACGGACTGGGATGTTCTCTGTGAACCACATGGGGTAGACAATATGACCAACTGCATCACATAATACATCCGATTCTGTGAAAACACAACCATGCCAGCTCAGACCATGCAATGTTTTGCCAACAACAAACTATGGATCACCAGTGACCTGAAAGCACTTCTTAACAAGAAGAAGAGGGCTTTTAGGTCTGGAGACAGGGAGGAACTCAGGATTGTGCAGGGTGAACTGAGAGATGCTGAGGATGTGTAAAGATAATTACAGGAGGAAGTTAGAGGTTAAACTACAGCAGAAAAATGTGAGTGATGTGTGGTCTGGAATGAAACACATTACTGGGTGTAAAGGCAGAGACAGACAGATGGGTTGAACAGCGGACGAGTTGAACTTGTTTTTTTAATAGGATCAGCTCACTGTCTGTCACCCCCATAACACAGCCAGACCCCCACACACCCCTCCTCCTGTGCAACACCTCTCTCTCTCTCCAACCTCACCCCTCCCCCTCCTCTGAAGACATCAGCACCAACCCCCACATCACTATGGCGACAGACCAGGTTAAGAAACAGCTGGAGAGACTCCACCAGCAGAAGGCTGTGGGTGTCATGGAAGCGCTTGCCCCTCCAGGGCAAAGAAAGAGAGGACAACCCAATGACCAGGCGAATCTGGTAAATCATAATTTATTGTAACACAGAGAACAGAAAATAAACACTACACGTGGGCAGAAATAAAATGCAATAATAAACCAGACAACGTGCAGTGACAACAGCAATAATTCCCAAACACCGTAGTGAAAATGATGGTGAGGTTAAAATAAGGACACAGCAAAGGACACAGACTGAAAATGCACATAAATAGAGAGGGGAGCAATCAAGACAAAACAGAAGAGGTGAGCACCATCAAGGCCATCAGGTGGCACAGGACGGGTGGGGCTGTACAAACACGGAGGGGAAATACACCAAACGTGATAAAAGAGTAAAAAGAGAACATAAAGCATGGACAGGGGCTGCGGCCCTGTCCAGACCATTGCAGTACCCCCCCCCCCCAAGGGTCGGGGCCCAGATGACCCTAGGGTAACACCCACAAGGAAAAAAAAGAAAACCCAAAACCCTCACAGGGTGGGTGGTGTGGGAAAAGGCCAGGCAGGCCAAAACAAACTCCCTCCCCAAAAAAAGTCCAACGCAAAACTCCCAGTCTGTGGGTGCAACCCAAAGTCCAAGGCCCAAAGCAAAACAAGGTGGGTCGGGTGGTCTCCCAAAGTCCCACGACCACTAGACCAGAGAACAAGGCAGGTCAGAGGACCTATCCAAGTCCATGGGACCCCAGACCAAGGAGCAGGGTGGATCCAACGGCCATAGGTAGGTGGCGCGTGTACATGCAGTGGCTTCTCTCCTCCCTTTGGGTTTTCTCTCTTATTTTTCGTGTTTTTGAGACATTTAATGTTGTTAAATTGTTTAATGTACATACAAGTTGCTCTGCACAAGCTACAGTTGCTACAGCCTTCTGGAGATATGGAATATGACAAGGAATTACATCTTTGAACCAAGCATCAAAGAGGAGCTCCGTGGCCTAGGGATTCTCCATGAGCCCTCCACATCCTCGGAGTCGACTACTGCGTCCCACCCCAGATGGAGATGCCGTAGACGGTGTGAGCGTAGGCAGAAGCAAGGTAAACATATAGGTATCTGGGCAAAGCTAACTGCTAGCCCTCACAAACCCCTGATTCCTTCACTGATTTTGGCTAATGTGTGATCATTAGACAACAAAATAGATCATATACAGCTCCTGAGATCTACACAACATACTGCGTGGAACTGCTTTTTTTTATCTTTACGAAAATGTGGTTAAATGACAATATACCGGAATCTGCTATTCAGCTAGCTGGGCTAACATGCTATCGTAGCGACAGAGTGCTAACGGTAGGAGGGAAAACCAGGGGTGGAGGCGTGTGTGTTGACATCAGTGATGCCTGATGCCGTGACTCAGTTGTTGTTCACAGTCATTGCTCTCCCTTAGTGGAGTTTATGATCATCAAGTGCAGACCCTTTCACACGCCTTGAGAAATTTAATTTGTTCTACTTGCTGCCGTGTATGGTCCGCCCACCGGCATCAGCGAAAGGAGGGAAGTTCTGAAAGTATTCTATCAGGCTATAAGTGAGACACAAACAGCGCAGATCCAGATGGATTTTTCATCACAGCGGGAGACTTCAACTACGCAGATTTAAAGGGCATCCTACCAAACCTATATCAACATGTAAACTTTGCAACAAGAGGAGACAATCTGCTGGATCTGGTGTACACAACCCAAAAGAATACATACAAACTCACCCCCTTCCCCCCTGGGCGTCTCTGATCACATCACCACCCTGTTAAGGCAGGCATACAAACCTAGAGTGAAAGCCATCAGACCAATAAAAAAGCATGTACATGTGTGGCCAGAGGGAATCAGAATCAGAAAGCTTTATTGCCAAGCATGTTAACGGTGTAAACAAACAAGGAATTTGACTTGACATTGGGGCGCGATAAGCGCCTCCAATGACGCGGCTGCCATGAGGGCGCCTGTCGTCAGTGGAGGGTAAAGAGGGGGAATGGGGGAGGGAAAGACACAATAGGCAGAGAGAAAAAACATAGTTAATCAAAATAACGATTACATAGATAATCAGAATTGTGATTACATAGAAAAAGAACCCTCTAAGCACAATTAGCAGACTAATACAGATCACACAATACAAAGGAGCGAAGAGAGACCAGTGTGTGTAGTCAGCATAATAATCAGTGTGGGTGCAGTGTTGAATGTATCATTTGCTGATGTACAACAAAGGGGGGCGCCTCCTGGCAACATATAGTTGTTATGTTCATGTATACAAAACACAGATAAGCATGTCCCAGAGACTCTCTCTCTTCGTGCATGCCAGATGGCAGAGTTCTGTATTAGACACATGATAGCGCTGTCCTTGAAGAGTCCAGTCTGCTGAACAACAGCAATTGATGTTAATTGTTTGAGTTAGAGAGAAGCCAAACTCTTCTTCTGTTTTGTCTTCATCCAGGAGGAGAGGGCGCCGAATCAAGGTCAAGGCACAGTTCACTCAGAGCATAGAATTTCCATCTCTCTTGCGATTCTGTGCTTCATAATTTCCATATACAGGCTTTAAAATCATTCCCTGGAGAGCACCAGCGACTCCAGATGTATACCACCTTCTGAATCACCATTCAGTTCACCATTGCCATTATCAGTGCACTCCCCAACTGGTCGAATTTGTTGTTGAAGGAGCATTGCCGGGTCCGCATTTTGATCAGCTCTCCCAACTTCTTTAATTTCTGATACATCAGGAAACTCCAGAGCCAAAAATAGAAATCCTGTGATCAAAAGCCAAACAAATAGAGATGTCTTCCGCATCTCAGTCGAATCACACAGACACATGAATTCCCAATTGTCCATGAGTCCACTTGGGCTCCCCCTAGCCCGATCTTCTTTTGAAGTGGTGTCAATCTCATATAAAGCCCACCAAATCTATAATTTTCCATTTGGAATAAGATTCAGCCAGAATAAGAACGACACAGACAGAACACAGCAAGCTGGGATCAGTAAGGGAATGGGAGGTGGGAGAGGCAGAGAAAAAGCGTCTGCTCTCTCTGAAAGCCGGAAGAAGAAGGGGGGCTCTGATACACTGATACACTGAAAGACTGCTTCATCACCACAGACTGGGACATTTTCATGGATGCAGCCACTAACAATGGACACACAAACCTAGAGGAGTACAGTGAGGCTGTTGTGGCATACATAGCCAAATGCACTGATGATGTCACTCACTGCAAGACCATTACTGTTGGTGCTAACCAGAAGCCATGGATAACAGCAGAGGTCCACAGGCTCCTGAGGGCTTGGGATGCAGCCTTCAGGGTCGGCAACACCACAGGACTAACAGCAGCTAGGGCCAACCTACCCTGTGGCATCAAGGAGGCAAAATGACAGTACAGCAAAAAAATATCTGGACACTTCAGCAACACCAGAGATGCACATTCTCTCTGACCCTCACCAACTATAAACCCCCACCTCAGACCTGTGTGAGTGACATCACACTGCTCAACAACCTAAATGACTTCTTTGGCCAATTTGAAGCACAAAACAGCATACCAGAACAGAAGACCACTCCTCCTCCAGACGAGTAGACCATGACTCTGGATCCGGCTAGCATGAAGAGGACCCTCTGCAGGATTAACACATACAAGGCAGCTGGCACCAACAACATACCGGGTCGCGTCCTGAAGGACTGTGCGGAGGAGCTTAAGAATGTCCTGGCCGATATCTTCAACATCTCCCTGTCTGAAGCTGTTGTTCCCACATGCTTCAAGACTGCCACCACAATACCAGTCCCAAAGAAGCCCGTCGCTTCCAGCTACAATGATTACCGGTCAGTAGCACTGACCCCCACTATAAGGAAGTGCTTCGAGCTGCTAGTCATGCAGAACATCAAGTCCACCGTTCCTCCCTCCCATGACCCATTCCAGTTTGCATACAGGCCAAACAGAACCACAAAAAATGCCATCACTGCTGCTCTCCATCCAGCCCTCACCCACCTGGATTCAAAAAATTTCTATGTGTGCATGTTGTTCTTGGACTTCGGCTCAGCATTCAACACAATCATCCCCCAGCACCTGATACAAAAACTCAGACACCTGAGACTCAAAACCTCTCTCTGTAAATGCTCAGCCCACTGCTCTTCACACTGCTGACCCATGACTGTGTACCAGCATACAACACCAACCACATCATCAAGTGTGCGGACGAGACGACAGTGGTGGGCCTCATCACCAACAGCAAGGAGGCCAACTGCAGAGATGAGGTGAGCAAACTTGTCCAATGGTATAAAGGCAATAACCTCTTCCTGAACGTGGGAAAAATCAAGGAGATTGTGGTCGACTTCAGCAGGGGTCAAACAAAACACCCTCCTCTGATCATCAATGGTGCAGTAGTGGAGAGGGTGAGCAGCACCAAGCTCCTGCGGGTGCACATCTCTGAGGACCTCACCTGGTCCAACAACACCACATCACTGGCCAAGAAGGCTTAAACTCACTTCCATTTCCTCCGCAAACTGAGGAGAGCATGAGTCCCACCCCCATCATGCAGTCTTTCTACCGAGGCACCATTGAGAGCATCCTCACCAACTGCATCATGGTGTGGTATGGAAGCTGCACTGCTGCCTGCCGGAAGACACTACAACGCATAGTGGAAGCAGCCAGCAAGATTGTCAGTACTCTCCTGGCCCTGCCCCACTCCCTCTCAGACATTTACCCCACCTGCCTCACTCGCAGAGCCATCAGCATCATAGGTGACACTTTCCACCCCCTACACTCCCTCTTCAGCCCCCTGCCCTCTGGGAAAAGGTACTGAAGCCTCCAGGCCCTCTCCACAACACTGCTGAACAGCTTCGTTCATCAGGCCATCAGGACCCTGAACTCTCTTCACCCCCCCCCCCCCCCCCCCAGATGGGAACACAATCACCCGCACAATAACTACCTCAGCTGTTGGCATAGAAAGTTTGGAACATCAACAGTTATACTGCTGTTTGTTGTACTTTTGCTGCTGTATGTCTCTGCACATTAACAACAAATACCATATCTGCTGTCTGTCACTGCAATATTGACCACGTGCAATCATATTTGTCGCTATCTGCACCTACACTACCGCACTGAAATGCAACTATGGGTATTAATCTCTAGCTGTCTGCATATACAGTAGGATTGCTGGGTTTATTATTTATTATAGCTAATCGTTTATCCTCTATGGAGATCAGGGTCCTTCTTGCTGCTATTGGCACCACGGGTTGCATTACTGTACATAGACTGTACATAGAATGCTGCTGTTCCTGTTTGTTTTTCTTTTTTCCAGGATTATTCCTTTTCTTTTTTTATAAAATGCACACCAATGAAGAGAGAAAGAAACTCAATTTCAATTCTCCTGTATGTCCTGCACGTATAGTAGTATTGACAATAAAATCTTTGAATCTTGAATCCTCCAGAGTCCCTAGGCCACCAGAACATGGGATAAGATGGTTCAGGGAATCTGCCCGGGTCCATGGGCCCCCATATCAGGAAACATGATGTGCTAGGCAGATACAGAGGCTCACCAACCCCAGGTGCTAATGATTTAAGCACACTGACCCCTGGATGAGACGGCTGGGGCGTGCTTTCCTCTGGATGAGAAGGCTGGAGAGTGCTGACCTCTGGATCAGATGACTGAAGCGCACTGTCCTCATGTGCTGATGGTTTGAATGCACTGAATCCTGAATGACATGGCTGGTACGCGCTGACCTCAGGCTTAGACAGCAGGGTCGCATCTGGTCCAGATGCCAAGGAACCCTCCTCCAACGCTGCCACCTCTGACAGGGAGGAAGAGGTACAAGTTGAAGCAGGAATCACACCAAAACAGTCAGCAGAAGAGTTTGGCGGAAAGAGCTCAGAAGCAGATGGAAGCCGGAACTGGGTCTCCTCACCAGAAGTAAGACAAGAACTCTCTAATACAGATATTAAGTAAACAAAGAAGAGGACTCCTGCTCTTCCGCTGGTGAGGACCCCAGTGCTGCTGATGTTGGAATGATGGCCTCAAGAGGAGCAGTATCTGCAGAAGCGTACACGTGAGACAGAGTTGCTGGGGCATGCACGTGAGGAGGAACAGTCACTGCTGGAGCATGCATGTGAGGCAGCGCAATCACTACTGGGGCGTACATGAGAGGCAGAGCAATCACTACTGGAGTGTGCATGTGAGGCGGAGCAATCGCTGCTGGAGTGTGCACATGGAGAGGAGCAGTAGCCACGCTTGAGCTCACCTCCTCCGTTATGGACCCAGCTGAGGTGGAGATGACCTTGGTCAAACAAGGGGTTGAGGTGAGTAGTGGAATAAACAAAGGGGTGGCAGCAGAAAAAAAAAATATTTGAGGGCTCAGCAGCAATAAAAGGCGCAGGTGAGTCTCCTCACTGAAGACAAGACCTCTCACTATTAGATGTTAAAAAAGGAGAAAATGGTACTTGCCTTGTCCCCAGCTCTGTTGCCACTGTCGCTGCAGTTGAACCCATTGCTGGAGAACCAGATGAACCTCTCTGGGTGGCTACGGTGACCATCTAGTGCAGGGGTGTCCAACCAGGTGCCATGGAGAGCCAAGACCCTGCAGGTTTTCTCTTCTACCCAGTCTCTTCAGCAGGTGTTTTCACTTATCAGCAATCAGTGGGAAGAAGTTCACAGAAATCTGCTGTTGAAGACACTGGTTGGAGGTAAAACCTGCAGGGTCTTGGCTCTCCATGGCACATGGTTGGACACCCCTGATCTAGTGAAATGCTATTGTGCAGCGGCGAGGAGCTGGAGTTGGAGTGGAGGAGAGATGTGTGGAACTTGTGGGAGCTAGGTGAGGTTTCTGCATCAGCACAAGCTCTGGTGCCCCACATGACTTCCTCACCAACCTGCAGTATGTCCAGTGGAGGTTGGAAACGATGCCCAGTAGTCCCGCCAGCTTGGGGTATCTCTGCAGCCCGGGGTGTGCCTCTACAATCCCAGCCATGGCATCTAGGCACTCCAGAGCCTCCTTCGGTGTATAGGAGGCGTGGGCTTCCTTGACAAAATCCTGGATGAACTGGGCTTCCCACTGCCCATCCACATTGGGACAGTCGGTTACCGACCTCCCTTTGCCCTCTGAGTCCTTTACTGGTTGAGTCCAATCATAATCCTCGGGCTCAGAAGGTGACGAAAAGGAGGGTGGCAGAGATGGTAGCGGAGGAAGGCAGAGATTCAGCACCCGGGGGTGGAAGCGCATTCTAGGTCTGGCTTCCAGCAAATTAGCGACTCCACCCCAGCAAGACATCTCATTCTCTTGGGAAGAGCAGGTCATCCTGACTCCAGTTCTTCCTCCTCTTCCCAGACTCGGCCACTGGGTCCTTAACTGGCTGCATCCTACTGTCATGGAAGCCCTTGCCCCTCCAGGACAAAGAAGGAGAGGAGGACCCAATCGCCATGGGAATCTGGTAAACCATGATTAGTTGTAACCCAAAGAACAGAAAATAAATGCTGCACTTGGGCTGAAATAAAATACAATTGTAAACCAGACTGCTACACTTATTAACAACCCATTTGTTAATATCATTGAAAAGAAAATAGAAAGTGGATTATTGATAAATGACATAAGTAACCATCTGCCAGTGAAACAGCATGCTGCTATCTATTAGAAAACATCAAATCCAGCTTGGATGGGGGAGGGGTAGTGGGGGCTGTTTTTCTTGACCTGCGAAAGGCTTTTGATACAGTTAACCATGAGTTACTTTTAAACAAATTATCACAATCCTCCCTTCATAAAAATACACAAAATTGGATAAGGTCATACCTCAGTGACAGACAGCAGTGTGTAATTTTAAATAATGTTACATCTCCTTTAAAAGCATGTAGTATGAGTGTACCGCAAGGCTCTATTTTAGGGCCTTTGCTGTTTACATTATATATTAATGATCTCCCGTCTGTGTGTAATGCAAATATAATTATGTATGCTGACGACACTGTGATATATACTCAGGTTCAGGTTCAGGTTCAGGTTACTTTATTTGTACCCGTAGGTAGATTTGTTTTGCAGTTGGTGACATCCATATTTACAAACCACTAATTACATTCAACATAGACACAAACACAGGCACACATCTTACAAAATAGGTAAATATAGAATATGTACAATATAATTTTATAGCTTGTTAAACTCTTTGACAGCAGCAGGGACAAAGCTGTTTTTGTAGCGCTGGGTTCTACTTTTTGGGACAGCAAACCTCCGTCTGGAGGGAAGAAGCTGAAAGTTGCAGTGCAAAGGGTGGGAGTCATCATTTAAAATCGAGTCGGCCATCTTCTGTACTTGTTTGGCGTACAGGGATGCCAGGCTCAGCTGTGAGCCATGGTAAAACTCATGGTAAACTCATGGTAAAACGACTGAAGAGGTGACTGAAAAATTAACACAGGAAATGGAGAAAGTCTCACATTGGTTGAGGAATTCTTGTTTAACCTTAGCGTCGATAAAACTGTCAATGTTTTTTACAAATCGCTACAAATCCAAGAATTCTTGTCATATCTTAATAGAAGGACAAAAAATTAAGAATGTGACTGAATTTAAATATTTAGGTGTTACACTTGACTCAAATTTAAGCTTTAAAAATCACATTAAAAAGATGACAAACACGGTCAAATTTAATTGTGCTAATTTCAAACATATCAGAAATTCACTGTCTACTGAAGCATCAAGCATGTATCTAAATGCTATGATAATTCCACATTTTCTTTACTGTATGACGAGTTGGTCACAGGCGTGTAAATCTGCCCTGAGGCCTCTGGAATCATTATACAAGTATTCTGTCAAGATTCATGACAAGAAAAGACGAACATTCCATCACTGCCCAATCCTGTCCAAATATAACCTGTTGAGTTTTGAAAATTTAATTATGTATACAAATGTGTGTCTTTTGTTTAAGATAATCCATAACTCTGCTGCTCCTCCCTTAAAAAGTTTTGTTTCATTAAGTTCTGTAAATACATCTCGGACAACTCAATCAACAGCACGCAGCGAGTGCAGGATTCCTAAGCACAAGACAACATTAGCAAATTCAACGTTTTCATGTGTGGCCATGCGACAGTGGAACATGTTACCAACGGAGTTACTTGCAGTAACAGACTATCACACATTTTCACGCTTGGTAAAAAAACATTTAATCTCTGAGCAAACCTGTGTCCATAATGTGCTGTGATGTAAAGATGTTAGAGTGTGTGATGTTGACAGTGGGACCAATAAGAGTCAGTGGTTTGATGTGAAAAATTGTTTATATGGATGAAGTTATAAAAAATGTATTATTGTATGTTTTAGTTCTTATCAATGTTTTGGGTTCTTATCTATGATATTAATGTTTCTTAGTTTTTAGCAATGCTTGGTTCTAGTTTTTTAATCAATGTTTGGTTTTAGTTTTTTATCAATGCTTGCTTGTAGTTTTAGCAAATGTCTGCTTTTTAATGCTAACACCAGCCTGCCCAGGGACTACAGGTGGAAATTAGCACTTGTGCTATAACCTGGTACAATGCATCTTTCCTCTTTAAGGTCAATGTATATTGTGCATGTCCCTGCAAAAATAAATAAATAAAAGAAAGAAAAGTCTTTGCACTTATCCATGGCCACACGGGGGCCAATACAGAAAAAAAACTTTTCAAATCGTTCAGATACAAATCACAAAATGCAATCAGTTCTTTTAAAGAAGGCCTGCTGAAGCAAGACTGGACAAAAGTCTATGTATCAGATGTAAATGAAGCCTACGACACATTCATGAACATTGTAACTGCTCTTTATGAAAAAAATGTCCATTAGTAAAGAAAAAGCTTAAACAGAAATTTGTCAACAAGCCGTGGTTAACTAAGGGATTACAAAAAGCGTGTACAAAGAAAAATTCACTATATAAAGTGTTGGGGATTGTGTATGTCTCTGTATATAAGTTTTATCATTTTATATAATCAAGTGTATACCATATACTCATCTATGCATATTGTGTTAAGAAATTGTTGGGAAATTATACATACATATTATCATTTCTATATGACATAAGTTTGAGTGTGTTATAAAGACTGTTTCATTGTACATTGTTTTAAAATGTGTTTAGTGTGAGAGAATGAAGCTGTCTCATGGGATGAAACTGTGTACATGTAAATATTAATCTTTACGATGGAAAAGTTCTTCTGTTACTGTTTGAAGAAAATAATGATTGCTTGACTTGTTTTGTCCTGTGAAAAATGCACAGGGAGTAAGTTCCTGATATTTTGACTATGTTGTACACTCTGTAGTCCAAATGTCAGCATATTTTTTGTACCATGACCTTGCAGGTGTGGAGTGGGAGATGTGTTTTAACTAAGAGTGTATAAAAATGCCCAAACACTGAGGGTGCCTCAGTGCATTGTGAAATGTAATCATTGCATGCACTCCTTGCGGCAAATAAAAACTCATAAAAGAATATTCTGTGTCTTGAATCTTTATTGAGGTAACGAACTAAAATACAGTCTTTTGAGGTTTCAGATTCTTGAGATAAAGTTTTTCTAAAGAAAAGGACAAAAGAAGCAGAGCAGCGGTATAAAACATACAAAAATAAGTTAATATATATAATGAGATGTAGTAAAACAGACTATTACAGTATAGAACTGGAGAAAAACAGAAATAACACTAAAAATACATGGACAATACTTAACAATATTCTTGAAAATAAAAAATAGAAATACAAGCTACCCAACCAATCTCTCCCAAAAAAACCCAAACAAACAAACAAACAAAAAAAACGACTCAGAGTGTGAATGCAGTCTCACCCGCAGATGAATTTAATAATTTTTTTGTTTACATTGGTCCTAATTTGGCACGAGAAATACCCATTATGGCACCTATAGGTGATACAACAAGCAAAAACATTGCTATAAAAGACTCCATTTTCCTATAGAACACAGATGAGAAAGAGGTCATTGAAATTGTTAAATCGTTTAAAAGTAAAACATCTACGGATTGTGATGGTATTGACATGCTTTTAGTCAAAACTACCATTGGATGTTTAGTGAAGCCACTGATGTATATCTGTAACCTGTCTCTCCAAACAGGTATATTTCCCAATGCAATGAAAATAGCCAAAGTAATTCTGATATACAAGATGGGTGACAGAGGGGAATTTTCAAACTATAGGCCTATTTCACTTTTGCCACAATTTTCTAAGATACTCAAAAAAAGATCCTGTGAGAGAACTGACAACTTCATAATGAAGAATAATTTATTGTGTGAGCAGCAGTATGGGTTCAGACACAAGAAGACAACTGCATTTGCTCTAATGGAATTTATAGAAAAAATATCAACTGCTGTAGAAAATAAAGAGAATTCAGTTGGGGTATTCCTGGATCTTAAAAAAAGCATTTGATGGAAGATGGCGTCATGAACGGCCGTGCAGTTAAGAGCTCGTATCAGTCTCTAGATTCAAATGCCATTTAGAACACACAACTCGAGTTATATAGATAAAATATTATAGAAATGAGTGGCGGAAATATACGCAGAGGCCGTAAAAGCACTAAGAAGTCACCTACAAGACAACTTGAAGAAGAGGGAGTCACCGAGCGCAACGAAAGTGATTCTGAAGACACCACAGAGGGGAAAATGGACCACGATCACACCGAGGCCCTACAGGCGGGACTAGCCAGCATTAGCAAGGATATAAAAGCGCTGCAACAAAATCTGCATGAGGAATTGATATATTTTAAAGACGAAATAAAGAAGGAAGTGATACAAGAAATTACATCCCTCAGACAAGATGTGGACCATAAATTCACAGAATGCAACAAAGAAGTACAGGATCAAAAGGCGAGTATAACCGAGGCCCAGGGTCGCATATCTGAGCTGGAAGAGTGGAACACGGAGGCTAATGAGATGCTGCTAAAGATGCTAAAGCAGACAAGTTACATGCAAGATAAAATGGTAGACCTTGAAGCGAGGTCTCGGAGAAATAACGTCCGCATCTTCGGCCTACCGGAAAAAACTGAGGGATGCTCCATGAAGAACTGCCTGGAGCAATTATTGAAGAGAGAGCTGGAGATCTCCGGGGATTTCAGTCTGCAGATTCAACACACTCACAGAACCCCGCCGCAGGAACCGAGGACAGGTGCTCAACCGAGGGCAATAGTGGTTCATTTTCAGACATTCGAAATCAAGGACATGGTGCTAAAAAAAGTGTGGCAGAAGAAAATTAAAGTGGGCGATGCACGCATTCAGTTTGACCATGATTACCCTGCTGAAGTTGTACAGAAACGCAGAGCATATCGTGACATTAAGAAGATGCTAAAAGACAGGAACATACACTTCCAAACTCCATACACGAAAATACGAATTTATTGGAGTGATGGAGTAAAGAATTACAACAACGCTGAGGAAGCTGCACGGGACGTAAGAGCGAGGGGATTCCAGCTGGACATGCCGAACAACACAGACGGCAGCAGCGAGGGAGAGAACTGCGGAGCGTCGGGGTGGCAACAAGTGAGAGGCGGAGAGACGAAGAAAGGCGGCGGGACAGCTGTGTCCCTGAGCCGGGACACAGTGCACCGAGTGAAGGAGAAACTGCGTGAATTTCAAAGGAAATAGCAACGAGGAAGGCGAATAACTTCAGGGGTTAAATAACGAACTACAATGGTAAGACTCGTGTGCGTAAAAGTTGGAGATGAAGAATCGAATCTCCAAATGGGGTAAAAGAACAACGTTCTCACCCACTGAGATATAGACTCAACTCTATTCACAAAAAACAAGGGAATATAAAAAAAAATAAGTTTTTTTCTCGAATATATAATAAGAGTTTGTAATATTGTATGGCCTTATGCTTATCCTTTTCTTTTCTTCTTAATTCATAAATAGACTGAGAGTTCATATGTAAATGTTGGACTTAATTAGACTGAGGGGGGATCCATCAGTAGAATGGTTTTCTCAGTCTAGGGATGGGCCCTTATTGAAGAAGCGGATTTCCTATCCACCTACCAACAGGGACACGGGGGGAAACCGAGAGACCCCCAGGTGGAAGCTACTTTTGGTTTATGTTCTTACTGTGATGTTCAAATATGTGCATAGTTCTGGTTCAAACTGCTCAGGGAAGCATATGAAAACAGGGTTTAAGTGCTATGAAGAAAAATGCAAAAATGAAGTCAAAGACTGTCCCAACACTATGCCCGTTTTGACACCTCGTCATCTGTGTCCAACTCCCCCCCTCCCTCCAGCTCCACAGCCTCCACATTCGCTACTTCATTTAAGGCACCCCCCCCCCTCCCCCCCTCCCCTTATCATCAGTGAGCAGGATGTGCTCAAACAGTTCTCCAGACTGAACCCGCGCAAGGCCCCCGGCCCAGACGACGTGTCTCCCTCCACCCTGAGACTCTGTGCGAAACAGCTGGCTCCTGTATTCACAGACATTTTTAACACCTCCCTTAAGTTATGCCACGTGCCGTCCTGCCTCAAATCCTCCACCATCATCCCTGTCCCCAAGAAGCCACGGATCACTGGACTTAATGACTACAGACCTGTAGCGCTCACCTCTGTAGTCATGAAGTCCTTTGAGCGCCTGGTCCTGTCCCACCTCAAGTCCATCACCACCCCTCTCCTGGACCCGCTGCAGTTTGCCTACCGAGCCAACAGGTCTGTAGACGATGCAGTCAACCTGGCCCTCCACTCCATCCTGCAGCACCTGGACTCCCCGGGAACCTACGCCAGGATCCTGTTTGTGGACTTCAGCTCCGCATTCAACACCATCCGCCCCGCTCTGCTCCGGGACAAGCTGTCCCTGCTCAACGTGCCTGACTCCCTCTGCAGGTGGATCATCGACTTCCTGACGGACCGGAGGCAGCATGTGCGGCTGGGAAAGACTGTCTCAGACTATACTAGCATCAGCACCGGATCACCCCAGGGCTGTGTACTTTCCCCCCTACTCTTCTCCCTTTACACCAACTCCTGCACCTCCAGCCACCAGTCTGTCAAGTTGATCAAGTTTGCGGACGACACCACCCTCATCGGGCTCATCTCCAACGGCGACGAGTCCGCCTACAGGAGAGAGGTGGCCCAGCTGGCGTCCTGGTGCAGCAATAACAACCTGCAGCTGAACGCTCTGAAGACAGTGGAGATGATTGTAGACTTCAGGAAAGTCACTACTCCTCTGCCCCCCCTCACCCTCTCAGGCTCTCCCATCACCACTGCTGATTCCTTCCGCTTCCTAGGCACTACCATCACCAGGGACCTCAAATGGGAGCTGACCATCAGCTCACTCATCAAAAAAGCCCAGCAGAGGATGTTCTTCCTGCGGCAGCTGAGGAAGCTCAAGCTACCCACCAAGATGTTAGTGCAGTTCTACACAGCCATCATCGAGTCCATCCTCACCACCTCCATAACCGTGTGGTACGCAGGAGCCACTGCCAGGGACAGACTAAGGCTGCAGCGCGTCGTGCGCACTGCTGAGAAGGTGATCGGCTGCAAGCTCCCATCTCTCCAGGATCTGTACATCTCCAGGACCCGGAGGCGTGCTGGCCGGATCATAGCCGATCCCTCACACCCTGGTCACGTACTGTTTGCCCCCCTCCCCTCTGGTAGAAGACTTCGGTCCATCCAGACTAAAACCTCCCGTCACATGAACAGCTTCTTCCCCTCTGCCATTAGACTGCTGAACACTAAGTGACTTATTGACTCTCGTGCACCATGTACAGCAGCTCAACCAGACTCATGTCAATCATCACTGTTTTCTTCCTGCATTACCGACTGCACTATATAGTTCTCCACAGTATCTGCTGCTGGCTAATATATATTTTAACTGTTGACCAGTATCACTTAATCTTATCCTACACTTTATTACATGTATAGTTTATTTCTCTTATCTTATCATGTTTAATGTTGCAGCATTGTACCGAGACAAATTCCTAGTTTGTGTACTACATGAACAATGGCAATAAACCTGATTCTGATTCTGATTCTGATTCTATGATAAAAAATAGTCTTAAGATTATATCGCTAAATGTAAATGGTCTAAATACACCTGTAAAGAGAGCAAAAGTCTTAACAAAAGTGAAGAAAGAAAAGGTGGAAATTGCATTTCTACAAGAGACTCACTTATCTCAAAAAGAACATGAAAAATTTAAAAGATTAGGATTTAGAAACTCATTTTACAGCTCATGCAAACAGGGACATAAAGGAGGAGTCCTGACATTAATCTCAAATACAACTAAGTTTGAATTTGGAAAAGAAATCAGGGATAAAGAGGGAAGATATATACTGGTGAAAGGGAAGCTGGAAAATGAACCAGTCACCCTGGTAAATGTCTACGCTCCTCCTGAAAGTGATAAACATTTTTTCAAAGTTCTCTTTGATAATATTGCAACAGAAACAGAGGGAATTCTAATTTGTGGAGGGGATTTTAACATGATTATGAATCATACCCTGGATACAACAAGTTTAAAGAGAAACAAAAAACATTTGTCAAAATTTTTAAAACTGCAACAAGAAGAGATGGGTATGATTGATATTTGGAGGAGTCTCAATCCATATGAAAAAGATTATACTCACTACTTGGCTACCAACAAGGTCCACTCGAGGATAGATCACTTCTTTATAAATATAGGTGATAAGTATAGGGTAGATGAATGCAAAATAGGAGGAGCGGATATTTCAGACCATAATGCTGTATATTTAAAAATTCAGATAAATGCCCGAAAGAGACAAACATGTTGGAGACTCAATGTGGGAACACTGAACAACAAAGAATTGGTAGAGGATATAAAAATAGAAATTAAACAATATATCGAAGAAAACAATAATGGAGAAGTGGATCCAACCATACTGTGGGACGCTTTGAAGGTGGTTGTTCGGGGAAAATTAATAGCAAAAACGGCATTATTGAAAAGAGTAAGATTGGAAACCTATAAGAAATACTCAGAGAAGTTAAAGGAATATGAGAAGAAATATCAAGACACAAATGATCAGAAGACATTTCAACAAATCAAGGAAACCAAAAAGAAAATAGATGATATACTACTGAATGAAATTGAGAAAAGAAACTTATTCTTAAGACAGAACTATTATGAAACGGGCTTGAGATCTACAAAATTATTAGCAAAACGTATAAGAAGACAACAGGCGATAAATACAATACACAAAATCAAAGACCCACTAACTAAGGAGATAACCGATGATCCAGAAAAGATAGAAAGAATATTCTACCAGTATTATAAAAAATTATATACACAAACACCTGCGGCAGAGGAAGATGAAATGAGATCTTTTTTAAATGATTTGGATTTACCGGCAATTGGCACCTTACAAAATGATAGATTAACAGCCAAAATTACAGAAAAGGAGGTAGAAGAAGCAATAAATTCATTAAAAATTAATAAATCTCCAGGGAGTGATAGGTATCCAGCAGAATGGTACAAACTGTTTAAAGAAGAACTAATTCCACTGCTCCAGACATCCTTTAATTGGACACTCTCAAAAAATAAAATCCCACCAACATGGTCAGAAGCAATAATAACAGTCATTCCCAAAGCAGATAAAGATAAGTATGAGTGCCACAACTATAGACCAATCTCAGTGTTAAACATAGATTATAAGCTGTATACAAAAATAATAGCCAAAAGATTAAACACATTTCTGGCAGAACTAATGGATGAAGATCAAACAGGATTTATAAAGGGATGTAAAACCCAGGACAATATTAGGAGAACCTTACATATTATAGAACAAGCACAAAAGAAAAAACAAAGTACTGTCTTGATGAGTACAGATGCCGAAAAGGCATTTGATTGTGTGAACTGGAGATATTTATATTTGGTGCTAGAGCTGTTAGGATTTAATGAAAAATCAATACAGGTGATCAAAACACTTTACAAAGAACCTACGGCCAGAATAAAACTAAATGGAAGCTTAACCAGTAAAATACATCAACAAAGATCCACAAGACAAGGATGCTGCCTATCACCGGCTCTCTTTGCCATATACATTGAACCACTGGCTCAAGTGGTTCGACAAAATGAGAAACTTAAAGGTGTCACAATCAAAGGAGTAGAACATAAAATTGGACTTTTTGCTGATGATGTGATAATCTTCCTCGAGCAACCAGACACAACACTTCCCATAGCGATGAAGCTCCTTGAAACATATGGCCATCTATCAGGATATAAAATAAATATTTCTAAAACTCAGATACTTACAATTAATTATACACCCTCAATAACAATTCAGAAATCTTATAAACTTAGCTGGAATATGAGGCAAATCATACCGGTTCCGGTTCCGCCGGACCGGCAGCGCCACACGAGTCGGCTGCCTGTTGCAACAGCCTTTTTTTTTATCTTCCTTCTTCTTTCTACACCTTTCACTCTGTATATATATCACGGACGCACGGATCACCCCGGGTCGGCGGACGGAGCCACGGTTTGCAGCGGGAGACGTTACAGTGGGGAGGAGCTAGTGCTAGCTAGCACTTGGCCGCCGCCCGGTGCTAATGGGAAACTCGACATACCGGGAGCTGTAGCGAAAATGACGCGGGTACCGGGCTGGAGTTTAGGCGGCGTGAAAGAAATATAAGACAGAATAATAAAGAGCGATGGCAAGAACCAAGCAGACCGCCCGTAAAATCTACTGGAGGAAGAAGCCCCCCCCCCCCCCTCCCAGGAGACAGCTAGCCACCAGGGCTGCTCGGAGAGGCGCTCTGGCCACCGGCAGAGTGAAGAGGCCTCGCCGTCACAGGTCCGTGGCTCTGAGAGAGATCTGTCGCTGCCAGAAATCCACGGAGCTGCTCATCCGTAAGCTGCCCGTCCAGCGCCTGGTGAGGGAGATCGCTCAGGACTTCAAGACCGTCCTGCGTTTCCTGAGCTTCGCCGTCATGGCTCTGCAGGAGACCAGCGAGGCCCACCTGGTGGTCTCGTCTTCGCTAAGGGGGTCACCATCATTCCCAAAGACTTCCAGCTGGCCCGCTGCATCCGCGGAGAGAGAGCTTAGACTTTCTGCTGCACATTCACCAACCATAATGCTCTGCACTGTGTGTCTATATATATATACATTTATAGTAATATGGACATATGTTTACTAGATGTTGTTTTTTCTTGCCTTCTGATTGTTGCTCTGAGTGTTGCTATCCCTATGCTGTTGCAATCCTGGAATTTCCCCATTGTGGGACTAATAAAGGCTTATCTTATCTTATCTTATCAAATACTTGGGAGTAACACTAACAAAAGACTTCTCTGAATTATTCAATATAAATTATGAAAAAGTATATCAAGATATACAGAAAGATATAGAAAGATGGGCAACTCTACCACTGGACTTTAATTCAAAAATCGAAATAGTTAAAATGAATATACTACCCAGATTTCTCTATCTATTCCAATCACTACCACTAAAGATCGCTCCAGACCAATTTATAAAATGGGACAAAACAATATCCAGGTTTATTTGGGGAGGTAAACGACCCAGAGTTAGATATCAAACTCTCCAGCTTTCCAAAAACCTAGGTGGAATGGCATTACCAAAATTAAAGGAATATTTTTATGCTGCTCAATTAAGACCTTTGTATTGTTGGTGTAACCCAAATTTTGTAGCAAAATGGAAAGATATAGAAAAAGTAGTATCAAATATTCCGATTCAAACTCTGATTGGAGATAAAGACTGGCATAAGAAACTCAAACATGAAATGGATTCAATCAGTGAACATACATTAGACACATGGTTTAAAATTATAAAAAGATATAAGATTAAGGAAGACATAAAAATTCTGAATTGGGTAGGATACGATAAAAACTTTAAACCAAATCAATATGACCAAAGATTCAAAAGATGGACAGAAAAAGGAGCCACAGCTTGGTGCACTCTAGAAAAGAAAGGAAAGTTGGAGAGTTATCAGAATTTAAAAGAAAAATATGAATTGGGGACCTCTGATTTTTTCAGATATCTCCAATTAAGAGACTACTACACAAAAGTAATCCGGGTAGATCCCTCCAAAGAAGTGAATGACGTGATAAAAGTTATAATTAAAGCATATAAAGAAAACGAAAAGAAATTTATATCATCAATGTATAAGGCATTAAATCTAAATAATAAGCATACAACCAAGTATATAAAAAAGAAGTGGGAGAAAGAAATGGATATAGAAATCACAGAAGATGAATGGCAAAATATATGTAAGACTCACCACTCATCCACCAGTTTGCGGATTTGGAGGGAATTTGCCTGGAAAAACTTAGTGTGTTATTTTATCACACCAAAGATGAAAAATAAACAACTCAACCAACCTCAGAAGTGTTGGAGAGAATGTGATGAATATGATGTGGATCATACACATGCTTTTTGGAAGTGTAAGAGAATAACCGAGTTTTGGGAGATGATAAGTGAAATGTTACAGAAGATAATAAGATACAAGATCCCTATGACCTGTAAGATACTTTATCTTTGTAATCTAACAGAGGCAAACATCTCTGGGAGTGATAGATACCTTGTCAAAATATTGTTAGTAGCGGGTAAAAAAGCCATAACAAGGAATTGGTTGAAGAAAGAACCACCTACAAAGGAACAATACTGGGCTATTATAGAAGACATCTTAGTTAGTTAGTTAGTTAATCCCTTCACACCATGAAGGCGTATATGGGCGGCGCCTATCTCCGTTTCTCTGACCCTAGGTCACACAGCTACTGTAAGTAGTGGAAGCTACAGTGGGGGGTCAGTCCTCTGGTAGCTCTGTGTGTAACTTTACTTTCCCCATTCCATTATGCGGAGCACCACGCTAGAAGGCAGAAAGCACCATTTTTATGTGGTCTTTGGTATGACCCGGCCAGGATTTGAACCCCTGCCTCCCGGGTGTGGGGCGGATGCTCTACCAACTGAGCCACCACTCCGGTTATAGAAGACATCTACATAATGGAAAAACTAACACACAAATTACGACTACAAGAAGATGAATTTGACGAGAAGTGGGAAAAATGGACAATATACAAATCCCGAAATGGCGATAGATAAATGGACTTCAAAGAAATAATGTGGACTATGAGGAGGAACAAGAATTAATGTCGGACTCGAGCAGTAGATGTTATTGATTTGTTTTTTCTGTTGATATCAATGGGACAGGTTCCTTTTTTTCTTTTATATATGCTTTTTCTCTATGTGTGTGTGTATATGATTTAAGTTGAAAACTAATAAAAATCTAAGTAACAAAAAAAAAGCATTTGATACAGTGGATCATAAATTATTGTTAAAGAAACTACAAAATTATGGTATTGGGGGGTAGCACTGTCCTGGTTATGTAGTTACTTAAAGAACAGATATCAGTATGTATATGTTGGTAGCAAAAACTCACAGTTACTGAAGGTTACTTGTGGAGTCCCACAGGGTTCAGTTTTGGGGCCACTGTTATTCAATATGTATATAAATGATATATGTAAAGTTTCAGAAAAAAAATGGATTTAATACTGTTTGCAGATGACACTAATTTATTATTCAGTGGAAGCAATTTGGAACAACTTTTGGATATACTCGGAAAGGAATTAGGAAAGCTTAAACTGTGGTTTGATTCAAACAAATTAACACTCAATTTAAGTAAGACAAAATTTAAAATTTTTAACAACCATCACAGCAACTCAGTATCTAAACTCAGTGTAAATGGTGTAGAGGTTGAAAGAGTATCCAAAATTAAATTCCTTGGAGTAATAATTGATAATAAACTGTGTTGGAAGTCACATATTAATTATATTAAAGATAAAGTATCCAGATCAATTGCAATACTACACAGAGTGAAATATTTGCTGAATTAACCCACATTATATATTTTGTATCATTCATTAATACTACTATACATGACATATTGTACTGAATTATGGGGAAATACATATAAAACAAACACATATCCAATCTTTATGCTTTAGAAGAGAGCTATTATAATAATAAACAAAGCTGCTTACAGGGAATCAACAAACCCACTTTTTTCTTAAATTAAAAGCTCTCAAGTTGAAAGTTCTGGTTGATTTTAAAACTGCAGTTATAATGTTTAAAGTGAAGAATCTATCACTGCCTGCAAATATCCAAAAGTTGTTCCAAATAAGGGAGAAACAATATCATTTCAGAGGAACATGTATATTTCAAAAGCCTTCAGTGAGAACTACCACCAAGCAACACTGTGTCTCAGTGCAAGAAGTCAGACTGTGGAACGCTTTTGGACCTGAATTAAAATCATGTACAATGCTTGGACAATTTAAACACAAACTAAAGGAAGAAATACTCCAAACATATATACAAAATGATATGTAAAATCACATAAGGATTGTCATATCCAGTCTGTGTTGTGCTGTTGCTTAGTTTTTTGTCACATTTTGTCTTGGCTTTGTTCTGATTTGTAATCACTTTTATTTTATTTTCCTTTTGAATTCTTAAATGGAACATGGGTGGGCAATATAAACTGCGGCTTCAGCCATCACCCATTTCGGGTAATTTATGTTGAACTGTATAATCCGAGGAGTTATTGTTCAATTTGACCTTGTTGGATTTTTTTCCCTTTGTTATATTATTCTGTTCCTTTCTTTTAATCTTTTAATCTAATCTATCCAAAATAAATAAAATAAAGATTCATTAAAGATAACGTGCAGTGACAACAGCAATAATACCCGAACAGCATGGTGAAAATGATAGTAAGGTTAACATAAGGACGCAGCAAAGAACACAGACTGAAAATGCAAATAAAAAGAGAGGGGAGCAATCAAGACAAAACAGAAGAGGTGATCACCATCAAGGCCATCAGGTGGCACAGGATGGGTGGAGCTGTACAAACAGAGGGGATATGCACCAAATGTGATTAAAGAGTAAAACGAGAACATTAAGCGTGGACAGGGGCTGCAGCCCTGTCCAGACCACTACAGCGGGCCCTGATGGTATCTCCACCAGGATCCTGAGGATCTGTGCTAACCAGCTATCTCCCGTACTGAAACACCTGTACAACCTGAGCCTAAGCCCGGAGAGAGTACTCGTGTTGTGGAAGAAATCCTGCCTGGTTCCTGTCCCCAAAAAGTCATCTCTATTGGACCTGAATAATTATTGAACAGGTGCCCTCATATCTCATGTGATGAAGGTCCTGGAAAGACTTGTCTTAGCTTACTTGAGGCTGCAGGTGAAGACGTAGCTGGACCCTCTGGAGTTTGCATATCAGCCACATTTAGGAGATGAAGATGTTGTCATCTACCTGCTGCAATGAGCCCATTTGCACCTGGATGGTGGAGGAGACACTTTCAGGAATCACATTCTTCGATTTCTCCAGTGCCTTTAATACCATTTAGCCACTGCTGCTGGGTGAAAAGCTGAAGGTGATAGGGGTTGACAGCTCTGTGATCTCCTGGATTACTGACTACCTGACAGGCAGGCCACAGTTTGTTCGGCTGGGCAGTGTCTTGTCTGATGTGGTGGTTAGTTATTTGGGAGCTCCACAAGCAACTATGCTTTCTCCTTTTCTCTTCACCTTATACACCACTGACTTTCAGTAAAACTCTGAGTCATGCCACCTGCAGAAATTCTCTGATGACTCGACTCTTGTTGGATGTATAAGAGGGGGGAAGGAGGGAGAGTACAGGGCACTGGTAGACAGATTTATGGAGTGAACCGAGCAGAATTACCTGAGGCTGAATGCCAGCAAGACTAGAGAGCTGGTGATTGACTTCCGTAAGAAGAGGACACCTACACAGCCATTGCAGATTAGGGGGGAGGATGTGGAGGTAATGGAGGACTACAAATGCCTGGGTTTAGTGATCAACAATGGATTCAACTAGAAATCTAACACCAATCCTGCATACAAGAAAAGGATGAGTAGACTCTACTTCCTGAGGAAGCTGAGATCCTTCAACGTGTGCAATAAGATATTGAAGCTTTTCTACCAGACTGTTGTTGCCAGTGTCATCTTCTTTGCTGCTGTCTGTTGGGGTAGCAGTATCAGAGCCAGCGACACCAATAGACTTGGCAAGATTATATAGAAGGCTTGCTCTGTGATTGGTCTTAGGCTGGAGACTTTTGAGAATGTGGTGGAGAGGAGGACACTGAACAAACTGTTATTCATCATGGACAACCCTGATCACCCCCTCCACCACACACTGGACAGACAGCGGGGCACTTTGTCCAGCAGACTGCTACAGCTTCACTGCTGTACGGTCAGGTACAGGAAATCTTTCCTGCCCCATGCCATTTCACTGTACAATATCTCACTTTAATGTTGAATCTTGGTCATAACAATGCTGCCATACTGCACCTTACAGTCTAATTGGTACCTCATATTTCTCCCTGTGCCCGATGTTATCATGTTCAGGTGAGCGCATGCCCCCTCCTTCCTGAGAAAAGTTTCCCCGACCTCACAGGCAATCACTACACCTGTGTTATTGGACGCACCTGCCACTTCTGCCTCGCCAGCGCATAAAGGACCACCAAGCGGACACTTCAGCGCTGGCTCATTGGGTTTACTGCCTCAGCAAGTAGTAAGCGAGTTTAAAGTCACTAGTAGAGGATAACCTAATTAATTCCTCTCCTTTCTCCTTTTCTCAGGTTGCTGCCATCTGTGTGGTGCATCTTCGGGGATTGTTGTGAGCTCACCTGCCCCATCATCCTCATCCCGCTTCAGCAGCCTTCCTCCACCCAGTCAGACACCACCCAGCTCCTTCCCTACCTGTTTCCTGCCAGCTTCTTCCCACTGATTCGTCTATTACTGCTGGGTCTCCCTCTGTCAGGTTCTCTGCTTGGCTCACGTAAGTGGCAATTTGACCATCCACTTCCATAGCCGCCTTCCTCTTCTAATTGCTCTCGTCTCTCCTCACAGGCTTAGTCTTCCTCTGGTGAGTGACACTTTCCATAACAGTGCTTTCTGTTTTTGAAATTAATAAACTGTTTAAACATTGTTTCTCTGTGTCGTGAGTGTT
Organism: Pholidichthys leucotaenia; assembly: GCA_020510985.1. Lineage (NCBI taxonomy): Eukaryota > Metazoa > Chordata > Actinopteri > Cichliformes > Pholidichthyidae > Pholidichthys > Pholidichthys leucotaenia. Next base: position 19,798,657 of record CM035842.1, on the reverse strand, counting down.
TTCTCTGTTGTCGTTCCTTGCACGTGAGCTGATCTTTCTATCAATGTGACAGATATTCATGAATTGCACAGCTGGTATAATCCATGTATCTGTACAGGTCATCATCCATTCATCTTAGTGGTGTTCTGCAGTGTATATAAAGTTATCTAGGCAGTTTTGTTTTCGCTGAGTAATTCCTTTTTCTATTATGCTGTGTGTTTCTGTCGTTTTGGTTGTCTATGATAAAACATTTGGTTGTCTACGATACGATAAGACGATATAACACTGGACTTATTCTACGCAAACACTAAGGAGGCATATACCTCATCACAACTCCCCCCCACTCGGGAGATCGGATCACAGCTTGGTTCATCTCCTGCGGGTGTACAAACCCCTAGTGCACAGACAACCTCCGGTCATGCGCACAGTGAAGTTATGGTCTGAGGAGGCAATGGACGCTCTAAAGGACTGTTTTGAAACCACTGCCTTGGAGCAGCTCTGCGATCCACATAGTGAGGACATCGATGGCCTCACTCACACCATCACGGACTACATCAGCTTCTGTGTGGACAACACCGTACCCACCAAGATCATACGGTGTTGCTCGAACAACAAACCCTGGATCAATCCTGAGATAAAAACACTTCTGAGAGAGAAGAAGAGGATCTTCAGGTCAGGGAACAGGGAGATGCTGAAGTCTGTACAGAGGGAGCTGAGGAGAAAGATCAGAGAAGGAAAGTACAGCTTCAGGAAGAAGATGGAGGACAAGCTGCAACAGAGCGACATCGGTGGGGTCTGGAGAAACCTTAAAACCCTCTCTGGGCTCCAGAATACCTCCCCCCCAGGCCACGGGGGGCAGGGAGTGGGTGAACAATCTGAACCTGTTTCTAATAGGTTTGACCAACCGCCCTCCCCGTCGACTGCACAACAACCACTGCTGCCTCTGAAGACATTGAGTCCTGCTGCCCACACCCCACTCCACCAACACCCCCCACTCCCAACACACAGTCCCCCAACATGACCCTCACTAAGACCCAGGTGAGGATGGAGCTGAGGAAGGTCAAGGCGAGGAAGGCGTCGGGACTGGACGGCATCAGCGCAAAGCTCCTCAAGTTCTGTGCAGATCAGCTGTGTGGGATTGTGAAGCTCATCTTTAACTTGAGCCTAAAGCTGGGGAGGGTACCACAGTTGTGGAAAACATCTTGTGTGGTACCTGTACCAAAGACTTCCCGCCCCAAAGACCTGAACAGCTACAGACCAGTGGCCCTGACGTCCCACATGATTAAGACCCTGGAGAGACTGCTCCTTGCTCACCTCCGCCCCCTGGTGGGACCAGCGATGGATCCACTTCAGTTCGCCTACCAGCATGGCATTGGGGTGGAGGATGCAGTGATCTTCCTCCTTCACCATTCTCTGTCCCACCTGGAGAAGCCCGGGAATACGATGAGGATCATGTTCTTTGACTTCTCCAGTGCTTTCAACACCATCCAACCGATGATCCTGAAGGACAAGCTGCTGTACGCAGGGGTGGACCAGCACCTGTCATCATGGATCCTGGACTACCTCACTACCAGCCACAGTTTGTGAAAACCCGGGACTGTGTGTCCGACACGATCATCGGTAGCGCAGGGGCCCCCCAGGGAACGGTTTTGGCTCCCTTCCTGTTCACCCTTTATACTGCGGACTTCTCACACAACACAACACACTGCCATCTACAGAAGTTCTCTGATGACTCTGCGATCGTCGGCCTCATCTCTAACGGAGATGAAGCTGAGTACAGAGGACTTATCCAGGACTTTGTGGACTGGTGCCATCGGAACTGCCTCCAGATCAACGCGAGGAAAACTAATTCAATTCAATTCAATTCAATTCAACTTTATTCATATAGCGCCATTTCACAACAACAGTCATCTCATAGCACTATCAACTGTAGGGAGGACCCCCACAGTTGCAGAAAGACCCCAGCAATCAGGCGATCCCCTGTGAGCAAGCACTTGGCGACGGTGGAGAGGAAAAACTCCCTTTTAACAGGAAGAAACCTCCAGCAGAACCAGGCTCAGGGAGGGGCAGTCATCTGCTGCAACTGGCTGGGGGGTGAGGGGATAGAGAAGAAGAAAAGAACAGACATGTAGAGAGCAAACAGCACGATGGGGACTCAATCTATGGGAGAGAACAAACAAATGTTAATGACCAGCAAAAAAAAAATATTTCATAGAGAGTGAGGAAAGGAGTGAGGCCCAGTGCATTACTGGAGGTCCCCCGGCTGACTAAACCTATTAGCAGCATAACTAAGGGAGGGTTCAGAAAACACATGATCCCCCCCTAATTGTAGGCTATATCAAAAAGGTAGGTTTTAGCCCTATTCTTAAAAACAGAGATCGAGTCTGACTCCCGAATCCAGATTGGCAGCTGATTCCACAGGAGAGGAGCTTGATAACTGAAGGCTCTGCCTCCCATTGTACTTTTGGAGATTCTAGGTATTACAAGTAAACCTGCATTTTGGGAGCGTAGTGCTCTGTTAGGATGATACGGTAGTATCAGATCTTTTAAATAAAAAGGAGCCTGATTGTTTAGAGCTTTGTAAGTAAGAAGAAGGATTTTAAACTTAATTCTAAACTCTATGGGAAGCCAATGAAGGGAGGCCAGAACCGGAGAGATATGATCTCTCTTTCTAGTACCTGTTAAAACTCTTGCTGCAGCATTTTGGATCAGCTGAAGACTTTTTAAAGATGTTTTAGGACAACCTGATAATAAAGAATTACAATAATCTAATCTCGAGCTAACAAAAGCGTGGATCAGCTTCTCAGCATCACTCTGAGACAAGATGCTCCTAATCTTGGCAATATTACGCAAATGATAGAAGGCAGTCTTAGAAACAAATTTAATATGTGAATTGAAGGACAAATCCTGATCAAAAATAACTCCAAGGTTCCTCACAGAGCTTTTAAGAGAAAGAGTAACTGCATCCAAACTGAAAGTTTGATTTGGAAAGGAATTTCTAAGGTTTTTTGGACCAACAAGAATGACTTCAGTCTTATCTGAATTTAATAGCAGGAAATTACAAGTCATCCAAACTTTGATTTCCTTAAGACAGGCTTCTAACTTGGCTAATTGATTAGTATCATCTGGCTTCATTGACAGGTATAATTGTGTGTCATCTGCATAACAGTGAAAATGTATACAGTGCTTTCTAATAATGTTGCCTAATGGAAGCATATATAAACTAAAAAGAGTAGGGCCAAGCACAGATCCCTGTGGAACTCCATGACTAAGCTTTGAGCTGAGAGAAAACTCATCATTTACATGAACAAACTGGAACCTATCAGATAAATAAGATCTAAACCACTGCAACGAAGTTCCATTAAGTCCAACATAGTGTTCTAATCTATCAAGTAGAATATTATGATCAATAGTATCAAAAGCTGCACTAAGATCTAAAAGGACAAGTACAGAAACTAGTCCATTATCAGATGCAATGAGGAGGTCGTTAGTGACCTTCGCTAAGGCTGTTTCAGTGCTATGATGGATTCTAAACCCAGATTGAAACTCCTCAAATAAACCATTTCCCTGCAGGTGGTCAAATAATTGCATAGCAACAACTCTTTCTAAGATTTTTGAAATGAAAGGGAGATTAGAGATTGGTCTATAGTTAGCTAAAGCTCCTGGATCTAGCGTTGGCTTTTTGAGTAAGGGTTTAATTACAGCCGTTTTAAAAGCCTGCGGTACATGGCCTAAAGTTAATGAAGAATTGATTATATGAAGAATAAAGCTACCAATAAGTGGGAAGACTTCTTTAAATAACCTGGTAGGAATAGGGTCTAAAAGACAAGTTGAAGGTTTGGATGAGGAAACTATTTTGTCTAACTCACAAAGGTCGATTGGAGTAAACTCATCAAGACAGACATCAATAGAAGGAGTTGTAGTAGTTACAGTATTTAAGTTAACTGTGGGAAGAATCTGATTGATTTTATCTCTGATGGATGAAATTTTATTATTGAAAAAGTTCATAAAGTCCTGACTAGTAAGCTCTAAGGGGATGCTAGGATTGACAGAGTCCTGACTCTTTGTCAACCTGGCTACAGTACTGAAAAGAAACCTGGGATTATTCTTGTTCTCTTCTATTAATGCAGAGTAATAACTCGTTCTAGCTTTTCTAAGAGATTTTTTATAAATTAAAAGATGATTTCTCCAAGCTAAATAGATTTCATCTAAATTAGTAGAGCGCCATTTTCTTTCTAATTGACGAGTCTTCTGTTTTAAGCTACGAGTTTCTGTGTTGAACCAAGGAGTTAAAAATCTCTGATTAGACTTTTTCTTTTTTAAGGGGGCCACCAAGTCTAGAGCCTGATGCAGAGAAGCTGAAACACTATCCACCATGTTATCAATTACAGAAGGAGCAAGCTGTCTATAGCTTATTTCCGTTGTGTTGACACATGGCATAGAGGAAACAATCTGCATAAATTTGGAAACAGCATCATCTGAGAGGCATCTACTGTGATAATATTTTTCTTTAGGAGCCAAATAGTCAGAAATAGTAAAATCAAAGGTTAACAGACAATGGCCTGACAGTACAGGGTTATGAGGAGACACTACCAGATTTTCTATTTCTATGCCATATGTCAGAACAAGGTCCAATGTATGGTGGAGGTAATGAGTAGAATTTCCTACTTTCTGAGAAAACCCAATCGAGTCTAATATTGAATTAAAAGCCACATTAAGGCAGTCACTATCTACATCCACATGTATATTAAAGTCCCCTACTATAATTATTCTATCAGATTTCAGCACTAAATCAGCTAAGAAATCAGGAAATTCGGATACAAATTCTGAATAGGTTGATGGGGGACGATAAACTATGGCAAATAAAATTGGGTTTAACCTGGAATTGCTAAAGTGCCCAATACTGAGGACCAGGCCCTCAAAGGAATTATAACATGTTTTTTGCTTTACATTAACTAGTAATTTGGAATGGTAAATTGATGCTACTCCTCCTCCACGACCAGAACTTCTGGGATTTTGACAGTTTAAATAACCAGAGGGAGTTGATTCATTTAAACCAACATAATCCTCTTGTCCTAACCAAGTCTCTGTAAGGGAAATTAAATCAATCTGATGATCAATTAACAGATCATGGACTAACAGAGACTTGGGAGTTAGAGACCTAATATTTAATAAACCACATTTAATTTTTAAATTATGAGGAGGAACAGAGGCCAAATCATTCAATTTAGAGGCTTTATGTTTAATTTGAGTTTTACCAATATTTTGCTTTATCACTTTGGGATGCTTATACATTATATTTTTATTTACTTTGGAGGGAGCAGACAACGATTCTCTGATGGGGAAGACAGGGGCTAAGCTGAGGGGTGGCGGATGAAGAGGAGCTGCAGAGAGGCGTGTAAGACTGCGACTCTGCTTCCTGGTCCCAACTCTGAGTAGTCAGGGTTTTGGAAATTTGGATAAAAAAGATGCCAGATTGTTAGATAAATGAGAAGCACCATCCAAAGTGGGATGAATGCTGTCTCGTCTCATAAGACCAGGTTTTCCCCAAAAAGAGCTCCAATTGTCAATGTAGCCCACGTCATTTTTAGGACACCACACAGACAGCCAGCGGTTCAAGGATGACGAGCGGCTAAACATGTCATCACTGGTCAGATTGGGGAGGGGCCCAGAGAATACTACAGTGGCAGACATCGTTTTTGCAGAGTCACACACCGATTCTACATTAAGTTTCGTGACTTCCGACTGCCGGAGACGGATGTCATTAATGCCGGCGTGAATAACAATTGTGGAATATTTACAGTTACTTTTAGCCAGCATTTTCAAATTTGACTCGATGTCGCCTGCTCTGGCCCCAGGAATGCATGTGACTATGGCCGCTGGAGTCTCTAGGTTCACGTTTCTGACTACAGAGTCGCCAATGATCAGAGTTTTTTCCTCAGCGGGTGTGTCGCTGAGCGGGGAAAAACGATTAGAAACGTGAACAGGTTGGTGGTGAACCGGGGCTTTGCGACTAGGCTTCCTTCTCACCGTCACCCACCCAGTCTCCTCGCTGCAGAGGAGAGCCGGGGAACCGGTGACAGGGGGACCTAAGCTAGCTAGCTCCGCTGCAGCTAAGGGGCGTCCGTCGAGATTAACTGGCGCAGACGGTGTTTCAATGCAGCGGAGCCGGGATTCCAAATCAGACAACCTCGCCTCGAGCGCCTCAAAAAGACAACATTTATTACATTTACCGTTATCACTAAAAGAGGCAGAGGTGTAGCTAAACATCTGACAGAGAGAGCACACCAGAGGAGGAGAGGAAAGAGAGCTAGTAGCCATAGCTAGTGGCTCGAGAGCTGGAGAGCAAACCACACAGGCAGACAGCAAAACAGGAAGTGACGATACGTTACCACAAGGAAGTGACTAAGGAGCTGGAGGTGGACTGCCGCCGGCAAGGACAACCCCTCACAGCACCAGTAAACATACAAGGAACAGACATTGAGATGGTGACATCCTACAAGTACCTGGGTGTTCATTTGAACAATAAACTAGACTGGTCACACAATACCGACGCACTCTACAAGAACGGACAGCGCAGGCTGTTCCTACTGAGGAGACTCAGGTCTTTTGGTGTACAAGGGGCGCTGCTGAAGACATTCTACGACACGGTGGTGGCATCACCCATCACTTTTGGAGTGGTCTGCTGGGGCAGTGGCATTACAGTAGCCGATAGGAAGAGACTGAACAAACTTACCAAGAAAGCTAGCTCTGTCCTGGGGCAGCACCCTGACCCAGTGGAGGAGATAGGAGAGAGAGAAGGATGGTGGCTAAACTGTCATCTCTGCTGGAGTCCGAGTCCCACCCTATCCAGGACATACTGAACGCACTGAGGAGCTCATTTAGCAGCAAACTACTTCATCCTAGGTGCGCAACTGAGAGGGTTCGCAGGTACTTCCTACCTACGGCTGTCAGACTGTATAACCTAAGCAGGGCTGCTCGCAGAGATAGCAAAAAAAAAAACGTGATGACCTAATAGTATTGAATGCAAAAGACGCAATAGACTTACACAATGGTGCCCTCCAGTATATACAACTAGGACAATATCGGTAGCTACAGAGGGTGACAATATGTATGGTTACATATTCATACTATGTAGGATAACTAAGTAGACGGTTATGCTGTTTATTCCATCTTGCTACAATGCTCCGCACTTTGTATATATATATATATATATTTATTTGTATGTATGTATATCCACTGCTCTTATTTATATCTTCCGTATCTTCTTAACTATTGCTCTGAGTGTTGCTATCCCTGTGCTGTTGCAATCCTGGAATTTCTCCATTGTGGGACTAATTTTTTTTTTTTTTTTTTTTTTTTACTTCTGGCGCCACACGAGTCGACTGCCTTTTGCAGCAGCGGCTCAATTCTGAGTCTTTTTATCTTCCTTCTTCTTTCTGATCTGGTGATAACTTTCTGATTTGGCACACCTTTCACTCTATATATATAACGGACACACAGATCGCCCCAAAGGTCTCCCGAGTCGGCGGACGGAGCCACTGTTTACAGCAGGAGACGATACAGCAGGGAAGAGCTAGCTAGCACTCAACCGCCACCCGGTGCTAACGGAGAAACTCGACATACCGGGGAACTGAAGCGAAAACGACGCGGGTGCCGGGCTGGAGTTTAGGTGGCGTGCAAGAAATATAAGACAGAATAATAAAGGGCGATGACAAGAACCAAGCAGACCGCCCGTAAATCTACTGGAGGAAAAAGCCCCCAGGAAGCAGCTGGCCACCAAGGCTGCTCGGAAAAGCGCTCCGGCCACTGGCGGAGTGAAGAAGCCTCACCGTTACAGGCCCGGTACGGTGGCTCTGAGAGAGATCCGTCGCTACCAGAAATCCACGGAGCTGCTCATCCGTAAGCTGCCCTTCCAGCGCCTGGTGAGGGAGATCGCTCAGGACTTCAAGACCGACCTGCGCTTCCAGAGCTCTGCCGTCATGGCTCTGCAGGAGGCCAGCGAGGCCTACCTGGTGGGTCTCTTCGAGGACACCAACCTGTGCGCCATCCACGCCAAGAGGGTCACCATCATGCCCAAAGGCATCCAGCTGGCCCGCCGCATCCGCAGAGAGAGAGCTTAGACTTTCTGCTGCACATCCACCAACCACAATGCTCTGCACTGTGTGTCTCTCTATATATTTATATTAATATGTATATATGTATACTAGCTGCTCTTGTTTTTTTCTTGCCTTCTGATTGTTGCTCTGAGTGTTGCTATCCCTGTGCTGTTGCAATCCTGGATTTCCCCCATTGTGGGACTAATAAAGGCTTATCTTATCTTATCTTATCTTATCTTATCTTATCTTATCTTATCTTATCTACTGTGTCATGCTGCTGTTACACTGTAATTTCCCAGTTTGGGATCAATAAAGTGCATCTAACTATCTATCTATCTATCTATCTATCTATCTATCTATCTATCTATCTATCTATCTATCTATCTATCTTATAGAACCTCCTATAGCAGTATTTCATTTGGCGGTTGTACGGTATACCTGCTCACTTTGTCCTTAATGAATATGTCCTCATTGTGTTTTTGGATTCAACGAGGATGTGCTGTATTTAAGCCTAACGCAAAGAATCCTCATGGGTCAGAGATATTCCCACCTTGGCTCTGTCACAGACACCATCCAAAGAAAAGGGTTATCTTGCTCTTTTTCAATTTTATTTCCTCAGCCACACTGTGCCTCCATTTCAATCCTTGCCTTTTCAAGTCTGTAGTCTCACTTTTTCTTTCTTTCTTTTTTTTTTTTTGACAGATAGAAAGAAATATTACCCCCATTCTTCACTTGGGGGAATTCATAAGAACAGTCATCCCATTTTCAGCAGGAGATACTGTTTCTTCATGCCTTAGAAAATGACACAATGAATACAAAAATCTGACAGTAGACAATAAATTAGAGTAGCACAAATGTAAACATAATTAAATGTGTCCCATGTGCCTGAAAGGCTTGTCCACTCTGGTGTTCGTAGACAATAATGCAGTCTGTATTCTTGATTTGGACTCATTTTATGCATAAAATGTGTGCTATTAAAGCATACCTGAGGGAGAGAGCTGTTATCAAATGTCCGGCCCGCACTCACATCCAACTGCAGGCAGAATCTTGGAAACTGTAACTGATTTAGAAGGAAGAAGAGGAAGTGGGAGAGAATGAAAGTGGCAGACAGCAAGAGCTGTTAATAATTAATTCGGCAGAGTTTTGGTCCTTGGAGGCCAGAGGAAAATATATTGATGTTGGAAAAATGCAAATAAAAGAAAGGCGTGTACACTTTGGTTTGCAAGGCATCTGTCTGCCCGGGCAGCTCGAAATCTCACTGCTGCCTCGGCTAATGGTGCTAGTTATGCCTTTGGGGGAAAACGGCAAGAAACACAGAGGCAGGCGCTAATGAGTCTTGCGGACGTCTCTGGCAAATAGGATGAATGGGCAAGAACGCACTAAAAAAAAGAGGAAGGAGCCACACTTGGTGGAAGATGATTCAGTCTTTTTAAATTTCATGGCAAATGAGGGAAGAGGGATCTTTCGGTGAGTAAAACTGATTGACATGCACCCCACAGACTCTCTGCTGACATCCAATATAATGAGTCACACAGCAAATGGAATCAACAAAGAACATGCAACAGGCAACACATTTATATGTTTAGTCTGTCAGAGCACAAAGAAGATAGGACAGGACTTTTTAAAAAAGCAAAACAATGACATAGAAATGCTTAAATTACTTAGACTAAATTGTGTTTCATTTTTTTTTTCTTTTCATGATACAGTTCAATCAAACTGATCAAACATTGCAACTGAGTCTAGAAAGAAAAAAAATGAAAGCACAATCTGGAGTCATTTTTGGGAATGGTGCTCTGATAATATATATATATATATATATATATACAGTATATATATATATATATATATATATATATATATTGAGTGTCTGCCCCATTGATGATTGAGCATCTGCCCACAACCGGGAAGTTGGGGGTTCAAGTCCTGGCCAGGTCATACCAAAGACCATCTAAAAATGGTACTTTGCGCCTTCTAACTTGGTGCTCAGCACATTAGAATGGGGGGAGGAGAAATTGTTTGTGGCGGCACCTTGCATGGCAGCGCCCCCTCTGATTCTACATGTGATTAACATTGTAGATAGGAGAAACGTAATTTCGTTCTACTGTACATGATTGGCTATATGGACTGACTGACAATAAAGGTGGCTTCTTCTTCTTCTTCAGAGGTGGCTGCTGGTATTGGGCTAGAGAAACAATTTACCCTGGATTTACACCTATTCCGGATGCAGTCCTTTGCAGATGCAGTGCAGACAGGGCCTTGCAGCAGTCCTCACCCACTCAGTTTTTTGTTGTGATCTGGCATGGGTTACAGCAGGGTTCGGAATACAAAATTGTGTGGGAATTATATGAAACAATGTGAGATCTCAAGAAAGTCCAAAGAGAGATGGAGGGGAACCGACTGCAATCACATGATAACAAGGAAGCATGATGTACTGGCTCTCCACCTGGATTTTTGAGCTCTAAATAATATGCAAGTAGCCCATTAATTTTAATTCTATGAAGTGTTTGTATGTCAAAGTTTTTACCTTCATTACACCCCCCCTGTCGGGTCCTTATTGGGTAAAACAATTTAAATAAAGCATTAAAAGTTATTACAAGAGGAGTTTGTAAATAATGTACAGTACATGTATATGATGTGTATAAAGCTCCTTTTGGCAAAGTAAATCTGTTTGGCATAATAAGAGACTCAAGATTAATGATTTTATTTGTCAATACTACTATACATACAGGACATATAGGAGAATTGAAATGACGTTTCTCTCTCTCTTCAGTAGTGTACACAATATTAAAAACAGAAAAAGGAATAAGGCTGGAAAAAAAACAACAGCAGTCTATGTACAGTAATGCTATCCGTAGTGCAAGTGGCGACAAAAGATAGACCCAGACATCCCATAGTGCAAATAAACGATGAAAACCAGCAATCCTATATACAGAAAAGTAGACCAGTAATAGTTGTAGTTGCAAGTTTGATGCGGTAGTGTGGGTGCAGACAGTGGACTGGACTTCACATGATCAATATTGCAATAACAGACAGACAGCAGTAGATATGACATTTGTGCAAATGGTTGCAGTAAAGCGCAGACATACAGCAGCAGATGTATTACTGTTGGTATGCCAGTCTTTCTGTGCCAACAGCTGAGGTAGTTATTGTGTAGGTGAGTGCATTACGGTCCGGGGAAGGGGGGAGTGGACAGAGTTCAGGGTCCTGATGGCCTAATGAACAAAGCTGTTTAGCAGTCTTGTGGAGTGGGCCCGGAGGCTCCGGTACCTTTTCCCCTAGGGCAGGGGGCTGAAGATGGAATGTGAGGGGTGGGAGGTGTCACCCACAATGTTGATGGCTCTGCGGGTGAGATAGATGTCTGAGAGGTGGGGCAGAGGGGCACCGATGATCTTGCTGGCTGCTTTCACTGTGTGTTGCAGTGTCTTCCAGCAGGAGATGGTGCAGCTTCCATACGACAATGTGACGGAGCTGGTGAGGATGCTCTCAATGGTGCCCCGGTAGAATGAGCACATGATGGGGGGTGGGACTCATGCTCTCCTCAGTTTGCAGAGGAAATGGAGGTGAGTTTGAGCCTTCTTGGCCAGTGATGTGGTGTTGTTGGACCAGGAGAGGTCCTCAGAGATGTGTACCCCACAGGAACTTGGTGCTGCTCACCCTCTCCACAGCTGCACCACTGATGATCAGAAGGGGGTGCTGTGTGTGTCCCCTCCTGAAGTTGGCCACAATCTCCTCGGTTTTTCCCACGTTCAGGAAGAGATAATTTTCTGTACACCACTGGACCAGTTGGCTCACCTCATTTCTGTAGTTGGCTTCCTCGTTGTTGGTGATAAGGCCCACCACCGCCGTGTTGTCCGCAAACTTGATGATGTGGTTGGTGCTGTAGGCTGGTACACAGTAATGGGTCATCAGGGTGAAGAGCAGCAGGATGAGCATGCACCCTTGTGGGGCCCCTGGGCTCAGTGTGATGGTCTTGGAGGTATTGCTGCCAACCCGCACTTTCTGTGACCTCCCTGTGAGAAAGTCCCTGTGAAAGTCCCTCCAGAAAGTCCCTGTGAGAAAGTCACAGTTACAGAGAGAGGTGTTGAGTCCCAGGTGTCTGTGTTTTTGTATTAGGTGCCGGGGGGTGATTGTGGTGAATGCTGAACTGAAGTCCAAGAACAACATTTACAAATAGGAGTTCTTCGAGTCCAGGTGGGTAAAGGCCGGATGGAGAGCAGCTGTGATGGCATCTTCTGTGGATCTGTTTGACCTGTGTGAAAACTGTAATGGGTCATGGGAGGGAGGGAGGATGAACTTGATGCTCTGCATGACCAGCCGCTCGAAGCACTTCATTACGATGGAGGTCAGTGTTACCTGCCAATAATCGCTGTAGCCAGATGGAACGGGCTTCTTTGGGACTGGGATTGTGGTAGCAGTTTTGAAACGTGGGGACAACAGCTTTACTCAGGGAGATGTTGAAGATGTTGGCCAGGACATTCTGGAGCTCCTCTGCACAGTTCTTCAGAACGAGACCTGGTATGTTGTCTGGTCCAGCTGCCTTCTGTGGGTTGATCCTGCAGAGGGTCCTCTTCATGCTAGCCGGATCCAGACTTATGGCCTGCTCATCTGGAGGAGGAGGGGTCTTCTGTGCTGATGTGCTGTCCTGTGCTTCAAAGTGGCAGGAGAAGTCATTTAGGTTGTTAAGCGGTGTGATCTCACTCATACAGGTCTGAGGTGGAGGTTTGTAGTTTGTGAGGATCTGTGTGCCACGCCAGAGGGAACGTGCATCTCTGGTGTTGCTGAAGTGGCCAGATATTTTCTTGCTGTACTGTCATTTTGCCTCCTTGATGCCACAGGACAAGTTGGCCCGAGCTGTAGTTAGTCCTGCAGTGTCGCCGGCCTTGAAGACTAGATCCCGAGCCCTCAGGAGCCTGTTGACCTCTGCTGTCATCCATGGCTTTTGGTGAGCACTAACAGTGATGGTTTTGCAGTGAGTGACATCATCAGTCCATTTAGCTATGTAAGCTACAATAACCTCAGTGTACTCCTCTAGGTTTGTGTGTCCATTGATAGTGACTGCATGCTTGAAAGTGTTACAGTCTGTCGTGCTGAAGTAGTCTTTCAGAGCATCAGAGGCCCCCTCTGGCCCCACACGTACCTGCTTTTTTGTTGGTCAGACTGTTTTCACTTTGGGTTTTTATGCTGGCCTTAACAAGTTGATGATGTGATCAGACAAACCAAGGTGGGAAAGGGGAGAGGTTCTGTATGCATTCTTGTGAGTTGTGTACACCAGGTCCAGCAAATTGTCTCCTCTTGTTGGAAAGTCTACATGTTAGTGTAGATTTGGTAGGACGGCCTTTAAATCTGCATGGTTGAAGTCTCCTGCTGTGATGAGCAATCTGTCTGGATGCACTGTTTGTGTCTCACTTATGGTCTGGTAAAGTTCATTTAGTGATTTACTCCTCTCACTGATGGCAGTGGGCGGGGCATACATGGCAACTAGTAGGATGGATGAAAATTCTCTCAGAATGCAAAAGGGTTGGCACTTGATGATCATAAACTCCACCAATGGAGAACAGAACAGTGTTTATGCACAACAGTTGGCACAACAGATGGCATTCCAGTCTGGAGGAGTGGGCCCAGTGGATCACCTCTCCCCGAACTGTGGATGGAACGAACAACTTGCCCGCTGGCTCCCCGCCCGGGTCCGGTTCCACCTCCTGCGCCTTCAGGACCCTCTCCTTGATCTCCCACGAGAGGGCGCCCACAATGCATGAAGATGGGAGGATTGGGAGAACGGGTGCCTCCGCTGTGTCGGGAGAACTGCCTGGAGAGCACATCAAGTTTAGTGTTCTTAGACCCAGGACGGTAGGTGATGGTAAAGTTGAAATGGCCAAAGAACAAGGACCAGCGGGCCTGGCGGGCATTCAGATGCTTGGCCATCCTTAGGTACTCCAGGTTCTTATGCTCTGACCAAACAACGAAGGGTTGGGCGGCCTCCTCCAACCAGTGACGCCACTCCTCCAGCGCAAGCTTAACCGCCAGGAGCTCCCTATCACCGATGTCGTAATTCCTCTCCGCCGGGGACAGTCAGCGGGAGAAAAACGCACACGGCCGGACCTCCCCATCCACCGGAGAACGCTGGGACAACACGGCCCCCACTCCAGAGTCCGAGCCATCCACTTCCACCAGGCACTGTAGAGCAGGATCCACCTGAGTCAAGATGGGGAGGATGAAAACCGGGTATTGAGCTCAGTGAATGCGGCTGCAGCCTACTCCGTCCACTGGAAAGCCATCTTTGGGGAGGTGAGGCGGGTGAGGGGAAGAGCAATGACACTGTAGTTATTAATAAAGCGCCGGTAAAAGTTGGCAAAACCCAGGAATTGTTGCAGCTGCTTCCTAGAGGAGGGGGGAGGCCAGTCCACAATGGCCTTCACTTTGTCGGGGTCCAGGATGATCTGATTATGAGAGATGGTGAAGCCGAGAAATGAGGTCTTGGAGGCGTGAAACTCACATTTCTCAGCCTTAACGTACAGCTTATTCTACAAGAGTCGCTGCAAGACCCGCCTCACGTGAACGCGGTGCTCATCCAGGGATCGGGAGAAGATCAAGATGTCATCGAGGTAGACGAAGACGAATGATCCCAGGAAGTCACGAAGTACATCACTGATCAGTCTCTGAAAGACGGCCGGAGCGTTGGTTAGCCCAAACGGCATCACCAGGTACTCAAAGTGGCCGCTTGGGGTCCGGAAACCAGTCTTCCACTCATCCCCCTCCCTGATCCGCACCAGCTGATATGCGTTCCGGAGATCTGGTTTGGTAAAGATCGAGGCCCCCTGGAGGGAATCAAAATCCGTGTCCATCAGAGCGTGTACTTGTCCTTGATGGTGATCTCATTGAGGGCCCGGAAGTCTATACACGACCTTAGGGAGCCATCTTTCTTCCCTACGAAAAAAAACCCGGCCCCTACTGTTGAGGAAGATGGGCGGATAATGCCTGAGCTGAGGGACTCCTTAATATGTGCCTCCATCGCTTCCAGGTCCGGCGCCGACAGGCTGTAGAGGCAGCTCGACAGCAGCGGGGCCCCAGCCCGGAGATTGATGGCACAGTCATAGGGCCGGTGGGGGGGGAAGAGACAATGCCTGGGACTTACTGAAAACTGCCCCAGGTCGTGATACTCGGCGGTCACCCTGGACAGATCGGGAGGAGGAAAGACGGGGGCGACCAACGCCATGGAGGGAGCACAAGCAGCGGACTGGAGGCAAGCGCTGAGGCAGAAGGAGCTCCAGGACACCACGCTACCTGCGCGCCAGTCAAAAGAGGGATTGTGGAGCCGGAGCCAGGGATAACCCAAGATGACCGGGGAGGAGGCAACCGGCAAGATGAAAAGGCTAAGATCCTCCCGATGATTTCCGGAGATGATAACTGAGACACGGGCCGTTTGTTTTGTCACAGTCACTAATGGCGCTCTGGATAGAGCAATGAGCCATAGGGGAATCTTCAAGGGATGGCCGGAAGCCCCAGTCAGGTTGCCAGCTCCCCCGAGATGAAGCTCTGCTCAGCTCCCAAGTCAACCAGGGCGTGTGTGCAATGTTCAGTCTTATTGTGTATGAATCTGATGGGAATCGTACATTTGGAGAGGGGATTCGGCCAAGGTGTGTCCATGAGTCCCCCTTATTGCGACGCACGGACCCCCTCTTTTGGCTGAACGGGGCAGACTTCTAACTCATGCTCCTCACTACCACAGTACATGCACAAGCCTAGCTCCCTACGGCGCTGTCTCTCAGCTTGGGAAAGCTTAGTTAGCCCCATGACCATAGACTCCTGTGTGTCAGCTGACTCTAGGGAAGGCAAAGTCAGTAACAGGATCTGGGAGGAGCGCAGAGCCCGGGCGCCTGAGCGTCCGGAAGTTCTTTGCTTGGATGCCCGCTCCCTCAGCCTATTATCTAAATTAATGGCAAGAGAAATAAGCGCCGTGAGCTTCTCTGGCTTCTCCAAGCGGGCTAACTCATCCCGCAGGCTAGGGCTCAAGCTCCTGATTAAAATACTACACAACGAGGTATCTTCCCACCCCACCTCCACCGCCACTACCCGGAAATCGACAGCATAGTCCGCCACGGACCTGCCCCCCTGTTGAAGATTTAACAGCTGGGTGGTGAGCACATTGTCCCAGTCAGAGTGATTGAATACCTCATTGAACTCGCTAACAAACTGGCTATAGGTTAAGTTAGCATAGCTTGCCCTAGCCATCACAGCGGATGCCCAAGCTAGTGCTCGCCTTTCCAATAGGTTTATAACATAACCTATCCGGCTATGCTCAGTTGGGAAATCCCCTGGGTCCCGCTGGAAAACTATCTCACACTGGTGGAGGAACCCATGAGCCTCCCCTAGCTTTCCGCTAAAGCGGGAGGGCATGGGAACAGGAGTGAGTCGGGTCGGGGTAGCTTGACTAGCCTGGCTAGCGGAGGAGCTAGCGGGAGCTGTAGCAACGCTTGGCGCTGGTGGAAACGTCTGCTGCCCTGCCAGGCGATCCAACCGGCCGTTAATTTGAGTCAACTGATTCAAGATAACCTGTTGTTGGTAAGCAATCTGATCCACTCAAGCCTCCAAGTTGTTAAATTGTTGCGCTAACGCGCTGTTCGCTGGGCCGTTCTGACGGAGCTATACTGACACAATGGCTGACCCAGGGAACAGACGCAGACTCAGAAATGGATACAATTATCTTTATTGAACCAGTGTTCGTGTGTTCGTGTGTGAATGTGTTGTGTCGTGTACGTGAGTGAGGGCTGGAGACTCCGAGCAGCTGGGAGAGAGCAGAGCGCCGTGCAGCCTGGCAACCCTATGGACAGAGCAAGGCACACAATTAGCGATGAGCGAGATGGGTAATTTTTTTTTTTTAGATTTAGTATACTTTATTGATCCCCAGAGGGGAAATTGAGGGTCATCCACCACCTGGATGGATGAAGCAGCCACGATACGGCGCTATCCCTTAACCATTCACACACACATTCACACCTAGGGCCACTTTAGAGTCTCCAATTAACCTAACCTGCATGTTTTTGGCATGTGGGAGGAAACCGGAGAAATCCCGGGGTAAACCCACGCATACACGGGGAGAACATGCAAACTCCACACAGATCACTGTTGGTCGGGGACTGGGATCGAACCCACGATCCCACGATCCCCACGATCCCCCGGCCAAGGGTAAACTGAGCTGCCGCAGTGCTAACCACTGCGCCACCGTGCAGCCCAATCACTCAGGTTATAATTGTGTCTTACTGTTCAAGGCAGATGATGAGCACCTGTTGGCCAGGAAGACAGCGTCCGCTGTCCAAGCAGCATTGTAACGGTGTAGAGGGTGGAGAGGAGAGAGCAGAGACCGCCACCGAGAGGGACAATTCCACCACCGGGAGATTTCACCTGTGCACAGGGGAGTAGCAAGGAACAGGCGAGTAAAGGTGAGGCTTACTTGGCTGGGAGAGGATTTCCTCCAAGCGTAGATGCCGAGGTGGCGAGGTAGACGATCGTGGAGAGGTTTGGCTGGAAGTCGTAGGAAGAGCTTCATAAAGCCAGGGAGACAGACGGCTTCGTGCCAGCCTGCAGGCAGAGTGAGGTTATATAGTCCTGGCCTGATGAGGAGCCGGTGTGTGTGCAGCTGTGGATGATAACGACCCAGAGCGAGTCATCACACAGTTGAGTCCGGGGGTGTGGAGTTCTGGTTGAGAAGACCTAGGTCACGGAGTTCCTCTGTCACGCTCTGATCCAGGACGTAATGTTTGGACATATTCCTTATCTCCAGGATTCTGTGGCAACTGTAGCTTGTGCGCAGCACCATATATGTACATTAAACACATGAATAGACACATAGGTGTAATGTAAACAACACTAAATGGCCCAAAACAAGAAGAGAGAAGGGGGGGGGCGCTGCATGCTCACGTGCCACCTAGTGACGAATAAGGGAAGCAGATTTCTGTTCTGCTCACCTAGCTGCTTGACTGGACAAGAGAAAAAAAAAAGTTTTCACCTTGTCTGACACAGTGGTAGACCTCAGAAAATAATGGGCCATCCTTAAATAGTTTTTAATTAACAAATAGATATTAAATACTACAAGATACCAGGGCATTTTCTTGCAGATTTGATCCGGCATCCGTCAAAAATAGACTCCTTGTGTTTCATTAGTGAACCAAATCTGACGAGCCGGATTCATTCCGCAGTGGTCTGGGCCAGGTGGAGATTAGAAAACTGACAAGAATGGAAACTATTTTCTGCAGAGACCGGATTGCAGCAATAACGTACTGCACCTGGAGTCAGTGTAAATCCAGGTTTATCCTGTGGTTTGATTTGATTTTGTGGGATTTAACAACTTTTTAGGTCAAAAAATCTCAGAAAAAAACACTAGATATGTATGTGTAAATGGGCTGAATTTCTGCAGCCCAAACACTATAGCAATGTTTGCATGTGCAAAATTTCTTCAATCTGATTACAGTTCAGATCAGAACTTTACTGTTTACATGGACCTTGAAAAAGTTGATCCGATTACGACGTGTTCACATGCCTCACATGTTGGAGAATGAACTAAATCATTTTGACATGCGCAGAATTGTCTGACATTCCGGAAACAGTACAAGAAGAAGAAGCAACTTCCGATGTAACCAAAATCTGCTTTGTTTGTCTCTCTTTTTTGAAATGGACTTATATTGTGTTATTCAGGCTGTATTTTTGCTTCTGCTGGTCTCCGAAATTAAGCTACAAGCCCAGCAGTACATACTTCTGCATATGACAACCAGAGGGAGATAGCAGGATGATACAGACCAGTTCTGTTTTACTCCTGCCATGCCTTCCACTAGCTGCTGTAAAAGTGGAAATATGTCGGCATGTGGCTGACGTACAGACATGCGCAGTGAACTTATTTTCTACCCAAACTTCGGAATAAGTGTTTATATGCACACCAATTGGATCAACAGTTGGCATAACCCACCCGTCTCAATCGGAAGGAAATTTTGATCTGATGGAGCGTGATCAGGTTAGAATCTTCAGATTGGCATGTTTACATAAAGCATTTTTATTCCAATCAGGCTTTTAATCCGGTTACTTTTGTCCATGTAAACATGGCTTATGGCACAGCCATCCAATTATACCTATACATGTGAGTGGTTCACTTCATATATGGGCTAAAATAAATTGTATTTTGGCCAATCACCATAATTTTCCGCAAATTTCTCCAATTCTCTCTGCATCTCCCACGCTGACCATGTGTGCCAAAGTTCTCTGGGGACCGGTCGCTCCAGCAGGGAGGCCATGGCCAGGATGCACCGCACCAGGCAGCCTCCGCTCCTTACTCGGAGATATGTTTACCCCCCCCCCCCCCAACCAGGGGCACGGCCCCCCCAGGCACACCCCCACATAGCAGACGCGTGCCCCCCACCAGAGCCCTAGAAACACCCTAGGAGTCATAAGGTACCCATGCCCAGGTGAGGTGGCAGTGAGCAGCAGGGAGCTGCGGAGGGAGCCAACCTCCCCCACCACCAATGCCGGAAGTGACTCATGGGGCCAGGAGGTACCACACTTGTCTGTCTGGCACCCTCTGACCTGCACACTCACTCACTCTCACTCACTCACTCACTCACTCACTCACTCACTCACTCACTCACTCACTCACTCACTCACACTGTCACACACTCATTTTCTCCCTCACACATGTCTTCATGAAATACTAGGACCTACCTATTAATATTACATTTATAAGCATTGCACTTAATGTCCATGTGAAAAAAAAAAACACTTTCTGCTTTTCTTCATATTTTTTACATTAATAACAATGAATGTAGCTACACACAACAGCCCTTTTTGTCTTGAACATCGAACATTTTCTGTAAGAAATAAGGCGTATACACTCACTAATAACTTAAAAAAAAAACGTGCTGAAGGTTAACTTCACCTAGCCAGCTGAACCACAAGGTGGCTGAGAAAATAAAATGTCAACTGAACTAAAATAACTTTTTCTCTCTGTCATATGAAAACTTAAATTTGCACAACTGGACAGTAAATGGGGACTTCTTGCTGTAAAAATAATCATATTTAACCATGGAGCTAATGTGAGGGGAGAGCACAGTTTATTAACTACTCATGCTGGGACAATGGGGGATAAGGGCAATTCCCCTGATGATTTCACCTGAACCTGAACACACCTGAATACAGGTGTGGCTGGTATCAGACAGCTGGCTGCTGTCAGTTTGTTACCGTTTCTCCAAACTGGCCATAAAATGAACCGACTCGTGGAACAGTCTATCCCCAGCTTCTCCTGTCCCCAGCCTGGAGCAGACCCAGATTCTGTCTGCGACTTCTCCTGTGTACCGTGCTGGCAGAGGAACCAGACTACATTCATGGCGACACTGGACCAATGAGAATACACTGTGTGTGTGTGTGTGTGTGTGTGTGTGTGTGTGTGTGTGTGTGTGTGTGTGCAGATAGTGCTTATGGGAGTTGTAGTTTTGTAGTCTCACACTGCGATAGGCTTATTATATAGATGTCGCTTGAGAAAGCTACAACCCGCCAAAGTCGCTAGTGGGAGTGGCTGTCTTACCGGCCACTGGTGAAATCTGGGTGGGCGGGTGCTAATGTCAAGCCCCGGTGACAGCAATGTCCAAAAGGTGCTGAAAAACTGTCAGGGGCCACCTCATTGTTTTTCTGTGCACAGATGCCATTTTCAGTATCTGGTAAGAGGTGTCCACTCCCCCCATGTACTTATCAGACTCTCCAGGATTTTGCGAAGTTGTGATTCTACAGGAGGTCCTGCATAATTTGAATTTTGTCCAATCACCACAACTTTACCGCAATTTTGGCCAATTGTTGTCAACTTCCGCCAATTTCGCCAATCAAATTTGTCTCTCAGTAGCGTGCAGATGTGTACGTCATCAGTCTGACCAGTCAAATGCGGCGCTGCACCGCACTCACTTCTGTGTTTACACTGAGTATATACCGAACACATCAGCAAAAAACAGTGCGTGATTTAAAAAAAACACACTCACCTGCGAGTTTTCCCACATCGTTCCTTCATCCATCTCCCCCGGCCCACCGGTGAACGTCCCCTCGAGATTCCGTAATGACCGCGTGTATGAAGTGCCGGGTTTATGTTGAAAGACATCTGCCTGACTGAAAGCACCTCCGTCTCAGGAGCGCGTGCGCCCAGACACCCCGTAAAACCACACAAAAAAACAAGTGAATCTAATATATTACAGCAAGTGTTGTAACAGTTGATACGTCTTTAGAGGTAAAAGTCACTACTACATCTTGTCAGTGAGTTTTAAAGTTGGGACTCTCCGGGCTGGACATGAGCCAATGCAAGATTCAGGCAATCCCCAAGGAGAGCCCCACAACTTACCACAACAATAGAAAAAAAAAATCCTGCAAAATCCTGGAGGGACTGACTTATTATACTTCCCCACAGCTGTGGGTCTGGGGATAGGGACCCTCTGATGGGTCCCATCATCAGACTTCTGCCACCTCAGGACAGTCTTCCTTGTGTATACAGGATGGACGGTGGTGAGATGGAGACCTCCCTGGTGTCCATCCATTTGATAAAGGGCAAGTCACCATTCTTGATCCACTTGATGGAGCCCCTCTTTGGGTTGCTGGGACACTAACTCTACCCTGCCTGTAGATCCCACAGGCCCCAAAGCTCTGCTGGCTCAGATGATGGAACAGGAGAGGGATGATTTAAAAATTGTCACAGTAGACCATGTATCCACTGCCCAGACAGTTCATGTTTACCAGCTCCATCATCACATGAAAGGACAGCCCTTTCCCTGAAACCCGGGAGGTGGCAGTGGCTCAGGAGGTACAACAGGTCGTCCAACAACCGCATGGTTGGTGGTTCGAAACCTGCTCTCCCCGGATATCCTGCCGTTGTGTCCCTGGGCAAGACACTTCACCCCCAATTGCTCCTGGTGGGTCTGGAAACGCCATGTTAGGTAGCATGCTGCCATCAGTGTGTGAATGGGTGGATAGCAGGATCTGTAGACCGCTTTGGTCATCAAGTGATGAGAATAAAAGCCCCATATAAGTGAATGCCATTTACCGTTTACCCCGAGGTCTTCCCTGTGTACAACTGCAGTCAACGGTGTACCCATTCACATCAGCCAACACAAAAAATTTTGCCCACACTTTGTCGGCTTGGCCTTCATGTACCGCTTCATTGTAAGCCTGGCCTTTGTGGCAACCATCCTCTCATCCACAGAGATGTGCTGGTGTTGATGGTAGATGCTCATGCAGCAGTTTCTTAATTTTTCTAGCAGCAATCTGACCTTTTGCAGGGGGTCATAGTCCTCCATTCCCTTCTTCTGGTCATTGGTCACATCCTTCTCAGGATCACTCATATGTCAGTTGGAGGTGACTGCTCTGAACCTGTCCCTTGGCATGACTGTAGCTGAACAGGCCACATGAAAAATTGGCATTTTTGGGAGCTTGCACACAGCCATAAACATAAGAATGTCCAGGTATTTTCTAAGTTCCTGTGGGGTGGTGTCAGTCCAAGCAAATATTTTCCCCTTTCACAAATTTTTCTATGAATTTTTGTTTGTGTTGGCATGCAAGAGCTTTAGTACCTCGGTGTCAAATGATGGTCAAATGTCACCTGGTGTATGTGTGCCAATGATGAGATGGGTTTGGGTACCAGGGGTTTGCTTGGGGACGAATTTGGGTGGGCGGGGTTTTTCAGTGTTAGGGTCTGCCTCTGTTCTCCAGGCCTCCTGATGATGCGGTGACCAGCTATGAGGAGCATCGCCAGCAGCATCAGCACCACCCCTACTGTGTTAGATCTGACTCTGGCCCTGCCTTGTCCCACTGCTGGTGCTGGAAGCTGGCTTTTCATCTGAAGAATCTCTAAAAATATAAAGATATAAGTTTTCTCCAAAGAAACTTGTGTTTTTTGAAATAATGTTCAACAGTATAGAACATGGATCGTCACCTTACTGTGGTGGGGGGTTTGCGTGCCCCAGTGATCCCAGGAACTATGTTTTCTGGGGCAATTTGCCTCTGGTAGGGTCACTCAAGACAAACTGGTCCTGGGTGAAGGGCCAGACTAAGAACAATCCAACAGACTGTCATGATGAATACTAGAACAAGAATTCAGTATACCCCATCCGGAATGGGGTTACTGAGGCCCTACCCTGGAGCCAGGCCTGGGGGAGGGGCTTGATGGCTAGCGCCTGGTGGCCTGGTTTCCACCCATGGGACCTGGCCGGGCTCAGCCCGAATGAGTTACATGGGTCCGCCCTCCAGTGGGCTCACCACCTGCAGGATGGACCATGGGGGTCCAGTGCTATGTGGATCAGGTGGTGGTCGAAGGCGGAGACCTTGGCGGTCTGATCCCAGGCTTCCTAAACTGGCTTTTGGGACGTGGAATGTCACCTGTCTGGTGGGGAAGCAGCCTGAGCTGGTGTATGAAGTTGCGAGATACCGGCTAGATATAGTCGGCTTCACCTCAACACACAGCTCCAGTTCCAGAACCAGTTTCCTGGAGAGGAGCTGGAGCTTGACCTACTCGAGAGTTTCCCCAGGCGAGAGGCGACGAGCAGGGGTGGGTATTCTGGTATACCCTCACCTTGCTGCCTCTATATTGGAGTTTTCCCTGGTGGACTAAAGGTTTTTTTTCCCCCTGCACCTTCTGGTTGGGAAACGGGTCCTGACCATCATTTGTGCCTATGCACCAAATGATGGTTCAGAGTACCCCACCCTTCTTGAAGTCTCTGACTTGGGTGCTGGAGGGTGCTGCTCTTGGAGACTCCATTGTCCTACTTGGGGACTTCAATGCGCATGTGGGCAGTGACAGTGAAACCTGGAGGGGGGTGATTGGGAGGAACGGCCTGCCCGATCTGAACCCGACTGGTGTTCAGTTATTGGACTTCTGTGCTAACCACAGTTTGTCCATAATGACCACCATGTTCAAGCATAAGGGTGTCCATATGTGCACCTAGCACCAGGACACCCTAGGTCGCAGGTCGATGATCGATTTTGTTATTGTGTCATCAGACCTGCCACTGTATGTCTTGGACACCTGGGTAAAGAGAGGTGCAGCGCTGTCAACTGATCACCACCTGGTGGTAAGTTGGAGCCGATGGCAGGGGAAGATGGCATTCAGACCTGGTAGACCCAAACGTATAGTGAGGGTGTGCAGGGAATGTCTGGCTGAGGCCCCTGTCCGGGAGGTCTTCAACTCCCACCTCCGGAAGACCTTCAACCACATTCCAAGGGAGTCTGGATGGGCCATGTTCTCCACCTGCATTGTTGAAGCGGTTGCCCAGAGCTGCAGCCGCAAGGTTGTCAGGGCATCTCGTGGTGGCAACCCCCGAACCAAGTGGTGGACACCAGTGGTGAGGGGGGCCATTAAGCTGAAGAAGGAGTCCTGTCAAGCTTGGTTGGCTTGTAGGACTCCTGAAGCAGCTGAGGTGTACTGGCAGGCTAAGCGGAGTGCAGCTCAGGTGGTTGCTGAAGCAAAAACTCAGCTATTGGAGGAATTCGGTGAGGCCATGGAACAAGACTTTCGGTCAGCTTTGAAGAGATTCTGGCAAACTGTCAGGCAGCTAAGGAGGGGGAAGCAGCTTCCTGTTCACACTGTGTATGGTGCGGATATGGTGCTGCAGACTTCAACTGGGGATATCGTTGGGCTGTGGATGGAATACTTTGAGGATCTCCTCAATCCCACTGATACACCTTCCACAAAGGAAGCAGGGCTTGTGGACGAGGGGGACGACTCGTCTATGACAGGAAATGAGGTCGCCAAAGTGGTTAAAAATTTCTCTGGTCGCCGGGCCCCGGTGGTGGACTAGATTTGCCCTGAGTACCTCAAGGCCCTGGATGTTGTAGGGCTGTCATGGTTGACACGCCTCTGCAACATTGTGTGGAGGTCAGGGGCAGTGCCTTTGGCATGGCAAACTGGGGTGGTGGTTCCTCTCTTCAAAAAACGGGACCAGATGGTGTAATCCAATTTTAGAGGGATCACACTCCTCAGCCTCCCTGGGAAGGTCTATGTCAGGGTACTGGAGAGGAGAGTCCAGCCGTTGGTTGAACCTCGGATTCAGGAGGAGCAATGTGGTTTTCGTCCTGGCCGTGACACATCGGACCAGCTCTTTACCCTCTCAAGAATCCTCAAGGGTTCGTGGGAGTTTGCCCAACCAGTTTACATGTGTTTTGTGGATTTGGAGAAGGGATTCGACCGAGTCCCTCGTGGTTTTTTGTGGGGGGTGCTTTGGGAGTATGGAGTGTCGGGCTTGTTGTTACGAGCTATTCGGTCTCTGAACGACCATTGTGAGAGTTTGGTTTGTATTACCAGCACTGGGTTGGACTCATTCCCAGTGAGAGTTGGACTCCACCAGGGCTGCCCTTTGTCACTGATCTTGTTCATAATTTTTATGGACAGGATTTCTAGGCACAGCCAGGGAACGGAGGGTGTCATGCTTGATGACCACAGGATCTCATCTTTGTTGTTTGCAGATGATGATGTCCTGCTGGCTTCACCCAGCAATGACCTACAGGTCTTACTGAGATGGTTTGCCGCTGAGTGGGAAGCGGCTGGGATGAGAATCAGTACCTCCAAGTCCGAGTCCATGGTCCTCAGCTGGAAAAAAGGTGGTTTGTCCTCTTCGGGTTGGGGACAAGCTCCTGCCCCAAGTGGAGGAGTTTAAGCATCTTGGGGTCTTATTCACGAGTGAGGGGAGAATAGAGCGAGAGATTGACAGACGGATCAGAGCAGCGTCTGCAGTGATGCAGATGTTGTACCGGTCTGTTGTGGTGAAAAGGGAGCTAACCTCTAAGGCAAAGCTGTCGATTTACCAGTCAATCTACGTTCCTACTCTCACCTATGGTCATGAGCTTTGGGTAATGACCAAAAGAACGAAATTGCTGATACAAGGGGCTGAAATGAGCTTTCTCCGTAGGATCACTGGACTCACCCTCAGAGATAGGGTGAGGAGCTCAGTCATCTGGGAGAGGCTCAGAGTAGAACAGCTGCTCCTCCACATTGAAAGGAGCCAGTTGAGGTGGTATGGGCATCTGATCAGGATGCCTCCTGGATGCCTCCCACTTGAGGTGTTTCGGGCATGCCCCACTGGGAAGAGACCCTGGGGCAGGCCCAGGACTCACTAGAGAGACTATATCTCTCACCTGGTCTGGGAACCTCTTGGTATCCTCTCTGAGGAGCTGGAACAGGTGGCTGGGGAGAGCGAAGTCTGGGCTTCTCTGCTTGAACTGCTGCCTCCGCGACCCGGACCTCTGGAAAAGTGGTAGAAGATGGATGGATGGATGGATGGAGTATAGAAATAGGTAAAATAATAAATATAACACAGGTAACATAATAAATAAAACAATGATAAAGCAATTTGAGAAAAAGTTAATAAGAGTAAAATACACTAGATATTTAAATAAAATTATTGTAATAAAGCTGGGAATAAATATCCAGTGTATACAAACTGTATTACTTACTGTGGTTGAGATGACACTCCTGCCTCCTCGTGAGAATCCTCCTCTTCCACAAATCTCCATGGAGCTTTTTGCTTTCTTGTTGATCTCCTCAACATTTTCTGATTAGCTATTTACAAATTATTAGCAAAAAAACAACAACTATAAAATCTATTAAAACATGAACTACAGTGGAAGACGACGAACAACTCCCCCAAAAAATCACAACATGAAACGAAAACAAAAAACACTCCAAAACTCTCACAGTCATACTAAAAGTATTTACAATACTAAACTATTATTTACACTATAAACACGCCTAAAACATCGCAAAAATACTCAAAAAGCTCACGTTTTTGCGGTGGTGGTTTGGAGTGTGTGGAGTGTGTGAAATAAGAGGCTGACTCACGGCACACAGTTTATTACACACTTCACATTTCTCAAGCACAGAACAGACTGACTCATTTCAGCAGGCACTCTCTTTTTACCCCAAATCTCTCCTCACAAGTTTCATGGCATTTCTCCACACACAACATGACATTTGCATTACACTGCATTCAACCCCCTACGTCCTTGACTCCTTCCTGCTATCTTGCCAGGAACCTCCTGAGCATTGTTCTCCCATGCTTATCCACTGTCTCTTGTCTGAGATGCTAAATAATCTGACTCCCCCAAGGTGCTATACTTCCCCCCCAGCATCTTAGATAGAAGTAAGTAAGTAAGTAAGTAAGCTTTATTTATATAGCACTTTTCACAGACATATAAAGTCACAAAGTGCTTTACAGTGCAACAACAATCAAAACAATTAAAATACAACTAAAATACAAATTAAAATGCAATAAAATATAATTGAAATACAATAATACAGTTAAGATACAGTTAAAATATGAATTAAAGTAGAACTAAGAAACAAAAAATACACTTTATGCAGTCAGGTGGTAACAGCCTTCAGTCAATCTTGGAATTAAAATGCCTGTTTAAACAGGAATGTTTTCAGGTAGGTTTTAAAACTCACAACACTGTCCATGGCTCGAAGGTGCAGAGGGAGGTCATTCCACAAGCGTGGTGCTACTGCTTTAAAAGACCTGTCACCTCTGGTAGCAAAGTGGGTGCGGGGAACCATGAGCAAGTGCTGTCCTGAGGATCACAGGCTGCGGGTCGAGCTGTAGGGCTGAATCAGAGCAGCCATATATGCGGGGGCCTGACCGTGAATTGCTCGGAAAGTGAGCACCAGGATCTTAAAGTGGACATGATACAGAACAGGGAGCCTATGGAGTGATCTAAGGACAGGTGTAATGTGGTCTCTCCTGTTTGCACGTGTCAGAAGCCTCGCAGCAGAGTTTTGAACAAACTGCAGACGATCCAGTTCCTTTTTGTTCAAACAAGTAAAAAGGCTGTTACAGTAGTTCAAACGTGAGGAGACAAATGCGTGAATGATCATCTCCAGCTCTTTGTGTGAAACCATGGTCCTGAGTTTGGAGATATTTCGCAGTTGGAAGTGACAGTTTTTTATCAGTTGTTTGGTGTAATGTTCCAATGACATGGCCTTATCAAAGATGACACCCAAGTTTCTCAGCTTTGTTTTAACTGTACTGCCCAAGTCACCAAGGTATTGTTTTATGCCTGATATGTCACTGTCTGGGGCAATGATCAAAGTCTCTGTTTTGCCAAAGTTTAGCTGGAGGCTGTTGTCATTAAGCCACTGCTTTATGTGGGACAGACAGTTTGTTAAGGAGCTGAGTGTGTGGAGCTCAGACTTGTTGAATGACCAGTATATCTGGATGTCGTCTGCAAAGAGATGATAGGAGATGTTATTATACTGCTGTATGATGCGGCCAAGGGGGAGAATGTACAGTAGGAACAGTAGTGGCCCCAGGACAGAACCTTGGGGCACACCATACTGCAAATCGGCTGAGTTGGACCGGATGTTATTAGAAGATACACTGAAGCTTCTACCAGTCAAGTAGGAGGAGAACCACTTCAGAACAGGACCTGTCATCCCCACCAGGTCCCTCAGTCTGTTTGTAATAATGGTGTGGTCCACCATGTCAAAGGCAGAGGAAAGATCCAGCAGGACCAGGACCGTAGATTTCCCAATATCAGCCGACATCATGATATCACTAGCCACTCTTACTAAAGCAGTTTCAGTCGAGTGGCGTTGTCTGAACCCAGACTGAAACATGTCATAGATTAAATTTGTCTCCAGAAAGGCAGTGAGCTGTTTGGACACCACTTTCTCAAGAAGTTTGGCTAGGAAAGGAAGCTTTGATATGGGCCTATAGTTTTTGAGATCGGTGGGGTCCAAGTTAGTTTTCTTCAGTTTTGGCTCAATTATGGCATGTTTGAAAGAGCTGGGGAACTGACCAGTTGAGAGTGACAAGTTAAAAATTTTGGTGACCCATGGTCCAATTGTATCAAACACATTCACAACAAGCTTCGGGGGGAGGATGTCTACTGAATTTGAGGAGGGTCTCGTTTTAGCTAAAAGTGCTGAGACATCCTCCACTGACACCATGTTGAAGGAGGACCATGTTTGAGGGGGAAGGTCAATTCTGGTCATAGAGCCAGAAGATGGTGGGATATTGTTTTTATATCCCTAATCTTGTCTACAAAGAAATTCAGGAAGCTGTTGCTATCAGCTTTACAGAGCACTGGGGCGGTGGGGGCAGCGGGGGACACAAGAGAATGTATTGTGTCAAAGAGCACTTTGGGGTTTTTCTTATTAGTGGCTATAAGATGTTGAAAGTAGCTGGATCTTGCCTTCTTAATCATATTATTGAAGGAGTTTATCAAATCCTTGAGGTGTAACCTATGAACCTCAAGCTGAGTAGATTTCCAAAGGCGCTCGGTTTGACGACATGTTCTCTTAAAGTTTAAAATATTTTCGTTGATCCAGGGGCAGGGCCACTTCCGAGAGGCATTGCATTTCAGGGGTGCTACCTTGTCTAAAATAGAACTGCAGTGTGTGGCAAAACCCTGCATAAAGCCATCAACATCAGAACATTCATTAAAAAGACAAGGGTCAAACAGAGTACAAAATTCCTGAGCAGAGGATTCTGTAATAATTCTCCTCTTGGCCCTTATGGATGCAGGCTTTGGCTCAAGAGGTACACATAAGTCAAAAAACACAGCACAGTGGTCACTTAGGTGGACATCCTCAACACACACATTAGAGGGATGCAAACCCAATGAAAAAAACAGGTCCAGTGTATGTCCCTTTCTGTGGGTGGGGCCAGAGACATGCTGTGTTAAATTAAAACTGTCAGTCACAGATAAAAACTCAGCTGCTGGGCTAGAAGAGGCATCATCAATGTGCAAGTTAAAATCGCCAAGAATTAAAACCTTCTCCAGTTTTATTATTGATGCTAACAATTCACTAAAATCATTTAAGAAGGGCCCAACAGGGCCGGGGGGACGATAGATTAAAAAAACAGTAAAACACACTGGAGGAACCCACTTTAAGTGTTAGTAACTCAAATGAAGGATAACTGTCAGACTTCATCATTCTGCATACATACTTGTCTTGGTACACAGCAGCAAGGCCCCCACCACGGCGATGGGGGCGGGGCTGACCCACAGCAGAGCATCCAGGAGGGCACAGTTCATTTAGATGGATGAACTCCTCATTCTTCTGCCATGTCTCTGTGACAAACAGTACATTCAAGTCTCTGTTTGTGAGTAGCTCACTCAAGGAGAAGGATTTATTAGTGATGGAGCGTGCATTTATTAATCCAAAACGACTCGGCGATGGTGACGTCACACTGTTCACGTACACCGCATGCAACGGGATTGGCCTCAGCCACCTCTTCCGGTCACGTGACATCCACCTGGGCCTGCAGGTCAGATTCCGGTTCGTCCATGTAGGCACGGAAGTCCAGGAGGGTCTCGGGGTCCAGGCGGTTTGTCCACATCTCCTCCGGCGTTGGGTTAGGTCCGGTCCACACGGTGAGGGAAACGGCGATGGACGACTGTCTCCCCACTCATCTTGATGAAGGGGGACCGGCGTCAGCCACCTATGTCGGTCCTGGCGAGGATCGCCTGCAGACAACGTAACTCACTTTGTTTTGGCTTGGATGCCAGCTTTGCGGCCACTTCTCCTCTTCTTCCGATTACCTGGAGGACACAGTAGCGGCAGGTGTTCCCAGGAGGTAAGTGCACAAACAAACGGTGGAGGGAAGGTTTGTCTGTAGCTGTCCCAGTCATTGCAACTGCTTTCCATTGACGTTTTGATATTGAGCAAAGAGCTGCGATCATATGTCAAAACAGCACAGACGCAAACACTAGATGTGAAGGCAGATATAATTACGTAAGTTGCTAAAATTAAGACAAAAGATTGGAGAAATAGTAGACGAGCAGCAGCGGCCCCCGTACACAGCCCCCGTACACAAGCGCCATCTTGAAGCTCACAGCAGCAGTGGAGATGATAGCTGAAGCTCACAGCAGCAGTGGAGATGCTACCTGAAGCTCACAGCAGCAGTGGAGATGATAGCTGAAGCTCACAGCAGCAGAGGAGATGTTAGCTGAAGCTCACAGCAGCAGTGGAGATGCTACCTGAAGCTCACAGCAGCAGTGGAGATGTTAGCTGAAGCTCACAGCAGCAGTAGAGATGTTAGCTAAAGCTCACAGCAGCAGAGGAGATGTTAGCTGAAGCTCACAGCAGCAGTGGAGGTGTTAGCTGAAGCTCACAGCAGCAGAGGAGATGTTAGGTGAAGCTCACAGCAGCAGAGAAGATGTTAGCTGAAGCTCACAGCAGCAGTGGAGATGTTAGCTGAAGCTCACAGCAGCAGTGGAGATGTTAGCTGAAGCTCACAGCAGCAGTGGAGGTGTTAGCTGAAGCTTCCAGCAGCAGTGGAGATGCTACCTGAAGCTTACAGCAGCAGTGGAGATGTT
The DNA here is from genome assembly GCA_020510985.1 of Pholidichthys leucotaenia. Lineage (NCBI taxonomy): Eukaryota > Metazoa > Chordata > Actinopteri > Cichliformes > Pholidichthyidae > Pholidichthys > Pholidichthys leucotaenia. The sequence continues at coordinate 19,767,257 of CM035842.1, read as the reverse complement.
AGCTGAAGCTCACAGCAGCAGTGGAGATGCTACCTGAAGTGTAGTAGAGATTAGGCTACAGCACCCGAGAACAATAGAACATCAGTCCACATGCTGTTTGGGCTTCCGTCTCCTCCCGTATCTGCTGTAACTGGGGTTTACCGCCTCCGTGGCGCTGCTGTGCCGGTGGGGGGCTGCTGGGAGTGTGTCTGACTGCGGGTGGGCCGTGACGAGGGGGGGGGCACTTCGGTCTGTCCGTGTGGCTGCTGTGGTGAATCGTTTCCCTGGGGAGCTCTCCATGGGGTCTTCCACGCCGAGGGGCCCTAGCCAACAGCACTTGCTCGTCCGCCACAACGAAAGTGGGTTTGAGTCTGTCTATGCCAATTTTTTCCTGCCTACCCCCCCAAGTCTAGCAAAAAATGCTTATCCCCTGTTTCCAACACTCTGAACGGTCCATCATAGGGTGGGCGCAATGGAGGGCAGTGGGCATCGTGTCTGACAAACACGAACTCCGCGCTCATCAAAGTTTTAGGCACGAAAACACGTGGAAAACTGTGGTGGGCAGGGCCCGGCAGCGTGCCTGTGTTTGCGCTACGCTGCAAAAGCTGAGACGGGGAGCTGCCCGGCGTGGGATTATCTGGTAGAAATTCCCCGTGCAGACGTAGGGGCTGTGCAAAAACCACAAAAAACCACACAGCCAGACTTTTATTTGTGGACTTTTCCTCCGCCTTTAATACAATCCAACCTCATATCTTAGTTGAAAGGCTCCTGCAACAATTTGATTTGAGCAATAATCTGGTGGGTTGGATCCTGTATTTCTTAACCAACAGGACGCAGAGAGTAAGGGTCAATGGTACATTGTCTGACCTAAAGTGCTCTTCTACTGGCTCTCCTCAGGAGTGTGTGTTGTCACCACTACTCTTCATCCTGTACGCAAACATGTGTCGGAGCAGACATGACAACAGACACATTATAAAGTATGCTGATGACTCAGTTATTGTCAGTCTCCTCCAGGATGGTGAGAGTGGCCACGGCCCAGTAGTTGATGATTTTGTTCACTGGTGTGAGGATTCCTACCTGCAGCTGAATACGACAAAAACTAATGATATGATTATTGACTTTAGGAGGAAAAATCCCAGGCACAAAGTCACTGTACTAAAAGGTCAGACCACGGAATGTGTACAATCCTACAAATATCTTGGGACGATTATTGATAGTAATTTAAACTTTGAAGAGAACTGTGAAAGGGTGTGCAAAAAGGGTCAGCAACATTTGCATTGCTTGAGAAAACTTGCACGCTTCCAAATTGACCGAACCATAATGACAATGTTTTATCGGGCTTTTATTGAATCTGTTTTATCCTTTTCTTTAGTGTCATGGTTTGGTCAGATAAAACTGAAACAGAGGAAATCCTTGGATCAGGTAGTTAGATAGTCCAGTCGTTTGCTTGGTGAGCCACAGCTGAGCCTGACATCTCTGTACGCCAGACAAGTACAGAGGATGGCTACCTCCATTTTAAATGATGACTCCCACCCTTTGCACTGCAACTTTCAGCTTCTTCCCTCAAGACGGAGGTTTGCTGTCCCAAAAAATAGAACCCAGCGCTACAAAAACAGCTTTGTTCCTGCTGCTGTCAAAGAGTTGAACAAGCTGTAACAATATATTGCACATAATTTAGGTACCTATTTATTAACTCCATTTTATATTTACTTATTTTTGTAGGATGTTACTTGGGTTCTAAATATTTTATTGGGTTTTAGACCTTTGAGTTTTTAACCTCTTTGACTAGTTTTTAACTTTTAATATGACCCTTCTCTCTTACCTCTGTTTTTTCTCCCATCTCTTTGTCTTTTTATACCCTGATTGATGGAGCCTTGAGTATTTTTATCATGTTTATAGTCAGCTTCATATGTGCCTGTGTTTATGTCTATGTTGAATGTAATTTGTGGCTTGTAAATGTGGATGTCACCAAACTGCAAAACAAATCTACCTACGGGTACAAATAAAGTAACCTGAACCTGAACTTGAACGTTGTCAATACTGGTCCTCTCTCCTCCTCTGCCACTGCAGCGCTTAAGTTGTGCTGATTTTCACAGTACGCAGGCAGTTGCATCATACCGTAATGTAATATATATCAATGGAAAGCTCCACTTCTCAGCTTTCAGAATCCGTTGGAATTAAATTGCTAGCATAAAGGTTCAAGGAATTACATTATTTTGAATGAGGGGTGTCAATTTGCTTTGCCAGCGAGGCAGCAAGGTTAAAAGGGCTAGCTCTACTGCGGCATCTATGGTGTTTGGGTGAAACCACCTTAATGGTCATTCATCACAGAGCTGTCTCCTATGTTTGGTTGAGTTATATATCCAGTTTTAGTTCATTAGTTTTGTTTCCAAGGGACTGAGCACTTGTGACATAAAGGCTAGCAGCGTTCATCTGTTTGAAGCCCTCATAGCCTAGCCAAGTAGCTAGAGTGGCTATCCTGCTTCTGTTTACATTTCCACCTCTGTCACCAGTCATCACAAAAATACAAATAATAACCACAAGCAGCATTGTTTGAGGGAGTTCAGATCTGTAACATGCAGATTTTATGGGAGTAACCATGTTAGTTGAGATATGCTTGTCTGACATAATGATGTCAGTCCCTCGCGACGAGGGAAAAGTAGCAGAGCCTCACTCAAGACTGTGTACTGTAATATTCTATCAGCTGTTTTAATTTTTGTCAATAGCCTATAATTTCAAATATTTTATCAGCTGATACCAATCATCATCATAGCAGTCTGTCGTGGGCGACAATGACTGTTTCATTTAGATCTGATCAGATTCCTCCACACAGCTCTGTCCTTAGCCTTCCACTGCCAGAAACTCCTGTCTATGTCCAACTTCTTCAAGTTTCTTTTTACAGTGTCTTTAAATCTGAGCCTTGGTCTACCCTGATTGCGTTTGCCCTCGCATAACTGTGAGTAGAGTAACTGCCGAGGGAGACGCTGGTGGTCCATCCTCTCAACATGTCTGAGCCATCTCAGGTTCATCTGTATTAGCATGTCCTCCATTGATGGTAGACCAGCTCATTTCAACACTTCTATGTTGGTTATCTTGTCTTTCCATGAGATGTTCATTATGGCTCAAAGGTGTCTCATCATGTATGCGTGGAGTTTCTTCCCCTGCACTCTGTATACAGTCCAAGTTTCAGCACCGTACAATAGAGTAGCCAGTACTGTTGCTCTGTACACTTTGCATTTCACACGGATTGACACATGTCGATTGTTCCACAGTCTCTCCCTCAAGTTTCCAAACACAGCGCGCGCTCTTCCCACTCTGAGAGATAGTTCATCCTCCAGCCTTGCATTCTCTGAAACAGTACTCCCTAGATCAGGGGTGCTCATTACGTCGATCAAGATCTACTGGTCGATCGCGATCTACTGGTCGATCGCGGAGGTAATACTGGTCGATCGCAGCGTGACTGTTATGACCCGAGCGCCGGTTCTGATTGCGCTCGGGCTAAGTTTTTTCTCGCTGCCGCCCTTGACAGCTGTGGGCTATATTCTGGCCTCACCGGGCTCTTATTGTGAAAGTGCTCGGTGGGGCTTCCGCCTGTCAACGGCCGGTCAGCTGATTGTCATTACCATCGTTAGTGCTTCGCCCTTTTAAGCCCGGCACTGGCGATGGTAAGACGCAGGAGTATAGGTCTACATTCTGTCAACGTCTCGTCTCGTTTTGTCCTTGTCAAGTCTGGGTCTACGCCTCGCCATGTTTGAGAGTGCCGTGAGACCTTCATGTCAGGTTCGTGTATCATAGTCTTGTCACAGTTAGCTCGTAGCGGCTGGGTTAGCCCTACGAGCCCAAGTCTTAGTTATGTCTGTGTTTGCCCTAAGGGGTTCATAGTTGTGTTTTGTCACGTCTGGAAATAAATAACATCTTGCCAAACTCTCTGGTGAACTCTGTGGCGTCTCTTGGTGATCCGTGAGGATCACCACATGACAGTATACTCCTGCCAGGTCACCTAAACGGAGGCGCTGCATCGAGACGCCATTTCACCGGGAGTTTGTGCCGTATCTGGACTGTTGTTTCTTCTCGTTCGGGTGTCAACATCTGGGAGAATGCCGTCATCCAGGGGCCGCGGTCTGCGCATGGACAAGGAGCTAGCGAGTGCTCTGGAATACGCCGATGGAGCGCTCCTCGCCGCTACATTTGACAACACCTCCAGCTACATGCGTTGGCATCTGGGCGTCACTGAGGAGTACCTGGACAGCCTTCCCCTCGACTACGACGATCATCCGGAGGTGATGTCGAGGTGGGAGGAACTCGCCGCTCAGCGCAAGGTTCTTCGTGGGCTGGAGGAGGAAGAGAGCGGGAAGCAGAGGAGGAGGCATCCTCGCTCCCCGCGTTGGTGTCCCGTTCCCATCCCGGAGCAGGTCCAGGAGTACGCGCCGTCTGGGGGCCGACGAGGACGTCGGCGAAACGGCAACCATCAGCGGAATCCCCGGCTGGACTCGCTGCCGGCGTATCCTGTCAGCGAATCTCCGAGAGCGGCCCCACCTCATTTTCCCAGGGGGCCCTCTGTCGCCATCCAGCGGGGAGAAGGAGGAACGACGTCCCCCACAGCAGGAACCATCTCTGCCCCTGGAGGAAGGCAAGTGATCGTTTGTTTGTCACATCTTAATAATAATCTGCCTTGTCTGACTCCTGGGGGCGGAGTTCGGGGTTCGCAGCCCCCCGAGCTCCCTCCACCTGCTGTGGATAAAATTATTAAACCTACTGCCTCTGTGTTCTCCCCCGTGGAGCGGTCCGCGACGCCAGGCCAGCGTCGCCGGACGAAGAGGGCCCCTGCAGTGCTGGTTAGCCTGCATCTGGCCCTGCAGTCACGTCTTGGACGGAGAAGAGGAGCGGACTGCAGCCCGGAGCCTGAGCCGACGAAGAAGCGTCCCCGGGTCTCCTCGCTGGAGCGGTCCGAGCCAGTGGGTCAAGGGTTCCCTGCCTCCACACCATACGGGTCGTCGGCGTGGACAACAGCGTGGGAGGAACCTGAGGCTGCTGATGACATCGTGCCAGCTGCGGAGCCCGACGCAGCTGAGTCCGAGTCAGCTGACGAGAGTCGCCCTGAACCCGGATCGTCGGAGTCCTGGGTGGCAACGGAACCCGAGTGCAGGCAAGTGCTCCCTCTTTTGTCTCTGTCCTCTTTTGTTGAGCATTTTTGCCTGCCTCTCGGGGAGACGAGTGAGGAGCAGCCGTCTGCTGCACCCAAGCTCGTCTTGCTGGGTTCCGTTGCTACCGGTGATGCTGATCCCGGTTTTCCTGTCCCTGAGCTTTGTTTTAGTGTCGCCGGCGGGGAACGGGTGGGTGTCACCGAGGTGGAGGTCCCAGGTTCGGGGGTGGAGTTCATCAGCGGAGCTGCACCGGAGGCCCAATCGGGTCCCACCGCAGGGGCGGTTTCGGCCCAATCGGGGTCCGACGTGGGTTCGTCGGAGGCCCAATCGGGGTCCATCACGGGCGCGGCTCTGGTCCGATCGGGGCCCAACGTGGGTGCAGCTGGGACCCAATCTGGGTCTAGCGGTGATGCAGCGCGAGCATGGTCCATTGGCGGAGGAGGAGCTGCAGACCCTTCTTCGCGGAGCGGATTCTTGGCTCGTCCTGCTCACCGATCCCCTCAGAATCACAGCCCTTTTTCATCATCGCCGGGGGCCATGGGGGTCCCTGTTCGCTTGCCCCGGTTCTCCCGAGTTTTGTTCTCGTCAGGGAGGCCGCTGCAGGTTGTTGATGCCCTGGAATGGTGGCTGAGGGACACGGGTCGGCCGCCGGAGGGACTGTTTCGCCGGTTTGGCGCCTCGGTTCGGCCACCCGACCTGTTATGTGTGCCATGGGGCTACCTAGTTCAACCACCGGAGAAGCGGACGTGCTGGACTTTGGACTCTGGTGAGCCGACTGGTCCGCCTCCGTTGACCATCGGTCGACATAAACTGTCGGGGGGGTGGTAGTGGTCCCTGGGTGTGTCTCAGTATTTGTGCTTTTTTTTTTTTCCTCGTCCTGGTTATGTTGTGTCTTGTGCTCATGCCTTTGTTTTGAAAGCCACAGTCAAGTCAGTCATGTTATGTCAAAGCAATTTTAGATTGCCTTTTGTGTTTTTGAAAGCCACAGCCTAGCCATAGTAAAGTTATGTTTAGCAATTTTAGTTTGCTTCATGTGTTTGCAGTAGCCCTGCTGGTTTATGTATAGTCTGGGTAGAGCGTGTAGTGCTCTGTTTTTTTTTTTGTTTTTTTTTGTTGTTTCATGTATAGTTTGGTTTGAGCGAGTAATGCTCTTTTTTTGTTTCATAGTCTGGTATGAGCGGGTAATGCTCTGTTTTTTTGTTTCATAGTCTGGTATGAGTGGGCAATGCTCTGTTTTTTGTTTCATAGTCTGGTATGAGCGAGTAATGCTCTGTTTTTTGTTTTTTCATGTTAAGTCTGGTATGAGCAGGTAATGTGTTCTTGTGTCTAATTTATCAGAACCTGTAGTTCTGGTTTTTGTTTTCCTTTGTACATTTTTTCTTGTTAGTCTTGTCATTGTCTTGTATGGTTTTTTAGTCTTTTCATTGTCTTGTATGTTTTTTTTTGCCTTGTCATTGTCTTGTATGTTTTTTTTTTTTTTGCCTTGTTCATGGGTTGGTTTCTCTCCCTCCGCACCTGTCCCCCAACCTCCCACCCTGGGGGAGCAGGGTGGTTCCTTGGGGCGTTTGGAGTCCGCCCGTGGAGGGAGGGTACTGTTATGACCCGAGCGCCGGTTCTGATCGCGCTCGGGCTAAGTTATTTCTTGCTGCCGGCCTTGACAGCTGCAGGCTGTATTCTGGCCTCACCGGGCTCTTATTGTGGAAGTGCTCGGTGGGGCTTCCGCCTGTCAATGGCCGGTCAGCTGATTGTCATTACCGTCGTTAGTGCTTCGCCCTTTTAAGCCCGGCACTGGCGACGGTAAGACGCAGGAGAATAGGTCTACATTCTGTCAACGTTTCGTCTCGTTTTGTCCTTGTCAAGTCTGGGTCTACGCCTCGCCATGTTTGAGAGTGCCGTGAGACCTTCATGTCAGGTTCGTGTATCATAGTCTTGTCACAGTTAGCTCATAGCGGCTGGGTTAGCCCTACGAGCCCAAGTCTTAGTTATGTCTGTGTTTGCCCTAAGGGGTTCATAGTTGTGTTTTGTCACGTCTGGAAATAAATAACATCTTGCCAAACTCTCTGGTGAACTCTGTGGCGTCTCTTGGTGATCCGCGAGGATCACCACATGACAGTGACATTAAAAAAAAATATTTGTCAGCCTATCAAACATCCCGTCACTTGATTGACATACAGGGCAACCATTCAGATGACAACTGAATTTTGACCTTTAGGTCACCGCTCATGCGTAAACAATGACACTAAGCGCAGCAAAACTTACAAGCTAGTCAGCGAATTACCTCAGATTTTAAGCCCTTGCTAAAACATATGGTGATCAAAATGAGTGAGAAAGCTGGACCAAGTAAGGAGGCAAAAACATATCACTTTCATACAGAATGGGAGGTGGACTTTTTTTTCACAATGTCATTTTCGAAGTGCGTTTGCCTCATCTGCCAGTCTACCATCGCAATACCAAAGAAGGGAAATGTGGAGCGGCATTTTCGGACTGTTCATGGAAAATACGACATTGACTTTCCGCCGAAAAGCCAGCTGAGAAAGAAAAAGGTGGAGGAACTAAAATCCCAGTTGTCCGGACAGCAGTCATTTTTCACTCAACAAACTTTAAAAGCGAAAGCCGCCACCGAAGCATCGTTCCGGGTGAGTCACGACATTGTTAAAAACAATAAGTCCTTCCAAGACGGAGAGATGGTAAAAGAAGCATTCGTTGAAGCAGCTGACTCATTGTTCCAAGACTTTAAAAATAAGGCAGAGATATTATCTTCAATCAAAGCTTTGCAGCTGTCAAGACATACAGTTACATGGCGCTGTGAAGCCATGGCTAAGGATTTAACCCAGCAAATGTGGAAGGACATCGGAGATTGTGAGTGTTTCTCACTGCAGTTGGACGAATCTACAGATGTGAGTGACACAGCCCAGATGTGCATTTTCATTCGTATGGTGTCTAGTGATCTCACTGCAAAAGAGGATCTATTGACAGCACTTCCCATGAAAGAACAGACGCGAGGAGAGGACATATTTCAGACGTTTAAAAACTTTATCGAGAAAACTCAGCTCCCAGTGTACAAATTGGTGTCAATCACCACAGATGGAGCACCTGCAATGGTTGGGCGTGTGAATGGATTTATTGCCAAGTGCAGGCAGGACGACGCGTTCCCAGACCTCTTGAATTACCATTGCATAATCCACCAACAAGCGTTATGCGCTAAAATGCTCAACATGAAAGAGATCATGGATGTGGCAACGAAGATCGCCTGTTCTATTCGAGCCAGATCTCTTCAAAGACGGTTATTCTGTGCTCATCTGGAGAAGGCTGAATGCGACCACTCTGAGTTGTTGCTACATACTGATGTGAGATGGCTTAGTCGGGGGAAATTCCTCCAAAGATTTCGAGAACTCTGTCTGGAGATTAAAGAGTTTTTCCATGTATCTGGACATGCAGAATACAAGCAACTAAATGATGGTCAATGGCTGTTGGACTTGGCATTTTTAACTGATCTGACAAACTTGTTGAATGACCTTAATCTTGAGCTGCAAGGAAAAGACAAAACAGTGACCAATATGATTAGCTCAGTTAACGCTTTCAAACGAAACATGCAACATTTAACCTCAAAGCTGAAGCGCCATGATTTGGCAAATTTCCAGAACCTGGCGTCAGAGCTGGAGATGCAAGGGAAGGCCCGTGAGCAACTTGACAGTGCACGCTACATGGAGCAGATCAACGATTGTCTGTCAGAGTTTGACAAACGCTTTCAAGACTTTTCTTTGCTCGAGCCAGTCGCTACATTCATGTGCTATCCTTTTCAGGAAGATGCTGGGGTTGATTCACTCGCATCAAACATTGCAGCACTGTTTCACTTGAACTCTTCTGGAGTGGAAGATGAGATTTTGACTCTACAAACCAACATTGAGCTGAAGTCGAGAGCTCATGGACAGTTCTGGAACTTACTCACAGAGGAAAAGTACCCCAACATGAGGAAATGTGCTACCTCCTTGACTGCATTATTCGGCTCCACTTATTTATGTGAGTCAGCCTTTTCCTACATGAAGATCATTAAGTCCAAATACCGTTCCACCATGACTGATGAACATTTGGAAATGTGCTTGAGGCTGGCTGTCAGCAGCTACTTTCCGGACTATGCATCCCTGGCTGATTCAATTCAGTGCAAGTCATCAAAGTAAACTCAGGTAATTACAAAAAATGTTTATAGTTATTTATTATGTGTGTTGTGCAATATTGGCTTATTCAGTTATGCAAGGTACATCAACATACATTGTACATACAAAGAATCCTTAATACATTTGAAAATAATTATATGTTTTGCATTTTTGTCGTGGGTAGATCATTTTGACTTGGTTGTTTTATAAGTAGCTCACATGCTGAAAAAGTGTGAGCACCCCTGCCCTAGATACTTGAAAGTCTTGCACTTGACTAGTGGCTCTGTACCAATGTTGATCTCTTCTGGTAGTGATGTTGATAATTGGAACTTTGGTGTTGATAAAGGCACTCTTTCTTCTTGATGTTGATTTGGAGGCTGAATTGGCTAGCTGCTCTTGCAAATTTCTCCACTAAAGATTGCATATCTTCCACACTGTGTGCAACTAGAGCACTGTCATTGGCAAAGAGCATTTCTCTTACTACCTTTATCAATGTCTTACTCTTGGCTTTAAACTGTGCCACATTGAACAAGTCTGCTTTTTTCCTTGTTTGAATGTATACTCCTTCCGAAGTGTCTTTGAAGGCCACCTCCGGCATGGCTGCCAGATATAGCAAGAAGAGTGTAGGTGCCAGCACACACCCTTGTTTCACCCCATTACTTACTGAAAAGTCTTTAGATACTGAACCACTCATTGCCACGTTTGCTTGCATACCTGTATGGAGTGCCTCGATCAGGCTGACAAACTTCTCTGTACAGCCATATTTCTTGAGTACCTGCCAAAGTCCTTGTCGCGAAATAGTATTGAAGGCTTAATTGAAGTCTATGAAGACTACATAAAGCGGCATGTTCTGTTCGATACACTTTTCTTGAACCTGTTTCAAGCAGAAAATCATGTCCATTGTGCTTCTTCCACTTCTAAAGTCACATTGGGTTTCTGGTAGTACATTCTGTGAGATTTGTTCACTGAGTCTGTTCAGTAGTACACGTGAGAGAATCTTACCAACAGTGGCTAGCAGTGATATACCTCGGTAATTTCCACAATCTTTCCTGTCACCTTTCTTGAACAAAGGCACAATACCTGTATCCTTCCAGTCTTGAGGTACTTTCTGACCATCCCATATCTCATGGATGAGCTTGTGCAAGCAGTTGGTCAGCTGAACACCACCAAATTTCAACACTTCTGCAGGAATTCCATCCCTTCCTGGAGCTTTACCATCCTGTGTTATCCTGATAGCTGCCATTAGTTCATCAAAATTTGGTGGTTCATCCAGACTTAATACAGCTGGTCACTGCACTAGAGCTTCTTTAGCCTCTTCAGTGAGCTCTCCAGGGATGTTTAGTAGTTGGTCAAAGTGGTCTGCAAATCTGTCCAGGATCTCGTCTTTCTCCTGCAAAACTGTTTCACCATCCATAGCCTTAAGTTGGATCAATCCTCTTTGTTTAGGGCCGTAGATTTTTCTCAAACCTTTGAAGAATGTTCTCATGTCCTTTCTGTCTGCTGCAGTTTGAAGTTCCTCTGCTTTTTCATCCCACAGTTGGACTTCATCTCTCTGGTATACTTCTGTAGCTCACTCTGAGCCTTTGAGTATTTCTTCTTCTTCGACCTTGTGTTACACTGTAGGTTTTCCTGCCTAGCTGTATTCCTCACTTTTAATAGTTTCTTCAGGTGTTCATCATGCTCATCAAACCAATCTTGATGTTTCCTCTCAGGGTGGCCTAATACATCACTCACAGTCTGATACACCATATCCTTCATTGTTGGCCATTTCTCTTCTATGTCATTCTCTGAGTTGTTGCTGTCCCAGTCTTTTAAGTGTTCATCCATTTCCTGTGTAAGTTCTTCCTGCTTCTTTTGGTCTTTCAGTCCACTAGTGTTTAACTTCCGTGGTGGCTTTGCACCCATCCTGCAGTGCTGTTTTCGTCTCCAAATCCTTAATCTAGATCTCAGCATAACACGATCAGTACCACAGTCCATGCCTCTCATTGCTCTGGTGTCCAATACATCCCTTATGTCTCTCTGCCTTACTATGATGTAGTCTAATAAGTGCCAGTGCTTGGATCTTGGGTGCATCCATGTCTTCTTGTGTGTGTCCTTGTGCTTAAATAGAGTGCTGGTTATCACAAGGTTGTACTCTGAACATAGTGCAAGTAGAAGTTCTCCATTAGCATTGCACTTGTCTACTCCATGACTGCCTAGCGCTCCTTTCCATTTCTCAGTGTCCGAACCAACTCTGGCATTAAAATCTCCAACAAATATCAGCCTGTCATCAGTCGGTACATGCCTGATAGTCTCACGTACAATCACTGTAGAACTCTTCCTTCACCTCCTCTGTGTTGGTCATTGTTGGGGCATATACACTGATGAGTGTGGCATACATCTTCCGCTGTAGTGGGAATTTCATAGTCATTATCTTGTCGTTGATTGGCACTGGTTCCTCATCAAGCATTGCTGCTATCTCCTTTCTAACTGCAAAGCCCACTCCTGCTTCTCTCCTTTCTTGAGTTGATTTCCCACTCCAAAAGAAGATGTACCCATGGTCTTCCAAACTGTCATATCCAGGCAATCTTGTTTCACTAAGTGCAGCTATGTCTACATTGTACCTGTTCATTGCCAGGGCCACCAGCGCGGTCTGTCTTTGTGGGCGCTGTGATTTTGTTCTGTCCAACAGAGTGCGTATATTCCATTCTGCTACACACAAGGCTGCTGTTTTCCCCTTCTTTTGTCTTCCTTCTCCTAGCTTACTTTTTGCTGCCTGTTGCAGTGTGAACAGATCAGCACGGACCCTGTAAGCCCGGGCGACGTCTGAGCCGGTATGAGTTGCTTTTTGATTGACCATTTCTTGAAACTGCTTGCAAAGTATTTGAGTACTGCTAGCTTTTGTTGGACTAGCAGCACATTCTTGGCAGATAAAGGTATTATCAGTGGCAAGGTCAAGCCAAGACAAACTGACTCCAGTATCTGTTGCAGTGACTGACCAGATGATAGGTTTGTTTATCTCTGCTCATTGTGTAGCGCATGTCACAATGCACCGACTGGCACAGTCCACCACAGACCTTGCGACAGATGTGTTTATCTGCCAGGATGTCTAGTCTCACCCCGTGTAACTGGGAGTGGTCCACCACAGACCTGTGGCAGATATTGTTTTTAGTTCTGCCAGGATGCCCTGTTTCACCCTCCACTCCCTTGGAAGGACGGGGATGCCGGTTGAGTCGCCGACGGCCTGACCCATGAGACAGGTAGTACCGGTTTTCATGGTTATCCAGTAGCAAGCAAGCCAATGCCTGACCTGACAAAAAACTTGTGAATAAGACCCCGAGATACTTAAACTCCTCCACTTGGGACAGGAGCTTGGCCCCAACCCGGAGAGGACAATCCACCTTTTTCCAGCTGAGGACCATGGACTCGGAATTGGAGGTACTGATTCTCATCCAAGCCGCTTCACATTCAGCGGCAAACCATCCCAGTAAGACCTGTAGGTCATTGCTGGATGAAGCCAGCAGGACAAAATCATCTGCAATCCACAGAGATGAGATCCTGTAGTCACCAAGCATGATGCCCTCTGTTCCCTGGCTGCACCTAGAAATCTTGTCCATAAAAATTGTGAACAGGATTGGTGAAAAAGGGCAGCCCTAGCAGAGTCCAACTCTCACCGGGAATGAGTCCGACCCAGTGCTGGCAATACGAATCAAACTCTCACAACGGTTGTATAGAGACGGGATAGCTCGTAACAACAAGTCAGACACCCCATACTCTTGAAGGACCCCACACAAAAAACCATGAGGGACACGGTCAAATCCCTTCTCCAAGTCCACAAAACACATGCAAACTGGTTGGGCAAACTCCCATGAACCCTCGAGGATTCTCGAGAGGGTAAAGAGTTGGTCCGATGTGCCATGACCTGGACGAAAACCACATTGCTCCTCCTGAATCCGAGGTTCGACCAACGGCCGAACTCTCCTCTCCAGTACCCGGGCATAGACCTTCCCAGGGAGGCTGAGGAGTGTGATCCATCTAAAGTTGGACCACACTCTCTGGTCCCCTTTTTTGAAGAGAGGAACCACCGCCCCGGTTTGCCATGCCAAAGGCACTGTCCCCGACCTCCACGCAGTGTTGCAGAGGCGTGTCAACCATGACAGCCCTACAACATCCAGGGCTCCCTGAGTACCTCAAGGCCCTTTTTAACCACTTTGGCACCCTCAGCTCCTGTGATAGGCGAGTCGTCCCCCTCGTCCACAAGCCCTGCTTCCTCTGTGGAAGGTGTGTCAGTGGGATTGAGGAGATGCTTGAAGTATTCCTTCCACAGCCCCACAATATCCCCAGTCAAAGTCAACAGCGCCCCATCCGCACCATACACAGTGTGGACAGGGAGCTGCTTCCCCCCTCCTTAGCCGCTGGACAGTTTGCCAGAATCTCTTCAAGGCCAACCGAAAGTCTTGTTCCATGACTTCACTGAACTCCTCCCACACCTGAGGTTTTGCTTCAGCAACCACCCGAGCTGCACTTTGCTTGGCCTGCCGGTACACCTCAGCTGCTTCAGAAGTCCCACAAGCCAACCAAGCTCGATGGGACTCTTTCTTCAGCTTAATGGCACCCCTCACCACTGGTGTCCGCCACTTGGTTCTGGGGCTGCCATCACGAGATGCACCGATGATCTTGAGGCCGCAGCTCTGGGCCACTGCTTCAACAATGGAGGTGGAGAACATGGCCATTTCAGACTCCATGTCTCCAGACTCCCTTGGAATGGAGTCAGAGTTCTTCTGGAGATGTGAGTTGAAGACCTCCTGGACAGAGGCTTCAGCCAGACGTTCCCAGCACACCCTCACTATACGTTTGGGTCTACCAGGTCTGAATGGCTTCCTCCCCTGCCACCGGATCCAACTCGCCACCAGGTGGTGATCAGTTGACAGCTCTGCACCTCTCTTTACTGGAGTGCCCAAGACATACAGTCACAGGTCTGATGACATGATAATAAAATTGATCATCAACCTGCAGCCTACGGTGTCTTGGTGCCAGGTGTACATATGAACACCCTTATACTTGAACATGGTGTTTGTTATGGACAAACTGTGGTTATCACTGAACACCACTCGGGTTCAGATCGGGCAGGCTGTTCCTCCCAATCACCCTCCCCCAGGTTTCACTGTTGTTGCCCACATGTGCATTGAAGTCCTCCAGTAGGACAATGAAATCTCCAAGAGGAGCACTCTCCAGCACCCCAGTCAGAGACTCCAAAAAGGGTGGTACTCTGAACCATCATTTGGTACATAGGCACAAATGATGGTCAGGACCTGTTTCCCAACCCGAAGGTGCAGGGAAACAACCCTTTCATCCACCGGGGAAAACCCCAATATAGAGGCAGCAAGGTGGGGGGATACAAGAATACCCACCCCTGCTCATTGCCTCTCGCCTGGGGAAACTCTAGAGTAGGCCAAGCTCCAGCCCCTCTCCAGGAGACTGGTTCCAGAACCAGAGCTGTGTGTTGAGGTGAGGCCGACTATAACTATCTGGAATCGCTCAACCTCATGCGCCAGCTCAGGCTCCTTCCCCACCAGAGAAATGACATTCCACATTCCACATCATTTTCAGATCGTCACTTCCTTGTGGTAACGTATCGTCACTTCCTGTTTTGCTGTCTGCCTGTGTGGTTTGCTCTCCAGCTCTCGAGCCACTAGCTATGGCTACTACCTCTCTTTCCTCTCCTCCTCTGGTGTGCTCTCTCTGTCAGATGTTTAGCTACACCTCTGCCTCTTTTAGTGATAACGGTAAATGTAATAAATGTTGTCTTTTTGAGGCGCTCGAGGCGAGGTTGTCTGATTTGGAATCCCGGCTCCGCTGCATTGAAACACCGTCTGCGCCAGTTAATCTCGACGGACGCCCCTTAGCTGCAGCGGAGCTAGCTAGCTTAGGTCCCCCTGTCACCGGTTCCCCGGCTCTCCTCTGCAGCGAGGAGACTGGGTGGGTGACGGTGAGAAGGAAGCCTAGTCGCAAAGCCCCGGTTCACCACCAACCTGTTCACGTTTCTAATCGTTTTTCCCCGCTCAGCGACACACCCGCTGAGGAAAAAACTCTGATCATTGGCGACTCTGTAGTCAGAAACGTGAACCTAGAGACTCCAGCGGCCATAGTCACATGCATTCCTGGGGCCAGAGCAGGCGACATCGAGTCAAATTTGAAAATGCTGGCTAAAAGTAACTGTAAATATTCCACAATTGTTATTCACGCCGGCATTAATGACATCCGTCTCCGGCAGTCGGAAGTCACGAAACTTAATGTAGAATCGGTGTGTGACTTTGCAAAAACGATGTCAGCCACTGTAGTATTCTCTGGGCCCCTCCCCAATCTGACCAGTGATGACATGTTTAGTCGCTCGTCATCCTTGAACCGCTGGCTGTCTGTGTGGTGTCCTAAAAATGACGTGGGCTACATTGACAATTGGAGCTCTTTTTGGGGAAAACCTGGTCTTATGAGACGAGACAGCATTCATCCCACTTTGGATGGTGCTTCTCATTTATCTAACAATCTGGCATCTTTTTTATCCAAATTTCCAAAACCCTGACTACTCAGAGTTGGGACCAGGAAGCAGAGTCGCAGTCTTACACGCCTCTCTGCAGCTCCTCTTCATCCGCCACCCCTCAGCTTAGCCCCTGTCTTCCCCATCAGAGAATCGTTGTCTGCTCCCTCCAAAGTAAATAAAAATATAATGTATAAGCATCCCAAAGTGATAAAGCAAAATATTGGTAAAACTCAAATTAAACATAAAGCCTCTAAATTGAATGATTTGGCCTCTGTTCCTCATCATAATTTAAAAATTAAATGTGGTTTATTAAATATTAGGTCTCTAACTCCCAAGTCTCTGTTAGTCCATGATCTGTTAATTGATCATCAGATTGATTTAATTTCCCTTACAGAGACTTGGTTAGGACAAGAGGATTATGTTGGTTTAAATGAATCAACTCCCTCTGGTTATTTAAACTGTCAAAATCCCAGAAGTTCTGGTCGTGGAGGAGGAGTAGCATCAATTTACCATTCCAAATTACTAGTTAATGTAAAGCAAAAAACATGTTATAATTCCTTTGAGGGCCTGGTCCTCAGTATTGGGCACTTTAGCAATTCCAGGTTAAACCCAATTTTATTTGCCATAGTTTATCGTCCCCCATCAACCTATTCAGAATTTTTATCCGAATTTCCTGATTTCTTAGCTGATTTAGTGCTGAAATCTGATAGAATAATTATAGTAGGGGACTTTAATATACATGTGGATGTAGATAGTGACTGCCTTAATGTGGCTTTTAATTCAATATTAGACTCGATTGGGTTTTCTCAGAAAGTAGGAAATTCTACTCATTACCTCCACCATACATTGGACCTTGTTCTGACATATGGCATAGAAATAGAAAATCTGGTAGTGTCTCCTCATAACCCTGTACTGTCAGACCATTGTCTGTTAACCTTTGATTTTACTATTTCTGACTATTTGGCTCCTAAAGAAAAATATTATCACAGTAGATGCCTCTCAGATGATGCTGTTTCCAAATTTATGCAGATTGTTTCCTCTATGCCATGTGTCAACACAACGGAAATAAGCTGTAGACAGCTTGCTCCTTCTGTAATTGATAACATGGTGGATAGTGTTTCAGCTTCTCTGCATCAGGCTCTAGACTTGGTGGCCCCCTTAAAAAAGAAAAAGTCTAATCAGAGATTTTTAACTCCTTGGTTCAACACAGAAACTCGTAGCTTAAAACAGAAGACTCGTCAATTAGAAAGAAAATGGTGCTCTACTAATTTAGATGAAATCTATTTAGCTTGGAGAAATCATCTTTTAATTTATAAAAAATCTCTTAGAAAAGCTAGAACGAGTTATTACTCTGCATTAATAGAAGAGAACAAGAATAATCCCAGGTTTCTTTTCAGTACTGTAGCCAGGTTGACAAAGAGTCAGGACTCTGTCAATCCTAGCATCCCCTTAGAGCTTACTAGTCAGGACTTTATGAACTTTTTCAATAATAAAATTTCATCCATCAGAGATAAAATCAATCAGATTCTTCCCACAGTTAACTTAAATACTGTAACTACTACAACTCCTTCTATTGATGTCTGTCTTGATGAGTTTACTCCAATCGACCTTTGTGAGTTAGACAAAATAGTTTCCTCATCCAAACCTTCAACTTGTCTTTTAGACCCTATTCCTACCAGGTTATTTAAAGAAGTCTTCCCACTTATTGGTAGCTTTATTCTTCATATAATCAATTCTTCATTAACTTTAGGCCATGTACCGCAGGCTTTTAAAACGGCTGTAATTAAACCCTTACTCAAAAAGCCAACGCTAGATCCAGGAGCTTTAGCTAACTATAGACCAATCTCTAATCTCCCTTTCATTTCAAAAATCTTAGAAAGAGTTGTTGCTATGCAATTATTTGACCACCTGCAGGGAAATGGTTTATTTGAGGAGTTTCAATCTGGGTTTAGAATCCATCATAGCACTGAAACAGCCTTAGCGAAGGTCACTAACGACCTCCTCATTGCATCTGATAATGGACTAGTTTCTGTACTTGTCCTTTTAGATCTTAGTGCAGCTTTTGATACTATTGATCATAATATTCTACTTGATAGATTAGAACACTATGTTGGACTTAATGGAACTTTGTTGCAGTGGTTTAGATCTTATTTATCTGATAGGTTCCAGTTTGTTCATGTAAATGATGAGTTTTCTCTCAGCTCAAAGCTTAGTCATGGAGTTCCACAGGGATCTGTGCTTGGCCCTACTCTTTTTAGTTTATATATGCTTCCGTTAGGCAACATTATTAGAAAGCACTGTATACATTTTCACTGTTATGCAGATGACACACAATTATACCTGTCAATGAAGCCAGATGATACTAATCAATTAGCCAAGTTAGAAGCCTGTCTTAAGGAAATCAAAGTTTGGATGACTTGTAATTTCCTGCTATTAAATTCAGATAAGACTGAAGTCATTCTTGTTGGTCCAAAAAACCTTAGAAATTCCTTTCCAAATCAAACTTTCAGTTTGGATGCAGTTACTCTTTCTCTTAATAGCTCTGTGAGGAACCTTGGAGTTATTTTTGATCAGGATTTGTCCTTCAATTCACATATTAAATTTGTTTCTAAGACTGCCTTCTATCATTTGCGTAATATTGCCAAGATTAGGAGCATCTTGTCTCAGAATGATGCTGAGAAGCTGATCCACGCTTTTGTTAGCTCGAGATTAGATTATTGTAATTCTTTATTATCAGGTTGTCCTAAAACATCTTTAAAAAGTCTTCAGCTGATCCAAAATGCTGCAGCAAGAGTTTTAACAGGTACTAGAAAGAGAGATCATATCTCTCCGGTTCTGGCCTCCCTTCATTGGCTTCCCATAGAGTTTAGAATTAAGTTTAAAATCCTTCTTCTTACTTACAAAGCTCTAAACAATCAGGCTCCTTTTTATTTAAAAGATCTGATACTACCGTATCATCCTAACAGAGCACTACGCTCCCAAAATGCAGGTTTACTTGTAATACCTAGAATCTCCAAAAGTACAATGGGAGGCAGAGCCTTCAGTTATCAAGCTCCTCTCCTGTGGAATCAGCTGCCAATCTGGATTCGGGAGTCAGACTCAATCTCTGTTTTTAAGAATAGGGCTAAAACCTACCTTTTTGATATAGCCTACAATTAGGGAGGGATCATGTGTTTTCTGAACCCTCCCTTAGTTATGCTGCTAATAGGTTTAGTCAGCCGGGGGACCTCCAGTAATGCACTGGGCCTCACTCCTTTCCTCACTCTCTATGAAATATTTTTTTTTTGCTGGTCATTAACATTTGTTTGTTCTCTCCCATAGATTGAGTCCCCATCGTGCTGTTTGCTCTCTACATGTCTGTTCTTTTCTTCTTCTCTGTCCCCTCACCCCCCAGCCAGTCGCAGCAGATGACTGCCCCTCCCTGGGCCTGGTTCTGCTGGAGGTTTCTTCCTGTTAAAAGGGAGTTTTTCCTCTCCACCGTCGCCAAGTGCTTGCTCACAGGGGATCGCCTGATTGCTGGGGTCTTTCTGCAACTGTGGGGGTCCTCCCTACAGTTGATAGTGCTATGAGATGACTGTTGTTGTGAAATGGCGCTATATAAATAAAGTTGAATTGAATTGAATCCCAAAAGCCAGTTTAGGAAGCCTGGGATCAGACCGCCAAGGTCAGACCGCCACCTGATCCACATTGCACTGGACCCTCATGGTCCCTCCTGCAGGTGGTGAGCCCACTGGAGGGTGGACTCATGTAACTCCTTTGGGCTGAGCCCGGCCGTGTCCCATTGGCAGAAACCTGGCCACCAGGCGCTAGCCATTGAGCCCCTCCCCCAGGCCTGCCCCCAGGGTGGGGCCCCAGTAACCCCATACCGGGTGGGGTGCACTGAATCCTTGTTCTAGCATTCATCATGAGAGTCTGTTGGATCGTTCTTAGTCTGGTCCTTCACTCAGGACCAGTTTATCTTGGGTGACCCTACCAGAGTCAAATTGCCCCAGATAACAATAGCTCTAGGGATCACTAGGGCAAGCAAACCCCCCACCATGATAAGGTGACGATCCATGAGTCCTGACCAAATTATGAGGAAAATCACGCACAAAGTAGAAAACTTGTAAAATTTAGTGAAAAAAACAACCCACATTTATTTTTCCCCTGTTGATGTTGCAAATATTTTTCATGTAAAAGGCAACTCCTTCTTTAACCTGATGCTGGTTTTTCCTGATGCCCTGCCCACTTCTACTCATCTCACCTGAACTATTTTTCTGAGCTTCCTTGCAAATGTGAAGCTTTTTTCTTGCAAATCTGTAACATAATATGTAATAATGCTGTAGTAGAAGATTGTTTTAAAATTGCCTTTTTCCTATTTTTTTCTTGCAAAATTATTTAGTTTTTGTCACTTACAGCAGCCACCGCTGACAGTAAGCTACATTTAAGACTCTGTCAGGCTGATTTTAACAACACCTGCCCCCCTCCAATAGCATGCCAATATATATATATATATCGTGCATCCCTAGTTGTAAGAAAAACTTTATGATTGAACATACGTAAATGTGACTGGATAAAGAGTTGTCATTATTTAGGACATTGACATCCCTGTGATTCTGCGCCCCTGATAACAGAAATTTGACCAAGTTTGATCAACATAAGTCTTGAATTGTATGAAATTATGATACATTTTGCCAGGAAAAAAGTGTTCTCAGTTTGGGATTAGTAATTGTAAACAGATTTGTCTGGTACCTGTAAAGCAATTTTCTTCTGTTAATGACTACCTAAATGCTTTTAACTGCTACCATATTCCCTCATATAGTGTTTCCTATGTGTTTTCTGATACACACTCAACACTAAAAGATGCGTCAGTGGTAATTTGGGGGTCCATGTTGCCCATGGACGTTTTGGCATGCAGACCTGGGGAGCCACGGCTCAAAACGCAGACTCCAGCTAACAACCCATTGTACCTCATGAGCCACAGCTACAGTACTGGTACATTATTCTAAAGACAGCAAAATACAGTATGGGTTTTGGAGTCTTTAACTTTGAAGTTAAAAGTCCTTGAGTGGTCAGCAAGACTGGAGATGTGTCGTCTCATTGTTTTGATCAATGTTTTTCAACTGGGGTCCATGAGAGAATGTTGAGGGTTCCGGGAGAAACTGTTTAATTTTACTTTTGAAATATTCAGAAAAATTGCAAATAATTTAATGTACATCAGTGTGTGTGGTGACTCTTCTAGAGTATGTCAGTGGGTGGGACGAATGGCTAGGATGAACGGCCGCAGAGTGCATGTGCGCATGTGGGGTTTGTTTTGATGACATCACCGTAATGCTCTTTCCAGCTCCAGAGTATGAAGGGAATGGGTGAGCTGGAGGGAATAAAATTGCATCAACAGCCCCTATAGATGTATTTGGGATGACACAAGGATCCAAGAGATTTAATGACAACCAGTTTAGACTGGAGGAGCTGAGGAAGTTTCACAGTTTCCGTAGAGGAATATTTTAACATGGTAGAAGCGGATAACAGCTAATGCTACTGCCGAATGGTAACACCATTAACCCACCATAGCCAGCAGCCACTGCCACTGCCGAATGAAAGACACCCCGACAGTCAGGACCACCCAGGAGTCATGGAGAACAGGCACACCACAGCTGAGGAACTGCAGAACAGCAGTCCTGCTGTGGATCACTTAACAAGCCACTCAGGGCACAGCTGAAGAGTGACAACAGCAGCAAGATCGACAGAGCCGGTGAGTACAGAAAGTGTACAAACATCATCCTGGACTATCATGCAGTGATGATCCAGTTGTACTTTGGTGAATATAGAGAAAAAAAATGCCAAAAAAAGGTTTTTGGCTTGGAAGGAGAAGAGGTGAAACACACGCCAGCATCCTCTCAAACCGGAAATGGAGATGCAGACAAGAATAAGAACACTGAACTATTTTATTCATCTCTGTGAGCACACAGAGAAATGGCTCACTTTATTCGTGTGTGCCTTTCTTCAGTTCCTGCCAGAATATCAGCTTTGTGTTCATCTAAACAGGTTTCACACTGAGTAAGCATAAACTAAATACAAAACTCAGCTGACATTACATATGCTGTAATAAGCTACAGCCTGCCATTTTGAAACATTTTGTAATATTTTATATACGTATTTGTAAAAAGTGTGCTGTGGCTCAAAATAGTTTGAAAAAACACTGATTTAGATGACTGTAAAGTTGTGTTTTCAGCTCCCCACCATGCCTTTGCATCAAGCTTGTGCTGAGTGGGTGGGTGAAAATCAAAGGTTATTCAAGAGTCATTCAACCACAGGGAGTATCGGTGTCTGCGTGGAATTTTGTACTGTTTACACAACAATTGTAAAGACATTAAAGAAAAAAAAAACACTTCTATACTTTAACCTTCTAATATCACAAAGAATAAGCTATGATAAATTCACCCTCTTGAGACAGTGAATGTAAAAGAATCTACAAAGCTCCTTGCAATGCTTTTCTTATTCATCCATTCATAAGTTAAAGACACCTCACCTTCCACCCATGGAATGCCAGATCTAGATGCTTTTTACTCCATCTAATAGCTTCTGAGATAGTTTCATCTGAATCACAATTATACAGAAACAGTCAACCTGTGTAGACATTTCCATTTTCCATCGCTTCTCCTCATGAGTGCCTGGCTGCATTAACACACTGACTTGTGCGTCTAATCTAACGTCCCTACACATTTCCCCTGACGATAGACTAGCTAATAAATGACAGTCATTAAGTATTAATTTCCAGACTTGTATGATTTCTTGACATTTGCCTGCAGCAAAATAAGGTGCAGTGAAGAAACGGAGCTAATTAAGCATGTCTTTTTCGTCTCATGTGCTGCATGTATGAGATGTAAACCGTGTGGCTGGTTCTTTCTTTGACATGAAAAGCATCTATTCTTGTAGGTGGAGTCACGACTCTCACAGGACTTCATTCAGATTATTTGCTTGCATTGGTCTCTTTGATCTTCTGAAGTGGAGTGGATTCTGTTGTAGCATATTACACTGCTCTTATCACAGCGCTAATGGTAAACAGGATGATCGTGTTCGCTGAAGTCGCCCTCTGAATGTATGGCTCTGATTTTTGGCCCTTAATTGCAAATTCATGTTTGCTGTCTTCTAAGGGTGTATCTACTGAGGTAATCATTACAACATGCTGCTTCATTAGATGTCCTCTACAGTTTACTAAAATATAAGTGGATTATATCTTGAACAGTAGTCCACTCCTGTTGCATCGGAGACTGCAATCTGAGCATCGATTAGTCACCACCTTTATAGTGGTAGATTGTCAGAAAGTCCAGATCTAATCTGTCTCTCACTCTCTTTCATCCCGTCTTTCACAGTTGATAGATATTCCTGATGCACACAGGCTCCTTTACAAAATGGCCAATGCACATGGATGATAGCGTTAAAAGCAGAAACATTGGCATAGATTTATCATCTGACAGTGTTTTGACTTTGATTAGACATAAATTGTTATGTTGATCTCTGTGGTTGTTAATTCAAAGCTTCCCCTTAAACAATGTAAGCCTGGTGCCTATTGTGAAAAAAGCCACTCTTCTGTACAATCCATTGAGAGGTCTAAGCACCAGGGAAAGGTAGTTCAATGAACTCCTTTCACTGTTTCACCACGATGCTATTTTATCTGTTTAACATTTTTTTTGCATATTTTATTAATTCAAGGGCGTCCACCTGGATGATGCAGCTACCGTGCAGCTAGGGCCACTTTAGAGTCTCCCCTTAACCTAACCTGCATGTTTTATGCAATGTGGGAGGAAACCTGGCGTAAACCCACACAAGTACGGGGAGAACATGTAAACTCCACACATGGAGGCCCTGCGGGCTGGTGGATGTTAACCCACGACCTTCTTGCTGTGAGACAGTAGTGCTAACCCCTGCATCACCATGCTGCCCTAAAAGACTTTGGACTCAGACATATAAAGGAGTCCACTTATCTGTGGTTTAGGAGGGGTGCTCATTAAAGATTTCCTTGACTCACTTCCAGTGATTGTAGGAGGCTGAAATTGCACATGTATAATAAACCATATCTCTGTAGCTCACCTAGTAATTTGCAGCTCTGAACTCCCAAGAGTTTGTCTTTTACAGGTGCTAAGGTGCAGTAACGTGTGATAATGGAACTAATTGAATGCAGAGCAGTCATCAGGTTCCTGTACTTGAGAGGCCACATAACGCGGGAGATGTTTAATGAGATGAACGAGAACTATGCGGAGGATGCCCCATCATATACTGTAGTCAAGCACTGGCATCGACGGTTCAAGTGTGGTTGGACATCAGTGGAAAGGGCACCGATTCCTGGGCAACCACAGTGCACCACTGACAAAGATAACAACCTGCAAGTGGAGGCCGCCATTTTGGAGAACTGCTGCTTAACCATTCACCAACTAGCCCAAGATGTTAAGATTAGTGTGAGGTCTGTGAAAAAAATCATCCATGCGCACACGGAAGTTGTCTGCACGATGGGTTTCCTGGTTGCTCACACCTTTCCAAAAGAAGGAGTCACATGTTCCCAGACTCTTTTGGCCATGTGCCGAGAAAACCAGGAGGATGTCTTTGACAGACTGATCACACAGGATGAAACATGGGTCCATTACTATGATCCAGAGACTCACCACCTCTGAGGAAGACACGTCTAACCCTCAGTGGGGAAGGTCATGATCACGGTCTTTTGGGACATGCATAGTGTATTGATGATGGATTTCCTGGCAAAGGGTATCACAATTACCAGGACTTACTATGTTTCACTGCTGCAGGAATTACAGAAGACCATCAAAACTGAGAGGCCTGGCATGCTGACCAAAGGTATCCACCTCCTGCAAGACACTCCGGTTCACAGCTCACATTTTGCCCAGATGGAAGCGTGGTCCTACAGCTATGGAATCCTTCCTCACCCCCTAGACATCTGTGATCCTAGCCATGTTATCCACCAATTAATTTGAAAAATATGAGCTTACCTGACCTTATATCTGATTCCTAGTCATTATTTTTTAACTTTTTTTGAACTATATTTTGTGATATTTGGGCTGGGGCCAGCAGAGGATAGCTACAGTTAGCAGAGTTAACTGTTCACTTATTCAGGGTTGTTTCAGTGCATATTACACTCCAGGGGCAGGTAATATACTATTGACCACTCAAAGCACACATACCTGTCTCTGAAAATGTTTTATTTAAGCTTTAATATTCTCAATATTCTCTGTCATGTATATTATTAATGCAAAAGTGTAAAAAGTTTTTAAGGAATAAGAGCACCTTTGATATTAGTCTTCCCTGCACATTTTTCTAAATAATGGAAAGCTCTTCTAGCAATGTCAGCTATGAATGACTGAAAACAGAACAATAATTAATAGCATATGTAAATTATATAATGTCATTGAATGAATGGCTATCAATTCAATTAAATTTACCCATGTCTGTCTAGAACAGTGATTTTCAGCCACTGTGCCACAGCACACCAGTGTATCATAAGAGACTGTCACCTGTGCCAGAGGAAATTAACTCCACTTAATTTAATGCAAAAATTAAGTATTTAGTTGCTGCAAATAATTTGTCATTGTTATGTCTGTAATGTAGATTGTAATGATAATGTAATGTTCTTTGTTAGTAGATGGCAGTCTCCCTCTCTTTCACCCTCTCTATAGGTGCCATAAGACGTGAGCAATCATGGTCTGCCACAACTCTCTGTCCTAAGCCATGTCAAGCAGTTCCGCTTCCTGGTGTTTTACGCTTCTCTCACTTAACCATTCATTAAGACTAGTCACCCACATCATCCGTTTCCTTCCTCTGCTCCTTTTCTCTTAATATTTTCCAGACAATGCCAAGTTTTCCAAGCCATCCTTTATCATCACATGTCCCAAAAATCTCATCTGCTTGGTTCTTATCTCAGAGATTAACTTCCTGTCAATTACAGTTCTTCGTAGAACCTCATCATTACTCACTTTATCTGTCCAAGGAATTCTCAACCTTCACGTCAATCAAAAAGCATCCTGGAAAACATCCTGTGTGGTACCCGTGCCATAGACTTCACACCCCAATGACCTGAACAGCTACAAACCAGTGGCCCTCACATCACACCTGATGAAGACCCTGGAGAGGCTGCTCCTCGCCTACCTCCGCCCCTTGGTGGGACCAGCGATGGATCCACTTCATTTTGCCTACCAGCATGGCATGGATGGAGGATACAATGATCTTCCTCCTACACCATTCCCTGTCCCACCTGGAGAAGCCTGGGACCACTGTGAGGATCATGTTCTTTGATTTCTCCAGTGCTTTCAACACCATCCAACCAGTGATCCTGAGGGACAAGCTGCTGTGTCCAGAGGTGGGCCAGCACCTGTCATCGTGGATCCTGGACTATCTCACAGACCGACCACAGTTTGTGAGAACCCAGGACTGTACGTCTGACACCATTATCTGCAGTACACCCTCCCCCCCCCCCAAGGGAACAGTTCTGGCTCCCTTCCTGTTCACCCTCTTCACTGCTGATTTTTCACACAACTCACCATACTGCCATCTACAGAAGCTCTCTAATGACTCTGTGATCATCGGCTTCATCTCTGATGGGGATGATGCAGACTACAGATTACTTATCCTGGACTTTGTGGACTGGTGCCTGTGGAACTGCCTCCAGATAAATGCAAGGAAAACCAAGGACGTGGTGGTAGACTGCCGCAGCCTTGGACAACCCCCCATTTCACCGGTAAAAGTCCAGGGAACAGACATTGAGATGGTGACATCTTACAAGTACCTGGGTGTTCACTTGAACAATAAACTGGACTGGTCACACAACACCAACACGCTCTACAAGAAGGGGCAGCACAGGCTGTTCCTCCTGATGAGACTAAGGTCTTTTGGAGTGTGAGGGGCACTCTTTAAGACCTTCTGCGATTCGGTGGTGGCATCACCCATCACGTTTGGGGTGGTCTGCTGTGGCAGTGGCATCGTGGCAGCCAACAGGAAGAGACTGAACAGGCTGATCAAAAAAGCCAACTCTGTTCTGGGGCGTGGCATCAACCCAGTGGATGAGATAGGAGAGGATGATGGTGGCTAAGCTGTCATCTCTGCTGGAGTCCGAGTCTCCCCCCATGTGGGACACGCTGAATGCACTGAGGTGCTCATTTAGCAATAGACTGTGCCATCCTAACTGCTCGAGGGAGAGGCTCCACAGGTCCTTTCTACCTACCTATGGCTGTCAGACTTTATAATCTAACCTGAGCTGCTCATAGAGGCCGTATTAAACGTCACAACTTTGCACAATAAAGATCGTCCCCTCCAATACACAACTAAGACAATTACAGTTATTATTTATTATTGTGGGTGGCAACAACACTGTTCATTCAAATATGAAATATACTGTCTGTGTACATATTTACATTTTGCCGGGTAATTTAACTGTAATGCTGTTGATACCATCTAGCTGCAATGCTCCTGCACTGTGTATATAACTGTGTACATACAGTATGTATATTTATCTACTGCTTTGGCTAACCAGTTCTTATCTTATTATCTTATTTACTATTGCTCTGAGTGCTGCTATCCCTGTGCTACTGCAATCCTGGAATTTCCCCATTGTGGGACTAATAAAGTCTTAGCTTTTCTTATTTCCCAACTCTCCAAATGCTTTTTCATGTCAGATGCTATTGACCAAGATTAACTTCCATACATAAACACAGGATAAATATAGCAATTCAGTACACCTATCCTGTTCTTCATCTCCAGGATACTCCCCACGTAAGCTCCGCGTGTTTTAAAAGGCAAACAAAGGAGGAGCACAGTAACAACAGGGGACCAGATGCTGTTGGGTGGCATTGACAGGATCATTAAAAGCGACAAATCCCCAGTGTGGTAAAGGAAAATTTAGGCCGCCTCTAAAATAAGACTACACAGACAGGACACATATGTCTTTCCAATGTCAGATATATCACCACCTGATCTTAACATCAGATAGGCATCGGCATTTTCCCAGCCCTCAGCTAGAGCAGCACTAGGTCGGCCCATCATCTGAGAAGCCGATGCTGCTCTGTGCACTTTTGTTTCAGCTCGGCTCACCATCTGAGCAGCCGATGTCAGCTGTGAGCTTTGTCTCAACTCGGCTTGCCATCTAATCGTCATCTAAGAGGCCGACCCAGCCCTGAGTCAGCTCATCAAACAGCAGCAGCTGGTCGGTTTTCAATCCAATGCAGGTTTTGCTGGTCATTGGTGGATTTAGTTGGAGGGAAGGACGTCTTCATTTTGGGTAAGTAGCCAACCATTTGATAAAATCTATTGTATATTTTTTGTGAATTGTGACATTTAATGTGACAATAAAATTGTTTGCAAGCCAGGACCTCTGTCATAGTTCATGGACTGCTCAAGAGCCGGTTTGTACCAGCAGATGACTGCTATGAATTTTCATTAGCTGTTAGCTGATTTTGCTAACTTGGTCAGTAGAAGAATTTTAGCAAGTTATTTTACAAATTTACGCCTGTTTGGGGCAAGTTAACATTTCAACTGAGTGAATTTCCACCAAATGTACTGCACTTGACTTTGTGTTTGATTTAACATTATACGACTGAAGCTGTTGTTAGCTATTAGCTGCTAAAGGCTTTACAGGCCTTTAGAACACAGCGAGGCTTATTCTGGTAAATTAGGTAAATTGTTGACTTTTGGTTTAACATCCACATTAACCTGTACTGGGAAAGGTGGAATCATTTTTTTTTTCCAGGGTATGTAGTGATATAATTTATAGTGTAACTTAAAACTGCTGGGAGCAGTTTACATCATCCATCCATCAATCTTCTACTGCTTTTCCAGAGGTCCAGGTCACAGAGGCAGCAGTTCAAGCAGAGAAGCCCAGACTTCCCTCTCCCCACCCACCTGCTCCAGCTCTTCAGAGAGGATACCAAGGAGTTCCCAGACCAGCTGGGAGATGTAGTCTCTTCAGCGAGTCCTGGGTCTGCCCGGGGGCCTCCTCCCAGTGGGATGTGCCCGAAACACGTCAAGTGGGAGGCTTCCAGGAGGCATCCTAATCAAATGCCCATACCACCTCAAGTGGCTCCTTTCAATGTGGAGGAGCAGCGGTTATACTCTGAGCATCTCCCAAATGACTGAGCTCCTCACCCTATCTCTAAGGGTGAGTCCAGCAATCCTACAACGAAAGCTCATTTCAACCGCTTGTATCCGCGATCTCATTCTTTTGGTCATTACCCAAAGCTCATAACCATAGGTGAGGGGTAGGAAATTAATAAGACCCCAAGATACTTAAACTTCTCCACTTGGGGCAGGAGCTTGTCCCCAACCCAGAGAGGACAATCCACCTTTTTTCGTCTGAGGACCATGTACTCGGACTTGGAGGTGCTGATTTTCATTGCTGGATGAAGCCAACAGGACATCTGCAAACAACAGAGATGAGATCCTGTGGTCACCAAGCATGACTCCCTTCGTTCCCTGGCTGCACTTAGAAATTCTGTCCATAAAAATTATGAACAGAATCGGTGACAAAGGGCAGCCTTGGCGGAATCAAACTCTCACTGGGAATGAGTCCGACCGAGTGTTGGCAATACAAGCCAAACTCTCACAACAGTCGTATAGAGACTGTATAGCTCGTAACAACAAGCCCAATACCCCATACTCCCGAAGCACCCCCCACAAAAAAAAAACATGAGGGACGTGGTTGAATGCCTTCTCCAAGTCCACAAAACACATGTAAACTGGTTGGGCAATCTCCCACGAACCCTCGAGGATTCTTGAGAGGGTAAAGAGGTGGTCTGATGTGCCATAGCCAGGATGAAAACTACATTGCCTCCTGAATTTGAGGTTCGACCAAACAGCCGGACTCTCCTCTCCAGTACCTTGGCATAGACCTGCCCATGGAGGCTGAGGAGTGTGATTCCTCTAAAGTTGGAACACACCCTCCGGTCCCCCTTCTTGAAGAGAAAAACCACCACCCCAGTTTGCCATGCCAAAGGCACTGTCCCCGACCTTCACGCAATGTTGCAGAGGCATGTCAACCATGACAGCCCTACAACATCCAGTGCCTTGAGGTACTTAGGCTGAATCTCATCCACTCCTGGGGCCCGGCTTCTGAAGAGTTTTGATGAAAATAAAATGAAAACACTTT
Organism: Pholidichthys leucotaenia; assembly: GCA_020510985.1. Taxonomy (NCBI): domain Eukaryota; kingdom Metazoa; phylum Chordata; class Actinopteri; order Cichliformes; family Pholidichthyidae; genus Pholidichthys; species Pholidichthys leucotaenia. The sequence continues at coordinate 19,737,341 of CM035842.1, read as the reverse complement.
GATTGGCGAGTCATCCCCCTCGTCCACAAGCCCTGCTTCCTCTGTGGAAGGCATGTCAGTGGGATTGAGGAGATCCTCAAAGTATTCCTTCCACCGCCTGATGATATCCCCAGTCAAAGTCAGCAGCACCACACCTGCACCATACACAGTGTGGACAGGGAGCTGCTTCCTCTTCCTGAGTCACCGTACAGTTTGCCAGATTCTCTTCGAGGCTGACCAAAAGTCTTGTTCCCTGGCCTCACTGAACTCCTTCCACACCAAAGTTTTTGCTTCAGCAACCACCCAAGCTGCAATCCGCTTTGTCTACTGGTACACCTCAACTGCTTCAGGAGTTCCACAAGTCAACCAAGCTTGATAGGACTCCTTCTTCAGCTCAGTGCCCCTCATCACCACCACCACCACCACTGGTGTCCACCACTTGGTTCAGGGGTTGCCACCATGAGATGCACAGACGACCTTGCGGCCACAGCTCTGGGCGGCCGCTTCAACAATGGAGGTGGAGAACATGGCCCATTCAGATTCCATGTCTCCAGACTCCTTTGGAATGTGGTCGAAGTTCTTCTGGAGGTGGGAGTTAAAGATCTCCCGGACCGGGGCCTCAGCTTGACTTTCCCAGCACACCCTCACTATATGTTTGGGTCTACCGGTCTGAACGGGATCCTTCCCTGCCTTCCAATCCAACTCACCACCAGGTGGTGATCAGTTGACAACTCTGCACCTCAAATTACCCTAGTGTCCAAGACATACAGTCGCAGGTCTGATGACACAATAACAAAATCGATCATCGACCTGCAACCTAGGGTGTCCTGGTGATAGGTGCAAATATGGATACCCTTATTCTTGAACATGGTGTTCATTATGGACAAACTGTGGTTAGCACCAAAGTCCAATAACTGAACACGACTCGGATTCAGATCAGGCAGGCCGTTTCTCCCAGTCATGGCCTTCTAGGTTTCACTGTTGTTGCCCATGTGCACATTGAAGTCCCCCAGTAAGACAATGGCGTCTCCAAGAGGAGCACTCTCCAGCACCCCACTGAAAGACTCCAAAAAAGGTGGGGTACTCTGAACCATCATTTGGTGCATAGGCACAAAAGATGGTCAGAACCTGTTTCCGATCCCAAAGGCAAAGGGAAAAAAAAAACCCTTTCGTCCACCAGGGAAAACTCCAATATAGAGGCAGCAAGGTGGGGGGATACAAGAATACCCACCCTTGCTTGTCGCCACTTGCCTGAGGCAACTGCAGAGCAGGCCAAGCTCCAGCTCTTCTCCAGGAAACTGGTTCCGAAACCAGAGCTGTGTGTTGAGGTGAAGCAGACTATATCTAGCCAGTATCTGTCCACCTCATGCACTAGCTAAGGCTCCTTCCCCACCAGAGGTGACATTCCACATCCCAAAAACCAGTTTAGAAAGCCTGAAATCAGACCGCCAAGGTCTCTGCCTTCGATTACCACCTGATCCACATAGCACCAGACCCCCATGGTCCCTCTTGCAGGTGGTGAGCTCATTGGAGGGTGGGCCCATGCAACTCCTTCGGGCAAGCCTAGCCAGGTCCCATAGGCAGAAACCCAGCCACCAGGCACTAGCCATCGAGCCCCTCCCCCAGGCCTGGCTCCAGGATGGGGCCCCAGTAACCCCATACTGGACGGGGTACACTGAATCCTTGTTCTAGCATTCATCATTAGTTTTCATCAGGGTATAACTACTGCTCTCAGCCCGCAGTCCTGAGGGAAAAAAATGTCTCTGTCCTGTTTTTATTTAGACTCTCAGATACTTTCTGATCTAGTGAAATAATACCTGCTTGACTACATGGATTTAACAGGTATAAAACCCTCTGGAAACCCAAAACATAAAAAAGGAGAGAATGAAAGGGATACTGGGGGGGGTGACGCAGTGGTGTTGGTAATTAATATTTCTGCTTATATTATACTGCTATAGCAGGTTTGTGTTGTTTTAAATATTTTTTCCATCCATCCATCCATCCATCCATCCATCTGCAGTGATGCGGACGTTGTACCGGTCTGTTGTGGTGAAGAGGGAGCTGAGTTCTAAGGCAAAGCTGTCGATTTACCAGTCAATCTACGTTCCTACTCTCATCTATGGTCACGAGCTTTGGGTAAAGAACAATGGCCAAAGAACAATTTACACATGTACACGAGTCGAAAGCCCATTTCAGGAGGAAATCTGTCAACTTTTTTTAGTCGTTCATCATCTTCACCAGTTTTCATTGAATTCCAAGACTGAAAGCTGTGGAGTGCTTAGCATTCTTTGACCTGTTTTCAGATTTCTCTGCTGCACATGTGTATATTTTAGATTGCCTGTGTAAACTAAAACATTTAACAAAAAAAAAAAAAATTCATATAGGATGTGTGTTGCCAGAAAAGGAATCGAGCCATTCCAGCTATCCCTATGCTGGAATTTCCCCATTGTGGGACTAATAAAGGTTTATCTTATCTTAATTATTATTATTCTAATTTATTGAGATACACCTGTGTCTGCACATAGTCCTCATTTTCTTGGTGAAATATTTCCACAGTCGTGTATGTTTTCCCCTGGAGGGCAAAAAAGTAAAGCCATGAGTAAATAAATGCATCTTATTCTATCATGCAATGCCCAAAGATACAGCCTGCAAAAAATGCGGTATAGGATTTCAAGGCTTTTAAGTTTTCTTACTCAGACGGTGACTCATGATCCTGCAAAGGGACTCCCGTCTACCGCTGACTGGGGCAGGCTGGGCGTGTCTCCCCATGAACGATCGTGGAGCGCCCGGTCACTGGTGGGAGAAGCAACAGCTGAACCGGTGGAGCAGGGAGCCAAGCTCAGCCTGCCTGGCTAATGGGAGTCTTGGCTGTGGCTTTACCTGTGGTGCCAGTGGTTCAGCTACTGCTCCACCACCCCCTCCCCCCAGCGCATCCCCGCACCTCGTGTTCTCCATGCCGAATTATCCATTAGACCTACGCAGTCACGGCAACTTTATGGTATAATTTTTAAGCATTAAATCTGAAGTGTTGTCTTTTTCTAGTCAAATTTGTTGTGTTTGGCTTCCTTGTTTTGCCCCAGCACGCCCCAGCACGACAATATAAGCACCGCCTCAAACCTACCTGGCTTTACGTGAAAAACTGATTGCCCCTAATAAATTCGATACTGTAAACCACAGTTTGCTTTTATCCAAAATGGTATCTTTTAACTTCTCCCCAAATACATTAGAATGGTTTGCATCTTATCTCCAGAATAGAGAACAGTGTGTAAAAGTTCACCAGGATAAATCCTCATTTTTAAACAACCGCATGGGTATCCCACAAGGGTCCATTCTTGGTCCTTTACTTTTCAGCATTTTTATTAATGACTTGCCGTTACACTGCTCAGCTGCAACATGCCAACTTTATGCAGATGATGCAGTTATTTACACAGCTGCCAAGACTCCAGCACAGGCTGCAGATGTACTGTCTACAAGTATGGTTGATGTCCAAGAGTGGCTCCTCAAGAACCATCTATTGCTGAACCTTCAGAAAACAGTCTCAATGTGCTTTTCAATCAAAAAATGTAACCTGCAACATTTTAAAGTTAATATACATGATCATGACATCAGTTTAGCTACAGAATTCAAATACCTTGGCATTGTACTAGATCCTCAACTCAAATTTAATCTTCATATAAAGAAAATTTCAAAAACAGTAAAAAAAAATCTGAACTGCTTTAAATTAATTAGATATTACATACCTTACGAAGCAGCTGCACTGTATATGCATTCTATGGTTTTTTCTCATATATCATACTGTTTGACAGTCTGGGCTCAAGCAGCCCCTTCCACAATAAGACATATAGGTTCATTATTTAATCAAACCCTAAAAATCTTGGACAAAAAGCCCATTAGGTGGCATCACTGTAATGTTTTAAAAAAATACAACCTATTGAGTTTTGAGAGCTTCATTGACCTCTGTCTTCTGAAATTAACGTTCAAATGTTTCCATAAATCAGCACCCGAGCCACTTGCTGGTTTCGTCCAAAGACAGGACAGCAGCAGAGCCACCAGGAGTTCTGTTAACAATAACTGTAAAATATTCCACCGCAGAACCACATTTGGACAAACAGCTTTCTCTATAAAGGGCAGTCACATCTGGAACACAATGCCAAATGAAATTAAAATAATAACGGACTTTAAAACATTCACTAAAAATGTTAAAAACTGGCTGAAAAATAAACAAGAATGTACTCATGTATGAATTATTTGTCTGCAAAGTGAGAGTGAATGAAGGGAAGGAATAAATGTGTTTGTTTATAGTGAGTGACGGAGGGAGGAAGGCCTGAAATAGGCAAATGTGAGTTATGTTATATGTGTTAAATGTGAGTCAGGCTGTTATATTTGTGTATTTATAATATTTATGTTAAAGGTGAGTCAGGCTGTTATATTTGTGTATTTAAAATATTTATAATATTTATAATTGTGTATTTATAATTTTTCTGCATTGATGTATGTGGTTATTGTGTATATTTTTATCTTGATTCTTTTTTCTAAAGCCCATCCAGGGACAAGAGTTGCAAATTAGCTAATAGCTATACACTCTATGTGCAACACATCAGATTGATTGTCTTTGATTAATTGTCTATGTTTATTGCACTGTCCCTGTCAAATAAACTAATCTACTACTACTACTACATCCATCCATACATCTTCTACCGCTTTTCTGGAGGTCCGGGTCACGGAGGGAGCAGTTCAAGCAGAGAAGCCCAGACTTTGGGCGGCACTTGGGGCGGCAGTGGCTCAGGAGGTAGAGCAGGTCGTCTAATAACCTGATGGTTGGCGGTTTGAATCCCGCTCTCCCCAGCCGTTGTGTCCCTGGGCAAGACATTTCACCCGCATTGCCTCCAGTGCCCATAACACTGGGTATGAATGTATAAAAATGTTTAAATGTTCGGTGGTGGCCGGAGAGGCCGTTGGCGCGGATTGGCAGCCACATTTCCGTCAGCCTGCCCCAGGGCAGCTGTGGTTACAGTAGTAGCTTACCACTACCATTGTCTGTCTGGAGTGAATGAATAATGTATCTACTTGTAAAGCGTCTTTTAGTGTCTATGATAAAGCGCTATATAAATCTGATGCATTATTATTATTATTATTATTATTATTATTTCCTCTCCCCAGCCACCTGCTCCAGCTCTTCAGAGAGGACACCAAGGCTTTCCCAGACCAGCTGGGAGACATAGTCTCTCCACCAAGTCCTGGGTCTGCCCCAGGGTCTCCTCCCAGTGGGATGTGCCCGAAACACCTCAAGTGGGAGACGTCCAGGAGGCATCCTAATCAGATGCCCATACCACCTCAACTGGCTCTTTTCAATGCGGAAGAACAGCGGTTCTACTCTGAGCCTCTCCCGGATGACTGAGCTCCTCACCCTATCTCTGAGGGTGAGTCCAGCAATCCTACGGAGAAAGCTCATTTCAGCCACTTGTGTCCGCGATCTTGTCCTTTCGGTCATTACCCAAAGCTCGTGACCATAGGTGAGAGTAGGAACATAGATTGACTGGTAAATCGACAGCTTTGCCTTAGAACTAAGCTCCCTCTTCACCACAACAGACCGGTACAACGTCCGCATCACTGCAGATGCTGCTCCAATCCGTCAGTCAATCTCTCGCTTCATTTTCCCCTCACTCGTGAATAAGACCCCAAGATACTTAAACTCCTCCACTTGGGGCAGGAGCCTGTCCCCAACCCAGAGAGGACAATTCACCTTTTTCCAGCTGAGGACCATGGACTTGGACTTGGAGGTACTGATTCTCATCCCAGCCACTTCACACTCAGCAGCAAACCATCCCCGCAAGACCTGTAGGTCATTGCTGGATGAAGCCAACAGGACAACATCATCTGCAAACAACAGAGATGAGATCCTGTGAGTTTATTTTTTTCTTCATTTTTTTAAAATTTTAATTTATTTTTTATTCCTCTTATTGTCAACTTATCAATCTTTGTAGCCCTTTGTGTCATGTTTCTTCCTTCCAGTCAGATGAGATTAAAGAGAGGACTCAAAGTACAGGCAGGAATGAAGTGAGATGATGTAATTTATTAAACAAAAGCAGGAACAAAGCAAAGCAGCACAAGGGCTGAAAACAAAACATACAGTAACTGAAGAAAAGATGAATGAACAAATGTACAGAGACATCCTTGATAAGAACTTGTTGCTATCTGCCAATATGCTGAAGATGAAACGAGGGTGGACATTTCAGCAAGACAGTGATCCCAAACACACAACCTAGGAAACTCAACTGGCTCCAGAGAAGGAAAGTAAAGCTGCTAGAATGGCCCAGTCAGTCACCTGACCTGAATCCAATTGAAAATCTATGGAGCGAACTGAAGATCAGAATTCATAGCAGAAGACACCCATGGAACCTTCAAGATTTGAAGACAGTTTGTGTGGAAGAATGGGCAAAAATCATTCCTGAGCAATGCCTGCACCTAGTTTCTCCATACAGAAGGTGTCTGTCTGGAAGCTGTTATTACCAACAAAGGCTTTTCTACCAAATATTAAATGAATTTCACCAAGCGTGTTTAATACTTACTCCCTGTGTCATTCCACTTTATTAAATATAACTTGTTTTGTGAGCACAGTTGCCTTGATTTCTTTATATGTCTGGATTACTTGGGCTGTTACTGATATCTGGTAAAAATCTCAGGTCAATGGCTCCATCAGAAATATGTTTAATGAGTAAAATGCTGGCATGTTCAATACTTATTTTCCCCGCTGTATACACATATACACACCGTCATGTGCAAAAATTAGGACACCCCAATACATTTTCAGTTCTTTATTAATATCTTTTCACATATCTATGTTTAACCTTGTTTTTGTTTTGATTTGCATTTTAAACATTTATTTTTGCCATTTTAAATGGGAATGAATGTGGGGGTGTCCTTCTTTATTACTCACTATTTGTTTAGAATTACATTTTAAAGAAAATTTGAAAAATGTCTTTAATTCATTTTTAATTGTTTAGTTGTATTACATGAAACTCCCAGTGTCCCATTTATATTAAATATCCATATGTCCAAATATGTAAAAAAAACACACACACAAGCTTATACAGGGTGTCCTTATTTTTTCACATGACTTTACACATACATACTAAAAATGTAAATACGAGGGGGGGTCGCTGAAAAGTTCATAAGCTGACCATGGTGCAGTGGTCAAATTTGATCACTTATTTTTCAACATAGTCTTGCCTTCGGTTCAAACACTTCTTGATATGTTTGGGTGACCAGGAACAGACAAGGACTCAGAATAAACACAATTATCTTTTATTATTAGAAGTGTGAGTGTGGATGTGTGTGTGCGTGTAGGAATGTAGCAGCAGGGCGAGCAGAGCACCGTTCCGACTGGCAACCCTAGGAGGAAACACAAACAGATGGATGAGTGTTTGAGGTATGGAGGATCGTACCAGAGAATGTGCTGTCTTACGAGTAAGCAGGAGAGCTGAGACACTGAAGAACTCCTGAGGCTCCAGTCCAGTCATTCCGTGTCAAAGCCACCGCTGCCAACGAGGTGAAGAGGTGCAAGTTTGTACAGTGAAGGTGAGTTGTAGGTTGTGCTCAGGTCCGCCGCCAGGAGGAGGAAGTCCGCCGCCAGGAGGCTTCCACCTATGCACAGGGGAGATGGAGAAGAACGGAGAGTGCAGGAATGGAAGAAGGCTTACTTGCCGGTGGGGCATTCAGACTCCCAGGAGAAGCGCTGAGGAGGATGAAGCAGAGGAGGCGGAGCTCCAAAGCAGGATGGGTTGAGTAGGCAAAGAGGTCTAGCCAGATCATGGGAGCGTTGACGTCTCCGTGCAGACCAGAGGGCAGCACTGCTTAAATAGGCCGCTGGATAGGAAGGACAGGTGTGTGCGCAGCTGTGGAGATAATTAGGGCAGCAGGCACGCAGAGCGGATCATGACACTTCTTCCATCGTGTTGCAGCGCTCAGATCCCTGCGGTATAGAAGCTCTCTTCTTGATCCTCAAAGCCACAACTCCTTAGTCAGCCTAGGAACTTTTCAGCTCCCCTTTGTACATAAAATTGATAAAAGATAGCAATGAATAGTTTATAATTTAAGATCACAAGAAATAGTTTGTGTTAAAAAAGACTTTACCAGCAGACCTAGCTGCTGTGTTGGATGTTGTTGTGCAGATGATAAACTTTGGGGCTTATTAAAAGAGGCCTTAAAAGTAAAAAAAAAAAAAAAACTCTTTAAACTATTATTTTCTTAGTTACTTTCAGCAGCATGCATTCTTTTAGCATCATCTGAAAAGAATTTCCTCTAAAACATCATGTGCATAATTTCACGTACCTTAAAAAAATGAGAGTCATGTGCCTGTAGCATCAGCCCCTGATCATATACATGTCAGTGGAGAAGCTCATCTAACGGCTGATGAGGAAGAGCATTAGCATTCATGGCAGCTACCCCCCCACCCCCAACCATCAGTCCCACCTCATCAGTTAAACATCAAGCTCCAATAACCCCAGCTTTGTTTGGGAGGGAGCGCCCGTGTCTGATAAGGGTCCCTCTGATACATCGGACATCATTAATCAGCAGCAGAGTGGGAGGACAGTGGGGAGGCTCAGAGAGGCCAAGTTTCACCATCTTTACCCCATGGGTTCGTTTCACAGTGACAGGCTCCAAACTGAGCTTACGCCTCTCTCTCTGTGCATGTATTAAAAAATGGTGTTTGAAGGAGGACAGGTGAATACTGTTGGATTTTGGACGAGTCACGTTGAAGCCATTTAGTGCAACTTGGCAACTGCTGAAAGAGCCATTTTCAAGAGGTTTTTGGCAAAAAAAAGTGCAACATTATATTTGAGCTATAAAATAAAAGAACAAAATGTCAGATTGGGGAAAGGTACCTTTCTCTTCAGCTTGCAGTTTTTCTCATAACTTTCAGATTTTTCTCGAGTTTGTAATTTTTCTTTCTGGTAAATATGCAACTTTTTTGTAAATATGTAATCTTTCTCAAATTTCTGACTTTTTCATGTAAATATTAACATTATCCTGAATGAGCACCTTGATTTTTATTGGTAAATATATACTGTAACTTTACTGATAAATTGGCTATTTTTCTCATAGATTTGTGTTTTACATTAAACTGTTTTTTTTTTGTTTTTTGTTTTTTTTTTAATTTGGAACTTTTCACAAATAATTTGCAGCTATTTGTGTAAATTTGTATCTTTCCTTTTTAAATATGCAACTTTTCTCTTATAATTTTGAATATTTTTCCACATAAATTGACTACAAGCTCAAAGATTCCCACACTATGGCTATGCTACTTTGTCTCTACAGTCCTAAGGGTTGGATCTCACTGGGCTGAGAGAGCTCGTAACTAGTTAGAGATAAAACAATCGTGAGACAAGTCCCAGAATTTGTGATAATTTTTTCTCACTTGGAATCACACTTTCCCATGAATGTTGCCATAATGTTGCACAAACTTCCAGTGAGTTTTTGGCCAAAGTTCTCCAGGTGTTTGCATACATGTCATACAAATGCTGCAGGGCATTCTCACATGTGCAAGACAAAATTTAGGGTGTTTTTTTACACTCACAACAGTCCCACGATGGCTGCCCAAAGCTCACACGATACACATCCGTGCCAATTGTACAATTTCCATTCCAGTGATCAGTTTATCATCTGATGTCAAACTCATATATGCAGTGGGGGCAGTGGTGGCCTAATGGTTTCAATCCCCTAGACTGGCAGGGTCAGACCTGGGTGGTACAGATAACATAGCACCCTCCTAAACCCCACCATGGTGCCCTTGAGCAAGGCACTTAACCCCAACAGGTCAGTCTGTGGGCAGCCTGTGACATGGTTTCAGACCCAATGAGCAGACACAACTCGAGAATAAACACAATTGAGATGAGAGATGAGATGAGATGAGATTCAACTTTATTGTCATTACACATGTATGAATACAAGGTAACGAAACGTGACTTGGCATTTGGGCACGCTCTGCAGAGCGCATCCAAGGCCGGGGCAGCCGCTAGGCGCCAGTCATAAAGAAGAAAGGAAAAAAAGAAAAAGAGAATGGATATGACACAGTAGGCGAGAGAAAAAAAGATGTTTTATCAGAATGACGCTCGGCAAGTGAGCGAAATTTTGATTGCAGGCAAAAAAACCCTCAATGCACATTTAGCAGACATTTAGCAGGAGATCACACACAAAAGTTGAGAGGCAGTGTATTGTATGCATGTAATGTTGTATGCATTGTGTAGTGTAAATGTAACAGTTGTTAGTGAGCAGCAGAGGGCGCCTCCTGGCAGTGGATAGATGTTATAATCATGTGACTTATAAACAAGTCCAGAGTCTATCTCTCTTGCTTGCAGAAGGCACATGGGCATTGTCCTTGAGGGTCCAGTCCACTGATACGACAACAACTGATTGTCGATTGTTTGGGTAGACATAAGAGCCGGTCCTTCCGCTTATCTCAATCAGGAGGAATGTAAACACGGGGCAAACAAGGTCAAATCAAATCAGCACAGTGCACTCAGAGAATAGAATTTGTCCTCACCCGTGTAATTCTGTGTTTCCATTATATGTGCAGGCTTAAACTGTTTTTCCATGGAGAGCACAGGGCTCCAGATGTATTCCTCCACTGAATCACTGTCATTCAGTTCACCGTTTGCTGCTACTCGTGCCCTCCCCAACTGGTCGAATTTGATGAAGGAGCTTGCCGGGTCCGCTTTGATCAGCTCTCTCATCTTCCTTCAATTTCTGATGCTTCAGGGAACTCCACAGCCAAAAATAGAAGTCCTGAGATCATAACCAATAATGTTTCCACAGACGCATGAATTCCAATGTCCATGAGTCTCCTCGCAGGTTCCAATTCTTGGGCTCCCCCTTGGCCCAATTCTTGTTGAAAAATAGTGACAATAGCACATTTAAGCCGCTTCCAAATCCATAATTTCCGTTTAGATTAAGATTCAGCAGAAGAAGAGCGACTAAACACAGACAAAAACGCAACATTGCAAAAGCTGGGAATAGATCAGGAAGGCAGGAGAGGAGGGAAGAAAAATGCGACTGCGAAAAAATGCGACTGCTCGCTCTCAAGGCAAGAAGAGCAGTCCTTCTTTTATTGAAGGAAATGTATGTGTGGGTGCGTGTATGTGTGTATGTATCAGCTGGGGCGAGCAGAGCACCGTGCAACCTGGCAACCCTATGGACACACAGACAGAGGATGAGTTAGTGGCAGACCCCGGAGGGGATGTACAGGATTGTTCTGTGCTTACTGGTAGAGATGTTGTGGTGGAGCTCAGGTTTAGCTCGGCGGCTACGGCCAGGAGGACAGTGCCCACAGTCCCAGTTGTGGTTGGAGATGGTGGATGATTAAAGTGCAGATCGGTCTGCTGCCTGGAGGGAAAGATGTCCGCCACCACAGAACTCCGCCTGTGCACAGGGGACCGAGAGAGGTTAAAGAGATGAGCGAAGGCTTACTTGGTTTGGAAGAGAGGATACTTCCTGACGTTGACTGGCAGGACTGGGAATGAGGATGAAGGCAGGGTGAGGCTTGGAAGCTCAGGATGAAGGAAGGCGAGTGAAGGTCTCAGGGAATGGAGACAGACGACTCCGCACTGATCCCAGGACTGCACCATTTAAATAACCCAGGCTGTGATGGAGATCAGGTGTGTGTGCAGCTGAGGATGATAGGCAGCCAAGACAGTACTCCCCCCACAAGACGCCTCTCGGCGGTCGATCCAGCCTACCTGGGTGCATCCGGTGGAAGTCCCTGATGAGTTGTTTGTCCAACACGAAGGAGGGACACACTCAGGATCTCCACTCCAGGCAGTAACCCTCCCGGTCGACCAGGTACTGCAGGCCGCGACCCTGGTGTCGGACGTCCAGGATGGCGTTGACCTTTCATGCCGGGTCGCTGTTGATCACCATCGGCAGAGGTGGAGACCTGGGAGGGTGACACAAAGGGCTGGAGCAGAAGGGCTTGACCTGCGAGACATGGAAAGTTGGACAGATGCGGAGGGAGGGGGGGTGGAGCTAGGCACACAGATACCGGGTTAATGATGCGGCTTATGGCGATAGGCCCAATGAACCGCTGTGACATCTTTCTCATCTCAGCCTTCAAGTTGATATGCTTCATAGAGAGCCATACCTGCTGACCCGTCTGGTAGGTGGGGGCTGGAGTCCTGTGACGATTAGCAGCCGAGGAGTTGCACTCTGCCGTGCGTTGCAGTGCTGCCTGGGTCGCTCTCCAGATCCGATGGCAGCGCCTCAGATGAGCTCGGATAGAAGGAACGGCGATGTCCCCCTCCTCCTCCGGGAACAGTGGGGGGGTGTAGCCCAGCGAGGCCTCAAATGGGGACATGACGATCGCCGAGGAGATGGTGGTGTTATGGGCGCACTTGATCCAAGGAAGGTGGGTGCTCCGCAATGCCGGGTTGGCGGTGGCGACACACCACAGTGCAGCCTCCAACTCCTGGTTTGCCTGCTCACATTGCTCATTGCTCTGAGGATGATAGCCAGACGACGAACTCACTGTAGCCCCCAGGGCATTACAGAACGACCTCCAAACCTGGGAGACTTAAGGACCATTTCCATTAGTATCACCTTGGCCTTACTTGTTTCTACTCTATTCACTTTCTCGCTATTTCCACTGTACCCTACACGCTTTAACTGACACTATTTTTGTGCCTGTTAAGAGGCAGGGTCTAACCGAGCGAAAGCGAGGTGTGATTTGACGTCAATCGACTGCTAGCCACTGATTGGTCAGGGCGTAACGTCACAAAAGCGCCCGTCTTCGTTGAAATCTTTATGACCGCCATTTGCAATCATGGACTAACTCGGTCACGGAGTAAATACGATATTAATACAGACAGCGTTGTAGGTTTTGCGGAACTCTACACCATGGTCCAACGAAGAGGTGCAGAGTTTTCTCTGCTTGTTGGCAGATACACAGTGAGCAGTGACCCGATGGCTGGCCAGCATACAATCGGACTATAGACAAGCTGAAGACGAACGTGAGAGAACCATCGAGGGTGAGTGATTTGTAATAATGTGCATCTGTTTGCTTATTTATCCTGTTGGTGGTAAGCTCACTTTTTTTGAGCCTTATACAGTGCTGTTCTGTGCTGGCTAACGTTTATTAGCTAATGTTTTTTGTAGCTAGCTAGTACCAACTGCTGAATCGCACTTGTTTTCTCCTAAATATTCGCTTGTGAGAGCAAAACGATGAAATATGTCAATCCTGGTTAAAGTCCTGGTTTGTGTTTTGTATTGCACTTTGGTCCTGCGCATTAAATTGTGTGCAATTTAATGCTAGAATGTGTTTCCACATGCCAGGGGTTAGCCTCCCTGTTTATATTGTGATACTGGTGAAATGGACCACACCAGCCGAAATCTCGTCATATTGAAATTGCTTTTTCAAACCAGTGATTTATAAAGTCATTCATATAATTTTCTAAAGCGTCAGAATACACCCACACACCTATTCTGTGGATCCTGCAGTGCTTGTCAGTGAAACGAAGCATTTTTGTCACATTCCACCACTCACTCATTTCAGAAAGAGAAATCCGTATATTATCTAGATTCATTACACAGACAGTGATATATTCGAAGTGTTTATTTATTTTAATTTTGCTGATTACGGCTTACAGCCCCTGAAAACCCCAAATTCTATTTTGCAAAAAATTGGAATATTACATAAAATTAACTTTATAAATAGTTTTTAAATATAAATGTTGGCCGTGGAGGTGTTGGTTAATATGGGCTGTAGCCGTAATCATCAATATTAAAATAAACACTTTCAATATATCACTGTTCCTGTAATGAATCTACAGTATATATGGGTTTCACTTTCTGAAATGAGTGACAAAAATATTGAATTTTTTCATGGTATTCTAATTTTTGAGATGTGCCTGTATATGTATTGAACTTGCTTGAAACTAACCAACATCCATTTCTGTCGTTCGTCTAGGCAAGACGAAATCAGCCGCCCCACAACCTACCTCGCCACTGTTGAAAGTACTGAGATCCTTTGCTTTTATAGGTAAAATGTCAAAAGCACAATTTCCACTTAATATTAAAGGGACTGAACTGAGATTTATTTGATTGTGTGAATATGGCACATCAACTGTAAAATAAACCGCTTGTTAATGTATTTATTTTTTTGTCAGATCACTTGTGTGATCCTTTGTGAGTTATGTTCATAACTGTATATTTTGGGGAATGGCAGTTGTTCAGTCATCAATATAATTTAGCTTATATGTGTAGTTTATACTCTATCATCAATAAACTCATGCAGTAACAGGACACATTACAAATATTTGAGACCCATTGTAGTGCTTCCTTTTATATTTTAGCAATAAAAGTACAAAACACCACCCACACTTGAAGCCAGGGCAAGAAGAGACACTTTTACAGACAAGACAAACTTTTATTGATAAAAACTTCATATTTTGACTGAGCGACTCCACACTCTGTAATGCACACCTTCAGTTAAAGTACTATATTCCATTCAAGTGAATGTATTAATTCATTCTGATTGCTGAGGCCACAGTAAAAGCAGATGATTTTAAATGTAACGCAGCCCTTGTTAAATCGACTTTACATCAGTGCAGCTACATGAAAATTGTGGTTAAATACAACAACAAAGTACTTTATTGTCACATTGGAATTGGAATCGCTGCTGTTTTTTTTTTTTTTTTCTTTTGAATTCTTGGATGGAATATGGTGGGCAATATAAGCTGCAGCTTCATCCATCACCCATTTCAGATAACCTATGTTGAACTGTGTAATCAGAGGAGTTATTGTTTAATTCGACCTTATTAGATTTTTTTTCCCCTTTGTTATATTATTCTATTTTCTTTTAATCTATCCGAAATAAAGATTCATTCATTCACATTCCACTGCTGGCTTTTAGAAACAAGTGTATTTCCCAAATATGTTTTAAACTTCCTTTATTTAACCACCACCCATTTCTGTCTTTTGTCTAGGCAAGAGGTAAACGATCGATCCACCCCAAACTGGACCTTGCGTCACTATTTACAGAGATGCAGGCCTAAGATCTGCTGATCTGAGACCAGTGTGAGCTGCACATCCCAGTTGCTGAGTGACCCAGTCTTACAGTTTGAGTTTTGCACATTCTGAATAATCTGGAATTTGCTGCTGATTGTAATAAACAATTTAGTGACTTATGTGTTTGCATCATGATTTCTATTTTTGTCTGTTAATACACTGGTTGGAAAAGAGTCAATAGTACAAACCATTAATGGGTGACCTTGAAAATAATGGCTCATTTTTAAGAAATTTATGTCACATGGTGGTAACCTTCACATATAAAAAGAGAGATCTGCAAAAACTTCAGAGGTTTGTCAGTGCAATACTACATGAATGCATGTATAGTACATTTTTGATGCAGAGAATATATATTTCTAAAGTATATGTATCTAGTAAATCAAGCATTTTCCATGTAACCTTGTGACTGCATTATTTTAATTGCTTTTAATCCTAGATCAAGTTTGTTTTGGCCTAAAATGCATTATAACTGTCAAATACATCTTATCATACCGAATTCAGTACTGTTTACTTTTGAATATACATTTTGTGGCTAATATAGTTATTAACATGGTGATCAAGTTGTGTCAGCTGATCATTTTTTGCTATGACAACATCTCAGACTCAGTGCAGCTGAAACAGGTACGTCCATGATGTCTCAACAGTCCATGATTTTCACGCAGATCAGAGCAATTTTTTTTCACACAATATTTTTATTGAACCTTTTTTTTTTTTACAAACAGCACACACAGACACTAACACAAAAGTAATTTAAAAACTAAAAAGAATAATAACAAAATGACAAAAAAGGTAATAAAAACAACCATTAACAAAAACAAGTCAACAACAATGTTCCTCTGTTTAGTCTAGGTAATCTATTACATTAGAGTACAAAATATACATTCACCAGCTTGGAATTTGCAAGATCCACACATATCATTCACCTTCTTCTTCAGAAGATATGTTTACTTTCTTTACATAATCAATGAAAGGTCTCCATATATTCTCAAACACATTTTCCTTTGATTTCAGTATGTATGTTGTTCTTTCTAGTGGAAGGTTGTTAACATCTGTCTTAACCACTGAGTCACATCTGGTCTATGATTTTTTACACAGTAATGCAATACATTTTTTGGCATAAAGCAAACTGAGGTCTATGAATGTTCTTTCACTCTTATTAAAGTTATGTTTTTCTGGATACAGACCCAACAAAAACAGTTTAGGGTTCAATGTGAATTGTTTTGAAATTATTTTTCCAATTGTTACCCTCACCTCTTCCCAAAACATTCTGATTTTTCTACATTCCCATAAACAGTGAAATAGGGTTACATTACTTAGATCAGAGCAATTTTTTGCACAGGAAATAAACCAGACACTCTTAAGCTCTACAACCACTGATCGTTTGTGAAGCTGTGCTGACAGTTGACAGGCTCACTCAGCCTGTCACTCAATTGACAGGCTGTACATGAACGCCAGACTGACCGTTTGAAGTGGTAATTTTCCCACAACAGAGCCATCTGAAACACACACAGCGTACATATTTTAGTACCTAAACAGTGATAACTTGCAGAGATTACAGTGTAGTACGACGTACTTATAGCAAAATAGCATTAGCAACCATTAGCTTACCATCACATATGACCTAGTTTGTATCCTCACATCTTCAGCTCTCTCCAGAAGCTGCAGAACTATTCCAGAGTGTTTTGTCTCACTGCCTGTACCCTTGTCTGATGGTCCTTTTTAGCATTTACGGTGAAAAAAGCCACAGACCGAGGAGTCGCCTTGTAAAGCCGCCATGTTGTGTTTGGCTTGGGTCGTGTGTTTTACGTCACGGGAGTGTGGCGCCGCCTTGCTGTAAAAAAATCCCGCCCACCCCAGCTATACACGGCTTTAATGGAGGCACAACTGCGGCAGAAACGAGTAGTAATGAAAAGAAACGAGGAGAGTCGAACTGGGCTAGTGGAAATGAGGCAATACTGAGGACCCCGGTCAGAGACGATGTCCAGGGGAATCCCATGTAACCTCACCACGTGTTGGATGAGAAGGTCCACCATCTCCTTTGCCGTAGGCAGCCCCTACAGGGGTACGAAATGGGCGGCCTCGGAGAACCTGTCAACGATGGTGAAGATTACTGTATGATAGTTAGAAGGTGGGAGGCTGGTGATGAAGTCTAACGCCACATGGGACCAGGGCCTGGCGGGAGTGGGGAGAGGGTGGAGCAGCCCGGCCGGCGGAGAGGAGGATGTCTTACCAGCGGCGCACTGGGGACAGGCGCCAATGTACTCCCCGATGTCCTTCTGGAGCGAAGGCCACCAAAGCATCCTCTGAAGGAGGTCCACTGTACGAGCCCTCCCGGGGTGACACACGAACCTGGAAGAGTGGCCCCAATGGATTACCTTGCCCCAAACGGCAGAAGGGACAAACAGTCTGCCCACTGGCCTCCCGCCCGGGTCCGGCTCATCCTTCTGCACCGTCAGGACCCTTTCCTTAATGTCCCAGGAGAGGGCGCCCACGACACACGATGAAGGGAGAATAGGGTGCTCAGTCACGTCCGTCGCATCCGGGGCAAACTGTCTGGACAAGGCGTCCGGCTTCGTGTTCTTGGATCCGGGGTGGTAGGTGATGGTGAAGTCGAAGCGGCCGAAGAACAGGGATCAGCGGGCCTGGCGTGCGTTTAGGTGCTTGGCTGTCCGGAGGTACTCCAGGTTCTTATGATTAGCCCAGACGACGAACGGCTGGGAGGCCCCCTCCAACCAGTGGTGCCACTCCTCCAGTGCGAGCTTGACTGCCAGGAGCTCTCTGTCACCAATGTCATAATTTCACTCAGCCAGTGATAGGCAACAGGAGAAGAACACACAGGGCCGGATCCTGCCATCAGCTGGGGAGTGCTGAGATAACACGGCTCCAACCCCCGAGTCCGAGGTGTCCACCTCCACCAGGCATTGGAGAGTGGGGTCCACCTGAGCCAAAATGGGAGAAGATGAGAATTTATCATTAAGGTCAGCAAAGGCCACAGCCACCTCCTCTGTCCACCGGAAGGGGACCTTAGGAGATGTCAGACAAGTCAGGGGAAGAGCAATAATACTATAATTCTGGATGAAGCGGCGGTAGAAATTAGCAAACCCCAAAAACTGCTGGAGCTGCTTTCTGGAAGATGGAGTGGGCCAATCTACCACCGCTTTTACCTTATCGGGGTCGGGGATGATCTCGTTGTGGGAATGATGAAACCGAGTAAGGATGTCTTGGAGGCATAGAAGTCACATTTCTTGGCCTTCACAGAGAGCTTATTCTCTAAGAGCCGCTGCAGTACCCGCCTCACGTGCACCCGATGCTCATCAAGGGACTGAGAAAAGATCAGGATGTCATCCTGGGATGTCATCCTGGGCTGCACGGTGGCGCAGTGGTTTAGCACTGTGACAGCACAGTTTACCCTCGGCCGGGGGATCGCGGGGATCATGAGATCGTGGGTTCGATCCCAGCCCCCGACCAACAGTGAGCTGTGTGGAGTTTGCATGTTCTCCCCGTGTTGCGTGGGTTTACTCCGGGATTTCTCCGGTTTCCTCCCGCATACCAAAAACATGTAGGTTTAGGGCGCTTGCGCACGCAGCGACCGGCAGCCGGTGGCTTGTCACCAGACTGCAAACCAAATCTACCTACGGGTACAAATAAGTAACAAAAAAAAAAAAAATCCAAACAGACAAATACAAATGTGCCCAAAAAGTCCCTTAGTACATCATTAATCAGCTGCTGGAACACGGCGGGGGCATTGGTCAGCCCGAACGACATGACCAGATATTCAAAATGCCCACTAGGGGTCTGGAAACCCGTCTTCTATTCGTCGCCCTCCCAGATCCGCACCAGATGGTAAGCGTTGCGGAGGTCCAATTTAGTCAACCAAGAGGCCCCCTGAAAGGAATTGAACGCTGAATTAATCAATGAGAGGGTGTATTTGTCTTTAATGGTGATGTGATTCAATTCCCGAAAGTCAATACATGGCCTTTGCGAGCCGTCCTTCTTGCCAACGAAGACAAACCCCGCCCCCACCACCAAGGATGACGGCCGGATTATGCCCGAGCTCAATGACTCCTTTATAAAAGTTTCCATGGCCTCCCGCTCCGGAGCTGACAGATTGTAAAGCCGGCTAGACGGCAGCGGGGCTCTGGTACGGAGATTGATAGCACAGTTGTATGGGTGGTGAGGGGGGAGGTAAAGTGCCTGGGTCTTACTGAAGGCGGCCCCTAAGTCATGATATTCAGGGGGAACCTTAGACAAATCGGGAGGGGGGGTGACGGGGGCACCCAGGGGTACAGAAGGCGAGCACGCAGCGGACTGCAAACAGGCACTAAGGCAAAAAGAACTCCATGATAACATACTCCCGGAACGCCAGTCAATGGAGGGATTATGAAGACGGAGCCAGGGATAGCCGAGGATGACAGGGGAGGAAGAAACTGGCAGCACGAACTACCTCAGCTCTTCCTGATGGTTACCTGACACTATGACTGACACCGAGGCGGTCTGATGGGAAACAACGGCAAGGGGGGCTCTGGACAGGGCAATAAGTTTGAGGGGGGTCTTGAGCGATTGACAGGGGAGCCCCAGCCGGGTTGCCAGTTCCCCCAAAATGAAGCTCTGCTCAGCCCCTGAATCAATCAGTGCATGTGTGACTATTTCTCTGTGATTGTGAATGAAGCAAATGGGAAGGAGACACAGAGAGAGGGGATTTGATTGAGGTGAGTCCGTGAGTCCCTCTACTGCGACGCATGAACTCACCCTTTAGGCCGAATGGGGCATGATGTTTCCTCGTGCTCCTCGCTCCCGCAGTAGAGGCACAACCCCAGCTCACGGCAGCACTGCTTCTCCGCTAACGGCAGCTTAGATAGTCCCACCACCATAGGTTCTGGAGCATCTGGAGACTCAAGGGAGGGGAGGGCCAACAGGGGGAGCTGTAGGGAGCGGCGATACTGGGTGTCCGAGCGACCGGAAGTTTTACGCTCAGCCACCCGCTCCCTCAGCCTGTTATCTAGGCTATTGGCTAGTGAAATCAACTCAGTGAGCCTAGTAGGTTTGTCTAAGCGGGCTAACTCGTCCCCTAGGCTAGGACTAAGGCTCCTAATGAAAATGCTACAGAGCGAGGCATCCTCCCACCCCACCTCCGTGGCCACCACCTGGAAATCGACAGCATAATCGGCCACTGACTTGGCCACCTGCCTCAGGTTTAACAGCCGGGAGGTAAGCACACTGTCACAGGTCAAACACCTCATTAAACTCACTGACAAACTGGGTATAATTCAAGGCAGCATAACTAGCCCTAGCCATAACAACATAAGCCCAAGCTAGTGCCCGCCCCTCTAATAGATTAACTACGTAGCCTATCCGGCTATGGTCTGTGGGAAAGTCCCCAGGTACCTGCTGAAGCACAATGTCACACTGGAGAATAAACCCCCTAGCCTCCCTTAATTTACCACTAAAGTGGGTGGGAGTAGGGATGGGAGTAAGCCGGGAAGTGGAGCCCTGTACAGATTGACTAGCCAGAATGCTAGCGGGAGCAGAGGAGCTACTTGGAGCTGGAGGGAAGGCCTGTGGACTAGCCAGATGGTCCAACTGATCGGTTATGCAAGTTAACTGGGTAAGGATAATCTGGTGCTGATAAGCTAATTGGTCAACTCAAGCCTCCACGTTGTTAATTTTGCGTGCTAGCACACTGTCTGCTGGGTCATTTTGGCGGAGTCGTACTGACATGGTTTCAGACCCAATGAGCAGACACGACTCGAGAATAAACACAATTATCTTTGATTGAAGGAAATGTATGTGTGTGTGCATATGTGTGTGTATGTATCAGCAGAGCACCGTGCAACCTGGCAACCCTATGGACACACAGACAGAGGATGAGTTAGTGGTAGACCCCGGAGGGGATGTACAGGATTGTTCTGTGCTTACTGGGAGAGATGTTGTGGTGGAGCTCAGGTTTAACTCGGCGGCTACGGCCAGCAGGACAGTGTCTGCAGTCCCAATTGTGGTTGGAGATGGTGGATGATTAAGGTGCTGCTCGGTCCGCTGCCAGGAAGGAAAGAGGTCTGCCGCCACGGAACTCCGCCTGTGAACAGGGGACCGAGAAAGGTTAAAGAGAAGAGCGAAGGCTTACTTGGTTTGGAAGAGCGGATACTTCCTGATGTTGACTGGCAGGACTGGGAACAAGGATGAGGGCAGGGTCAGGCTTGGAAGCTCAGGATGAAGGAAGGTGAGTGAAGGTCTCGGGGAATGGAGACAGACGACTCCGCACTGATCCCAGGACCGCACGGTTTAAATAACCCAGGCTGTGATGGAGATCAGGTGTGAGCGCAGCTGAGGATGATAGGCAACCATGCCAGTCTGGGCAACTTCCAGGTGTGAATGTGAACAGGGCGTCTCTCAGTGGACCTCCCCTGCATAAATAAAGGTTAAATAAACAATGCAATTATACATGCCTGGGAACCACAACAAACAATAGAAGCACAACATTTTTGCTGCTCTCCCACCAGAATATTGTGCAGGAGTGCATATGTAAAGTGACAAACACATGTAGGCAATAAACATGCCTGGCAATCACTAGAAACAATAGTAAAACCATATTTAATCACTTGCCCACTGCAGCTCTGATACAGGAAAAAGACCAAGAATTAGCCTGAACTTATGGCTGGAAAAGAAACTCATAATAACACAGCCAGCATGCCCATGTGGGCCTGCTGTAGGTTAAACTGGGCTGTCCTATGGGTCCCATGTGGGTTTGTCCCCGGGTTCCATGTTGGCCCCATCTGTGTTTGCACCCATGGACTTTACATGTGCATTAAATCCACTGGGCCCCACATGGGTTTAACGTGGATAAGCAAGTTTCAGTAACACTGGCGCCACAGGAAAAATTACAAGAAAAAAGTCACAAATTGACGAAAAAAAAGTTGCAAATTGATGAGAAAAAAGTTGCAAATTTATGAGAAAAAAATGTGAAAATTTAGGAGAAAAAAGTTGCAAATTCACAAGAAAACAATTCAAATTACTTGAATAAAGATACAAACTTACAAGAAAAAATAGCAAATTTACAAGAAAAAAGCCAAATTTATGAGGAAAAAATTAGAATAGTTGCAAATTAACAAAAAAGTAACAGAGTAAATTGAAAATTTACGAGGGAAAAACAATCCCAAATTTATAAAAAAAAAGTCACAAATTTATTTGAAAGCCACAAATTTACAAGAAAATACGAAATTTACAAGGAAAAAGAAACAATTTTATGAGAAAAAGTTGCAAGATTACCATACAAGAGTGACAAATTTATGAGAAAGTTCCAAAATTAAAAGACAAAGTTCACAAATCTACAAAAAAAGTCACAATTTTACAAGAAAAAGAAACAAATTTATAAGGTAAAGGAAAAGCCAACTTTATTGTCATTCAATCCATACAGCCAATCATGTACAGTAGAGCAAAATTACATTTCTCTTAGCTACAATGTTAATCACATCTAGAATCAGAGGGGTTGCTGCCATGCAAGGCGCCGCCACAAATTTCCCTCCTCCGTTCCATTATTGCTGAGCACCAAGCTGGACGGCAGGAAGTTCCACTTTTATATGGTCTTCGGCATGACCCGGCCGGGATGCAGCAAAAGGTGCAAATTTGCCAGAAAAGAATTCATAAGAAAAAGTTCCAAGTTCACAGTAAAACAAAAAAAAAGTTGAAAATTTATGAGAAAGTTTTAAATTTTCAAGAAAAATTTATGGGGAAAAAAATCACAAATGTACAAGAAAATTGCAACGTTATTAGAAAATCAGTTGGAAATAGGTAAAGAAGTGATGCCCATGTGGATAAACACAGATGGGGCCATCATGGAACCTGTACACAAACCCACATGGGACCCTTAACCCTTCTTGTGGCAAGATTTCATGGTCAGATAGTGCCTCCATTGGCACAGGCACAGCGCGGCACCTGTCATGTGATGTTAAATGACGTGGACAAAAACTCCTCAGTTCATTTAAGTTGTACAATGGATTCCACCTCACAAGGTGGCAGTCACGTATAACTTACTTCTCTTGCGTTGGAGGAATTATGGCGGACATAGAACCATCCTGAAACCTCACCAGAGAAGAAGAGATTGTAAACAAATCTAGATCTTACTTGATCACAAGACTGAGGGAAACTGAGGAAGCATTTGTTTCCAAATTTGCCAATAATGATTCTAAAAAGAGATTATTTAGCTTGTGAAGGTAAATATATGCATTTTGTTATAACAGAGGGTGGGCGAAGCTGGTTGATTTGCACCTGCCATCGCCCACAGCGCCATATGATTGGAGAGAACAATCGCACCGGTTCCGTGTCGTCACATAAGATAAACTGCGGTGGAATAAAAGCAAAATTGAGGTGAGATAATCATAAGAGTTTATGGATGTGGGAGAGAAAGCGCAAATGATCGACAGAAGGCAAAATAACAACCAAGATGGACAGAAATGGATGAAGCGAGAGCTGCCTGGCCAGCAGTAAGTCTGACGAATTTCTTTGTTTGTTGACATTCTACTAATGTTCTGGTTCATATACTTTGAAGAGAAGATAAAAAAACAAAAAAAACAAAACCAGTGACAAGAAAACAAAACCATCCATCCATCCATCCATCTTCTACCGCTTTTCCAGAGGTCCGGGTCGTGGAGGCAGCAGTTCAAGCAGAGAAGCCCAGACTTCTCTCTCCCCAGTCACCTGCTCCAGCTCTTCAGAGAGGATACCAAGGCATTCCCACACCAGCTGGGAGACATAGTCTGTCCAGCGAGTCCTGGGTCTGCCCCAGGGTCTCCTTCCAGTGGGGCATGCCCGAAACACCTCAAGTAGAGGTGTTCAGAAGGCACCCTGGTCAGATGCCCATACCACCTCAAATGGCTCTTTTCAATGTCGAGGAGCAGTGGTTGTACTCTGAGCCTCTCCCGGTGACTGAGCTCCTCACCCTGTCTCTGAGGGTGAGTCCAGTGATCCTACAGAGAAAGCCTATTTCACCGCTTGTACCCGCGATCTCATTCTTTCAGTCATTACCCAAAGCTCGTGACCATAGGTGAGAGTAGGAACGCAGACTGACTGGTAAATCGACAGCTTTGCCTTAGAACTAAGCTCCCTCTTCACCACAACAGACCGGCACAATCCGTTCACTGCAGATGCTGCTCCGATCCGTCTGTCAATCTCTCGCTCCATTCTCCTCACACTCGTGAATAAGACCCCAAGATACTTAAACTCCTCCACTTGGGGCAGGAGCCTGTCCCCAACCCGGAGAGGACAATCCACCTTTGTACAGCTGAGGACCATGGACTCAGACTTGGAGGTACAGATTCTCATCCCAACCGCTTCACACTTAGCGGCAAACCGTCCCAGCAAGAACTGTAGGTCATTGCTGGATGAAGCCCGCAGGACAACATCATCTGCAAACAACAGAGATGAGATCCTGTTGTCATCACCCTCTGTTCCCTGGCTGCTCCTAGAAATCCTGTCCATAAAAATTATGAACAGGATCGGTGACAAAGGGCAGCCCTGGCGGAGTACAACTCTCACTGGGAATGAGTCCGATCAAGTGTTGGCAATATGAACCAAACTCTAACAACGGTCGTACAGAGACCGACTAGCTCATAACAACAAGCCTGATACCCCATACTCCCGAAGCACTCCCCACAAAAACCATGAGGAACACGGTCAAATGCCTTCTCCAAGTCCACAAAACACATGTAAACTGGTTGGCCAAACTCCCACGAACCCTCGAGGATTCTTGAGAGGGTAAAGAGCTGGTCTGTTGTGCCACGGCCAGGATAAAAACCACATTGCTCCTCCTGAATCCAAGGTTCAACCAACAGCCGGACTCTCCTCTCCAGTATCCTGATATACGTAGACCTTCCCAGGGAGGCTGAGGAGTGCGATCCCTCTACAATTGGATTACACCATCCGGTCCCCTTTTTTGAAGAGAGGAACCACCACCCCGGTTTTCCAGGCCAAAGGCACTGCCCCTGACCTCCACGCAATGTTGCAGAGGCGTGTCAACCATGACAGCCCTACAACATCCAGGGCCTTGAGGTACTCAGGGTGAATCTTGTCCATCCCCGGGGCCCAGCCACCAAAGAGGTTTTTAACCACCTTGGCGACCTCAGCCCCTGTCATAGGTGAATCGTCTCCCTCGTCCACAAGCCCTGCTTCCTCTGTGGAAGGTGTATCAGTGGGATTGAGTAGATCCTCAAAGTGTTCCTTCCACCGCCCAACAATATCCCCAGCCGAAGTCAACAGTGCCCCATCCGCACCATACACAGTGTGGACAGGGAGCTGCTTCCCCCTCCTGAGCTGCCGGACAGTTTGCCAGAATCTCTTCGAGGCCGACTGAAAGTCTTGTTCCATGGCCTCACCGAACTCTTCCCATACCCAAGTTTTTGCTTCAGCAACCACCCGAGCCGCACTTCGCTTGGCCTACCGGTATATCTCAGCTGCTTCGGGAGTCCCACAAGCCAACCAAGCTTGATAGGACTCCTTCTTCAGCTTAATGCCCCCCCCCCCACTGGCGTCCACCACTTGTGGTTAGCACCGAAGTCCAATAACTGAACACCACTCAGGTTCAGATCGGACAGGCTATTCCTCCCAATTACCCCCTTCCAGATTTCACTGTTGTTGCCCCCGTGCACATTGAAGTCTCACAGTAGGACAATGGAGTCTCCAAGAGGAGCACTCTCCAGCACCCCAGTCAGAGACTCCAAAAATGATGGGTACTTTGAACAATCATTTGGTGCATAGGCACAAATGATGGTCAGGACCCGTTTCCCAACTCGAAGGCGCGGGGAAACAATCATTTCATCCACCAGGCAAAACTCCAATATAGAGGCAGCAAGGTGGGGAGATACAAGAATACCCACCCCTGCTTGTCGCCTCTTGCCCGGGGAAACTCCAGAATAGGCCAAGCTCCAGCCCATCTCCAGGAGACTGGTTCTGAAACCGGAGCTGTATGTTGAGGTGAGGCCAACTATATCTAGCCGGTATCTCTCAACCTCATGCACCAGCTCAGGCTACTTCCCCACCAGAGGGGTGACATTCCTTGTCCCAAAAGTCAGTTTAGGAAGCTTGGGATCAGGCCGCTAAGGTCTCCGCCTTTGATCGCCTCCTGATCCACATAGCACCAGACCCCCATGATCCCTTCTGCAGGTGGTGAGCCCACTGGAGGGTGGACCCATGTAACTCGTTTGGGCTGAGCCTTGCCGTGTCCCATGGGTGGAAACCTAACCACCAGATGCTAGCCATCGAGCCCCTCCCCCAGGCCTGGCTCTAGGGTGGGGCCCCAGTAACCCCATACCAGGTGGAGTACACTGAATCCTTGTTTTAATACTTATCATGAGAATCTGTTGGATCGTTCTTAGTCTGACCCTTCACCCAGGACCAGTTTGTCTTGAGTGACCTTACCAGAGGCAAATTGTCCCAGACAACATATCTCCTTTGATCACTGGGGCACGCAAACCCCCCACCATGATAAGGTGACAATCCATGAGGGGAACGAAACCATCCTTTGTGTAAATAATGTCCAAAAGTTCATTTTTGACTGAAAGTTCTGTAATTTGTTATGGCTGTGTCGCATTATGCAAATGAGATGTGTATGTAAATTTACTCCTATCTCAAACTTTGGATCATATTCTACAGCTTTGTAATTGACAGTAGGTCATTATGTCTTACCACTTTCAAGTTATACCCTTGGAAATCTCTGACATCTGAACTGAATATTTTCTTGAAAAAAATCTTGACCACTAGGGGCTTATGGCACAATGGCCCGCCTGTGCCAGTCATTGGGTTAAGAGAGCCCAGCTTTACTTTTGGTGGGGCACACATGGACATGATGGCTGGGAACGACTCTACATTTTTCACATCAATAAATGTAAACAAGCAGATATAAGTATAAAGATGATGATGGATTGACTGAAAATGGCACTCATCTCTCCAACCAGAGTATTATTAAAAAGCGAGGAGGTGGCGGGTGCCTCGGTATTAAGAAAAGATAAGCCTTTATTAGGCACCAGGCAATGATTTAGTGTAATAATAAACACCTGCTGCCGGCCGTTCCACCTCTCCAGTCAGTCACAAGTGCTGTAGGTGCTCCAGTCAGTCAGAATTTCTTTTTTTTTTCTTCCCTTTTCCTGTCAGACAGCTAGGTAAGCAGAACAGAGATCTGTTACCCTTATTGTGCCAAAACAGATTTACTTCGCCAAAAGGACCATTTTACAGTACCTAACTATGTACTGTATATTGTTGTAAACTCCTCCTGTAATAACTTTTAATACTTTATGTAGCATCAACGGCCCCTCAGGCTAATCCAGAAGATCACTTTTCTTCATTCTACAGGAATCTCCCTTTTCTTCATATTAAAACACTTCCACTCAAGGCCTGGCCAAGAATGCTGTGCCTTTCCCAGGACCCCAATGTAAACAACTTCCCTCTTGCAGAGATGGTAAGGATCAGAATTTGTTTTTAAAGGCTTAAGTGGACTATAAACTCTGGAGTCCAGATCTCAAAGTAGACAGTTCATGTGGATAGCATCCACCCTACAGGAAACTAATGCTTTTAAAAGGTCATAAACTTCTTAACAAGACAGGTATATGGCCCTCTCCATTTCTGAGACAGATCCCAGAGCTCTTTATGCTCCTTCCTCTCATGTGACAGAGACCTAAAGAAGTTACCTACAGCTCAACAGTACCTCCTAGTGGACATCTAGGAAATGTGTTTCCTTGTGTTAATCTTGCTAAACATTTAAGTTTTTCTAATTTCCAGCTATCATCTTCCCAGGATGAGAACACTGAAAATCATCCTTTTGATCACCGACCAGGGTTTGCAGTAATTCATTAATCCTTCATCTAAATGTGAAGTGCATGTATTAGGAACATGTAATAGGAATGTTTATTTTCAATTATTATTATTGAAATGAATGTTAATATTATTAGTAATGGCATAAATGCATGCTCACTGAATATTAGCCGAGTCACTTAATTTAGTTAGATTTTATATTGAGTACATCATTTCATAAGAACTGAATGGGTATTAATCCTTGTACGATAGCATTCCTGATAAACCACTCCTCTCTACCTTTCACAGGATAATGTCCTTTGTTTGGCTGTTCCCAAACAAAGAGATGTTTTTGCATTGGACAAAGGCCCGTTCAAACTCCTCTTTATGAATGCTGATTGGCCTGTCTGCGACCGGCCCTGGTTTTTATGACCAACAGTGCGTTTCAGTTAAAATGCAGGAGCCGCCCCGCATGTTAAGTAGAATAAGAAGTGAAAGAGAGAACAGAAGAAATTTAAGATTAAGATTAAAGAAGCAGAATAGAAATCTAGACCTAAGAGGAAAGTTTTTGTTTCACTTCTTCAAAGTTCCTTGCAGTTTTCTTCTGCCTAGATTGTTCTGTGAATTTTAAGAAACCTTTTTGTGTGTGAAGTTTGTCAAATCCTGCGTTAGTTTTATTGTTTTTCTGGTTACTGAGGAGAAACCATCTTTTTCTTACGAGCTCGCCTGAAAGAGAGTCAAACTCTCTCTCAAAAAAAAATAAATCCTTTTTTTCTTCACCTCAGAAGCCATTCTTATCCTAGTTGAATGTTTTTCTTAGATTTTTTACTTTTTTATGCTATTAAGGTGGACCTTTAATTTTCCTATTTTAAGTGAACAGAGATTGTGTTTTGGACTTATTTTCGGCCTCATCCACGCCTGACTGAGATGTCGTCCTTCAGTTTTTGGCTTATTCTGTGGCCAGAGACATCATCAATTCGGGCTGGTTGCCAAAAGGATGCTTCATGCTGCTCCAAGACAGCCGTCTGCTGCTTTTCGCTGTCTGTATGAGAGCCCCCAGACTGGATCTGCACTTCTTACGGTTGGTTGTTAATATCACGAAGCCTCGCAGCAGGAGTTTCATCCCTGCGTCCCCAATGTCAAACCCCAGCCGGCACCGACCCGCTGAACACGTGGACCTACAGCTGTTCGTAAGTGAGACTCCCATTTTCCTATCTGCTGGGTTAAACGTGATGTCCTAAAAATTTAAATTACAATTGAACATAACCAGTATTTCATGGTACAATTAGTCTCTCAGTCATATGATAAAGCTATAAACTGAAGGAAGATTCTTTTTCATTTTTAAGTAACCTCCTTTCATTTTTGTAGATTAATTCAGAAGTTCATTTTTAGATAATCAGCTTATGAATTTTCCTCGTAAAATTGTGTTCTGTTTTGTTAGACATTTCAGCCTTCCATTACCATTGAAACATAAAGTCTGGTTTCTCCTTGGTTCCACAAAGGTTTGACAGTAGATTTTATGTTCAGGAATCAGAAACAATTGATGTGATATAGACACCTGTTATCATTTGAATATGTTTATCCATCATTTTAATGCGATATCATGTAACCTGAATGAGTTTAATAAAAGGATGAATGAGAGAAGTTGAAGCATTTTTCTAGATCATGGCAGGAAAAGAACTCCCTTAAATTTTGAGACTGATCCATTAACCCCTTGCACTCCGGGCAATTTTCCTAAAAATGCCAAAAAATAACGTGCCCAAAGTAAATCAAAAGCTGTTCTTCAACCCTTTGCAGCATCTTCATGGGGTTGGTCTCATTTAAAAGAAAACACTTTGAATTTTTTGGCAAAAAAACATAATCTCTCTACGTGCTCCGGCCACTGAGTTACAGTCATCTAAACATACTGAACTTGAAGAAAATAAATTTGGCCTCGGTGTTTTTTTGGATACAAATGCTTGCAAATAACACACAGCTGTCCGATCCGGCTGGAAAATGCAACAGAAATGTAGAACCAAGTGTTATCAAGCTGAGATCCAAATTTGGTAACAATACCACAAAAAATGAATATTTTACACAGCTTTGTTCTCAGGTAGTTCCCAGGCGTTTTGGAACAGTGCCAAATTGTGCCAAATGGCACAGTTTGGAAAAACGTCTGTAACTTTTGAATAATTCAATGTAGAATCTTCATTTTGGGCTCTAATGAAAGGTCACATTCAGGGCTGTGTCTGTGTGTGTGTGTGGGGGGGGGTTGTCCCCCCCACCCGCTACAAAGGACGGAGTTCCGCCCTCGCTACATGACGGATTACACTCGTTGCATGTTTCCACAGCAACGCTGTCACAGCGGTTTCTCCTCCCCCCCCCACTCGCTACTGTGTGTGTGTGGTGGTGGGGGGTTGTCCCCCCTCCTCGCTACAGAGGACGGCCATCGCTACATGACGGAATAGACTCATATCCTTCCCCCCGCGGACCGGGGAGCGTTCCGACCGTGAATGACCCCCCCCGCTCCTCTTCTGCAGCGGGGGGGGGGCATTCACGGTCCGAACATGGCAAATGAACCATTTATCGTGGCGCACGCACTTCGTACTTCGTGCGCCGTACAGTTGTAATTTACCTATCGGTCAAAAGTCATTTTTTGATTACAATTTTCAGGGATAAATAATAAATTTAGCTTATAACACCTTACCTCTTCACAGCAGCAGAGTCCTGGCGAACTTCTCTTCCTCATTGTCAGATGAACGCGACGCTTTTCCGCTCGTGGATCCCGGTCAAAACATAATTCCATTATTGCCGTTTTGGCGAATGATTTACGACTTTTGTCGTCGGCCTCCATCGGTCTATGATGACGGAAGAGAATCCTAAATGTCTATTCTGCTGGAATGAGTGCAGGTCCCACTTGTGGGTGTTCTCCATGCTGCTGGATCTGTAGCAGGTTTGTCCAGCGTCCTTTTTTTCATCAGCTGCAACAGTAAATCTCTCTTCACCTAGCCCGAACTTCTGTGGTTCAATTGGCTCCTGCATTCATAGTAGGTGGGTCCTCCTTCCTAGGTTTTCATTCATTGGCTCTTCAAGGTTTCAGAAACCCAATTCAAGGCTCTTATTAGTCGAATGAGAGGTCAATCAGATGAACTAATCTGTTCGCGGCTGTGTCTGCAGCTTTTTTTTTTTTTCAGTGGCGCTTGGACGCCAACACCACTTACATCACCACAATCTGGACTATGCATCCGAGAGTGCACAAGGGCGCAGGAGTGCGCCCTCATGCACCCTAGGATGCAGAGACTTGCCCGCCCGCGGAACAACGGAGCGCAAGTGGTTAAGTAATTGAAGGTACGGAAATTAATTGAAATTAAGTTAATAATATAAGTCGCTCTTTTAGAACTGGTGCCCCTTTTATGAGTGCTTTCCTATTTTATTTAGTGAGTGTAGGGGTGACGGTTCAACTCTGTCCCCTTGCACACCCACTATTAAATAAAATAAATAATTCCTGTACCTTATTACCCTATATTTTATTAAATATTGCTACATTTATTCCTGTGCCCCGTGTGAGGCCTGCGTGCAACTGAGAGACATATATGCAAAAGAAAAATCATTGAGACATAAGCTGTTTTTTTTTTTTTTCTGCTCAAAAATTGATCCACTTTATCCGGCGAACCTATGTGTTGTTTGAGAGGCTGCAGCAGGCAGGTCTACATCTCCCTCTGTGTGTGTTTGTTTTGCCCGCCTCCTGCTGAGGCGTCTGTTTTTTGAGCTGCAAGGGGGGGTGAGCTGATTCAACCCCACTGTCTAAGGTGAACGAAGGAGCTGTGTTGATGCATGCAGGAAGTTTTAAGCAGTATTATATGCTGAATAAAGAAAAATAAAGGCCTAGAGTGACAGAAACGTGAAGAAAACCATTCTTTTTACTCGTCAGCTTAACTTCCCAGCGAATTATCCCGGTGGGACTAATTAAGCCGACCAGTTTTGTAATTACCCAAGTGTGGTGACGTCAGGTTAGGCTGGACGGAGCTTGATCTGGTCACTGAGTAAACCACTGGGGAAGTAGTGTTAAACTATACCCGGAATTAAAGGGGTAAGATTATTTGTGCATGAATAAAGGGAAGTTGGAGATTAAAACTGTCCCATTTTGAAAAAGCAAGGTGTGGCATTGTCGATAAGACTCGCGCCTGCATCCATGTGTCACGTGCACACTCACAGTCGCGCGCGTGACCGACAGCCTGTGCGCGAAAAACTGCACATGAGCAGAATAAGCGTGCAGACGCCATTTTGAAGGCACTAAGAGGGAGTCACCCTGGCCTCCATTTTGAGTGAGACCAGTAGACCCGCCCAGAGCGACGTCAACAGTGTCTCCTCCTCTTGGGAGAGTAGAGATAACTGCATCCATCTTGCGGTCAGCTATAGGAGTTGCACTTCTTGCATGAATGCACACTCAGATTAAAGCAGAGCGAATCTATTAAGCTGATTTATAATCAAACAGAGCTTCCAAATTAACTTCAAATCAATCCGAATTATCCAGAGCAACCTAAATTTAAACCCAATTCAATGTTTTATGCCAAGAACAAAAGGAAAAAGCAACTTGTTGGTTTTAAAGGCTGTTCTCATTGGTGGAAGAGTTTTTGACTGCAGATGTACAGTACTCAGTGAAAGAACATAAAAGCATAGACTTTGAATTTACTCATGTATGTTAACCACATATTTTAATCTTTTAAGTTAAAAGGCATATATTTACACATCTTATGCTAAAATTTGCAAACTTTTGAAGATATATATATACACACACTACCGTTCAAAAGTTTGGGGTCACTTAGAAATTTCCTTATTTTTGAAAGAAAAGCACTTTTTTCAATGAAGATAACTTTAAACTAATCAGAAATACACTCTATACATTGCTAATGTGGTAAATGACTATTCTAGCTGCAAATGTCTGGTTTTTGGTGCAATATATAGATAGGTGTATAGAGGCCCATTTCCAGCAACTATCACTCCAGTGTTCTAATGGTACAATGTGTTTGCTAATTGCGTCAGAAGGCTAATGGATGATTAGAAAACCCTTGTGCAATCATGTTAGGTTTGCAATGCTGTAATTGCTGCAAATGGAGGATTCTTTGACGAAAGCAAAGTCTGAAGGAAAAATTTATTATTTCAAATACAAATCATTATTTCTAACCTTGTCAATGTCTTGACTATATTTTCTATTCATTTTACAACTCATGGTGGTAAATAAGTGTGACTTTTCATGGAAAACACAAAATAATTGTCTGGGTGACCCCAAACTTTTGAACGGTAGTGTATATATATATATATATATATATTGCACCAAAAACCAGACATTTGCAGCTAGAATGTATAGAGTGTATTTCTGATTAGTTTAAATTTATCTTCATTGAAAAAAGTGCTTTTCTTTCAAAAATAATGAAATTTCTAAGTGACCCCAAACTTTTGAACGGTAGTGCTGCAGTGACACAATCGTGTCACCAGCACGGTGAGATCGTCACTTCCTTGTGGTAACGTATCGTCACTTCCTGTTTTGCTGTCTGCCTGTGTGGTTTGCTCTCCAGCCACTAGCTAGCCACTAGCTACGGCTACTAGCTCTCTTTCTTCTCCTCTGGTGTGCTCTCTCTGTCAGATGTTTAGCTACACCCCTGCCTCTTTTAGTGATAACGGTAAATGTAATAAATGTTGTCTTTTTGAGGCGCTCGAGGCGAGGTTGTCTGATTTGGAATCCCGGCTCCGCTGCATTGAAACACCGTCTGCGCCAGTTAATCTCGACGGACACCCTTAGCTGCAGCAGAGCTAGCTAGCTTAGGCCCCCCTGTCACCGGTTCCCCGGCTCTCCTCAGCAGCGTGGAGACTGGGTGGGTGACGGTGAGAAGGAAGCCTAGTCGCAGAGCCCCGGTACACCACCAACCTGTTCACGTTTCTAATCGTTTTTCCCCGCTCAGCGACACACCCGCTGAGGAAAAAACTCTGATCATTGGCGACTCTGTAGTCAGAAACGTGAACCTTGAGACTCCAGCGGCCATAGTCCAATGCATTCCTGGGGCCAGAGCAGGCGACATCGAGTCAAATTTGAAAATGCTGGCTAAAAGTAACTGTAAATATTCCACAATTGTTATTCACGCCGGCATTAATGACATCCGTCTCCGGCAGTCGGAAGTCACGAAACTTAAAGTAGAATTGGTGTGTGACTTTGCAAAAACGATGTCTGCCACTGTAGTATTCTCTGGGCCCCTCCCCAATCTGACCAGTGATGACATGTTTAGCCGCTCGTCATCCTTGAACCGCTGGCTCTGTGTGGTGTCCTAAAAATGACGTGGGCTACATTGACAATTGGAGCTCTTTTTGGGGAAAACCTGGTCTTATGAGACGAGACAGCATTCATCCCACTTTGGATGGTGCTTCTCTTTTATCTAACAATCTGGCATCTTTTTTATCCAAATTTCCAAAACCCTGACTACTCAGAGTTGGGACCAGGAAGCAGAGTTGCAGTCTTACACGTCTCTCTTCAGCTCCTCTTCATCCGCCACCCCTCAGCTTAGCCCCTGTCTTCCCCATCAGAGAATCGTTGTCTGCTCCCTCCAAAGTAAATAAAAATATAATGCATAAGCATCCCAAAGTGATAAAGCAAAATATTGGTAAAACTCAAATTAAACATAAAGCCTCTAAATTGAATGATTTGGCCTCTGTTCCTCCTCATAATTTAAAAATTAAATGTGGTTTATTAAATATTAGTTCTCTAACTCCCAAGTCTCTGTTAGTCCATGATCTGTTAATTGATCATCAGATTGATTTAATTTCCCTTACAGAGACTTGGTTAGGGCAAGAGGATTATGTTGGTTTAAATGAATCAACTCCCTCTGGTTATTTAAACTGTCAAAATCCCAGAAGTTCTGGTCGTGGAGGAGGAGTAGCAACAATTTACCATTCCAAATTACTAGTTAATGTAAAGCAAAAAACATGTTATAATTCCTTTGAGGGCCTGGTCCTCAGTATTAGGCACTTTAGCAATTTTAGGTTAAACCCAATTTTATTTGCCATAGTTTATCGTCCCCCATCAACCTACTCAGAATTTTTATCCGAATTTGCTGATTTCTTAGCTGATTTAGTGCTGAAATCTGATAGAATAATTATAGTAGGGGACTTTAATATACATGTGGATGTAGATAGTGACTGCCTTAATGTGGCATTTAATTCAATATTAGACTCGATTTTTTCTCAGAAAGTAGGAAATTCTACTCATTACCTCCACCATACAATGGACCTTGTTCTGACATATGGCATAGAAATAGAAAATCTTGTAATGTCTCCTCATAACCCTGTACTGTCAGACCATTGTCTGTTAACCTTTGATTTTACTATTTCTGACTATTTGGCTCCTAAAGAAAAATATTATTACAGTAGATGCCTCTCAGATGATGCTGTTACCAAATTTATGCAGATTGTTTCCTCTATGCCATGTGTCAACACAACGGAAATAAGCTATAGACAGCTTGCTCCTTCTGTAATTGATAACATGGTGGATAGTGTTTCAGCTTCTCTGCATCAGACTCTAGACTTGGTGGCCCCCTTAAAAAAGAAAAAGTCTAATCAGAGATTTCTAACTCCTTGGTTCAACACAGAAACTCGTAGCTTAAAACAGAAGACTCGTCAATTAGAAAGAAAATGGCCCTCCACTAATTTAGATGAAATCTATTTAGCTTGGAGAAATCATCTTTTAATTTATAAAAAAATATCTTAGAAAAGCTAGAACGAGTTATTACTCTGCATTAATAGAAGAGAACAAGAATAATCCCAGGTTTCTTTTCAGTACTGTAGCCAGGTTGACAAAGAGTCAGGACTCTGTCAATCCTAGCATTCCCTTAGAGCTTACTAGTCAGGACTTTATGAACTTTTTCAATAATAAAATTTCATCCATCAGAGATAAAATCAATCAGATTCTTCCCACAGTTAACTTAAATGCTGTAACTACTCCAACTCCTTCTATTGATGTCTGTCTTGATGAGTTTACTCCAATCGACCTTTGTGAGTTAGACAAAATAGTTTCCTCATCCAAACCTTCAACTTGTCTTTTAGACCCTATTCCTACCAGGTTATTTAAAGAAGTATTCCCACTTATTGGTAGCCTTATTCTTCATATAATCAATTCTTCATTAACTTTAGGCCATGTACCGCAGGCTTTTAAAACGGCTGTAATTAAACCCTTACTCAAAAAGCCAACGCTAGATCCAAGAGCTTTAGCTAACTATAGACCAATCTCTAATCTCCCTTTCATTTCAGAAATCTTAGAAAGAGTTGTTGCTACGCAATTATTTGACCACCTGCAGGGAAATGGTTTACTTGAAGAGTTTCAGTCTGGGTTTAGAATCCATCATAGTACTGAAACAGCCTTAGCGAAGGTCACTAACGACCTCCTCATTGCATCTGATAATGGACTAGTTTCTGTACTTGTCCTTTTAGACCTTAGTGCAGCTTTTGATACTATCGATCATAATATTCTACTTGATAGATTAGAACACTATGTTGGACTTAATGGAACTTGTTGCAGTGGTTTAGATCTTATTTATCTGATAGGTTCCAGTTTGTTCATGTAAATAATGAGTTTTCTTTCAACTCAAAGCTTAGTCATGGAGTTCCACAGGGATCTGTGCTAGGCCCTACTCTTTTTAGTTTATATATGCTTCCGTTAGGCAACATTATTAGAAAGCACTGTATACATTTTCATTGTTATGCAGATGACACACAATCAATGCCAAATGAAATTAAAATAATAACGGACTTTAAAACATTCACTAAAAATGTTAAAAACTGGCTGAAAAATAAACAAGAATGTACTCATGTATGAATTATTTGTCTGCAAAGTGAGAGTGAATGAAGGGAAGGAATAAATGTGTTTGTTTATAGTGAGTGACAGAGGGAGGAAGGCCTGAAATAGGCAAATGTGAGTTATGTTATATGTGTTAAATGTGAGTCAGGCTGTTATATTTGTGTATTTATAATATTTATGTTAAAGGTGAGTCAGGCTGTTATATTTGTGTATTTATAATATTTATAATATTTATAATTGTGTATTTATAATTCTTCTGCATTGATGTATGTGGTTATTGTGTATATTTTTATCTTGATTCTTTTTTCTAAAGTCCATCCAGGGACAAGAGTTGCAAATTAGCTAATAGCTATACACTCTATGTGCAACACATCAGATTGATTGTCTTTGATTAATTGTCTATGTTTATTGCACTGTCCCTGTCAAATAAACTAATCTACTACTATTATACCTGTCAATGAAGCCAGATGATAGTAATCAATTAGCCAAGTTAGAAGCCTGTCTTAAGGAAATCAAAGCTTGGATGACTTGTAATTTCCTGCTATTAAATTCAGATAAGACTGAAGTCATTCTTGTTGGTCCAAAAAACCTTAGAAATTCCTTTCCAACTCAAACTTTCAGTTTGGATGCGGTTACTCTTTCTCTTAATAGCTCTGTGAGGAACCTTGGAGTTATTTTTGATCAGGATTTGTCCTTCAATTCACATATTAAATTTGTTTCTAAGACTGCCTTCTATCATTTGCGTAATATTGCCAAGATTAGGAGCATCTTGTCTCAGAGTGATGCTGAGAAACTGATCCACGCTTTTGTTAGCTCGAGATTAGATTATTGTAATTCTTTATTATCAGGCTGTCCTAAAACATCTTTAAAAAGTCTTCAGCTGATCCAAAATGCTGCAGCAAGAGTTTTAACAGGTACTAGAAAGAGAGATCATATCTCTCCGGTTCTGGCCTCCCTTCATTGGCTTCCCATAGAGTTTAGAATTAAGTTTAAAATCCTTCTTCTTACTTACAAAGCTCTAAACAATCAGGCTCCTTTTTATTTAAAAGATCTGATACTACCGTATTATCCTAACAGAGCACTACGCTCCCAAAATGCAGGATTACTTGTAATACCTAGAATCTCCAAAAGTACAATGAGAGGCAGAGCCTTCAGTTATCAAGCTCCTCTCCTGTGGAATCAGCTGCCAATCTGGATTCGGGAGTCAGACTCGATCTCTGTTTTTAAGAATAGGGCTAAAACCTACCTTTTTGATATAGCCTACAATTAGGGAGGGATCATGTGTTTCTGAACCCTCCCTTAGTTATGCTGCTAATAGGTTTAATCAGCCGGGGGACCTCCAGTAATGCACTGGGCCTCACTCCTTTTCTCACTCTCAATGAAATATATTTTTTTGCTGGTCATTAACATTTTTTTGTTCTCTCCCATAGATTGAGTCCCCATCGTGCTGCTTGCTCTCTACATGTCTGTTCTTTTCTTCTTCTCTATCCCATCACCCCCCAGCCAGTCGCAGCAGATGACTGCCCCTCCCTGATCCTGGTTCTGCTGGAGGTTTCTTCCTGTTAAAAGGGAGTTTTTCCTCTCCACCGTCGCCAAGTGCTTGCTCACAGGGGATCGCCTGATTGCTGGGGTCTTTCTGCAACTGTGGGGGTTCCCCCTACAGTTGATAGTGCTATGAGATGACTGTTGTTGTGAAATGGCGCTATATAAATAAAGTTGAATTGAATTGAATTGAATAGTGCATATATATATATATATATATATATATATATATATATATATATATATATATATATATATATATACTAGATAGGTGTATAGAGGCCCATTTCCAGCAACTATCACTCCACTGTTCAAATGGTACAATGTGTTTGCTCATTGCATCAGAAGGCTAATGGATGATTAGAAAACCCTTGTGCAATCATGTTAGGTCTGCAATGCTGTAATTGCAGCAAATGGAGGATTCTTTGACGAAAGCAAAGTCTGAAGGAAAAAATTATTATTTCAAACACAAATCATTATTTCTAACCTTGTCAATGTCTTGACTATATTTTCTCTTCATTTTACAACTCATGGTGATAAATAAGTGTGACTTTTCATGGAAAGCACAAAATAATTGTCTGGGTGACCCCAAACTTTTGAACGGTAGTGTGTGTGTGTGTGTGTGTCTGTGTGTGTGTGTGTGTGTGTGTGTGTGTGTGTGTGTGTGTGTTTTGTTTATAAATATATAAAATATCACTTTGTGTGATTTCTTTCACAGGAAGCCATTCAACTTAGGGATTCAAATAAATGACAATGTTTATTTAGACTCAAGTTAATGTTAATCCTGTGCATGTTGGTAAAGGATTTAGTAATTTACTAAATATTTAACCAAAATTTTCCAAAATTAGGAAACCACATTCAACAATTAACACTTGAAAGCTTTAGCTTATTTACAGTCAGTGTGGTGCTTTTGATTCATGTTTGGCAGATGGAGAATATCATGTCTACCTCGCCGGCCTGAAAGCCAGAACCAAAGTACGCGAGGCTCTAATCAGAGACATGCTGTTCACAGACGATGCTGCAGTCGCAACCCACACACAGCAGGAGCTTCAGACCCTGATGGACCGCTTCTCCCAGGCATGCAAGGACTTCGGGCTGACCATCAGCCTGAAGAAGACTAACGTCTTGGCGCAAGGCACGGAAGCACCACCAACCATCACCATCGACGACTACGAGCTGGAGGTCATGAATCAATTCACGTACCAGCAGCAACCTCTCCTTTGATACAGAAATCGACAAGAGGATTGGAAAATCAGCCTTCACACTCGCTCGCCTCACCACACGAGTGTGGGAGAATCCCAAACTTGACATAACGCACGGCTCAGGAGACGCACACACACAGGCTCAGAGTAGCTCAAATAGCTTTATTAACAACAGGAGTGTATGAATGTGTGTCTGCGGGATGTAAATGTGTTGGTGGCGGCGTCTGCTTCGGGCACAGAGGCAGGAGGCCGTACAGCCGGACAACCCTATGGGAAAAGCACAGGGAGAAGGGTGACGGGCACACACCAACACAGGAGATATATGAGCGAGAGAGGAGCTTACTTGGACAGGACGGATGACTGGCACAGCAAGGGACGAGGTCCAGTAGACAGCCACCTGGGAGGCCCGGTGCAGCAGCGAGGAACAGGCGATGGAGAGGAGTAGTCCGCCGCCGGGAAATCCACCTGTGCACAGGGGAGCAGACTTGGAGGAGAAAAAAGGTAAGATCTTCTTACCGGAATGATCAGCTGAGAAGGAAAGGAAACTCACAGCGATGCGTAGGGAAGTCTGACGGCTTCAGGCCGAAGCCCAGGGCGAGGCGGCTTAAATCCCTCGCCGCTGATGATGTGCAGGTGTGCGTGCAGGTGGCGCCGCTGATGAGCGGCGCGGCGTGACAGTACTCCCCCCTCTAGCAGCGCCTCCTGGCGATGGCTTCTCTGGGTGCGCTCGGTGGAAATCAGCAATGAGCGACGGGTCCAACACAAACGACGAGGGTACCCACTGCCAATGTTCAGGCCCATAGCCCTCCCAGTCCACCAAGTACTGCAACCCACGACCCCGGCGCCGGGAGTCCAGGATGGAGGAGACGGCCAGGCCGGATGGCCATCAATCATCCGGGGCGCGGGTTGCGCAGCAGGAGGAGGGCAAAGGGGGTCAGAGACTGCCAGCTTCACCTTGGGCATGTGGAAGGTGGGATGGATGCGGAGGGAGGGGGGAATAGCTACACGCACAGCCACCGGGTTGATGATCCGGGTGATGGGGTATGGGCCCATAAAGCGCTGTGCCAGTTTCCTCCTCTCGCCCTTTAAAATAACGTCCTGGGTCGACACGTAGACTTGCTGACCAACTCTGTACGCCGGGGCAGGTCTTCTGTGTCGGTCCGCCACAGCTCTGTTGCTCTCCGCCGTGCATAAAAGCGCATTGCGCGCTGACGCCCAGATGGAGCGGAACTGCCTGAGATGCGCCCGTACTGAGGGGACAGTTACCTCACTCTCCTGCGCTGGGAGCAGAGGGGGGTCGTAACCCAGGGATGCCTTAAAGGGGGACATCCCAGTAGCAGAAGAGCAAGCAGTGTTATGGGCGTATTCAACCCAGGCGAGGTGGTTACTCCAGGACGTTGGTTTGGATGCCGTGACACAGCGGAGCACAGCCTCCAGCTCCTGGTTGGTCCGCTCACACTGCCCGTTGGTTTGGGGGTGATGGCCGGAGGAGAGGCTCACCTTGGCTCCTAAGGCGTTGCAGAACAACCTCCAAACCTCAGAGGAAAATTGGGGGCCCCGGTCCGAGACCACGTCCACCGGAATCCCATGCAGCCTGACCACGTGCTGGATTAGGAGGTCCGCCGTCTCCAGGGCAGTTGGGAGACCTCGTAGGGGGACGAAGTGTGCCGCCTTGGAGAAGCGGTCCACGATGGTCAGGACGGTGTCGTAGGTGTTCGAGACTGGGAGTCCGGTGACGAAATCCAGGGCGATATGCAACCAGGACCTGCCAGGGACGGGCAGAGGCTGGAGCAAACCCGCTGGAGGGGCATTACCCGATTTGTTGGTGGCACACACTGGACAGGCCCGGGCGT
This sequence comes from Pholidichthys leucotaenia, assembly GCA_020510985.1. NCBI lineage: Eukaryota > Metazoa > Chordata > Actinopteri > Cichliformes > Pholidichthyidae > Pholidichthys > Pholidichthys leucotaenia. Next base: position 19,696,113 of record CM035842.1, on the reverse strand, counting down.
AGCGGGCAGCGTCCCTCCGCAGGCCCGGCCACCAGAAGGACCGCTGGAGGCGGTCAATCATCTGGGAGGAGCCAGGGTGACAGGTGAGCTTGGATGTGTGTAACCAGTGGATGACCTCCCCCCGAATCGTGGATGGCACGAACAGCCTCCCCTCCGGTCCGCCGCCAGGGTCAGGTTCCACTTTCTGCGCCTTCCGGATCTTGCTCTCAATGTCCCAGGTGACGGCTCCCACGACGCACGACCTGGGTAGGATGGTGTGGACCGTGTCCTCCGACTCCTCAGGGGCAAATTGCCTAGAGAGGGTGTCGGGCAGGCCGTTCTTGGAGCCAGGCCTGAAGGTGATGGTAAATTGGAACCTGGCAAAGAACAAGGACCAGCGCGCCTGGCGGGCGTTCAGGCGCTTGGCAGATCTAAGGTACTCCAAGTTCTTGTGGTCCGTCAGGACCACGAACGGCAGGTCCACCCCCTCTAGCCAGTGACGCCACTCCTGTAGCGCGAGCTTGATGGCGAGGAGCTCTCTGTCACCCACGTCGTAATTCCTCTCCGCCGGGGACAAGCGCCGGGAGAAGAAGGCGCAGGGCCATTTGATTCTGTCATCTGGCAACCGCTGGGATAGCACCGCCCCCACTCCTGTGTCCGAAGTGTCCACTTCCACGATGCATTGCAGCGCAGGGTTGACTTGGCTAAGGACCCGGGAGGAGGAGAACTCCGCCTTCAGCGCCTGAAAGGCAGCCGCGGCCTCTTTGGTCCACCGGAACGGGACCTTAGGGGACGTGAGGCGGGTCAGCGGGCCAACGATGGTGCCAAAATTTGGGACAAAGCGGCGGTAGAAGTTCGCAAACCCAATGAACTGCTGCACCTGCTTTCTTGACGCAGGTGTGGGCCATTCCACCACCGCCTTCACCTTCTCTGGGTCCGGAAGCACCTGGTCGTGGGAGAGGATGAACCCGAGGAAGGATGTTGTCTTCGCGTAAAACTCGCATTTCTCGGCCTTCACGTACAACCGGTTTTCCAGCAGCCTTTGGAGGACCAGCCTCACGTGGACCTGGTGCTCGTCCCTGGACTTGGAGAAGATGAGAATGTCATCCAGGTAGACGAACACAAAAAGGCCGATGAAATCCCGGAGGACGTCATTGATGAGGTGCTGAAAGACGGCTGGAGCGTTGGTCAACCCGAACGGCATCACCAGGTATTCGAAGTGGCCGTTCGGGGTATGGAAGGCTGTCTTCCACTCATCTCCCTCCCGGATCCGGACGAGATGGTATGCGCTGCGTAGATCCAGCTTGGTGAACCAAGTCGCCCCCTGGAGGGAGTGGAAGGCTGTATCCATGAGGGGCAGGGTGTAGCGATCCTTCTCCGTAATGTCATTAAGGGCACGATAGTCAATGCAAGGACGGAGGGATCCGTCCTTCTTACCGACGAAGAAGAATCCTGCCCCCACAGGTGATGACGATGGGCGGATTAACCCAGCACTCAGCGACTCCTTGAGGTAAGAGTTCATGGTCTCCTTCTCCGGCGCCGATAGACTGTAGAGTCGCCCAGAGGGTAAGGGTGCCCCCTGGTGGAGGTTGACTGCACAGTCATAGGGCCTATGAGGAGGGAGAGACATCGCCTTGGATTTGCTGAATACCATACCCAGGTCGTGAAATTCCAATGGCACCAGGGACAGGTCCGGGGGCGCAGCGTCCGTAGGTGAGGGAGAAGCGGACGGAGAGCAGGCAGCGGACTGTAGACAGGTGCTCATGCAGAACGTGCTCCATGCCGACACCCCGGCGGACTTCCAATCCAAAACGGGGTTGTGGAGGCGTAGCCAGGGATGCCCCAGGATGACGGGCGACACAGAGTTGGGCAGGACGTAAAAGGTTATCTCCTCCCGGTGGTTTCCAGAGACAATAACCAGGACGGGGATGGTGTGGTGTGTAACTCTCCCAAGGGAGGCACGAGAGAGGTTGACCAGGGAGATAGGGTTCCTTAATGCCTGACAGCGGATGCCCAATCGGGTTGCCAGGCTTTGAGAAATAAAGCTGCCTTCCGCGCCCGAATCCACCAGTGCGTGGGTGAGATGCCCAGTGGAGTTGTGACAGAAACAGATGGGCAGTTTCAATTGTGTGAGGGGACTTAACCGATTGAAGTCCGCGAGGCCCCCTACAGTGACTCGCGGACCCCACCGACTGGCTTTCCGTGGGCAAAGCTTCACTGTGTGTTGGTCATCTCCGCAATACATGCAGAGATCCAACTCACGGCGGCGTTGTCTCTCCGCAGGGGAAAGCTTTGTCCAACCCGTCACCATTAGCTCTGACTCCTCGGGGCACGATGGCGGTGGCGTCGCCAGGGGGCGAGCTTGGAACAGGCGCGGCAAGACTCCACGAGGGCGAGAAGAAGACGACTTCCGTCCCGAGGAGCGCTCGCGCAGCCTGTTGTCCAAACTGATCGCTAGGGATGTTAGCTCCGCTAGCGTCTCAGGGATATCCCGCCCAGCCAGTTCATCCCTCAGATCATCGTTGAGACTGCGGAGGAAAAGGCCACAGAGGGAGCGTTCCTCCCAGCCCAATTCCTCCGCCGCTATCCGGAAGTCGACCGCGTAGTCCGCTGCCAACCGGCTTCCCTGCTGGAGGGCGAGAAGCCGATCGACCTGGACCGTCTCGGTACAAGAATGGTCAAAGACCTCTAGGAAGCGTCTCACGAATTGGTCATACGTGAGGGTGGCATAACTGGGCCTCGCCATTACGGCGTAGGTCCAGGTTAATGCTCGCCCCTCTAGGAGATTCCCGATATAACCAATTCGGCTATGATCTGAGGGAAAGTCTCCGGGCACACGGTGAAACACGGACTCACATTGCATTATGAACCCCCGCGCTCCGCCGAGCTTTCCGTTAAAGCGGGCGGGAGTTGGAATGGGCGTGAGCCGAGTCGGTGCCGCCGGAGCCTGCTGGACGGCCGCTGGAGCAGCAGGAGCTGCGCCACCCTGACGAGCCGGGGGGAACGGCTGTTGGGGGTCCAAGCAGTCCAATCGGTTATTTATAATAATCAACTGATTAAAAATCACCTGTTGCTGAAAAGCTACTTGGTCCACCCGAGCCTCGAGAGTGGTAAGCCGGTGTGCGAGCCCGCCGTCTGCCGAGCCGCTCTGCTGAAGCCGTACTGACATAACGCACGGCTCAGGAGACGCACACACACAGGCTCAGAGTAGCTCAAATAGCTTTATTAACAACAGGAGTGTATGAATGTGTGTCTGCGGGATGTAAATGTGTTGGTGGCGGCGTCTGCTTCGGGCACAGAGGCAGGAGGCCGTACAGCCGGACAACCCTATGGGAAAAGCACAGGGAGAAGGGTGACGGGCACACACCAACACAGGAGATATATGAGCGAGAGAGGAGCTTACTTGGACAGGACGGATGACTGGCACAGCAAGGGACGAGGTCCAGTAGACAGCCACCTGGGAGGCCCGGTGCAGCAGCGAGGAACAGGCGATGGAGAGGAGTAGTCCGCCGCCGGGAAATCCACCTGTGCACAGGGGAGCAGACTTGGAGGAGAAAAAAGGTAAGATCTTCTTACCGGAATGATCAGCTGAGAAGGAAAGGACACTCACAGCGATGCGTAGGGAAGTCTGACGGCTTCAGGCCGAAGCCCAGGGTAAGGCGGCTTAAATCCCTCGCCGCTGATGATGTGCAGGTGTGCGTGCAGGTGGCGCCGCTGATGAGCGGCGCGGCGTGACAAAACTCTCTGTCAAGACGAAGATGGCAGTGTACAATGCCTGCGTTATCAGCACACTGCTCTATGCGAGTGAGACGTGGACAACATACGCCCGGCAGGAAAAGAGACTGAACTCCTTCCACTTGCACTGCATTCGCCACATCCTGGACATATCCTGGCAGGACAAAGTGCCCAACACAGAAGTTCTGTCCCACGCCGGCCTTCCCTCCATGTTCATTCTACTCAGGCAGCGCAGGCTCCGCTGGCTAGGCCACGTTCACCGTATGGAGGATGGCAGAATCCCCAAAGATGTCCTCTACGGAGAACTGGCGACTGGCAGGAGAGATGTTGGCCGCCCACAGCTGCGCTTTAGAGACATCTGCAAGAGAGACATGAAGTTCCCTGGAGATCAACACAGAGCGCTGGGAGGACCTTGCAACGGACCACTCCAAATGGAGAGGCACCCTGACCAGACAGCTCAAGGCGGGTGAAGAGAGACTGACTGCTGCAGCAGATGAAAAAAGGACCCGCAGGAAGAACCGCCACAGACCCAGCAGCATGGAGACCACCCACAAGTGCGACCTGTGTGACAGGGACTGCCATTCGTGCATCGGCCTGTTCAGCCACAGGCGGTGCTGTTCCAGCAGAGTAGACGTTTAGGATTCTCTTCCATGGTCATCATAGACCGACGGAGGCCGACGAAGGTGCTTTTGATTCATGTTTCCTCCCCAGGAGAAGGAAAACATTTAACCAACTCACTATTTCTCACCAAGATTTAAAATAAGTCAAAAGGTGAAAACGTTGATTAGTCTGTAAAACAATTTTTGTTAGAAATCATCATTAACCTTAATCCTAAGGAAGCCTTAGTGACAATACGCAAAGACCATTCATTTTCTTCCTAATTTGTAAATATTAAAACATTTAAAGGCCTTAAATGAAGATTTGCTTTAACAAATAAAAAAAAAGCCAATTCTAACTTTAAAACAAAGTGAAGACTTATAACTCTAAAGCCTTAAAGCATTTAACTTTTTCTATTTTTGTTGCTTTCCTTTTGTAAATAAAATCATTACTTTCAAGTGAGATTCAACAAAAATTCACAACCTAGTTACTGAGGACTATTCAATTCAATTCAATTCAACTTTATTTATATAGCGCCATTTCACAACAACAGTCATAGCACTATCAACTGTAGGGGGAACCCCCACAGTTGCAGAAAGACCCCAGCAATCAGGCGATCCCCTGTGAGCAAGCACTTGGCGACGGTGGAGAGGAAAAACTCCCTTTTAACAGGAAGAAACCTCCAGCAGAACCAGGATCAGGGAGGGGCAGTCATCTGCTGTGACTGGCTGGGGGGTGAGGGGATAGAGAAGAAGAAAAGAACAGACATGTAGAGAGCAAACAGCATGATGGGGCGTCAATCTATGGGAGAGAACAAAAAAATGTTAATGACCAGCAAAAAAAATATTTCATTGAGAGTGAGAAAAGGAGTGAGGCCCAGTGCATTACTGGAGGTCCCCCGGCTGATTAAACCTATTAGCAGCATAACTAAGGGAGGGTTCAGAAACACATGATCCCTCCCTAATTGTAGGCTATATCAAAAAGGTAGGTTTTAGCCCTATTCTTAAAAACAGAGATTGAGTCTGACTCCCGAATCCAGATTGGCAGCTGATTCCACAGGAGAGGAGCTTGATAACTGAAGGCTCTGCCTCCCATTGTACTTTTGGAGATTCTAGGTATTACAAGTAATCCTGCATTTTTTTTTTTTTTTTTTTTTTTTTTTTTTTGAATGCAAAAGATGCAATAGACTTACACAATGGTCCTCTCCGGCATACAACTAGGAACATACCGGTCGCTATGGAGGGTGAGAATATGTATGGGCACATAATCATACCATGTAGGATAACTAAATAGACGGTTATGCTGTTTCATCCCACCTAGCAACAATGCTCTGCACTGTGTGTGTTTATATATTTACATATTTATTCCATCTAGCTACAATGCTCTGCACTGGGTGTGTTTATATTTATATATCTATATATTTATTCCATCTAGCTACAATGCTCCGCACTGTGTTTTTATATATCTACATATTATTCCATCTAGCTACATTGCTCCGCACTGTGTGTGTTTATATACTTGCATATTTATTCCACCTAGCTGCAATGCTCCATACTGTGGGTGTTAATATATTTACATATTTATTCCATCTAGCTACAATGCTCTGCACTGTGTGTTCATATATTCATATATTTATTCCATCCAGCTACAATGCTCTGCACTGTGTGTCTGTGTGTGTGTGTGTGTGTATATATATATTTTATAGTAATATGTACATATGTATATTAGCTGCTCTTGCTTGCTTGTTTTTTCTTGCCTTCTGATTGTTGCTCTGAGTGTTGCTATCCCTGTGCTGTTGCAATCCTGGAATTTCCCCGTTGTGGGACTAATAAAGGCTTATCTTATTTTGGGAGCGTAGTGCTCTGTTAGGATAATACGGTAGTATCAGATCTTTTAAATAAAAAGGAGCCTGATTGTTTAGAGCTTTAAAAGTGAGAAGAAGGATTTTAAACTTAATTCTAAACTCTATGGGAAGCCAATGAAGGGAGGCCAGAACCGGAGAGATATGATCTCTCTTTCTAGTACCTGTTAAAACTCTTGCTGCAGCATTTTGGATCAGCTGAAGACTTTTTAAAGATGTTTTAGGACAGCCTGATAATAAAGAATTACAATAATCTAATCTCGAGCTAACAAAAGCGTGGATCAGTTTCTCAGCATCACTCTGAGACAAGATGCTCCTAATCTTGGCAATATTACGCAAATGATAGAAGGCAGTCTTAGAAACAAATTTAATATGCGAATTGAAGGACAAATCCTGATCAAAAATAACTCCAAGGTTCCTCACAGAGCTATTAAGAGAAAGAGTAACCGCATCCAAACTGAAAGTTTGAATTGGAAAGGAATTTCTAAGGTTTTTTGGACCAACAAGAATGACTTCAGTCTTATCTGAATTTAATAGCAGGAAATTACAAGTCATCCAAGCTTTGAAAGCTTGAAACCAAAGCTGCACTAAGGTCTAAAAGGACAAGTACAGAAACTAGTCCATTATCAGATGCAATGAGGAGGTTGTTAGTGACCTTCGCTAAGGCTGTTTCAGTACTATGATGGATTCTAAACACAGACTGAAACTCTTCAAGTAAACCATTTCCCTGTAGGTGGTCAATTAATTGCGTAGCAACAACTCTTTCTAAGATTTTTGAAATGAAAGGGAGATTAGAGATTGGTCTATAGTTAGCTAAAGCTCTTGGATCTAGCGTTGGCTTTTTGAGTAAGGGTTTAATTACAGCCGTTTTAAAAGCCTGCGGTACATGGCCTAAAGTTAATGAAGAATTGATTATATGAAGAATAAAGCTACCAATAAGTGGGAAGACTTCTTTAAATAACCTGGTAGGAATAGGGTCTAAAAGACAAGTTGAAGGTTTGGATGAGGAAACTATTTTGTCTAACTCACAAAGGTCGATTGGCGTAAACTCATCAAGAGAGACATCAATAGAAGGAGTTGTAGTAGTTACAGTATTTAAGTTAACTGTGGGGAGAATCTGATTGATTTTATCTCTGATGGATGAAATTTTATTATTGAAAAAGTTCATAAAGTCCTGAATAGTAAGCTCTAAGGGAATGCTAGGATTGACAGAGTCCTGACTCTTTGTCAACCTGGCTACAGTACTGAAAAGAAACCTGTGATTAATCTTGTTCTCTTCTATTAATACAGAGTAATAACTCGTTCTAGCTTTTCAAAGAGATTTTTTATAAATTAAAAGATGATTTCTCCAAGCTAAATAGATTTCATCTAAATTAGTGGAGGGCCATTTTCTTTCTAATTGACGAGTCTTCTGTTTTAAGCTACGAGTTTCTGTGTTGAACCAAGGAGTTAGAAATCTCTGATTAGACTTTTTCTTCTTGTATTCCAAAGCTACACTTTGATAACTGAACTGAAAGAAGTCAATCCACACATTTTTTTTGTCTTGTGAAATACAAATCAAAATACAGTGTCAACAAATAAATTAACACATATTTCACATTTCTAAATAATTCTAAAATATTTTCTTTCCTTCTTACAAGCCTGTAAGTTGAAACAAACTCCAAAAAGAAGCTTATAACTACCCTCATTGCAAAACAACACTCAAGGTTAACTCTTGACTCACAACTTTAGCTATAATCAACAAATCAGTTTCAAGCTAAGCATTACACAAACGATCAAACATGTCGAGTCCAGTTGACGAATTGAAGGACCTTCAAGTAATAATAGAAGAGTTGGCTTCCGACCTTATACCTGGTTTCTCCAAACAAGTTCAGGATACTCCACCCAAAGATTTGAAGCAAATCACGAAAAAAACTTTTGGATGAATGCGAAACCAACCCACCAAAAGCCAAGGAAATCCCCAGTGTGTTAGGAAAGTTTGCACCAGCATTAGTTGCAAGGCTAAGATGAGCTGAAACCCAAGTACTCTATGCCGAAAAGGAACTGGTGAAACAACAATCAACCATCCTCTCTCTCCAGGAAGAGAACAAATCACTTATGAAAAAGCAGGAACAAGCTCGCATAGAGCAAGAAGATACCCAAGCTACACTTGATCCTATTCTGTTTTCATTATATATGCTGCCACTCGGGTCAATAATAGCCAGGCATAACATGTCTTTCCACTGTTATGCAGACGATTTGCAGCTTTATTTACCTTTGAACCCAGAACAAACTAACTCACAAAGTGTTCTATTGGATTGCATCATTGATATTAAGTTGTGGTTAAGCCAAAATTTTCTCCACATAAATGAAGAAAAAACAGAATGTATTGTGTTTGGGGATACTGTAACGGCTGGCTTTGGTACCCTCTCTTTAAGGCTCAGTTCAGCTGTCAGAAATTTGGGGGTGATTTTTGACAGCCATTTAAAATTTGATAAACAGATTGACAATGTAGTCAAAATGAGCTTTTATCAATTACGTTTGTTATCCAAAGCCAAACCTTTCCTGAGCCGTCATGATCTTGAGATAGCCATCCATGCTTTAGTCACGTCTCGACTTGATTACTGCAATGCACTTTATGTTGGCATCTCTCAGTCTTCTCTTGGCTGCCTTCAACTTGTGCAAAATGCAGCGGCCCGTCTTTTGACCAACACACCTAGGCGAGAGCACATTACTCCGATCCTTTATTCACTTCATTGGCTTCCAGTCCATTTTAGAATTAATTTTAAACGTTTACTTTTTGTTTTTAAAGCTCTTAATGGCCTTGCTCCGGTTTATATGTCTGAGATTTTGACTATCCGTGACCAAGGCAGAGCTTTGAGGTCATCCAATCAGCTTTTGCTGGATGTGCCTAGGTCAAGGTATAAACATTGGGGTGACCGAGCCTTTTCTGTTGCCGCCCCCAGGCTCTGGAATAATCTCCCCCCTGACCTACGTGCTATCTCTGACCTGACCCTTTTTAAATCAGAACTTAAGACATATTTGTTTAGGATGGCTTTTAATACCCAGTAGTGGTGATATTTGTCTTGGCATTTGTTTTTATTTTATTTTTAGGTTGTTTTTGTTTATGTTATTTGTTTTTAATGCTCTGTGTGTTTTTAATGCTGTTTATTTTTTGTAAAGCACTTTGGTCACCTACAGGTTGTTTTAAAGGGCTATATAAATAAAGTACATTACATTACATTACATTACATTGATCAGACGTTGCTAAATTTGGAACAAGCAAATAAAGAAAAGCAACAACTGGAAGACGACAATACCTCACTTCAGCAAGAAAACGAGGAATTGGGAACCGCCCTGCTTCACAAAGAGAACCAACTCAAGGAAGTTGAACTTCAATTGGACGACACAAACTCCAACTATAGGAAATGTAAACTGCTCCTACGAGAAGCACAACAAGGCCTTCAGGACGTCAAAGAAGAGCTGGAAGACTACCGCAAACGAAGGGACCCGAGACCAGAAGCCATGAATGGGCTGGTTCCTTCGACAAAGGGGGGCATCCCCTTATGGGACTGGGACTCCCCCGGTGCAGACTTACCTGACCCGTTTGGACCCGAACGGCAACGCGAAAGACGTTTGCAAATCCCGTCCGATGGAGACCTCAATAAGATCGCTTGCCACGTCACCAAATTTGACCCCTCAACCAGTGAGTCACCTGATACCACGGCTTATTTACAAGACATTGACTACTACGTCCGTAAATACCCTGATGCTACGGTCGACGACCACATTTATTTGATCAAATTGACATCCAACAGGTTGGTATCAAAATTTATAGACAGACAGCCATTGGATATCAAGATGAACCACTGGAAACTCTATGAAGCCATTGAAAAGGAGTTCTCCGACAACTGCCAGGGCTAGCTACAGCCCTAGCTGTGAAACAGGGTCGCTTAGAGGCCCCACAGGCATCCTACCAGCGACTCCTGTGCGCATATTTTGGATCTCAAAACACGCCTGGGATGGAAGAAGACCAAAATTTCAAGGCTCTTTTCATTCAGAATCTCCATCCCACGGTCGGACACCACCTTGGAGTCATGGCTAACCCAAGGTCAAACTTGATAAACCAGCTAAGAGAGTTCACACATTATGCATTCCAGAAACAGCGACAAAGCAATCAGAAGCATACCGAGTCTACCACGGTGTTAGCTGTCAACACCGCATCGGACACCCTGGACCTAGAGGGCACCCCAAGGCCAGCCCCTGTTCCAGCACCTCAGTCACAAGTAAAACCACGACAGTCCTCTGGTCAAACTAAGTGGAGTCAGAACCCGGCCAAATTTTCTACACCCAGCTCCAAGTCAACATCACCAAAACCTGACTACCGTCGGAGGCCAAGCCCACCAGGTAAGTCACGAGAATATGGTATGGATACCCGGGATGACAGATATTGATTTCGAGACTCGCATAACCACGGGAGATGGTCACCTCCCTCGTACCACCGGAAAAACTTTGACAGGGAAGCAAGACCTCCCCCTGGTAAGTTTGGCACCAAACCCTGGGAGATGAAAGAAAAGCCCATTTTCAGCTGAGAAGACCTGGAAACTCTCCAACGTATACTTGACGAACTGAAGAGAAAAAAAGAGGCAAAAGAGGACAAGAAGCCAAATGTCCTAGCCATAAATATTGTGACCACCCCAAATGATCCTTCAGGGTTGCCACAACTCAACCCTGAGGAACCTCCTACTACAAAGGGGAAGGATACCGAAGACACAACAGAGCATCCTCCACCTGAAACTCCACAGGGGCCTGAAAACGCAACGCCACCCAGTGCCATTTTGGTAGTCCAGCTACCTGGAAAACCTCACTCGCCCGAAACGGGCGACTCCTTAATCTGTGTTGAACCACCGGTCCAACAATTTCTGTGTGATTTCACCGAAAGGGGGGTTGCACAAATTTTTTTTTTCCTTTCATTGACCCTGGAAGATGTAATGACACATGAAGCCCTACTGGATACCGCAGCGGACATCACACTCATGTCGTAGGACTTTTTTGAGTACCTACGTGTCACTGCTAACTGCGCACACAAAGACTTGAAACTAAGACCTTGCTCCTTAGCTATTCAACCTTATGCACACTCAAACACGACGGTGTCACACATGTCATTGGTAAAGATCTCCATTGGACCCATGACCTTGATCCATCCAGTCTATGTGTCCAATCTCAACTCAATTCCATTGCTGATAGGCAAGGTTCTACTTAATCGCTTTGAGTCTCTGATAGACTTCAAGAATCTCAAACTATGGGCTCAAGTTTGACAACCTCTCCCAACCACTCTACCTGAAGCAACCGGATCACAGTGCTACACTCTTGACACCTTGGACGTTCCAGGAGTCACTCCACTCACACTGCTGACCCAACAAAGTTTGACAGAAGGTGACCTTGGGGACCGGGTTGAAACAGGCACCGCTTCCCATGTCACCACATCCGACAACCCAACCTTAAATGAACATAGTTCATTCCTTTGCACCCTAAAACCAGGGGTAGCCGATGATGAGTACTCCCCCCGTGGTCAAAGGACTGGTTATCCAGAGCTCCCACGTTGAAGACGTGGTACTGGTTCTCTGGGCTGATAAATCTGCGACCAGCCAGAAAATTTTTGACTCCCTGCACGAGAAATACCCTGACCTTATGGTCACTAACAAGTCTTTTCGTTTCCCTGCTGGGACCAAATAAAAAAAAACATTGGTCGCCACAAGTATCTGCGCCCTCCACCTTCAGTGGAACCACAGACTGCTAATTCATCCTTTCTTGGTCATTCCCAACCTGTCACATGCAGTCTACATCGGCAGTGATCTTCTTGTGAGACTCGGAGCCCAGGTGGATACCATAAACAATGCTTCATTGTCTCTCACCCCAGTCCGAGACACTCACTCTACACCAGATCTCGACACTCTAAAGTCAGGCCAGACCATCTCTGAGGCCTGCCAGGTACTGAACACTCAACACTGTCTCATACCTGCTAATGTCATGTGCAACCCGGTCCAACTATGCATTCAGACTGGGCAGAAACTCATGCATCTACAAGCATTTTTCCAACCGGCTCCTTTGTTTGACCATCTAGGCTTAACTCTGGAGGCCACGCCCCTTTTAAGCCTATAATATAGAACCACCACGTTGCCGGTAAATAATCCCATGGCAGAGACCATCGTCCTGCCCAAGGCCACGCCTCTCGGCTGGCTCATCACCACTGATTTTCATGATTTTGGACTGACTGTTCCCGTGCTAGGCGGCCTCCCTTATTCTCTTTGGGCTGACTCTCTTGAATCTACAGTCATATACACTAAGCCTTCTAAGGCCATCACTCTTGTGTCAATGTCAACCCCTGACAAAGAGTCAGTGGGACGAATTGACTGGACCAACAAGGACCAAATGATTATCCAAGCCATTGAACTCCTTCCATCGGCATCCAATCAGCAGACTAATGACAATCCCAGCGATACTCCACCGAAATCGGTCCTCACTATTGCTGAAGAGATTGCACAGGTGGTAGCTGATGCTGATGCCCTAATCTCTGACGAAGAACACGAAAAACTTCACCAGGTTCTTCTTCAGTATGAACAATCCTTCTCCAAAGACTCCTTGGACTGTGGACTAACCACAATCCACTCAGTGTGCATTCCTACACCACCTGACGCTCCTCCCACCTATGTCAGGTAGTACAAGGTTCCCTTGGCCTCGTACGGCCCAGTACAAGAAATAATCAATGACCTACTGGACCGTGGCATAATCAGGCCAAGCAACAGTACCTACTCGGCCCACTTATGGCCTGTCCTAAAGCCCAATGGTAAGTGGCGACTCACCATTGATTACAGGAAATTGAACACTCAAGTTCCTCTCTCTAGGTGGCCTATGACTCAACTGGAGCAAGAACTCCCTAGAGTCAAAGATGCCAAATTCTTCTCAACGCTGGAAATTGCTTCTGGTTTCTGGACTATTCCTGTCCAAGCTGAAGACCAACACAAACTGGCCTTCACATTCGCAAATCGCCAATATACATTCACCCGATGGCCTTTCGGTTATGCCAACTCTCCTGCAGAGTTCAATATTTTCTTGAACAAAGCATGTCCAGACGCCCGAGACAGAGGAAACCTCATCTATGTTAACGACATTCTCATTCGGAGTCCAACTCTGGACACCCACCTGACTGAAATCGACCATGTCCTTGGCCAGCTCACCCATGCAGGAGCCAAAATTTCTCTTTCCAAATGCCAATGGTGCAAAACCAAAGTCAACTATGTTGGTGTCTTGGTAGGATCCAAAGGGGTCCTACCACAAACAGCACAAATTCAAGGTGTCCTAAACATCAAGGCCCCTACCAACATCTCCGAACTCCGGAGCTTCCTAAGGGTATGCAACTACTCACATCAGTTCATTGAGGATTATGCAGACTTGGCAAAACCCCTTACAGACCTCCTACGAAAGGACACCCCTTTCATTTGGTCTGAGGCTCAAGAACAGGTTATGCTAGCGATGAAGCAAAAATTATGCACAGCACCATGTCTGGCCTATCCCAACTGCGACCAGCCATTCTTCCTACAAGTGGGGTTCTCTGCCAACTGCTTAAGTGCTGGATTATACCAAATCTACGACCATGACAAACGAGTCATGGCCTATGCCAGCAAAACCCTCTCTGGTCTGGAATTGAATTACTTGGACTGCAAAAAAGCCCTTCTGGCCAGTTGTATGGGCAGTCAAACATTTCTCCAACTATGTGGAGGCCAGAGAATCAAAGTTGAGACTCACCACCAATCAGTGGTTTTTCTTAACAGTCAACGCATCAGAGAAGGCGTTGTAACAAATGCCAGAATAGCTTCCTGGTTGATGGCTCTACAAAGCTTTGACGTGGAGGTCTGCTATGCACAGAAGCTGAGAAGGCCTCTCGTCACAAACTTGGCTGCCTGCCAACAGTGCTCTGAGGACACTCCAGGACCATCCATTCGTGCAGAACCACCTACAGTCACTGAAGACTCGAACCATCACTACTTCGACCAAAACATCTGTCAAGATATGGTCACCGCCTATGTTGATGGTTGTTCTTTCCACCATGAAACTCACATCCGTGCTGGTGTGGGAGTGGCATGGTTGAACAATCAGCCTTGTGAACCCCACAACTTTCAACTGGGTTCCCAATCATCCCAGTATGCGGAAATCGCAGGTGTGCTCATTACACTGCAACTTGCCGTAGACCATGGCATTCACACATTGGTCATCTGCACTGACTCCAACTACGCACGCCTCAGTTTCACTTGTCATTTAGCACTCTGGAAGCCCAAAGGTTTTGTAACCTCCAACCGCAAACCGGTTAAACATCAAGACCTTTTCAAGGCATGTGATCACCTGGTCACCTCCAACAACCTCCAGGTGTACTGGAAAAAAGTCAGAGGTCAGAGGTCACTCGCGCACACCAGGTCAGGACAAAGAATGGAATGACCTTGTGGACTCACTTGCAAAACAAGGACCCATACAAGGTCCTTTGTATCTGGTCCTGGTCGTTTGATTCTGCTCTGGTGCTGACTACACAGTCCCACCCACCCACCCCTACAGTATGTGCGGTCTCCAGGGCCCAGACAAACAGGGTTCCAAGACCCGATACAAACAACAGGTCCCCTCGCGGTTGACCCTGTTTTCACTCTTGGGACCATCTCGAGAGAATGGGAGGCCTGCGTCCGTGACCATATGTCCCCCAGGAGACACACCGCCTGCTGCTCCATGTCATTAAGACCAGACATGGTGTGCTCCAACACAGGTGAGTGAACAAAACACTAAAAGGTGAAAAAAATGCACACTTACACCACAGCTGGGCTTAAACTGGTTGCTTCGTACTGTCATGTGCGCCTTTGCGACGTGCAGAGAGAGAGACAGCCCAAACGCTGAATGGTGTTCATGCATTTAATAAACAAAGAGACTTGCAGAAAAAAATGTGCCCAAAAATACAAGGATGACAAACAAGGGGAAACTTACAAAATGTGCCTTGGAGCCGAAAGCTCTGGAGGGAATGAGCAACACAATTGTAGAAACAGGAGAATGCTGGAGACTAATCCAACAAAGCGGCAAACAATAAGGGTAATGGCAGAGTATGTACAAGGAGAAGTGATTAACAAATGAACTCCGGTGTGGGCTTGCAAAAACGGGCAAGGAGAAAACAATGATGATTGGAGTCAGCTGGATGAGTGAGGGAGGAGCAGCTGGATTGACAACTTGACAGGCGATGCCCCCTGCAGAGCAACGACCCAGACATTGCCTGACAGCTGTCAACCCAGAGAAGGCACCAACATACAAATAAAGAATAACATAATCACTGCAGACTGAAGCTGAATACAAATAAACATGAACCCAAAACCATTACAAAAAAAGACATGACAAAACATAACAGAAACACAGCTGGAGAAAAATGAGAGGCAGAATAGCACTGATAGGGGCACAAGAATCCAATAAATAAATGTACAGAAAAAGTCACGAGCCTGGGTCCAGCAGGAATCCCAGCCCCAGCTCGTGACAATAGTTGTATTTTTTTTCAGGGATCCTATTAAAAAAGAGCTGTTGCAGGCAATTTGGGCCCACTCAGGCTATAGAGGAAGTAACATTTACCTGGTCAAAGGTTGGTGTTCCAGCAAAATAATTTTAAAAGCGTTATTGTAAGGTGAAAATCTTTCATAGTGTTACCTCAAATCTCTGTCATGAAACGTTTGACATTTACCAAAATGGGGTACAGCCATAATCAGACAATTGCATCTCCTCTAAACCCTTTTTAAGTACACTCATGATAAATCTTCCTAAATCTGATACAAACATACATAATTAATGGAAACAGAAACTGGGTATGGACAAGCTGTATTTCTCTGATCCAGACATACATCACAGCATTTAGTGCAATTTAACTTTTCTTGTAAATTTTCAAATTTAAAGCATCAGCAACGAGCAACAAGCGCTCACACGCTGACTGCAGATGTAGTCCACAGCTGTAAAGAACCCTGCTTTCACTAGAAACCCAAAACACTTCAGACTTAAAGCTGCAAGGAAACTGTCGAACATTAGAAGAAAAAAACTGATTTGCAAGGAAAGTTTTAAAGAAAAATGTAATAAATGTGCAAAAAAAAAGTTACAACAACTTGAAAAAGTTCAAGATGGCGACGAGACCAGAGGAGCTTTGAGGAGCTTTGAGGCCTGAACAGAGACGTTCTGGTCAAACTGTTCAAAAGACTTTTGTTGGTCACCAGCAAATTCAATTCAATTCAATTCAACTTTATTTATATAGCGCCATTTCACAGCAACAGTCATCTCATAGCACTATCAACTGTAGGGGGAACCCCCACAGTTGCAGAAAGACCCCAGCAATCAGGCGATCCCCTGTGAGCAAGCACTTGGCGACGGTGGAGAGGAAAAACTCCCTTTTAACAGGAAGAAACCTCCAGCAGAACCAGGATCAGGGAGGGGCAGTCATCTGCTGCGACTGGCTGGGGGGTGAGGGGACAGAGAAGATGAAAAGAACAGACATGTAGAGAGCAAACAGCACGATGGGGCGTCAATCTATGGGAGAGAACAAACAGATGTTAATGACCAGCAAAAAAAAAATATATTTCATTGAGAGTGAAAAAAGGAGTGAGGCCCAGTGCATTATTGGAGGTCCCCCGGCTGACTAAACCTATTAGCAGCATAACTAAGGGAGGGTTCAGAAACACATGATCCCTCCCTAATTGTAGGCTATATCAAAAAGGTAGGTTTTAGCCCTATTCTTAAAAACAGAGATCGAGTCTGACTCCCGAATCCAGATTGGCAGCTGATTCCACAGGAGAGGAGCTTGATAACTGAAGGCTTTGCCTCCAATTGTACTTTTGGAGATTCTAGGTATTACAAGTAATCCTGCATTTTGGGAGCGTAGTGCTCTGTTAGGATAATACGGTAGTATCAGATCTTTTAAATAAAAAGGAGTCTGATTGTTTAGAGCTTTAAAAGTGAGAAGAAGGATTTTAAACTTAATTCTAAACTCTATGGGAAGCCAATGAAGGGAGGCCAGAACCGGAGAGATATGATCTCTCTTTCTAGTACCTGTTAAAACTCTTGCTGCAGCATTTTGGATCAGCTGAAGACTTTTTAAAGATGTTTTAGGATAGCCTGATAATAAAGAATTACAATAATCTAATCTCGAGCTAACAAAAGCATGGATCAGTTTCTCAGCATCACTCTGAGACAAGATGCTCCTAATCTTGGCAATATTACGCAAATGATAGAAGGCAGTCTTAGAAACAAATTTAATATGTGAATTGAAGGACAGATCTTGATCAAAAATAATTCCAAGGTTCCTCACAGAGCTATTAAGAGAAAGAGTAACCGCATCCAAACTGAAAGTTTGATTTGGAAAGGTATTTCTAAGGTTTTTTGGACCAACAAGAATGACTTCAGTCTTATCTGAATTTAATAGCAGGAAATTACAAGTCATCCAAGCTTTGATTTCCTTAAGACAGGCTTCTAACTTGGCTAATTGATTACTATCATCTGGCTTCATTGACAGGTATAATTGTGTGTCATCTGCATAACAATGAAAATGTATACAGTGCTTTCTAATAATGTTGCCTAACGGAAGCATATATAAACTAAAAAGAGTAGGGCCTAGCACAGATCCCTGTGGAACTCCATGACTAAGCTTTGAGTTGAAAGAAAACTCATTATTTACATGAACAAACTGGAACCTATCAGATAAATAAGATCTAAACCACTGCAACGAAGTTCCATTAAGTCCAACATAGTGTTCTAATCTATCAAGTAGAATATTATGATCAATAGTATCAAAAGCTGCACTAAGGTCTAAAAGGACAAGTATAGAAACCAGTCCATTATCAGATGCGATGAGGAGGTCGTTAGTGACCTTCGCTAAGGCTGTTTCAGTACTATGATGGATTCTGAAACCAGATTGAAACTCTTCAAGTAAACCATTTCCCTGCAGGTGGTCAAATAATTGCGTAGCAACAACTCTTTCTAAGATTTTTGAAATGAAAGGGAGATTAGAGATTGGTCTATAGTTAGCTAAACCTCCTGGATCTAGCGTTGGCTTTTTGAGTAAGGGTTTAATTACAGCCCTTTTAAAAGCCTGCGGTACATGGCCTAAAGTTAATGAAGAATTGATTATATGAAGAATAAAGCTACCAATAAGTGGGAAGACTTCTTTAAATAACCTGGTAGGAATAGGGTCTAAAAGACAAGTTGAAGGTTTGGATGAGGAAACTATTTTGTCTAACTCACAAAGGTCGATTGGAGTAAACTCATCAAGACAGACATCCATTGAAGGAGTTGTAGTAGTTACAGTATTTAAGTTAACTGTATGAAGAATCTGATTGATTTTATCTCTGATGGATGAAATTTTATTATTGAAAAAGTTCATAAAGTCCTGAATAGTAAGCTCTAAGGGAATGCTAGGATTGACAAAGTCCTGACTCTTTGTCAACCTGGCTACAGTGCTGAAAAGAAACCTGGGATTATCCTTGTTCTCTTCTATTAATGCAGAATAATAACTCGTTCTAGCTTTTCTAAGAAATTTTTTATAAATTAAAAGATGATTTCTCCAAGCTAAATAGATTTCATCTAAATTAGTGGAGGGCCATTTTCTTTCTAATTGACGAGTCTTCTGTTTTAAGATACGAGTTTCTGTGTTGAACCAAGGAGTTAGAAATCTCTGATTAGACTTTTTCTTTTTTAAGGGGGCCACCAAGTCTAGAGTCTGATGCAGAGAAACTGTAACACTATCCACCATGTTATCAATTCCAGAAGGAGCAAGCTGTCTATAGCTTATTTCCATTGTGTTGACACATGGCATAGAGGAAACAATCTGCATAAATTTGGTAACAGCATCATCTGAGAGGCATCTAATGTAATAATATTTTTCTTTAGGAGCCAAATAGTCAGAAATAGTAAAATCAAAGGTTAACAGACAATGGTCTGACAGTACAGGGTTATGAGGAGACACTACAAGATTTTCTATTTCTATGCCATATGTCAGAACAAGGTCCAATGTATGGTGGAGGTAATGAGTAGAATTTCCTACTTTCTGAGAAAACCCAATCGAGTCTAATATTGAATTAAATGCCACATTAAGGCAGTCACTACCTACATCCACATGTATATTAAAGTCCCCTACTATAATTATTCTATCAGATTTCAGCACTAAATCAGCTAAGAAATCAGCAAATTCGGATAAAAATTCTGAGTAGGTTGATGGGGGACGTTAAACTATGGCAAATAAAATTGGGTTTAACCTAAAATTGCTAAAGTGCCCAACACTGAGGACCAGGCCCTCAAAGGAATTATAACATGTTTTTTGCTTTACATTAACTAGTAATTTGGAATGGTAAATTGTTGCTCCTCCTCCTCCACAACCAGAATTTCTGGGATTTTGACAGTTTAAATAACCAGAGGGAGTTGATTCATTTAAACCAACATAATCCTCTTGCCCTAACCAAGTCTCTGTAAGGGATATTAAATCAATCTGATGATCAATTAACAGATCATGGACTAACAGAGACTTGGGAGTTAGAGACCTAATATTTAATGAACCACATTTAATTTTTAAATTATGAGGAGGAACAGAGGCCAAATCATTCAATGTAGAGGCTTTATGTTTAATTTGAGTTTTACCAATATTTTGCTTAATCACTTTGGGATGCTTATATATTATATTTTTATTTACTTTGGAGGGAGCAGACAACGATTCTCTGATGGGGAAGACAGGGGCTAATTTGAGGGGTGGCGGATGAAGAGGAGCTGCAGAGAGGCGTGTAAGACTGCAACTCTGCTTCCTGGTTCCAACTCTGAATAGTCAAGGTTTTGGAAATTTGGATAAAAAAGATGCCAGATTGTTAGATAAATGAGAAGCACCATCCAAAGTGGGATGAATGCTGTCTCGTCTCATAAGACCAGGTTTTCCCCAAAAAGAGCTCCAGTTGTCAATGTAGCCCACGTCATTTGCAGGACACCACACAGACAGCCAGCGGTTCAAGGATGACGAGCGGCTAAACATGTCATCACTGGTCAGATTGGGGAGGGGCCCAGAGAATACTACAGTGGCAGACATCGTTTTTGCAAAGTCACACACCGATTCTACCTGAAGTTTCGTGACTTCCGACTGCCGGAGACGGATGTCATTAATGCCAGTGTGAATAACAATTGTGGAGTATTTACAGTTACTTTTAGCCAGCATTTTCAAATTTGACTCGATGTCGCCTGCTCTGGCCCCAGGAATGCATTTGACTATGGCCGCTGGAGTCTCTAGGTTCACGTTTCTGACTACAGAGTCGCCAAATGTGAGGAATATTTGTGAGACGACAACTAAGCTGACCCGGAGAAGGTTCTGGTTCCGTTTCTGGTTTCAAAGAGGATTTAAAAGGACGGTGAAGCAAGCTGGCACAAGATGGCGGAACCCACACATCATGGTTGGAATGGCTCTGTGTTGGCTCCTGAGTTAAAGCGGTCTCGATTAAAACCTGAAGTATATAAGACTACTGAGGGGAAAATAATTGGTGAGGATGAGCTGCTAAATTTCCTTGCAGTGAAAATTAAGACTCTGAGTCAGGATGAGATCGTCTTATTGGCCTCTAATACTTTTGACTCTGAGTGGATTGAGTCCTCAAAGAAAGTTCTGTTTGAGCTCTGCCCCACTACATAAAGGTGTGTTGCACACAAGGGGCCCCAAATAGATGTTAATAATTTAGAAAGCTGCCTTAAGGTAATGAATGAGTGTGGTGAAAATCTACCTAGATTTGTCTCTCATTACCTGGATGATTTGCCGCTGGTTACATTTTCAAGCTTGGACTGTTCAAGTCTCCTGAGGAGAATGGAGCACTTAAGTGCAGAGGTTTGTGCCATGAAACAAGCCATGCTGTTACAGACTAACTCCAGTGAAGATCTACGTACTATTACTTCGGATATTGCCCGACGTGTAAATGGTCTGGAGCAATCTGCTTTACGGGCCGTGGATAATGAGGCGCCTGCTCTGGGAGGACCTGTCGGTCCCGCAGATGTCGGAGCGGAGGATGGGGTCTGCCCAATGATTGATAGAATGTCTGGAGATGCACGGGAATCTTATTTGACAGCTGGAGAGAAGGTTTCGGCTGTGAATTTGGACCCGGTGGGTCAGCCTATAGCCGGGGAAAATTCCGGAACAGTAACGTCTTCACCAGGCTCTCCAAAATGGAGTCAAGTGGTGAAAAAGGGACAGCGAATTGGGCACGCTGTGGCTAAACCCAAGCCATCCTCTGCTTCATTCAGCCGTAGGAATAAAACCAGACGCCACTACTGTTGTTGGTACGGGCTCTGGTAATATTAAAACTGTACGGACTAAGGTGGTGAGTGTGTTTGCTACCCGTTTTCATTCATATTTGGAAGCTGATGCTCTATCTATCTATCTCTATCTTAAAGACAAGCTTGGACGAGAAGTTATCTGTCAGAAAATCCCCAATGGGAACGGCAGGGTTGGTTCATTTAAAGTAACGGCGGAATGTTCTGAGGACGGGGACATGTACCAGCCAGAGCTCTGGCCAGAGGATGCATTGGTGCGGCAATATCATGAGCCCCGTGGGGCTGGGAGGGCTGGAGCTAGAGGAGCGGCTGCTGTGGAGAATATGCAGGCACCCACGGATGATGGTGATCTTTCTTAACTTTTTCTTCTTTTTTTTGATGGGCATTCAGGTCATGTCTTACAACTGTCGTGGCCTTAAATTGGGGCAAAGTGCTGGGGAGAAAGCTCGCCGGTTAGTTATTGACAATTTATTTAACAATTGTGATATTTTGTGCCTTCAGGAAATGTTTCTTTCTGAACAAGACTTGGATTGTTTGAACTGTCTTAACCCTGATTTCCATGGCGCTGGGGAGTCTACAACTGACCTCAGCAAGGGGATTATCAGGGGTAGGATATCTGGAGGTGTGGCTATCCTCTGAAGAAAGAAGCTGGACTCCTTGATAAAAGTGGTCCGACTTGGTGTAGATTGGTGTATTGGTGTGCAGTTTAATTGCAATGATAAGGAATTTCTCATTATTAATGTATATACGCCCTTTGAATATCAACAGAATGAGGATGAATATTTAAATAAGTTTGCTTTTATTAATTCTTATATGCAAGATTATAATAATACATGTATTTTTATTATAGGGGACTTGAATGCGGACATATCTGACACTGACTCCTTATTTGCAAAACATATGTATCATTTTTTTAAATTACTAACTAACTAACTAACTAACCTGCACTTATATAGCGCTTTTCTAGTCACAAAGACCACTCAAAGCGCTTTCATTAATACTAACCCTCTATTCTAAGGGCCTATAGGAAACAAATATCTAGGGACAATTTAGAACAGCCAATTAACCTAACATGCATGTTTTTGGCATGTGGGAGGAAACCGGAGAAATCCCGGAGTAAACCCACGCAACACGGGGAGAACATGCAAACTCCACACAGACCACTGTTGGTCGGGGGCTGGGATCGAACCCACGATCCCACGATCCCCACAATCCCCCGGCCAAGGGTAAACTGTGCTGCCGCAGTGCTAACCACTGCGCCACCGTGCAGCCCAATGAAAATAACTTAATTTTGTCAAGTAAGGTGTTAATGCCTTCTGATAGTTATACCTATATAAGTGAGGCTTGGCACTCTACATCCTGGCTAGATCATTGCATCAGCACTGGTGATGCACATGCCTCTTTAGGTGGTATCAGTATTTATTATGGGTTAACAATGTCTGATCATATACCGTTTAAGATGATAATTAATGTTGACTGTCTACCTGCACTTTGTCAGAATGTCAGTCAGGATGAGGTGGAAAAATTAGACTGGGACACTCTTTTTAAGGAAGAAATTGTAGAATACTGTGTCCGTACAGATAAATCCTTGAGTAAAGTATGTCTTCCTAGAGATGTTGAGCATAAGAAAGACCTTTGCAGTATGTACGATGCTATAGTTAACTCCATTGTATAAGGACAGTAAGTCTTATTATAGGAAGATACGCAAGACACATAATGTAAGACCTGGCTGGACTGAGGCCGTAGCTGTGTCTTATTCTGAAGCTCGGGAAGCATATGAAGCATGGGTGGTGGCTGGGAGATCCAGACAAGGGCCAGAATTTGAGATGAAGAAATGTACGAATGCAAAGTTTAAGTGTGCTATTCGTTATATTTCTAAAAATGAGCACCTAATGAGAAGTAATTCCTTGGCCAAGAAATTGTTAGATAAGAATGTCACAGATTTTTGGAAGGAGCTTAGACAGATTAGTAACAGTAAAACATCTTTACCCTGTGCTCTGGAATGCATTTCAGGTATAGAAAATATTGTGGATTTATGGTGGCAGCATTTTTATTCATTATTTAATTCAACTAAGGATGAAACTTATAAAATAGGGAAAGTAGAGAGGGAAGATTCATTCCTGATTGACACTTATGCAGTGACCAAAGCCATTAGAGAGTTATCAGATAACAAAGCGAGTGGTTTAGACTGTATTTCTGCTGAGCATCTTAAATATGCTAGCTCAAGAATTGCTCCTCTTCTTTCAATTCAATTCAATTCAACTTTATTTATATAGCGCCATTTCACAACAACAGTCATCTCATAGCACTATCAACTGTAGGGGGGGACCCCCACAGTTGCAGAATGACCCCAGCAATCAGGCGATCCCCTGTGAGCAAGCACTTGGCGACGGTGGAGAGGAAAAACTCCCTTTTAACAGGAAGAAACCTCCAGCAGAACCAGGCTCAGGGAGGGGCAGTCATCTGCTGCGACTGGCTGGGGGGTGAGGGGATAGAGAAGAAGAAAAGAACAGACATGTAGAGAGCAAACAGCACGATGGGGACTCAATCTATGGGAGAGAACAAACAAATGTTAATGACCAGCAAAAAAAAATATTTCATAGAGAGTGAGGAAAGGAGTGAGGCCCAGTGCATTACTGGAGGTCCCCCGGCTGACTAAACCTATTAGCAGCATAACTAAGGGAGGGTTCAGAAACACATGATCCCTCCCTAATTGTAGGCTATATCAAAAAGGTAGGTTTTAGCCCTATTCTTAAAAACAGAGATCGAGTCTGACTCCCGAATCCAGATTGGCAGCTGATTCCACAGGAGAGGAGCTTGATAACTGAAGGCTCTGCCTCCCATTGTACTTTTGGAGATTCTAGGTATTACAAGTAATCCTGCATTTTGGGAGCGTAGTGCTCTGTTAGGATAATACGGTAGTATCAGATCTTTTAAATAAAAAGGAGCCTGATTGTTTAGAGCATTGTAAGTAAGAAGAAGGATTTTAAACTTAATTCTAAACTCTATGGGAAGCCAATGAAGGGAGGCCAGAACCGGAGAGATATGATCTCTCTTTCTAGTACCTGTTAAAACTCTTGCTGCAGCATTTTGGATCAGCTGAAGACTTTTTAAAGATGTTTTAGGACAGCCTGATAATAAAGAATTACAATAATCTAATCTCGAGCTAACAAAAGCGTGGATCAGCTTCTCAGCATCACTATGAGACAAGATGCTCCTAATCTTGGCAATATTACGCAAATGATAGAAGGCGTAATATTACTCTTCTTGCAATCTGTTTCACCAGCTTCATGATTCATGGGATGTTACCAGAATCATTATTGTCTGTTGTGTTGGTACCAGTCATTAAAGATAAAGTGGGCAAGCTGTGTAGCCTAGACAATTACAGGCCCATAGCTATAGCCAATATAATATCTAAAGTACTGGAAAGAATACTGTTTGAAAAATTAAATGTATTCATCAAATCTACTGATCATCAATTTGGATTTAAACCCCATCATGGAACAGATCTGTGCATATATGCTTTAAAAGACTTAGACTTAGACTTAGACTTAACTTTATTAATCCCTTTGGGATGACTCCCTCTGGGAAATTTAAAATTTCCAGCAGCACATAAAAGGAGCATACAGATCAGAAAAGCAAAAAAGAAAAAAAAAACACTTAATAAACACTTAATAAACACTTAACATAATATACACAGTATAAATATAAGGCTAAATATGGCTTGTACAAGTATGGTTAATCCATCCATCCATCCATCTTCTACCGCTTTTCCGGAGGTCCGGGTCGCGGAGGCAGCAGTTCAAGCAGAGAAGCCCAGACTTCCCTCTCCCCAGCCACCTGCTCCAGCTCTTCAGAGGGGATACCAAGGCGTTCCCAGACCAGCTGGGAGACATAGTCTCTCCACCGAGTCCTGGGTCTGCCTCGGGGTCTCCTCCCAGTGGGACGTACCTGAAACACCTCAAGTGGGAGGCGTCCAGGAGGCATCCTAATCAGATGCCCATACCACCTCAACTGACTCCTTTCAATGTGGAGGATCAGCGGTTCTACTCTGAGCCTCTCCCGGATGACTGAGCTCCTCACCCTATCTCTGAGGGTGAGCCCAGCAATCCTACGGAGAAAGCTCATTTCAGCCGCTTGTATCCGCGATCTCGTTCTTTCGGTCATTACCCAAAGCTCGTGACCATAGGTGAGAGTAGGAACGTAGATTGACTGGTAAATCGACAGCTTTGTCTTAGAACTAAGCTCCCTCTTCACCACAACAGACCGGTACAACGTCCGCATCACTGCAGCTGCTGCTCCAATCCGTCTGTCGATCTCTCGCTCCATTTTCCCCTCACTCGTGAACAAGACCCCAAGATACTTAAACTCCTCCACTTGGGGCAGGAGCCTGTCCCCAACCCGGAGAGGACAATCCACCTTTTTCCGACTGAGGACCATGGACTCGGACTTGGAGGTGCTGATTCTCATCCCAGCCGCTTCACACTCAGCGGCAAACCGTCCCAGCAAGAGCTGTAGGTCATTGCTGGATGAAGCCAACAGGACAACATCATCTGCAAACAACAGAGATGAGATCCTGTGGTCACCAAGCATGACACCCTCCATTCCCTGGCTGCGCCTAGAAATCCTGTCCATAAAAATTATGAACAGGATCGGTGACAAAGGGCAGCCCTGGCGGAGTCCAACTCTCACTGGGAATGACTCCGACCAAGTGTTGGCAATACAAACCAAACTCTCACAACGGTCGTACAGAGACCGAATAGCTCGTAACAACAAGCCCGATACCCCATACTCCCGAAGCACCCCCCACAAAAATCCACGAGGGACGCGGTCAAATGCCTTCTCCAAGTCCACAAAACACATGTAAACTGGTTGGGCAAACTCCCACGAACCCTCAAGAATTCTCGAGAGGGTAAAGAGCTGGTCCGATGTGCCACGGCCAGGACGAAAACCACATTGCTCCTCCTGAATCCGAGGTTCGACCAACGGCCGGACTCTCCTCTCCAGTACCTTGGCATAGACCTTCCCAGGGAGGCTGAGGAGTGTGATCCCTCTAAAGTTGGAGCACACCCTCCGGTCCCCTTTTTTGAAGAGAGGAACCACCACCCCGGTTTGCCATGCCAAAGGCACTGCCCCCGACCTCCACGCAATGTTGCAGAGGCGTGTCAACCATGACAACCCAACAACATCCAGGGCCTTGAGGTACTCAGGGCGAATCTCGTCCACCCCCGGGGCCCGGCCACCAAGGAGATTTTTAACCACCTTGGCGACCTCAGCCCCTGTGATAGGCGAGTCATCCCCCTCGTCCCCAAACCCTGCTTCCTCTGTGGAAGGCGTATCAGTGGGATTGAGGAGATCCTCGAAGTATTCCTTCCACCGCCCGACGATATCCCCAGTTGAAGTCAACAGTGTCCCATCCGCACCATACACAGTGTGGACGGGGAGCAGCTTTCCCCTCCTGAGCCGCCGAACAGTTTGCCAGAATCTCTTTGAAGCCGACCGAAAGTCTTGTTCCATGGCCTCACCGAACTCCTCCCATACCCGGGTTTTTGCTTCAGCAACCACCCGAGCTGCACTCCGCTTGGCCTGCCGGTACACCTCAGCTGCTTCGGGAGTCCCACAAGCCAACCAAGCTTGATAGGACTCCTTCTTCAGCTTAATGGCCCCCCTCACCACTGGTGTCCACCACTTGGTTCGGGGGTTGCCACCATGAGATGCACCGACCACCTTGCGGCCGCAGCTCTGGGCCGCCGCTTCAACAATAGAGGTGGAGAACATGGCCCATTCAGACTCCATGTCTCCAGACTCCCTCGGAATGTGGATGAAGTTCTTCCGGAGGTGGGAGTTGAAGACCTCCCGGACAGGGGCCTCATCCAGACGCTCCCAGCACACCCTCACTATACGTTTGGGTCTACCAGGTCTGAATGGCTTCCTCCCCTGCCATCGGATCCAACTCACCACCAGGTGGTGATCAGTTGACAGCTCTGCACCTCTCTTTACTCGGTTGTCCAAGACATACGGTCGCAGGTCTGATGATACGATAACAAAATCGATCATCGACCTGCGACCTAGGGTGTCCTGGTGCCAGGTGCACATATGGACACCCTTATGCTTGAACATGGTGTTCGTTATAGACAGACTGTGGTTAGCACAGAAGTCCAATAACTGAACACCACTCGGGTTCAGATCGGGCAGGCCATTCCTCCCAATCACCCCCCTCCAGGTTTCACTGTCGTTGCCCACGTGCGCATTGAAGTCCCCCAGTAGGACAATGGAGTCTCCAGGAGGAGTACCCTCCAGCACCCCAGTCACAGACTCCAAAAAGGGTGGGTACTCTGAAACATCATTTGGTGCATAGGCACAAATGATGGTCAGGACCCGTTTCCCAACCCGAAGGTGCAGGGAAGCAACCCTTTCGTCCACCGGGGAAAACTTCAATATAGAGGCAGCAAGGTGGGGCGATACAAGAATACCCACCCCTGCTCGTCGCCTCTCGCCCGGGGCAACTCCAGAAAAGGCCAAGCTCCAGCCCCTCTCCAGGAGACTGGTTCCGGAACCGGAGCTGTGTGTTGAGGTGAGGCCGACTATATCTAGCCGGTATCGCTCAACCTCGTACACCAGCTCAGGCTCCTTCCCCACCAGAGAGGTGACATTCCATGTACCAAAAGCCAGTTTAGAAAGCTTGGGATCAGTCCGCCAAGGTCTCCGCCTTTGACCGCCACCTAATCCACATAGCACCGGACCCCCATGATCCCTCCTGCAGGTGGTGGACCCACTGGAGGGCGGACCCATGTAACTCCTTCGGGCTGAGCCCGGCCGGGTCCCATGGGTGGAAACCCGGCCACCAGACGCTAGCCTTCGAGCCCCTCCCCCAGGCCTGGCTCCAGGGTGGGGCCCCGGTAACCCCATACCGGGCGGGGTACACTGAATCCTTGATATACAATTTATCATGAGAGTCTGTTGGATCGTTCTTAGTCTGGCCCTTCACCCAGGACCAGTTTGTCTTGGGAGACCCTATCAGAGGCAAATTGCCCCCGGACAACATAGCTCCTGGGATCACTGGGACACGCAAACCCCCCCACCACGATAAGGTGACGATCCATGAGGAGGAGTATGGTTAAGTTAAGGTTATTTCATTTTTCATTATTATTTTCATTATTCATGATTATTTTCATTTTTAAGGTTATTTCACTTTTTGCCATCAGTTAAAAAAGCATAAGCAAAGTCACAAGACTTGAAAGCTCGATTCTTTTAAAATGTGGGGAAACATTTTGTCCCGCTGAAGATGAAGGCACTTCTGGATTGTGATTAAACTAAGTCTGAACTCTTTGAATGCAACAATGAACTGTTTGAGAACTATTTTCAGAAGCGTCTGTGCTGCTACGGAATGTTTTTTATTGCAGTGCTACCTGAGGGCCTGAGCTTCATCAAAACTACTTATAATGGATATTACCTTGACCCTCATGTTTTACTAGATTCATACAATTTTTTCATTTTCAATTTTTTCATTTTCATACAATTTTTATTCTAACTACATTAATTATTAATGTAGTTATTAATTAGTTATTCTAACTTCATTATCAGTATGGTTAAGTTAAGGTTATTTCATTATGAATGCCCTACTGTCCTCTGTACTCTATGCCCCCCCACCCCCCCAAGTGAGGAGTTATAGAGTGTGATGGCATGATGGACAAAAGAGTTCTTGAGCCTGTTGGTCCGACACTTGGGAAGAAGCAGTCTTTCACTGAACAGGCTCCTCTGGTCACTGATGACTGTGTGCAGAGGGTGGCTGACGTTGTCCATTATATCCAACAGTTTATCCAGAGTCCTCATCTCTGCCACCATCACCAGGGTGTCCAGCTTCGCGCCGACCACAGAGCCGGCCCGCCTGATCAGTTTATCCAGTCTGGACGCATCCTTCTTGGATATACTGCCCCCCCCCCCCCAGCACACCACAGAGTAAAAGAGGACGCTGGCAACCACCGACTGGTAAAACATCCGCAGAAGTTTGCTGCGGATGTTGAAGGACCACAATCTCCTTAGGAAGCACATCCTACTTTGTGTCTTCCCATACAAGTGGCTAATGTATGTAGTCCAATCCAATTTATTATCCAACCACAACCCGAGATATTTGTATGAATCCACAACCTCCACCTCAGCTCCCTCTAACAGGACTGGTTGAGGTCTTGGTCTAGACCTCCCAAAATCAATAACCAGCTTCTTCATCTTAGAGGTGTTGAGCTGTAGGTGGTTAGTGTGACACCATGCAGCAAAGTCCCCTACTAGTCTCCGATACTCCTCCTCTCTGTCATCCCTGATACACCCAACAATGGCTGTGTCATCGGCATACTTCTGAATATGACACAGCTCCGAGTTGTAGCAGAAGTCCGAGGTGTACAGGGTGAAGAGAAGAGGGGCCAATACTGTGCCCTGGGGGGCTCCAGTGCTGCAGACAACGGTGTCAGACGTAATATCCTTCAGCCCGACATATTGTGGTCTGCCAGTGAGGTAGTCAGAGATCCAGTCCACCAGGTGGGAGTCCACTCCCATTTTTTCTTAATTTATCCCGAAGCAAGGGGGGCCGAATGGTATTGAAGGCACTGGAGAAATCCAAAAAGAGGATCCTCTCTGTGCCACTTCCCTTATCCAGATGGGAGTGGGCTCGATGAAGCAGGTAGAGGATGGCATTCTCCACATGACACCTGGTTGGTACGCAAAACTGCAGGCGGTCTTGGGCGTGTTGCACCTGGAACACGCACCTGGAAAGAAATTATTAGTAAGTATAGAAACCAAAATTCATCAGTTTTTTTTGTGTTTTATTGACCCCTCTAAGGCGTTTGATCGTGTTAATCACAGAAAATTGTTTAGGAAAATGATTGATAAGGGGGTTCCCAAGTACTTAGTACATATCCTGATTTACTGGTATGCACATCAGAAGATGCTGGTGAAATGGGGGAAGAATCATTCATCCCCATTTGGTGTGAGCAGTGGTGTCAGACAGGGCAGTATATTGTCCCCTATCCTGTTTAATCTTTATATGGATGATTTGTCAAAGCAACTGAATGCCTGTAAAACTGGGTGTTTAATAGGGAATAAGTTAGTGAATCATTTTATGTATGCTGACGATCTAGTTCTTCTTAGTCCAAGTAGTGCTGGTCTTCAGGAGTTATTAAGAGTGTGTACTGCGTATGGAGATGAAAATGAAATAAGAGTTGTGTGCTGATTTGCTGCACTAGGGAAGATTTGATAATGAAATTCTCTGTCTTTGATTTTGCAGGCAGGGGATTAATTGTCAGGGATAAAGTTAAATATCTGGGACATTTTATTAATGATAGAATGACTGATGATGATGATATTTTCAGGCAACGTTGCAAAATCTACATGCAAGCAAATATTCTTGCACGTAGGTTTGGCTTTTGTTCAGATGAGGTGAAGCTGGTTCTTTTTAAAACCTATTGTACACTTTTATACACTGCTCATTTATGGATAAATTATAGGAAATAAAGCATGCAGAAATTACTGGTTGCTTGCAATGATGCTTTAAGAATTTTACTTAAAAAGCCTCGATGGTGCAGTGCTTCTGAGTTATTTGTATCATCATGTGTAAATACACTGCATGCAGTAATAAGGAATCTTATGTATAACTTCATCTGCCGGCTTGATGCATCTGGAAATGAAATCATTCAGGTTATGTCTAGCATTAAGCTCAGTTCTATTCGCTGTCAGTCACAGTTTAGAAGGCACTGGTACAGTTGTCTTTTTTTTTTCCACAATATCTTTATTGAACCTTTTTTTTTAACAAACATAACACTAACAATCAAACACTAACACTAAAGTACTACAAAAAAAAATGCACTAAAAACACCAACAACCACCAACAAAATCAAGTCTTCAACAATGCTCCTCTGTTTAGTCTAGATTATCCATTACATAAGTATACATATTATGTTCACCAGTTTGGAATTTACAAGGTCCACACACATCATTCACCTTCTTCTTCAAGAGTTATGTTTAAATTTTTTACATAATCAATAAAAGGTCTCCATATATTCTCAAACACACTTTCCTTTGATTTCAGTATATATGTTATTCTTTCTAATGGAAGGTTTGTTAACATCTGTCTTAACCACTGAGTCACATCTGGTCTATGAGTCTTTTTCCACAGTAATGCAATACATTTTTTGGCATTAAGCAAACTGAGGTCTATGAATGTTCTTTCACTTTTATTAAAGTTATGCTTTTTTGGGTACAGACCCAACAAAAACAGTTTAGGATTCAATATGATTTGTTTTGAAATTATTTTTTCAATTGTTACCCTCACCTCTTCCCAAAACATTCTAATTATTCTACATTCCCATAAACAATGAAATAGGGTTCCTTTACTTTCCATGCATTTTGTGCATGTATCTGGTATGTTTTTGTTATATCTATTTAACTCCACCGGTGTAACATACATCCGCATTAACCATTTAAAATGTATCAATTTAAGACGTACATTTATTGATTTGGTTTGAGCTTCTGTACAAGCCAATTCCCATTGTTCCTCTGAAATTTCAGTTTGCAGATCTTCTTTCCAGTAGTTTAATCTTTTCTGTGAGTTTTCACTTGAGGATAGTGTCAATGAGTTATAAAACTCTGAAATAATACCCTTTCTTTTATTATCTTTCATCAACATTTTTTCCAAGGATGAATAAATAGGTTGAGTGAGAGCATTATTTTGGTTTGATCGAATAAAGTTCCTAAGTTGAAGATATTTAAAAAAATGTGTTCTATTAAGATTAAATTTGATCCTCAGCTCTTCAAAAGACATTATGTTATCTGAACATGACAAATATAAATCTTGAATTTTTTGGATCCCTTTTAAACTCCATACTTTAAACACAGCATCCGCTCTCCCTGGTTTAAAATATTGATTACCCCATATTGGACTAAATTGTGACATTAAGTGTGGTTCTTTTAAATATTTTTTAGTTTCACACCATATTTTAATCATATGTTTTACAAATGGGTTTTTAACTTGTTTCTGTAATTTTTTTGCCGAGTCTGAATATATGAATATGGGAAGAGGTAAAGGCAAATTGTATGATTCCATTTCAGTCCAGTGAGGGAGATCATTTGATGAAAAATAATATGTCATAGACCTCAGTTGTGCCGACCAATAATACAACATAAAATTTGGACATTTCAGACCTCCACGATCAAATGGTAAATATAATAAAGACAAACGTAATCTAGCCCTCCTGTTGTTCCATATAAATTCCACTAACTTTTTTTTAATTCTTGAGAATAAATCTAAAGGTGGTGGTAAGGGAATGTATTGAGATAAATAAAGTATTTTAGGTAAGATATTACTTTTAAGTATATTGATTCTCCCGATCATCGACATTGGTAGTGACATCCATCTCTGAAGTAACTCATTAATATCTGTCATTAAGGCTTCATAATTGACACTGGTGACTGATTCTAGCTTAGGCACAATTTGGATTCCTAAATATTTAAACTGATTTACAACATTGAATTGATTTACCTCAGGGGCTGGGTAATTTCTCTGGGTCTCATTTAGCATTAATATTGAAGATTTAGTTTTATTTATTTTATATCCTGATATTTCCCCAAAATTCTTTATTAAATTCAACAAGGTCGGAATTGATTTTTTAAGATTCAACATAAACAAAATTATGTCATCGGCATACAGGGAGATTTTATGTTCTGTTGGTCCAACTTTAATTCCATATATTTGTGACTGCAGACGTATCACCATCGCTAAAGGTTCAATTGCCATAGTAAACAGTAAAGGTGAAAGTGGACAGCCTTGTTGACATCCTCTATTGATTTTTATTGATTTTGAAATATTGTTATTTGTTAGGATTTCTGCTGTAGCATTATTATATATTATCTGAACCCATTTTATGAAATTATTTCCAAGTCCAAACCTTTGTAAGACTTCAAAAAGAAAGGGCAATTCGACTCTATCAAAGGCCTTTTCGGCGTCCAGTGATAGGACAGCTGTATCCGGTGCTTCTTTATTAGAATAAATAATATTAAATAGTCTTCTTACATTATGGAAGCCTTGTCTTCCCTTTATAAAGCCATTCTGATCTCGATTAATAATATTTGGTAAAATTTCTTGTATTCGTCTTGCTAAAATTTTACAGATTATCTTAAGGTCAGCATTTAATAGGCTTATTGGTCTCATATTTTCACATTTATTAGAGGGTTTACCTGGTTTTGGCAACAGTATAATTAAGGCATTATTCAGGTATAATGGTAAATTACTATTTTGAAATGCTTCTAAAACCATTTCCAAAAAAGGTTTTATTAATTTATTCTTAAATTTTTTATAAAGGTCAACTGGAAGACCATCTGGTCCTACACTTTTTCCTGATTTCATATTATCAATGGCTAGCCCATCTTCTTCTTGACTAATTTTAGACTCCAGTATCTCCCTGTTTTCATTTGAAATACACGGTATAGATAGTTCGTTCAAAAACCCATTTAATTTTGTTAAGTCAGATTCATTTTTGATGTCATATAATTTTTCATAGTAATCTCTAAAGGCTCTATTAATTTCTAAAGGATCTATAACTACCTGTCCATTACTTATAATATTGGTAATTGGTGTTTTAAATTCTAATTGTTTAATCTGCCATGCCAATAATTTTCCTGATTTTTCACCTTGTTCATAAAAAGATTGTTTCAATCTTAGAAGACTCGAGGCAGCTCTATTCACTGATTTTTTTGTCATATTCAGCTCTCAAAATCAGTAATTCGTTCTCCAACCTTGGATCACTTCCTGCATATGCTTTTTCTTGAAGAATTTTTATTTTATGTTCCAATTGAACTCTCTCCTCTCGAGTCTTCTTAGATTTTGAACCTGTATAACTAATAATATGTCCCCTAATAAAAGCTTTGAAAGCCTCCCACTTTACACATGCTGATGTTTGTGTAGTATTGATATCAAAGAACTCATCTATCTGTTTTTCTATGTACTTAACAAATTCCTCATCCTGAAGCCATTTATGCTGAAATTGCCATCTACCAGGTTCCTTTGTCAATTTCTTATCTACATATATTAGACAGCAGGGTGCATGATCAGAGATCACGATGTTATCATAAAAGCAGTTTTGAATCTTGGACCTTAATTCTACGGAGATCAAAAAATAATCAATACGTGAGAAAGTCTTGTAGGTATTGGAATAACAAGAGTAGGCTTTAACTTGTGGATTCATTTCTCTCCATATATCTAGCAATCTCAATTCTTTCATAAAATGAATAATGGTCATCCTACATCCATTGTGCGTACAGTCCAGTCCTGTTGATCTATCTATACCGGGATTCAATGTACAATTAAAATCCCCTGCTATTATATGTTGCCCTGTAAGTGATGATAAGATAAGAAATAAATTAGCAAAGAACTTTTGATCATCTATATTGGGACCATATAGGTTTACCAAATTTATATTTTCTAATAACAAAGATCCTTGAATGATTAAATATCTTCCAAATTTGTCTCCAATTACATTTTTCACTTGAAATGGGACTGATTTATGTATGAGAGTCATAACTCCCCTGGCTCGGGATGAAAATGATGAGGTGAAAACACTTCCTTGCCATCTACTCCTAATTCTTTTTACATCCTCTTCTATTAGATGAGTTTCTTGTAAAAACACAATTTTTGAACCCATATCTTTTATTTTATTCATAACTTGTTTAAGTTTTTTTAATTTTTGTAGACCTCTGCAATTCCATGAAGTTAAATTAAGATTGACGCTTTGGTTTATGATCAATAGGGAGTTTGGAATTACCTTGCAGTGTAAACATGCTCATACAGAGAAGCAAAAACATGAGTGGTTGAACATTCATCCTACAAACTACACACAAACAAATTCCCCCTTCCCACATTTGTGGTAATCCCCCCAAAATCAAAAAAAAAAATTCCGTCTCCCGATATAGCCATTGACCATTCCACACCCACGAGGACCAGCCAAAGCCACTCCTTCTTCATCCTCCCAATCACCCTAACTCTGCTACTTTTAATGACATAACATTAACTCTCTTCTGTAGTTTTCCAACTTAACTCCAAAATTTTTAGCAACTTTGTACATCATAGTTTTTTTTTTTTTTTTAATATATAATACAATCTATATTTTGTAAACTTGCTATTTGCTTCAAGTCAGTCAGATGCCTGTGCAAATGCTTAAATATTCTACCTTATATTTTGTTCATGCTTAGCTCCCACCAGTCTCTTCTTGGATCTTCTTGATGAACTCCTGCGCCTCCTCTGGGGTCTTGAAGATGTGGGTTCTGCCCTCATACGTGGTCAACAGTCTCGCAGGATAAATTACACCATGACGAATCCCAAGGTTGCGCAGCTCTTTACGTACGGGATCAAACTGCTTCCTCAATTGTTGGATTCCTGTGGCCAAATCTGGGTAGAACCGCACCTGCTGATCCTGGTGTTTAATCTGGCTTTTAGCTCGCACAGCGTTGAAGATCTTCATCCTGTCTCTGTTGCTGATAAACTTCATAATAATCGTCCTCGGTGGTCCCTTATCTCTCCGTGGGCCGATACGATATGCGCTTTCCACAACGACTGCTGATTGCAGCTCCGCGCTGCCCAGCGCCTCCGGAATCCACTTTTCCAAAAAGGAACATGTGTCCCGACTTTCGGATTCCTCCGGTAGACCCACCAGCCTCAAGTTGTTCCGTCTCGACCGGGATTCCAAGTCCAAGACATTATTTTCCAGACTTTTATTTTTTTTTTCCAAAGTGCGCACCTTTAATTGAAGACAGGTGACGTCATCTTCAGCACTAGAGACACAAAGCTCTACCTGCGCCATTCGTTCTACACAGTCACCCAATTCTTTTCTCATTCCTTCCAAAGTTGCCATAATCCCATCAAACTTAGCGGAAAAGTCCGCTCTCATTGAACTAATGGCGTTAAGCACCGCACCTGTGCCGTTTCCCACATTCACCGCACCGCTGCTCGCTTCCTCCGCCATATATGGAGCTTCTTTATCTGCTGCGTCACAGACGTGAAAGTCCGTTAATTTAGACTGTTTCGGCGGCTCGCTTTTTCCTCTACCTGGTTTTCCAGCCTTAGGCTTCACCGACATATCCTCGTCCAAACGCTGGGATAGGTTCTGTCCCAAATGAAAGAGTTATTTGCCGTTTTTTCGTCTCCAGGAGCAGAGCAGAGCGAGACGTGTCCCCCTCACGTGGCCGCCATAACCGGAAGTCTCACAGTTGTCTTTTTAAGCCTTTTAAAAGTCTGTACTGTTTTTGTACTTCTTTTAGTAGTTGTTTCTTATTATTTTGTAACTTTTTTAATTGTCTTGTTTTTTTTTATTAACTGTTTTAATTGTCTTGTTTATTTTATTTTGATGGACCATGAGTCTGGAATAAAGTTTGATTGATTGATTGATTGAGTATCCCCCAGTATGCCCATGTGGGTCTCACCAAAGGTTAAAATAGGCTGCCTTATGGGTCCATGTGGGTTTGTCCATGGTTTCCATGTTTGCCCACAACTTATTTTCTCATAAATTTGTGATCATTGAATTGGATACATTTTTCTTGAAAATTTGAAACTTCCTCATGAATTTTCAACTTTTTTTTTAATGTAAACATGCAAATTTTAATCATAAATTTGTTTGTTTTTCTTGTAAAATTGTGACTTTCTCCCATAAATTTGCAACATTTTTTTTTGTAAATTTGGAACTTTCTCCAAAAATTTCCAACTTTTTCTGCTGTAAACTTGCAACTTTCTCTCCTAAATTTATACTTTTTTTCTCATAAATTTTCAATTTATTTACTCATGTATTTTCTACGTTTTTGGTTGAATTGCAACTTTTTCAATTTTTCCTCATAAATTTGTGAATTTTCTTGTAAATTTGCCAAATTTTTCTGCTACAATTGATTTTTTCTTTCAAATTTGCACCTTTTTTCTCCTAAATTTTCACCTTTTTTCTCATAAATTTTTGCACTTTTTTTCTCATAAATGTATGACTTTTCTCATATATTTTTGTTTTTTCTCATAAATATATAATTTTTTCCTCTTAAATTGGTGACTTTTTCTTCATAAATTTTTGCACTTTTTTTCCCATAAATTTATGACTTTTTCTCGTAATTTTGACACCAGTGTTACTGAAACCTGCTCACCCACCTTAAACCCATGTGAGGCCCAAATGGATTTAAAAAGGGTAAACAGATTCAAATCAAAAGGCTAGTGAAACAGATTACCTGTTTACCTGTACCACAGGTAAAGTCTATGAAGCCAAACACAGATGGGGCCAACATGGAACCTGCGGAGAAACCCACATGGGAACCATAACACAGTCCAGTTTAACCTTCGGTGGGGCCCACTGGGTACGTTTCTTGTTAATTAGTCTTTTAAGTTTTTGTCTGTATGTCTCTCTTTTTCTGTTTTTCTTTCATCCAAAGCTACAGGGAGCCACTGCCCATAAGCAAGAGAGCAGCATGCAGTGCCCATGCCATAGGTTGCAGACGTCTGATCTAGTATAAGACAAAGACGGAGGAGCCCCAGTGGACAGGTGGTTTGTACCTGAAAGGTGTTGACCACAAATATCAGACCCATCAATATTGCAACTGCTGCAGCGTACATTATTCATCCTCATACTATCACATGGGAAAGTGAAAACCGTTTGAGGAAACATGAGAAACTCTACAAGTCATCAATCATTTGTCCAACCAACTCACTCAAGAATTTTAAGGGGTCATTTCACTTTTCCCACATTTTAACAGTTCTCACTGGTCTTAATGAAATATTTGTGACAGGCGGTGGCCTCCGTCAGTCTATGATGACCGAATCCTAAACGTCTACTCTGCTGGAACAGGCCGATGCGCACCGGTGTTCTACCTTCCAGCGTTGGGCGTTGGTAGGATTCAAGCTTGGGCAGGAAGATATGGAGGACAAGATGTTGCCCACGCAGCATGTCCCCCCTCTCCACGTCACTGATGAATCCAAAGGAACAGCAGGGCTGCTATAGTTTGGCACCAGCGCCGTCGCAGGAGCTGCCAGAACAATGTTGAGCACAACATAGAACTGCCTTAGGGGCTCCGACTCCGGATTTTTCCTCAGGGTTGACTCCCGAAGCCTTTCCCGTGACCGGGTATGCCGCAAGGCAGCGGAGGTTTGAAATCAGGGTTTACCTTCCCCTAGATGGGCTACCTTCCCAGGTTGACGAGCCACCATCTACCCAAAGCATCTGGTTTTAAGGCGCCAGAGATCCACCCTCGCCCCTTCACCTATTAGTAAAAGCAGTTCCGCCGGGCTTAGAGACTAAACCACACGGGCAGGCTAGGAGTTGGACTTAGTTGTCAGAGGCTTTTCGAGATGCAAGGAGCATTTTATGAGCACTGGGAGCTTAACCCCAGTGCCGCTCCTGGCTATGACAACCTTGGAACCATTTGTGACATATTTTAGATAAATTATATTTAAATATTTATTTATTGCAGTATAATTAGTGAATCATCTCTTGCAGCCTTTTCAAGAACGACTGGTGTCAGTGCATGTGTTTTTAAATCTCAGATCACATTGAACTCTGCTCTCCCTCTTATGTCTCTATTGCTAACATTAGCCAGGTAGCTCGGATGTAGTCTCAGCCAACTAACATAAATTTGTCGGAAACAATGAATGAAATAAAGCATCACTGGTATGCAGGGATGTGTGGTTTAAGTGGTCAATAGGATATGACCAGTCCCTGAAGGACAATAAGCAAAGAAACCTTCATGAATGAGCCAAAACTAGTGGCTAAACTGATAGCTTCAGCTAGCTGCCTTGATGGTGCTAATGATGCAGCATCACGGTGAAAATATAACAAACAAATAAGGTAGAATGATGCAAGATATATTATTGACTGTGAACTTGTGAACCAGGTGGAAACAGTGATATCAATTAGGGTGACTGAAATCTAAATAAAATAAAATAAACACTAGCTTCCTAGTACCACTGTTACCTCTTAAGGTAATGCCTTTTGCTCCCTGTCCATCTACATGACAGATAGTTGGCCAATAACAGAGCAGCGGGAAGTAGGGCTCGGCGATTCATCGAATATACTCATTATGTCAATGCATTCTACTATGTGTAATACATAAAATGGCTTTATCACAGATATTGGGCATAAATTGTCACGGCAATGTAAGCCGCCAGTATTTATTTATTCATTTGAAGTCCTCTCACACAGCTGCACTGCATATAGTGACTCCCACTGTGGTCGTGTTTTGCATCAGGGTTGTTGTCAGGTCTGTTTATTCCTGCATTTTTTTCCTTTGGAAACTGCTTCTTTTTAGCCTGTTTTTATGGAGAAGAGACACTTGTTTTTTTATGCACAATCTGGCAACACTGGCAGAGCACAGGGAGAGGGGAAATAAAGGTGAAGCCAAAAAGCACCGGCTCCGTTTTCTGGCAGTGGTTCGGAGTTCAGAAGGAAGACACTGAAAAAAAGACAGTTTTCTGCAAAATATGTCGCAAAGCCATTGTTTTTAAAGGTAGCAGTACCACTAAGTGTTTCACCACTTGAGATGTCATCCATGACGGTATGAAGAATGCATTAAAATCCGCTTGTCAAAATCCCTGGGAACCCCCACAAAAAATAATATTAAAGGAACCAAGGATTTCCAAGTTAAATGACTGTGGCTTCTTCCTTTTGGAAATTTTATCCCATATAACAAAAGCGGAAATGGAAAAAGATCACCACTGCAGTCGCAAATTATAATGCCAAAGACATGGCTCCTATTGTTAAAAACATGACCAAACAGAAAAAGTTCACTTTATATGGTTTTGAAATGTCTTTCTGTAGAATTCTTGTTTAATGCACTTTTTATTGTTTTGAGTCTTTTGGATTTTATTTTTTTTTTTTTTGTCTTTAAGAATCAGATGATTAGGAAGGACAACCATTATTTATTCTCATTTGTTGCAAATTTATGAGTGGGGCTGCCTTATTGTTTCAATAAAGTTTGATAAATTTAACTTGATTTACCCCCCTCCCCCGAATGCAATTTTAAAAATGCAATATGTTAGATCATATATATATATATATATATATATATATATATACAGTATATATATATATATATATATATATATATATATATATATATATATATATATATATATCACCGCCTTTGGGAGGTGGCGTCACCTGGGGTATATAAGCCAGCTGCGGGAGACATCTTGGCTGTTCGCTGTGGCTCCTGTGCTTGCCCTAGAGGTTCCTGTGTTCCTGAGTTCGTGTTACTAACAAAACTATAAAACATCACCTCAACTCCTTATTAATTAGAGACACAACATTTGGCGACAAGGATATACGGAGATAGAGAGGGCTGCTACCGCATTTTGTCCATTTTTGGAGGCTCCGGGTGAGCTGTTGGTCCCTTGGGCCAGATGGTATGCGGCCTTCAAAAACTATCTTACGGCCCTGGACCTCGGTGACCTAGACAAATTAGGTGCGAGGGCTATTCTGGTCCACAACCTCGGTATGGAAGGCCAGAGGATCCTGAGCACGCTGGAAGGAGGTGACTCATTTGGCGATGTCGTGAGGCTCATGGCTGGGTACTTTTGCGCCCCTGAAAACACCATAATGCGGCGCATACAGTTCAGGCAGTGGCGCCAGCGGCCCGGGGAGTAGGTTCAACAGTTCGTGGCGGACCTTCGGCAGCTGGCAGGTGAGTGCAGGTTTGGGGCTTTGGAGGTGGAGATGGTCCACGACCAGCTAGCGGAACATGTGGCCTATTCCTCCGCGAGGGTCCGCCTGCTAAACCACGCTGGGGAGCTAACACTGCTAGCAGCCATGGAGCTAGCGCAACAACACGAGGCAGCAGAAAGGCTAAAAAAGAATCTCAGTGATACGGAGGCCCTGCCCAGGAACGATAAACAGTGGAAGGCAGAAGCCTTGGATTCGGACGATGGCAATGAAGATGAATACGCGGCCATTGTGAAGATTAGGTCCACCCCGGGGACGCTGAGATGCTACGGCTGCAGATCCAGCAGGCACCACTACAGAGCGAGGGCGTGCGCAGCGAGGGGCAAGCGTTGTGGACGGTATGGTTTGTTCCACCACTTCGCCAGGGTTTGCCAAAATTTCAAGAAGGAGGAACGGAGACCGGGAAAAGGAAATTCAACGAAGAAGATGCCTACAGTGGTCCACACTGTCTCACCCAACACTGATGGTTGTATTCTGTGCAACATACTGTTGGACGGGACACCAGTACCGATGTTGGAGGACACGGGGTCGGCGGCCTCCATCTTGAATCTGGTAAAGAAGCTCTTTCCCTATTACACCGTGAGTAAAACAAACATTGCCTGTTATGGGTATGGTGACAACCCCCTGGACATTGTGGGCTCAGTCTGGCTGTCGGTGAGGTGCTAAAAGGACTCTATGTGTGCAGCCAAGTTCATGGTGGCCTGTAGTGGTAACAACTTAATGGGCTGTGATTTTTTTTACGGGCTCGGGTTCTCCATCACCTGCGGAGAAGTGGAGGAGTAGTCAGGTGGTGGACTGTGGGACTGGCCATTTTATTCGGGAAGTGGCGAAGAAGCGTGGGACTTAGGGTGGCCCATTCCAAGTGGAGAGGGACGCCGACAGCACCAGAGTGCGCTGACACGATGGGAACTCGGTCCCAGTGTTTGCGGTCCTGTGGATGCGGGATCCGAACGGCATGGTTTAGCCCCCATGAAGACAGATGATTCCAGAGAACAGGCGCAGTGTGGCTCTGGTGGCCGGCCAAGTACTACTGTTGAGCCGAGCGCTGCCAGTGGTGCTCCGACGCAACAAATGAAAGTGATTGGGTGAGACCAGATGGCACGAACCCTAGCTGTGCCCAGAATGAAAACAAGGGACAAGGCTCAAGCAAGCCTAGCAGCACACTGGAGAGCCATAACGGTATGGGTTTGCGACACAGAAGAAGGAGAAAGCCAGTGAGTGCTCCCCTGGGCGAGTGCGATGGTGTGCGCCCTAGGGTCGAGCCTCGGCTAGGATGTGTGCGCAGATCAAGGGAGCAGAGAGATGGTCAGGGTGATCTGCGTGTGGTACGAGCTGACGACGACAGTTACCTGAAGTTGACAGATGGATCGAGACGGCACCTGAATGAGCTGCGGTGTTCGGGAAGGAAGGGACGTCAGTGCAGCCCTTCTCCGTAAATCACAATAAACCCTTAATGCATCATGATACATGTCAAAAGCCATATCGCCCAGCCCTAGCGGGAAGGTATCAAGGCCAGTGATGTTTACCATTTCTTGACGTACATAAAAATACTTGGAAGAGATTAAACAGCTTCTTGGAGAGACAAACAATGTCAAGGCTGTGAGTTAGTTTTTTTTTTTTAAAGAGAAGTGAGCATTGTGATGTTTTACCAATAATCATGTGACCAATAGATGTATTTAACTTGCACTCCGGTCAATTTCCCTAAAAACGCCAAAAAATAACGTACCGAAAGTAAATTGAAAGCTGTTCTTCAACCCTTTGCAGCATCTTCATGGGGTTGGTCTCATTTAAAAGAAAACACTTTGAATTTTTTGGCAAAACAGTCATAATCTCTCTAAGTGTTCCGGCCACTGAGTTACAGTCATCTAAACATAGTGAACTTGAAGAAAATAAATTTGGCCTGGGTGTTTTTTTGGATACAAATGCTTGCAAATAACACACAGCTTCAGATCCGGGCTGGAAAATGCAACAGAAATGTAGAACCAAGTGTTATCTAGCTGAGGTCCAAATTTTGTAACAATACCACAAAAAATCAATATATTACACAGCTTTTTTCCTCAGGTAGTTCCCAGGCGTTTTTGAACTGTGCCAAATTGTGCCAAATGGCACAGTTTGGAAAAACGTCTGTAACTTTTGAGTGATTCAATGTAGAAGCTTCATTTTGGGCTCTAATGAAAGGTAAGTAAGGCTGCCATTAGACTCTGGAGATTAGCTTTAAGAGGAAAAAATAGTATATAATAGGGTGATCTTCTGCATTTCGTTGTAATCTTGCCATGCCATTTTCTTGCCTTTAGTCTGCTCTAATGAAAGGTGACACTCAGGGCTGTGTCTGTGTGTGTGTGTGGCGGGGGTGCCCCCCCCCCCCGCTACAGAGGAAAGACATCGCCCATGCGCCACGGTCCGTCATGCAGCGATGACGCACAGCTGTAATTT
The DNA here is from genome assembly GCA_020510985.1 of Pholidichthys leucotaenia. Lineage (NCBI taxonomy): Eukaryota > Metazoa > Chordata > Actinopteri > Cichliformes > Pholidichthyidae > Pholidichthys > Pholidichthys leucotaenia. The sequence continues at coordinate 19,652,460 of CM035842.1, read as the reverse complement.
ACCGATCAGTCAAAAGTCATTTTGATTACAATTTTCAGGGATAAAGAATAATTTAGCTTAGAACACCTTACCTCTTCACAGCAGAAATGGAGCTGGCGAACTTCTTCCTCAGTGTCAGACGAACGCGACGCTGGTCTCGCGACCCAATCAAAACATAATTCCATTATTGCGGTTTTGCGCTTCCATGATTGCGGTTTTTGGCGAACGATTTTTCAAAACAAATAACAGTAGTAATTAAAAATAGACTGGCAAACGCATGTGTGTCACTCAGCCTTCGTCGTCGGTCTCCGTCGGTCTATGATGACCATAGAAGACAATCCTAATATCTATTCTGCTGGGACAAAAACAAAATAAGCACCGCCTAGCCGAACATGCCGAATGGCAGTCGCTGTCACAAAAGTTGCACTTGTGGATGGTCTCCGTGCTGCTGGGTCTGTGGGGTTCTTCCTGTGGGTCCTTTTTGTCATCTGCTGCAGCAGTCTGTCTTCACCCAGCCTTAAAAAAAACAGCTCGCGAACTTCTCTGCTTCAATTGGCTCACTGCATTCACAGTGTTGGTAGGTGGGTCCTTCTTGCTAGGTTTTCAGTCATTGGTTCTTCAAGGTTTCAGAAACCCAATTCAAGGCTCTTATTAGTCGAATGAGAGGTCAATCAGATGAACTAATCTGTTCGTGGCTGTGTCTGCAGCTTTTATTTTCAGTGCGCGCTTGGACGCCATCACCATCTCCATCATGCGTCCTACATCACCATCTCCATCATGCGTCCTAGAGCGCACGAGGGTGCACGAGAGCGCCCTCGTGCGCTCTGGGACACAGAGACTTGCCCGCCCGCGGTACAACGGAGTGCAAGAGGTTAATAAGGTTAAAACCTACACAAGCAATTTTTCAGTTAAAGACCCTTGTAAAAAAATGTGGGGCTCAGGCTTGTCAGTCAAACATCTTCAACTGTACACAATGTCTGCAAGTAAGGCTGCCATTAGACTCTGGAGATTAGCGTTAAGAGGAAAAAAAGTACATAATAGGGTGATCTTCTGTACTTCGTTGTAATCTTGCCATGCCATTTTCTTGCCTTTATTCTGTGTGTTTGCCTAAAACACTGGAGAGGAGATTAAAAAGAAATTCTAAACACAACAGGCAAATTGCTCCCATTCAGTGAGGTTATTAAAGGAAAATGTATTGCATAACTTCTGTTTTCTTCAGCAAGAAAATGCATAAACAAAGAAACATATGCAAATTTTGTGTACAAACGCAGTAACATGCAAATATTATTTCCCCCCTTTAGCACCGTTGCTCAGCATTAGTGCTTCCTCTCTCCACGCTAATGCCCCCGCTATAATCTATAACTGCTCCTGTCGCTGTTCAAATTAAGGGTTCTTCATCCTTGCCCACACCTGAGGGGAAAATAAATATATATATATGCATGTAAAAGCTTGTTTTGAAAATATGCTGCACTCACGACAAAATAAACCTCCCCATTAATTACTTTGAGTTTCCAGGTGCACACAGACATTCCCTGTACATTTTTCATCCTTTTTGTTTCTTCTCTAGAGAGCCGTATGTGCCAGCCTGAATATTGTTGGCAGCAACATCCAAATCTGAATCTAATAAACAGCCAGCATCATTCGCATACTGCCACTCAATCCCCGCAGACATTTGCAATTGTACAATTGCAGCAATCAGAGGAAGTTCAACCGGTGCTGCCAGCAATTCAGCACAATGGCTTCTTTTTTCTGCAGCAAAAATAGAAGCAATCAAAGCAGCGACAGTGTTGTGTAGTTATTTATTGTTCATTTGTTGTATTGTATTTTGCGCTCTTATTTGTGTGGCACAGGGTGGTGGCTCCATGTTCCGGTTCCGCCATCCCCATGCGTATAAGAAGGGCTGCAGGTAGGGGAGCGGTCTCTTCCGCCGTTACCTCTGCCAGCGGTCGTATGTGTGGTCAGGTGCACTGCGCCCTGTGTTATAATAAATGTCTGTTCAGCTCCACTATTGCTCTCCTCCTTGTCTCCAGTTCCAGACACAACATTTGGTGATGAGAAGAAAAACCATGGAAGCGTGTGGAGCAACATTTTAGACATTTTAGGAGCTCCCAGGTGAGCCACCTGTGCCGTGGCCTCAGTGGTACAAAGCTTTTAAAATGTATATGGTGGCATTGGACCTGGGAAGGATGGAGGCACTGAGGGCACATGCGTTGCTTCTGCACAACCTGGAAATGGAGGGTCAGAGAATTTTGGGCATTCTTAGTGACGTGGACAACTATGAAGAAGTGGTCGAGTTAATGGCGCGCCATTTCAGGGTGCCAGACAACGTTATCATCCAGATGATTAAGTTCTGACAGCGCCACCAACAGGTTGGTGATCCCATCCAGCAGTTTGTATTTGACTTGAGGCAGCTAGCCGCTGAGTGTCAGTTCGGACTGTTGGAGGAAGAAACGGTTCGCGACCAATTAGCGGAACACACCAACTGTGCTGCGGTCCTGTCTAAGCTGCTCACATTTCTGGGTGAGTTGATGCTGGCCAAGGCCGTCAAGTTGGCTCTCCAGCTGGAGGCAGCAGATAAGCTAACTCGGGAGGTACATGAATGCCTCTCACCACGAGAGTTGGGATCCTCCATGGCAACACAGGTAGTTCACCCAGACAGCGATGGGAGTGTCGAGGATGACGGCGAGAGGGCCAACGCTGTATGGATGAGGTCTGCCCTGGGGAAGCCCAGGTGCATGGGCTGCAGGTCCACAAAACACCACTAAAGGCACTTTTCCACTTGGAACCCAAAGGCCCCGTTTGGCCCCGATCGGCCTCCATTGTCCGGTTTCCCACTCGGAACCCAAAGGCCTCACAATTCCCTTTTTCGGAACAGTTCCAGTTTAACTGACACTTTTTTCGGCACCGTAAAAAGCAGGTCCGAAGGCTCCCGGCCCCGTTTCGTCACGCCACTGCTGGCCATTCATTGGTCTGTGCGTAGCGTCATGAGAGTGGGCGTTACGTGGGCGTTACACTGACTTTCCAGAATCGCTTGCTGGTCGCCATTTGCAATTTTTCGTCAGTGAGCCCGCGAACAAGTGATATTATAAACCACAACGAGAGAATGGCTTCACAGAAATCAGCAGAAATCCAACACCGCAGTCCAGCAGAGTTTCCTGTGCGTTTCGGCTGATGAGAGAATGCAGAGGGAAGCAGACTGAGCTTGCAGTGGGGCGCACAAACAGACGCACCAGAAATTACACGGAGACGCACCGAGAATTAGACCCAGCCACCCGAATTGAATTGAATGTGTAGCCGCGATGCACCCAACTTCAGCAGTTGAAGCCGTGATATTGTGATATACAGGACGGTAAGTGATGTGATATTCATGCTTTATGTTATTTTTTCCAACAGTGGAAAGTTCACTTAGGACAGACGAAAACTTAATCGTGTTTAAACGATGACCTAGCTTAATGCTATGTCCGTCCTTGTATGTTGTTTTTTGTGTTGCCAATATCTGATGAAATAGTTAGTTGTAATCCTGGTTAAAAGTTTTTTATTTATTTTTTTTTTACATGTTGCACTTTCGTACCGATCCATAAAGGATCATAACAGTAGAAGCGGGGCGAACCGCAAGCATTGGAAGTGGTTCGATCTCATGGACCAAATTTATGGAAACCGGCCAGCAAGCAATGGACGTGAGCTGGGAGTTGACCCCTCGGCGACAATCACGTTAACCACACACGGTGAGTGTTTTTTTCTTGACGTTAATGTTTTTACCTTATCCAGCCTGTTTCATGCTAACTATAATTATGTATAACAATAAATAAATAACAAGTCCCACGCCGTTATCGTGGCTCACGAGTGGATCGTAGCTGTTGCCGCCCTAGCTAGCTCGCCATCACGGTTTTTAAAAAAAAAAACTTGGCGTACATGTTGCACTGTCGTGTTAACTATTACAAGTGCTTTTATTTTTTTTTTTAGATTATGCTTCCACACCGACGGAGCCCACCTCCCGCGATACGAGCACCCGGCTTCTCCTGCTACGGATCTAGATCATCCGGCACCAGAACCAAGTCCAGCTCGCTCACAGTTTGGCACATCTCCGTCAACACTTTCACGCACAGGTAAAGCCCAATAGTCAAATAATATAATTATATTATATTGTAATAATGTAATACTCACGGTACAGTTTATTGTTTCATGTAAAGCACATCAAAAAAGTCCAGCAATGCAACTGCATATTTAATCACAGGCATGGAAAAGCTAATGAGCTGTTGTAGCACAAAACTCATTATTTGAAAGTCAGCGTGCTTCATTTTCATGATTCAGTTGAGCCTACTGTATAAATGCATTCAGAATTTTTTCCATCCATCCATCTTCTACCGCTTCTCCGTGTCACGGAGGCAGTAGTTCAAGCAGAGAAGCCCAGACTTCCCTCTCCCCAGCCACCTGTTCCAGCTCTTCAGAGATGATAGACCAGCTGGGTCTCTCCACCATAGAATTTGGGTCACCTCTAGAATTTTTTGACCACCATAAAAAGCTAGGCATTTGAAACATAAACCCAGCTTTTACTAAATGTATTGTACAAATACACAGTTGTGATACTCTTAAAAAAAGTAATTTTTTCAAACCCAGCACTTGACTTTCACCAGTGTGTGTCCCTTGTACAGGTACATCTCAAAATAACTGCAATGTCATGGTACAGTGTGTTTTTTGTGACTCACAAAAGACAGTGAAAGTCATATAAGATGGTATCTGTCATAATCTTGACAATCCATATGGGTTTTATGTCAGGAGAGTTTCCTGGCCAAATCAAACACAGTGATGCCTTGTCCATTACACCAGGTTTTGATTGTTTAGGCACTGTGGGGCGATGGTCACTCCAGCTGGAAAATGAAATCCGTTTCTCCATAAATCCTCATACTTTTGAGAACACTCCTCTTTTTTTATATCTATTTTTAACATAACCATCAATTTTTCGAGAAAAGTAATTTTGGATATTCATGCGCTGTGAGCCAATAAATGATTAAAATGTAACAATACTTCACTGTCTGATTAATGATTCTGTATACTATATGGGTCTCACTTTCTGACATGTGTCCAAAAATATTTAACTTTTGTATTAATTTTTGGGGATGTACTGCTACATGTTTTGAGGTTGATTTTACTGACACCAGCTCACATTTTTGTCTTGTAGGTAAGAGGAAGCGGAGCAACACAAAACAAGACCTTTCAACTATTTTTGCATCGATGCAAGAAGCAGAAAGGGAACAGCACTGTGAACAGATGGAGCTTCAGCGGGAACATCAACGTGAGCAGAGGGAGCTCCAGCGGCAACAGTTGGAACTGGGCTACTCAATTCACTGCTTGTGGATGAGGTCCGTCAGTCCAGGGAAGCCGAAGTTGCTGTACGAAGGGAGGAAATTGCGCAGAATGCTGCCCTCAATAACACTCTCATGGCAGTCTTTGAAACCCTCGCACGGCGTGTGTGACCCGTTTTCCCAACCATTATTATGTATATACTGTACATTAATCAATGACCAGTGTTAATAACATTGAATAAACCCGTGACTGTTGACATCATGTGTTGTCTGTTACTACTAAGTTTTACACAGTCTTAAAACCCTTAAAAAGGTTGGGAAAAATTTGTCATTGCAGTGTGTTATGGAGTCCAATAACTGCCGACACATACATTAAAAGCCAGCCACTACCGACCAAGCTTTATATCCATGTGCAACAACAGGGACACCTAATATTTTAAGTTCTGTATTTGGAAATGTTCATATTGCCAACCCAGGTAATGGTTTTATCTGCACAAAATATTCAACTTAGCCATTGTAAGGACGGGTGAGTGTGAGGTGTACAGCAACAACTGTTTTGGTGCGCCTCACCCAATTCTGTACTCAGCATTAACAAGTACACTTTAAAGAAAATGTGGACTTGTAATTTTGTAAGATATTTTTTATTAGATGGCTGTCCCAGTACTTGTAACTGTGATATTAAAGATCCACACGTCCACATTAAATATACGAAAAAATTGCGTCATTGCAATGGCACAAGGTTACATGAGATGAATAATGCATAATAATACACAGCAGCGTCACCACCAAAATGATATTAAATAGCTCTTGGACTACTAATTGGTCCAGGGAAAGTGGCGCAGCCTAAAGGGTAGTGTAGCACCGCCTCCAACTCCCTCAAAACCCCGCCTCCAACTCCCTCCTTCTCCCACCCATACTACAGTGAGCCTTGTGCTGTGGAAAACCACCAGTGCCGGAACAGGACTGTTCGGTCCAAGGCCAAACGAGGCCTTTGGGTTCCAAGTGGAAAAGTGCCTTAAAAGGCCAGAGAGTGTGCAGCAAGAGGAAAGCGCTGTGGCAATTGTGGCCGTCTACATCATTTTGCGAGGGTGTGCCAGTCAGTTGAATGAGATAGCCCGCACAAGAGCTTGACTCCTCCCGCCCCGACGGTGATTCATACTGTGTACCTGAGTACCAGTGGACGCACACATTGCACAGTAGAATTGGACGTAGTACCGGTACCGATGCTGATCGACACAGGGTCGGAGAGTTCGCTGCTGAACTGGGCTACAGTTAGACAATGTTTTCCTCACTACAGGATTGGAGGTGACTCAGTGCCGCTTTACAACTATGGAGAAGGATGGTTGGCCACGGTGGGTACTGTCACACTGACGGCTTGGTAAAAGTTGGCGGAGATGACCAATGTGGAGTCCGTCGTGACGGCCCACGGCACGAACATCATGGGCTGCAACCTTTTTTATGGCCTCGGGTTTTCCATCAGGAGCAACGATGGGGAAGAATGGTCGGGCTGCGCACTGTGGGACCGACTCGTTCAGAGAGTTTGGGATGGCGCTGTGTGGGATGAACAATTTCTGGGCACTCTGGAAAGTGGACAGGCCTTTTCGCACTCAGGGTCGCTGTGGGAGGGGCCCCGGTGCCAGTGTCCAAGTCGCCCTGGACGAGGGTACCGGGCGGAACGGGGGAGAGCCTGTGGCGGTGAGCGATGCCCAAAAGATGGTCCCAGGTGTTCCCGGAGCACAGCCGTGGTGGACTGGTGAACACGGGGCCACATCGGCAGGGTCCGCAGCAGTTTTACAAGCAGTTGGGGCAGGACCGAGTGGCATTGGGAGAGCGAGTGCCAGGCGGAGACACCGCAGGCCATGCAGGGCCCCGCTTGGAGTCATGTACTGGGTTCGGGCTCGGGCTCGGGCGGAGGCAAGGTCCGGGCGGGTGAGAGAAAAGTGGAAGATGGGGCAGTACCAGGGCCGGCTGCAGGTGACGGGCGAGCAGCACGATGGTTACCTTCTGATGATGGATGGCTCGTGGTGCCATCCTAATGAGTTACAGCGTGCCCTGAAGAAGGCAGTTGGGCATGGCGTCAGATGATTGGAGTGCTCGGAGGTGTGGAGGAGAAGGTGCATCGGGACTGAGGTGACAAGCTGTGGCCCGGGAAGTGAGCTACCTCCAGGGGCGGACTGAATGGTGAAGGGTCTCGGGGGTGTGTGTGGAGGGGGGGTACGGGTCATCCTCACCGAGCTATGGATGAGTATTTGTTGCTAGTTGTAATATGTATTTAAAGTTCTGGGATTGTTTTGGTGTTCTCTTTTAAGTAGGAGACAGGGCAGTATTTTTTTTTTATTTTTAACGGGACTTTAATACATCATGGGCAGCAGAATAACCCGCCTCGCTGTATGGGGGGTAGGACGCCAGTCTAGCCGTCTCCCATAATTTTTGTTATTTTGTGTGAATGCTATAGGCCCCTTTTTTGTGACTTTAGTTTAGTTTTGTTTAGCAGATGGTTCGGGTTCCAAATTGGGTTGGGCTGATTGTATGTGTGTTTTGGATTTTCTACAGGAAGGGGACAAATGTTGTGTAGTTATTTATTGTTCATATGTTGTATTGTATTTGGAGCTCTCACGGGGTGGTGGCTCCATGTTCCGGTTCCGCCAACTCTATGCGTATAAGAAGGGCTGCAGGTAGGAGGCCGGTCTCTTCCACCTTTACCTCTGCCAGCAGTCGTACAGTGGGGCAAAAAAGTATTTAGTCAGACACCAATTGTGCAAGTTCTCCCACTTAAAAGATGAGAGAGGTCTCCAATTTTCATCATAGGTATACCTCAACTATGAGAGAGAAAATGAGAAAAAAAAATCCAGAAAATCACATTGTCTGATTTTTAAAGAATTTATTTGCAAATTATGGTTGAAAATAAGTATTTGGTCACCTACAAACAAGCAAGATTTCTGGCTCTCACAGACCTGTAACTTCTTCTTTAAGAGGCTCCTCTGTCCTCCACTCGTTACCTGTATTAATGGCACCTGTTTGAACTCGTTATCAGTATAAAAGACACCTGTCCACAACCTCAAACAGTCAGAATCCAAACTCCACTATGGCCAAGACCAAAGAGCTGTCAAAGGACACCAGAAACAAAATTGTAGACCTGCACCAGGCTGGGAAGACTGAATCTGCAATAGGTAAGCAGCTTGGCGTGAAGAAATCAACTGTGGGAGCAATTATTAGAAAATGGAAGACATACAAGACCACTGATAATCTCCCTCGATCTGGGGCTCCACGCAAGATCTCACCCCGTGGGGTCAAAATGATCACGAGAACTGTGAGCAAAAATCCCAGAACCACACGGGGGGACCTAGTGAATGACCTGCAGAGAGCTGGGACCAAAGTAACAAAGGCTACCATCAGAAACACACTACGCCGCCAGGGACTCAAATCCTGCAGTGCCAGACGTGTCCCCCTGCTTAAGCCAGTACATGTCCAGGCCCGTCTGAAGTTTGCTAGAGAGCATTTGGATGATCCAGAAGAGGATTGGGAGAATGTCATATGGTCAGATGAAACCAAAATAGAACTTTTTGGTAAAAACTCAACTTGTCGTGTTTGGAGGAGAAAGAACACCATACCTGCTGTGAAGTATGGAGGTGGAAACATTATGCTTTGGGGCTGTTTTTCTGCAAAGGGACCAGGGCGACTGATCCGTGTAAAGAAAAGAATGAATGGGGCCATGTATTGTGAGATTTTGAGTGAAAACCTCCTTCCATCAGCAAGGGCATTGAAGATGAAACGTGGCTGGGCCTTTCAGCATGACAATAATCCCAAACACACCACCCGGGCAACGAAGGAGTGGCTTTGTAAGAAGCATTTCAAGGTCCTGGAGTGGCCTAGTCAGTCTCCAGATCTCAACCCCATAGAAAATCTTTGGAGGGAGTTGAAAGTCTGTGTTGCCCAGTGACAGCCCCAAAAGATCACTGCTCTAGAGGAGATCTGCATGGAGGAATGGGCCAAAATACCAGCAACAGTGTGTGAAAACCTTGTGAAGACTTACAGAAAACATTTGACCTCTGTCATTGCCAACAAAGGGTATATAACAAAGTACTGAGATGAACTTTTGTTACTGACCAAATACTTATTTTCCACCATAATTTGCAAATAAATTCTTTAAAAATCAGGCAGTGTGATTTTCTGGATTTTTTTTTTCTCATTTTGTCTCTCATAGTTGAGGTATACCTATGATGAAAATTGGAGACCTCTCTCATCTTTTAAGTGGGAGAACTTGCACAATTGGTGGCTGACTGATTGGTGTTTGTGTCTATGTTGAATGTAATTGTGGCTTGTAAATATGGATGTCACCAACTGCAAAACAAATCTACCTACGGGTACAAATAAAGTAACCTGAACCTGAACCTGAACCTGACTAAATACTTTTTTACCCCACTGTATGTGTGGTCAGGTGCACTGTACCCTGTGTTATAATAAACGTCTGTTCAGCTTCACTATTGCTCTCCTCCTTGACTCCAGTTCCAGAAAAAACAGACTGCATATGGGTGTTAATTATGTGAAGGTTAAAAAATAGATTTGTTTTTCCCCAAGCATGGCAATCGACAGGTTAGATTGAATTTTAACACCAACGAGCAGTGTGTCTTCATAAGCTTTAGAGAGAAATGTGAAACGCAAGGCAGTTTGTTCTATTCTTTTTCTTTTTGGCCTTTGAAATGGTAAAACTTCAATATTGGACATTGCAGCTATTGTGGGTTTGGCCTTCTCTGACCAAAGTACACATACTTGACCTCAAACATCCAAAGAAAGCTTTTAAACTGGGGGAATCAAGTAATAATGATGATTATTTTTTTTTTTTCCGTTAGTGTGGTTAATTTTGTCTGGTGAGAATGCAGTCATCGCACTCAGGTACGCACCAAAACAACCGTGCTGAGACCACCTGAAAGAGGTGGTCTTGATTCAAATCAGCTGGTGAACTCTGGTGCGGTACTCAGTGATGCCAGATAGGAAATGAAAAAATATCGTACTTTTGCTTTAAAATTATATTTTGACCCCAAGCTATCATATGTACTAAAACAACTTGAAAAATCACAGGACAGTGCATTTAAAAACAAACAAAACTATTTTATGTGCATGTAACTGCAATAACCTAAGGAATAAACACATTTGTTAGAAACAGTGATCAATGGAGGTTTAATTTGGAGTCAGAGACTATGTTTTGTGTGTGTTTATTTCCTTTGATATGATTTTTTCAGAATTACAATGTCTGATACCAACTGAATGCTGCAGCAGCGGCAAAATGCTTTAATCTTGTTCCCAGCAACTGGTTGAAGCCATCGGGAAATAAAGCCGCTGTGCCTGGCAGAGTTGCTTTCTTTTCTCACGTGTGTCTGTTGCCGGACTCTTTTCTTTAACTACTTTTTTCCTCCGAGTCCGAAGTTATATTCACTTTTTAAATTTGTGGCTGTGTCAGTACAGCTGCAGACAAACATGAGCTGAGCACTGCTGATGTGATTGGCAGTGGGGAGGAGCCAGCCAGGAATGAGCTGATCAGGTATGAGCAGGCATCTAAGGCTATGTTCACACTGCAGGTCTTAATCCTCAATTCCGATTTTTTGCCAAGATCTGATTTTTTGTGTGGGCGTTCACATTATAATTTAAATGCGACCCTCATCAGACTCCAGTGTCAATGGTCTACAGCTATGAAGTGACCCGCTTGCACAGAAGAAAACGTAACGTCAGACACAGCGTTGTGTTTACATAAGTAAATATGAGCCCTGAACGATTGAGGAGGAAAGAACTTCTTCACCTTGATGCAGCACAGCAAACTAAAATGGTAAATTCATTCAGAAATGATAATGCAAAATATAAACGAGACCAGCTTCATTCCTCTACACGTCAGATGACTGCTGTGATCAGCTCTGCTTTAACAGAACTGACTGATTAAATAGCTTTCTTGAAAATGAGACCCTGTATCTCAATGGGATTACCTGAATAAATAAGGTTAATAATAAATGATCCTAGCGATTACAGTAGGGCTTTGGCCACCTGACATTGTCAGTGGCTCGGGCCCTAATAAACAGTGTGGTGACTCCGGTCCTGCACAGGAAGGAAAAGCCACCACAGACTCCCCTCTCCTGGACTGTGTGTCCTCATATCCCCCTATCTGGCCACTCCGCTCCACAGTCATGTCAGTATTAACTTTACATTTTAGATACTACAGCTGCCAGGACTCACGGTGTGCTGTTTACAGGGAAAAAGGAATTTGTGGCATCCAGTAAATGTGCCACTACTGTGCGCCTATAATGTCCGACGGTTTCAGCCCCAACCCCCCCCCGCCCCCCGAAATTTTTAAGTTGTTGTGCAGTCAGACCCCATAAAATTACGATCCAGTGATAAAGGGAAGATTGATTAAAAAGAGAGCACAAATCAGTTGTGTCTGCCATGCTTGCTGCATCCTTCACTTTAGAATTGTAGTGTCTGTCTCACTTCAGTGAGGAAGAAGTTGGATGAAATGCGACATGGCCATTCAGACTGAGGTTGATTTGGAAAATATCAGATACAAATCCAAATTAGGACCAAATATGAAAGTGGCCTGGGTCAGGTGTGAAAAAAAAATCGGATGTGTGCTGTTTAAACTGTCATTAAAAAATCAGATGTTGGTCACATTTGTGCAAAAAAATCAGAATTGAGTGGGCAGCACGGTGGAACAGTGGTTAGCACAGTGGCAGCACAGTAAGAAGGTCATGGAACTGATTCCACCCCTGACCATCGTGAGTTCGATCCCACCCACCGACCATCAGTGACACTTCTGTGTGGAGTTTGCATGCCCTCCCCGTGTCTGCGTGGGTTAACCCCGGTTTCCTACCACAGACCAAAAACATGCAGGTTAGGTTAATTGGAGACTCTAAAATGGCCTTAGGTGTGAATGTGTGTGTGAATCATGAAGGGATGGTGTTGTACCATGGCTGCTTTATCCATCTAGGTAGATGCCCTGAATTTCCCCTCTAGGGATCAATAAAGTACATCAAATTAAATAAAATAAAAAAATAAAACCTGCAGTGTGACCTTAGCCTTAGTCATAAGCGCCCCTCTGGGGCGTAGAGGGGAACTAAATTGCAGGGCGACATTTAAATATACTTAATTTAGAAATAAATGCAGCACAAGGGCTGAAAACAGAACCTAAGCCGTAACGGCAGATATAACTCATGATGTGGAGAACGGTTGGAACACAGACTGGTGAGGAATGATAAGAACACTGCACTGAGGTAAGGAGTGGCACTCAATAAATAGGAGTGAACGTGATTAGCAATATAAGAAACAGCTGTGGTAAATCAGGAACTAATAAGACAATAATGAGAACAGGAAATGAGGTACATTGATAACGCTAAACAACCAAAAGACACTTCAAAGTAAAAGTGGACTAAGGACTGAGGAGCAATAATAATAATAACAATCAATAACATAAAATGTAGAGAGGTACATGTTTGTCAACATGTCACTCATGTTAGTTTCTGGTGATGTGTGGGTGTTCACGTAAATCAAAATGTCATTTTTGGAGGGTACATGGAAATGCCAAAACTATTCTACATTTAGCCTTTTTTTTTTTAAAAAGTATTGATCGTATATTGTATGGGCCCTAAAACAATGTTATAAATACAATAATTATCGTATATCTGGCAACTCTGGTGTGGTCCTGCAGGTGAGAAAGGGACTGTACTAAAACAGGACCAGTGGCAAACCGTAAAACATTTTATGCTACTGTACATAGGGGCGGCAGTGGCTCAGGAGGTTGAGCAGGTCGTCTAATAACCCGATGGTTGGCGGTTCGAATCCTGCTCTCCCCAGATATCCTGCCGTTGTATCCCTGGGCAAGACACTTCACCTGCATTGCCTCCAGTGCCCATAACACTGGGTATGAATGTGTATAAATGTTCGGTGGTGGCTGGAGAGGCCGTTGGTGCGGATTGGCAGCCACGTTTCCGTCAGCCTGTCCCAGGGCAGCTGTGGCTACAGTAGTAGTTTGCCACTACCATTGTCTGTCTGGAGTGAATGAATAATGTATCTACTTGTAAAGCGTCTTTGAGTGTCTATGACAAAGTGCTATATAAATCTGATGCATTATTATTATTACATACCTGATGGCTCTTCGAAATTATCTGTGGCTGAGCATGTCACAGTTATGGAGGATTAATGAATGTTAACATGTTATTTTCCTTCCATAGTTGCACTTCATTTTCAAACTTTACGATTTGCCGGTATATACACATAATGTAATAAACGATAACCAGGGAGATGACCCCCCAACACACACACACACAATGCATCCGGAAACTATTCACAGCGCGTCACTTTTTCCACATTTTGTTAATGTTACAGTCTTATTCCAAAATGGATTAAATTCATTTTTTTCCTCAAAATTCTAGACACAGTACCCCATAATAACATGAAAAAGTTTTTTGAGATTTTTGCAAATTTATTAAAAAATAAAAAACTAAGAAATCACATGTACATACAGTATGTAAGTATTCACAGCCTTTGCTCAAAACTTTGTTGATGCACCTTTGTCAGCAATTACAGCCTCAAGTCTTTTTGATTATGATGCCATCATCTTGGTACACCTATCTTTGGACAGTTTTGCCCATTCCTCTTTACAACACCTCTCAAGCTCCATCAGGTTGGATGGGAAGAGTCGGTGCACAGCCATTTTCAGATCTGTCCAGAGATGTTCAGTTGGATTCAAGTTTGGGATCTGGCTGGGCCACTTGAGGACATTCACAGAGTTGTCATGAAGCCACTCCTTTGATATCTTCAAGATTCAACATTCAAAGATTTTATTGGTCAATACTACTATACGTACAGGACAAAAAGGAGAATTGAAATATCATTTCTCTCTCTCTTCAGTGTTGTGCATAATATAAAAAGAAAAAGGAATAAGGCTGGACAAAAAAGAAAACAGCAACAACAACAGCAGTCTATGTACAGTAATGCAACACGTAGTGCAAAAGGTGACAAAAGACAGAACCAGACCTTCCATAGTGCAAATAGAGATAAACGATTAACGATGATAAAGCCCAGCAATCCTATATACAGACAACTAGAGGTGTAATACCAGTAGTTGCAGTTCAATGCGGTAGTGTAGGTGCTGATAGTAACAGGTAGGACTGCACATGATCAGTATAGCGGGCATGCGCATGATGTTGCATGACGTCACAATCCCGGAAGTTATGGTGTTTACTCAGCACTGAGCGGCAAAAAAAAATTGTGCCACTATTGGTTTGAATCATTTGAATGCAGAAAAAAAAAAAAAAAACTAAAATGAAGACGAGCTGGTTTAATCAACTTTTGAGGCGACATGTTTGAAATCTTGTGTATACTCTAATTTTTAAATTTTAGATATTTTTAAAATCATTTTTTACAGTATAAGATCACACAGAAAGTCCGGTTTTGTTAGTTAGCGGCTAACCGTGCGTTATCCTAGCTAAGCCTAGCTTTCCAGCACAGTCGGTAGCACCGACGTGAGGAGGAGACTTTCCTACCTTTTAATGCTTTCAAAGCATGAGTGTTGCTGTCGAGTCCAACTGTCTTCAGTTTGAGCATAGAATCATTAATATTCCTCTTGGTGTTGGCATTTTTCTGCTACACATAGCCATCTTTGATTTGTTTTGCCACTCAATCTGGAAGGAGGGGGGCATGGCTGTAAGCGAAGTGATGTCATTGCATGCCCTCTATTTCAATGACAGACAGACTGCAGCAGATATGGCATTTTTGCAAATGGTTGCGGTTAAAGTGCAGAAACATACAGCAGCAAATGTACAGTGATCCCTCACTTATCGCGGTTAATGGGTTCCAGAACCGACCGCGAAAAGTGAAAAACCGCGAAGTAGCGTCACCCCTAAAGACGTCATCCATAAATAATACGTACGTTCATTCTCTCACTCTCTCTCTCATATGATACGTGTGTGTGTGTGTACGTGTACATACACTACTGTTCAAAAGTTTGGGGTCACCCAGACAATTATTTTGTGTTTTCCATGAAAAGTCACACTTATTTACCACCATGAGTTGTAAAATGAATAGAAAATATAGTCAAGACATTGACAAGGTTAGAAATAATGATTTGTATTTGAAATAATAATTTTTTCCTTCAAACTTTGCTTTCGTCAAAGAATCCTCCATTTGCAGCAATTACAGCATTGCAGACCTAACATGATTGCACAAGGGTTTTCTAATCATCCATTAGCCTTCTGACGCAATGAGCAAACACATTGTACCATTAGAACACTGGAGTGATAGTTGCTGGAAATGGGCCTCTGTACACCTATCTAGATATTGCACCAAAAACCAGACATTTGCAGCTAGAATAGTCATTTACCACATTAGCAATGTATAGAGTGTATTTCTGATTAGTTTAAAGTTATCTTCATTGAAAAAAAGTGCTTTTCTTTCAAAAATAAGGAAATTTCTAAGTGACCCCAAACTTTTGAACGGTAGTGTACATACGTAGATGTAAACAAAGTGTACATAAATATAAGATAAGATAAGATAAGATAAGCCTTTATTAGTCCCACAACGGGGAAATTCCAGGATTGCAACAGCACAGGGATAGCAACACTCAGAGCAACAATCAGAAGGCAAGAAAAAAACAAGCAAGCAAGAGCAGCTAATATACATATGTACATATTACTATAAAATAAATATATACACACACACACAGACACACAGTGCAGAGCATTGTAGCTGGATGGAATAAATATATGAGTATATGAACACACAGTGCAGAGCATTGTAGCTAGATGGAATAAATATGTAAATATATAAACACCCACAGTACGGAGCATTGCAGCTAGGTGGAATAAATATGCAAGTATATAAACACACACAGTGCGGAGCAATGTAGCTAGATGGAATAATATGTAGATATATAAAAACACAGTGCGGAGCATTGTAGCTAGATGGGATGAAACAGCATAACTATGAAAAAAAACTATAAATATGTTTTTAGAACTCTTTTATTCTTGTAACAAGATACGTAACTCAAGATGAAAATGATTTACTGCACAGGTTAATGAGAGCTTTACTGCTCCTCAGGTGACGCCTCATCGTGAGATGCTGGAGGCGCAGGATCATCGAGGGCAGCTTCCGATAGAGCTGAAGCTGCAGGAGGCGGCGTAGTGCCTCGACGGGAAGACTATTTCGCACAAAATGGCACAAGAGAACAGCAAAAAGTTCCACGCGGCGAGACTAAGTAACACGAGCGATAAAAAGCAATGAATGCGGTCTTCCTTCCCTTCATGGGTGCTCGGCAGGGAGAGGAGGTGGGTGAAACGTCTCAGCCAATCAGCTTGCGGGGTGAAACGTCTCGGCCAATCAGCTTGCGAGATTTCCGAGCCGAGCCAACACGACAACAGCGAACAGAGAGTTGTGCGGCTCTCTGTGTTGACACCTGATGGTCTAATGTAGTCTCCCTGCCTTCTGCTAGCGCCCGCCCATTATTTCTCAATTTTGAATTTTTGATGAATATTTTTGAAAAATCCGCGATGCACTGAGGGCGCGAAAGGTGAAGCGCGAAGTAGCGAGGGATCACTGTATTACTGTTGGTGTGTCAGTCTTTCTGGCCAACAGCTCAGGTAGTTATTGTGTGGGTGATTGCGTTACAGTTCGGGGGTGGGGGGAAGTGGACAGAGTTTGGGGTCCTGATGGCCTGATGAACGAAGCCAGTAATCAGTCTTGTGGAGTGGGCCCCGAGGCTCTGGTACCTTTTCCCTGAGGGCAGGGGGCTGAAGAGAAAGTGGGAGGAGTGGAGGGTGTCGCCTGCGATGTTGATGGCTCTGCGGGTGAGGTAGATGTCTGAGAGCGGGGGCAGAGGGGCACCGATGATCTTGCTGGCTGCTTTCACTGTGCATTGTAGTGTCTTCCGGCAGGAGGCGGTGGAGCTTCCGTACCACACCGTGATGCAGTTGGTGACAATACTCTCAGTGATGGTAGAAAGAGCACACGGTGGGGGGTTGGACTCGTGCTCTCCTCAGTTTGCGGAGAAAATGGAGGCAAGTTTGAGCCTTCTTGGCCAGTGATGTGGTGTTGTTGGACCAGGAGAGGTCCTCAGAGATGTGCACCCCCAGGAACTTGGTGCTGCTGACCGTCGTCACAGCTGCACCATTGATGATCAGAGGGGGGTGCTGTATGAGACTTCTTCTGAAGTTGACCACAATCTCCTTGGTTTTTTCCCACGGTCAGGAAGAAGTTATTGTCTTTGCACCACTGGGTCAGTTGGCTCACCTCATTTCTATAGTTGGTTTCCTCGTTGTTGGTGATAAGGCCCACCACTGTCGTGTTGTCTGCAAACTTGATGATGTGGTTGGTGTTGTAGGCTGATATGCAGTCATGGGTTAGCAGGGTGAAGAGCAGCGGGCTGAGCACACACCCTTGTGGGGCCCCTGTGTTCAGTGTGATGATCTGGGAGGTGTTGCTGCCAACCCACACATTCTGTGGCCTCCCTGTGAGGAAGTCTAGCACCCAGTTACAGAGAGAGGTTTTGAGTCCCAAATGTCTGACTTTTTGTGTCAGGTGCTGGGGGATGATTGTGTTGAATGCTGAACTGAAGTCCAAGAACAGCATTTGCACGTAGGAGTTTTTTTGAGTCCAGGTGGGTGAGGGCTGGATGGAGAGCAGCAGCAATGGCATCTTATGTGGATCTGTTTGACTGGGATGCAAACTGAGATGGGTCGCGGGAGGAAAGCAGGATGGACTTGCTGTTCTGCATGACTAGCCACTCGAAGCACTTCATTATAATGGGGGTCTGTGCTATGGGCTGATAATCATTATAGCTGGATGGGACGGGCTTCTTTGGGACTGATATTATGGTGGCAGTTTTGAAACATGTGAGGACAACAGCTTGAGTCAGGGAGATGTTGAAGATGTCGGCCAGGGCATTCTTGAAGTCCTCTGCACAGTCCTTCAGGACACAGCCTGGTATGTTGTCTGGGCCAGCTGCCTTGTGTGGGTTGATCCTGCAGAGGGTCCTCTTCAGGCAAGCCGGATCCAGACTCATGGCCTGCTCATCTGGAGGAGGAGTGGTCTTCTGTGCTGATGTGCTGTTTTGTGCTTCAAGGCGGCTGAAGAAGTTGTTTAGGTTGTTGAGCAGTGGGGTGTCACTCGCACTGGTCTGAGGTGGTTTGTAGATGGTGAGAGTCTGTATGCCACGCCAGAGAGAACATGCATCTCTGGTGCTGCTGAAGTGGCCGGATATTTTCTTGCTGTACTGTCATTTTTCTTCCTTGATGCCACGGGACAAGTTGGCCCTAGTTGTTGTTAGTCCTGCAATGTTGCCAGCCCTGAAGGCTGCTTCCCGAGCCCTCAGGAGCCTGCGGACCTCTGCTGTCATCCATGGCTTTTGGTTAGCACGAACAGTGATGGTTTTGCAGTGAGTGACATCATCAATGGATTTTGCTATGCATGCCACAACAACCTCATATCTTGGCTGTGTGCTTAGGGTCGTTGTCCTGCTGAAAGATGAACTGTTCTCCCAGTCTGAGGTCAAGAACGCTCTGGAGCAGGTTTTCATTTAGGATGCCTCTGTACATTGCTGCATTAATCTTTCCTTCTATCCTGACTAATCTCCCAGTTCCTGCCAATGAAAAACATCCTCACAGCATGATGCTGCCACCACCATGCTTCACTGTAGGGATGGTATTGGATTGGTGATGAGCAGTGCCTGGTTTTCTCCAAACATGACGGCTGGCATTCACGCCAGCGAGTTCAATCTTTGTTTCATCAGACCAGAGAATTTTGTTTCTCATCGTCTGAGAGTCCTTCACATGCCTTTTGGCAAACTCCAGGCTGGCTGCCATGTGCCTTTTACTAAGGAGTGGCTTCCATCTGGCCACTCTAGCATACAGGTCTGATTGGTGGATTGCTGTAGAGACGGTTGTCCTTCTGGAAGGTTCTCCTCTCTCCACAGAGGAACGCTGGAGCTCTGACAGAGTGACCATTGGGTTCTTGGTCACCTCTCTGACTAAGGCCCTTCTCCCCCAATAGCTAAGTTTAGACGGCCGTCCAGCTTTAGAAAGAGTCCTGGTGGTTCCAAACTTCTTCCAGTTACGGATGCTGGAGGCCACTGTGCTCACTGGGACCTTCAAAGCAGCAGAAATTTTTCTGTACCCTTCCCCAGATTTGTGCCTCGAGACAATCCTGTCTCAGAGGTCTACAGACAATTCCTTTGACTTCATGCTTGGTCTGTGTTCTGACATGTACTGTCAACTGTGGGACCTTATGCAGACAGGTGTGTGTCTTTCCAAATCATGTCCAATCAACTGAATTTACCACAGGTGGACTCCAGTTAAGCTGTAGAAACATTTCAAGGATGATCAGTTGAAACAGAATGCACCTGAGCCAGTTTTGAGTGTCATGGCAAAGGCTATGAATACTTATCTACATATGGTTTCTTAGTTTTTATTTTTAATAAATTTGCAAAAATCTAAAAAAAAAGTTTTACATTGTCATTATGAGGTATTATGTGTTGAATTTTGAGGAAAAAAATGAATTTAATTTATTTTGGAATCAGGCTGTAACATAACAAAATGTGGGAAAAGATCAAGTGCTGTGAATACTTTCCAAATGCATTGTAGATTACATTATGATTTGCATTATTTTTCCCCAAAAATGCATTAATACACAGTAGTCATTCTACTTCCTGTAATTAAGTTTACTGTTCTCGCAGCAAAAAAATCTGACCAATAAGAAGAGAAAACGTTCTGACGTATATCTCATGGGATTTACGTGATGCAGTTTGGTCCACTTGAATTTTTGCCTGAGTGAAAGGGAACAGAACCAAGGAGGAAATGACAAAGTAACAAACATCAGCTAATTCGGACCAAAGTAAACAAATTTAGGTGTGAAAGCACCCTAGTTTTGTTTTATTTGTAGGGCTAGATAACAGGCTTTTATTTTTTTTACTTTTAGTTACAGAAAAAAATACTACAACCCACCAAATTAAAACCACCTGCCCAGTACTGAATAGTTCATCCCTGTGCTGCCCAGACAACTTTGATGCAACTCTCAGATCCATAATCATCAGATATGGTAGAGTAGCCAGAGACTGTATACACGTAGCATTACTTTATGAGAGTTATTACTATTAGTACAACTAACAGTACTCACCAAAAAAGTTACTTGACTAGTGAGTCATATCGTTATTCTCAACAATAAGTTTTACTTATAAATTTGTCTCTGTTCTCAAAATTTAAATAATAAATTTGTTCCAATTTTCTAATAAATTTCCAGTCCCTACAGGATTTTGTTGATGGCCAAAAAGCCTCAACTTGCAGCAGCTTTCCTAAAAAAATTGTAAAGTTGTGATTTTTTTAAAAGTTTTTTTTTTTTCCACTGAAAGTGGTGAGAGGAAACATGAATGTTAAAGTAGCTTTTTTTTCCCCATGGTTTACAGCAAAGCTATTCTATATAACACCAAAAGACAACCACAGCACTGCCAAAAATGTACTGATTTATAAATTAAGCAAAAACTTATGATATAAGAAAAAAGTATTTTGTGCTACAGTAAATACAATATTTTGCACTATTAAGTGAGAATTAAGTGCATATTCATCATAAAAATGACCAACATTGTACTTTTGTAAATAACTTAAATAAAAAAAGATGAATATTTATCCATTATTTTCACTTACCGTTCAATATCAGATACTTACCCATTCTCCTCTTTTTGTCTGCAGGCTAAAATGACTCATTTATAAAGAGTTCAGTAAAATCTCTGTTACTTGCCTCAACTGTTGTACTATTGTATTTTGTCCTGCATTTGGGTTCAACCCTGATTATCATGACAGAGATGTAAAAGACAGGATTATAAACTACATCCTGAGTCAGAGGACACCTAAACAATAGTCACTTTAATAGGAAGGAGGAGGTATGACTAGTTATGATGCAAGTTTTTGCACCAAAATAGAGCATTTCCTTTGTCAGTATCATCAGTAACAAGAGCACTCTGAGTCAAGTGCAGTATCCCCTGCCTCCATTTTCTTTGAAGGTCCCAATACTTAGAGATGGCGAGCAGTTTTCAACTTTTTAATAAAATTACTTTGGCAGAACCAAATTATGATAAACCCATCATCCATGAATATACAACAAAGTATACATCCCATAGTTGTAGGTCAGGATCTCAAGGTGAACCCGTGTAGCAAGTTTGGTGGCTTGAGAGCGCTTTACACATTCTAGAGACCATAGGGAGTGCCAACCCGTACCTTTGACCTTTTGACCCCAAACTTGCAACCAGATCATGGTGTAAATCGTCCAAGATGTGTTTTAGATACAACTCCTGTATCAATTTGAAAAGCCGACATCATTTTTTTCTGTCATTGTGTTTAAAAGATTTATCTGGCCTCTTACCTTTGAGCTCAGGGTCATCCGATGAGAGTGAAATTGCCATATGTGCATCATCAGTGTATATTAAGCATGGTACCAAGAGTCAAAACATTTGGAACAAAACTGTAGGAGGAGTTGATTTCACTGTCTATGAAGTGAGGTGAAACAGGAGGTCATAGGTAAGCGGCTACAACCCCTGCAAAAATCATCCAATCAAACCAAATTGCAATATGCATATCATCAGTTTATATCAAACCATGGTACCAAGTTTCAAAATAGTGGGAACAAAACTGTAGGATGGACAGATGGACAGACTGACCCATAACATAATCCTACTTCAGCTTCACCCAAAGGGCTCTTCGACCCCTTTGGGCTTCGACCGGCTGGAGATAAAAACCCTACCTAATATTTTATATCAAAGGAGCTATTGTGAAGTAAGTCTGTTGTTGGATATTGAGTGAATGGTCTGCAGAATGTTCAAGTTACTCTGTAAGCATTGTTATGATACTGAGTGTTCTGAAAACTCTTTGAAAACCACCTCACAATGTACAGTGCTAAATTAGCATATTTCCTATTTTTAGACTCCGTGACCCAAGCCTTCCTAGCTCTTTCAGCCTGCCCTTATATACACAAGCTTTTGACAGATTCAAAAAAGAAAACATTGTATTTTCTCATCCTATAACTTGCTTAATGAGCTGCTGCGGAAAGTTCACCCTCCCTTACTCCTTTGTTAAGAAAAACTCACTCTCTTGAGGGTTAGAAAAGGGGAAGGTGGACAACCAAAATGGTCATTCTCTCTGTGCACATGTGTAGGTATGTGTGTGAGCGTACGCGATTAAGGAAGATGTAATGAAACAATTTCCTTTTGTTGGTAAACAAGTAGCAAGTAAACAGACTTGACACCCATGCACTTGGTCACGCTGCTGGAGGGCACTGCATCAAGTGTGAGTAATTACATGTGTAAGGACTTTGCTGCCCTGTAGCTTCCAAGAATCTCCATCATAATTATCTCTGCACACACAGATATACACACTCAGGCATGCACAGCTAAAACCACAGTTGTATTGTTCCAACGTGTCTCACAGGCGTGCTAATTACAGGACTCCAAAATTGATTTTCCTCCACTGTATGATTCATGTGGGCTGGTCTCATAGTTTAACAAATGGGATGAGTTCCTGCGGGTTAAAAGGGTGTAATAGTTGCAATGTATACAGTGAAAGTTATTAATCCATTAATCTCCTCCACTCCTAAACGAGGAGCCCCATGCACATCACGTGCCATTTCTAAATGAGGCCAGGATGTGCATCCTCCTGCATTGGGTTGATGAGATTTGCTGACACCAATGGGCCACAGCCACAGCCTCCTCATTTACAGTACAACAACAAAATTTCCCCGTCTCGATTATGTTTAAACAACTGAGCTGAACCCATCCCCTCCTCTACCTATCGTCAACCCCCACATTATCCATAATGAGATTCCTGGTGGTTTTCCAATTGATACTCCATGATGAAGTTTAATGAGATGCTTTAGAAAAGATGAGCCCAAATCAGCACTTTTGCTCGGATTATGGGAGGCAGCACAAGAGGAAGAAGGAGTGTAGAAAAAAATCTTTTTGCCAACTGGGGGGAAATCACTATTGATCCATTTGCATTGTCTCATTAATTTTGCTAGAGGTGTGGATTCCTTGTGATCAATATCTAGCGACTGCATCTTTATTCTTTGGTGTAACCTATTACTGTCTGTGAAATGTGAGGCCCACATTAGAGCCATGGAGCAGGCAAGGCCAATCGATGGCTTAGATGTATGATTTGCACAACAGGAAGCAATAACTAGTCAAAGGTGTAAGGGTGTGTTCTTCCAAGGCTCAGGGCTAATCTGGTTGAGTAGTTCCACCTCAGTCAGCGGCCACCATTATTCCCCAAAGCCCAGTCTTGATAAAATGAGGGCTTTCAAGGTTTTCCACTTTGAGGATTTAGGCTCCAGGGTCATTTCCGTCTTTCTGATTTGGTTTTGATAATATAATGACCTTCGGATATTTTCGTCATTTGAATGATGCACTGGACTGCTAAAGATATGAAATAGATTTAAATGATATGTAAACTCAAAAGGAAATATACAGAAATGGACAAATTTGTTGGTAACCTTCCATTAAAGAAAGAAAATCCCACAATAGCCACTGGAATAACTTGAAAAGGACAATATAGTACAAATTTTCTTAAAATTAACTAATGAAAATCAGACTTGCTTTTGAATTTAGGTTCTACAGAATCATTTTAATAAATAAACAAATTAATGATACTGGCCTGGACAAAAATTCTGATACTCTTAAAGTGACACTCTGGTAAAAATCTTTTTTTTTTTTTTTTCCTCTGTTGGTAACATGTGCGTAACATGTCTTTTGTGTCTTACAAGACATATCAAGAGCAAATTCAGTCCCAGCTCTCAAGTTTGTGTTATTCTCCTGTGAATGTCTAGTTAAGCCCCCCCCCCAAAAAAAAATAAAAAAAAATAAAAAAAGATTAGTTTGGACAGAGCGTTTCTAGCTACGTCAGCATTCCTGCTTAGCCTGATGGTTAATGTTATAACCAACCAGGATAAGAACTGGGCATGACTACAGACCCGAGTTCATTCCCTCAGGGAAAGAGGGAGGACCTGAGGAGCAGCAGGAGGAGCAGTGATTTCTTTTGTGTGTTTTTCTAAACTAAAACATGCCAGTAATTATACGTGTTCATGCCAGGTCTTGGCCCTCCATGGAATGAGTTGAAACCCCTGCTTTAGAGTGTCATACAGACATAAGTGCTCATTAAATTTGGGGTGATTTTTAGACGAGTGCATTTCAGCTTAAGGCCAACTGTTTCCCACATCAACTTTTTCCTTGTATACCTTTAGTACACACTGGATCTATACAGGCTTTTAGCATAACTGGCAACACAATCCCAGTTGTAACCAGTGCATGAATAAAATAGTAATATTCATAATTAAAGCTGTTAGTAGTGTTGATGATACTATGAATAATAATGAGGGGTGATTAGGGCAGCAGCATCATCATGCGTTCCTATTAGATTACACAAATGTTTCAAAGTAATCAGCGTTGCCAAGCTGGGTGCTGATGACAGGACTGCACCTGCAGAGCAACATGACATCCTCACATTGCTCACAGCCATCTTGCAGCAGCTGTATTTTCATATCAGAACGACAATGGCTGTTAGCATATTAGGCTGTCGTCTTCTGCCGGTCCCTGCCATGGTTTACAAGTAAATGGAATGCCTATAAATCACAGCTAAATCACACGGCAGAACCAAGATTATGTTTAGAATAATGACACAGCTATAAATCTTCCATGCTGCTGACTGGACTAGACAAAAAAAAAAAAAACAGTTTATTTGGGGGTTTGTCATATAATTTCCAATGCAGATTAGCCTGACATTGATAGATTGTATCATCATTCTCTAAAAATGCAAACTGACTCTTTTTGTTGACAGGCAGACAATTTGACATTAGCTTATTGTGTGGGTGGACTGCTCTGTCAATAGTTGGCAGGAATTTAAAAAAAAAATCAAATCAAATAGATTTGGAAGTTTTCATTAAATTCGAGGGAAAACATGTCTGGGACAGAAACATTTTGGCTCTTGTCATTTCAGAATGAGGTAGTGCATGCAGTTCCCAGTGTTGCAAGACAAAGGAGGCTTTACAGTTACTGTAGGTCCATATATATTTGGACACTGACAGAAGCTTTGTTATTTTTGTTGTTTATCAAAACATATTCAAGATACAATTATATAATCACTATGGTCTTAAAGTGCAGATTCTCAGCTTTAAGTTGAGGGTATTCACATCCACATTGCAGTTAAGGTTTAGGAGTTGGAACCATTATACAAAATCTCTTCAATTCAGGTGCTTAAAAGTAATTGAACAATTGACTCAAAAGCTATTTTGTGGGCTACACGGGCTATTTCCTTGTTAATTTATTGTCAGTCAACTAGGTTAAAGGTTTGGAGCTGATTCCAGGTGTGGCATTTGCACTCGGAAGTTGTTGATATGAACCCACAACATGTAGTTAAAGGAGTTCTCAAAGGAAGTGAAACAGACCATCCTGAGCCTGGAAAAAAAAGAAGAAATCCATCTGAGAGATGGCAGAAATGTTAGGAGTGTGCAAATCAACAGTTTGATACATTCTGAGAAAAACAAAAACACACTGTTGAGCTCTGGAACTCAAAAAGGCATGGATGCCCACAAAAGACAACAGTGATGATGATCACAGCATCCTTTCCTTGGTGAAGAAAATCCCTTTCACAACATCCACCCAAGGGAAGTACACTCTCCAGGAAGTAAGTTTATCAGTATCTAAGTTCTTCTTCTTCTTCTTCTTCTTCTTCTTCTTCTTCTTCTTCTTCTTCTTCTTCTTCTTCTTCTTCTTCTTCTTCTTCTTCTTCTTCTTCTTCTTCTTCTTCTTCTTCTTCTTCTTCTTCTTCTTCTTCTTCTTCTTCTTCTTTCAGCTGCTCCCTTTAGGGATCTCCTCAGTGGATCATCTGCCTCCATCTCACCCTATCCCTTGCATCTTGGTCTGTAACACCAACCCTCTCCATGTCCTCCTTCACTATATCCATGAGTCTTCTCTGTGGTCTTTCTCTTTTCTTCCTGCCTGACAGCTCCATCTTCAACATCCTCTGCCCAATATATCCACTATCCCTCCTCTGCACATGTCCAAACCATCTCAGCCTTGCCTCTTTTACTTTTTCTTCAAACCGCACAATGTGAGCTGTCCCTCTGATATACACATTTCTAATCCTGTCCCACCCAGTCACTGCCAATGAAAATCTTAGCATCTTCAACTCTGCCACCTCCAGCTCCACCTCCTGCCACAGATTACCCCAATACTTGTCTCCACCCACTCCACCCTCCCTGAAGTATTTTCTTCACCTCTGTTGTGCACTGTCCCTTGCTTTGAATGGTTGACCCCAGGTATTTAAATTCATCTATCCTCAAAACCACTACACCATCACTGCAATGCCATTATTTTTTACTGTTTATATTATACATATTGATGTTTGCTGTTCCATCCATCCATCCATCTATCCATCCATCTTCTAACTGCTTTTTTGATCAAGGAGGCAGCAGTTCAAGCAGAGAAGCCCAGACTTCCCTCTCTCCAGCCACTGCTCCAGCTCTTCAGAGAGGATACCAAGGCATTCCCAGACCAGCTGGGAGACGTAGTCTCTCCAGCGAGTCCTGAGTCTGCCCCTGGGTCTCCTCCCAGTGGGACGTGCCTGAAACACCTCAAGTGGGAGGCTTCCAGGAGGCATCCTGATCAGATGCCCATACCACCTCAACTGGCTCCTTCCAATGCGGAGAAGCAGCAAGGCTGAGATGGTTTGAACATGGACATGTGCAAAGGAGGGATAGTGGATATACTGGACAAAGGATGTTGAAGATATAGCTGCCAGGCAGGAGGAAAAGAGGAAGACCACAGAGAAGATTCATGGATGTAGTGAAGGAGGACATGAAGAGGGTTGGTGTTAAAGGAGAATATGCAAGGCATAGGGTGAGAAAGATGATCCGCTGTGGAGACCCCAAAATGGAGCAGCCAGCAGAAAGAAGGAGATTAAAAATAATAATAAAAAACAAACAAACTAGAAAATCACATTTGCATAAGTATTCACCACCTCTGCCATGAAGCTCAAAATTGAAATCAGGTGCATCCTGTTTCTGTGCTGTTTCTACAGCTTAATTGGAGTCCACCTGCGATAAAGTCAGTTGATTGGACATGATCCTCACTGGGAATGCGGTGAGGATCATGTTCTTTGACTTCTCCAGTGCTTTCAACACCAACCAACCGATGATCCTGAAGGACAAGCTGCTGTGCGCAGGGGTGGACCAGCACCTGTCATTACGGATCCTGGACTACCTCACTAACCGGCCACAGTTTGTGAGAACCCGGGATTGTGTGTCCGACATAATCATCGGCAGCATGGGGGCCCCCCAGGGAAAGGTTTTGGCTCCCTTCCTGTTCACCCTTTATACTGTGGACTTCTCACACAACACAACACACTGCCATCTACAGAAGTTCTCTGACGACTCTGCGATCATCGGCCTCATCTCCAATGGAGATGAAGCTGAGTACAGAGGACTTATCCAGGACTTTGTGGACTGGTGCCATCGGAACTGCCTCCAAATCAAGGCGAGGAAAACTAAGGAGCTGGTGGTGGACTGCTGCAGGCAAGGACAACCCCTCACAGCACCAGTAAACATACAGGGAACAGACATTGAGATGGTGACATCCCACAAGTACCTGGGTGTTCATCTGAACAATAAACTAGACTGGTCACACAATACCAACGCACTCTACAAGAAGAGACAGCGCAGGGTGTTCCTACTGAGGAGGCTCAGGTCTTTTAGGGTACAAGGGGTGCTCTTGAAGACATTCTATGACATGGTGGTGGCATCAGCCATCACTTTTGGAGTGGTCTGCTGGGGCAACGGCATTACAGCAACCGATAGGAAGAGACTGAACAAACTAATCAAGAAAGCTAGCTCTGTCCTGGGGCAACGCCTTGGCCCAGTGGAGGAGATAGGAGAGAGAAGGATGGTGGCTAAACTGTCATCTCTGCTGGAGTCCGAGTCCCACCCTATGCAGGACATACTGAATGCACTGAAGAGGTCATTTAGCAGTAGACTACATCATCCCAGATGCTTGACGGAGAGGTTTCGCAGGTCCTTCCTACCTACGGCTGTCAGACTGTATAACCTAAGCAGGACTGCTCCCAGAGATAGCAAAAAACAAAACAAAACGTGACAACCTAATAGTATTGAATGCAAAAGACGCAACAGACTTACACAAATGGTCCCCTCCAGTATACAACTAGGACAATATGGAGGGTGACAACATGTATGGGTACATATTCAGAATCAGAATCAGAATCAGAATCAGAATCAGGTTTATTGCCATTGTTCATGTAGTACACAAACTAGGAATTTGTCTCGGTACAATGCTGCAACATTAAACATGATAAGATAAGAGAAATAAACTATACATGTAATAAAGTGTAGGATAAGATTAAGTGATACTGGTCAACAGTTAAAATATATATTAGCCAGCAGCAGATACTGTGGAGAACTATATAGTGCAGTCGGTAATGCAGGAAGAAAACAGTGATGATTGACATGAGTCTGGTTGAGCTGCTGTACATGGTGCACGAGAGTCACTTAGTGTTCAGCAGTCTAATGGCAGAGGGGAAGAAGCTGTTCATGTGACGGGAGGTTTTAGTCTGGATGGACCGAAGTCTTCTACCAGAGGGGAGGGGGGCAAACAGTACATGACCAGGGTGTGAGGGATCGGCTATGATCCGGCCAGCACGCCTCCGGGTCCTGGAGATGTACAGATCCTGGAGAGATGGGAGCTTGCAGCCGATCACCTTCTCAGCAGTGCGCACGACGCGCTGCAGCCTTAGTCTGTCCCTGGCAGTGGCTCCTGCGTACCACACGGTTATGGAGGTGGTGAGGATGGACTCGATGATGGCTGTGTAGAACTGCACTAACATCTTGGTGGGTAGCTTGAGCTTCCTCAGCTGCCGCAGGAAGAACATCCTCTGCTGGGCTTTTTTGATGAGTGAGCTGATGGTCAGCTCCCATTTGAGGTCCCTGGTGATGGTAGTGCCTAGGAAGCGGAAGGAATCAGCAGTGGTGATGGGAGAGCCTGAGAGGGTGAGGGGGGGCAGAGGAGTAGTGACTTTCCTGAAGTCTACAATCATCTCCACTGTCTTCAGAGCGTTCAGCTGCAGGTTGTTATTGCTGCACCAGGACGCCAGCTGGGCCACCTCTCTCCTGTAGGCGGACTCGTCGCCGTTGGAGATGAGCCCGATGAGGGTGGTGTCGTCCGCAAACTTGATCAACTTGACAGACTGGTGGCTGGAGGTGCAGGAGTTGGTGTAAAGGGAGAAGAGTAGGGGGGAAAGTACACAGCCCTGGGGTGATCCGGTGCTGATGCTAGTATAGTCTGAGACAGTCTTTCCCAGCCGCACATGCTGCCTCCGGTCCGTCAGGAAGTCGATGATCCACCTGCAGAGGGAGTCAGGCACGTTGAGCAGGGACAGCTTGTCCCGGAGCAGAGCGGGGCGGATGGTGTTGAATGCGGAGCTGAAGTCCACAAACAGGATCCTGGCGTAGGTTCCCGGGGAGTCCAGGTGCTGCAGGATGGAGTGGAGGGCCAGGTTGACTGCATCGTCTACAGACCTGTTGGCTCGGTAGGCAAACTGCAGCGGGTCCAGGAGAGGGGTGGTGATGGACTTGAGGTGGGACAGGACCAGGCGCTCAAAGGACTTCATGACTACAGAGGTGAGCGCTACAGGTCTGTAGTCATTAAGTCCAGTGATCCGTGGCTTCTTGGGGACAGGGATGATGGTGGAGGATTTGAGGCAGGACGGCACGTGGCATAACTTAAGGGAGGTGTTAAAAATGTCTGTGAATACAGGAGCCAGCTGTTTCGCACAGAGTCTCAGGGTGGAGGGAGACACGCCGTCTGGGCCGGGGGCCTTGCGCGGGTTCAGTCTGGAGAACTGCTTGAGCACATCCTGCTCACTGATGATAAGGGGAGGGGGGGAGGTGGGGGGGGGTGCCTTAAATGAAGTAGGGAATGTGGAGGCTGTGGAGCTGGAGGGAGGGGGGGAGTTGGACACAGATGACGAGGTGTCAAAACGGGCATAGTGTTGGGACAGTCTCTGACAAAGGGCTTTGTCATCCTGACCTTTAGGAGCCTGAGGCCGATAGTTGGTGATCTGCCTCAGTCCTCTCCACACGGAAGCCGAATCATTAGCAGTGAACTGCTGCTGGAGTCTCTCTGAGTACACAGATTTAGCCCTCTTCAGCTCTCTGTTAAACCGGTATTTAACCTCCCTGTAGCAGTCCCTGTCTCCACTTTTCAGCGCTGCTTCCTTCTCCTTCCTGATCTGTCTGAGCTTAGCTGTGAACCAGGGTTTGTCATTAGAGTAACTCACCCTGGTGCGTGATGGAAGAATGTTCTCTTCACAAAAGTGGATATATGAGTTCACAGTGTCCGTGTACTCATCCAGATCATGCGTGGCTCCTTTAAGCATGCCCCAGTCAGATATTTCCATGCACGTTTCCAGCTTCTCCTCAGCATCACTGGTCCGTATCTTCGTAGTGCTCACAACAGGTTTAGTGAGCTTCAATCTCTGTCTGTATGTGGGAATGAGGTGAACCATCACGTGATCAGATAATCCCAGCGCAGCTCGAGGGACAGCGCGATATGCGTCTTTCACTGTGGTGTAACAGTGATCCAGTGTGTTTAATCCTCTGGTGGGGCATTTAATAAACTGTTTGTAGCGGGGGAGATCGTGGCTCAGATTGCACTGATTAAAGTCGCCAGCCACAATAATCAGCGAGTCTGGAAAACTCCGCTCTGTGTGTTGAATGTGATCCGCGAGCACGCGCTGAGCTTCGCGCGTGTCCGCGTCGGGAGGGGCGTACACAGCGATCAGTATAAAAGAAGCAAACTCCCGTGGGGAATAAAAAGGCTTGCAGTTGATAACAAGAAATTCCAAGGCAGGAGAACAGTGTTTGGAAATTTCCGTTACATCAGAGCACCAGCTACAGTTGATGTAGAAGCAGACACCGCCTCCTGTGGTCTTGCCGGAAAGCTCTGTGTCACGATCAGCACGGAAGAGCTGGAAGCCGTCGAGGCGCAGCGCGCTGTCCGGTATATTTTCCCGGAGCCAGGTCTCAGTAAAGCAGAGGACAGCTGAGGAGGCGAGGTCCTTAAAACGCATCAGCAGTCTCAGTTCATCCACCTTGTTAGAGAGAGAGTTGGTATTGGACAGAAATATGCCAGGCAGCGCCGTTCGCGAGCCTCTCCTGCGAAGTCGCACGAGAGCGCCCGCTCGTCTTCCTCTCTTCCGCCGTCTCACTTTCCGAGCCAAACAATAAACCAGATCGGCGGCAGGGGCTAGAAAAACTGGGAGGAGGTCCGTGGGGGTCAAAGTCCTGATATTTAAAAGTTCTTCACGGGTATAAGTGCAAGCAGACACACAATTGACAAACAAAAACAAACAAAGAGCGCAGCGAAGCACCATGTCGACCGCTGTGGGCGCCATCTTGGGTGTCTATGACATATTATTTTTCATCCAAAAAAAAAAAAAAAAAAAAAAAAAAAAATTCATACCATGAAGGGTAACTAAATAGACGGTTATGCTGTTTAATCCATCTAGCTACAATGCTCCACACTGTGTGTGTGTGTATATATATATATATATATATATATATATATATATATATATATATATATATATATATGTGTGTACATATGAATATTCACTGCTCTTATTTTCTTATCTTCTAAATTATTGCTCTGAGTGTTGCTATCCCTGTACTGTTGCAATCCTGGAATTTCCCCATTGTGGGACTAATAAAGGTTTATCTTGTCTTATCTTATCTTATCTTATCTTATTTGGAAAGGCATACACCTGTCTATATAAGGTCCCATAGTTGACAGTGCATGTCAGAGCACAAAAGAAACATGAAGTCAAAGGAATTGTCTGTAGACCTCCAAGACAGGATTGTCTCGAGGCACAAATCTGGGGAAGGGTACAGAAAAAATTCTGCTGATTTGATGGTCCCAATGAGCACAGTGGCCTCCATCATCCATGGATGGAAGAAGTTCGGAACCACTAGGACTCTCCCTAGAACTGGTCGGCCATCTAAACTAAGCAACTGGGGGAGAAGGGCCTGAGTGAGGGATGTGAACAAGAACTCGATAGTCACTCTGTCAGAGCTCCAGCGTTCCTCTGTGAAGAGAGCAGAACCTTCCAGAAGAACAACAGTCTGTGCAGCAATCCACCAATCAGGCCTGTATGCTACAGTGGCCAGATGGAAGCCACTCCTTAGTAAAGGGCACATGGCAGCTTGCCTGGAGTTTGCCAAAAGGCACCTGAAGGCACCTGAGGGACTCTCAGACCATGAGAAACAAAATTCTCTGGTCTGATGAGAAAAAGATTGAACTCTTTGGCATGAATGTCATTCACCATGTTTGGAGGCGTGGTGGTGGCTGCATCATGCTGTGGGGATGTTTTTCAGCGGCAGGAACAGGGAGATTAGTCGGGATAGAGGAAAAGATGAATGCAGCAATGTACAGAGACATCCTAGATTAAAATCTGCTCCAGAGCGCTCATGACCTCAGACTGGGATGATGGTTTACCTTTCAGCAGGACAACAACCCTAAGCTCACAGCCAAGATATCAAAGGAGTGGCTTCAGAACAACTCTGTGAATGTTCTTGACTGGCCCAGCCAGAGACCAGGCTTGAATCCAATTGAACATCTCTGGAGAGAGCTG
This sequence comes from Pholidichthys leucotaenia, assembly GCA_020510985.1. Lineage (NCBI taxonomy): Eukaryota > Metazoa > Chordata > Actinopteri > Cichliformes > Pholidichthyidae > Pholidichthys > Pholidichthys leucotaenia. Next base: position 19,619,477 of record CM035842.1, on the reverse strand, counting down.
AAAATGGCTGTGCACCAATGCTTCCCTTCCAACCTGATGGAGCTTGAGAGGTGCTGCAAAGATGAATAAGTGAAACTGCCTAAAGGTAGCAGTGCCAAGCTTGTGGCATCATATTCAAAAAGGTTTGAGGCTGTAATTGCTGCCGAAGGTGCGTCAACAATGTACTGAGCAAAGGCTGTGAATACTTATGTACATGTGATTTCTTCGTTTTTTATTTTAACACATTCGCAAAAATCTAAAAAAACAAAAAAAAACCCAAAACTTTTTTCATGTTGTCATTACGGGGTATTGTGTGTAGAATTTTGAGGAAAAAAATGAATTTAATCCATTTTGGAATCAGGCTGTAACATAACAAAATGTGGAAAAAGTGAAGTCCTGTGAATACTTTCCGGATGCACTGTAAGTCCTCAGATCTAATACAGACCTTCCCCATGGCTAGCCTGGCACACCCTCTCCTCAGAGAAGAGGAAGGGATGTACCTCAGAATTTTGTATCTACCATGCAACTATCCTAGCTAGCAAGCTAGCTCAGTTTTCAATAAATTATAGTCACTCCACGAGAGATCCGTGTTTCCAGCTCCTTCGTTAATCTGCAGTCATTAATATAATTCTGGTGTGTTTTGTTATTTTTTGGGCCGGCATGACCCGGGTATCAGGACTATTAGCATGATTAACTTAGCAACATGAACCACCACAACCAGGGATTTTAGGGGTCTTTATTATAAGTTGTTGTCACCCTAATACACCAGCTCCTTCATTAATCAGCAGTCGATTACATATCTCGGATCATTCTGGCCGATTTTATTGTATAACAACCAAATATATAAGGCTGCTAGCATTTGCTGGACTGTGCAACCACAGTTGGCATTTCTAAGTGACTTTGAGGACAACCTGACTGGTACAAAACTGAGAGACAAGTACATTAGCCCTTAATGTAGCTGCTCAATCCATTCCCACTAGACATCCATCTTGTTTACTAACCCCTGATGATATATTTCATTCACCAATGTTATTTTAGATTATTTTATTATACTAACCACAGAAACCTTTCACTCATTCGTGGTAATTTCTGTGGCGATTTTATCCCAGGGACTGGGGATATGTTATAAACCACACAAACTACACACACCTGTCTCCAATAATGCTTTATTTGAACTTTTACACTCACAGTCAGCCAATTTTAGTTAGTACTTCAGTTATTCCAACAGCTAATGTTAACCCCAATCATAACATCACTATTACAACCCAGAGCTCAAAGAAATGATGAAAGAGGAAGATTGGGGTCAATGAGGGCTCATTAGTACCTAAAGCAACATTCCATAAAACAGCTCATTTTGAAGAGAGATTCCTCCCCTGTGTATAAAATGGTGCTGCAATAATTAAAGCCTAAGGTATTTTGACAAAACTCCTCTGGAAACTTGTTGACATATAGAGAAAAGAGAATGCAGGCCCTATAAAGACATTTTTTGCCATGGGGTTTGGACCACCCTCATCAGGGGTCTCGTTGCCCCATAATCAATGGGAAAATAACAAAAGGTGAAAATCCATAAGGAGAATAGTGCAAATTTATCTGAAAGATGTAACAAATTTACAAGAAACAGACTGCAGATGTTCAAGAAGCCATTAATTTGTAAAGTATGGGGCAGATTTACTAACATATTACACCATCACAAAACCCTTTTTTGGCAATAAAAAACTACTGTTGAGATTTACTAAAGGGCGCAGGGCAAAATTTGCGGTGGAAAGGCATGGACTATGTTAATTTTGCGCATGGCCTCATTGCATATGTATTTGTGGGAGTTGTCATGTCAACACGTAAAGTTGAGGGAGGGGAGTATTTAAATGACTGGCACAAGGTGACTTACTAAGGTTTGCGGTTGTCAGTCTCCTGCTAAATGCGCCAGGATTTAACGCCTAAAAAAAGCTTGTCTTAATACATCTGCGCCTGACATGATGGCGATCGCTGGTGCCAGGAGGAGACACTGGCGAGACCTGAGGGCACATGGCTGAAGTTTCTCTCTGCCCATGACTTTATTTGGCATGACAGAAGAACAAATTATGTTAAAATGAACGGTCTCACAGAGATCAGTGTTATGCTGAACTGGACATGTGCCGGCAGTTTGCTTTTTTTTAATTTCATTTGTTAACAGTGTATATAGCCTACTACATGAATTTATATCCATAAAATAGGATGCAACAGGAGCCTTTATTATACCCACAGTGGACATACAGATGTCACGCCGCGCCGCTCATCAGCGGCGCCACCTGCACGCACACCTGCACATCATCAGCGGCGAGGAATATAAGCTGCCTCGCCCTGAGCTTCGGCCTGAAGCCGTCAGACTTCTCCACTCATCATCGTGAGTCAACCTTTCCTTCAGCACGACGCCTTTGGTAAGAAGCCCTTACCTCCTTTCTCTCCAGTCTGCTCCCCTGTGCACAGGTGGATTCCTCGGCGGCGGACAACGACTCTCCCTCACCATTCCTCGCTGCTGCACCGAGCCCTGCAGGTGGCTGTCTTCCAGGTTCCGTCCTTGTGGTGCCAGTCATCTGTCCCTTGCAAGTAAGCTCCTCTCTCGCTCATTCTCCTCCTGTGTTGGTGTGTGCCCGTCACCCTGTGTCTTTGTGTTCTTTCCCATAGGGTTGCCGGCTGTACGGTCTCCTGCCTCTGTGCCCGAAGCAGACGCCGCCACCAATACATTTACATCCCGCAGACACACATCCATTCACCCCTGTTGCTAATAAACTATTTGAACTTCTCTGAGCCTGTGTGTGTGCGTCTCCTGAGCCGTGCGTTATGTCAGTATGGCTTCAGCAGAGCGGCTCGGCAGACGGTGGGCTCGCACACCGGTTTTCCACTCTCGAGGCTCGAGTGGATCAATTAGCCTATCAGCAACAGGTGATTTTCAATCAATTGTTAAATTTGACTAACCGGTTGGGCCGCTTGGACCCCCAACAGTCGTTCCCCCTGGCTCGTCAGGGTGGCGCGGCTCCTGCTGCTTCAGTGGCCGTCCAGCAGGCTCCGAGTGCACCGGTTCGGCTCACACCCATTCCAACCCCCGCCCGCTTTAGCGGTAAGCTCGGCGGAGCTCGGGGGTTTATTATGCAGTGTGAGTCCGTTTTCCACCGTGTGCCCGGAGACTTTCCCTCAGACCATAGCCGAATTGGTTATATCGGGGATCTCCTGGAGGGGCGAGCTTTAACATGGACCTACGCCGTAATGGCGAGGCCCAGTTATTCCGCCCTCACATATGACCAATTCATGAGGCGCTTCCTGGAGGTCTTTGACCATACTCCAACCGAGACGGTCCAGGTCGATCGGCTTCTCGCCCTCCAGCAGGGAGGCCAGTTGGCAGCGGACTACGCGGTCGACTTCCGGGTAGCGGCGGAGGAAGTAGGCTGGGAGGAACGCTCCCTCTGCGGCCTTTTTCTCCGCAGCCTCAATGATGATCTGAGGGATGAACTGGCTGGGCGGGATATTCCTGAGACGCTAGCGGAGCTGACATCCTTAGCGATTAGTTTGGATAACAGGCTGCGTGAGCGCTCCTCAGGGCGGAAGTCGTCTTCTTCTTGCCCTCGTGGAGCCTCGCCGCGCCTGTTCCAAGCTCGCCCCCTGGCGGCGCCGCCACCATCGTGCCCCGAGGAGTCGGAGCCGATGGTGACGGGCTGGACAAAGCTTTCACCTGCGGAGAGACAACGCCGCCGTGAGTTGGATCTCTGCATGTATTGCAGAGATGACCAACACACGGTGAAGCTTTGCCCACGGAAAGCCAATCGGCGGGGTCCGCGAGTCACTGTAGGGGGCCTTGCAGATCTCAATCGGTTAAACTCACACACACAATTGAAGCTGCCCGTCCGTTTCTGCCACAATCCCACTGGGCATCTCACCCACGCACTGGTGGATTCGGGCGCAGAAGGCAGCTTTATTTCACAAAGCCTGGCAACCCAATTGGGCATCCGCTGCCAGGCACTGAGAGACCCCATCTCCCTGGTCAACCTCTCTCGTGCCTCCCTTGGGAGAGTGATGCACCAGACTGTTCCTGTCCCGGTGATTATCTCTGGAAACCACCGGGAGGAGATGACCTTCTACGTCCTGCCCAACTCTGTGTCGCCCGTCATCCTGGGGTATCCCTGGCTACGCCTCCACAACCCTGTCCTGGATTGGAAGTCAGCTGGGGTATCGGCATGGAGCACGTTCTGCATGGGCACCTGCCTTCAGTCCGCTGCCTGCTCTCCGTCCGCTTCTCCCCCCGCTACGGACGCTGCACCCCCAGACCTGTCCCTGGTGCCTCTGGAATTTCACGACCTGGGCATGGTATTCAGTAAGACCAAGGCCATGTCTCTCCCTCCTCATCGGCCCTATGACTGCGCCATCAACCTCCGCCAGGGGGCACCCTTACCTTCTGGTCGGCTCTACAGTCTGTCGGCGCCGGAGAAGGAGACGATGAACGCCTACCTCAAAGAGTCACTGAGTGCTGGGATAATCCGCCCATCATCATCACCCGTGGGGACAGGGTTCTTCTTCGTTGGGAAAAAGGACGGATCCCTCCGTCCTTGCATTGACTATCGGGCCCTAAATGACATCACGGAGAGGGATCGTTACACCCTGCCCCTCATGGACACCGCTTTCCACTCCCTCCAGGGGGCGACCTGGTTCACCAAGCTGGATCTACGCAGCGTATACCACCTCGTCCGGATCCGGGAGGGAAATGAGTGGAAGACAGCCTTCCGTACCCCGAACGGTCACTTTGAATACCTGGTAATGCCGTTCGGGTTGACCAACGCTCCTGCCATCTTTCAGCGCCTCATCAACGACGTCTTCCGGGACTTCATCGGCCTCTTTGTGTTCGTCTACCTGGATGATATACTCATCTTCTCCAAGTACAGGGACGAGCACCAGGTCCATGTGAGGCGGGTCCTCCAAAGGCTGCTGGAGAACCGACTATACGTGAAGGCTGAGAAGTGCGAATTTTTTGCTAGAACAACCTCCTTCCTGGGATTCGTCATCGCTCACGACCAGGTGCGTCCAGACCCAGAGAAGGTGAAGGCGGTGGTAGAGTGGCTTACACCTGCGTCGAGGAAACAGGTGCAACAGTTCGTGGGATTTGCGAACTTCTACCGCCGCTTTGTTCCAAACTTCAGCACCATCGTCGGACCGCTGACCCGCCTCACGTCCCCTAAGGTCCCGTTCCGGTGGACCGAAGAGGCCGCAGCTGCTTTTCAGGCGCTGAAGGCGGAGTTCTCCTCCTCCCGGGTCCTTCGCCAGGTCGACCCCGCACTGCAGTGCATCGTGGAGGTGGATGCTTCGGACACAGGAGTGGGGGCGGTGCTATCCCAGCGGTCGCCTGACGACGGCGCCAAAAGGCCCTGCGCCTTCTTCTCCCGGCGCTTGTCCCCGGCGGAGAGAAATTACGACGTGGGGGACAGAGAGCTCCTTGCCATCAAGCTCGCGCTGCAAGAGTGGCGTCACTGGCTAGAGGGGGCGGACCTGCCGTTCGTGGTCCTTACGGACCACAAGACCTTGGAATATCTTCGATCTGCCAAGCGCCTGAACGCCCGCCAGGCGCGCTGGTCCTTGTTCTTCGCCAGGTTCCAGTTCTCCATCACCTTCAGGCCTGGCTCTAAGAACGGCCTGCCCGACGCCCTCTCTAGGCAATTCGCCCCCGGGGAGTCGGAGGACGCGCTCCACTCCATCCTGCCCAGGTCGTGCGTCGTAGGAGCCATCTCCTGGGACATAGAGAGCAAGATCCGGAAGGCGCAGGAGGTGGAACCTGACCCTGGCGGCGGACCAGAGGGAAGACTATTCGTGCCATCTGCGGTTCGAGGAGAGGTCATCCACTGGCTACACACCTCCAGGCTCACCTGTCACCCTGGCTCCTCCCGGATGATAGATCTCCTCCAGCGGTCCTTTTGGTGGCCGGGCCTGCGGAGGGATGCGGCCCGCTACGCCCGGGCTTGTCCAATTTGTGCCACCAATAAGTCAGGAAACGCCCCTCCAGCGGGTCTGCTCCAGCCCCTGCCCGTCCCTGGCAGGCCCTGGTCGCACATCGCCCTGGACTTCGTCACCGGACTCCCAGTTTCCAACTCCTACGACACCATCCTGACCATCGTGGATTGCTTCTCCAAGGCGGTGCACTTTGTTCCCCTGCGAGGTCTTCCTACTGCCCTGGAGACGGCGGACCTCCTCATCCAACACGTGGTCAGGCTGCACGGGATTCCGGTGGACGTGGTCTCGGACCGGGGGCCCCAATTTTCCTCTGAGGTTTGGAAGTCGTTTTGTAACGCCATCGGAGCCAAGGTGAGCCTCTCCTCCGGCCATCACCCCCAATCCAACGGGCAGTGTGAGCGGACCAACCAGGAGCTGGAGGCTGCGCTCCGCTGTGTGACTGTATCCAAACCTACGTCCTGGAGTAACCATCTTGCCTGGGTTGAATACGCCCACAACACCGCTCGCTCTTCTGCTACAGGGATGTCCCCCTTCAAGGCGTCCCTGGGTTACGACCCCCTGCTGTTCCCGGCGCAGAAGAGTGAGGTAACTGCCTCGTCAGTTAGGGCGCATCTCAGGCAGTTCCGCTCCATCTGGGCATCTGCGCGTAATGCGCTTTTACGCACAGCGGAGCGCAACAGAACTGTGGCGGACCGGCACAGAAGACCTGCCCCGGCGTACAGAGTTGGGCAACGAGTCTACGTGTCGACCCAGGACATAACATTGAAAGGCGAGAGGAGGAAGCTGGCACAGCGCTTTGTGGGACCCTACCCCATCACCCGGATCATCAACCCGGTAGCTGTGCGTGTGGCTATTCCCCCCTCCCTCCGCATCCATCCCACCTTCCACGTGTCTAAGGTGAAGCTGGCAGTCTCCGACCCCCTTTGCCCTCCTCCTGCTGCGCAACCCACGCCCCGGATGGTTGGTGGCCATCCAGCGTGGGCCGTCTCTTCCATCCTGGACTCCCGGCGCCGGGGTCGTGGGTTGCAGTACTTGGTGGACTGGGAGGGCTATGGGCCTGAACATCGACAGTGGGTGCCCCGGTCGTTTGTGTTAGACCCCTCGCTCATCGCTGATTTCCACCAAGCGCACCCAGAGAAGCCATCGCCAGGAGGCGCTGCTAGAGGGGGGAGTACTGTCACGCCGCGCCGCTCATCAGCGGCGCCACCTGCACACACACCTGTACATCATCAGCGGCAAGGAATATAAGCCGCCTCGCCCTGAGCTTCGGCCTGAAGCCGTCAGACTTCTCCACTCATCATCGTGAGTCAACCTTTCCTTCAGCACGACGCCTTTGGTAAGAAGCCCTTACCTCCTTTCTCTCCAGTCTGCTCCCCTGTGCACAGGTGGATTCCTCGGCGGCGGACAACGACTCTCCCTCGCCATTCCTCGCTGCTGCACCAAGCCCTGCAGGTGGCTGTCTTCCGGGTTCCGTCCTTGTGGTGCCAGTCATCTGTCCCTTGCAAGTAAGCTCCTCTCTCGCTCATTCACCTCCTGTGTTGGTGTGTGCCCGTCACCCTGTGTCTTTGTGTTCTTTCCCATAGGGTTGCCGGCTGTACGGTCTCCTGCCTCTGTGCCCGAAGCAGACGCCGCCACCAATACATTTACATCCCGCAGACACACATCCATTCACCCCTGTTGCTAATAAACTATTTGAACTTCTCTGAGCCTGTGTGTGTGCGTCTCCTGAGCCGTGCGTTATGTCAACAGATGTGTCAGCCGATAATGACTTTTTTTTCTTTTCTTTGAAGGTTAGACTCGGATCTGGAGTTTCTCTATCAGTTCCCCCTCGCTCTTGAAGCAAAATCTTCCACATTGCCAGCTTTCTTCATTTTTTTCTCTATCCATATTTCTATATTTACAGTATTTCTTTTTGCTGTGCATAAAATGGTAATTCAGTTCCCTCTTCCCGCTGTTTCTCTCTCCCAGTTCAGGATACACAATATAGGAGGGAAACAACAATTAGATTAGTAACAAAAAGAGCACACAGATCCATAGAACCGTGCCCCAAAATTGCAACACCGTAACTCAGTGGCATTTATACAAAGTTGTGAACTGGGAGATCTGTAGATTTTGTTAAAACGAAAGTTATTCACATAATAAAACTCCAGAGTCTCCATCAGACCATCTTGATGGTTCTAGTGTTAATAAAATAAACATGTTGGTCAAATAATCAATTTATTCATGAGTAATTTTTTATTAAAAAAGATACAAATGCTTCATTTATACATATTAAACAAAAAAGTCTGCCATGATAAATGAAAATCTAAATTTTGAAATATAATGCTCAAAAATAAGCTATTTTAGTGGGGTTTGTGCTTAAACAAAAACTTAAAAAAAAGCTTGATATATTATGCTCCTCCAAACTGGCTGTGCCTGTGTGCAGTTTTGTGGTGCTATTGGTGGATGGGTGGGTATTATTGAAATGAAGTGGCTGCATGTGTGTTTTACGTGTTGTTAGTAGATCACTGGCTAAAATTGGCCACTCCCTGATGTCAAATTTGTGCACTCCCTAATTTGCACTGCCTTAGTAAATCTGCCCATAAATGTAAAAAGTTGCTAATTTGTGAGGAAAAAATGGCTAAATTATGGTAAATTCAAGTTAAACAAGGAGAAATGGATTGGAAAAGTTCAATATTTTAACTGAAGAAAGACTTCTCAATGTCCTACCACCTGATGTCCACATACTGTATGTGGACATCACAGTTTTGGTTGTCTGCACCCTAATATTTAATTGTGTGCAACTGTAGCCAGTTGTACACAAACATGGGCACTTGCACTGGTGGTGTCAGAAGAGAAAAACTAATTTCATGGTTGCATCAAACATATCAGAAAAGTTAGTCAGCCACACCTGACCAAATCGTCTACAGGGTAAAAACATCTAATAAAATAATGTCCAGTTTTTTTTTAAGTTGTGCATAATAATGCTGCATGTTAAATATGGCATGCTAATTTGGCCAAAATTTGTAACAGTAAAGGTCTACAATGTCACTAAACTTGAGGTCCACATTTGTGGAGAGTGGGACTTAGCTCAGTTTTAAATGTAAAAATGTTGCAAAACGTATAAGTTTGAAGATTTTGTTAGAAAACATCAGTTTTCAATAGTTTACAACAGTATAAAATGGCATTGCATGTGTAATAAATACTTTTACACCCAACCATCCATATTCTACTGTTTTATCCTTTTTGGGTCACAAGGGGGCTGGAACCTATTCCAGCATCTTTGGGCAAGAGGTACGGTGCACTATGGACAGATTCCCAGTCTATTGCAGGGCAAATACCTTTACTTTCATTTTTATGCCTCGGTGCAACGGAGGCATACAGTAATCACTCAATGTGTCTGTGTGTGGTTGGTTAGTTTTGCGTGTGTATTTGTCTCTTACCAGCTGCTACTGTTACCAGTCAAAATCAAGTGGAACTAAAGGCTTGTATCACTGTATCAATTAGGCCACCGTAGAGGGGGCCTAGTTGGTAGTGTATCCACCCCACAGCCGGGAGGTCACGGGTTCAAATCCCGGCCGGGTCATACCAATGACCATACAAAAATGGTACTTTCCACCTTCTAGCTTGGTGCCCAGCATAATAGAATGGGGAAAGGAAAGTTAATGCACAGAGCTACCAGAGGACTGACCTTTCACTACTTATAGTAGCTGTGTGGCCTAGGGTCAGTGAAACGGAGATAGGTGCTGCCCCATACACCACATGGTGACCCACATGCTGTAGAAGGGGGATCATTGTATCGCCATATTTTCTTGACTTTCACTTTGACAGAATTTCGATATAAGGCTTTGTTTTCAACAGGTTGACAGGTTCCTGTCAACCTGTCAACCTGCTGTCAACCTGCTGTCAGAGCCTGTCAGTCGGTGCTCGGTTTTTGACTACTTTATTTTTTTATCTTCTGAGAACGGAATTTGGATTAACAACTGGACATCCTAGTTTCGACCCCTGCCTGATTTAAGACACCAATAGCGACATCTACAGACTGGGAAACGAGAGCGGAGCGGAGCAGCCCGCCATTTAGCTGGCTAAACAGCTGTTCATTAGCTGTTTAGTCAACATAAATCGTCTGGATCATGGGTCCTAAGAAAGCTCAGCAGACTGAGGAGGTGGACGATATTAAAAGATCCCTCGACTTCTTGGCTGAAGTGATTTCTGCTGTTAACTGCAGCAAAAAAACATCCTGGGCCTGGTCGAGGAGGTGAAAGCGCTGCGGATCCAGAACGCCTAGAAGGACAAGAGGCTGGCGTATCTGGAGAGCAGAGTGTCGGACCTGGAGCAGTACACCTGGGTGAACGACGTGAGCATCACAGGGCTCTACATTAAACCCCGATCATATGCTCGAACAGTGGCCGCGGACAGCGGAGGGAGGCTCGATGCGCTGGAAGCTGAATCCATGGAGCAACAAGTGGCGGCCTTCCTGCAGTCCTCAGGAATCCAGCTGGACTGTAACACCACTGAGGCCTGCCACCCTCTGCCCAGGAAAAACAGCGACAAACCAGCTGTCATCATGAGGTTTGTCAACAGAAAACACAAGACTGTGCTGCTAAAACAAGGGAGGAAACTGAAAGGAACAAACATTTACATGAACGAGCACCTCACAAAAGAAAACGCAGAAATAGCCAGAAAAGCAAGATACATGAGAAAGCAGAAAAAGATTCAAAACACCTGGACATCAAACTGTAAATTATACATCAGGTTAAATGGATCGCCTGAAGAAACCAAGGTTATTAATGTCCAAAATATTATGGAACTGGACAAATACCAATGAACATTATGACCCGGAGTTGACAGCAACAAATGATAACTGTAAGACATTGAAGGATCACACACATCTGCATCAGGACATTTAACAACATGAAACAAAAGATCAACAAACAGGAACATCAAGAACTGAAAGTTTTTGAATATACGGATCACAACCAACAGGACATAGAATATAACACAGACCCTGATAATAATTTATTTAGCTTCATCAATAATAACTAGTTAGTACACGGATGAACAGTTTAACACAATAGTCACATCTGATTTCAATATTTCTATGATCCACTTCAACAGCAGAAGTCTATGCCAACTTTAATAATATTAAAGATTATTTACATCAGTTTAAAGAGCCATTCAATATTGTGGCAATATCAGAGACGTGGCTCAGTGAAGAGAAAGGAGTGGATTTGTACCATGGATGGCTATGAATTAAATTATATAAATAGAAAAGTGAAAAAAGGAGGAGGAGATGCAATTTATGTTGACAAGAGCTTGCAATACAAGGTTGTTGAAAATTTGTCAGTGACTGTGGATGATTTATTTGAATGTATTACAATAGAAATCTGTCTGGACAATGTGAAGAATATGGTAGTGAGATGTGTATACAGAGCACCTGGATCAAACACTGATTTATTTAAGGACTGGATGGAAAAGAATGTATGCAAAACTAACTCATAAAGTTATGTTCATCTGTGGGGATTTTAATATAGATCCTATGAATTCAAAACAACATAGTTTGACAGAAGAATTTATCAACACAATGTACAGTATGGGCTTACATCCAACAATTACCAGACCTAGCAGAATCACATCATACAGTGCCACATTAATAGATAACATATTCACAAACCTTATGGAAAATAATATCGTGAGTGGGCTTTTATTGAATGATATCAGTGACCACCTTCTGATTTTTATTGTCTATCAATGTGATTATAGGAAGAAAAAGTATACCAAAAATATTAAATATAAAAGAATAAGAACTGAAGAATCTATGTATTTACTGGCAAAGGAATTATTAATGCAAGACTGGAAGATAGTTTGTGATGAAAATGATATAAATAAAGCATATGATAATTTTTTACAAACATTTCAATCATTGTACAACAAAAACTGTCCTATAAAACAATACAGTGACAGACAACAAAACAAAAATAGTCCATGGGTCACCAAGGGGTTACTAAATGCATGTAAAAAGAAGAATACATTAAATAAACAATTCATTAAGTGCAGAACAGTAGAGGCTGAGATCAAAAATAAAAGATATAAAAACAAGCTAACTAATATAATGAGAACTTGTAAGAAAGAATACTACAACAGAATATTAGAGGATAATAAGAATAACTTAAGAATATGGCAAGTACTCAATGGGGTTATTAGTGACCAATCAAAGAATGCTAATTATTCAGAATATTTTATTGAAAATGACAATTTGATAAATAATACGGAGGATGTGGTCAGTGGTTTCAATAATTTTTTTGTAAACGTTGGTCCTGAACTAGCAAAATTAATAGTGTCACCAGAAACAAATGATAGTGGTTCTGTAAATGAAATAGAAGATAGAAATCCAAACACAATCTTTTTGGGTGCAGTTACTGAAAAGGAAATTATCGAGACTGTGAGTAAATTTAAGAACAAAAAATCAGCAGACTAGAATGAAACTGACATGACAATAGTGAAAAAAGTAATTGAAGGAATTGTTAAACCACTCACCCACATCTGTAGCCTGTCATTTCAAACTGGTACATTTCCAATCAAAATGAAAATAGCAAAAGTAATCCCACTATACAAAACAGGAGACAGTCATTATTTCACAAATTACAGGCCAGTCTCTTTACTCTCACAGTTCTCCAAAATACTTGAAAAAATATTCACTAAGAGACTGGATGATTTCATTGAAAAACACAACCTCCTTACAGACAGTCAGTGTGGTTTTAGAGCGGACAAATCTACATCTTTGGCACTGATCAAACTTATAGAAGAAATTACTAGTTGTATAGATTAAAAAAAAAGTTTGCTGTAGGAGTATTTATAGATTTAAAGAAAGCTTTTGACACCATCGACCACAGAATTTTACTGAGGAAATTGGAAAGGTATGGGATAAGAGGGGTCGGACTGAGTTGGGTGGAAAGTTATTTAAGTAACAGACAACAATTTGTACAAATTGGTGAGCACAACTCACCCTTCATGAACATCTCTTGTGGAGTGCCCCAGGGGTCAGTTTTGAGACCCAAACTCTTTATCTTATATATAAATGACATATGCCAAGTATCAAAAATTCTGAAATTTATTTTGTTTGCGGATGACACAAATATCCTTTGCACTGGTGAGAATTTACAGCAGGTTTTAGAGGTGGTCACAACTGAAATGAAAACGTTAACACAGTGGTTCAACAAAAATAAATTATCTCTAAATCTGAAAAAACAATTATGTTGCTTGGAAATTATAAAATAAATCATGAAATAATGGTAACAATAGATGATACCAGAATAGAAACAGTACAGGAAAATAAGTTTCTGGGGCTGACGCTAGACAATAAAATCTGCTGGAAAACTCACATCAGTCACATCCGGGCCAAGTTGGAAAAATGTATAGGGATACTGGGGAAAACAAGACACATCTTGGACTATAAATCTTTGTTCATACTGTACAATTCACTGTTTCTACCATATCTTAACTACTGTGTAGAGGTCTAGAGGAAACACCTACAGGACCAACTTACAGCCAATATAGATAGATAGATAGATAGATAGATAGATAGATAGATAGATAGATAGATAGATAGATAGATAGATAGATAGATAGATAGATAGATAGATAGATAGATAGATAGATAGATAGATAGATATACTTTATTGATCCCAAACTGGGAAATTACAGTGTAACAGCAGCATGACAGTTGACAACCAAACAACAGAAACACACACATGACAGACAAAGGGATTACCCATGGAAAGTAAAAAACTAACACAACTATAAAACCTATATACATCATAGCTTAATATATGATGACCTGTATAAACACATGAATCATCCCATTGCACAAAGAAGGACTATCAGGAGCAGAGTGAAAAGTGATGTACCACTTTGTCTGTAAGATGCAGTGTGGCAGCATAGCTATGCCAGAATACAACATCATAGTGAGTTATTGTACAGTGAAATTGCATGTGGCAGGAAAGATTTTCTGTACCTGGCCATTCAATAACGAAGCTGTAGTAGTCTACTGGAGAAAGTGCTTTGCTGTCTATCTAGTGTGTGGTGGAGGGGGTGATCAGAATTGTCCATGATGGATAGGAGTTTATTTAGTGTTCTCCTCTCCATCACTGTCTCAAAGGTCTCCAGTCTGAGACCAATTACAGAACCAGCCCTCTTGATAATCTTGTCAAGTCTGTTGGTATCTCTGGCCCTAATGCTGCTATCCCAACAGACGGCAGCAAAGAAGATGGCGCTGGCGACAACAGTCTGGTAGAAAAGCTCCAGCATCCTGCTGCACACGTTGAAGGATCTCAGCTTTCTCAGGAAGTAGAGTCTGCTCACCCCCTTCTTGTGCGCAGCATTGGTGTTGGATATGTAATATGCACATTACAAAAAAAAAGCTATAAGGACAATAAATAATGTTGGATATAGAGACCATACCAATTCATTGTTTTTAAAGTCACATGTCATAAAGTTCATGGATTTAGTTAAATTTAAAACAGCACAAGTAATGTACAGGGCAATTAATAATCAACTCCCAACTAATATACAAAAAATATTCAAAAGAAGAGACAATGATTATAATTTGAGAGGAGACTTAAACTTTACTAAACCTAAGGTACGAACAACTAAGAAAAGTCTGTGCATATCTGTCTGTGGGGTGGATTTGTGGAACAGTCTGGAGCTGGAACTGAAACTATGTACAAACAGAAATCAATTCAAAAATAGGTATAAACATTATTTGCTGAAAGAATATATGTTAGAGGGGTAGTATTTATATGTACGATGCACTAAGCTCACTCTGGGACACTATGGAATGGTAGGTGGGACAGTACTGTGTATATCTGTGTTGTTTGGGGCTGGTTTTGTTGTATGGACTGTATGTATGTTGGGATGGATGGGTATCAATGTTGATATGTACAAAATATAGTTAATTGTCTACTTGTGGTCTTAAATGAGGTAATTTGTATATATTTCACATGGGTTGTACTTAGGGAAAAGAGGAGTTGGAGTAAATAAGTGTTCACTTCTTCCTTCTCCCTTTCGAGCACTGGACACGGTCACTTTTATTGCACTTGTCATTCGTTTTGTTTTTTTACTTTTTTGTTCGAAATGAAGTATGTATCTATCTATCTAAATACAGATTTAACTTACCATTATATCCTCAATGGAGCCACAAAAAAAAGTATTGTAAGACACTGGAATTGGTACTGGGGACAACTGCTGGGACATCTCAGAGGTAGAGGAACTGTCTGACATTGATGACCCTGTGGAGGATAAAAGAAGAAAAAAAATCTAAAATACAAGCCAAACCAAAGCTTGGGTCTTAGGAGGTTAACGTTGACAGGCCAGTTTATTTTTGTAGTTCGGTTGTTTTCATTTTAGTTTTAAGGCTCAACTGGGTTTTGCAGCTCTATGGAGTTTGATTTTTTAAATTGTTGTTAAAAAAAAAGATCTTTCCGTAGCAGAGGTTGGGACCCCATGATATTGATGACATGTATGTCTTACAGCCTCCATTCTGTCTCTTAAAGAGCAGAGACACTTAACTGCAGAACAGTGAAGGCTGCTGGTCATTTGTATATGGATTCCACTGCCACATTTGAGAAGTTGTGGCTCTCAGGTAGTCACTGCAGCATGAAAAGCAATAAATAGCAAAGCTATCTCACTGTTAAAGTCCACTTACCTCCTGAGGGCCCAGTGCTCTATATGTAAATGAGAGTGCCTTGTAACAACTACCTAGACAGACACACGCGCACACGCACCAAAATCTTACCTCTCTTTCACACTTGGGGGCCCACTTGTTGCTCCGTGCGCAGGCTCTCTCTCTCTCTCTCTCTCTCTCTCTCTCTCTCTCTCTCTCTCTCTCTCTCACTCACACACACACACACACACACACACACATCTGTCGAGTGACTGACTGCTTGTGATGAAAACAAAATACTCAATAAAGTTCTTTCCTGCAGCACTTGGGATGAAAGGTGAGTACGTCCTCCACTGCTCAAGTGCAGTGTTTCTGTTTTCCCCGTGTTCTCCGTTCTTCAGTTCCCCCACTTCATGCTGGCGCAGAAACAACTGAATTAGATATCTTGTTTGCCAAGCTGTTAATATCCTGAAAATCATTGTGGGGTTTGGAGTGCTTTGGGGGATCCTGGGTTCGATCCCAGCCCCCCACCAACAGTGATCTGTGTGGACTTTGCATGTTCTCCCCGTGTCTGCGTGGGTTTTACTCAGGGATTTCTCCGGTTTCCTCCCACATGCCAAAAACATGCAAGTTGGGTTAATTGGCATCAAACTGGGGATTCTAAATTGTCCTTAGGTATGACTGTGAGAGTGAATTGTTGTCTGTCTCTCTGTGTTGGCCCTGCGATTGACTGGCGATCTGTCCAGGGTGGACCCTGCCTCTCGCCCAAAGATGCTGGGATAGGCTCCGCCCCCCCCCCAAGGACCCGAAAAGGACTAAGCAGAAGAAGATGGATGGATGGATAGTTTTAGCTTCACATGTGGTTGTTCTGAGCGGGCCTCCGAGCTTTCCATCACCAATGAGGGGAAACTTTTCCATTCCGGCCTGCCCCACCCCGCCCTGTGAGGTTTACCGCTGACCTGACAAGGTGGTGTCATGCCATTCAAACATATCAAAGTGAGGAGGGAGGTGGCATCGACCCCGTCTGCCACTCTTTCCTGTGGTGCCCGTGTGACAATGAAGGTTCGGACACAGAGCAGCGAGGAAAAACAAACTTAAAAAATGAGTGGGTATTTAATTATGCATGACAACATTGTTCAACAAAAGGAGCGTCTCTCTCCCAGCTTCAGCCTGCCAACCATCCTCATGAGCGCCTCACAGTTGCTCAAGGCGACTCACCATCTTCGACATTTAGCCACAGAAATGAGCAGGCCACTTGCCAGCACTTTTGCAAATATACATGGAGATGAAGCAGCTCTGCCAACATCCTCCTGGTACACAGGGAATGAAACTTTAATGAAGTATGTTTCATACTAACTATTTTCAATAGAGGCCTCCGTCTCCTGAATGACTGCACAGCTGCCCAACATGTGTGGACAGACAGTGAAAAATGCTTGGCTGTGGGACGTGTTATTGAAACCAGTGCACTGTCAGACTGGTGAAACACATTTAATGACAACGGCTGAGTGTTCACACGGTTGATGATGCATTAAACATACAGCAATAAAGCTAAACTCCTTGTTTGACTTGAACACTTTAATTTACAGTGGTAAGATTTAAAATGTCTAGTTTTTCCAACAGGCTTTGGGTTCAGCTCCCCTGGGGGAATAACAGAGGTAAATGCTCAGCATCCTCTAACCCAGCTCATTTATTTCCTACATACCCAATTACAGTTTAGCAGTCTTGTGAAATCCTATGAGTTTCTGGTAACGGGCGTAGAAATAATTCTGTATTTTTTGTCATACAGTCAAATACTGAAAACAGTACGAGTAACAAAATGTCATCAGTGATAAAAAAAAAATTATGTCAAACTTTGCCCATTTTCATTCCAGGAGCTTAATATAGTTCCCATCAGGGCCATGGTTTAATCCTAATCCATTCATCCATCCATCCTCTACTGCTTATCCAGCGTTCGGGTGGTTGTATAACTTCTTTCTGGGTAAGAGTTAGGCAATAGTCAAGTCAGCTTTTAGCAGATTTAAAAACAACCATGGGTGACCAAAGTGCTTCACAAACAAGACTAAAACAAATACAATGGTGATAAATAATGCAGCAGCAAGTTAAAATAAAACACAAAATAAGAAGCTAAAATGAAAACACAAATATATAAATAAAACATAAATAAAAGGTTAAAAAAGTAAGAACAACTAAAAGCTGATGACAAAGATAACATTCTCAACTCATTAAAAGGCCGAGGAGAAGAGATGTGTCTTAAAAAGTATTTTAAATTGGACAACAGTGGGAGCACATCTGATATAAAATGGTAAACTTCCACAGTTTTGGGGCAGCCACAGCAAATGCTCGACCACCCTTGTTTTCAGGTGTGGTCTGGGTACATCCAGGAGAAGATGGTTAGGTGATCTGAGATCTCTAACTGGAGGGGGCACATGGAGGAGTTCATTCAAATAGGTGGAGCTAAACCATTAAGACACTTGTATGTAATCAGCATAATTTTAAAATCAATTCTGTGGCAGATAAGGAGGCAGTGGAGGGCACATAAAGTAGGAGTGATATGGTCCCACTTAGGGCTGTACGATATGACGATATATAGCGGTGATGCGATAAAAAACATTGACTGTTTCATATAAAACTCTATCATTTATATAAGGATTTAAAAGACTCACACCCCGTTTCTACTTGTCACCGCCCCACCTTCTCTCCACAGTGCACCAGGTGTGTGCAATAGTGGTTTCCAGTGGTTAGCACAGCAGCTAACTGCAAACTAATGTTTTGGTTATATACAGTATCTAACAAAAGAGAGTACACCCCTCACATTTTTGTAAATATTTTATTATCTTTTCATGGGACAACACTGAAGGTATGACACTTTGATACAATGTGAAGTAGTCAGTGTACAGCTTGTATAACAGTGTAAATTTGCTGTCCCCTCAAAATAACTCAACACAGCCATTAATGTCTAAACCGCTGGAAACAAAAGTGAGTGCACCCCTAAGTGAAAATGTCCAAATTGTGCCCAATTACCCATTTTCCCTCCCCGGTGTCATGTGACTCCTTAGTGTTACAAGGTCTCAGGTGAATGGGGAGCAGGTGTGTTAAATTTGGTGTTATCACTCTCACACTCTCTCATACTGGTCACTGGAAGTTCAACATGGCACTTCATAGCAAAGAACTCTCCGAAGATCTGAAAAAAAAGGATTATTGCTCTACATAAAGATGGCCTAGGCTGTAAGAAGATTGCCAACACCCTGAAACTGAGCTGCAGTACGGTGGCCAAGACCATACATCGGTTAAACAGGACAGGTTCCACTCAGAACAGACCTCTCCATGGTCGACCAAAGAAGTTGAGTGCACGTGCTCACCATCATATCCAGAGGCTGTCTTTTGAAAATAGACGTATGAGTGCTGCCAGCATTGCTGCAGAGGTTGAAGGGGTGGGGGGTCAGCCTGTCAGTGCTCAGACCATATGCCGCACACAGCATCAAATTGGTCCGCATGACTGTCGTCCCAGAAGGAATCCCCTTTTAAAGGTGATGCACAAGAAAGCCCGCAAACAGTTTGCTGAAGACCAGCAGACTAAGGACATGGATTACTGGAACCACGTCCCGTGGTCTGATGAGACCAAGATAAACTTATTTGATTCGGATGGTGTCAAGCCTGTGTGGCTGCAATCAGGTAAGGAGTACAAAGACAAGTGTGTCTTGCTTACAGTCAATCATGGTGGTGGGAGTGTCATGGTTTTGGGCTGCATGAGTGCAGCTGGCACTGGAGAGACACAGTTCATTGAAGGAACCATGAATGCCAACATGTACTGTGACATACTGAAGCAGAGCATGATCCCCTCCCTTCAGAAACTGGACCGCATGGCAGTATTCCAACATGATAACCACCCCAAACACACCTACAAGATGACCACTAGCTTGCTAAAGAAACTGAGGGTAAATGTGATGGCCTGGCCAAGCATGTCTCAAGACCTAAACCCTATTGAGCATCTGTGGGGCATCCTCAAAGGGAAGGTGGAGAAGCGCAAGGTCTCTAACATCCACCAGCTCCGTGATGTTGTCATGGAAGAGTGGAAGAGGATTCCAGTGGCAACCTGTGAAGCTCTGGAGAACTCCATGCCCAAGAGAGTTAAAGCAGTGCTGGAAAATAATGGTGGCCACACAAAGTATTGATACTTTGGGCACAATTTGGACATTTTCACTTAGGGGTGTACTCACTCACTTTTGCTGTCAGTGGTTTCGACATTAATGGCTGTGTGATGAATTATTTTGAGGGGACAACAAATTTACACTGCTATACAAGCTGTACACTGACTACTTTACATTGTATCAAAGTATCATTTCTTCAGTGTTGTCTCATGAAAAGATATAATAAAATATTTACAAAGGACTTCCGGTCATGGCGGCTACGTGAGAGGACAGGTCTCACTCTGCTCTGCTCCTAGAGATAAAAAATCGGCATATAACTCTCTTATTTGGAACAGAACCTATCCCAGTGTTTGGACGAGGATATGCCGGTGAAGCCTAAGGCTGGGAAATCAGGTGGAGGAAAAATTGAACCGCCAAAACAGTCCAAACTAACGGACTTTCACGTCTGTGGCGCAGCAGGAAAAGTTCCAGATATGGCGGCGGAGGAAGCTAACGGTGGTGCGGTGACTGCTGACGACGGCACAGATGCGGTGCTCGCTGCCATTAGCTCAATGAGAGCAGACTTTTCCGCTAAATTTGATGGGATTATAGCAGCGATAGAGGGAATGAAAAAGGAATTGGGTGATTGTGTGGAACGAATGGTGCAGGTGGAGCTTTGAGTATCCAGTGCTGAGGATGATGTCGCCGGCCTTCAATTAAAGGTGCGCACTTTGGAAAAAAAAAAAAAATATCTGGAAGATAATGTCCTGGACTTGGAGTCCTGGTCGAGACGGAACAACTTGAGGCTGGTGGGTCTACCGGAGAGAACCGAGGGTCAGGACCCATGTTCCTTTTTGGAAAAGTGGATTCCAGAAGCGCTGAACAATGCGGAGATGCAATCATCAGTCGTTCTAGAAAGCGCACACCGAATTGGCCCACCGAGAGATAAGGGACCACCGAGGATGCTAATTATGAAGTTCCTCAGCTACAGAGACAGGATGAAGATCTACAACGCTGCGCGAGCCAAAGGAGTAATTAAACACCAGGACCAGCAGGTGTGGTTCTACCCAGATTTGGCCACAGGAATCCAACAATTAAGGAAACAGTTTGACCCCGTACGTAAAGAGCTGCGCAACCTTGGGATCCGTCATGGAGTGATTCACCCTGCAAGACTGTTGGTCACGTATAAGGGCAGAACACACATCTTCAAGACCCCTGAGGAGGTGCAGGAGTTCATCAAGAAGATCAAAGAAGAGACTGGTGGGAGCTAAACATGAAAAAGATATAAGGTAGAATATTTAAGCATTTGCACAGGCATCTAACTGATCTGAAGCAAATAGCAAGTTTACAAAATATAGATTGTACAGTGGGGTAAAGAAAAGTATTTAGTCAGCCACTAATTGTGCAAGTTCTCCCGCTTAAAAGATGAGAGAGGTCTCCAATTTTCATCATAGGTATACTTCAACTATGAGAGACAAAATAAGAAAAAAAAAATCCAGAAAATCACATTGAAGGATTTTTAATGAATTAATTGGTAAATTCCTAGATAAAATAAGTATTTGGTCAATAACAAAAGTTCATCTCAATACTTTGTTATATACCTGTTATGACTCGCCGCTCATCAGTGGCTCCAGCTGCGTGCACACCTGCTCCTCGTCAGCGGCGAGGTATTTAATCCACTCTGCCCTGGGCTTCGGGCTGAAGCCGTCTCTCTACTTCGGCCCCTTTGCTACTACGGATCTCAACCCTACTAGCGAAGATATCCTGGGTAAGCTCCCCTTACCTCTCTCCTCTAGCTTTCCCCTGTGCACAGGTGGACATCCCCGGCGGCGGATTTCATCACCTCGCCGTTGGCTCTACGCTGCTGCCACAGGTACCGCAGGTCGCTGTCTCCCGGGCTCCGCCCTTGTCGACGCCAGCCACCTGTCACAACCAAGTAAGCCAGCTATCATCATCATTTCCCTGTATTGGTGTGGTGCCCGTTACCCTTCTCCCTCTGCTCTCTCCCGCAGGGTTGTCCGGCTGTACGGCCTCCTGCCCCCGTGCCTGACGCAGACGCCACCACCAATACATTCTTATTCCACAGACACGCAGCCATACACTTCCCTGTTGCTAATAAAGCTGTTAAATCTATCCTGAGCCTGCGTGTGTGTCTCCTGGGCCGTGCGTTATGTCAGTACGGCTTCAGCAGAGCGGCTCGGCAGACAGCGGGCTCGGCAGACAGCGGGCTCGCACGCCGTCTTTCCACCCTCGAGGCTCGGGTGGATTCAATAGCCTATCAGCAACAGGTGATATTAAATCAATTAGTTAACATCACTAACCGATTATACCGCTTGGACCCCCAGCAGCCGTTCCCTTCGGCTCGTCCGGGTGGCGTGGCTCCTGTGGCTCCGGTGGCCGTCCAGCCTGCTCCGGGTGCGCCAACACGGCTCACACCAATCCCCACTCCTGCTCGCTTCAGCGGTAAGCTGGGTGGAGCTCAGGGTTTTATTATGCAGTGTGAGTCCATGTTTCTTCGCGTTCCCGGAGATTTTCCCTCAGACCATAGCAGAATTGGCTATAAAGGAAATCTCCTTGAGGGTCATGCGCTTACCTGGGCTTACGCCATTATGGTGAAGCCCAGCTACGCCACCCTGACCTATGGCCAGTTCGTGCGACAATTTCTGAAAGTGTTCGATCATTCATACATGTGTAATGACAATAAAGTTGAATCTCAATCTCAATCATTCGTGTTTGGACAGTGTCCAGGTCGACCGTCTTCCCGGACTCCAACAGGGGAGCCGATCGGCGGCCGAATACGCGATCGACTTCCGGGTTACCGCGGAGGAAGTTGGCTGGGAAGAGCGCGTGCTCTGCGGCATCTTCCTCCGCAGTCTAAATTCCGGTCTGAGGGATGAGCTGGCTGGACGGGATACCCCGGAGACGCTGGCGGAGCTGATTTCTCTCACCATCAGCTTGGATAACAGGCTGCGCGAGCGCACCTCCGAGCGGAAGCAGTCTTCTCGCTCGCGGGGTGCCTCTGCACGTCTGCCCCAAGCTCGCCACCTGGCGTTACCGCCGCCGGAGGTCTCCGAGGAGTCGGAACCAATGGTGACGGGTCGGACAAAGCTCCCCCTGGCGGAGAAACAGCGCCGTCGTGACCTGGGCCTCTGCATGTATTGCGGAGGTAGCCAGCACACGGTGGAGAATTGTCCGGAGAAGCCAAACGAGGTGGTCCGCGAGTCACTGTAGGGGGCCTCGCGGACGCTAATCGGTTAAGTCCCCTCACACATTTGACGCTGCCCATCCGCTTCTGTCACAACCTCACTGGGCATCTCACACATGCACTGGTGGATTCAGGCACGGAGGGTAGCTTTATTTCACAAAGCCTGGCAACCCGACTGGGCATCCACTGTCACCCCCTCGATACTCCTCTCGCCACGGTTAATCTCTCCCGAGTTTCCCTGGGAAAGGTAACTCACCAAACATCCCCTGTCCCGGTGATCATCTCTGGAAACCATCGGGAGGATATCTCCTTTTACGTCCTGCCCACCTCAGTAACACCTGTCATCCTCGGTTATTCCTGGCTCCGCCTCCACAACCCCGCCTTGGACTGGAAGACTGGGAAGGTTTCAGCGTGGAGCACTTTCTGCATGGGTACCTGCCTCCAATCCGTGGCCTGCGCCCCGTCCTCGCCTCCCACAGCTCAGGACACCGCGCCCCCGGATCTCACCCTAGTGCCCTCAGAGTTCCACGACCTGGATGCCGTTTTCAGTAAATCCAAGGCGATGTCTCTACCTCCTCACCGGCCCTACGACTGCGCCATTAACATCCGCCAGGGGGCGCCCTTACCCTCAGGACGTCTCTACAGTCTGTCAGCGCCGGAGAAGGAGGCAATGAACAGCTACCTGAAGGAGTCGCTCAGTGCTGGGATCATCCGACCGTCCTCCTCTCCAGTAGGTGCAGGGTTCTTCTTCGTTGGAAGGAAGGACAGATCTCTTCGTCCTTGTATCGACTATCGGGCTCTCAACGATATCACGGAGAAGGACCGGTACACCCTGCCCCTTATGGACACTGCCTTCCACTCCCTCCAGGGGGTGACCTGGTTTACTAAGCTGGATCTCCGCAGCGCTTACCACCTCGTCCGGATCCGGGAGGGAGATGAGTGGAAAACCGCCTTCCGAACCCCAAACGGGCATTTTGAATATCTCGTGATGCCGTTTGGGTTGACCAACGCTCCAGCCGTCTTTCAGCGCCTCATCAATGACGTCCTCCGGGACTTCATCGGCCTGTTCGTATTCGTCTACCTGGACGACATTCTCATCTTCTCCAGGTCCAGGGATGAACACCGGGTCCACGTGAGGCGGGTCCTGCAGAGACTGCTGGAGAACCGTCTGTACGTCAAGGCGGAAAAATGTGAATTCTACGCCAAAACAACTTCCTTCCTGGGGTTCATCATCTCCCATGACCAGGTGCTTCCGGACCCAGCGAAGATCAAAGCAGTGGTGGATTGGCCCACACCAACTTCTCGAAAGCAAGTTCAGCAGTTCATCGGGTTCGCCAATTTCTACCGCCGCTTTGTCCCGAGCTTTGGAGCCATCGTCGGACCCCTGACCCGCCTCACCTCTCCTAAGACCCCGTTCCGGTGGACTGAAGAGGCCGCTTCGGCCTTCCAGGCGCTGAAGACGGAGTTCTCCTCCTCCCGGGTCCTCAGCCAGGTCGATCCCGCGCTGCAGTACATTGTGGAGGTGGACGCTTCGGACACGGGGGTGGGGGCGGTGTTGTCCCAGCGGTCCCCAGCCAATGGAGTCAAGCGACCCTGCACCTTCTTCTCTCGGCGCCTGTCCCCGGCAGAACGAAATTACGACGTGGGGGACAGAGAGCTTCTTGCCATCAAGCTTGCCCTTCAAGAATGGCGTCACTGGCTGGAGGGGGCAGCCTTGCCTTTTGTGGTCCTCACTGACCACAAGAACCTGGAGTACCTGAGATCTGCCAAGCGTCTGAACGCCCGCCAGGCGCGTTGGTCCCTGTTCTTTGCAAGGTTTAAGTTCACCATCACATATAGGCCTGGCTCCAAGAACGGCCTACCCGACGCCCTCTCCAGGCAATTTGCCCCGGAGGCCGCAGATGACGTTGCTCATACCATCTTGCCCAGGTCATGCGTTGTGGGGGCTGTCACATGGGACATAGAAGACAAGATCCGGAGGGCGCAGGAATCGGAACCGGACCCTGGCGGCGGACCGGAGGGGAGGCTCTTCGTGCCATCTGCCGTCCGGGGGGGACGTTATACACTGGCTCCATACCTCCAAGCTCACCTGCCATCCTGGAGCTTCGCGGATGATCGACCTTCTCCAGCGATCCTTTTGGTGGCCAGGTCTGCGGAAGGATGCCGCCCGTTACTCCCGGGCCTGCCCCGTCTGTGCTGCCAATAAGTCAGGTAACGCCACCCCTGCGGGTCTGCTCCAGCCCCTGCCCGTCCCTGGTAGGCCCTGGTCGCACATCGCTCTGGACTTCGTCACCGGGCTCCCTGTCTCCAACAACTTTGACACAGTTCTGACCATCGTTGACCGTTTTTCCAAGGCCGCCCACTTCGTGCCCCTACGTGGACTTCCCTCAGCCTTGGAGACGGCGGACCTCCTCATCCAGCACGTGGTCAGGCTGCATGGAATCCCGGTCGACGTGGTCTCCGACCGCGGCCCCCAGTTTTCTTCGGACGTCTGGAGGTCATTTTGCAACGCCCTGGGTGCCAAGGTAAGCCTCTCCTCCGGCCATCACACCCAGTCTAAAGGGCAGTGTGAGCGGACAAACCAGGAGCTGGAGGCTCCGCTCCGCTGCGTAACTTCATCTAAACCCACGTCCTGGAGTTCTCACCTCGCCTGGGTGGAGTACGCCCACAACACCTCTTGCTCTACGGCCATCGGGATGTCGCCCTTTAAAGCATCCTTGGGCTATGATCCACCCCTGTTCCCCGCACAGGAGGGCGAGTTGGCTGTTCCCTCTGTCCAGGCACATCTGAGGCGGTGCCGTTCCCTTTGGTCCATGGTGCGTAATGCGCTTTTACGCATGGTGGAGCGCAATAAGTCTACAGCGGACCGACATAGGAGACCTGCACCTGCCTACCAGGTGGGACAGCAAGTTTGGGTATCCACACAGGACGTAAACCTAAAGGGTGAGAGGAGAAAACTGGCTCAACGGTTCATCGGCCCTTATCCCATAACCAGGATCATCAACCCGGTGGCTGTGCGTGTGGCTATTCCCTCCTCCGTCCGCATCCATCCCACCTTCCACGTCTCCAAAATCAAACCGGTGGTCTCTGACCCCCTCTGCCCTCCACCTGCGGCGCACGCCGCTCCCCGGATGATTGGTGGCCATCCGGCCTGGACCGTCGCTGACATCTTGGACGCCCGACGCTGGGGTCGCGGATTGCAGTACCTGGTGGATTGGGAGGGCTATGGACCCGAGTGGAGACAGTGGGTGCCTTCCTCGCTGGTGTTGGACCGGTCACTCATTTCTGAGTTTCATCGAGCGCACCCGGAAAAAACATCGCCAGGAGGCGCTGCTAGAGGGGGGAGTACTGTTATGACTCACCGCTCATCAGCAGCGCCAGCCGCGCGCACACTGGCTCCTCATCAGCGGCGAGGTATTTAAACCACTCTGCCCTGGGCTTTGGGCTGAAGCCGTCTCTCTACTTCGGCCCCTTTGCTACTACGGATCTCAACCCTACTAGCAAAGATATCCTGGGTAAGCTCCCCTTACCTCTCTCCTCTAGCTTTCCCCTGTGCACAGGTGGACATCCCCGGCGGCGGATTTCATCACCTCGCCGTTGGCTCTACGCTGTTGCCACAGGTACCGCAGGTCGCTGTCTCCCGGGCTCCGCCCTTGTCGACGCCAGCCACCTGTCACAACCAAGTAAGCCAGCTATCATCATCATTTCCCTGTATTGGTGTGGTGCCCGTTACCCTTCTCCCTCTGCTCTCTCCCACAGGGTTGTCCGGCTGTACGGCCTCCTGCCCCTGTGCCTGACGCAGACACCACCACCAATACATTTTTATTCCACAGACACGCAGCCATACACTTCCCTGTTGCTAATAAAGCTGTTAAATCTATCCTGAGCCTGCGTATGTGTCTCCTGGGCCGTGCATTATGTCAATACCCTTTGTTGGCAATGACAGAGGTCAAACATTTTCTGTAAGTTTTCACAAGGTTTTCACACACTGTTGCTGGTATTTTGGCCCATTCCTCCATGCAGATCTCCTCTACGTCAAACAGGTTCATTTTGTCTTCTTTCAATTATTTATCCTTTTTTTTTTTTCCTTTGAAAGACAAAAGTAAAATAGAAAGATGTCTTTACCTTCTTTACATGTTGTCATATCCGGCTCTAGGGAGCCGGGCAATCAGAGCCAGGGACAAGCCAGTGAGTCGAGATGGTTTATTTTGGGTAAGGGATAAGGGATGAGGAGAGCACAGATACTCATGCAGAGGTACACTCACAGGTTGCACAGCGCAGAGGTAAGCAGCTCGTACCGGACGTGGGGGTAGCAAGACGTACATCCTCACAGCGGGATACAAACACAGGAATGCTGCAAGGGGAGTTGAGGCTGACACCAGACGAAGGGGCTTCAGCCTAGCAGTGCTTATGTCGCAGCCCCGAGTCATCGAGGCTGCTCCTATTTATCCTCATTGGCAGCGCCCCAGCTGATGAAGACTAATTGGCCCCAGCCGTCCATAATGCTGCCAGCTGGGGGCCAGCTGAGACGCTGCTCAATGGGAGGCAGGGATGAGGGAAAACATGGGCTCAGTGCCGAGACGGCATCTCAACCCATGGTGACAGAGCCCCTCCCTCAAGGTCGGGCTCCTGAACGACCAGGAACATCCCAGCCCCCCCCCCCCCACCTAGGGTGGGAGGAAGGGAGGCGGACCGGAGGGGAAGAAGCCAAGGGAAGGACAACACCAATGGGGCAATGTAGGGTAGCGGGAAAGAAAAACCCAAATACAATACTGACAACAGAACAATTAACCCAGGTACAGATGGGGAGAAGAACTGGGTCAGCACGCCGGTTACATACTACCCAGAGAGTACCAACCATGCGTGACCCAGAGCAAGAAAAAAAAAAAAAGAACCACCAAAAAGGTACAGGGCAAAAAATGCTGAGTATGGTCAAATAAAGGGAAAACACAATACACAGCACCAATATAAGTACATACACACAGTCACCAAGAAAAGTGAGGGTGACTGGAACAAATGGACAATTACAGAGCATGGTGTTACGGAAAACAAGGCACATGACTCTATAATGAACCAACAGGGCATAAAAAAGAAATACTGAGTGCAGGCAAAGAAAAACCCACACACATGAATATATAAATACCCACAGTCACCTAAAGAAATGAAAGTGACTGGAATGAATGGGCAACTGCAGAGTATGGTCTGAAAGGGAACAAAACATAACTCTACAATGCAAAAACGAGACTAAAAACATGGTACAAAAAATAAAATGCTGGGTACGAGGGAAGGAAAACGCACAGCACTATAAATACACATCCACCAACAGGACAGACATTACACCCAAGTGACCTTAATAACGATAAAAGAAAAAGTGACACCCGAGGTGTATGGCAGGCAGAGTCCAAAAATAGCCGAGATGGCTCCGGAGATCTCCCCGCCCATTGTCCAGCTGGCGAATCAGGGGAAGAGAAATGTTCGGACGGCGAACTCTGGACCCAGATCCCAGGAATCCAGTCCAACGGCTGCCGAACCAGGCCGCCCAAAGGCAAACACAGACCAGTGGGGGGAAACCAGATCGCCGAACCGAAAGTTTTGCGGGTCGGGTCGTCGACCCGCATCACTCAACCACCAGGACCGTTGAGACGGACGAAGGGTCAGAGCGGATCCCGGTGGAAGAGGCTCAGGGGAGAGCCGATGACGAGGGCGGCGGGCCTCAGGGAAACGGCCACCTCCTCACCGGACCTGGACAACACTGGGGCAGCACCCACGTCGGACCCCGATCGGGCCTCAGGCGAACCCACGTTGGACCCCGATTGGGTCTCGGGCGAACCCACGTTGGACACTGCACCAGAACCGACCTCCAACGTTGAACCCGGACCCTCCAGCACCACGAGGAACAGCAACTCCTCGCCGGTGACCCTGGAAGAAGGCTCAGAAGAGAAAACAGAACCGGGATCAGGATCACCGGCAGCGCCAGAACCCGGCGAGACGAGCTCAGACGCAGCGGGCGGCTGCACCCTGCTCGTCTCCCCTGGAGATAGGCTGAAGTGCTCAAAGATAAAAAGAGAGAAAAGAAAGGAGAGCACTCGCCTGATCTCGGGTTCTGACGCCGTCCAGGACTGCGAAGATCCAGGATCCGTCGTCAGGAGGTCGTTGTCAGGCTCCCATCTAGCCGCGTCGGGCCCCGCAGCCAGCACGATGGTCAGCGCAGCTTGAGATCCCTCCAGCTCAGGTAACCCCGCCGACGATCTACTCGGCGTGAAGCCAGAAGAATCTCGTCCCGCTGGACCGAACCGCTCCTCCGTGGAGACCCAGGGACGCTCAGTCGTCAGCGTAGACTCCACGCAGCAGTCAGTCCCCCTCCTCCGTCCGCAATGTAGCTGCGGAACCACAGGCCCTCTCCATATCCCACCACGTTGACCCGGAGCCGGGGACCGCTCGGCGGAGAGAGACACAGAGGATGCGGGATTAGGAAAACAGGTTACAGCAGGTGGGGAGAGTTCAGGGAGCTGCGAACCCTGAACTTCTCCTCCAGGGATGTGACAGAGCAAATCATTAAGCAGGTGTGAAAAAACAATGACTTGCCTGCCCCCTGGAGGTTGAGTATCGCCTGCTGTAGTGGAATCTGCTTCTTCCTCTCCCCGCCCGGCGATAACGGAGGACCCCCCGGGAATTCGTCTGAGGATCGCTCGCGTTGTCTCCAGCAGAGAGCTCACCAGGCCGGGATTCCAGGCACACACAGCGGTCAGGAAGCGCGTCGAGGAGGAGGGGGAAACAGCCGGGGTGAGCCAGCCCGAATGTCCAGGAATGACAGCGGGGGAACGAGGCTCAGGGGACGAGGCTGTAGGATCTCCACACTGACGAGGCGAAGGGATGACAGCTGCGTGGGAGGAACGGTCCTGACGATGACCCAGAACTGGATCCGGACGAGGTTCGTGCAGAGGTGACTCGGCGATGTGATGACGACTACTCCCAGGGGACGAAGCGAGGGGGAAACCCAGGATTCGCCGCTCCAGATCGGAGATCGAGACGAGGAAGGCGTCGAGCACGGGAAAGCTTCGTAGCCCTGAAGTCCTCACCATCAATCTCACTGCCGCCGCCACATGCCTGAAGGTGGTGACAGGAAACACAGTAGAGCTCGCGACAGCCACTCGACCCCGGACATAACTGCTGTCAGCTGCGGCTCCTAGAAGGGAATCCCGAGTGACGTGGCGCAGGTCGGGGGAAGTCCTCTGGTTGGCGCGAACTCCCGGACTGGAATGGCGGCAGGAACGGGACTCCGAAGCGGGGAAAGACGTCGCCCACTTCGACTCCCTGCCGGGATTTCCATCCACCCCGTGGAGCTTCTCTCGCTGTGTACCTGCAACGTCTATCCTGGCACTGTCCTCCAGATGGTACAGAGAGTGAGGGTGACAGTCCAGGAGTTCCTCAGCACGGCCCGGATGCCAGCGTCTCGCGTTGGAGGCGTCGTGCAGGGTGAAGAATGTCCCGTCGACAGCCTCCGAGATGGACCTTAGCTCGTCGCCCTGGCGCCGGAAGTGACTCCTGGGAAACGGCATGCTAGCAGCGCTGACACCCGGACAGAAAGGTACATTTCCACAGCGACTCACGGCCGCCGGCAACTCTTCTGGCTGCGACATACTGTCATATCCGGCTCTAGGGAGCCGGGCAATCAGAGCCAGGGACAAGCCAGTGAGTCGAGATGGTTTATTTTGGGTAAGGGATAAGGGATGAGGAGAGCACAGATACTCATGCAGAGGTACACTCACAGGTTGCACAGCGCAGAGGTAAGCAGCTCGTACCGGACGTGGGGGTAGCAAGACGTACATCCTCACAGCGGGATACAAACACAGGAATGCTGCAAGGGGAGTTGAGGCTGACACCAGACGAAGGGGCTTCAGCCTAGCAGTGCTTATGTCGCAGCCCCGAGTCATCGAGGCTGCTCCTATTTATCCTCATTGGCAGCGCCCCAGCTGATGAAGACTAATTGGCCCCAGCCGTCCATAATGCTGCCAGCTGGGGGCCAGCTGAGACGCTGCTCAATGGGAGGCAGGGATGAGGGAAAACATGGGCTCAGTGCCGAGACGGCATCTCAACCCATGGTGACACATGTTTCAACTGCACTGCAGCCTTCATCAGAAGAGTCAGCTGATTGCTGCCAGGTGACATTTATCAGCTGATTTTCCTAGGCGGGGCCAGCTCAGCAGATCTGACAGATCTGACTAAAGTGTGAGAACTTGCACAATTGGTGGCTGACTAAATACTTTATTGCCCCACTGTATTATATATTAAAAAAAGAACAAACTATGATGTGCAAAGTTGCTAAAAAATTTGGAGTTAAGTTGGAAAACTACAGAAGAGAGTTAATGTTACGTCATTAAAAGCAGTATAGTTAGGGTGATTGGGAGGATGAAGAAAGATAAGATAAGATAAGATAAGCCTTTATTAGTCCCACAATGGGGAAATTCCAGGATTGCAACAGCATAGGGATAGCAACACTCAGAGCAACAATCAGAAGGCAAGAAAAAACAACATCTAGTAAACATATGTCCATATTACTATAAATGTATATATATAGACACACAGTGCAGAGCATTATGGCTGGTGGATGTGCAGCAGAAAGTCTAAGCTCTCTCTCCGCGGATGCAGCGGGCCAGCTGGAAGTCTTTGGGCATGATGGTGACCCCCTTAGCGAAGAAGAGACCACCAGGTGGGTCTCGCTGGTCTCCTGCAGAGCCATGACGGCGAAACGCAGGAAACGCAGGACGGTCTTGAAGTCCTGAGCGATCTCCCTCACCAGGCGCTGGACGGGCAGCTTACGGATGAGCAGCTCCGTGGATTTCTGGTAGCGACGGATCTCTCTCAGAGCCACGGACCTGTGACGGCGAGGCCTCTTCACTCTGCCGGTGGCCAGAGCGCCTCTCCGAGCAGCCCTGTGGCTAGCTGTCTCCTGGGGGGCTTCTTCCTCCAGTAGATTTTACGGGCGGTCTGCTTGGTTCTTGCCATCGCTCTTTATTATTCTGTCTTATATTTCTTTCACGCCGCCTAAACTCCAGCCCGGCACCCGCTTCGTTTTCGCTACAGCTCCCGGTATGTCGAGTTTCCCATTAGCACCGGGCGGCGGCCAAGTGCTAGCTTTGGCTGTTCCTCGTGGGTGTGGAGCGGTCGATGGCTATATCGGGAGACGGAATTTTTCTTTTGATTTTGGGGGGATTACCACAAATGTGGGAAGGGGGAATTTGTTTGTGTGTAGTTTGTAGGATGAATGTTCAACCACTCATGTTTTTGCTTCTCTGTATGAGCATGTTTACACTGCGAGGTAATCCCAAACTCCCTATTGATCATAAACCAAAGCGTTAATCTTAATTTAACTTCATGGAATTGCAGAGGTCTACAAAATTAAAAAAAAAACTTAAACAAGTTATGAATAAAATAAAAGACATGGGTTCAAAAATTGTGTTTTTACAAGAAACTCATCTAATAGAGGAGGATGTAAAAAGAATTAGGAGTAGATGGCAAGGAAGTGTATTCACCTCATCATTTTCATCCCGAGCCAGGGGAGTTATGACTCTCATACATAAATCAGTCCCATTTCAAGTGAAAGATGTAATTGGAGACAAATTTGGAAGATATTTAATCATTCAAGGATCTTTGCTATTAGAAAATATAAATCTGGTGAACTTATACGGTCCCAATATAGATGATCAAAAGTTCTTTGCTAATTTATTTCTTATCTTATCATCACTTACAGGGCAACATATAATAGCAGGGGATTTTAATTGTACATTGAATCCTGGTATAGATAGATCAACAGGACTGGACTGTACGCACAATGGATGTAGGATGATCATTAATCATTTTATGAAAGAATTGAGACTGCTAGATATATGGAGAGAAATGAAACCACAAGTTAAAGCCTACTCTTGTTATTCTAATACCTACAAGACATTCTCACGTATTGACTATTTTTTGATCTCCACAGAATTAAGGTTCAAGATTCAAAACTGCTTTTATGATAACATTGTGATCTCTGATCATGCACCCTGCTGTCTAATATATGTAGATTAGAAAGTGACAAAGGAACCAGGTAGGTGGCAATTTCAGCATTAATGGCTTCAGGATGAGGAATTTGTTAAGTACATAGAAAAACAGATAGATAAGTCCTTTGATATCAATACTAAACAAACATCAGCATATATAAAGTGGGAGGCTTTCAAAGCTTTTATTGGGGGACATATTATTAGTTATACAGGTTCAAAATCTAAGAAGACTCGAGAGGAGAGAGTCCAATTGGAACATAAACTAAAAATTCTTCAAGAAAAATTGTATGCAGGAAGTGATCCAAAGTTAGAGAACGAATTACTGATTTTGAGAGCTGAATATGACAAAAGATCAGCGAATAGAGCAGCCTCGAGTCTTCTAAGATTGAAACAATCTTTTTATGAACAAGGTGAAAAATCAGGAAAATTATTGGCATGGCAGATTAAACAATTAGAATTTAAAACACCAATTACCAGTATTATAAGTAACGGACAGGTAGTTATAGATCCTTTAGAAATTAATAGAGCCTTTAGAGATTACTATGAAAAATTATATGATACAAAAAAATGAATCCGACTTAACAAAACTAAATGGGTTTTTGGAGGGACTATCTATACCGTGTATTCCAAATGAAAACAGGGAGATACCGGAGTCTAAAATTAGTCAAGAAGAAGATGGGCTAGCCATTGATAATATGAAATCAGGAAAAAGTGCAGGACCAGATGGTCTTCCAGTTGACCTTGATAAAAAATTTAAGAATAAATTAATAAAACCTTTTTTGGAAATGGTTTTAGAAGCATTTCAAAATAGTAATTTACCATCATACATGAATAATGCCTTAATTATACTGTTGCCAAAACCAGGTAAACCTTCTAATAAATGTGAAAATATGAGACCAATAAGCCTATTAAATGCTGACCTTAAGATAATCTGTAAAATTTTAGCAAGACGAATACAAGAAATTTTACCAAATATTATTAACCGAGATCAGAATGGCTTTATAAAGGGAAGACAAGGCTTCCATAATGTAAGAAGACTATTTAATATTATTTATTCTAATAAAGAAGCACCGGATACAGCTCTCCTATCATTGGACGCCGAAAAGGCCTTTGATAGGGTCGAATGGCCCTTTCTTTTTGAAGTCTTACAAAGGTTTGGACTTGGAAAAGAGAAGGAGAAGGCATTTGACCGCGTCCCTCATGGATTTTTGTGGGGGGTGCTTCGGGAGTATGGGGTATCGGGCTTGTTGTTACGAGCTATTCGGTCTCTGTACGACCGTTGTGAGAGTTTGGTTCGTATTGCCAACACTCGGTCGGAGTCATTCCCAGTGAGAGTTGGACTCCGCCAGGGCTGCCCTTTGTCACCGATCCTGTTCATAATTTTTATGGACAGGATTTCTAGGCGCAGCCAGGGAATGGAGGGTGTCATGCTTGGTGACCACAGGATCTCATCTCTGTTGTTTGCAGATGATGTTGTCCTGTTGGCTTCATCCAGCAATGACCTACAGCTCTTGCTGGGACGGTTTGCCGCTGAGTGTGAAGCGGCTGGGATGAGAATTAGCACCTCCAAGTCCGAGTCCATGGTCCTCAGCCGGAAAAAGGTGGATTGTCTTCTCCGGGTTGGGGACAGGCTCCTGCCCCAAGTGGAGGAGTTTAAGTATCTTGGGGTCTTGTTCACGAGTGAGGGGAAAATGGAGCGAGAGATCGACAGACGGATTGGAGCAGCATCTGCAGTGATGCGGACGTTGTACCGGTCTGTTGTGGTGAAGAGGGAGCTTAGTTCTAAGGCAAAGCCGTCGATTTACCAGTCAATCTACGTTCCTACTCTCACCTATGGTCACGAGCTTTGGGTAATGACCGAAAGAACGAGATCGCGGATACAAGCGGCTGAAATGAGCTTTCTCCGTAGGATTGCTTCAGTCATCCGGGAGAGGCTCAGAGTAGAACCGCTGCTCCTCCACATTGAAAGGAGTCAGTTGAGGTGGTATGGGCATCTGATTAGGATGCCTCCTGGACGCCTCCCACTTGAGGTGTTTCAGGTACGTCCCACTGGGAGGAGACCCCGGGGCAGACCCAGGACTCGGTGGAGAGACTATGTCTCCAAGCTGGTCTGGGAACGCCTTGGTATCCCCTCTGAAGAGCTGGAGCAGGTGGCTGGGGAGAGGGAAGTCTGGGCTTCTCTGCTTGAACTGCTGCCTCCGCGACCCGGACCGCCGGAAAAGCGGTAGAAGATGGATGGATGGATGGATGGGTTCAGATAATATATAATAATGCTGCAGCAGAAATCCTAACAAATAGCAATATCTCAAAATCAATAAAAATCAATAGAGGATGTCGACAAGGTTGTCCACTTTCACCTTTACTGTTTACTATGGCAATTGAACCTTTAGCAATGGCAGTACATTTACATTCACAAATATATGGAATTAAAGTTGGACCAACAGAACATAAAATCTCCCTGTATGCCGATGACATAATTTTGTTCATGTCAAATCTTAAAAAATCAATTCCGACCTTGTTGAATTTAATAAAGAATTTTGGGGAAATATCAGGATATAAAATAAATAAAACTAAATCTTCAATATTAATGCTAAATGAGACCCAGAGAAATCACCCAGCTCCTGAGGTAAATCAATTCAATGTTGTAAATCAGTTTAAATATTTAGGAATTCAAATTGTGCCTAAGCTAGAATTAGTTGCCAGTGCCAACTATGAAGCCTTAATGACAGACATTAATGAGTTAATTCAGAGATGGATGTCACTACCAATGTCGATGATAGGGAGAATCAATATACTTAAAAGTAATATCTTACCTTAAATACTTTATTTATTTCAATACATTCCTTTACCACCACCTTCAGATCTATTCTCAAGAATTAAAAAAAAAGTTAGTGGAATTTATATGGAACAACAGGAGGGCTAGATTACGTCTGTCCTTACTATATTTACCATTTGATCGTGGAGGTCTGAAATGTCCAAACTTTATGTTGTATTATTGGTCGGCACAACTGAGGTCAATGACATATTATTTTTCATCAAATGATCTCCCTCACTGGACTGAAATGGAATCATACAATTTACCTTTACCTCTTCCCATATTCATATACTCAGATTCGGCAAAAAAAAAATTACAGAAACAAGTTAAAAATCCATTTGTAAAGCATATGATCAAAATATGGTGTGAAACTAAAAACTATTTAAAAGAACCACACTTATTGTCACAATTTAGCCCAATATGGGGTAATCAATATTTTAAACCAGGGAGAGTGGATGCTGTATTTAAAGTATGGAATTTAAAAGGGATTCAAAAGATTCAAGATTTATATCTGTCATGTTCAGATAACATAATGTCTTTTGAAGAGCTGAGGATCAAATTTAATCTTAATAGAACACATTTTTTTTAAATATCTTCAGCTTAGGAACTTTATTCGATCAAATCAAAATAATGCTCTCACTCGACCTATTTATTCATCCTTGGAAAAAATTTTGACGGAAGATAGTAAGAGAAAGGGTATTATTTCAGAGTTTTATAACTCAATGACACTATCCTCAAGTGAAAACTCACAGAAAAGATTGAACTATTGGAAAGAAAACCTGCAAACTGAAATTTCAGAGGAAGAATGGGAATTGGCTTGTACAGAAGCTCAAACCAAATCAATAAATGTACGTCTTAAATTGATACATTTTAAATGGTTAATGCGGATGTATGTTACACCGGAGGAGTTAAATAGATATAACAAAAATATACCAGATACATGCACAAAATGCATGGAAAGTAAAGGAACCCTATTTCATTGTGTATGGGAATGTAGAAAAATTAGAATGTTTTGGGAAGAGGTGAGGGTAACAATTGAAAAAATAATTTCAAAACAAATCATAATGAATCCTAAATTGTTTTTGTTGGGTCTGTACCCAGAAAAGCATAACTTTAATAAAAGTGAAAGAGCATTCATAGACCTCAGTTTGTTTAATGCCAAAAAATGTATTGCACTACTGTGGAAAAAGACTCATAGACCAGATGTGACTCAGTGATTAAGACAGATGTTAACAAACCTTCCACTAGAAAGAATAACATACATATTGAAATCAAAGGAAATTGTGTTTGAGAATATATGGAGACCTTTCATTGATTATGTAAAGAATTTAAACATAACTTTTGAAGAAGAAGGTGGATGATGTGTGTGGACCTTGTAAATTCCAAACTGGTGAATGTATAATATGTATACTTATGTAATGGATTGCCTAGACTAAACAGAGGAGCATTGTTGATGACTTGCTTTTGTTGGTGGTTGTTGGTGTTTTTAGTGCATTTTTTTTGTGGTACTTTAGTGTTAGTGTTTGATTGTTTGTGTCATGTCTGTTAAAAAAAGGTTCAATAAAGATATTGTGGGAAAAAAAATATTTACAAAAATGTGAGGGGTGTGCTGACTTTTGTGAAATGCTATAGCTGCTACCTCTGATTGTCAGGGATGTGGGACTGTTTCCCACCGTGCTGCGTCAGACAGGATAGTCCTCTAACCTTGTTTTAATTGGAGGTAAGTAACGTTAACACCATCTCTCTCTAATTATAAAATGGCAAATGCTAAATGACGATACTAACTTGTTGCTAATAGGAAACATTA
This sequence comes from Pholidichthys leucotaenia, assembly GCA_020510985.1. Lineage (NCBI taxonomy): Eukaryota > Metazoa > Chordata > Actinopteri > Cichliformes > Pholidichthyidae > Pholidichthys > Pholidichthys leucotaenia. The sequence goes on along the minus strand of CM035842.1, from coordinate 19,581,897 downwards.
TAGTGTATAAGACCATCATTTCTTTGGTTTAAATTATTGCCGAGTTTTTTAATTTTGTCTGAAAAAGACATTACTAAAGCTCCAAAAGCGTGTGACAGTGGCCGCATGCACACTAAATAAATAAATTAATTAAAAACGTGTCGGAGGAGCAAACTGGCTCTTAATGTAACTTGGTTTCTAATAATTTTTAATTAGTCAAGTACCGATAATGAATAAAGTTGAAGTCATCTCAAATGCACATTAAAAACAATTTCATAACAACACCGCAAAATTAAAAGAGGAAAAAAGGTGCATAAAATTAATGATAAAATTAATTTATACATTTGATTTTTTTCACTATGTAATTTAAGATGTAGAATAAGAGATGGTCCTTTTTCTTGGTTATTACATATAAACTATAGAATTTACAGAAAATGTATATTGTGAAATATATTGTTATCCTCAAATAAGATTACTTATCCACCTTATTCCTAGGCCCCATGATGCCTTGCCTGAATTATGGGTGCAAATTCCAGTACTAGTTTAGAACATGTGGTTGTCACTGAAACGGGACACTTTTCCTTGTTAAAAACGATAACTTTGGCATCAAAAATGTGGGAAAACAGCCTTTTTTCACCTCAAAAACAGTAATATAATCATACCACTTCCCACAAGTATCAAGGGACGAGAAGATGACCTTGAAAAGTGGCCTCGCAGACAGTAGCTCTGTTTGTTAGCTCCACTGCTAAGATGCTAATGCTGTACTCCACTCCACCCTTGCTGACTGATTTAACACTACTTCAGCTAAAACCCAAAGTTGGCCTTAATTATTTCTACAACAGCACCCTCAGGTATAAGGTGGATGTCATGATGTAAAATTTTTTTCATATCGCACAGCCCTAGTACCACTTTTTCTTTCCTAACAAGAGACGAGCAGCAACATTTTGAATTAACTTCAGGCGGTGAATAGATGCCTGATCCAGGCCTACATATAAAGATTTACAATAATCAATAAAGTTAAGGTAGTGTCTTCCTGGGCTGCAACATCTCGTGACTTGTTGGAGATAAAAAAAAAACAAAAAACTTGTGACACATATGCAAATTAGCGACAATTTTCTACTTGGAGTCACGCTGAATTGGAACATGAATATTGCACGAATATCACAGTAGCGTCATTAAAAGCTGCAGAGTTGTCATTTCCTTCCCAGGAATCCACCATTTTAAACACATGAAGTAAATATGTTCATGGGGAGAAAATCTACTTCTCAATAGTCATTTTAATTACCTCCACCAAGGAGGTAATGTAATGAGGGCTGTTTGATTGATTGTCTCTCAGCAGGATTATGGAAAAACTACTGGACGGATTTTGATGACATTTTCACCAGAGATGGTCTTTGGTATGCGCTCACGGTGGTGATCCATGAGCGCATATGTCCGCCAAGGCCATATCTTCGCACAGTATGCTTGGTCAATGGTCACAAATAGTCTTACGAATGGCTGCAAACATCGTACAACCGATTTTTGGCCCATTTCGTATGGCCTTCTTCAGGCGGCCGTAGGAGAATTCAATGTTCGTAGACAGTTAATAAGTTCTTGGCCAGGTCAATGGTCTTGTCCAAGATTTCTGCCAACACCCTACGAAAACCCCTCATCGTAGGGTGGATGTACAAACGCCATAGGAACAATGTAAAAACTACACAAGATGTTGTACGTGGAAATACAGGCGAAGGTATGGAGGGATGGACAGATGGACAGAGGGATGGGCAGAAGTATGGACAGACGGACAATGTTACGGGTGGATGGAGGTATGGACAGACAAAGGAAGGGATGCACACAGCCTTGGCAGTGGTATGCACTCTCTGAATGCCCTCTAGTTCTGTGTTCCCGTCTCTCTGATGATCTGTGATATCAAATGTATAAAAGAAATTTATCAACCCGAGCACAATAACCATCTTCCTTGGAGTCGTCACCAGATTTGACAGTGTCATAAAAAGCTGCAGAGTTTGTCCTCCCCCTCACAGGCATCCCTCAATATTACACAGCAAACTTACAGATATTTGTAACTAGCTGTTGTTTAAAAAGAGCGACCCAGTCTTCAGTAGTTTGGCATTGACAGAGCACGCTGTGTCTCCTGGAACCTTGAAGGTTAAGTACTCAAGCAGCAACATTTTTCTCTTAATCAAGGTCCAACAGCATGAATTAATTTCCAAACCCCAGAACTTACAAATTTCATTTTAATGCCACTCCGTGATTTTTCCAAGGCATGGATCATTAAAATAGTTTTAATGTTTGTGGTTTAGGGGGAGTTGAGTGGGCGACTGTGAATCACTCTCAGATGTTACCGTATTTCCCATCGCTGTTAAAGAGATTTTCATGTCAAAGTTGTATTATTTATAAAAGCATTCCAGCCAAGGCCCCCTCCCTGTTTTTTGTCAACTCAAACTCACTGCAGGGTTGAGACTGAGGCTGAAACCAGCTATCTGCACAGACTAAACCGTTTTTCTCCATTTTGTTGTGAAGAAGGGGCACAGAAATAGCCTCACACAAGTGTAATATCCAGCATGACAGGCTTCAGTTTGGGTGAACAGTTTTAGAGCGAGCTTCCCCACCCCTGTTTGTTTATTTCTCTGCCGTGAGGCGCCGCATGCGCTCGTGGGCCTGTGCCCAGCTCGATCATAAATGAAAGTGACTTTGAGAGCAAACAAACAAACAGAGCTTAAGTGAATCAGTTAGGCAGAAAGAGGCATGTGGCAGGCAGGCAGGTGATGGATGATGGCGCTTAGGAGCTGTGACTTTTGGGTAAGTGACAATGACACACATAAAGGCCACCATTACCCATTTTAAGATGCGGTTAAAATCCTTATCGACCGGCCCACCTTGCTTGCCAATATGCCGGAGCATCACACCAGCTGGAGCTAGCCGGCAGACAGGGAGTGATTTGCATTGACGGGAGCCGACTTGTCCCCTCTTCCACAGCAGACACGCACTGTATGGACAGTCAGGTTTACCTGTGTGACCAGGGTGTTTGAGCCCAAAACAGAGAAGTGTCAAAAATAAATCATCAGTGGATTCCAAATGCTGCACTTTTTGATTTGTCAGAAACACACTTCAAAGTAAAATGATACTGTGATGCTGAATTATTTCCTGACCCCAGTTTGGTTGAGGATGCTCTTATCTCTGTTACCCAGCAAGCATGTCCATGTGAGCCCTGCTATCGAGTAAATCTGGGCTGTCTTATGGATCCCATGCGGGTTTGTCCCTGGGTTCCTTGTTGGCCCCATCTGTGTTTGCCCACTTAGACTTTACGTGCTTATTAAACCCAACTGGGCCCCACATGGGTTTAATGCCGGTGTGCAGGTTTCAGTAACACTGGTGCCACAGGTAAAATTCCAAGAAAAAAGTCACACATTGATGAGAAAAAAGTTGCAAATTTGTGAGAAAAAAAATGGAAATTTATGAGAAAAAAGTGAAAATTTAGGAGAAAAAAGTTGCAAGTTTACAAGAAAAAATCGCAAAATTACTTGAAAAAGTTACAAACTTACAAAAAAAAAATGATCAAATTTACAAGAAAAGTTGAAAATTTTTGAGGGAAAAAACAGGAAAAGTTGCAAATTAACATAAAAGTAGCAAATATGACTAAATAAACTGAAAATTTACAAGAAAAAAGTTCAAAATTTATGATTAAAATTTATGAGAAAGTTCCAAATTTACAAAAAAAAAAATTGCAAATTTTTGTGAAAAAGTCATAAATTTACAAGAAAATAGCAAACTTACAAGGGAAAAGTGACAAAATTATGAGAAAAAGTTTACAACTTTACAAGATTACAAGTTCGCAAATCTGCAAGAAAAAAGTAACAATTTTACAAGAAAAACAAATTTATGAAGAAAAAGTTGCAAATCTACAAGAAAATAATCAGAAATTCATAAGAAAACATTACAAGTTTACAAAGTTGAAAATTTATGAGAAAGTTTCAAATTTTCAAGAAAAATGTATCAACTTTTTGGGAAAAAGTCACAAATTTACAAGAAGATTGCAAATTTATAAGAAAATCAGTTGATATCCATGTGGGCAAATACAGATGGGGCAAACATTGAACCCACAGACAAACCCACGTGGAACCCATGAGACAGCCCAGTTTTAAACTTTGGTGGGGCCCACATGGACACGCTGGCTGAGTGTCAAGGGTGGATATTTCATTTAATTATTGGGGGGGGGGGGGTAAACACAATATTCTCTCAAGAGTCAATATAGAGGGGGAAAATAAGTACTGAACAGAGATAGATGTACTTTATTGAACATGTCAATGTTTTTCCTCATTAAACATATTTCTGATGGAGCCAGTGACCTGAGATTTTCACCAGATATCAGGAACAACCCAAATAATCCATACATACAAAACAATCAAGGCAACTCTGCTCACAAAACAAGTTATATTTAATAATGTGGAATGACACAGGGAATAAGTATTGAACACATTTGGTGAAATTCATTTAATATTTAGTAGAAAAACCTTTGCTGATAATAATAGCTTCCAGATGCCTCCTGTATAAAGAAATTAGGTGAAGGCATTGCTCAGCAGTGATTTTAGCCCATTCTTCCACACAAACTGTCTTCAAATGTCAAAGGTTCCGTGGGTGTCTTCTATGAAATCTGATCTTCATTTCATTCAAGAGATTTTCTATTGGATTCAGGTCAGGTGACTGACTGGACCATTCTAGCAGCTTTATTTTCCTTCTCTGGAGCCAGCTGAGAGCTTCCTTGGCTGTGTGTTTGGGATCACTGTTTTGCTGAAACGTCCACCCTCGTCTCATCTTCAGCATCTCGGCAGATGGCAACAGGTTCTTATCAAGATAAGATAAGATAAGATAAGCCTTTATTAGTCCCACAACGGGGAAATTCCAGGATTGCAACAGCACAGGGATAGCAACACTCAGAGCAACAATCAGAAGGCAAGAAAAAAACAAGCAAGCAAGAGCAGCTAATATACATATGTACATATTACTATAAAATAAATATATACACACACACACAGACACACAGTGCAGAGCATTGTAGCTAGATGGAATAAATATGTAAATATATAAACACCCACAGTACGGAGCATTGCAGCTAGGTGGAATAAATATGCAAGTATATAAACACACAGTGCGGAGCAATGTAGCTAGATGGAATAATATGTAGATATATAAAAACACAGTGCGGAGCATTGTAGCTAGATGGGATGAAACAGCATAACCGTCTACTTAGTTATCCTACATGGTATGATGTATATATGATGTTTATATTTATATATCTATATATTTATTCCATCTAGCTACAATGCTCAGCACTGGGTGTGTTTATATTTATATATCTATATATTTATTCCATCTAGCTACAATGCTCCGCACTGTGTTTTTATATATCTACATATTATTCCATCTAGCTACATTGCTCCGCACTGTGTGTGTTTATATACTTGCATATTTATTCCACCTAGCTGCAATGCTCCGTACTGTGGGTGTTTATATATTTACATATTTATTCCATCTAGCTACAATGCTCTGCACTGTGTGTTCATATATTCATATATTTATTCCATCCAGCTACAATGCTCTGCACTGTGTGTCTGTGTGTGTGTGTGTGTGTGCGTGTGTATATATATATTTTATAGTAATATGTACATATGTATATTAGCTGCTCTTGCTTGCTTGTTTTTTTTTTTGTTTTTTTTTTCTTGCCTTCTGATTGTTGCTCTGAGTGTTGCTATCCCTGTGCTGTTGCAATCCTGGAATTTCCCCATTGTGGGACTAATAAAGGCTTATCTTATCTTATCTTATCTTATGATTATGTGCCCATACATATTCTCACCCTCCATAGCGACCGGTATGTTCCTAGTTGTATGCCGGAGGGGACCATTGTGTAAGTCTATTGCATCTTTTGCATTCAAAAAAACTATTAGTTTGTTACGTCTTTTTGCTATCTCTGCGAGCAGCCCTGCTTAGGTTGTACAGTCTGACAGCCGTTGGTAGGAAGGACCTACGAAACCTCTCGGTTGTGCACCTGGGATGATGTAGTCTGCTGCTAAATGAGCTCCTCAGTGCATCCAGTATGTCCTGCATAGGGTGGAACTCGGACTCCAGCAGAGATGACAGTTTAGCCACCGTCCTTCTCTCTCCTATCTCCTCCATCGGATCAAGGCGCTGCCCCAGGACAGAGCTAGCTTTCTTAATCAGTTTGTTCAGTCTCTTCCTATCGGCTGCAGTAATGCCACTGCCCCAGCAGACCACTCCAAAAGTGATGGCTGATGCCACCACCGTGTCATAGAATGACTTCAGCAGCGCCCCTTGTACACCAAAAGACCTGAGTCTCCTCAGCAGGAACAGCCTGCGCTGTCCCTTCTTGTAGAGTGCGTCAGTATTGTGTGACCAGTCTAGTTTATTGTTCAGATGAACACCCAGGTACTTATAGGATGTCACCATCTCGATGTCTGTTCCCTGTATATTTACTGGTGCTGTGAGGGGCTGCCCATGCCTGCGGCAGTCCACCACCAGCTCCTTAGTTTTCCTCGCGTTGATCTGGAGGCAGTACCGATGGCACCAGTCCACGAAGTCCTGGATAAGCCCTTTGTACTCAGCTTCATCTCCATTGGAGATGAGGCCAACGATCGCAGAGTCATCAGAGAACTTCTGTAGATGGCAGTGTGTTGTGTTGTGTGAGAAGTCTGCAGTATAAAGAGTGAACAGGAAGGGAGCCAGCACCGTTCCCTGGGGGGCCCCCGTGCTACTGATGATCGTGTCGGACACACAGTCCCGGGTTCTCACAAACTGAGGCCGGTTCGTGAGGTAGTCCAGGATCCATGATGACAGGTGCTGGTCCACCCCTGCTCGCAGCAGCTTGTCCTTCAGGATCATCGGTTGGATGGTGTTGAAAGCACTGGAGAAGTCAAAGAACATGATCCTCACCATATTCCCGGGCTTCTCCAGGTGGGACAGAGAACGGTGAAGGAGGAAGATCACCGCATCCTCCACCCCAATGCCATGCTGGTAGGCGAACTGGAGTGGATCCATCGCTGGTTCCACCAGGGGGCGGAGGTGAGCAAGGAGCAGTCTCTCCAGGGTCTTCATCAAGTGGGACGTCAAGGCCACCGGTCTGTAGCTGTTCAGGTCTTTGGGGTGGGAAGTTTTTGGTACAGGTACCACACAAGATGTTTTCCACAGCTGTGGTACCCTCCCCAGTTCCAGGCTCATGTTGAAGCTATACGTCACAATCCCACACAGCTGGTCTGCACAGGACTTGAGGAGCTTTGCGCTGATGCCGTCCGGTCCCGACGCCTTCCTCGCTTTGATCTTCCTCAGCTCCGTCCTCACCTGGGTCTCGGTCAGGGTCAGGATGGGGGGCTGTGTGTTGGGAGTGGGGGGGTGTTGGTGGAGTGGAGGCTGGGCAGCAGGACTTGATTTCTTTAGAGGCAGCAGTGGTTGTTGTGCAGACAGGGGGGAGGGCGGCTGGTCAAATCTATTGAAAAACAGATTCAGGTTGTTTGCCCACTCCCTGCCCCCCATGGCCTGGGGGGAGGTATTCTGGAGCCCCGAGATGGGTTTGAGGTTTCTCCAGACCCCGCTGATGTCGCTCTGTTGCAGCTTGTCCTCCATCTTCTTCCTGAAGCTGTCCTTGCCTTCTCTGATCTTTCTCCTCAGCTCCCTCTGTACGGACTTCAACATCTCCCTGTTCCCCGACCTGAAGATCCTCTTCTTCTCTCTCAGAAGTGTTTTTATCTCAGGGTTGATCCAGGGTTTGTTGTTTGAGTGACGCCGTATGGTCTTGGTGGGAACGGATTTGTCCACACAGAAGCTGAGGTAGCCCGTGAAGGTGTGAATGAGGCCATCGATGTCCTCACCATGTGGATCGCAGAGCTGCTTCCAGGCGGTGGCTTCAAAACAGTCCTTTAGAGTGTCCATTGTCTCCTCAGACCATAACTCCACAGTGTGCATGGCCGGAGGTTGTCTGTGCACTAGGGGTTTGTACACCGGCCGGAGATGAACCAAGTTGTGATCCGATCTCCCGAGTGGGGGGAGTTGTGATGAGGTGTACGCCTCCTTAGTGTTTGCGTAGAATAAATCCAGTGTTTTATTGTCTCTAGTGTGGTATGTGACATACTGGGTGAACGTGGGTAGAATGGGAGATAGTGAAACATGGTTGAAATCGCCTGAGATGAGGAGAAGAGCATCTGGGTGTTCTGTCTGCAGCCTGCTGGTTACTGAATGGATGACGTCACGCGCTGTCCCAGCGTTCGCCGTTGGATTTGCATAAACAACAATGCAGATCACGTGTGAGTGTTCTCTCGGGAGATATGTAGGCCTCATGCTAACAGCTAGCAACTCAATGTCTTTGCTGCAGTGTCGTTGTTTAACAGTGATATGTCCCGGTCTGCACCAGTTGTTGTTAACATACATTATCACTCCACCACCCCTTGCTTTGCCACTGTCTGGTGTTCGGTCAGCTCGTATCATGTGAAAACCCTCCAGCTCAATGTTAGCATCTGCTGCTAGTTCAGTTAGCCACGTCTCAGTAAACAAAAGGAGAGAGCACTCCCGGTATGTGCTATCATAACGGGAGATAGCCGCTAGCTCATCTAACTTTCCCAGTATCGACCGTACATTTCCCATGACAACAGATGGGAGGGAGGGTCTGTACCTTATATTTTTTGTCCTCCGCCTTACTCCAGCCCGGCAGCCGCGGCGTTTTCGCCTCAGTTCTCTCGGTATGTCGAGTTTTTCCAATGGGACCGGGTGGCGGTTGAATGCTAGCAGCTCTTCCCTGCTGTATTGTATCCTGCTATAAACAGTGGCTCCGTCCACCGGCTCAGGAGACTTTTGGGACGATCTGTGTGTCCGTGATATAAGTGGGGTGAAAAAAAAAGACGAATCAAAAGAGAGAGGAAGGGAAAAAGACTCGGAATCGAGCCGCTGTTGCAAAAGGCAGCCTACTCGTGTGGCGCCGAGAGAAAAAAAAAAAAAAAAAAGAGACATCAAGGATGTCTCTGTACACTGGTCCATTCATCTTTCCATCAATTATATGAAGTTGACCTGTATCATGTGCTGACCCCCCCCCCCCCCCATACCATGATGCTCCCACCTCCAAACTTCACTGTCGATACAGTGTTTTGGGGCTGATGTGCAGTGTCATTTCTCCTCCAAACATGCTGTGTGTTGTGGCATCCAAAAAGTTCAATTTTGGTCTCATCTGACCAGACTGTATTCTCCCAGTATTTTACTGGGTTGCCCAAATGTTGTGCAGCAAACTTTAAAAGAGCTTCAAAATGCTTTTTCCTCAGCAATGGAGTCTTACAAGGTGAGCGGGCATACAGCCCATATCGGTTGAGTTTCTTACTTATTGTTTTCTTTGAAACAGCAGTACCTGCTCACTAGAGGTCTTTCTGGAGCCCACCACAAGTGGTCTTTGGCTCTTGGATAACTGTTCTCATCATTCTTTTGATTCCTCTGTCAGAAATCTTGTGAGGAGCTCCTGGTTGTGGCCAGTTTATGGTAAAATTGTGTTCTTTCCACTTCCAAATGATGTCTCCAACAGTGCTCACTGGAACATTCAGCAGTTTAGAGATGTGCTTGTCACCAATGCCATCATTAGGTTTTGCAACAATATAGTTGTGAAGGTCTACAGAGAGCTCTTTCCTCCTACCCATCACACGTTCTTTGCGGTGCGACAATCTGATATTCACAGACCATTTTAAAGGCTATTAGTCAGGACATAATCAGCTGAAATTAATTTGTACTTAATCAATCAGTCCTTCTTTCTAAGCTATCAGGATATAAACTGTCCATGAATACCCTTAGCTGGTTAAAATCTTATATACTCTATCTTGTTGCTCCTAGTGTGTGCACATAAACAATACTGTATCCTAATCAAAGGCATGCACCATGGGAATACCACAAGGTTCAATATTAGGCCCACTACTCTTTACTTTTTATAGTAATGATTTTCCATCAGTATGTGAAGATGACAAACATTCAGATGTATGCAAATGACAGTAATCTACACACATGGGAAGGATGCTGAACAAGTGGCTGACAAGTTAATGATTGCAATGGAGAAAGTGTCAGAATGGCTTAATCAATCATGCCTCACTCTGAACGTAGGGAAAACACCTACCATGCATTTTACCAACAAACAAAACCATGTGCACTATCAAACTATAACTGTAAATGGAGCAAATATAGAAAACAGAGTTGAAGTATATTGGTGTCATATTAGATCCAATGCTCATCTTTAAAAAGCATATAAAATGGATGAGCCACACTCTGAAATACAGTGATCCCTCACTTATCGCGGTTAATGGGTTCCAGAACCGACCGCGAAAAGTGAAAAATCGCAAAGTAGCGTCACCCCTAATGACGTCACCCATAAATAATACGTACGTTCATTCTCTCACTCTCTCTCTCATATGATACGTGTGTGTGTGTGTGTGTAAGTATACATACATACGTAGATGTAAATAAAGTGTACATAAATATGTTGTTAGAACTCTTTTATTCTTATAACAAGATACGTAACTCAAGATGAAAATGATTTACTGCACAGGTTAATGAGAGCTTTACTGCTCCTCGGGTGACGCCTCATCGTCAGGTGCTAGAGGCGCAGGATCGTCGAGGGCAGCTTCCGATAGAGCTGGAGAAGCTGCAGGAGGCGGCGTAGTGGCTCAACGGGAAGACTATTTCGCACAAAAAGGCACAAGAGAACAGCGAACAATTAATGCGGTCTTCCTTCGCTGGGTATGGGCGCTCGGCAGGGAGAGAAGCTGGGTAAAACGTCTCGGCCAATCAGCTTACGAGATTCCCGAGCGGTGAAGAGGGCGCGAAAGGTGAAGCGTGAAGTAGCGAGGGATCACTGTATAACCTTGCAAACTTTCATTGCATCAGAAACTCATTTAGTCTAAAAGGATCAAAAGCCTTTCTGAATGCCATAATTTTGATACATTTTTCCTATTGCATCTCATGCTGGTCACAAACCAACAGTATGAATCTGAAACCCTTGGAATCCCTGTATAAACAATCCATCAAAATTCTGCATAAGAAGACACAACAGTAACACCATTGTGGTATACTTGCCAAACACAAGATGTTAAGCTTTGAAAATATGATCATGTATGCAAATATACTATTGGTCTTTAAAATTATCCATGGTTCTGCACCCCTACCTCTAAAGACCTTTGTGTACCTAACATCTGAACAGAATACCAGAGTAACAAGGACTTCCCCTAGGTGGCATTGTTGCATCTCCCTACATAAAACTGCTTTTGGACAATCCAATTTCTCCTACAAAGCTATAACAGAGTGGAACAAGCTTCCCACTGCTTTGAAGTCCAGAACAAATTACAGAGACTTTACCACAGAGACTAAAAAATGGATTTTAAGTAATCAAGTCTGCCAGAATTGACTCTCTCCCTTAAATGGGATTTGAAATTGTATTCTTAAATTGTTTTTATGTGTGCCAATTCTCTTATCTTTTTACCTTTAAACTTACTTCCTGCTTGTTTCAGGGTCAAAATTTTCTGAAACCCAACCTGAATTGCTTTCTATATGCGCTGTTTTTTCCTTTAATATCTTCCTGCCTGCCCCAGGGACTACATATGGAAACTAGAAAAGCACTCGGAGAGCGCAGACCTCCGCCAAGCGGCACAGTTCCCCCCATACAGTGTTTGTGTGTACGTTTTCAGATTCCCTGAGCATGAAAAGATATGACTAGCAATTGGATTGACAATGATTATTTGTTTATTTGACATGGACAGTGCAATAAACAGACAATTAATGAATGACAATCAATGTGATAGTGATAGGAATAGTGGTTCAGTAGTGTAAAACGGGGCTATAAGGGACGGCGGGTTGATAAGGGACACTTTTCTGGGAAATGTTTTAAATGTAATTGTGCTTTTTTTATTTTGAGCAGGACGCTGAGTTGTGTTGTTATTGTCAAATATCCATGAATCCTTCATGAAATCTAGGCGGAAGCAAAATTAAAAAAGCAGAATTACATTTAGAAAAGTGTCCCATATTACCCCGCCGTCCCTTATAGCCCCGTTTTACGGTTGTAAAAGCATTGCCTCCTTGGCGGAGGTAATAAACTGAAGTGTTGGTGTGTCCATCTCCTCCACTGACGAATGCAGATTGGTTAGACAGGTTGCCGTGGGTTTTATATTATATTGGGGTTGCGGTCCGCGGCAAAACAGAATTTAGAGTCTTCCCCGGCAGAGAGGTCGTTTTTACGCAGCGCCTATAGCTGGGCGGGGAATTTGTGGCAAATAATCGGGCGGCGGACAGGTGGCCGTGTCAGGTTTTGCAGCGTGGTGCAAAAACACGCACGCTGGCGGGCCCAGGCCAGCAGTGTTTTCCGCGTGCTTTTGTGCCTAAAACGTTGAAGAACACGGAGTTTGTGTTGGTCAGACACAACAAGCAGCGCAATGTGTGCAGCGCCTATGGCTGGCAGGCCCAGGCCAGCAGTGTTTTCCGCATGCTTTTGTGGCTAAAACGTTGAAGAAGGTGGAGTTTGTGTTTGTCAGACACGACGGCCAGCGCCGTCCATTGCGCCTGCGCACATGTTGGAAATGGCCATATGTCACAGTGTGGAAAAATGCTTTAAAAAATTCCTGTATGCAGACAGTGATGCGGATCATCCCCAAAATGTAATCAGTTCTTCCTTGTACCATTTCCAACAACGCCTGAAAGTTTCATGGAAATGCGTCCAAGATTTTTTGAGTTATCTTGCTAACCAACAGACAGACAGACAGACAGACAGACAAACAGACAAACCCCGGCAAAAACATTACCTGCTCCTGGCCTTTCGGCCTGGCGGAGGTAATTAGTGAGAACGCTATAATCTGGTACAGAGCATCTTTACCCTGTGTTTAATGTTTTTTTTTTTTCTGTACATGGTCACTGACAAATAAAACAATAAGCTACCTAACTGATGGGTATGGGATGGCTGCCTAAATTCCAATGGATTTCAGTTGGTTTCTTGGCTTTCTATGCCTTTTTGCACCTGCTTTTTTTCATGTGTTCAATACTTATTCCCTGTGTAATTCCACTTTATTAAATATAACTTGTTTTGTGAACACAGTTGCCTTGATCTCTTTGTATGTATGGATTACTTGGGTTGCTGCTGATATCTGGTGAAAATATCAGGTCAATGGCTCCATCAGAAATATGTTTAAAGAGAAAAATGTTGACGTGTTCAATACTTATTTTCCCCGCTGTAGAGTGGGGCACTATAAGTAATTCTGTATTAAATGTATATAGAGGAAACCTTTTTTTTCTGTTGTATTGACTGTAAAATTTCTTGGCAAAATTACTTAAGGGTTGTGCCACTGTGTTCTATTTTTTTGACAATAATAATAATAATACTTGCAAAAATGTCCTTGTCAGTTGAATAGCCTACGGTTGTATAGAGACTTTTGTTTGTTCAAACATGAATGCCAATATGACTGGCAGGTTCCCACAGTACAATGTGTACTGTCATCATCATCATCATCATCATCATCATAGTAGTCTGCCGTGGGTGACAATGACTGTTTCATTTAGGTCTGATCAGATTCCTCCACACAGCTCTGTCCTTAGCCTTCCGCTGCCAGGAACTCCTGTCTATGTCCAACTTCTTCAAGTTTCTTTTTACAGTGTCTTTAAATCGGAGCCTTGGTCTACCCTGATTGTGTTTGCCCTCGCATAACTGTGAGTAGAGTAACTGCCAAGGGAGACGTTGGTGGTCTATCCTCTCAACATGTCCGAGCTATCTCAGGTTCATCTGTATTAGCATGTCCTCCTTTGATCGTAGACCAGCTCGTTTCAACGCATCTATGTTGGTTATCTTGTCTTTCCATTAGATGTTCATTATGGCTCTTGTTTATAAGTCACATGATTATAACATCTATCCACTGCCAGGAGGCGCCCTCTGCTGCTCACTAACAACTGTCACATCTACACTACACAATGCACCCAACTCACTTATACTGACTGAAGACATTCACTCACTGCTCTCTTTGTGTCATTGTGTGGATTCTATTGTTTGCTAATTGTGCATTGAGAGTTTTTTTCTTGTAATCATAATATCGGTCATATATGAACTTTATTCTGATAAACAATGCTTTTTTCTCTCTCCTACTGTGTCCATCCTCCCCCTCTGCCTACTGTTCCCCTCCTGCTGACAGGCACCTCCACGGCTCGCCGCGTCATTGAGAATGTCATTGATGACGTTTTCAGTGTCAAGTCAAATTCCTCGTATATTTACCTGTTATTTACTTGTAAATGTGCTTGGCAATAAACTTATTCTGATTCTGATTCTGATTCTGATTCTGATGGCTCGAAGGTGTCTCATCATGTACGCATGGAGTTTCTTCACCTTCACTCTGTAGACAGTCCAAGTTTCAGCACCGTACAATAGAGTAGCCAGTACTGCCGCTCTGTACACTTTGCATTTTACACGGATAGAGACATGTCGATTGTTCCACAGTCTCTCCCTCAAGTTTCCAAACACAGCGCTTGCTCTTCCCATTCTGAGAGATAGTTCATCCTCCAGCCTAGCATTCTCTGAAACAGTACTCCCTAGGTACTTGAAAGTCTTGCACTTGACTAGTGGCTCTGTACCAACGTTGATCTCTTCTGGTAGTGATGTTGATAACTGGAACTTTGGTGGTTGATAAAGGCACTCTGTCTTCTTGATGTTGATATGGAGGCTGAATTGGCTAGCTGCTTTTGCAAATTTCTCCACTAAAGATTGCATATCTTCCACGCTGTGTGTAACTAGAGCACTGTCGTCAGCAAAGAGCATTGCTCTTACTACCTTTATCGATGTCTTACTCTTGGCTTTAAACTGTGCCACATTGAACAAGTCTGCTTCTTTCCTTGTTTGAATATATACTCCTTCTGAAGTGTCTTTGAAGGCCACCTCCAGCATGGCTGCCATATATAGCGAGAAGAGTGTAGGTGCCAGCACACACCCTTGTTTTACCCCATTGCTTACTGAAAAGTCTTTAGATACTGAACCACTCATTGCCTCGTTTGCTTGCATACCTGTATGGAGTGCCTTGATCAGGCTGACAAACTTCTCTGTACAACCATATTTCTTGAGTACCTGCCAAAGTCCTTGTTACGAAACAGTATCGAAGGCTTTACTGAAGTCTATGAAGACTAGATAAAGCGGCATGTTCTGTTGGATACACTTTTCTTGAACCTGTTTCAAGCAGAAAATCATGTCCACTGTGCTTCTTCCATTTCTAAAGCCACACTGGGTTTCCGGTAGTACATTCTGTGAGATGTGTTCACTGAGTCTGTTCAGTAGTACACGTGAGAGAATCTTACCAACAGTGGCTAGCAGTGATATACCTCGGTAATTTCCACAATCTTTCCTGTCACCTTTCTTGAACAAAGGCACAATACTTGCATCCTTCCAGTCTTGAGGTACTTTCTGGCCATCCCATATCTCTTGGATGAGCTTGTGCAGGCAGTTGGTCAGCTGAACACCACCAAATTTCCACACTTCTGCCGGAATTCCATCCCTTCCTGGAGCTTTACCATCCTGTGTTGTCCTGATAGCTGCCATTAGTTCATCAAAATTTGGTGGTTCATCCAGACTTGATACAGCTGGCCGCTGCACTACAGCTTCTTTAGCCTCATCAGTGAGATCTCCAGGGTTGTTTAGTAGTTGGTCAAAGTTGTCTGCAAATCTGTCCAGGATCTTGTCTTTTTCCTGCAAAGCCGTTTCACCATCCATAGCCTTTAGTTGGATCAGTCCTCTTGGTTTAGGGCTGTAGATTTCTCTCAAACCTGTGAAGAATGTTTTCATGTCCTTCATGTCTGCTGCAGTTTGAAGTTTCTCTGCTTTTTCATCCCACCAGTTGGACTTCATCTCTCTGGTGTACTTCTGTAGCTCACTCTGAGCTTTTGAGTATTTCTTCTTCTTCGACCTTGTGTTACACTGTAGGTTTTCCTGCCTAGCTGTATTCCTCGCTTCTAGTAGTTTCTTCAGGTGTTCATCATGCTCATCAAACCAATCTTGATGTTTCCTCTCAGGGTAGCCTAATACACCACTCGCAGTCTGATACACCGTATCCTTCAGTGTTGCCCATTTCTCTTCTATGTCATTTTCTGAGTTGTTGCTGTCCCAGTCTTTCAAGTTTTCATCCATTTCCTGTGTAAGTTCTTCTTTCTTCTTTTGGCCTTTCAGTGCACTAGTGTTTAGCTTCCGTGGTGGCTTCATACCCGTCCTGCAGTGCTGTTTTTGTCTGCAAATCCTTAATCTAAAGCTCAGCATAACATGATCAGTACCACAGTCCGCACCTCTCATTGCTCTGGCGTCCAATGCATCCCTTCTGTCTCTCTGCCTGACTATGATGTAGTCTAATAAGTGCCAGTGCTTGGATCTTGGGTGCATCCATGTCTTCTTGTGTGTGTCCTTGTGCTTAAATAGAGTGTTGGTTATCACAAGGTTGTCCTCTGAACATAGTGCAAGTAGAAGTTCTCCATTAGCATTACACTTGTCTACTCCATGACTGCCTAGCACTCCTTTCCATGTCTCACTGTCCGAACCAACTCTGGCATTAAAATCTCCAACGAGTATCAGCCTGTCATCAGTCGGTACACGTCTGATAGTCTCACGTAAATCACTGTAGAACTCTTCCTTCACCTCCTCTGTGTTGGTCATTGTTGGGGCATATACACTGATGAGTGTGGCATACATCTTCCGCTGTAGTGGGAGTCTCATAGATAGATAAATAGATAGATGTACTCCTGTCGTTGATTGGCACCGGTTCCTCATCTAGCATTGCTGCTATTTCCTTTTTAACTGCAAAGCCCACTCCTGCTTATCTCTTTTCTTGAGTTGGTCTCCCAACTCAAGAAAAAATAAATGTTAAATGTTTCAGATCATCAAACAAATTTAAATATTAGACAAAGACAAACCTAGATGGCCCTGTGTGAAAAAGTGATTGCTCCCCTGTTTAAACAAAAATTAACTGGTTTATCACATCTTTGAAAGTTGAGTTCAATTTTCTAGCCATTTCTAAAGCTTTGGGACTCCAGCAAACCACAGTGAGAGCCATTATCCACAAATGGCAAAAACATGGAACAGTGGTAAACCTTCCCAGGAGTGGCCAACTGACAAAAAAATACCCCAAGAGCGCAACGACAACTCATCCAAGAGGTCACAAAAGACCCCACAACAACATCCAAAGAACTGCAGGCCTCACTTGCCTTGACTCAAGGGTTGTCTGGTTTCCTTGCTGAATCCTTCTACGCCTGCCTCCGTGCTTCCCAGCACTCTATGCTTTGACACATCAGCTTCTGAGCCCTGCTGTACCCTGTCCAGGCCGGTTCCACCCGGACCATCTACACAAGTAAGCCTTCACATTTCTCACCCTGTCTGCTTCCCTGTGCACAGGCGGAGATCCGCGGTGGCGGTCCTCCATTCCTTCCAGGCGGCAGACTCACTCTCTCACCGCCAGCTCTTCCACCTCCAGCAGGCACTATCTTCCTGGCTGCAGCTTCGGCGCTACCTGAGCTTTCCTCTACATCCTCTGACAGTAAGCACAGTTACATCTCTAGAGCTGCATAGGCTAAACTGCAAATTAACTGCCCTTGTCTCGTTTCAGGGTTGCCAGGTTGTATGGTGCTCTGCCGGTCCCAGCTGGAGATTACAGATCGCACTACACCACATTACACTTCATACCCTGCACACACGCATCCATTCACTCATTTATTCAATAAACTACATTAATTGTATTTACTCTGAGTTGTGTCTGCTCTGTGGGTCACCAATACCATGTCAGTCTTATATTTAAATTTGATTGATGATCTGAAACATTTTTAGTGTGACAAAGATACAAAAAAATGAGAAATCAGGAAAGGGGCAAATACTTTTTCACACCACTGTATATGTTCTTTGACCATGTAAGCGCAGTTAGCATAGCTGACTACATTCTATTCATCTTAATTTAAAATCTTAACCATGTACCTTGTCTTGGGTCCACTGGCTCTGCATGATGTGGGATGCTACTGTATCCCACATCCACCGGAGTGGTGGCTCAGTTGGTAGAGCATCCGCCCCACACCCGGGAGGCAGGGGTTCAAATCCCGGCCGGGTCATGCCAAAGACCATATAAAAGTGGAACTTCCTGCCGTCCAGCTTGGTGCTCAGCAATAAATGGAATGGAGGAGGGAACTTTGTGGCGGCGCCTTGCATGGCAACGGCCCTCTGATTCTGCACTTGGGGTGTGTGTGATTTACACTGTAGATAGGTAAAGCACAATCTTGTTCTGCTGTACATGATTGGTTGTACGGTTGAATGACAATAAGGGTGATTTAATTTTAATTTATCCGCTGAGACACTGTTAACAACAACGTTATGGTATGCTAGCTCGCTGCTCGGCTTTACAATGTACACACTGCACAATGTTTTCCTTCAATTTGGGTGTACTTGATACCAGACTTGAGATACTCTTTGTTGTTTTTTCTGACTTTCTTCCTTTTTGCCAGTACTCTGTGGCTCTGACATCGTGCCATTAAACAAAGTTGCATGGTGTTTACATAATGTGACCAGAAGAAGGTCATATAGCCCAAAAGGGATAATTAAAATGATGCATCAAATCATAGATTTTGAGTCGACCAATTTTTGTAGTCAAGTTATTTGAATTATTCGAGTAATTGTTGAAGCCCTCCAAAGGAGATACAAATGGGTGGGGAAAATATTTGCTTATATCGGTATCAGCATTGGCAATTTGCAAAAAGTACATTCAGAATGTCTACAGTGGTGTGAAAAAAATGTTTGCCCCCTTCCTGATTTCTCATTTTTTTTATGTTTGTCACACTTAAATGTTTAAGATCGTCAAACAAATTTAAATATTTGACAAACACAAGTAAACAAAATGCAGTTTTTAAATTAAGGTGTTTATCATTAAGGGAGGAAAAAATTCAAACCTAGATGGCCCTGTGTGAAAAAGTTGTTGCCCCCTAAACCTAACAACTGGTTGGGCAACCCTTAGCAGCAACGACTGCAATCAAGCGTTTGTGATAACTGGCAATGAGTCTTTTAGAGCGCTGTTGAGGAATTTTGGCCCACTCATCTTTGCAGAATTGTTGTAATTCAGCCACATTGATGGGTTTTCGAACATGAACCGTCTTTTAAAGGTCATGCCACAGCATCTCAATCAGATTCCAGTCAGGACTTTGACTAGGCCACTCCAAAGTCTTCCTTTTTTTTTACTTAAGCCACTCAGAGGTTGACTTGCTGGTGTGTTTTGGATCATTATCCTGCTACAGAACCCAAGTGCACTTCAGCTTGAGGTCACGAACAGATGGCTGGACATTCTTCCTCAGAATTATTTGGTAGACTGAAGAATTCATGGTTCCATTTACCACAACAAGGTTTCTAGGTCCTGATGCAGAAAAAAACAGCCCCAGACCATCACACAACCACCACCATATTTTACTGTTGGTATGATGTTCCTTTTCTGAAATGCTGTGTTACTTTTATGCCGGATGTAATGGGACACACACCTTTCAAAAAGTTCAACTTTTGTCTCATCAGTCCACAGAGTATTTTCCCAAAAGTCTTGGGGATGATCAAGATGTTTTCAGTCCAAACTGAGACGAGTCTTTATGTTCTTTTTGCTCAGCAGTGGCTTTCGTCTTGGATCTCTGCTATGCAGGCCATTTTTGCCCAGTCTCTTTCTTATTCTGGAGTCATGAACACTGAACTTAACTGAGGCAAGTGAGGCCTGCAGTTCATTGGATGTTGTTGTGGGGTCTTTTGTGACCTCTTGGATGAGTTGTCATTGTGCTCTTGGGGCAATTTTGGTCGGCCAGCCACTCCTGGGAAGGTTCACCACTGTTCCATGTTTTTGCCATTTGTGGATAATTGCTCTCACTGTGGTTTGCTGGAGTCCCAAAGCTTTAGCAATGGCTTTATAACCTTTTCCAAACTGATAGATCTCAATTACTTTGTTTCTCATTTTTTCCTGAATTTTTTTGGCTTGCAGCATGATGTCTAGCTTTTGAGGATCTTTTGGTCTACTTCACTTTGTCATGTAGGTCGTATTTAAGTGATTTCTTGTTTGAGAACAGGTGTGGCAGTAGTCAGGCACAGGTGTGGCTAGAGAAATTGAACTCAGCTTTCCAAAGATGTTATAAACCACAGTTAATTTATGTTTTGTTTTGTTTGGGGTTTTTTTTTGGGGGGGGCAATCAATTTTTCACACAGGGCCATGTAGGTTTTGATTTCTTTTTTACCCTTGATAATCAACACCTTCATTTAAAAACTGCATTTTGTGTTTACTTGTGTTATCTCTGTCTAATATTTAAATTTGTTTGATGATCTGAAACATTTGTGTAACCAAAGTTTGAAATAAGGAATGGGACAAACACTTTTTCACACCACTGTACATATCCACCCATCCATCCCTCCATCCCTCCATCCGTCTTCTACTGCTTAATCCTTTTCGGGTCGTTGGGGGGGGGCAGGGCTGGAGCCTATCCCAGCATATTTGGGCAAGAGGCAGGGTACCTCAATAGGACACGGCAAGTCGCAGTCGACCAAACGCGGCCGCCATATTGGTCAGGTAAAGAAACACGAAACCATCCATCCGTCCATCTTCTTTCGCTTAATCCTTTTTGGGTCGCGGTGGGGCTGGTGCCTATCCCAGCATATTTGGGCAAGAGGCAGGGTACCTCCTGGACAGATCGCCAGTCCATCGCAACTGTACATATCGGTGTTTGGAAAAAAAAAATATTGTGCATTCCTAAAAAAAAACTAGTTGACATTTCAGTCCACTAGATAGTGCTAAATGCTCACTGTCTGGTTAGGTCAGCGGTGAGCACAGCAAAGGAGTTCCCATGAGATCCTGAATGGAGCTGAACCAGACAAAAAATGTGAATGGAAATTGCAATATATGCTATTCCAATAGCCAATATATTACAAGATCATGATGATGTCATATCATGGGGTATCGTGCAATTCCCACCCCTTCTGATAACCATCATGAAGATAATATCTTTGAGAATGTGGTATGTCATCATATTTTTCCAATAAATGTATGTACTCTTTAAATATTTGTCACTGGTCTGTTGCAGCAGATCCTACAAATTATTCTCATATAATTTGCAGGATAATTTGTATAACGTTGCAGTACAAGACATGGGCATGCCTGTTGATACTTTAATTTGAACAATACTTTACAAATCAAAAATAGAAACGGGACCTGAAAAATAAACTAACATTTTCTGCACTGATATGATAATATCATAAGGGGCGATTCTGTTTTTCCCAAGTTTCTTGGCTTACACCTGTGGTTGCTAGTGGCTCCTTCTGCACTACATTTTTCAAATCTTCAGCTTCCAGAAAACTCAAACCTGGTGTGCAATGCATTAGTGAGTACACATCAAGCAGTAAATTACATTTGTTTTCCATATTAAAAGCACATCTGTTCACTCAGCTTGCGTCCATCAAACATTGTGACGCCTGGAGTTGTCTCAATCAGATGGTGACAGACACACCTGTCCCCCTTGTTTTTTTTTCTACAAGGCGCTCTGAGAAAGTTTGCATACTTACCCCAGAGTTTTATCTTTGGAGCAGTGCTTGAAACTTAAGAGGAAACAGCCCACTTATTTTTTTTTCCCCCAAACTAGATATTCCGGATGAGTCTTGGCTGCATTCTGTTGCTTTCATGAGGGTTTTAAATACAATGCTTCTGACCTAAAACTGTTCCAATAAAGTAGCTCACTGTTTACACAATGGCAATCCCTTTTGTCTTTTACCCTGACAGCTATGAGAGAGGTAAAAACTCAGAACTCACAGTGATATGCATACTGAATTCTTATTTGGAATTTACAGAGACACCATTGTAAGAACATGTTAGTGTGAAATGTTGTGCTTCAAATAAATTAAAACATGAGATGCTACAAGGTTTGGGAGCTGGATAACATACCTGTCCATACCAAGTATGGATCGGTTACAGAAAACTAAATTCTTACGAGGCTCCTATGAGTAAATATTAAAATAGAGAAAAGGATAAAAACAGTCTATTCAGAGTGCTGTGCCCACACTTCCTGTCCTACACACAGCTAACACTGCTATTTTTCCAGTGGAAAGTCATAAATGTAATTCTCATGTCCGTGTATTTAACTGACACTGTTCCAATGTGTAGTCACTACCAGTGTTAGGCAATTTACTGAAAATTAGTGACTAAATACAGTTACTGGTTACTTCTTTTCAAAAGTAATTAAACAACTGTCAAAGATTCCGTTATTGTATACCTTAATTGTACACTTTGTTGCTGGTATTACAAAGCATATCGTGCTTGGACACTGTGTCTCACCCTCAAGGTTAAGACTCACAGACACTCAGGGTCCATTTCTCATAGAACGTTGTAAGAACTGCTGACTCAGCATTCCATGCTTACCCGTTATTGCATTAAAACTCTGCACTCTACACTGAGACTCCGATCTCCCCGTAGTATTGTCTATGCACAGAACTATGTGTCTATCTCCCTCTTGTACAAACTGAAAATAAATCACTGAATATGCATCTTTGGACTACAGCTTTCTTCTTTAATCACCATATGGCTGCACGGTGGCACAGTGGTTTAGCACTGTGGCAGCACAGTTTTACCCTCGGTCGGGGGATCGCGGGGATCATGAGATCGTGGGTTCGATCCCAGCCCCCGACCAACAGTGAGCTGTGTGGAGTTTGCATGTTCTCCCCATGTTGCGCGGGTTTACTCCGGGATTTCTCCGGTTTCCTCCCGCATACCAAAAACATGTAGGTTTAGGGCGCTCGCGCACGCAGCGACCAGCAGCCGGTGGCTTGTCACCAGACTGCAAACCAAGTCTACCTACGGGTACAAATAAGTAACAAAAAAAAAAAATATATCAAAAGGACATTAATAGTTAAAAGTTAATCCATGACACTACCAATTACTACATGATTTTAAACACTAGAATTGCACTCAGAGATATAGACCCAAGTCTTTTGCAGCCCTAGTTTCCCACTGCACATACTTAGTTTTGCTGATGTTGTTGTTGTTGTTGTTTTTAATTGAAGTCACTGTGGGATAAAATTAATTTTGACCCTTTAATAATCATGTGACCTTGATGTTGGTCTTATTGACCCCAATATTATAGCCATAGGTGCTAGTCCCAAGGTCAACCTACAGTATATTCCAAGTTTGGTGGCTGTTGTCTCATTTTCTGTTAAGTTATAGCATGGATGACCCTGTGACCTTGACCTTTGACATCTTGACTCTGTCGGCATGAGCAAATAGTTTCTTGGGAAAGTAACTTTAACATTACTTCTAAATACACACTTAAATTATCTTGCACACATACTCTGTGTTTGGTGTTGCTGAGCATGTATGGGACATGAAAACTGTCCATGTTTATCTTATCTCGATGATATGGATTAATCCAATATGCAGTCATCAAAAGGAAACTGTCGTGGGTCTGGGCAAGTGTGGCACCATCTTGCTCTGTTTTTGCTCTTTGTGCTGCATAATCTCTATCATCAGGAGGAAACTGGCTGCAACTGACTGATTGCCCCCACTTGCAGGTAATCACCGGTCCTTGACTTTAAAAGTTTTAGTCTTGAGCTGCCTAACACGGTATTGTCATGTGGTAAACCATGTCCTTGTGGCTGCTGTTGAACTAATGGTGCTTTCAGGTCAAACGCAAAGTAAATTTTTCATACGGTGTGGTTACATGCTAACTCAATGTAAGCATGTGAATTAATACAAATTTGACCACTGCATCTCATGCTTCTTAGATTGAGATTCTTCCGTTACTGGAGTAAAAGTATCAAGACTGGAGAGTTTGAAAATGCAGACAGAAGGAACAAGAGTTCTGCAGCTGAAACAGAATGTCAGAAATTTATCCACCCACAAGCTCCTGCCAACCAGATCTGGGCCACCAAAGGCCCGTCATTCTTTGTGGCATGTGGGCCGAGTGTAAGTGCATTGTGTGAGCCAGAACCAGACCAGTCCAGTTTTGCTATGTGGTAAGGGCCTTGTTAAGCCTTGGTAACTTTTTACACTTTCCTTTACAGTGACCATATTTACATGAACATGAATAATGGTACATTATTTGTGTACCATCCGATAAAGGTCATGAAACTGTGATCATTAACTCAAGTGGTTTACCCTCCAATAATCTATCTATTCAGTGCATGTAAACACGACAAAACTTTTTATTGCCATTATCGGTTTATTCCCAGTAATCAGTTTATTGTGACCATGTATCCCGGGTCATTGATTAGTTTTGTATTTTTCAGCATTAGGGACAAAGCCGTTTGAAAACAGATGTGATGCGCTGCACAGAAAGGGATGCTGGTCTTTGGTTTGCATCTGTATGCCCTTGAGGATGCCAAAACATGAAATAAATTTTCTGTAAAATTCACATTATGGTCCCTTTTAATCTTCACCTAGCTACCCATATAAGATAAGATAAGATAAGATAAGCCTTTATTAGTCCCACAACGGGGAAATTCCAGGATTGCAACAGCACAGGGATAGCAACACTCAGAGCAACAATCAGAAGGCAAGAAAAAAAAACAAGCAAGCAAGAGCAGCTAATAAACATATGTACGTATTACTATAAAATATATATATATACACACACACACAGACACACAGTGCAGAGCATTGTAGCTGGATGGAATAAATATATGAATATATGAACACACAGTGCAGAGCATTGTAGCTAGATGGAATAAATATGTAAATATATAAACACCCACAGTACGGAGCATTGCAGCTAGGTGGAATAAATATGCAAGTATATAAACACACACAGTGCGGAGCAATGTAGCTAGATGGAATAATATGTAGATATATAAATATATAAACACCCACAGTACGGAGCATTGTAGCTAGATGGAATAAATATGCAAATATATAAACACACACAGTGCAGAGCATTGTTGCTAGATGGAATGAAACAGCATAACCGTCTACTTAGTTATCCTACATGGTATGATTATGTGCCCATACATATTCTCACCCTCCATAGCGACCGGTATGTTCCTAGTTGTATGCCGGAGAGGACCATTGTGTAAGTCTATTGCATCTTTTGCATTCAAAAAAACTATTAGTTTGTTACGTCTTTTTGCTATCTCTGCGAGCAGCCCTGCTTAGGTTGTACAGTCTGACAGCCGTTGGTAGGAAGGACCTACGAAACCTCTCGGTTGTGCACCTGGGATGATGTAGTCTGCTGCTAAATGAGCTCCTCAGTGCATTCAGTATGTCCTGCATAGGGTGGAACTCGGACTCCAGCAGAGATGACAGTTTAGCCACCGTCCTTCTCTCTCCTATCTCCTCCATCGGATCAAGGCGCTGCCCCAGGACAGAGCTAGCTTTCTTAATCAGTTTGTTCAGTCTCTTCCTATCGGCTGCAGTAATGCCACTGCCCCAGCAGACCACTCCAAAAGTGATGGCTGATGCCACCACCGTGTCATAGAATGACTTCAGCAGCGCCCCTTGTACACCAAAAGACCTGAGTCTCCTCAGCAGGAACAGCCTGCGCTGTCCCTTCTTGTAGAGTGCATCAGTATTGTGTGACCAGTCTAGTTTATTGTTCAGATGAATACCCAGGTACTTATAGGATGTCACCATCTCGATGTCTGTTCCCTGTATATTTACTGGTACTGTGAGGGGCTGCCCATGCCTGCGGCAGTCCACCACCAGCTCCTTAGTTTTCCTCGCGTTGATCTGGAGGCAGTTCCGATGGCACCAGTCCACGAAGTCCTGGATAAGCCCTCTGTACTCAGCTTCATCTCCATTGGAGATGAGGCCAACGATCGCAGAGTCATCAGAGAACTTCTGTAGATGGCAGTGTGTTGTGTTGTGTGAGAAGTCCGCAGTATAAAGAGTGAACAGGAAGGGAGCCAGCACCGTTCCCTGGGGGGCCCCCGTGCTACTGATGATCGTGTCGGACACACAGTCCCGGGTTCTCACAAACTGAGGCCGGTTCGTGAGGTAGTCCAGGATCCATGATGACAGGTGCTGGTCCACCCCTGCGCGCAGCAGCTTGTCCTTCAGGATCATCGGTTGGATGGTGTTGAAAGCACTGGAGAAGTCAAAGAACATGATCCTCACCATATTCCCGGGCTTCTCCAGGTGGGACAGAGAACGGTGAAGGAGGAAGATCACCGCATCCTCCACCCCAATGCCATGCTGGTAGGCGAACTGGAGTGGATCCATCGCTGGTTCCACCAGGGGGCGGAGGTGAGCAAGGAGCAGTCTCTCCAGGGTCTTCATCAAGTGGGACGTCAAGGCCACCGGTCTGTAGCTGTTCAGGTCTTTGGGGTGGGAAGTTTTTGGTACAGGTACCACACAAGATGTTTTCCACAGCTGTGGTACCCTCCCCAGTTTCAGGCTCATGTTGAAGATATACGTCACAATCCCACACAGCTGGTCTGCACAGGACTTGAGGAGCTTTGCGCTGATGCCGTCCGGTCCCGGCGCCTTCCTCGCCTTGATCTTCCTCAGCTCCGTCCTCACCTGGGTCCTGGTCAGGGTCAGGATGGGGGGCTGTGTGTTGGGAGTGGGGGGGTGTTGGTAGAGTGGGGAGTGGGCAGCAGGACTTGATTTCTTTAGAGGCAGCAGTGGTTGTTGTGCAGTCAGGGGGGAGGGCGGTTGGTCAAATCTATTGAAAAACAGATTCAGGTTGTTCGCCCACTCCCTGCCCCCTGTGGCCTGGGGGGAGGTATTCTGGAGCCCCGAGATGGTTTTGAGGTTTCTCCAGACCCCGCTGATGTCGCTCTGTTGCAGCTTGTCCTCCATCTTCTTCCTGAAGCTGTCCTTGCCTTCTCTGATCTTTCTCCTCAGCTCCCTCTGTACGGACTTCAGCATCTCCCTGTTCCCCGACCTGAAGATCCTCTTCTTCTCTCTCAGAAGTGTTTTTATCTCAGGGTTGATCCAGGGTTTGTTGTTTGAGTGACGCCGTATGGTCTTGGTGGGAACGGATTTGTCCACACAGAAGCTGAGGTAGCCCGTGAAGGTGTGAATGAGGCCATCGATGTCCTCACCATGTGGATCGCAGAGCTGCTTCCAGGCGGTGGCTTCAAAACAGCCCTTTAGGGTGTCCATTGTCTCCTCAGACCATAACTCCACAGTGTGCATGGCCGGAGGTTGTCTGTGCACTAGGGGTTTGTACACCGGCCGGAGATGAACCAAGTTGTGATCCGATCTCCCGAGTGGGGGTAGTTGTGATGAGGTGTACGCCTCCTTAGTGTTTGCGTAGAATAAATCCAGTGTTTTATTGTCTCTAGTGTGGCATGTGACATACTGGGTGAACGTGGGTAGAATGGGAGACAGTGAAACATGGTTGAAATCGCCTGAGATGAGGAGAAGAGCATCTGGGTGTTCTGTCTGCAGCCTGCTGGTTACTGAATGGATGACGTCACGTGCTGTCCCAGCGTTCGCCGTCGGATTTGCATAAACAACAATGCAGATCACGTGTGAGTGTTCTCTCGGGAGATATGTAGGCCTCATGCTAACAGCTAGCAACTCAATGTCTTTGCTGCAGTGTCGTTGTTTAACAGTGATATGTCCCGGTCTGCACCAGTTGTTGTTAACATACATGATCACTCATGTTAACTTAACACTCATGTTAACTTGTTAACATACATGATCACATACATGATCACATATCTGTTGTTCTATCCAGCTGAATGGAATCCAAACATTTTCAAGGAGTGAAGTGAAGAACTTTCTTTGGTCATGGCTGTAATGAACAAGAAAAGCACAGATCGAAGTTGTAAAAATGATGTAATGCAAAATTAGCCAACATACCACACTGCAGATAATGTAAGACTGAGAAAACAGTTCAGTGTTAAAGTCTTATACACTGTACAAAATGTGTCATCCTTGATTAACCTTGAATGAGCTGCTCACTCATATAAAACAGCTTTTCAGTGAGTAAATTAGATGCAATTTAAACACTTTTTTGCTCTGAAATTCTCCAGCTGTCAAGCAGATGCTAAGGTAATAAAGCAAATTGTCTTCCAAACATTAGTCGCCACAGGTTCCATCGCAGTTTCCATGTTTGGCTACAACACACAGAGCCAGATGCAGTTAAGTGTTCAGTAAATGTAAATCTTTTTTATTCTTTATTCACCAGCACATTATTATTTTCCCCACAAACACATTAACAGGTACCTGCTATCTAAAAGTCCTGCCTGCTCACAGTAAATTGTTTCTATGAGAGTGGGACCAAGTCCAAAGGCTGTCGGTCCACTCTGAGGTGGAGATGAGATGGATAAAGGACTATGAATAGAGATTCCATTCCGACCCCCCGCCACAACCCCACCCTCCAGCAGCAGCATGACACACACATACAGGTTCTTGCAGAAAATCCATAAATGCAAATGGCTGTTTTGGATGCACTGCGGCAGCTGCAGGACACGAGGAACTTAATATCAGAGCTCAACAAGCTCATGGGTTCATGAAGAGTAGAGTGGGTGCTATATTGATTTCTGGCAAATGCCCGCATGTTGATTTACTTATTCCTGGCTTCTTATTTATTTATCTGTTGCTTAGCTGTCAGGTCTTCTGGCTGATGCAGATCCCACAGTTGTTCTGCACAGAAACTTTGAAGGGAATTTGCACACTTCAAAGCAAAAGGTCCACAATTTTAGGTGTTTGAATATTCTATCAGGATCAGAAGGTGACAACATTAAATGCAGTAAATCAGCCGTGACTGTTTTTTTAAGTGATGGAATTTGAAATTAATTCAGCTCTGACAATTGGAGGATTATTAAATGTATTCTGGCTGTGTCACACTGGGGGTGTGAGTGACAGATTTGTCACATTTAGGATCAATCACCTGTTTTATTGAGTTGGTGGGCAGAGTAGCCAGAAATTTTACGCAAGTAAAGATATGACCCCTTTTATTGTTTGAAGTGTGTAGCTGGAGTTTTGTGCGTCTACCCCAAGTCTACAAACACAGTCCACACTGTGGTAATACTAATGAAAAGAAAGCTTCTCTGCCCCCAACCAGAACATGACACATGGACGACACAGCTCTGGAGAAAAATCAATACATGCAAACAGCCTTGTGTTTACAGCCATAGCTGCCAAGTGAGCGGATGTTCATATCGAAAAGCAGTATAAAGCTAACCAGCTACCGCATGGTTCAGCGGGTTTCACATTGATTTCTGAAAATTATTATCAAAGATGGAGACATCACCGATGTTGTTTTGACTCAAGGAAAAATGTTATAATTTTTCAGCACCCACATTACACTTAAAGATACTTGACTCAGCTGGTACCGGATGATCTGACATTTAAATAAAAATCACTCTGTAACAACGTGAATGGCTACTTTGATTTTGATATTATGTTCAGAATTCTCCTTCTGTCAATCGATCCTAAAAACTTAATTATACAAATAATCTTCAGCCAATGAGTCCCTCTGGTGAATTTGTGAGCTTTTTTAACATCTTTTTTTTACATCTTCTATGTAAATATGTTCAAAGTCTGGTTTTACTGAAAGTTATCTAATCCAATATGGCTGCAGTCCCGTGATGTCACAATTTGCAGATTAAATGAGTAAATCTTTAGTCATTAATTAGTAAGTCTTTTGTGCTGGTGAGAATTTGCAGCAGTTGTTGAATGTGGTCACAAATGAATTGGGTAAATTAAAATTATGGTTTGACAAAATAAATGATCTTTAAATTTGGATAAAACTAAATTTATGTTGTTTGGAAACCGTATTATACATGAAAAAGTGAAAGTGATGATTAATAATGTATTGATAGAAAGAGTATATGAAAATAAGTTCTTGGGGGTGATACTAGACCACGACTCACATAAAGCACCTGAGCTCAAAGCTGGCTAAGAATACTGGACTTTAGGGTAAAGTTAGGCAGATTCTAAACCACAACGCACTGTATACACTGTACTGTTCATTTGTTTTACCATATTTACTTAATTGTGTTGAAGTCTAGGGCAACACCTACAAAAGCACCCTACAGAAATTATATACATTACAAAAGAGAGCAACAAGAATAGTAAACAATGTAGGCTACTATGATCACACTAGTGTTTTGTTTTTAAAGTTAAAATTATTGAAATTTATGGATCTGGTGAAATTAAAAACTTTACAAATAGTTTATAAAGCAAGAAATAATTTGTTCCCTGGCAATATGCAGAAATTGTTTCTGGAGAGAGAGGGAGAGCATGACTTGAGAGGAAGATTTAATTTAAAAGTTCCTTGTTTTCGCATTACGCAGAAAAGTTTGTGCACTTCAGTTTGTGGGGTGATTTTGTCGAATGGTTTTGATGAGGACATTAAACAGAGTAACAATGCTATACAGTTGAAGAAAAAGTACAAAAATATTATTCTTGAAAGGTATAGACTTGAGGAAGGGATTTGATTTGCTCCCTAATGGCAAAGAAATAATGATGTACATTGTTTTCCATGTGTTTTTATTGTTTTTCTTTTTATTGTTTTTCTTCATTCTGGATAGGTCTGTATAGGTGGCAGCTTGTTTACATTTAAGTATTAAGTACTTACAGTATTGAGGGGTAGGACTTGAAAAGCTTTTGCTTCTTCCTACTCTTTTTCAGGCACTCAAGAAAAGGGTTTTGTCACTGTATTGTTTTTTGTATCTTTTGGTGTGTTTGTTGGATGTTCTTTTTTGTTTCCTTTTGTCTGAAATAAATAAATGAATAAATAAATAAATTTATTCCCATCATAAGCTTTGAATGATATTCTACATTTTTCTCATTTACAGTATGCTATTATCTCTAACCACTTCCAAGCTACAGCTTTTTGAATTCTTGAGATCTAAATTTCAAATTTTCTTACAAAAACCTTGGCGACTAAATTAATCCTAGTACCATGGAGTGAGGAAATTCTCAGTTTTTTGTCTTTCTGTGCTATGATAACATCAGATTTATATAATGCTTTTCAAGAACACTCAGAGATGCATTACAATGGATGCATTTTTCATTTACAACACAGACACTGATAGTGGTAAGCTAATGCTGTAGCCACAGTAGAGCTGGGGTGGACTGACAGAAATGTGGCTGCCAATCCACATCAACAGCCATTTCAACCACCACCAAATATTCACATTCATACCCAGTGTCACAGATAGTGGAGAGTGACTAATTTGTCACTTACAGGAGGAGGGGACGAGGAACAGATGAGATGTGGGATTGGCATTTGGAGACAGAGTTGGACGTAAGGTCTGGCGATATGGAGTCTCTTTGCGGTGAGTATGGAGATACCCTGGGCCCGGGGGTTTTCCGAAGTTGACAGGGTTATTGAATTTGTAATGTTGAATCCTTACTTGCTTTTCTAGGTGGGTGCAGGCAGAGGAAATCCAGGACCATCAGGCACCGAGGAGAGACGGAGGAGAATGTCCAAGTAGGAAATGACTAACAGGATGATTGCAGGCCTACATGAGAGCCCAGGGAAATGGTCTCCCAGAAGGTAAGGACACAGAGGCAGGTACACTGGAGGGTGGGGCAGGAGAACCAGAGAGCTTCAGCAAGCTGTTGAGTGGAGGCAGTCCCACAAGGAACTGAGGACAACTGGAGTCTTTTATACCCCAGCAGTATTCAAGGCAGGTGTGCTGATGAGAAGCAGCCGCACGCAATGGAGGTGATTAAGAATGCTGTTAAGAAAATAAAAACAGCTGAAATAGGTATTTTGAGAAAATGACAAGGAAAGAAAAGTATGTCATTTCCAGCAGCTATCATTAGTGCAGGGCTGCTGGACAATGTCATGTTTCATACAAGGGGAGAACCCATTTGAAAGACACAAACACAGAGGCAGGAGTACAGGCAAATGAATGGATTTATAGAACAGGTAATGAGTAATGTTGAACCTGCATCACAGGGCTTTACTCCCTTAGGGGAAGGAGAAATAGAGCGTGACGGTGTTCACACGGAGGGGAGTAGAATTTCGAGTTTTTACTTGAGACTGGAGAGTATATTGCAGGTGAGAGCTTGTAAAACAGTCCAGAGGCGACATGGGGCAAAAGTTGATTATGGAGGTGTTTTTGGCAAGTACAGTTCCTTACTTGGATGTTTGCAGGGGAGTCCAGATCCAGAGAGGGGTTGTCAATGGGTAAAGCACAGAGAGGAGAAGATCCTGGGGCTAGGAGCTGGTTAGAGATTGTGCAAAGGTGAGTATGACTCTTTCTTGAAACCATTTTCCTTTCCGTGGAAATGGAGGAGCCCCTGTATATGAGCCAGAGCATGGAGATGAGATGTTTGCTGTTGGGAGAGTGTGCAGAAGCCAAGGAGGGCTGGAACAGGCAGACAGGGAACAGGAGAGCAGAGCAAAAGGTGAGCAGGAGTCATAGAACTTAGATTAAACATTCTTAGTTCTGTAGCAGGCACAATGACATGGTTTACTACACGACAGTCCTGCACAGAGCAGCTCCAGACTGAGGAGTATATAGCCCGGGACCGGTGATTACCTGCAGGTGTGGGCCATCAGCCAGCTGCAGCCACTCACCCTCGTGGCTCCTGAAGAGAGTGGTTATACAATGCCATCCATCCATCCATCCATCCGTCTTCTACCGCTTTTCCAGAGGTCTGGGTCGCGGAGGCAGCAGTTCAAGCAGAGAAGCCCAGACTTCCCTCTCTCCAGCCACCTGCTCCAGCTCTTCAGAAAGGATACCAAGGCGTCTGGGAACGCCAGCTGGTCTGGTTATACAATGCATAGAGGAAAAACAGAGCAAGATGGCGCCATGCTCACCAAGACCCACTACAGACCCTCTACAAAACTGACTCTATATATCAGTCCCTCCAGGATTTTACGATTTTTGCGATCGCGTCAATTCACGTGAAATCAGCCAATCAGTGCAACTATTGCGTGACCTAGTAACTTTGTCCAATCACCGCAACTTTCCTGCAATTTTGGCCTATCCTTGTCAACTTCTACCAATTTCACCAATCAGATTTGTCTGACTGGTGCTCAAACGCTCAGTCTAACCAACCAAATGCATCGCTGCACCGCATTCACTTCCGTGTTTACAGTGAGTATTAACCAAACACATCAGCAAACAGAGTGTGTGAGTTTAAAAAAACACTCACCAGCGAAATGTCGACAGAGGAACTCCACCACTCACCCTGCGACCCCTCCCTCACGGGGGGGGTGGGGGGGAAGAGATTCCGCAGCCGAATCCCTCCTAGAATAACAGGGAGACGGAGCACGACCTCGAGATGACAGCTGACATCATCACCCCCCAGGAATTCAGGCAAGTCCTTATTCACTCACTCGCTCTTTCCTCTGAAATAACTTGCCTGACTCCCAATGTGGAGGCTCAGATTTCACAGTTTGCTGAGTGTCGATCACTAGCTGTCATTACCGCTTTTCCACCTGTGCATCCTGTCTCCCCCACATCTCCACCAGTCTTGGGAGGACGTTTCCAGATGATGGAGGAGCCAGAGGTCGCTGAGGTGCTCAGTCCACGAAGACGGCGTCATTCTGGACGGGTCCGCCGGAAAAAGCTGCTTCCCACGGCTACAACTTTCCCTCCGCTGTGGGAGGAGTCCAGGCCTGCCATGGACTCAGAGAAGGCTTTGCAGATTCGACTTCTGAGACGAACCTCCTGAGGGCCAAGCCCGTACGACCATTTTCGCCCAGATCGCTGGAGTCCTGGATGGCGGTGGAGCTCGAGTCCAGGAAAGTGCTCTCATTTGTTTCACTCCCTTTTTAGTTTGAGCAATCTTGCCTGGATCTTGTTGAGGAGAGTCAGGTGATGCCCCCAGCTGCATCCAAACTCACCTCGCCGGGCTCCGCCTCTGCCGGCGACCCTAACCACTTTTCCTCTCCTGTTGCCCCTGAGCCTTCCCCTAGGGGCGCCGTAGAGGATCAACCACCGCCAGGGGCCTCCATAGATCCGGTCCAATCCACCAATGATGACTAAAGTCCAGCTCTCCCTGTGGGGGTCGACGCGGGGGTTCCGTCCAAACATGGGATCTCCGTGGGTGCAGCTCCTCCCCAGCCTGAAGAGCCATCGCTACCTGGATCATTGGAGTCCTGGATGGCGGTGGAGCCCAAGTACAGGCAAGTGCACTCTTCAGTCTTTCTCCTGCCTGTGTTAGAGCTATCTTGCCTGACTCTTGGTGATGAGAGCCAGGAGCAGCTAGCCGCTGCACCCGGGCTCACCTCACTGGGCTCTGCCACTGCCGGCGACCCTGATCCTGTCTGTCTCTGTTCTGCTTCCGAGCTCCCTCCCAGGGTCACCAGAGAGCGGCTAACACCATCTGAGGCCACCAAAGATCCAGGTTCGCTGCCCAAGGTCATTGTGGACACAGCTTCCCTCGCTGTGGAGGTCACCATAGGTGCAGCAGAGCTCCAGCCCAGAGCCACCACGGGTGCAGCCGTGGCCCAGCTGGGGTCTACCGCAGGTGCAGCCAGGGCCCAACTGGGGTCCACCGAGGGTGCAGGTATGTCCCAGCCCGGGACCACCGTGGGGGCAACCGTCCTCCTTACCAGGACCAGCGAGGGCGCCGTTCCTCCTCCTCCAAGGCCAGACACCGTCATGGGTCCTTCTCCTCCATTGCCAGATGATGTTATGGTACCTCTCTCTCGCCACAATACACTGTCGTGGATTGTCTTTGTTCGCCACCAGACGCTGTCATGGTTCCTCTCTGCTCGACACCAGATGCTGTCGTGGTTCCTCTCTGCTCACTTCCAGAAGCCATCGTGGGTTTTCTCTCCTTGCCACCAGACGCCGTCATGGTTCCTTTCTTCCTGCTGCCAGTCAAAGCCGGAGCTCCCCATCCTCAGCTCCCCTTCATGGTTGTGGGTCTCCCTGTGGGGCAGCCGCCTCCCGGGCTGCCTTGCCTATGTTGGTGGCTGAAAGATTCAGGCCGGCTGCCCAATAAACTGTGCCATTGGGTTGGGTGGCCAGTTTTTCCTGGCAGGCCAACTGACTCCTTCCACTGGGCTGTCTGGCTAGCCTGGGACCATGGTAGGCCACCTGACAGGGCGTATCATCTGCTGGGCCTGGGACTCTGGGCAGCCTCCCGAGCATGCTCACCTCTGGCTGGACTTGGGGGGTGGGGGGTGGGGGGGTTGGTGTGTGCTTTTCCGGTGTGGGCCCTGAGTAGGTTGTTCTTTGTTTCTTTGTTCTCTCCTGGCCTGTTCCCCCCACCACCCTCCCTGGGTAGATTGTGGTTGTTCCTGCG
This sequence comes from Pholidichthys leucotaenia, assembly GCA_020510985.1. NCBI lineage: Eukaryota > Metazoa > Chordata > Actinopteri > Cichliformes > Pholidichthyidae > Pholidichthys > Pholidichthys leucotaenia. Next base: position 19,546,738 of record CM035842.1, on the reverse strand, counting down.
GGGGGGGGGGGGGTTCTTTGCTCTGATGTTACATTGGGTATCTGGTATCCATCTCTTGGGGAGGGGGGGCTCTGTCATGTGCAGAGTTTGGGATTTTTCCAAAGTCAGCCCCATGGCTCCCCTGTTTGTCCATATTGGTTCATTGTGTTATTATTTCTCATGAACTCCTTGTCACCTCCGTTGTTCTTGTTATCATTTATAACTGTTTTCTGTGTTTAGGTCCTATTTACCATTTCGCTGTGGTGTTTTGATTTCTGTAGTTTCTGCTCTGTATTCTCCAGGTTGTCTTTATGTTTTGTTTTTCCTTTGATGGCGGTCAGTTTGTGTGGGCATGCCCTGCTGCTTGTCAAACTGCCATCTGCCCCTCCCTCACCTGTTTACCAAAAGCCACTCATCCTCCTCATCATTCCCAGCTGTGTGTCATTATCTGCTTTCCCTTGCTCAGGTTATCCACATCTGTCCCTCATGAGTAATCAGTTGTTTCCCTATATATAGTAGTTTGTTCCTCATATTATTTGTCACCGTCTCATCATCATTATCATGGTTATAAGGACTGTTTCTCCTTCGCCTCCACCATAGCCTTCCACTCTGGTGAGCCTCATTTGTAAGTGTCAGTCGTTATTTATCATTTGCTCATGTTTGCACTTGTTTTTGTGTTTTTTCAATAAACTCACGAGTTCACAGTACAGTGCCTGGGTTGTTTTCCCTCCGTGCCCCGCGTAAAAGCACACGCTTTTGACATCAACTTCTTTTCCCAAAATACTCTTTAGACTTTGTCTTTATTCTCAAAATGCAAAACTTTTATTAATAATATGGCCTAATTATCCTTGATAGGATACAGAATGTGTACTGAAAAAAGCATTAGGAAATGGGGTAAAAACTCGCTGATGGAGCCTTTTCCTCCAAGTTTGTTGGTGGAGTTTTCGGTGCCTCCTCTCTTTTCTTCGCTGGGCCTGGTGTGTTCTTGAGGGTTGTTGTTAGCTCAAGATGGGGACAGTGCAGTTCTAGCCAGTTTGCTGTGTTGCCAGGGTGTTTCATAGCCACTGAGCATTTTTTGCTGGCGGCATGAGTCTTGTCAGGGCAGCTCGGTGGAGCAGTGGTTAGCTCGGTGGCAGCACAACAAGAAGGCCATGGGTTCGATCCCATTGGTGACCCTTCTATGTGGATTTTGCATGCTCTCCCTGTGTCTGAGTGGTTTTTCTCTGAGTACTCCAGTTTCCTCCCACAGTCCAAAGACATGCAGGTGAATTGGCATCAACTGGGGATTCTAAATTGTCCTTGGATATGAATGTGAGAGTGAATGGTCGTCTGTCTCTCTGTTGGCCCTGCGATGGACTGGTGATCAGTCCAGGGTGTACCCTGCCTCTTTCCCAAAGATGCTGGGATAGGCTACAGCCCCCCCCACCACCACCACCACCCCCACAACCCGAGAAGGATTAAGCGATAGAAGGTGGATGGGTGGATGTGTCTTGTCCTGTTAATGCTTCCAACTGTTTATAAAATCTAAAATGTACCAGAACGTCTGTTTTCAAAACGCTGGGTACGTTGTTTCTTTTTAATCACCTTGCTGTTCTCTGGCTCCATCTGCCATGATGCCATAAATAAAACAGTGCAACAGCAGATTTCAATATTGTGATGCAACTTGATAACTTTATTGACAAGCAGACATCAGACAAACAGCAATCAAGATTAGCGATTCAGGTTTTTGCACAGGTGGTGAGATCTCCCTCATTAACTTTCTGCAGCTATGCGAGAATTGAAAAGTTTCCACACGTCTACCAACAACCACAGCTGTACTGGATGATTATCCTCTCCTTAGGATTGTTTGGAACACTGCATTAAGGAGCGTGTCACACATGAATGATTCATGCTGAATTCATTGTCTATTCAAGCACAAAAATCAAAATGTCCCAGTTTGACCTCATAATGACCTCTGCTATTCCTGTTTCAGTGGAACAGATGTGTGCTTGCCTTCTTAAATGCATTTTGCTTGATCTTTATGCATCACTGCACCCCTGAGTTTAAGTTCTGCTACCACCAGAATTCAACACAATTTTCTCCTATAAAACTGAATGGTAACGGGATGATTTTTCCAACAACTCTGGTTGTCATGTTGGGGTTTCTGATTCAGGGTGAGAGATGTTGAACAGCATCCTCTCAGTTTCCAAAATTATCTTTACCTATTCTCTGAATTTAGGGATTAAGTTAAATAAATAAACATTTGTAGTTCTGGAAAACAGAGAAAGTATCCTGACAAAAGCTAAACACAATTCCTGAAGACGAATACAAGTTAAAAACAGAGATGCACAGTCAAAGTCAATTTTATTGTCAATTCTGCCATATGTACAGCACATACAGAGAATTGAAATGACGTTACTCTGAGACCCACGGTGCAACAAGGTAAACACTAAGAAATATGAATATAACGTATAACATCTAACACCAAACATTAAACATCAAACAGTGCAAAGAAAACCAACTCCCAACCAGAAGCTAACTAAATATACTAAAGGTGTTCAAAATGACTAAATATGGTAAAAATTGAGACAGCATGTAGTGACTTAAGACGCAAATCAGGGCACATAGAGGGTTAAAGTGGCATGTAGTGCAGAGAGCAGTCCATTGCTGCATAAAGTGACTGGTGCAGCCCTGAGATCTGTGTGTGTGTGTGTGTGTGTGTGTGTGTGTGTGTGTGTGTGTGTGTGTGTGTGTGTGTGTGTGTGTGTGTGAGAGTGAAGAGTTCCTAAAACGATAGAGTTCAGTTTTTGAAGCTCCTGAAATCAGGAGCCCCCCCCCCCCCCAACTGGGCTGGGGGGGGGGGGGTGAACAGTACCTGGGGATGGCAGAGTTCCGATGTTGTAGGGGTGTGTGTCAAAGTCCAGGACCCGTGTGTGTGTGTGGGGGGGGGGGGGGGGTAGAAGGGGGAGGGAGGGCAGAGCAGGGAGAGAGATGAGTTTCCTGACAGCCTGGTGGATGAAGCTGTCCTTGAGTCTGCTGGTCCTGGCCCGGAGACTCTGCAGTCTCCTCCCTGATGGCAGCAGACTGAAGAAGGTCTTTGATGGGTGGGTGGGCTCACCTGCAATGCAGATGGCCTCAAAGGAGGGGATAGAAGTACTGACGATCTTCTCAGCTGTTCTCACTATTCACTGGAGGGTCTTGTGGCAGGACGTGGTGCAGGCACCATACCACACGGTGATGTAGAATGCTCTCGATAGTGCCTCTGTAAAAGGTACACATGATGGGAGCTGGGGCTTTGGCTCTTCTCAGTTTGCAGAGGAAGTAGAGACGCTGTCCAGCTTTCTTGGCCAGTGATGCAGTGCTGGAGGTCTAGGAGAGGTCCTCTGTAATGTGCACATCCAGGAACTTGGTGCTTAAAATCTATGGAACAAACCGAAGATTAGAGTTCATAGAAGACACCTGCAAAACCTTCAAGATTTGAAGACAGTTTGTGTTGAAGAATGGGCTAAAATCACTCCTGAGCAATGCCTGCGCCAAGTTTCTCCACCCAGGAGGCATCTGGAAGCTGTAATTACCAACAAACATTTTTCTACTAAATATTAAATGAATTTCACCAAGCGTGTTCAAAACTTATTCCCTGTGTCATTCCACTTTACTAAATATAGCTTGTTTTGTGAACACAGTTGCCTTGATTTCTTTGTATGTATGGATTACTTGGGTTGTTGCTGATATCTGGTGAAAATCTCAGGTCAATGGCTCCATCAGAAATATGTTTAATGAGAAAAATGTTGACGTGTTCAATCCTTATTTTTCCCGCTTTATGTTTTTTATTATTCAATATGTTCTATATAGCTTCTACAGGTGCCTGTCTTCCACAGTGGTCAGGAGAAACTGAATGTTGGGGAGGATTTGAACAATCTGTTTTATCGGATTGAATTCAAGATTCACCTGACATTTTTCTGCTATTTTCCCAGGAGTTGGCAAAGCTTTCAAACATTCTCAAACACTTGCTAATTGTTGCAAGCACTATCGCTAGCATTTCTCAATCGTTGTTAATGGTTGCAAGCTGTCTTTCACAAATACTCTCACAAACATATGAATGTTGCCAATGGTTGTTAAACACTGCAAAACCTTGTTAACTGTTGCTAATGACAAAGGCAAAACCTGTTGTTCGTGAACAACAGGTTTTTTTTTCCCAAGATGGCGACCGGGATGGTCACACTTTTTCAACGCTGAGACAAAGTCGCTGATTTCTTCCCATTAAAAGAACCTAATCAACAGCGATCGGCGCTCGTGACGGACCCCACGGGCTGAATTTCCACCCCCGTCAGAATCCCGTCGGAATGCCCCTTTAATCGGGTAGAACCGCTGCGCTCTATCTGAAGCTTCTGCCAAGCTAATACTGGTTAGCTTAACACTAGCCCCTGTGCGTCACCTAACTCCGACACGAAGCGGCTCAGTCCCCGGTGAGGGCTTACCGGACGAACCTACCGAGGCGGCGATTGGGAGCTCAAGCTCGGCGTTGGTGAGAGACGGGGGCCACCTGGATTCAGCAGGACAGTGGCCTGAATCGGAGCCCAATTTGCGAGGCCCAGCCGAGGAACTACCAGACTGACGGCGGTTGGTGACGGGGCCTAGCGGAAGAGCCACCCAGCCAGACGACAGCGAGCGACGGTGATCGGCCACCGATCGGCGGAGGTGATCGGTGGATTAGAGCTACGCCGGCGGAGTGCGACATAACTGGCGGTGACGGGGCCCAGCGGAGGAGCCACCCAGCCAGACGGCGACGAGTGGCTGTGATCGGTGGATTCCGGCTGCGCCGGCGGTGTGCAACATAACTGGCCAGGTAGACGGAGGCAGGCGCCGGCGATAGCCTAGCCGGATTCTCTGTTTATTTCTACCCACAGGTCAGTAAAATGCCACCCAAAAAAGAGGAAATGGAAGAAATTAAAAAAATCTCTGAACTTTGTGTTAGAAGAATTGGCCAAAATGACTAACCAACAGGCCAAAATAATAAACCTAATACAAGAGGTACAAGCCCTACATTCAATAATAAAAGAAAAAGACAAAAAAATTATGGACCTGGAGCAACACGGGCGTCTTTTGGAGCAACGCGTCGAGGATCTTGAACAAGGTTCTCGCATTGATGACCTAGTTATAAGCGGACTAGACATCAGATATCAGTCCTACGCCCATGCCGCAACAGGACTGAGTGGAGAACATGCTTCCATAAGTGAATCAATGTCCCTAGAAAACCAAGTGCTTCAGTTCCTTAATGATAAAGACATTAAGGTAGAAGCCAATGCGATCTCAGCCTGTTATGCTTTACCGAAGAAAGATAACAAAACAAAGAAATCAATTGTGATGCGCTTTGTGAACAGGAGGGTGAAAAATGACATACTGAGGCAGGCCAAAAAACTAAAGGAAACTCAAGTTTACCTAAATGAACACCTGACAAAAAAAAAAACGCTGAATTAGCACGGCAGGCACGGATGCTAAAAAAACAAAATAGGATACAGTCAACCTGGACAAGAAATTGTAGAATTTGGATTAAACTAAATGGAACACCTGAGCAAGCAAAAAGTATAATGATCAGAGATGCTACTGACTTAGATAAATACAAATGAACACTGTCTATGAAACACAGAGTGAGGAAACTCAAACTCTAAAAATATGCCACTATGCTGAACATAAACCACAAGAGATGGAGAATGATATCGATCCTGATAACCACTTTTTCAATAATATTCATAACCACTGTGAATATTACACTGAAAAGCAATTCAAAAGTCAAGTGCAATTAGATGGTAAACTGTCAATAATACACTTCAATAGCAGAAGTCTTAACAAAAACTTCTCACAGATTCAGGACTATTTAAAACAGCTAAGCAGAAAATTCACAGCCATTGCAGTCTCGGAAACCTGGCTTAATGAAGACCAGGCTCCCCTGATGGCAATAGAGGGATATCAGATGTTTAACATTAACAGATCTCAAAAAAAGGGTGGTGGTGTTGCACTGTATGTTGATGACCTATATAGATGTAAGCTTGTAAATGAAATGTCCTCAGCACTACCAGGGATTTTGGAATGTGTTACTGTTGAGATTGACCTAGACAAAACAAAAAATCTAATCATAAGCTGCATATACAGAACGCCGGGAACTTGCATTGAGACATTCAGACATAAATTAGTCGAGCTGTACAATAATATTACTAGTAAGAAAATGGTAGCAATTTGTGGAGATTTCAATATTGACCTACTTAATCCACATCAACAAAATGTAGTTACAGAGTTCATGAACTCTATGTACAGCATGAGTCTATATCCCACAATAACACATCCCAGTAGAATCACAGTTCACTCTGCTACACTTATTGACAACCTGTTTGTCAATGTTCTCAATAAGAAAATAGAAAGTGGATTATTGATAAATGATATAAGCGAGCACTTGCCAATCTTTGCACTTATCCATGGCCACACGGGGCCCAACCCAGAAAAAATCTCAAAATCGTTCAGACACAAATCACCAAACGCAATCAGTTCTTTTAAAGAGGACTTGCTGAAGCAAGACTGGACAGAAGTCTATGTATCAGATGTAAATGAAGCCTATGACACATTTATAAACATTGTAACCACTCTTTATGAAAAAAACTGCCCATTAGTTAAAAAAAAGCTTAAACACAAATTTGCTGACAAACCATGGTTAACCAAAGGACTACAAAAGGCGTGTAAAAAGAAAAATGTATTATATAAAGCTTTCATAAAGAAAAGGACAAAAGAAGCAGAGCAACGGTATAAAACATACAAAAATAAGTTAACATATATAATAAGATGCAGTAAAAGAGACTATTACAGTAAAGAACTGGAAAAAAACAAAGACAATATTAAAAATACATGGACAATAATCAACAGTATCCTTGGAAATAAAAGCAGAAATACTAGCTACCCAACTAATATTCCAAAAAATAATAAATCGACTCCGAATGTGAATATAGCTTCACCTGCAGATGAATTTAATAATTTTTTTGTTAACATTGGACCTAAACTGGCCCGAGAAATACCCACTACGGCGCCTACAGGTGATACAATATGCAATAACACTGCTGTAAAAGACACCATCTTCATAAAGAACACAGACGAAAGAGAGGTCATTGAAATTGTTAAATCGTTCAAAAGTAAAACATCTACTGACTGCGATGGTATTGACATGCTACTAGTCAAAACTGTTATCGAATGCATAGTGAAACCACTGACGTGTATCTGTAACCTGTCTCTCCAATCAGGTATATTTCCCAATGCAATGAAAATAGCTAAAGTAATTCCGATTTACAAGACAGGCGACAGAGGGGAACTCTCCAACTACAGACCAATTTCACTATTACCGCAATTTTCCAAGATACTTGAAAAAATATTCTATGAGAGAATTGACAACTTCATACTGAAGAATGATTTATTGTGTGAGCAGCAATATGGGTTCAGACACAAAAGGACAACAGCATATGCCTTAATGGAATTTACAGAAAAAATATCAACAGCCATTGAAAATAAAGAGTATTCAGTTAAGATAAGATAAGATAAGATAAGATAAGCCTTTATTAGTCCCACAATGGGGAAATTCCAGGATTGCAACAGCATAGGGATAGCAACACTCAGAGCAACAATCAGAAGGCAAGAAAAAAAAACATCTAGTAAACATATGTCCATATTACTATAAATGTATATATATAGACACACAGTGCAGAGCATTATGGCTGGTGAATGTGCAGCAGAAGGTCTAAGCTCTCTCTCCGCGGATGCAGCGGGCCAGCTGGAAGTCTTTGGGCATGATGGTGACCCCCTTAGCGAAGAAGAGACCCACCAGGTGGGCCTCGCTGGTCTCCTGCAGAGCCATGACGGCGAATCTCAGGAAACGCAGGACGGTCTTGAAGTCCTGAGCGATCTTCCTCACCAGGCGCTGGACGGGCAGCTTACGGATGAGCAGCTCCGTGGATTTCTGGTAGTGACGGATCTCTCTCAGAGCCACGGGCCTGTGACAGCGAGGCCTCTTCACTCTGCCGGTGGCCAGAGCGCCTCTCCGAGCAGCCCTGGTGGCTAGCTGTCTCCTGGGGGGCTTCTTCCTCCAGTAGATTTTACGGGCGGTCTGCTTGGTTCTTGCCATCGCTCTTTATTATTCTGTCTTATATTTCTTTCACGCCGCCTAAACTCCAGCCCGGCACCCGCGTCCTTTTCGCTACAGCTCCCGGTATGTCGAGTTTCCCATTAGCACCGGGCGGCGGCCAAGTGCTAGCTAGCACTAGCTCCTCCCCGCTGTAACGTCTCCCGCTGCAAACCGTGGCTCCGTCCGCCGACCCGGGAGACCCCCGGGGCGATCCGTGCGTCCGTGATATATATACAGAGTGAAAGGTGTAGAAAGAAGAAGGAAGATAAAAAAAAAAAAAAAAGGCTGTTGCAACAGGCAGCCGACTCGTGTGGCGCCGCCGGTCCGCCGCCACACGAGTCGGCCACACGGCGCCGGTCCGGCAGTTGGAGTATTCCTGGATCTTAAAAAAGCATTTGATACAGTAGATCACAATCTATTATTAAAGAAACTACAAAATTGTGGTATTAGAGGGGTAGCACTGTCCTGGTTAAGTAGTTACTTAAAGAATTGATATCAGTTTGCATGTGTTAACAGCAAAAACTCAGAGTTACTGAAGGTCACCTGTGGAGTCCCACAGGGTTCAGTTTTGGGACCATTATTATTCAATATGCATATAAATGATATATGTAAAGTTTCAGAAAAAATGGACTTAATATTGTTTGCTGATGACACTAATCTGCTATGCAGTGGAAACAATTTGGAACAACTTCTGGATACACTCGGAAAGGAATTAGGAAAGCTGAAACTGTGGTTTGATTCAAACAAATTAACGCTCAATTTAAGCAAGACAAAATTTATAGTCTTTAACAACCATCACAACTACCCAGTACCCAAACTCAGTGTAAATGGTGTAGAGATTGAAAGGGTATCCGAAACTAAATTCCTTGGAGTAATAATTGATAACAAACTGTGTTGGAAGCCACATATTAATTATATAAAAGGTAAAGTATCCAAATCAATTGCAATATTACACAGAGTGAAAAATTTGCTGAATCAACCCACACTATACACCTTGTACCATTCATTAATACTCCCATACATGACATATTGTAATGAAGTATGGGGAAATACATATAAAACAAACATATATCCACTCTTTATGCTTCAAAAGAGAGCTATTAGAATAACTAACTAACTAACTAACTAACCTGCACTTATATAGCGCTTTTCTAGTCACAAAGACCACTCAAAGCGCTTTCATTAATACTAACCCTCTATTCTAAGGGCCTATAGGAAACAAATATCTAGGGACAATTTAGAACAGCCAATTAACCTAACATGCATGTCATGCATGTCAATAATCAACAAAGCAACTTACAGGGAACCAACAAACCCACTTTTTCTAAAACAAAAAACTCTCAAGTTGAAAGATCTGATTGACTTTAAAACCGCAATAATAATGTTCAAAGTGAAGAATCTATCACTGCCCGCAAATATCCAAAAGTTGTTCCAAACAAGGGAGAAACGATATCACTTCAGAGGAACATGTATATTTCAAAAGCCTACAGTGAGAACAACCACCAAGCAACACTGTATTTCAGTGCAAGGAGTCAGATTATGGAACGATTTTGGACCTGAATTAAAATCATGTACAAAGCTTGGACAATTTAAACAAAAACTAAAGGAAGAAATACTCAAGACATATTTACAAGACGACATGTAAACTCACATAAGGATTGACATTTCCAGCCTGTGTTGTGTTGTAGCTTAGTTTTTTCTTTTTTTCTTTTTTTCCTCTGTGACACTATGTCTTAGATTTGTTTTTGAATAGTAACCGCTTAACTTAGACTAGCTTAGTTTTCTTTTTCTCTCAGTCACATTTTGTCTTAGCCTTGTTTTAAATTGTAATCGCTCTTGTCTTGTTTTCTCTTTTTTCTCCGTTGAATTCTTGGATGGAATATGGGTGGGCAATATAAGCTGCGGCTTCAGCCATCACCCATTTCGGATAACTCACGTGGAATTGTATAGTAGAAGGAGTCTTTGTCTAATTTGACCTTGTTGTTATATTATACAGTTTCTTTTAACCTGTAATGTACTATCCGAAATAAATAAAAATTCATGGTAAAAAAAAATTCATGGTAACATTTGTCAGAAAATCTGATGAATCCAAACAATGCCACATTTGTCAGTATTCGCTGCTCCATGAGATACTACCCTGAGAGATCAGAGAAAGATCGGGTCCTTTTGTCATCACTCAGTGATCTCTCGACAGTCTCTATCCCACTGTAAAGGTGGTATAAGAGAATGGTTTCGCTTTGGGAGAAATCTTCCTTTTTATATGAAATGCTATACGTATATGTCTGTTGTTATATTTGATGTTCATAATATCCATACCATCAATGATCAGAAGACGCTCTCATTTCATTTTTTTAATTGAAGATGCTTTTTCAAGTAGAAGGAAACACCTTTAGCAATCACTTTCATAACATAATTAAATTGTTACAAGACAAGATTTAACAAGAAGAAATCATTCATAACTAAGCAACAGATCACTTACATAAATTAAAGCACAAAGGTGCAGCTGCCTCGGTGTGACCTCTACTGGCCCGGACTAGTTATTACAATACCTTTTTTCGGTGTTCCTTTGAGGGTATAATGGTGAGTTAAATTTGTGTTTATTTTGAAAACAAAGCCTTATCTCGAAGTTCTGGCAAACTAAAAGTCGAGAAAATATGGCGCCATGTTTGTACCGCCAATGATTCAAGCCTTTAGTTCCACTTGATTTTGACCAGGCAAGCTGAAAAGCTGATAACAGACAGATACATACACACAACCACACACAGACACACTGAGTGATTACCGTATGCCTATGTTGCACCGAGGCATATTTCTTATCAACCTTTCAACTTATATTTCTTATCAACTTGTTTGAATAAAGATTTTTTTTCCTCATAGTGATGTCTTCATTATTCTGACTAATTGTCTCTCACAGGTTTTCTTAACCTTGTTGCACTCAATGGGGTCAAAAAGTTAAGTGTTTACCAAACACAAAATTTATTAATTAATTAATGTTTCTAGGATTTTTTTCTTCAATATTTCTCAGTAGATTACAGAAAAATGTTTTTTTGTTTTTTGGTTGTTGTTTTTTTTTAAGACAGCATGTGACTTCTTGTTCTCTTGGCTGTGATAACAGACTATTAGAAACTTGCTGCAAATCTAAATATTAAAACAGGCCCAACATCCATCCTCCAGCCTTTGGTCCGCCGCCGCCACGGACCAAAGCTTTGTTAAGTCACCTGTCAAGCGAAATTACTCCAGTGCCAGTTGCCATGCAAGGCACCAGCAGGGATCCTGAGCCATGCAGGCGCCGAGACTCCACACGTACCATGTGGTGTGTTGTGGGAAACATCAGGGGGAGGGTGGTGTGTTGGTACGTGGGGACCCATGCTGAGACACTTATACAGATCCACTCTCACCCTCAAATTATGCCCATCATCCAGAATGACACTTGAAAAAGAACACGGTGGCTTCATTAGTGTGCTGACAATGCAGCCCTATGGCCTGTTAATGGCGCGCGCGCAGGCTTGGCAGCAAGGAAAAGAACTTCAATCAATGTCTCGCAGGTACTGCAGTTGCCAGGGATACTGCACTAAAGAAAGCATACAAAAGGACTAATGGTGTCCTGTTGCGCTTGTTAGCTCTTGGAGTCCATTTCAGTTCCAGCATTCAGATTTTTGGAGGCCCGGGCAGGGGAAGAAATTAAAAACACTGAACATGATGCAGACATACATAGAAATAGAGACTGCTTTAAATACTGTTATGTCACATACAGTTATTAGTTAGCAATAAACAAAGGTAAAAGTTGCAAATACTCAATTCAGTTCAACTTCACTTATATAGCACCAGTTCACAGCAGTTGTATGAATGTTTAGTGGATTTTGTGATGGGCAAAGAGCAAAAAGTTTATTAAACTGAAAGGTGAAATGCCAACAAAATACTGAATTGAACTGAACTGTTGTCACAGAAAGATGATTTATGGTTTATACTGATCCCACACCTCTTCCCCAAAGTTTTTGCTTGACCTCCCCTCCACACACACACACACACACACACACACACACACACACACACACACAAAAAATGCAGTAGTGTGGTGAACACACATCGGACCTGTTGGACCGGTTTTGTGACTCACATTTTAGGTCAAAACAAAGGCAGGAATCTTAGCCTTGGTATGCAAGGCTGGAGACTGTGGGGGGTCAATTAAGGGATTAAGGAAAGGATGCATGGGAGACAGTGGAAGTGATATCATGGAGGGAAATGCATTGTGACTGTCTTTATTATGCAAGGTGGTCTGTGTGACATGTGATCTATGAGGTGTGAAGTCCCTGATATTTAAGGACGGGAGTTTACTGTTTCACTCTCTTTTTTCTCTGCTTTGAAATGATGGAGATGTGAATAAAGCTGATTCTGAGAAAGAACTCTCCCTCGTCATTTTCACATCTTCCACAGTAGACAATTTAGGTTAGTAAATAATTCTGAAGTAAATATACACTACCGTTCAAAAGTTTGGGGTCACCCAGACAATTATTTTGTGTTTTCCATGAAAAGTCACACTTATTTACCACCATGAGTTGTAAAATGAATAGAAAATATAGTCAAGACCTTGACAAGGTTAGAAATAACGATTTGTATTTGAAATAATAATTTTTTCCTTCAATCTTTGCTTTCGTCAAAGAATCCTCCATTTGCAGCAATTACAGCATTGCAGACCTAACATGATTGCACAAGGGTTTTCTAATCATCCATTAGCCTTCTGACGCAATGAGCAAACACATTGTACCATTAGAACACTGGAGTGATAGTTGCTGGAAATGGGCCTCTATACACCTATGTAGATATTGCACCAAAAACCAGACATTTGCAGCTAGAATAGTCATTTACCACATTAGCAATGTATAGAGTGTATTTCTGATTAGTTTAAAGTTATTTTCACTGAAAAAAAGTGCTTTTCTTTCAGAAATAAGGAAATTTGTAAGTGACCCCAAACTTTTGAACGGTAGTGTATATGTCCAACAAAATAGTTTTATAATGAACCTTTTTTTATATATAAGTTTTCTTTTAAAAACAACTTTTATTTGACTGATTGTCCTTTCATAGAGACAAGAGTTAAATGGTAAGGCAGTTCAATCCCAAACATTATTTTGCTCAAATGGGCAAAACAAACAAACAAACAAAAACTTTCAAAAGGGACAATTCTGTTAAATAAAGAAGACATGGGCGCTTTTATGTAAAATGAAATCCCCCCCCCCCAAAAAAAAACAGTTTATGACCTGTTTTTTATGAAAATCTTCAACACAGTGTCAATTGTACTTATATTACCTAAAGCTGCTATGAATGTTAAGCTACAGCATAAATTTCATGTTTATCAGAAAAAAAAAATGTGCTGGAAATCCTGTTTTTGGACATCTACTTTTTTGTTGTTTTTCTTGATTTCATCTTCATGATATCAATATTATTACATTACCTTCCTGCACTTCTGAACTGCTTCTTCTTCCGACTGCTCCCTTCAGGGGTCTCCACATCGGCTCATTTGCCTCCATCTCTCCTATCCCTTCATTTTCCTCTATAACACCAACCCTCTCCATGTCCTCTTTCACTACATCCATCAATCTTCTCGGTGGTCTTCCTCTTTTCCTCCTGCCTGGCAGCTCCATCCTCAACATCCTTTGTCCAATATCTCCACTGTCCCTCCTCTGCACATGTCCAAACCATCTTAGCCATGCCTCTCTTACTTTGTCTCCAAACCACTCAAACCTGAGCTGTCCCTCTGATACACTCATTTCTAACCCTGTCCCTCCTAGTCACTCCCAATGAAAATCTGAGCATCTTAAACTCTGCTACCTCCAGCTCCACCACCTGTCTTTTTGCCAGTGCCACCGTCTCCAAACCATACATCATAGCAGGTCTCACTACCGTCTTGGAAATCTTCCCTTTCACTCTTGCTTCTACCCTTCTGTCACAAATCATCCCTGACACTCGGCTCTACCCACTCCACCCTGCCTGCACTCTCTTCTTCACCTCTCTTGGGCATTTCCCATTGCTTTGGATGGTTGACCCCAGGGATTTAAACTCATTTATTTTCACTACCTCTACTCCTTCCATCTTCACCATTACACCTGCCTCCCTCCCATTCACACTCATGTATTCTGTCTTGCTTCTACTGAGTTTCATTCCTCTTCTCTCCAGAGCATACCTCCACCTCTCCAGGTTCTCTTCCACCTGCTCCCTACTCTCATTACAGATCACAATGTTTTCTGTAACCATCATGGTCCACGGAGACTCCTGCCTGACCTCATCTGTCAGCCTGTCCATCATCATGGCAAACAAGAAGGGGCTCAGAGTCGATCCCTGATATAATCCCACCTCCACCTTTGAATCCATCTGTCATTCCTACAGCACACCTCACCACTGTCTCACTGTCCTCATACACGTCTTGCACCACCTTCACATACTTCTCTGCCACTCCTGACTTTCTCATACAGTATCACACTTTCTCTCTTGGCACTCTATCATATGCTTTCTCTAGAGCCATAAAGACACAGTGCAACTCCTTCTGACCTTCTCTATACTTCTCCATCAACACTCTTAAAGCAAACATTGTATCTGTAGTACTCATTCTTGGCATGAAACTATACTACTACTCACTGATTGTCACCTCTCCTCTTAACCTTAGGCTTCAACAACTCTTTCTCATATCTTCATAGTGTGGCTGATCAACTTTATGCCTCTGTAGTTACTACAGCTCTGAGCATCACCTTTGTTCTTGAACATTGGTACCAAAACACTTCTTCTCTACTCCTCAGGCATCCTCTCACTCTCCAAGATTGTGTTAAACAATCTGGTTAAAAAGTCCACTGTCATCTCTCCTAAACATCTCCATACCTCCACAGGTATGTCATCTGGACCAACCAACCGCCTTTCCATTCTTCATTTTCTTCAAAGCTGCCCTCACTTCCTCCCTGTTAATCCTTGGGACTTCCTTGTTCACAATCTTTCCTTCATCCATCCTCCTCTCTCTCTTTTTCTTTATTCATCAGCTCTTCAAAGTGCTCTGTCCATCTTCTCAACACAGTTGTTAGTACATTACCATTTCAGTCCTTAATCAACCTAACCTGCTATACATCCTTTCCAGCTTGATCTCTCTGTCTAGCCAAAAGATACAAGTCCTTTTCTCCTTCCTTAGTGTTTAGCCTCTCATACAACTCACTATTTGCCTTTTCCTTTGCCTTTGCCACCTCTCTCTTTGCCATGCGCCTAGAATCCAAATACTCCTGTCTACTTTCTTCATCTCCGTGACTATCACACTTTTTCTTTGCTAACCTCTTCCTTTGAATACTTGCCTGTACCTCCTCATTCCACCACCAAGTATCCTTGTCTTCCTTCCTCTGTCCACTGGATACATCACATACCTTTCAACCTGTTTCCCTCAATACTTTTGCTGTACTTTCCCAGTCATCTGGTAATTCTTCCCTACCACTCAGAGCCCGTATCAATTCCTTCCTGAACTCTGACCAGTGTTTTTCAGCCACCTAAACAGAAGGGATGGCCCAGGAGGCAGCTGCCCCACGGGGAAGCCCCATGTAGAAAGGGACAGAGGACTTGGGGAACCCACGACGATGTCAGGTGGAGGAACAGGAACCATGACAATCTCTGGCAGAGGAGAGGAAACCATGATGGTGTCTGGCAGAGGAGAGGGAACCACAATGGCATCTGACAGAGGAGAAGGGACCACGACGGCATCTGACAGAGGAGAAGGGACCACGACGGCATCTGGCAGAGGAGACGAGACCACAACGGCATCTGGCAGAGGAGAGGGGACCATGACACTTTCGGACTGCTCAGCAGCACCCTCAGTGGTCCTGGACTGGGACATTGCAGCACCTGCGGTGGCTTCGGACTGGAACAAAGCAGCACTCATGGTGGCTCCGGACTGGAGCAAAGCTGCACCCATGGTGGCTCCATGCTGGAGCGGAGCTGCACCCACGGTGGACCCGGACTGGGTCAAACCCGCACCCACGGTGGGCCCGGATTGTGCTTAAGCTGCACCCACAGTGGGTCTGGATTGAGGAAGAGCTGCACCCACGGAGGCCCCGGGCTGGGATGGAGCACCCGTGACGCCCTCAACTAATGAGAAAGCACCACCCTCTGAGGCCCACGGCTGGAACAAAGCACCCACAAAGACCTCATCTGAAGAGGGGGTAGCAGCACCCATGGAAGTCCTGAGTTGGGACGGAGTACCCTCAATGACCTTGGCAGGAGGAGATAGACCCATGGTGATGTCAGGTGGTGAGGCAGGACCCACGGAGACCTCTGGCGAAGCTGGATGATCCTTGGTGACCGTGGAGGAAAGCTTAGACAGGAGAGGCAAAGAAACAGGGTCAGGGTCACCAGTGGCACTGGAGCCCAGCGAGGTAAGCTCAGGTGCAGCTGACGACTGCACCTGGCTCTCCCCACCAAGAGCCAGACAAGATCTCTCCAACATAGAAGCAATGAAAACAAAGGAGAGCATTTGCCTGAGCTCGAGCTCAACCGCCGTCCAGGACTCTGTCGATCCATGTGGTGATGTCTTGGACCCGGCTCTCTGGAGGTCCAGATTCAGTTCTGCTCCGGCGGCCCCTGCAGCAGGCATGGTGGTCAATGCAGTCCCGGGACCCCCCAGCAAAGTGACCCACGCACGTGACTTGTCCAGCGTAAATCCAGGAGGTCGATTTTCTGCTGGCGCTGACTCCTGCACAGTTGAAGCCCGGGGCACTCAGTTGTCAGCGCAGGCTCCTGATTACAGGCAGTGCTCTCCCTCCATCCAGACCATGGCTGCAGAGCTGGGACCGGGTCCTCCAGAGCTGCAGGCTCCTCCACCGTCCGGCGGCTTACTCCTGGAACCGGCGGACACTCAGGGGACATAGGAGGAGACACCGAGAGAGCAAGTGAGGTAATTATGGCTGCAGCAGGAGGTGAGCGCTCAGAGGATTGTGAAACCTGAGCCTCACCACCGAAGATCAGGCAAGGTAGTTCATGTGAGGATGATTGAGAATGAAAAAGTACTTACCTGTGTTCCCATGGCATGATGTTCTCTCCTGAAGCTGGCATATAATCCGCCCTCTCCGTGGCTGCCGTTGTTGAGAGCCCCTCAGAGGACCAAAAAGGAGCTTCTCCAGTAGATGTGGTGACAGGCAGAGCAGGCAGAGCGGGAAATTAGGCAACCGGTCTTTCAGCAGCGGGAGGAATTGCTGAGGAGAAGGGGGAGCAGCAGCAATGGAGGAGGAGGCTGACGGGACAGCTGGAGAAGAGAAACAAGATGAAGGGACTGCTGCAGGAGTCTTCGGCCTCGGTGAAGGAGGGGCTGCCTGAAAATAATTGGAGGCATTCTTCCAGCGGAATTTCTCTAAGCAACGGTGGGAAGCGGGAGATGGAGACGTAGGCTCATGGTGAGGGGGGAGAGGCCCCAGAGTCAGGGGATGCTCATTCATCGGCTCAAACTCTGGGCCTCCCAGTGAAACCTCCTCCAGCTCCTGGCCAAGATCTGAGAGGAGCCATGGCTTATATTCAAGTTAAAGCTCTTTCTCTGTTAATATAACCTGCCTGCATTCCTCCAGCTCCTCGGCCAATGGAGTGTTTGGGAGGAGGAGACGAAGCTGCCGCCGCCGAGCGGTGAGAAGCTGGATGCTTCCGTGTACACGGGCGCTTGCTATTCATCGGCGCAGGCACGGAAATCGGTGTGATCTCAGAATCAGAATCAGAATCAGAATGAGATTTATTGCCATTGTTCATGTAGTACACAAACTAGGAATTTGTCTCGGTGCAATGCTGCAACATTAAACATGGAGTAGCACTAAAGATAAAAAATAAAAATCTATGCATGCAATAAAAGGTAGAATATGAATAAGTAATACTAATCTATGCAATTTTTAAATATATTAACAAGCAGCAGATATTGTGGAGTTCCACATAGTGCAGTCGGTAGTGCAAAAAGAAAACAGTGATAATTGTCATGAGTCCGGTTGAGCTGCTGTACGTAATGCACGAGAGTCTAATAAGTCACTTAGTGTTCAGCAGTCTGATGGCAGAGGGGAAGAAGCTGTTCATGTAGCGGGAGGTTTTAGTCTGAATGGACCGAAGTCTTCTGCCTGAGGGGAGAAGACTGTGACTCATGGATGGTGGGGCGATTATGGAGAGGAGTAGGTCTGTGAGCTCCGGGTGGTCCCACAGGCTGGGGCATGCCTCGAGTACCTGCGCCGCACCCTCCAGACACTCTCGGGCTGCCTCGGGAGTAAAGGAGGCTTGAGCCTGTGAGAGAATGTCCACTTCGCTCAGAGTTGAAAAATCCATGGTGATAGACATGACTAAACCCCAGGTGAAAAAAAATAAAGAACTACAAACTGCAGCAGCTGGGTCCCTAACTGGCTGGTGTCTTCTATCATGAATTACCCCTCGGGGCAGGGAGGAGAGACCCACGTGCTGAACTGCAGTTTGTGAAATTTATTGGAGTTTACAGGAGTGATTATATTACACGAAAATTGCTTTCCAACGTTTCACTGGAAATGTATCACTCTGCTTCAAAGGTGTTCTAGTAACCATTAATTACTAACAGTAATTCACTGTCAAGTTGACAGAGTGGAGAACTGCAATATTGTGTTAGATACCTTAATTTTGACAGTGAGGCACTGTTTGAAAAACAACTAGAAAGACTTAATTCAGCCATCTCTGATCTGGAAGTCCTCTCCTTTTAAACATCCCGTGACATATTTTGCACCTGTTTAAACAAAGCAGACAGGCTAGAGTTTAATTTATTGACTTGATTAGAAAACCATAATACCTTTGTGGTGATGGACTCTTTGTTTCATCTGAAAATGCCAAGAAAAAGAAAGCGAAGTGTGCTTAAGCCAAATTGCTAGCATGCTAATGAACCACCGGCATTGATCTCGGCCCTTCTGCGGTACCGACTCAACAGGTGACCAGTATGTATTTAGATGCCTAGCAACAGTTACTGGCTACATTTACGTATATGTCATAATCTGGACATGGTCTTAGGACCACCTCCATGCTTTATGTTCATTTTGTTCTCTTTTTTTCCCCGTTTTTGTTTCTTATAATTATTTTCATTATCTGCCTTCTGTGTTCCTCTGAGTCCTCTCTTGTCATCTTCCGTATTTCTCCGGTCTGTCATGTAATTCCATGTTTGTCTTTATTGTTATTACTGTGGTCTTTGTGTTCTCTGCCCTTGTTTTTGTCCTTTGAGTGGTTCTGGATCCTGTGTGTATATTTGTTTACTTATTGTTCCCAGCTCCTTATGTTTTCTGTACCTCTAGAAACTGTCCTCATGTGTGGTCCTGTTTAGGTCCTGAGTGTTCCCCAGCTGTCTCACATTTATAATTATCTGTTACCTTACTGTATATATGTCAGTCTGTGCTTGTGCTCCTTGTGGCCTTGTGATTTATTACACTGGTCAACACCAAATTTATTGTCTAAGTTTTTTTTAGCTGATTTAGGACAATTTTGATGTGCTGAATCCAAAAATCACATTGGTTTTGCTCAATCAGGTCAACTTTTTGAACTATGGCCACATGTTTTCTTACGTTTTTGTTTACATGTACGGGTATTTTCGTTTTATATGATGCAAAATTTTTATTTCTTGAAATTCTCTGAATTTTGAACAATGATGATGTAACATTCAATTTACATGTACTTACCTTTATCAATGTCTGCTATTCAATTTACAGTACACCTGTACAACTGCTGTGCGACTGCTTATAACTTAACATAAAAACCTGACCTGATTGAGAGAAACGGATGTCATTTCCGGATTCAGCGGTGCAAAATTGTCTTAAATCAGTTGAAAAAAAACACAGACAACTTACAAAAAAAATATTTTTGTTATGTTGTGTTATTCGCTGCGGGTATCCTCATGTTCCCAGTGAGAATCTTTGCTTAGATATTTCCTTAGCTGTTTACAGCCCCCGTGCTGTCATTTTGTTTCTTTATTAGTAAATAAATCATGCTTCATTGGAATTCTGCCCGCACTGTGAGTCCTGCTTCTTACCTGCCCAACAGAGGTAGACGTGACAGTATGATGCCACCAAACAAAGACTCAGCAAGCAGACCCGTATTCAGCATGTCAGTGGGGTTGGAGCTTTGTTGTGCAGCAATACAAATAGATCAGCTGGTGGCTGTGACTTGCTCTGCTGTCACTCCAAAAGACTCCAAATGGTATCTGGAGCTCGCAGAGCCTGAGATCCGCCATCATCCGCGGCTGGGGGAGTTTCCTGAGGGGGCAGACCTGATTTCCTCCATAGCTGACCTGCAGTGCTCCCTCAGCGGGCTGGTGCAAGGCTCACGCCCCTCGTCTAAACCTGCGCTGATGACGAAGTGTCCCTGGGTTTGGACATCCTCTGGCCTCTGCCGCTCCCTAGCTCCAACACCAGCCACTCCACAGCCTGAAGGAGAGTGCACCATCTCACCACTATCCTGTGTCTTTTCCAGCCCCAGTGTGCCTTTTCCCAGCTCCAATGCCAGCCTCACAGTCAATGTCGAAGCCTGAGCCTACGAAGAAGTGTCCCCTGGCTTTGGTGCCACTCTCTCTACACCGACCTCCAGCTTCTTCACGTCCTCCCTGCTCTTCTGCCTCCATTTCAGCCCCATGGTGTTTTCCAGCACTGGAGGGCTCTCCAATGTTGGCTCCCATGGCAGCTGTAAATTTTCTGTAAAATGTAATTCTAAACAAATAGTGAGGTGTAAATTAGGACACCTCACATCTTTTATAGGACACCTCCACATTCATTCCCACTTAAAATGGCTATAATGAATGTTAAAAAATGCAAAAAAATAAATAAAAATAAAACAAGGTTAGAAATAGACATGTGAACATTTCTTAATAAATAACTGAATATTTAAAGGGGTGTCCAAATTTTCCCCCTCATGGATCGTCACCTTATCGTGGTTGGGGGGGGGGGGGGTTGCATGCCCCAGTGATCCCAGGAGCTATGTTGTCCAGGGCAATTTGCCTCTGATAAGGTCTCCCAAGACAAACTGGTCCTGGGTGAAGGGCCAGACTAAGAACGATCCAACAGACTCTCATGAATTGTATATCAAGGATTCAGTGTACCCCGCCCGGTATGGGGTTACCGGGGCCCCACCCTGGAGCCAGGCCTGGGGGAGGGGCTCGAAGGCTAGCGTCTGGTGGCCGGGTTTCCACCCATGGGACCCGGCCGGGCTCAGCCCGAAGGAGTTACATGGGTCCGCCCTCCAGTGGGCTCACCACCTGCAGGAGGGATCATGGGGGTCCGGTGCTATGTGGATCAGACGGCGGTCAAAGGCGGAGACCTTGGCGGACTGATCCCAAGCTTTCTAAACTGGCTTTTGGTACGTGGAATGTCACCTCTCTGGTGGGGAAGGAGCCTGAGCTGGTGTACGAGGTTGAGAGATACCGGCTAGATATAGTCGGCCTCACCTCAACACACAGCTCCGGTTCCGGAACCAGTCTCCTGGAGAGGGGCTGGAGCTTGGCCTTTTCTGGAGTTGCCCCGGGCGAGAGGCGACAAGCAGGGGTGGGTATTCTTGTATCGCCCCACCTTGCTGCCTCTATATTGGAGTTTTCCCCGGTGGACGAAAGGGTTGCTTCCCTGTGCCTTCGGGTTGGGAAACAGGTCCTGACCATCATTTGTGCCTATGCACCAAATGATGTTTCAGAGTACCCACCCTTTTTGGAGTCTGTGACTGGGGTGCTGGAGGGTGCTCCTCTTGGAGATTCCATTGTCCTACTGGGGGACTTCAATGCGCACGTGGGCAATGACAGTGAAACCTGGAGGGGGGTGATTGGGAGGAACGGCCTGCCCGATCTGAACCCGAGTGGTGTTCAGTTATTGGACTTCTGTGCTAACCACAGTCTGTCCATAACGAACACCATGTTCAAGCATAAGGGTGTCCATATGTGCACCTGGCACCAGGACACCCTAGGTCGCAGGTCGATGATCAATTTTGTTATCGTGTCATCAGACCTGCGACCGTATGTCTTGGACACCCGAGTAAAGAGAGGTGCAGAGCTGTCAACCGATCACCACCTGGTGGTGAGTTGGATCCGATGGCAGGGGAGGAAGGCATTCAGACCTGGTAGACCCAAACATATAGTGAGGGTGTGCTGGGAGCGTCTGGATGAGGCCCCTGTCCGGGAGGTCTTCAACTCCCACCTCCGGAAGAACTTCAACCACATTCCGATGGAGTCTGGAGACATGGAGTCTGAATGGGCCATGTTCTCCACCTCTGTTGTTGAAGCGGCGGCCCAGAGCTGCGGCCGCAAGGTGGTCGGTGCATCTCGTGGTGGCAACCCCCGAACCAAGTGGTGGACACCAGTGGTGAGGGGGGCCATTAAGCTGAAGAAGGAGTCCTATCAAGCTTGGTTGGCTTGTGGGACTCCCGAAGCAGCTGAGATGTACCGGCAGGCCAAGCGGAGTGCAGTTCGGGTGGTTGCTGAAGCAAAAACCCGGGTATGGGAGGAGTTCGGTGAGGCCATGGAACAAGACTTTCGGTCGGCCTCAAAGAGATTCTGGCAAACTCTCTGGCGGCTCAGGAGGGGAAAGCAGCTCCCCGTCCACACTGTGTATGGTGCGGATGGGACACTGTTGACTTCGACTGGGGACATCGTCGGGCGGTGGAAGGAATACTTCGAGGATCTCCTCAATCCCACTGATACGCCTTCCACAGAGGAAGCAGGGTTTGGGGACGAGGGGGATGACTCGCCTATCACAGGGGCTGAGGTCGCCAAGGTGGTTAAAAATCTCCTTGGTGGCTGGGCCCCAGGGGTGGACGAGATTCGCCCCGAGTACCTCAAGGCCCTGGATGTTGTTGGGTTGTCATGGTTGACACGCCTCTGCAACATTGCGTGGAGGTCGGGGGCAGTGCCTTTGGCATGGCAAACCGGGGTGGTGGTTCCTCTCTTTAAAAAAGGGGACCGGAGGGTGTGCTCCAACTTTAGAGGGATCACACTCCTCAGCCTCCCTGGGAAAGTCTATGCCAAGGTACTGGAGAGGAGAGTCCGGCCGTTGGTCGAACCTCGGATTCAGGAGGAGCAATGTGGTTTTCGTCCTGGCCGTGGCACATCGGACCAGCTCTTTACCCTCTCGAGAATTCTCGAGGGTTCGTGGGAGTTTGCCCAACCAGTTTACATGTGTTTTGTGGACTTGGAGAAGACATTTGACCGCGTCCCTCATGGATTTTTGTGGGGGGTGCTTCGGGAGTATGGGGTATCGGGCTTGTTGTTACGAGCTATTCGGTCTCTGTACGACCGTTGTGAGAGTTTGGTTCGTATTGCCAACACTCGGTCGGAGTCATTCCCAGTGAGAGTTGGACTCTGCCAGGGCTGCCCTTTGTCACCGATTCTGTTCATAATTTTATGGACAGGATTTCTAGGCGCAGCCAGGGAATGGAGGGTGTCATGCTTGGTGACCACAGGATCTCATCTCTGTTGTTTGCAGATGATGTTGTCCTGTTGGCTTCATCCAGCAATGACCTACAGCTCTTGCTGGGACGGTTTGCCGCTGAGTGTGAAGCGGCTGGGATGAGAATCAGCACCTCCAAGTCCGAATCCATGGTCCT
Source organism: Pholidichthys leucotaenia (assembly GCA_020510985.1). Taxonomy (NCBI): domain Eukaryota; kingdom Metazoa; phylum Chordata; class Actinopteri; order Cichliformes; family Pholidichthyidae; genus Pholidichthys; species Pholidichthys leucotaenia. The sequence goes on along the minus strand of CM035842.1, from coordinate 19,523,052 downwards.
CAGCCGGAAAAAGGTGAATTGTCCTCTCCGGGTTGGGGACAGGCTCCTGCCCCAAGTGGAGGAGTTTAAGTATCTTGGGGTCTTGTTCACGAGTGAGGGGAGAATGGAGCGAGAGATCGACAGACGGATTGGAGCAGCATCTGCAGTGATGTGGACGTTGTACCGGTATGTTGTGGTGAAGAGGGAACTTAGTTCTAAGGCAAAGCTGTCGATTTATCAGTCAATCTACGTTCCTACTCTCACCTATGGTCACGAGCTTTGGATAATGACCGAAAGAACAAGATCGCGGATACAAGCGGCTGAAATGAGCTTTCTCCGTAGGATTGCTGGACTCACCCTCAGAGATAGGGTGAGGAGCTCAGTCATCCGGGAGAGGCTCAGAGTAGAACCGCTGCTCCTCCACATTGAAAGGAGTCAGTTGAGGTGGTATGGGCATCTGATTAGGATGCCTCCTGGACGCCTCCCACTTGAGGTGTTTCAGGCACATCCAACTGGGAGGAGACCCCGGGGCAGACCCAGGACTCGGTGGAGAGACTATGTCTCCCCGCTGGTCTGGGAACGCCTTGGTATCCCCTCTGAAGAGCTGGAGCAGGTGGCTGGGGAGAGGGAAGTCTGGGCTTCTCTGCTTGAACTGCTGCCTCCGCGACCCGGACCTCCGGAAAAGCGGTAGAAGATGGATGGATGGATGGATGGTGTCCAAATTTTTTCAGATGACTGTATATATAGTATATTTATACAACAGTAGTTCTGACCAAGCAACTTGATTGGACAACAGGGATTCCAGGAGTTATTAAAATCCACGATATTTGCACTCCAACGTTTCACTGGATATGTATCACCCTGCTTCAAAGGTGTTCTAGTGACCATTAATTACTAACCGTTATTTACTGTCAACTCCTGATCGGCACTTTAAGGCAACATTAATGTAATACGGCATAATGATGGACATTTTTCCGAATATAACATCTGAGTGAAATTATGAATGGTCATCAGAAGAAGAGGACAAGGAGAAGGGAAGAAGCCAGGCTATTTCCATGGAAACCTCCCAGTGTATAAAAATTTTAACAGCTGACCTGGACAATCTGGAGGAAAACAAAAACGAGGATAGCACCGTAAAAACACAATACTTTTGCGGTGATGGACTGTTTGTTTCATCTGAAAATGCAAAGAAAAGTGAGTGAAATGTGACGAAGAAATTGTTAGCATGCTAACTACTAGCTAAATACTAGCCATTTTTAAAAATAAAGAACAGCTAATGGCCACGTTTTGATCTCGGACCTTCTACAGTACTGACTCAATAGGTATATGTTTTATAAACAATGACTTTTGCACTTCACAATATTTAATTTGTTTACATATGTGTGAAATGACAACAGACGTCTTCATGCTGATTGACATGTTTAGCAACAGTTACTGGCTACATTTAGAAGGGACTATTTTTTCTTAGATGTGCAAAATGACTGGTTAAACAAACAAATCATAATATTTTGTCCAGTATTGCTGTCATTTAATAAATTGTTCTTTCAGAATTGTTGTATAAAAGCAATATTACACTCAAGGTTGTTATGGTATCATGAACATAGTAACTGCCGGTGTGATGCTCGTATCGTATCACACTCGTATCACACTTGTATCACACCCACAGTTATTATATTCATTGATACAATACCAATAATAATATTGCTTTAATATGTGTATGTATAACTGACTTACTGAAACAGCTTGTCTATTTTGATGTTTCTTTTTTTGTCATTTTCTTTGTATTGATTTTTAATTATACAAACAAACAGACAAAACAACAAACATGAAACATAAACACAAAGACCTTTTTAAAAAGTGTTTAATACGAGGGAGGTAAAAACAAAAAGAAAGAGCACATAGAAAGACCCCAGCCTGATTGCTGTAAAAATTATTGGTAGACCCCACCAATTATGAAAAAGGGATGAGAGTAAAAGACTGAAGTCCCGTCTAATGGTAGAGACATATGTAATCCATTTTCAGTCTTTTTGTGTTCTGAGATTAAAGGTAATTCTTTCCATCACAAAAATTCCATGTATCAAATGAATCCATTCATCTACACTGGGTGCTTCTTTTTTCAGCCATTTCTTGGTTATAGACTTTTTACAGGCCACCAATAGTATTCTTAACAGATATTTATCTTTGTTCCTTCATTCAAGTTTTTCTAGATCAACCAGATACAACAGGTTAAAACTTAAGGTAATTTTTGTTGAAAGCACAGTTTCTAGAATTCAATGTATTTTTACCCAAAATGGAATCACATCAGGGCAACTCCAAAATATATGAAAATGATTAGCCTCTTTGCTTCCACAGCGTCTCCAACAATCTATCTGGTTTGAGTATGATTTCTTCTGATATGGAGTCCAGAAGTAACAGATGACATTTTTGCATGTAAATTCTCTCCAAAGTGGGGAATTTGTTGTTTTCCACCGTTGTTTGAACATTTCTGTTCACTTCGCTGGTGTAATTGTAGTGTTGCCCTCAGTTTCCCATCTTGATTTAACATCAAGTGTATTCTCTTTGTTAAGTGATTGAAGACTCAAGTATAATGTTGAGATTATTTTCTTACAAGGTCCATCTTCATAAGCCTTTATAAATACCTGTAGTGTTTCATTTCTAGATTCATATTTTTTTAATTATTTTTTTTCCAATATAATCTCTTATTTGCAGGTATCTGAAATGGTCCTGTTTCTGTAGGCCAAATTTGTCTTTAAAACCTTGGAAACTCCTAACTGTATTTTGATTTATGAATGAGTAATATGTTGTGAGTCCTAAGGAGGTCCATTCTTTAAATCTATGATCAAATCTATTGGGTGTATATTCCGGGTCACATGCATTTCATGATTGTAAATGATTTTTTTAAGTTGAATTACTTTAATAAATCGTTCCAAAGCAGTAATGAGTTAATAATCCATGGGTTGTCTTTATCTATAAGGTATTTATATAATGATGGCTCTCCAATCATTGCATTAACTGGTATTCCTCTTCCCATTGCTCAATATCTTTCCATCTGGCTTTGTAGCTAGTGGTGCACCAGCCTATTAAGGGCCTGAGTTGAGCTGCCTTGTAATAGTCTTTCAGAATTGGGAGAGTCCTCCTGTATCTTTTGGCAGCTGTAATATATTACAGTCATGTGAAAAAATTTGGACACCCCTTTAAATATTCAGTTCTTTATTAAGAAGTGTTCATGTATCTATGTCTAACCTTGTTTTTGTTTTGATTTGCATTTTTTTTACATTTATTTTAGCCATTGTAAGTGGGAATGAAAGTGGGGGTGTCCTCAAAAAGATGGGGGGGTGTTCTAATTTATTCCTCACTATTTGTTTATAATTACCTTTTACAGAAAATTTGAAAAAGTCTTTATTTAATTTTTAATTGTTTAGTTGTATTATGTGAATCTCCCAGTATTTTTAACATTGATATTAATTATCCATATGCCCAAATATGTTAAAAAAACACACAGGCTTAGACAGGGTGTCCTAATTTTTTCACGACTATATGTTGTATCCTTGGCTTTTTCCCAGCACATAAGTATCTAGATATTAATCTGTTCCATTCTTGACATTGTTTATCTGATGCTTCTATGGGTATTGATTGGAAAATGTACATGACCCTTGGTAAAATGTACATTTTTATGGACTCTGTACATGAGCTAAGACTTAGATATGGTATCAAACGCCATCTATGAATATCTTCTTTAATTTCTTTGTTGAGGGGTTTATAATTAATTTCTGCTATTCTTGATAGATCGTTAGGGATGTGGGTCCCTAGATATTTTATATATCTTTCATCCCAGTTTAGCTGGTATTTCTGACAAAGGTCTTGAGGAGGATTGTAATTAAAACTAAGAACCTGTGTTTTTTTGGCATTTAATTTACAGTCTGAGAATGAGCCATCGTTTAGGGATGTCATTAGTGTTGGCGAAGCTTGTGTTGGATTACCTAGATATATTAATATGTCATCTGCAAATAACGCCAGTTTCTGTTCATCTATCATTTGGATTCCTTCAGTTGCTTCATTTTGTCTTATTCCTTGAGTCACAGGCTCGATAAAAATGGCAAAAAAGATATTTTGATTTTTCACCCTATTTGAAACCAAATGTGGTAATTTTAGGTGAAAGTGCCCACATACATAGAAATGTTTATCACGTGTTCTAATCTGCAGCTGTAAAAGATCAATCTGATTTATTTTCTTATACAGATGGTGTCATCTTTCTGTTAACTGCCTTGCTATCATCTTTTCTCTTCTCATCTTTTGAGTACCAACATGTTTGACAATTCCTTTGATCAAATTACTTGTGAAAATGTCATCACCTCTGCTTCCTGGAAAATCAATAACTGTCAGTGGTAACTTTCAGCATGTTCCACAGAAGTACACAAAAATGTGTTGTATTTAGAAATATAATCAGTTTTCGTATTTCATTTTTTTTTTTTTTTCAGAGCTCTGCTCCTTGGGACTTCCTATCACGATGTGCTGCTCCGTGACTCAGAAAATCTCATCCATACTTACCATAAGTTCAGTTCTCATAGTGTTAACCTCCTTGTTTTTGTCATTTCATGTCTGGTTTGATATAATGAAACTGATTCATATCATATAGTCTTCGAGGGACGTTCTGACACAGTTCCTGTCCCTTTATCTTTGCTAATGTAAAAAGTGGATTATTCTGTTTTAACGTTCAAAAATTATAATGGAATCTAAAATTTAGATTAAGTTCATCTTTAAAAACCATATAGTTCAAATGTTCTTTTTAATCTAATGGAGTGATTCAATAAAGGCAGGTTTTGCAGCAGTTCAAGATTACATTTAATCAGTTTCTAAAAAGACAGTGATGAACCTTGGTTTTCATCTCGACCTTTTCCAAGATAGAAATGATCTTTTATTGGATTTTGATGATGTTAGCTGTCTGAGGGAGCAGCAGAAGAAAAATGGAGAGTGAGAGATATGGACAGAGGACATGAGGAGACACAGCAGGGTGAAAGTGAAGCACACAGAAAATGAGAAAAATTTAAATGAGAATGGGTAAAACGAAGAGTATTAAAGAGAGAGATGAGATGTGAGTGGAAGAAAAAGCATCTATAACTAATGCAGATATGTGCTGTGGCTGCAAGGCCCACAGAGATCCTTTTGCCCTTGTCTGGAGTTGTGTCTCTGAAAATGAGAGCTGTATGTAATGTCATGGTTCATGCCATTATTGTGAAGTGCAGTGTAGCGGCGGCCACTTCCTCTTTCCGCCACTGCACGGCCCTATAAATACCAGGGGCATCCATGTTACGGCCTCTTTGCTGATGCCCCTGCCTTTTGGCTGTATTGTGTGACCGGCATATAATAAAGCTGAGTTAACAGTTTACCTGGCCTCATCATTATAAAAGTAAGTTCAGACATAACATTTTGGCAACAAGACCAAACAATCAAGGCGTGTATTCCACCGCTTTAGCCCTTTCTGGAGTTCCCGGGTGAGCCGCCTATGCCCTGGCCAAGATGGTTAGCGGCCTTTCAAAACTACATCACTGCGCTCGACCTGGGTGAGCTAGATAAACTGAGGGCATGCGCATTCCTGGTGCATAATTTGGGGATCAAGGGCCAGTGTATCCTGCGTACACTTGGGGCTTTGGACTCATATGAGGATGTAGTCGAGTTGCTAGCGTGCCATTTTCATACACCGGACAGCGTGACCGTCCGGAGGATTAGGTTCCGACAAAAACATCAGCGAGTGGGTGAGCCTGTCTGCCAGATTGTCGCCAACCTGAGACAGCTGACTAGCGAGTGTTGTTTTGGGCCATTGGAAGAAGAAATGCTATGCAACCAGTTGGCGGAGCACACAACCAGCGCTACTTTATGAGCTAGGCTACTCAAGGCATCAAGTGACCTAATGTTAGCCAGGGCTGTCGAGATAGCTCTCCAAGTGGAGACCGCAGACAAGCTAGCTTCGGAGCTAAAGTGGCACCAGTCACAATGGCAGCTGGAGCCTACCGCCTCAGCATTAGTAGTGGACCCTGATAGTGAGGATAGCATTACCGACTACAATGTGGACATCAACGCTGTCAGACGAAGGTCTGCCCCGGGAAAACCCATGTGCATGGATTGTGGGTCCGTTAAGCACCAATACAAGGCTAGGGAATTCCTGGCTAGAGGGAAGTGTTGTGGCAAGTGTGGACGCTTGAACCATTATGCTAGAGTGCGCCATGTATCTGAGCCAGAAAGACCACAGAAGAAATCCCTCTGCTCACCCCTGACAACTATCCACATGGTGTCCCCGAGTATCAACGGGTGCACATGCTGCGCAGTGGAGCTGGACAGTGTGAAGGTGCTGCTGCTGCTCAACACGGGGGCAGAGGGGTCGATGCTGAATTGGGCCACGGTGAAGAAGTTTTTTACCCTACCACAGGATAAAAGCTAACCTAGCGTTGCTTTATGGTTATGGAAGTCACAGGCTGTGCATGGCTGGAACGGTGGAGTTAATGGTTTGGTACAAGTCTGCGATGATGACTGACTTCATGTTTCACTTGATGGCCCGAGGTGACAACATCATGGGCTGTGACTTTTTTTATGGACTGGGTTTCGCCATTAAAGACAACGCTGGGGAAGTGTGGTCTGGTTGTGGCCAGTGGAACCATCCGGTTCAGGTGGTGGAGGACGACGTTGTGTGGGATGAAGAACTAACGGACACCACAGCGGTCAGGCAGGACCAGCCTCACTCAGGTTTGATATAGGAGGGTCTCAGTGCCGGCGCTCGAAGAATGGTAAGAGGGGGTACCGAGCGTGGCAGCGAGATGTGTGCGTCGACGAGTGACGCCAATGTGCGAGCCCTAGATTCCTCCACAGCTTGGCCGCAGTGGGCTGGAGGATCTGCAGCTACAAAGGCGGCCACTGCAATGGCTTTAGAAGAGATCGGGGCCAGACCGACAGGCATAGAGAGACCGCGTGCCAAACAGCACCATTTTAAGTTGAGCAGAGCCCCTCTTAGAGTTATGGACTTGGTCCAAGCTTGAGGAGAGGAACATCCACGGCGAATATGGGCCAGATGACAGACAGTGGAACACCTACATATCGCGGCTAAGCTGGGCACAGCTTAATTCCAGCTGTCTGACATTTCGGCAAGACATGCTAACGAGCTGCGTCATTTCCGGGAAGAGGCTTCAGGTGGTGGGGCTGGACGAGAGAGGTGGTCGATAGCGATGAGGAGAGGTGCTGTCATCCAGGAGGTCAGCCACTATACCGAGGGCCTGCTGCTTTGAGGGGTGCATCTGTTGAGGGGCTGCCGTGGGTCCCCCTAGCAAGTTCTCCCCTTTTCTTCTAGAAGGACAGTAATGTACAATTATTAAATAGTTCATGTGTTCATATCAGTTAAATGTTTTGGTCTTAGGTGCTATTTATTTTTGGAACACTGTTGAGTTGAGTAATGGACTTTTAGTTATTTATTTTCCAGGTGGCAGAATAATCCACCTCGCCATGTGGGGCAGGATGGTAGTCCACCCGCCCTCCCTATTTTAAGTTTTGTTGTGTGATTATGTTAGGCCATTTAATGATTTCAGTTTTCGTTATGTTAGTGTGTGATTTGGGTCCTAAATTGAGGTCTTAATTGTGTGTGTGGTTTTGGACTTTCTATGGGGGGAGGGTGATTTCATGGTTGATGCCACTCTTTGTGAAGTGTGGTGTAGTGGCGGCCAGTTCCTCTTTCCCTCACTTCACTGCCCTATAAATACCAGGGGCATCCATGTTACGGCCTCTTTGCCGATGCCCCTGCCTGGTGGCTATATTTTGTGTGACCGACATATAATAAAGCTGAGTTCAATTGTTTACCTGGCCGCATCATTAAAAAGGTAATTTCAGACATAACACACTTCTTCCATGGATGCCTGGCATTCGTCAGAAATATTTTTTCCTCAGAAATTACTGCATTTGTGTCACTGGTGGTTATCAAAAAGATTCTCTAAAGACAGACAGGCCTTGACCAGAACATGATTAAGTAATTGGGGAATTCATTTACAGGGGATAACGGGGGAAGGAGGGTTGTAGAGGGAATTTTCTTACTGACTTCATATCAAGAGGTATTGAACTCTTAGGGCCCAATTACAATGTTCAAAAACACAAACATCACTTATTGCCATGTCCAAGTCTGTTTTGTTATTATGAAAGTGAAATACACAGATTTATTTGCTGGTAAAAAGTGCAAAAAGTTTGGGCATAACATGTAACAAAGCAATAAGAATGTCAAAATCGGGTGAATTGCTACTACTACAATGTGTTTACTTAGGGTGGAGGAAAAAGTGATACAGTGTAGAACAGCAGTACTTTGGTAGGAGACACTAGTATTGTGATGTCTTCATAATAGTATTCATTATGCAGACCAGAGTTGTGGCCTAGTTAGTAGAGCATCCACAACCAGGAGGTCATGGGTTCAAGTCTCTACTGGGTCACACCAAAGACATCAAGCAATGATATACTGTGGTGACCAAGAAAGGGAACAGCCAAAAGAGGAAGAAGATTGGCTACACTGTAAATAGTTGGGAGTACAAACACAGACATTTGAGTGCCACAGAAAAGTGTACAAGTTCAGTATTCAGTCTACTAGATGATGTTAAATTGGACTAGACAAAGATCTAGACAGGAAATCCTAGCATATGATGTTGTGGTACTATACTGAAGCAATATTGCACAAGACCGAGTACTGGTATCAATGAATATAGTGACTGCAGGTGTGATATGTCTAACACCCTCCATTTAGTGGACTTCAAAATGTTCCTGCGCCAAAATGAGTGCAAGAGCTTATTTTTCAAAGGTGGAATAATATTATTGGTGCTGGTTGAACTTCTTCAAAAAAATAACAACCCGGATAAATAGTAGTAGTAGTAGATTAGTTTATTTGACAGGGACAGTGCAATAAACATAGACAATTAATCAAAGACAATCAATCTGATGTGTTGCACATAGAGTGTATAGCTATTAGCTAATTTGCAACTCTTGTCCCTGGATGGGCTTTAGAAAAAAGAATCAAGATAAAAATATACACAATAACCACATACATCAATGTAGAAAAATTATAAATACACAATTATAAATATTATAAATATTATAAATATACAAATATAACAGCCTGACTCACCTTTAACATAAATATTATAAATACACAAATATAACAGCCTGACTCACATTTAACACATATAACATAACTCACATTTGCCTATTTCAGGCCTTCCTCCCTCCGTCACTCACTATAAACAAACACATTTATTCCTTCCCTTCATTCACTCTCACTTTGCAGACAAATAATTCATACATGAGTACATTCTTGTTTATTTTTCAGCCAGTTTTTAACATTTTTAGTGAATGTTTTAAAGTCCGTTATTATTTTAATTTCATTTGGCATTGTGTTCCAGATGTGACTGCCCTTTATAGAGAAAGCTGTTTGTCCAAATGTGGTTCTGCGGTGGAATATTTTACAGTTATTGTAAACAGAACTCCTGGTGGCTCTGCTGCTGTCCTGTCTTTGGACGAAACCAGCAAGTGGCTCGGGTGCTGATTTATGGAAACATTTGAACGTTAATTTCAGAAGACAGAGGTCAATGAAGCTCTCAAAACTCAATAGGTTGTATTTTTTTAAAACATTACAGTGATGCCACCTAATGGGCTTTTTGTCCAAGATTTTTAGGGTTTGATTATATAATGAACCTATATGTCTTATTGTGGAAGGGGCTGCTTGAGCCCAGACTGTCAAACAGTATGATATATGAGAAAAAACCATAGAATGCATATACAGTGCAGCTGCTTCGTAAGGTTTGTAATATCTAATTAATTTAAAGCAGTTCAGATTTTTTTTTACTGTTTTTGAAATTTTCTTTATATGAAGATTAAATTTGAGTTGAGGATCTAGTACAATGCCAAGGTATTTGAATTCTGTAGCTAAACTGATGTCATGATCATGTATATTAACTTTAAAATGTTGCAGGTTACATTTTTTGATTGAAAAGCACATTGAGACTGTTTTCTGAAGGTTCAGCAATAGATGGTTCTTGAGGAGCCACTCTTGGACATCAACCATACTTGTAGACAGTACATCTGCAGCCTGTGCTGGAGTCTTGGCAGCTGTGTAAATAACTGCATCATCTGCATAAAGTTGGCATGTTGCAGCTGAGCAGTGTAACGGCAAGTCATTAATAAAAATGCTGAAAAGTAAAGGACCAAGAATGGACCCTTGTGGGATACCCATGCGGTTGTTTAAAAATGAGGATTTATCCTGGTGAACTTTTACACACTGTTCTCTATTCTGGAGATAAGATGCAAACCATTCTAATGTATTTGGGGAGAAGTTAAAAGATACCATTTTGGATAAAAGCAAACTGTGGTTTACAGTATCGAAAGCCTTTTTGAGATCTAGAAAAACAGCTCCTACCACATTACCCCTGTCCAAGGACTGTTTGACGTTTTCAATAAGGCAACAATTTGCTGTTTCTGTTGAGTATCCTGGTCTAAAACCAAATTGATGTGGATGAAGAAGTTGACTGTCTTGTAAGTAGTCTATCAGCTGTGTAGCTACAACTTTTTCAAGAACCTTAGATAGGACTGGTAAGATAGAGATTGGGCGGTAATTGCATATATCGTCTTTACTGCCTGATTTATGAACTGGTATGACAACAGCTTTTTTCCAGCCAGATGGAAATGTACTAGACCTAATGGAGAGATTAATGAGATGAGTCAGTGGTTTGATTAATATTTTACTGTGCATTTTGAGAAAGGAGGTGCTCATATTGTAGATATCACTAGTTTTTGAGTTTGACAGTGTTTTAACAATACCAGCAATTAACTTCTCATTTACCTCATCGATGTGAAAAGTATCTGTTGGGAGTATGGAATTTGTGTTGTTGAGCACATTTGGCAGCACAAAAAATTTTGTTAAGTCTTCCACAGAGCCCACAAAGTGTGAATTAAATTCATTTGCCAAAGTAGCCTTGTCACTGACGGTCTTGCCATTGATTCTAAGTTCCTTTACCCCCTTCTGATCGTTTTTTTTATTAGTTAAGTTATTTAAATGCCTCCATAGGGAACTGTTGTTACCTTTTGCATGATCTATCAGTTTATTGTAATAAGATATTTTTGATTTTCGCAGCTCATGTACCACTTTATTTCTTAAACTTTTGTACACAAGGTGATCATTTTGTAGTTTGGAGGTTAGTGATGTTTTCAGTGCATAGTCTCGCCTCTTCATAAGTTTTCTTATTTCATTATTTAACCATGGTAGGCTAATCTTCTGTTGTCTACTTTTAATTTGCTTTGAAAATTTTTCTATAGACTTTGTGATTGTTGCAGTTATAAAATTACAACAATCATCTACTTCACATGTTGCCATGAGCTGCTCCCAATTTTGATTCTCTAAGTAATGTTCAAACTCCTCATTTTTTGATTTGGGGATAATAAAATTTGATTTGTCAATATCGACTCCCCCAAAATACTGTAGTCGCTTTTTAGTAAGTTTCCTGACAGCAAGAACCATGTTATGATCTGAGAGACCAGTTACAAGATTATAGGTTCTGGTTATTCGTTCTGGTTTATTAGTAAATACCATGTCAATAAGTGTTCTGGATTGTTTGGTTATCCTGGTGGGTCCTTTGATGATTTGCTGGTAATTAAATTTAGTCATGAGGCTTTTCAGTTTTTGTTTGTCTTTTTTATCAGACCAGTTGATATTAAAGTCACCATGAATTATTGTTTCTCTGTTCTTCTCAAGTTGTTTAACCAGATCACTTAATTCATTATAAAAGGAAGAGTTGTGTGACGGTGGGTTGTACACTACTGCAATGTTGAAATTCATTACCGGAGAGAGACATACATTAACAGCTAAACATTCAAGTGAAGTATTCAAATCAACCAGTTGACATTTATATTTCTCTTTGATGTAAATTAAAACACCTCCTCCCCTCCCTACCTGCCTGTCTTTTCTAAAACACTGGTAGCCCACAATATCGATCATATTAGTGTCTATGTTACTGTGTAGCCAGCTTTCTGAGAGACAAAGGTAGTCCAGATTTGAGTCCAACAGCAACACCGAAATCTCATCTCTTTTGGGGATTATGCTCCGTATGTTTAAATGACCGCCGAGGATCCCCTTTGGTTTAGCCTTGATGTCCCAAAGAACTCGTGCATGATTAACAGTTTGGAAAAATAAATGTTGTTTTTGCTTTTGTACAGCTCGGTTTTGTGCTAACCCAGTGGTCTGCTGTTTAATAGTGGCAGGTCCAGGGTTAAGGTGAATATCTCCTGCCAGAAGTAGCAGAACTAACAGAACTTTAACTGTATATCCTCTGCCATATTGTGATTTTTGCTTAACAGCCATGTTTGCCTTAATTTGGAAGTTTTTGCTCAGGGCTTTTAAAGACCACATAGAGTGTAGGGTGAGATGTCCAAGCCCAAATCCATACAGATAAAACTTTTTAACTTCACCTTTGGTTGAGTTTGTCGGAAAATCCTTCTTGTTGCAGGTCCAGACACACAAAGACAAAACGAAGAGGAAGTAGAGAAGTAGAGAAGGCTTATTAGTGGTGCCCATCAGCCCACTTTTTAATCCGGTGGCAGCCATCTTCAGTCCTTCTTGGAAAGAAGGAAAAGGAAAATCTGTGGATAGTAAAATAAATTCTGCTTATATCGCCAGAATCTGATCCGATCGTCCTCGAATCCAGCTGGGCCTCAGCTAGCCAACTAGCCCCTTCCGTTGCTGGTCTCGTTGCTCATAGTCGCCGTAACTGGTCTCCCGTCCCGCTCCTCCAACCGAGTCTCGTCACACACCGCCGCTGCCACCGAGCTCCGCTGAGGTCACGGTAAATCCTCCGCTAGGCACCGCCACCTACCGTCGTCTGCCTGGGTGAAATCTCTGCTGAGCCCCGTCAACAAATAGCCGCTTGCCTGGTAGTATCTCCGCTGGGCCTCGCAGCTGGGCTTCGATTCAGGCTGGTGTAAGGTGGAATGACTGGCGCCAGCATTAAGCTAACTAGCGTTAGCTTAGCAATCGCTTCGGGTAGTCTCGTCGCACACCGCCGCTGCAGTCACGGTAAGTCCTCCGCTGGGCACCGCCGCCTACCGCCGTCTGCCTGGGTGAAACCTCTGCTGAGCCCCGTCAAACAAATAGCCGCCTGCCTGGTAGTATCCCCGCTGGGCCTCGCAGCTGGGCTTTGATTCAGGCTGGTGTTAGGTGGAATGGCTGGCGCCAGCATTAAGCTAACTAGCGTTAGCTTAGCAATCGCTTCAGGTAGGGCACATCAGTGAATCACAAGGAAGCGCTGGAATCGCTGGTCAGTTTACTCACAGTGGCCGGATAAAAGCGATCAAAGGGGTAATCCACCGGAGGTATATCCGATCGCTGTAGGTAGTTATTTAGAGACTGGCGCCAGCATTAAGCTAACTAGTGTTAGCTTAGCAATCGCTTCAGGTAGCATTAAGCTAACTAGTGTTAGCTGAGCAATCGCTTCAGGAAGGCGCAGGAAGTCGCTGGAGAAAGGCGATTAAAGGGCAATCCAACGGAGGTGGCAATTCAGCCCGTGCGTGTTCGCCACGAGCGCCGATCGCTGCAGGCCAGCCACTTTTAATGGCAAAATCAGTGACTTTGTCTCAGCACTGAAAAAGTGTGACCATCCCGGTCGCCATCTTGAGAGAAGATTTAGGAACCATGAGCTCTTCCTCCAGACCAGAAGCTCTGCTGAAGTCCAGCAATCACATCTGTATCTGTGTCCTTGTGTCACTGGTTTCATCCAGATGCTGAAATGTGCTGGATGTGCTGCATCACTGACTGACAGCTGATGAAGTGAGTCTCTGAAACACTCATTTCTCTCCTCTCTCAAGCTAGATGTTCCACACTATCGTCACCATCCTGCAAGAGGACCGCACCAGCTTCTATGTCATTGGCATCCACAGCCAATTTAAAAGGCAGCGTAAACGATGGTGCGGCTAGGACAGGGGCATGAGATAGCACTGCTTTAATGCAATCACAAGTGTGTTGGCAATTGGAGCTCCACACAAACTTAACCTTTGGACTCAACAGATCACTGATGGGGCAGTGACAGCCAAGAAGTTTTCACATAAGCTCCTGTAATACACCGCCATCCCCCAAAAATGCTGCAACTCATGCCTGGAGGAAAAAGGTTCGAACTGCACAATTGCGTCAGTCTTCACTTGGACCAGCTTTACGTTACAGCCACCCACTATTTACCAAAATTTCGGAATTTTTCAAGTGGCCCTGGAATACAGCAACAGAAGATAATTCAATATCACAGCACTAATCACAGGGGTGCTCCAGATGTAAAATTTCTTCCACTATGGAATAAGCAAAGGTGCAAGCACCTCCAAAGTCAATGCTGAGGATAAAATTGCTGCAGTGGAAGACAAGCTTAAGATAGAATTTGTTGTATCAGATTCTGAATCGGCCACATCAGCCTGCAGGTAAAAATATGGTTTTAACATAGTTAAACTCCTTCCATGTACATAACTCCTTCGGCTCAGCCCGAAGGAGTTACATGGGTCCGCCCTCCAGTGGGCTCACCACCTGCAGGAGCGATCATGGGGGCCCGGTGCTATGTGGATTAGGTGGCGGTCAAAGGCGGAGACCTTGGCAGACTGATCCCAAGCTTCCTAAACTTGCTTTTGGGATGTGGAATGTCATTTCTCTGGTGGGGAAGGAGCCTGAGCTGGTGCATGAGGTTGAGAGATACCAGCTAGATATTGTTGGCCTCACCTCAACACACAGCTCTGGTTCCGAAACCAGTCTCCTGGAGAGGGTCTGGAGCTTGGCCTACTCTGGAGTTGACCCGGGCGAGAGGCGACGAGCAGGGGTGGGTATGCTTGTTCCCCCCACCTTGCTGCCTCTATATTGGAGTTTTCCCCGGTGGACAAAAGGGTTGTTTCCCTGCGCCTTCGGGTTGGGAAACGGGTCCTGACCATCAGTTGTGCCTATGCATCAAATGATGTTTCAGCGTACCCACCCTTTTTGGAGTCTGTGACTGGGGTGCTGGAGGGTGCTCCTCTTGGAGACTCCATTGTCCTACTGGGGGACTTCAATGCACATGTGGGCAACGATAGTGAAACCTGGAGGGGGGTGATTGGAAGGAACGGCCTGCCCGATCTGAACCTGAGTGGTGTTCAGTTATTGGACTTCTGTGCTAACCACAGTTTGTGCATAACGAACACCATGTTCAAGCATAAGGGTGTCCACATGTGCACCAGGCACTAGGTCACAGGTCGATGATCAATTTTGTTATCGTGTCATCAGATCTGCGACCGTATGTCTTGGACACTCGGGTAAAGAGAGGTACAGAGCTGTCAACTGATCACCACCTGGTGGTGAGATGGATCCAATGGCAGGGGACAATGCCATTCAGACCTGGTAGACCCAAATGTATAATAAGGGTGTGCTGGGAATGTCTGGCTGAGGCCCCTGTCCGGAAGGTCTTCAACTCCCACATCCGGAAGACCTTCAACCACATTCCAAGGGAGTCTGGACACATGGAGTCTGACTGGGCCATGTTCTCCACCTCTATTGTTGAAGTGACGGCCCAGAGCTGCGGGCGCAAGGTTGTCAGGACATCTCATGGTGACAACCCCTGAACGAAGTGGTGGACACCAGTGGTGAAGGAGGCCACTAAGCTGAAGAAGGAGTCCTATCAAGCTTGGTTGGCTTGTGGGACTTCTGAAGCAGCTGAGGTGTACCGGCAGGCCAAGCGGAGTGCAGCTCGGGTGGTTGCGGAAGCAAAAACTCAGGTATGGGAGGAGTTCGGTGAGGCCATGGAACAAGACTTTCAGTCGGCCTTGAAGAAATTCTGGCAAACTGTCCGGCGGCTCAGGAGGGGGAAGCAGCTCCCTGTCCACACTGTGTATGGTGCGGATGGGGCGCTGTTGACTTCGACTGGGGATATCGCCGAGCGGTAGAAGGAATTCTTTGAGGATCTCCTCAATCCCACTAATATGCCTTCCAAAGAGGAAGCAGAGCTTGTGGATGAGGGGGACGACTCGCCTATCACAGGGGCTGAGGTCGCCAAGGTGGTTAAAAATCTCTTTGGTGGTCAGGCCCCAGGGGTGGACGAGATTTTCCCTGAGTACCTCAAGGCCCTGGCTTTTGTAGGGCTGTCATGGTTGACATGACTTCACTTCCGCCCTCCCAAGAGAGTAGACGCTTTTTTCTTCTCTCCTGCTCTGACTTTTTCCTCCCCTCCTAACTACTGGATCCCAGCTTGCTGTTGTCTGTCTGCGTCCAACTGCGACCGCCAAAAAGAAATTATGGAGTTAATAAGCTGGGCTTTGAACACAATTGACACTATTTTTTCAACAAGGAGAAGTGCTCCGGGGGAAGCTGTCTGCCCCGCAGGAACGGCTCCAGCAGGCTATTTACGTGACACAGGTAATTGGAAAATGCTGTGTCTCTCTAATCTCTCTATCGAAGATATTGAAGATTTGTTTATCTTCGTAATATTGGTGATCGGGATTTTTCTGATTGGGACTGGAATCGTCCTGGTTTACTGCAAATTGCTGAAGATGGATTCAACCTATCAAAATGCTGACCAGGCGAGGTGCATCCATCAAATTGAAAAACTGGAGAAGACCCTGATAGCGACTACTGGAGAACTGTCTCGTAAGGTGGATTACATCATGATTTCGCTCAGGTCTTTCCACGACGGATTTAAAGCTCCGCAATGACTGAAGGGATGTACTGAATCTACAGAAGAAATATAAGCCTTCTCTGTGATCAGTCCTATTTGGCTCATTCCCCATGAAAATTCCTCCTGGCTGTCTGCAGACTGTGTTTTTTTTTCAAAATCATGAGCACAAGGCCTTGGACAGCCAGCTCACAGCACCAGATAAGGACTGAGCGCCAGCCAGACAAAACATCTCCTGCCAAGGGTCCTTGGGTCTCTCTTATTATCATCAACACTGCTCAACACCGCACACACATTGATCCATGAACTGAATAAAGATATACACTGCTCTCTTGTGTCTCGTGAAATTCTGTGTAGCGAATGTATGTGCATTGAGAGCTTTTTTTTCCTTGAACTCTTAATATTGATTAATTATGTAACCAGTATTTTGAATCAATGATTTTTTTGCTCCTTCCCATTGTATTATCCTTATGCTACCTGTATCCTCCTGCTGACAGGCGCGTTTCAGATGCGCCGCGGCATGGAAATGCAGGTCATTACTGTGTCAAGTCAAATTCTCTCGTATGTTATCAGTGTTCTGTTAATGTACTTGGCAATAAATCCTTTTCTGATTCTGATTCTGATTCTGACATGCCTCTGCAACATTGCGTGGAGGTTGGGGGTAGTGCCTTTGGCGTGGCAAACCAGGGTGGTGGTTCCTCTCTTCAAAAAAGAGGACCGGAGGGTGTGCTCCAACTTTAGAGGGATCACACTTCACAGCCTCCCTGGATAGGTCTTTGCCAAGGTACTGGACAGGAGAGTCCGGCCGTTGGTCAAACCTCGGATTAAGGAGGAGCAATGTGGTTTTTGTCCTGGCAGTGGCACATCAGACCAGTTCTTTACCCTTTTGAGAATCCTCGAGGGTTCGTGGGAGTTTGCCCAACCAGTTTTCATGTGTTTTGTGGACTTGGAGAAGGCATTCGACTGCGTCCCTCGTGGTTTTTTGTGGGGGGTGCTTCGGGAATGTGGGGTATCAGGCTTGATGTTACGAGGTATTCGGTCTCTGTACGACCATTGTGAGAGTTTGGTTCATATTGCCAACACTCGGTTGGACTCATTCCCAGTGAGAGTTGGACTCTGCCAGGGCTGCCCTTTGTCACCGATCCTGTTCGGAATTTTTATGGACAGAATTTCTAGGCACAGCCAGTGAATGGAGGGTGTCATACTTGGTGAGCACCAGATCTCATCTCTGTTGTTTGCAGATGATGTAGTCCTGTTGGCTTCATCCAGCAATGACCTATAGTTCTTGCTGGGATGGATTGCCGCTGAGTGTGAAGTGGCTGGGATGAGAATCAGCACCTCCAAGTCCGAGTCCATGGTCCTCAGCCAGAAAAAGGTGGATTGTCCTCTCCGGGTTGGGGACAGGCTCCTCCCCCAAGTGGACAAGTTTAAATATCTTGGGGTCTTATTTATGAGTGAGGGGAGAATGGAGCAAGAGATTGACAGACAGATCGGAGCAACATCTGCAGTGATGCGGACGTTGTACCGGTCTGTTGTACCAGTCTGTTGTACCAGTCTGTTGGTGAAGAGGGAGCTGAGTTCTAAAGCAAAGCTGTCGATTTACCAGTCAATCTATGTTCCTACTCTCACCTATGGCCACAAGCTTTTGGTAATGACCGAAAGAACAACATTGCGGATACAAGCGGCTGGAATGAGCTTTCTCCCTAGGATTGCTGGACTCACCCTCAGAGATAGGGTGAGGAGCTCAGTTATCTGGGAAAGGCTCAGAGTAGAACCACTACTCTTCCACATTGAAAGGAGCCATTTGAGGTGGTATGGGCATCTGATGCGGATGCCTCCTGGACACCTCCCACTTGAGGTGTTTTGGGAACGTTCCACTGACAGGAGACCCTGGGGCAGACCCAGGACTCGCTGGAGAGACTGTGTCTCCCAACTGATCTGGGAATGCCTTGGTATCCTCTCTGAAGAGCGGGAGCAGGTGGATGGGGAGAGGGAAGTCTGGGCTTCTCTGCTTGAACTACTGCCTCCGTGACTCGGACCTCCGGAAAAGTGGTAGAAGATGGATGGGTGGATGGATGGATTGTTTTGTGACAAAGCCTGCTTTGACGTATGGCCACTTTTCGTATTTCACATTTTTGTTTGGAATGTGGGAGGAAACCGAAGCACCCAGGGTAAACCCACGCAAGCACAGATAGGGTCTGCTGGTTAGTGGATTTCAACCTTCAACCTTCTTACTGTTAGGCAATAGTGCTAACCACTACACCACCATGCTGGCTTGTTAATTCACTGGGAAAATAAACCTTGGTAGAGAATAAATATGGTGCTGGGAAAGCTGTTTTTCTCTTTTCCTTATAAAAAATTATGTCTCTGACTCAGCTTCAGCTCAAACGGTAAGGTAATTTCAAGTTACTAGCAGGTTTTATTTTATTGAGTTAAAATTGATTACTGAGTAATTTATTTCTGACTTTTGGGCAATTATTGTTGAAAGTTGTACGTATTCCATCACGGTTGATTTGATGACAGTCAAAAACTAAGACTGAGTGCTCACTACCTTTATAGAGTGCTAAATGATTACTTCCTGTAGCCTAAACAAGGCTGCTAAATCTTAATCTAGCAATGTACCAAATGCAACATATCCATGGGAGAGTTTACCATGAACAGATGTGGCTGGTAGGTACCTGGGCATAGGGTCCAAGCCAGCAGCTTCATAGGATAATGAAGGTAACATAGTAGCTAGAGTGTTTTCTCCCACACAGGAGTTTAAACAAATTGGCATATTCAAAATATTGTAAAAATGTTTTATTTGAAATGGAAATATTAAGCTTGTGAAATTCCATGTTTGGACAATGGTTAAATAGTTCCAACTCCATAGTAGAAGTGTGTGTGAATAAGAATGTGGGTTATTTCCATGGGGAGAGACTCAGTTAAGATAACCAAGAGCCAGTTTGCAGATTTGTGAGTAAAAACATGTATATCACTCTGCTGAATGCCGGCCAGTTGATTATCTGGCAATGTCCATGCTCTAACTGGACAGGGGAAATAGGCTACGGCCACCAAACTTTGCACATAGATTGAGACTAGCACCTATGGGTATACAGGCCAGAGGGTCACAAAAGCTCAAAACCCTTTTTTTTTTAATCCCATATTGACTTAGTTATGGAACTAGAGGCAAGAAATTTTAATGCAAGAACTGGGTCTCTGACACCTGGTGAAGGTCAAATGGTTTTGACCTTGAAAACCAGTTTGGCCGGCTGGCAATGTCTGACCTCTAATTCAACAAGGAATGAAGCTACGGCGACGTACATCAGTTGGCTTTGGGACTGGCACCTATGGCTATACTTTTGGGATTGATAGGTCAACATTTGCATTCACTATGCCCTATTACAATAGAATGAGTAAAGCTAGAGTTATTAAACTTTGTACACAGGTTAACCGTGACACCTTGACCTTTGACTATTTGTTTTGGTGAAAAGGTCAAGGTCTACATTCCCTATGCCCTATCACTATAGAACAAATAAAGCTCAGGTCACTAATCTTGGTACACATGTTCACCTTGGGATCCTGATCTGATCTATGACTAGAATTTTTGAATCGCAAGGTCCAAAAGATCGAGGTCCAAATGCCAAATAAACTATATCTCAAGAACAAGCAAAGCTTGAGTCACCAAATTTAGTACATAGATTCACCTACAGATTCTGACCTCTGACTCTGGGATTGGGATTAAAAGGCAAAGGTCAAGCTTTAAAATCTAAAGGGCTGCAAAAAGCTTGGGTCTCCATCTCAGCTGAGTACATTCAAGTTGTAAATGCAGTAAAGTAAAAATACTTTTAAATTTAGCTTAGCAATATTTTTTCACCAACAAAGGACTAGCAGGAAATTTAGGCATTCATTCTAATTATGCTTTTGAATTCTATATACATTGTGTAAAACTAGGGCTGACAAAGGCATGGGTCTGCAACTTGCCAAAGTGCATTCTAGTTTCCTCCATACTGAGCAGAAAACTGTGTGATCCAACAAAGGTTTGCACATTTTGTTGTGACATAAAATAGATTTTCACCTACATCACAAAAGGTTTCACTTTCAGTTCTAGACCTGAATAAATGTTTTACGAAACAGATGGAACAGATGGTTTGTAAGCCACCTGTTCTGTTCTTATTTAGAAATCAACAGAGAAAGTGTTGGAGTGACAGATTTAAATAAGTGACTGGGATTAGACTTCCTGTTTATATTGTTTTGCAAGTTGGTAAGTCATTAAAAATCTGAAAATATTTACAATATATTTGAGGCAGTATGTTTGGCCATCTGTTTTTTTCATATTGTTATTTGAATATTAATTGTTAAAAAAAAGAAAAAAATGGAATTTGGCATAAACACCCACAGAAAAAGATGTTATTTTAAAAAGTGTGTTTTATTCTATTTAATGTGTTTACCCACCTTGCCTCCAGTGGCCATGACACTTGGTATGAATGTGTATAAATGTTCGGTAGTGGTCGGAGAGGCCGTTGGTGCGGATTGGCAGGCATGTTTCCATCAGTCTGCCCCAGGGCAGCTGTGGCTACATTAGTAGCGTACAGTGTTGGGAGTAACGCATTACAAAGTAATGCATTACTGTAACGCCACTACTTTTGCTGTAACGTGCTGTGTAACAAAATTACTGTTCAAAAATTCCGTAATGTGTTACAGTTACTGAAATTTGATCAGATATGTTACTCGCATTACTTGTTTTATTAATAAGGTGTGGAGTGTGTGAAATCAGAGGCAGAATTATTTCAGACGATTTATTACACACTCACATCTTTCAAGCACAGAACAGACTGAACTCTTAAGCAGAAACTCCTCTCTTAAGTTTCATGGCATTTACATCACACACAACATGACATTTGCATCATCCTGCATTCAACCCCCTCATCCTTGACTCCTTCCTGCTATCTGACCAGGAATCCCCTGCTCTTTGTTTTCCCAAGTTTATCCACTGTCTCCTGTATGAGATGCTAGACAATCTGGCTCTCCCAAGGTGCTACACCCCCCCCCCCCCCCCCCCCAGCTGCTGTGCTGGTGGGGGGCTGCTTGGAGTGTGTCTGACTGCGGGTGGGCTGTTGCTGGGGGTGGGGGGGACTTCGGTCTGTCCGTGTGGCTGCTCTGGTGAATCGTTTCCCTGGGGAGCTCTCCGTGGGGGTCTTCCACGCCGAGGGGCCTTAGCCAACAGCAATTGCTCGTCCGCCACAATGAAAGCGGGTTTGAGTCTGTCTATGCCGATTTTTTCCCTCCTACCCCCCAAGTCTAGCAAAAAATGCTTATCCCCTGTTTCCAGCACTCCTGGGTGCGCCAGAGTGTGAACCGACTCAAACACGCGGCTGCGCCACGCAGCCGGGACCACCGGACGCGGGCGACCCGTAGAGACATTGCAGTTTGGGGGGGGGGGGGCGCCATCCTGCAGCACCCTGCTATCCAGCCTTAACCCTGTTGGTCCAGACTGGTGCGCGTGCACGTCTGCATCGCTAATCTGCTCTGCGGCCATGGCTGCGTAATCTATCCCCACGCAGACCGGGGCCACTAAGGCACGCGAGAGGCAGTCCGCCACTACATTCAGTTTACCAGACACATGCTGAATATCGTAGTAAACTCTGAGATCGCAGCCAGCTGTCTCTGCTGCCGGCCCGACCACGGTTCTGAAACCTTGGCCATCGCGAATGTTAGCGGCTTGTGGTCCACGAACGCGGTGAAGCTGCACCCTTCCAGCCAGAACTGGAAGTGGTGTATGGCCAGGTGAAGGGCCAGCAATTCCCTGTTGAATGCGCTGTATTTACGTTCGCTGTCGCGCGAAGTTCTGCTGAAAAAAGCGAGCGGCTGCCAAGCCCCGGCGACGTGCTGCTCCACGACAGCCCCTATGGCCACGTCTGAAGCGTCGGTGGTGAGCGCTATGCGGGCCGTCGGGTCTGGATGCGCCAGCAGTGCGGCGTTTGCCAGGGCTGCTTTAACTTTCGAGAACGCCCGCTCTCGCTCCGGGGTCCATTCGACCCTATCCGCGGGTTTCTGTTTCTTGAGCGCGGCGTATAATGGTTGCATGATCTGCACCGCGTGGGGAAGGAAACGGTTATAAAAGTTCACCATTCCCAAAAATTCCTGCAGCACCCTGACCGTCTGTGGCTGGGGAAAATCCGCCACGGCGCGCACTTTGTCGGGCAGCGGGATCGCTCCTTCGGGAGAGACGCGGTGCCCCAAAAAATCAATCTCCATCACGCCGACTGGCATTTCGCCGGGTTGATTATTAACCCGTGCTCCTCCAACCTCCGGAAAACCTTTGTGAGGTGGGTTTCGTGTTCGTCTTCAGACGCACTGGCTACCAGGATATCGTCCAGGTAGACGAACACGAAAGGGAGATCGCGCAGCACTGCATCCATCATGCGCTGGAACGTCTGGGCCGCTCCTTTTAACCCGAATGGCATGTGCAGGAACTTGAATAAAGTGAACGGAGTTATTACTGCTGTTTTGGGTATGTCCTCAGTGCGCACTGGGACTTGGTGGTAACCGCGGACCAGGTCTATTTTGGAAAAAATGTGTGCTCTGGCAAGGTGAACGGAAAAATCCTGTATGTGGGGAATTGGGTAGTGGTCGTGCGCTGTGGCGTTGTTCAACCTGCGGAAATCCCCGCAGGGTCGCCACGAACCCTCAGCCTTAGGGACCATGTGTAGCGGGGATGCCCATGGGCTGTTCGAGGGCCTGATGATGCCCAACCTTTCCAGGTTGGCAAATTCCTCGCGCGCTATGGCCAGTTTAGCTGCGTCCAAGCGCCGAGGTCTTGCAAAGACGGGCGGCCCGGTGGTGGTGATAAAGTGCTCCACCCCGTGTTTAACGATGGCCGCCTTAAACGTCGGAACCGTGAGTGCTAGGAACTGAGTGAGCAGTGTGTGGAACTTAACGCCTGTAGCTGTGATGTTGGCTTGTTATGTTGGCTGGGTCACTCGAGCTATACAGGGAAGAGAGTCAAAGGACAGTGTATTAACCAAGCGCCTGTTAGCAACATCAACCAGTAAACCATGTGCACACAGAAAATCAGCCCCCAGTATATGGTAATTCAGTGCTGCTACGACAAAAGTCCACTCATATGTACGTCCGTGTAGAGATAAGAGCAGAGTCCTCTCACCAAAGGTCTTAATATCCAAGCCATTTGCTGCCAACATCCCGGGGCCGCTAGGTCCTGCCAGCCGGTCAGCGTAGGTCGGCCGGATGAAGCTCTTCTGGGCTCCGGTGTCCACGAGGAAACGCCTCCCAGAGCGTGCATCCGTTAAGTAGAGCAGCTTGTTCTCTTCACCGAGGGTCACAGCTGCTACTGACCCCCGGCCTTGGCGTTTTCCCGAGCACTTGAATTGCCACGGTGGCACACATCTGCGTGCCTTCTCTCCGAAGGTGCGGTGGTAGAAACAGAGCGTGTCTCTCTGGCGCTCCTTGGCCCCCGCTGCCGCTACCGTCGGTGGCTCCTCGCCTCCTCTGGTCGTCTCGCTGGGCTCCGCCGCTGCCGCGTTGACTGTGATCGCCCTGGTGATGATGATGATCCGGTCTGCCTCCTGGGCTAGCACACGGTAGTCACGCGCGGCCAGCCACGGCGAATTGGCCAGAACCGCTCTCGCTACTGTCGGAAGGTTCTGGAGGAAGAGGTGGGCAAACAGAAAGTGCCCGCCGTCCGTGCCCATTAACGCCAGCATCTTCTCCATCAGGTCTACGGCTGAACCATCTCCTAACTCGGTCCGCGTCAGGAGCCTCTCCGCTCTCTCACATTCCGAGAGTGTGTAGCGCTGGATGAGCGCAGCCTTGAGCGCCTCATATTTGCTGCTGGCTGGTGGCTGATCGAGCAGGCTCGCTACCTGCTGAGCTGTGCGGGCGTCGAGCGCTGCGACCACATGGTAGAATCTGGTATCATCTACCGTTACTCCCCAGAAGGCGAACTGGGCCTCGGTGAGGTGGAACCAAGAGCGCGGGTTGTGCTGCCAGAAATCCGGTAGCTTGACTGAAACTGCACACACGTGGCTGTAGGTTCCAGTCCGGGCTGTCTGTGGGATGGCTGCCGCCTCGCTGTAGCTTCCTGACCGGGCCGGCTCCGGGGATCTTGCCTCGTGTTCCATAATACGTCTTCGGTCACCAGTGTGGAGTGTGTGAAATCGGAGGCGGAATCATTTCAGACGATTTATTACACACTCACATCTTTCAAGCACAGAGCAGACTGAACTCTTAAGCAGAAACTCCTCTCTTAAGTTTCATGGCATTTACATCACACACAACATGACATTTGCATCATCCTGCATTCAACCCCCTCATCCTTGACTCCTTCCTGCTATCTCACCAGGAATCCCCTGCTCTTTGTTCTCCCAAGCTTATCCACTGTCTCCTGTCTGAGATGCTAGACAATCTGGCTCTCCCAAGGTGCTACAAAGGATAGATATTTAAGGGGAAATAAATACAAACTGACCATACCTAGCTAAGGAGCGCCATCAGTCAAAGAGCCTCTTCACTGCTGCAGCCACAAACGGAGCTTGCTCCTGCTGGCAAAAGATGAAGCTACTTTGTTTTTGTGGAAACGGACAGATTACTTTTTCGATGTTGAGGTTAAAGATAAAAGCATATTGGTGAGTTGCATGTTAAATGCGTTTGAGACCGACTGCAATCTCCAGAAGTGCCTAAGAACAGCAACAAGGTCCCTATGCTGTGCTAAGCTAACACCGTGTTAGTGGATTTACGCTAACTGAACAGCAGCTGGATTTTGAGTTACAGGTATGGGTCTGGACTGCTGGTGACCCAGTAAGAATTAAACCGACTGATTGCCAGATACATTGTTTTCCATCGGACAGCTGTTATCCACTGAAGTGAAAACGCATTTACTTGTTACCTGGATAAAGATTATTCAAAAATGGATCTGATCTCCCAAAGGACTGGATCATGTCTGTCACGGCAGACATTTGGAGTGTGGATAATGGTTATTTTCTTTGGATCACTGCACACTGGATTAAATCCAGAATATAAAGGTAAGAAACTGACAGCTTTATGCAGAGTTGCCAACTCACTCTTTTTTCCTCTCTCACTCCACAAATACTATTTCTCACTCCCAAATGAGGAAATTACTGGCAATTTTGTGTTGATTTTCTTCAGATTTTTCATACATTAAGAGCTCTCAAGGCAGGATAAAGCAGACTGAACATGTTCTAAAAGCTCTTTCTGAAACAGTCTGTTTTCAGCCTGACATTAATAAGCCTGCATAATGTAATCCATTAATTAAATTATCTTGCTATGTGTGCAAGATGATTTAAGTGTGCATTTAAAAGTAACGTGAAAATTACTTTTCCAAGTAACTAGTTACTTTAATCATGTGTCCAACACTGGTAACTTACCACTACCATTGTCTGTGGAGTGAATGTATCCACTGTAAAGCATCTTTGAGTGTCTATGAAAAGTGCTATATAAATCTGATGCATTATTATTATTATATACAGATGAGGACCACAGTCTGGTCCAGTGTCACTGGTCTGTGGCCAGCTAATGGCATTAAACAAAATGTACACTGTAGATAAACTCAAATCTTGAAATCTGTGGAACTTTCAAAATAATAATTATTGTTGTTGTTATTATTAAATCAAAAATTAAATTAAATCACCCTTTATTGTCATTCAACTGTACAACCAATCATGTACAGTAGAACGAGATTGTGTTTTACTTATCTACTGTGTTAATCACACACACCCCAAGTGTAGAATCAGAGGGCCGCTGCCATGCAAGGCGCCGCCACAAATTTCCCTCCTCCATTCCATTATTGCTGAGCACCAAGCTGGACGGCAGGACGTTCCACTTTTATATGGTCTTCGGCATGACCCGGCCGGGATTTGAACCCCTGCCTCCCGGGTGTGGGGCGGATGCTCTACCAACTGAGCCCACTTCCAGTTATGACCAGACCTCATCCCAGGGACTGGGGTCAATAACTTAGCAATAACTTAGTCAAGTCCATTCTTATTTCAGTTCATTTTCTATGTTAAGAACTTTCTCAGAATATGAGCTGTTCCCAGCAGGCTTGCTTTCTGGATTTTTTTGAATGGTAAGTCGATTCCCAAATCTGACAAGAAGTGTTTGTGCCTCATTGTCACTGTTCCCAGAGCTTTTGTCTTAACTTTTCTATTTTCTCATCTTCCTTGGTCCGTGATCTGGAGTCTACAGGGATTCCAACATCAATAACAAGTCATTCTTTTTCTTTTTTTCCTCACAAGCATGTCAATGTCTGGTCTTCTAGCTTGAATTACTTCATCTGTTTGTATATTAAAATCCCAAAGTAATTTTGTTATGTATTTTGGTTTACTACGGCACCCGTCGTAGTGCTTTGCTAAAAGCATTATGGGTAATCTGTAATGGCAGAGTGTGTTGTTGTTGGCTGTGTGCTATGAGTTGCTGCTACGCTAATAAACCGTGAACATTACGTCGATGGTCCGAGTTATTATTGTTATATTAAGTAACGTAAAGGGTGAAAGATATAACAAAAAATGACGACGAGGATGTCTGGACCGACGCTGCAGTCCGCGACGGAGGAGAGTTTTTTTTTTGTCGTGTTTTTTTTCCCGCCGCTACTTTGTGCTGACAGGGCGATACACCGCGCCACTGTGCTGAGGTGGACGCTGCGGGCTGTCTGCTAAGCGGGGAGGAGCGGAGCAGTGGAAATCGTTAAGGACAAAAAAAAACTCCGTGAGTAACGCCGGAGGGAAGAAACGACGTTACAGAAAGGAGCCGCGAGGGAAAGAGCGACATTCAACCAGGAGTGTTAAAATGGCTGGAGTCATTGGCTCTATCGGGCTCTTTGATGAGAGCGCGGAACAATGGAGCTCCTATACTGAGCGCTTCGACTATTTCGTCGCGGCCAATGGAATAACGGATGAAAAGTTAGTGCCCACTTTTCTGAGTGTGATGGGTCCCAAGACATTTAACCTACTACGTAACCTCCTACAGCCAGTAAAGCCAGGCTCTAAAACCTACAAAGAACTGGTGGGCACACTGACCCACCACTTCTTACCCAAGCCGCTAGTGATTGCAGAAAGATACAGGTTTCACAGACGTAACCAAGAAGAGGGTGAGTCTGTTAACATGTTTGTTGCAGCGCTACGCAAGTTAGCCGAACACTGTGAATTTAAAGATGTTTTAAATGACACATTAAGAGACAGGCTTGTGTGTGGACTACGAAATGAAGCAGCACAGAAGAAGTTACTCACAGAAAGTGATCTGACGCTTGAAAGAGCCATTAACATTAGTGTGATGATGGAGATGGCTTCCAAAGAAGCACACCAACTGCATGCTACAGGCAGAGTACATAAGCTCAACAGTGGTAAAACCAATGCAACAGGTCCATGTTTCCGCTGTGGCAAGATGGGACACCTTCCTAATGACTGTTGGTACAAAAAGATGGACTGTAACAACTGTGGAAAAAAAGGCCACGTGGAGCGGGCATGTAGAAGCAAAAGGAGCAAAGACAAAGGCCCAAAGACAAGGAATAAAAGTGACATGGTAAAATACAAAAAGAAAAGAAATGTTCACACAGTTAAACATGGCGAGGACAGAGTGAGCGACTCCTCAGAGGAAGAGGTGTCAACTGCAATAAATACTGTCCGGATTATGAATGTGAATGAAGGCTCAGAAGGCTTTTGGACTAAACCAAAAGTGGAGGGACATTTTATTAAAATGCAGATAGACACCGGATCAAAGGCATCACTTGTGTCGCATGGCATTTACAAGAAGTTTCTGAAACATCTTCCACTCCGACCTTCAGATACCGTCTTCAGGGCGTACACTGGACACCGAGTGCCCATGAAAGGGATGACAGAGGTAACTGTTCAGTACAATGGCCAAACTGCTGAGCTTCCAGTTTATGTTACCAAGAACAACTGTCCAGCTATAATGGGGCGTGTGTGGCTAAAGAAAATCCAACTTGACTGGCAAGAAGTAAGGAAGCTGTCACACAGTTCCACTCAGCTGCAGGCCATACTGGAAAAGCACAAAAAGGTGTTTCGTGATGAACTAGGCAGTATGAAAAAAATTATAGTGAAGCTGCATGTCAAACCTGACAGTAAACCAGTGTTCATGAAAGCCAGACCAGTGCCGTACGCCATCAGACCAAAGGTGGAGGCTGATTTGGATGCTCTGGTCAAGAATGGAGTTCTGGAACCTGTGACAACCAGTGAGTGGGCCACGCCCATAGTTCCAGTACCCAAAAAGGACGGAGGAATCCGGACCTGTGGAGACTTTAAGGTAACAGTAAACCCTGTACTAACAGCAGAGCAGTATCCCTTTCCACTGATTGATGACTTATTTGCGGGGCTGAGTGGGGGACACAAGTTCAGCAAAATAGATCTCAACCAGGCTTACCTACAAATGCATGTAGACGAGCAGTCACGTGAAATGCTGACTATCAATACCCATAAAGGACTCTTCAGATACTGCAGACTGCCTTTTGGCATCACATCTGCTCCAGCACTTTTTCAGCGAGCTATGGATCAAATCCTGAGTGGATTACCAGGAGTGCAGTGCTACCTGGATGATATCCTGTGTACAGGAGCAGATGATGAAGAGCATCTGTGCAACTTGGATGCAACTCTCACGAGACTGGAGGAATATGGATTGAGAATCCGCAAGGATAAATGCGAGTTTTTCTAGTCATCCGTGGAATACTTAGGTCATGTGATCGATGCTAAGGGACTACACACTGCACCATCGAAAATCACAGCCATTGTGGATGCACCTCCACCCCAAAATGTCAGTCAGCTGAAGTCTTTCTTGGGACTGCTGAACTATTATGGACGTTTCATATCAAACTTGGAATCACTATTAAAACCACTGCATAACCTGCTGCGCAAAGAGGAAGCATGGAGGTGGACAGCAAGCTGTCAGGAGGCTTTTCAGAAGGCCAAGGATGCGCTGACTGCATCAGAGGTTCTGACCCACTTCAACCCATCACTTCCGATCCAGCTTGCCTGCGACGCCACTCCTTATGGCGTAGGGGCGGTGATTTCCCACGTAATGCTAGACGGTGAGGAAAAGCCAATCGCTTTTGCGTCAAGGACATTAAACAAGGCAGAAGCTAACTATGCTCAACTGGAAAGAGAGGCTCTGAGCATTGTGTTTGGTGTCAGAAAATTCCACCAGTACTTGTATGGACGGAAGTTTACACTTTTTACTGACCACCAACCTCTCACAACCATCCTTGGACCATACACAGGAATACCATCTCTTGCAGCGTCCCGACTGCAGAGGTGGGCGTTGCTGTTGTCAGGACACTCCTATGACATCAGGTATCGAAAGTCAGACTGTCATGATAATGCAGATGGGCTATCCAGATTACCACTTCCTGTCATGAAGCCAGAGTCAAGCACTGTGGACATCTTCTACTTCACAGAGGTAGAAAACGCACCTGTTTCAGCTGTGCAGGTGAAAAAGGGGACTAGAAATGACCCTGTGTTGTCGGCAGTCATGGACTTGGTCATTAAAGGACAACCTGCGGGTGATGACGCAACCTTGAAGCCCTTCTTTGGGAAGTGGACAGAATTGTCTGTTCAGTCGGGTTGTTTGCTGTGGGGGAGGAGAGTGATTATTCCCCTGTCATGTCGAACAAAAGTGTTACAGCAACTTCACGCAGGACATAGTGGAATCGTGAGAATGAAAGAAATAGCGAGAAGCTATTTTTGGTGGCCAAACATTGACAAGCAGATTGAAGAAATAGCCAAAAGCTGTTCATCTTGTCACAAGGTACGGAACAACCCACCATTGGCTCCTCTCCATCCCTGGGAGTTCCCACAGGAGCCATGGCATCGTGTGCACATTGACTTTGCAGGTCCATTTGAGGACAGAATGTTTCTCGTTGCTGTGGATGCACACAGTAAATGGCCTGAAGTGGCTATTATGAGGTCAACCACCACAGAGAAGACCACAGAGGCATTAGGAGAAATGTTTAGTCGTTTTGGGTCTCCTATACAACTAGTTTCTGATAATGGACCTCAGTTGGTTTCACAAGAAATGGATGCTTTTCTACAAGCTAATGGAGTGCAGCACATTAAATCAGCTCCATACCATCCTGCGATGAACGGCCTTGCAGAAAGGTTTGTGCAGACAATGAAACACGCATTGAAAGCATCACAAGGTCAAGGAACACTGCATCAGAGGCTGCACAAGTTCCTGCTAAACTACCACAACACTCCACATGCAATCACAAAGACAACCCCTGCTAGTCTGATGTTCAAGAGAGATCTACGCACTACCTTTGACCTTTTGAAACCCTCAGGATTAAAGGACACTGTGCAAAAGCAACAAGAGAAACAAATTATGCACAGAGAACATCGGGCAAAGGACAGAGTGTTCACGTCAGGAGAATCTGTGCTGGCCAGGAACTACAGAGGTGAACCTAAGTGGGTTCCTGCAACTGTTATTGCACAAACTGGACCAGTCTCATATACAGTTCAAACTACTGACAGTGTTTGGAAAAGGCACGTGGATCAACTCCTGCAGACACCGCCAGCGCCTGCAGAACCGTCTCTTGGATATCCTAACGATGCACTCACCAACTCACCACTTTGTCCACCTACACCAGTACAGAACTCAACCACTTCAGAGACCGGAGTTCCAGCTGGAGATGTGACATCTTCTTCTGCATCAGCACCAGAAGCAACCTCCACATTAGAAAGAACACAGACACAGAGCGCCGATACCCTACCAGGGAGCGACGACCTCCTGTCCGTCTGAGTTATAAGATAAGATAAGATAAGATAAGCCTTTATTAGTCCCACAACGGGGAAATTCCAGGATTGCAACAGCACAGGGATAGCAACACTCAGAGCAACAATCAGAAGGCAAGAAAAAAAACAAGCAAGCAAGAGCAGCTAATATACATATGTACATATTACTATAAAATATATATATACACACACACACACACACAGACACACAGTGCAGAGCATTGTAGCTGGATGGAATAAATATATGAATATATGAACACACAGTGCAGAGCATTGTAGCTAGATGGAATAAATATGTAAATATATAAACACCCACAGTACGGAGCATTGCAGCTAGGTGGAATAAATATGCAAGTATATAAACACACACAGTGCGGAGCAATGTAGCTAGATGGAATAATATGTAGATATATAAAAACACAGTGCGGAGCATTGTAGCTAGATGGAATAAATATATAGATATATAAATATAAACACACCCAGTGCTGAGCATTGTAGCTAGATGGAATAAATATATAGATATACTGTATAAATATAAACACACCCAGTGCAGAGCATTGTAGCTAGATGGAATAAATATGTAAATATATAAACACACACAGTGCAGAGCATTGTTGCTAGGTGGGATGAAACAGCATAACCGTCTATTTAGTTATCCTACATGGTATGATTATGTGCCCATACATATTCTCACCCTCCATAGCGACCGGTATGTTCCTAGTTGTATGCTGGAGAGGACCATTGTGTAAGTCTATTGCATCTTTTGCATTCAAAAAAA
The DNA here is from genome assembly GCA_020510985.1 of Pholidichthys leucotaenia. Taxonomy (NCBI): domain Eukaryota; kingdom Metazoa; phylum Chordata; class Actinopteri; order Cichliformes; family Pholidichthyidae; genus Pholidichthys; species Pholidichthys leucotaenia. Next base: position 19,490,878 of record CM035842.1, on the reverse strand, counting down.
AACTATTAGTTTGTTACGTCTTTTTGCTATCTCTGCGAGCAGCCCTGCTTAGGTTGTACAGTCTGACAGCCGTTGGTAGGAAGGACCTACGAAACCTCTCGGTTGTGCACCTGGGATGATGTAGTCTGCTGCTAAATGAGCTCCTCAGTGCATCCAGTATGTCCTGCATAGGGTGGAACTCGGACTCCAGCAGAGATGACAGTTTAGCCACCGTCCTTCTCTCTCCTATCTCCTCCATCGGATCAAGGCGTTGCCCCAGGACAGAGCTAGCTTTCTTAATCAGTTTGTTCAGTCTCTTCCTATCGGCTGCAGTAATGCCACTGCCCCAGCAGACCACTCCAAAAGTGATGGCTGATGCCACCACCGTGTCATAGAATGACTTCAGCAGCGCCCCTCGTACACCAAAAGACCTGAGTCTCCTCAGCAGGAACAGCCTGCGCTGTCCCTTCTTGTAGAGTGCGTCAGTATTGTGTGACCAGTCTAGTTTATTGTTCAGATGAATACCCAGGTACTTGTAGGATGTCACCATCTCGATGTCTGTTCCCTGTATATTTACTGGTGCTGTGAGGGGCTGCCCATGCCTGCGGCAGTCCACCACCAGCTCCTTAGTTTTCCTCGCGTTGATCTGGAGGCAGTTCCGATGGCACCAGTCCACAAAGTCCTGGATAAGCCCTCTGTACTCAGCTTCATCTCTGCTGGAGATGAGACCAACGATCGCAGAGTCATCAGAGAACTTCTGTAGATGGCAATGTGTTGTGTTGTGTGAGAAGTCCGCAGTATAAAGAGTGAACAGGAAGGGAGCCAGCACCGTTCCCTGGGGGGCCCCCGTGCTACTGATGATCGTGTCGGAAACACAGTCCCGGGTTCTCACAAACTGAGGCCGGTTCGTGAGGTAGTCCAGGATCCATGATGACAGGTGCTGGTCCACCCCTGCGCGCAGCAGCTTGTCCTTCAGGATCATCGGTTGGATGGTGTTGAAAGCACTGGAGAAGTCAAAGAACATGATCCTCACCATATTCCCGGGCTTCTCCAGGTGGGACAGAGAACGGTGAAGGAGGAAGATCACCGCATCCTCCACCCCAATGCCATGCTGGTAGGCGAACTGGAGTGGATCCATCGCTGGTTCCACCAGGGGGCGGAGATGAGCAAGGAGCAGTCTCTCCAGGGTCTTCATCAAGTGGGACGTCAAGGCCACCGGTCTGAAGCTGTTCAGGTCTTTGGGGTGGGAAGTTTTTGGTACAGGTACCACACAAGATGTTTTCCACAGCTGTGGTACCCTCCCCAGTTTCAGGCTCATGTTGAAGATATATGTCACAATCCCACACAGCTGGTCTGCACAGGACTTGAGGAGCTTTGCCGTCCGGTCCCGACGCCTTCCTCGCCTTGATCTTCCTCAGCTCCGTCCTCACCTGGGTCTTGGTCAGGGTCAGGATGGGGGGCTGTGTGTTGGGAGTGGGGGGGGGGGGTGTCGGTGGAGTGGGGAGTGGGTAGCAGGACTTGATTTCTTAGGGGCAGCAGTGGTTGTTGTGCAGACAGGGGGGAGGGCGGTTGGTCAAATCTATTGAAAAACAGATTCAGGTTGTTCGCCCACTCCCTGCCCCCCGTGGCCTGGGGGGAGGTATTCTGGAGCCCCGAGATGGTTTTGAGGTTTCTCCAGACCCCGCTGATGTCGCTCTGTTGCAGCTTGTCCTCCATCTTCTTCCTGAAGCTGTCCTTGCCTTCTCTGATCTTTCTCCTCAGCTCCCTCTGTACGGACTTCAGCATCTCCCTGTTCCCCGACCTGAAGATCCTCTTCTTCTCTCTCAGAAGTGTTTTTATCTCAGGGTTGATCCAGGGTTTGTTGTTTGAGTGACGCCGTATGGTCTTGGTGGGAACGGATTTGTCCACACAGAAGCTGAGGTAGCCCGTGAAGGTGTGAATGAGGCCATCGATGTCCTCACCATGTGGATCGCAGAGCTGCTTCCAGGCAGTGGCTTCAAAACAGTCCTTTAGAGTGTCCATTGTCTCCTCAGACCATAACTCCACAGTGTGCATGGCCGGAGGTTGTCTGTGCACTAGGGGTTTGTACACCGGTCGGAGATGAACCAAGTTGTGATCCGATCTCCCAAGTGGGGGGAGTTGTGATGAGGTGTACGCCTCCTTAGTGTTTGCGTAGAACAAATCCAGTGTTTTATTGTCTCTAGTGTGGCATGTGACATACTGGGTGAAAGTGGGCAGAATGGGAGACAGTGAAACGTGGTTGAAATCGCCTGAGATGAGGAGCAGAGCATCTGGGTGTTCTGTCTGCAGCCTGCTGGTTACTGAATGGATGACGTCACGCGCTGTCCCAGCGTTCGCCGTCGGATTTGCATAAACAACAATGCAGATCACGTGTGAGTGTTCTCTCGGGAGATATGTAGGCCTCATGCTAACAGCTAGCAACTCAATGTCTTTGCTGCAGTGTCGTTGTTTAACAGTGATATGTCCCGGTCTACACCAGTTGTTGTTAACATACATTATCACTCCACCGCCCCTAGTTTTGCCACTCTCTGGTGTTCGGTCAGCTCGTATCATGTGAAAACCCTCCAGCTCAATGTTAGCATCTGCTGCTAGTTCAGTTAGCCACGTCTCAGTAAACAAAAGGAGAGAGCACTCCTGGTAAGTGCTATCATAACGGGAGATAGCCGCTAGCTCATCTAACTTTCCCAGTATCGACCGTACATTTCCCATGACAACAGATGGAAGGGAGGGTCTGTACCTTATATTTTTTGTCCTCCGCCTTACTCCAGCCCGGCAGCCACGACGTTTTCGCCTCAGTTCTCTCGGTATGTCGAGTTTTTCCAGTGGGACCGGGTGGCGGTTAAATGCTAGCAGCTCTTCCCTGTTGTATCGAATCCTGCTATAAACAGTGGCTCCGTCCACCGGCTCAGGAGACATTTGGGACGATCTGTGTGTCCGTGATATAAGTGGGGTGAAAAAAAAAAAGTGATCAAAAGAGAGAGGAAGGGGAAAAAAAAAACAAAACTCGGAATCGAGCCGCTGTTGCAAAAGGCAGCCGACTGGTGTGGCGCCGAGAGAAAAAAAAAAAAAAAAAAAAAGACTAGATATTAGACTAGATAGCAACTGACCCACATTTATGGGGCAGAATAATCCCCAGGGGTACAGTTATGGGATGAGGTAGTCTACCCTCACTCCTAAGGTAGCATAATAATTAAAAAAAAAGAGAGACAAAACAAAGACATTTGGTATCTCCTGTAGGACATCTATTGTAAGGGGGGAGGAGATGTTATGTATTTTGGTTTACTACGGCACCCGTCGTAGTGCTTTGCTAAAAGCATTATGGGTAATCTGTAATGGCAGAGTGTGTTGTCGTTGGCTGTGTGCTATGTGTTGCTGCTACGCTAATAAACCGTGAACATTACGTCGATGGTCCGAGTTATTATTGTTATATTAAGTAACGTAAAGGGTGAAAGATATAACAAATTTTGTCTCATCGTTTTCACTTACAGCTTCTGCCTTATGCCCGTACCATTTCTTTAAATGTTCTAATCCATATTTCTTGGCCAATCCCCAGTGGATCGCTGTTGCCACTCTATTGTGTCTGCATTTGTATTCAGACTGGGCCATTTTGCTACACTCACTAACCAAGTGGGCTACCATCTCATCTTTCGGTTGGCACATCCTACAAAGAGGTGAGACAGGCTGTTTCTCATGTTTTTCCTTTCTATAGTTGGTGCAAAGTGCTTGATCTTGGGCAGCTAGTAGGCTTTCTGTTTCTTGCTTCAAACTCCCTCACTTCAGCCACTGCCAGCTCTCTGGTCCAGAGATCTCTTCTGTCTGTCTTAGATGTTGCCCATGCATCGCCTTTCCTTTCCACCCATCCAGTCTGCCCTTTCCTTGTTCTTCCTTAAGCTCCTTTGCCAGCACATCTCTTCCCTTTTTTATGTAGGTTTTAACAGTTTCCATGATGTTACCCTTCATCCCGTCTACGTACTTGAAAAAGTTCTGCTTCTCATACCTCACAGTCTCCTCTACTCCCATCAATTCTCTACCACCTTATTACTACCACTTATTACCTCCGCCAGGCCGAAAAGGCCAGGAGGAGGTTATGTTTTTGCCAGGGTTTGTGTGTTTGTCTGTTTGTCTGTCTGTCTGTTTGTCTGTCTGTCTGTTTGTCTGTTGGTTAGCAAGATAACTCAAAAAGTCTTGGACAGATTTGCATGAAACTTTCAGGCGTTGTTGGAAATGGTACAAGGAAGAAATGATTAAATTTTGGGGGTGATCCGGTTCACCGTCTGGATACAGGAATTTTTTTAAAGCATTTTTCAACACTGTGACATAGGGCCATTTTCAACATGTGCGCAGGCGCAATGGAGGGCGCTGGTCGTCGTGTCTGCAACACAAACTCTGCGTTCTTCAATGTTTTAGGCACAAAAGCACGCAGAAAACCCTGCTGGCCTGGGCCCGCCAGCGTGCTTGTGTTTGCGCGCAACTGCAAAACCTCACACGGGCAGCTGTCCGCCGACGGATTCTTTGGCAGAAATTCCCCGGCCAGCCATAGGAGCTGCGCATTTGGCAGAAATTCCCCGGCCAGCCATAGGCGCTGCGCATTTGGCAGAAATTCACCGGCCAGCCATAGGCGCTGCGCATTTGGCAGAAATTCACCGGCCAGCCATAGGCGCTGCGCATTTGGCAGAAATTCACCGGCCAGCCATAGGCGCTGCGCATTTGGCAGAAATTCCCCAGCCAGCCATAGGCGCTGCGCATTTGGCAGAAATTCACCGGCCAGCCATAGGCGCTGCGCATTTGGCAGAAATTCCCCGGCCAGCCATACGCGCTGTGCAATAACGAGCTCTCTGCCGGCGAAGCTTCTAAATTCTAAATTGTCGTTTGCCGCGGAGCGCAACCCCCAAAACAATAATATTGTAGCGAAATCAATATGAGCACCCTATTTGGCTTGCCAAGTGGGTTGACCCTATTGGCGACACAGGTAGAGTGTGGGACTCCGGAGTGGGAGGCGTGAGTTTGAACCTCCCGGTGGGACGTTGCCATGTCGAGCAGCACGTTACAATATAATATAAAACCCACGGCAACCTGTCTACCCAATTTGCATCCATCAGTGGAGGGGATGGACACAACAGCAGCACTTCAGTTTATTACCTCTGCCAAGGAGGCAATGCTTTTACTACTGAACCACTAATCCTATCACTATCAGATTGATTGTCATTGATTAATTGTGTGTTTATTGCACTGTCCCTGTCAAATAAACAAATAATCATTGTGAATCCAATTGCTAGTCATATGTTTACATACTCAAGGAATCTGAAAACGTACACACAAACACTGTATGGGGGGAATTGTGGCGCTTGGCGGAGGTCTGCGCTCTCCGAGTGCTTTTCTAGTTAGTATTGTGTTCACAAGGGATTCAATTTCATCTTCTGATTTTGCAGACAGTTTAAGATCGTCCATGTGTAACAAATGATTGATCTTCACTTTGTTCTTGAACTCGTAACCAGGTCTTGAGTATCTTAGAAGTTGTGACCGTGGCATTATTGACATTACAAAGAGCAATGGGGGCAAACTATCACCTTGGAAAATTCCTCTCTTGATACTGACTTCTCCTAGTTCTTCCCCTTGACTCTTCAGTTTCATTTTCCATATTTTAATGCTTTGATGGAGAAGTTTCCTGATGTTATCTTCAGCTTTAAGCATATCTATTACTTCCATGATCCTGGAGTGTGGGATCATATCGTAAACCTTTTGTTAGTCCACCAAGGCCATTGCTAAGTTTGCTTTCCTTGTCTTGCTATCTTTCATTATTGCTTTATCTATACACAGCTGATCTTTAGTTCCTCTGCTTCCTTTGCCACACATTGACTGTTCCCAAGGTACTAACTTATTCTCATCAATATGTTGATAGATTGCCTCTGAAATCAGGCCAGTGAGTAATTTCCACATAGTTGGTAGGCAAGTTATTGGATAATAGTTGGAAGGCATGTTTCATTTGGTGGGATCTTTTAGGATAAATGCCATCCTACCTGTGGGGATCCAATTTGGTGGCATCCCACTTCCTAGGACTGCCTGTAGTTGTGTCCTTAATCTTTCGTGCAAGCTTGTAAATCTCTTCAGCCAAAAACCCTGAACATCATCTGGTCCTGCAGCCTTCCATGAGGCCATCTTCCTAAGAGTTTTTTCAAAAACTTTCTTAATGATGGACAGGTTTTCTTGTTTTCTTAGTAATGTGCATTCCTGTTTCACGGTCTCCAGCCATTTTGCTGTTGTGCTGTGATAGCGTAGTTGGCTCCAGATATTGCTTCAAAACTCTACTTTAATACCTGGTTCTGGAGGTGATACTTCATCATTGGTCTTGTCATTCCGGTACTTGTAGAATCTTTTGTGGTCTTTCTCAAACATGGCATTCTCTTTGTACAGTGCTACTCAGTCACTGTACCTTTTCACCTTGGCTGAGATGCTAAGCACTCTCTGTTTTAATTCTTTGATAACTGTAGCTAGTCCCTTCTGCTGTACTCTGTATTTTGTCTCGAGGTGGGGATAATTCTGGATATTCCCACCTTTATCCCAGATCTGTGTCAATTCTGATTGATCTTTCCGACAGATTAACTGGGCATTCATTTAGTCTCCTCTTCCATGGCGCTTCAGACGTCCTTATAGTTCCTTCTCTCTTTTAAACACCCAGTCGCTCTGTCGCTAAATAGGCTGTGGCATATATTAACTCTTTGGTATCTCTGATGTTATCTGTGGCAGTGAACTCTAGCACCACATTTCCGTTTTCTGTTTCTTCTTCTTCTTCTTCTCCTTCTTCTTCTTCTTCTTCTTCTTCTTCTTCTTCTTCTTCTTCTTCTTCTTCTTCTTCTTCTTCTTCTTCTTCTTCTTCTTCTTCTTCTTCTATACTTTATTTATTATTACCCCACCTCCCAAACACAAGCCATACTTTAGACATTGTATTTTGGGCTAAGGGCAAACAGTTGTTGAAAACCCAGCTGTGCCTGACAATATTAACCAATAAATAGTCCCATAATTGGGACTGTTTATTGGGATAACTGGGATTCTTTGTTAAAAGCGCTTTATAAAAATGTATTTTCTTTAAGTTTGACATTTTGTAGTATTCCAAGGTTGGTGCACACTCTCTCTCTCCTCTGCCCTCTTGGCTGATTGCTAATCAAGACCTGCTGGGCTGATTACCACCCTCTTCTTCCTGCTGCTATAAAGATCAGTTTGTCTTTGGACTCTTTGCCAGAGAAGCAGCCGCCTTCAGCCCTGTGTGCCAACCTGGGATCTGACCACTGACTTGTGTTCCAATACCTGTCTTGGGTCAAACACCGATTTCTGTGTTTTTGTCATGTTTAAGACAAAGTAATTTCTATCACACCACTTGATAAATGAATCTATTTCTAAGTGATGCAGAGATGGATTCATGTCTTCATCTAAGATACTCAAAATCACGGTGTCATCTGCAAATTTTATAATATAATTATTTGGATGAATGCTCCTACAATCATTAGTGTACAAAGCAAATAGTGCAGGAGATGTTACACAGCCTTGTGGGACTCCTGTGCTACTGTATTTTGTGTCTGACAATGTCATAACATTTGCTGGGTGTAATGGTTCCTGTGTGTGCTTTGTCTCCCTCTCTCCCTCTGATTAGACTCCTGCAGCCTTGTGCACCATCTACTGCCAATTAAGAAAGGCCCTGTAAATAGGTTGCTCTCCCCTCACTCTGTCTGGCGACACTAACCTGCACACAGCTTTAACCATGGTCTGCATCTTGTGATTATTAGTGATGGACAAATGAAGCTTTCTGTAGCACTGAAGCTTGTATCTGAAAAGGGTTCATTACTTGAATATCCTTTTTTTTTTTTTTTTTTTTTTTTTCCTTTGAAAGACAAAAGTAAAATAGAAAGATGTCTTTACCTTCTTTACATGTTTCAACTGCACTGCAGCCTTCATCAGAAGAGTCAGCTGATTGCTGCCAGGTGACATTTATCAGCTGATTTTCATAGGCGGGGCCAGCTCAGCAGATCTGTCAGATCCGCCGAGCCGGCCCCGCCTCCCGCCGTCAGATGGTCTCTGGAGAATGTGGTCCCAGGTGTGAGAAAGCATAAAGGCCCCCTCATCTCGGTTCATGGTGTCTTTTCCCCGCTTTCTGATCTCTATTGCCTCCTTGATCCAACGTTTGTGTCTGTTGCTCTCCGATCCAATAATTTTTGTGTTGTCCCAGTCCATGATGTGATTGTTTCTTTTGCAGTGGTCCGATATAGCTGATTTTAATATTTCTTGTTCTGCTTTTTCTTTTTGTGATCTTGTGAGTCATCCTTGCGTATTACGTGGAAGTTATGGACAAGTTTGCATTAAAGACTTCCGCCGGCTGGAGAAATTGGAGAAAACACGGGCACGCTTCAGAAACCACCTACGATTCAACCTCCGTTGCAGAGATGAGGAGGTCACACCCCAAAGCCTCAATATAAGAAATCCAATCCCGACCAAGAACGCAGAAAAAATCATCAACAAAGCACGGAAAGACCTTATAAAAGAACGTATAAGAATAACGGCAAATAAAGTAGACAAAATAAACAACCAAATCAAAGAGGAAACGGACATGTTTAAGCAACGCTACCCGACGGACCAGAAAACGCAGGAGCAGATAAAAGCACAACTGAAACACGCACACGAACAAGAATTCATCACAACGAAAAACCGCCAATTGAAAAAATTAAAAAAACTCACAGAAAGAAAGAACGGACGAAGACAAACACACACGGAAAAGAACGATAAGTGGGTCAAAAACCTATCACAACGCACACTCACGGACACGGAGAAAACAGTGCTGAACAGAGGACTGAACTTCGCCATCACACCAGCCAGAATCCCTCATGAAGAATACATCCTCGCAACAGAACTGGCATGTGAAAAAATCCAGGACCAAGGAGAAAAAGCAGCACTCCGGAACGCAGTCGCAGGAATCCTCAAAACGGCCAAATTACCACAAAGCAACGTTACAAGAAAAGAAGAAAAAGCATTAAACTCACTCAAGACAGATAAAACGATCACAATACTCCCAGCAGATAAAGGCAGAACAACAGTAATTTTGGACACGGAAACATACGAAAAACAGATGGAAACCATGTTGGCAGACAGTAACACATACGAAATCATTAAAACAAACCCGACAGAAGAAAAGAAAAAACTGCTCAAAGCCCTTCTAAAACCTCTATTAGAAAGCAATAAAATCACAAAGGACGCATATGATCACCTGATCCCCACAGCCAGCATCACCCCTCGGATTTATGGAACACCGAAAATACATAAAAAGGATATCCCACTGCGGCCAATAATAGACAGCATTGGATCAGTCACATACAACTTATCAAAAGCCCTAGCTGAAATCATCAAACCCCTCCTTGGACTATCAGACTTTCACTGTAAAAATTCAAAAGAGCTGGCACAAGAACTCAAAGACATAAAAATAGAATCAGACGAGATCCTCATCTCACATGACGTCATCTCTTTATTCACAAAGACTCCTATTGACGTCACACTACATATAGTGCAAGAACGCCTCAACAAGGACAGTACCCTAAAAAGACGCACCAACCTCACAGTCCATGACATATCCAAATTACTACAGTTTGTTGCAAAATCCACTTATTTTCAATTCAGAGGAAAAATCTACAAACAAAAAGAAGGATTTGCAATGGGAGACCCACTATCAGCCATCATGAGCAGTTTTTTTTATGGAGGATCTGGAAAATAAAGCCATCAACACAGCACCCACAATATGCAAACCCACCCTTTGGAAGAGATACGTAGATGACATTCTGGAAAAAATAAGGAAAGGACATACACAAGAACTCACTGACCATCTGAACAGTACAGACAGTACGGGGAACATAAAATTCACACACGAAGAGGAGGAAAATGGCACCATAGCCTTTCTGGACATGAAAATCCACCACAACGAGGATGGCAGCATAAAAATCACAGTCTACAGGAAACCAACCCACACAGATCAATACCTACTTTGGACATCGGAACACCCCACAGCACACAAGCTATCAGTCGTCAGGACATTATATGAACGAGCCACCATCATCACGGAACAAGAAGACAGACAGGAAGAGGAAAACCACATAAAACATGCACTTATACGCTGCCAATATCCAGTATGGGCCATAAACAAAGGGAAACAGCAAGTCAAAAACAAAGAAAATAAACAGGACACAAGACACAGAACAAAAGCTGAAATCAAAAACAAGGAAACCATAACTATACCATACATACGAGGGATCACGGAACCAATTCAAAGGATCATGAAAAAATACAAAATAAACACAGCAGTCAAACCACACAAAAAATTAAGACAGTTATTAGTACACCCCAAGGACAGAATAGAACAAGACAATAAATGCAATGTATTATATGAAATATCATGCAGATCATGCAACAAAACCTACATTGGAGAAACCGGAAGATTATTCACCACAAGAAAAAAAGAACACCAAAAGGAATGTGAGAAGGAAACACAAGGACGACTCACAAGATCACAAAAAGAAAAAGCAGAACAAGAAACATTAAAATCAGCTATATCGGACCACTGCAAAAGAAATAATCACATCATGGACTGGGACAACACAAAAATTATTGGATCGGAGAGCAACAGACACAAACGTTGGATCAAGGAGGCAATAGAGATCAGAAAGCGGGGAAAAGACACCATGAACCGAGATGAGGGGGCCTTTATGCTTTCTCACACCTGGGACCACATTCTCCAGAGACCATCTGACGGCGGGAGGCGGGGCCGGCTCGGCGGATCTGACAGATCTGCTGAGCTGGCCCCGCCTATGAAAATCAGCTGATAAATGTCACCTGGCAGCAATCAGCTGACTCTTCTGATGAAGGCTGCAGTGCAGTTGAAACATGTAAAGAAGGTAAAGACATCTTTCTATTTTACTTTTGTCTTTCAAAGGAAAAAAAAAAAAAAAAAAGGATAAATAATTGAAAGAAGACAAAATGAACCTGTTTGACGTGTTTCATTACTTGAAGCTTTTCAACACAGTCCTGTTTGGTGCTATCTGGTGGCCAAAAGTGAACTGCTTTATGGTTTCCCACTCTAGAGCTGAGAGCTTCTGTTTATTATTACATGGCAATTCTGTCTGATGTTGGGCTATCGTCGTGGTAGTTTGAACATGTTTTCTTTTTTTTTTCTTTTTTTTTTGTTTAGAAATAATGGTAAACAATTTTAATGAACAAACTTCCCTTGGTTAAACATGTGCCATGGTGTGAGCTGCCTTTGATGTTTGTAAACATAATAGAAAAAGCATATATATCAATGTACAGCACAATCTTAGAATAGCCTGGGTGAATGTTTGTGCTGTATGGTCCCTGCCTCCCACATGCTTATGTAATTAGTGGACAGGTACATTTTTATCTACAGTAACTTATAGGTAGAGTGAGGTTTTTTTGACCTGGGGGTGGAAGGGCTTGTGAACTGGGAAAGTGCTTATGAACTGGGCAGTGTAAATGCTTATGAACTGATAACATGAACACATAATACAGATAAGGTTATTTATATTATTTATTTATGTATTATTCATATATATTATGGTTAACTTTTTTGCGCATAGCACTGGTGCTACAGAGGTTCATCGTCATGTAGCACAAGACAAAAACTTGTAGCACAATAACAACATCTGTTACTAAAACTGACTGCAAGGATAAGGAACTGTACTTATTTAGCACTTTTCTAGTCTCAAAGACCACTCAAAGTGCTTCACCAGTACTAACCCTCTATTCTAAGAGCCTATCAGAGACAGATACATAGGGGCCATTTACCAATCACCAATTAAACTAACATGCATGTCTTTGGATTGTGGGAAGAAACCAGAACATCTGGACTAAGCCCACACGGCACAGGGAGAACATGTATACTCCACACAGGAAGGTTCCTACATCTGCCAGCCAGGGGATTCAAATCTGGAACCTTCTAGCTGTTAGACAACAGTGCTAGCCATTGTACCACAGTGCAAGTAGTGCAGTTTAATCATTAAAACAATAGAGTATTTCACTTTATAATTAAAAAGAACTTATCAAGATCTAGAAATCATTTCAAATTTACATACATTTCCACATCAGTCATCAGTCCTAACCACCTAAACACATCCACCATATCATACAAACTGATGGGCTAGTCTTGGCCCGCAGGCTCTGTTTAACACCACTAGGCTAGACTGTGAAAAACAACCTCCATCATGGGGCTTCTCCACCGCATTTCTCCTCCAGAGACCCATGCAAAATTAACCCACTGTGGGCTCAGCAAAAACGGAAGAAATTGGAAAAAAAAATGTTTCTTTTATAAGAGCATTTTTCAGTCCCTCCCAGAGCCTGGAGCAGTGGAGAAGAGAACAGTCTGTCCTGTAGGTGAGGATCATTCAATGCATCATGGTTCACCTCACATCTGCTCTTTTTTTCATGACAGTTCCATCCGAAATAAAACATATCCTGCTTTTTGTGGGGCAGCGTGGTGGCGGAGTGGTTAGCACTGCAGCAGCACAGCAACTCACCCTTGGCCGGGGGATCCTGGGTTCGATCCCAGCCCCCGACCAACAGTGATCTGTGTGGAGTTTGCATGTTCTCCCCGTGTCTGGGTTTACTCCGGGATTTCTCCGGTTTCCTCCCACATGCCAAAAAGCATGCAAGTTAGGTTAATTGGCATCAGACTGGGGATTCTAAATTGTCCTTAGATATGACTGTGAGAGTGAATGTTTGTCTGTCTCTCTGCGATGTTGAGACAGATGGTTGTCTGTTGGCCCTGCGATGGACTGGCGATCTTTCCAGGGTGTACCCTGCCTCTCGCCCAAAGATGCTGGGATAGGCTCCAGCCCCCCCGCGACCCGAAAAGGATTAAGCGGAAGAAAATGGATGGATGGATGCTTTTTGTGGTGGTAAATACGACACTCAAAAGTGCAGCCTGCATACACAAACACAGTGTCTGCTTTTGTAAATATGAAAGCTGTTCAGCGCTGATAGGTTAGAAGAGTTCATCATGAAGCATAAAATACTGTATGACCAACAATGTTTGAAATAAATAAAAGAAAAAAGAAAGAAAAAATATGAAAAAGAGTGTCGGGTGCATTTTGCAGTTCTGTCGGTTGTAACAGAAGACAAAGAGTATCAACGACTGAACTATCTATATACGTATCGGTGTATTCCACCACTGATCTGTGCTGAGTTTGACACGGGGTGACAAAATAAAGACATAACTAGAAAAGCACTCATAGAGCGCATACCTCCACCAAGGCTCCTTCCATTTCTCATGGATCACCTCCAAAATGTAATGGGTTTGTGTGTAGGCCTATAGCCACTTGTGGTGAAAATTGCGTCAAAGTCTGTTCATCAGTTTTGGAGTACTGTTGCTAACACACTGTGAGAAGATAAGAGCCTTGGCTGAGGTATGCATTCTCAGATCATCACCAAAATATAATGGGTTCCTTTCTAGCCCAAGAACTAACTAACTAACTAACCTGCACTTATATAGCGCTTTTCTAGTCACAAAGACCACTCAAAGCGCTCTCATTAACACTAACCCTCTATTCTAAGGGCCTATAGGAAACAGATATCTAGGGACAATTCAGAACAGCCAATTAACCTAACATGCATGTCTTTGGCATGTGGGAGGAAACCGGAGAAATCCCGGAGTAAACCCACGCAACACGGGGAGAACATGCAAACTCCACACAGATCACTGTTGGTCGGGGGCTGGGATCGAACCCACGATCCCACGATCCCCACAATCCCCCGGCCAAGGGTAAACTGTGCTGCCGCAGTGCTAACCACTGCGCCACCGTGCAGCGGTGAAGAACCACCTCTGGTGAAAATTTCATCCAAATCCAAGCAGTAGTTTTTGTGTAATCCTGCTGCACAAATACAAACAAAGCCCTTGGTGGAGGTATGCACTCTCAGATCATCACCAAAATCTAATCATCTGTTCCCCATGCCATTACACACCTTTCCTGAAAATTTGGTCAAAATCCGTTCAGAACCTTTTGAGTTATGTTGGTAAAAGTGCCCATAACACTGGGTATGAATGTGTATAAATGTATAAAATGTTCGGTGGTGGCCAGAAAGGCCGTTGGCGCAGATTGGCTGCCACGTTTCCGTCAGCCTGCCCCAGGGCAGCTGTGGCTGCAGAAGTAGCTTGCCACTACCATTGTCTGTCTGGAGTGAATGAATAATGTACCTATTTGTAAAACGTCTTTGAGTATATATGATAAAGCGCTATATAAAACCGATTCATTATTATTATTATTATTATTATTATTATTATTATTATTAAAAGACAGACAGACAAACAGACAAACAGACCGACAAACAGACAAACCCCGGTAAAAACATTACCTCCTTGGCAGAGGTAAAAATGCCAATCACTGTCCATAGTTTCTCATCCCACCTGTGCTACATCAGTTCATTCATTCTTGGCACAGAGCTACCAAACCTACCTGATTGACCAAAATCAGTTCAAAATATTGCCACACGGCAGAATGTCCTCTCATCCTTGCTGGCTCAATGTCTCTCACGCAAAATTTCCACCAAAACACACCACAAATCCTGCCAATACTTAACTTTCTTAAAATCATTGTCATTGGTCACGTGACTCTGGCCAAACAAATCAAGCCTCAAACCAGAGTTTCTGAACACCTGCACCATATTTTTTTTTTTTTAACTCATGCTCCAAAGCTTCAGATTCATCCAGACCATCACTAGTGATTATTTCTGCCTTGATGTGCTTTTGAGCTTTGCCATGGGGGTCCGGTGCTATGTGGATCAGGTGGCGGTCAAAGGTGGAGACCTTGGTGGTCTGATCCAAGGATTCCTAAACTGGCTTTTGGGATGTGGAATGTCACCTCTCTGGAGGGGAAGGAGCCTGAGCTGGTGCATGAGGTTGAGCGATACCGGCTAGATATAGACGGCTTCACCTCAACACACAGCTCCAGTTCTGAAACCAGTCTCCTGGAGAGGGGCTGGAGCATGGCCTACTCTGGAGATGCCCCGGGCGAGAGGCAGCGAGCAAGGGTGGGTATTATTGTATCCCCCCACCTTGCTGCCTCTATATGGAAGTCTCCACCAGCGGACGAAAGGGTTGTTTCCCTGCGCTTTCGGGTTGGGAAATGGGTCCTGACCATCATTTGTGCCTATGCACCAAGTGATGGTTCAGAGTACCCACAGTTTTTGGAGTCTCTGACTAGGGTGCTGGAGAGTGCTCCTCTTGGAGACTCCATTGTCCTTCTGGGGGACTTTAATGTGCATGTGGGCAATGACAGTGAAACCTGGAAGGGGGTGATTGGGAGGAATGGCCTGCCCAATCTGAGCCCGAGTGGTGTTCAGTAATTGAACTTCTGTGCTAACCACAGTTTGTCCATAATGAACACCCTGTTCAAGCATAAGGGTGTCCATATGTGCACCTTGTACCAGGACACCCTAGGTTGCAGGTCGATGATAGCTTTTGTTATTGTGTCACCATACCTGCGACCATTCTGTATGTCTTGGACACTCGGATAAAGAGAGGTACAGAGCTGTCAACTGATCACCAACTGGTGGTGAGTTGGATCCGATGGCATGGGACGATGCCATTCATATCTGGTGGACCCAAACGTATCTTGAGGGTGTGCTGGGAATGTCTGGCTGAGGCCCCTGTCCGGGAGGTCTTCACCTCCCACCTCCAGAAGAACTTCAACCACATTCAGAGGGAGTCTGGACCTAAGGAGTCTGAATGGGCCATGTTCACCACCTCCATTGTTGAAGCAGCTGCCAAGAGCTGTGGCCACAAGGTTGTTGGGCATCTCATGGTGGCAACCCCCGAACCAAGTGGTGGACACCAGTGGTGAAGGGGGCCATTAAGCTGAACAGGGAGTCCTATCAAGCTTAGTTAGCTTGTGGGACTCCCAAAGTAGCTGAGGTGTACCGGCAGGCCAAGTGCAGTGCAGCTCTGGTCATTGCTGAAGCAAAAACTCGAGTATGGGAGGAGTTGGGTGAGGCCATGGAACAAGACATTCGCTCAGGAGGGGGAAGCAGCTTCCTGTCCACACTGTGTATGGTGCGGATGGGGCACTGCTGACTTCGACTGGGGATATCGTCGAATGGTGGAAGGAAAACTTCGAGGATCTCCTTAATCCCACTGACATGCCTTTCACAGAGGAAGCAGGGCTTGTGGATTAGGGGGATGACTCTCCAATCATAAGGGCTGAGGTCGCCAAGGTGGTTAAAAATCTCTTTGGTGGTCAGGCCCCAAGGATGGACGAGATTAACCCTGAGTACCTTAAGGCCCTGGATGTTGTAGGGCTGTCATGGTTGACACGCTTCTGCAACATTGCATGGAGGTCGGGGGAAATGGCTTTGGCATGGCAAACAGGGGTAGTGGGTCCTCACTTCCAAAAAGGGGACCGGAGGGTGTGCTCCAACTAAAGAGGGATCACACTCCTCAGCCTCCCTGGGAAGGTCAATGCCAAGGTACTGGAGAGGAGAGTCCGGCCATTGGTCGAACCACGGATTCAGGAGGAGCAATATGATTTTAGTCCTGGCCACGGAACATTGGACCAGCTCTTTACCCTCTCGAGAATCCGTGAGGGTTTGTGGGAGTTTACCCAACCAGTTTACAAGTGTTTTGTGGACTTGGAGAAGGCATTTGACCGCGTCCCTCATGGTTTTGTGTGGGGGGTGCTTTGGGAGTGTGGGGTATCGGGCTTGTTGTTACAAACTATTCGGTCTCTGTACAACCATTGTGAGAGTCAGTTCGTATTGCCAACACTCGGTTGCACTCATTCCCAGTGAGAGTTGGACTCCGCCAGGGCTGCCCTTTGTCACCGATTCTGTTCATAATTTTTATGGACAGGATTTCTAGGTGCAGCCAGGGAATGGAGGGTGTCATGCTTGGTGATCACCGGATCTCATCTCTGTTGTTTGCAGAAGATGTTGTCCTGCTGGCTTCATCCAGCAATGACCTACAAGGCTTACTGGGATGGTTTGTCGCTGAGTGTGAAGCGGCTGGGATGAGAATCAGCACCTCCAAGTCCGAGTCCATGGTCCTCAGCCGGAAATAGATGGATTGTCCTCTCCAGGTTGGGGACAAGCTCCTGCCCCAAGTGGAGGAGTGTAAGTATCTTGGGGTCTTATTCACAAGTGAAGGGAGAATGGAGCGAGAGATTGACAGATGGATTGGAGCAGCATCTGCATTGATGCAGATGTTTTACAGGTCTGTTGTGGTGAAGATGGAGCTGAGCTCTAAGGCAAGGCTGTCAATTTACCAGTCAATCTATGTTCCTACCCTCACCTGTGGTCATTAGCTTTGGGTAATGACCAAAAGAATGAGATTGCAGATACAAGCGGCTGAAATGAGCTTTCTTCATAGGATTGCTGGACTCACTCTCAGAGATAGGGTGAGGAGCTCAGTTATCCGGGAAAGGCTCAGAGTAGAACCACTGCTCTTCCACATTGAAAGGAGCCATTTGAGGTGGTATGGGCATCTGATGCGGATGCCTCCTGGACACCTCCCACTTGAGGTGTTTCAGGCACGTCCTTCTGGGAGGAGACCCCAGGGCAGACCCAGGACTCGCTGGACAGACTGTGTCTCCCAGCTGGTCTGGGAACACCTTGGTATCCTCTCTGAAGAGCTGGAGCAGGTGGCTGGGAAGAGGGAAGTTTGGGCTTCTCTACTTAAACTGCTGCCTCCGGAAAAGCGGTAGAAGATGGATGGATGGATAGAAACCATGAAATCAAATTGGCAATAATTCCCATGTTCTTCAATTTCTCTCAAAGCAAGCAGAGCAGCACTGTGTTAAAAGCAGAGCTAAAATCCACTAATAAAATACTGGCCTCAGCATTTGTGCTCTCTAAGTGTTTAGTGGTGAGGTGAAAGATTCTAAGAATGTTGTCCTCAGTGGTTCGGTTTGTAAGCAAAGTGCCATTCATCTAACTGTGGTTCAACTTCCTTTTTAAGCTGGGAGACAACAATTTTTTTCAAAGCATTTCATTACATTTGATGTGACAGCCACATGATGAAAGTCATTGTTTTCTGTAGCCCTGGGCTTTTTGGGCAGAGGTGTTATAATAGACTTCTTCCACAAGGCTGGTACATGTTGAATGTCTGAGGACTGTTGAAAAATAGGACACCATGCTGCTGTCAGTTCTTCAGCACAACTCTTTAGCAAGAAAGCAGACAGTCCATTAAGGCCTGTAGTCTTTTTTGTGCACACTCGACTGAAAAGTCGTTGCACCATACTTGGTTATATTTCCAGCCCAGGAGCAACATCAGTGTCAGGTAATGACAGTAACATGTCCACAACAAATTCATTTGAGGGATTTTGTTTCTCAAACCTCAAGTAAAGTTATTCAATTCATTAGATTTTTGCAACTCATTCACAGCTGTGATTCTTCTGTTTACAGAGTTCATATTAGTAACAGATTTCATTGTATCCCACAGTTTCTTTGTATTTGATGTTCGATTCATAATGTTCAGATCACAAAGTTGTCTTCAAACTTTGTAGTCCACAGAGAATCTTTGCTGACCTCATCTGTCTGCGTTTCCATCACCATGGCAAAACAGGAGGGTTATCATTTCATTCATTTAACCCTTGAGTTCCTTGAGGAACATAGGTCATCCACCAGAGACTGCCATCTTCTTCTGTCCTGTGCTTTTCTCTCCAGCTGTTCCCACATCAATCCTAGTTCATGAGCCTTCTTCTATTCCTTTTTCCTTGAGGTGTCCATCTGAGAGCTCTTCTAGTGGGGTTCTCTGGTGGCTTCCTCAGGGTGTGGCCCAACCACCTCCACTTTCTTCTCTTGAGTTCAAGTTCAACTAGCTCTTGCACTGTTCTTGTCCAGATCTCTTCATTGCTCACTTTGTCAAACCGTCTGACACCCAGGATGTTGCGGAGACATCTGGTAAAAGAAGATGAACTTTTGTGATGGAGGCCTTCAGGAAAGGACAGGTCTCACAGCCATATAAGAGGATGTTTGTAACTCCTTAAGGATTACATTTAATTACATGATCTGCCTCTCCTGTGGCTGATGTTGCAGATCTGCCCCTGTCACGTGATAGGTCAAAAAGTATGGAAAAAAAAATAAACTCAGATGTACCAAACATTTCACATCACTAAATGGCAAACACATACAGCTTACTGGTCTGCACTGGAGGACTGAGTTCAGCGAAACCAGAACCACATTGAATGTGATATCACTTCTGGGGTGCAGAAGAAGAGATGTGTAAACAATAAACTACATACAGACATGGACAAAATTTGTTGGTACCCTTCTGTTAATGAAAGAAAAACCCACAATGGTCACAGAAATAACTTGAATCTGACAAAAGTGTTAACAAATAAAAATTCTATGAAAATTAACCAATGAAAATCAGACAATGCTTTTGAATTGTGGTTCAACAGAATTTTAAAAAACAAACTCATGAAACAGGCCTGGACAAAAATGATGGTACCCTTAACTTAATATTTTGCTGCACAACCTTTTGTGGCAATCACTGCAATCAAACGATTTCTGTAACTGTCAATGAGAGTTCTACACTTCTCAGCAGGTATTTTGGCCCACTCCTCATGAGCAAACTGCTCCAGTTGTCTCAGGTTTGAAGGGTGCCTTCTCCAGACGGCATGTTTCAGCTCCTTCCACATATGTTCAATAGGATTTAGATCAGGGCTCATAGAAGGCCACTTTAGAACAGTCCAATGTTTCGCTCTTAGCCATTCTTGGGTGTTTTTAGCTCTGTGTTTTGAATCATTATCCTGTTGCAAGACCCATGACCTGCGACGGAGACCAAGCTGTCTGACACTGGGCAGCATATTTCTCTCTAGAATACCTTGATAGTCTTGAGATTTCATTGTACCCTGCACAGATTCAAGACACCCTGTGCCAGATACAGCAAAGCAGCCCCAGAACATAACAGAACCTCCTCCATGTTTCACAGTAGGGACAGTGTTCTTTTCTTGGTTTGCTTCATTTTTGTGTCTGTGAACATAGAGCTGATGTGCCTTGCCAAAAAGTTCCAGTTTTGTCTCGTCTGTCCATAGGACATTCTCCCAGAAGCTTTGTGGCTTGTCAACATGCAGTTTGGAAAATTCCAGTCTGGCTTTTTTATGATTTGTTTTCAACAGTGGTGTCCTCCTTAGTCATCTCCCATGAAGTCCACTTTGGCTCAAACAACGACGGATGGTGCGATCTGACACTGATGTACCTTGATCTTGGAGTTCACCATGAATGTGTTTAGAGGTTGTTCTGGGCTCTTTTGTTACCATTCGTATTATCCGTCTCCTCCTGCGGCCACATCCAGGGAGGTTGGCTACAGTTCCGTGGATCTTAAATTTCTGAATAATATGTGCAACTGTAGTCACAGGAACATCAAGCTGCTTGGAGATGGTCTTATAGCCTTTACCTTTAACATGCTTGTCTATAATTTTCTTTCTAATCTCCTGAGGCAGCTCTCTCCTTTGCTTCCTCTGGTCCATGTTTAGTGTGGTACACACCATGTCAACAAACAGCACAGTGACTACTTGTCACCCTTTAAATAGACCGACCGACTGATTACAAGTTTGTAGACACCTGTGATGTTAATTAGAGGACACATCTTGGTTGAACATGTCCCTATGGTCACATTATTTTCAGTCTTTTCTAGGGGTACCATCATTTTTGTCCAGGCCTGTTTCATGAGTTTGTTTTTTAAAGTAATTCTGTTGAACCACAATTCAAAAGCATTGTCTGATTTTTATTGGTTAATTTTCATAGAATTTTTATTTATTACCACTTTTGTCAGATTCAGGTTATTTCTGTGACCACTGTGGGTTTTTCCTTCATTAACAGAGGGGTACCAACAATTTTGTCCACGTTTGTAATATTCCACAGGGAGGAAGTATTTGCTCCAAATTTTTCGCAACTATGATTTTAAAAGGGATTATTTAGCTTCTGAATGGAAATATTTACCTTCTGGACAGCACAAGATGGACCGGAGCAGAACACTTTTCGTCCGCCATTGATGAAGCTACATGTGAGGGGGAGAGGACAATACTGCCGGTTTGACGGGGTAAACTAACCAAAATTGAGGTGGAATAAATCAAAAGATAAATGTGATTGTTTCTGGATGTGGGAGGGAAAGCAAAAATGACCAAAAGAAGACAAATAAGAACCGGGATGAGCATGTGGACGCATGGCGACACATGACCATTTTTTTTATCAGTTTGTTTACATTCTACTGATTTTCTGGTTCATATATTTTGAAGATAAGATAACAAAAACAAAGACAAAAAAAAACAAAACTGTCCTTTGTGTAAATATGTCCAAAATCCTCTTTGACCTAAAGTTATGTAATCTAATGTGGCTGCCATCACATTATGCAAATTAGATGTGTAAATTTACTCCTATCATAAACTTTGGATCATATTCTGCATATTTCTCTTTGACAGTAAGCCATTATCTATTACCACTTGCAAGTTACAACTTTTGGAGTTTGTGATATCTTAACCAAAAATTTTCTTGAAAAAAATCTTCACCACCAGAGGGTGCATGCAGATGGTGCAGATCTGCAATCTAAATCCTCGAGTAGTTAATATTGGAGTTAAATATTCAGATCTTGGTCTTGAGTTCTTACAACCGTTGAGCACCAGATGAGTTGGAGTATCATGAAAGCTGATGTTGCTTTGCCACTGCGGGCTTTGATGTCTTCATCTTTTCCACCAGTGGTGGTGACTGTGCTACCCAGGTAGCTAAATTCCCCTACATCTTCAATATCTCTGTCCCCGATAAGTTAGTCATATATTATACTAGCTGTTCTTGTTTTTTCTTGCCTTCTGATTGTTGCTCTGAGTGTTGCTATCCCTGTGCTGTTGCAATCCTGGAATTTTCCCATTGTGGGACTAATAAAGGCTTATCTTATCTTATCTTATCTTATTAATTGCAAAACATGCTCACACTGCTAATGTGCTTCTCTTCCTCATCAGAATGTGGCACACGACTACTAAAAGTGGAGTAGCACCATCCTGTGGTGTCCTCCAGCACTGCAACTGAGTGTTACAAGTTGTCAACGGGGCCAACTGGTGCCGTCACCCTACCCCCACAACTAACCCACCAATCAAAATTTAGCAAATGAGATCAGCTAAAATGTATGTGACTATTAGAGGAAGCCTTCCAATATTCAGACACATATTACATCAGTTTTAAAATCACTGCATTTGCTCCCTGTGCGTTTTATAATCGATTTTAAGGTTCTCTTAGTAGTTTTTAAATGCCTCAGTGGTCTTGGGCCTTCTTATCTATCTGAGCTGCTTTTATCTTATGAGCCCGCAAAGACCCTGAGGTCCTGTGATTCTGGCTTTTAATGGTTCCCAAAGTCAAGACCAAGATCTCTGGAGAAGCCTCCTTTCACTATTATGGTCCTCGTCTGTGGAAAAGCCTGCCAGGGAGCCTCAGGGCTGCAGTCAATAGATGTTTTTAAGAACATGCTAAAGACCCACCTTTTTAAACTGGCTTTTAACCAACCTGTTTAACTATTGCTGAAGTAGTCATTCATGTGCCATTGTTTTATGTTCTTCTTGGTGCCATTTGGTTTTAGATTTTCTCATCATTTCTTTTTGATGTTTTAGCTCAGTTTTTAAGTATGGGTTTTTAGTTCCTCTTGTTTGATGTGTTCTTAGATTCTTTCTGTACCTTTTTTTAAATTAGGCTTTTAACAAACCTGTTTAACTATTATTGAAGTAATCATTTATATTCCATTGTTCAAGGCTCAAAGTGACTTTATTAATATCCGTAGGTAGATTCTTTTTACAGTCTGGAGAGGGCATCTCAAACACACAACTTTGAACATCAAAACATTAAAAACACAGGACACATACATCAGACAATTTAAAAACAGCACAGACTAAAGACATGGACATGTACTCCAGAAACTTACTGAACATGGTTAAAAAGACTAAAAATAGATAGATAAAAAACCCAACTAAAATAAATAAAAGAGCCCGTAGTAAACCAGATAAAAGCATTATACCACACCAGGGACCAGTGAAATAGTAGATAAGATAAGACCACGTAAAAAGGCCAGACCCAAGAGTTTAAATAAAATGCATTAAGGCCTGTTTAAAAGAACGATAGCAGCAGGAACAAAGCTGTTCCTGTACCGTGTGGTTCTGCATCTGGGGACTTTGAACCTCCGTCCAGAGGGTAAAAGCTGGAACTCACTGGCCAAGGGATGGGAGTCATCAACTGTGATAGAGGTGGCCAGCCGCTGTACTTGCCTGGTGTACAGGGCCTCCAGACTCAGCTGTGACTCCCCCCCAATAAGACGACTGGACCATTTAATGATCTGGGCCAGTGAGTTTCTGTCTTTGAGGGGCAGGTTTCTAAACCATGACACTAACAAGAAAGATAAAACTGATTCAATAAAAGCACGATAAAAAAGTGTCATGATAGTCCTATCTACATGGAAATGGGACAACCTCCTCAAACAAAACAGGCGCTGGTGTCCCTTCCTGTTTATGGCCTCACAATTCAATTTAAAATTCAAAGTATTATCAATAATTGTACCCAGATATTTATAAAATGTGACTTGTTTCACTATTTGTCCCTTAATCTTAGTCGGTTCAGGTGTGTTGGCATTTCGCCTAAAATCAATGACTATGTCTTTAGTCTTGCCTATATTCAGTTGTAGGTGTGAGTCCTCACACCATTGGACAAAGTCCTCTGTGACTGGGCCATGACTGTTTTCAGTCCCTTGGAGCAGGCTCACGATCACAGAGTCATCTGCATATTTTAAAATAAGTCTATTTTTAAAAGCACTCTGACACATATTAGTGTACAGAATAAATAATAATGGTGAAAGCACACACCCTTGTGGTGACCCAGTGGAGGAACACACCTTGTCTGATAAAAAGCCATTAACTTTAACCCTCTGTGTCCTGTCTGTTAAAAAGTTTAAAATCCAGCCCACAAGATTATTACTTAAATTAAAATGCTCTAAAAGTCTCCAAGTTAAAATGTGTGGCTGAATTGTATTAAAAGCAGACAAAGAGTCAATGAACAAAAGCCGTGCATGAGCCCCACTCCCCTCCAGATGTTTAAAAAGCAGGTTAAGGAGAGTAAGAGTCACGTCCTCTACTCCCCTC
This sequence comes from Pholidichthys leucotaenia, assembly GCA_020510985.1. Lineage (NCBI taxonomy): Eukaryota > Metazoa > Chordata > Actinopteri > Cichliformes > Pholidichthyidae > Pholidichthys > Pholidichthys leucotaenia. The sequence continues at coordinate 19,466,735 of CM035842.1, read as the reverse complement.
TTAGGCCTATAGGCAAACTGCAAAGGATCAAGTACATTCTCTGTGTTTTTAAGAATTTCTGAACGAACCAGTTTTTCCAAGATTTTCACAATTATAGAAGTCAGAGCCACTGGTCTAAAATCATTTAATGTTGTGGGTCGACTAGATTTAGGAACCAGGACCACAACAGCATCCTTCCATATCCTGGGGACATGTTGCGTTTCCAAGGATCTGATGAATATCTTATGAAAGACTGGACTCAGTTCTTTTGCACAGGTTTTGATTAACCAACCACAAATGTTGTCAGGTCCTGGACTTTTGTTGACTTTTGTGGAATGAAAGGATCTTTCAACGTTGCGTATCTTACGTTCTTATTGGCACCATTTGGTTTTAGATTTCCGTATTTTGATGTGTTTTTAGCTCAGTTTTTAAGTATGGGTTTTTAGTTCCCTGTGTTTTATGTGTTCTTAGTTTTATCTTGTATTTTATTTGTTTTAGCTTCAGTGTTTCCTCAGTGGAGACCCTCATGCTGGATGCTGCTTGGCCCATCTGCAGGGGTGTTGGTCTTGTGGGTCGCTCTAGCTTTGGTGGGTGGGAGATTTATTCCACTACCTACAGCTGTGGTGTGGGCCCCGACCTGTCCTGGTTGGGGTGGCCTCTGTGGCATGCCCTGTAGTTATGGGCTGTGTGATCTCCTGGTGTGGGAAGCTCCACAGGATGGAGCTAACTAACCCACCAATCAAAATTTAGCAAATGAGATCATCTAAAATGTATGTGACTATTAGAGGAAGCCTTCCAATATGCAGACACATATTACATCAGTTTTAAAATCACTGCATTTGCTCCCTGTGCATTTTAGAATCGATTTTAAGGTTCTCTTAGTAGTTTTTAAATGCCTCAGTGGTCTTGGGCCTTCTTATCTATCTGAGCTGCTTTTATCTTATGAGCCCGCGAAGACCCTGAGGTCATGTGATACTAGCTTTTAATGGTTCCCAAAGTCAAGACCAAGATCTCTGGTGAAGCCTCCTTTCACTATTATGGTCCTCGTCTGTGGAAAAGCCTGCCAGGGAGCCTCAGGGCTGCAGAGTCAATAGATGTTTTTAAGAACATGCTAAAGACCCACCTTTTTAAACTGGCTTTTAACCAACCTGTTTAACTATTGCTGAAGTATTCATTCATGTGCCATTGTTTTATGTTCTTCTTGGTGCCATTTGGTTTTAGATTTTCTCATCATTTCTTTTTGATGTTTTAGCTCAGTTTTTAAGTATGGGTTTTTAGTTCCTCTTGTTTGATGTGTTCTTAGATTCTTTCTGTACCTTTTTTAAATTAGGCTTTTAACAAACCTGTTTAACTATTATTGAAGTAATCATTTATATTCCATTGTTTTACGTACTTATTGGCACCATTTGGTTTTAGATTTTCATATTTTGATGTGTTTTTAGCTCAGTTTATAAGTATTGGTTTTTAGTTCCCTGTGTTTTATGTGTTCTTAGTTTTATCTTGTATTTTATTTGTTTTAGCTTCAGTGTTTCCTCAGTGGAGACCCTCATGCTGGATGCTGCTTGGCTCATCTGCAGGGGTGTTAGGCCGTGAGCAGCTGCCACTTTTCGTTCAGTTTCGTGGCACCCAACGGGGAACTAAAATTTTAGTGTTTCTAAATTAAGATTACATTATTGTAAGACAAAATATCGATGTTCCCACTTCCAAAGGTGTGGATAGCTGTATGAAAAATGCGATTGAAGTCAGTCGGTAATAATTGTCTGGCTACCTTAAACATGGCCCAGTCCGGGATGTTTTAACCAATCAGCGTTGTCCCTTTGGTCATGTGACAACAAAATGGCAGCACCCACAGGGGTAGCGTGCGCTGAAAGCCTCTCCTGTGTTATTCACATTTCCGATAAGTTTTCGGGCAGTATCACTCGTTTTACTGAAGCATCAGGGGCAAAAGTACGTGAGTGTGCCCAAAAATGGCTTGTACTTGATGGACCCCAACAGAAAGTAGCAGAACAACGTCGCGACTTGTTCGAGAAAGGTGAGTGGCAGCCATTGTTTATGGTTGTACTGCGTGTGCCCTGGAGTCGTTTGGCTCTGATCATTTGTAACTTGAAATATGAACTAAAATGGAACCCTAGATGTCTAAAACCTTTGTCAACCGCTCACAGGGTGACCTAGTCCTGGTCTAAGACTCCGAGTCGGCCGATCTGGGGGTGTGGAGGCTAATAACCAAGGGACTCTGGGTGCCAGGTAACATAGTCCTAGTATAGATCTAGATGATGCAGATCGACTCACTCTGATGATGCATCTATCCCCAGAACCCACCCTGGGCCTGAATTATAGTCAAAATATACCACTACCACAAAGTAGCTCAAATGGGAAAAGGGTAGCAATCCCAATGAGCTTAACTCTGAGTCTGAGGGATGGATGTACTTCTCAGCCCAAGCCCAAGGGGTGCAGTGTACTAGTAGGTGAGGGAGGAACAAGTTTGGGCATACATTTATATAGTTTGCAAATAGTCACACCCATACTATCAAGACTTAGGCGGATGGAAAATGGACTGTTAAGGAAAGCCCATATGTTTGTGATGTGTCACCCAAGAAAGGTTAAACGCATGGCAGCAGCAGTCGCCTGTATACTTTACACTCTCAATAAATATGGGCACACGGTCTGTGCTTGCCATTTTGCAAGTTTACATTGAGCAGTGACTAGGTTGCACAAGGTCTCTATTATAAGCTCACTGTTAATATGAAAATTATCTGCAATCTATATATGTTTTATATCTATATGGGTACAAGGTAGGCCTAATGTTATAATACCCTATGGTCCATATAATATGTTTTCAGATCTAAACAACCTCGATCCAACATTTGGCTACCATCGTGTGTGCTATAGCCGTTTTACGGACAAAACAAGAGTGGAACGTGCTGAAGCTTGTAAAAAATGACTGGCCGAAGCCCACATTCCTGAGCCTCAGGAGCAAAGCGGACCAGAACTTAGTCCCCCAACACCATCTCCTAAAAAGCGACTGCGATGAACTATGTACACTGTTCATGCAAGTGGAGTAGGTGCGAGGCCAGCAGATGTACATGCAAGGCATCGGATCTCAGCTGCACTGATCTATGCGCCTGCATCGATTGCTTGAATCATGTTCTTACAGAATCTGAAAGATCTGTGGAAGCAGAGGAGGAAGAAAATGAGGGAGATGATTCTGGTGATGAATAAGGTGGAGGTTGAATACAGGTTGTATCAGGATATGACAGCTATACATGTTGGATTTATGTAAATTAGCAGAGTTCTTTGACACTCAATCACATAACTGACCAGGAATCGATTTCTCGAGTCAACGTTATTTGGAAAAGATGTATCAAACGTGATTCTAGGTAGAGTGGTTAAGAAGTTAGGCTATCCATGCCTATGACGGCCATCTTGGATTTATTTAAATGAGTGGAGTTCTTTGACCCTCAATCACACAAGTGATTGAGGGTCCTTGAGGATTGAGGTTCCTTGTGGTAACGTATCGTCACTTCCTGTTTTGCTGTCTCCCTGTGTGGTTTGCCTGTGTGGTTGCTCTCCAGACACTAGCTATGGCTACTAGCTCTCTTTCCTCTCCTCCTCTGGTGTGCTCTCTCTGTCAGATGTTTAGCTACACCTCTGCCTCTTTTAGTGATAACGGTAAATGTAATAAGTGTTGTCTTTTTGAGGCGCTCGAGGCGAGGTTGTCTGATTTGGAATCCCGGCTCCGCTGCATTGAAACACCGTCTGCGCCAGTTAATCTTGACGGACGCCCATTAGCTGCAGCGGAGCTAGCTAGCTTAGGCCCCCCTGTCAGCGGTCCCTCGGCTCTCCTCAGCAGCAAGGAGACTGGGTGGGTGACGGTGAGAAGGAAGCCTAGTCGCAAAGCCCCGGTTCACCACCAACCTGTTCACATTTCTAATCGTTTTTCCCCGCTAAGCGACACACCCGCTGAGGAAAAAACTCTGATCATTGGCGACTCTGTAGTCAGAAACGTGAACCTAGAGACTCCAGCGGCCATAGTCAAATGCATTCCTGGGGCCAGAGCAGGCGACATCGAGTCAAATTTGAAAATGCTGGCTAAAAGTAACTGTAAATATTCCACAATTGTTATTCACGGAGGCATTAATGACATCCGTCTCCGGCAGTCGGAAGTCACGAAACTTGATGTAGAATCGGTGTGTGACTTTGCAAAAACGATGTCTGCCACTGTAGTATTCTCTGGGCCCCTCCCCAATCTGACCAGTGATGACATGTTTAGCCACTCGTCATCCTTGAACCGCTGGCTGTCTGTGTGGTGTCCTAAAAATGACGTGGGCTACATTGACAATTGGAGCTCTTTTTGGGGAAAACCTGGTCTTATGAGACGAGACAGCATTCATCCCACTTTGGATGGTGCTTCTCATTTATCTAACAATCTGGCATCTTTTTTATCCAAATTTCCAAAACCCTGACTACTCAGAGTTGGGACCAGGAAGCAGAGTCGCAGTCTTACACGCCTCTCTGCAGCTCCTCTTCATCCGCCACCCCTCAGCTTAGCCCCTGTCTTCCCCATCAGAGAATCGTTGTCTGCTCCCTCCAAAGTGAATAAAAATATAATGTATAAGCATCCCAAAGTGATAAAGCAAAATATTGGTAAAACTCAAATTAAACATAAAGCCTCTAAATTGAATGATTTGGCCTCTGTTCCTCCTCATAATTTAAAAATTAAATGTGGTTTATTAAATATTAGTTCTCTAACTCCCAAGTCTCTGTTAGTCCATGATCTGTTAATTGATCATCAGATTGATTTAATTTCCCTTACAGAGACTTGGTTAGGGCAAGAGGATTATGTTGGTTTAAATGAATCAACTCCCTCTGGTTATTTAAACTGTCAAAATCCCAGAAGTTCTGGTCGTGGAGGAGGAGTAGCAACAATTTACCATTCCAAATTACTAGTCAATGTAAAGCAAAAAACATGCTATAATTCCTTTGAGGGCCTGGTCCTCAGTATTGGGCACTTTAGCAATTTTAGGTTAAACCCAATTTTATTTGCCATAGTTTATCGTCCCCCATCAACCTACTCAGAATTTTTAATCCGAATTTGCTGATTTCTTAGCTGATTTAGTGCTGAAATCTGATAGAATAATTATAGTAGGGGACTTTAATATACATGTGGATGTAGATAGTGACTGCCTTAATGTGGCTTTTAATTCAATATTAGACTCGATTGGGTTTTCTCAGAAAGTAGGAAATTCTACTCATTACCTCCACCATACATTGGACCTTGTTCTGACATATGGCATAGAAATAGAAAATCTTGTAGTGTCTCCTCATAACCCTGTACTGTCAGACCATTGTCTGTTAACCTTTGATTTTACTATTTCTGACTATTTGGCTCCTAAAGAAAAATATTACAGTAGATGCCTCTCAGATGATGCTGTTTCCAAATTTATGCAGATTGTTTCTTCTATGCCATGTGTCAACACAACGGAAATAAGCTATAGACAGCTTGCTCCTTCTGTAATTGATAACATGGTGGATAGTGTTTCAGCTTCTCTGCATCAGGCTCTAGACTTGGTGGCCCCCTTAAAAAAGAAAAAGTCTAATCAGAGATTTCTAACTCCTTGGTTCAACACAGAAACTCGTAGCTTAAAACAGAAGACTCGTCAATTAGAAAGAAAATGGCGCTCTACTAATTTAGATGAAATCAATTTAGCTTGGAGAAATCATCTTTTAATTTATAAAAAATCTCTTAGAAAAGCTAGAAAAAGTTATTACTCTGCATTAATAGAAGAGAACAAGAATAATCCCAGGTTTCTTTTCAGTACTGTAGCCAGGTTGACAAAGAGTCAGGATTCTGTCAATCCTAGCATTCCCTTAGAGCTTACTAGTCAGGACTTTATGCACTTTTTCAATAATAAAATTTCATCCATCAGAGATAAAATCAATCAGATTCTTCCCACAGTTAACTTAAATACTGTAACTACTACAACTCCTTCTTTTGATGTCTGTCTTGATGAGTTTACTCCAATCGACCTTTGTGAGTTAGACAAAATAGTTTCCTCATCCAAACCTTCAACTTTTCTTTTAGACCCTATTCCTACCAGGTTATTTAAAGAAGTCTTCCCACTTATTGGTAGCTTTACTCTTCATATAATCAATTCTTCATTAACTTTAGGCCATGTACCGCAGGCTTTTAAAACGGCTGTAATTAAACCCTTACTCAAAAAGCCAACGCTAGATCCAGGAGCTTTAGCTAACTATAGACCAATCTCTAATCTCCCTTTCATTTCAAAAATCTTAGAAAGAGTTGTTGCTACGCAATTATTTGACCACCTGCAGGGAAATGGTTTACTTGAAGAGTTTCAATCCGGGTTTAGAATCCATCATATTACTGAAACAGCCTTAGCGAAGGTCACTAACGACCTCCTCATTGCATCTGATAATGGACTAGTTTCTGTACTTGTCCTTTTAGACCTTAGTGCAGCTTTTGATACTATCGATCATAATATTCTACTTGATAGATTAGAACACTATGTTGGACTTAATGGAACTTCGTTGCAGTGGTTTAGATCTTATTTATCTGATAGGTTCCAGTTTGTTCATGTAAATAATGAGTTTTTTTTCAACTCAAAGCTTAGTCATGGAGTTCCACAGGGATCTGTGCTAGGCCCTACTCTTTTTAGTTTATATATGCTTCCGTTAGGCAACATTATTAGAAAGCACTGTATACATTTTCATTGTTATGCAGATGACACACAATTATACCTGTCAATGAAGCCAGATGATAGTAATCAATTAGCCAAGTTAGAAGCCTGTCTTAAGGAAATCAAAGCTTGGATGACTTGTAATTTCCTGCTATTAAATTCAGATAAGACTGAAGTCATTCTTGTTGGTCCAAAAAACCTTAGAAATTCCTTTCCAAATCAAACTTTCAGTTTGGATGCAGTTACTCTTTCGCTTAATAGCTCTGTGAGGAACCTTGGAGTTATTTTTCATCAGGATTTGTCCTTCAATTCACATATTAAATTTGTTTCTAAGACTGCCTTCTATCATTTGCGTAATATTGCCAAGATTAGGAGCATCTTGTCTCAGAGTGATGCTGAGAAGCTGATCCACGTTTTTGTTAGCTCGAGATTAGATTATTGTAATTCTTTATTATCAGGCTGTCCTAAAACATCTTTAAAAAGTCTTCAGCTGATCCAAAATGCTGCAGCAAGAGTTTTAACAGGTACTAGAAAGAGAGATCATATCTCTCCGGTTCTGGCCTCCCTTCATTGGCTTCCCATAGAGTTTAGAATTAAGTTTAAAATCCTTCTTCTTACTTACAAAGCTCTAAACAATCAGGCTCCTTTTTATTTAAAAGATCTGATACTACCGTATTATCCTAACAGAGCACTACGCTCCCAAAATGCAGGATTACTTGTAATACCTAGAATCTCCAAAAGTGCAATGGGAGGCAGAGCCTTCAGTTATCAAGCTCCTCTCCTGTGGAATCAGCTGCCAATCTGGATTCGGGAGTCAGACTCGATCTCTGTTTTTAAGAATAGGGCTAAAACCTACCTTTTTGATATAGCCTACAATTAGGGAGGGATCATGTGTTTCTGAACCCTCCCTTAGTTATGCTGCTAATAGGTTTAGTCAGCCAGGGGACCTCCAGTAATGCACTGGGCCTCACTCCTTTCCTCACTCTCTATGGTTTTTTTTTTTTTTTTTTTTTGCTGGTCATTAACATTTGTTTGTTCTCTCCCATAGATTGAGTCCCCATCGTGCTGTTTGCTCTCTACATGTCTGTTCTTTTCTTCTTCTCTATCCCCTCACCCCCCAGCCAGTCGCAGCAGATGACTGCCCCTCCCTGAGCCTGGTTCTGCTGGAGGTTTCTTCCTGTTAAAAGGGAGTTTTTCCTCTCCACCGTCGCCAAGTGCTTGCTCACAGGGGATTGCCTGATTGCTGGGGTCTTTCTGCAACTGTGGGGATTCCCCCCTACAGTTGATAGTGCTATGAGATGACTGTTGTTGTGAAATGGCGCTATATAAATAAAGTTGAATTGAATTGAATTGAATTGAATTGAAGTGGCCTCAGAAATCGATTCCTGGGCATAACATTATCCGAAAATGATGTCTCAAACGTGATTCTAGGTCAGGGGTGTCAAACTCAAATTCACAGTGGGCCAAAATTAAGCAGTGAAGTAAAGTCACGGGCCAAACTCAATATTTATTGAAAAATTAACTGCAACTGATATGTAATGTTTAACCTTTTCATATGGAAACAAACTTTAGTTTTGCTTAAACACAGAATCTGGAACAACCAAAGTTTGATATTACAAACACATGAGAAATTAAATTTGAAATAAAAGACATCAGTGGTATTCATTTCTTATTTAAATAAATAAATAAAGTATGTCTCTCCCCGTATCCTTTCAAGTTCCTTTTTAAAGTAAATCCTTTTCAAAGCCAACAACAAAACAACCAAAATTAATAATGTCATTCAATAAAAATCCAACATTTCAACTATTAACAGACCATGCCTTGCAGTAGAAAAAGTGCATAAATAACAGATATATTCAAGCTCAGTTTGCTACACTCTGAGTTACTCTGCACATTGGTCTAAGCCAGATACCTGGCATCTTTTCTTAGATGCAAGTTCATCAATGTCTGGGGTCAGGCTCTGAGCTGAGGAAAACCTCAGGACGGAGTGAAGGTGTTCATCAGTGAGTCGACTTCTGTGAGGTGTTTTGTTCACCTTCATCATAGAGAACAGTTGTTCACATAGATATGTGCTGCCGAACATTGAGAGCATCTGAGCAGCTTGGGTGCGTAATTGAGGCATTGTGTCGGGGAGGAAACATGGAAACCGCGCAGCACCAACAGAGTCATATTTTGATTTGAGCATGTCATTACATTGGAGTTCAATTAGCTCCATTTGGAGGCTGGTTGGTGCGCTTTCCACGTCGATCGCAAACGGGTTACTGAGCAGTTCAAATCTCCCTTTCTGAGCCTCAAAGTCGGCAAATCGCTGGGAAAACTCTGCGCTGAGCGCGTTGATTTTTTCAGCAAACTGTGCGCTAGGCAGCACAGCAGGAGAAATTTGCTCTGCCATGGTTTGGCAGCACAGAAAATGACCCAAGTTTCCTTGCAGCATCTGAGTCTTCCACAGACACAACTTAGTTTTAAAGGCCCTCACTGCTGCGAACATGTCTGTGATGATGTGGCCCCGTCCCTGAAGCTGCAGGTTAAGCACATCGAGATGGCTCACAATGTCATACAGAAATGCAAGCTCACACAGAAACTTTTTATCTCTCAGCTCTGTTGTGTCCTTCCTTTTGTTTTCCATAAACTGACAGATTTCCTCACGTAGCTCAAAACATCTGTTCAGTACTTTTCCTCTGCTTAGCCATCTCACCTCTGTGTGATAGGGCACATCTCTGTATTCCGAATCCAACTCCTCCAGAAAAGACTTGAACTGCCGGTGATTCAAACCTTTGGCTCTTATGAAGTTGACTACTCGTTTTATAGAGCTCATAACATGTTCCATTTGCAGAGCTTTGCCACAGAGCGCTTCCTGATGTATGATACAGTGATAAACTGTAAGTTCACCTGCATCTTCCTCCCGCATCTTCTCCTGAATCCTGCCGACCAATCCACTCTTTTGACCGCACATCGCAGGCGCACCATCTGTCGTCAGTCCCACAAGTTTATCCCAAGGCAGGCTCATTTCAGTTATACATTTGGATACCTCTTCAAAGATATCTTTTCCTGTGGTGGTGCCATGTATTGATTTTAATCCTAAAAGTTCCTCTGTGACGCACAGGCTCGAGTCTGCTCCATGGATGAAGATTGACAGCTGGGCAGTATCAGACGTGTCGCTGCTCTCATCCACAGCAAGGGAGTATGCAATAAAATCTTTTCCCTTTTTTATTAGTTGTTCATGTAGATTAGTGGAAAGCTCACACACGCGCTCAGCCATGGTGTTTCTGCTCAGGCTCACATTTAAAAATTCTTGCTTTTTATCTGGGCACACGATGTCGCAAACTTTGACCATGCACTTTTTGACAAACTCTCCCTCATTAAAGGGCTGGGCTGATTTTGCTATCTCTGCTGCCACAATAATGGCCTTTACAGCAGCTTCACTTTTTGATTTTGCTTTCATGAACATAGTCTGCCGGCAAACCAGACTTCTTTTCATCTCCTCCACCTTCTGCAGCTTCTGCTTTACGTCCAGGTCCTTGTACTTTTCATAATGTTTTGTTTCATAGTGTCTTCTTATGTTATATTCTTTCGTTACAGCCACGTTCGCTCCGCACACAAGACAAACAGGTCTGTCCTTTATATTCGTGAACAGATAATCTGCCTCCCACCTGTCTTGAAAGCTCCTGTTGTCCATCTTTCGTTTGGCCATTTTTGTGGAGGGTGAAATTAATTTGTCCGATGTGACTGGAGCATGGTTGTCAATGACTGTCAACAGAAAAAAGGAGCGCTTGCCGGTTTCGACTGCGTGCCAACATACTAGCAAAGCATTGTGGGATTTGTAGTATTAGCGGTACAGTATATACCGCGGGCCAGCTCTAATGCACATTTGATATGATCTCGCGGGCCAATTATAATTACACTGCGGGCCAAATTTGGCCCGCGGGCCTGAGTTTGACACATGTGTTCTAGGTGGACTGATTAAAAAAGTTCATCCATCCATGACGACCATTTTTGATTTATGCAAATAAGCCAGTTCTTTGACCCACAATCACATATTTGACCTCAGAAATTTATTTCTCGGGTCAACATTATGCAGAAAAGACGTCTCAAACGTGATTCTAGGTAGAATGGTTAAGAAGTTGGACTATCCCTGCCTGTGGTGGCCATCTTGGATTTATGCAAATGAGTGGAGTGCTTTGAGTCTCAATCACAAAAGTGACCTCAGAAATCGATTCCTGGGCATAACATTATCGGAAAATGATGTTTCAAACATGATTCTAGTTGTACTGATAAAAAAGTTAGGCCATTCATGGCAGCCATCTTGGATTTATGAAAATCAGTGGAGCCCTCAATCACATATTTGACCTCAGAAATCGATTCCTCGGGTCAACATTATCCGAAAAAGACGTCTCAAACGTGATTATAGGTAGAGTGGTTCAAAATATAGTCCATCCACACCCATGGTGGCCATCTTGGATTTACGCAAATTAGCGGGGTTCTTTGACCCTCAGTCACACTAATGACCTCGGAAATTGATTCCTTGGGTTAACATTAGCCGAAAAGAACGTCTCCAATGTGATTCTAGGTAGAATGGCTAAAAAGTTAGTCCATCCATGGCAGCCATCTTGGATTTATGCAAATTAGCGTGGTTCTTTGACCCTCAATCACACAGTCGACCTCAGAAATCGATTCCTCGGCTCAACATTATCCGAAAAAGAGGCCTCAAACGTGTTTCTAGGTAGACTGGTTGAAATGTTAGGCCATTCATTCCCTTGGTTAGTCGTGGCAGCCATCTTGGATTTACGCAAATTTGACATAGCTATCCACACCTTTGACAGTGGGAACATCGATTTTCGGATTCAGCAGGTTTTTTTACATAGAAATCATCAAAGATCCCGTAGTTCCCAGTTGGGTGCCACGAAAATCATTTTCTCGCCACATTTTGAGGGAGCTGCTCACGGCCTATATACTTTATGCTCTCAATAAATATGGGCACACGGTCTGTGCTTGCCATTTTGCAAGTTTACATTGAGCAGTGACTAGGTTGCACAAGGTCTCTATTATAAGCTCACTGTTAATGTGAAAATTATCTGCAATCTATATATCTAACTAACTAACTAACTAACTAACCTGCACTTATATAGCGCTTTTCTAGTCACAAAGACCACTCAAAGCGCTTTCATTAATACTAACCCTCTATTCTAAGGGCCTATAGGAAACAGATATCTAGGGACAATTTAGAACAGCCAATTAACCTAACATGCATGTTTTTGGCATGTGGGAGGAAACCGGAGAAATCCCGGAGTAAACCCACGCAACTCGGGGAGAACATGCAAACTCCACACAGATGACTGTTGGTCGGGGGCTGAGATCGAACCCATGATCCCACGATCCCCGCAATCCCCCGGCCAAGGGTAAACTGTGCCGCCGCAGTGCTAACCACTGCTCTCAATATGTTTTATATCTATATGGGTACAAGGTAGGCCTAATGTTATAATACCCTATGGGCCATATAATATGTTTTCAGATCTAAACAACCTTGATCCAACATTTGGCTACCATTGTGTGTGCTATAGCCGTTTTACGGACAAAACAAGAGTGGAACGTGCTGAAGCTTGTAAAAAAACGACTGGCCGATGCCCACATTCCTGAGCCTCAGGAGCAAAGCAGACCAGAACTTAGTCCCCCAACACCATCTCCTAAAAAGCGACTGTGATGAACTATGTACACTGTTCATGCAAGCGGAGTAGGTGCGAGGCCAGCAGATGTACATGCAAGGCATCGGATCTCAGCTGCACTGATCTATGTGCCTGCATCGATTGCGTGAATCATGTTCTTACAGAATCTGAAAGATCTGTGGAAGCAGAGGAGGAAGAAAAAGAGGGAGATGATTCTGGTGATGAATAAGGTGGAGGTTGAATACAGGTTGTATCAGGATATGACAGCTATACATGTTGGATTTATGTAAATTAGCAGATTTCTTTGAAACTCACATAACTGACCAGGAATCGATTTCTCGGGTCAACGTTATTTGGAAAAGATGTATCAAACGTGATTCTAGGTAGAGTGGTTAAGAAGTTAGGCTATCCATGCCTATGACGGCCATCTTGGATTTATTTAAATGAGTGGAGTTCTTTGACCTTCAATCACACAAGTGACCTCAGAAATCGATTCCTGGGCATAACATTATCTGAAAATGATGTCTCAAATGTGATTCTAGGTGGACTGATAAAAAAAGTTCATCCATCCATGACGGCCATTTTTGATTTATGCAAATAAGCGGAGTTCTTTGACCCACAATCACATATTTGACCTCATAAATCGATTCCTCGGGTCAACATTATGCAGAAAAGACGTCTCAAACGTGATTCTAGGTAGAATGGTTAAGAAGCTGGACTATCCATGCCTGTGGCGGCCATCTTGGATTTATGCAAATGAGTGGAGTTCTTTGAGCCTCAATCACAAAAGTGACCTCAGAAATCGATTCCTGGGCATAACATTATCGCAAATTGATGTCTCAAACGTGATTCTAGTTGGTACTGATAAAAAAGTTAGGCCATTCATGGCAGCCATCCTGGATTTATGAAAATCAGTGGAGCACTCAATCACATATCTGACCTCAGAAATCGATTCCTCGGGTCAACGTTATCCGAAAAAGACGTCTCGAACGTGATTATATGTAGAGTGGTTCAAAATATAGTCCATCCACACCCATGGTGGCCATCTTGGATTTATGCAAATTAGCGGGGTTCTTTGACCCTCAGTCACACTAATGACCTCGGAAATCAATTCCTCGGGTTAACATTAGCCGAAAAGGACGTCTCCAACGTGATTCTAGGTAGAATGGCTAAAAAGTTAGTCCATCCATGGCAGCCATCTTGGATTTATGCAAATTAGCGTGGTTCTTTGACCCTCAATCACACAGTCGACCTCAGAAATTGATTCCTTGGCTCAACATTATCCGAAAAAGAGGCCTTAAACGTGTTTCTAGGTAGACTGGTTGAAATGTTAGGCCATTTATTCCCTTGGTTAGTCGTGGCAGCCATCTTGGATTTACGCAAATTTGACATAGCTATCCACACCTTTGACAGTGGGAACATCGATTTTCAGATTCAGCAGTTTTTTTTACATAGAAATCATCAAAGATCCCGTAGTTCCCAGTTGGGTGTCACGAAAATCATTTTCTAGCCACATTTTGAGGGAGCTGCTCACGGCCTATATACTTTATGCTCTCAATAAATATGGGCACACGGTCTGTGCTTGCCATTTTGCAAGTTTACATTGAGCAGTGCCTAGGTTGCACAAGGTCTCTATTATAAGCTCACTGTTAATGTGAAAATTATCTGCAATCTATATATGTTTTATATCTATATGGGTACAAGGTAGGCCTAATGTTATAATACCCTATGGGCCATATAATATGTTTTCAGATCTAAACAACCTTGATCCAACATTTGGCTACCATTGTGTGTGCTATAGCCGTTTTACGGACAAAACAAGAGTGGAACGTGCTGAAGCTTGTAAAAAAACGACTGGCCGATGCCCACATTCCTGAGCCTCAGGAGCAAAGCAGACCAGAACTTAGTCCCCCAACACCATCTCCTAAAAAGCGACTGTGATGAACTATGTACACTGTTCATGCAAGCGGAGTAGGTGCGAGGCCAGCAGATGTACATGCAAGGCATCGGATCTCAGCTGCACTGATCTATGTGCCTGCATCGATTGCGTGAATCATGTTCTTACAGAATCTGAAAGATCTGTGGAAGCAGAGGAGGAAGAAAAAGAGGGAGATGATTCTGGTGATGAATAAGGTGGAGGTTGAATACAGGTTGTATCAGGATATGACAGCTATACATGTTGGATTTATGTAAATTAGCAGATTTCTTTGAAACTCACATAACTGACCAGGAATCGATTTCTCGGGTCAACGTTATTTGGAAAAGATGTATCAAACGTGATTCTAGGTAGAGTGGTTAAGAAGTTAGGCTATCCATGCCTATGACGGCCATCTTGGATTTATTTAAATGAGTGGAGTTCTTTGACCTTCAATCACACAAGTGACCTCAGAAATCGATTCCTGGGCATAACATTATCTGAAAATGATGTCTCAAATGTGATTCTAGGTGGACTGATAAAAAAAGTTCATCCATCCATGACGGCCATTTTTGATTTATGCAAATAAGCGGAGTTCTTTGACCCACAATCACATATTTGACCTCATAAATCGATTCCTCGGGTCAACATTATGCAGAAAAGACGTCGCAAACGTGATTCTAGGTAGAATGGTTAAGAAGCTGGACTATCCATGCCTGTGGCGGCCATCTTGGATTTATGCAAATGAGTGGAGTTCTTTGAGCCTCAATCACAAAAGTGACCTCAGAAATCGATTCCTGGGCATAACATTATCGCAAATTGATGTCTCAAACGTGATTCTAGTTGTACTGATAAAAAAGTTAGGCCATTCATGGCAGCCATCTTGGATTTATGAAAATCAGTGGAGCCCTCAATCACATATCTGACCTCAGAAATCGATTCCTCGGGTCAACATTATCCGAAAAAGACGTCTCGAACGTGATTATATGTAGAGTGGTTCAAAATATAGTCCATCCACACCCATGGTGGCCATCTTGGATTTATGCAAATTAGCGGGGTTCTTTGACCCTCAGTCACACTAATGACCTCGGAAATCGATTCCTCGGGTTAACATTAGCCGAAAAGGACGTCTCCAACGTGATTCTAGGTAGAATGGCTAAAAAGTTAGTCCATCCATGGCAGCCATCTTGGATTTATGCAAATTAGCGTGGTTCTTTGACCCTCAATCACACAGTCGACCTCAGAAATTGATTCCTTGGCTCAACATTATCCGAAAAAGAGGCCTCAAACGTGTTTCTAGGTAGACTGGTTGAAATGTTAGGCCATTTATTCCCTTGGTTAGTCGTGGCAGCCATCTTGGATTTATGCAAATTTGACATAGCTATCCACATCTTTGACAGTGGGAACATCGATTTTCAGATTCAGCAGTTTTTTTTTTTTTACATAGAAATCATCAAAGATCCCGTAGTTCCCAGTTGGGTGCCACGAAAATCATTTTCTAGCCACATTTTGAGGGAGCTGCTCACGGCCTATGTTGGTCTTGTGGGTCGCTCTAGCTTTGGTGGGTGGGGGATTTATGCCACTACCTACAGCTGTGGTGTGGGCCCCAGCCTGTCCTGGTTGGGGTGGCCTCCGTGGCACGCCCTGTGGTTATGGGCTGTGTGATCTCCTGTTGTGGGAAGCTCCACAGGATGGTTGCTCCTTCACATGGTGCCTCGGTGTCGAGCAATGTCTCTTTTATTTTATATGTGTGTAAGAGAAGTAGTGGGTGGTGTATGTGCCTGTGTGTTTTGTGGGTATGTTTATGGGAGGGTTGGAAGGGGTGGGGATGTATCGTTTAAATATATGTAACTAAATGTGTCTACTGTTTTTATCTATGTAAAACAATTTGCGCAGAATCTAATGTTTGAAAAGTGCTATGCAAATAATGTTTGATTTATTGAAATATAAACATAGTGTTTGCCTTTTCAGTACATATTTCCTACATTGCCCATTCACCTATAATCAATTATCCACCTTATTCCTAGGCCCCATGATGCCTTGCGTGAATTATGGTAGCAAATTCCGGTACTAGTTTAAAACATTTGGTTGTCACTGAAAGGGGACACTTTTCCTTGTTAAAAAAAACAATGACTTCGGCATCAGAAATGCGGGAACATGGCCTCTTGCACCTCAAAACAGTAACATAATCATACCACTTCCCACGACTATCGAGGGATGGAAAGATGCGGTGCGGGTGGTGTGGTGGCGCAGTGGTTAGCACTGTGGCAGCACAGCAACTCACCCTTGGCCATGGGTTCCCTGGTTCGATCCCAGCCCCTGACCAACAGTGATCTGTGTGGAGTTTGCATGTTCTCCCCGTATCTGCGTGGGTTTACTCCGGGATTTCTCTGGTTTCCTCCCACAGACCAAAAACATGCAGGTTAGGTTAATTGGAGACTCTAAAGTGGCCTTAGGTGTGAATGTGTGTGTGAATGGTTAAGGGATAGCGCTCTACCGTGGCTGCTTCATCCATCCAGGTAGATGCCCTCAATTTCCCCTCTGGGGATCAATAAAGTATCCAAAATCAAAATAAAAAAAAAAAAAGATGATCTTAAAAGTGGCCTCATACACAGTAGCTCCATTAGTTAGCGCTGCTGCTAAGATGCTAACGATGTAAACAATATTTTAGCTAGGTTGAAAGCTCGTGTTCGATCAGTTGGGAGCTATGTCTTCTGCAAAAACATAGTTTTTTTTAGAAAGTATAATTTCTAAGCTTAAAAATGATATCAGACACTTGGGGGTTTCCTGGGACTTTGCCGCGAGCAAAGAAAGAAAGAAAGTCATGATTAATGACTCTCATGCCTGTAGAGCTCATAATGGCATGGCACACATTCAACACCGTGCTTGAATTCAGGGTAAAACGTCAGATTTGTGACATTCATACAAGTGAAAACATACCTGGCTCTTGTCTTGCTGTCTGTCCCACCAATGTCACAAACATTTCTTTAGTTTTCAGTGCATGATCGACTCATTGCTGTTGAAGCCTCAGATTGAGCTGGGGTTCTCACACACTATCTCACACACCACGAACAGCAGCAAGTACCAGAACTAAACATTGAAAAATACAAAAACTACAAGTGCTGAAATTAGCTGCCACTTGAGTGGAAAACACGAATGTGGACTATAAATTAAAATGAATTTGAAAAACTTTTAAAAATGCTATTTTAAATGCCCCCGCGACTCTACTCAAACTGACTGATTTTACACTGGTCAGCCGAAACCGGAAGTTCCGTCCATAATCGTTCCTACAGCGGCACCCCCAGGAATAAGGTGGATAGAAGAGATTGTTTTCTGAAAAAAAAAAAAATACTAAGCAGAGACTACTTTTTTTTTTAAAGAGGAGATAACAACTTTATCAATCAATCAATCAATCAATCAATCAATCAATCAATCAATCAACTTTATTTATAAAGCACTTTAAAAACCAACACTTGCTACACAAAGTGCCTACAACAGGAAAAGCACATAATACCAAGGAGCTGGGCACTACCACAAAATCAATATAAAACCAACAAAGACAATATAAAACTCGGCACAAGCACAAACCACGGTCAATAAAATCAAAAAAATAAAAGGTAAAAGAAGTAAATAAATTGTACCATACATCTCATTTTCAAAGAGTGTACTGTCAGATGTCTGTTGGCTTGATGAATTTTGTTGTATTTACATAAGTATGCTATAATAAAAGGAAAATAATCTTAACGTGTAAAAGGTCAGCTGCTGTCATTTCAAATCAAAGATCTGCGGTATACCATCCAAAGAAACCTTGAACATCCAACCTTAACCAGGATAGCTGTAAACCTTGGGCATAGCTAGAGAAAACAAAAAACACACTTCATTTTCTTTTCAGATTATACCAAGCACCTCCTCATTAATTATCATTGGCTCCATTCACAGCACACACTTAGGGTGCTTTCACACCTAAATTCATTTAATTTGGTCTGAATCAGTTGACAAGTTTGTTACTTTGTATCATTTTCTCCTTGGTTCAGTCCCCTTTCACACAGGCAAGAATTCAAGCAGACCAAACTGCATCACGTTAAACTCCACGAGACTTGCATCAGAACGTTTTCTGTTCTTTTTGGTCAGATTTTGTTGCCACAAGAACAGGAAAGGTAAATACAGGAAGTAGGATACTACTTGTGGTCTATATTAATCATATATTCCATAACCTACATATGTTGAAGCATGTGAGAATGTTTGGTGATTACATATGTAAGGCGACTTCACACCTCAGAACAGGACAAAGACTCTCAACCGCCAGTGAAGAACAAAGACGTTCCCAGACACTGCGGTGGAGACCGGAGGAGCTGCCCTCACCCCCCAGGGCCATGAGGAGGAGTACGGAGACAATGGGGGGATTAAGATAATGAGGGATGTCAGCTTTTGATATGCATGTCTTTTGTTATGTGCAAGTATAAGTTCATAGAGCCGGAGTTGTTCGGTCTCTTTTTCCTTCTTCTGCTGCTGCACTAGGATGAGACTTGTTAGAGGAGCTGATAATAAACTTTGGTTTATATATCACATCGCCTCATTCTTCCAAGCTCTTCTACACTACTGTGTATTTATGCATTTCTGGGGAAAAAAATAATACAAATTGTATCATCGCCTTGGGCTGCACGGTGGCGCAGTGGTTAGCACTGCGGCAGCACAGTTTACCCTTGGCCGGGGGATTGTGGGGATCGTGGGATCGTGGGTTCGATCCCAGCCCCCGACCAACAGTGATCTGTGTGGAGTTTGCATGTTCTCCCCGTGTTGCGTGGGTTTACTCCGGGATTTCTCCGGTTTCCTCCCACATGCCAAAAACATGCATGTTAGGTTAATTGGCTGTTCTAAATTGTCCCTAGATATCTGTTTCCTATAGGCCCTTAGAATAGAGGGTTAGTATTAATGAAAGCGCTTTGAGTGGTCTTTGTGACTAGAAAAGCGCTTTATAAGTGCAGGTTAGTTAGTAGTTAGTTAGTTAGTTATTGTTTATTACATACGTGCATATCCCCCTCATGGATCGTCACCTTATCGTGGTGGGGGGGTTTGCGTGCCCCAGTGATCCCAGGAGCTATGTTGTCCGGGGCAATTTGCCTCTGATAGGGTCTCCCAAGACAAACTGGTCCTGGGTGAAGGGCCAGACTAAGAACGATCCAACAGACTCTCATGATAAATTGTATATCAAGGATTCAGTGTACCCCGCCCGGTATGGGGTTACCGGGGCCCCACCCTGGAGCCAGGCCTGGGGGAGGGGCTCGAAGGCTAGCGTCTGGTGGCCAGGTTTCCACCCATGGGACCCGGCCGGGCTCAGCCCGAAGGAGTTACATGGGTCCGCCCTCCAGTAGGTTCACCACCTGCAGGAGGGATCATGGAAGTCCGGTGCTATGTGGATTAGGTAGCAGTCAAAGGCGGAGACCTTGGCGGACTGATCCCAAGCTTTCTAAACTGGCTTTTGGTACGTGGAATGTCACCTCTCTGGTGGGGAAGGAGCCTGAGCTGGTGTACGAGATTGAGCGATACCGGCTAGATATAGTCGGCCTCACCTCAACACACAGCTCCGGTTCCGGAACCAGTCTCCTGGAGAGGGGCTGGAGCTTGGCCTTTTCTGGAGTTGCCCCGGGCGAGAGGCAACGAGCAGGGGTAGGTATTCTTGTATCGCCCCACCTTGCTGCCTCTATATTGGAGTTTTCCCCGGTGGACGAAAGGGTTGCTTCCCTGCGCCTTCGGGTTGGGAAACGGGTCCTGACCATCATTTGTGCCTATGCACCAAATGATGTTTCAGAGTACCCACCCTTTTTGGAGTCTGTGACTGGGGTGCTGGAGGGTGCTCCTCCTGGAGACTCCATTGTCCTACTGGGGGACTTCAATGCGCACGTGGGCAACGACAGTGAAACCTGGAGGGGGGTGATTGGGAGGAACGGCCTGCCCGATCTGAACCCGAGTGGTGTTCAGTTATTGGACTTCTGTGCTAACCACAGTCTGTCCATAACGAACACCATGTTCAAGCATAAGGGTGTCCATATGTGCACCTGGCACCAGGACACCCTAGGCCGCAGGTCGATGATCGATTTTGTTATCGTATCATCAGACCTGCGACCGTATGTCTTGGACACCCGAGTAAAGAGAGGTGCAGAGCTGTCAACTGATCACCACCTGGTGGTGAGTTGGATCCGATGGCAGGGGAGGAAGCCATTCAGACCTGGTAGACCCAAACGTATAGTGAGGGTGTGCTGGGAGCGTCTGGCTGAGGCCCCTGTCCGGGAGGTCTTCAACTCCCACCTCCGGAAGAACTTCAACCACATTCCGAGGGAGTCTGGAGACATGGAGTCTGAATGGGCCATGTTCTCCACCTCTGTTGTTGAAGCGGCGGCCCAGAGCTGCGGCCGCAAGGTGGTCGGTGCATCTCGTGGTGGCAACCCCCGAACCAAGTGGTGGACACCAGTGGTGAGGGGGGCCATTAAGCTGAAGAAGGAGTCCTATCAAGCTTGGTTGGCTTGTGGGACTCCCGAAGCAGCTGAGGTGTACCGGCAGGCCAAGCGGAGTGCAGCTCGGGTGGTTGCTGAAGCAAAAACCCGGGTATGGGAGGAGTTCGGTGAGGCCATGGAACAAGACTTTCGGTCGGCTTCAAAGAGATTCTGGCAAACTGTTCGGCGGCTCAGGAGGGGAAAGCAGCTCCCCGTCCACACTGTGTATGGTGCGGATGGGACACTGTTGACTTCAACTGGGGATATCGTCGGGCGGTGGAAGGAATACTTCGAGGATCTCCTCAATCCCACTGATACGCCTTCCACAGAGGAAGCAGGGTTTGGGGACAAGGGGGATGACTCGCCTATCACAGGGGCTGAGGTCGCCAAGGTGGTTAAAAATCTCCTTGGTGGCCGGGCCCCGGGGGTGGACGAGATTCGCCCCGAGTACCTCAAGGCCCTGGATGTTGTTGGGCTGTCATGGTTGACACGCCTCTGCAACATTGCGTGGAGGTCGGGGGCAGTGCCTTTGGCATGGCAAACCGGGGTGGTGGTTCCTCTCTTCAAAAAAGGGGACCGGAGGGTGTGCTCCAACTTTAGAGGGATCACACTCCTCAGCCTCCCTGGGAAGGTCTATGCCAAGGTACTGGAGAGGAGAGTCCGGCCGTTGGTCGAACCTCGGATTCAGGAGGAGCAATGTGGTTTTCGTCCTGGCCGTGGCACATCGGACCAGCTCTTTACCCTCTCGAGAATTCTTGAGGGTTCGTGGGAGTTTGCCCAACCAGTTTACATGTGTTTTGTGGACTTGGAGAAGGCATTTGACCGCGTCCCTCGTGGATTTTTGTGGGGGGTGCTTCGGGAGTATGGGGTATCGGGCTTGTTGTTACGAGCTATTCGGTCTCTGTACGACCGTTGTGAGAGTTTAGT
This sequence comes from Pholidichthys leucotaenia, assembly GCA_020510985.1. Classification (NCBI taxonomy): domain Eukaryota; kingdom Metazoa; phylum Chordata; class Actinopteri; order Cichliformes; family Pholidichthyidae; genus Pholidichthys; species Pholidichthys leucotaenia. The sequence goes on along the minus strand of CM035842.1, from coordinate 19,445,065 downwards.
TCGTATTGCCAACACTCGGTCGGAGTCATTCCCAGTGAGAGTTGGACTCCGCCAGGGCTGCCCTTTGTCACCGGTCCTGTTCATAATTTTTATGGACAGGATTTCTAGGCGCAGCCAGGGAATGGAGGGTGTCATACTTGGTGACCACAGGATCTCATCTCTGTTGTTTGCAGATGATGTTGTCCTGTTGGCTTCATCCAGCAATGACCTACAGCTCTTGCTGGGACGGTTTGCCGCTGAGTGTGAAGCGGCTGGGATGAGAATCAGCACCTCCAAGTCCGAGTCCATGGTCCTCAGCCGGAAAAAGGTGGATTGTCCTCTCCGGGTTGGGGACAGGCTCCTGCCCCAAGTGGAGGAGTTTAAGTATCTTGGGGTCTTGTTCACGAGTGAGGGGAAAATGGAGCGAGAGATCGCCAGACGGATTGGAGCAGCATCTGCAGTGATGCGGACGTTGTACCGGTCTGTTGTGGTGAAGAGGGAGCTTAGTTCTAAGGCAAAGCTGTCGATTTACCAGTCAATCTACGTTCCTACTCTCACCTATGGTCACGAGCTTTGGGTAATGACCGAAAGAACGAGATCGCGGATACAAGCGGCAGAAATGAGCTTTCTCCGTAGGATTGCTGGACTCACCCTCAGAGATAGGGTGAGGAGCTCAGTCATCCGGGAGAGGCTCAGAGTAGAACCGCTGCTCCTCCACATTGAAAGGAGTCAGTTGAGGTGGTATGGGCATCTGATTAGGATGCCTCCTGGACGTCTCCCACTTGAGGTGTTTCAGGCACGTCCCACTGGGAGGAGACCCCGGGGCAGACCCAGGACTCGGTGGAGAGACTATGTCTCCCAGCTAGTCTGGGAACGCCTTGGTATCCCCTCTGAAGAGCTGGAGCAGGTGGCTGGGGAGAGGGAAGTCTGGGCTTCTCTGCTTGAACTGCTGCCTCCGTGACCCGGACCTCCGGAAAAGCGGTAGAAGATGGATGGATGGATGGACATACGTGCATATACCACTTTCAGCAAATCGTATAGTTTGAAAATGAAGCCTGGCTATGGAAGGAAAATAATATGTTAGCATTCATTAATCCTCCAGAACTGTGACATGCTCAGCCACAGGTATTTTCAAAGATGCATCAGGTATGTACAGTGGCATAAAATGTCTTACCGTTTGCCGCTGGTCCTGTTTTAGTACGGTCCCTTTCTCACCTGCAGGACCGCACCAGAGTTCATCAGTTGATTCGAATTGACGCCACCTCTTTCAGGAGGTCTCGATTCCTTTGGTGTACACCTGAGTGTGATTATTGTGTTCTCACCAGACAAAACGGACCACACTAATGGAGAAAACAAACTTGAATTCGATTGAAACAAACTAAAGCCTGAAGGTGTGAAAGCACCCTAAATTTCCATTCTGTTTTCCTCAACACTGAATAAGATAAGATAAGATAAGATAAGCCTTTATTAGTCCCACAATGGGGAAATTCCAGGATTGCAACAGCATAGGGATAGCAACACTCAGAGCAACAATCAGAAGGCAAGAAAAAACAACATCTAGTAAACATATGTCCATATTACTATAAATGTATATATATATAGACACACAGTGCAGAGCATTATGGCTGGTGGATGTGCAGCAGAAAGTCTAGGCTCTCTCTCCGCGGATGCAGCGGGCCAGCTGGAAGTCTTTGGGCATGATGGTGACCCCCTTAGCGAAGAAGAGACCACCAGGTGGGTCTCGCTGGTCTCCTGCAGAGCCATGACGGCGAAGCTCAGGAAACGCAGGACGGTCTTGAAGTCCTGAGCGATCTCCCTCACCAGGCGCTGGACGGGCAGCTTACGGATGAGCAGCTCCGTGGATTTCTGGTAGCGACGGATCTCTCTCAGAGCCACGGGCCTGTGACGGCGAGGCCTCTTCACTCTGCCGGTGGCCAGAGCGCCTCTCCGAGCAGCCCTGTGGCTAGCTGTCTCCTGGGGGGCTTCTTCCTCCAGTAGATTTTACGGGCGGTCTGCTTGGTTCTTGCCATCGCTCTTTATTATTCTGTCTTATATTTCTTTCACGCCGCCTAAACTCCAGCCCGGCACCCGCTTCGTTTTCGCTACAGCTCCCGGTATGTCGAGTTTCCCATTAGCACCGGGCGGCGGCCAAGTGCTAGCTAGCACTAGCTCCTCCCCGCTGTAACGTCTCCCGCTGCAAACCGTGGCTCCGTCCGCCGACCCGGGAGACCCCCGGGGCGATCTGTGCGTCCGTGATATATATACAGAGTGAAAGGTGTAGAAAGAAGAAGGAAGATTAAAAAAAAGGCTGTTGCAACAGGCAGCCGACTCGTGTGGCGCTGCCGGTCCGGCGGAACCGGATCCGGAACCGGAACCGGATAAAGGAGTGTGAGTGCTGATCTTTCCTGCATAGTGTAGGTGTTGCTTCATTTGAAGTTACATTTACATTCTTGTTCTACCATTCATCTGATAGGTAGGTGCACCACTGTTTTATAATCCACTTGGCTTCTCTTCTCTCATACAATTCATCCTGATTTAGAAACATCTGCATGTGCATAATCATAAAAGTTAGACACATCCAGTTTGTCACTGGCTGTTCCTGGTGATGATATTCATTCCCCACAGTTGATTAAGGCAAAAATCCCAATACTTCATTCAGTAAAATGAGTGTATATTTTAGGAGAAGCTTTTAGTGATGTTGCTGCATGCCTTTCTTTCAGTATTATCATGGTACATAGCGGAACCCCACTTAATCATAAGCACTACTGCATTGAATTTGTTGGCATATTAAATACAATCAATATAAATTCATTTGTTGATATACAGCAGTTGCCCATGGGGTTCTACGGGATGTAGAATGATGTTTAAAAATTGTGTATTTATACAACAGTTAGCTCCAACCGAGCAATTTGATTGGACAATAGGGATTCCAGGAGTTACTAAAATCCACGATAATTGCACTCCAACATTTCACTGGATATGTATCACTTCACTTCAAAGGTGTTCTAGTCACTGTTAATTACTAACAGTAATTTACTGTCAAGTCTGCAGACTTGAGAATTGCAGTACTGTGTTGGATACCTCAAATTCCACAGTGAGGCGCTGTATGAAAAGAAATTTTAACTTGTGACCCGGAAGTCTCACCCTTTTGAAAAAAAAACATTATTGGGTTTACAAAGTCTGCCTTTGTGTAAACATCCTTAAGCTATTTCACATCTATTTAAAAAATAGGCAGTGCTAGAGTTGGATTTATTGTCTCAATTAACAAACCACAATACCTTTGTGGTGATGGACTCTGATTCATCTGAAAATGCCAAGAAAAAGGGAGCAAATTGTGTTGAAGCCAAATCGCTAGCATGCTAACTAGCCACTGGCATTGGTCACATTTTGATCTCAGCCCTTCTGCAGTACTGACTCAACAGGGGACCGGTATGTTTTATAAACACTGACTTTTGCACTTGACCATAATTGTTTACATGTGTATAAAATGGCAATAGACGTCTTCATGCTGATTGAGATGTTTAGCAACAGTTACAGGCTAGATAGATAGATAGATAGATAGATAGATAGATAGATAGATAGATAGATAGATAGTTTATTTCGAACACAAAAAATATAACAAAAAACAAGCAAATAGCAAATGCAATAAAGTTACAGTATACACTGTTCGAAAGGGAGAAGGAAGAAGTGAACACTTATTAATTCCAACTCCTCTTTTCCATCGAAACACCCATGTGAAGTTTATACAAATTACTACCTTTAAGACCCCAAGTAAACAATTTACTGTATTTTTTACAGATCAACATTAACACCTGTCCATTCTAACATACAATGAAGTCCATATATCAAAACCAGTCTCAAATGACACAGATACACACAGTGCTGTCCCACCCACCATTCCATAGTGTCCCATAATGTCCCAGAGTGAACATAATGAATCGTACATATAAATTCTACCCTTCTAACATATATCCTTTCAACAAATGGTGCTTATACCTCTTTTTAAATTGATTTCTGTTTGTACATAGTTTCAGTTCCTGCTCCAGACTGTTCCACAAATCCACCCCACAGACAGATATGCACAGACTTTTCTTGGTTGTACGTATCTTGGGTTTTGTGAAGTTTAAGTCTCCTCTCAAATTATGATCATTGTCTCTTTTTTTAAATATTTTTTGTATATTAGATGGGAGTTGATTGTTAATTGCCCTGTACATTACTTGTGCTGTCTTAAATTTAACTAAATCGATGAACTTTATGACATGTGACTTCAAGAACAACGAACTGGTATGGTCTCTATATCCTGCATTGTTTATTATCCTTATAGCTGTTTTTTGTGATGTGCATATTGCTTGTAGGTTGGTCTTGTAGGTGTTTCCCCAGACTTCTACACAGTAGTTAAGATAAGGTAAAAACAGTGAATTGTACAATAAGACCAATGATTTATAGTCCAAGATGTGTCTTGTCTTCCCCAGTATGCCTATACATTTTGCTAATTTAGCCCGGATGTGACTGATGTGAGGTTTCCAGCAGATTTTACTGTCTAGCGTCACCCCCAGAAACTTATTTTCCTGTACTGTTTGTATTCTGGTATCATCTATTGTTACCATTATTTCATGATTTATTTTATAATTTCCAAACACCATAATCTTTGTTTTTTTTTAGATTTAGAGATAATTTATTTTTGTTGAACCACTGCGTTAATTTTTCCATTTCAGTTGTGACCACCTCTAAAACCTGCTGCAAGTTCTCACCAGTGCAAAGGATATTTGTGTCATCCGCAAACAAAATAAATTTCAGAATTTTTGATACTTGGCATATGTCATTTATATACAAGATAAAGAGTTTGGGTCCCAAAACTGACCCCTGGGGCACACCACAAGTGATATCCATGCAGGGTGATTTGTGCTCTCCAATTTGTACAAATTGTTGTCTGTTACTTAAATAACTTTTCACCCAACTCAGTCCTACCCCTCTTATCCCATACCTTTCCAGTTTCCTTAGTAGTATTCTGTGGTCAATGGTGTCAAAAGCTTTCTTTAAATCTATAAATACTCCTACAGCAACCTTTTTTTTTGTCTATACAACTAGTAATTTCTTCTATAAATTCGATCAGTGCCAAAGATGTAGATTTATCTGCTCTAAAACCATACTGGCTATCTGTAAGGAGGTTGTGTTTTTCAGTGAAATCATCCAGTCTCTTAGTGAATATTTTTTCAAGTATTTTGGAGAATTGTGAGAGTAAAGAGACTGGCCTGTAATTTGTGAAGCGATGACTGTCTCCTGTTTTGTAAAGAGGTGTTACTTTTGCTATTTTCATTTTGTCTGGAAATGTACCAGGTTACAGATGTGGGTGAGTGGCTTAACAATTCCCTCAATTACTTTTTTCACTATTGTCATGTCAATTTCATTCCAGTCCGTTGATTTTTTGTTCTTAAATTTACTCACAGTCTCGATAATTTCCTTTTCAGTAACTGCACCCAAAAAGATTGTGTTTGGGTTTCTATCCTCTATTTCATTCACAGACCCACTGTGGTTTGTTTCCGGAGTCACTATTGATTTTGCTAATTCAGGACCAACGTTTACAAAAAATTTATTGAAACCACTGACCACATCTTCCATATTATTAATCAAACTGTCGTTTTCTATAAAATATTCTGGATAATTTGCATACTTAGGACGATTACTAATAATCCCCTTGAGTACTTGCCATATTCCTCTTATGTTATTTTTGTTATCCTCTAGTATTCTGTTGTAATATTCTTTCTTACAGGTCCTCATTATAGTGGTAAGCTTATTTTTATATATTTTATATTTGATCTCAGCTTCCACCATTCTGCATTTAATGAATTGTTTATATAATGTATTCTTCTTTTTACATGCATTTATTAACCCCTTGGTGATCCAAGGAATATTTTTTTTTGTTGTCTGTCACTGAATTGTTTTATAGGACAGTATTTATTGTACAATGATTGAAATATTTGTAAAAATTTATCATATGCTCTATTTATGTCATTTTCATCATAAACTATCTTCCAATCTTGTATTAATAATTCCTTTGTCAGTAAATACATAGATTTTTCGGTTCTTATTCTTTTATATTTAATATTTTTGGTATATATATATAGGGCAGCACGGTGGCGCAGTGGTTAGCACAGTGGCAGCACAGCAAGAAGGTCATGGGATCGATTCCATCCTTGACCATCGTGGGTTCGATCCCACCCCCAGACCATCGGTGACCCTTCTGTGTGGAGTTTGCATGTTCTCCCCGTGTCTGCGTAGGTTTACTCCGGGCACTCCGGTTTCCTCCCACATGCCAAAAACATGCAAGTTAGGTTAATTGGCATCAAAACTGGGGATTCTAAATTGTCCTTAGGTATGGATGTGAGAGTGAATGGTTGTCTGTCTCTCTGTGTTGGCCCTGTGATGGACTGGCGATCTGTTCGGGGTGTACCCTGCCTCTCGCCCAAAGATGCTGGGATAGGCTCCAGCCCCCCCGCGACCCGAAAGGATTAAGCGGTAGAAGATGGATGGATGGATGGATGGATTTTTGGTATACTTTTTCTTCCTATAATCACATTCATAGACAACAAAAATCGGCAGGTGGTTGCTGATATCATTCAATAAAAGCCCACTCCTGATATTATTTTCCATAATGTTTGTGAATATGTTATCTATTAGTGTGGCACTGTGCGACGTGATTCTGCTAGGTCCTGTAATTGTTGGATGTAAGCCCATGCTGTACATTGTGTTGATAAATTCTTCTGTCAAACTATGTTGTTTTGAGTTCATCAGATCTATATTGAAATCCCCACAGATGAACATAACTTTATGAGTTAGTTTTGCGTACATTTTTTCCATCCAGTCCTTAAATAAGTCAATGTCTGATCCAGGTGTTCTATATACACAGCTCACTACTACATTCTTCACATTGTCCAGACAGATTTCTATTGTAATACATTCAAATAATTCATCCACAGTGACTGACAGATTTTCAACAACCTTGTATTTCAAGCTCTTGTCAACATAAATTGCAACTCCTCCTACTTTTTTCACTTTTCTATTTATATAATTTAATTCATAGCCATCCATGGTGAAATCCACTCCTTTCTCTTCACTGAGCCATGTCTCTGATATTGCCACAATATTGAATGGCTCTTTAAACTGATTTAAATAATCTTTAATGTTATTAAAGTTTGCATAGAGACTTCTGCTGTTGAAGTGGATCATAGAAATATTGAAATCAAAATGTGACCATTGTGTTGAACTGTTCATCTGTGTAATAATTACAGTCATTATTGATTGAGTTAAAAAGATTATTATCAGGGTCTATGTCATATTCTACGTCCTATGGGTTGTGCTCTGTGTATTCAAAAACTTTCAGTTCCTGTTGTTCCTGTTTGTTGATTTTTTGATTCATGCTGTAGAATGTTTTGTTGCAGATGAGTAAAATCCTTCAGTGTCCTATATTTGTCTGAATTGTTGCTGTGCCTCCAGATCGTATTTGTCCAGTTCCATAATATTACGGATGTTAATGACCTTGGCTTCTTCAGGCGATCCGTTTAATTTGATGAATATTTTACAGTTTGATGTCCAGGTGTTTTGAATTTTTTTCTGCTTTTTCATGTATCTTGCTTTCCTGGCTATTTCTGCGTTCTCTTTCGTGAGGTGCTTGTTTATGTAGATGTTGGTTCTCTTCAGCTTCTTACCTTGTTTCATTAGCGCCGTCTTGTGTTTTCTGTTTACAAACCTCATGATCACAGCAGGTTTGTCGCCGTTTTTCCTGGGCAGAGGGTGGCAGGACTCGATGTTGTTGCAGTCCAGCTGGATTCCTTTTGACTGCATGAAGGCCGTCACCTGTTGCTCAGCGGATTCCTCATCCAGCTGACTTCCACTGCTGTCTGCGGCAACTGCTCTCGCGTATGATCGGGGTTTGATGTGGAGCCCCGTGATGATCACGTCGTTTGCCCGAGTGTTCTGGTCCATCTCAGCCAATCTGCTTTCCAGATACACCAGCCTCTTGTCTTTTTCAGCGTTCTGGCTGCGCAGCGCTTTAATTTCCTCCACGAGGTCCAGTATACCTCTTTGTTGTGATTTTAGAGCAGACATTTCTTCTGCCAAGAAATCCAGCGCTTTTTTTATCTCATCTTCATTTGGCAGAGCTCTCTTGGGACCCATTATTCCGGCCGATGATCTCTGATTTGGATAGTTCGAAAAAAAAAAAACGCATGTGGGAGTAATCTCTTTGTTTTCCCTGAGCGGGAGGTGCGGGGGGGTGGGGGGCCGCTTCACAAGCTTCACCAGCTACTACTGGCAAATTCCTCGTTACTCTTCACGAGCAGGTTCACTCCCCAGTGGCAGCAACAAAAAAAGCTCAAAACGCCAGCTCCAAACTGGGTTCTAACTGCTTTTAACTGCCTTTAATTGCCTTTTAAACAGTCACGAACAGGGAGCTCTTACCTGTGCGTCCTCACTCGTCCTCACCCGGAACCGGAAGTACATTTAGAAGGAGCAATTTTTTTCTCAGCTGTGCAAAATAACTGGTTAAACAAACAAATCATAATATTTTGTCCAGTATTGCTGTCATTTAATAAATTGCGCTTGCGGAACTGTTGTATAAAAGCAATATTACACTCGAGGTCATTGCGGTATCAATGAATGTTTTTTGTCTGGCGGTGATTTGTAGTACACCCTCTGGAATCACAGCCAGTTAAAATATTCAATGATACCGCACTTGCTCTTGTGTAATGTCGCTTAATTAAGTCATTACTTTCTCAGGTCTCCAACCTGTAGGTCAGTTGTGAGCCACTTAGTTGAGGGTCACAGAGAGCCGCAGTGAGTATTCTATGCCTCTTTATTGACTACTGAAGCGTTTTAGTTTGAAAATTTTTAGCAAATATTGTCTTACTGCCTGTCATGTCTGTGTGGTCAGTAATTGCTGTTGACTTTGCTCAGAAATTAAACACGCAAGTTAGCTAGATAAAGTGTTTAAAAAACTGTCAGTCATTGGCACAGGTGATGCCCATGCTCCAAATCTGCTCTGCATAAGATGTGGGAACACACTATCTAATGAGGCCATGAAGCCTTCAAAACTGCTTTGGCACATAGGAACCAAGCTCCCCACACAATAATATTTTGGATTAAAACAACGGCAGAATATCCGAGTTTGCCACAAAAGCACAGAAAACCCTGCTGCTTTCCAACCTCCAATCTTTATGAAGCAGGATTTTCAGCAGTAACTGCAGCGGACTAAACTGGATCTAATGAACACACTCTGGTGGTAACTCTCTCCGATCAGCCCAAGATGGGATCATCTCCTTTCTGAGAAATAAGCTGAGGGATCCCACTGAAGATGAGTTTTTTATGACACACTTTGTTTGCTTGTGTATTCCACTCATTTTACACACCCACCCCTCATTCTGGTGGGTCATGACCTTTTTTTTTTTTTTTTTTTTTTTTTTTTTACATAGTAGTACACTGTAAGGCAAGACAGGTTGGTGGGGCATTGCTACAGATCAATGTGGCCATATTCTGGAAGTAAACAAGCTGCCATTATTGCTGTGGCGTCTTACAGAGATATGAACCTGTTTGAAAGCAAACTGTCCTGATAACAGTATTTAGTTTTAATTAATTTTCTTTTGGCTCCTTTTGACAAAAATGTCAAGGATGTAAGGGAGAACATGTGTAGTTCTCTCTTCAACTTCTAAAACAAACAAACAAACAAACAAACAAACCAGAAAGTGAATTACACAAGCCTTTTCTGAAGACATTTGTCCACGTGTGAGATCATACAGTTTACACAAGTTCCCTTAGTGTGGAGTGGACAAAGATGCTTGACAGAAGCAGGAAATATTTTGCTTCCAATAACAGCAGTAAAACTAGAGGGTATACAGAGAGCACATACCTCCAGTAAGGTTCCATCCATCCCTCTGTCTCTCCCTTCATCCTTCCGTTAGTCCATCTATCCCTCTGTCGGCCTGTACATCATGAGCTCACCCCCAGAATCTAATGGATTGATCAGTAGGCCAAGAGCTACCTCTGGTGAAAATGTCGTCAATATCTGTCCAGTAATTTTGGTGTAATCCTGCTAACACACTGCGAGAAGATAGGGCCTTGGGGGAGGTATACAATCTCAGATCAACTCAAACATCTAATGGCTTCATCCTTAAGCCAAGAACCACCTCTGGTGAAAATGTCATCAAAATCGGTCTGGTTTTTGCCAATTCTGCTGACAGACAAGGTTCAAAGATTTTTATTTGTCAATACTTCTATGTGTACAGGACATACAGGAGAATTGACATGCTGTTTCTCTCTCTCTTAGTAGTGAGCACAATATATAACAAAAGAAGAAATGAGGATGAAAAACAACAACAGCAGTCTATGTACAGTAATGCTACTCATAGTGCAAGTGAAGATATACAAGCTCAATGTGGTAGAGTAGGTGCAGACAGTGACAGATTGGACTGAACATGAACAATATTTCAGTAACAGACAGACAGTAGCAGATATGGCATTTGGGCAAATGCTTGCAGTAAAGTGTAGAGACATTCAGCAGCAGATGTATTACTGTTGGTGTCCCAAGTCTTTCCGTGCCAGCAGCTGAGGTAGTTATTGTGTGGGTGAGTGTGTTACAGTCCAGGGGTGGGTGGGGGGGTGTGCAGAGTTCAGGGTCCTTATGGCCTGGTGAACACAGCTGTTTAGCAGTCTTGTGGAGCGGGACCGGAGACTCCGGTACTTTCTTCCCAAGAGCAGGGAGTGTGAGGGGTGTGAGGTGTCGGCTGCAATGTTGATGGCTCTGTGGGTGAGGCGGGTGTGTTAGATGTCCAAGAGATGTGGCAGAGGGGCACCGATGATCTTGCTGGCTGCTTTCACTGCGCGTTGTAGTGTCTTCTGGCAGGAGGCGGTGCAGCTTGCATACCACACCATGATACAGCAAGTGAGGATGCTCTAAATGGTGCCCCGGTAGAATGAGCACATGATGGGGGGTGAGACTCATGCTCTCCTCAGTCTGTGGAGGAAATAGAGGTAAGTTTGAGCCTTCTTGGCCAGTGATGTGGTGTTGTTGGACCAGGAGAGGTCTTCAGAAATGTGCACCCCGGGAACTTGGTGCTGCTCACCCTCTCCACAGCTGCTCCATCGATGATCAGAGTTGAATGCTGTGTGTGTCCTTTCCTAAAGTTGACCACAATGTCCTTGGTTTTTCCTACATTCAGGAAGCGATTATTGTCTTTACACCAATGGACCAGTTGGCTCACCGCATTTATGTTATTGGCCTCTTCATTGTTTGTGATGAGGCCCACCACCGTTGTGTCATCCACAAACTTGATGATGTGATTGGTGCTGTGGGTTAGGGAATGAGTATTTGTGCCAGGCTTACTTGTTTCTCAAAGATGATAATGGACTATACATACTCCAGAGTTGAGAGGCAGAGGGATTGTTTTTTGGGTGAGCACGCACGGACCAAGGAGGGCGAGTCAGCAGACTGGCCAACGAGGACTTTTCTGAAAGCAAATGAGCACAGAGGCAGGAAAGAAGGATTCATGAGACAAAAACCACAAAGCTTGCTCTCACCATTAAAGAGGAGTTTTACCATGTAAAAATCCCATGATATGCTGAGCCCATCTGAAACCTTTTATGCCGGGACACAATTAGAGACAGGTGGGAGCAATCAGCCAGCTGCACGTAATAAGCCCTCTATGGCTCTTTGTCCCTGAAAGTACAACTGTCAATATATGTTTTATATAAGTTCTCAACTCATCGCAGCTCCTTTTGTTTTGGTGGCTGCAGGCTCTCTGTCCTCCGTGGGAAGGTGTGCTGCTGTGGTACTTTCTGCTGCACAGATTTTCGTATTCCAGGCTGCTTCATTTTTCACAGTGACACGTCTCTGCACACAGGGAGGGCAGTGGACTGTGTTGTTTACTTGGCTTGCACCGGAATGTTTTTAGCAGATGTTGCTAACGTTGCCATTACTCAATGGCTCCAAGAGGAATGTGCCGGCACGTGCGTTCTGAGAGTTTTTTTTCCTCCACTACACTGTGTCATTGTGTGGAAAAAGGGCATTCGGTGGACATGTAAACACTGAGCTTCATTACTGAGTTTTCCCGTTGTAACAAAGTTTCTGAAGCAGAGCCTTTTCTGCAATGTTAGCAATAGCAACGCCACACATTTTTTCAGACATGATTCTTTATACATTGTTCAGAGTTTGTAAAAAAGCTTGTTCTGTTTTATCACCCTATTGCTCTCTGAACATGCAACAGTATAGTGCAGGGGTTGGCAACCTGTACTACACAAAGAGCCGCTGTGAGTGATTTTTAGATAAAACAATCTGCATAGAGCCACAGAGATTTCTGAACCTAAAAATTGCAGTAAAACAGCAGAATTACAACCATAACCTGGCCTGACAACATCAGGGTTAAGAGTTTTTTCTTTTAAATTTGCAGCTTTTTTTATTGTAAATTTGCTATCTTTTCCTCCACAAAATTGATACTTTTTCTGGTAGTTCTTTAATTATTTGCAAAAAGTTTGATTTTGTCTTGCAAAATTATGTTGGTTTTTCGTAATTAAACTGTATTTTTTTTTTCAAAATTTCTTATATTCTTGGCATAAATATGTTTTGCTTTTTTTCTAAATTTGGCATATTTTTTTGCAGATTTAGAACATTTATTCAAGTAAAACTGAAGACTTTTTTCATGTAATTCTGTGATATTTTTCCCAATAAAGTTACAAGCTTTTTTTCATAATTTGTTTTTATATTTTTCGGCATAATCTTCTGTTTTATCTCATAAAATTGTATCATCTGATTGTGACACTTTTCTGGTAAAAAAAAAAAAAAAATCATCCGTTTCCATGTAAATTTTGAACTGTTTCTATTAAAATTGTAGCTTTTTCTGTTAAATTTATGACTTTTTTCTTTCCAGTTTGTGGGTTTTTTCCCTCAAAAATTGCAACCTTTCCCTAAAATTTTGAAAAATTTGTTTTTTTCCTCAATGTTCAGCTATTCTCATAAATTTATTATATTTTTCTTTGTAAATACACAAATTTTGTGGTAGGAAAAATTGCAGAATTTCTTCCATAAAGTTATTACATTTTTCTCATAAAACTCCAACTTTTTCAAGTAAATTTGTCACATTTTTCTTATGAATTTGTGGATATGTTTTCCTCGGAAAATTGCTAATTTTTTGCCTAAATTTGTCAGATTTTGCTGCACAAATTTTCAGATTTTCTGCTTTTTAGGATATTTTTTTCTCATTGATGTGCAACCTTTTTTCTTCTAAATTTATTGCATCTTTTCTTGGAAATTTATGTTTTTTTCCTCAAAGCCTCATGGAGCCACTCTGGGCAAAGGAGCCACATGTGGCCTCAAAGCCGCAGATTGCAGACCCCTGAGAAACAATAGTAATTAGACAAATAACACACTACTTTAAAAAAAAAGAGAGAAATAATACAGCAGGGAGAAGTAAAAACCAGACAGCAAATGTTTGCGGTTCAGCAGTTGCAAGTATAATCATATCAGCTCAGCACTCCAGTCCACACCAGTGAGCATTAAAGCAGAAGGGTTGCAATGAGTTTTCCAACAATGCTACTCAAGGGAAAAGTGGCTTTTATTACAGACATCAAAGTTTCAATCAATTCCGCCACAAGTTATTCCCCCCTCTTCTGACAGCCAATTAAAGAACAACGCAACACTTTTCTTTTTTTAATCACCTGCTTTACACATTCAATAATCACTCACATGCTATCGAAACAGCCCCACTAATTAGTTTTTAATTACACCTCAGAGAATCAGTGGGAGTCTATACACTTGCACCTTTTGTAGCATTAATAGGACCAATGTTCTTTGAAATATGTGTTGGGAAGAGCTGCCAGCTTCTTCCAAGTCGCTTTAATGATTCTCTCAGGTGGCAGGCACACCAGAAAACCAAACCACAGCAAAATCAGTTTATGCCCACAAGGTCACGTAGCAGGAGCCTCACTGGTTTTATTGACAATCACCTTCATTCCTCAGCTCCTTCTCCCTCACTCACTTATGATTCTATTTTCTGTCCCTTGTCTGTTTTTTTTTTCCTTTTTTTTTTTTTGCAGTTTCTTTCAGTCAGAGTGAAAGCCACAACTTTAAAGGTGTGCGGGGGCAGTTATGTCTGACCAAGAGGCAGATTTTTTTTTTCAAAGTGAGACAAAGCCGCAAACCCACACAGCTACATTGTAACCAGAGAACTGTGCAATTCCTATCATTTAGTGTGCTTTTGTTGCTCCCTTCCCTCAACCCTTCCCTGGCGCTGTCCCCACTCCCACACACTGCTACAAAATGTAGCCTCAAAGCGTCACCACCCACAGCATCACTGTCTGCCACGGAGGCGTTCCCTCACGCGGGCCTCGCTCCGGGGTGGATGCACATTCAGTCGGAGGAATGTGTGCATCAGTCACAGCGGGGGGTTTCGGCACATGCCGGCACCCCTGAAGCCTTGTGGCTGTGGAAATATTTCACGTTGTACAAATCTACACACATGTTTACGCGTCTTGGTGGGTGTGAGAAGCAATGCCACCGTCTTTGTCAACGCGCCCACATCCTTTCAAGTCGTGGTGTTGGATATTGGTGATGTGCCATGGAAGGTTTTCAAACAAAGCGTCATCAATCTAAACTAAGATTCTCTAACAGAAAAAAAAAAAATAGTTGTTTGGAAGATTTTGGGATAACAGTCACGTGTGATCTATGATTCATGAGTGGTGTTGATAAATGGATCATTCCACAACTGACATTTTCTGTCCCACTCATTAAACTGAAACTAATTCATGCAAAAAAAAAAAAAATACTAAATCATACATTTATTCTATACATTATACTTATACTGAGACAAACTGTAAGCAAAGTTGCTGACAAAAATTGGACCAAAATATTATTGAAGATCTAAAATATTTATTAAGCACCCCATAAAATAGTATTTTTCTCTTTTCTCAGGTCCTTACTAACCAAGTTGCATATCAAACATGACTGTTGAAATAAGTTATCAGTTCACTTTTTTTGTTTCAATGTTAATACCTGCATCTTGTAACTGTTAATCCCATTTATTTAAAATGAGCATATTTTAAATAATATTAAATCAGCTCCGGAAGTGGTGTCCCACAGCATAAGTTCAACCCTGTTACCAAAACCTATTTAGCCTGGCACAGGAGGAACAAACCAGTGATTGCCATGACAAAGAGGAAGTGGCATCATCAAACCATGTGCTAACACCATGGGTAGACCAAAGGTCCGTCCTCTTTGATGTATTTTCTATTTTTCAAATCATTTCTCACTAAATTGAGTGTGTCACTCTTCAAAAAATTCAACCCTGTTAATCAGATTACCAAAAGAAGATAAATTATTTTCTAAGGTACTTTCTTTTATTTATATACATTTATACCACACTAAACACTTTTAAGACTCACTGTAAAAATTAAACAACTAAAACTGTACCCATAGCGAGTGGTTACTCTGTGCCATGCATGCATATATATATATATATATATATATATATATATATATATATATATATATATACTGTATATATATATATATATATATATATATATATATATATATATATATATATATATATATATATATATATATGTGTGTGTGTGTGTGTGTGTGTTTGTGCCCGTGCATCACACACATATGCCCCGCCTCTTGTTTGTTGCTGTTGTTTGTTGTTGCTGTGAGGTGCTTGGGTGCATGTGTGTGTATGCATACACAGAACTTCACTTGTGTGACATCTGAATGTTTTGTTTTGTAACACCTTAACTCTTGCACTTTTGTACAGTTTCATTGCAGTTGTTCTGCTTGTGAATAATTGTTTGTGTGTTTTTGTGACCCACCAGGGGACTAAAGATGCACATGCAAATTAGCAGTACTGCTAAATCTGGCAAACTTACATTTGCATTAAATCTCATTAGTATGTAATGTTCCTTTTGAATAAACAAAACACACAAAAATTGTTTGTTTGTGTGAAAAACACACAAACAATTATTCTTTCTGTGAAAAGATGCTCATGCTAGCACCGATTTTCAAACTTGTTACCATAATTAGAGTAACAGGGTTGCATCTCCTTTACTTTATTCAGAAAGGATAATCTAATGTCTGTAATAAATTCAAATGTGCATGTCATGAACTGCCCAGGAAGGGCGGAACAGAGACCCAAACACAGGACTGTGAGTTGTAGGTGGTTTAATAAAAACACAATATATAACAGGGCAGGATAACTTACAGGCAGGGACATGAAAAGGTTGAATAGCACTCAGGCTAAGACATGGAACACACATCAGAAAACAGAGAAAACTAAGCATGGGACACATGCTAGGTAGACACAGAGAATATACTGGAAATAAAGCGTGGGATTCACGCCGAGTTGACAAAGTGTAGGACGTCTCCCCGAACTGAGGGGCGGCATCCCTTAAATAGAACACAGAGAAATTTTTAAAAAAATCATAAACAGGTGTGGATAACAACAACGAGGATAATAAATCAAGATAACCAACATCTGGGACAAACCATGAACTGAACTTGAAGCCAACGCAGGTAAATAAAGAACACTGTCAAAATAAAGGCACAGGAGACTATAACAACCGAAATGAATACAAAATGAGATCTGGACAAAATAATACAAAAGGAGAAAATAACAAACCCACCAAGAAGGAATACAAAACCAAGAGATGCTAATCGAACTGGGAATAACAATAATAATAAATATCAATACTTCAAAAGGCCCCAAGGACAAAGGCGTGAGCAGGCTCATATACAAACACAAGAAGATATAATTTATAATACAAAACAAGATGGCCATAGACACATCAAAAAAACAAACAAGACTATAATAACTTCTCTAACCAGCTAAACTGTTTTCAGCTGTGCTATCATGATTGCACAAGGGTTTTCTAATCATCCATTAGCCTTCTGACGCAATGAGCAAACACATTGTACCATTAGAACACTGGAGTGATAGTTGCTGGAAATGGGCCTCTATACACCTATGTAGATATTGCGCCAAAAACCAGACATTTGCAGCTAGAATAGTCATTTACCACATTAGCAATGTATATTAGATATTAGAGTGTATTTCTGATTAGTTTAAAGTTATCGTCATTGAAAAAAACAGTGGCTTTCTTTCAAAAATAAGGAAATTTCTAAGTGACCCCAAACTTTTGAACGGTAGTGTATATATATTATTTACACAGAGCTCTAGGATACCATGAAGTGCTGCTGAAAGGCAGAGGTGCTACCATGCCAGGTGTGATGCTGATCCAGGCAGGAGCCAGCAGTATTTAGAGAAAGAGAAGTGTGGGCTGATCTGATTATCCATGATGAATAAATAAAACACTGAAACACCAGAAGCCATCAGTTCATAAGTGATTTTTTTAATGGGCTAATTCATTTCAAGCCTAGCTGGGTCATACCCAAGAACATATATAAAAGGTATTTCCAACATTCTAGCTTGGTGCTCACTACTCAGCATCAATGAATGGGGGAAGGACAGTTTGTTACAGCAGCACCTTGCATTTTCTCCAATTCTAAATAGGACCGACATTGTGGATAAGAGAAAACACAATTTCATTTTACAACACATGCTTGGCTGTATGGATTGAATTCAATTCAATTCAATTCAATTCAACTTTATTTATATAGCGCCATTTCACAACAACAGTCATCTCATAGCACTATCAACTGTAGGGAGGACCCCCACAGTTGCAGAAAGACCCCAGCAATCAGGCGATCCCCTGTGAGCAAGCACTTGGCGACGGTGGAGAGGAAAAACTCCCTTTTAACAGGAAGAAACCTCCAGCAGAACCAGGCTCAAGGAGGGGCAGTCATCTGCTGCGACTGGCTGGGGGGTGAGGGGACAGAGAAGAAGAAAAGAACAGACATGTAGAGAGCAAACAGCACGATGGGGACTCAATCTATGGGAGAGAACAAACAAATGTTAATGACCAGCAAAAAAAAAATATTTCATAGAGAGTGAGGAAAGGAGTGAGGCCCAGTGCATTACTGGAGGTCCCCCGGCTGACTAAACCTATTAGCAGCATAACTAAGGGAGGGTTCAGAAACACATGATCCCTCCCTAATTGTAGGCTATATCAAAAAGGTAGGTTTTAGCCCTATTCTTAAAAACAGAGATCGAGTCTGACTCCCGAATCCAGATTGGCAGCTGATTCCACAGGAGAGGAGCTTGATAACTGAAGGCTCTGCCTCCCATTGTACTTTTGGAGATTCTAGGTATTACAAGTAAACCTGCATTTTGGGAGCGTAGTGCTCTGTTAGGATGATACGGTAGTATCAGATCTTTTAAATAAAAAGGAGCCTGATTGTTTAGAGCTTTGTAAGTAAGAAGAAGGATTTTAAACTTAATTCTAAACTCTATGGGAAGCCAATGAAGGGAGGCCAGAACCGGAGAGATATGATCTCTCTTTCTAGTACCTGTTAAAACTCTTGCTGCAGCATTTTGGATCAGCTGAAGACTTTTTAAAGATGTTTTAGGACAGCCTGATAATAAAGAATTACAATAATCTAATCTTGAGCTAACAAAAGCATGGATCAGCTTCTCAGCATCACTCTGAGACAAGATGCTCCTAATCTTGGCAATATTACGCAAATGATAGAAGGCAGTCTTAGAAACAAATTTAATATGTGAATTGAAGGACAAATCCTGATCAAAAATAACTCCAAGGTTCCTCACAGAGCTATTAAGAGAAAGAGTAACTGCATCCAAACTGAAAGTTTGATTTGGAAAGGAATTTCTAAGGTTTTTTGGACCAACAAGAATGACTTCAGTCTTATCTGAATTTAATAGCAGGAAATTACAAGTCATCCAAGCTTTGATTTCCTTAAGACAGGCTTCTAACTTGGCTAATTGATTAGTATCATCTGGCTTCATTGACAGGTATAATTGTGTGTCATCTGCATAACAGTGAAAATGTATACAGTGCTTTCTAATAATGTTGCCTAACGGAAGCATATATAAACTAAAAAGAGTAGGGCCAAGCACAGATCCCTGTGGAACTCCATGACTAAGCTTGGAGCTGAGAGAAAACTCATCATTTACATGAACAAACTGGAACCTATCAGATAAATAAGATCTAAACCACTGCAACGAAGTTCCATTAAGTCCAACATAGTGTTCTAATCTATCAAGTAGAATATTATGATCAATAGTATCAAAAGCTGCACTAAGATCTAAAAGGACAAGTACAGAAACTAGTCCATTATCAGATGCAATGAGGAGGTCGTTAGTGACCTTCGCTAAGGCTGTTTCAGTGCTATGATGGATTCTAAACCCAGATTGAAACTCCTCAAATAAACCATTTCCCTGCAGGTGGTCAAATAATTGCGTAGCAACAACTCTTTCTAAGATTTTTGAAATGAAAGGGAGATTAGAGATTGGTCTATAGTTAGCTAAAGCTCCTGGATCTAGCGTTGGCTTTTTGAGTAAGGGTTTAATTACAGCCGTTTTAAAAGCCTGCGGTACATGGCCTAAAGTTAATGAAGAATTGATTATATGAAGAATAAAGCTACCAATAAGTGGGAAGACTTCTTTAAATAACCTGGTAGGAATAGGGTCTAAAAGACAAGTTGAAGGTTTGGATGAGGAAACTATTTTGTCTAACTCACAAAGGGCGATTGGAGTAAACTCATCAAGACAGACATCAATAGAAGGAGTTGTAGTAGTTACAGTATTTAAGTTAACTGTGGGAAGAATCTGATTGATTTTATCTCTGATGGATGAAATTTTATTATTGAAAAAGTTCATAAAGTCCTGACTAGTAAGCTCTAAGGGGATGCTAGGATTGACAGAGTCCTGACTCTTTGTCAACCTGGCTACAGTACTGAAAAGAAACCTGGGATTATTCTTGTTCTCTTCTATTAATGCAGAGTAATAACTCGTTCTAGCTTTTCTAAGAGATTTTTTATAAATTAAAAGATGATTTCTCCAAGCTAAATAGATTTCATCTAAATTAGTAGAGCGCCATTTTCTTTCTAATTGACGAGTCGTCTGTTTTAAGCTACGAGTTTCTGTGTTGAACCAAGGAGTTAAAAATCTCTGATTAGACTTTTTCTTTTTTAAGGGGGCCACCAAGTCTAGAGCCTGATGCAGAGAAGCTGAAACACTATCCACCATGTTATCAATTACAGAAGGAGCAAGCTGTCTATAGCTTATTTCCGTTGTGTTGACACATGGCATAGAGGAAACAATCTGCATAAATTTGGAAACAGCATCATCTGAGAGGCATCTACTGTGATAATATTTTTCTTTAGGAGCCAAATAGTCAGAAATAGTAAAATCAAAGGTTAACAGACAATGGTCTGACAGTACAGGGTTATGAGGAGACACTACAAGATTTTCTATTTCTATGCCATATGTCAGAACAAGGTCCAATGTATGGTGGAGGTAATGAGTAGAATTTCCTACTTTCTGAGAAAACCCAATCGAGTCTAATATTGAATTAAAAGCCACATTAAGGCAGTCACTATCTACATCCACATGTATATTAAAGTCCCCTACTATAATTATTCTATCAGATTTCAGCACTAAATCAGCTAAGAAATCAGGAAATTCGGATAAAAATTCTGAATAGGTTGATGGGGGACGATAAACTATGGCAAATAAAATTGGGTTTAACCTGGAATTGCTAAAGTGCCCAACACTGAAGACCAGGCCCTCAAAGGAATTATAACATGTTTTTTGCTTTACATTAACTAGTAATTTGGAATGGTAAATTGATGCTACTCCTCCTCCACGACCAGAACTTCTGGGATTTTGACAGTTTAAATAACCAGAGGGAGTTGATTCATTTAAACCAACATAATCCTCTTGTCCTAACCAAGTCTCTGTAAGGGAAATTAAATCAATCTGATGATCAATTAACAGATCATGGACTAACAGAGACTTGGGAGTTAGAGACCTAATATTTAATAAAATATTGAATCACATATCACATATTATTGAATCACAATAAAGCTGGCTTGCTTTCTTATTAAAAGAAATCAACCAAGTTTATGGTATAAACTTGGTTGCGGTACCAACCAAACAACCTGAAACTGTCATGGTCCATGTGCTGACTCTGTCTGCACTCGGGCTGTGCGGTAGTTCTCCGTTCTCTCCTCTGGCACACCTCTAGGCTTTTATTATGACAGCGTCTCGGCGGGGCTTCCAGCTGTCAGAGCGGAGCTCTGCAGGATGGCTGCATTCCAATCACCTGATGACCTTTCATCAGCTGATTAATCTGACAAGCCCTATTTAAGGGAGCAGCTCTGTTTGCTCGGGGCTGCGACCTCTCTGCCTTTCCAGTCTGGTTTCCCTACTCCCGAAGCCAGTTCTTCCCAGCGTTTGGTTCCATCCTCGCTGATTGTACGTAAGTGTTGTGTCTTGCTTTTATTTGTGTTTTGCCCCACGAGGCTCATTATTTTGTCGTTCTGTCTTTATTCAATAAATGTTCAAACTCATCGGCTGCCTACAGCGTCTCATTAGCGGTCCGTGAGGTCCGCACCATAACAGTAGGTCGCAGCCAATGGAGACGCTGGTGACCATGAGTTTGCTAATTGGACTTGTAGTTTTGCCAGTTCGGCATACCAGTGTGCTGGGAGATGGCGTCACCACCTAAGGGCTACGCCATGAGTTTAGGCTACGAGCTAGTCATGGCTCTCATCGAGATCTATGGGATCCTCTCCAATGCTCGTAGTCATCCCTTCCCCAGCGGCTCACGCTGGTACCTGGACCTCGCTGAGGCAACAATTAACCGCCATTCTCGCTATGCCGACCACCCTGAGATCACGGCGAGGATGGCGGACATCTCTACTCAATGGGAGAAGCTCAGAATCAGAATCAGAATCAGAATCAGAATCAGGTTTATTGCCATTGTTCATGTAGTACACAAACTAGGAATTTGTCTCGGTGCAATGCTGCAACATTAAACATGATAAAATAAAAGAAATAAACTATACATGCAATAAAGTGTAGAATAAGAGTAAGTGATACTCCGTGGGCTGGAGGGAAACTCCGGCAGGAAGTCGAATAGGAGGCATCCTCGCTCCTCGCTTCGGGATCCCATTCCTGTCCCTCATCCAGTCCAGGAGTTCGCACTGCCCAGGGGTCATCCCCAACGGATTGAGACGTCAGTCGGGATTCCCTCGGAGGATTTACAGCTGACAGCGATTTCCATTCAGGACCGAGTGGCTGCAGCTCGCCCCGCCTTCCATCCTACACAGATAATGAAGCATGTGACGGCAGCGGTCAGGCTGGTGGAGAGGAATCCGGAACTGTATGATTACCCTGAATACGCTGACCTGCTCGCCTCTGTTTCCGCGCAGGAGCAGCATTTCCCTAATCTCACCTTCGCTTCACCCTCTGCCGGTAAATGTCGTCTCCATGCTGATTGCAAGCCTCAGCAAGAACCCCGTCCGGATCCAGTTCCGGTTAGCCGGATGAACTCTGTCTCCCAGCCAGCTGCAGTCTCCGTGTCTCGTCGGGGGGGGGGGGGGGGGTAAGACAGCTGCCTCCGCCTCAGGGTCATCTGTCTCCGCTGTTCTGTCAGCTCCTTGTTCCCGGGTTGCCTCGGCTGTTTCTCCCTCCTCCTCGATGCTCCCCCAGCTGCTGTGAGCTCCACAAGTCCGTCTCCGGCTGCCCTCGTTCCTGATCCGGTGCGAGAGGCTCCTCTTTCTCTTCCCAGGGGGTCCTCTGTCTCCATCCAGCGGGGAAAGGGAAGAACCAAGTCCACTGCAGCAGGTTCCATCAGCCCTCAGCGGATCAGGCAAGTGTCTCTTCATTCTTTTCCTTCACTGGGTGAATTGCCTTGTTTGATTCCTGGGGGTGGAGTTCGGGGTTCACAGTCCCCCGAGCTCCCCCCACCTGCTGCAGAAATTAATTATGAGTCTGCTACCTTTGTGTCTCCTTCCCCTGAGCGTTCCTCGGCCTGTGGGCCTGGAGAGTCTGGTTCCAGCCCCGCAGCCGCAACAAGGGCAGAGGAGGAGGGCGGACTGCAAATTGGAGCCTGTGCCGACGAGCAAGAGTCCCCGGGTCTCCACGGAAGGACAGTCCGACCCGGCAGGTCACGGATCCCCTGCCATCACGCCGTGCGGTCCCTCAGCGTGGACATCAGCGTCAGGGAATCCCCGGACTGTGGACACCATCATGCCGGCTGCGGAGCCCGCCGTAGCCGAGTGGGGACCAGAAGACGACCTTCTTCCATCGGAACCTTGATCGTCGAAGTCCTGGATGGCGACAGAACTCGAAATCAGGCAAGTGCCCTACTTTGTCTTTCTCCTCTCAATTCTGGAGCATTTTTGCCTGTCTCTCGGGGAGACGAGCCGGGTGCAGCTGTCTGCTGCATCCAAGCTTGTCTCGCTGGGATCTGTCGCTGCCGGTGATCCTGATCCTGGCTCTTTTTCTTCTCCTGAGCCTTCTCCCAGGGTCACCGGTGCGGAGTCGATCCCGGTCGCTGTGCTGGAGGTTCCGGGTTCGGGTTTGGAGGCCGTCCCTGGTGCTGCACCGACCCAGTCGGGGTCCGTCATGGGAATGGTTCCGGCCCAGTCGGGGTCCGTCGTGGATGCAGCTCTGACCCAGTCGGGGTCCGTCATGGGTGTGGTCCCGGCCCAATCGGGGTCCGTCGTGGGTGCAGCAAGGTTCCGCTTGGGACCCAACGTGAGCACAGCGCCAGTCCGTGTGGGGTTTGGAGAAGGAGCTGCAGATCCTCTGCCGATCGACGCCGGACTGGTCCCTCATCTTTTCCCCGATCCCTTTCCTCCCCCACCGGGTGCCGCTGGGATTTCCCGTTATAGGCTCGGCTCTCCCTCGCTATTCCTCTCGACAGGGAAGCCGTCTCCGTGTTCTCCCCTGTGGTCCTGGTGGTTGAATGATGCGGGTCGGCCACCTGGGAGACTGTTTTGCCCATTTGGCGTTCTGGGTCGGCCACCCGACAAACTTAACTTTCTGTTCAGCGATCTGGTCCGGCCACCAGAGGTACTGTTTTTCCTGGCCTGGGACTGGGGTAGGCCACCCGAACTTCTCCTTTTTCTCCTGCCAGCGATTTGGACGCTAGACGCAGGAAGACCCCCCCGAACTATTTGCTTTCATGCCATTGTGCTCTGCCTGCTGTCATCCCTGTGGGTTTTTTTTTTTTTTTTTTCCTGCTCTGCTGTACTTTTTGGGATGTGCTGGTGTGTTTGTTATTGAACTATGTATTTTGCCGCTCCTTAGCGTGTTTTTTTTTTTTTTCTCTCTCTCTCTTTTGATTGATCCCTCCGTAGTCTGGGAGATGTCCTTTTGTTGCCTATAACGGTTTATTTGAATTGATTTAAACTGTAGGTATTTGCCGCTATTTAGCGTGTTTTTTTTTTTTTTCTCTCCCTTCCTCTGTTTGAAGGATGATGTGTAGTGGCCATTTATTTCTTCTGGGCCTGTGTAACTTGGTCTATAGACCTGGAATTTCTGTTTGTGGCCTATAGGCTTAGTATTCCATTATTTGCATTTATTGTCCTGACTGTTTTTCCATCTGTGCATTATGGAGTATTTTTGTGTTCGTTTCCCCATGCTCTGTAATTGCACAATGTTTTATTTTCTGTATTCGCCCTTGTCACCTGGTTCTGGCCCTCCTTAGCCTTTTCCACCCTCCCTGGGGCGGTCCTGTTGACCTTCCGGGTGGTGGTGGGGGGGTGGCTCAATGTTACACCGCGTCTGGAATCCGCCTCGTGAACGGGGGCGACTGTCATGGTCCGTGTGCTGACTCTGTCTGCACTCAGGCTGTGCGGTAGTTCTCTCCTCTAGCGCACCTCTAGGCTTTTATTATGACAGCATCTCGGCGGGGCTTCCGGCTGTCAGAGCGGAGCTCCCCTGGACGGCTGGATTCCAATCAGCTGATGACCTTTCATCAGGTGATTAATCTGTCAAGCCCTATTTAAGGGAGCAGCTCTGTTTGCTAGGGGCTGCGACCTCTCTGCCTTTCCAGTCTGGTTTCCCTACTCCCAAAGCCAGTTCTTCCCAGCATTCAGTTCTGTCCTCACTGATTGTATGTAAGTGTTGTGTCTTGCTTTTATTTGTGTTTTGCCCCACGAGGCTCATTATTTTGTCGTTCTGTCTTTATTTAATAAATGTACAAACTCATCGGCTGCCTACAGCGTCTCATTAGCGGTCCGTGAGGGCCGCACCATAACAGAAACTGAATGTCCAAAGAACCAAAGAACTCATACTGAACTTTAGGAAGAACAGACAGGACCATTCCCCCTCCTCATAAATGGCGACCACATTGAAAACATCACTGCCTTTAGGTTCCTGGGCACCCACATCTCATCTGACCTCTCCTGGACTGTCAACACCAAGGCCCTGGTGAAGAAAGCCCAGCAGCGGCTGCACTTCTTCCGTGTCCTAAGGAAGAACAACCTGGACTAGAAGCTGCTGCTAGCCTTCTATCGCTGCTCAGTGGAGAGCATGCTCACCTGCTGTACTGTCTGGGTGTGGGGTACGCCGGCTCCATGGCCAAGAACAGGAAGGCTGTGCAGAGGGTCATCAACACAGCCTAAAAAATTATCGGCAGCCCTCTGCCCTCCCTGGAAGACATCGCCAGATCTTCCTGTCTCAGAAGGGTCAAGGCCATCACGGGAGACCTCTCACATCCCGCCCACCACCTGTTTGACCTGCTTCCCTCTGGATGACGGTTCAGATCGATCAGGTCCCACACCTCCAGACTGACAAACAGTTTCTTCCAAGGGGCCATCCAGACTGCAAACAGTCAGAGGTCCATCCCCCTCCCTCCAAACATTCACATGCTCAGAAATGAGGACCTTTTAATGATCACAATAACTCACCTGTCTTTGCACTCTGCATTTTCATGTACATTGACTAGTGGTGTTGGTGTTATCATGTTAATCGCCCGTTAATGCTTTGCCCCCCTTAACAGCGACAAATTTTGTGATTGTGGTTAATGGCAGTTAATGACAGAAAGCCCAAACAGTACTTTTTGGCCTAGCGGCTCTCCGTACCAAAGCCGTTCTAGCCACAGACACTGCTCACCATGCAGACATTGCTAAATCAAACAAGCTGGATTACAGCCATCGAAATCCCCAAAGTTCTGTCATGTTTAAGTTTACAACATGACCTGTCAGCGCTCACACCTAGAAAATTGTTACAGCCTCCTCCAAAACTATGCCTGGATGTTGGGTTGTTCTCCTTCTGTGGAAGCTGGCTACCTTGCTAGTAGCTACATGCTAGGTTGTAGCTGACCTCCAGCAGCTGACACAGACAGAAATTTGCCTTTGTTCATCCTCATAGCTTTGGGTCCAACTGTTGGTGAGTACCAGTCTAAAAATAATCTCAAGTTGTGTTTATAATGTCCATTCACTCCCTCGCTGCTTTTGCAGCATGGCGGGGTGTCATCACGGGCGAGATAGTTGTTTGTTTATGTTTGCAATTTTTCTGCTGAAAAGGTGTCTGTTGTGACACATGAGGTGTTGTGTTGATCTGCCCCTTAGTATTCCAGCCCATTTCCCTTCAAAGAGCCTGAAAAAAAGATACCTAAACAAAATTCAAAGCTGTTCTTCAACCCCTGGCACTATCTTCATGGGGTTGGTCTCATTCAAAAGAAAATACTTTAAATTCTTTAGCAAAATTAAAGTTAGTTAGCTAGTTAATTTTGAAGTTCTTGTTCTTACGTACAAAGCCATCCGTGGTGAGGCACCTGCTTATATCAGTGACCTGCCCCGTCTATACCACCCCAGCAGGTCTCTCAGGTCTTTTAATCAAAACCTACTGGTAGACCCTAGCACTAGGCTCAGAACCAAAGGCGACAGAGCCTTTGCCGCTGTTGCTCCCAGACTTTTGAACTCTTTACCATTTGAACATAGATCTCCACCTTCTATTGATGTTTTTAGAAGCAACTAAAGACCCACCTTTTTAGCCTGGCTTTTTATTAACTATGTGTTGATTGTATTTTTATGCTTTTCGTCGTTTACTTTGTTTTTATACTGCTTTATGTGCCTGTATTTTTATTTGCTGTGCTATTGTATTTTACTATCTTTTTTGTTTCTTATGTTAAGCACTTTGTGACTTTGTCTGTGAAAAGTGTTCTATAAATAAACTTATTATTATTATTATTATTATTATTATTATTATTATTATTATTAAAGCAGTCAGAATCCCTCTAAGTGCTTCAGCCACTGAGTAACAGTGATCTAAACATACTAAATTTGAAGAAAACTAAAGTTCACCTGGGTGTTTTCTTTAGATACAAATGTCCGAAAATAACATACAGCTGTCAGATACTGGCTTGAAAACACAGCAGGAATGTAGAACCAAGTGTTATGAAGTTCAGGTAAAAAATTGGTAACAATCGGACAAGAAATGAATATATTACACACCTTTTTTCTCAGGCTGTAACTGGGCATCTTCAAACTGTGCCAAAAGGAGTCATGATCACCCCCCCCCCCCCCCGTGATTCTTCAGCTAACGGCTGCATCAAGCAATTGATAATTTCTTCAATGTTTAGTGTTAATTTTAGCCATTTTTTTAAAAAGTTGAGTGATGTTGCAATGCTTCTGCCTTGGATTCACAGACTGGTTTACGCTAGCTTTACACACCTGTTTTATGCATAAGCTTTAAGAGAGAAGAAGTGGGCTGAATCCCCCCCCCCCCTTGTAAGGTATCTCTAAATTCAGATTTTAATTGGCTAAGCCACACATCCATTATTTGCTTACTCTGATACAATTGGCTCGTTATGTTCCCGTTATCCATGAGGCTGGCATTCATGGACAGGCTTCATGGACCGTTATAGCTCATTGGGTTTCTACAGCTTTCAGTTACAAAATGGAGGCTCTATTGGGTCAAATGAGCTGTCAATCAGATTTAAGGATCCAGCCCTGTCTTGGGTTTTTGTTTCCAGTTCAAACTCCTGGACGTGTATCGTTTGTATCAACAATCAGCTGCAGTTTGTTGCTGAGTTTCAAAGAAATGCTCTTATTTAATGGGCAGTTTTCCCCGTCGTCATCAAGGTGGACAATAAATCTTACTCAAATGGATCTATTGGACCTTTTGCAAAACAAATGGACTGTATTTGTTGAATGATCATTCATTCAGGGATGGCAAGGGAGCTTTTTTGGTAAGTCAGTGCTTTGTTGCTATGCTATGCTAGCTTGTTTAATGTCCTATTTAAATCCAGTGCTATGATTTTTTTTCTGAAATCTCTTTTAATAACCAACTAGACAAAATTGTAAGCTTTCAAACAATATAAGGCATGACTGCCTACTGTAAACATGTTTAACACAATTCACTGTCACAGCAAACATTATTAGCCAGGACAACAGATTGCAGAGGTTAACAGCAGAGTTTCCATTCAGGTGTTGGAGGTGTAGCAGCCCGGGAGGAGGTGATTGTGCTGTCAGCACACTGCTCTTTCAAAATGCAGAGGCTTTCTGTGAGAGATGTTTCTTCTACACAAAGTTCAGTGGAGTCGGAAAGTGGACAAAGGTCAGTAACTTGTGCCAATATTGGCTATTTAGCATCATAGGAGACAAAATTATGAAATGATAATAAGAGTGAAGCATTTTGCCTTCTCTGAGTTACTAAGAGGATGGAGACTGTAGTTACAGTGGTTGTCTGTCCTTTAAAATTAGATTTCAAACTAATAAAGCTTTTTTAGTAGGTTGGCAAGTAAATTAATAGTGTTGTTAGCTTGATAACTAGCCACAGTCAGCTGGCAAGATGCTAACGTCAGAAATCAGCACTTAAATCAGAATCAGAATCAGCTTTATTGGCCAAGTATGCACAACACATACAAGGAATTTGACTTTGGCTAAAAACTTGCTCTCGTTGTTCAGGTGGAGGATTTAAATAAGATTTAAATAAGGATTCAATGACAACAGAGTATGTACAGTAAATTACAGTCTGTCCACGTTTCTATAAAAGGATGAAAAAAGTTCTTATATTATTATAAGATATTATAGATTATTATTATATTATATTAATTATTATAAAAATTACATTAGATATAATCTATAGATTATTCATCAAAACTGACACACTTTAGATTTGTAACAGCCTAATATTATATTTAATGTATTGATTAAAAAAACCCACTGTCATAAAACTTATTGTCATATTTGCCATGTGACAACAGATGATCAATAACTGTCCAATTTTGTCTGTTTCATTATTAACTAGACAGAGCTCATCCACAATATTAGTACGATGTTGGTTGCATGATAATTTATAATCTGTAACATATCAAATGATGTCCAGAAACATGATTGTATTAACATGGTGAGCATATTCAGAGGATACTTAGAGCTTAATCAGAATAAATTAATCTATATTTTCATGTCAGGTGAGTAAATCTCACTAAACATAAGCAAAAATCTTTAACATGTATGCTGCATTTTATTTTTTCAACAAATATGTAGTATATGTGTAGAGTAGACTGCTGTGGTAAAGTTTCAGCAATAAATATGTTGAACTTAATTTTTTTTTTTTTAATATTAACCGCTTGACTGCCTATGGTGCTCCATTGCACTGTCAGCCCCTAGTGGTCAAGATTTTTTTCAAGAAAATATTCAGTTCAGATGTCAGAGATTTCCAAATCTATAACTTGTAAGTGGTAAGAGATAATGGCTTACTGTTAATTAGAAAGCTGTAGAATATGATCCAAAGTTTGAGATAGGAGTGAATTTACGCATCTAATTTGCATAATGCCATGGCAGCCATATTGAATTACATAACTTTCAGTCAAAAGCAGACTTTGGGCATAGTTACACAAAGGATGGTTTTGTTTTTTGTCACCGTTTGTTGTTTTGGGACTTTTGCTATCTTATCTTTAGAGTGTATGAACCAGAAAATCAGTTAAAATGTAAGAAAACAAAGAAATTTGTCACTTACCAGTGGCCAGGCGGCACGCTTCATCCATTTTCGTCCATCCTGGTCGCTATTGTGTCTTCTCTCATGCATTTTCGCTTTCTCTCCCACATCGAGACACTGTTATGATTATTCCACTGCAATTTCACTTTTATTCCACCGCAATTTATCTCATATGACGACTGGGAACCAGCGAAATTGTTCTGTTCAGTCACATGGCGCTGGGAGTCGATAGCAGGTTCAAATCAACCAGCTTCAGGCACCCTCTGTTATTAAAAAAAATATAGATATTTACCTCCATAAGCTAAATAATCTCTTTTTAGAATCATAGTTGGCAAATGTGGGAGCAAATGCCCCCTCTGTTTTACAATCCGTCTTGCGATCGAGCAACATTTGTTTACAAACTCTTCCTCTTTGGTGTCCAGAAGTGGGGGGGGGGTAACATGGGGGTCATTAGTCCTCCAAGACAAGATCAGTAAGTTATATGTGTCTGTCACCTTGTGAGGTGCAATACTTAGTTAACTGGGGAGTTTTATTATGGTTTAAGGCCACGTCACATGACTGTCACAGAACTGTGACACAGGCACTCCACAGTGATACCTGTACATCAACCAAGCCAGTCAAAAGGTTAATTTCTGAAAAGAGAAGAACCTTGTTTATGAGTCTTTAAATGAATTTATAATTGTATCTAATATAAATCAGTGCTTACATCATTGTCAACTCAGGCTCAGGAAATATTCATTTCTTTTTACCATTTCCTACATGACCGGGGTCACCAAATAAAACTGCAAAGGTCCGATAAGTCAGTACTCCTCCCCAGATGAGGTCCGAACTAGTTGTGGAAATCTTTAGGCACCTCATGATTCGATTATGGTTCAGAACTCTGACGATTCTAAAACAGTTCTCAAGGCATCTTGACACATTTTGTTTTCCATTCAAGGTTTTTCCCTTCCACTGTGTGACAAGTTGGCCCTTTTAAAGCAAAGTAAAGTTACAACATCTTTTATTAAAACAAATAGAAGAGAAACCTGACACGTGGTGGCCTAATGGTTAGGGATGTGGACTGGTGAGTGGAGGGTCTCAGGTTTGATCCCTGGACCGGCAGGATTAGATGTGGGTGGGACAGATGACATAGCAGTGTTTGCCCCACCCTCCTTAACCCCACTGTGGTGCCCCTGAGCAAGGCCCTTAACCCCAACTGGAGTTGCTCAGTGGTCACAGATCAGTCTGTGGTTGTACTGGGCAGCTTGCTGGTGTGAGTGTGAACAGGGCATCCTTGAAAAAGAGAGGTTGCCTCTCAATGGAACCGCCCTGGATAAATAAAGGTAAAATAAACATGAACAAATTTATCTCAAAATGTGCTTTAAAGAACTGTCATCTTTTCATTGTCATTCTTTCAGAAGACCACAGCTTTCTCCAGACAGGCCAGAATCATTCAACTTGCTTTCACGCATTATTTTATTAAGCTCATGTTTTAGATACTTTTAGCTCTATATTAATTTTTAGACTAAAAAATATTAAAATGAAACCTTTGTTCAATTAAAAAAACAAAACAAAACGTAGTATAAAATTTTATAATACAGGAGAACATTAAATGTCTTTGTTGACTCCAAATAAATAAGTCTAAAATTCTAAAATCTAAAACTAAAATCCTAAAAATGTTTGACAGGAGAATGCAAACCAAATTGTACTGCATTTTATAAAAAGATTAATATCTAAAAAAAACTAAATTTCACAAAAACTCCACCTCTATACAATATTTTCATTGCAGAAAAAACTGTTACAAACTAAGACAAAAAAAAAAAAAACAGACACAAAATTTAATTCCACAGGACAGAATTCCTCAACATTTTTTTTTTTTTTAAATCTCAGCAGTAAACTCTGTTACAGCATGGATAGAGCTATAACTCCATAGTTACAAGGAGAGGGGAGGTGGAACTTTTTATGCTCAGTAACATATGGAGCTTTTACAGAGTTTTTCCATGTTGGCCTTGTGTGTGTGTGTGTGGGGGGGCACCAGCAGCGAACCTGCCTGCCATTTGCAACTCACTGCATAGTCTCTGGGGTGGTTGGTTGGAGCTGCAGAGTCTCTGCAGAGAGTGGCATTCATGGGACAGCAAAGAGGGCAGTGTGCAGCAGGAGGAGAGTGCCCAAGGGCCCATGCCATAATCTGTTGGGCGGTCGCTGATGCAGCAGTTCAGCTCCACTTTTTTTCCCACCAAAATAAAATGGTCTTCCTTTTCCCCAAATTGCATGAAAAGGCTTCAGGGTCTGGACAGAGGAGTCTCGGGGTCCAGGTCCGGACCGGAGTATGCCAATTGGTGTCTCCTGGTATATAATTTTATTAGAAGTCAGCAAGTCCTCCACCTGAAAGAAAACAGAAGTTTTTTGTTCCAATACATTTTACTGCAAATCCATAAGCTATCTAGATTAGACCCTGGAACATAGATATGAGTGTAATACCCCCTTTACACAGAGGTGCAGATCTGGCCTTTTT
This sequence comes from Pholidichthys leucotaenia, assembly GCA_020510985.1. Taxonomy (NCBI): domain Eukaryota; kingdom Metazoa; phylum Chordata; class Actinopteri; order Cichliformes; family Pholidichthyidae; genus Pholidichthys; species Pholidichthys leucotaenia. Next base: position 19,412,734 of record CM035842.1, on the reverse strand, counting down.
TTTAATCTATCAATGATATTTAATGATTTCCACACTCTCCACAGTGTCCTCAGACTTTTTACTCAGTCCAAAACACACATGAATCTGCTAAATGATCCCTAAGATCAAAAATTGGTCCAACATCTCAAAGATCTCCATGCTGTATTAAGGGACCCTAAGAGCGTGTAAGTACAAGGTGTAGAAGACTGGAGACAGGTTCCTGTTTGATGCCATCATGTGACTGAATTATTTCAGTATAAAAACTCCTAACTTCACCTCTGTCTCCTCTGGCAGGGATGAGATGACCATCAGGATCCTGCTGCTCTTTTACCTGACCACATGTGTCAGCTTCCACTTTCACTTTATCAACTCAAGAACATCAGAACAGGTCTGTTCCAGTTCTCAGTGTCTTTGCTGCTCTCTTTTTCAATATGACAGACCTCCTACCAGTGTAGCAATATTTAATAAAATATAGTGCAATAAGGTTAAGGAATTATTTATTTTATTTAGAAGTGGATGCGCGTGGGGGGACAGAGTTAAACAGTCACCACAACACTCACTAAATTAAATAGAAAAGCACTCGTAAAAGGGGGCACCAGTTCTAAAAGAACAAATTATTGATTAATTAATTTTAATTAATTTCCGTACCTTCAATTAACTTAATGAATCAGTCTCAAAAATTAGTGAGTCCTTTACTGCTGTGACCAGGAAAACATATACACAAAGGAAAACCCTTCAACTTCTCTTGTTTACAAGTTTATTAGATTAGCTCATTCAGGTTAAATGACATTACATTCAAATGATTGATCAACAGGTGTCAGATATCACATCAGCTGTTAATGGATTACTGAGCATAAAGTCTATAGTTAAACCTTTGTGGAAACAAGAGGAAACCAGATTTTAAATTTCAACTGTAATGCAATGGAAGGCTTAGGTATCTAACAAAATCAGAATACAATTTTATGGGGAAAAATTACATAAGCTGATTATCTGAAAAGGAGCTTCTGAATTAATCTGCAAAAATGAAAGGAGGTTACTGGAAAAAAAAGAATAAGAATTTTCCTTCAGTTTATAGCTGTGTCCTATGGCTGAGGAACTAATTGTACCATGAAATATTGGTTATGTTCAATTATAGTTGATATTTAGGACATCTCGTTTAGACCCAGCAGACAGGAAAGTGGGAATCTCGCTTACGAACAGCTGTAGCTCCAGGTATTCAGCGGTGGTCGGCCGATTTCAGTAGCAATCACAAAGCCAGTACAATGGCAAACAGGGGAAAGTGACGGTCCGCCATCTTTTATGTCGTTCACAGCTGTGAGAAGTGTAGACTCGGCTGGGAGCTCCAGAAGCATGTGGCGCTTAGCCAGCAGCAGGATTAACGGGGCTACAGGAGCAGACGTGACATCTTTTGGCAACCAGTCAGAATTTAGGTTGTCCCCGGCACCCAGGGCAACCCCAAAGGCTGAAGGAAAATGTATTTAGTCAGTTTCATTAATAACTCCTGGTTTCTTAACATTGTCATACGTGGGTGAGGCAGGGAAAGAAGGTCCAAAAATCTCTATCAGTTCACTTTAAAGGCAGGGAAATTAAAAGTCCGCTTTAACGGCAGGAAAATCAAAAGGTCCAAGAAAAATGTTTAAGTAGGATAAGAACGGCTTCTGAGGTGAAGAAGAAAAAAAAGTTGAGAGTTTTACACTCATTTAAAGGCAAGCTCACAGAAAAAAAGGATGGTTTCTCCTCAGTTGCCAGAAAAACAGGCAAAAGCTAATCAAAAGACCATTTAAGAAAGCTAGCACAGGACTTGACAAGGTTCAGACACACAGAACATACAGAACTCAAAAACTTGCTGAAAACTTAGACAAAAAATGAGCTTACAGAACACTTAGACAAAAACCAAAGACAAAACTGAGCTGCCCGGGCGGCTCTGTTGGCATTTAACTGAAGCGCACTGTGGAGTCATAAACATAGGACTGGCAGGAAGATGGACCAATTATAATTGGAAGATAATTATGGAAGATAATTATCTTCCATAATGATAGATAGATAGATAGATAGATAGATAGATAGATAGATAGATAGATAGATAGATAGATACTTTATTTCAAACAAAAAAGTATAACAAAAACAAAACAAATGACAAATGCAATAAAGTAACAGTATACAGTGTTCGAAAGGGAGAAGGAAGAAGTGAACACTTATTAATTCCATCTCCTCTTTTCCATAAATACACCCATGTGAATTATATACAAATTACCACATTTAAGACCCCAAGTAAACAATTAACTGTATTTTGTACATATCAACATTAACACCCATCCATCCTAACATACATTGATGTCCATACATCAAAACCAGCCTCAAACAACACAGATATACACAGTGCTGTCCCACCCACCATTCCATAGTGTCCCATAGTGTCCCAGAGTGAGCATAGTGAATCGTACATATAAATACTACCCTTCTAACATATATCCTTTCAGCAAATAATGTTTATACCTCTTTTTGAATTGAATTCTGTTTGTACATAGTTTCAGTTCCTGCTCCAGACTGTTCCACAAATCCACCCCACAGACAGATATGCACATACTTTTCTTGGTTGTTCGTATCTTGGGTTTTGTAAAGTTTAAGTCTCCTCTCAAATTATGATCATTGTCTCTTTTTTTAAAATATTTTTTGTCTATTAGTTGGGAGTTGATTATTAATTGCCCTGTAAATGACTTGTGCTGTCTTAAATTTAACTAAATCGATGAACTTTATGACATGTGACTTTAAAAACAATGAACTGGTATGGTCTCTATATCCTACATTATTTATTATCCTTATAGCTCTTTTTTGTAATGTGCATATTGACAGTAGGTTGGTCTTGTAGGTGTTTCCCCAGACTTCTACACAGTAGTTAAGATAAGGTAGAAACAGTGAATTGTACAGTAAGACCAATGATTTATAGTCCAAGATGTGTCTTGTCTTCCCCAGTATGCCTATACATTTTGCCAACTTGGCCCGGATGTGACTGATGTGAGGTTTCCAGCAGATTTTATTGTCTAGTGTCACCCCCAGAAACTTATTTTCCTGTACTGTTTCTATTCTGGTATCATCTATCGTTACCCTTATTTCATGATTTATTTATAATTTCCAAACAACATAATCTTTGGGGTTTTTTTAGATTTAGAGATAATTTATTTTTGTTGAACCACTGCGTTAACTGCGTTATTATCTTCCATAAAGAGAAGTTTAAATGGACTTTGGTCCAATGAGGGAACAGTTCTTTGTCTGTGAACAGCCAATCAAATGTGGGGGTATTTTCCAACAGAGAGGCAGCCTGGGGGATTGGCTAGAAATAGCTGACTCACAAGTTTCCGAAAACGTTCATACAGTTCCTATGAAATTCATTATATACTCAATATAAAATCTAACTAAATTAAGTGACTCAAGGCTAATATTCAGTGACCATGCATTTATACAATTACTAATAAGTTTAACCTTCATTTGAATAACATTCATGAAAAAACATTCCTAAGACATGCACTCACAATTAAATCAAGGATTAATGAATTATTGCAAACCGTTATTGTCCATCACAGAGGGTGATTATCTTCAGTGTCCAGAGTTTTCATGTGGAATGTAAACTAAAAAAGTGTTAATGTTCAGTCAGAAATAGCAAAGTTCCAGATTGCACAAGTAATGAAACATATTTTGCAGATGTCCACTAGGAGGTACCATTGATAATTTTGCTATTGATAATTTTTAAGTCTTGGTATGTGAAGAGGGGCAACCCAGAGAGTTTTATGGGGCTTCTGGAAAGGCTCCAAGAGTTTATCAGCATAACCTGATGGGTTAAGGAGTGAAAGTTGGAAGTTTATGACTTTTAAGAGTATCAGTTCCTGGTACGGAGGCTTCTTATCTGCTTAGGGGGAAGCTTGAGAATTTTATGACATACTTTTTAATCCTTTAAAAGCAAGTCCTTATTAGGTTTCTCTACAAAGGAAGTTGTTTACGCTGGGGTCCTGATGATGAAGAAACATCAATTCTTGACCAGAGTTGAGTGAATTTCTTTAAGATGAAGAAGAGTGATTTCCTGAATTAGCCTGAGGAGAAGCTGATACTACACCAGGCAGAGAACATCAACATCAGACTGGAATGACTGGACCTTCACCTCTAAACACAAGAGACTGAACAGGAGGAATAACTACAGCCCAAGTTTATAGCTGTTGGAGGGGTGGCTGATGAAAAAGTACCCAACATTTAAAATGAGTGATATAAAATCATGTAAATTCTTGTTCAACTTGAGTTTAAAGATAAGGAAATTTGGGAAAATGTAACCATATTTATTTTGTTTAATTCTGAGATGGTTTGATGTGTGCTGTAGGTCATATAGTGTCACTAAAATCATTAAAATCCATCCATCCATCAGTCTTCTACCGCTTTTCCATAGGTCTGGGTCACGGAGACAGCAGTTGAAGCAGAGAAGCCCAAACTTCACTCTCCTTGGCCCCCTGCTCCAGCAATTCAGAGAGGATGCCAAGGCATTCCCAGACTAACTGGGAGATGTAGTCTCTCCAGCGAGTCCTAGGTCTGCCCCGGGGTCTCCTCCCAGTTTGACGTGCCCAAAACACCTAGAGTGGGAGGTGTCCAGGAGGCATCCTGAGCAGATGCCGAAACCACCTCAACTGGCTCCTTTCAATGTGGAGGAGCAGCGGTTCTACTCTGAGCCTCTCCTGGATGGTTTCACCCTGTCTCTAAGGGTGAGTCCAGCAATCTTACGACAAAGCTCATTTCAGCCGTTTGTATCCGCAATCTCATTCTTTTTGTCATTACCCAAAGCTCATGACCATAGGAACGTAGATTGACTGGTAAATCAACAGCTTTGCCTTAGAGCTTAGCTCCCTCTTCACCACAACAGACCTGTACAATCAGAATCAGAATCACAATCAGAATGAGATTTATTGCCATTGTTCATGTAGTACACAAACTAGGAATTTGTCTCGGTGCAATGCTGCAACATTAAACATGGAGTAGCACTAAAGATAAAAATAAAAAAACTATGTATGCAATAAAAGGTAGAATATGAATAAGTAATACTAATCTATGCAATTTTTAAATTTATTAACAAGCAGCAGATATTGTGGAGTTCCACATAGTGCAGTCGGTAGTGCAAAAAGAAAACAGTGATAATTGTCATGAGTCCGGTTGAGCTGCTGTACGTGGTGCACGAGAGTCTAATAAGTCACTTAGTGTTCAGCAGTCTGATGGCAGAGGGGAAGAAGCTGTTTATGTAGCGGGAGGTTTTAGTCTGAATGGACCGAAGTCTTCTGCCTGAGGGGAGGGGGGCAAACAGTGCGTGTCCAGGGTGTGAAGGGTCGGCTATGATCCGACCTGCATGCCTCCGGGTCCTGGAGATGTACAGGTCCTGGAGGGATGGGAGATTTCAGCCGATCACCTTCTCAGCAGCGCGCACAATGCGCTGCAGTCTTAGTCTGTCCCTGGCGGTGGCTCCTGCGTACCACACGGTGATGGAGGTGGTGAGGATGGACTCGATGATGGCCGTGTAGAACTGCACCAACATCTTGGTGGATAGCTTGAGCTTCCTCAGCTGCCGCAGGAAGAACATCCTCTGCTGGGCCTTTTTGATGAGGGAGCTGATGGTCGGCTCCCACTTGAGGTCCCGGGTGATGGTGGTGCCCAGGAAGCGGAAGGAATCCGCAGTGGTGATGGGAGAGTCTGTGAGGGTAAGGGGGGGCAGAGGGGCTGTGACTTTTCTGAAGTCCACGATCATCTCCACTGTCTTCAGAGCATTCAGCTGCAGGTTGTTGTGGCTGCACCAGGACGCCAGCTGGGCCACCTCTTTCCTGTAGACGGACTCGTCGCCGTTGGAGATGAGCCCGATGAGGGTGATGTCGTCCGCAAACTTGATCAGCTTGACAGACTGGTGGCTGGAGGTGCAGGAGTTGGTGTACAGGGATAAGAGCAGGGGGGAAAGTACACAGCCCTGGGGTGATCCGGTGCTGATGCTAACAGAGTCTGAGACAGTCTTTCCCAGCCGCACATGCTGCCTCCGGTCCGTCAGGAAGTCGGTGATCCACCTGCAGAGGGAGTCAGGCACGTTGAGCAGGGACAGCTTGTCCTGGAGCAGAGCGGGGCGGATTGTATTGAATGCAGAGCTGAAGTCAACAAACAGGATCCTGACATAGGTTCCCGGGGAGTCCAGGTGCTGCAGGATGGAGTGGAGGGTCACGTTGACTGCGTTGTCCACAGGCCTGTTGGCTATGTAGGCAAACTGCAGCGGGTCCAGGAGGGGAGTGTTGATGGTCTTGAGGTGGGGCAGGACCAGGCGTTCAAAGGACTTCATGACTACAGAGGTGAGCGCTACAGGTCTGTAGTCGTTAAGTCCAGTGATCCGTGGCTTCTTGGGGACAGGGACGATGGTAGAGGTTTTGAGGCAGGCCGGCACGTGGCATGACTTCAGGGAGGTGTTAAAAATGTCTGAAGACAGGAGTCAGCTCCTCCGCACAGTGTCTCAGGGTGGAGGGAGACACGCCGTCCGGACCGGGGGCCTTGCGCGGGTTCAGTCTGGAGAACTGTCTGTGCACGTCCTGCTCACTGATGGCAAGGGCAGGGGGGAGGAGGGGGGGCCGCCTTTGATGAAGTGGGGACCATGGAGGCAGTGGCGCTGGGGGGAGGGGGGAGTTGGACACAGCTGATGAGGTGTCAAAACAGGCATAGTGTTGGGACAGTCTTTGACAAAGGGCTTTGTCATACTGTCCCTTAGAAGCCTGAGGCTGATAGTTGGTGATTTGCCTCAGTCCTCTCCACACAGAAGCAGAGTCGTTAGCAGTGAACTGCTGCTGGAGTCTCTCGGAATACACAGATTTAGCTCTCCTCAGCTCTCTGCTAAACCGGTATTTGACCTCCCTGTAGCAGTCCCTGTCTCCACTTTTCAGTGCTGCTTCCTTCTCCTTCCTGCTCTGTCTGAGCTTAGCTGTGAACCAGGGCTTGTCATTGGAGTAACTCACCCTGGTGCGCGATGGAAGAATGCTCTCCTCACAAAAGTGGATATATGAGGTCACAGTGTCCGTGTACTCATCCAGATCATGCGTGGCTCCTTTAAACATGTCCCAGTCAGTTATTTCCAAGCACGTGCGCAGCTCCTCCACAGCTTCACTGGTCCATTTCCTTGTAGTGCTCACAACAGGTTTTGTGAGCTTCAGTCTCTGTCTGTATGTGGGAATCAGGTGGACCATCACGTGATCACATAGTCCGAGCGCAGCGCGGGGAGCAGCGCGATACGCGTCCTTAACTGTAGTGTAACAGTGATCCAGCGTGTTCTCTCCTCTGGTGGGGCATTTAATAAACTGTTTGTACCGGGGGAGTTCGTGGCTCAGGTTGCTCTGGTTAAAGTCGCCAACCACAATAACCAGAGAGTCCGGGAAAGTCCGCTCCGCTTGCTGAATGTGATCCGCGAGCGCGCGCTGAGCCTCGCGCACGTCCGCATCGGGCGGAACGTAAACAGCAGCCAGGATGAATGAAGCAAACTCACGCGGGGAATAAAATGGCTTGCAGTTGATGAATAAATATTCCAGAGAGGGAGAACAGTGTTGGGAGATCACAGTTACATCGGAGCACCAGCTGCTGTTGATGTAGAAGCAGACTCCTCCGCCTGTGGTCTTGCCGGAGAGCCCCGTGTCGCAGTCTGCACGAAACAGCTGAAATCCCTCGAGGAGGAGCGCGCTGTCCGGTGTCTTTTCCTTGAGCCAGGTCTCAGTGAAGCAGAGGGCACACGAGGTGGAGAGGTCCTTAAATCGCATCAGCAGTCTCAGTTCATCTACCTTGTTATAAAGAGAGTTGACGTTGGACAGAAAGATCCCAGGCAAAGCCGTGCACGTGCCTCTCCTGCGAAGCCGCACCAGGGCGCCCGCTCGCCTTCCTCTCTTTCGCCGTCTCACTTTTTGGGCTAAAAAGTGAACCAGATCGGTGGCAGGAGCCAAAAAAACTGGGAGTAGGTCCGTGGGAGTGAAAGTCCTGATATTTAGTAGCTCTTCACAGGTGTAAGAGCAGGCAGACACACAATTGACGAACAAAAACAAACAAAAAAAAAAGCGCAGCGAAGCACCATGGCGACCACTGTGGGCGCCATCTTGGATCACTGCTTGCATCAATGTTTGCATCACTGCAGATGCTGCTCCAATCCGTCTGTCAATCTCTTGCTCCATTCTCCCCTCACTCGTGAATAAGACCCTGAGATACTTAAACTCCTCCACTTGGTGGCAGGAGCTTGTCCCCAACCCAGAGAGGACAATACATCTTTTTCCAGCTGAGGACCATGGACTCGGACTTGGAGGTGCTGATTTGTATCTCAGCGGATTCACACTCAGTAGCAAACCGTCCCAGTAAGACCTGTAAGTCATTGCTGGATGAAGCCAACATGACAACATGTTCCAGCTTCTCCCCTCCGGAAGGCATTTCAGAAGCCTTCGGACTAGAACCAGCAGGTTTAGGAACAGTTTCTTTTCAACAGCTGTCACGTTATTGAACTTAGTTCCCCGCTGAACCTCCACTTCTCTCCCCTTTAACAACCCCCCTCCCCCCCGTGCTTCCTCAAACTGTATACACATATATATCATATCTGCATATTGTGATTATATATTGATACATACTGCTCTTCTGTATATTATCATCACATATTTAACTACATACTGTTTTTCTGCATATTTCCCACTCTGTATAGTTAGATAGATTGTCTGCTACTTACCTCACTTCACCTGTACTTTGCTCTTCTGTAATTTATGCTAACTTATTCCCATCTCTTACCATCCTCACCTGTACATAACTGCCCACCTAACTTATTGTACATTATTTGCACATAACGGTACTCTTAACTTTCTACACTGACCTATCTGCATATATTTGCTTAAATTGTACATACTGTCAATTACTGTATATACTGCACAGCTGTCCTTTGCACTTCTGATTGGATGCTAAACTGTGTTTCGTTACCTTGTATTCATACATGTGTAATGACAATAAAGTTGAATCTAATCTAAAAATCTAATCTAAACATCATCTGCAAACAGAGATGAGATCCTGTGGTCACCAAGCATGACACCGTCCCTTCTCTGGCTGCTCCTAGAAATCCTGTCCATAAAAATTATAAACAGGATCGATGACAAAGGGCAGCCCTGGTGGAGTCCAACTCTCACTGGGAATGAGCCCGACCGAGTGTTGGCAATAGTAACCAAACTCTCACAATGGTCGTATAGAGACCGGACAGCTCACAACAACAAGCCCGATACCCCATACTCCCAAAGCACCCCCCACAAAAAACCACAAGGGATGCGGAAAAATGCCTTCTCCAAGTCCACAAAACGCTTGTAAACTGGTTGGGCAAACACCCACAAACCCTCGAGGATTCTCCAGATGGTAAAGAGTTGGTCTGATGTGCCAAGGCCAGGACGAAAACCACATTGCTCCTCCTGAATCTGAGGTTCGACCAACAGTCAGACCAACCCTTAAAATGTGTGATTAAATTTTTTCTTAATATTAAGGTAAACTTATTTTGGGATCATGTCCAACCATACTAACTATCTGTATTCAGCAGATCCAACTCAAGAAGTTATTAAAAAGAAAATGTAGTAAACAAGTGAACCTTCAAAACTACTTGATATACTAAATTTAATTAACTAAATAACAGTATTAAGTATTCACGAAGCCAAAAAACAAAAACCAATTAAGAAAAAAGTCCTGATGGTTTTACTCAAGTACACATGACTGTACTCCTTCAGTATCTTGAGTTCACTGATTTTAAATAAATGGGAGCAAAGTTTTTTTTCATCATGTGTGAAATTATTTTCTAATTGCTTGTATATTCTGGCTCAATGAATACTTACCATCTCTACATATGATTTTACTGTAATAGAGGGCACATGTAGGTAGTTTATATTTTAGTTTTGGAAACAGAAGACACTTGAAAAAAATGAGTTGCAAACTTATTAAAACAGCTGGAAATGTAGATGAAAAAAGTTAAGCAAGAGTGAAGGTGTTACACACTAATATTTTCTTATTGTAGTAGTTTTTTTTTAGGAGACTACCCTTGTATGTATGCAAGCTAAACATATAAGGTAATGCTACTTTTAACTGAGTACATTTTTAGCTATTCTATCCACCTCTGTAAACAAGGAGATGTTTTTGGAGTCACATGGTTCACATAAGTGCCAATGGGAGTTAAGTTATAGAACCCTTAACACCATTACATCTCTTTAGAAGTTAAAGAGCTTACTGTCTTTCTCGTAATGAAAAGTAATAATTTCAACAAGAAATTGTAACTTCTATGCAGATAAATGGATTAGATTATTTTTAATTTTTGAATCAAATCCAGTGTTGTACAGTTGAATAACTCTCATCGTAGTTTTTTGCTCCTTTTAATAAAGGACTTTTACAGATATTACACTCACCATTTTCTTCCATCCAGACATTTTTAAAAGGTAATAATAATAATAATAATAATAATGGATCAGATTTATATAGTGCTTTTTATGGACACTCAAAGGTGGTTTACAATGGCTACATTATTCATTCACTCCACAGACAATGGTAAGCAATGGTAAGCTCCTTCTGCAGCCACAACTGCCCTGGGGCAGACTGATGGAAACATGGCTGCCAAACCATGCCAACAGCCTCTCCAACCAATACTGATCATTTATACACATTCATACTAGTGTCATTGATACTGGAGGCAAAGTGGGTAAAGTGTCTTTCCAAGGGACACAACAGCAGGATGGCTGGGGAAAGTGGGATTCAAACCGCCAACCCTCTGGTTATTGGACGACCTGCTCTACCTCCTGAGCCACTGCTGAGGTACTGTATATCGCTACTTTCAACTACAACTCCCACAATCCACTGGCAAATTCAATATTCCTTAGCTCACAATCAGAGCAAAAATGGCACTCTGTGGGCAAAAGGTGTAACAACATGTTTGTACTTACAGATAAGAACTCTATTATAATATGCAGAACAAATACGATGCCAAAACAAATTAAAAAAAATATTGTGGGTTGTCTCATTTAGCGCAAAATACATTCCCTCACAGTAGTTCACCAGACCAAAGTCTGAGCCAGTTTCTGTGATACTATCAATGTATAGAGCAGTGAAGCTGTATTTAAACAGCACTCTTCAGAACAAATCTCATTGATTCAATGGGGACTGTGTAAAGGTTTAAAAATAAATTCAAAGACTTATTGGACTGGATAAGATTAAATGTATAGCTTAAAAAAATGACAAGTATTTGAAATAAAAAAATACTAAACATTTTTTTGAATAAAAAAAAAAAATCATAGTAAAATATGCTGTGTTAAAATGTGTAAAAAAAATGAATGATGCTATGAGATTTAGAAAAAAGGACCCATAAGAATTTATTAGCCATCTAGTATTTCCAGTTCCCAGGCTGCTTATACATAGCTCATAATGCTCAAATCATTAATAATAGCGTTGAATTTCCTCCAGGAGCAGATGCTCTTCTCTCCTCATTACTTCATCACCAATTCTTCTGAAGACCAGGATGTGCTTGAATGTTAAAACAGGAGATCAAGCTCATCTCTGGACCTTTCCTATTTAAAAAAGAGACATAAATAAATATAAGACATAATGCAAGTATGGTATTTACTAAACTAAATACAAAAAATTAGTATATATTCATTCATCTTCTTCCACTTAATCCTTTTCGGGTCGCGGGGGGGCTGGAGCCTATCCCAGTATCTTTTGGGAGAAAGTCATGGTACACCCTGGACAGATCGCCAGTCCATCACAGGGCAATGAAAGCTGTTTCATTTTTTTTTTCCCTGTTTTACAAACTGTTGAATTTTCCTAATCTACTGACACTGACTCTGCTTCTGTACCTGTAAATCAGTAGTTAGTAGTTGGTTAACCTCTTGCACTCTGGTGTACCACGGGCGGGCACATCTCTGCGTCCTAGAGCGCACGAGGGCACACGAGGGCGCTGCGTCCTAGAGTGCACTGAAAAAAAAAGCTGCATTTCCGTTCTTCCACTACAGATACAGCCGCGAACAGAAAGCCAAAGGAGTGCTTTGATTGGTTTAGATGTGATTGACCTCTCATTCGACTAATAAGAGCCTTGAATTGGGTTTCTGAAACCTTGAAGAACCAATGACTGAAAACCTAGCAAGAAGGACCCGCCTACCAATGGCTGCGAATACAGCCAGCCAATTGAAGCACAGAAGTTCGAAAGCTGTTTTGTGTAAGGCTGGGTGACACACAGGCATTCGCCAGTCTTTTTTTCTTACTACTGTTCTTATTTGTTTTGAAAAATCATTCGCCAAAACCGCAATCATGGAAGCGCAAAACCGCAATAATGGAATTATGGTTTGACCGGGTCGCGTGACCAGAACCACGAGTCCGTAACAAGCAGACTAGCTTCATGTCCGTCTGACAATGAGGAAGAGAAGTTCGCCAGCTACGCTGCTGTTATGGACAGGTAAGTGTTATAAGCTAAATTATTCTTTATCCCTGAAAATTGTAATCCAAATGACTTTTGACCGATCGGTAAATTACAACTGTGCAACATGACGGACCTGGACGGTCCGGGTCCGTCATGTTGCGAACGGCCCCCCCGTCATGTTGTGAATGCCCCCCCCCCGCTACTCTTCTGAAGCGGATTGCAGATATATTGCAGATATTTTAGTCCAACTGTGCGTAGTAGACTGCAGCGCACCATCATTGCTTTCCGTCATGTAGCGATGGGCGATGTCCGTCCTCTGTAGCGGGGGGGGCGTGGGAGTTGTTATCTTCTACATTACAAATATTTTAGTATAATTTTTAGTGCACTGTAGGTTATTTTTTCTTGTAAAAAAAGCCACATATTTTTTTACATGGCATGCTTCTTTGTGTGTGGGGGCTTGTTTGTTCATTCATTCATTCATGAATGAATAAACAACCCCCCTCCACACACACACACACAGCCCTTCACCTTTCATTAGAGCCCAAGATGAAGCTTCTATATTGAATCATTCAAAAGTTACAGACATTTTTCCAAACTGTGCCATTTGGCACAATTTGGCACAGTTCAAGAACGCCTTGTTACAACCTGAGAAAAAAGCTGTGTAATATATTCATTTTTTGTGGTATTGTTACAAAATTTTGACCTCAGCTGGATAACACTTGGTTCTACATTTCTGTTGCATTTTCCAGCCAGTATCTGAAGCTGTGTGTTATTTGCAAGCATTTGTATCCAAAAAAACACCCAGGCGAAATTTATTTTCTTCAAGTTCAGTATGTTTAGATGACTGTTACTCAGTGGCAGGAGCACTTAGAGAGATTATGACTGTTTTGCCAAAAAATTCAAAGTGTTTTCTTTTAAATGAGACCAACCCCATGAAGATGCTGCAAAGGGTTGAAAAACAGCTTTTGATTTACTTTGGGTACATTATTTTTTGGCGTTTTTAGGGAAATTGACCAGAGTGCAAGGGGTTAAGCCCATAGCTCGCCATGGAGCATAGGCCATCGACGACCCCTCGCCATTGCACTCGGTTCTGGGCTGCTCTCTCTGCTCCCCTCCAGTTGATTCCCTGCTGTTTCAGCTCCGCCTCAGTGTCTCATCTCCAGCTGTTTCGAGGCCCGCCTCTCTTTCTCTTCCCCTGTGGGTTCGAGGTCAGGACTTGGTGTGTGATGCTGGATGCTGGTTTCCTGAGGGTTTGTCCAATCCAGTCCCACTTCCTCTGCAGTATCTGTTCTGCCACTGGTTTCTGTCCTGCTCGATCCAACAGGTCTTCATTCGTGATCTTCTCCGGCACCTGATGTTAAAGATGCACCTCAGGTATGTGTTAAAGAAAGCCTCGATCTTCTGCTGCATCATCTTTGTCATCCTCCAGGTCTCACATCCATAAAGTAGAACAGACTTGACGTTTGAGTTGGAGATGCAAAGTTTTGTTCTCGTGCAGATCTCTTTTGATGCCCAGATATTCTTCAGTATAACAAAAGCTGCTCTTGTCTTGCCGATCCTGGCTATGACATCTCGGTCTGTGCCCCCTGTCAATCCACCACACTTCCCAGGTAGACAAACGGCTCCACCTCTCTGATGAGCTTTCCCCCAACTGTAACTGGTGTGTTGGCAGTGGTGTGAATCTTCATCAGCTCCATCTTCTTATTGATTTGGAGTCCTGTCCTGGCTGATGCAGTCTCAAGGTGAGTAGTCTTTTCCTGCATCTGGCTGAGGTTACAGTGCATCCGAAAAGTATTCACAGAGCTTCACTTTTTTCCACATTTTGTTATGTTACAGCCTTATTCCAAAAGAGATTAAATTCATCTTTTCCTATCAAAACTCTACAAATACCTCATAATGACAATGTGAAAAAAGTTTTTTTTTTAATTTTTGAAAATTTATTAAAAATAAAAATCTAAGAAACCACATGTATATAAGTATTCACAGCCTTTGCTCAGTTTTTTGTTGATGCACCTTTGGCAGCAATTACAGCCTCAAGTTTTTTTTTGAATATGATGCCACAAGCTTGGCACTCCTGTCTTTGGGCAGTTTTGCCCATTCCTCTTTACAGCACCTCTCAAGCTCCATCAGGTTGGGCGGGAAGCATCAATGATTTTTAATTGGATTCAAGTCTGGGCTCTGGCTGGGCCACACAAGGACATTCACAGAGTTGTCCTGAAGCCACTCCTTTGATATCTTGGCTGTGTGCTTAGGGTTGTTGGCCTGCTGAAAGATGAACCGTCACCCCAGTCTGAAATCAAGAGCACTCTAGAGCAAGTTTTCATGCATGATGTCTCTGTACATTGCTGCATTCATCTTTTCCTCTATCCTGACTAGTCTCAAAGTTCCTGCCGCTGAAAAACATCCACACAGCATGATGCTGCCACCACCGTGCTTCACTGTAGGGATGGTATTGTCATGGTGATGAGCGGTGCCTGGTTTCCTCCAAACATGACACCTGGAATTCATGCCAGAGAGTTCATTCTTTGTCTCATCTGACCAGAGAATTTTGTTTCTCATGGTCTGAGAGTGCTTCAGGTGCCTTTTGGCAAACTCCAGGTGGGCTGCCATGTGCCTTTTACAAAGGAGTGGCTTCCATTTGGCCACTCTAGCATACAGGCCTGATTGGTGAATTGCTGCAGAGATAAGTCAGATAGGTTCATTTTGTCTTCTTTTAATTATTTATCTTTTGTTCTTATAAAAGACAAAAATAAAATAGAAAGGAGATGTCTTTACCTTCTTTGCTGCAGAGATGGTTGTCCTTCTGCAAGGTTCTCCTCTTTCTACAGAGGAACGCTGGCGCTCTGACAGAGTGACCATCGGGTTCTTGGTCACCCCCCGACTAAGGCCCTTCTCCCTGATTGCTCAGTTTAGACAGCCAGCCAGCTCTAGGAAGAGTCCTAGTGGTTCCAAACTTCTTCCATCTACAGATGATGGAGGCCATTGTGCTCACTGGAACCTTCAAAGTCGCAGAATTCTTTCTGTACCCTTCCCAAGATTTGTGCCTCGAGACAATCCTGTCTCGGAGGTCTACAGACAGTTCCTTTGACTTCATGCTTGGTTTGTGCTCTGACATGCACTGCCAACTGTGGGACCTTATATAGACAGATGTGTGCCTTTCCCAATCATGTCCAATCAACTGAATTTACCACAGGTTGACTCCAATTAAGCTGTAGAAACATCTCAAGGATGATCAGTGGAAACAGGATGCACCTGAGCTCAATTTTGAGCTTCATGGTAAAGGCTGTGAATACTTATGTACATGTGATTTCTTAGTTTTGTTTTGTTTTTTTATTTTTAATAAAGTTGCAAAAATCTCAAACGTTTTTCATACTGTCATTATGGGGTATGGTGTGCAGAATTTTGAGGGATAAAATGAATTTAATCCATTTTGGAATAAGGCTGGAACATTAAAAAAAATGTGGAAAAAGTGAAGCGCTGTGAAAACTTTCTGGATGCACTGTATTTGACAGGGGCACCAGGTCGTCAGCAAAGTTGAGGTCATCCAGCTGCGTCCAGAGTGTCCACTGTATCCCATTTTCTTGCCTGTTGTGATCTTCATGATGTAGTTGATGACCAAGAGGAAGAGGAATGTGACAGCAAGCACCGCTGGTGGACTCCGGTCTTCTCCTCCAAGCTCTCTGACAGCTGGCCAGCGTGTGTGATCCTGCAGCTCATGTCCTGGTCGATGCACTGGATGAGGGAGATGATCTTCTCTGGAACTTCACAATGCCTCAACAACTTCCACAGCGTCTCATGGGCCACAAAGTTGAAGGGTTCTCGTAGTCTATGAAGTTGATATAAAGGGGTGAGTTCCAGTATAAATCAGGGCTAGGTTTTTTAAAAAAAATCTCACAAATAAGTTGATTGATATTATCTTTAAAAAATTATTAAGTTTAATGTATGTATGGCTGAAACTTTACCACAGTAGTCTACTCTACACATGTACTCCACATTTGTTGAAAAAATAAAATGCAGTATACATGTCACAGATTTTTGCTTATGTTTAGTGAGATTTACTCACCTGACATGAAAATATAGAATAATTTATCTTGATGAATAAGTATGTTCTGAATTTGCTCATCATGTTAATACAATTATGTTTCTGTACATCTTGTGATATGTTACAGATTATAAATTATTATGCAGTCAACATTGCACTAATATTGTGGATGAGCTCTGTCTAGCTAATAATGAAACATAAAACTGGACAGTTATTGATCATCTGCTGTCACATGGCAAATATGACAATTTGTTTTATGGCAGTGGTTTT
Organism: Pholidichthys leucotaenia; assembly: GCA_020510985.1. Classification (NCBI taxonomy): domain Eukaryota; kingdom Metazoa; phylum Chordata; class Actinopteri; order Cichliformes; family Pholidichthyidae; genus Pholidichthys; species Pholidichthys leucotaenia. Next base: position 19,395,998 of record CM035842.1, on the reverse strand, counting down.
TATCAATACATTAAATGTAATATTAGGCTGTTACAAATCTAAAGTGTGTCAGTTTTGATGAATAATCTATAGATTATATATAAAATCATTTTTAAGTGCTGATTTTTGACATTAGCATCTTACCAGCTGGCTGTGGCTAGTTATCAAGCTAACAACACTATTGATTTACTTGCCAACCTACTAACATCTTTATCAGATTGAAACCTAATTTTAAAGGACAGACAACCACTGTAACTACAGTCTCCATCCTCTTAGTAACTCAGAGAAGGCAGAATGCTTCATTGTTATTATCATTTCATAATTATGTCTTCTATGATGCCAAATAGCCAAGATTAGCACAAGTTACTGACCTTTGTCCACTTTCTGACTCCATTGAACTTTGTGTGGAAGAAACATGTCTCACAGAAAGCCTCAGGATTTCTGTCCTGACAGCAGAATCACCTCCTCCTGGGCTGCTACACCTCCAACACCTGAATGGAGGCTCTGCTGTTAATCTCTGCTAATCTGTTGCCCTGGCTAATAATGTTTTGTATGCATACATGACGCCTCTTCTCATACATGTTCATTATTATTAATACAAACCTGGTGTGTGGCTGCTGGACATCACTTTGAATTAACCACTCAAGTCCGTGCGGGTGTTTAACAGGTAAACCGCACATAAAGCGAGAGTTGCAGACGTAAAGAAGAGTTCTTTCTATCTGTGTTTGACTAGTTTTGACTGAGCCTAGGTCCCGGATGTGTGACACAAAAAGCTGAATTAAAAAACTGAATTTGTATGACAAGAAGTGAAACCGAACTCTGATAATGAATTAGGGAGCCAAATTTTTCAAGTAAATGAAATCCAGTTTCAGTTTTATTGCAATACACATTCAAACCAATAGATTCAATTTCAAATTAGGCAATTCAGATTCAAATTTTAAAAGCAATTATTCAAACTAATTAATTCAGGTTCAAATTCAGTTATTCAAATTCAAATAATTAAAATTCAAATTCAGTTCTTGCTGGTGCAAACATTATTCCATACACTCTGCATTTTTATGAACATACTGTAGTTCCACCCACATATCCACTACCAGACCTGTGTATACTTTTATTTTTAGTAGTTGGTTTAATCATGTTCTATAACTGTGTTTTATCTAATCCTTCTCTCCTACATTATTGCGCAGTAGCCTTGTCATGTTTGCCTCTACGAGGCAGAGAGAGATGAACCCAAGCGCTGGATGATATTGTGCATTTATTAAACAAAAGAACAAAACAGTCCAAAAGTATGTCAATAATACAAAAAATGATAAATACAAAACTTACAGATTGTGCCTTAGAGTGGGGAAAGCTCTGGAGGGAAGAGCAGCACATACAGAGGAATTACCCGTTGTAGATCCTGGGAAATAACAGGAGGAACATTCAATGTAGCGGCAATGACACATTGAAATGGCAGAGCTTAAGTACCGGTGACAGTGATTAACCAGAGGGAGTACCTATGTGGGGCTCACATCAGCAGGTAAAGGGGAACACAGTATCAACTGGAATCAGCTGGTGGTAATGAGGTGATTGAGGGGCAGCTGACAGCTTGATGGGTGGTGCCAACACAAACCTGGAAAGCCACCTGACAGCTGTCAACCCACAGAATAAATATAAACAAAACCAAATACAGACTAGGAAATAATTACAAATGAAGCAGGGCATAGCCCAAAACAAACTGAAACATAAACAAATAGAAAGCAGTGACAACTCAAAAAGGGCACCAAAAATACAATAGATAAATACATAAAAATACAAAGAAGGAGCCACAAGACTGAATCCGGCAGAACATTGGACTCAGCTCATGACAAACCTGGTGGAGCACCCACAATTTTGTTGTACTGTACTACTGTACAATGACAATAAAGTCTATTCTATTCTATTCTATTCTAAAACTGTCAACATGAGTAATATTTTCCCTCTTACATTCACAACTTTTCTTTCTTTTTTGGAATTGCAATTTTATTTTCAGAAATTGCAACTTACTAACATTTTTTTATGAATTTGAAACTTTTCCTCATAAATTTAATTTCTTGTAAAATTGCAGCTTTTTTGTTCTTGGAAAATTGCAAACTTTCTCTCAAATCACCACCTTTTTTCTAATGAATTTCTGAGTATGTCACAGCCTTAGAGATATGATCACATAACCCACTTAACTTTGTTCTATGGCAGTTCTTTTCCTCTTTTCAGTTTCTGTAAAGTCCAAACCTTTCTGAAAATTACTTTTCCCGTACAAATGATCTGAATCAAGGTTCAGCTTGATTCGAACAGAAAGCGCCTATTTTTGTCAGACCAAATTTTAAGCGTTTCACACCTGTAATTTGGCCCAGATCAATCTGAATACCTTGAAGTCCAGAACAAACAGTTAGATGTCAAAGCACCTTTAGTTGCTAATTTCTCATCTTATTTTAAACAAACTGCGCCAACATTTTAATTTCATATTAAAGCTGAGAATTGTTGGACCATGGCGTGATCTTTGAGTGATATTCAATGGTAAGCTGCCCCCATCTTCAAAAGCAGAAGAAAATGCATCTGAGTGAAAAAGAAGAGGCTGGTTTGCTTCAAAGATGTGGGCTTGAGGTGCAGGCATGTCATGGAAGTGGTTATAATGAATAGGCAAAGAGCATCTCGTAAAAACTGGTGGTGGAGATGAAAAAAAGAAAAAAATATCCTTGAAAAGTTGCCTGAGGCATTCAGACCTTTAACATCAGAGCTGTCAAGGAGTACCTGTCACCCTACGGACTTCAATCAACTGTTCAAAGAAGACTGACCCTGATCCTCACTTACATGTCTTTTCTGTACCTGGAGATGACTTTATCCTTTGATATTCCACAGATCAGACTGTACTATTAAAAAGATTTAACTCGAGGTCCTGTGTGACTGCCACTATAGAATTTGCCATTTGTTGCCATACAATAAATAATGAATGGTGGGACATTAACAGGATAATTTCTGCCTTTACAGTTTAGTTCAATTGCTCTTTTCACAATTTTAGAACATGAAAAGTCATGTCCCACATAGCAAAGTTGACACTTGGCTGACATACCACAAAGAATGACGGCCTTTTGGTGGACCAGATCTGGTTTGCCAGGCACCCCTGGCAAACCAGATCTGGACCACATTCTTTGCAGCATGTGGGCCAAGTGTACAGTGCATCCGGAAAGTATTCACAGCGCTTCACTTTTTCCAAATTTTGTTATGTTACAGCCTTATTCCAAAATAGATTAAATTCATTTTTTTCCTCAAAATTCCACACACAATACCCCACAATAACAATGTGGAAAAAAAAGAGATTTTTGCAAATTCATAAAAAATAAAAAAAAAAATAAGAAAACCCTAAGAAATCACATCTACATAAGTATTCGCAGCCTTTGCCATGAAGCTCAAAATTGAGCTCAGGTGCATCCTGTTTCCACTGATCATCCTTGAGATGTTTCTACAGCTTAATTGGAGTCCACCAGTGGTAAATTCAGCTGATTGGACATGATTTGGAAAGGCATACACCTGTCTATATAAGGTCGCACAGTCAACAATGTTGTGTATAGTTTGGATTCTTATTTGTGTGGTATGGGTGGTGGCTCCTTCTTCTGGTTCTGCCACCACCCAGGGCAATAAGAGGGCAGTGGGCAAGAGGGGCAGTCTCTTGGCCATCTCTTCTGCCTAACAGTTGCGCCGTGCTGTAAAGGGTCTCTTTAATAAACCTGTGTTCAGTTTGACACCGGGCCTCATCCTTGGCGCCATATCCATACATAACATTTGGCAATGAGGATAAAAGTGGATTACAACAATATATGGAAGCAAGCGGATTTGAAATTCATCCGGTTTTGGAGCTCTTGTTGCGCCACTGGTCCCATGGCCAGGGTGGTGCGTCATTTTCCAGACGTGCAGGGTGACGCTGGACCTTTGGAAGCTGGGAAAGTGGAAGGCACGTGAGTTGCTGGTGCGCAATTTTGCAGTGAAGGAACAGTGTGTGCTAAGCATACTGGGCGACTGTGATAGTTTTGATGAAGGGATTGAGCTAATGGCACACTGTTTTCGTGAACTTGAAAACGTCATGGTTGGCATGATTCGGTTTTGACAGCACCGCTAACGGGTAGGCGGGTCTATTCAGCGGTTCATGACAGACTTGGAGCTGTTGGTCAACGGGTGCCAGCTTGTACTTTTGGAAAAAGGGATGATTTCCGACCAGTTGGCAGATTATTACAACGGCGCTACGATTGGGTTGAAGCTGCTTACGTTTTGGGGTGAATTGGTGCTGCCCACTACCATCAAGTTAGCTCAACAGCTGGAAGCTGCGGACAAACTGTCATGGGAGCTGAGTGAGAGCTTGTCACACCAACATCTGGGATCACCGTAGATCGCATATGCAGTGGACCCAGTCAGTGTGGGAAGCTTGGAGGATGACGCCAGCGCTGTGAATGTGAGGTCAGCCCCAGGAAAGCCCAAAGGTTAGGGGTGTGGGTCCACGAAGCACCGTTTCAAGACTAAGAGTTGTTCGGCAAGAGTGGAGCCCTGCGGCATGTGTGGCTACTTGGTTCATGTCACCAGGGCATGCCACAGATCCGTGCGGGGAGGTCTGTGGCACAAAGTGGACTCTTGCGCCCTCACGGTTGTTCATGCTGTATCTCCGAGCACCAACAGACATGCAGACTGTATGATGGAGTTAGACAGGATATGAATGTTGCTGTGGACTGACGCGGGAGCGGTGGGCTCCGTGCCAGATTGGACGACCATGAGATGTTTTTTTCCCGCACGTCAGAATTGAGAAGGACCCAGTGCCGCTTTGTGGTTGTGGAGAAGAACGGCTGGCCACGGTGGAAATGTTGGAACTGACCGCTTTGGCGTGAACTAACTGAGATGTGGGACCAAGCGATCCTGAGTGTGGCAGACGGCACAGTGTGGGATGAGGAACTGCTTGGCACCCTGGAGAGTGAGCAAGACCAATACCACCCAGGGCCATCACAAGAGGGTTCCTGTGCCAGAGCCCAAGTAGCCCTAGATGAGGGAACTAGGTAGCACGGTGGGACGTCTGTGACGGCGGGTGGCACCGAGTGGCTGGCTCCATCTGTTCCCGGATTTCAGCTGAAAGGTACCAGTGAACAAGGGGTCACAACGGCGATGGTGGCAGCGAAGATAAAAGAGGTCAGGGCAGGACCCATTGGCACTGAGGGAGTGAGTGCCAAGCAGAGACACTGCAAGCTGAGCAGAACTCCTCTGGGAGCCGCAGATTGAATCTGGGCTCGGGGGGTGGTGAAAACATAGCAGGTGGAGGAGACTGTGAGTGGTGAGACTGGACAAGACATCCAAGGGTGAAGAAAAGGAGGCACACTGGTGCCGAGATGACCTGCTGCGTCCCGGGAAGTGGTCTACTTCCAGGGATGGACTAATGAAACGACGGTCCAGGGGGCCCATGGGGTCAACTTCCCATGCTGTGTGTATATAGTTTAATTGTTTTGTTGTTTATTGTATATAATGCTGGGGATTATTTTGTGCATTTTCTTTTAATTTAGGAACACAGCAGTTATTTTCTTTAGTTGGGCTATTTCTTTTAGTATAGATGGCAGAATAATCCCTCTCGCCTTGTGGGGGTGGGACGGCAGTCAACCTGTCCTCCCCTAGTTTTTAGGTGTTTTGTGTGACTGTGATAGGCCCCTTATAGGAACCTCAGTTTAGTTTTCTTAGTGTGTGATTCGAGTTCTAAATTGGGGAGGGTCTCAATTGTGTGTGTGTGTTTTGGACTTTTCTGAGGGGGGGGGATGTTGTGTATAGTTTGGACTCTTATTTGTGTGGTGTGGCTGGTGGCTCCATCTTCCAGTTCCACCACCACCCGGGGCTATAAGAGGGCAGTGGGCAAGAGGGCTGGTATCTTGGCCACCTCTTCTGCCTAACGGTCGTGCCGTGCTATAAAGAGCCTCTTTAATAAACCTGTGTTCAACTTGATACCTGGCCTTGTCCTTGGCTCTATATTCATACATAACAGATAGTGCATGACAGAGCACAAACCAAGCATGAAGTCAAAGGAATTGTCTGTAGATCTCCAAGACAGGATTGTCTTGAGGCACAAATCCGGAGAGGGGTACAAATTTTTTTTTACTGCTTTGAAGGTCCCAATGAGCACAGTGGCATCCATCATCCATAAATGGAAGAAGTTGGAAACCACAAGGACTCTTCCTAGAGCTGGTCGGCTGTCAAAACTGAGCGATCGGGGGAGAAGGGCCTTAGTCAGGATGTGACCAAGAACCTGATGGTCACTCTGTCAGAGCTCCAGCATTCCTCAGTGGAGAGAGGAGAACCTTCCAGAAGGACAGCCATCTCTGCAGCAATCCACCAATCAAGCCTGTATGGTAGAGTGGCCAGACGGAAGCCACTCCTTAGTAAAAGGCATATGGCAGCGCACCTGGAGTTTGCCAAAAGGCACCTGAAGGACTCAGACCATGAGAAATAAAATTCTCTGGTCTGATGAGACAAAGATTGAACTCTTTGGCATGAATGCCCGGCATCATGTTTGGAGGAAACCAGGCACTAGTCATCACAAGCCAATACCATCCCTACAGTGAAGCATTGTGGTGGCAGCGTCATGCCATGGGGATGTTTTTCAGCGGCAGGAACTGGGAGACTAATCAGGATAGAGGGAAAGATGAATTCAGCAATGTACAGAGACATCCTGTTTCTAATCGTTTTTCCCCGCTCAGTGACACACCCGCTGAGGAAAAAACTCTGATCATTGGCGACTCTGTAGTCAGAAACATGAACCTAGAGACTCCAGTGGCCATAGCGGCCAAATGCATTCCTGGGGCCAGAGCAGGCGACATCAAGTCAAATTTGGAAATGCTGGCTAAAAATAACTGTAAATGCTCCACAATTGTTATCCACGCCGGCATTAATGATGTCCGACTCCGGCAGTCAGAAGTCACAAAACTTAACGTGGAATCGGTGCATGACTTTGCCAAAACAATGTTTGCCTCTGTAGTATTGTCTGGACCCCTCCCCAATCTGACCAGTGATGACATGTTTGGCCACTTCTCATCCTTCAACCGCTGGCTGTCTGTGTGGTATCCTGCAAACAATGTGGGCTACATAGACAGTTGGAACTCATTTTGGGGAACACCTGGTCTTATTAGACGAGACGGCATCCATCCCACTTTGGATGGTGCGTCTCATTTATCTAACAATCTGGCATCATTTTTATCCAAATTTCCAGAACCTTGACAACTCAGAGTTGGGACCAGGAAGCAGAGTCGCAGTCTTACATGCCTCTCTGCAGCTCCTCTTCATCCGCCACCCCTCAACTTAGCCCCTGTCTTCACCATCAGAGAATCATTGTCTGTTCCCTCGAAAGTAAATAAAAATATAATGTATAATCATCCCAAAGTGGTTAAACAAAAAGTTGGTAAAACTCAAATTGAACATGAAGCTTCTAAATTGAATGATTTCGCCTCTGTTCCTCCTCATAATTTAAAAATTAAATGTGGTTTATTAAATATTAGGTCTGTAACTCCCAAGTCTCTGCTAGTCCATGATCTGTTAATTGATCATCAGATTGATTTAATATCAACTCCCTCTGGTTATTTAAACTATCAAAATCCCACAAGTTCTGGTCGTGGAGGAGGAGTAGCAACAATTTACCGTTCCAAATTACTAGTTAATGTAAAGCAAAAAACACGTTTTAATTCCTTTGAGGGCCTGGTCCTCAGTATTGGGCATTTTAGCAATTTTAGGCTAAACCCAACTTTATTTGCCATAGTTTATCGTCCCCCATCAGCCTACTCAGAGTTTTTATCCGAATTTGCTGAATTCTTAGCTGATTTAGTGCTGAAATCAGATAGAATAATTATAGTAGGGGACTTTAATATACATGTAGATGTAGATACTGACTGCCTTAATTTGGCATTTAATTCAATTTTAGACTTGATGGGATTTTCTCAGAAAGTAGGAAATTCTACCCATTATCTCCACCATACGTAGGACCTTGTTCTGACATATGGCATAGAAATAGAAAATCTGGTAGTGTCTCCTCATAACCCTGTACTGTCAGACCATTTTCTGTTAACCTTTGATTTTACTATTTCTGACTATTTGGCTCCTAAGGAAAAATATTACTACAGTAGATGCCTCTCAGACGATGTTGTTACCAAATTTATGCAGATTGTTTCCTCTATGCCATGTGTTAACACAACGGAAATAAGCTATAGACAGCTTGCTCCTTCTGTAATTGATAGCATGGTAGATAGTGTTACAGCTTCTCTGCATCAGACTCTAGACATGGTAGCCCCTTTAAAAAAGAAAAAGTCTAATCAGAGATTTTTAACTCCTTGTTTCAACACAGAAACTCGTAGTTTAAAACAGAAGACTCTGTTACGTGTGGCTCTGGGGAGCCACACAATGAGAGCCAAGGGCGAGCCAGTGAGTTGTGATGTTTATTAAAGGCAAAGGGTGAGGGACAAGGACAGCACAGATACTCATACAGAGGAACACTCTTGAGTTATACGACACAGGAGTAGGGTGCCAGCACCGGGCGAAGGGGTACAAAGCATAAATACTCACAGCGGGTAACACTCATAAGAATGCTGCAAGAGGAGTAGAAGACTGACACCAGACGTAGGAGCTTCAGCCTAACAGTGCTGTAAGTCGCCGCCCCGAGTGATCGAGGCTGCTCCTTTTTATCCTCATTAGCAGTGCCCCAGCTTATGAGGATTAATTGGCCCCAGCCGTCCCGTAACACTGACGGCTGGGAGCCAGCTGAGACACGGCCCAATGAGAGGCAGGGATGAGGAGGGACATGGGCTGAGCGCCGAGACCCGGCGTCTCATCCCATGTGACAGAGCCTCCCCCTCACGGTCGGGCTCCGAACAACCAGGAATATCCCAGCCCCCCCCCCCCCCCCACCACCACCTAGGGTGGGCGGAAGGGAGGCAGGACCGGAGGGAGAGAAGCGGAGAAAAAGAAAAGAGAAAAAAAAAAAAACATGAGTGAATACAGAGTACCAGAGAGAGAAAACACAAATACAATACTCTATATTACACAGGGAATAATTAACCCAGGACACAGATGGGGAGAAAACTGAGTACGGGAACAGATAAAAAACCCATTACTCAAGAACATACAAATAACGAGCAGATCGGGGCAAAGGGAGAGAAACAAAACCCACCAAAAAAAAAAAGGTGACAGGAACTGATGGCCAATTACGGAGTACGGTTGGGAAAAGAACAAAACACATAACTCCATAACGCACGGGTAAGGCTAAGATCAAGGCAAAAAAAAATGGAGAAAAATGCTGAGTACGGACAGTAAAAACACAATACACAGCACTATAAATATATACATTCACCAAAAGCACAAAAAAATTACCCCCGAGTGACCTTAAAAATAACAAAAGGGTAGGCGACACCCGAGGAATATGGCAGGCAGAGTCCAAAATGGCCGAGCTGGCTCCGGAGGTCTCCCCGCCCATTGTCCAGTTGGCGAACCGGGGAAAGGGAAATGTTTGGACGGCCAACTCCAGACCCAAGTCCCAAGAAACCAGTCCACCGGTAGCCGTGCCAGGCCACCCAGAAGCAAACACAGTTCGTCGGGGGGTTGGACCAGATCGCCGAACCGGAAGTCTTGCAGGTCGAGCCGCCGACCCGCATCACTCAACCACCAGGACCGTTGAGACGGGCGAAGGGTCAAAGCGGACCCCGGTGGAAGAGGCTCAGGGGAGAGCCGATGACGAGGTAGACAAGCGTCAGGCCGCCGGGAAACAGCCGCCTCCTCACTGGACCTGAGCAACACTAGGGCTGCACCCACGTCGGGCCCCGATTGGGCCATAGGCGAACCCACGTCGAACGCCGCTGGAGCAGCACCCACGTCAGACCCCGATTGGGTCTCGGGCAAATCCACGTCGAACACCACTGGAGCAGCACCCACGACGGACCCCGACTGGGTCGGCACCGCACCAGAACCGACCTCCAACATTGAACCTGGACCCTTCAGCACCACGAGGAACGGCAACTCCTCGCCCGCGACCCTGGAAGAAGGCTCAGAAGAGAAAACAGAACTGGGATCAGGATCACCGGCAGCGCCAGAACCCGACGAGGCGAGCTCGGACGCAGCGGGCAGCTCCACTCGGCTCATCTCCCCTAGAGACAGGCTAAAGTGCTCACAAATAAGAAGAGAGGAAAGAAAGGAGAGCACTCGCCTGATCTCGGGTTCTGACGCCATCCAGGACTGCGAAGATCCAGGATCCGTCGTCAGGAGGTCATTGTCAGGCTCCCACTCAGCTGCGTCGGGCCCCGCAGCCGACACGATGGTCAGCGCAGCTTGAGGTTCCTCCAGCACTGATAACCATGCCGACGGTCCACACGGTGTGATGGCAGGAGAACCTTGTCCCACTGGACCGAACCGCTCCTCTGTGGAGACCCGGGGATGCTTGGTCGTCGGCGCAGACTCCACGCAGCAGTCAGTCCTCCTCCTCCGTCCACAACGTAGCTGCGGAACCAGAACCGCAGGCCCCCTCCTCTTCCCATGACGTTGACCCGGAGCCGGGGACCGCTCGGCGGAGAGAGACACAGAGGATGCAGGATTGAGATCACAGGTTACAGCAAGTGGTGGGAGTTCAGGGAGCTGCGAACCCCGAACTCCACCTCCATGGGTATGACAGAGCAAATCACAAAACTGATGTGAAAAAACTGGGACTTGCCTGCCTCCTGGAGGTTGGATGGCGCCTGCTGTGGTGGAAATTGCTTCTTCCTCTCCCCGCCGGACGATAACGGAGGACCCCCTGAGAAGTCGTCTGGGGACCGCTCGCATTGTCTCCAGGAGGGGGCTCACCAGGTCAGAATTCCAGGCACACACAGCAGTCGGGAAGCTCGTCGAGGAGGAGGGGGTGACAGCCAGGGTAAGCCAGCCCGAATGCCTTGGAGTGACAGCGGGGGAACGAGGCTCAGGGAACGGGGCTGTGAAATCTCCACGCTGACGAGACGAAGCGGTGACAGCTGCGTGGGGGGAAAGGTCCTGGCGACAGCCCAGAACTGGATCCGGACGGGGTTCGTGCGGAGGCAACTTGGCGATGTGATGACGGCTATTCCCAGGGGACGAAGCGAGGGAGGGACCCAGGAATCGCCGCTCCTGAGCAGAGGCCGAAGTGAGGAGGGCGTTAAACTCGGGAAAGCTCCATAGCCCTGGACTCCTCTCCACCAATCTCACCGCCGCCGCCACATGCCTGAAGATGGTAATTGGGTGCACAGCGGAGCTCGCGACAGCCACTCGGTCCTGGACGTAACTGCTGTCAGCTGCAGCTCCTTCAGGGGAATCCCGAGTGACGTAGTGCAGAACGGGGGAAACCCTCTGGGTGGCGCAAACTCCCGGGCTGGAATGGAAGCAGGAACGGGATCCCTAAGCGGGGGGCAACGTCATCCACTTCGGCTTCCTGCCGGGATTTCCTTTCAACCCGCGGAGCTCCTCTCGCAGTGCAGCCATGGCGTCTCTCCTGGCACAGGCCTCGGGATGGTACGAGTGATGAGGAAAACTGTCCAGGAGGCCCTCAGCACGGTCCAGATGCCAGCGTCTCGCGTTGGAGGCGTCGTGCAGGGTGAAGAGCATCCTGTCGACAGCCCCCGGGATGGACCTCAGCTCGTCGCCCTGGTGTCGGACGTGACTCCTGGGAAACGCCATGCTAACAGCACTGACACCCGGACAGGAAGGTACAATTCCACTCCAACTCACGGCCGCCGGCAACTCATCTGGCGGCGACTTACTGTTACGTGTGGCTCAGGGGAGCCACACAATGAGAGCCAAGGGTGAGCCAGTGATTTGTGATGTTTATTAAAGGCAAAGGGTGAGGGACAAGGACAGCACAGATACTCATACAGAGGAACACTCTTGAGTTATACGACACAGGAGTAGGGTGCCAGCACCGGGCGAAGGGGTACAAAGCATAAATACTCACAGCGGGTAACACTCATAGGAATGCTGCAAGAGGAGTAGAAGACTGACACCAGACGTAGGAGCTTCAGCCTAACAGTGCTGTAAGTCGCCGCCCCGAGTGATCGAGGCTGCTCCTTTTTATCCTCATTAGCAGTGCCCCAGCTTATGAGGATTAATTGGCCCCAGCCGCCCCGTAACACTGACGGCTGGGAGCCAGCTGAGACGCTGCCCAATGAGAGGCAGGGATGAGGAGGGACATGGGCTGAGCACCGAGACCCGGCGTCTCATCCCATGTGACAGACTTGTCAGTTAGAAAGAAAATGGTGCACCACTAATTTAGATGAAATCTATGTAGCTTGGAGAAATCATCTTTTAATTTATAAAATATCTCTTAGAAAAGCTAGAACAAGTTATTATTCTGCATTAATAGAAGAGAACAAGAATAATCCTAGGTTTCCTTTCAGCACTGTAGCCAGGCTGACAAAGAGTCAGGACTCTGTCAATCCTAGCATTCCCTTAGAGCTTACTAGTCAGGACTTTGTGAACTTTTTCAATAATAAAATTTCATCTATCAGAGACAAAATCAGTCAGATTCTTCCCACCGTTAACTTAAATACAGTAACTACTACAACTCCTTCAACTGACATCTGTTTGGATCAGTTTACTCCAATTGACCTTTTAGAGTGAGACAAAATAGTTTCCTCATCCAAGCCTTCATCTTATCTTTTAGACCCTATTCCTACCAGGTTCTTTAAAGAAGTCTTCCCATTTATTGGTGGCTTTATTCATCAAATAATCGATTCTTCATTAACTTTAGACCATGTACCGCAGGCTTTTAAAACAGCTGTAATTAAACCCTTACTCAAAAAGCCAACGCTTGATCCAGGAGTTTTAGTAAACTATAGACCAATCTCTAATCTCCCTTTCATTTCAAAAATCTTAGAAAGAGTTGTTGCTACGCAATTGTTTGACCACCTGCAGGGAAATAGTTTATTTGAAGAGTTTCAGTCTGGGTTTAGAATCCATCACAGTACTGAAACAGCCTTAGTGAAGTTCACTAATGACCTCCCGATCGCATCTGATAATGGACTTGTTTCTGTACTTGTACTTTTAAACCTTAGTGCAGCTTTTGATACTATCGATCATAATATTCTACTTGATAGACTATGTTGGATTTAATGGAACTTCGTTGCAGTGGTTTAGATCTAAATTATCTGATAGGTTCCAGGTTGTTCATGTCAATAATGAGTTTTCTTTCAACTCAAAGCTCAGTCATGGAGTTCCACAGGGATCTGTGCTACGCCCTACTCTTTTTAGTTTATATATGCTTCTGTTAGGCAACATTATTAGGAAGCACTGTATACATTTTCGTTGTTATGCAGATGACACAATTATACCTGTCAATGAAGCCAGATGATAGTAATCAATTAGCCAAGTTGGAAGCCTGTCTTAAGGAAATCAAAGCTTGGATGACTTGTAATTTCCTGCTATTAAATTCAGATAAGACTGAAGTCATTCTTGTTGGTCCAAAAAACCTTAGAAATACCTTTCCAGATCAACTTTTAGTTTGGATGCGGTTACTCTTTCTCTTAATAGCTCTGTGAGGAACCTTGGAGTTATTTTTGATCAAGATCTGTTTTTCAATTCACATATTAAATTTGTTTCAAAGACTGCCTTCTATCATTCGCGTAATATTGCCAAGATTAGGAGCATCTTGTCTCAGAGTGATGCTGAGAAACTGATCCATGCTTTTGTTAGCTCTAGATTAGATTATTGAAATTCTTTATTATCAAGTTGTCCTGAAACATCTTTAAAAAGTCTTCAGTTGATCCAAAATGCTGCAGCAAGAGTGTTAACAGGTACTAGAAAGAGAGATCATATCTCTCCGGTTCTGGCCTCCCTTCTTTGGCTTCCCATAGAGTTTAGAATTAAGTTTAAAATCCTTCTTCTCACTTTTAAAGCTCTAAACAATCAGGCCCCTTTTTTATTTAAAAGATCTGATATTACCCTGTTATCCTAACAGCACTACGCTCCCAAAATGCTGGATTACTTGTAATACCTTGAATCTCCAAAAGTACAATGGGGGGCAGAGTCTTCAGTTATCAAGCTCCTCTCTTGTGGAACCAGCTGCCAATCTGGATTCGGGAGTCAGACTCGATCTCAGTTTTTAAGAATAGGGTTAAAACCTTCCTTTTTGATATAGCCTACAATTAGGGAGGGATCATGTGTTTCTGAACCCTCCCTTAGTTATGCTGCTATTAGGTTTAGACAGCTGGGGACCTCCAATAATTGGACTGGGCTTCACTCCTTTCTTCACTCTCAATTAAATATTTTTTTTTTTTTTTTGCTGGTCATTAACATCTGTTTGTTCTCTCCCCATAGAATGAGTCCCCATCGTGCTGTTTGCTCTCTACATGTCTGTTCTTTTCATCTTCTCTATCCCCTCACCCCCAGCCAGTCGCAGCAGATGACTGCCCCTCCCTGAGCCTGGTTCTGCTGGAGGTTTCTTCCTGTTGAAAGGGAGTTTTTCCTCTTCACCGTCTCCAAGCGCTTGCTCATAGGGGATCACCTGATTGCTGGGGTCTTTCTGCAATTGTGGGGGTTTCCCCTACAGTTGAAAGTGCTATGAGATGACTGTTGTTGTGAAATGGCGCTCTATAAATAAAGTTGAATTGAATTTAAATAAATAAATAAAGTTGAATCCTGGATGAAAACCTGCTCCAGAGCGCTCTTGACCTCAGACTGGGGCAACGCTTCATCTTTCAACAGGAAAACAACCCTATGCACACAGCCAAGATATCACAGGAGTGGCTTCAGGACAACTCTGTGAATGTCCTTGAGTTGCCCAGCCAAAGCCCAGACTTGAATCCATTTGAACATCTGTGGAGAGATCTGAAAATGGCTGTGCACCAATGCTTCCCATCCAACCTGATGGAGCTTTAGAGGTGCTGCAAAGAGGAATGGGCCAAACTGCTCAAAGATAGGTGTGCCAAGTTTGTGGCATCAAATTCAACAAGACTTGAGGCTGTAATTGCTGCCAAAGGTGAATCAACAAAGTATTGAGCAAAGGCTGTGAATACTTATGTACATGCAATTTCTTAGTTTTCTATTTTTCATAAATTTGCAACAATCTCAAAAAAACTTTTTTCATGTTGTCATTATGGGGTATTGTATGTTGAATTTTTAGGAAAAAATGAATTTAATCCATTTTGGAATAAGGCTGTAACATAACAAAATGTGGAAAAAGTGAAGCGCTGTGAATACTTTCTGGATGCACTATAAGTTTATTGTGTGGGCCAGAACCAGGCCACTCCAATTTTGCTATGTGGGGTTATGTCATGGCCATGTGAGTAATTGACTGGTTGGTTCACTACAGGACACCGTGTAACTGTCATGGTTTCTCTATCTAGTACCTGGAGAACATACCCAGGGCCCTGTTTTGACAGTCAACAGAATTTTGCACCTTGTGCCAGTGCTTTTGTTAATAATTTCTGTCAGTGCATCATCTGTTTATTGTGTCATGCCACTAATTACCAGTAGAATGTTTTTTTTGTTTTTTGTTTTTTTTTGTTACTTATTTGTACCCGTAGGTAGATTTGGTTTGCAGTCTGGTGACAAGCCACCAGCTGCCGGTCGCTGCGTGCGCGAGCGCCCTAAACCTACATGTTTTTGGTATGTGGGAGGAAACCGGAGAAATCCCGGAGTAAACCCACGCAACACGGGGAGAACATGCAAACTCCACACAGCTCACTGTTGGCCGGGGGCTGGGATCGAACCCACGATCTCCTGATCCCCGCGATCCCCCGGCCGAGGGTAAATTGTGCTGCCACAGTGCTAAACTACTGCGCCACCGTGCAGCCAAGCTTAATTACCAGTAGAATGTTCACCGGTGTTCTGACATTTTGGCATACCCATCAGAACGGCATACCCTGTGCTACTGCGCATGTTGGTGCATGCGTGCAAGAGAAATAGGCTGTATTGAGTGAAAGTTCATAATTTCAGCATACTGCCAGACTTCCATAGAGCTGACCAAAGTTAAGCAATTGTTTAATGTTTGTGGTATTATTGCTGTGCAACTGTTACATACAGTCATGAGAAAAAAATAGGACACACTATTAAATATTCATTTCTTTATAACAAAAATGGTCACATATTGATGTCTAATCGCATTTCAATTTTTTTATTTTCCTAATAAATGTAGGCATGTCCTGATTTATTCCTCACCATTTTTTGAGAATAACATTTGACAGAAAATTTGAAGAAAGTCTTTCCTTCAGTTTTGTTTAGTTATATTACTTGAGTCTCTCCGTATTGTTAAAAAAAACAAAACAAAACAAACAAAAACAAAAAAAAAAACCACAGGCTTATACAGGGTAGACAGGTCCATCTCAAAAAATTAGAATATCGTTAAAAAGTTCAATATTTTTGTCACTCATTTCAGAAAGTGAAACCCATATATTATATATATTCATTACACATAGAGTGAAATATTTCAAGCTTTTATATCTTGAAATTTTGATGATTATGGCTTCCAGATAATAGAAACCCAAAATTCAGTGTCTCAGAAAATTAGAATATTGTGAAAAAGTTCAATATTGGTAAGTCATGGTGTCACAACCTAATTAGCTAATTAACTCAAAACACCTGCAAATGTTTCCTGAGCCTTTAAATCGTCTCTCAGTCTGGGTCAGTAGGCTACACAATCACAGGGAAGACTACTGACTTGACAGATGTCCAGAAGACAGTCATTGACACCCTGTACAAGGAGGGTAAGACACAAAAGGTCATTGCTAAAGAAGCTGGTTGTTCACAGAGTGCTGTATCCAAGCATATTCGTAGAAAGTTGAGTGGAAGAAAAACTGTGGTAAGAAAAGGTGAAACAGCAAAAGGGATAACCGCGGCCTTGAGAGGATTGTCAAGCAAAATCCATTCAAGAATTTGGGGGAGCTTCACAAGGAGTGGACTGAGGCTGGAGTCAGTGCATCAAGAGCCACTACGCACAGACGAATCCTAGACATGGGCTACAAATGTCACATTCCTCATGTCAAGCCACTCCTGAACCAGAGACAATGTCAGAAGCGTCTTACCTGGGCGATTACATGATTGCTTAACCCAGGAGACAGACACTGACACGAGTAGAGTAGTCTGACAATTATTTATTAACTCAGTGTGTAGTTTGTGTGTGTGTGGATGTGTGGGTGAGTGTGGTGCTGATGGACAGCTGGAGCTGAGCGAGTCCTGCTGCGACCTGGCAACCCTGGGAACACACAAGCACAGGGGATTAATGCAGCCCGCAGCAAAGGGATGTTATAATGAGCGTTGCTTACTTGCAGGTGTCGCTGTGAGACTCCTGTCCACTCCGTGGCTTAGCGTGACGGGGTAAGCGTGCAGCTTGGCGATGAGACAACGAGGAGGAGGTCCAAGGAGGAGGAGGAGAGGCTCCGTTACTGGGGGAGACAAGTCCGCCGCCAGGGAGGTCCACCTGTGCACAGGGGAGAATACTTTGACAAGGTAAGATTTGCTGTGGCTTACGTGACGTGGCTTGGCGAAGAGGCTTGGTAGTAGCTCTGGCTTGAGGCCGTGTCCGTGACGCGTTGTGTAACGATGCAGACAGACGACTCCGTGCTGAGCAGTCAGTGAACCCGGCTTTTAAGGTCTGCTGATTCTCAGCGGCAGGTGTGTGCACAGCTGGAGCTGATGACGGCCTGGCGGCCACCATGACAGTACTCCCCCCTCTAGAGGTGCCTCCAGGCACCTGCCCCATCTTACCTGGATGTGCCTGATGGAAATCGCGGATGAGCTGCTTGTCAAGGATCAACGCTGGGCGAGTCCAGGAGCGGTGTTCCGGGCCAAATTCCTCCCATCCCACCAGGTACTGAAGGCCCCGGCCCTGCCTGCGGACATCCAAGATGGCAGTAACCCCCCAAGCCGAGTGGTCGTTGATCATCCTCGGGGGGGGGGGCGCCGCGGGGGGCGGGCACAACAGGTCGGAGATGTAGGGCTTTACCTGGCAGACATGAAAGGTGGGGCAGATGCACATGGAAGGGGGGAGAGCTAGGTGCACAGCCATTGGTTAACAATCTGGGAAATCACGTATGGACCGATGAAACGCTTGGTTAGCTTGCGTTTCTCGGCCGGCACACTGATATTTCTTGTGGATAACCAAACCTGTTGACCCACCTTATAATCCGGGGCAGGTCTCCTGTGACGGTTGGCAACCTGAATGTTACGTTCCATGGTCTTGAGAAGGGCTCTGCGGGTGATGGTCCAGATCCGGCGACAACGCCTGGCATGAGCCTGCACAGACGGGACAGCCACCTCCTTCTCCTCCTCCGGGAACAGCGGTGGATCATACCCCAAAGATGCCCTGAAAGGGAACATCCCCGTTGCTGAAGACACCGTGGCGTTGTGTGCGTACTCGATCCAGGGCAGGAACCTACTCCAGGACGTGGAACATGAGGATATGAAACAGCGGAGCACAGCCTCCAGCTCCTGATTGGCTCGTTCACACTGGCTGTTACTCTGTGGATGATACCCCGAGGAGAGACTCGCCGTGGACCCCAACGTCATGCAGAACGCCTTCCAAACCTGGGAGATAAACTGCGGGCCTCGGTCCGAGACAATATCCCCACGGATGCCATGAAGTCGGACCACGTGCTGCACCAGGAGGTCCGTCGTCTCCCATGCCGAAGGCAGCCCTCGGAGGGGAACAAAATGGGCTGCCTTGGAGAAGCGGTCCACTATGATCAGGACCGAGGTGAAATGGTCAGAAGGGGGCAGACCTGTCACGAAGTTCAACGCCACGTGGGACCAGGGGCGGGAAGGGACCGGCAAAGGATGGAGAAGGCCTGCCCGGGGGGAAAGATGACGATTTCCTGGTGGCACACTGGGCGCAGGCCCGGACATAGCTGGTGACATCTTTCCTCAGCCCTGGCCACCAGAAGGCTCTCTGGAGCAGGTTGATGGTGCGAGCGATTCCTGGATGGCACGCCAGCTTAGAAGCATGCCCCCACTGGATGACCTCGCTCCTGACTGAAGAGGGGATGAACAGTCGGCCCGGGGGACCCCCACCCGGGTCGGGCTCACTCTCCTGCACCTTCCTGACCTTATCCTGGATCTCCCACATGAGGGCGCCCACCACACAGGATGATGGCAGGATAGTCTCTTCCTGATCCCCCGAAGTCTCTGCCTCAAACTGCCTGGAGAGGGCGTCTGGCTTGATATTCTTACTCCCTGGTCGGTATGTGATCGTGAAATTAAACCGGCCGAAAAAAGGGACCAGTGAGCCTGGCGGAAGTTCAGCCGCTTTGCCGTCCAGAGATACTCTAGGTTTTTGTGATCTGTCCAAACGACGAATGGCTGGGCAGCCCCCTCCAGCCAGTGCCTCCATTCCTCCAAGGCAAGCTTGACTACCAGCAACTCCCTGTCACCGATGGCGTAGTTCCTCTCGGCAGGTGTTAGACGGTGGGAAAAAAAGGCGCATGGACGGATCACCCCATCCACAGGGAAGTGTTGAGAAAGGACCGCCCCCACTCCAGAATCTGAGGCGTCCACCTCCACCAAGCACTGCAGGTCTGGATCCACCTGGGTCAGGACACGGGTGGAAGCAAACTCCTCCTTCAACTTCTTGAACGCCACAGCAGCCTCCTCGCTCCAGTGGAAGGGGGTCTTGGGGGACGTGAGGCTGGTCAGGGGCTTGGCGATGATCCCAAACTTTGGCACAAAACGGCGGTAGAAGTTGGCGAATCCCAGAAACCCCTGCAACTGTTTCCTGGACGTGGGAGTGGGCCAGTCCACCACCCCCTTGACCTTGGCCGGGTCAGGAAGCACCTGGTTATGTGCAATAATAAACCCCAAGAAGGACGTTGAGTTGGTGTGAAACTCACATTTCTCGGCCTTGACAAATAACTGGTTCTCCAGGAGGCACTACAGGACCTGTCTAACATGCACCTGGTGCTCCCCCAACGTGTGTGAAAAGATCAGGATGTCGTCTAGGTAAACAAACAGGAAGGAGTTCAGAAAGTCCCGGAGGACGTTGTTGATTAAACGCTGGAAAATGGCCGGAGCGTTGGTTAACCCAAAGGGCATCACCAAATATTCGAAGTGGTCTCTTGGGGTCCGGAAGCCCGTCTTCCACTCGTCGTCCTCCTTAATGCGCACCAGGTGGTAAGCGTTGCGGAGGTCCAGCTTCGTGAACCATGATGCCCCCAGAGAAAGTCAAAGGCCGAGTTCATCAGGGGCAGCGAGTATTTGTCCTTGATGGTAATTTCATTCAGACCCCGGAAATCGATACAGGGATGTAGCGAGCCATCCTTCTTTCCTACGAAGAAAAATCCTGCCCCCGCCGCCGAGGAAGACGGTCAGATGATTCCAGAGCTGAGGGACTCCTTAATATATGTATCCATGGCCTCACGCTCCGGAGCTGACAGGCTATATAATCGACTTGCCGGGAGCGGGGCCCCCGCCCGGAGGTTGATCGCGCAGTCGTAGTGGCGGTGGGGGGGAAGGGACAGCGCCCGTGACTTACTAAAAACCATTCCCAGATCGTGGTAGACCTCTGGTACCCTGGACAGGTCCAGGGGCGGTGTAGCGGGGGGGGGGGGGGGTCATTGATACAGAGGGGGCACATGCTGCAGACTGGAGGCAGGCGCTGAGACAAAAGGAACTCCACGCAGTGATGCTTCCCGCCTGCCAATCACAGGTGGGGTTGTGAAGTTGTAGCCACGGATAACCCAGGATAACAGGTGAGGAGGAGATAGGAAACACCAAAAAACGGATGTCCTCCCGATGGTTACCAGAGATAATCATCGACACAGGGGCCGTCTGGTGGGAGACAGCGGTAAGCGAAGTCTTTGACAGCGTGATGAGGTTGACAGGTGGGCGAAGGGGTTGACAGCAGAGGCCCAGACGGGTTGCCAGGTCTCCTGAAATGAAGCTTTGCTCAGCTCCAGAATCAATGAGAGCTTGTGTAATGTGTTCCTTGTGTTTGTAGATTAATCTGATGGGGATGAGGCAACAGGTGAGGGGCTTTTTCTGATTAACGTCCGTGAATCCCCCTACTGTAACCCACGGACCTCCCCTTTTAACCGGTTGGTACACTCAGCTACCCCGTGGAACTCACTATCACAGTAAAAACAAAGGCCCAGATCCCTACAGCGCTGTCTCTCAGCCGTCGAATCACCCGATTGCCCTACAATCATTTCCTCCTGCCCCGGAAGTTCCTCCAGCGGGGGCAGAGCCGGGAGAGGTGGCCGAGATGAGCGGGGGCGTAGTTTGACCGAGCAACTGGCAGCCCTACGTTTGGCTGCCCGCTCCTTCAGTCTATTGTCCAAACTAATGGTGAGTGAGATCAATTCTCTTAACCTGTCTGGCTTTTCCCGTGTTGCTAACTCATCTCTTAGCTCCGAGCTAAGACTGCGGAGAAAAATACTGCAAAGAGCAGAATCCCCCCACCCCACCTCCGTAGCTAGAACCCGGAAGTCAACAGCGAAATTGGCGGCAGATTTGCTGCCCTGCCGAAGGTTCATTAAACGATCTGTTAACACCATGTCCCAGTCTGTATGGTCAAACACTTCGAGAAATTCTGCTATAAATTGCTGGTATGTAAAATGGGCGTAGCTGGGCTTAGCCATAACCGCATACGCCCAAGCTAACGCTCTCCCCTCAAGCAGGTTAGAGATGTACCCAATCTTGCTGTGGTCTGTGGGAAAATCTCCCGGGACACGGTGAAAAACTGTTTCACACTGCAACAAGAAACCCCGTGCCTCCCCGAGTCTTCCGCTAAAGCGGGCGGGCGTAGGCACGGGAGTGAGGCGAGGTTGAGGAGGCTGGTGTGTTTGGCTAGCAGGTGGGTTAGCAGGGGCTGATGGTGCCCCAGCGGCCGGGGGGAACACCTGGCATCCTTCCAAGCAATCCAGCCGGCTGTTAATCTGAGTTAGCTGGTTGAGAATAACTGTCTGTTGATGGGAAATTAAATCTACTTGTGTGCTAAGAGTGTTAAGGCAGCGCGTCAGCGTACTATCTGCTGGGTCGTCTTGATGGAGTGGTACTGACATGATTGCTTAACCCAGGAGACAGACACTGACACGAGTAGACTAGTTTGACAATTATTTATTAACTCAGTGTGTAGTTTGTGTGTGTGGATGTGTGGGTGAGTGTGGTGCTGATGGACAGCTGGAGCTGAGCGAGTCCCGCTGCGACCTGGCAACCCTGGGAACACACAAGCACAGGGGATTAATGCAGCCCGCAGCAAAGGGATGTTATAATGAGTGCTGCTTACTTGCAGGTGCCGCTGTGAGACTCCTGTCCACTCTGTGACTTGGCGTGACGGGGTAAGCGTGCAGCTTGGCGTCGAGACGACGAGGAGGAGGTCCAAGGAGGAGGAGGAGAGGCTCCGTTACTGGGGGAGATAAGTCTGCCGCCAGGGAGGTCTACTTGTGCACAGGGGAGAATACTTTGACAAGGTAAGATTTGCTGTGGCTTACGTGACGTGGCTTGGCGAAGAGGCTTGGTAGTAGCTCTGGCTTGAGGCCGTGTCCGTGACGCGTTGTGTAACGATGCAGACAGACGACTCTGTGCTGAGCAGTCAGTGAACCCGGCTTTTAAGGTCTGCTGACTCTTGGCGGAAGGTGTGTGCGCAACTGGAGCTGATGACGGCCGGGCGGCCGCCATGACAAAAAGAACTGGACTGTTGCTCAGTGGTCCAAAGTCCTCATTTCAGATGAAAGTCAGTTTTGCATGTCATTTGGAAATCAAGGTCCCAGAGTCTGGAAGAAGTGTGGAGAGGCAGAGAATCCACATTGCTTGAAGTCCAGTGTGAAGTTTCCACAGTTAGCGATGATTTGGACTGCCATGTCATCTGCTGGTATTGGTCCACTTTGTTTTCTGCAGTCCACAGTCAACGCAGACATGTACCAGGAAATTTTAGAGCACTTCATGCTTCCTTCTGCTTAAAAGCTTTATGGAGATGCTGATTTCATTTTCCAGCAGGAATTGGCACCTGCCCACACTGCCAAAGGTACCAAACGCTGGTTCAATGACCATGGTGTTACTGTGCTTGATTGGCCAGCAAACTTGCCTGACCTGAACCCCATAGAGAATCTATGGGATATTGTCAAGAGGAAGATGAGAGACACCAGACCCAACAATGCAGATGACCTGAGGGCCGCTATCAAGGAATCCTGGGCTTCCATTACAACTGAACAGTGCCACATACTGATTGTCTCCATGCCACACCACATTGATGCAGTAATTAGTCCAAAAGGAGGCCCAACTAAGTATTGAGTGCATAGAAATGAACATACTTTTCAGAAGCCTGACATTTCTGTTTAAAATATCTTTTTTTATTGATCCTATGTAATATTCTAATTTTATGAGACAGTGAATTTTGGGTTTTCATTATCTGTAAGCCATAATCATCAAAATTTCAAGAAATAAAGGTTTAAAATATTTCACTCTATGTATAATGAACCTATATAATATATGGGTTTCACTTTCTGAAATGAGTGACAAAAAATATTGAACTTTTTTCATGATATTCTAATTTTTCGAGATGTACCTGTATATCATTGTTCCATGACTGTAACTATATGAAGTTGCATATTGTGCATATGTTGTGCATCTATTATATATGATACAGTTAGGGTACAGTTAAAAAAAATTGTACTGGAGAAAATTGCTAACTACTTACTACTTAATTAACTTTGCAATGTTTTATCAGCCAGAAAAGGGTGGATTGTCTGTTATATATTGCCACATTAACAACAAGCAGCGCGGACATGATAGCGCAGGCATGGATGCCTATAATAGGGGACTGTTGGTGACAGCTTAGCCTTTTTGGCCCTCCACCTCTACCAGAAGACCAGACTGTACTCCCTTATAGTTAGCATACTAACTATATCTGGATGTTCCAGGTGTTGGCTAACTGTTCAATAAAAGCCACAGGTCAGCACAGTCAACGTGTCCACTGTTCCCTGATTCTCAGACATAACATTGTCTTCTCCGGGTTGGGGACAAGTTCCTGCTCCAAGTGGAGGAGTTTAAGTATCTCAAGGTCTCATTCATTAATGAAGGGAGCAGGGAGCACAAGATTGACAGACGGATCAGAGCAGCATCTGCAGTGGTGCTGACGTACCTCTGTGTGTTTCACACAGCGGTACGTCATTATGTTCATGTGTATTTGTGTATATGTTCAAATATCATGTTATTTTGCTTGTGTCACGAACCGAGCCGGTCTTGTCCTTTAGGCTCGGTTCTCACTGTTCTCTGTGGCTCGGGTATCAGGTTATGTATGAATTGTGTTATCTTTTGAGTTCTTGTTTTGTTTATGTCTTTGTTCCTTTTTTTCCGTGCCTGTAGCCACTGCTCTGGCCGATGGCTGTTAGGCAGCCTCTTTGACCTACATTTGTGTGGGCGTTGTCTAACACTCGCTGGTCCAACCACGCCTACTCTCTCTTGACAGCCATCTGTTTCCACTCCGGTAATTGTCTTTCCCGCGCCTCGCCCAGGTGTACCCAATCTGTTGTCCAGCAGTGCTTGTACTTAGGTGGCCTTTGCCAGTCAAGCATTGCTGGACCATTGTGTAGTATCATACCGACATGAATCGCTGTATGTGTGTACTGTCTATGAGGAAGTCAGAAGCTGCTCTGCCGCTACTCCCCTCAAGGTGGTTTCAGGTTGTGTGTGTGCTCGCAGAATATTCTTGGACTACTCGGACTGCTTCTGTCTTTGAATATTAACTGTTAGTGTTTCTACCTGCAGCGGTGCTGCTACGCTTTGGCACGTTGCCCACTTACTTTCTTCTGTTTCAGTAGAGCGTCCTGGTGGACTCTGAGCCATCCCAAGCTTAAACGTTATTTGTATTGTCTGTTTCGTGGCCACTGTGCACTGTGGTCTGCCTGCCGCACGTCACCGTGTGATGCCCTTTAGCGCACCCTGTTACCTTTTTGTATGTTGTTATTTTTGTACTGCTGTCCTTTGTGTTAATAAATGTGTTTGTGGTGTAACCTGCATTTAAATCCATTCTTCCTTCCTCTCCTCTGTACGTTGCATAAAAGTGCATGGGGATGCTCATGACAGAATGGTCCAGCCATCGAGGATTTAGCGATTACAACCACACATCTGTTTTTCTTTTTGAACTGTTTTTTTTCTTTCATTTTTTTCATCTACCTGTGTAGGAGTTATGGAGGGGGCCAGTCGGAGTTATCCGTTGAGTCTGGGGTGGGAATGCTGCCGAGCGTTGATGGACATTGATGGACTAATCTCATCGGCAAGCAAATATTCCACCTTGGAGGACATACTCTGGTACGTGGGTCTGGCGGAGGCAGAGGTCTGGTTGTGCCCTCAGCTCTCTCAGCACGCAGAGGGGGTGGAGAGGATCACCCAGCTGGCAGCGATGCGGCGTAGGTGCGACGAAGAGATGAGGAAATCCCCCAGGAAGACCAGGCTCGCGGTCCCGGGGCTCCATTCGTCCTTCTTCACACAAGAGTGTTACGCCCGCTCCCACTCCTACTAATCCAACTCCAGCACCCTGCAGACAGTGTCATCCTGCGTTGGGGCATCGGGAGAAGCCCTCCTTGTCCTCGGCAGCCATCTTCCCTCAAGCTGCCGTGAAGCCTGTCAGGGCCACCCCGGGCATGCCCATCTCCACTGCCATGGAGACTCCTCCACAATCCATTGAAGGGGCAAGGTTCACCGTGGACATGGAGAGGGAGGACCGTCAGCTTGCTGCAGATGTTAACATCAAAGACCGGGATGACAGGCAAGTGTTTATTTCATTCTGTACCATCTAATAGCATTGAACCTTCCCTGTCTCCCGAGGGAGAAGCCCAGTTTCAGCAGTCCGCTGGGTCCTCTCCCCCAGCTGCAAATACTAACTCTCTTTTTCCCCTCTCTGTGTCTCCTCCAATTTTCCGTGAGTGTCCGCCAGCCCTGGAACTTAGCCACCGAATGATGGAGGAGCCTGAGGCCCTGGAGGGTCCAGCTTCAGAGCCTGCACAGATCCAGCCCTCAGCCTCCTCACTGGATTCATCCCCAGTGACGGTTATGTCATCTGAGAACTGTTGGACTGCCACAACCATCTTGCCAGCTGCAGAGACGGTCGCAGCAGATTGAGAGCTGGAGTTGGACCTCCTGGAGGCCGGGCCCGAGTCTTCATCGCTGGGATCGCCGGAGTCCTGGACGGCGGTGGAGCCGAGCTCAGGCAAGTTTTCTCTTTTGTTTTTCTAATGACAGTTTTAGAGAGATCTTGTCTGGCTTTAGGTGAGGAGAGTCAGATGCAGCGTGCAGCTGCATCTGAACTCCCTTTGCTGGGCTCTGCCGCTGCCAACAACCCTAATAACCTGGTTTCTTCTCCCTCTCCTGAGTTTCCTTCTAGGGTCACTGGAGAAGAGCCATCATCACCAGGGGTCTCCTTGGAACCGGGCTCGCCGCCTAATGACATTGTGGGTCCAGGTCCCCTGCTGTGTGTGGCCGTCGTATGGGTCCCTCTGCAGGCTGAGTCCCCGTGGGTGCAGCGGACAGGCTTTGGACACTTGTGGGGGCTGTGCCCCAGGATCAGCCCGACGTGGGTGCTGCGCTCCTGTCCGGACCCGTCATGGACGCCATTCTCCAGCACGGGGTCCACCAAGAGCACAACGTTGGCCCTGTTGGGGTCTATCATGGGTGCTTTAGAGCTCCAGCTTGAGTCCACCACGGGTGCTGCAGAGCTCCAATTGGGAGCCACCATGGGTGCTGCAGAGCTTCAGCCGAGAGCCACCGCGAGTGCTGTATGTCATGGTTGGCTCTCACGAGCCATTAATGAGACACTGCAGGCCAACCGATGAGTTTGCATAGTTTATTAACAAAGGATAAATGACAAAATAATGAGCCACGGGGGGCAAAAACACAACTAAGGTTCAGCACAGATACAGGAATACAGATTCACAGAAAATGCACTTACAAGAACGGATGGTAGAAGAAGTGAATGTTCGACCAGGTCGCAGCCCTGAGCAAACAGAGCTCCTCCCTTAAATAGGGTTTGATAGATTGATCAGCTGATGGAATCATCGGCTCATTGGGATCCAGCCATTCCATGGAGCTTGGCTTCTGACAGCCAGAAACACCGCCGAGACACTGTCAAAATAAAAGCCCGGAGGCCAAGAGGTGCGCTAGAGAAGAGAACGGGAAACTACCGCACAACCCAAGTGCAGACAGAGTCAGCACACGGACCGTGACACTGTAGAGCTCCAACCAGAAGCCACCGTGGGTGCTGCTCCAGTCAGGAGCCACCGCGGGTGCTGTACAGCTCCAGCCAGAGTCCACCGCGGGTGCTGCAGAGCTCCAGCCAGAGTCCACCACGGGTGCTGCAGAGCTCCAGTCGGGAGCCACCGCGAGTGCAGCGTTGGCCCGGTCGGGGCCACTGGGGGTGCAGCATTGGGCCGGTCGGGGTCCACCGCGTGTGCCGCTGTGTCCCAAGCCAGGACCACCGAGGGTGCTGCGGGTCAGCCTGAGGACGCCGGGGACCCCTTCTCCTCCCTGTCCGAAGCCGTGGGGGTTCCCTCCCTACGGTCCGGTCACCCACCAGTGAGCCTCCCGGTGGGCAGGCTGCCTTCTGGTTCATCCCTTCGGTCCTGGTGGCTTAACAACGCTGGCTGGCTGCCGGATGGACTGAGTCTCTGGGCCAGGTGGCCCGTGTTTTCCGGCAGGCCACCGGACCCTGTTTGCCTGACTGCCTTCTGGGCCTGGGACTCTGGGCGGCCTCCTGAGCCTCCATGCCCTTGGACTTGGGGGGGTTAATTGTGGGCCCTGGGGGGGTGTATTGTGTTCTCTCCTTTCCTGTTCCCCCTACCTCCCACCCGGGTTTGTGTTGTGGTTCCTGTTGGGGGTGGGGGTTCCTTTCCTTATGATGTTGTCGTGGGTGTCTGGAATCCACCCCTAGAAGAGGGGGCTCTGTCACAAACCAAGCCGGTCTTGTCCTTTAGGCTCGGTTCAGACCATTCTCTGTGGCTCGGGTTATTTATGTATTGTGTTATCTTTTGAGTTCTTGTTGTGTTTATGTCTTTGTTCCTTTTTTTTCTGTGCCTGTAGCCACCGCTATGGCCAGCGGCTGATAGGCAGCCTCTTTGACCTACATTCAATTCAATTCAATTCAATTCAATTCAATTCAACTTTATTTATATAGCGACATTTCACAACAACAGTCATCTCATAGCACTTTCAACTGTAGGGGAAACCCCACAGTTGCAGAAATACTCCAGCAATCAGGCGACCCCCTGTGAGCAAGCACTTGGCGATGGTGGAGAGGAAAAACTCCTTTTTTAACAGGAAGAAACCTCCAGCAGAACCAGGCTCAGGGAGGGGCAGTCATCTGCTGCGACTGGCTGGGGGGTGAGGGGATAGAGAAGATGAAAAGAACAGACATGTAGAGAGCAAACAGCACGATGGGGACTCAATCTATGGGAGAGAACAAACAGATGTAAATGACCAGCAAAAAAAAAAAAAAAAATATTTCATGAGAGTGAAGAAAGGAGTGAAGCCCACTGCATTATTGGAGGTCCCCCAGCTGTCTAAACCTATTAGCAACATAACTAAAGAAGGGTTCAGAGACAAATGACCCCTCCCTAATTGTAGGGTATATCAAAAAGGAAGGTTTTAACCCTATTCTTAAAAATAGAGATTGAGTCTGACTCCCGAATCCAGATTGGCAGCTGGTTCCACAGGAGAGGAGCTTGATAACTGAACACTCTGCCCCCCATTGTACTTTGGAGAATTTAGGTATTACAAGTAATCCAGCATTTTGGGAGTGCAGTGCTCTGTTAGGATAAAAAGGTAATATTAGATCTTTTAAATAAAAAGGGGCCTGATTGTTTAGAGCTTTGAAAGTGAAAAGAAGGACTTTAAACTTAATTCTAAACTCTATGGGAAGGCAGTGAAGGGAGGCCAGAACCAGAGAGATATGATCTCTCTTTCTAGTACCTGTTAAAACTCTTGCTGCAGCATTTTGGATCAACTGAAGACTTTTTAAACATGTTTTAGGACAACCTGATAAAGAGTTACAATAATCTAGTCTAGAGCTAACAAAAGCATGGATCAGTTTCTCAGCATCATTCTGAGACAAGATGCTCCTAATCTTGGCAATATTATGCAAATGATAGAAGGCAGTCTTAGAAACAAATTTAATATGTGAATTGAAAAACAGATCTTGATTAAAAAAAACTCCAAGGTTCCTCACAGAGCTATTAAGAGAAAGAGTAACCGCATCCAAACTAAAAGTTTGATTTGGAAAGGTATTTCTAAGGTCTTTTGAACCAACAAGAATGACTTCAGTCTTATCTGAATTTAATAGCAGGAAATTGCAAGTCATCCAAGCTTTGATTTCCTTAAGACAGGCTTCTAACTTTGCTAATTGATTACTATCATCAGGCTTCATTGACAGGTATAATTGTGTGTCATCTGCATAACAATGGAAATGTATACAGTGCTTTCTAATAATGTTGCCTAACGGAAGGATATATAAACTAAAAAGATTAGGGCCTAGCACAGATCCCTGTGGAACTCCATGACTGAGCTTTGAGTTGAAAGAAAAATCATTATTGACATGAACAACCTGGAACCTATCAGATAAATTAGATCTAAACCACTGCAACGAAGTTCCATTAAGTCCAACATAGTGTTCTAATCTATTAGGTAGAAGATTTTGATCGATAGTATCAAAACCTGCACTAAAGGCCCTTTTCCACTAGCCTCACTTAGCCCTACACCGCACCACTCAGCCCGCTTTTAAAAGGCGCCTTTCCATTAGCCCCAGCACCGGTTAGCAGGTACTTTTTTCGTACCTGATCCAGGGCAGGGTCTAACCGAGCTGAGTAGGGCTGAGTATGGCTGTGATATGACTTTAAGAGACTGGTCGCCGCTGATTGGTCAGGTCGTAACGTCACGAAAGCGACTTTTTCTGCTGAATTTACTCCACGACTGCCATTTGTAATTGTTCAGCCAGTGAACACAGTGTGCCCCTTTAATACGGTATATTATATTAATATACTGTATAATATACTTATATAATAATATACTCCTAATATTATATATTAGGAGGTGCGCAATTTTCTTTCTATATTAGGCGACGATCGCATCCAGCGTGAGTTGGACGGATCTACTCGAAATGCAGGTGTCCGAGCAGATGGCTTCCCAAGGGCACATCCGTACTGCCAAACAGTGTCGGGAGAAGCTGAAAAAGCTGAAAAGCGATTACCGAGCAGTGAAGGACCACAATGGTCAAAGTTGAGCGGATCGGAAGGAGTGGAAGTGGTTTGCTGAGAGACATTGGGCTCGACACGGCCACTGTGACGGTCACGACCTTGGAAACCGTGGATGGTGAGTGTTGTTTTGATATTGCGCATCTTTTCGCCACTTTCCTCACCCCCCAGCCAGTCGCAGCAGATGACTGCCCCTCCCTGAGCCTGGTTCTGCTGGAGGTTTCTTCCTGTTAAAAGGGAGTTTTTCCTCTCCACCGTCGCCAAGTGCTTGCTCACAGGGGATCGCCTGATTGCTGGGGTCTTTCTGCAACTGTGGGGGTCCTCCCTACAGTTGATAGTGCTATGAGATGACTGTTGTTGTGAAATGGCGCTATATAAATAAAGTTGAATTGAATTGAATTGAATTTATCCTTTCTGTGCCAAGCTCACTGTTTTTAAGAAATAGGAAGGTTGTTAGATTGTGGGTAATGGTTGTTACTGAGGCTTGCCTATTGTTTTGCAGCCAACTGCAGATTCACGCTTGCTTTGTGTTAAGTATTAGCACGAACAAAATGCTGAATTACGCTTATTGTATTCCGGTTAAAAACTTGAGAGTGTTGTGTACATGTTGCACTTTGGTGTTAAGTTTTAAATTGCGTGCATTTTCTTTCTAGAATCACATTTCATATCACAGGGGTCCACCTCAGTGGACATGATGGACACACCGGACTCTCCTGGCGCTGCGTCTGCGTGTGCGTCTGCCGGAGCGCCTGCTGGATCGACTCCACATCACCAGCTCCATCTGGATCACGTTCAAGTGCCGGTAAGGCACAATAACCACAATTTTTTTTTTTGGTTGAAACAGGTCCAGCGGAAACCAGGGTCGAAAATCCACCCATCCATCCATCCATCTTCTACCACTTAATCCTTTACAGGTCGCGGGGGGGCTGGAGCCTAACAAGTTATGTCCCAAATTGATTAATGCAATTTCCTGTAGCTGCATATTAATTAATTGAAAATGTCTTTTTAAATGTACAAAAAGGTTATTCTTTAGTCTTCACTTATCGGTGTTCCACAACCATTTTTAGGTGTGGTGATTGAAGTGCTGTTGTAACTCCTGTTTTATAAAAACAACTAAAGCTCATGAACTGCCGTTGAAATCAACATGCTTCATTGAAATGCTTCGCGTCATCTGACTGTATTAACCCATTCAGATTTCTGCGGCCACACTACAAGCAACTAGTTTAAACATTACCCATCCATCCATCCATATTCTTAATCTTAATCCTTTTTAGTTTTGCAGGGGGGCTGTAGCCGAAGACAGCACCCTGCGTGTTGCAAAATCTGCTCTACTGAGGGGCAGCAACATGACAGTTCAGCGTATATACAGCAATGAAGCCTAATATAATAGTGACATTCCACCACAGACTTTCACCTGTGTAATTCCATAATATATGTAGTGATCCAGCTTTAACGACCATGCCTTTCTGTCTTTCCATCTACATTAGCGATGGTCAACATGCATGACGAAGAGATGCGGCTCTTGGAACGGCAACATGACCAGCGGCAAGAACACCATCAAGAGTACATGCAGCATTTGCAACAGGTGGCCGCAGATGTGCGGGCAGATGCACGTGAAGCCCTGGAGCAGGATGCTGTGTTACGAAGGGAAGAGCCCACAGAAATGTCAGCATTCAACAGAGATTTCCTGACCCTATTTGGCAGGCTTGTGGACGCATTTAGCAGTCGGCGTGTCTAACCATGTCTTCCCACGCCCAGTCTGTTTTTTTGTTTGTAAATTTTTCTTCTGGAATAAAATTGTATTGTTTGCATCAAAAGTCTGGTTTGTCTGTTATAACACCGTATGAGAAAAGCCAATAATTACATAGACATTCCATTCTCTGTTCACTCCACATGCTGCTGTTCACCAGGTCAGGTGTATAGCCTTCTAATGGTAATTTAATTTTTAACAACACAACGAAACGTAATATCTTGGTAGTTTTTTTTTTTATTTTTAACAAATTTGAAATGCTGAATCCATTTCTCTTGAATGGGTACATTTTTTAGGTTATAAGCAGTTGTACAGGTGTGCTTTAACTTGTAGACACTGATAAAGGTAAGTACATGTAAGTTGAATGTTGCATCACCAGTCAAAATTTAATAAATTAAGAAGGAATCTACCAAAAATTTGGCACTAATAACAGTAGACAAATCGGACAAGGATACACAACTGTGTTTTTGTTGCGCACAACTGTTGTTACCAGCAAGTGCAAAATTTATATTCCCTTTTCCCAAAAATTAAAAATCAATTTGTAAGTAAAAGTGGGAGACCTTTACATATGTATCAGCACATGATTTATAGTTCAATTTGCATTTCCACCTAAGCAAAAGTGGCTTGTCGAGCTGGATTTTTGTGAAGATGGCCTGTGCGGTGTTTCTGCATGTAATTACATACCTGTCAAGTGATACGGTTTCGCCTTTTTTTTAATACGGGGTGAATGCAATTTTAGCAAATACGGGCGTATTGCCATTTCTGTACGCCAAAGAGGAAAATATACGGGAAAAAAAATGATTGAGAGTGTGGGGAGGAACACGTCGTGTGTGTGACCCCCACAGCGGGGCTGGCAGAGCGCTCAGCGTGAGCAATTATCACTACAGTGAGAAGTGTGGATTGATCATTAGGCTGATGGCTTCACACCTTCTGTTGTCCTGCGGCTCCTGCAAATTAGCTAATAGCTATACACTCTGTGCAACACATCAGATTGATTGTCATTGATTAATTGTCTATGTTTATTGCACTGTCCCTGTCAAATAAACAAATCTAATCTAATTACCCGTACCTTAACAGATAAGCGTTATGAACAACAGGACAGGTAGATGGAACATGCACAACATTTTATTTACAAAAAACATTTTTGAAATATGTATGCACATAAATAGACAAGTATTGCATCACAGCATTTCGTATTATATTGTAACGTGCAGCTCGACATCCCACCGAGAGGTTTGAACTCACGCCTCCCGCTCCGGAGTCCCGCACTCTACCTGTGTCGCCAATAGGGTCAACCCACTTGGCAAGCCAAGTAGGGTGCTTATATTGAGTTCACTACAATATCACCACCCTGCTCCTCTGCTCTCTGTGCCGCTGCCACCACTGGTTCATCTACTGCGTCATCCAATGTAGTGTCATACATCTCTCCATGACTCTCACACAGATTGTGCAGAGCACAACAAGTCAGCACCATAGATTTCACCAGTTTCATGTCACAGTCATTCCTCTCTCCTCCCTCCTTCCTTCTCTCCTCGTCATCAGCCATTTTGTTTGTTGTGGAGGATTCGGTCGCGTGTTTCACATCACGAGGGTGTAGCGCCGCCTGCTGTTCAACAAATCCCACCCACAGCAGGTGTGCCAGCAGGTGCGCCAGCAGTAGTTGAAAAGCAACCGAGGCCGAACCAAACCGAAGTGAGTAGAGTCGGGTTTTCATTCGGGGCTGGGCTGGGCTAGTGGAAAAGCGCCTTAAGGTTTAAAAGGACAAGAACAGAAACAAGTCAATTATCAGATGTGATAAGGAGGTCATTAGTGACCTTCACTGAGGCTGTTTCAGTACTATGATGGATTCTAAACCCAGATTGAAACTCTTCAAATAAGCCATTTCCCTTCAGGTGGTCAAATAATTGCTTAGCAACAACTCTTTCTAAGATTTTTGAAATGAAAGGGAGATTAGAGATTGGTCTATAGTTAGCTAAAACTCATGGATCCAGCTTTGGCTTTTTGAGTAAGGGTGTGGCGGTTTGGGAAAACCCCCACAAACAGACTAAGGACAGACAACTCGCTACTCCTGGTTTTTTCCGCTACACTACTGTGATAATGTCACCTTTCATGTATTGTGTTCATGCGTCCTGTCCTTACTGTGACCCAGAGACTCAGATCAATATGTAGATGTGCCTGTTAACCCCTTTGTTCTGCACCTAGAGCACAGTCTAGCAAATCTGCCTATTGTGATGTATGCCTCTCAAATGCAAATGCCATACTCCCTGCTGTGAATGCCTTTCATGCATTGTTTGTAACTGGTATTTAAGCTGACTGAAATCCATGCTCTCTCTCTCACTCTGATACTGCAACTGGTAGACACACACGTGTCCGCCTCTCTTCTTCTTCACTGAGAGCCGTGGGCTCGCTCCCGGCGCGCACGCACGGCGCCGGGAGAGGAGCTCGTGGCGGTGGTATGATTAATAAAAGCCTACTTAAAACCTCCAACAACGCCGCTTTATTTCATGCCGCTGCATGAAATAACAGACAATGGTCTGGCAGTACAGGGTTATGAGGAGACACTACCAGATTTTCTTTTTCTATGCCAAATGTCAGAACAAGGTCCAACGTATGGTGGAGATAATGGGTAGAATTTCCTACTTTCTGAGAAAACCCCATCGAGTCAAAAATTGAATTAAATGCCATATTAAGGCAATCATTATCTACATCTACATGTATATTAAATTCCCCTACTATAATTATTCCATCTGATTTCAGCACTAAATCAACTAAGATTTCGGCAAATTTGGATAAAATTTCTGAGTAAGTTGATGGAGGACGATAAACTATGGCAAATAAAATTGGGTTTAGCCTAAAATTGCTAAAATGCCCAATACTGAGGACCAGGCCCTCAAAGGAATGACGATGTGTTTTTTGCTTTACATTAACTAGTAATTTGGAACGGTAAATTGTTGCTACTCCTCCTCCACAACCAGAACTTCTGGGATTTTGACCGTTTAAATAACCAGAGGGAGTTGATTCATTCAAACCAACATAATCCTCTCATAATCCTCATCCTCATCCTCATAATCCTCCTCATAATTCGTGTGGGTGTTGTCTAACACTCGCTGGTCCAACCACACCCTGTCATGGTTGGCTCTCCCGAGCCATTAATGAGACGCTTCAGGCCAGCCGATGAGTTTGCATAATTTATTAACAAAGGATAAATGACAAAATAACAAGCCACGGGGGGCAAAAACACAACTAAGGAAAACAGATTCTAAGGAAATACACTTACAGGAACGGATGGTAGATGAAGAAATGTTTGACGAGGTCGCAGTACTGAGCAAACAGAGCTGCTCCCTTAAACAGGGTTTGATAGATTGATCAGCTGATGGAATCATCGGCTCATTGGGATCTAGCCGTCCCGTGGAACTTGGCTTCTGACAGCGGAAACACCGCCGAGACGCTGTCAAAATAAAAGCCCGGAGGCCAAGAGGTGCGCTAGAGAAGAGAACGGGAAACTACCCCACAACCCGAGTGCAGACAGAGTCAGCACACGGACCGTGACACTCCCACTCTCTCTTCACAGCCAGCTGTTTCCACTCTGGTAACTGTCTTTTCTGTGCCTCGCCCAGGTGTGCCCAATCTGTTGTCCAGCAGTGCTTGGTCTTAGGCGGCCTTTGCCAGTCAAGCATTGCTGGACCATTGTGCAGTATCATACCGACATGAATCATAGTATGTGTGTACTGTCTATGAGGAAGTCAGAAGCTGCTTTGTCGCTATTCCCTGGTTTCTGGTTGTGTGTGTGCTCGCAGAATATTCTTGGACTACTCGGACTGCTCCTGTCTTTGAGTACTTACTGTTAGTGTCTCCCCCTGCAGTGGTGCTGCTATGCTTTGGCACGTTGCCCACTTACTTTCTCCTGTTTCAGTAGAGTGTCCTGGTGGACTCTGAGTCATCCCGAGTCATCCCAAGCTATTTGTATTCTCTGTTTCGTGGCCACTGTGCGCTGTGGTCTGCCTGCCGCACGTCACTGTGTGATGCCCTTTAGCGCACCCTGTTACCTTTTTGTATGTTGTTATTTTGGTACTGCTGTCCTTTGTGTTAATAAATGTATTTGTGGTGTAACCCACATTTAAATCCATTCTTCCTTCCCCTCCTCCGTATGCCGTGTAAAAGCACACGGGGAGGCTCATGACAGCTTGCTATTTTTCACGGTTAATGGTTTCTGGAGATGGGAAGCCCGGGGTAGTGGGCGTGCCCATGCTGTGGCCTCATGTTCTAACTGACCAATAGAAAAGTGACTCTGTCCCCGGCGATTGAGGCTCGCTGGAGGAACAAGCCGAGGCAGCAGTTGGACGGGAGCCGGATCGGAGCTCAAGTGCAGCGGTGGTGGGAGACTGGGACCAGTGGAGGACCACCGGGGCCACAGCCAGAGTCAGAGCCCAGTTGCAGCGGCGGGGCTCGGCGGAGGAACTGCTGAGGTAGACGGCAGTAGGTGGCGGGGCTCAGCGGAGGATCTACCGGGACCCCAGCCTGACAGAAGCAGGATCGGAGCTCAGCTACAGCGGCGGTGGGCGGCGGGACTCGGTGGAGGAGCTGCCGGTACCCCGGCTGGACAGGAGCTCGGTTATGGCGGCGGTAAGCAGCGGGGCTAGCAGTGGAGGGGGCTAGCTGAGGCCCAGCTGGATTCGAGGTCGGTCGGATCGGATACCAGCGTCACCAGCAGAGATTGTTTTACTATCCACAGGTCAGTAAAAAATGCCACCAAAGAAGGAGGAAATTGAAGAGATCAAAAAAATCTCTGAACTTCTTGTCAGAAGAACTGACCAAAGTGGTTAGTCAGCAGGCTAAAATAATAGGGCTAATGGAAGAAGTCCGAGAATTAAAATTAACAATTAAGGAAAAAGCCAAAAAAATTGCAGACTTGGAGCGATGCGTCGAGGATCCTGAACAATATTCTCATATGGATGATTTAATTATAAGTGGACTAGACATTAAATATCAATCATATGCTCATGCTACAGCAGGATTGAGAGGTAAGGAGGCTCCCCTGAGTGAATCAGTCTCCCTGGAAAACCAGGTGCTTCAGTTCCTTGATAGTAGAAATATAAAGGTCGAAGCAAATGCAATTTCAGCCTGTCATGCTTTACCCAGAAAGGATAATAAAACAAAGAAATCAATTGTGATGCGCTTTGTGAACAGAAGGGTAAAGAATGACATACTGAGGCAGGCCAGAAAGCTACGGGGAACAGAAGTTTACCTAAATGAACATCTAACAAAAACTAATGCTGAAATAGAATGGCAAGCACGGATGCTGAAAAGACAAAATAAGATACAGGCAACATGGACAAGAAATTG
This sequence comes from Pholidichthys leucotaenia, assembly GCA_020510985.1. Lineage (NCBI taxonomy): Eukaryota > Metazoa > Chordata > Actinopteri > Cichliformes > Pholidichthyidae > Pholidichthys > Pholidichthys leucotaenia. The sequence goes on along the minus strand of CM035842.1, from coordinate 19,358,753 downwards.
TAGAGTTTGGATCAAACTAATAATAATATTAATATTAATATTAATAATAATAATAATAATAATAATAATAATAATAATAATAATAATAATAACACATCAGTCTTATATAGCGCTTTTCTAAATACTCAAAGACGCTTTACAAAGCAGCATAGGGACAAACATACAGAGAACATAGGTAGAAGAGGCAGTCAGTTTTCATAGGTAGATTTGAAAAGATGGGTTTTGAGTTGACTTTTGAAAGAAGCAAGTGTGTTGGCAGACCGGATGTGAAGGGGCAAGGAATTCCAGAGGGCTGGTGCGGCAATGGCGAATGATCTATCACCCAGGGTGTGGAATTTTGTCTTGGTGATGGGAGTAAGAAGGTGAGAGTTAACAGAGCGGAGGAGACGAGTGGGAGAATGACGAGACAGAAGGTCAGTTAGGTATGAGGGGGCGAGGTTATGAAGAGCTTTATAGGTGATGAGGAGGATCTTGAAGTTGATGCGCTGTTGAATGGGGAGCCAGTGGAGCTGACGGAGGAGAGGAGCGATGTGGTCTCTGTAGCGGGAGTGAGTAAGTAGGTGGGCGGCTGAGTTTTGGACATACTGTAGTTTTTGGAGGATGGTGGAAGGAAGTCCATACAGAATGCTGTTACAGTAATCAAGTCTGGAGGTGATGAAGGCGTGGATGAGTATTTCAGCAGCAGAGGGGGAGAGGGTGGGATGGAGGCGTGCAATATTACGAAGATGAAAAAATGATGTTTTGGTGATATGGTTGATGTGAGATTTGAAGGAGAGGGTGGGGTCCATGATAATGCCGAGGTTTCTGGCCAGGGTGGAGGGGGTGACTGAGTGACCATCGATTTGGAATGAAAAGTTCTGGGAAGAGGGAAAAAGAGATTTTGGTCCAAAAATGATGATTTCTGTTTTATTGCTGTTTAGCTTGAGAAAGTTGTTAGTCATCCAGGTTTTTATGTCTGTGAGGCAGTTAGTGATGGTGGAGAGAATGGCAGGGGTGATGGATTTAGAGGAGATGTACAGCTGGGTGTCGTCGGCGTAGCAGTGAAAGTGAAGACCATGTTGACGGATGATGTGACCAAGCGGAAGCATGTAGAGAGTGAAAAGGGTTGGACCGAGAACAGAGCCTTGAGGGACACTGTGTGAGACGGGGGTGGTGCGTGATTTGTGATTGTTGATGGAGATGTACTGGAATCTGTCAGACAGGTAGGAGGTGAACCAAGAGAGGGCGGAGTCAGTGATGCCAATAGAAAGCAGACGATGGAGCAGGATGGAATGATTGATGGTATCGAAAGCAGCGCTGAGATCGAGGAGGTGAAGAATGGTGAGGGAGCCAGAGTCAGAGGCGAGCAGGCGGTCATTGGTGACCATGAGGAGGGCGGTTTCAGTGCTGTGGTGAGAACGGAATCCAGATTGAAATGTTTCGTAGAGTTTATTGGAGAGGAGGTGTTTCTTGAGTTGGGTGGCAACAGCTTTTTCTAATATTTTAGCCAGAAATGGGAGGTTGGAGATGGGTCTGAAATTGTTGGGGTCATCAGAGTCCAGGCCAGGTTTCTTAAGGAGGGGGATGATGGCAGCAATCTTTAGTGATGGGGGGACAGTGCCAGTGGTGAGGGAGGAGTTGATGGTGTCGATTTTATTTATTTAGCGAATGCAAAGTCCTTAAGCCAAGCAGTTGCCTCCTGGTTTGCTGTATGGAGGGTGTGTAATCCTCCTTCCAGTCTTTGGAGCGGGCAAGCCTCTATGATGTGTTCCATTGTTTGCTCCTCTCCACATGCGCACAGTGGGCTAGGGCTACTGCCCCATCTGTAAAGGCTGGCCAAGCAGGGGCCATGTCCAGTCCTGAAGCGATTGAGTGTAGACCACTGTCTCCTTGGGAGGTTGGTGCCCGGGACCTGTTGGTTGGGGTTTATCACCAGCTGTTTGTTTGGGACCTCCTTGGTCTCCCATTCCTCTTGCCAAGCTGTCTGGATGGTAAAGTCAGCTGGGGGAGGGTTTTTCCAAATCGGCCGTCTGGATGAAAGTCGGGCAGTGGGTGGAGTGTAGATATCTGCATGGATTGGTAAGTGAGGAGAATCTTTAACTTTTTGGAGCATCCTTTGAGTTAATGCTGCTCGCCGGATGTGTGGAGGGGCTATGTTTGACAGTACAGAGAGCCAGGGGAGTGGTGTTGAGCGGATTGTTCCAGTTATAGTTCTCATGGTTGTGTTGAGCTGGGTGTCTACATGGTGTGTGTAAGATGACCTGGACCAGACAGGGGCACAATATTCTGCTACAGAGTATGAAAGGGCCAGTGCTGAGGTGCGCAGGGTGGAGACTGCCGCCCCCCATTTTGCACCAGCGAGCTTGCAGAGCAGGTTGTTTCGTACCTTCACCTTAGCAGCCGTCCCCTTTAGATGTTCCTTGAAGGATAAGGTCCTATCAAGGGTCACTCCAAGATAAGTTGGATTTGGGGCATGCTTAAGCTTGAGTCCGCTCAGGTGGATGTTTAGTTCTCTGGCAGCTTTTGCATTGTGGAGATGGAATACACTGGAGACGGTTTTTGCTGGGCTTGGTTTTAGGCGCCAGATTTTGCAGAACTGGTCCAGTTTGGCAAGATCTTCCGTGAGCACCCGTTCCAGTGGTTCAAAGTCTGGTGCTTGGAATGCCAAACAGATGTCGTCTGCATAGGTGAATTTGCGGGATTTTGTAGTAGGCACAAAAAAAAATTTTGTAGTAGACACAGCCCCTGTCTTCAGTCTGCTCTCGAAGCCATTTTCGATGAAGGTGGTTAGGGCCAGTACTTGTTCTCCTGTACTGCGGTCCTTGCGGAAACCTGCTTGATCCACACTTAGAATATCCTCTACCTCTGGGGAAATGCGTTGCAGAATTAGGCGCTCCATGATTTTGTAAGGAACGCTGAGTAGGGAGATTGGGCGGTAGCTTGCTGGTAATTTGTGGTCTTTGCCAGGTTTTGGGATGGCAATGACCTTTGCTGTCCGCCATTTCTTTGGGATCGAGTTTGTTTGTGTGATCCTTGTGTAGAATTGTGTCAACCAGGTTAGGGCTCGGGGGCCAAGATTTTTCATGAATTCTGGGAAGATGTTATCGTATCCTGCTGCCTTTCCACATTTCAGGCTCTGTAGGACTTTCTCCAGTTCAGCAGCCTCGAAGGGTTCAGGGTTCGTTTCCTCTACAGGCATTTTTTGGTGTTTTTTTAGCTCAGTTGTAACTGCTCTTTTGGTGTCTTTGTCTTGGGGTGCTTTGGCGATAGTCAGTAGGTGGGATGCAACTTGGTTGGGTGTGACGGATGCTCGGCTTTGGCTAGGGGGCTTCTGTGCAGCTCCTAGGCGATGGATGAGGCTCCAACATTTCCTGCTAGAGTGGGTAAAGCTCCGGTCAGCAACTGTCTCCTCCCATTTCTTTCGCCGAGCTGTATTTAGCGATTCAATGAGATGGTCTGCTATCTCTGGGTCCCCTGATGTTTGATAGAATTGTAGGAGGGCAGCACTTTCTCCGTCCAAACATGGGACATAGAGGGGTCGGTAGCCTCGTGGGATTGCAGTATGGGCAGCCTTGAAGATTGCGCTGCAGAAGCGGTTGTATGCTTCATCTACAGTGATGGTGTGGAGTGGGATGGTAACAACGCTCCGGTCCAGAGTTTCACTGAATTTCTTCCAGTTGGCTTTGCGGAAGTTCCAGCGCATCTTCCTTGGGCTGTATATGACTGGAAGTTGTAGGCCAATGTGTACAAGCAGGGGCCGGTGTTGGCTGTGTGGAAAATCATCAAGAATGAGGATCTGTGTAGGATATGGCTCCCCATTCAAAGAGCTGACCCAACACAGGTCAGGAGAATAGTCCTTCTTCCACCTAGCAGAGTGGAAGGTTCCTCTTTGTTTGGGGTCGTATATCAAAGCGAGGTCATTTCTGGATGCCCAGTCTGAAAGTGCCTTCCCATCACTGTCCACTGCTGGGTACCCCCAGTCAGGGTGATGGCTGTTAAAGTCCCCCACATAGATGGCAGGGTGGGGTAGGGTGGGTAAGACCTGCAGATCCCAGTTGGCATTAGGGGGCTTGTACACATTGACAATATGGAAGCCACCAATGATTATGGTGTCTGAGAAATGTGTTGTTATCAGGTGATTTGCTTCAACTATGTCAGAACGCACATAGGTGGCACGTCCATGTTTAGCATGTAGAACATAGCACAGGAGGTCAAAGCCTTTGATGGTGAAGCGGCCAGCTTCCTCTGTGCCAATATGAGTCTCTTGGAGGCAGATTACATCAATCGAATGTTGGAAGGCGAGGACTTCGATAAGGCTTCGCTTGGCTGCAGATAGGCCTTCAACGTTTAGTTGTAATATGCGAAGGGCCGATCCTACCACAAAGTGCTCTTGGGGCTGTTTGCTTTCGGCTTTAGGACTGTGACTAGGATTCTTCTTTGACTTGGCACAGAGGCGTCGTCTCTTCGAATTTAGTCTGCTGGTAGGATCATTAGCTTCCCCAGGCGAGCCCGGGTACTGGCGGAGGGCGCGACGAGAACGCTGATCCATTGCCCCCCATGGTGTCGATGATAAGGGGGGCAAGAGGGGTGAGACAGACTAAATGGAACACCTGAGGAAGCAAAGAGTATAATAATCAGAGATGTTACTGACTTAAAGGTGAACTAAACCCACCTTTTTGCGCAAAAAGTAGAATAGCGGATTAATTCCTTATTACCTATTGTATTTTTCAACACATAAAAGAAATTTTTAGGTCGTGCGATGGCCAAGCTATAAGCCGATAAACTTTTGCCTCTGGCTGGCAGTGCCAAACAAACCGGAAGTAGTGCAGACGACGCTGCGTGACGTCACGAGTGTGATCCCTAACCAAAACAACAATGGCAGATGATAGCAGTTCCAGCAGTCAAGAACACCAGAGTTTTCAGAGTGAAGAGGCATTCAGGATCGGTGACGAGACAGAGGAGGATGCAGGAGTGTCAAATGAACAGGAAGAGAGCGAGGGAGGCATCGAACCGTACAGATTCGAGCCAGAATTTTCGGGGGATTCCGGCACCGACTCAGAGTCAGACCGCAGCAGTGATGGAGAGGAGAGTCGCTTATTGAATACAGAATGGTGAGTCTTTACTTCTCTACTTTGGCATGTTTGGGGTGTCAGGATAAGGAAAATTAACAATAAAAAAGAAAGAAAAAAAAAAACATCAGCATTTTTCCAACTTATTATTTATACATAGGGCTAGGACTGTACAATAGCCTGGCCGTGGGCACACTTGGCATTGAATAGACACATCCGTGGCGTAGGGTTAACACATGTATTCAGGACAGGTTCCATGACCATGGGCTATGTATTACAATACTTCTACAGACTATAGTGGCAATACACATGAACAGAACTGGCCTCTGCATTTGACTGTGCTATTTATAAATAATATCTACAGTGATCCCTCACTTATCGCGTTTAATGGGGACCAGAACCGACCGTGAAAAGTGAAAAACCGCGAAGTAGCGTCACCCCCCACCCCCAAGGGCATCACAAGCACTATTTTGCACAAAAAGGCACAAGAGAACAGCGAAAAGTGCCACTAAGCAACACGAGCGATAAAGAACAATGAATGCGGTCTTCCTTCGCTGGGTATGGGCGCTCGGCAGGGAGAGAAGCTGGGTAAAACGTCTTGGCCAATCAGCTTGCGAGATTCCCGAGCGGTGAAGAGGTGGGCGGAGAGGAGTGGAGCGGTGGTCAGAGAGGTGGATTTTGAGTTGTGCGGGCTCTCCGTGTTGATACCTGATGTTCTAATGTAGTCTCCCTGCCTTCTGCTAGCGCCCGGGCAACTTTTGTGCCATTTTTTCTCAATTTTGAATTTTTGATGAATATTTTTGAAAAATCCGCGATGCACTGAGGGCACGAAAGGTGAAACGCGAAGTAGCGAGGGATCACTGTATATCTAGAAACGCATCGCTTCCCGGTCGCTTTTCCTCCCCCTTTCTTTTCTTTCGTCGCCATGACAGCTTTCCTCGGCCACTGAACAGATCTTCCCAGGTGTTGGAAGTGTTTTGTAGTCGACTATCACGACAAAATGCACCAAAAACAACCAGTGTTGACGTGCTCGCAATAGTAAACATGAGGACTGGGTCACATTCGTGATGTCACGCGGAACTCCGGCTGCATTTCCGGATAATCGGCGGATTCGTAGGATTTTTCAGGGCGGGAAATTCAAAATCGCGATTTTCTCCAAGATTCCGGGATTGGTGGAGGGGGTGCCAATGCTAAATTATCTTTATAATTGTATGTACTATCACCCAGTGCCGTTCAATGCCGTTCACTTCAGTTCATCTTTAAATAAATACAGATGAACACTGATTAAGAAAATTAAGAGACTATATACACTACCCTTCAAAAGTTTGGGGTCACTTAGAAATTTCCTTATTTTTGAAAGAAAAGCACTGTTTTTTTCAATGAAGATAACTTTAAACTAATCAGAAATACACTCTAATATCTAATATACATTGCTAATGTGGTAAATGTCTATTCTAGCTGCAAATGTCTGGTTTTTGGTGCAATATCTACATAGGTGTATAGAGGCCCATTTCCAGCAACTATCACTCCAGTGTTCTAATGGTACAATGCGTTTGCTCATTGCGTCAGAAGGCTAATGGATGATTAGAAAACCCTCGTGCAATCATGTTAGCACAGCTGAAAACAGTTTAGCTGGTTAGAGAAGCTATAAAACTGACCTTCCTTTGAGCAGGTTTAGAATCTGGAAAAAATTATTATTTCAAATACAAATCATTATTTCTAACCTTGTCAATGTCTTGACTATATTTTCTATTCATTTTACAACTCATGGTGGTAAATAAGTGTGACTTTTCATGGAAAACACAAAATAATTGTCTGGGTGACCCCAAACTTTTGAACGGTAGTGTAAGTCCATATCCACACACACGGCAAGAATAGTTCTTTTGACATACCATGTCAATGTACTTTAAAAAAAATAAATAAATAAACAAAACAAACAAAAAAACTTATGTCAAACTCTGAAAATATGCCATTATGCTGAACATAAACTACAAGAGATGGAAAATGATATTGATCCTGATAACCACTTTTTCAATAATATTCATAATCATTGTGAATATTACTCTGAAAAGCAATTCAAAAGTCAAGTGCAACTAGATGGTAAACTATCAATAATACACTTCAACAGCAGAAGTCTTAACAAAATCTTTCCACAGATTCAGGACTATTTAAAACAGCTAGACAAAAAATTTACAGCTATCACAGTCTCTGAAACTTGGCTTAATGAAGAGCAGTCTCCCCTGATGGCAATAGAGGGATATCAGATGTTTCATATTAACAGATCTCAAAAAAAGGGTGGTGGTGTTGCACTGTATATTGATGACCTGTATAGGTGTAAGCTTGTAAATGGAATGTCCTTTGCACTACCAGGGATTTTGGAATGTGTTACTGTTGAGATTGACCAAGATAAAACAAAAAATCTAATTATAAGTTGTATATATAGAACGCCGGGAACTTGCATTGAGACATTCAGAGATAAATTAGTCGAGCTGTACAATAATATTACTAGTAAGAAAATGGTAGTAATTTGTGGAGATTTCAATATTGATTTACTAAATCCATATCACCAAAATGTAATTACAGAGTTCATGAATTCTATGTACAGTATGAGTCTATATCCCACAATAACACATCCCAGTAGAATCACAGTTCACACTGTTACACTTATTGACAACCTGTTTGTTAATATTATTGATAAGAAAATAGAAAGTGGATTATTGATAAAAGATATAAGTTGCGGCGGCATGAAATAAGGCGGCGTTGTTGGAAGTTTTAAGTAGAGTTTTATTAATCATACCGCCGTCACGAGCTCCTCTCCCGGCGCTGTGCGTGCGCGCCGGGAGCGAGCCCTCGGCTCTCGGAGAAGGAGAGGAGGACACGTGTGTGTCCTACAGCAGAGGTTGAAGTGTGAGTGAGAGAGAGAGCATGGATTTCAGTCAGCTTAAATACCAGTTACAAACAATGCATGAAAGGCATTCACAGCAGGGAGTATGGCATTTGCATTTGAGAGGCATACATCACAATAGGCAGATTTGCTAGACTGTGCTCTAGGTGCAGAACAAAGGGGTTAACAGGCACATCTACATATTGATCTGAGTCTCTAGGTCACCGTAAGGACAGGACGCATGAACACAATACATGAAAGGTGACATTATCACAGTAGTGTAGCGGAAAAAACCAGGAGTAGCGAGTTGTCTGTCCTTAGTCTGTTTGTGGGGGTTTTCCCAAACCGCCACAGCTCCCCCCCAGAGGGCTCGGCAGGTGGTCGAGACCTCAATAGTGCAGCTTGGGCAGCGAGCAGGGAAAAGCTCTGTGCAGGAGGGGGTGGAGGGGGGTGGGGGGTAATAAAAGCCGTCCGGAGACGATGAAAACGTCCAGGCCGTGCAAAAATTGCTTGTGGGTCCGCGATGTCGAAGGGCTGGTCCCGTTGAACGTGCAGAGGTCCACAAGAAGAAAAATTAGTCACTGGCTCCTCTCGCGATTAAGTCCTGCAAGGATTAATAGCGGCCATGAAGAAAAGACGAGGCTGCGTGGCGGCTGTGATGAGGGCAGAGGGACTGGCGTGTTGACTTTAGGTTCAGGCGTAACCCTAAAGCCTCGGGAACCGCAGACAGCTGAATTCCCCTTGTGTGCCGTGGCTAAGACCATAAAATCCAGTGAGCAAGCTGCGTGCCTCAGGTGAACGAGCAAGCCTGAAAGGCCAGTGCGCAGCAGAAGGAAGGCGGTCAGAAAAGCCGTATTTGTCCCGTGCGTGGTGTGCGCCGTCCTCGTAACTCCCCGGTGCGTGTGCCGGGGTCCCGTGCGTGGGTGGGCCGCTGGAGAAGAGAACCAGGGTCAGGGAGCTTGCTGGAGATCATCCCTGTTGTCTGTTGCGTCGTTCGGTCGTGGTGCATTGGAGCGGTGCGAGGAAAGTAGACGCTCTTGTCCCTCGCTCGGTCATGGTGCGTTCAGGTCCACGTGTGCTCCGTCGGCCATGGGAGTCGCCGTCGCGGAGAAAGGATGAGGTACATGCGCTCTCGAGTGGAGGAGCTGTGAGCGCGGCCGGTCCAGCGTGGATGTGCCGATCTAGGCGTGCAGATCTCACCATGAAACGTTGTTCAGCTTTCCCGGTCTTGGGTGGTCTCCGGAGAGTTTCACCTGGAAACTCTGCGTCAAAATCTCCCTGAAGCAGAAGGGAGCTGTTGCGTTCGCTTGTCGTCGGAGAATCACCGCCGGGTGTTGCGTTCGCTGGCAGTGTGTTCGTTTCAGCATCGGGTCACCAGTGCGGCGGCACGAAATAAGGCGGCGTTGTTGGAAGTTTTAAGTAGAGTTTTATTAATCATACCGCCGTCACGAGCTCCTCTCCCGGCGCTGTGCGTGCACGCCGGGAGCGAGCCCTCGGCTCTCGGAGAAGGAGAGGAGGACACGTGTGTGTCCTACAGCAGAGGTTGAAGTGTGAGTGAGAGAGAGAGCATGGATTTCAGTCAGCTTAAATACCAGTTACAAACAATGCATGAAAGGCATTCACAGCAGGGAGTATGGCATTTGCATTTGAGAGGCATACATCACAATAGGCAGATTTGCTAGACTGTGCTCTAGGTGCAGAACAAAGGGGTTAACAGGCACATCTACATATTGATCTGAGTCTCTAGGTCACCGTAAGGACAGGACACATGAACACAATACATGAAAGGTGACATTATCACAGTAGTGTAGCGGAAAAAACCAGGAGTAGCGAGTTGTCTGTCCTTAGTCTGTTTGTGGGGGTTTTCCCAAACCACCACATAAGTGACCTTTTGCCAGCCTTTGCACTTATCCATGGCCACACGGGGGCCAATACAGAAAATTTTTTAAAATTGTTCAGATACAAATCACAAAATGCAATCAGTTCTTTTAAAGAAGACTTGCTGAAGCAAGACTGGACAAAAGTCTATGTATCAGATGTAAATGAAGCCTATGACACATTTATAAACATTGTAACCACTCTTTATGAAAAAAAAAATGTCCATTAGTAAAGAAAAAGCTTAAATATAAATTTGCCGATAAGCCATGGTTAACCAAAGGATTACAAATGGCGTGTAAAAAGAAAAAATTACTATATAAAGCTTTCCTAAAGAAAAGGACAAAAGAAGCAGGGCAGTGGTATAAAACATACAAAAATAAGTTAACATATATAATAAGATATAGTAAAAGAAACTATTACAGTAAAGAACTGGAGAAAAACAGAGACAATATTAAAAATTCATGGACAATACTTAACAATGACATAACGCACGGCTCAGGAGACGCGCACACACAGGCTCAGAGTAGTTCAAATAGTTTATTAACAACAGGAGTGGATGAATGTGTGTCTGCGGGATGTAAATGTATTGGTGGCAGCGTCTGCTTCAGGCACAGAGGCAGGAGACCGTACAGCCGGACAACCCTATGGGAAAAGCACAAGGAGAAGGGTGACGGGCACACACCAACACGGGAGATATATGAGCGAGAGAGGAGCTTACTTGGATTGGACAGATGACTGGCACAGCAAGGGACGAGGTCCGGTAGACAGCCACCTGGAGAGCCCGGTGCAGCAGCGAGGAACAGGCGATGGAGAGGCGTTGTCCGCCGCCGGGAAATCCACCTGTGCACAGGGGAGCAGATTTGGAAGGAAAGGAGGTAAGGTCTTCTTACCAGAGTGATCCGCTGAGGGTGAAGGAACTCACAGCGATGCATGGGGAAGTCTGACGGCTTCAGGCCGAAGCTCAGGGCGAGGCGGCTTATATCCCTCACCGCTGATGATGTGCAGGTGTGCGTGCAGGTGGCGCCGCTGATGAGCAGCACGGCGTGACAGTACTCCCCCCTCGAGCAGCGCCTCCTGGCGATGGCTTCTCTGGATGCGCTCGGTGGAAATCAGCGATGAGCGACGGGTCCAACACAAACGACGAGGGTACCCACTGTCGATGTTCAGGCCCATAGCCCTCCCAGTCCACCAAGTACTGCAACCCACGACCCCAGCGCCGGGAGTCCAGGATGGAGGCGACGGACCAGGCCGGATGGCCACCAATCATCCGGGGCGCGGGTTGCGCAGCAGGAGGGGGGCAAAGGGGGTCGGAGACTGCCAGCTTCACCTTGGACACGTGGAAGGTGGGATGGATGCGGAGGGAGGGGGGAATAGCTACACGCACAGCCACCGGGTTGACGATCCTGGTGATGGGGTATGGACCCATAAAGCGCTGTGCCAGCTTCCTCCTCTCGCCCTTTAAGGTCACGTCCTGGGTCGACACGTAGACTTGCTGACCAACTCTGTACGCCGGGGCAGGTCTTCTGTGCCGGTCCGCCACGGCACTGTTGCGCTCCGTCGTGCGTAAAAGTGCATTGCGCGCTGACGCCCAGATGGAGTGGAACTGCCTGAGATGCGCCCGTACTGAGGGAACAGTTACCTCACTCTCCTGCGCCGGGAACAGCGGGGGGTCGTAACCCAGGGACGCCTTAAAGGGGGACATCCCTGTAGCAGAAGAGCGAGCAGTGTTATGGGCGTATTCAACCCAGGCGAGGTGGGAACTCCAGGACGTAGGTTTGGACGCCGTTACACAGCGGAGCGCAGCCTCCAGCTCCTGGTTGGTCCTTTCACACTGCCCGTTGGATTGGGGGTGATGGCCGGAGGAGAGGCTCACCTTGGCTCCTAAGGCGTTGCAGAACGACCTCCAAACCTCTGATGAAAATTGGGGCCCTCGGTCCGAGACCACGTCCACCGGAATCCCATGCAGCCTGACCACGTGTTGGATGAGGAGGTCCGCCGTCTCCAGGGCAGTTGGGAGACCTCGTAGAGGAACGAAGTGTACCGCCTTGGAGAAGCGGTCCACGATGGTCAGGATGGTGTCGTAGGTGTTCGAGACTGGGAGTCCGGTGACGAAATCCAGGGTGATATGCGACCAGGGCCTGCCAGGGACAGGCAGAGGCTGGAGCAAACCCGCTGGAGGGGCATTACCCGATTTATTGGTGGCACAAACTGGACAGGCCCGGGCGTAGCGGGCAGCGTCCCTCCGCAGGCCCGGCCACCAGAAGGACCGCTGGAGGAGGTCAATCATCCGGGAGGAGCCAGGGTGACAGGTGAGCTTGGAGGTGTGCAACCAGTGGATAACCTCCCCTCGAACCGTGGATGGCACGAACAGCCTCCCCTCCGGTCCGCCGCCAGGGTCAGGTTCCACTTCCTGCGCCTTCCGGATCTTGCTCTCAATGTCCCAGGTGACGGCTCCCACGACGCACGACCTGGGTAGGATGGTGTGAACCGTGTCCTCCGACTCCTCAGGGGCGAATTGCCTAGAGAGGGCGTCGGGCAGGCCGTTCTTGGAGCCAGGCCTGAAGGTGATGGTAAATTGGAACCTGGCGAAGAACAAGGACCAGCGCGCCTGGCGGGCGTTCAGGCGCCTGGCAGATCTAAGATACTCCAAGTTCTTGTGGTCCGTCAGGACCACGAACGGCAGGTCCGCCCCCTCTAGCAAGTGACGCCACTCCGGTAGCGCGAGCTTGACGGCGAGGAGCTCTCTGTCACCCACGTCGTAATTCCTCTCCGCCGGGGACAAGCGCCGGGAGAAGAAGGCGCAGGGCTGTTTGATACCATCGTCTGGCGACCGCTGGGATAGCACCGCCCCCACTCCTGTGTCAGAAGCGTCCACTTCCACGATGCACTGCAGCGCGGGGTTGACTTGGCTAAGGACCCGGGAGGAGGAGAACTCCGCCTTCAGCGCCTGAAAAGCAGCTGCAGCCTCTTCGGTCCACCGGAACGGGACCTTAGGGGACGTGAGGCGGGTCAGTGGGCCGACGATGGTGCCAAAATTTGGGACGAAGCGGCGGTAGAAGTTCGCGAACCCAACGAACTGTTGCACCTGCTTCCTCGATGCAGGTGTAGGCCATTCCACCACCGCCTTCACCTTCTCTGGGTCCGGAAGCACCTGGTCGTGTGAGATGATGAACCCAAGGAAGGATGTTGTTTTTGCGTAAAATTCACACTTCTCAGCCTTCACGTATAACCGGTTCTCCAGCAGTCTTTGGAAGACCCGCCTCACGTGGACCTGGTGCTCGTCCCTGGACTTGGAGAAGATGAGTATGTCATCCAGGTAGACGAACACAAAAAGGCCGATGAAATCCCGGAGGACGTCGTTGATGAGGCGCTGAAAGACGGCTGGAGCATTGGTCAACCCGAACGGCATCACCAGGTATTCGAAGTGGCCGTTCGGGGTACGGAAGGCTGTTTTCCACTCATCTCCCTCCCGGATCCGGACGAGGTGGTATGCGCTGCGTAGATCCAGCTTGGTGAACCAAGTCACCCCCTGGAGGGAGTGGAAAGCGGTGTCCATGAGGGGCAGGGTGTAACGATCCTTCTCCGTTATGTCATTAAGGGCACGATAGTCAATGCAAGGACGGAGGGATCCGTCCTTCTTACCAACGAAGAAGAATCCTGCCCCCACAGGTGATGACGATGGGCGGATTATCCCAGCACTCAGCGACTCCTTAAGGTATGAGTTCATTGTCTCCTTCTCCGGCGCCGATAGACTGTAGAGTCGTCCAGAAGGTAAGGGTGCCCCCTGGCGGAGATTGATTGCGCAGTCATGGGGCCGATGAGGAGGGAGAGACATCGCCTTAGATTTGCTGAATACCATACCCAGGTCGTGAAATTCCAGTGGCACCAGGGACAGGTCCGGGGGTGCAGCGTCCGTAGGAGGGGGAGAAGCGGACGGAGAGCAGGCAGCGGACTGAAGACAGGTGCCCATGCAGAACGTGCTCCATGCCGACACCCCGGCGGACTTCCAATCCAGAACGGGGTTGTGGAGGCGTAGCCAGGGATACCCCAGGATGACGGGCGACACAGAGTTGGGCAGGACGTAAAAGATTATCTCCTCCCGGTGGTTACCAGAGATAATAACCGGAACGGGGGTGGTCTGGTGCGTAACTCTCCCAAGGGAGGCACGAGAGAGGTTGACCAGGGAGATAGGATTCCTGAGTGCCTGACAGCGGATGCCCAATCGGGTTGCCAGGCTTTGTGAAATAAAGCTGCCTTCTGCACCCGAATCCACCAGTGCGTGGGTGAGATGCCCAGTGGGGTTGTGGCAGAAAAGGATGGGCAGCTTCAATTGTGTGAGAGAACTTAACCGATTGACGTCCGCAAGGCCCCCTACAGTTACTCGCGGACCCCGCCGACTGGCTTTCCGTGGGCAAAGCTTCACCGTGTGTTGGTCATCTCCGCAATACATGCAGAGATCCAACTCACGGCGGCGTTGTTTCTCCGCAGGGGAAAGCTTTGTCCAGCCCGTCACCATTGGCTCCGACTCCTCAGGGCACGATGGTGGCGGCGCCGCCAGGGGGCGAGCTTGGAACAGGCGCGGCGGGACTCCACGAGGGCGAGAAGAAGACGACTTCCGTCCCGAGGAGCGCTCGCGCAGCCTGTTGTCCAAACTGATCGCTAGGGATGTTAGCTCCGCTAGCGTCTCAGGGATATCCCGCCCAGCCAGTTCATCCCTCAGATCATCATTGAGACTGCGGAGGAAAAGGCCGCAGAGGGAGCGTTCCTCCCAGCCTAATTCCTCCGCCGCTACCCGGAAGTCGACCGCGTAGTCCGCTGCCAACCGGCTTCCCTGCTGGAGGGCGAGAAGCCGATCGACCTGGACTGTCTTGGTAAGAGAATGGTCAAAGACCTCCAGGAAGCGTCTCACGAATTGGTCATATGTGAGGGTGGCATAACTGGGCCTCGCCATTACGGCGTAGGTCCATGTTAATGCTCGCCCCTCCAGGAGATTCCCGATATAACCAATTCGGCTATGATCTGAGGGAAAGTCTCCGGGCACACGGTGGAAAACGGACTCACACTGCATAATAAACCCCCGCGCTCCGCCGAGCTTACCGCTAAAGCGGGCGGGGGTTGGAATGGGCGTGAGCCGAACCGGTGCACCCGGAGCCTGCTGGACGGCCACTGGAGCAGCAGGAGCCGCACCACTCTGACGAGCCGGGGGGAACGGCTGTTGGGGGTCCAAGCGGCCCAACCGGTTAGTTATATTTAACAACTGATTAAAAATCACCTGTTGCTGATAGGCTATCTGATCCACTCGAGCCTCGAGAGTGGAAAACCGGTGTGCGAGCCCGCCGTCTGCCGAGCCGCTCTGCTGAAGCCGTACTGACATAACGCACGGCTCAGGAGACGCACACACACAGGCTCAGAGTAGTTCAAATAGTTTATTAACAACTGGAGTGGATGAATGTGTGTCTGCGGGATGTAAATGTATTGGTGGCGGCGTCTGCTTCGGGCACAGAGGCAGGAGACCGTACAGCTGGACAACCCTATGGGAAAAGCACAAGGAGAAGGGTGACGGGCACACACCAACATGGGAGATATATGAGCGAGAGAGGAGCTTACTTGGATTGGACAGATGACTGGCACAGCAAGGGACGAGGTCCGGTAGACAGCCACCTGGAGAGCCCGGTGCAGCAGCGAGGAACAGGCGATGGAGAGGCGTTGTCCGCCGCTGGGAAATCCACCTGTGCACAGGGGAGCAGATTTGGAAGGAAAGGAGGTAAGGTCTTCTTACCAGAGTGATCCGCTGAGGGTGAAGGAACTCACAGCGATGCATGGGGAAGTCTGACGGCTTCAGGCCGAAGCTCAGGGCGAGGCAGCTTATATCCCTCGCCGCTGATGATGTGCAGGTGTGCGTGCAGGTGGCGCCGCTGATGAGCGGCGCGGCGTGACAAACAATATTCTTGGAAATAAAAACAGAAATACAAGCTACCCAACCAATTTTTCAAAAAATAATAAATTGACTCAGAAAGTGAATGCAGCTTCACCTGCAGATGAATTTAATAACATTTTTGTTAACATTGGTCCTAATTTGGCTCAAGAAATACCCATTATGGAACCCACAGGTGATACAATAAGAAAAAACACTGCTATAAAAGACTCCATTTTCATAAAGAGCACAGACGAGAGAGAGGTCATTGAAATTGTTAAATCGTTTAAAAGTAAAACATCTACAGACTGTGATGGTATTTTTTTTTTTTTTGTTACTTATTTGTACCCGTAGGTAGACTTGGTTTGCAGTCTGGTGACAAGCCACCGGCTGCTGGTCGCTGCGTGCGCGAGCGCCCTAAACCTACATGTTTGTGGTGTGCGGGAGGAAACCGGAGAAATCCCGGAGTAAACCCGCGCAACGTGGGGAGAACATGCAAACTCCACACAGCTCACTGTTGGTCGGGGGCTGGGATCGAACCCACGATCTCATGATCCCCGCGATCCCCCGGCCGAGGGTAAAACTGTGCTGCCACAGTGCTAAACCACTGCGCCACCATGCAGCCGGAGTATTGACATGCTCTTAATCAAAACTATTATTGAATGTTTAGTGAAACCACTGACGTATATCTGTAACCTGTCTCTCCAAACAGGTATATTTCCCAATGCAATGAAAATAGCTAAAGTAATTCCGATATACAAGACGGGTGACAGAGGGGAACTTTCAAACTATAGACCAATTTCACTATTGCCGCAATTTTCCAAGATACTTGAAAAAATATTCTATGAGAGAACTGACAACTTCATACTGAAGAATAATTTATTGTGTGAGCAGCAATATGGGTTCAGACACAAGAGGACAACTGCATTTGCTCTAATGGAATTTATAGAAAAAATATCAACTGCCGTTGAAAATAAAGAGTATTCAGTTGGGGTATTCCTGAATCTTTAAAAAGCATTTGATACAGTGGATCATAATTTATTATTAAAGAAACTACAAAATTGTGGTATTAGGGGGGTAGCACTGTCCTGGTTATGTAGTTACTTAAAGAATAGATATCAGTATGTATGTGTTAGTAACAAAAACTCACAGTTACTGAAGGTTACTTGTGGAGTCCCACAGGGTTCAGTTTTGGGGCCATTGTTATTCAATATGTATATAAATGATATATGTAAAGTTTCAGAAAAAAATGGATTTAATATTGTTTGCCGATGACATTAATTTATTATGCAGTGGAAGCAATTTGGAACAACTTTTGGATACACTCGGAAAGGAATTAGGAAAGCTTAAACTCTGGTTTGATTCAAACAAATTAATGCTCAATTTAAGTAAGACAAAATTTATAGTTTTTAACAACCATCACAACAACTTAGTATCTAAACTCAATGTAAATGGTGTAGAGATTGAAAGGGTATCCAAAACTAAATTTCTTGGTGTAATAATTGATAATAAACTGTGTTGGAAGTCACATATTAATTATATTAAAGGTAAAATATCCAAATCAATTGCAACACTACACAGAGTGAAATATTTGCTGAATCAACCCACGCTATATACCTTGTATCATTCATTGATACTCCCACACATGACATATTGTACTGAAGTATGGGGAAATGCATATAAAACAAACATATATCCAGTCTTTATGCTTCAGAAGAGAGCTATTAGAATAATAAACAAAGCTGCTTACAGGGAACCAACAAACCCACTTTTTCTTAAATTAAAAGCTCTCAAATTGAAAGATCTGGTTGACTTTAAAACTGCAGTAATAATGTTTAAAGTGAAGAATCTATCACTGCCCGCAAATATCCAAAAGCTGTTCCAAATAAGGGAGAAACAATATCATTTCAGAGGAACATGTACAGTATATTTCAAAAACCTTCAGTGAGAACTGCCACCAAGCAACACTGTGTTTCAGTGCAAGGAGTCAGATTATGGAACGATTTTGGACCTGAATTAAAATCATGTACAACGCTTGGACAATTTAAATAAAAACTAAAGGAAGAAATACTCCGAACATATATACAAGATAACATTTAAAATCACATAAGGATTGTCATATCCAGTCTGCGTTGTGTTGCTGCCTAGTTTTTTTGTTGTCACATTTTGTCTTAGCTATGTTCTGAATTGTAATCGCTCTTGTTTTGTTTTTCTTTTGAATTCTTGGAGGGAATATGGGTGGGCAATATAAGCTGCGGCTTCAGCCATCACCCATTTCGGATAATTTATGTTGAACTGTATAATCAGAGGAGTTATTGTCTAATTTGACCTTGTTGGATTTTCTTCCCCCTTTGTTATATTATTCTGTTTCTTTTAATCTGTACTTTTAATCTACCCGAAATAAAGATTGATTGATTGATTGATTGATTGAAATCTCTCATCTCATCCACCGGTGTAGACCCCTCCCAATAGGATAAACACTCTTTGTAACTGTAACTTTCTGATCCGTAAGTTTTCAATTTGAAAGTTTTTAGAATTATTTATTTATTTAATTTTTTTTTTAGATTTGAAAGGTTTTTTTATTTAGCTTCTTAAGACTTCCTGGTAATATACAATGGGGCAAAAAAGTATTTAGTCAGCCACCAATTGTGCAAGTTCTCCCACTTAAAAGATGAGAGAGGTCTCCAATTTTCATCATAGGTATACCTCAACTATGAGAGACAAAATGAGAAAAAAAATCCAGAAAATCACATTGAAGGATTTTTAATGAATTAATTGGTAAATTCCTCAGTAAAATAAGTATTTGGTCACCTACAAACAAGCAAGATTTCTGGCTCTCACAGACCTGTAACTTCTTCTTTAAGAGGCTCCTCTCTCCTCCACTCGTTACCTGTATTAATGGCACCTGTTTGAACTCGTTATGAGTATAAAAGACACCTGTCCACAACCTCAAACAGTCAGACTCCAAACCCCACTATGGCCAAGACCAAAGAGCTGTCAAAGGACACCAGAAACAAAATTGTAGACCTGCACCAGGCTGGGAAGACTGAATCTGCAATAGGTATGCAGCTTCTTCCGGCTATCAGAGAGAGCAGATGCATTTCTTCTCATCTCCCTTCTCCTCCTCCCTTTTACTGATCCCAGCTTGCTGTGTCCTGTCTGTGTCTCGCTCTTCTTCTGCTGCATCTCGACCCAAACGGAAATTATGGAAATTATGGAATTGGTGAGCTGGGCTTTAATGATATTGACACCACTTTTTAACAGAAAAATTGGGCCAGGGGGAGCCCAAGTGGAGAGACTCATGGAACAATTGGAACTCATGTGTCTGCGTGATTCGATTGAAGATGTGTAAGACATCTACCTGTTTTGGCTTCATGATCACAGGATTCTGCTGTTTTGCTCTGGAGTTTTCCTGGTGTATCGAAAATTAAAGAAGTTGGAAGAGCTAATCAAAATGCCGAGCCGGCAAAGCTCCTTCAACAAATTCGACCAGCTGGGGAGAGCACTGATAGCGGCAAATATGTGACTAACATGGAATTTACCATCTGGCATGCACTGAAGAGAGATGGACTCTGTGGACATGTTTATCTATGTTTGGCGAACTGAATTGGAAGGTGGAAAACATCTTGAAGTTGCTGGGTGCTCTCCAGGGAATGATTTCAAAGCCTGTGTATGTAAATTGTGATGCATAGAATCGCGTAAGAGAGGAAATTTCTATGCTCTAAGTGAACTGTGCTTATCAGGCCTTGATTCGGCGTCCTTATTCCTCCAGGAGAAGAGATAAAGCAGAAGGGAGTTTTGGCTTCTCCTTCCCCAAACACTTGCTGATGTGCAGCAATCCGAACTCTCCAAGGACAGCGTTATCATGTGACTAACATGGAGTTTTACCATCTGACATGCACTGAAGAGAGATGGACTCTGTGGACATGCTTATCTATGTTTAAAATACATGGACATAACATCTAACCGTTGCCTAGGAGAGGATTTTTTTGTTGTGCACCAGTAACTGATAGATTCACACTGCACTCATACTGATATCACATGACTGACATACACACATTGGTCTCTCTCCTTTGCTCTGTTAATGTGTAGATCTGCATCTTGTCTGCTAATTGTGCAATTAGAGGGTTTTTTTTTTTCTATGTGATCACAATCTTGCTCACTCGAGCACTATTCTGATAACTTTGTTTTTTCTCTCTGCCCAATGTGTCACCCCCTCCCCCTCTTTACCCCCCACTGTATAAGGCGCCTTGTATGGCTGCCGCGTCATTAGGGAGCGCTTAGAAACAAGCGCACCTTAGTGATAAGTAAAATTCCTTGTATGTTGTAAGCATACTTGACAATAAAATTGATTCTGATTCTGATTCTGATTGGTGTGAAGAAATCAACTGTGGGAGCAATTATTAGAAAATGGAAGACATACAAGACCACTGATAATCTCCCTCCATCTGGGGCTCCACGCAAGATCTCACCCCGTGGGGTCAAAATTATCACGAGAACGGTGAGCAAAAATCCCAGAACCACATGGGGGGACCTAGTGAATGACCTGCAGAGAGCTGGGACCAAAGTATCAAAGGCTACATCAGTAACACACTACGCTGCCAGGGACTCAAATCCTGCAGTGCCAGACGTGTCCCCCTGCTTAAGCCAGTACATGTCCAGGCCCGTCTGAAGTTTGCTAGAGAGCATTTGGATGATCCAGAAGAGGATTGGGAGAATGTCATATGGTCAGATGAAACCAAAATAGAACTTTTTGGTAAAAACTCAACTTGTGTTTGGAGGAGAAAGAGCACCATACCTACTGTGAAGCATGGGGGTGGAAACATCATGCTTTGTGGCTGTTTTTCTGCAAAGGGACCAGGACGACTGATCCGTGTAAAGGAAAGAATGAATGGGGCCATGTATCGTGAGATTTTGAGTGAAAACCTCCTTCCACCAGCAAGGGCATTGAAGATGAAACGTGGTTGGGTCTTTCAGCATGACAATGATCCCAAACACACCACCCGGGCAACGAAGGAGGGGCTTCGTAAGAAGCATTTCAAGGTCCTGGAGTGGCCTAGCCAGTCTCCAGATCTCAACCCCATAGAAAATCTTTGGAGGGAGTTGAAAGTCTGTGTTGCCCAGCGACAGCCCCAACACATCACTGCTCTAGAGGGAGGTCTGCATGGAGGAATGGGCCAAAATACCAGGAACAGTGTGTGAAAACCTTGTGAAAACTTACAGAAAACGTTTGACCTCTGTCATTGCCAACAAAGGGTATATAACAAAGGATTGAGATGAACTTTTGTAATTGACCAAATACTTATTTTACCGAGGAATTTACCAATTAATTCATTAAAAATCCTTCAATGTGATTTTCTGGAATTTTTTTTTTGTCATTTTGTCTCTCATAGTTGAGGTATACCTATGATGAAAATTGGAGACCTCCCTCATCTTTTAAGTGGGAGAACTTGCACAGTTGGTGGCTGACTAAATACTTTTTTACCCCACTGTATATACAGTGATCCCTCGCTACTTCGCGCCTCACCTTTCGCGCCCTCAGTGCATCGCGGATTTTTCAAAAATATTCATCAAAAATTCAAAATTGAGAAAAAATGGGCGGGCGCTAGCAGAAGGCAGGGAGACTACATTAGAACATCAGGTATCAACACGGAGAGCCCGCACAACTCAAAATCCACCTCTCTGTTCGATGTTGTTGTGTTGGCTCGGCTCGGGAATCTCGCAAGCTGATTGGCCGAGACGTTTTACCCAGCTTCTCTCCCTGCCGAGCGCCCATACCCAGCGAAGGAAGACCGCATTCATTGTTCTTTATCGCTCGTGTTGCTTAGTCGCCCTTGACGAAGCTGCACCTCTAGCACCTGACGATGAGGCGTCACCTGAGGACCAGTAAAGCTCTCATTAACCTGTGCAGTAAATCATCTTCATCTTGAGTTACATATCTTGTTATAAGAATAAAAGAGTTCTAAAAACATATTTATGTACACTTTATTTACATCTACGTATGTATGTACACTTACACACACACACACACGTATCATATGAGAGAGAGAGTGAGAGAATGAACGTACGTATTATTTATGGGTGACGTCATTAGGGGTGACGCTACTTCACGGTTTTTCACTTTTCGCGGTCGGTTCTGGAACCCATTAACCGCGATAAGTGAGGGATCACTGTATATACACTACCGTTCAAAAGTTTGGGGTCACCTCAGACAATTTTGTGTTTTCTATGAAAAGTCACACTTTTATTTACCACCATGAGTTGTAAAATGAATAGAAAATATAGTCAAGACATTGACAAGGTTAGAAATAATGATTTGTATTTGAAATTATAATTTTTTCCTTCAAACTTTGCTTTCGTCAAAGAATCCTCCATTTGCAGCAATTACAGCATTGCAGACCTAACATGATTGCACAAGGGTTTTCTAATCATCCATTAGCCTTCTGACGCAATGAGCAAACACATTGTACCATTAGAACACTGGAGTGATAGTTGCTGGATATGGGCCTCTGTACACCTATGTAGATATTGCACCAAAAACCAGACATTTGCAGCTAGAATAGTCATTTACCACATTAGCAATGTATAGAGTGTATTTCTGATTAGCTTAAAGTTATCTTCATTGAAAAAAAGTGCTTTTCTTTCAAAAATAAGGAAATTTCTAAGTGACCCCAAACTTTTGAACGGTAGTGTATATATATATATATATTTATTTTTTTTGCTTTGCAAAAAGAAAAAAAAAGATTTGAAAGAAAAAAACAACAACTTGTAACTACAAGTTTTTGCTTTGCAAAAAGTTGTAATGATGTATGATTTGAAAGCAAAAATATTTTATCAAAATATACTTTTTTTTAAATCAGATTTTTTTTTTCAAAACAAACTTTTTTTAAAATCAGATTTTTTTTTTTTTTAAATTACCTTCATATTTTTGCAAGAGTGTCAACCCCTACTCAAAAATACCAGCCTGGCCATGTCATCACTAAAGGCATCTGCAGACCAGCTACTGTCAATAATAGGAAGTAAGCAGTAATATTGCCTCTGAAGAGGAAATATACAGTGAGGCAAAAAAGTATTTAGTCAGCCACCAATTGTGCAAGTTCTCCCACTTAAAAGATGAGAGAGGTCTCCAATTTTCATCATAGGTATACCTCAACTATGAGAGACAAAATGAGAAAAAAAAATCCAGAAAATCACACTGAAGGATTTTTAATGAATTAATTGGTAAATTCCTCAGTAAAATAAGTATTTGGTCACCTAGAAACAAGCAAGATTTCTGGCTCTCACACGCCTGTAACTTCTTCTTTAAGAGGCTCCTCTGTCCTCCACTCGTTACTTGTATTAATGTCACCTGTTTGAACTCGTTATCAGTATAAAAGACACCTGTCCACAACCTCAAACAGTCAGACTCCAAACCCCACTATGGCCAAGACCAAAGAGCTGTCAAAGGACACCAGAAACAAAATTGTAGACCTGCACCAGGCTGGGAAGACTGAATCTGCAATAGGTATGCAGCTTCTTCCGGCTATCAGAGAGAGCAGATGCATTTCTTCTCATCTCCCTTCTCCTCCTCCCTTTTACTGATCCCAGCTTGCTGTGTCCTGTCTGTGTCTCGCTCTTCTTCTGCTGCATCTCGACCCAAACGGAAATTATGGAAATTATGGAATTGGTGAGCTGGGCTTTAATGATATTGACACCACTTTTTAACAGAAAAATTGGGCCAGGGGGAGCCCAAGTGGAGAGACTCATGGAACAATTGGAACTCATGTGTCTGCGTGATTCGATTGAAGATGTGTAAGACATCTACCTGTTTTGGCTTCATGATCACAGGATTCTGCTGTTTTGCTCTGGAGTTTTCCTGGTGTATCGAAAATTAAAGAAGTTGGAAGAGCTAATCAAAATGCCGAGCCGGCAAAGCTCCTTCAACAAATTCGACCAGCTGGGGAGAGCACTGATAGCGGCAAATATGTGACTAACATGGAATTTACCATCTGGCATGCACTGAAGAGAGATGGACTCTGTGGACATGTTTATCTATGTTTGGCGAACTGAATTGGAAGGTGGAAAACATCTTGAAGTTGCTGGGTGCTCTCCAGGGAATGATTTCAAAGCCTGTGTATGTAAATTGTGATGCATAGAATCGCATAAGAGAGGAAATTTCTATGCTCTAAGTGAACTGTGCTTATCAGGCCTTGATTCGGCGTCCTTATTCCTCCAGGAGAAGAGATAAAGCAGAAGGGAGTTTTGGCTTCTCCTTCCCCAAACACTTGCTGATGTGCAGCAATCCGAACTCTCCAAGGACAGCGTTATCATGTGACTAACATGGAGTTTTACCATCTGACATGCACTGAAGAGAGATGGACTCTGTGGACATGCTTATCTATGTTTAAAATACATGGACATAACATCTAACCGTTGCCTAGGAGAGGATTTTTTTGTTGTGCACCAGTAACTGATAGATTCACACTGCACTCATACTGATATCACATGACTGACATACACACATTGGTCTCTCTCCTTTGCTCTGTTAATGTGTAGATCTGCATCTTGTCTGCTAATTGTGCAATTAGAGGGTTTTTTTTTTTCTATGTGATCACAATCTTGCTCACTCGAGCACTATTCTGATAACTTTGTTTTTTCTCTCTGCCCAATGTGTCACCCCCTCCCCCTCTTTACCCCCCACTGTATAAGGCGCCTTGTATGGCTGCCGCGTCATTAGGGAGCGCTTAGAAACAAGCGCACCTTAGTGATAAGTAAAATTCCTTGTATGTTGTAAGCATACTTGACAATAAAATTGATTCTGATTCTGATTCTGATTGGTGTGAAGAAATCAACTGTGGGAGCAATTATTAGAAAATGGAAGACATACAAGACCACTGATAATCTCCCTCCATCTGGGGCTCCACGCAAGATCTCACCCCGTGGGGTCAAAATTATCACGAGAACGGTGAGCAAAAATCCCAGAACCACATGGGGGGACCTAGTGAATGACCTGCAGAGAGCTGGGACCAAAGTATCAAAGGCTACATCAGTAACACACTACGCTGCCAGGGACTCAAATCCTGCAGTGCCAGACGTGTCCCCCTGCTTAAGCCAGTACATGTCCAGGCCCGTCTGAAGTTTGCTAGAGAGCATTTGGATGATCCAGAAGAGGATTGGGAGAATGTCATATGGTCAGATGAAACCAAAATAGAACTTTTTGGTAAAAACTCAACTTGTGTTTGGAGGAGAAAGAGCACCATACCTACTGTGAAGCATGGGGGTGGAAACATCATGCTTTGTGGCTGTTTTTCTGCAAAGGGACCAGGACGACTGATCCGTGTAAAGGAAAGAATGAATGGGGCCATGTATCGTGAGATTTTGAGTGAAAACCTCCTTCCACCAGCAAGGGCATTGAAGATGAAACGTGGTTGGGTCTTTCAGCATGACAATGATCCCAAACACACCACCCGGGCAACGAAGGAGGGGCTTCGTAAGAAGCATTTCAAGGTCCTGGAGTGGCCTAGCCAGTCTCCAGATCTCAACCCCATAGAAAATCTTTGGAGGGAGTTGAAAGTCTGTGTTGCCCAGCGACAGCCCCAACACATCACTGCTCTAGAGGGAGGTCTGCATGGAGGAATGGGCCAAAATACCAGGAACAGTGTGTGAAAACCTTGTGAAAACTTACAGAAAACGTTTGACCTCTGTCATTGCCAACAAAGGGTATATAACAAAGGATTGAGATGAACTTTTGTAATTGACCAAATACTTATTTTACCGAGGAATTTACCAATTAATTCATTAAAAATCCTTCAATGTGATTTTCTGGAATTTTTTTTTTGTCATTTTGTCTCTCATAGTTGAGGTATACCTATGATGAAAATTGGAGACCTCCCTCATCTTTTAAGTGGGAGAACTTGCACAGTTGGTGGCTGACTAAATACTTTTTTACCCCACTGTATATACAGTGATCCCTCGCTACTTCGCGCCTCACCTTTCGCGCCCTCAGTGCATCGCGGATTTTTCAAAAATATTCATCAAAAATTCAAAATTGAGAAAAAATGGGCGGGCGCTAGCAGAAGGCAGGGAGACTACATTAGAACATCAGGTATCAACACGGAGAGCCCGCACAACTCAAAATCCACCTCTCTGTTCGATGTTGTTGTGTTGGCTCGGCTCGGGAATCTCGCAAGCTGATTGGCCGAGACGTTTTACCCAGCTTCTCTCCCTGTCGAGCGCCCATACCCAGCGAAGGAAGACCGCATTCATTGTTCTTTATCGCTCGTGTTGCTTAGTCGCCCTTGACGAAGCTGCGCCTCTAGCACCTGACGATGAGGCGTCACCTGAGGACCAGTAAAGCTCTCATTAACCTGTGCAGTAAATCATCTTCATCTTGAGTTACATATCTTGTTATAAGAATAAAAGAGTTCTAAAAACATATTTATGTACACTTTATTTACATCTACGTATGTATGTACACTTACACACACACACACACGTATCATATGAGAGAGAGAGTGAGAGAATGAACGTACGTATTATTTATGGGTGACGTCATTAGGGGTGACGCTACTTCACGGTTTTTCACTTTTCGCGGTCGGTTCTGGAACCCATTAACCGCGATAAGTGAGGGATCACTGTATATACACTACCGTTCAAAAGTTTGGGGTCACCTCAGACAATTTTGTGTTTTCTATGAAAAGTCACACTTTTATTTACCACCATGAGTTGTAAAATGAATAGAAAATATAGTCAAGACATTGACAAGGTTAGAAATAATGATTTGTATTTGAAATTATAATTTTTTCCTTCAAACTTTGCTTTCGTCAAAGAATCCTCCATTTGCAGCAATTACAGCATTGCAGACCTAACATGATTGCACAAGGGTTTTCTAATCATCCATTAGCCTTCTGACGCAATGAGCAAACACATTGTACCATTAGAACACTGGAGTGATAGTTGCTGGATATGGGCCTCTGTACACCTATGTAGATATTGCACCAAAAACCAGACATTTGCAGCTAGAATAGTCATTTACCACATTAGCAATGTATAGAGTGTATTTCTGATTAGCTTAAAGTTATCTTCATTGAAAAAAAGTGCTTTTCTTTCAAAAATAAGGAAATTTCTAAGTGACCCCAAACTTTTGAACGGTAGTGTATATATATATATATATATATATATATATATATATATATATATATATATATATACTGTATATATATATATATTTATTTTTTTTGCTTTGCAAAAAGAAAAAAAAAGATTTGAAAGAAAAAAACAACAACTTGTAACTACAAGTTTTTGCTTTGCAAAAAGTTGTAATGATGTATGATTTGAAAGCAAAAATATTTTATCAAAATATACTTTTTTTAAATCAGATTTTTTTTTCAAAACAAACTTTTTTTAAAATCAGATTTTTTTTTTTTAAATTACCTTCATATTTTTGCAAGAGTGTCAACCCCTACTCAAAAATACCAGCCTGGCCATGTCATCACTAAAGGCATCTGCAGACCAGCTACTGTCAATAATAGGAAGTAAGCAGTAATATTGCCTCTGAAGAGGAAATATACAGTGAGGCAAAAAAGTATTTAGTCAGCCACCAATTGTGCAAGTTCTCCCACTTAAAAGATGAGAGAGGTCTCCAATTTTCATCATAGGTATACCTCAACTATGAGAGACAAAATGAGAAAAAAAAAATCCAGAAAATCACACTGAAGGATTTTTAATGAATTAATTGGTAAATTCCTCAGTAAAATAAGTATTTGGTCACCTAGAAACAAGCAAGATTTCTGGCTCTCACACGCCTGTAACTTCTTCTTTAAGAGGCTCCTCTGTCCTCCACTCGTTACTTGTATTAATGTCACCTGTTTGAACTCGTTATCAGTATAAAAGACACATGTCCACAACCTCAAACAGTCAGTCTCCAAACTCCACTATGGCCAAGACCAAAGAGCTTTCAAAGGACACCAGAAACAAAATTGTAGACCTGCACCAGGCTGGGAAGACTGAATCTGCAATAGGTAAGCAGCTTGGTGTGAAGAAATCAACTGTGGGAGCAATTATTAGAAAATGGAAGACATACAAGACCACTGATAATATCCCTCCATCTGGGGCTCCATGCAAGATCTCACCCCGTGGGGTCAAAATTATCAGGAGAACGGTGAGTAAAAATCCCAGAACCACATGGGGGGACCTAGTGAATGACCTGCAGAGAGCTGGGACCAAAGTAACAAAGGCTACATCAGAAACACACTACGCCACCAGGGACTCAAATCCTGCAGTGCCAGACGTGTCCCTCTGCTTAAGCCAGTACATGTCCAGGCCCGTCTGAAGTTTGCTAGAGAGCATTTGGATGATCCAGAAGAGGATTTGGAGAATGTCATATGGTCAGATGAAACCAAAATAGAACTTTTTGGTAAAAACTCAACTTGTCGTGTTTGGAGGAGAAAGAACACCATACCTACTGTGAAGCATGGGGGTGGAAACATCATGCTTTGTGGCTGTTTTTCTGCAAAGGGACCAGGACGACTGATCTGTGTAAAGGAAAGAATGAATGGGGCCATGTATCGTGAGATTTTGAGTGAAAACCTCCTTCCACCAGCAAGGGCATTGAAGATGAAACATGGTTGGGTCTTTCAGCATGACAATGATCCCAAACACACCGCCCGGGCAACGAAGGAGTGGCTTCATAAGAAGCATTTCAAGGTCCTGGAGTGGCCTAGCCAGTCTCCAGATCTCAACCCCATAGAAAATCTTTGGAGGGAGTTGAAAGTCTGTGTTGCCCAGCGACAGCCCCAAAACATCACTGCTCTAGAGGAGATCTGCATGGAGGAATGGGCCAAAATACCAGCAACAGTGTGTGAAAACCTTGTGAAAACTTACAGAAAACATTTGACCTCTGTCATTGCCAACAAAGGGTATATTACAAAGGATTGAGATGAACTTTTGTTATTGACCAAATACTTATTTTACTGAGGAATTTACCAATTAATTCATTAAAAATCCTTCAGTGTGATTTTCTGGATTTTTTTTTTCTCATTTTGTCTCTCATAGTTGAGGTATACCTATGATGAAAATTGGAGACCTCTCTCATCTTTTAAGTGGGAGAACTTGCACAATTAGTGGCTGACTAAATACTTTTTTACCCCACTGTAAGTCTGTATTTATACGAGGGACCATAGAATGAGGGAGCCTTATAATTATGACCCTGATAGAAACACCAAAGAAACCGGGAGCAGAAACAGCCACCAGCTAGAATTTCATCTATGGTGTGAGAGAAACCAGTGGAGACCTACACAGCTATTTTGGCGAGTGGTTTTGCTTATGATTAATGTTGGCTTCTGGTAGTTAATACTGTGAAATTATCTGTCACATATATGACAGATTTATGATTTATGTTTATTATTTCACATATGTACAGCTGCAACATCTGTCCTTCAAAAATGCAAAATCCATCCTTAAGTGATCTCCGGCGTTCTGTCTGCCCGTGGGTAAAAACATCCAGTCTGTTAGCCATTAGCCACCACGCTTCCAAATCTTTTCTAATCTTGTTTTATTTTGTGTCCAGCAAACATCATTGTTTTTGTCCCCATGATGTTTCTTTGCTCAGTCTCTAAAAGGCTGATGGGACATTGCTGCCACCATGCCGGGCGGATGGGTGACTGTAGTGTTAACATCTGTCTTGTAAATGCAATAAATAAAAAAAAAAGAAATGGTGTAGGGTTTTCAAATACCATAGTTCCATCTAAGAAAAATAGAATTTAGGTGACCTTGACTTTGAAGTCAAGGTCAGAAAGGTCAGAAGTCAGTTTTTCCCTAAATCTTGTAAACATGATAACCTGTGAATGAAATGATGGCAGCTTTTCGTATTGATACTATAGCAGTATCTATGGAAACTCTTGGACAGTTTTGATTTAGGGTGACTTTGAAGAAAAATTCAGCAGGCTAAATGCAGCACCGTGTAACATGAGAGTTGCAACACTCAGGTAGACTTCTGTAGAAACTTTGAAAGGCGGAAGTCACATGGCTCATGGAGCGACGAATAGTTCCAAACAATGGAACTTTCCCCATAGGCCACCATTCATTTCACGGAGTGTCTGCTTAAAAATCCTGGGTAAGTTAATGAATGGCCATTGTTTTGGTCATTTTACCACTTAAGTTAACAGGTAGATTCTGTAGTCTGTGATCTTGCTTTATCTTGCTAGCTTTTATTCTTGTTTATGTGCAGTAAAAGCTCATAAACTTGCAATTGTTATTAGCCTGTGCTAACTCAACTAGGTAGCGGAGTCAGCCCTTATTTCAAAACTCTGTTGTACAGTTATTGGGTGAAGACTCAGTTTCTTAGAGACAATAGAGATGGTTAGTAGCATTATATGATGGGACATGACATGAAAACCTGTGACACAGCAGATGTGACTTATTATTTTTATTTTGTTCATAGCCATTGCAGTAGCATTCACAGCATAACAGGAACATGGTTTTGTTTTTAAAAGATGGCTTACAAAAATGAAATTGTTCTACTTTTTTATAGACGAAAACATGAAACCATGAAAGACTGACATGTTTACCAGCAAACCTGCTTTCTACAAGGAGGAAATGTGGAACAAGGTAGGAAATGACCAAATACTGTTCTTTACATCCTCCAAAGTCCTCATCAGTGTCAACCTTGATAATGGCAATGTTATTTTTAACATCCATAAATTAGCACTTTTAATAATTTAGGATTCTGCTGAAAAAGTCAATACTTACTTGAATAAACTCTTGTGAGAAACACATTAAGAAAGTTACTAAGGATGAAGACTGACATATTAACGGGCCCAGAGAACACGCACACAGGCTCAGGTGAGATTCAAAGGCTTTATTCAACAACAAGAGATGTATGGATGCGTGTATGCGGAATGTGAATGGTCTGTGGGCGAACGAGGAGCGCCGGGGGCAGAATGACACGCTGTGCAGCCAGGCAACCCTATGGACAGAGCAGAGACAGGAATATGAGTTAACCTTCACCATGCGGGGTTAATGTACCGAATGTTGCTTACTTGCAGATGTTACGGTGGCTGGCGTTGGCAAAGGAACTCTTGCCTGGGAGACAGCGCCCTGCTGCGTGCTCGACGAGGAGTGGATGAGGAGGAAGAGGAGGTGGCGAGGACGGGATGAATCCGCCGCCAGGGAATCCACCTGTGCACAGGGGAGAGACTGGAAGACAGGTGAGAGAAAATACAGCTTGGTTGCTGGTAGGAGATGCTGCAGGTCGGGAAGGAACGATCTTGCAGAGGGATTGAGAGCATTGATTAACAGACGGCTCCAGACCGATGCTCTGGGCCGAGTGGGCTAAATAGTCCGTGATTGACAAGGCGCAGGTGTGCGCGCAGCTGAGGCAGATGACTGGGGAAGGCGAGTTGTGACAGTACTCCCCCCCCACCCACCCCCGAGCAACGCCTCCTGGTGCTGGTTTATCCGGGTGCGCCCGGTGGAACTCCGTGATAAGACCCTTATCCAGCACAAAGGAAGGGCACACCCTGGATCTCCACTCCGGGCCATACCCCTCCCAATCCACCAGGTACTGCAGCCCACGACCTCGGCGTCGGGAGTGCAGGATGGAGGCGACCCCCCATGCCGGGTGGCCGTTGATCATCACGGGAGGGGGAGGTGCCCTTGGAGGAGGAGAGAGTGGGTCAGAGATCACAGGTTTGACCTTGGAAACATGAAACATGGGGCAAACACGAAGGGAGGGGGGAGGGCCAAATGCACAGCCGCCGGGTTGATTACCTTAGAGATGGTGAAGGGACCAATAAAGCGTGGCGCCAGCTTCCTCTTCTCGGCCTTCAGATTGACGTCCCGGGCCGACAGCCAGACTTGTTGGCCCACCTGGTAACCGGGAGCAGGCTTCCTGTGGCAATTAGCCGTAGTGCTGTTGCGCGCCGCCATGCGTAAAAGTGCCTCGCGCGTCCTGGTCCACAGGCTCTGGCAGCGCCTCAGGTGTGCCTGGATGGAGGGAACTGCTACCTCGCCCTCCTGCTTGGGAAGCAAAGGGGGATCATAGCCCAATGACGCCCGGAAGGGGGGCATCCCGATAGCCGAAGACAGAGTCGAATTGTGGGCATATTCCACAAAGGCCAGGTGAGAGCTCCAGGAGGGTGGGTTGGAGGAGGTGACGCAGCACAGGGCAGCTTCCAGCTCCTGGTTAGCGCGCTCACATTGCCCGTTGGATTGGGAGTGGTGACCGGAGGAGAGGCTCACCGTGGCACCCAGGGCATTGCAAAAACACCTCCATACTTGGGACACAAACTGGGGCCCCCGATCTGATACGACGTCCGTTGGGATCCCGTGCAGTCTGACCACATGTTGGACAAGGAGATCGGCCGTCTCCCGTGCCATGGGGAGACCATGGAGGGGCACAAAGTGAGTGGCCTTGGAGAATCGGTCCACAATAGTCAGGACGGTGTCGTATGAATTAGAAACGGGGAGGCCAGTAACGAAGTCCAGGGCTATATGTGACCAGGGTCTGCCCGGGACTGGCAGGGGATGGAGCAGCCCTGCATGGGGGTGAGTTTGGGGTCTTGCTCATAGCGCACTGGGGGCAAGCACGGACGTAATTGGCAACGTTCTTCTGAAGTCCGGGCCACCAGAAAGAGCGCTGAAGGAGGTCCACCAGCCGGGAGATGCCAGGATGACAGGCGAGCTTGGACATGTGGGCCCAATGGATGACATCCCCCCGAACCACCGATGGCACAAAGAACCTCCCTGCCGGGCCGCGCCAGGGTCCGGTTCGGTCTCCTGCGCCTTCCGGATCTTGTCCCTGATGGACCAGGAAACTGCCCCCACAACACACGAGTCGGGCAGGATGGTGTGGTCCCGCTCCTCTGGGGTCTCAGGGGCAAACTGTCTGGACAGCGCGTCGGGTTTCCCATTCTTGGAGCCTGGACGGTAGGTGATCGTGAACCTGAAGAGTGCGAAAAACAGAGACCAGCGCACCTGGTGGGCATTCAGGTGCTTGGCCGACCTCAGGTACTCCAGGTTCTTGTGGTCCGTCCAGACCACAAAAGGCTGTGCTGCCCCCTCCAGCCAGTGACGCCACTCCTGCAGTTTGAGCTTTACTGCCAGAAGCTCCCTGTCGCCGACGTCATAATTGTGCTCAGCCACAGACAGGCGCCGGGAGAAGAAGGCACAGGGGCGCATCACCCCATCCACCGGAGAACGTTGGGACAAAACTGCCCCCACCCCCATGTCGGACGCGTCCACTTCAACCAAGCACTGCAGCGCGGGGTCAACCTGGGTCAGGACCCGGGAGGAGGAGAACTCCGTCTTCAAGGTCTCAAACACTGCTGCTGCCTCCTCGGTCCACTGGAAGGCACCTTGGGAGAGGTGATGCGGGTCAGGGGGTGACGATGGAGCTGTAATTAGGCACAAAACGGCAGTAGAAATTAGCAAAACCAATGAACTGTTACACCTGTTTCCTGGAAGAAGGGGTGGGCCACTCGACCACCGCTTTGACCTTGGCAGGGTCGGGGAGGATCTGATCGTGGGAGATGATAAAACCCAGGAATGAGGTCATCTTGGCGAAGAACTCGCATTTCTCTGCTTTAATATACAGTCTGTTTTCCAAAAGCCGCTGCAGAACCCGCCTCACGTGGGCTTGGTGCTCCTCCCGAGACCTGGAGAAGATGAGGATGTCATCTAAGTATACGAATACGAAGACCCCCAGGAAGTCTCGCAGGACGTTGTTAATGAGCCGTTGGAAGACGGCAGGGGCATTGGTGAGCCCAAACGGCATGACCAGGTATTCGAAGTGGCCGCTAAGCGTCCAAAATGCCGTCTTCCACTCATCGCCCTCCCGGATCCGAACGAGATGGTATGCGCTGCGGAGGTCCAGCTTGGTGAACCAGGTGGCCCCCTGGAGGGAGTGGAAGGCAGAGTCCATGAGCGGAAGGGTGTATCTGTCCTTCACCGTGATGTCGTTCAGGGCCCGGAAGTCGATGCACGGCCGCAGAGATCCATCCTTTTTGGAGACGAAGAAAAACCCAGCTCCGAGTGGAGACGAGGAGGGGCGGATGATGCCAGCGCTGAGCGACTCCCTGATGTATGTGTCCATGGCCTCCCGCTCCGGGGCAGACAGGCTGTAGAGGCGACCAGATGGTAAAGGCG
Source organism: Pholidichthys leucotaenia (assembly GCA_020510985.1). Lineage (NCBI taxonomy): Eukaryota > Metazoa > Chordata > Actinopteri > Cichliformes > Pholidichthyidae > Pholidichthys > Pholidichthys leucotaenia. The sequence continues at coordinate 19,324,906 of CM035842.1, read as the reverse complement.
CCCCCGGGCGGAGGTTTATGGCGCAGTCATACGGGCGGTGGGGGTGGGGGAGAGACATCGCTTTGGACTTGCTAAAGACGAGCCCCAGATCGTGGAACTGCGGAGGCACCAGGGTGAGGTCCGGGGAAGATGAGTCAGGAGCAAGAGGAGGAGAGGATGGGGCACAAGCCGCGGACTGGAGGCAGGTGCCCATGCAAAACGAGCTCCACGGGAGGACGCTGCCGGACTGCCAATCAAGCACGGGGTTGTGGAGGCGCAGCCACGGGTAGCCCAGGATGATGGGGGAAGCCGAGGTGGACAGGATGAACAGGCTGAGGTCCTCTCGGTGGTTGCCAGAGATAATGACTGACACCGGCTTGGTGCGATGCATCACTACTCCCAGGGGAGATCGAGAGAGAGTGACGAGGTTGAGGGGAGCTGGTAATGCTTGACAAGGGATGCCCAAGCGGGTTGCCAGGCTCTTGGAAATAAAGTTTTGTTCTGCCCCCGAGTCCACCAGTGCGTGAGTGAGGTTCCCGGTGGAATAGTGACAGAACCTAATGGGCAGTGAACAATTTGAGAGGGGATTTGGCTGGTTGGCGTCCGCGAGGCCCCCAACAGTGACTCGCGGATCCCCCCGTTTGGCTTGATCGGGCAATGCTCCATGGAGTGCTGGTCACCCCCGCAATACATGCAGTGGCCCAGCTCCAGGCAGCGCTGTTTCTCCACTAGGGGGAGCTTGGTTCGCCCGACCAACATCACCTCAGGCTCATCGGCGGACTCCGGAGCGGGTAATGCCAGGGGGTGAGACTGAGAGGCATGGGCGGGAGTTCCGCGTGAGCGGCTGTAGGACTTCCGCTTGGCAGCCCGCTCTCGCAGCCTGTTATCTAAACTGATAGAGAGATTAATTCAGATAACCGTCCCGGCAGATCCTGGCTAGCCAACTCATCCCGCAGACTAGAACAGAGGCTGCGGAGGAAGATGCTGCAAAGAGTTGCCTCGCTCCAGCCAACCTCTTCCGCTGCCACCCGGAAGTCAATAGCGTAATCGGCTGCCGACCGGCTACCCTGGTGAAGGTTAACCACTTGCACTCCGGGCAATTTTCCTAAAAATGCCAAAAAAAAAACGTGCCCAAAGTAAATTGAAAGCTGTTATTCAACCCTTTGCAGCATCTTCATGGGGTTGGTCTCATTTAAAAGAAAACACTTTGAATTTTTTGGCAAAAAAAACATAATCTCTCTACGTGCTCCGGCCACTGAGTTATAGTCATCTAAACATACTGAACTTGAAGAAAATAAATTAGGACACAGTGTTTTTTTGGATACAAATGCTTGTAAATAACACACAGCTGTCCGATCTGGCTGGAAAATGCAACAGAAATGTAGAACCAAGTGTTATCCAGCTGAGATCCAAATTTGGTAACAATACCACAAAAAATGAATATTTTACACAGCTTTGTTCTCAGGTAGTTCCCAGGCGTTATGGAACTGTGCCAAATTGTGCCAAATGGCACAGTTTGGAAAAACGTCTGTAACTTTTGAATAATTCAATGTAGAATCTTCATTTTAGGCTCTAATGAAAGGTCACACTCAGGGCTGTGTCTGTGTGTGTGTGTGTGGGCGGGGGGTCGTTCCCCCCCCCGCTACCAAGGACCAAATTCGGCCCTCGCTACAAGACGGAATACACTCTTTTTTTTTTTCCTTGCATGTTTTCACAGCGGCTCCCCCCCCCCCGCTACTGTGTGTGTGTGGGGGGGGGAACCGTGAACGGACCGTGAACGCCCCCCCCCCCCTCGGTACAGAAGAGGGCCATCGCTACATGATGGAATAGACTGATGTGCTTCCCCCCGCCGACCGAGGAGCGTTCGGACCGTGCCCCCCCCTCTCCTCTTCTGCAGCGGGTGGGGGGGGGGGCGTTCACGGTCCGAACACGGCAAATGAACCGTTTATCGCGGCGCACGCACTTCGTATTTCGTGCGCAGTACAGTTGTAAATTACCGATCGGTCAAAAGTCATTTTTGGATTACAGTTTTCAGGGATAAATAATAATTTAGCTTATAACACCTTACCTCTTCAAAGCAGCAGAGTCGTGCGAACAGCTCTTCCCACGCGTCAGACGAACGCGACGCTGCTCCGCTCGTGGATCCCGATCAACATAATTCCATTACATATTGCCGTTTTGGCGAATGATTTACGACTTTTGTCGTCGGCCTCCGTCTATTCTGCTGGAATGAGTGCAGGTCCCACTTGTGGGTGTTCTCCATGCTGCTGGGTGAGCCTGGGTCTGTAGGAGATTTGTCCAGCGTCCTTTGTTTTCATCTGTGGCAGCAGTAAATATCGCTTCACCCAGCCAGAATTTCTGTGCTTCAATTGGCTCCTGCGTTCACAGTAGGCGGGTCCTCCTTCCTAGATTTTCATTCATTGGTTCTTCAAGGTTTCAGAAACCCAATTCAAGGCTCTTATTAGTCAAATGAGAGGTCAATCAGATGAACTAATCTGTTCGCGGCTGTCTCTGCAGTTTTTTTTTGAGTGGCGCTTGGACGCTACTACATCACCATCACCACCATCATGCGTCATGCGCACGAGGGCGCACGAGCGCGCTCTCGTGCGCCCTCGTGCGTCATAGGACGCAGAGACTTGCCCGCCCACGGAACAACGGAGCGCAAGTGGTTAAGGAGCCAATCGGCTAGAACGCTGTCACGATCCGAGTGGTCAAAAACCTCAAAGAAATCTCGCACGAATTGGGCATAGGAAAGGTTCACGTAGCTGGGCTTTGCCATGACGGCGTAAGCCCAAGCTAACGCTTGACCCTCCAAGAGGTTAGCTACGTACCCAATCCGGCTGTGGTCTAAGGGAAAGTCCCCGGGAACGCGTTGAAACACCGACTCACACTGCAGGATGAACCCACGCACTTCACCGAGTCTCCCGTTAAAGCGTGCGGGTGTGGAGATTGGAGTGAGTCGGGTTGGCGATCCCGAGCTAGGCTGGCTAGCCGAAGGAGCGGCGGAAGCTGACCCGCCAAGATGAGCCGGGGGGAATGCCTGCTGGGGGTCGAGGCGATCTAGCCGGTGAGTGATTGTAGTTAGTTGATTGAGAATAACTTGTTGTTGATCAGCGATCAAATCCACCCGAGCTCGGGTGGAAAGTCGGCGTGCGAGCCCGCTGTCCGCTGGGCCGCCCTTATGGAGCCGTACTGACATATTAACGGGCCCAGGGAACACGCACACAGGCTCAGGTGAGATTCAAAGGCTTTATTCAACAACAAGAGATGTATGGATGCGTGTATGCGGAATGTGAATGGTCTGTGGGCGAACGAGGAGCGCCGGGGGCAGAGTGACACGCCGTGCAGCCAGGCAACCCTACGGACAGAGCAGAGACAGGAATATGAGTTAACCTTCACCATGCGGGGATAATGTACCGAATGTTGCTTACTTGCAGATGTTACGGTGGCTGGCGTTGGCAAAGGAACTCTTGCCTGGGAGACAGCGCCCTGCTGCGCGCTTGACAAGGAGTGGATGAGGAGGAAGAGGAGGTGGCGAGGACGGGATGAATCCGCCGCCAGGGAATCCACCTGTGCACAGGGGAGAGACTGGAAGACAGGTGAGAGAAAATACAGCTTGTTTGCTGGTAGGAGATGCTGCAGGTCGGGAAGGAACTATCCTGCAGAGGGATTGAGAGCGTTGATTAACAGACGGCTCCAGACCGATGCTCTGGGCCGAGTGGGCTAAATAGTCCGTGATTGACGAGGCGCAGGTGTGCGCGCAGCTGAGGCAGATGACTGGGGAAGGCGAGTTGTGACAAAGACTGGTTTAATTATTTAATGTAGTTGTAAACAAAGTGGAAACAATTCAGATTTGCGCAACTTCAAGGAATAGAAGGAATGGAAGTTGTGTTACTGATGTATGTTTATTTTAACAGTAAATCAAGAGTTGAATGCTAAAACCAATCAAAAATATTCTAAAAAAACTGGCATATTTATAAATGTAAAATATTCTCTTGTATCACATAGCTTTCTTGGAATTAATTTAAAAGAATAACTGTAACTGAACTATTAACAGAGAGGAAGAATATCTAGTTTCTTCTTTTCTAATTTCTATATTGTAATCCAGCAAACAGTTAATTTTCACTCTTTACTTTTTATGTATATATAATTTGAACTGCGTGAGATGGTACATGTAGATATTTTTTTTTCCTCATGTGAACACAATTAAGAGAAAAATCTAAAGTTTTCCAAATAGTTCTCTAATGTATGCATAAAAACTAAAAATTTGCATAAAAAGTTGCACATTTAATATAAAAATTAAGAAAAAAGCAATAAGCTATTTTAAAACATTTAAAAAAAATATTTCAGTATAAAAACCGTCTCAAAAGTAGCAAATTTATGCAAAAATGACTCAAATTTAGGAAGAATAAATACAAGTAGTAGAATTAAAAGAGAAAAGGCAGATTCCTGAGAAAAACCTTTCTTTTTGGGCAGGAATCATCAAGTATTAAGGCACAGTGGCGTGTTTTTGTTTTGTTTTTGTCATTTCTCTGCAGCTGATAGAGGGCTGTTGGAGACTGGAGCAGTGACCACTGGGGCTGGTGGAGTCTTCACTACTGTGAGCAGTGACATCACAGCAAGGGTTTGTGGGGCAGCTGGAACAGTGGAATGATGAAGGAGCTGTGGTCTGATGATGATTAAGCTGTCAGAGTAAAATGGAACACAATATTGTGTAGAAACATTTAAATGACTCTGACACTAAACTACATTATTTCTAAAGAAGTTTTTGACCTCTGAAATGACAACATGGACGTGTTAGTGTTACAGGACAGGTGGGTGTGAAATATTCATTGAATTTGGATATTTTGATTAATTTTTGTGACTCATTCATACCAAAGATATTTTGAGAACAGTACATGTGGTCTGTCATTACATGCAGTAGAGGTTCTGGTACACACGTCACTGACCCTGGTTACATGGTCACATTGAACCAATCACTGGGAATAAACTGATAATGGTTTTGCTGTGCTGACATGCACTGATTAAATTATTGGAGGGTTAACCACTTGAGTTAATGACCATAGTTACTTGGTCACTTGAATTATCCGATAACTCCAGAAATCCAATCATAACCAGTTCATTTGTGTCCATGTAACCATGGTTACTGTTTGACTCTTCCTTGTCTTGTCTGAGGGGACAGCATCAGTTCTCATTCTGGGTTTGTCAGTTTTGGTTCTTGTGAATTACTCCATCTTAGAATGGGCCCGTGCATTGATTCAGTTTAATTTCCTCATTAATATCATTGTTTTACTTCAACATAAAAAAATACAATTTATGTGCAGTCATAAATGTTTGAGCTTGGAGATGGAAATATTTTGTGGAAATAAAGGTGCTGCATAAAGTTTTCTGTTCTTGTACTCTTTCATTAGAGTCATGCTGTTTCTGCTAACTTGTCTCAGTTTTTTTCCTCCTTTCTGTGTCTGCTGGGAACCCAAACATCTGGATCATTTTCTCAGCTTGATTTGTGCATCCATAAGCTGCACAGAAAATCATGCTGAGAACCTGATCTGTGAACATTTTAGCATTTTATTGTTTTAGGCATCAAAGTACAGTTTATGAAGTCAAATCCTTCTGTAACATTGAAGAAAAATATTCATTTTCCACAATTATATGATGTTACAATATGGATGAATAAAAAAATAGAAAAAAGGCTTTCTTTTATTTGAATCACTGGTGCTGTTATTATCTATTTAATAAATTCAATCATGTAACCCCAGTCCCACCTGGAAGAGGAGGCAATGGTGCCATCATGCTGCTCACTGGTATTAGCTGACAGGAATTTGTCAGGCAGAAGTTCAGAGTGAATAATAAGAAAATGAGAACAGGTCCTTGCATTTTTGTTATTTTTTTTATTTAAAAAAATACAATTTCATGACATTTATACTACATTGAATATTTTCATATAACAGACTGTTGCACCTTGACTACATTGTGTTATAAAGGTCTCTTCTTTTATTTAGTATTTTCCACCCTGCTTAGTCATTAGTTTTCAGAGTACAGGGTAATGTTTATGTACTAGTACATCTCAGTAAATAGAATATTGATTTGCATTTTTTTCTTTTTGCCTGCAATGAATATTGAACATATGAAAGTTTATTTTTTTTGAATTATATTTTTTTTTTTGCAATATTCAAATTTACTGAGAGGCACTAATGTGTTATATTTCCATTCACACAGAAAATCTTTCCTAACTTGAAAGGTTAAGGAGTAAAGTACACAACCCCGAATAACTTAGCTAAATCACATTAAACTGACTGACAGCAGTTTTTTACTACATATTTTCAATTCAGATAATTCTGCCTAATCTTGCAAAATGACCCACTGTATTTAAAAGCTGATAATTCAGTAATCAGTCCACTGAAGCCATAATATAAGGTTAGGCTGCACAGCTAGGCAGTGATAGTTCCACTGCAGCTTTCATCAGTGTGAATCAGCAGTTCTCCTTCCCTCCAAAACATACTCTGACTGTCTATTTAAAGCTGCTCTCATATCATAATCCATTTAAATCTGTTCATTATGTGTGTGTAATCAGTGTGTGAATGTGTGGATAGCAGGATCTGTTAAGCGCTTTGGTCATCCAGAGATGAGAATAAAAGCGCTACATAAGTGAATACCATTTACCATTATAAGTGTAAACAATATACCTACTGATAGATGTTCTGAATATTTACTTAATATGGATAAAAAGTGCTGTTAATACCGCAGCGTGTCACTATTTGGAGCTGCATGAACCACGCGACCGGGCAGCGGCCAGATCAAAGAGTGTTGGAACTCTCATTATACGGCTCTGGCTGAATGGTACCATGGCAGAACCCCCCCCCCCCAATTTTCACACCTTAGATAATGTTAAAATTAATTTATGTATTTATTTAATAGCTTTATCTTACCAGGATAAAACCAATTGTGGTAAGGTCCTCTTTCACAGTGGTGCCCTGGCCAAGATGGCAGCACTTAAAAAAACACCAGTAACAAAACAGCACAGAAGTTAAAAATAAAAATGAATAAATACATAAACACTGAAGTGAACTAAAGTGAAGAAAAGCTGGAGGAGTGCAGGGGCGAATAATCAGCTGATGCTCAGAGCTCCACCATGTTACAGTTGAAGTTTCTATTCTGATAAGTTAAAGAGCCAGTGTCTGACTGACCCTAACGTTTATACGACCTACACAAACACACAAATTAATACCAATACTGAAGAAATACTGGTCAGTGGTTTTCACCACTGCAGCTGCTGTACAAACGAGCTGACATACTACGTACAATGTATGTTGTAAAGAGGAACTGGAATTGGAGATTGGGATTGAAAACATACACCCACCCAGCCACCATCCACCCATCCATCCATCCATCCTTCCATCCATTCATCCATCCATCCACCCACCCACCATCTTTGTCTCTTTGTTTTTGGTTGTACCATCAACCTGGCTAGGGACCACGGGTGGAAAATAGCAACTTACTAAAACCTGGTACAATGCATCTCTCCTTGTTTTAAGCAAGGTTAATGTTTTATTGTACATTGTCCCAGTCTAAATAAAATTACAATTACAATTACAGTCCAAGCAGAGAAGCCCAGACTTCCTTCTCCCCAGCCACCTCCTCCAGCTCTTCAAAGTGAAGACCAAGGCGTTAACATGCCAGCTGGGAGAACTAGTCTCAGTTATACAGTACTTTTACTTGAACTACATTAAAAAAGATGTACACATAAAAAAGATTCATTCTAATACTTGATTTGACAGCTTGACCACATTGCAATTTCATGTCTCTAATGGAAGTCAGCTGAAGCTGACAAGACACATGAAAGATAACTGACCCCTGTTAATCTCTCAGATGTGATTCTCTTGAACTCCAATACATAGACCTAGCCCAAACAATCAATGTGAATTGCACATAAAATTTATTGATCTCTCTCACAGAACGGAGAATCAAAAGGAGGCCGTCTCCCTTCCAGCCGGTGACTTATAATGGCTTTTCCTTGCAGACACTTTAGATGACTTATGCTTTAGTGTATATGGGGTATATTCAAATACCTGCCCTAGCACACCACATTGCAGTGTGCAGAGGCAGTGTGACTTTATGGCAGCAAGACATCAGAGCTGAGAGTGATGTAAAAAAAAGTTTTGTTTTTTTTTTGTTCCAACAATATCACACATCATAAAAGGCTGTTTTCACACATTTACAGTGCTGCTGGAAAGTGTGTGAACCCTTCAGAATTTTTTACATTTCTGCATAAATTTGACCTAAAACATCATCAGATTTTTACACAAGTGCTACAAGTAGAGAGAACCCAGTTAAATAAATGAGACAAAAATATTTTACTTTTTCATTTATTTACTGAGGAAAATTAAAGCATGTGAACCTTTGATTTCAGTATCTGCTGTGAACCCCTTTTGCAGCAGTAACGGCAACTGAATATTTCCAGTAACTGTTATCAATTCTGCACATCGGCTTGGAGGAATCTTCCGTACAGAACAGCTTCAACTCTGGGATGTTGGTTTGTTTCCTCACATGAACTGCTCATTTCAGGTCCTTCCAGAACATTACAGTTGAACGAAGGTCAGGACTTTGACTTGGCCATTCCAAAACATTAGCTTTATTCTTCTTTATCAATTCTTTGGTAGAACAACTTGTGTGCTTAGGATTGTTGTCTTGCTGCATGACCCACTATCTCTTGAGATTCAGTTCATGGACAGATGTCCTGACATTTTCCTTCAGTCTGTAATTTTCCAGTCTGTCAAAGAATAGATTTCAAAATACTGCTTTTGGCTTATAAAGCTCTGAATGGTTTAGGGCCAAAATACATTTCAGATCTGCTTGTCCATTATGAACTACCCAGTGCCTTCAGGTCATCAGGGTCAGGCCTACTATCTGTGCCCAGAGCTAGAACCAAACATGATGAGGCAGTGTTTAGTTTTTATGTTCCTCACATGTATGGAACAAACTCCCAGAAAGCATCATGGCTGCTGAAACTCTCAGCTGCTTTAAATTCAGGTTAAAAACTCTCCTATTTGCCACAGCCTTTCAGTAGAACAACTGTTAATCTCATACAATGCACTGTAAATTTTTATTGCTGTCGTATTTTATTTTAGCCTGCTTTTATTTTTCTTTAATCTACTTTTGAGTTTGATTTAAATTCTTATGTATTCCTTTTGCAACTTGCTTTAATGCTTTAATGTTTTTTTATGTAAAGCACTTTGAATTGTCTTGTACATGAAATGTGCTACAAATAAACTTGCCTTGCCTTTAGTATTTGCTGGTATAATTCAGAATTCATTGTTGCCTCAACAATGGCAAGTCACCCTAGCCCAGATGCAGCAAAACAGGCCCAACCATGATACTACCACCACCATGTTTCACAGATGAGATAAGGTTTTTATGCTGGAATTCAGTGTTTTCCTTTCTCCAAACACAACACTTCTCATTCAAACCAAAAAGTTCTATTTTGGTCTCATCTGTCCACAAGACATTTTTCCAACAGCCTTCTGGCTTGTCACGTGACTTTTAGCAAACTGCAGTAAGCAGCAATGTTCTTTTTGGAGAGCAGTGGCTTACTGCAGTGGCTGCTGGTGCAACCCAATCCATCACACCATTGTTGTTCAGTGTTCTCCTGATGGTGGACTCATGAACATTAACATTAGCGGTCTCGGTCTTCAGACTTTCAGCCCTTTCTTCAAAGTTCTTGCATGCAAGTAGCATTTTATGCTGTTTCTGAAACTATGGCAAATTGTAATGAGATGATACATTTTATTGCTAATCACATTTACTAGAGAGGCCTTCAGTTGATTAGAAGTTACCTTGGGGTTCTTTGTGACCTCAACGACTGTCGACCACTCCTGGGGAGGGTAACAATGTCTTAATTTTCCTCCATTTGTACACAATCTGTCTTATTGTAGATTGGTGGAGTCCAAACTCTTAACATATGGTTTTGTAACCTTTTCCAGCCTGATGAGTATCAACAACCCTTTCTCTGAGGTCCTCAGAAATCTCCTTTGTTTGTGCCATGATAGACTTCCACAAACATGTGTTGACAGTTTGATAGTCTATAAAAGATTCTTTAAATAAAACAGGGTTATCACTCACACCTGATTGTCATTCCATTGACTGAAAACACCTGACTCCAGTTTCACCATCCAATTACCTGCTAATCCTAGAGGTTCACCAACTTTGCCACTCACAGATACAGTATGTAATATTGGATCATTTTCCTCAATAAATAAATGAAAAAGTAAAATATTTTTCTCTTATATTATACCCTTTGAGTGTGAGAATTTGCTTGCCCCTAGTGGCAGAGCGCAGCACTGCGCCTGCCTTCTCACTCTGACTTTGTCAAAAGTAAGTGAGAAATTTCTGTGTTTTTTTTTTAAATGTATTGATTTCTTGTTCACATACTCTGAAGATGAAATGATGAGGTACCTCTGTACAAAAAACAGTGTCAAAAGACTGAACCATTTTTTGTGTAATACATCAAAAGTCCAGTTTTGACTGAGTTATGGAATTTAAAGAGGTGCTGCAACATTATGCAAATTAGATGCGTAAATTTATTCCTATCTGAAACTTTGGATCATATTTTACATCTTACTATTTGACAGTAAGCCATTATCTCTTACCACTTTCAAGTTATAGCCTTGGAAATCTGAACTGTTTTATTGACAAAAAATATTTACCACTCTTGACCACTAGGGGGTATGTCGGAGTTTGGTAACATACACATTCAGAGGGTTAACTGGGTTGTCTTTGTTTACTTTTCAAACTTGTGTGAAAATGATGATTTTTTGTTTTAGGTCATATTTATGCAGAAATGTAGAAAATTCTGAAGGGTTCACAAACTTTCAAGCATCACTGTGTTGTGTGGGGATTTGGCATTTGGAGCTTACCGTAGCCTGTGCCATTGGGGTGGAGGTGAGGATGTCAGGCAGGCTACGGCCAGTGGATATATTGTGCTGTGTTCCTTAATACAGTTAGTTCGGTGTTCATTTCAACACGGCTCCGGTCTCATGTTATTCACACATAACATTTTGGTTACGAGAATAAACCCTGGAAGCGTGCACTAAACTGCCACCTCCATTTTTACAGTTTCTGGGTATGCCAACTATAACATGGTGCCGCTGACGGGAGACGTTTGATGTGAATGTTGCCACGGCCAGCCTGAGCGGCGCCGACGAAGAAAGATGGAGGAGCCTACTCGTTCACTGCCTCGGTAAGGAGGGCCAACGGATATTTTTTGCGCTGGATGGCAAGGGCTCACTGAAAGAATGTTTGGACTTAATGGACTATTTCTTTAGGGACCATTCCAACATCACGGCACTAAGATATAAATTCTTCGACTGCTGACAACAAGCTGGTGAATCCACCCAATGCTTCATTATGGAACTCTGTAGCCTAGCAAGAGAGTGCGCCTTTGGGACGATTGAGGAGGAGCTAGTCTGGGACAAGCTAGAACACTGTATGAGCGACGAGTGGCTAGAAGACAAGCTAATGCTGACTATGGATGTCCTCGCACTGGAGAGAGTGGTTGAACTGACTAGGCAGATAGAGTCCACTGCCCAGCTAGGCCTGCCAGTGCTAGCTAGAAAGAACCTAGCCACAAAAGTTTTCCCTCCAAGCCTGCCCTCTAGCAACGTAGCTAACACCTTGGGGCAGACCCCCAAAAGGTGGCGGACTGTGGCACGGGAAGGAGCCAGGGCTGGGGTCTGTGTGATGGCTGTGGCTCCCCTCATCACCGGGTGGGCATGTCCACCTGCCCCGCCAGAGGGAAGAAGTGCTATAATTGTGGCCGTTCTAATCACTGGGCCAGGGCCTGCACCACCACTATTAAACTATTGGCAATGGAGCCCGAAAGCATGACACAGGTGTGTGTAGTGGGCGCCAAAAAGGCACCGTTAAAGTGGTATGTCCTGCAGCTAGACAGAGTTGATGTGCCGCTTATGGTGAACTCAGGAGCCGGTAAGTCCATAATAAGTATGGTTACATTGAAAAGACTCTTCCCGGGCAAAACCATTAATGCAGAGGCAGTGAAAATGTTTGGGTATGCTCACGCTGAAACTGAAATGGCGGGCACGGTCAGCTTCTCAGTGAAATGTGGGTTAAAAATCGTCTCCGCATTCACCTTCCAGGTTTTGCGCCAGGCGGGCAGCTTGCTGGGAATCGATCTGCTGGGTGAACTGGGATTCTCCATCATGGACCCAGAGGGCTCAACAGTGCTGACGGTGTTCCCCGAATGGCATGTCCGTTGGCCGGCGATGTTCATGGGCCTTGGATGCATTAAGGCGTTCTACCACCGTCCGCTTATCGACCCAAGCATGACACCGAAAATCCAGCCATTACGGCGGCTTCCCCTTGCTCTGCAGGATGATGTCAAGGCAGAACTGAACAGACTGCTCGAAACTGGCATCATCGAGAGAGTGGACACTTCACCCTTGATATCGAACATCGTGGTGGCCAGGAAGAAGACAAGCGGCATCAAGCCGTGTATTGACCTTAGGACAGCGAATAAGGCGATTATTCCTGACAAATATCCACTCCCCACGATAGGAGAACTTACTGCAACATTCAGCGGCTCAAGGGTGTTCACAAAGCTGGATCTCCACCATGGTTACCTACAAGTGCCTCTTCACCCAGCCAGCAGGAACCTGACAGTGTTTGTGACCCACATGGGCATTTTCAGGTACACCCGCCTGCCTTTTAAGATAAGATAAGATAAGATAAGATAAGCCTTTATTAGTCCCACAATGGGGAAATTCCAGGATTGCAACAGCACAGGGATAGCAACACTCAGAGCAACAATCAGAAGGCAAGAAAAAACAAGAGCAGCGAGTATACATATGCACATATAAACATAAATATATAGACACACGGTGCGGAGCATTGTAGCTAGATGGAATAAATATATAGATATATAAACACAGTGCGGAGCATTGTAGCTAGATGGAATAAATATATGAATATATAAACACACAGTGCGGAGCATTGTAGCAAGATGGAATAAATATGTAAATATATAAACACACAGTGTGGAGCATTGTCGCTAGATGGAATAAATATATAAATATATAAACACACACAGTGCGGAGCATTGTAGCTAGATGGAATGAAACAGCATAACCGTCTACTTAGTTATCCTACATGGTATGATTATGTACCCATACATATTGTCACCCTCCGTAGCTACCGGTATTTTCCTAGTTGTATACCGGAGGGGACCACTGTGCAAGTCTATTGCATCTTTTGCATTCAATACTATTAGGTTGTCACGTCTTTTTGCTATCTCTGCGAGCAGCCCTGCTTAGGTTATACAGTCTGACAGCCGTTGGTAGGAAGGACTTGCGAAACCTCTCGGTTGTGCACCAAGGATGATGTAGTCTGCTGCTAAATGAGCTCCTTAGTGCATTCAGTGTGACCTGCATAGGGTGGAACTCGGACTCAAGCAGAGATGACAGTTTAGCCACCAACCTTCTCTCTCCCATCTCCTCCACTGGGTCAAGGCACTGCCCCAGGACAGAGCTAGCTTTCTTGATCAGTTTGTTCAGTCTCTTCCTATCGGCTGCTGTAATGCCACTGCCCCAGCAGACCACTCCAAAAGTGATGGCTGATGCCACCACCGTGTCGTAGAATGTCTTCAGCAGCGCCCCTTGTACACCAAAAGACCTGAGTCTCATCAGTAGGAACAGCCTGCGCTGTCCCTTCTTGTAGAGTGCATCAGTATTGTGTGACCAGTCTAGTTTATTGTTCAGATGAACACCCAGGTACTTGTAGGATGTCACCATCTCAATGTCTGTTCCCTGGATGTTTACTGGTGCTGTGAGGGGTTGTCCTTGCCTGCGGCAGTCCACCACCAGCTCCTTAGTTTTCCTTGCATTGATTTGGAGGCAGTTCCGATGGCACCAGTCCACAGAGTCCTGGATAAGCCCTCTGTACTCAGCTTCATCTCCGTTGGAGATGAGGCCAACGATCGCAGAGTCGTCAGAGAACTTCTGTAGATGGCAGTGTGTTGTGTTGTGTGAGAAGTCCGCAGTATAAAGGGTGAACAGGAAGGGAGCCAAAACCGTTCCCTGGGTCTGAGTTTTGGTCTGAGTTCAGCGCCTAGTTGCTTTCAGAAGATCATGTCCATGATTCTGGCCGGCCTCAGGGGTGTAGTGGTGTACCTGGATGACATCGTGGTCCACAGCGCATCGCGGCAAGAGCACAAAGGTTGTTTTGGATGGTTGATGGAGTTGCTACAGGACCACAGAGTCACATTGAATGGGAAAAGTGCATTTTTGCGGTGGACTCCATCGAGTTTGTGGGATTCCGGCTGACGGCCAAGGGTCTGAGGTCCCTGCACTCGAACATGGAGGCAGTCCTGTGTCTCCCAGATCCCACGACACCTGCACAAATTTCCTCGTTCTTAGGCATGGTGAATTTTTATGGATGTTTTATTCCTCATTATTCAGAGACAATCGAGCCACTCCAGGCTATTCTGAAACTGGATGCACTGTGGTGGTGGACCCCGGCCTGCTCAGCGGCAGTCGCCAGGCTGAAGTCCCAACTCCCCTTCCCTCCTGTGTTGGCCCACTTAGATCCAAAATGGCTGACTTTTGTGACCTGTGATGCGTCTGGTTTGGTGGTTGAGGCGGTTATGTCTCAGGTGCAAGACGGTACTGAGCGCCCGGTGGCATTCGCGTCAAGGTCTCTTTCAGTGGCTGAAAAGAAATATGCCGTGGGTGAGAGGGAGGTGCTCACCTGTGTCTGGGCATCGGTGGCACATCTATCTCTACGGGCGCCACTTCACCCTGTGAATGGACCACCGAGCATTGACAACTTTGCCTCCAACTTTACACCCGGTTCACTACTGGAAAAGAGAACATAGTGGCAGACCTCCTGTCCCGTGCCACAGCCAACACTGTGCAACCAGATGACAATGGTGACAACCCCACGGAGGCGAATCTGGCCAACACGCTGCATGGACCCCTCCAAGACAAGGTATCCTTCCAGGAGCTCCGGACAGAATCAGAATGGGACCCTATGTTGTTGCAACTGTGCTCGGTCATCAAGGAGGGTTGGCCCGCAAAAGTATAGGATGTGCTAGCACTTTTTCACCATTTTACAGGGATGGCAATTTTCCGCCGATCCGCGGATTTCCACTGATTTATTTTCAAATTGATCATTTCTGTGAATCATCTAAATCCGTTGAGAAAATTTTAGGGGGGTAAGGTACCTTATTGCTACCAATTTTAGCGAAAATCAACACGATTACATAAGCGCTCGGCGCTTCCCCAGAAGTCGTCTCCCGCGATAACCCGGATGTGTTGTGTTCAAGCTACTGCTGTATTGCAGTAGCTTGACAGCCCTGCAATTGGATAGTTGCAAACGATTGGACCAATCAAATGGCTCGTTGTATGCTTTTTCAAAAATTCATGGCGGCGTGTTCTCAGGGATCTGATTTTCTGCTAATTCACCAAATTCCGCTTTATTTTATCTTCCAGGAAGATAAAGTACGTTAAGTACGTTAGCGGCCTGTGGTCCACGAACGCAGTGAAGGTGCGCCCTTTCAGGGCAGGACTGGAAGTGGCGTATGGCCAGGTGGAGAGCCATTAACTCTCTGTTACTGGCGGCGTACAAGGGCTGTATGAGCTGGGCTGCGCGGGGGAGGAAACGGTAATAAAAGTTAACCATCCCCTTTTATGATTCCAAACAGTTTGAAATTGACAGTGCACAGTGGACATTGACTCATAACTTTTGAATATTTCTAAGACCTGGCTACATTCAATTCAATTCAATTCAACTTTATTTATATAGCGCCATTTCACAACAACAGTCATCTCATAGCACTATCAACTGTAGGGGGGGAACCCCCACAGTTGCAGAAAGACCCCAGCAATCAGGCGATCCCCTGTGAGCAAGCACTTGGCGACGGTGGAGAGGGAAAAACTCCCTTTTAACAGGAAGAAACCTCCAGCAGAACCAGGCTCAGGGAGGGGCAGTCATCTGCTGCGACTGGCTGGGGGGTGAGGGGATAGAGAAGAAGAAAAGAACAGACATGTAGAGAGCAAACAGCACGATGGGGACTCAATCTATGGGAGAGAACAAACAAATGTTAATGACCAGCAAAAAAAAAAAATATTTCATAGAGAGTGAGGAAAGGAGTGAGGCCCAATGCATTACTGGAGGTCCCCCGGCTGACTAAACCTATTAGCAGCATAACTAAGGGAGGGTTCAGAAACACATGATCCCTCCCTAATTGTAGGCTATATCAAAAAGGTAGGTTTTAGCCCTATTCTTAAAAACAGAGATCGAGTCTGACTCCCGAATCCAGATTGGCAGCTGATTCCACAGGAGAGGAGCTTGATAACTGAAGGCTCTGCCTCCCATTGTACTTTTGGAGATTCTAGGTATTACTGTGGCGGTTTGGGAAAACCCCCACAAACAGACTAAGGACAGACAACTCGCTACTCCTGTTTTTTTCCGCTACACTACTGTGATAATGTCACCTTTCATGCATTGTGTTCATGCGTCCGTCCTGTCCTTACTGTGACCTAGAGACTCAGATCAATATGTAGATGTGCCTGTTAACCTCTTTGTTCTGCAGCTGGAGCAAAGTCTAGCAAATCTGCCTATTGTGATGTATGTCTCACAAATGCAAATATCTCATGCCTGTTCTGCAGTCCCTTTGATCAGACAAACTGCTGTGAATCTGCTTTGATGTATTGTTTGAGTTGGGTATAAATACTGCACAGGTTCTGTAACACCTCCTCTCACTCACACTTCAACCTCTGCTGCAGACACGCACTCTATGTCTTCTTCTCTGAGAGCCAGAGGATCCCCATCCAGCCTGCACACACTTGGGCTGGAGAGGGGATCCTGTGACGGCGGTATGATATAATAAACTCTACTTAAAACCTCCAACAACACCGCTTTATTTCATGCCGCCACAATTACAAGTAATCCTGCATTTTGGGAGCGTAGTGCTCTGTTAGGATAATACGGTAGTATCAGATCTTTTAAATAAAAAGGAGCCTGATTGTTTAGAGCTTTGTAAGTAAGAAGAAGGATTTTAAACTTAATTCTAAACTCTATGGGAAGCCAATGAAGGGAGGCCAGAACCGGAGAGATATGATCTCTCTTTCTAGTACCTGTTAAAACTCTTGCTGCAGCATTTTGGATCAGCTGAAGACTTTTTAAAGATGTTTTAGGACAGCCTGATAATAAAGAATTACAATAATCTAATCTCGAGCTAACAAAAGCGTTGATCAGTTTCTCAGCATCACTCTGAGACAAGATGCTCCTAATCTTGGCAATATTACGCAAATGATAGAAGGCAGTCTTAGAAACAAATTTAATATGTGAATTGAAGGACAAATCCTGATCAAAAATAACTCCAAGGTTCCTCACAGAGCTATTAAGAGAAAGAATAACCGCATCCAAACTGAAAGTTTGATTTGGAAAGGAATTTCTAAGGTTTTTTGGACCAACAAGAATGATTTCAGTCTTATCTGAATTTAATAGCAGGAAATTACAAGTCATCCAAGCTTTGATTTCCTTAAGACAGGCTTCTAACTTGGTTAATTGATTACAATCATCTGGCTTCATTGACAGGTATAATTGTGTGTCATCTGCATAACAATGAAAATGTATACAGTGCTTTCTAATAATGTTGCCTAACGGAAGCATATATAAACTAAAAAGAGTAGGGCCTAGCACAGATCCCTGTGGAACTCCATGACTAAGCTTTGAGTTGAAAGAAAACTCATTATTTACATGAACAAACTGGAACCTATCAGATAAATAAGATCTAAACCATTGCAACGAAGTTCCATTAAGTCCAACATAGTGTTCTAATCTATCAAGTAGAATATTATGATCGATAGTATCAAAAGCTGCACTAAGGTCTAAAAGGACAAGTACAGAAACTAGTCCATTATCAGATGCAATGAGGAGGTCGTTAGTGACCTTCGCTAAGGCTGTTTCAGTACTATGATGGATTCTAAACCCAGACTGAAACTCTTCAAGTAAACCATTTCCCTGCAGGTGGTCAAATAATTGCGTAGCAACAACTCTTTCTAAGATTTTTGAAATGAAAGGGAGATTAGAGATTGGTCTATAGTTAGCTAAAGCTCCTGGATCTAGCGTTGGCTTTTTGAGTAAGGGTTTAATTACAACCGTTTTAAAAGCCTGCGGTACATGGCCTAAAGTTAATAAAGAATTGATTATATGAAGAATAAAGCTACCAATAAGTGGGGAGACTTCTTTAAATAACCTGGTAGGAATAGGGTCTAAAAGACAAGTTGAAGGTTTGGATGAGGAAACTATTTTGTCTAACTCACAAAGGTCGATTGGAGTAAACTCATCAAGACAGACATCAATAGAAGGAGTTGTAGTAGTTACAGTATTTAAGTTAACTGTGGGAAGAATCTGATTGATTTTATCTCTGATGGATGAAATTTTATTATTGAAAAAGTTCATAAAGTCCTGACTAGTAAACTCTAAGGGAATGCTAGGATTGACAGAGTCCTGACTCTTTGTCAACCTGGCTACAGTACTGAAAAGAAACCTGGGATTATTCTTGTTCTCTTCTATTAATACAGAGTAATAACTCGTTCTAGCTTTTCTAAGAGATTTTTTATAAATTAAAAGATGATTTCTCCAAGCTAAATAGATTTCATCTAAATTAGTAGAGCGCCATTTTCTTTCTAATTGACGAGTCTTCTGTTTTAAGGTACGAGTTTCTGTGTTGAACCAAGGAGTTAGAAATCTCTGATTAGACTTTTTCTTTTTTAAGGGGGCCACCAAGTCTAGAGTCTGATGCAGAGAAGCTGAAACACTATCCACCATGTTATCAATTACAGAAGGAGCAAGCTGTCTATAGCTTATTTCTGTTGTGTTGACACATGGCATAGAGGAAACAATCTGCATAAATTTGGAAACAGCATCATCTGAGAGGCATCTACTGTAATAATATTTTTCTTTAGGAGCCAAATAGTCAGAAATAGTAAAATCAAAGGTTAACAGACAATGGTCTGACAGTACAGGGTTATGAGGAGACACTACAAGATTTTCTATTTCTATGCCATATGTCAAAACAAGGTCCAATGTATGGTGGAGGTAATGAGTAGAATTTCCTACTTTCTGAGAAAACCCAATCGAGTCTAATATTGAATTGAATGCCACATTAAGGCAGTCACTATCTACATCCACATGTATATTAAAGTCCCCTACTATAATTATTCTATCAGATTTCAGCACTAAATCAGCTAAGAAATCAGCAAATTCGGATAAAAATTCTGAGTAGGTTGATGGGGGATGATAAACTATGGCAAATAAAATTGGGTTTAACCTAAAATTGCTAAAGTGCCCAATACTGAGGACCAGGCCCTCAAAGGAATTATAACATGTTTTTTGCTTTACATTAACTAGTAATTTGGAATGGTAAATTGTTGCTACTCCTCCTCCACGACCAGAACTTCTGGGATTTTGACAGTTTAACCAGAGGGAGTTGATTCATTTAAACCAACATAATCCTCTTGTCCTAACCAAGTCTCTGTAAGGGAAATTAAATCAATCAATACATCAGTGATTGTGCAAAATGAACTGCTCAAGTCTCAATGGAGATTGAAACTGGTGATCTGAAATGAATGCTGGAATTATAAAAAGTAATGGTATGTTGGAATTTTATTACTATTATGGAATAGATAAAATTAACTGATTCTGATTTGATCAAGTGTTAAAGCATGTGATGGATAATGCTTGTTGGAATATTTTAGGAATGCTATCTTTTTGGAACATAAGTCAATATTATACAGTAATAAGTGGCATTCAGCTGTTTGTTTTATGTCATTTAAGCACAGTTCTGGTACTTAAAAATCATAAAAACCCAGGAGCTTCAGTGGGCTTTGCCCCCCTTGCCCCCCCCCCCCACACACACACACACACACCGGGGCTCTGTTCCGGACCCCGCTGGGGGACTGTGTCCCCCTGACCCTCTGCTGAATTTTCAGATAATTTCCCAAACCCCAAATCACATCCCTGGTTCGTGTTGGAATTCTGAACTTTCGGTATTGTTTTCACCGGAATTATGAGATTTTTATCGAAGGATCAGGAGTCATCAGTGCTAGAAATAGACAAAAGTGTCAAAAATAAGTTCTGATGGAATTGGCTTGAGAGAAAAGTGACGGTAAAGGTGAAAATTGGCTCAAAGTTCGACGAGGTAACAGAAACGCTCGGACAATTTCTGAAGAAACCAGAAAAGGAGATGAAGTTCAAAGTTCAGAGACTGACACAGCTTTCTGCCAAAAGGAAGAAAGTTTCACATTAGAAGTGACTTGGTGACCAGTGTAAATAGTGTAATAAACTCTTATAGAACTGTTAAATATGTTGGACTAAAGACAGTGAGACAACATTGAAGAAAAAGTAAGTTAACTTTTCATTAAATTTAATGATTTATCTAAGTCTAGTATTTCATTTTTTTTAATCATTTTTTTTCAGTCTAAATTACTTCTGTTTTACTGAAAACCTCCCAGCTTTAGGGGGGCTGCGCCCCCCCCCCCAGCCCCCCCATAAGTCAATCGACCAAATTAGATTTCAGCTGAAATCAGAATTTTCTGTTGCCATCCCTGATTTTAGGGATGAACTGACCTGTTGGAATGGTGTGTGTGTGGCAAGGGGGCACTGCACATTCATCCCGGTGTCTCTGAGATCAAGAGTTCTGGCGATGCTCCACGAGGATCACCTGGGTGTGGTCAGGGTGAAGCAGCATTGCAGGAATTCAGTTTGGTGGCCTAGTATTGATAGAGACATTGAAGCCATGGTAAAGAACTGTGTCCTGTGCTTGGAGAGCAGAAAGACCGGCGGACCCCCACCACCACCACCACCACCAACCCCTGCGACCATTACTGTACCCAGAGAGCCCTTGGAAGCACATCCAATTAGACATGTGTGGCGAACTGCATGCAGCACCCCCGAACAGTTGGTTTTTGCTTGTGGTATACGATCTGTTCTCCAAATGGGCAGAAGTGTTTACCACTAATTCAGTCACGACGGACGTGGTTACGGGTTTCCTCTCATCACTGTTCACCACATGGGGGGTTCCAGATGCCATCACTATGGACAACATCCCACAGTTCACCTCTGGGTGGTTTGAGGAGTTTTGGGGTGTTAGGGGCGTGGAAAACATCAAAACTGTGTTCGCCCCATTGGCTTGGGGCGTGGAACGTTTCAACAAGACTGTGAAAAATGGTCTGGGGGCCCATTTTGCAGATGGCTTCATGTTCTTTTATGCCCTTCAGAGCACACTCCTCCACTACAGGGCAACGGCCCATGCCACGACAGGGTGCTCCCTGGCGAAACTCATGTTGGGGCATGAACTCCACCTGCCCCTGGACCGACTGAGGCCACCCATGGCCTCTCCTCCGAGGAACACAAATCCTCCACGAGACCGAGTCATTGCCCAACAGCAGAAGATGAAACAACAGTTCAACAGGAAGCACAGGGCGAAGGCACACGGACTTGAAGTGTCGGACCGTGTCTGGATTAAACATCCCAACAGCATGCATAAACTGCAACCTTTCTGGACAGGGCCCCTACAGATCGTGAGGCGGCAGGGACGGGACACGTTTGAGCTCTTGGACGGGTCACGGTGGCACTCCAGCCGACTCCGGAAGTCATTGCCTGCACAAAGTCCAGGAGCTACGGCAGAGCGGACTAGTGTGGGTTGGGACTCATCTGATGTGGGTGCTGGGGACTCACAGGTGCTTCCAATGGAGCCTGGAGCAGGTTCCGCTTCTGTGGGGCACTCGGCTGGGATATGTCAGAGGCCCAAATACCTTGAGGACTTTGTCCTGAAAGCAGCTTTAGCCAATGTGTGTTGAGAATGGGTGGCAGAATAATCCACCCCAACACGGGAGGGTATCCTGGTAGTCTACCCAGGTGCCCATTTAGTTAATCAGTTTTGCTGTTCTGCGTGTTCAAAAAAAACTGCCTATGTTGCATGGGTTCTAAGGGGTCCATCCTATGTATATGTGAGTTATTTACAGGGGGTTTCCATGTTTTGTGGGGGGGTGTTGTGTTGTGTCGGGATTTGGCATTTGGAGCTTGCTGTAGTCTGTGCCAGGGGGCTAGAGGTGATGACGATAGGTGTGCTACAGCCAGTGGATATATTGTGCTGTGTTCCTTAATAAAGTTAGTTCGGTGTTCAGTTCAACACGGCTCCAGTCTCATGTTATAACACACTATGTTTATTTTTTTGGTATATTTTTATTAATCCCAGAGGGAAATTAAGGGCATCCACCTGGATGGATGAGGCAGCCACGGCACAGTGCCAATCCCTTCACCATTCACACACACACATTCACACCTAGGGCAACTTTAGAGTCTCCAATTAACCTAACCTGCATGATTTAAAAAAAGGATTTTATTAAGTTAACCTTAGCTGACTTGAACTTCTTTCTGAACTAGAAATGATCATTCATGCTTTTATCCCATCTTGTTTAGATTATTATAATGCCCTTTTTATGTGTTTTAATAAAACTGCTGTTGCCCGTCTTCAGACTGTGCAAAATGCAGTAGCTTGGCTTTTAACCAGGACTAAGAAAGGGGAACACATTTCCACGGTTTTATCATCCCTTCACTGACTGCCAGTCACCTTTAGATTTCATTTTAAGATTTTAGTTTTGCCTGCCAGTGCTCTTAATGGCCAAGCTCCTTCATACATCTCAGCCCTCTTGACTCCATATGCAACAACACGATCATTAAGATCCTCAGACCAGAGACTCCTGGTGGTCCCTCGGACCAAATTTAAAACGTGTGGAGATCGGTCCTTCCAGGCTGCTGCACCACGGCTTTGGAATGAACTTCCCCCTCTTCCCCCTCTAAAAAAAAAAAAAAAAATCCAAGATGGCGCCGCGGATGGCAGCCACTGGCTTCTGCTCTCTGATGTTTTTGATAATTTTGTGTGTTTTTTTGGACTTCTGCTCTTCTGTCCGAATCACCTATTCAAGGGAGGAACTACTTTCACTCAGACTACCTCCCAATGCAACTTCTCCGCCAGTTACTGCTGCTGATCTGAAGTTTTTTCAGTCCATCTTAGCTGTGGGAGCAGCGGCTATTGGCGCTGGCCGGAAACGAAGGCGGCGTGGTAAACGTGCCGGTGCGTTAGTCAGGCTGAAGAAACGAGGATTTCGCACGCCGCTCCCATCGATCCATCTGGCAAATATCCGCAGTTTGGCGAACAAAATGGATGAACTGCTGCTCCTGACTCACAAAAACCGGGATTTTAGCAGATCTGGTGCCCTTTGTTTCACGGAGTCCTGGCTGAGTGAACACATCCCGGACAGCGCGGTTCGCCTGGACGGATTTCAACTGTTTCGCGCTGATCGCAGCCGAGAATTTTCTGGAAAGACTAAGGGTGGTGGAATCTGCTTCTACATAAACGAAGGTTGGTGTACTGATGTCACAGTGTTGAAGAAGTTTTGTAGCCCTAACCTAGAGTCACTGTTCATAAACTGTAAACCCTTTTATTCACCGCGAGAGTTCTCCTCATTTATTCTGGTCGGAATTTATATCTCGCCTGCTGCTTGTACAACGGAGGCACTGCAGCTCCTCGCTGACCAGATAGCAGAGGTGGAGGAAAAACATCCAGACTCTCTGCTTATCATTCTGGGTGATTTCAATAGAGCTAATCTCACAAATGAGCTTCCTAAATACAGACAGCATATTAAATGTCCCACCAGGGACACAAATACACTCGACCACTGTTACACAGTTTTAAGAAATGCCTATCATGCCGTCCCCCGTGCAGCTCTGGGTTTTTCTGACCACTGCCTGCTCCATCTTATTCCAACATACAGACAGAAACTAAAAACTTCCAAGCCTGTTGTAAGGACTGTGAAGAAATGGACTGAGGAATCAAAGCTGAAGTTACAAGCCTGCTTTGACTGCACAGATTGGAGTGTTTTTGAAGCTGCAGCCATTAACTTAAATGAACTCACTGACACTGTGACATCATACACCTGTTTCTGCGAGGACATGTGTGTGCAGACCAACACCTTCTGCATATACAACAACAATAAACCCTGGTTCATTCCTAAACTGAAGCAGCTACGTCAGACCAAGGAGGAGGCCTACAGGACTGGTGACTGGACTCTGTACAAGCGGGCCAGAAACATGCTGACGAAGGAGACCAGGCTTGCTAAGAGGAGCTACAGTGTGAAGTTACAAAAAAACTTCTCAGCTAACAACTCTGCTTCTGTCTGGAGAGGCCTACGGAATATCACCAACTACAGGAGACCATCCCCCCACCCTGCGGAAAACCTCCAGCTGGCTAATGACCTAAACAGCTTTTACTGCAGGTTTGAAAAGAACCTACAGTTCTCACCTCCCACCCACACAAAAGGATTATCTGCAGCCCCAGGAACTCCATCCCTCCTCCACTCTGACCTCCCACCAGCACTAATGATCTGTGAAGAGGAGGTGCGCCGGGTCTTTCAGAGACAAAAGATCAAGAAGGCTGCAGGACCTGATGGTGTGTCTCCGTCCTGCCTGAGAGTCTGCTCCAACGAGTTGGCCCCCATCTTCACCCGGATCTTTAACAGATCACTGGAGCTGCGTGAAGTGCCTTCCTGCTTCAAACGCTCCATCATCATTCCAGTTCCCAAGAAACCCTCTATTACAGGATTAAACGACTACAGACCTGTTGCCCTGACCTCTGTGGTCATGAAATCCTTGGAGAGATTGGTGCTGAGCCACCTGAAGGTCATCACAGGCCCCCTGACGGACCCACTGCAGTTTGCCTACCGGTCAAACAGGTCAGTGGATGATGCAGTGAATATGGGACTACATTACATCCTGCAACACCTCGACTCCCCAGGGACGTACGCCAGGATCCTGTTTGTCGACTTCAGCTCAGCGTTCAACACCATCATCCCAGGCATTCTTCATCAGAAACTCCTCCAGCTCAAGGTGCCCCCCTCCACCTGCCAGTGGATCTCCAGCTTTCTGACTGACAGGTGGCAACAGGTGAAGCTAGGGAGATTTACATCCAGCTCCCGAAAAATTAGTACTGGCGCCCCCCAAGGATGTGTCCTTTCCCCACTGCTCTTCTCCCTCTACTCCAACGACTGCACCTCAGAGGACCCTTCGGTGAAGCTCCTGAAGTTTGCGGACGACACCACAGTCATCGGTTTGATCCGGGATGATGATGAGTCTGCATACAGGCGGGAGGTGGAGCAGCTGATCCTCTGGTGCAGCCAGAACCATCTTGAACTTAACCCAGCCAAAACGGTGGAGATGACTGTGGATTTCAGGCGACACCCCCCTTCATTCCCCCCACTCACCATCCTCAACAGCACAGTGTCCACTGTGGACTCCTTCAAGTTTCTGGGTACCACAATCTCCCGGAACCTGAAGTGGTCCTCCCATATTGACACTGTCCGGAAAAAGGCCCAGCAGAGGTTGTTTTTTCTGCGTCAGCTCAAGAAGTTTGATTTGCCTCAGGAGCTGCTGGTTGTCTTCTACACCGCCATCATCCAATCTGTCCTCTGCTTTTCCATCACTGTCTGGTTTGGATCTGCCACTAAACAGGACAAGACCAGACTGCAGCAGATCATTAAGTCTGCGGAGAGGATCATTGGTACCGACCTACCCTCCATTGCGAACTTATATCGGTCCATAACCAGGAAACGGGCGGGAAACATCTGTGCTGACCCATCACACCCCGGCCACAAACTGTTTGAACTTCTATCTTCTGGTCGTCGTTACAGATCACTGAAGGTCAAAACCACCCGTCACAGGAACAGTTTCTTTCCTCAAGCCATCACTCTGATGAACTCCTAACATTCACCTAGTCCTACCTGTTGCTGTACTCATGACTTTTCATCCATTATTACATTGCACATAACTCTCACACTGCTTTTTACTTCATTCACATTATATCACTGAATCTGAGTCCACATTGAAATACTGTGTGATTGTATATTTTTTTTTCATATATTTCTGCAAAGTGTGGTTAGTCCGAGTAAATAACTGCATATATTCCTGTATATATTTGCATCCTTTTATAGAAACGTGGACAGACTGTAATTTACTGTACATACTCTGGTTGTCATTGAATCCTTATTTAAATCCTTCACCTGAACAACGAGAGCAAGTTTTTAGTCAAAGTCAAATTCCTTGTATGTGTTGTGCATACTTGGCCAATAAAGCTGATTCTGATTCTGATTCTGATTCTGATTCTGATTCTTTGCGCTGCCTCAAGACCGCTGACTACTTTAAGGAGTTAAAAACTCATTTGTTTAGACAGGCTTTTAGCGCTTGTTGAATGGCTTCTATTCCCTCATCACTCACTCTTATTTATTCCTATTTATATGGGTATTTTATCTTATTTCTATTGATTTTAATTTCTTGTGTACTTGTAAATTTTAATTTGCTGTGAAGCACTTTGTGATCTACAGTATATCTGTGAAAAGTGCTGTACAAAAACTTTGCTTGCTTGCACCATCCATCCATTCATCCATCCATCCAAAGCAAAGAACATATGTCTTCCCTTATTTCAAAAACATAACAATGCTAGGCTAACAACTTCAGTCATTACAACCTGTGGTTACTGATAAAATATGACAAAATAGGATAAAATATCCCCTCCGTGGATCACCACCTTATCATGATGGAGGAGTCTGAGTCCCCGAATGATCCCAGGAGCTATGTTGTCGGGGCAACATGCCCCTGGTATCTCCCAAGGCAAACTGGTCCTGGGTGAAGGGCCAGACAAAGAGCGGTCTGTATGAAAAATGTTACATCAAGGACCCAAAGGAGGCACATGGGTTTGCCCTCCAGTGGTCTCACCATCTGCAAGAGGGATCATGGGGATCATGGTGTTGTGTGAACCGGGCAGAAGTCTGGGTTACTCTGCCTGGACTGATGCCCCATGACCTCGATCCCCAGAAAAGCGGTAGATGATGGATGGATGGAAGGATAGGATATATGATAAAATATATAAATGTGATAAAATATAAGTTATTTACAAGTTGTGAGGTTGGAAGCACCTCAAAGAAGCGACTTTACAGCAGAGCCTTAAAGGTGAACTTTATTTTCCTGAAAATAAATATTTAAAAAAAAAATAATACATCAAGAAAGTGTTTAGAAATGTGCAGAATGTTAGTTTTTATGTTCTTCTAAAAATTTGTGTATTGATGATTTTTTTTTATTATTATTATTTGTTACGGTTCCAAATTAAGGTTAGAGGTTGGCAGCGCAACTTAAAAAGGTGATGTTTTCAAATATCAGGAATACGTTGTTTTTCTGTAGCATTCAAGGAGGGTTATATCTCCCAGTGTTTGTATCTTCTCAAGGCTATGCAAAGCATTAAAAATGTATCAATTTTTTCATATTAGTTTTTTATTGCACAAAGTGAAATGCACTACAGACTGATGATACCATGTAGACTTTAAACATGTAATTTACATTTTTGGGGGTCCATTTTAAAGGTTTTTGAGTGGTCTTTGTGACTAGAAAAGCGCTATATAAGTGCAGGTTAGTTAGTTAGTAGTAATAGATGGATCTTCGTAAAAAAAAAAAAAATCTTCCTGGATGTTTTTACAAACATTTTAAATCCACAGTAATTCACATTTTCTATCAGTATGCTAGCTAATATTGTTTAAATACATTTTTATTCAAAGGCAATTGTGTCCTTCACATTTCCTGCACTTCCAAAGTGAGTGGCATGTACAACAGTCCGAAGACAAAAGAATATTTAGGAAGTTAGCAGATAGAACATTTGTGTAACTCGTCCCATCTCCAATAATTATATTAACATTATTGTTGTTAGATGATGACAGCAGCGGTAGGTGTACATATTATTTTGCCTTTTTGCCATTGCAGCAATTGTATGAAAAGTTGTTCTCCACTCTTGTCCAATGCTATTAAACAAAAAGACACAATTTGAATACAAATCACTGGACTCAGCAGAAACACATCATGGCAACACAAGAAGGCATTCGACGCAACACACAAATAGAAATGTAGGTCAGTCTCCCAGCTTCCATCTCCCCATCACAGCCCAACATTAACATTTAGCTGCCGATAAGGCTTTGATTTGTCATATTAAACATTGGCTGATGGTCGTTGCCAACCTAATTCCAATGTCTTCCCAGTGTGCAATTGACCTCTATAAGACGTACTCCGATTTATAAACTTGGTACATTGGACTGACATTGGCCTAGAAATACATGGATATTTCTTCTAAAAGGACCCCTATTGATATCCACCTATGAGTCCCAGTGGTGTTATCTATAACCTACCCACTTTAATATACAACAAAAGGAGGCAGTTGGTTGTAAAGGCTGACTGAAGTGCTGATGCTCCAGTGTGCACACGTATGTGCGTGAGCATGCCTAGGGGGAAACCAGAAGTGCTTTGATGGACACCAGCCAGTGTCCATGGGAATAAGGATGAAGTAGGTGGATTAACATGTTTTAGGCAGGGAGGCTGATTGTTTGAACAGAGTCACTGAGTGAATGAACGAGTGACTGAGGAGCAACTCTGACTCTTCTGTGGCGTGATTGTGATTGCCTTGAGCTGTAGTTTCAGTCAGATGGCGTGGTGAGACAAGAGCAAGCCACACAAATCAAGTTGAAAGCTAGTCCCAAATTACTAATGCAGGTCCATTTAATCCAATAATGAAATCACTCCATCACAAGTCAAGCTATACAAAACTCTGATAACCTGTAAGGCCCATCCTGAACTCAGTTTTTAATCTTCATTTTTCACACACATTTAAAGGTAACCAAGGGAGGTAAGAATGTATTACATGAGTGTGTTAAAATCTATAGTGTTTTTCAAATCTGGTGTGCATATTTGGGAAATCTGCATCTATCCATCCATCTTCTACCGCTTTTCTGGAGGGCCGGGTTGTGGAGGAAGCAGTTTAAGCAGAGAAGCCCAGACTTCCCTCTCCCCAGCCACCTGCTCCAGCTCTTCAGAGAGGATACCAAGATGTTCCCAGGCAAGCTGGGAGACGTAGTCTCTCCAGCATGTCCTGGGTCTGCCCCGGGGTCTCCTCCCAGTGGGACGTGCATGGAACATCTAAAGTGGGAAGCATCCAGGAGGCATCCTGATCAGATGCCTAAACCACCTCAACTGGCTCCTTTCAATGTGGAGGAGCAGTGGTTCTATTCTGAGCCTCTCACAGATGACTGAGGTCCTCACCCTATCTCTAAGGGTGAGTCCATCAATCCTATGAAGAAAGCTTATTTCAGCCGCTTGTATCCACAATGTCATTTTTTCTCTCACTACCCAAAACTCATGAGCATAGGTGAGGGTAGGAACGTAGATTAAACAGTAAATCAACAGCTTTGCGTTAGAGCTCAGCTACCTCTGCATTACAACAGACCAGTACAACATCCGCATCACTGCAGATGCCGCTCCCATCCGTCTGTCAGTCTCCCTCTCCATTCTCCCCTCATTTGTGAATAAGACACTGAGATACTCAAACCCCTCCACTTGGGGCAAGAGCTTGTTCCCAACTCAAAGACGAAAATCCACTCTTTACTGGCTGATCACCATGGACCTTGACTTGGAGGTGCTGATTCTCATCCCAGCCACTTCACACTCAGTAATAAACCATCCCAGTAAGACCTGTAGGTCATTGCTCGATGAAGCCAACAGGACAACATCATCTGCAAACAGCAGAGATGAGATCCTGTGGTCACCAAATATGACACCCTCCATTCCTTGGCTGCCCCTAGAAATCCTGTCGATAAAAATTATGAACAGGATCAGTGACAAAGTGCAGCCATGATGGAGTCCAATTCTGACTGGGAAGGAGTCAGGCTGAGTGTTGGCAATACAAAACAAACTCTCACAACAGTTGTATAGATCAGATAGCTTGTAGCAACAAGTCAGATAACCCAAACTCTCGAAGCACCCCCAACAAAAATCCACGAGGGACACAGTCAAATGCTTTCTCCAAGTTCACAAAACACATGTAGACTGGTTAGGCAAACTCCCACAAACCCTTGATTATTCTTAAGAGGGGAAAGAGTTGGTCCGATGTGCCATGGCCAGGAGGAAAACCACATAGTTCCTCCTGAATCCGAGGTTCAACCAGGGGTCGGACTCTCCTCTCCAGTACTCTGCATGTACCTTCCCAGGGGGGCTGAGACGTGTGATCCCCCTAAAGGTGGAACTCACCCTCTTGTCCCCCTTCTTAAGGAGAGGAACCACCACCCCTGTTTGCCATGCCAAAGGTACTGTCTCCGACTTCCACCCAGTGGTGCAGAGGCGTGTCAGCCGTGACAGCCCTAAAACATCAAGAGCGTTGGGGTACTCAGGGCGAATCTCATCCACACCTGGGGCCCGGCCACCAAAGAGTTTTTTAACCACTTCGGCGACCTCAGCCCCTGTGATGAGCAAGTCATCCTGCTCGTCCTCAGGCTCTGCTTCCTCTGTGGAAGGTGTGTCAGTGGGTTTGAGGAGATCCTCAAAGTATTCCTTCCACCTCCTGATGATATCCCAGTTGAAGTAAGCAGCACCCCATCCGCACCATACTCAGTGTGGACAGGGAGCTTCCTTCCCCTCCTGAATCACCAGAGAGTTTGCCAGAATCTCTTTGAGGCCGACCGAAAGTCTTGTTCCATGGCCTCAACAAACCCCTCCTACACCTGGGTTTTTGCTTCAGCAACCAGTCGAGCTGCAGTCTTCTTGGCTTGCCAGTAAACCTTAGCTGCTTTGGGAGTCCCACAAGCCAACTAAGCTTAATAGGACTCATTCTTCAGTTTAATGGCCCCCTCACCACTGGTGTACACCACTTGTTTTGGGGGTTGCCACCACAAGATGGACCAACAACCTTGCGGCTGCAGCTCTGGGTAGCTTCTTCAACAATGGAGGTGGAGAACATGGCCCATTCAGACTCCATGTCTCCAGATTCCCTCGGAATGTGGTTGAAGGTCTTCTGGAGGTGGAAATTAATGACCTCCCAGACAAGGGCCTCAGCCAGACATCCCCAGTACACCCTCACTATATGCTTGGGTCTACCAGTTCTGAATGGCATCCTCCCCCGCCATCGAATCCAACTCACAACCAGGTGGTGATCAGTTGATAGCGCTGCACCTCCAAGGCTGTCCAAGACATACAGTCACAGGTCCGATGACTCGATAACAAAATCGATCATCAACTTGCGACCAAGGGTGTCCTGGTGCCAGGTGTATATATGGACACCCTGATGCTTGAACGTGGTGTTCGGTATGGACAAACTGTGATTGGCACAGAAATCCAATCACTGAACACCACTCGGGTTCAGCTTGGGTAGGCCATTCCTCCCAACCACCCCCCTCTAGTTTTCACTGTTGTTGCCCACATGCACATTGAAGTTGGACCTCCAATAATGCACTGGGCCTCACTCCTTTCTTCACTCTCAATGAAATATTTTTTTTTGCTGGTCATTATCATCTGTTTGTTCTCTCCCATAGATTGAGTCCCCATCGTGCTGTTTGCTCTCTACATGTCTGTTCTTTTCATCTTCTCTATCCCCTCACTCCCAGCCAGTCGCAGCAGATGACTGCCCCTCCCTGAGCCTGGTTCTGCTGAAGGTTTCTTCCTGTTAAAAGGGAGTTTTTTCTCTCCACCGTCGCCAAGTGCCTGCTCACAGGGGATCGCCTGATTGCTGGGGTCTTTCTGCAACTGTGGGGGTCCCCCCTACAGTTGAAAGTGCTATGAGATGACTGTTGTTGTGAAATGGCGCTATATAAATAAAGTTGAATTGAATTGAATTGAATTGAATTGAATTGAATTCCATGTCCCAGAAGCCAGTTTAAGAAGCCAGGCATCAGATCGTCAAGGTCACTGCCTTCACCCGCCACCTGATCCGCATAGCACCGGACCCCCATGGTCCCTCCTGCAGGTGGTGAGCCCACTGGATGGTGAACCCATGTAGCTCCTTCAGACTGAGTCCGGCCGGGTCCCATAGGCAGAACCCCATCCACCAGAGGCTCGCCATCAAGCCCCTCTCCCAGATCTGGCTCCGGGGTGGGACCCCAGTTACCCCATACCAGGCAGGGTACACTGAATCTTTGTTGTAACATTCATCACGAGAGTCTTTTGGATCATTCTTAGTCTGGCCCTTCACCCAAGATCAGTTTATTCCCAGGCCACAGTTGGAAATAAGAATGTGTTCTTGATCTGTCTTGCCTGGTTAAATAAAGGCTAAATAATTTTAAAAAATATCTTGGGTGGTCCTACCAAAGGAAGAATTGCCCCATACAACATAGCTCCCAGGATCACTGGGGCACGCAAACCCCCCACCACAATAAGGTGACGATCAATGGAAAATCTGCATTCATATTTAATTTTCATAAACTTTACTTTTACCTCACATATTCTCCCACAGTAGCCATGTTAGAGGTGTCCTAGTTCAGCCCATTTAGTTTATGCTCATCCATCCAGCCAACCAATCAACAACTTACTATTTTCTGAGCCCCTTCTGTGATAGACATCTTGTACTTTGGCCTCTGCTAGGCTTTACCCTCTCAAATCTGGGACTCAAGTTGCCCACCTTTGCTTGTGAATGTTAGTGTGTGGTTGCATTCAAACTTTTACATGTTTTAAATATTTATTAATCTCACAGTGAGTGGCACAACTCTGGCTGCTTTCGCTGTTTATGTCCTGTTGCGTCATGAAGTGAAACGGCTTCAAACCTGAACACACTGGGGCTCATGGAAATATGAGCCCCAGTGTGCCAGCTTTCTGCCCCAGCTTTCTGTTCACTCATGCCAACAGCATAATGCAGAAAACATGTGGGTCTGTCTTTGGTATTGATTTAGTAAACCATGACGTTAGCAGGGATTATTTATGTGTTAAGGGATGAACAGAGGGTGATGTGATGAGGTAAACTTTATTTCAGCATTATTCTCCAACAGCTGCATGCATCTTAATAATGTAGAGGAAAATATATAAACTATAGTCACATGTGCCCTCGAATATACAGTAATACAGGTCACATATACAACCCCAATTCCATTGAAGTTGGGAAGTTGTGTAAAACATAAATTAAAACAAAATACATTGATTTAAAAGTCTTTTTCAAACTCTATTTAATTGAATGCACTACAAAGACAAAATATTTAATGTTCAAACTGATAAACTTTGTTATTTTTTGATATTGTTGTTGCAAATATTCACTCATTTTGAATTTGAAGTCTCCAACACCTTCTAAAAAAGCTGGGACTGGGGCAACGTAAGACTGAAAGTTGAGGAATGCTCAAAAACACCTTTTTGGAATATTATACAGGTGAACAAGTTAATTGGAAACAGATGAATGTTATGATTGGCTATAAAAGGAGCATCCCTGAAAGGCTCAGTCATTCACGAGTAAAGGGGGTTCATCACTTTGTTAACAACTGTGTGGGCAAATAGTCCAACAGTTTAAGAACAATATTTTTTTCATGTACAGTTGCAAGGAATTTAGGAATGTCATCATCTACAGTCCAAATATCACTAAAAAATTCAGAGAATCTGGAGAAATTTTGACATGTAAGCGGCAAGGCCAAAAACAAACACTGAATGTCTGTGGCCTTTGATCCCTTTGGCAGCACTGCATCAAAAATGACATAATTCTCTAAAGGACATGGGATTGGGAACACTTCAGAAAACAGTTGTTGGTTAACACAGTTTGTCCCTACATCTACAAGTGCAAGTTAAAACTCCATCATATTCCGGACTCTGCTATTCAGTTAGCAGGGCTAACATGCCTCCACGCTGATTGGGTGTTCATGGAAGAAGGGAAAACCCGAGGAGGAGGCGTGTGTGTTTACATCAATGATGCTTGGTGCCGGGATGCGACTATTGTGCATAAACACTGTTCTCCATTGGTGGAGTTTATGGTCATCAAGAGCTGACCCTTTTACATTCAGAGAGAATTTTCACCTGTCCTACTAGTCGTCATGTATGTCCTACTCTCCGCCATTGGTGAGAGGAGTAAAGCACTAAAGGAACTTTTTCAGGCCATCAGTGAGACACAAACAGTGCATCCAGACGGATTTCTCATCACAGCAGGAGACTTCAACCTTGCAGATTTAAAGGCCTTCCTACCAAAACTACGCCAAAATGTGGACTTTCCAACAAGAGGAGACAGTTTGCTGGACCTGTTGTACACAACTCACAAGAGAGCGTACAGAGCTCCCCCCACATCCCTTCCCCACCTTGGTCTCTCTGATCACATTACCATCTTGTTAAGGCCTGTAAACAGACCCAGATTGAAGGACATCAGACCAACAAAAAAGAAGGTACGCGTGTGGCCAGAGGGGGCCTTGGATGCTCTGAAAGGCTGCTTCAGCACTACAGACTGGGACACTTTCAAGCATGCAGCCACTCACAATGGGCACACAAACATAGAGGAGTACACTGAGGTTGTTGTAGCATACATAGCTAAATGCAATGATGATGTTATTTACTGCAAGACCGTCACTGTTCGTGCTACCCAGATGTCGTGGATGACAGCAGAGGTCCACAGACTCCCAAGGGCTCAGGATGCAGCCTTAAGGCCTGGTGACACTGCAGGATTAACAACAGCTAAGGCCAACCTGTCCCGTGGCATCAAGGGGGCAAAACAACAGTACAGCAAAAAAATATCCGGACACTTCAGCAACACCAAAGATGCACAGTCTCTCTGGCGTGGCATACAGACCTGGCATACAAACCTCCACCTCAGATCTGTGTGAGTGACATCACACTGCTTAACAACCTAAATGACTTTTTTGGCCGCTTTGAAGCACAACACAGCACATCAGCACAGAAGACCCCCCCCAGACAAGCAGGTTATAAGTCTGGATCCAGCTAGAGTGAAGAGGACCCTCTCCAGGATCAACCCATGCAAGGCAGCTGGACCAGACATCTTCAACATCTCCCTGAGTCGAGCTGTTGTCCCCACATGGTTCAAAACTGCTACAATAATACTAGTCCCAAAGAAGCCCGTCCAATCAAACTACAATGATTACCGTCCTGTAGCACTGACCTCCATCATAATGAAGTGCTTCAAGTGCTGGTCATGCAGAACATCAAATCCACTCTGCCTCCCTCCCATAACCCATCTCAGTTTGCATATAGGTCAAACAGATCCACAGAAGATGCCATCTCTGCTGCTCTCCATCCAGCCCTCAACCACCTGGACTCAAAGAACTCCTATGTGTTAATGCTGTTCTTGGACTTCAGTTCAGCATTCAACACAATCATCCCGCAGCACCTAATACAAAAACTCCGACATTTGGGACTCAAAACCTCTCTCTGTAACTGGGTGCTGGGCTTTCTCACAGGGAAGCCACAGAATGTGTGAGTCAGCAGCAACACCTCCAAGACCATCACACTGAGCACAAGGCCCCACAAGGGTGCGTGCTGAGCCTGCTGCTCTTCACCCTGCTGACACATGACTGCATACCAGCCTATAGCACCAACCACATCATCAAATTTGCCGACGACATGATGGTGGCGAGCTACATTACCAACAATGAAGAGGCCAATCACAGAAATGAGGTCAGCCAACGGATACAGTGGTGTAAAGACAATAATCTCTTCCTGAACGTGGACAAAACCAAGGAGATTGTGGTCGACTTCAGGAGAGGACACAGATAGCGGCCCCCTCTGATCATCGATGGAGCAGCTGTGGAGAGGGAGAGCAGCACCAATTTCCTGGGGTGCACATCTCTGAGGACCTCTCCTGGTCTAACAACACTGCATCACTGGAAAAGAAGTCTCAAACTTGCCTCTATTTCCTCCGCAAACTGAGGAGAGGACAAATTCCACCTCAGAATTGAGAGCATCCCCACTAGCTGCATCACAGTATTGTATGGAAGCTGCACTGCCTCCTGCCGGAAGACACTACAACGTACAGGAAAAGCAGCCAGCAAGATCATCGGTACCCCTCTGCCCTCTGTCTCGGACATCTACCTCACCTGCCTCGCGCCCAGAGCCATCAACATTGCAGGCGACACCTCCCACCCCTCACAATCCCTCTTCAGGCCTCTGCCCTCAGGGTGAAGGTACCGGAGCCTATGGGCTCACTCCACAAGACTGCTAAACAGTTTTGTTCACCAGGCCATCAGGACCCTGAACTCTTCCAACTCCCCACCCCCTGCTCCCGGACTGTAACACACTCACCCACACAATAACTCTACCTCAGCTGTTTGCACAGAAAAGGCACACCAACAGTACCACATCTGCTGCTGTATGTCTTGCACCTTCTTCTTCTTCTCCTTTTAGATTTGATTGGTGGTTTACAACCAGCCTACAGGTGCATTACCGCCACGTACTTTATTTAATGTCTTGCACCTTACTGCAACCATTTGCACAAATGCCATACCTGCTGCTGTCATTACAATACTGATCATGCACAGACCAATCTGTCGCCATATGCACCCCCGTTACTGCATTGAACTTGCAATTTACCGGTATTATGGTTTACTACACATAGGATCGCTGTGTTTTTACCATTATTTGCACTGTGGGTAGCATTACTGTACATAGATTGTTGTTGTTTTCCATCCTTACTCCTTTTCTTATATATTGCCCACACCACTAAGAGACCGAGAAATTGCATTTCAATTCTTCAGTATGTCCTTTACATATAGAAGTATTGACAAATAAAAATCTTTCAGTCTTTGAAAGTTTGAAAGGCCAGCATCTGTGATGATATGGGGATGTGTTAGTGTCCATGGCATGGGTAATTTGCTTATCCTTTTTTTTTTTTTTTTTTTTTTTCCTTTGAAAGACAAAAGTAAAATAGAAAGATGTCTTTACCTTCTTTACATGTTTCAACTGCACTGCAGCCTTCATCAGAAGAGTCAGCTGATTGCTGTCAGGTGACATTTATCAGCTGATTTTCGTAGGCGGGGCCAGCTCAGCAGATCTGTCAGATCCACCGATTATTCAGATCCACTATTTTACTTTTGTCTTTCAAAGGAAAAAAAAAAAAAAAAAAGGATAAATAATTAAAAGAAGACAAAATGAACCTGTTTGACGTATGGGTAATTTGCATATCTGTGAAGGCACCATTAATGCTGAATGGTACGCGGTGGCGGAGTGGTTAGCACTGCGGCAGCACAGCAACTCACCCTTGGCCGGGGGATCCTGGGTTCGATCCCAGCCTCCGACCAACAGTGATCTGTGTCGAGTTTGCATGTTCTCCCCGTGTCTGCGTGGGTTTACTCCGGGATTTCTCCGGTTTCCTCCCACATGCCAAAAACATGCAAGTTAGGTTAATTGGCATCAAACTGGGGATTCTAAATTGTCCTTAGGTATGACTGTGAGAGTGAATGGTTGTCTGTCTCTCTGTGTTGGCCCTGCGATGGACTGGCGATCTGTCCAGGGTGTACCCTGCCTCTCACCCAAAGATGCTGGGATAGGCTCCAGCCCCACCCACGACCCGAAAAGGATTATGTCACGCCGCGCCGTTCATCAGCGGCGCCACCTGCTCACACACCTGATCCTCATCAGCGGCGAGGGATAAAAGCCGCCTCGCCCGGAGGCTCGGCCTGAAGCCGTCAGACTTCGTTCCCTCACCGCCGTGAGCATTCCTTTCTTCAGCATCGCTATTCTGGGTAAGAACCCTTACCTCCTTTTCCAGTCTGCTCCCCTGTGCACAGGTGGATTCCCCGGCGGCGGACGTCTCCGTTCCATCGCCCATCCTTCGCTGCTGCACGGAGCTCTCCAGGTGGCTGTCTCCCGGGCTACGTTCCCCTTGCTGTGCCAGCTATCCTGACAACTCAAGTAAGATCTTCTCTTGCCATAATTCATCCTGTGTTGGTGTATGCCCGTCACCCTCTCCCTGTGTTCTCTCCATAGGGTTGCTCGGCCGAACGGTCATCTACCTCTGTGCCTGAAGCAGACGCCATCACCAACACATCTGCATCCCGCAGACACACACTCATACACTCCTGCTGTTAATAAACTCTTTGAACTACTCTAAGCCTGTGTGTGCGTGTCTCCTGAGCCGTGCGTTATGTCAGTACGGCTTCAGCAGAGCGGCTCGGCGGACGGCGGGCTCGCACACCGGCTTACCACTCTCGAGGCTAGAGTGGATCAAATAGCTTATCAACAGCAGGTTATCCTGAATCAATTGATAACTATCACTGGCCGATTGGACCGCCTGGACCCCCAGCAGCCGTTCCCCCCGGCTCCTCAGGGTGGCGCAGCTCCTGCTGTTCCGGTGGCCGTCCAGCCAGCTCCAGTGGCACCGGCCCGACTCACACCAATTCCGACCCCCGCCCACTTTAGCGGAAAGCTCGGCGGAGCGCGGGGGTTTGTGATGCAGTGCGAGTCCGTGTTTGACCGTGTGCCCGGAGACTTTCCCTCAGATCACAGCCGGATCGGCTACATAGGGAACCTCCTGGAGGGGCGTGCTTTAACTTGGGCCTACGCTATTATGGCGAGACCCAGTTATGCCACCCTCACCTATGCCGAGTTCATGAGGCGCTTCCTGGAGGTGTTTGATCACTCCCGTTCCGAGGCGGTCCAGGTCGATCGGCTTCTCGCTCTCCAGCAGGGAAACCGGTCGGCCGCGGATTATGCCATCGAATACCGGGTAGCGGCGGAGGAACTGGGCTGGGAGGAGCGCTCCCTCTGCGGCCTGTTTCTCCGCAGCCTCAATAGTGATCTGAGGGATGAACTGGCTGGACGGGATATCCCCGGAACGTTAGCGGAGCTAACCTCATTGGCAATCAGCTTGGACAACAGGCTGCGCGAGCGCTCCTCAGGGCGGAAGCCGTCTGCTTCTCGCCCTCGAGGAGTCCCGCTACGCCTGCCCCAAGCTCGCCCCCTGGCGACGCCGCCACCATCATGCCCCGAGGAGTCGGAGCCGATGGTGACGGGCTGGGCAAAGCTCTCCTTGGCAGAGAGACAGCGCCGCCGTGAGTTGGGTCTCTGCATGTATTGCGGGGACAATCAACACACGGTGGAGCTTTGCCCACAAAAGCCAAACGGTGGGGTCCGCGAGTCACTGTAGGGGGCCTCGCGGACGTCAATCGGCAAAGTCCCCTCACTCAATTAAAGCTGCCCATCCGTTTTTGCCACAACCCCACTGGGCACCTCACCCACGCACTGGTGGATTCGGGCGCAGAGGGCAGCTTCATTTCACAAGGCCTGGCAACCCGATTGGGCATCCGCTGTCAGGCGCTCAAACACCCCATCTCCCTGGTCCATCTCTCCCGTGCCTCCCTTGGGAGAGTTACCCATCAAACCATTCCTGTCCCAGTCATCATCTCAGGGAACCACCG
The DNA here is from genome assembly GCA_020510985.1 of Pholidichthys leucotaenia. Lineage (NCBI taxonomy): Eukaryota > Metazoa > Chordata > Actinopteri > Cichliformes > Pholidichthyidae > Pholidichthys > Pholidichthys leucotaenia. The sequence goes on along the minus strand of CM035842.1, from coordinate 19,285,667 downwards.
GGAGGAAATGGTTTTCTACGTCCTGCCCAACTCTGTGTCGCCCGTCATCCTGGGGTATCCCTGGCTACGCCTCCACAATCCTGTCCTGGACTGGAGGTCAGCTGGGGTGTCGGCGTGGAGTACCTTCTGCATGGGCACCTGCCTTCAGTCCGCTGCCTGCTCACCGTCCGCGGCTCCTCCTGTGGCGGATACAGCACCCCCGGACCTGTCACTGGTGCCCCCAGATTTTCACGACCTGGGTATGGTATTCAGCAAGTCGAAAGCTATGTCTCTTCCCCCGCATCGACCATATGACTGTGCCATCAATCTCCACCAGGGGGCCCCCCTGCCATCTGGTCGGCTCTACAGCCTGTCGGCGCCGGAGAAGGAGACTATGAATACATACCTGAAGGAATCACTGAGCGCTGGGATTATCCGCCCATCGTCATCACCCGTGGGGGCGGGGTTTTTCTTTGTAGGGAAGAAGGACGGTTCCCTCCGTCCCTGTATTGACTACCGAGCACTTAATGACATCACTGAGAGGGACCGTTACACCCTGCCCCTCATGGACACTGCCTTCCACTCCCTCCAGGGGGCGACCTGGTTTACCAAGCTGGATCTCCGCAGCGCTTACCACCTCGTCCGGATCCGGGAGGGAGATGAATGGAAAACAGCCTTCCGTACCCCGAACGGCCACTTTGAGTATCTCGTCATGCCGTTCGGGCTGACCAACGCTCCTGCCGTCTTTCAGCGCCTCATCAATGACGTCCTCCGGGATTTCATCGGCCTCTTCGTGTTCGTCTACCTGGACGACATTCTGATCTTCTCTCAGTCCAGAGACGAGCACCGGGTCCATGTGAGGCGGGTCCTTCAAAGACTGCTGGAGAATCGTCTGTACGTGAAGGCTGAGAAGTGCGAGTTTTACGCTAGGACCACATCCTTCCTGGGATTCATCATCGCCCAAGACCAGGTGCTCCCGGACCCAGAGAAGGTGAAGGCGGTGGTGGAGTGGCCTACCCCCGCATCTCGGAAGCAGGTGCAACAGTTTGTTGGCTTCGCCAATTTTTACCGCCGTTTTGTCCCGAATTTCAGCTGGATCGTCGGACCACTGACCCGCCTCACGTCCCCGAAGGTTCCGTTCCGGTGGACCGAAGAGGTCAATGCTGCCTTTAAGGCGCTGAAGGCGGAGTTCTCCTCCCCCCGGGTCCTTCGCCAGGTCGACCCCGCGCTGCAGTGCATTGTGGAGGTGGACGCATCGGACACGGGAGTGGGAGCAGTGTTATCCCAGCTATCGCCGGACGATGGCGCCAAGCGACCGTGCGCCTTCTTCTCCCGGCGCCTGTCCCCGGCGGAGAGGAACTATGATGTGGGGGACAGAGAGCTCCTGGCCATTAAACTCGCCCTACAGGAGTGGCGCCACTGGCTAGAGGGGGCGGACCTGCCGTTTGTGGTCCTGACGGACCATAAGAATTTAGAGTACCTACGATCTGCCAAGCGCCTGAATGCCCGCCAGGCGCGCTGGTCTCTGTTCTTCGCCAGGTTCCGGTTCTCTATCACCTTCAGGCCAGGCTCCAAGAACGGCCTGCCTGACGCCCTCTCTAGACAGTTCACCCCCGTGGGGGCTGAGGAGATGCCCCACACTATCCTGCCCAGGTCGTGCGTCGTGGGAGCTATCTCTTGGGACATTGTGGACAAGATCCGGAAGGCACAGGAGGTGGAACCTGATCCTGGCGGCGGACCGGAGGGAAGACTGTTCGTTCCGTCTGCGGTCCGAGGAGAGGTCATCCACTGGCTCCACACCTCCCGGCTCACCTGTCATCCCGGCACCTCTCGGATGATCAGCCTCCTCCAACGGTCCTTTTGGTGGCCGGGCCTGCGGAGGGATGCAGCCCGCTACGCCCGGGCTTGTCCAATTTGTGCCACCAGCAAGTCGGGAAACGCCCCTCCAGCGGGTCTGCTCCAGCCTCTGCCCGTCCCTGGCAGGCCATGGTCGCACATCGCACTGGATTTCGTCACCGGGCTCCCAGTTTCCAACTCATTCGACACCATCCTGACCGTCGTGGACCGTTTCTCCAAGGCGGCACACTTCGTCCCCCTGCGAGGTCTCCCTACCGCCCTGGAGACGGCGGGCTTCCTCGTCCAACACGTGGTCAGGCTGCATGGGATCCCGGTGGACGTGGTCTCGGACCGGGGCCCCCAATTTTCATCCGAGGTTTGGAGATCCTTTTGCAACGCCATCGGAGCCAAGGTGAGCCTCTCCTCCGGCCATCACCCCCAGTCTAACGGGCAGTGTGAGAGGACCAATCAGGAGCTGGAGGCTGCGCTCCGCTGTGTTGCAAGATCCAAGCCGACATCATGGAGCAACCATCTCGCCTGGGTGGAGTACGCCCACAACACCGCCCGCTCTTCTGCAACGGGGATGTCCCCCTTCAAGGCGTCCCTGGGTTACGACCCCCCGCTGCTTCCAGCGCAGGAGAGCGAGGTAACTGTTCCGTCAGTTAGGGCGCACGTGAGGCAGTTCCGCTCCACCTGGGCCGCCGCGCGTCATGCGCTTTTACGCACAGCGGAGCGCAACAAGACCATGGCGGATCGGCGTAGAAGACCTGCCCCGGCGTACAGAGTTGGGCAACTTGTCTACGTTTCCACCCAGGACGTCACCCTAAAAGGCGAGAGGAGGAAGCTGGCACAGCGCTTCATGGGTCCCTTCCCCATCACCCGGATCATCAACCCGGTGGCTGTGCGCGTGGCTATTCCCCCCTCCCTCCGCATCCATCCCACCTTCCACGTATCTAAGGTGAAGCTGGCAGTCACCGACCCCCTTTGCCCTCCTCCTGCAGCGCAACCCGCGCCCCGGATGATTGGTGGCCACCCGGCCTGGTCCGTCTCCTCCATCCTGGACTCCCAGCGCCGGGGTCGTGGGTTGCAATACTTGGTGGACTGGGAGGGCTATGGGCCCGAGCATCGGCAATGGGTGCCCCCGTCATTTGTGTTGGACCCATCGCTCATCGCGGACTTCCACCGAGCGCACCCGGATAAGCCATCGCCAGGAGGCGCTGCTAGAGGGGGGAGTACTGTCACGCCGCGCCGTTCATCAGCGGCGCCACCTGCTCACACACCTGATCCTCATCAGCGGCGAGGGATAAAAGCCGCCTCGCCCGGAGGCTCGGCCTGAAGCCGTCAGACTTCGTTCCCTCACCGCCGTGAGCATTCCTTTCTTCAGCATCGCTATTCTGGGTAAGAACCCTTACCTCCTTTTCCAGTCTGCTCCCCTGTGCACAGGTGGATTCCCCGGCGGCGGACGTCTCCGTTCCATTGCCCATCCTTCGCTGCTGCACGGAGCTCTCCAGGTGGCTGTCTCCCGGGCTACGTTCCCCTTGCTGTGCCAGCTATCCTGACAACTCAAGTAAGATCTTCTCTTGCCATAATTCATCCTGTGTTGGTGTATGCCCGTCACCCTCTCCCTGTGTTCTCTCCATAGGGTTGCTCGGCCGAACGGTCATCTACCTCTGTGCCTGAAGCAGACGCCACCACCAACACATCTGCATCCCGCAGACACACACTCATACACTCCTGCTGTTAATAAACTCTTTGAACTACTCTAAGCCTGTGTGTGCGTGTCTCCTGAGCCGTGCGTTATGTCAGATTAAGCGGAAGAAGATGAATGAATGAATGAATGGTACATACATGTGCTGCCATCCAAGCAACGACTTTTTCAGGGACGTCCCTGCTTATTTCAGCAAGACAATGCCAAGCCACAGTCTGCACATGTTAAAACAGTGTGGCTTCATTGTAAAAGAGTGCAGGTACTAGACTGGTCTGCCTGCAGTCCAAACCTGTCTCCCGTTGCAAAATGTGTGGCGCATTATGAAGTACAAAATACGACCCCAGACTGTTGAGATACTGAAGTTCTACATCAAACAAGAATGGGAAACAATTTCAGCTACAACGCTTCAACAGTTAGCGTCCTCAGTTCCTAAACACTTATTGAGTGTTGTTAAAAGGAAAGGTGTTGTAACACAGAGGTGAACATGACCCTGTTCCAGCTCTTTTAGAACATGCTGCAGGAATAAAATTTAAAATGGGTGAATATTTGCAAAAAACAAAACAAAACAAAACAATAAAGTTTATCAGTTTGAACATTAAATATCTTGTCTTTATGGTGTATTCAACTGAATATAGGTTGAAAATGATTTTTAAATCATTGTGTTTTTATTTACATTTTACACAATGTCCCAACTTCACCAGAACTGGGGTCGTAGAAACAGTCATAAATCAAATATTTACTGAGCCAGATGTCAAATCTGATGAGAAGAAAAATTGAAAAAAGATACTTTAATCCAGCTCATTTCATATATATATATATATATATATATATATATATATATATATATATATATATATATATATATAGAGAGAGAGAGAGAGAGAGAGAGATTGATTTTTAAAAGATCTTTAATAAACACACTTGTCCATCAGTCAATACAATTTCTATATCATGCTATGTTACACAGAAAATTAATCCCCCAAAAAACGCCCCAAAAAAAGCTGTCCATCATGAACTGAACAGAGGACATTCTCCAGGGACCAGAGGGTCCTGAAACCTTCCACATCCCCATTCCCCATAAAAAACTGAAAGTCCAGCCTGATTCTGGCTTTAAGTAGCCTCACAAATAAAATTTTGACATCAACATCATTCTCAACATTTTCAAGTTTTCTTCTCCGGCTTACATAGATAGCCAACTTTGCCTGCCCTAAAACAAAGTTCAGTAATTGACACTTCTGCTTAAAACGACGATTGTACATAAAACCACAAATGAAAACCTGCTTAGAGAAAACTTCCTTAAAAATATGAAAAAGTTTTGTGAGAAGTTCAAAGAGGCCACTCAGGCGCTGACATTCAATAAAACAATGAAAAACAGTCTCCCTAGAGGAACAAAAAACACACTGATCACTGACACTGCTGTTAATCACAGAAACAAAAGCATTGACAGCTATAATACCATGCAGGACCCTCCACTGTAAGTCTCCATGCCTCTTAGGGAGAGGGACTTTGTAAAGAGCCCTCCAGGCAGGCCGATGCCCTTTTCCTAGTTTAAAATAGGCTCTCCAAGGAGTGTCCACACAGGTGTTCAATCGGTCCTTGTTGAGTGCCATCACTACCAGTCTGTAGAGTGCCTTACCACTGGCTCCTCCAAAGTCCACACCAGTGGGAGCACAGAATGCCAGTAAGGAGCAAGGAGCGACGTCAAAGTCCATATAGAGCATGAGAGAGGGAAAGGGGTCAGTGCTTTCTGGCTGCAGCGTGCCATTGCTAAAGTCCAAGAGTAGGGAGTGCTCAAGTCCATGAAGCTCCTGTTTCCAGTGTGCAAGAAGACCATCGATGAAACGATTCGACCTGACACCAAGATGAGCTGCTAAAGCTGAGGCGTTGTTGAGGCCAGGACCAGCCAGTTCCACCACTTGCTTCAGAGTGAGAATGTTCCTGGAACACAGCCTATCAAGGAAGGTCCTTCCAACTCCCGGCAGGACACCAAGGCGACCACCAAAAACCAGCGGCTCCCTCAACAACCAGTAGAGGGAATCGCATGGCCCTCTTTGTTTTTTAAAAAGAGTCCACACTGAAAAGAGACTGCGGTAAAAACTGGGTAAAGACAGTGCATTAGAGTTCTTAAAATCCATTAAAAACACAGGGAGGTCTAGCCCAAGCCCAAGGACTCTCTGTAAAATAACACAGGCCAAAGGCCTCCATACCAGGTCCTGGGGGCCCGTCAGCAGTCTCTGTATGAAAGTCAGTCTAAAAGCAGCACCTCTACTAGCTAAATGAATCACTCCTTGCCCCCCCTCCTCTTTGGGAAGAAATAACAGGGCTTGAGGAACCCAGTGGAGTCCACCCCCCCAAAAAAAGTCCACCAAAACAGACTGAATTTTGGACAACAAACCAGCAGGGGGGTCCATGCACATGAGGCGGTGCCACAGGGATGAGGAAACAAGATTATTTAAAATGAGCACTCTTCCTCTAAAAGATATTCTTGGCATTAGCCACTTCCACTTGTTTAGTCTCCCGTTAATCTTCTCTATGACCCCATCCCAATTTTTTTGCTCAAACTGCTGATTTCCAATAAAGACACCAAGATACTTAAAACCTCCTTTTTTCCAAATCAACCCACCCGGCAGCGTAAGCTGATTTTCTAGTTTCTCCCCCACCATCAGAGCCTCGCTTTTTCCCCAGTTTATCTTTGCAGAGGAAAGTTGGCCAGAAAGATTGACACTCCTAACCAGAACGTCAATGTCACTCTGCTTGTTTAGCAGAATGACTACATCATCTGCATAGGCCGACAGCTTGAACGTGGTGTCACAGCCAGGAAAAGTAACTCCTGATAGATCCCTTCTCAGGCAGTGAAGCAAAGGCTCTATGGCGAGGGAGTACAGCATCCCTGAGAGAGGGCAGCCCTGCCGAACCCCCCTCTGGACTTTTAAAGGGGCAGACAGGCCCCCATTTATCTTCAGCACACTCTCAATGTCACTGTACAAGACCCGTATCCTGGCTATGAAGCCTGGGCTGAACCCAAAAGCTGTTAAAACTGTCCATAAATATTGGTGTTCAACCCGATCAAACGCCTTTTCCTGGTCAATTGAAATCAAACCAGTTTCTACCGCCAATGAACCAGAGACCTCCAAAATATCCCGAATTAAAGTGACGTTGTCACTAATCAGCCTGCCAGGCACACAGTAAGTCTGGTCTACATGAATGAGCTCGCTCATCACCTTTCTCAGTCTTCGGGCCAGAGCTTTTGAGAGAATCTTGTAGTCTGTGCAGAGCAGAGAGACTGGCCTCCAGTTCTTTAGGCTCTGGAGGTCCCCCTTTTTCGGCAACAGTGTGATGATGGCCCTCCTGCAGGTCGTGGGTAGGGTCCCCCTTTCCAAGCTATCTTGGAGAACCTCCAGCAGGTCTGGACCAAGCAGGGGCCAGAATTCCTTAAAAAAGTCCACAGAGAGACCATCTATGCCTGGTGATTTTCCATTCTGGAGGCTCATTAGCGCCGTATGCAGCTCAGACAGAGACAGTGGAGCATCCAAGCCGGCAACAAGGTCCTCTGAGAGCACTGGAAGACCATCAAGGAAAACCTGGCCCAGTGACGTGTCCTCCCTCCACTCTGCTCTAAACAATTCACTGTAAAAGCTAGCAGCGTGTTTCCTGATCTCTGCTGCTGTGGAGATTGTTCTCCCGTCATCGCCCAACAAGGAGTGAATGAGCTTTCTCTGTCCATTTTTCCCCTCCAGTCCAAAAAAGTACTGGGAGGGCGAGTCCATCAGAGCTACATCCATGTAGCGTGAGCGGACCAGAGCACCCTGTGCGGTGACCCCTAGCAAGCTAGCCAAGGCTGACCTTTTTGACTTGAGAGCCTCTAAGTGCTCCTGTTTTCCTGTAGAACTGAGCAACTCCTCTAGTTCTACCACCTCAGTCTCCAGAACTTTCAAGGATTGGGTCAAGCTACGAGTGACATTTTGAGTGTACTGTTGGCAGAGTTGTTTTATCTGGGCCTTACCAAAATCCCACCACAATTGGAGAGAACTAAAAGAGGGTTTTTGTTCCCTGTGTGACTTCCAAACATCATGAAAAACCTCTTTAAAAAACACATCATTTAAAAGTGTATTGTTAAAATGCCAAAAAGCACTCTTACACTTTACATTTTCAATAAACACAGAACAAAACAGCAGGCAGTGATCAGTGAAACCAACAGGACAGATACAACTATTTTTAAAAACACTCATTTGATGTTTAAAACCATAAAAACGGTCTAACCTAGCCATAGATAAAAGATTATCTTTGACATGGCTCCAGGTGTACTGCCTCTGGTCCCCATGATGTGATCTCCACACATCGGCCATTTCATGTGTTTTCACCAGTTCTCTCAGCCTATTGGCAGAAGCAGGGTGAGGCTCCTGATGGTTCCTGTCTAGTCTGTGGTTTAATGTACAGTTAAAATCACCCCCCAGAAATAAAAAACTATTTGGATCACAGGACTTAACCGTATCCGAAAGCACGTCAAAGACCCTGATCCTCTCTGCTCTCTGTGTTGGCACATACACGTTTATAAAAACGAAGTTCACGTTTTCAAACTGTACCTTTAATAAGAGGAAATGACCTCTCACCACCTCTTCTACCTCATAAGAGACAGGCACACAACCCCTAGAGAAAAGTACAGCCACCCCCCCACTGCTACTGGATTTGTGGCTAAAAAAAATGCAGCCATCCCACTCTTTTCTCCAATGGCTCTCAATGTCCACAGTGCTGTGAGTCTCCTGGACCATCAGCACGTCAAGTTTCTTTAAATTAAAAAGCTTGTATAAAGAGGCCCTTTTTACATCATCCCTGGCCCCATTAATATTGAGAGTGCCAATTCTAAGGTGGGGCATTAAAAAGGATAAAAATAGGGTACAGTAAAAAAACACACACATAGCATAAAAGGGAAGAAACAAACTAAGAGTCAACATGACTGTTAGTAATTTGCAATTTCAGTTTAGCAACCAGTTTCTTTAAACGATAAATTTCCTGATCAGTGAAAGTCTCATTCCCATCATTCAGTTTCATAAATTTGCGAGCTGATGCCACGAATAACTCCAGATCTGGAAAGTAATTTTCCACTTTCACAGCTCTGCTCCCCTTAGTCACCTGGAGAAATTGCCTAATTTTAGTAAAACAATAGGAGCTTTGCTCCTCCTGCGTCTGCGTCTGCATCAGTTCAGACTCATCTCCACTTTCGTCAGAAGCGCTGTCATTCAGTAAATCTAAATTCCCAACCCTACTAGATTTAGCAGAGCTCTGCAAGTTTTCCGCACTTTTCCTTTTTTGTGCAGCTTTAAAAGGATCCTCTTCAACAAAACTACATTCCTGCATTTCTTCATGAAACGCAACGTTTGTCATGCAGTGTTTGCTCTGTGTGTCCGCTACAGCCTCAAACCGCTCCTCCCCCGCCTGCAAAGTCTGTTCATTCAGGTTCCTTCGTTTAACTGCACTTTTACTTACACCCTCCACCTGTTTACCCCGGGCGACAGGCTCGTCACAATGATCAGAGCTGCCGCCAGACAGAAATTCCCCACCATCACTGTTTGGGGGGGCAACTACCACGCCCGCCGCGGCCACCCCAGCAGAGGCGGCCGCGGCCGCCCCAGCACAAGCGGACGCGGACGCCCCCGCAGAAGTAGAAGCGGACGCGGACCGCGGCCGCGACCGCCCCAGTAGGAGCGGGCGCCGCAGCGGCATCCGCCGCACCACATGTAGCGCTACCCTCCGGACCACCAGAAACAGCGGCGTCACCTTTCTTACCGCCAGTGCTCTTTGTGTTCGCCTTTTCAGGACATGACCTAATAAGATGGCCTTCTGCGCCACACGCAAAACACTTCATGGTTTCAGATGTTGCAAACACCAAGTAGCTAAAGCCGTCAATCCTGAAATTAAAAGACGCATTCAGTTCAGCAGAGCTGTCTTTCAACACCATGAAACACTGCCTCCTATGACATACAACATGCTTCAGCAGGGGTGATTTACTACCCAGAGAGACCATTCTGATAGGGGACACAACCTGGCCAAAACGGGACAACTCTCTAATCAGCTGATCATTTTTAACGAAAGGAGGAGCGTTTGAGATGGTGATCCTCCTAGACGGATTCGCCAGCGGTAAAACGGGAGTAAAAGTGTCACCTATGACCACTCCCTGTGCCACCACCTGATCAGCTTTTTCAGTCGAATCCAGAAAGATCACAATTGCGCTGTTCATCCTCGATGCTGATTTTATGCTGCCATGCCCAACCACCTGTCCTACAGCGAGGCTGGCCTCCTCCACAGAACAGGGAACTGTCGGGAGGATTCTCACACCATGACGCCGGGTTAAGCGCTCAAACTCCACACCACCATCAATCACCGGCATGATGCCGGCCGGGAAAAACCGGCAGCAGAAGCTACCGTTCCCCAACACACTCACTCCAACACTCACACCCCAGCACACACACACTCAACCCACTATATTAAACACACACACCTCAAACACACAAGATAGAGAAAAAGTTAGAAAATACAAAGTTTAAAGTACTCACTCGACACCACTCCACACCCCTGCTCCCACAAACGCCCATGCATGCGCACGAGAGAGAGAGAGAGAGAGAGTTTGAGTTTTAAAAAATCCCTTTATTGTACAATTCAAAAATGTAAGATCACCAATACTACCACGTGTCTCACATTTCAAAAGTGCAAACATATCTCATCCCCCTCTCCCACAGAACACAAAATATTCCCTACAGTCCAGAGAGAGAGAGAGAGAGAACGTCCATCCAGGCTTAAAAACATAAAAAATAAACTACCGAAAACATTTCCTGGATCTTTGCTGTGAACCAAAACGACTTCAAAATGTAATCAATTCTAAGACAGGGCACGCTACACCACTGGAGAAATTCTCATGTAATTTAGTTTATTTGGTTTTATGTGTTTATGCTAAAAGACAAAGAGATAAATGACGATAAAACGTTCCCTGCTTAATGGACATAATAAAGTTATCTGATAATTCATTTTAGTAAATTCAGTTTCTCTTCCGATTGTTAAGAGAGTAAATTGCATTTGACAAAAAGTTTGTGAATGCCAGTTAGATGATGAGTTCAATAATCCAAACTACTGTGACATCAACACATCAAAACTTTTATTTCAATCAGTGGAGTTGACATTTACTGACAAACCCGCCTTTCTATGTCACAGTTTTGGTTACTGAACACTTTCATTCATTGTTAATGGGATTGTATCTAAAAAAAAAAAAACCCTTCAAACCCAACTGCCTGTAAAAGCCAAAGTACTCCTATTGGTCTTTACCACAGCTTTCTGAATGCACTTCACATCAGGCTATCCGGTGCATCCCTGTTCATTCCCAACCAGACGTGGGTAGTAACAAGTAACATTTACCCAAGTACAGGTACTCATAACTTTTTCCCTGCACAAATTGCTCTTCCATTAGTAGTTTTATTGCAGGATACCTTCTGTCAGATCAAGCATTTTTTTTCTCCTCAGTACAGAAGAAACTATCAGGATGAGCATTCAGAAGAGTGGTAATCCTGTTTTTACTCACAAATATGCAAGCTGGCTCCTGTTTACCTTAACTCCATTTCTTCCCAAGACACAAAAGGCTGGCTGAGGATATCCCACACTCTTTCTTTGTCAGACTGTCACTTCAATTATGGAGTTGGGGCCATAGTTTGAGCATGAACTTCCATTTCCAACAGAACTTTTGACACTATTTTGTATCTGCCACGTCTGCTTAGCTTTGTGTGTGGGATAAAATGCTCTAACTACGATTATTCCCTCTGTCCTACTCAATCTGATAAAGCACCTGACTGTCACCATAAGCCCAGCACCCTACGAGCAACATCTGTTCATGGTAAATTCTTCCATTGACTTAATTGCATTTGCTAATTTGTTAGGTTAAGATTTACTGGCTTTGTTCCGGCTGCAAGGACACACAACATATTTTACAGGGGCCAGAATTAAGAACCATTTAGCACACTATAAAAATGGTGAGTACTGAGACTTAGATTTTTACTTTCAAAGAAGAACCGTGGTGGAATAAACACAACTTTTAACTTTAATTGCATGATAGAAATTTATTGAGGGATTTAACGGGTACACTTCAGCAGAAAATCAGAAATAAGTAACTCTATAATCAATTTGAACTAAATACAACAAAACCTGGAAAGTAACTTGAAATTACCTTACCATTCAAGTTGAAGCTGTGCAAAAGAGATCACTTTTGGTAAGGAAACGAGAAAGCAGGATTGCCATTGCTGTGCTTCTTCTCTGCCAAGATCTGTTTCCCAGCAAATCGGCCAGCAGCTAGATTCAGGGGTTTTGGCCACAATTCAGTATTTGAGGGGAATATTGATAATCTGTTTGGTCTGACCTCTAGAAGCTTTATTCAGTTTGGTTCATAAATATTGGGAAAATATTTTCAATTCACTGGAAACACAAGCATTTCAGCTTGAGAACAACTTATTTCCACAGCATTACTCATGCGTTTCCCCACATCATTAAGGATTGCTTTCATTGCTGGGCATACAAGCCATTCAATTCAATTCAACTTTATTTATATAGCACCATTTCAAAGCAACAGTCATCTCATAGCACTTTCAATTGTAGGGGAAAAAAAAAAAAAACTACAATTGCAGAAAAACCCCAGCAATCAGGCAATCACCTGTAAGCAAGCACTTGGAGACGGTGGAGAGGAAAAACTCCCTTTAAACAGGAAGAAACCTCCAGCAGAACCAGGCTCAGGGAGGGGCAGTCATCTGCTGCGACTGGCTGGGGGGTGAGGGGATAGAGAAGATGAAAAGAACAGACATGAGAGCAAACAGCACGATGGGGACTCAATCTATGGGGGAGAACAAACAGGTGTTAATGACCAGCAAAAAAATATTTCATTGAGAGTGAAGCCCAGTGCAATTATTGGAGGTCCCCTGGCTGTCTAAACCTATTAGCAGCATAACTAAGGGAGGGTTCAGAGACACATGATCCCTCCCTAATTGTAGGGTATATCAAAAAGGAAGGCCACCGGGCTGCACAACCACTGCGCCACCGGGCTGCACGGCATGAGATCGTGGGTTCGATCCCACCCCCCGACCAACAGTGAGCTGTGTGGAGTTTGCATGTTCTCCCCGTGTTGCGCGGGTTTACTCCGGGATTTCTCCGGTTTCCTCCCGCATACCAAAAACATGTAGGTTTAGGGCGCTCGCGCATGCAGCGACCAGCAGCCGGTGGCTTGTCACCAGACTGCATACCAAGTCTACCTACGGGTACAAATAAGTAACAAAAAAAAAAAAAAAAAAAGGAAGGTTTTAACCCTATTCTTAAAAATAGAGATTGAGTCCGACTCCCGAATCCAGATTGGCAGCTGGTTCCACAGGAGAGGAGCTTGATAACTGAAGACTCTTCCCCCCATTGTACTTTGGAGAATTTAGGTATTACAAGTAATCCAGCATTTTGGGACCGCAGTGCTCTGTTAGGATAAAAAGGTAATATTAGATCTTTTAAATAAAAAGGGGCCTGATTGTTTAGAGCTTTGAAAGTGAGAAGAAGGACTTTAAACTTAATTCTAAACTCTATGGGAAGCCGGTTCCAAGGTTGTCATAGCTAGGAGCGGCACTGGGGTTAAGCTCCTAGTGCTCATAAAATGCTCCTTACGGCGTGCGTCTCGAAAAGCCTCTGACAACTAAGTCCAACTCCTAGCCTGCCCGTGTGGTTTAGTCTCTAAGCCCGGCGGAACTGCTTCTACTAATAGGAGAAGGGGCGAGGGCGGATCTCTGGCGCCTTAAAACCAGATGCTTCGGGTAGATGGTGGTTCGTCAACCTGGGAAGGTAGCCCATCTAGGGGAAGGTAAACCCTGATTTCAAACCGCCGCTGCCTTGCGGCACACCCGGTCACGGGAAAGGCCTCGGGAGTCAACCCTGAGGAAAAATCCGGAGTCGGAGCCCCCAAGGCAGTTCTCTGTTGTGCTCAACATCGTTCTGGCAGCTCCTGCGACGGCGCTGGTGCCAAACTATAGCAGCCCTGCTGTTCCTTTGGATTCATCAGTGACGTGGAGAGGGGGGACATGCTGCATGGGTAACATCTTGTCCTCCATGTTTTCCTGCCCAGGCTTGAATCCTACCAACGCCCAACGCTGGAAGGTAGAACACCGGTGCGCATCGGCCTGTTCAGCCACAGGCGGTGCTGTTCCAGCAGAGTAGACGTTTAGGATTCTCTTCCATGGTCATCATAGACCGACGGAGGCCGACGATGGGAAGCCAGTGAAGGGAGGCCAGAACCAAGAGAGATATGACCTCTCTTTCTAGTACCTGTTAAAACTCTTGCTGCAGCATTTTGGATCAGCTGAAGACTTTGATCTAAGATGCTCCTAATCATGGCAATATTACACAAATGATAGAAGGCAGTCTTAGAAACAAATTTAATATGTGAATTGAAAAACAGATCTTGATCAAAAATAACTCCAAGGTTCCTCACAGAGCTGTTAAGAGAAAAAGTAACTGCATACAAACTAAAAGTTTGATTTGGAAAGGTATTTCTATGGTTTTTTGGACCAACAAGAATGACTTCAGTCTTATCTGAATTTAGTAGCAGGAAATTACAAGTCGCTTGTAATTTCGCTCGGGTAATGACCGAAAGAACGAGATCGCGGATACAAGCGGCTGAAATGAGCTTTCTCCGTAGGATTGCTGGACTCACCCTCAGAGATTGGGGCTGCACGGTGGCGCAGTGGTTAGCACTGCGGCAGCACAGTTTACCCTTGGCCGGGGGATTGTGGGGATCGTGGGATCGTGGGTTCGATCCCAGCCCCCGACCAACAGTGATCTGTTTGGAGTTTGCATGTTCTCCCCGTGTTGCGTGGGTTTACTCCGGGATTTCTCCGGTTTCCTCCCACATGCCAAAAACATGCATGTTAGGTTAATTGGCTGTTCTAAATTGTCCCTAGATATCTGTTTCCTATAGGCCCTTAGAATAGAGGGTTAGTATTAATGAAAGCGCTTTGAGTGGTCTTTGTGACTAGAAAAGCGCTATATAAGTGCAGGTTAGTTAGTTAGTTAGTTAGATAGGGTGAGGAGCTCAGTCATCCGGGAGAGGCTCAGAGTAGAACCGCTGCTCCTCCACATTGAAAGGAGTCAGTTGAGGTGGTATGGGCATCTGATTAGGATGCCTCCTGGACGCCTCCCACTTGAGGTGTTTCAGGCACGTCCCACTGGGAGGAGACCCCGGGGCAGACCCAGGACTCGGTGGAGAGACTATGTCTCCCAGCTGGTCTGGGAACGCCTTGGTATCCCCTCTGAAGAGCTGGAGCAGGTGGCTGGGGAGAGGGAAGTCTGGGCTTCTCTGCTTGAACTGCTGCCTCTGCGACCCGGACCTCCGGAAAAGCGGTAGAAGATGGATGGATGGATGGATGGATGGAAATTACAAGTCATCCAAGCTCTGATTTCCTTAAGAGCGGCTTCTAACTTGGCTAATTGATTACTATCATCTGGCTTAATTGACAGGTATAATTGTGTGTCATCTGCATAACAATGAAAATGTATACAGTGCTTTCTAATAATGTTGCCTAACGGAAGCATATATAAACTAAAAAGACTAGGGCCTAGCACAGATCCCTGTGGAACTCCATGACTGAGCTTTGAGTTGAAAGAAAACTCATTATTGACATGAACAAACTGGAACCTATCAGATAAATAAGATCTAAACCACTGCAACGAAGTTCCATTAAGTCCAACATAGTGTTCTAATCTGTCAAGTAGAATATTATGATAGATAGTATCAAAAGCTGCACTAAGGTCTAAAAGGACGAGTACAGAAAGAAGTCTATTATCAGATGCGATAAGGAGGTCATTAGTGACCTTCACTAAAGCTGTTTCAGTACTATGATGGATTCTAAACCCAGATCAGATTGAAACTCTTCAAATAAACCATTTCCTTGCAAGTGGTCAAATAATTGCGTAGCAACAACTTTTTCTAAGATTTTTAAAATGAAAGGCAGATTAGAGATTGGTCTATAGTTAGCTAAAACTCCTGGATCCAGAGTTGGCTTTTTGAGTAAGGGTTTCATTTACAGCATTTTTAAAAGCTTGTGGTACATGGTCTAAAGTTAATGAAGAATTGATTATTTGAAGAATTAAAGCTACCAATAAATGGGAAGACTTATTTAAATAACCTGGTAGGAATAGGGTCTAAAAGACAAGTTGAAGGCTTGGATGAGGAAATTATTTTGTCTAACTCTAAAAGGTCAATTGGAGTAAACTGATCCAAACAGATGTCAATTGAAGGAGTTGTAGTAGTTACTGTGGCACACATATGCACATAGGTATATCACTTCATGCTTCATATGTATACCACTTTAGGCTTCACATCTTAGATAGAACAAAGGACTGGGTCTCTTCAGAGATAACAGGAGGATGTGAAAGTTTTGTCTTTGGTATGCAAAGAGACGGCCTGGGGGATTTTCCTGGCCGCCAGAGGCTTTGGGTGGAGGTGTTAAGATCTGAAAGAAGATGCATTGTTACTTGGGATTAAATACAATGTGACTGTGTGCTTTGACAATGTGACTGTGTGCTTTGAAGTTCCTGAGGTATTTAAAGGATGAATGTCTTGGTTTCTTCCTCTTTTTCTGTTTTTTGCTGATGATGGAAGATGTGAATAAACCTGACTCGTGAGATAAACTCTGCCTCGTCATTTTCACATTTTCCACACTGGTGACCCTAAGACGTATCATGAGTGAAAGAAATTCCCCCAAGCCAGCCAGGTCAGGAGCTCCCAGCCAAGCGTATGCCGCTACCATCCACCTATCGGACTTTTGGCGAGACAACCCGCGCTCCTGGTTCCACTTGGTCGAAGCACAGTTCGCCCTCCGGGGGATAACAGTAGATGAAACGAAGTTCTACCATGTGATTTCCAAGCTCGACAACCGCACGGCTCGGCATGTGCAAAGCCTTGTGGAGCAGCCACCGGCCGACGACAAATACGGCGGGTTGAAGGCTGCGCTCATACAGAGCTTCACTCTCTCAGTCCAGGAGAGAGCGGAGAGGGTCGTGGCTCTGAACGACTTGGGAGATGGCACGCCCGTTGACCTGATGGAGAACATGCTGAGCTTGAGGGGCTCAGATGGCGATGACTTCATCTTCGCCCACATTTTCCTGAGAACCCTACCGTCGGCCACGAGAGCGGCCCTGGCCAGTTCGCCGTTGTTGGCCCAGCGGGACTTCCGTGCGCTGGCCCAGGAGGCGCACCGGATTCTCAACGCTAGCAAACAGCGCGCGGCCACCACAGCAGCGACGGAGTTCGGCACGATGGCCGGAGATGGCGAGGGGCCAGAGACGGCGGTAGCAGACCCACCGACGACGACGGCGGCGGGGGCCAAGGATCGCGGAGGAGACACCCTCTGTTTCTACCATCGCCGCTTTGCAGAGAAGGCACGCAAATGTATACCATCGTGCCAGTTTAAGCGCTCGGGAAACGCCAAGACCGGGGGTCGGTAGCAGCTGCGGCCCTCGGTGAAGAGAACAAGCTGCTCTACTTGACGGATGCGCGTTCGGGAAGGCAATTCCTCGTGGACACAGGCTCCCAAGTGAGTTTCATCACGCCTACCTCCGCTGACCGGCTGGCGGGTCCCGGAGGTCATGGGGCGTCAGCAGCGAACGGCTCAGAGATTAAGACCTTTGGTGAGAGGAACCTGCTTCTGTCCCTACACGGCCGTACATTTGAGTGGACTTTTGTTATAGCTGCAGTGAGTTTCAATATGTTGGGGGCTGATTTTCTGTGCTCTCATGGTTTGTTGGTTGATCTTGCTAACAGTCGCCTGGTTAATGCACTTTCTTTTTATTCTATTCCCTGTGCAGCCCGAGTGACCCCGCCCACAGCACAAGCCAACGTCGCAACAGCAAGCGGTAAGTTCCACACACTGCTCACTCAGTTCCCAGCACTCACGGTTCCCACATTTTCAGCAGCCGTCGCTAAACACGGAGTGGAACATTTTATTACTACCACCGGACCACCCGTTTTTGCAAAAGCTCGGCGCTTGGATTCAGCTAAACTGACCATAGCACTCAAGGAGTTCGCCAACCTGGAAAAATTGGGCATCATCAGGCGTTCGAACAGCCCATGGGCTTCCCCGCTTCACATGGTCCCGAAAGCTGATGGCTCGTGGCGACCTTGCGGAGATTTCCGCAGGTTGAACAACGCCACAGCGCAGGACCGCTACCCAATCCCGCATATCCAAGATTTTTCAGTTCATTTGGCGGGGGCGCGCGTTTTTTCTAAGATAGACTTGGTCCGCGGTTACCATCATGTCCCAGTGCGGGCTGAGGACATACCCAAAACAGCGGTAATAACTCCGTTTGGCCTATTCGAGTTTTTGCGCATGCCGTTTGGGCTTAAAGGCGCCGCGCAGACGTTCCAACGCATGATGGACGCGGTGTTGCGTGATCTCCCCTTCGTATTTGTCTACCTGGACGACATCTTAGTAGCCAGCGCGTCCGAAGACGAACACGAAAACCACCTCACGGCAGTTTTCCGGAGGTTGGGAGAGCACGGGTTAATAATCAACCCAGCGAAGTGTCAGTTCGGGGTGACGCAGATTGATTTTTTGGGGCATCGCGTCTCCCCAGAAGGAGCGGTTCCGCTGCCTGACAAAGTGCGCGCGGTAACAAACTTTCCCCAGCTGCAAACAGTCAAGGCGTTACAGGAGTTTTTGGGAATGGTGAATTTTTATAACCGTTTCCTCCCCTGTGCAGCGCAGCTTATGCAACCATTGTATGCCGCACTAAAAAAACAAAAACCCAAAAATAAGATCGAATGGTCTCCGGAGCGAGAGCGAGCATTCTCTGAGGTCAAAACAGCCCTGGCAAACGGTGCGTTGTTAGCACATCCAGACCCAACGGCCCGCATAGCGCTCACTACTGACGCGTCAGATGTGGCCATAGGGGCGGTCGTGGAGAAGCATGTAGCCGGGGCTTGGCAGCCGCTCGCCTTTTTCAGCAGGACTTTGCGCGATAGTGAACGAAAATACAGCGCATTCGACAGGGAGTTGTTAGCTCTCCACTTGGCCATTCGCCACTTCCAGTTCTGGCTGGAGGGACGCCGTTTCACCGCGTTCGTTGACCACAAGCCGCTGACATTCGCAATGGCCAAGGTTTCAGAACCGTGGTCAGGCCAGCAGCAGAGGCAGCTGGCCGCAATCTCAGAGTTTACTACCGATATTCAGCATGTGGCGGGTAAACTGAATGTAGTGGCAGACTGTCTCTCGTGCGCCGTGGCGGCCCCAGTCCGCGTAGGGATAGATTATGCAGCCATGGCCGCCGATCAGGGTAGCGACGCGGATGTGCGCGCGCTCCAGTCTGGACCAACAGGGTTAAGGCTGGAGAACAGGGTGCTGCAAGACGGTATGCACCCCCTAATCTGTGATGTCTCCACTGGGCGACTGCGTCCTGTGGTACCGGCCACGTGGCGCCGCCGCGTTTTTGACTCGATTCATTCTCTGGTGCACCCGGGAGTACGCGCGTCGGTCAAAATGGTGGGAGAGAAATTTGTTTGGCCGAGCCTGCGCAAACAAGTTAGAGAGTGGGCAGCAGCCTGCATGGCTTGTCAACGAGCCAAGGTACACAGACACACGAGAGCTCCATTGGAGCCGTTTCACATCCCGGCTAAGAGGTTCGATCATGTTCACGTGGACCTCGTAGGCCCCCTCCCGCCATCACAGGGGTGCACACACCTTCTGACAATGGTAGACCGCACCACGCGCTGGCCGGAAGTGGTCCCACTGTCGTCAACCACAGCCGAGGAGGTGGCGCGCACGTTTTTAACAGCATGGGTAGCGCGCTTTGGAGTCCCGTTGGATATTATGTCCGATAGAGGTCCTCAATTTGTTTCCGAACTTTGGTCAGCAATGGCCCGCAGCCTGGGGGTAACGATCCACCGCACAACCGCGTACAATCTGCAGGCTAATGGGTTCTGCGAACGTTTTCATACGTCATTGAAAGCGGCTCTCAGAGCGTCGCTTACGGATGCAAATTGGGTAGACAGGCTACCGTGGGTTTTATTGGGGTTGTGTTCTGCACCTAAAGAGGATTTAGAAGCCTCCCCGGCTGAGCTAGTTTTTGCGCAGCCACTTCGGCTGCCCGGGGAATTTCTCCCAGATAATCCTGCACCAGAATGCTCCCCGGCTCAGCGGTTGCAGAGTGGCACGGAATCGGGCACGCTGCCTGGCCCCGTTCACCACAGTTTTCCGCGCGTTTTTGTGCCTAAGGCCTTAAAAAACGCAGAGTTTGTTTTTGTCAGACACGATGCTCATCGCCCACCATTGCGACCACCTTATGATGGACCATTTAGAGTGCTGGAAACAGGGGATAAGCATTTTTTGCTAGATT
Source organism: Pholidichthys leucotaenia (assembly GCA_020510985.1). Lineage (NCBI taxonomy): Eukaryota > Metazoa > Chordata > Actinopteri > Cichliformes > Pholidichthyidae > Pholidichthys > Pholidichthys leucotaenia. The sequence continues at coordinate 19,265,752 of CM035842.1, read as the reverse complement.
TGGGGGGCAGGAAAGAAAAGATTGGCATAAACAGGCTCAAACCCGCCTTTGTGGTGGCGGACGAGGATGTGCTGTTGGCCAGAGCTCCTCGGCGCGGCAGACCCCCTAGGGGACATTCCCCAGAACACCCACAGGGATTGACTAACAGTTCTCACCCTCAGACAGCAGCTCCCCAGCAGGACGGCGCCGCGGAAGTGGTAAAGCCCACTTACAGCAGATACGGGAGGAGACTGAGGCCCAAGCAGCACGTGGACTGATGTGTAATGGTTTATCATGACATGCAGACTGTTATTCCGTTGTTCCATCTTAGACGTTTTGGTGGGGGTCATGTGGCAAACATATGCACATAGGTATATCACTTCATGCTTCATATGTATACCACTTTAGGCTTCACATCTTAGATAGAACAAAGGACTGGGTCTCTTCGGAGATAAGAGGAGGATGTGAAAGTTTTGTCTTTGGTATGCAAAGAGATGGCCTGGGGGATTTTCCTGGCCGCCAGAGGCTTTGGGTGGAGGTGTTAAGATCTGAAAGAAGATGCATTGTTACTTGGGATTAAATACAATGTGACTGTGTGCTTTGAAGTTCCTGAGGTATTTAAAGGATGAATGTCTGGGTTTCTTCCTCTTTTTCTGTTTTTTGCTGATGGAAGATGTGAATAAACCTGACTCGTGAGATAAACTCTGCCTCGTCATTTTCACATTTTCCACATTACTGTATTTAAGTTAACGGTGGGAAGAATCTGACTGATTTTTTCTCTGATAGATGAAATTTTATTATTGAAAAAGTTCATGAAGTCCTGACTAGTAAGCTCTAAGAGAATGTTAGGATTGACAGAGTCCTGACTCTTTGTCAGCCTGGCTACAGTGCTGAAAAGAAACCTGGGATTATTCTTGTTCTCTTCTATTAATGCAGAATAATAACTTGTTCTAGCTTTTCTAAGAGATTTTTTATAAATTAAAAGATGATTTCTCTAAGCTAAATAGACTTCATCTAAATTAATGGAGCACCATTTTCTTTCTAATTGACGAGTCTTCTGTTTTAAGCTACAAGTTTCTGTGTTGAACCAAGGAGTTAGAAATCTCGGATTAGACTTTTTCTTTTTTAAAGGGACCACCATGTCTAGAGTCCATTGAAAATGAATAAATGAATGTTATGTTGTAACTTGCAGACAAGGACTACACCAGGAGTGAAGCTGAACACTTGTTTATTTTTGCTGAATTCTGTACAACCAACCATGCATGCAGCCTCTGGCAGAGGAAAAAACAGAAGAGGCTGCCCCTCTACCTGTAGCCCCTTTTATACCCACGGGGTTGGCGGAACCGGAAGGTGGAGCCACAACCCCGTGACACACAAATAAGAGCTCCAACAATAGAACAATATATATGAACAATAACTGAAAAACATTTCCCCTCCCCCCTGTTGAAAATCCAAAACACACTCACAATCAGCCCACCCTACTTTGGAACCCGAATCATCCGCTAAACATAACTGAACTAAAATCACAAAAGGGGCCTATGGCATTCACACAAAACAACTAAAATTAGGGGGGACGTGATCAAAATATGGTGTGAAACCAAAAGATATTTAAAAGAACCACACTTGCTGTCACAATTTAGCCCAATATGGGGTAATCAATATTTTACACCAGGGAGAGTGGATACTGTATTTAAAGTATGGAATTTAAAAGGGATTCAAAAGATCCAAGACTTATATTTGTCACGTTCAGATAACATAATGTCTTTTGAAGAACTGAGGATTAAATTCAATCTTAATAGAACACATTTTTTTAAATATCTTCAGCTTAGAAATTTTATTCGATCAAATCAAAATAATGCTCTCACCCGACCTACTTATTCATCTTTGGAAAAATTTTTGACGAAAGATAGTAGGAGAAAGGGTATTATTTCAGAGTTTTATAACTCATTGACACTATTCTCAAGTGAAAACTCACAGAAAAGACTGAATTATTGGAAAGAAGACCTGCAAATTGAAATTTCAGAGGAACAATGGGAAATGGCTTGTGCAGGAGCTCAAACCAAATCAATAAATGTACGTCTTAAACTGATACATTTTAAATAGTTAATGCGGATGTATGTTACACCAGTGGAGTTCAATAGATATAACAAAAACATACCAGATACATGCACAAAATGTATGGAAAGTAAAGGAACCCTATTTCACTGTTTATGGGAATGTAGAAAAATCAAAATGTTTTGGGAAGAGGTGAGGGTAACAATTGAAAAAATATTTTCAAAACAATTCACATTGAACCCTAAACTGTTTTTGTTGGGTCTGTATCCAGAAAAACATAACTTTAATAAGAGTGAAAGAACATTCATAGACCTCGGTTTGCTTAATGCCAAAAAATGTATTGCACTACTGTGGAAAAAGACTCCTAGACCAAATGTGACTCAGTGGTTCAGACAGATGTTAACAAACCTTCCACTAGAAAGAATAACATATATACTGAAATTAAAGGAAAATGTGTTTGAGAATATATGGAGACCTTTCATTGATTATGTAAAGAAATTAAACATAACTTCTGAAGAAGAAGGTGAATGATATGTGTGGACCTTGCAAATTGCAAACTGGTGAATGTACATTATGTATTCTTATGTAATAGATTACCTAGACTAAACAGAGGAGCATTGTTGTTGACTTGCTTTTGTTAATGGTTGTTGTTGTTTTTATTACATTTTTTTGTTGTTGTTGTTAGTTTTGTTTTTTTTAATTTTTAAATTACTTTAGTGTTAGTGTCTGACTGTTTGTGCCATGTTTGTAAAAAAAAGGTTCAATAAAAAATATTGTGAAAAAAAAAAATTAGGGGGGACGGGTAGACTGCCGTCCTACCCCCCACACGATGAGGCGGGTTATTCTGCCGTAAAAGTCCATAAAGAAAAAAAAAAACCTACTACCGTGTCTCCTATACAAAATATAATACTAAAACAATCCACAAAACTATTAACACAGAATGAAATTTAACAACTGGAACATGTCCTTGACTCGGTGAAGATGACCCGTGCCGCCCCACCCACCACCCCAGACCCTTCACCAATCAGTCCGCCCCTGGAGGTAGTCCGCTTCCCGGGCCACAGCTGGTTGCCTCAGTCCCAATGCGTCTTCTCCTCCACACCTCTGAGCGTACTAACTGTCTGGAGCCGTGCCCGTCTTCTTTGGGGCACGCCGCAATTCAGTGGGATGGCGCCACGAGCCATCCGACAGCAGAAGGTACCCATCTTGCCACTCGCCCGTCACCTGCAGCTGGTCCTGGTACCGCTTGATCTGCCGCTTGGTTCTCACCCGCCAGGACCTTGCCTCCGCTCGAGCCCAAACCCAGTCTGCGACTCCAAGCAGGGTCCTGCATGGCCTGCGGTGTTTCCGCCTGGCACTCACTCTTCCAGTGTCACTCGGTCCTGCCCTGACCGCTTGTAGATCCGCTACTGACACTGCCAATGTGATCCAGCGTTTACCAGCCCTCCACGGCCATGGTCCGGGAATGCCTAAGACCATCATTTGGGCATCACTCGCAGCCGCAGATCCTTCCTCATGCCGCCCGGCGCCCACATCCAGGGCAGCTAGGACACTGGCACCGGGATGCTCCCTTGGTGACCCTGAGCATGACAAGGCCTGCCCACTTTCCAGAGTTCCCAGCAGCTGTTCATCCCATACAGCTTCATCCCGAACTCTCGGAACCTGTCGGTCCCACAGTCCGCAGCCCAACCACTCTTCCCGAGCACTGCTTCTGATGGAGAATCCAAGGCCATAGAACAAGTTGCAACCCATGGTGTTAGAGCTGCTTGCCGTCACAATGAACTCCACATTGGCCATCTCTGCTGACCCGTATCGAGCCGTCAGTGTGACAGTACCCACCTTGGCCAATCGTCCTCCTCCATAGCCGCAAAGCAGCGCTGAGACACCTCCAATCCTGTAGTGGGGAAAACACTGACCATAGCCCAATTCAGCAAAGAACTTTCCACTCTTGTGTTGACCAGCATCGGTACCAGAACTCCATCCAAAACTACCTTGCAGTGTGTGCGCCCACTGGGTCTCGGGGACACCATGTGCATCACCATCGGAGGGAGAGGGGTTGAATTCCTGTGCAGGCTCTCCTGTTTTGCTGACTGGTATACTCTCGCAAAGTGGTGTAGATGGCCACATCTGCTGCAGCACTTCCCTCTTGCCGCACACTCTCTGGCTTTAAAACAGTGTTTCGGACCCACAACTCATACACCTGGGCTTCGCCAGGGCAGACCTCATCCGTGCAGTGTTGGCCTCCTCCACGTTGTCCTCGACGCTCCCATCGCTGTCCAGATCCCCTACCTGTGTGGCCATGAGGGATCTTGAATTTCCCGGTGAAAAGTGCTCACTTAGCTCCAGAGTTAGCTTGTCTGCTGCTTCCAGCTGTAGTGCCAACTTGACAGCCCTAGTCACCGTCAACTGCCCTGGGAATGTGAGCAGCTTCGAGCGGACCGCAGCACAGTTGGTGTGTTCCACCAACTTGTCACGCACCAATTCTTCCTCCAACGGCCCAAACCGACACTCAGCGGCAAACTGCCTTAAGTCTGACATGAATCACTCGATCGGTTCGCCTACCTGTTGGCAGTGCTGCCTGAACTTAATCCTTCTGATGATAACATTGTTCAGTGCCCTGAAATGGCGGGCCATTAACTCGACCACTACTTTGTAATTATCCGTGCCTCCATGCGTGCCCAAAATTCTCTGTCCCTCCATTCCCAGATTGTGTACTAACAACGCACAAGCTCTCAGCTTATCCATTCTTCCCAGGTCCAGCGCCACCATGTACACTATTCAATTCAATTCAATTCAACTTTATTTATATAGCACAATTTCACAACAACAGTCATCTCATAGCACTATCAACTGTAGGGGGGAACCCCCACAGTTGCAGAAAGACCCCAGCAATCAGGCGATCCCCTGTGAGCAAGCACTTGGCGACGGTGGAGAGGAAAAACTCCCTTTTAACAGGAAGAAACCTCCAGCAGAACCAGGCTCAGGGAGGGGCAGTCATCTGCTGCGACTGGCTGGGGGGTTAGGGGATAGAGAAGAAGAAAAGAACAGACATGTAGAGAGCAAACAGCACGATGGGGACTCAATCTATGGGAGAGAACAAACAGATGTTAATGACCAGCAAAAAAAAAAAAAAAAATTCATAGAGAGTGAGGAAAGGAGTGAGGCCCTGTGCATTACTGGAGGTCCCCCGGCTGACTAAACCTATTAGCAGCATAACTAAGGGAGGGTTCAGAAACACATGATCCCTCCCTAATTGTAGGCTATATCAAAAAGGTAGGTTTTAGCCCTATTCTTAAAAACAGAGATCGAGTCTGACTCCCGAATCCAGATTGGCAGCTGATTCCACAGGAGAGGAGCTTGATAGCTGAAGGCTATGCCTCCCATTGTACTTTTGGAGATTCTAGGTATTACAAGTAATCCTGCATTTTGGGAGCGTAGTGCTCTGTTAGGATAATACGGTAGTATCAGATCTTTTAAATAAAAAGGAGCCTGATTGTTTAGAGCTTTGTAAGTAAGAAGAAGGATTTTAAACTTAATTCTAAACTCTATGGGAAGCCAATGAAGGGAGGCCAGAACCGGAGAGATATGATCTCTCTTTCTAGTACCTGTTAAAACTCTTGCTGCAGCATTTTGGATCAGCTGAAGACTTTTTAAAGATGTTTTAGGACAGCCTGATAATAAAGAATTACAATAATCTAATCTCGAGCTAACAAAAGCGTTGATCAGTTTCTCAGCATCACTCTGAGACAAGATGCTCCTAATCTTGGCAATATTACGCAAATGATAGAAGGCAGTCTTAGAAACAAATTTAATATGTGAATTGAAGGACAAATCCTGATCAAAAATAACTCCAAGGTTCCTCACAGAGCTATTAAGAGAAAGAGTAACTGCATCCAAACTGAAAGTTTGATTTGGAAAGGAATTTCTAAGGTTTTTTGGACCAACAAGAATGACTTCAGTCTTATCTGAATTTAATAGCAGGAAATTACAAGTCATCCAAGCTTTGATTTCCTTAAGACAGGCTTCTAACTTGGTTAATTGATTACTATCATCTGGCTTCATTGACAGGTATAATTGTGTGTCATCTGCATAACAATGAAAATGTATGCAGTGCTTTCTAATAATGTTGCCTAACGGAAGCATATATAAACTAAAAAGAGTAGGGCCTAACACAGATCCCTGTGGAACTCCATGACTAAGCTTTGAGTTGAAAGAAAACTCATTATTTACATGAACAAACTGGAACCTATCAGATAAATAAGATCTAAACCATTGCAACGAAGTTCCATTAAGTCCAACATAGTGTTCTAATCTATCAAGTAGAATATTATGATCGATAGTATCAAAAGCTGCACTAAGGTCTAAAAGGACAAGTACAGAAACTAGTCCATTATCAGATGCAATGAGGAGGTCGTTAGTGACCTTCGCTAAGGCTGTTTCAGTACTATGATGGATTCTAAACCCAGACTGAAACTCTTCAAGTAAACCATTTCCCTGCAGGTGGTCAAATAATTGCGTAGCAACAACTCTTTCTAAGATTTTTGAAATGAAAGGGAGATTAGAGATTGGTCTATAGTTAGCTAAAGCTCCTGGATCTAGCGTTGGCTTTTTGAGTAAGGGTTTAATTACAGCCGTTTTAAAAGCCTGCGGTACATGGCCTAAAGTTAATGAAGAATTGATTATATGAAGAATAAAGCTACCAATAAATGGGAAGACTTCTTTAAATAACCTGGTAGGAATAGGGTCTAAAAGACAAGTTGAAGGTTTGGATGAGGAAACTATTTTGTCTAACTCACAAAGGTCGATTGGAGTAAACTCATCAAGACAGACATCAATAGAAGGAGTTGTAGTAGTTACAGTATTTAAGTTAACTGTGGGAAGAATCTGATTGATTTTATCTCTGATGGATGAAATTTTATTATTGAAAAAGTTCATAAAGTCCTGACTGGTAAGCTCTAAGGGAATGCTAGGATTGACAGAGTCCTGACTCTTTGTCAACCTGGCTACAGTACTGAAAAGAAACCTGGGATTATTCTTGTTCTCTTCTATTAATGCAGAGTAATAACTCGTTCTAGCTTTTCTAAGAGATTTTTTATAAATTAAAAGATGATTTCTCCAAGCTAAATAGATTTCATCTAAATTAGTAGAGCGCCATTTTCTTTCTAATTGACGAGTCTTCTGTTTTAAGCTACGAGTTGAACCAAGGAGTTAGAAATCTCTGATTAGACTTTTTCTTTTTTAAGGGGGCCACCAAGTCTAGAGTCTGATGCAGAGAAGCTGAAACACTATCCACCATGTTATCAATTACAGAAGGAGCAAGCTGTCTATAGCTTATTTCCGTTGTGTTGACACATGGCATAGAGGAAACAATCTGCATAAATTTGGAAACAGCATCATCTGAGAGGCATCTACTGTAATAATATTTTTCTTTAGGAGCCAAATAGTCAGAAATAGTAAAATCAAAGGTTAACAGACAATGGTCTGACAGTACAGGGTTATGAGGAGACACTACAAGATTTTCTATTTCTATGCCATATGTCAAAACAAGGTCCAATGTATGGTGGAGGTAATGAGTAGAATTTCCTACTTTCTGAGAAAACCCAATCGAATCTAATATTGAATTGAATGCCACATTAAGGCAGTCACTATCTACATCCACATGTATATTAAAGTCCCCTACTATAATTATTCTATCAGATTTCAGCACTAAATCAGCTAAGAAATCAGAAAATTCGGATAAAAATTCTGAGTAGGTTGATGGGGGACGATAAACTAAGGCAAATAAAATGGGTTTAACCTAAAATTGCTAAAGTGCCCAATACTGAGGACCAGGCCCTCAAAGGAATTATAACATGTTTTTTGCTTTACATTAACTAGTAATTTGGAATGGTAAATCGTTGCTACTCCTCCTCCACGACCAGAACTTCTGGGATTTTGACAGTTTAAATAACCAGAGGGAGTTGATTCATTTAAACCAACATAATCCTCTTGCCCTAACCAAGTCTCTGTAAGGGAAATTAAATCAATCTGATGATCAATTAACAAATCATGGACTAACAGAGACTTGGGAGTTAGAGACCTAATATTTAATAAACCACATTTAATTTTTAAATTATGAGGAGGAACAGAGGCCAAATCATTCAATTTAGAGGCTTTATGTTTAATTTGAGTTTTACCAATATTTTGCTTTATCACTTTGGGATGCTTATACATTATATTTTTATTCACTTTGGAGGGAGCAGACAACGATTCTCTGATGGGGAAGACAGGGGCTAAGTTGAGGGGTGGCGGATGAAGAGGAGCTGCAGAGAGGCGTGTAAGACTGCGACTCTGCTTCCTGGTCCCAACTCTGAGTAGTCATGGTTTTGGAAATTTGGATAAAAAAGATGCCAGATTGTTAGATAAATGAGAAGCACCATCCAAAGTGGGATGAATGCTGTCTCGTCTCATAAGACCAGGTTTTCCCCAAAAAGAGCTCCAATTGTCAATGTAGCCCACGTCATTTTTAGGACACCACACAGACAGCCAGCGGTTCAAGGATGACGAGTGGCTAAACATGTCATCACTGGTCAGATTGGGGAGGGGCCCAGAGAATACTACAGTGGCTGACATCCTTTTTGCAAAGTCACACACCGATTCTATATTAAGTTTCGTGACTTCCGACTGCCGGAGACGGATGTCATTAATGCCGGCGTGAATAACAATTGTGGAATATTTACAGTTACTTTTAGCCAGCATTTTCAAATTTGACTCGATGTCGCCTGCTCTGGCCCCAGGAATACATTGGACTATGGCCGCTGGAGTCTCTAGCTTCACGTTTCTGACTACAGAGTCGCCAATGATCAGAGTTTTTTCCTCAGCGGGTGTGTCGCTGAGCGGGGAAAAACGATTAGAAACGTGAACAGGTTGGTGGTGTACCGGGACTTTGCGACTAGGCTTCCTTCTCACCGTCACCCACCCAGTCTCCTCGCTGCTGAGGAGAGCCGGGGAACCGCTGACAGGGGGGCCTAAGCTAGCTAGCTCCGCTGCAGCTAATGGGCGTCTGTCAAGATTAACTGGCGCAGACAGTGTTTCAATGCAGCGGAGCCGGGATTCCAAATCAGACAACCTCGCCTCGAGCGCCTCAAAAAGACAACATTTATTACATTTACCGTTATCGCTAAAAGAGGCAGAGGTGTAACTAAACATCTGACAGAGAGAGCACACCAGAGGAGGAGAGGAAGGAGAGCTAGTAGCCATAGCTAATGGCTAGAGAGCAAACCGCAAAGCAAACCACACAGGCAGACAGCAAAACAGGAAGTGACGATACGTTACCACAAGGAAGTGACGATCTACCGTTCAAAAGTTTGGGGTCACTTAGAAATTTCCTTATTTTTGAAAGAAAAACACTTTTTTTCAATGAAGATAACTTTAAACTAATCAGAAATACACTCTATACATTGCTAATGTGGTAAATGACTATTCTAGCTGCAAATGTCTGGTTTTTGGTGCAATATCTACATAGGTGTATAGAGGCCCATTTCCAGCAACTATCACTCCAGTGTTCTAATGGTACAGTGTGTTTGCTCATTGCATCAGAAGGCTAATGGATGATTAGGAAACCCTTGTGCAATCATGTTAGGTCTGCAATGCTGTAATTGCTGCAAATGGTGGATTCTTTGATGAAAGCAAAGTTTGAAGGAAAAAATTATTATTTCAAATACAAATCATTATTTCTAACCTTGTCAATGTCTTGACTATATTTTCTATTCATTTTACAACTCATGGTGGTAAATAAAAGTGTGACTTTTCATGGAAAACACAAAATTGTCTGAGGTGACCCCAAACTTTTGAACGGTATTGTGTGTCTGAAAGGCCTCATACTACCGAGGCCACGGTACAGACGGCTACCCCGGGCGCTCCAGGAATGGCTGAATTGGTGATCCACATGCCTCCATGCGTTTACTTCTCATCGCCAAATGTTATGTCGTTACTTGCAGACAAGGATTACACCAGGAGTGAAGCTGAACAGTTGTTTATTAAAGCTGAACTTTGTGCAACAAACCGTGCATGCAGCTGCTGGCAGAGGTAAGGTGGAAGAGGCCACCCCGCTACCTGCAGCTCCTTTAATACCCACGGGGTTGGCGCAACCGGAAGGCGGAGCCACCACCCCGTGCCACACAAATAAGAGCTCCAACAATAGAACGAAATACAGACTTGGACAAAATTGTTGGTACCCCTCTGTTAATGAAAGAAAAACCCACAATGGTCACAGAAATAACTTGAATCTGAAAAAAAGTGGTAATAAATAAAATTTCTATGAAAATTAACCAATGAAAATCAGGCAATGCTTTTGAATTGTGGTTCAACAGAATTATTTTAAAAAAACAAACTCATGAAACAGGCCTGGACAAAAATGATGGTACCCTTAACTTAATATTTTGTTGCACAACCTTTTGAGGCAATCACTGCAATCAAACGATTTCTGTAACTGTCAATGAGACTTCTGCACCTCTCAGCAGGTATTTTGGCCCACTTTCATGAGCAAACTGCTCCAGTTGTCTCAGGTTTGAAGGGTGCCTTCTCCAGACAGCATGTTTAAGCTCCTTCCACAGATGTTCAATAGGATTTAGATCAGGGCTCATAGAAGGCCACTTTAGAATAGTCCAATATTTCACTCTTAGCCATTCTTGGGTGTTTTTAGCTGTGTGTTTTGGGTCATTATCCTGTTGCAAGACCCATGAACTGCGACTGAGACCAAGCTGTCTGACACTGGGCAGCACGTTTCTCTCTAGAATGCTTTGATAGTCTTGAGATTTCATTGTACCCTGCACAGATTCAAGACACCCTGTGCCAGATGCAGCAAAGCAGCCCCAGAACATAACAGAACCTCCTCCATGTTTCACAGTAGGGACAGTGTTCTTTTCTTGGTATGCTTCATTTTTGTGTCTGTGAACATAGAGCTGATGTGCCTTGCCAAAAAGTTCCAGTTTTGTCTCGTCTGTCCATAGGACATTCTCCCAGAAGCTTTGTGGCTTGTCAACATGCAGTTTGGCAAATTCCAGTCTATCTTTTTAGTGATTTGTTTTGAACAGTGGTGTCCTCCTTGGTCGTCTCCCATGAAGCCCACTTTGGCTCAAACAACGACGGATGGTGCGATCTGACACTAATGTACCTTGACCTTGGAGTTCACCATGAATGTGTTTAGAGGTTGTTCTGGGCTCTTTTGTTACCATTCATATTATCCATTTCCTCCTGTGGCCAAGTCCAGGGAGGTTGGCTACAGTTCCATGGATCTTAAATTTCCGAATAATATGTGGAACTGTAGTCACAGGAAAATCAAGTTGCTTGGAGATGGTCTTACAGCCTTTACCTTTAACATGCTTGTCTATAATTTTCTTTCTAATCTCCTGAGACAACTCTCTCCTTTGCTTCCTCTGGTCCATGTTCAGTGTGGTACACACCATGTCACCAAACAGCACAGTGACTACTTGTCACCCTTTAAATAGGCTAACTGACTGATTACAAGTTTGTAGTGATTAGAAGTTTGTAGACACCTGTGATGTTAATTAGAGGGCACATCTTGGTTGAACATGTCCCAATGGTCACATTATTTTCAGTCTTTTCTAGGGGTACCATCATTTTTATCCAGGCCTGTTTCATGAGTTTGTTTTTTAAAATAATTCTGTTGAACCGCAATTCAAAAGCATTGTCTCATTTTCATTGGTTAATTTTCATAGAATTTTTATTTATTACCACTTTTGTCAGATTCAAGTTATTTCTGTGACCATTGTGGGTTTTTCTTTCATTAACAGAGGGGTACCAACAATTTTGTCCATGTCTGTAAATGAACAATAACTACATAACAAATGTGTCCACACTTTTGACTGGTACTGCAGGTACCATGTACACACTCATTGTTTCTACTCTTCCTAACAATAAACTCCTATAATACTAGTACATTAAGGGCATTTCAACCCAATTACTTTTCAGAAGTAATACATTTGCTCACATACTGTATCATGTTTTCTGAGCAAATACAACACATATATGAAAAGTTTAAAGCACAGTTTAAGGAGTTTTATGCTGTAGTTTGTTTCCAACACACAGTAACAGATTTTTAACCCAGCAATCCTCTTTTTCAGCTATTTTTGACCTCAATTTATCTTTACACTTTAAGTTTTGAAGAAAAAAAAACAACTATTGTTGTACTCAAGTACATTTGGTGGTGCTGTTTGAGTAAATTTTAATTTCACTCAGTTTGAAACTGGTCAGAAATGTTGTTTATATTGTAGTAACCAGAAATGACTGTATATTGTCCAGGACACAGGGTGGGTTTCTATGAAGCAGGGTGATTTTCTAAGAGTGTCTCCTACACCTTTATGTTAAGATTTTATCTAAGCTGCTCTCCTCTTCTTTGCATTTTAGGAAACTGACCACCCTCATAACCTCAGAACACGTCTTCTTATCTACTTTCTATTGCTTGAGTCAGTAGCATATCTTTTCAGTTTCTTCCCCTAAGGCCCAAGGGCTTCAACCATGGACATTTCTACCACTGTTATCAGACCGCTTTGGACTGTCTTCTGAGCTACATGTTCACTCTGTTCACTGATCATCTTCACAAATATTAAATAATAAAACAACCCTTTGAATGGGATTTCTCTATTATATCTTGTTAAACTATTTAGGAGGGAAAAAAATCCCAAACTGGTGACATTGAAGCTACAAATCTATGAGAATTTTTTTTTACAAAGGCTGGCAAGTTCAAAACTTATAAGAAAAATTGGCAAGAAAAATATCTCACTTATAGATAATCCACTTAAATTAATGAGAATAAAGTCTGAAATGCAGAAGAAAAAACTTTCAGACCCTTTCAGATTGACATGATTTAATGAGAAAATGTCTTTAAAAAAATACCACAAATTTTAGATAACAACCTCAGAAATTGAAAATAGTGAGGGTGTTACTGCTTAATTGATTTTTTTTTTTTTATTTAGCAGATACTTTCTTACTCAAGTGATTTGTTTGGTGGCTACTCTTACTTAAGCAACTAATATCTAATTTATTTTTGGAATTATATAATTTATTACTGTGACAAAACAATTAAAAGAAAATAGCTGGCTATATATAAGAAAAATGCTGCAAATTTATTTGGAATAAAGTCAGAAATTAAATTTTAAAAATTTCAAAGTTGCAAAATGGTGAAAAAATTAAAACTTCTTGATTCATCACAATAAGTTACAAATGCATAAGAAAAACATGTAAACTGATTATTAAAAGTCATATCTTTTGAGGAAAAAAGCTAAAAAATTATCAGCAAATAGGTTTAAATTTCAAGGACCAATTTTTTTCAGAAAAACCTCACAAATTGGAGAGAAAAATTGCACATTTATAAGAACAATTACAGCATTTTTGTATTTTTTTTTTCAAACAAGTCATGCTAGCTAGCATATCTCACAGGCAGCACTACAAAAAGATGTTTGCGTAGCGAGGCCTAGTGATGTATTGCCCAAACACGATGCACAGTTAGCTGTGCTTTCAGTGGAGACAGTAGGTAGTAATAGTAAAATGCAAAACTATGACATGCAAAATCTAATGTTCAATACATCACATTTGATCAGTTACATCCCAAGAAGTCGTTGTGGCATTTATTAATTTCAAATGATTTTGCTTCAGTTTTTGGGTGGCTTGGATTTTATTTGTGCCGTGAATTTAAATCATTTAAACTAAGGGGCCAGGAGGAAAAAATTCCTCAGAAAAATGTGTTTGTTTTAAACATTTTTATAAGTGAAATTTTCTTGCTCCACTGGCAAGAAATATTTTACTTAAAACCAGATTAAATTACTTAAAGTAGAACTGAACTGAACGGCATTGAACGGCACTGGGTGATAGTACATACATAATTATAAAGATAATTTATCATTGGCACCCCCTCCACAAATCCCGGAATCCTGGAGAAAATCGCGATTTTGAATTTCCCGCCCTGAAAAATCAGACAAATCCGCCGAAGTGCAGCCGGAGTTCCGCGTGACGTCACGAGTGTGACACAGTCCTCCATGTTTACCATTGCGAGCACGTCGACACTGGTTGTTTTTGGTGCATTTTGTCATGATAGTCGACTACAAAACACTTCCAACACCTGGGAAGATCTGTTCAGTGGCCAAGGAAAGCTGTCATGGCGACGAAAGAAAAGAAAGGGGGAGGAAAAGCGACCGGGAAGCGATGCGTTTCTAGATATACAGTGATCCCTCACTTATCGCGTTTAATGGCGACCAGTACCGACCGCGAAAAGTGAAAAACCGCGAAGTAGCATCACCCCCCCCCCCAAGGGCGTCACAAGCACTATTTTGCACAAAAAGGCACAAGAGAACAGCGAAAAGTGCCACTAAGCAACACGAGCGATAAAGAACAATGAATGCGGTCTTCCTTCGCTGGGTAAAACGTCTCGGCCAATCAGCTTGCGAGATTCCCGAGCGGTGAAGAGGTGGGCGGAGAGGAGTGGAGCGGTGGTCAGAGAGGTAGATTTTCAGTTGTGCGGGCTCTCCGTGTTGATACCTGATGTTCTAATGTAGTCCTGCCTTCTACATTAGAACATCAGGTATCAACACGGAGAGCCCGCACAACTGAAAATCTACCTCTCTGACCACTGCTCCACTCCTCTCTGCCCACCTCTTCACCGCTCGGGAATCTCGCAAGTTGATTGGCCGAGACGTTTTACCTCGCAAGCTGATTGGCCGAGATGTTTTACCCAGCTTCGCTCCCTGCCGAGCACCTATACCCAGCGAAGGAAGACCGCATTCATTGTTCTTTATCGCTCGTGTTGCTTAGTGGCACTTTTCGCTGTTCTGTTGTGCCTTTTTGTGCAAAATAGTGCTTGTGACGCCCTTGGGGGGGGGGGTGACGCTACTTTGCGGTTTTTCACTTTTCGCGGTCGGTTCTGGTCCCCATTAAACGCGATAAGTGAGGGATCACTGTAATAAGTTGGAAAAATGCTGATGGGTTTTTTTCCCTTTCTTTTTTTTGTTAATTTTCCTTATCCTGACACCCCAAACATGCCAAAGTAAAGACTCACCATTCTGTATTCAATAAGCGACTCTCCTCCCCATCACTGCTGCGGTCTGAGTCGGTGCCGGAATCCCCCGGAAATTCTGGCTCTAATCTGTACGGTTCGATGCCTCCCTCGCTCTCTTCCTGTTGACACTCCTGCATCCTCCTCTGTCTCGTCACCGATCCTGAATGCCTCTTCACTCTGAAAACTCTGGTGTTCTTGACTGCTGGAACTGCTATCATCTGCCATTGTTGTTTTGATAGGGGTCACACTCGTGACGTCACGCAGCGTCGTCTGCACTACTTTCGGTTTGTTTGGCACTGCCAGCCAGAGGCAAAAGTTTATCGGCTTATAGCTTGGCCATCGCACGGCCTAAAAATTTCTTTTATGTGTTGAAAAATACAATAGGTAATAAGGAATTAATCTGCTATTCTACTTTTTTGGCAAAAAGGTGAGTTCAGTTCTACTTTAAAACAAGTAAAAAATGCAGCAAGTAAAATTTTCTTACAGAAAACTACAGGACAAGAAAAAATATCTTGTCCTTGATTTAAGATATTTTTCTTACTAAGATTTTATTTTTTGCAGCGTATGACTTCAGTCCCAACAGCCAACCACAGGGCGCCCTGTGACGGAGCTCTGGTGGGGATGAAAGTAGGCAATCAATGGCACAGCGAGGAGAAGGTGAGCACACTGAGTTTAAGTAATAAGTGACATATCAACATAAGTGATCACAGGAGTGGGATGACCTGAGCAGGAGAGGAGAGTAACAATTAGAGATTGGAATCAGCTGAAAGTAATGAGAGGAGAGGGAGGAGCGGCTGCCAGCTGCCAGGTGGCACAATACAACCTGGAAATGCACCTGACCACTGCCAGCCCACAGAACAAATAAACACAACCCAATACAGACTGCGGAATAACTAAATGAGGTAAGACATGGGAAAAACAAACTGAAACATAACAGACAAAATAAAAGGCAGGGACAACTCAAAAAAGGCACCAATAATATAACAGATGGAGATAAATATTACAAAAAAGCCATGAATCTGAGTTTGGGAAAAAGTCCACACTCAGTTCATGACAATAAAGCTACTTTTACTTCACTCCAATTTCTGGTTACTCCCCAGCCAGGGTATCCACGTGGGCCCATGGGTTCCATGTTGGCCCCATCTGTGTTTGCCCACTTGGGTTTAATGTGGGTGAGCAGGTTTCAGTAACACCGAGGCCAAAATTATAAGAACAAAATGTGGAAAAATTATGAGGAATAAAAGTCACAAATTAAAAAAAAAAAAAAAAAATCTGGCAAATGTATGAGAAAAAAAGTCATAAATTTACTAGGAAAAAGTCAAAAAATTATAAGAAAAAATGTTAAAAATTATGAGTAAAACGTCACAAATTACTACAAAAATGTCACAAATTTATGATGGAAAAAAGTGAAAATTTAGGAGAAAAAAGTTGCAAATTTACAAGAACAAAATAGTAAAATTACTTGAAAAAAGATACAAATTTGCAAGAAATATTCTGTTATGATTCTCCATGTGCCATTACACAACGCACGGAGGAAGGTTCAGGTTCAGGTTCAGGTTCAGGTTACTTTATTTGTACCCGTAGGTAGATTTGTTTTGCAGTTGGTGACATCCATATTTACAAGCCACTAATTACATTCAACATAGACACAAACACAGGCACACATCTTACAAAATAGGTAAATATAAAATATGTACAATATAATTTTTATAGCTTGTTCAACTCTTTGACAGCAGCAGGGACAAAGCTGTTTTTGTAGCACTGGGTTCTACTTTTTGGGACAGCAAACCTCCGTCTGGAGGGAAGAAGCTGAAAGTTGCAGTGCAAAGGGTGGGAGTCATCATTTAAAATTGAGTCGGCCATCCTCTGTACTTGTCTGGTGTACAGGGATGTCAGGCTCAGCTGTGACTCACCAAGCAAACGACTGGACCATCTGACTACCTGATCCAAGGATTTCCTCTGTTTCAGTTTTATCTGACCAAAGTATGGGGTACCCCCCCACAGCAGCCACGGACAAACACAGCGCTCGACTAGAGCAATTAACAGGACAGTGAGATGTGTGTGTTGAGATCAATAGGCAGCCTTCCTGTGCTTAGTTCAGGCACCAGCATCCTGTGGATATGTATGACGCAAATGCAAACATTCATGCTTCCTGCTCACATTGTGGTACAAATGTCACATGTCTGAATGCATTTCCTTTGATGATAAAATGCCTTTAATGTATTGTCCGTTGCTGGGTATTTAAGTGGCTGAATTCATATGTTCACGCTCTGTTCTTCTTCTGACTGCTTCTGACTACTGCTCATGAGAGCCTGAGAGCGATCCCCAGCATGCTTATACAGCAGCTGGGGTGAGCTCCGTGATGGCGATGATTTGATCAATAAACTTCATTAAAACTCCAGACGCCGTGTCTTATTTTAACATCGCCACACTGGTGACCCCGCAGACGCACACGCTTTGTGCGACGCAACCTTCTGGTCTGGACAACCACGCTGGCGACCCGACGCTGAAAAGAACACGCTGCCAGCAAACGCAGCACCCGGCAGTGATTCTCCGACGACAAGCGAACGCGGCAGCCCGACTGATCTGCCCTTCCTTTCTGCTTTAGGGAGACTTTGACGCTCTCCGGAGACCACCCACGACCGGGAAAGCTGAGGAAATTTCATGGTGAGGTCTGCACGCCTAGATCGGCACATCCACGCTGGACCGGCCGCTCTCACGGTTCCTGACACACGATTCTGTGTCTCCACACGAGAGCGCACACACCTTGCCCTCTCTCCACGACGGTGGCCCATGGCCGACGGAGAACACGTGGACCTGAACGCACCATGACCCGGCACGAGCGACGACCAACAGCCCGAACAGGGGACACAATCGGCGCCGACTGCGCAGATCTCCATCAAGCCCCCTGACCCTGATTCGCCTCGCGACAGCGGACCGGCCATGCACAGAAGCCTCGCATCAGAACAGCGCAGCTGGAAGGCACGTGGCCGCAGCGCGTGCCGCGCACCAGAGACAAGCTGGCTCTACAGACTTATACATCATCCTCCGCCGCTGCACACGGCTCTTCAGGACTACTCACACACCTGAAGCACACACGCAGCCCGCACACAGGATTTGGTGTAAGTCTCAGCCACGGCGCACGACGGGAATCCAGCCGTCAGCTGTCCCCGAGGGCTTTAGGGCCGCGAACGCACCTAAAGCCTAAACGCCAAGTCCCTCACATAGCTTCAGCTCCTGTTTTTCTTCATTGCCGGACTGAATCGCGAGAGGAATCAGAGACTAACTTTTCTTCCCACAGCCATGGACATCCCCCGCCACTTACTACCCCCACCCTCCTCCCTTCCCCGGCACAGACTTTCCCCGCAGCTCGCCACCAAAGCGGGACTACCGAGGTCTCAGCTCCCCGCTAAGCCCTCTGGGGGGGGAGTGTATGGGGTACCCCCCCACAGCAGCCACGGACAAACACAGCGCTCGACTAGAGCAATTAACAGGACAGTGAGATGTGTGTGTTGAGATCAATAGGCAGCCTTCCTGTGCTTAGTTCAGGCACCAGCATCCTGTGGATATGTATGACGCAAATGCAAACATTCATGCTTCCTGCTCGCATTGTGGTACAAATGTCACATGTCTGAATGCATTTCCTTTGATGATAAAATGCCTTTGATGTATTGTCCGTTGCTGGGTATTTAAGTGGCTGAATTCATATGTTCACGCTCTGTTCTTCTTCTGACTGCTTCTGACTACTGCTCATGAGAGCCTGAGAGCAATCCCCAGCATGCTTATACAGCAGCTGGGGTGAGCTCCGTGATGGCGATGATTTGATCAATAAACTTCATTAAAACTCCAGACGTCGTGTCTTATTATAACATCGCCACATACAATATAATTTTTATAGCTTGTTCAACTCTTTGACAGCAGCAGGGACAAAGCTGTTTTTGTAGCGCTGGGTTCTACTTTTTGGGACAGCAAACCTCCATCTGGAGGGAAGAAGCTGAAAGTTGCAGTGCAAAGGGTGGGAGTCATCATTTAAAATCGAGTCGGCCATCCTCTGTACTTGTCTGGTGTACAGGGATGTCAGGCTCAGCTGTGACTCACCAAGCAAACGACTGGACCATCTGACTACCTGATCCAAGGATTTCCTCTGTTTCAGTTTTATCTGACCAAACCATGACATTAAAGAAAAGGATAAAACAGATTCAATAAAAGCCCGATAAAACATAATCATTATGGTTCGGTCAATTTGGAAGCGTGCAAGTTTCCTCAAACAATGCAAATTTTGCTGACCCTTTTTGCACACCCTTTCACAGTTCACCTCAAAGTTCAATCCACTATCAATAATCGTCCCAAGATATTTGTACGATTGTACACATTCGGTGGTCTGGCCTTTTAGTATGGTGACTTTGTGCCTAGGAGTTTTCCTCCTAAAGTCAATAATCATATCTTTCGTTTTTGTTGTACTCAGCTGCAGGTAGGAATCCTCACACCAGTGAACAAAGTCATCAACTACTGGGCCGTGGCCACTCTCACCATCCTGGAAGAGACTGACAATGACTGAGTCATCAGCATACTTTATAATGTGTCTGTTGTCATGTCTGCTCCGACACATGTTTGTGTACAGGATGAAGAGTAGTGGTGACAACACACACCCCTGAGGAGATCCAGTAGAAGAGCACTTTAGGTCAGACAATGTGCCATTGACCCTTACTCTCTGCGTCCTGTTGGTTAAGAAATCCAGAATCCAACCCACCAGATTATTGCTTAAATCAAATTGTTGCAGGAGCCTTTCAACTAAAATATGAGGTTGGATTGTATTAAAGGCAGAAGAAAAGTCCACAAATAAAAGCCTGGCATGTGTCCCATTAAAATCCAGATGTTTGAAAAGCATGTCAAACAGAGTGACAGTGGCATCCTCCACTCCTCTGTGAGGCCTATAGGCAAACTGCAGAGGAAGGAATGAAAACCCAATTGCAGGAGTAGAATGTGCACTTTATTAACAAAACTCCCAAAATAACAAGTCCAGTTAACAGTCACGATAATAAACAGAAAGTGGAAACGATGAGGCTGTGGCCACCGGACATACAGAGAGGCCACGTGGATGTTTCGCAGCCTGAGGGAGGGAATGCCTAGTGCCGCAAGGTTACTGCCGGCACGAGGAGGAAGGCAAACATGAAAACATGACATGTTGTCCGATGGATGAGGGTAAGCAGGAACAGCCACTAACGCACAAGAGTTAAACAGTCTTGTAACGCCAGAGAAGACAACAACGTCAGGCTGAAAGTAAACGTAGGTGATAATAACGAACATACACGAAGATACACGCTATCTTGTATGAAGCTGAATGCTCTGACGGTCTCTTCCTACTACCCCAGCATTTAAGTACTAATAATACTAATGAGGGAAGAGACCGCTTGTGGGAGAATGCGTGGGCTGAACAATAATTAACACCATGTGTGTTTGAGTGAGTGTCTGAGCATATGAATGGAAGTGAATGAAGTGTGTGCGTGTACCTATGTGAAACACCCATAATACAGAATAGCTGGTGGAGGAGGAGGAGGCGTGCCCGAGCTGTCAGGGAGCAAGGACCCAAAGGACTCCCTGAAGTGCCTGATGGAAAATAGGGCAAAACTAACTATGGGTCAGAACTGGGTTTGGAACCACCAAACCCAGGTTCATGACATATTTAGCAAATTTACAAGAAAAAATTACAAATTTGTGAAGAAAAAATTAGAAGAAAGTTGCAAATTAACAAAAAAGTAGCAAGGGTTGCAAGTTTACAGTAAAAAAAGTTGAAAATTTATGAAAAAAATTCAAATTTTAAAGAGAAATGTAACAAATTTATGGAAAAAAGTCACAAATTGACAAGAAAATAGTAAATTTATGAGAAAATAAGTAGAAAATGGGTAAAGAGGTAAAGTCCCAGTGGGCAAACACAGATGGGGCCAACATGGAACCCGCAGACAAACCCACAAACCCTTTGGTGGGGCCCACATGGACACGCTGGCTGGCTCTGCCCACCTCTGCTCACATCTTCTCAAACACAGGGTAAGACAAATTTTAATAAATTGATGCAAAGAGCCATGGGACCTGAGTTTTTTGGCCAATATGGCCGCCGCTGAAAACTCCAATGTCTGAGCTGTGAAGCTGTGCCAAGCCCGCTCCTTTGACCTCACTGGAGGAGCTTAGCTGGGTTTGGCCGTGCTCAGTCAGGAGACAGCAGGAGGCCCCACTCCTGGCACCAGGGGCCATACAACCAGATGGAGAAGTAGATAATTATAGCTCTGTTCAGCAAGACCCAGTGACTACTTCAAGACAGTTTTGGCTCCGTTGTTCTCATTCGGAATCAACTGTAACACTTACACAGCCATTTGGTTTGCTAAATGAGGACAACAGCACAAAAAAGCCACTGGTGTAGTTTTGTTCCTTGTTGTCTGGTTTGTTGTTTCAATTCGTTAAAAGTTGACAACCGATAAAGTTTTCAGCCAACCGTATAAGGCAGAGTGGGCGAGTGGCCTCGGTCTGTCAGGCCTCGGTCTGTCAGGCCTTGGCTCGGAGCAGCCGTCACATATGCCTGGAACATCAGCGCGTGAGGAAATCCAGCCAAAACTTTCAGATGATGGAAACAAGCTCTGTCCTAATTGGGGGATGAGGCCCTCCATCATTTTTTAATCATATGTTATTGCTGTTTCCTCCCAATCATACATTTGGCCAATTTTTGTCAAACCAGGCAACAGACTGACGAGCTGTATGGTGTGTGTGTGTGTGTGTGTGTGTGTGTGTGTGTGTCTGTGTGTGTGTGTGTGTGTCTGTGTGTGTCTGTGTGTGTGAGAGAGAGAGTTTGTATTCATGACTTAATTAGTGTCTATTGTGACCACTTTTCCTCGGCAGTGACCAAAATGGCAAAGGGACAATTTTCTCCCAAGCCCATTAAGCACAATGTAATAAGTGATGATGCATTTTTAAGAGACACACTTGGCCTGAGACGCAGCGCTGCTTTCCTCGTAAGTCCACGTTAATCTTTTTCCCATTATGAATTATGGTGTGCTGCTCGAGGCGCATGTGTGTCTATGTGGGGAGAACTGAGGGAGAGAATGAATGAAGGCACAACTCTGCCCACACCTTTTTCAGCCACCTGTGGTTTGGATTTATGATGAAGCTCAGCATGATGAACACACACATGGATCCACAAATCCACATTTTTGGGGGTATTATTAGATCCTCCAATTTTAAGCATAAGACAGATCGCTTGACTACAGTGACAATTGAAAACATAAACAGGTCCTATTATGCACGTTCTCCACATGTAGACAGCTCCCATAGTTATTAATGAAATGTCTTTGACAAGCTTTGGACAGAACACCTCAGCATTTAATTATTACATCCACCAAGGGAGGAGGAAATGTTTTTGCCAGCAGTGGTTTCTCTGTCTGTCTGTCTGTTAGCATTACTCCAAAAGTTAGACATGGATTGTGATGAAATTTTCAGGATAGGTGTGTAATGGCACAGGGAACAGATGATGAGATTTTGGTGGTGATCCAGATCATGAACTGGATCCAGGAATTTTTTTGAAAGTTATTTTTACCTTTGCTTTTCATGTACGTACTTCCCCTTTAAGTTGTGTCCGCTGAGTCATGTATGGAGTTACGTGCGTGACCACACACCTCTGCAACCCGGAAGCAGTGCACTCTTACCACCAAACACTGCAAAAAAAGTAAAATGGCTTTGAACAAAAAGGAATGTGGTCTCCATCCACGTAGTTTATGAGGGTTGACATTATTTCATCTGAAGACGCCAAGAAAAAGCAAGAAAAGTGTGCAGTTTACATGGAGTTTGGAGTGTGTGCAGACGTAACCGGCAGATAAAGATGTCATTACGAACCACATGACCCACATGGTATGTAAGCACAGTAAACTGCAGCACTGGACAATGTTTAATTTTTTTTGGTTGTGAAATCACAATAGGCCTGTTTTATTATGCATTTACTACGCACTGCAGTGATATGATACCGCGCTGTTGTGTAATATTGCTAAATAATCATGAACCTTGTCAGTAAACTGTAAGGGAGAAGAGAAGAGAGAAAAAAAAAAAAAACAAGCTGAAAGAGTCAGTAAACCATGATGCTAATTTAAGGTCGAATTGCCCAGCCCCAGTGTATGGTCAATGTAAATATGACAGTCTTGTTATTATAATGTAGTCATATAATGTAGCCATATTGTTTTTGCTGCCATTTCTCTGTCTGTTAGCAGTATCATATAAAAACTCCTAGATGGATTTGGATAACATTTTCACCAGATGTGGCACTTGACCCAAAGATGAACTCATTAGATGTTGGAGGTGATCCGTAAGTGCATATCTCCTCCAAGGCCCTATCTCGCAATGTAAAGATGGATGGCGATATGGACGGACAAAGGGACGAAACAGAGGGCGAAGGGAGGGAGGGACAGAGCCTTGGTCGAGGTATGCGCTCTCTGAGCCCCCTCTAGTTACAGTGTTATTTCACATATGGGGAAAGAGCTCTCCTCAAAAAGGGCTGTTTTTCAATTTATTTCATCTTTATTTATTTCTTCATTTCACAACAAAAGTCATCTCTTGGCACTTTCAACTGTAGGGGAAAACTCCACAATTGCAGAAAGGCCCCAGCATTCAGGCGATCTGCTGTGAGCAGCACTTTGTTTGTAGCCGAGTGGTTTATGTCAGTATTTTTCAGTCTGTTTTACTCCACGGCAGCCTTCCTACATTGAAAAAATCCTGCAGCACCCCACCACCCAAAATGTTATATAATGGCACATAGTAGCGTACCACCGCATATCTAATGACAATTTAGTCTTATAATTCGGCCCATTTAAAACATAGGTGACATACCGGCTCATTAGCGTTACTGGGTTCTGCTCACTCCTTTGGCTACAGTCCAAACTGCTCCCTCACCCGAGATTTACAGTAGAATTCAGACTTCTATTTATTCTTCCGAACTGTTGGGAATTGTGCAGCTGTAAGGAAACTCAGCCAGTACAATTTAAATAAAGTATAAAACTTATTTCAAGAGGAGTCTAAAAATACTATTTATATACAGTACATGCCAAATATGAAAGTTAAATCTGTTTGGCACAATAAGGGACGCAGATATTTGTTCTGCTTACCTAATTGCTAGACAGGACAGGGACAAAAAAAAAAAATAACCTCAGCCAGAGCAGTCCTGCCGCGCATACATTGTAATTTGTTTATACTCAGTCTGAAACATGGCATGATTACATACAAATCAGTTATGATATCCCGCCATTGCCAGGAGAAGAAATTAGTTTAATAATGAAACTTACCGGAGATGGATGGATAGTTTGTATCCACCACTTGTTTAGTGCTGAAAACAACTGACATGAGGAGGAAGTTTCTGGAAGAGGAAGTGGCATTTTCACAGCTGGTGTGCCCCTCCAGATAATGCTGTGAACTCAAACATGACTGTGTTTGTTGGGGATTTCTGCAGCATGTACATTGCAGCTGCAGAAATTATGAAGGCAACCCCGCCTCTCTGCAAGAAGAATTGTTTTATTCAGAAAGATGAAGAATAAAGATTTCATTCATACTACCACAAAGGGACATGGAAGAGTCACTACAGGCACCGACGCACAACAATGGCAAATTATTTGCAGTTTTTGGACCAATTAAGTAGTAATTTCCCTCAGCACGCTAAGTGATCTCTCACAGCACCCTAGGGTGCTGTGGCACCCCAGTTGAAAGTCACTGCTTTATGCTAATGAACGCCAGCTCACAGCACCCTCCTTTTTGTAATTTTTTACCCCTTAGTCTCTAAAGGCTGAAAGGTGTTGTCGTTACCCCGCCAGGCAGATGGGTTGCGGCGTTGCCATTAACACCTACCTTGTGAATGCAATAACTCAAGAAAGACATGATGTTGTGGTGACACAAAGGAGATGACACTCCACCCAGTACTTCAGGGTGTTGGGGGGGCCAGCCAAGGGTGCCAGAGCGCTGGCGGATATGAAGTAAATAAAGATGTGCCTTTCGCCCCCGCTGTGCTAGGCTCACACTTGAGGACACAGGGGTGCAAATGTATTGTACTAAGCCTTGCTCTGTGACGTGTATGTTAACGTGTATGTTGATGTGTGTTCACACTTTGTAACTGACATGTTAATGTGTTTACTCTGAGTGCCAGAGGTGGAAAGAAAATGTATAAAGCAGTTCGCTTTGGCACTCAGATCTAGTCTGTTCTGTGCTGGAGGAGAAAAAAGTTCTGTGTTGTCAGCTCGCTGTCTCGTTTTATTCCTTCCTCCACAGTGATGACCCTGAGACGTGAAATGGAAGATGGACTGAGCACCACCACAGCGACACTCCCGCTTGAGGCTCCCACCGCTGCATGCGCCATTGCAATCAGACTCCCGGACTTTTGGCTTCACGACCTGGCCGCTTGGTTTATTCACGTGGAAGCCCAGTTCGCCCTCCACGGAGTCATGGCAGATGACACGAAGTACCATCATGTTCTGGCATCGCTGGACGCACGCGCCACACAGCGCGCGATGACTCTGCTCCGAGCCCCACCAACCCAAGGAAAATATGGCGCTCTCAAGGGGCTGCTGCTGCGCCGTTAAACCCTTTCAGATGCAGAGAGGTCAGAAAAGCTCCTCACCCGCTCAGAGTAAGGAGACAAATCGGCAGTGGACCTGATGGAGAGCATGCTGGCATTGATGGGCATGGATGACGGATCTTTCCTTTTCACCCACCTCTTCCTCAGAAACCTGTTGGCTTCTCCAAGAGGAACTCACTAACTCACCGCTGCTGGCAGCCAGGTACTACCGCGTGCTGGCAGAGGAGGCAGACCACATCATCCTGGCAGACAAGGCTTTCAGCTTTCAGGCGGTGAGACCGGGATCTCTGGTGGAGCTCTGCGAGGTCGAGGAGCCGATGGTGGTGGCCTAGACAGCCACCGCGAGAAACAGGACTGGGACGGTGTGTTTTTATCACCGCCATTTTGGCAAGGAAGCACAGTGTTGTCTGCCGCCATGCAACTTCAAGAAGCCCAGAAACGGGACAGCCAGTGGTCAGTAGCAGCTGTGACCGCTGGTGACAGGGAGAAGCTGCTTTTCATCACGGACACAGGTTCAAGGAGACGTTTTTTGGCAGACTCTGGCTCCCAGAAGAGCCTCATTTTGCCAGTCAGCGCGATAAGGCTGGCAGAAGGCTGTGGCCTGTCTTTAACAGCCGCCAACAGATTCCGTATCAGGACGTTTGGAGAATGGACGATGACTGTATGTTTACATGGATGCATCTACCAGTTTGATTTTGTGGTGGATGCATGTTTGGTACCCATCTTAGGTGCGGATTTTCTGTGTGCTTATGGACTCATTGTTAATATTGCCAACAGGCATTTAGTGGATGCTGTATCTTTTTCCTCCTTGCCCTGCATAGCTCAGGGAATTGGGCCACCAACACATGCTAATGTTCTAGCTCCAGGGGGTAAGTACCAATGTTTGCTGTCAGAGTTTCCAGCACTCACGGTGCCCACTTTTTCTGCTATGGTAACCAAGCATGGGGTCGAGTATTTTATCACCGCAAAAGGTCAGCCTGTTTTTGCATGCCCTGGCCGCCGGGACACAGCTAACCTAGCCATCGGGCGCTAGGAGTTTGCTAACTTAGAATGCTTGGGCATTGTTAGGCGCTCCAACAGCCCTTGGGCATCCCCGCTGCACATGGTGCTCAAATCTGATGGGTCGTCGTGGCCGCGTGGCGATTTCTGAAGCTTGCACAATGTCACGGAACATGTTCGTTACCCCATCCCAAACATCCAGGACTTTTCCATGCATCTGGCTGGGACGCGCATTTTTTCAAAAGTGGATCTGGTCCGCAGTTACCACCAGGTCCCGGTGCGCGTAAAGGATGTCCCCAAAACGGCGGTAATAACTCCCTTCGGTCTGTTTGAGCTTTTGCGCATGCTGTTCGGGTTAAAGGGCGCAGCACAAGCTTTCCGAAGGATGAGGAATGCGGTGATCCATGACTTGACATTCATTTTCGTCTACTGTGACAACATTTTGGTGGCTAGCGCATCAGAGGAGGAGCACCTCGCCCATCTCAAACAAGTGCTGGGATATTTAGTACAGCTCAAGACGGATAATTTTTTTCTCACATAGGGAGTTGTTCAGAACTCCTTATACAAAGATATATAGTGATGATAATCAAGTCAGTGGAGGTAAAGCACCTGCAAGCTGGGTACCATCCGCCAATCAAATCTAAAAGAAGAAGAAGAAGAAGAAGAAGAAGAATGGTTGGAAGCGCATGGACTGATCGTTAACATAGCGAAGTGTCAGTTCGGGCTGCTGGTAATCAACTTCCTGGACCATCACATGTCACCGGAGGGCACAATCCTGCTGCCGGACAAAGTATGTGCAGTGTCGGATTTTCCACGTCCATAGACCATGAGGGCGCTGCAGGAATTCTGGGGGTTGGTAAATTTTTATAACTGCTTCTTCCTCCGCACAGCCCAGCTGCTGCATCCGCTGTAAGAAACCCACGGATAACATTGACCAGACCCCCGGTCAGGTCCAGGCCTTCACAGGCGCCAAAACAGCACTTGCCAATGCAGCTTTGTTGGCCCACCCGGTCCCGTCAGCATGAATAGCACTCACCACAGACGCATCGGATGTCGCGGTAGGGGCCGTGGTGGAGCAGTACGTCTCGGGTTCGTGGCAGCCCCTTGCCTTTTTCAGCCATACTTTGCGCGACAGCGAGCCTAAGAATAGCACTTTCGACATAGAGTTGTTTTCTCTCCATCCCGCTACACATCATTTTCAGTTCTGGCTCGAAGGTCTCGAGTTTACCGCGTTTTTCAATCACAAACCGCTGACCGACTTGATGTCCAAAGTCTCAGAGCCGTGGTCAGCTCTGCAACAATGGCACCTGGTCGCAATTTCAGAGTTCACGACCGACATCCAACATGTAGTTGATAAATTGAATGTTGTGGCAAACTGCTTGTCACGCGCGCTGCTCTCTCCGGTATACATGGCATTAATTTTTCTGCAATGGCCGCTGACCAAACAGGGGACACAGATATTTGCACACTCCAGTCCGCAGCTACCGGATTAAAACTTGAGAGCAGGATGGTACAAGAAGGGTGCCCCCCCCCCTGCTCTGCGACATCTCCACAGGCCGTACCATCCCTGAGGTTCTGAGCTCTTGGGGCCGCCACATTTCTGAGTCCGTCCACTCCTTTTCACATTCCGGCATGCGAGTCTTGGTTAAGCTAGTGGGGTCCAACTTTGTTTGGCCTCATGTGCCAATGAGCTAAGGTGCACAAGCACACTAAAGCCCCCCTCTAGCCTTTTCAAATTCAAGCCAGGAGGTTCGACCATGTACACATGGATTTAGTGGGTTCCCTTCCACCATTGCAGGTGTTCACACACCTTTTAGCAATCGTGGACCGCACTATGCATTGGCAAGAGATGGTTCCACTGAGTTCCACCACGTCTACTGAGGTAGCTCGCACATTTTTGTCAGCTTGGGTGGCACGGTTTGGATCCCAGTCAGACGTGACATCCGACAGGGGTCCGCAATTTGTTTCTGAACTTTGGTCCGTGATGGCCAACAGCCTGGGGGTCAAAATCCAGTGCACCACCACATACAACCCACAGGCTAACGGTTTGTGTGAGCGCTTTCACAGGTTAAAGCAGTGCTCAGAGCCTCGCTGACAGATGGAAATTGGGTCGACCACCTGCCTTTGGTCCTATTGGGGTTGTGCTCCACACCTAAGCAAGATTTGGCAGCTTCCCCGACAGAACTCGTTTTTTTCTCAGTCATTGCGGATCCTGGGGGTATTTTTGCCAGAGAGCCCTGCACCCGGTACTGATCCGCCCGTGCACCTTTTTTCTGGTACAGGGGCTGCCAGTGTTCTGGGCCTGGCGTATCGTTGTTTTCCCCGCACTTTTGTTCCAAAGTGCTTAGGGAATGCCAAATTGGTTTTTGTCAGGCACGACGCACACAGAACCCTGCTGCATCAGCCATACAACGGCCTGTTCAGAGTGCTGGAAACTGGGGAGAAACATTTTGTGTTAGAGGTGGGGGCAGGGGGTAAGGAAACCGTCTGCATAGACAGGCTGAATCCCGCTTATGTGTTGGCGGATGAGCAAGTGGTGTCGGCTCAAGCTCCCCGGCACGTGCGCCCACCTACAGTGGGTCCGCAGGTTAGTGTTCTGACTACAGAGGACTGTTTTCAAGAAACAAACTTTTTCACCTCCCCACCCTTTCCTCTCCAGAGACCAAGCCTTCCTCCTACCCACCTCGACAGGAAGGCACTTAGACCGGCCCACGTTACCGTCGCTACGCGCTCTTGCTCAAGCACAAAGGTCCACAGGGTTAGGACCCCTTCTGGGTGTTCGGGGGAGGGGGTGGGCTGTGTGGTGACATAAAGGAGATGACACTCCACCCAATACTTAAGGGTGTTGGGGGGGCTAGCCAAGGGTGCCAGAGCACTGGGGGGTACGAAGTAAATAAAGATGTGCCTTTCGCCCCCGCTGTGCTAGGCTCACACCAGAGGATGCAGGGGCGCAAATGTATTGTTCTAAGCCTTGCTCTGTGACATGTATGTTAATGTGTATGTTGATGTGTGTTCATGTTTTGTAACTGATATGTTAATGTGTTTACCCTGAGTGCCAGAGGTGGGAAGAAAAATGTATAAAGCAGTTTGCTTTGGCAGTCAAATCTAGTCTGTTCTGTGCTGGAGGAGAATAAAGTTCTGTATCGTCAGCTCTCTGTCTCGTCTGATTCCATCCTCCACAATGTGACCTTTTCAAATTGAAACGATACATGTATCTATGAAAAGTCTTGAGTGAGTCCAAGTTTGGGTGAATTTTCCTTAAATCTTGTGAACACGATAACTACAGAAAGATTTGATGTACCCTTTTCAAATTGGTATCTTTGTATCTAAGACAAATATTGGATGTCTTACATGTTTACCTCTGATTGTGGGTTTGTGGTTAAAGGGTCGAAGGTCAAGTTTAGCATCCCCTTTGCACTATTACTATGGAATGGGCAAAGCAAGGGTCACCAAACTTGGTACACATGTTCACGGTCAGACCATGACCTCCTACTATGGGGTTGAGGTCTTTTACTATAGAACAAGTTCTTTTACTATAAAATGAGTAAAGCTAGGGTCACCAACCTTGGTACACAGGTTCACCTTGAGACCCTGACCTCTGACTATTGTTTTTGGATTGCAAGGTCAAAGGTCAAGGTCAAATTGCCAATTAAAATACATCTCAACAACAAAGAAAGCTAGGGTCACCAAACTTTGTAAACATGTTGACCCTATGACTCTGACCTAACTATGGGTTTAGAGTCAACAACTAAAAGGTCAAGGTTAGCATTCCCTATGCCCTATTACTATAGAACAAGTAAAGGTAGGGTCACCAAACTTGGTACACAAGTTCCGCCTGTGACCCTGAACTATCACTGTGTTTTTGGGATCGCAAGGTCAAACATCAAGGTCAAAATGTCGTATAAACTACATCTCCACAGAAAAGGATGAGGCTGAGAGGTACCCCTGGCAGTCGCCAGTATTTTTTGTTTAGGTTTATATTTTATTGGAGACACCACCTTTGAGGCTAATGTTATCTTTTAATGTCAGTTGTCAGACTAAGCAACATGCTGACTGAGGTGTGTGATTTGAGTGCTCAATAGCATATGGCCAGTCCCTGATTACACTGATTCATGTGTATGTTAGAAATGATAATGGTCCTAGTTTTGATGACAGACAGGAAAATAGGCAAGAATCTTGTGAGATATCAACTGTGGGTTAATGAACAAGCTGGAAGCATGGATGTCAAGTGGGGTGAGTAGAGTTTACAGAGAAGAGCTTTAAATAACCATGGTTGGCTGCTCGCTACCTAGCTGCACTGTAGCTATATGAGCTCTGAGGCTCAATGGGAAACTTCCTTTTCTCGACCACGCAGAGGGCATACCAGATTAGCCATGGGGCAGATCTGCATCAGGTCTGATAAGTTATGATGTGATAACATCTCAAAAGAGAACAGCAAATTCAAATGAGGTGTTTCAGACAGATTTGTAGTCCAGGATTCTGGGGAAGAGAGCTCCTGTGCTGACCATAAAACATCACAACAATCTTACGTAATATACATAAATAAAGGGGAAACCCCAAAGAACATAATTCGGGATTTAAAAAAAATAATAATAATAATTGCCATGCAAGTCCTGAGTTCTGAGGTTTAATAAAAGTTTCTTCTGTGTTTTTTCAAGCTAAGTTTTAAAGGTTCAGTCCAGGACCAGTAAAGTAGACAGGCCATACCAGAATTGTGGGACATTTTCTGTCCAACCCATTAAATTGAAAATAGTTAATGGAAAAAAGTACTAAATCACATATTTATTCTGTAGATTATACTTATACTGAGACAAACTGTAAACAAAGTTGCTGAAAAAATATTAAAAAAAAATATTTAAAAAAAATAGAAACAAGCAAGATAAAAATAGAAAAAGCCAGTTCATCATTTTATTGTGAATGGTATATAGTCAGTGGCCTGTTTGTCCATTATGAGCTACTATAGAAACATGGCAGCACAAGATGGCGGCCTCCATGAGTAGGGATCCTCTTCCAGGTATAAATGGCTAATTTTAAGGCAAATATAATCAAATAAATTTGTTTTTTTTAATGATTAAATTCTAATAGAAACATGTTTATTGATATTTTTTGCCCCTAAAAGAGCCTCCAAATCTCATACGCTGTTCTTTCAATGCAAATCTAGTTTGCTGATCTAGTTTGCTGATCGTTTGAGATCGTCACTTCCTTGTGGTAACGTATCGTCACTTCCTGTTTTGCTGTCTGCCTGTGTGGTTTGCTCTCCAGCTCTCGAGCCACTAGCTATGGCTACTAGCTCTCTTTCCTCTCCTCCTCTGGTGTGCTCTCTCTGTCAGATGTTTAGCTACACCTCTGCCTCTTTTAGTGATAACGGTAAATGTAATAAATGTTGTCTTTTTGAGGCGCTCGAGGCGAGGTTGTCTGATTTGGAATCCCGGCTCCGCTGCATTGAAACACCGTCTGCGCCAGTTAATCTCGACGGACGCCCCTTAGCTGCAGCGGAGCTAGCTAGCTTAGGTCCCCCTGTCACCGGTTCCCCGGCTCTCCTCTGCAGCGAGGAGACTGGGTGGGTGACGGTGAGAAGGAAGCCTAGTCGCAAAGCCCCGGTTCACCACCAACCTGTTCACGTTTCTAATCGTTTTTCCCCGCTCAGCGACACACCCGCTGAGGAAAAAACTCTGATCATTGGCGACTCTGTAGTCAGAAACGTGAACCTAGAGACTCCAGCGGCCATAGTCACATGCATTCCTGGGGCCAGAGCAGGCGACATCGAGTCAAATTTGAAAATGCTGGCTAAAAGTAACTGTAAATATTCCACAATTGTTATTCACGCCGGCATTAATGACATCTGTCTCCGGCAGTCGGAAGTCACGAAACTTAATGTAGAATCGGTGTGTGACTTTGCAAAAACGATGTCTGCCACTGTAGTATTCTCTGGGCCCCTCCCCAATCTGACCAGTGATGACATGTTTAGTCGCTCGTCATCCTTGAACCGCTGGCTGTCTGTGTGGTGTCCTAAAAATGACGTGGGCTACATTGACAATTGGAGCTCTTTTTGGGGAAAACCTGGTCTTATGAGACGAGACAGCATTCATCCCACTTTGGATGGTGCTTCTCATTTATCTAACAATCTGGCATCTTTTTTATCCAAATTTCCAAAACCCTGACTACTCAGAGTTGGGACCAGGAAGCAGAGTCGCAGTCTTACACGCCTCTCTGCAGCTCCTCTTCATCCGCCACCCCTCAGCTTAGCCCCTGTCTTCCCCATCAGAGAATCGTTGTCTGCTCCCTCCAAAGTAAATAAAAATATAATGTATAAGCATCCCAAAGTGATAAAGCAAAATATTGGTAAAACTCAAATTAAACATAAAGCCTCTAAATTGAATGATTTGGCCTCTGTTCCTCCTCATAATTTAAAAATTAAACGTGGTTTATTAAATATTAGGTCTCTAACTCCCAAGTCTCTGTTAGTCCATGATTTGTTAATTGATCATCAGATTGATTTAATTTCCCTTACAGAGACTTGGTTAGGACAAGAGGATTATGTTGGTTTAAATGAATCAACTCCCTCTGGTTATTTAAACTGTCAAAATCCCAGAAGTTCTGGTCGTGGAGGAGGAGTAGCATCAATTTACCATTCCAAATTACTAGTTAATGTAAAGCAAAAAACATGTTATAATTCCTTTGAGGGCCTGGTCCTCAGTATTGGGCACTTTAGCAATTCCAGGTTAAACCCAATTTTATTTGCCATAGTTTATCGTCCCCCATCAACCTATTCAGAATTTTTATCCGAATTTCCTGATTTCTTAGCTGATTTAGTGCTGAAATCTGATAGAATAATTATAGTAGGGGACTTTAATATACATGTGGATGTAGATAGTGACTGCCTTAATGTGGCTTTTAATTCAATATTAGACTCGATTGGGTTTTCTCAGAAAGTAGGAAATTCTACTCATTACCTCCACCATACATTGGACCTTGTTCTGACATATGGCATAGAAATAGAAAATCTGGTAGTGTCTCCTCATAACCCTGTACTGTCAGACCATTGTCTGTTAACCTTTGATTTTACTATTTCTGACTATTTGGCTCCTAAAGAAAAATATTATCACAGTAGATGCCTCTCAGATGATGCTGTTTCCAAATTTATGCAGATTGTTTCCTCTATGCCATGTGTCAACACAACGGAAATAAGCTATAGACAGCTTGCTCCTTCTGTAATTGATAACATGGTGGATAGTGTTTCAGCTTCTCTGCATCAGGCTCTAGACTTGGTGGCCCCCTTAAAAAAGAAAAAGTCTAATCAGAGATTTTTAACTCCTTGGTTCAACACAGAAACGCGTAGCTTAAAACAGAAGACTCGTCAATTAGAAAGAAAATGGCGCTCTACTAATTTAGATGAAATCTATTTAGCTTGGAGAAATCATCTTTTAATTTATAAAAAATCTCTTAGAAAAGCTAGAACAAGTTATTACTCTGCATTAATAGAAGAGAACAAGAATAATCCCAGGTTTCTTTTCAGTACTGTAGCCAGGTTGACAAAGAGTCAGGACTCTGTCAATCCTAGCATCCCCTTAGAGCTTACTAGTCAGGACTTTATGAACTTTTTCAATAATAAAATTTCATCCATCAGAGATAAAATCAATCAGATTCTTCCCACAGTTAACTTAAATACTGTAACTACTACAACTCCTTCTATTGATGTCTGTCTTGATGAGTTTACTCCAATCGACCTTTGTGAGTTAGACAAAATAGTTTCCTCATCCAAACCTTCAACTTGTCTTTTAGACCCTATTCCTACCAGGTTATTTAAAGAAGTCTTCCCACTTATTGGTAGCTTTATTCTTCATATAATCAATTCTTCATTAACTTTAGGCCATGTACCGCAGGCTTTTAAAACGGCTGTAATTAAACCCTTACTCAAAAAGCCAACGCTAGATCCAGGAGCTTTAGCTAACTATAGACCAATCTCTAATCTCCCTTTCATTTCAAAAATCTTAGAAAGAGTTGTTGCTATGCAATTATTTGACCACCTGCAGGGAAATGGTTTATTTGAGGAGTTTCAATCTGGGTTTAGAATCCATCATAGCACTGAAACAGCCTTAGCGAAGGTCACTAACGACCTCCTCATTGCATCTGATAATGGACTAGTTTCTGTACTTGTCCTTTTAGATCTTAGTGCAGCTTTTGATACTATTGATCATAATATTCTACTTGATAGATTAGAACACTATGTTGGACTTAATGGAACTTCGTTGCAGTGGTTTAGATCTTATTTATCTGATAGGTTCCAGTTTGTTCATGTAAATGATGAGTTTTCTCTCAGCTCAAAGCTTAGTCATGGAGTTCCACAGGGATCTGTTCTTGGCCCTACTCTTTTTAGTTTATATATGCTTCCGTTAGGCAACATTATTAGAAAGCACTGTATACATTTTCACTGTTATGCAGATGACACACAATTATACCTGTCAATGAAGCCAGATGATACTAATCAATTAGCCAAGTTAGAAGCCTGTCTTAAGGAAATCAAAGTTTGGATGACTTGTAATTTCCTGCTATTAAATTCAGATAAGACTGAAGTCATTCTTGTTGGTCCAAAAAACCTTAGAAATTCCTTTCCAAATCAAACTTTCAGTTTGGATGCAGTTACTCTTTCTCTTAATAGCTCTGTGAGGAACCTTGGAGTTATTTTTGATCAGGATTTGTCCTTCAATTCACATATTAAATTTGTTTCTAAGACTGCCTTCTATCATTTGCGTAATATTGCCAAGATTAGGAGCATCTTGTCTCAGAGTGATGCTGAGAAGCTGATCCACGCTTTTGTTAGCTCGAGATTAGATTATTGTAATTCTTTATTATCAGGTTGTCCTAAAACATCTTTAAAAAGTCTTCAGCTGATCCAAAATGCTGCAGCAAGAGTTTTAACAGGTACTAGAAAGAGAGATCATATCTCTCCGGTTCTGGCCTCCCTTCATTGGCTTCCCATAGAGTTTAGAATTAAGTTTAAAATCCTTCTTCTTACTTACAAAGCTCTAAACAATCAGGCTCCTTTTTATTTAAAAGATCTGATACTACCGTATCATCCTAACAGAGCACTACGCTCCCAAAATGCAGGTTTACTTGTAATACCTAGAATCTCCAAAAGTACAATGGGAGGCAGAGCCTTCAGTTATCAAGCTCCTCTCCTGTGGAATCAGCTGCCAATCTGGATTCGGGAGTCAGACTCGATCTCTGTTTTTAAGAATAGGGCTAAAACCTACCTTTTTGATATAGCCTACAATTAGGGAGGGATCATGTGTTTTCTGAACCCTCCCTTAGTTATGCTGCTAATAGGTTTAGTCAGCCGGGGGACCTCCAGTAATGCACTGGGCCTCACTCCTTTCCTCACTCTCTATGAAATATTTTTTTTTTGCTGGTCATTAACATTTGTTTGTTCTCTCCCATAGATTGAGTCCCCATCGTGCTGTTTGCTCTCTACATGTCTGTTCTTTTCTTCTTCTCTATCCCCTCACCCCCCAGCCAGTCGCAGCAGATGACTGCCCCTCCCTGAGCCTGGTTCTGCTGGAGGTTTCTTCCTGTTAAAAGGGAGTTTTTCCTCTCCACCGTCGCCAAGTGCTTGCTCACAGGGGATCGCCTGATTGCTGGGGTCTTTCTGCAACTGTGGGGGTCCTCCCTACAGTTGATAGTGCTATGAGATGACTGTTGTTGTGAAATGGCGCTATATAAATAAAGTTGAATTGAATTGAATTGAATTAAAATTTTTACCCTTGAATAGTGCTTCCGAAATAAATTTGCTCTACGTCAACCTTTGATCAGGTGAATATCATTTCCATTGTATCCAGAGTGGGCTGCAAAACCTGCAAAAGGAC
This sequence comes from Pholidichthys leucotaenia, assembly GCA_020510985.1. Classification (NCBI taxonomy): domain Eukaryota; kingdom Metazoa; phylum Chordata; class Actinopteri; order Cichliformes; family Pholidichthyidae; genus Pholidichthys; species Pholidichthys leucotaenia. The sequence goes on along the minus strand of CM035842.1, from coordinate 19,229,211 downwards.
TGTGTAACACTCCCATTGATAGGAACACTGAGTTTCAGAGTTCCATTTGCCAGTCATAGGGCAAGACGTTAGCCCATAACTAACAAAGCACCCTGTGACTGGCTATTGGGAGTCTGTTACGTATGAAAATTGGACTTTGGTGTTTGCCGTAGCACCGGCGGGGCGGGGGGAGTAGGTGACATCAGGCGGGCTACGGTGGGGAATATAAATTGGAATAAGAGCTAAATAAAGTTCAGTTGTATGTTCCTCAAGAAGCTCTCCGTCCTGTATTATTTCCGACTTAACAGAGTCAAGCTGTAAAATATGCCAGTTGTGGTCTGTTCAGTATTCCTACCAGCAACAGTAAAGTTAGAGAGAACTTTAAAAACAGGAGCTACTCTCTGCATAAATGTGGGCTACCTATTAATAACCACAGAAATTATTCAAAAAATGTATTTTTCCTACTGTATTTGCATAGTTAAATCCAGGTTGGTGACTTTTGCTTTGGTCGGCCAGAGCACTTTATGTACCTAAACACATTTATGCCTGTGTAACATTAGCACTAATAATGCAGTACTTTCAAGCAGGGACAATATTGATTAGAAAAATTAAATGCACGTAAATGTCATGTGGACCTCGTTTAATTGACTGGCTAATTGACCGATGTGCTTTAAATGTGCCCCGACGCGTGGACCTGCATTTACCATTTCACCACCAATAAATCATTGCTGCATTAATTTTGAGACATTAGTGTAATTGCTGTGATCAGATGAGACCGCCTATGAGAGGATTTGCCCACCGCTTCACGGCATTTCACTTTACGTCAAACAGCACTTGCAACCTAGCACTTAAGCAGAGTGTAAAATAAACAGAGGAGAGCTGCCAGGTAGTGGGGGTGGTGAAGGGATGGTGGTTGCAATTAGCTTCAGGAAGCAACAGGGTACATAATGAATGTGTTTCTGATGGGATAAACATTGTCACTAACTGCCCATGTGTTGTTCTAGTAGGCTTTCAGTCTTGTTGAATTTACAACAATGAACATTTTGGATTTAGTGGATGCTGTTCATGTCCTTTAAGATAAGATAAGATAAGATAAGATAAGATAAGATAAGCCTTTATTAGTCCCACAACGGGGAAATTCCAGGATTGCAACAGCACAGGGATAGCAACACTCAGAGCAACAATCAGAAGGCAAGAAAAAAAAAATATAAAGGGATTTAGATATTTGCTCATAGTTCTCCTACACATTATTGTCATTTAGTTTGGTTTATGGTAACCCAAAAATACCCAGCATCTGTTCACAACATTGAAAGGGTTGTGACTTTCATCAAGGAAAAGCCTGGAGCGAAATAATAATGATATGAAAGAATTCATTATTTGCTGGATGAGAATTGGCAGAGTGGCACAAATTTAAACATTTATTTTGTTAAGAAGGAGAAAGGGGATTCAAACAAGAAAAATCCATAAACATGTCGACAGGTTTATTCCCAGTGTGACTGACTGATATTCATTTCCAACTCTCTGAAATCAATACTTCATTAGGGAATACAATGAAGGAGTAAAAATTCTAGAAGTGTATTTTTCTTAAAGCAGCATAGAAAATGGTGTCCCAACTGCATACTAATTATGTGGAGCAGAGACACCCATGTTTAAAGTGTTCCTATTATGCTTTTGTGGAGTTTACTGTTTGGCATGTTACTATGTAAGGTTTTTGTTACAAAATGATCTATCTATCTATCTATCTATCTATCTATCTATCTATCTATCTATCTATCTATCTATCTATCTATCTATCTATCTATCTATCTATCTATCTATCTATCTATCTATCTATCTATCTATCTTCAATTCAACTTTATTTATATAGTGCCATTTCATCTGTAGGGGAAAACCCCACAATTGCAGAAAGACCCCAGCAATCAGGTGATCCCCTGTGAGCAAGCACTTGGCGATGCTAGAGAGGGAAAACTCCCTTTTAACAGGAAGAAACCTCCAGCAGAACCAGGCTCAAGGAGAAGCAGTCATCTGCTGCGACTGGCTGGGGGGTGAGGGGATAGAGAAGATGAAGAGAACAGACATGTAGAGAACAACCAGCATGACGGGGACTCAATCTATGGGAGCAAACAAACAGATGTTAATGACCAGCAAAAATATTTCATTGAGAGTGAGGAGAGGAGTGAAGCCCAGTGCACTGTTGGAGGTCCCCCAGCTGTCTAAACCTATTAGCAACATAACTCAGGGAGGGTTCAGGGTCACCTGATCTCACCCTAACTATAGGCTATGTCAAAAAGGAAGGTTTTAACCCTATTCTTAAAAATCCAATCCAGCTTTATTAATAAAGCACTTTAAAAATGACAGTGTTGTACATCAATGATAAATACAATATGAAAAACATAAAACATAAAAACAATAAAATACAGTTACAAAAGTACAAATCGTCGGCCTCCGTCGGTCTATGATGACCATGGAAGAGAATCCTAAACGTCTACTCTGCTGGAACAGCACCGCCTGTGGCTGAACAGGCCGATGCGCACCGGTGTTCTACCTTCCAGCGTTGGGCGTTGGTAGGATTCAAGCCTGGGCAGGAAGATATGGAGAACAAGATGTTACCCATGCAGCATGTCCCCCCTCTCCACGTCACTGATGAATCCAAAGGAACAGCAGGGCTGCTATAGTTTGGCACCAGCGCCGTCGCAGGAGCTGCCAGAACGATGTTGAGCACAACAGAGAACTGCCTTAGGGGCTCCGACTCCGGATTTTTCCTCAGGGTTGACTCCCGAAGCCTTTCCCGTGACCGGGTGTGCCACAAGGCAGTGGAGGTTTGAAATCAGGGTTTACCTTCCCCTAGATGGGCTACCTTCCCAGGTTGACGAGCCACCATCTACCCGAAACATCTGGTTTTAAGGCGCCAGAGATCCGCCCTCGCCCCTTCTCCTATTAGTAAAAGCAGTTCCGCCGGGCTTAGAGACTAAACCACACGGGCAGGCTAGGAGTTGGACTTAGTTGTCAGAGGCTTTTCGAGACGCACGCCGTAAGGAGCATTTTATGAGCACTGGTAGCTTAACCCCAGTGCCGCTCCTGGCTATGACAACCTTGGAACCACAAAAGTACAAAACAGCACAAACAAAACGGTAGTCATACAGTAGAGACAATAAGAACAAATAAAATCAATGTCTCAAACTGGGTCAAAAGCCAGAGAATAAAAATGGGTTTTAAGAGGAGTTTTAAAACTGAACAGTGAAGAGGCCTGTCTGATGGACAAAGGCAAATTTTTCCACAACTCAGGAGTAAATTGTGGAAACTGAGATTGAGTCTGACTCCCCAATTCAGATTGGCAGCTGGTTCCAAAGGAGATGAGCCTGATAACTGAAAGTTCTGCTTCCCTTTGTACTCTTAGAGATTCTAGGTATTACAAGTAATCCTGCATTTTGGGAGCGTAGTGCTCTGTTAGGATGATAAGGTACTATCACATCTTTTAAATAACAAGGGGCCTGATTATTTAGAGCTTCGCAAATGAGGAGAAGGATTTTAAACTTAATTCTAAACTCTATGGGAAGTCATTGAAGGGAAGCCAGAACCAGAGAGATATGATCTCTCTTTCTAGTACCTGTTAAAACTCTAGCTGAATCATTTTGGATCAGCTGAAGACTTTTTAAAGATGTTTTAGGACAACCTGATAACGAAGAGTTACAATAATCTAATCTAGAGCTAATAAAAGCATGGATTAGTTTCTCAGCATCACTCTGAGACAAGATGCTCCTAATCTTGGCAATATTATGCAAATGATAGAAGACAGTCTTAGAAACTGTCATAGACTGCCTCCGGCAGACAGTAAATGACTCCTTAAGGCGAGCACGATGTAGAGCACAAATGACTTATTTCAAAACCAGGACGATGAGGACAAAAGACAGACTGAGTTGTAAAACAAACACATAACTTGGTTTTAACTAAATAAAGAAGAATGGGCAGGGGAGAAGCAACCATGCAACGATCAGCACAATGACACACAATATTCCAGCACCAGGCAACAGAAGAGGGCAGCTAATAAAGGAAACAACTCAACACAAAACAGGTGACACTTAATCAGGCGCCACAAGATAACGGGGTCAGCTACAGGTGAGGAAGACAGGACAGGTGGGTCTGTGCAAATAATGGACACCAGGTAGCTGGAAAATGATAATAAACATATATGCAGGAACAAAATTATACAGCATGATTAGAGACATGATAATGAAAGAAAACACAATGATCAACCCAAGCTAAGGTAGGGAAACACAGGGAAAACATACAAAAGTACCAGCTAGTGCTAGACATAAAGAACTTAAATAATATGAATGATAACATGAAGGTAATAATGGTGCTAATGATTCAAAAAACAACAGAAAGCATGGACAAGATGTCTAGATCATAAAATCCCCCTCCCCCCACCTTAAGGACAGATTCCAGATGCCCCAAAAAGAAAGACAAGAAACACCCAAATGGGTGGATAGAGGGGCACAAGTTCATTAGGTGGTCGTCTGGAGTCCCAAGACTACCAAGAGGGAAATGGCATATCTGGTGGCCTACCAAACTCCATGGACCACCAGATGGAGAAACATGGTGAGCTGGGTGGCCTACCAAAGTCCGAACACCACAGGACGGATGAACATGGTGCATCAGGTGGCCTATCAAAGTCCAAGGACCACCAGATGGCTGAACACAATGTGTCACGTTGCCTACCAGAGTCCAAGGGCTACCGGACGGATGAACAAGATGGGTTGGGGGGTCGCCCAAAGTCTATAGGGCCCCAGATCAAAGAATACAGTGGGTCTGGTGGCCTCCTCAAGTCCATAAACCACCAGACAGAAAAAACACAATGCTGCAGGAGCTTTAAGTTCAGGACCCAGTAGCTGGGGAGCGCTGACCTGAAACGATGACAATGGAGCGAACTGCTCTGATGACAGCAAGGGTGGAGGAACCTGCTCTGATGACAGCCAGGGTGGAGTGGACTGCTCCAATGGCCAGGGTGGAGTGGACCACTCTGACGATGAAGGCTGGTGAACGGCGCACTCAGGTGTCATGAATGGCTCTCACGAGCCATTAAGGAGATGCTATAGTCAAATGATGAGTTTGCGTTTTTATTAACATAGGACATGAATACACAGGATGACAAAACAATAAGCCTCGAGGGGCAAAACACGCACATAAACACACAGAACTCTACCTTGGGAGATTGGCTAGGGAAGGCAGCGAGGACGGAACCTACACTGAGCAGTTAGCACTTACGGGAGGATGAGGAACAGCGTCACAGAAGAAACTGGAGTTGGGCGTAGGAACTCCAGCTACGTACACTGAGGTGCATGATGTCATAGGGTGTGGGTCGCAGCGAGGAGTAATCCTCAGCTGCTTCCTTAAATGGGGAACAGAACCCAATCAGGAAAAGGGGAAAGATAATTAATGACAGTATCATACAGCTGTCCCGGAGCAGCTGGCTTTGACAGCCGGAAGTCTGCCGAGACGCTGTCAAAATAAAAGCCTCGGAGGAGGCCATAAGACCAGACCCAGAATGGGGTAGAACTGGAGAAATACCGGACCACCCGAGCGCGGACAGAGTCAACACTCGGATCGTAACAGTAGCCCCCTGTTCGCAAGGCGAATTCCAGGCGCCGTGTAACATCAAACCCCCCAACCCCACCCAGATGGTCAACCAGACCACCCCAGGGAGGGAGGTGGGGGGGGGGAAGGCCAGGCAGGCAAGAATCAAGACATAAAGTCAGGGAGATAGAAAAAAAAACTCCAGAATACGGCAACCAGTACAGAAGCGAAATACAGAAGACGGCCCTCGAACAAACTACATAAATGGGGCCATACAGAGGAACAAAGCAATCATCTGCCATGCAGAACAAATGATAGCAACTTAACACAGTGAGCCGAATTTGATATCACCAGAAAAAACAAAACAAACAAAAAAAACCATTCACTTCCTTAGAAGCAATGCAATAACATTGGCATATTGCCCGCAAATTACCAGTAACATGTATACACAAAGCTGAGGGAAAAAGGTATAAATGGGAGCAAAGGAGCTGATGCATACATTTTCCTCAGATACAATGTAGAATTGGGTGATTGAGACACAAATATAAACACTTCTTGAAAAGTGTAGAGTCACTTAGAGTCAGTAACATTTACATCAATAATTAGCCCAAATTAGCTTCCTCATATGCGATCTCTGGGGAGAGGGATGACAGTAGGCAGAGCGCAATAGAGAAAAAACCCACAAGTTCAGGTGGCCTGCCTGCGTCTAGCATCCAGATTGCTAATGGGGGGAAGAGAATTAGTTTGGGCGGCCTACCCAGAACGCCAAATAGGCGAAGCAATGTCCCAGGTGGCCGACCCATGTCATTCCGCCACCAGAACCACTGGAGAGCACTCGGAGATGGCCTCCCTATGGAGAGGAAAAGGGAGGGAGGGCCGAACCAAAGATGGGAAGTCCCAGCGGCCCCCGATGGACGGAAACGAGGAATGGACGAAAAACAGGGAGACAGTCCAGCTATGATCGGCGGAAGATCTGCAGCTCCACCTCCAAACTTCACCAGATTAGGCACAGTCCTCCCATCGGACCCCACGTGAGCCCGAGCTGCACCCACGATGGACCCAGATTGGATCGCAGCTGCACCCACGATAGACCCCGAATGGATCACAGCTGCACCCACGATGGACTCCGACTGGATCACGGCTGCACCCACGATGGACCCCGACTGGGTCAGAACAGCACCGGGAACGGCCTTCAACCCCGAACCCAGGTCCTCCAGAGCAGAGACTAGGACCGACTCATCACCGGCAACCCTGGGGGAAGGCTCAGGAGAGAGAAAAGGACCGGGATCAGGATCACCGGTAGCAACAGAACCCGGCGAGACAGGCTCGGATGCAGCGGACGGCTGCATCTGGCTCGTCTCCCCGAGAGACAGGCAAAAATGCTCCAGAGTGGAAAGAAGGAAGATAAGGTAGAGCACTTGCCTGATCTCGGGTTCTGTCGCCGTCCAGAACTTCGGTGATCCGGGCTCAGGACGAAGAAGGACGTCCTCTGGCTCCCACTCGGTGACGGTGGGCCCCGTAGCCGGCATGATGGTTTCCACAGCGTGAGGATCCTCCCGCACTGACGACCATGCTGACGACCCGCATGGCATGGGGGCAGGAGATCCTTGACCTTCTGGGTTGGACCGCTCCACCGTGGAGACCCGGGGATGCTTCATCATCGGTGCAGGTTCCAAACGGCAGTCTGCCCTCCTCCTCTGCCCGTGACACGGCTGTGGGGCTGGAACCAGGCTCTCCAGGCCCACAGGCTCCCTCCTCGTCCGGTGGCGTTGGCCTGGCGCCGCAGGACGCTCGGGGGAAGGAGACACAAAGGTGGCAGGTTTGTCAATTTCTGCAGCAGGTGGAGGAAGCTCGGAGGGCTGTGAACCCCGAACTCCACCCCCAGGAATCAAACTAGGCAATTCACCCAATACAGGAAGAGAATGAATAGACACTTGCCTGACTCCCGGAGGGCTGATGGAACCCGCTGCAGTGGACTTGAGTCCTCCCTTTACCCGCTGGATGGTGACAGAGGGCCCCCCGGGAAGACGAGAAGGAGCCACTCACGATGGATCAAGGACGGGCCTCACCGGAGCAGGACTCTTGGCACACACAGCAACCGGGGAAGACGTCGAGAAGGAGGGGACGACGGCCAAGCTGAACCGGGCACGATTAGCTGACGGAACAGCAGGGAAAGATGACCCGGGGGGAGAGGCTGCGGGGGTTCCCTCCAGACGAGACGAAGGAGTGGCAGCTGTCTGAGAGATGGAGTCCTTGCGACAACCCAGAACTGGATCCGGACGGGGTTCTCACTGAGTCTTGTTTGGAGCATGACAACAACGTTCACTGGCTGATGGCAAGGCAAAGGTGAGGTCCAGGAATCTCCGCTCCTGTGTGGAAACAGAAGCGAGCAGCTCGGCGTACTCAGGAAAGTCACTCAACTCTGGATTCCTCTCCACCATCCTGACAGCCACCGTCACATGCCTAATTATCTGCGTGGGGTGAACAGCGGAGCGAGCTGCCACCACTCGGTCCCGGATGGAAGCAGCTGTGCATTGTAGCTTCTCCGGGGGGATTCCCGAATGACGACACACTCCAATGGGGATCACCCCTGGGCGGTGCAAATTCCTGGACTGGAACGGAGACAGGAATGGGATCCGGACATGAGGAGCGAGGATGCCTCCTCTTCGGCTTCCTGCCAGGGCTTCCCTCCAGCCCGTGGAGTCTCTCCCATTGTGCAGCAATGTCAGCCTTCCTCGCTGTAATTTCTGGGTGGTTGGAATAGCGGGGAAGGCGCATTATAACGTCCTCAGCAAGGTCCAGGTGTCGGCATATATTGCTGGGGGTGTCGTAAAGTGTAGCAGTGAAAAGCGTTCCATCAACATAGTCCAGAGCCTCCACTAGCTCGTAGCCCAGGCACCGAACGCTGCGCCTGAAAGACGACATCCTCCCAACAAGCAGTCACCCAGACAGGGAAGAACAAATGTCCAATTAGGCAGAACTCACTGTCTCTGGCGTCTCAGTCTGGCTGCGACCTCCTGTCATGAATGGCTCTCATGAGCCATTAAGGAGATGCTATAGTCAACCAATGAATTTGCGTTTTTATTAACATAGGACATGAATACACAGGATGACAAAACAATAAGCCTCAAGGGACAAAACACACACATAAACTCTGACACAGAACTCTACCTCAGGAGATTGGCTAGGGAAGGCAGCGAGGACGGAACATACGCTGAGCAGTTAGCACTTACGGGAGGATGAGGAACAGAGTCACAGAAGAAACTGGAGTTGGGCGTAGGAACTCCAGCTACGTACACTGAGGTGCACGCTGTCATACGGTGTGGGTCGCAGCGAGAAGTAATCCTCAGCTGCTTCCTTAAATGGGGAACAGAACCCAATCAGGAAAAGGGGAAAGATAATTAATGACAATATCATACAGCTGTCCCGGAGCAGCTGGGCTTTGACAGCCGGAAGTCTGCCGAGACGCTGTCAAAATAAAAGCCTCGGAGGAGGCCGTGAGACCAGACCCAGAATGGGGTAGAACTGGAGAAATACCGGACCACCCGAGCGCGGACAGAGTCAGCACTCGGCTCGTTAACATCGGGTGCCAGGAATTCCATCCCTGATGCAGCCACCTCAGAAGGGGAGAAAAAAAAAAAACACATGTTGATGTAGAGTCCACACAATAATTGTTCACAGCAGAAACTGGGGGAGAGGACCTGGAAGCAGATGGATGGATTTGGGTCCCTCCACCAGAGGCAAGGCAAGTCTTTTCAAAAATGGATGTTAAAAATGAGAGAAAAAACATTTGGATCGTTAACATCGGGTGCCAGGAATTCCATCCCTGATGCAGCCACCTCAGAAGGGGAGAAAAAAAACCAAAAAAAAAACCAAAACACATGTTGGTGTTGAGTCCACACAATAATTGTCCACAGCAGAAACTGGGGGAGAGGACCTGGAAGCAGATGGATGCATTTGGGTCCCTCCACCAGAGGCAAGGCAAGTCTTTTCAAAAATGGATGTTAAAAATGAGAGAAAAAGCACTTGCCTTAACTCCTGGTCCACTGCTGCTGGGATGACACTCTCTGGCGAAGCTGCTGGTGATGTGATGACCTCAGCCGACACTGTAGGAGCAGTGGATGAGGCGGTCTTAAGCTCAACTGCAGATGAGGCAATCCGGGGCTCAGCAGCAGGAGACATGGCAGTAATAGAGGAGCCCAGGGGCTGAAGAGCTGGCGAAACAACAGCAAAGGAGGAGCTCAGGAGCGGCAAAGCTGATGGAACAGCAGATGAGGAGCTCTGGAGTGGTGAAGCTGATGGAGCAGCAGATGAGGAGCTCTAGAATGGAGAAGCTGATGAAGCAGCAGATGAGGAGCTCTGGAGTGGAGAGGCTGATGGAGCAGCAGATGACGTGGAGGCAGTTGTCGGATCACCAGATAACAAGCTCGGGAGAGAACAGAGGGAGGAAACAGATGATGGCAGGCAAATGAGGGTGGCAGCAAACACAAAAAATGAGGGCTCAGCAACAGTGGATAGTGGTTGCTGAGACTCCTCACTGGGAACAAGGCAAGATTTGTCACTATTAGATGTTTAAAAATAAGAAAATAGTACTTGCCTTGTTTCCTGCTCCACTGCCGCTACTGTAGAAACTTCCGCATCGGAACCAGACGAATCACTCTGGGTGACTGCTGTGACTGCCTGGTGAAGAGCTGCTGAGCAGTGTTGAGGAGCTGTAACTGGAGCGTGGTGAGGGACGGAGGTTATGGGAGCCAGGGGACGCTTAATCGTCGGCACGCCCTCAATTGTGGAAGCCAAGGGATGTTTGACTGTCGGCACAAGCTTCCATGGTGCCGGAACTGGTGAGCGGCTAGGGACAGAGGTTGTAGAAGCTAGCGGACACTCAATCGTCGGTACAGGCTTCCGTGGGGAAGAGGAGGGAACCCGGGGATTTTTCACTGTCGGCACAGTCTCAAAAATGGGGAAAAAGTCTCTCATCAGTCCTGAGAATATCCTTCACAGGATTAAAACGGAAAAGAACAGACCAAACAGTCCAGTGTGGCTGCGCAGACTGAGATTCTCCTCCAAACACTCAGCTGTGCTGGACGGAAAATTGAGAGCTGCCTCCAGAGATTAAAAAGCCCATGCTTCCCCCATGGCTCGGACCATCCAACTCTTATCTTCCTCCAGAACAAAGGTAACAGTGCCTGCAGAGTCTACTTTTTTCTGGAACATACTGTCATGGGCTGCCTCCGGCAGACAGTAAATGACTCATTAAGGCGAGTACTATGAAGATCACAAAGGATTTATTCCAAAACCACGACGACAAGGACAGAAGGCAGACTGAGCTGTCAAACACATAACTTGGTTTTAATTAAATAAATAAGATGGAACTGGAGCAGGAGAATCAACCTGTGCAACAATCAGCACAACGACACACAATGTTCCAGCACTGGGCAACAGAAGAGGATGGCTAATAAAGGAAACAAGTGATTACTCAACACAAAACAGGTGACACTTTATCAGAGGTCAACAGATAACAGGGGATCACCTAAAGGTGAGGAAGACAGGATGGGCGGGGCTGTACAAATTATGGAGACCAGGGAACTAGAGCATGATAATAAACATACACGCAGGGACAAAACTACAAAACATGATTAGAGACATGATAATGAAAGATAAACACAATGATCAGCCCAGGCTAAGGTAGGGAAACACAGGAAAAACAAAAGTAACAGCTGGTGCTGGACATTTTTTTTTGTCTCTTGGCTTCTCCCTATCGAGGTCGCCACAGTGTGTCATCACCTAATATTGCGATGATACGCATGATGATTTTGCAAAGCTTTTTATGCCAGATGCCCTTCCTGATACAACCCTGCCCATTTTTTTTTATCCGGATTTGGGACCGGCACAGGGAGTAAACTGGCTTGTGCACCCCCTGTGGCTGGGTAACCAACATTGTGCAGCAGTTGCTTAGGAGGTAGCACAAGTTATCTGATAACCGGAGGGTTGAGAGTTGGAATCCCGCTCTCCCAAAGCATCCTGCTGTTGTGTCCCTGGGAAAGACACTTTACCCACCTTGCCTCCAGTGTCCATGACACTGGGCATACATGTCTATAAATGTTGAGTAGTGGGGGGAGAGGCTGTTGGCGTGGATTGGCAGCCATCTTTCCATCAGTCTGCCCCAGAGCAGCGGTGGCTACAGTAGTAGCTTACCACTACCATTGTCTGTGGAGTGAATGATGTATCCATTGTAAAACGTCTTTGAGTGTCTATGAAAAGTGCTATATAGATCGGATACATTATTATTTCCCTTCTCCATTCCAGTATTGCTGAGCGCCAAGCTGGATAGAAGGAAGTTCCATTTTTATATGGTCTTTGGCATAACCCGGCCAGGACTTGAACCCCGGCCTCCCGGTTGTGGGGTGGATGCTCTATCTCTAGGCCACCACTCTGGTAACAGCTGGTGCTGGACATACTGAACTTAAATAATATGAATCATAACATCAAGATTATAATGGTGCAAATGGTTCAAAAAACAACAGAAAGCATGGACAAGATGTCCAGATCATAACAGAAATAAGTTTAATATGTGAATTAAAGAACTGATCTTGATCAAAAATAACTCCAAGGTTGTTTACAGTACTATTAAGAGAAAGAGTAACCCCATCCAAACTAAGAGCTTGATTTGGGACGGTATTTCTATGGTTTGTTGGACCAACTCGAATGACTTTAGTTTTATCTGAATTTAATAGCAAGAAATTACAAGTCATCCAAGCTCTGATTTCCTTAAGACAAGCCTCTTATTTGGCTAATTGATTACTGTCATCTGGCTTCATTGACAAATATAATTGTGTGTCATCTGCATAACAATGGCAATGTATGCAGTGCTTTCTAAAAAAAATATTGCCTAACAGAAGCATATTAAGACGGGCTTTAAGTCTAGGCAGGGGGTCGATGATGACGACGCTTCGCTTCCAGACAGGCTTAACGACTTCTTTGCACGTTTTGAAGCATCAAACTCGACAATCAGAGGGAGGGCCGGCCCACTCCCACCATCGGTCGGACCAGCTTTTACCATTAACACAGCGGACACACGGAGGACCCTATCCAGAATCAACCCACGCAAAGCTGCAGGTCCAGACAACATTCCGGGACGTGTGCTCCGAGACTGCGCGAGCGAGTTGGCGGATGTCCTGACTGACATTTATAACATCTCCCTGAGTCAGGCCATCGTTCCCAGATGCTTCAAGACCTCTATCATTGTACCGGTGGCAAAGAAACCAGTGGTGTCATGTTTGAATGACTATCGTCCTGTTGCACTTACACCAATTGTGATGAAGTGTTTTGGCTTGTCAAACCACACATCACAGCCTGCCTCCCTGCATCACACGACCCGCTCCAGTTTGCATATCGTTCAAACCGCTCCACAGAGGATGCTATAGTCACCACCCTACACTCTGTCATCACCCACCTGGACCAGAAAGACACCTACGCCAGACTCCTGTACATTGATTTCCGTTCAGCATTCAACACCATTATTCCCCAGAGACTGATAGAGAAATTACTCCTTCTCGGTGTGAACACCGCCACATGTCTCTGGATCCTGGATTTCCTGACTGAGAGACCTCAGTCTGTCCGGGTTGGAAACAACATCTCCAACTCTGTCACGCTGAGTACCGGAACCCCTCAAGGCTGTGTACTCAGTCCACTGTTGTTTACACTTCTAACACATTACTGTATATCCAAACACGAGGGGAACCAGATTATTAAGTTTGCAGATGACACCACGGTGGTGGGACTTATTCAGAGGGATGAGGAATCAATGTACAGGGAAGAAGTGAGAGACCTGGAGGGCTGGTGCAGGGAGAACAATCTGGTGCTCAACGTGGACAAAACAAAGGAGATGATTATCGACTTCCGGCGGTCACAGCCTGAGCACGTCCCCCTCAGCATCGGCGGCCGTTTAGTGGAGAGAGTAGAGAACATCAAGTTCCTCGGAGTGCAGATCTCGCAGGACCTGACCTGGAGCAAGAATTCCTTGGAGATCAGGAAGCGAGCTCAGCAGAGACTACACTTCTTGAGGAAACTCAAACAGGCCTCTCTCCCCATCTGCATCCTCAGGACCTTCTACAGAGGTGTGGTGGAGAGTGTTCTGACGTACTGCATCGCTACATGGTACTCCAGCTGCAGTATGTCAGACAAAAAAGCCCTGCAGAGGATAGTCAAGGGGGCGGAGAGGGTAATTGGAGTCTCCCTCCCCTCTGTCCAAGAACTTTTTCAGAACCGTTGTAGGAGCAGGGCACTGAACATTGTCAAAGACCGTTCTCACCCTCTGCATAAACACTTTGAACTTCTTCCATCTGGTAAACGATTCCAGAGCATCAGAGGCAGAACCACCAGACTGATCAACAGCTTCCTCCCACAAGCTGTCAGGATGCTGAACAGCTGACCCGGAATCTCACATACACACTACTGCACCTATGGACATTTTGTATATTATAGTTAGTTATTCTTTTTCCCCAAGTATGTCTCAGGGATGTGTGAATGGATGGGGGGGTGGGAGCTATGTGGGAGTGTGTCTTAATCATGCTGCTTCTTATATGGATGCCGAGAGAAACGCAATTTCATCTTGCCTACACTACAGTTGTATGTAGAGCAATATGACAATAAAGTTTGATTTGATTTGATTTGATATAAACTAAAAAGAATAAGGCCGAGCACAGATCCCTGTGGAACTCCGTGGTTGAGCTTTGAGTATGGGTGGCATTAGGCCTTTTTAGGGGTGCTGTAGCACCCTTAAATTTTAACTCAGCGCTCCTATAAACTGGAGTGAGAAAAGTTGTGGCTATAACATTTTAGTTTAGTTGAAACTAAAATGTTGAAAAAAGTTGAAATAATAATAAAAAGTTGAAATAACATCCAAAACATATGCAGTAGTTTCTGGTTTAAATTTTTTAAAATTAAAATGAAAATACCCCTGCCACACAAATGGTATGATCCCTCCTCACCCAAATCTCCCCTATCTGCAGCACTGGAGCCCCGCCTGGCTGCAACGCACACAGACACAGAAGTGTCTGATGGATCCAGTAAGTAGCTGCAATGTTAGACTAGGAAAGTACAACTCCCAATTTTATTAACGGTAAAAGCACTGTCAGCCAATCAAAAAGCATCTGACCATCACTGTCACCTGTTTTGACAGGAAGGTTGAAATAAATGACAACGGTTAGGGACATTTATTAAGATCTTAGTGCGCAATAGGTGGAGGAGGAAGAGAAATGAACATAGACTGTATTTGAATGCATAAAGCGGCCCTCTGAAACAGCTCTATGCATCAAAGATGAAATTATTCTTCTTTTTCTTCTTATTGTTCTTATTATCATTATTATCCATCCATCCATCTTCTGCCGCTTTTCTGGAGGTCCGGGTCGCAGAAGCAGTAGTTCAAGCAGATAAGCCCAGACTTCTCTCTCCCCAGCCACCTGCTCCAGCTCTTCAGAGGGGATACCAAGACATTCCCAGACCAACTGGGAGACTCTCTCCAGGTCTCTTCAGCGAGTCCTGGGTCTGCCCCAGGGTCTCCTCCCATTGTGACGTGCCCAAAACACCTCAAGTGGGAGGCATCAAGGAGGCATCCTGATCAGATGCCCAATCCCCCTCAACTGGCTCCTTTCAATGTGGAGGAGCAGCGGTTCTAATCTGAACCTCTCCCAGATAACTGAGCTCCTCACCCTATCTCTAAGGGTGAGTCAAGCAATCCTATGGAGAAAGCTCATTTCAGCACCTGGTATCTGCAGTCTCATTCTTTCAGTCATTATCTCTTCCGGCGCCACACGAGTCGGCCGCCCTTTGCAACAGCAGCTCGATTCCGAGTCTTTTTTTTTTCCCCTTCCTCTCTCTTTTTTTTTTTTTTTTATTTTTTATTTAAGTTTTTGTAAAGGGTATACAGGTCGTTACAGCAATGCAGTGTTTACATTTTCATCACATGTTCCCTTATTTTCTGATATCTGACAACATTGGAAGATTAATTCTTACAACACCCCTTTTTTTTTAAAGTGAAAGAAAAAGTGAAATTAAAGAGAAAAAAAAACAAAAAACAAATAACAAAAAAAAAACAAACCAGTAAAAAACAAACAAAAAGAAAAAGTAAGTAAATAAAGATAAAAGAGCATCTGAGTAGCGTTGGAACAAAGAGCGGAACCATTATTGAAATGGTATTTGTCAAAGATTAGATCTAATGGAAGACACATATGCGGTCCAGGGTTGCCAAAAGTTCATGAACCCATCCATGTCCTGTCTCAGTGCGAATGTCAACTTTTCCATCGAGTAAATGTCTTGGATCACGTTAGTCCAATCTTCAGGTGTAGGACAGTCCTTCAACATCCATTTTTTAGTTAGAGCTTTTTTGCTTGCCAATATTAAAACATTGAATAAGTATTTTTCTCCTCGTCTTTCCAGTGAGTCCGGTAGTAAACCCAAATACAAAGTTACAAAAGAAAAGGGAACTGTAATTTTGAATATTTTCCCCAATATTGTCTGTACCTTGGTCCAATATTGGTGGATAACTGGGCATGACCAAAACACATGAAAATGATTTGCAGTCTTTTCACCACACAAGCGCCAACAGTTCAATCCCTTATGGGTAAATTTGTTTTGTGCAGGTGTTCTGAAAAATCTTGCCAAGTTTTTCCATCCAAATTCTCTCCACTGCAGGGATGAGGTACTTTTCCATTGCTGTTTATTTAGCTTTTCCCATATTTCCAGTTGTAAAGTGAAATTCCCCTCTTTTTCCCATCTCTCTTTTATATAAGATGTGTTGCCTCCTTTTAAGTCTTGAAGACCTTGGTATATTTTAGAAATGTATCTGATCCCTGGGATCCCTTTATATGCCATTAAGAAGACCTTCAGAACACCTGACTGGGCCCTTTCCAAAACCTCCTTTTTAAGTATATTGTTTATGTGGTGTCTAAGCTGGAAGAACCTGTAAAGGTCTTGATTTATTAGGCCTTGTTTTTTCAAATCTTCAAAACTTCTTAAGATTTGCCCTTTAAAAAAATCGTAATATTTTATCAGCCCTTTCTCCTTCCACTTTTTAAATCTGGTGTCTGTTTTATTAGGAGTAAAGTCCTGATCATAGGCGATCCATTGCAGAAGTCGATAGGGCTCTTTAGTTTGATTCTCTCTGACTATCTTAAACCAAATTTTTAGCGGGGTCTCTATCCACGGGTTAGTGTTATTCAAAAGCTTAGGTAAGACATTGTTCCCTATTATCGCCTGTAGGGGGATGTCACTTGTTATTTGGCATTCGATCTCCTTCCATTGTGCAGTGTAGACTGGGTTACATATCTCTACTAAAGTTTTAATTTGTGCGGCTTTAAAGTAGTCCCTGATATTTGGCAGCGCGAGCCCACCTTTGTCTTTGTTTAGCTGTAGGGTTCTATATCTGATTCTAGGTCTCTTGCCCTGCCATATGAATCTTGAGATCCTTCTGTCCAGCTCCTGCCATGTTTTTTTGGGAGGTTCTACCGGTATTGTTTGGAAAAGGTATAGAAGACGTGGAAGTATATTCATTTTGACTGCTTCAATTCTTTGTGCAGTACCCAAGAATGGTATCATATTCCATCTTGCTAGGTCAGATTTTATTTTTGTCACCAGTGGATCATAGTTTAATGATATAATTTTGTTGAGTTGTTTCGGGATATTGACCCCCAGATATTTCATAGATTCCGACTCCCAGTTAGTTTTGAGTTTGCTTAGTGAATAATGATTTGGGTCATAGTTGAATGTTAAAACTTGGGTTTTATGCATATTTAATTTGTACCCCGATAAATCTCCATACTCTGAAAAAACTGAGGCTCGATTCCGAGTCTTTTTTTTTTCCCCTTCCTCTCTCTTTTTGATCCTTTTTTTTTTTCACTCCACTTATATCACGGACACACAGATCGTCCCAAATGTCTCCTGAGCCGGTGGACGGAGCCACTGTTTATAGCAGGAGACGATACAGCAGGGAAGAGCTGCTAGCATTCAACCGCCACCCGGTGCTGTTGGAAAAACTCAACATACCGAGAGAACTGAGGCGAAAACGCCCCGGCTGCCGGGCTGAAGTAAGGCGGAGGACAAAAAATATAAGGTACAGACCCTCGCTTCCATCTATTGTCATGGGAAATGTATGGTCATTACTGGGAAAGGTAGATGAGCTAGCGGCTATCTGCCGTTACGATAGCACATACCGGGAGTGCTCTCTCCTTTTGTTTTCTGAGACGTGGCTAACTGAACTAGCAGCAGATGCTAACATTGAGCTGGAGGGTTTCCACATGATACGGGCAGACCGAACACCAGACAGTAGCAAAGCAAGGGGCGGTGGAGTGATAATGTATGTTAACAACAACTGGTGCAGACCGGGACATATCACTGTTAAACAACAACACTGCAGCAAAGACATTGAGTTGCTAGCTGTTAGCATGCGGCCTACATATCTCCCGAGAGAACACTCACACGTGATCTGCATTGTTGTTTATGCAAATCCGACGGCAAACGCTGGGACAGCGTGTGACGTCATCCATTCAGTAACAAGCAGGCTGCAGACAGAACACCCAGATGCTCTTCTCCTCATCTCAGGCGATTTCAACCATGTTTCACTGTCTCCCATTCTACCCACGTTTACCCAGTATGTCACATGCCACACTAGAGACAATAAAACACTGGACTTATTCTACGCAAACACTAAGGAGGCATACACCTCATCACAACTCCCCCCACTCGGGAGATCGGATCACAACTTGGTTCATCTCCGGCCGGTGTACAAACCCCTAGTGCACAGACAACCTCCGGCCATGCACACAGTGAAGTTATGGTCTGAGGAGGCAATGGACACTCTAAAGTGCTGTTTTGAAGCCCCCGCCTGGAAGCAGCTCTGCGATCCACATGGTGAGGACATCGATGGCCTCACTCACACCTTCACGGGCTACCTCAGCTTCTGTGTGGACAAATCCGTTCCCACCAAGACCATACGGTGTTGCTCAAACAACAAACCCTGGATCAACCCTGAGATAAAAACACTTCTGAGAGAGAAGAAGAGGATCTTCAGGTCGGGGAACAGGGAGATGCTGAAGTCCGTACAGAGGGAGCTGAGGAGAAAGATCAGAGAAGGCAAGGACAGCTTCAAGAAGAAGATGGAGGACAAGCTGCAACAGAGCGACATCAGCGGGGTCTGGAGAAACCTCAAAACCATCTCTGGGCTCCAGAATACCCCCCCCCGCCCCCAGGCCACGGGGGGGCAGGGAGTGGGCGAACAATCTGAATCTGTTTTTCAATAGGTTTGACCAACCGCCCTCCCCCCTGACTGCACAACAACCACTGCTGCCTCTAAAGACATCAAGTCCTACTGCCCACTCCCCACTCCACCAACACCCCCCACTCCCAACACACAGCCCCCCATCCTGACCCTGACCAGGACCCAGGTGAGGACGGAGCTGAGGAAGATCAAGGTGAGGAAGGCGTCGGGACCGGATGGCATCAGCGCAAAGCTCCTCAAGTCCTGTGCAGACCAGCTGTGTGGGATTGTGATGTACATCTTCAACCTGAGCCTGAAGCTGGGGAGGGTACCACAGCTGTGGAAAACATCTTGTGTGGTACCTGTACCAAAAACTTCCCACCCCAAAGACCTGAACAGCTACAGACCGGTGGCCTTGACGTCTGTCAGGATATCTGGAAGTATTTGAACTCACAAGGACAAAAACATTCTATCATAAATATCTGTCAATCAGATACGAGACATTTATTGCTCATTTAAGTCTTTACTTGTGCACAAGGAGCGACACTGACCTTCTGTTACAGAATTGGAGTGAGCGCTGCTGCACACAGGCAGCACTTCCTTTATATACACAAAGTAGATGCTGGAAATAATTACACAACACTTGCCGCACCCTTGTGAGTGGCGCAGAGAAATCAGACTTCTCATCACAAGATTCTTTAGACAACAACTCAGCAGTTTCCAAACTTAAGTACAGACAAGACAAATTATTTTTAGTTTTCTTAGTAAGTTCCAGACATCACCAGACATGTTCATTAAAGGGCAATAGTAAAAAGGTACAAATCAGCAAGTATAGTTCAAAATCCATTATGAAATGATAACATGTATATACATATGCATAATTTTCTGACATTCCCTCCTGTTTATCGTTTCATAATATTCTCATCACTTGCAAACATCAGTACAATGTAACTTCAGCAGATTTTCTACATTGACTTCACAAAGCATCATTTCCAAATTTATACAGGAGTGCAGTCATCATTGTCCTCAGGTTTGGGGTTATGGTCATCATCAGTCTCTTGGGGCAGTGGGGTATATTGTCCGTATTGTCCTTCAGTGGAAATGGCCAGAAGAGTTTGTTGGAACATGAACGCATGCTGTGAAACAGCGTGAGATATCATGGATCTGATACATGAAATGATGCAGCAACAGAAAAATGACATACAAATCAGAATCACACCAAGTGGTATAAGACTCCTTAAAAATACCTGCCACCAGGCACCTGAAAGGAACCAGTGCAACCAACCTTGATCTGTCACATAATCTGTAGACATGGCTTTTTGAATATTACGTAAAGCAGTAAGAGCATGAGTCATGTTGTTATTATGTACATTATCTGGGATATAAGTACAGCAGGTAAGATTAAATTTAACACATATTCCTCCATCTGCAGCTGTAAGCAAATCTAAGGCCATTTGATGCATCATTATCAAGTCCCTAAGAGAATCAATTTCAGTATTTTGTAATTTCACAATATCATAGGAAGTATTGACATAAAGACCAAGTCTATAGTCTAGTGTTTCCACACGGAGCATTAACTTTGCAACCCCTTCCCAAGGAAACAATGAGAGGGCAATCTTTTGACCAGTAGTCCACAATTTAAAATCCTCAGGGACATCTGCTCCCCAAATACGATCATGTGTTTTTACCTCTGGTACCTGTCGTTTCTTTCGTGAGGGCTACTGCATTTCCTTATCAATTATAAATGTGTGATCACTTACAAATATTGGAGCACACAATCCAGTCCAACTAGGTGAAAGTACAGGATAAGCCTTGTGTCCACACAGCCACCATCCCCCTTGAACCCAATAAGTGCCATTGCTTGCTTGTCCTAATACTACTGGGGCTCCTTCACCTTGAACTGCAGTTTGTTTGCAGTTTTTAGTAATACCATATGACTCTGTACCTATTGACTGTTTGTAACACATGGGGTGGTCATAACCAGAATACTTCATAACAACTCTTTGTGGTTTAAATCTATGCTTAGTGGTGAACTTCCAATTTACCCAGAATGTTTTATCACGTGTGCCATTTTTCAGGCCATGAGAATAAGGATCTTTATCATCTATTTTAATATTATAATGCTGATAACCAATTCCAGCCATACTGGCATAACATTTGGCCTGGGATTTATTCATGTGCATTCCATAGATAGTTACCTGTTTAGCTGATTTAGGCATATAAGAGCATACATAACAATTTGACCTGTTAACAGACTTGACAACATTTGAAACATTTTGATACCATGAATTAGAATATATTGGGTCAGGTTCATGATCTCCCTCTGTGATCCACCAGTGGTTCGTGTGATAAGTCCATCGTTTCCGTCGCTCCAGGGTGGGTATGGTGACTAGGGCAATAGCCACAAAAGTCAATATGGCTGTGACCAAGATGGGCTGCCAGGGTTCCATGATGCTTGTTTCCTCTGGGAGTGTACCTACAGGCTTAGGTCACTATCTTCACCGGGTCATGGGATGAACCAGCCCGGGCTTACCCTAGAGGTGGTTGAAGGTCATCAATGGGTACCAGCAGCCTCTTAACATGCGAGAGATGTATCCAAGAGGGTCTTTCAGCGATCCGTACTGCTGAAGGAGTGGTTAACAGTACTTCATAAGGTCCCGCCCACCTCACAGAAGTCCAGTTTTGGCGGTGGTGATTTTTGATGAAGATGTAATCACCTGGTTGCAGGGGGTTTTCCAAAACCACCTGCGGATCACAGAAAATCCTAACAGAATCAATATAATCTTTATTCTGTTTATAAACCCGCAAATGCTCTCCCAAAGTTTTGTATGGGTTGGAAGGCTGCAATGGCAGTAATTCTGGTAATACATATGGTCTGTGGAACGCACACTCAAAAGGAGACAGGCCACTTTTCTTGTCTGGAATGGTGTTAATTATCAGCTTAACTACAGTTAATGCTTTAGGCCATGTAAGTCCTTGATCATGCATCACCTTGTTTAGCATTTGTTTAATTGTCCCATTTTTCCTTTCCACTAGGCCTGCACTTTGTGGGTGATAGGCTGTGTGGAATTTCAGCTGTGTACCAACAGAGCGAGTCAAGTCTTTGACCATCTGTGTGGTAAAATGTGTACCATTGTCTGCATAAAGGATTTCAGGAATACCAAATGTTGGAAAAATGTTGTTTTGTAAAGCCTTACAAACAAACTTGGCATCTGCTTTAGCAGTGGGATGTATTTCAGTCCATTTGGTGAATGTGTCAATGAGAACCAGACAATATTGTAATTGTCCCACCTTAGACAGCTCAATAAAATCCATACACCACTGTGAAAAGGGTGTTTTAGGTGGTGGAAAACTACCTTGTCTCGTTCTCATGGCACCTTGAGCATTATTTTGTATGCAAACTAAACATTGTTGGCACACTTTTTTCGGTTCCTTCAGGATGCCTGGGCAATAAAAATGTTTTTCAGCTATTATCTTCATACCCCCTGCTGACACGTGGCCTCTGCCATGTGTCAGGAGTGCCACCCAGCGGTACAAGGAGGGAGGAAGAATTATTCTGTCATCATCTGTACAATAAACCCCATTGGAGGCTTTGACTGAGTGTGGAGGCATAGTCATTTGCTGTTGCTCGTCCAGTAGGACTGTAAGATCTACTGTTGAGGACACAAAACTAGTGGCCAGATGGCCCCTAGCAGCACATTGAGCAGCATGGTCAGCTAAAGCATTCCCTTTGGATATCAGGTCAGTGCCTTTAGTATGAGCAGGGCAATGGACAATAGACAGTGTTTTAGGAAGCTTAAGAGCATCAGTAAGTTCCTTAAGGAGGTCACTGTGTTGTGTGGGTTT
This sequence comes from Pholidichthys leucotaenia, assembly GCA_020510985.1. Taxonomy (NCBI): domain Eukaryota; kingdom Metazoa; phylum Chordata; class Actinopteri; order Cichliformes; family Pholidichthyidae; genus Pholidichthys; species Pholidichthys leucotaenia. The sequence continues at coordinate 19,206,560 of CM035842.1, read as the reverse complement.
ACCAGAAGAGGTCGTAAACCCTCGAAGTTTCCACAATGCAGTGTGAGAGTGTGCCGCATTAAAGGCATATCTGCTGTCTGTGCAGATGGTGACATCAATGTTAGCAGCCCAGTGTAAAGCAGCAATTAGGGCCAGCAGTTCTGCTTTTTGAGCAGAGGCTGGTTGTGGCAGGTTTTTAACAATTAAGATCTCTGTCAAGGTGGTTACGGCAAAAGCAGTTGAAGTGGACCCATCAGGCAGTTTAGTAGATGATCCATCTGTAAAGAGCCAGAGGGAGTCCTGATTCACCTGTTGTGAGAGATCTGGACGAGGTAGGAAATCTGTTAATGACTGGTGAATGCAGTCATGATCTGGTGGATCTGTGTTGTCACCTGCAGAGGGTAGCAGTGTGGCTGTGTTCAATGAGGCACATCTCACAAAAGTAAGGTGTGGTTGTGTGAGTAGTGTCATGGTGTAACGGAGACATCGTGCATTCGACAACATGGTGTGGCCATGCTCTGAAAGGAGGATGTCCACAGCATGTGGCACATGAACGACCAGTGAATGGTATAGGACAATGTCCAGCACCGCGTTTACAGCGTCAACAGTGGCAGCGACTGTTTTCATGCACGGTGGAAGGCCCATAGCAACCGAATCCAGTCTTTTGGAATAATAAGACAGAGGTTTATATTGCCCAGCATGCAATTGTGTTAGTACAGCTGACATATGTCCTTCAACAGCATCACAAAACAAATGAAATGTCTCTTCATAATTAGGGATGTGTAGAGCACAAACATCAGATAGCATGGATTTTAGATGGTTAATAGCCTCTTCATGTTCAGGAGTAAGGACAACCGGGGAATGCAGGTTGCCCTGAGGGCCCTGAAGTAATGCATACAGTGGTGCAGTGTGTTGTGAGAAATTGGGTAACCACTGCCTGCAATAATTCAGGGTGCCTAAGAGTGACATGAGCTCTTTCTTTGTTTTAGGGAGTGGTAGGTTCTGTATTGTACTGATTCGTGATTTTTCTAACATTTTCCCCCCAGCTGACAATGTATGCCCCAGAAATTTGACACTGCTTTTGCAAAATTGCAGTTTCTTCTTGCTGCATTTTAAGCCACTGTCAAAGAGGAAGTGAAGCAAAGCCAGAGTGTCTTGTTTACACTGTTCCTCAGTAATTGACGCCACTAGTATATCATCCACATACAGGAGGATTTTAGATCCTGCAGGTGGTGAAAACTTAGCTATTAAAGCTGACATTTCTTGTGAAAAAATGGTTGGGCTCTCACAGTAACCCTGTGGCAGTCTGGTGTAAGTGTATCTGTTACCCTTGAAGGTAAATGCAAACCAAAACTGGCTATCTTCATGTATTGGAATAGTAAAACATGCATTACTGAGGTCAACCACTGAGAAAACAGATGAATCATGACCCACAGTGTTTAACAATGTATGCGGGTCGGGGACGGAAGGAGCTTTGGCTACGACTGCAGCGTTTACAGCTTGTAAGTCTTGGACTAATCTCCATCCAACACTAGGTGGAGCCTTTTTTACAGGGAAAAGAGGAGTGTTCACAGGAGAATCAAGACATGGTATGATCACTCCACTTTTCAACAGATCAGAAATGATTGGTTGGATGCCTTCTATTGCTTCTGGTTTTAAAGGATACTATTTTTTGTAAGGGAATCCTCTCCCATTAGAATGAATTTGCACGGGAGTAGCATTTTTTAATTTCCCAACGTCTGCATCTCCTGTAGACCACAAAGTTTTTGGTAGAGACTGCAACTCTCATTCACTAACAAATACAGGAGCAGACGGTACTGTGATTCCTAAGGCGTCAGGTGGATGCTCTGTTCCGCACAAATAGGTAATGTCAAAATGTAGAAGAATGGACATGTGCATAGGAACACGATACAGCATTGTTGTGGGGGAAAATTCAACATTGAGAATGTCGGTGTTCCTCCAGTCTGTTACCTGCTGTCCCTGTTGGACTAATTTGCCTGCATCTGCCCAAAAATAATTTTTAGGTCCCCACATAGTCATGTGTGGGGGTGTGCCTGTATTATGTAAGGGCAGAAGCTTCCGGGGCAGCACTACGTCCAGTGCTGCTTCACCCTCAGCTTTAAAGTAAAGATGATTTGTTATTACTGTGATGGTAGGCTCACAGTACAGCGCTTCAGCCAATGCACAATCAAATGGCTCATTACAGCGTGTGTATTTCATGGTAACATGTAGTGGCCTTGGCCCCTGGAGATCCCTCACAAGGAACCAGGTAAGAATACTTGTCATGCGTCTAGCGCTTTCTAAGCTGAGCGCAGTTTCTGTTTTGCTGTCAATTTGGAGGTTGTAAGAATATAGGGTACCACATCCGTGATCGTCACAATCCTCATCATTTATAAAACATGCATGCTGGTTTCTGAGAATAGTGTAATCATCCTTAATTTTGTCAGGACCCAGAATGATGTCTAGCTTGAAAAGCACATCTCTACCTAGTAAGTTCACCGGGCAGGAGGGTGCTACTGCTACTGTGGTGACGCAGGTGAGTCCAGTATTTGGGTCAACTATGGTTGCTGGGCCACAAACACTTTCAGTTGTGGTAGTTCCACCAGCATTTTGGACTCTTATAGTTTCACCTGTAGGGAAACACTGTGGTGGAATTTCACACATTGTTGTTTTTGTGGCTCCTGTGTCACACAGGAATTTTACTTCTTTCCCATTAACCAGTAAAACAATGGTGGGGGCTGAAGTAGTGCTGCAGTACATGTTTGAACTAGTCAAGTCTAAAGTCTCAGTTGGTCTATTTACAGCTGCAGCTAGTCGTCGGTTTTGGTCATCAACAATTGATTGGTCCTCTGGGGAGAGCGGGTCTTTGTCGGTTAGTCATGCTCTCCACCCCTGCTGTCCTTGACACCCTGAGGGTCCTGGGTTTGTGCTCTGTCCCTGTCCTTGAAAAGGCCCTCTGCCTCTTCCTCTCATCCATCCATCGAACCTTCCTCTCCCTCTACTTCCTCGTCCTCTCTCAAAGAATCCCTGCCTCCTGGACATGGGGCAATCTCACCACCAGTGTCCAGGTTGACCACAATTAAAACACACATCCTGATTTCCTTTATCTCTCTCCCTGGTCTGGTACCTATTCCTCGGTCTAGCTCCTCTTCGTGTCATTTGGGCCACATATACAGTGTCTGTATCATTTTCTGTGGAGGCAAAAAGCGGAACTGGTTTAACTGGGGTTTTCTTTTTTAGCTTTGCCTCTGCTACATGAAAAACATGATCTTTAAACTCCTCCTGAGTGCACGTTTTAAGTGTCACACATGATACTTTGATTGCCTCTTTAAGTTCTGTGGGTAGAGTGTCTAAAAATGTGTATTTAAACAAGAGGAGCTCTTTTGCAGTGTCTATTTCTCCCACTACATCCGTAAATATCTTATTGAAGCGGCATCAGTATTCCTGTATGTCTTCACCCGGTTTCATCCTGGTCATTGCCACATCAGAGAGGGTTTTAATGGGTTTATAATAGCCTGACATTCTTTCAAGTATTTCTGCTATTAGATAACCAAGAGTAGCTTTGTCTCTCTCTGGGTGATATCCCCCATCTCCCCACGCATGATTCTCCAAATCTTGGCAAAATAAATCAAATTTAGGTCCTAGGATCACTCTGAGAATTTTAATCATTTCATCAGCACTTGGGATTATACATCAGCCTAATCTCATCTATTTCTTCAGTGCACCTTTTTATATCACTCTCTGGTTTGGGTACAGCTTTTGCAATGTTATGCATTTCTGCTAGGGTCCAAGGCTTGTAGGTAGTGGCAGTTCTAATTATACTGGTTTTAATTTTACCACCGGCCGTTCCATCGGGGTTTGTCATATCGTGAGTAATTGGCACACAAATAGGTTTTTCAATAAATGGAAAATTGGCGCTTGTTTCTTCTTTTTGTTTAATAACATTTTCTATTTTGTATATTTCCGCCACTAATTTAGCATATGGACCCTCCTTAGGATCTCCACAGTCTGTGTTAACGTTAGGGGGCAGAGGCTCGGCGCCGCTCTGAACCAGGGGTAAAGGCGGCGCTGAGCTGGAGCAGCCAGGGCTGGCTTGGACATTCATTTTTGTGTTCACCGCTCCTTTTCCTGCATTTTTCTTTTTCCCTTCATCTGCTTTTGTCTTAGCTTCTGCCGCGGCATTTGCCCAAAGTGTAGCGCATTGTAATTCTGGGCTCGGTTTGTTGGTTCTTTTATTTTTTCCCCTATTTCTTGATGTCATTTCTATTGTACTCATTAACACTTGACATTCATCCACGCTCAACGTGGGTTTGAATGAGAAATCCTTTTCCCATTTATTTAGATACTTATTAGGATCCTTCACTTTTTCCTTATCCCTTAATTTATCATTGTAGTTTTTTATTGTCCTGCGCCCAACTTCTTCTCTCTTCTTCTGCTTATTTTTCTCTTGTCTATGTTCATTTTTCCCTTGTCTATCCGGTTTTCCTATACAATTGCCCATTTTTATGTAGCTGTGAAACGCCGTCACACTACCCCAAAACTATTGTGCTCACTTTTTGGATGGAAATAGATTCTCACACAACAATTATTTTTACCACCAGGAAAATTGTGGGTTGCCGCCTCACAATACCATTACTTAGCGTCAGCTTGACCTGTGGTTACACTGATAGCAATTGCATTTCCGCGATTTAGACAATAAACTTCACTTACTTTAAGTTTACTAGTGCGGGACGCCGGCACCAGACAGAGGTAGGACGTCGCAGGCTCGCAGAGTTCTCTGAAGGCGAGTTTCCAAAACTGACTGTCAAGTCAGACCATGCATGGATTTTCAACCTGGAGCCCGGTTCGTTCCTCACTCTGGCTGGGTTGTTGGCGTCCCGGGTTTCGGCACCACGTATGTCAGGATATCTGGAAGTATTTGAACTCACAAGGACAAAAACATTCTATCATAAATATCTGTCAATCAGATACGAGACATTTATTGCTCATTTAAGTCTTTACTTGAGCACAAGGAGCGACACTGACCTTCTGTTACAGAATTGGAGTGAGCGCTGCTGCACACAGGCAGCACTTCCTTTATATACACAAAATAGACGCTGGAAATAATTACACAACACTTGCCGCACCCTTGTGAGTGGCGCAGAGAAATCAGACTTCTCATCACAAGATTCTTTAGACAACAACTCAGCAGTTTCCAAACTTAAGTACAGACAAGACAAATTATTTTTAGTTTTCTTAGTAAGTTCCAGACATCACCAGACTTGTTCACTAAAGGGCAATAGTAAAAAGGTACACATCAGCAAGTATAGTTCAAAATCCATTATGAAATGATAACATTTATATACATATGCATAATTTTCTGACAACGTCCCACTTGATGAAGACCCTGGAGAGACTGCTCCTTGCTCACCTCCGCCCCCTGGTGGAACCAGTGATGGATCCACTCCAGTTCGCCTACCAGCATGGCATTGGGGTGGAGGATGCGGTAATCTTCCTCCTTCACCGTTCTCTGTCCCACCTGGAGAAGCCCAGGAATGTGGTGAGGATCATGTTCTTTGCCTTCTCCAGTGCTTTCAACACCATCCAACCGATGATCCTGAAGGGCAAGCTGCTGCGCGCAGGGGTGGACCAGCACCTGTCATCATGGATCCTGGACTACCTCACGAACCGGCCTCAGTTTGTGAGAACCCGGGACTGTGTGTCCGACACGATCATCGGTAGCACGGGGGCCCCCCAGGGAATGGTGTTGGCTCCCTTCCTGTTCACTCTTTATACTGCGGACTTCTCACACAACACAACACACTGCCATCTACAGAAGTTCTCTGATGGCTCTCCAATCGTTGGCCTCACCTCCAATGGAGATGAAGCTGAGTACAGAGGGCTTATCCAGGACTTCGTGGACTGGTGCCATAGGAACTGCCTCCAGATCAACGCGAGGAAAACTAAGGAGCTGGTGGTGGACTGCCGCAGGCATGGACAACCCCTCACAGCACCAGTAAATATACAGGGAAGAGACATTGAGATGGTGACATCCTACAAGTACCTGGGTGTTCATCTGAACAATAAACTAGACTGGTCACACAATACTGACGCACTCTACAAGAAGGGACAGCGCAGGCTGTTCCTACTGAGGAGACTCAGGTCTTTTGGTGTACAAGGGGCGCTGCTGAAGACATTCTATGACACGGTGGCGGCATCAGCCATCACTTTTGGAGTGGTCTGCTGGGGCAGTGGCATTACAGCAACCGATAGGAAGAGACTGAATAAACTGATCAAGAAAGCTAGCTCTGTCCTGGGGCAGCGCCTTGATCCGATGGAGGAGATAGGAGAGAGAAGGACGGTGGCTAAACTGTCATTTCTGCTGGAGTCCGAGTTCCACCCTATGCAGGACATACTGAATGCACTGAGGAGCTCATTTAGCAGCAGACTACATCATCCCAGGTGCACAACCAAGAGGTTTCGCAGGTCCTTCCTACCAACGGCTGTCAGACTGTACAACCTAAGCAGGGCTGCTCACAGAGATAGCAAAAAAGACGTAACAACCTAATAGTTTTCTGAATGCAAAAGATGCAATAGACTTACACAATGGTCCCCTCCGGCATACAACTAGGAAAATACCGGTCGCTATGGAGGGTGAGAGTATGTATGGGCACATAATCATACCATGTATGGCTGTGTAGTTGTGCATGTACATGTTGGACATATGCATATGTGATTTAGCTAGTTGTACATGTATATGTTGGACACATGCATATGTGATTTAACCTCATGATGAAGGAGCCGCAGAGTCTCAGACCCCTGCGATGCAGAGTCGCAGAGTCTGGGCCCCCTGCGGAGGACAGCGAGAGAAGACATAGGTGTGGACAGAAGACTTCCTGACCTCTGAGGCTCGAGAGGAGAGAGGGGGGAGTAATGTAAATAAAAGGTTGATGAATGTGAATAAAGGGATTATGATGGAGATGTGTGACTTCCCCTGCGAGGGAGATTCCTTGATGTGAGAATGTTTAAAGGTGAGGACTTTGGTGTGTTTCCTGCTCTTTGTTAGCTGCTCAAGAATGAGAGCAGACTGTGGGAATGCTTGCTTGAAATAAACTTGAATTAAATGCAATTCGGTTTCGTTATTCAAGGCTCCCCACACCATGTAGGATAACTAAGCAGACGCTTGTGCTGTTTCATCCCATCTAGCAACAATGCTCTGCACTGTGTGTGTTTGTATATTTACATATTTATTCCATCTAGCTACAATGCTCCGCACTGGGTGGGTTTATATTTATATATCTATATATTTATTCCATCTAGCTACAATGCTCCGCACTGTGTGTTTTTATATCTACATATTATTCCATCTAGCTACATTGCTCCGCACTGTGTGTTTATATATTTACATATTTATTCCACCTAGCTGCAATGCTCCGTACTGTGGGTGTTTATATATCTACATATTTATTCCATCTAACTACAATGCTCCGCACTGTGTGTTTATATACTCATATATTTATTCCATCCAGCTACAAATGCTCTGCACTGTGTGTCTGTGTATATATATATATATATATATATATATATATATATATATATATATATATATATATATATATATATATATATATATATATATATATATATATATATATATATATATATATATATTTATAGTAATATGTACATATGTATATTAGCTGCTCTTGCTTGCTTGCTTTTTTTTTCTTGCCTTCTGATTGTTGCTCTGAGTGTTGCTATCCCTGTGTTGTTGCAATCCTGGAATTTCCCCGATGTGGGACTAATAAAGGCTTATCTTATCTTATCTTATCTTATTACCCAAAGCTCATGACCAGAGATGACGGCAGGAACATAGATTGACGAGTAAATCAACAGCTTTGCGTTAGAGCTCAGCTCCCTCTTCTCCACAATGGACCGGTACAACGTCCGCATCACTGCAGATGCTGCTCCGATCTGTCTGTCAATGTCTCACTCCATTCTCCCCTCACTCGTGAATAAGACCCCAAGATACTTAAACTCCTCCACTTGAGGCAGGGGCTTGTCCCCAACCCGGAGAGGACAATCCATCTTTTTCCAGTTGAGGACCATGGACTCGGACTTGAAGGTGCTTATTCTCATCCCAGCCACTTCACACTCAGCAGCAAACCGTCCCAGTAAGACCTGTAGGTCAATGCTGGATGAAGCAAACAGGACAACATCATCTGTAAACAACAGAGATGAGATCCTGTGGTCGCCAAGCATGACACCCTCTGTTCCCTGGCTGCATCTAGAAATCCCTTCATCGATCATCACCTTATCGTGGTGGGGGGTTTGCGTGCTCTAGTGATCTCAGGAGCTATGCTGTCCGGGGCAATTTGTCTCTGGTAGGGTCACCCAAGATAAACCAGTCCTAGGTGAAGGGCCAGACTAAGAACGATCAAACAGACACTCATGATGAATTTTAGAACAAGGATTCAGTGTACCCCGCCTGGTATGGGGTTACCGGGGCCCCACCCTGGAGCCAGGCCTGGGGGATAGCTAACTAACTAACTAACCTGCACTTATATAGCGCTTTTCTAGTCACAAAGACCACTCAAAGCGCTTTCACTAATACTAACCCTCTATTCTAAGGGCCTATAGGAAACAGACATCTAGGGACAATTTAGAACAGCCAATTAACCTAACATGCATATCTTTGGATTGTGGGAGGAAACCGGAGCCCCCGGAGTAAACCCACGCAGCACAGGGAGAACATGCAAACTCCACACAGAAAGGTTCCAACCCCTGCCAACCTGGGGATTCGAACCAGGAACCTTCTAGCTGTAAGGCAACAGTGCTAACCACTGCACCACTGTGCTGCCCACACAGCACAGTGTCCAGCACAGTGTCCAGCACACTGCTGGATAGCTCGATGGCTAGCACCTGGTGGCCGGGTTTCTGCCCATGGGACCCGGCCAGGCTCACCCCGAAGGAGTTACATGGGTCCACCCTCCAGTGGGCTCACCACCTGCAGGAGGGGCCATGGGGATCCGGTGCCATGTGGATCAGGTGGTGATGGAAGGTGGAGACTTTGGCGGTCTGATCCCAGGCTTCCTAAACTGGCTTTTGGGATGTGGAATCGTTATTATTTTGATTTTTATCCTATTATTTATTATTTGCAATGTGAGTGTGCTGTGTTCTCATTTCATCCTACCTGTGGAAGTCAGAAGTCTGGAGCTGAGAGAAAAATCAGGTGAATAATTCCACACTCGTTTTGCTTTTCTTCTTTTTTTTTCTCTGCTCAACGTAGTGGTCTAGTTATAAAAATCCTTTCAGATTACTGATTGCAGCAGTGGCATAAACAGTCTCATCCTGCAGCAGGACAAACATATGTGGTGGGGTGAAGCCGGTGTGAAGTGTGCAGCTCATGGCTTTGCTGTTAGAGCGATAGCGCTAATTGGTGAGGAGGGAGAATAATTTTATAAAACTATAATTTTATCATTATCATTATGGTGTTATGGATAACCCTTTACCCTGTAAATATGTATTTTTAATGAGCTGGTCCAGGGGTGTTAAACATGCGGCCATGAGCCAAAATCTTTCTGCCAGGGTGTCCAAATTTTTCTCACTGAATTTATAGCTTTCTTTCTAGTAAATTTTTGACTTTTTTCTACTGATTAAAATTGGTTGTGTAAATTTGAGCCTTTTGTCCTCATCAGTTTTCTATTCTTTCTCTTCTTTTTTTTCTGGTGAAAACAAGAAGTGTCCATTTAAGTTCAATCTATCAGCAACTACTAATGACAATGCGTAGCCTGAAGGGATGTAACAATTGATATGGGTCATGTTCAGTCCTAAAGGGCCACGGGGTAGGGAGAGGGTACAAATGAGAATTGTGACGGACCTCAAATCTACCTGTACTTCACTCTCACATTGCAAATACTTTTCTCCACTGTTCTACAGTATTTACTGCTGTTCATAAATAATTAGACAGTGTTTCTATTTTTTAATGTATGTAGTATAATGGTCATTTACATTTAAAATGTTTGTAAATTTAGTTCAAGTAAATGTTAACATGCAATAGTCAAATTCAGTCAAATTAAAAATAATTTTTCAATCACAAAATTGCGGCTAGTGGAAAGGCTGAGTGGCTAGTAACTTTGGAAAATCACTAGCCACAGTGACTGATGAGCAAGCCCTGATTACGTTTCATATTGTTAGGAAGTTGTTAGCTAAGACAGCTTTGAATTCAAGAGATAGAAACTGTTGTTGTTTTGGTATGAGCAAATTATTAAAGCCAAGCTGCCACTGTTTTTATGTATCATCACATACCATGTTCACTAACTAGAAGCCAGGGAGAAGATGTATGAAACATGATAACTCACAAAATAATGTGTGTGTGTGTGTGTGTGTGTGTGTGTGTGTGTGTGTGTGTGTGTGTGTGTGTGTGTGTGTGTGAAAAGGGTGGCTGTGTGGAGGTGATTGAGCTCATTGGGTGCTCAGCACCCCCAAGGCTCTGATCCTAGAACTGCCCCTGGCTTTGAGTTGGAAGAAAACTCATTATTGACATGAACAAACTGGAACCTATCAGATAAATAATACTTAAACCACTGCAGCGAAGTTCCATTAAGTCCAACATAGTGTTCTCATCTATCAAGTAAAATATTATGATCGATAGTATCAAAAGCTGCACCAAGGTCTAAAAGGACAAGTACAGAAACAAGTCTATTATCAGATGCGATAAGGAGGTCATTAGTGACCTTCACTAAAGCTGTTTCAGTGCTATGATGGATTCTAAACCCAGATTGAAACTCTTTAAATAAACCTTTTCCTTGCAAGTGGTCAAACTATTGCGTAGCAACAACTCTTTCTAAAATTTTTGAAATGAAAGGGAGATTAGAGATTGGTCTATAGTTAGCTAAAACTCCTGGATCCAGCGTTGGCTTTTTGAGTAAGGGTTTAATTACAGCACTTTTAAAAGCCTGCGGTACGTGGCCTAATGTTAATGAAGAATTGATTATTTGAAGAATAGCGCTACCAACAAATGGGAAGACTTCTTTAAATAACCTGGTAGGAAAGGGGTCTAAAAGACAAGTTTAAGGTTTGGATGATGAAATTATTTTATCTAACTCTAAAAGGTCGATTGGAGTAAACTCATTCAAACAGATATCAGTTTAAGGAGTTGTAGTTAGTTAGTTAATTTAAGTTAATGGTGGGAAGAATCTGACTGACTTTTTCTCTGATAGATGAAATTTTATGATTGAAAAAGTTCATAAAGTCCTGACTAGTAAGCTCTAAGGGAATGCTAGGATTGACAGAGTCCTGACTCTTTGTCAGCCTGGCTACAGTGCTGAAAAGAAACCTGGGATTATTCTTGTTCTCTTCTATTAATGCGGAATAATAACTTGTTCTAGCTTTTCCCAGAGATTTTTTTTATAAATTAAAAGATGATTTCTCCAAGCTAAAAAGATTTAATCTCATTTAGTGGAGTGCCATTTTCTTTCTAATTGACGAGTCTTCTGTTTCAAGCTAAGAGGTTCTGTGTTGAACCAAGGAGTTAGAAATTTCTGATTAAATTTTTTTTCTTTTTTAAAGGATCCACCATGTCTAGAGTCTGATACAGAGAAGCTGTAACACTATCTACCATGCTATCAATTACAGAAGGCGTAAAATCTCCATAGTTTATCTCCGTTGTGTTGACACATGGCATTGGGGAAACAATCTGCTTAAATTTGGTAACAGCATCATCTGAGAGGCATCTACTGTAATAATATTTTTCTTTAGGAGCCAAATAGGCAGAAATAGTAAAATCAAAAGTTAACAGATAATGGTCTGACAGTACAGGGTTATGAGGGGGTGGCTGTGGCGCAATTGTAATAGTGTGGCTGACTACTGATCGGAGGGTCAGGGGTTCGATTCCTGCTCTGTCTGCAGTCTGCATGTTGAAGTGTCCTTGAGCAAGACACTGAACCCCCAGTATCTCCTGGTGGGACAGGCCAGTGCCTGTGTATGGCAGCTCTGCTGCCATCAGTGTGTGAATGGGTGGATAGCAAGATCTGTAAAGCGCTTTGGTCATTCAGAGATGAGAAAATGCGCTATATAAGTGAATACCATTTACTACCAGATTTTCTATTTCCATGTCATCACAAGGTTCAATGTGTGTTGGAGATAATGGGTAGAATTTCCTGCTTTCTGAGAAAATCCAATCGCAGGGCTATTCAATTACAAAATCAGTTGGACCACAATTTGAAATCAAGACATGCAACTGGGCTGCACATGTTCACCGATCTGTTGAATATGACAAATTTCAAACCAACACAGATCAATGTGATGAAAAATATGCACTCTTTATTCATTGTCTTGGTTTTAAATGTACACTTTGCACAGGACAAAGGCACATCAGAAGTGCATAAAAACACAGTAACAGTGCTGGGGTTGAGCTGAAGTTGAAGTAGTAGAAATATTTTTTTCCTCTTTAACAACAATTAAATAAATAGAATGGTGGGGGGGGGGTGAAATTCTGTCAGTCACCATTTTGGTCACCTCTTACTCAGGCATGTCTCACAGTGCATACAAACTCATTGTGCGCTGTTGGTAGCATTAACATTTGTTTCCCTTTTGAAATAAAATATACTACACATCCTGGTCATAACTGACCTTGGCACATCACAAAGTGCATTTAGCTGAATAAAAAATGAACTGTCAAACACTTCAGTGCACAAACCTCCCCCCAAAAAGATTGATAACATTAACAAACATTGCACATCCACTCTTGTGGTTTGTTTTGTTTAAAATCACCACGTGTGAGTAGGAACCTCTTTTTATAACTACACATTCCATTACACACACATATCAGTCCGCCAAAAATTTCTAGTAGAGTTAAGGATGCAAAAAGCCCCCACTTAAAAAGCTGAGTAATGACTTCAGTCTTGAAGGTTTGAGGTTTTTCTCCAAAATTTCGGACAATTTTCTTGTAGTTTTCTACTTTTCTCTGTAAATTTATCTAAATTTGAAACCATTTTCCTTCAAATTTGTAATTTCCTCTTATAAAATTGACTTTTCTTTTACATTTGAGACTTTATTATTAAGTTGCGGATTATTTTATGGCTAATTTTCTTAAAATAAAATTACAGTTTTTTTTGTGAATTTTAAACAGAACAATCTGTGTTAAAAAAAAAAAAACAGATTGTGATTTAAAAAAAAAACAAAAACACAGATTTTCCCCTCATGGATCGTCACCTTATCATGGTGGGGGGTTTGCGTGCCCCAGTGATCCCAGGAGCTATGTTGTCCGGGGCACTTTGCCTCTGATAGGGTCACCCAAGACAAACTGGTCCTGGGTGAAGGGCCAGACTAAGAACGATCCAACAGACTCTCATGATAAATTCTATATCAAGGATTCAGTGTACCCCGCCCGGTATGGGGTCACCGGGGCCCCACCCTGGAGCCAGGCCTGGGGGAGGGGCTCAAAGGCTAGCGTCTGGTGGCCGGGTTTCCACCCATGGGACCCGGCCGGGCTCAGCCCGAAGGAGTTACATGAGTCCACCCTCCAGTGGGCTCACCACCTGCAGGAGGGATCATGGGGGTCCAGTGCTATGTGGATTAGGTGGCGGTCAAAAGTGGAGACCTTGGCGGACTGATCCCAAGCTTTCTAAACTGGCTTTTGGTACGTGGAATGTCACCTCTCTGGTGGAGAAGGAGCCTGAGCTGGTGTACGAGGTTGAGAGATACCGGCTAGATATAGTCGGCCTCACCTCAACACACAGCGCCGGTTCCGGAATCAGTCTCCTGGAGAGGGGCTGGAGCTTGGCCTCTTCTAGAGTTGCCCCGGGCGAGAGGCGACGAGCAGGGGTGGGTATTCTTGTATCCCCCCCACCTTGCTGCCTCAATATTGGAGTTTTCCCCAGTGGACGAAAGGGTTGCTTCCCTGTGCCTTCGGGTTGGGAAATGGGTCCTGACCATCATTTGTGCCTATGCACCAAATGATGTTTCAGAGTACCCACCCTTTTTGGAGTCTGTGACTGGGGTGCTGGAGGGTGCTCCTCTTGGAAACTCCATTGTCCTACTGGGGGACTTCAATGCACACGTGGGCAACAACAGTGAAACCTGGAGGGGGGTGATTGGGAGGAACGGCCTGCCCATCTGAACCCGAGTGGTGTTCAGTTATTGGACTTCTGTGCTAACAACAGTTTGTCCATAACGAACACCATGTTCAAGCATAAGGGTGTCCATATGTGCACCTTGCACCAGGACACCCTAGGTCGCAGGTTGATGATTGATTTTGTTATCGTGTCATCAGACCTGCGACCGTATGTCTTGGACATTCGGGTAAAGAGAGGTGCAGAGCTGTCAACTGATCACCACCTGGTGGTGAGTTGGATCCGATGGCAGGGGAGGAAGCCATTCAGACCTGGTAGACCCAAAAGTATAGTGAGGGTGTGCTGGAAACTTCTGGCTGAGGCCCCTGTCCAGGAGGTCTTCAACTCCTACCTCCGGAAGAACTTCAACCACATTCCGAGGGAGTCTGGAGACATGGAGTCTGAATGGGCCATGTTCTCCACCTCTATTGTTGAAGCGGCAGCTCAGAGCAGCGGCCGCAAGGTGGTCGGTGCATCTCGTGGTGGCAACCCCCGAACCAAGTGGTGGACACCAGTGGTGAGGGGGGCCATTAAGCTGAAGAAGGAGTCCTATCAAGCTTGGTTGGCTTGTGGGACTCCCGAAGCAGCTGAGATGTACCGGCAGGCCAAGCGGAGTGCAGTTCGGGTGGTTGCTGAAGCAAAAACCCGGGTATGGGAGGAGTTCGGTGAGGCCATGGAACAAGACTTTCGGTCGGCCTCAAAGAGATTCTGGCAAACTCTCTGGCGGCTCAGGAGGGGAAAGCAGCTCCCCGTCCACACTGTGTATGGTGCGGATGGGACACTGTTGACTTCGACTGGGGATATCGTTGGGTGGTGGAAGGAATACTTCGAGGATCTCCTCAATCCCACTGATACGCCTTCCACAGAGGAAGCAGGGTTTGGAGACGAGGGGGATGACTTGCCTATCACAGGGGCTGAGGTTGCCAAGGTGGTTAAAAATCTCCTTGGTGGCCGGGCCCCGGGGGTGGACGAGATTTGCCCTGAGTACCTCAAGGTCCTGGATGTTGTTGGGCTGTCATGGTTGACACGCCTCTGCAACATTGCGTGGAGGTCGGGGGCAGTGCCTTTGGCATGGCAAACCGGGGTGGTGGTTCCTCTCTTCAAAAAAGGGGAACGGAGGGTGTGGTCCAACTTTAGAGGGATCACACTCCTCAGACTCCCTGGGAAGGTCTATGCCAAGATACTGGAGAGGAGAGTCCGGCCGTTGGTCGAACCTTGGATTCAGGAGGAGCAATGTGGTTTTTGTCCTGGCAGTGGCACATCGGACCAGCTCTTTACCCTCTCGAGAATTCTTGAGGGTTCGTGGGAGTTTGCCAATCCAGTTTACATGTGTTTTGTGGACTTGGAGAAGGCATTTGACTGCGTCCCTCGTGGTTTTTTTTGGGGGGGGTGCTTCTGGAGTATGGGGTATCGGGCTTGTTGTTACGAGCTATTTGGTCTCTGTACGACCGTTGTGAGAGTTTGGTTCATATTGCCAACACTCGGTCGGAATCATTCCCAGTGAGAGTTGGACTCCGCCAGGGCTGCCCTTTGTCACCGATCCTGTTCATAATTTTATGGACAGGATTTCTAGGCGCAGCCAGGGAATGGAGGGTGTCATGCTTGGTGACCACAGGATCTCATCTCTGTTGTTTGCAGATGATGTTGTCCTGTTGGCTTCATTCAGCAATGACCTACAGCTCTTGCTGGGACGGTTTTCCGCTGAGTGTGAAGCGGCTGGGATGAGAATCAGCACCTCCAAGTCCGAGTCCATGGTCCTCAACCAGAAAAAAGGTGGATTGTCCTCTCTGGGTTGGGGACAGGCTCTTGCCCCAAGTGGAGGAGTTTAAGTATCTTGGGGTCTTGTTCACGAGTGAGGGGAAAATGGGGCGAGAGATTGACAGACGGATTGGAGCAGCATCTGCAGTGATGCAGACGTTGTACCGGTCTATTGTGGCGAAGAGGGAGCTTAGTTCTAAGGCAAAGCTGTCGATTTACCAGTCAATCTACGTTCCTACTCTTACCTATGGTCACGAGCTTTGGGTAATGACCGAAAGAACAAGATCGCAGATACAAGCGGCTGAAATGAGCTTTCTCTGTAGGATGGCTGGACTCCCTCAGAGATTGGGTGAGGATCTCAGTCATCCGGGAGAGGGTCAGAGTAGAACCGCTGCTCCTCCACATTGAAAGGAGTCAGTTGAGGTGGTATGGGCATCTGATTAGAATGCCTTCTGGATGCCTCCCACTTGAGGTGTTTCAGGCACGTCCCACTGGGAGGAGACCCCGGGGCAGACCCAGGACTCGCTGGAGAGACTATGTCTCCCAGCTGGTCTGGGAACGCCTTGGTATCCTCTCTGAAGAGCTGGAGCAGGTGGCTAGGGAGAGGGAAGTCTGGGCTTCTCTGCTTGAACTGCTGCCACCGCAACCCAGACCTCCGGAAAAGCGGTAGAAGATGGATGGATGGATGGATGGTGTTAAAATTTTGACTTTTTTTCCTTATACAGTTTACACTATTGACCATAATTTTGCAGAGCCAGATCAGAACAATAATTTAACTCTGATTTCAAAGAAAAAAAAATAAAATTATTTTTAATGAAATAAATTAAATTACCAAAGATGTAGTTATTTCTTTTAAAATATTTTTATATATTCATAGTTTTTTAGGACTTTCTTCACCAATCAGACTGCAGGAAAAACCTCTCTTATTTGAAATCCAAATGTTGGCATATTTAGTTTGTCTGTAGGCTGCTGACGGGTTAAAGTCATTGACTTTGTGAATTTTGGTTATTTTAACTTGCCAGGTACATAATAATGAACATAAATTAGTTAATATTGTCATCACTCTTACCTTTCCCTGCATATGAAGGCTGCATATGAATGAGGCGGGGCACTTCTGAACTTCGCCCGGATGACGGTCACGTGCGTTGTTCGTGTGTGCGCTTATGGATCATCATTCCTTCATATTTTTTTCTTAAATTTAAATTTCCTTGGTGTGGCCTGGGTCCACGGGCCACTCGGAGGTTAGTTCTGGGCCACATGTGGCTGGCAGGCTGCTAATTGAATAGGCCTGCCCTATCAAGTCTAATACTGAATTAAATGCCATATTCAGGCAATCACTATCTACATCTACATGTATATTGAAGTCCCCTACTATATTTTTTTTTATCCGATTTAAGCACTAAATCAGCTAAGAGCTCTGCAAATTCAATTTGAAAACTCTGAGCAGGCTGTGGGAGGATGATAA
Source organism: Pholidichthys leucotaenia (assembly GCA_020510985.1). NCBI lineage: Eukaryota > Metazoa > Chordata > Actinopteri > Cichliformes > Pholidichthyidae > Pholidichthys > Pholidichthys leucotaenia. Next base: position 19,189,265 of record CM035842.1, on the reverse strand, counting down.
ACCATGGCAAATGAAATTGATTTTAACCTAAAATTTCTAAAATGCCCAATACTGAGGATCAGGCCCTCAAAGGAATTATAACATGTTTTTTTGCTTTACATTAACTAGTAAATTGTTGCTACTCCTCGTCCACAGCCAGAATTTCTGGAATTTTGACAGTTTAAATAACAAGAGGGAATTGATTCATTTAAACCAACATAATCCTGTTATGTCTATAACTGAGTTAAAGCAAGCACATGGTTGCTGCAGTTTTACAGAGCTTTATTACAAACAGAGTTGCATACATATACAGGCTTACGGCACACGCCCCACTGACCAGGTGGCTCCACGACGAAAGAGGCAGAGCCTCTTCCGCCCACACCTTTATACCATGGGCGGCATCACCACCGGAAACCGGCAGTAGCCACCCCAGTCTAGCCCACGACCAACCTGGCCGCCTTCTTACTAATACAGCCTATTTACATACACAACAAATGGTCTTGCCCTAACCAAGTCTCTGTAAGGGATATTAAATCAATCTGATCATCAATTAACAGATCATGGACTAGCAGAGACTTGGGAGTTAGAGACCAAATATTTAACAAACCACATTTAATTTTTAAAATTATGAGGAGGAACAGAGGCTGAGTCATTAAATTCAGAGGCTCCATGTTTAATTTGAGTTTATCAGCTTTTTGTTTAACCCCTTTAGGATGCTTATGCATTAGGTTATACGTGTACATTGGTACCTCACATTGCACCCTGCACCTGATAGTCCTGCATTGTACAGTGGGCCTGATTCATGTGGGTCCTCATCTATTCATCTACAATGTATGTTATTTCGGCAGTTTTACTTTCCATGGGTAGTCCCTTTGTCTGTGATGCTGTGTGTGTTTCTGTCATTTTGGTCGTCTACTGTCATGCTGCCGTTACACTGTAATTTCCCAGTTTTGGCTCAGTAAAGTACATCTATCTATCTACTTTAGAGGGAGCAGACAGTGATTCTCTGATGGAGAATACAGGTGCTAAGTTGAGGGGTGGCAGATGGGGAGAAGCTGCAGAGAGGCGTGTAAGATTATGACTCTGCTTCCTGGTCCCAGCTCTGAGTAGTAGTCAAGGCTTTGGAACTCTGGATAAAAATGTTGCCAGATTGCTAGATAAATGAGACGCACCATCCAAGGTGGGATGGGCGCCATCTCGCCTAACAAGACCAGGTTTTCCCCCGAATTACTTCCAGTTGTTTGCAGGACTCCACACAGACAGCCAGCAGTTGAAGGATGACATGCAGCTAAACATATTATCACTGGTCAGGTTGGAGAGGGGCACAGAGAATACTACAGAGGCAGACATTGTTTTGGCAAAGTTACACACCGATTCCACACTAAGTTTTGTGACTTCTGACTGCCGGAGTCGGATGCCGTTCATGCTGGTGTGGGTAACAATTTTGGAGTATTTACAGTTACTTTTAGCCAGCATTTTCAAATTTAATTTGATGTCGCCTGCTCTGGCCCCTGGAGTCACTAGGATCACGTTTCTGACTACAGAGTCGCCAATGATCAGAGTATTTTTCCTCAGCAGGTGTGTTGCTGAGTGGGAAATATTGATTAGAAATGTGAACAGGTTGGTGGTGAACCAGGGGCTTCTGACGATGCTTCCTCCTCACAGTCACCCACCCGTTCTCTCCTGGCTGCTCAGGAGAGGTGGTTGCTGGGGGACAGCTAACAGGCCCTATGCTACAATGCTCCGCTGCAGCAAACGGGAATTGGTCATTTTTTACTGGTGTTGATGGTGTTTCGATTCAGTGGAGCCGGGATTCTAAATCACACAACCTGGCCTCGAGTCCCTCAAAAAGACAACATTTATTACATTTACCATTACCACTAAAAGAGGCAGAGGTGTAGCCAAACATCTGATACAGAGAGCACACCGGAGGAGAAGGGGAAGGAGAGCTACTAGCCATAGCCAGTGGCTAACCAAAGCTAACACAAACACCGATGAAAGGTGAACAGAAGGCTAAAGAGGGTGATTAGGTTACACTGAGTGCGCACACAAGTGCAAGAGGCTTGTTAAACAGAAGTGAGAGGTGACAGTAGATGAAGAAAGGTGATTAAAATGCAAATAAAGGATCCCAGCCACCGACCAACAGTGATCTGTGTGGAGTTTGCATGTTCTCCCCGTGTCTGCGTGGGCTTACTCCAGGATTTCTCCTCTTTCCTCCCACATGCCAAAAACATGCAGGTGAGGTTAATTGGCATCAAACTGGGGATTCTAAATTGTCCTTAGGTACGACTGTGAGAGTGAATGGTTGTCTGTCTCTCTGTGTTGGCCCTGTGATGGACTGGCGATCTGTCCAGGGTGGACCCTGCCTCTCGCCCAAAGATGCTGGGATAGGCTCCAGCCCCCCTGCGACCTGAAAAGGATTAAGCGGAAGAAGATGGATGGATGGCAATAATCCTCCGGAGAAGGAGAGCTAAGCGTAGCAGCCCACCGACAGCCAGCAAAACAGGAGGTGAAGATACGTTACCACAGGAAGTGACGATCCTTCCACGGGGATATATATATATATATATGATAAGATTAGCCTTTATTAGTCCCACAATGGGGAAATTCAAGATATACTGTATCTATATTAATGGTGCTGGCGTTATCACATTAATCTCTCATTAACGCTTCACCCCTGTTAACGGCGACAAATTTTATGATCGCAGTTAACAGCAGAAAGCATGGACAGTACTCTTTTGGCCTAGCGGCACTCTGTACAAAGCCACTCCACGTCATCCAGACACTCGGAAGTTTACTGCCACAATACATTGTAAACACGAACCGAAATGGATAAAAGCAGAAAGATTTTGAATGGCACATTCAGCTTCATAAAGTTTCAAGATGGATCTGTTGACAAGACAGCGATAATATGTGGGCACTGTCAGAATGATTTCAAATACCACTGGAGCACATCTAGCCTTACGTACCACCTGCTAACTCAGCACTCGGTTGATGCTAGTGTGAATAATAGCATTACGAAGAAACAAACCATGCTGCGGCGGCATGAAATAAAGCGGCGTTGTTGAAGGTTTTAAGTAGAGTTTATTAAATCACACCGCCGTCACAGGATCCCCGCTCCGGCCCAAGTGTGTGCAGGCTGGAGCGGGATCCTCGGGCTCTCAGAGAAGAGACACAAAGTGCGTGTCTGCAGCAGCAGTTGAAGTGAGTCAGAGAGAGGATGAGTTACAGAACCTGTGCAGTATTTGTACCCAACTCAAACAATACATCAAAGCAGATTCACAGCAGTTGGTCTGATCAAAGGGACTGCAGAACAGGCATGAGACATTTGCATTTGTAAGACCTACATAACAATAGGCAGATGCAGCCTCTGCTCAGCTTGCGGAACAAAGAGGTTACAAGGCACATCAACATATTGAACTGTCTCTAGGTCACAGCAAGGACAGGACGCATGAACACTATACATGAATGGCACATTACGTCACGATACATGCAGGGCACATTGCATCACAATACACACAGGGCACATTGCATCAGAATATATGCAGGGCACATTGCATCACAACACATGAATGGCACATTACATCTCAGTAGTGCAGCGGGAAAAACCAAGAGAAAAGAACTGACTGTCCTGTGTGTTGTGGGGGGGTTGAGTCAACCCGCCACACATGCTGGACAATGTACAGTAGAGGTGCCTGGACAACCGTACACAGTGGAAACTTAACATAGCGATTGCTAAATGGATCACCACTGCTTGCGAACCTATTAGCATTGTTGAGGACAAGGGTCTATGTGATATAATTTGTGTTGCATCCAACAACAGCACACATGAGTTACTTTAGGGATTCGCCATGGTAGACAAAATGCACAGCTTGTATGAAGAAGAGAGAGATAAAATTGGAGAGAGCCTGAGAAAAACCTGCTCAGTTGCACTGACTGGGGACTACTGGACCTCTGTGAGTAATCACAGCTACCTGGGGGTCACAGCACATTATTTTGACCCACAATGGAAACTACAGTCACATGCTTTAATGGTTCTGAAGATCGAGCAGAGGCACTTTGCCAACGCGTGTGCTGAGCACTTCATGCAGGTAGCCAGCCAGTGGGTTATTGAAAATAAAATCAGCACACTGACCACTGATAGTGCATGCAACATGAATGCTGTGGCCAGACAGCTCCCCTTTGAACACATTCACCAAAGAAGGAGGAAATGGAAGAGATCAAAAAATCTTTGAACTTCTTGTCAGAAGAAGTGACCAAAGTGGCCAATCAACAGCTTAAACTATTAGGGCTAATGGAAGAAGTCTGAGAATTGAAATTAACAATAAAGGAAAAAGACAAAAAAATTGCAGACTTGGAGTGATGCATCGAGGATCTTGAACAATATTCTCGTATGGATGATCTAATTATAAGTGGACTAGACATTAAATACCAATCATATGCCAATGTTACAGCAGGAATGAGAGGTGAGGAGGCTCCCCTAAGTGAATCAGTCTCCCTGGAAAACCAAGTGCTTCAGTTCCTTGAAAGCAGAAATATAAAGGTTGAAGTAAATGTAATTTCAGCCTGTCACACTTTACCCAGAAAAAGATTATAAAACAAAGAAATCAATTGTGATGTGTTTTGTGAACAGAAGGGTAAAGAATGACATACTGAGGCAGGACAGAAAGCTATGGGGAACAGAAGTTTACCTAAATGAACATCTAACAAAAACTAATGCTGAAACAGCATGGCAAGCACAGATGCTGAAAAGGCAAAATAAGATACAGGCAACATGGACAAGAAATTGTAGAGTTTGGATCAAACTAAGGCCCTTTTCCACTAGCACGCTTTAGCGCGACACGGGACAGCTCAGCACGCTTTGTACGCTTTTCCACAAGCTCCAACACGGTTTAACAGCTGCGATTCTCAGCCCCGCTCCAGGGCAGGGTACAGCAGTGCTCAGCTGTGCCGTGTTGTGACGTTAACAGACTGGTCGCCGCTGATTGGTAGGTCGTAACCGGCGCTGATTGGTCAGGTTGTAGTCGCCCCTCTCCTCCTCCTCTTCTACCGAATCTTCACGACCTTCTCAATAAAGTTTTTGAAAAAAAAAAAAGAATCTTCACGACCGCCATTACTCAGCACGCAACCACTGTTGGCGGTTTATTTTCAGTGTATTGCTGTGCTATTTTCATTTATTCTCTATCAAAAATGGCTTCGCGTAATAAGGGTGTTCCATGGACCAATAAGGAGGTGCAGTGTCTGCTCACTGCATTGTCAGACGAACGTATCCAGCGCGAGTTAGACGGAGCCGCCTGGAATGAAAAAATATACCAGGAGGTCTCGAAATCGGAGTCCTTTAACGGTGAGTTTTAATTTTTTTTTATTGTGCGTTTTTTCGCAAATATATTCGGTAAGATGCTCAGTTTATTTATGCAATAAAAAAGCTGTTCATTTGTGGATGATGATCGCTGCTTTATTGCAGCACACTGCGGACTAAAGCTTTTATTTTAATTATTCATGTGAACAATACGCTGAAATAAGCTTATGTATTCTTGTTAAAAACTATTGTCTTTTCTGTATATCTTGCACTTTCGTGCTGTATTTTATTGTGTGCATTTTCCTTGTAGAATCATCCCACGCGTCCGCCGTGCCAGCCCGCCCGGATTCATTCAACCGAGCCTTTCTGACCCAGTTTGGGAAGCTGGTGTAGAGGCACTCAGTGGCCGGAGTGTATAAAATGTCGATTAACCTTCATGTTGTGTTGCAAAGTTTTTTTTTTATTTTAATATTTTGTATATAATAAAATGGAATTGTTTTGGAAAGTGTGGTTTGTCTGTTATAACACTGAATTATAAAACAGTATAATTACATAGAAATTCCATTGCCTAGTCTGATGAAAATGATGCTGATCATCCTGTCAGGGGTCAACCATTGTAAAGGTAATGTAATTTTTAACTAGACCAAAAAACAAATGTTTTTGTAAGCTTTCTGTTCTTTTTATTGAAATATCATAAAAAATTAGCACCAAGTCAAAGTAGGTACAAGTATATGTAAATTTAATGTTCTATCGGCATTCCAAATTCAGAGAATTACAATACTTTAGAAGGAGTGTAGCATCATCTAAACGGAAAATAATAATACTGTTGTTCCAAACGTTGACCTGAAGGTGAAAAACATGAATTTTTTTCAGTACATCCAAAATGCCCTAGGATGTAAAAAATAATACAATTTGGCGTTGTCCAGTGTGCCACTGTCTCATTATTTAATACGAATAAAAACAAGTTTCAGCTCATTATTTCTAGGTCATTTGGCAGTTAATTCAAACAAAAGTGACTTGTGTTGTTGTAGCTTAATTATGAGATAAAATTAATTGTGAGATAAAACCACAGAGCGAGCAAGGCAATAATCCTTGGATCCTCCATTTTTTGTCTCGTGTAAATAAGGACTCAGTCGGGTGCGTAACATCACGGGAGTGTGGCCCCGCCTCGCTGGGAATCTGGCGCCGCCTCGCTTCTAAAACCTCCTAACACAAACCATCACAGCACAAGCACAACACCGTGCTAATGGAGACAGAAGCATTCCGAGACGTACTGAAGTGAATCGAGCCGTACCGAGGTGTGCTGCGCTGGTGGAAAACAGGCTTAAATGGAACACCTGAGGAAGCAAAGACCATAAAAATCAGAGATCTCACTAACTTAAATAAATATAGATGAACACTGATTAAGAAAATTAAAGAGACTACAATAATCCATATCCACACACACAGAAAGAATAGTTCTTTTGTGACATATCATGTCAATGTACTTAAAAAAAACTAAAAAAAAAAAAAAAAAACAACAACTTGTGACTGACTTGAGTAGACATCAATGAACCCCAGTTGGAGGAAGTTATTTGACACAGAGTGAGGAAATTCAAACTCTGAAAATATGCCATTATGCTGAACATAAATTACAAGAGATGGAGAATGATATTGATCCTGATAACCACTTTTTCAATAATATTCATAATCACTGTGAATATTATACTGAAAAGCAATTCAAAAGTCAAGTGCAATTAGATGTAAACTATCAATAATACACTTCAACAGCAGAAGTATTAACAAAAACTTTCCACAGATTCAGGACTATTTAAAACAGCTAGACAGAAAATTTACAGCTATCGCAGTCTCTGAAACTTGGCTTAATGAAGAGCAGGCTCCTCTGATGGCAATAGAGGGATATCAGATGTTTCATATTAACAGATCTCAAAAAAAGGGTGGTGGCATTGCACTGAATATTGATGACCTGTATAGGTGTAAACTCGTAAATGGAATGTCTTTTGCACTACCAGGGATTCTGGAATGTTGTTACTGTTGAGATTGACCATGATAAAACAAAAAATCTAATTATAAGTTGTATATATAGAATGCCAGGAACTTGCATTGAGACGTTCAGAGATAAATTAGTCGAGCTGTACACTAATATTACTAGTTAGAAAATAGTTGTAATTTGTGGAGATTTCAGTATTGATTTACTAAATCCATTTCAACAAAATGTAATTACAGAGTTCATGAATTCTATGTACAGTATGAGTCTATATCCCACAATAACACATCCAAGTAGAATCACAGTTCACACTGCTACATTTATTGATAACTTGTTTGTAAATAATATTGATAAGAAAATAGAAAGTGGACTATTGATAAATAATATAAGTGACCATTTGCCAGTCTTTGCACTTATCCATGGCCACACGGGGGCCAATACAGAAAAAACTTTAAAATCTTTTAGATACAAATCACAAAACCCCCTCATGGATCGTCACCTTATCGTGGTGGGGGGGTTTGCGTGCCCCAGTGATCCCAGGAGCTATGTTGTCCGGGGCAATTTGCCTCTGATAGGGTCTCCCAAGACAAACTGGTCCTGGGTGAAGGGCCAGACGAAGAACGATCCAACAGACTCTCATGATAAATTGTATATCAAGGATTCAGTGTACCCCGCCCGGTATGGGGTTACCGGGGCCCCACCCTGGAGCCAGGCCTGGGGGAGGGGCTCGAAGGCTAGCGTCTGGTGGCCGGGTTTCCACCCATGGGACCCGGCCGGGCTCAGCCCGAAGGAGTTACATGGGTCCGCCCTCCAGTAGGTTCACCACCTGCAGGAGGGATCATGGAAGTCCGGTGCTATGTGGATTAGGTGGCAGTCAAAGGCGGAGACCTTGGCGGACTGATCCCAAGCTTTCTAAACTGGCTTTTGGTACGTGGAATGTCACCTCTCTGGTGGGGAAGGAGCCTGAGCTGGTGTACGAGATTGAGCGATACCGGCTAGATATAGTTGGCCTCACCTCAACACACAGCTCCGGTTCCGGAACCAGTCTCCTGGAGAGGGGCTGGAGCTTGGCCTTTTCTGGAGTTGCCCCGGGCGAGAGGCGACGAGCAGGGGTAGGTATTCTTGTATCGCCCCACCTTGCTGCCTCTATATTGGAGTTTTCCCCGGTGGACGAAAGGGTTGCTTCCCTGCGCCTTCGGGTTGGGAAACGGGTCCTGACCATCATTTGTGCCTATGCACCAAATGATGTTTCAGAGTACCCACCCTTTTTGGAGTCTGTGACTGGGGTGCTGGAGGGTGCTCCTCCTGGAGACTCCATTGTCCTACTGGGGGACTTCAATGCGCACGTGGGCAACGACAGTGAAACCTGGAGGGGGGTGATTGGGAGGAACGGCCTGCCCGATCTGAACCCGAGTGGTGTTCAGTTATTGGACTTCTGTGCTAACCACAGTCTGTCTATAACGAACACCATGTTCAAGCATAAGGGTGTCCATATGTGCACCTGGCACCAGGACACCCTAGGCCGCAGGTCGATGATCGATTTTGTTATCGTATCATCAGACCTGCGACCGTATGTCTTGGACACCCGAGTAAAGAGAGGTGCAGAGCTGTCAACTGATCACCACCTGGTGGTGAGTTGGATCCGATGGCAGGGGAGGAAGCCATTCAGACCTGGTAGACCCAAACGTATAGTGAGGGTGTGCTGGGAGCGTCTGGCTGAGGCCCCTGTCCGGGAGGTCTTCAACTCCCACCTCCGGAAGAACTTCAACCACATTCCGAGGGAGTCTGGAGACATGGAGTCTGAATGGGCCATGTTCTCCACCTCTGTTGTTGAAGCGGCAGCCCAGAGCTGCGGCCGCAAGGTGGCCGGTGCATCTCGTGGTGGCAACCCCCGAACCAAGTGGTGGACACCAGTGGTGAGGGGGGCCATTAAGCTGAAGAAGGAGTCCTATCAAGCTTGGTTGGCTTGTGGGACTCCCGAAGCAGCTGAGGTGTACCGGCAGGCCAAGCGGAGTGCAGCTCGGGTGGTTGCTGAAGCAAAAACCCGGGTATGGGAGGAGTTCGGTGAGGCCATGGAACAAGACTTTCGGTCGGCTTCAAAGAGATTCTGGCAAACTGTTCGGCGGCTCAGGAGGGGAAAGCAGCTCCCCGTCCACACTGTGTATGGTGCGGATGGGACACTGTTGACTTCAACTGGGGATATCGTCGGGCGGTGGAAGGAATACTTCGAGGATCTCCTCAATCCCACTGATACGCCTTCCACAGAGGAAGCAGGGTTTGGGGACGAGGGGGATGACTCGCCTATCACAGGGGCTGAGGTCGCCAAGGTGGTTAAAAATCTCCTTGGTGGCCGGGCCCCGGGGGTGGACGAGATTCGCCCCGAGTACCTCAAGGCCCTGGATGTTGTTGGGTTGTCATGGTTGACACGCCTCTGCAACATTGCGTGGAGGTCGGGGGCAGTGCCTTTGGCATGGCAAACCGGGGTGGTGGTTCCTCTCTTCAAAAAAGGGGACCGGAGGGTGTGCTCCAACTTTAGAGGGATCACACTCCTCAGCCTCCCTGGGAAGGTCTATGCCAAGGTATTGGAGAGGAGAGTCCGGCCGTTGGTCGAACCTCGGATTCAGGAGGAGCAATGTGGTTTTCGTCCTGGCCGTGGCACATCGGACCAGCTCTTTACCCTCTCGAGAATTCTTGAGGGTTCGTGGGAGTTTGCCCAACCAGTTTACATGTGTTTTGTGGACTTGGAGAAGGCATTTGACCGCGTCCCTCGTGGATTTTTGTGGGGGGTGCTTCGGGAGTATGGGGTATCGGGCTTGTTGTTACGAGCTATTCGGTCTCTGTACGACCGTTGTGAGAGTTTAGTTCGCATTGCCAACACTCGGTCGGAGTCATTCCCAGTGAGAGTTGGACTCCGCCAGGGCTGCCCTTTGTCACCGGTCCTGTTCATAATTTTTATGGACAGGATTTCTAGGCGCAGCCAGGGAATGGAGGGTGTCATGCTTGGTGACCACAGGATCTCATCTCTGTTGTTTGCAGATGATGTTGTCCTGTTGGCTTCATCCAGCAATGACCTACAGCTCTTGCTGGGACGGTTTGCCGCTGAGTGTGAAGCGGCTGGGATGAGAATCAGCACCTCCAAGTCCGAGTCCATGGTCCTCAGCCGGAAAAAGGTGGATTGTCCTCTCCGGGTTGGGGACAGGCTCCTGCCCCAAGTGGAGGAGTTTAAGTATCTTGGGGTCTTGTTCACGAGTGAGGGGAAAATGGAGCGAGAGATCGACAGACGGATTGGAGCAGCATCTGCAGTGATGCGGACGTTGTACCGGTCTGTTGTGGTGAAGAGGGAGCTTAGTTCTAAGGCAAAGCTGTCGATTTACCAGTCAATCTACGTTCCTACTCTCACCTATGGTCACGAGCTTTGGGTAATGACCGAAAGAACGAGATCGCGGATACAAGCGGCTGAAATGAGCTTTCTCCGTAGGATTGCTGGACTCACCCTCAGAGATAGGGTGAGGAGCTCAGTCATCCGGGAGAGGCTCAGAGTAGAACCGCTGCTCCTCCACATTGAAAGGAGTCAGTTGAGGTGGTATGGGCATCTGATTAGGATGCCTCCTGGACGCCTCCCACTTGAGGTGTTTCAGGCACGTCCCACTGGGAGGAGACCCCGGGGCAGACCCAGGACTCGGTGGAGAGACTATGTCTCCCAGCTAGTCTGGGAACGCCTTGGTATCCCCTCTGAAGAGCTGGAGCAGGTGGCTGGGGAGAGGGAAGTCTGGGCTTCTCTGCTTGAACTGCTGCCTCCGCGACCCGGACCTCCGGAAAAGCGGTAGAAGATGGATGGATGGATGGACAAATCACAAAATGCAATCAGTTCTTTTAAAGACGACTTGCTGAAGCAAGACTGGACAAAAGTCTATGTATCAGATGTAAATGAAGCCTATGACACATTTATGAACATTGTAACCAATCTTTATGAAAAAAATTGTCCATTAGTAAAGAAAAAGCTTAAACAGAAATTTGTCAATAAGCCATGGTTAACCAAAGGATTACAAAAGGCGTGTAAAAAGAAAATTTCATTATATAAAGATTTTCTAAAGAAAAAGACAAAAGAAGCAGAGCAGTGGTATAAAACATACAAAAATAAGTTAACATATATAATGAGATGTAGTAAAAGAGACTATTACAGTAAAGAACTGGAGAAAAACAGAGACAATATTAAAAATACATGGGCAATACTTAACAATATTCTTGGAAATAAAAACAGAAATACAAGCTACCCAACCAATCTTTCAAAAAAAAAAAAATGATAAAACGACTCAGAGTGTGAATGCAGTCTCACCTGCAGATGAATTTAATAACTTTTTTGTTAATGTTGGTCCTAATTTGGCTCAAGAAATACCCATTACGGCACCTATAGGTGATACAATAAGCAAAAACACTGCTATAAAAGATTCCATTTTCATAAAGAACACAGACGAGAGAGAGGTCATTGAAATTGTTAAATCGTTTAAAAGTAAAACATCTATGGATTGTGATGGTATTGACATGCTCTTAGTCAAATCTATCATTGAATGCTTAGTGAAGCCACTGACGTATATCTGTAACCTGTCTCTCCAAACAAGTATATTTCCCAATGCAATGAAAATAGCTAAAGTAATTCCGATATACAAGACGGGTGACAGAGGGAAATTTTCAAACTATAGACCAATTTCACTATTGCCGCAATTTCCCGAGATACTTGAAAAAATATTCTGTGAGAGAACTGACAACTTCATAATGAAGAATAATTTATTGTGTGCGCAGCAATATGGGTTCAGACACAAGAGGACAACTGCATTTGCTCTAATGGAATTTATAGAAAAAATATCAACTGCCGTTGAAAATAAAGAGTATTCAGTTGGGATATTCCTGGATCTTGAAAAAGCATTTGATACAGTGGATCATAATTTATTATTAAAGAAACTACAAAATTGTGGTATTAGGGGGGTAGCACTGTCCTGGTTTTGTAGTTACTTAAAGAATAGATATCAGTATGTATGTGTTGGTAACAAAAACACAGTTACTGAAGGTTACTTGTGGAAACCCACAGGGTTCAGTTGTGGGGCCACTGTTATTCAATATGTATATAAATGATATATGTAAAGTTTCAGAAAAAAATGGATTTAATATTGTTTGCCGATGACACTAATTTATTATGCAGTGGAAGCAATTTGGAACAACTTTTGGATACACTCGGAAAGGAATTAGGAAAGCTTAAACTGTGGTTTGATTGAAACAAATTAACGCTCAATTTACGTAAGACAAAATTTATAGTTTTAAACAACCGTCACAACAACTTAGTATCTAAACTCAGTGTAAATGGTGTAGAGATTGAAAGGGTATCCAAAACTAAATTTCTTGGAGTAATAATTGATAATAAACTGTGTTGGAAGTCACATATTAATTAAAGGTAAAATATCTAAATCAATTGCAATACTACACAGAGTGAAATATTTGCTGAATCAACCCACACTATATACTTTGTATCATTCATTAATACTCCCATACATGACATATTGTACTGAGGTATGGGGAAATACATATAAAACAAACATATATCCAATCTTTATGCTTCAGAAGAGAGCTATTAGAATGATTAAAAAAAGCTGCTTACAGGGAACCAACAAACCCACTTTTCCTTAAATTAAAAGTTTTCAAGTTGAAAGATCTGGTTGACTTTAAAACTGCAGTAATAATGTTTAAAGTGAAGAATCTATCACTGCCCACAAATATCCAAAAGTTGTTCCAAATAAGGGAGAAACAATATCATTGCAGAGGTACATGTATATTTCAAAAACCTTGAGTGAGAACTACCACCAAGCAACACTGTGTCTCAGTGCAAGGAGTCAGACTGTGGAATGCTTTTGGACCTGAATTAAAATCATGTACAACGCTTGGACAATTTAAACAAACTAAAGGAAGAAATACTCCAAACATATACAGTGGGGTAAAAAAAGTATTTAGTAAGCCACCAATTGTGCAAATTCTCCCACTTAAAAGATGAGAGAGGTCTCCAATTTTCATCATAGGTATACCTCAACTATGAGAGACAAAATAAGAAAAATAAAAATCCAGAAAATCACATTGAAGGATATTTAATGAATTAATTGGTATAGTCCTCAGTAAAATAAGTATTTGGTCAATAATAAAAGTTCATCTCAATCCTTTGTTATATACCCTTTGTTGGCAATGACAGAGGTCAAATGTTTTCTGTAAGTTTTCACAAGGTTTTCACACACTGTTGCTGGTATTTTGGCCCATTCCTCCATACAGATCTCCTCTAGAGCAGTGATGTTTTGGGGCTGTCGCGGGGCAACACGGACTTTCAACTCCCTCCAAAGACTTTCTATGGGGTTGAGATCTGGAGACTAGCTAGGCCTCTCCAGGACCTTGAAATGCTTCTTAAGAAGCCACTCCTTCATTGCCCGGGCGGTGTGTTTGGGATCATTGTCATGCTGAAAGACCCAGCCACGTTTCATCTCCAATGCCCTTTCTGATGGAAGGAGGTTTTCACTCAAAATTTCACGATACATAGCCCCATTCATTCTTTCCTTTACACGGATCAGTCGTCCTGGTCCCTTTGCAGAAAAACAGCCCCAAAGCATGATATTTCCACCCCCATGCTTCACAGTAGGTATGGTGTTCTTTCTCCTCCAAACACAAGTTGAGTTTTTACCAAAAAGTTCTATTTTGGTTTCATCTGACCATATGACATTCTCCCAATCCTCTTCTGGATCATCCAAATGCTCTCTAGCAAACTTCAGACGGGCCTGGACATGTACTGGCTTAAGCAGGGGGACACATCTGGCACTGCAGAATTTGAGTCCCTGGTGGCATAGTGTGTTTCTGATGTAGCCTTTGTTACTTTGGTCCCAGCTCTCTGCAGGTCATTCACTAGGTTCCCCCATGTGGTTCTGGGATTTTTACTCACCGTTCTCCTGATAATTTTGACCCCACGGGGTGAGATCTTGCATGGAGCCGCAGATGGAGGGATATTATCAGTGGTCTTGTATGTCTTCCATTTTCTAATAATTGCTCCCACAGTTGATTTCTTCACACCAAGCTGCTTACCTATTGCAGATTCAGTCTTCCCAGCCTGGTGCAGGTCTACAATTTTGTTTCTGGTGTCCTTTGACAGCTCTTTGGTCTTGGCCATAGTGGAGTTTGGAGTCTGACTGTTTGAGGTTGTGGACAGGTGTCTTTTATATTGATAACGAGTTCAAACAGGTGCCATTAATACAGGTAACGAGTGGAGGACAGAGGAGCCTCTTAAAGAAGTAGTTACAGGTCTGTGAGAGCCAGAAATCTTGCTTGTTTGTAGGTGACCAAATACTTATTTTACTGAGGAATTTACCAATTAATTCATTAAAAATCCTTCAATGTGATTTTCTGGATTTTTTTTTTCTCATTTTGTCTCTCATAGTTGAGGTATACCTATGATGAATATTGGAGACCTCTCTCATCTTTTAAGTGGGAGAACTTGCACAATTGGTGGCTGACTAAATACTTTTTTTGCCCCACTGTATACAAGATGACATATAAAATCACATAAGGATTGTCATATCCAGTCTGTGTTGTGTTGTTGCTTAGTTTTTTGTCACGTTTTGTCTTAGCTTTGTTCTGAAATGTAATCGCTCTTGTTTTGTTCTTCTTTATAAATCTTGGATGGAATATGGGTGGGCAATATAAGCTGCGGCTTCAGCCATCACCCATTTCGGATAACTTATGTTGAACTGTATGATCAGACAAGTTATTGTTTAATTTGACTTTGTAAGATGCCCCCCCCCCGTTGTATTATTCTGTTCCTTTCTTTATCCAAAATAAAGATTAATTCATTCATTCATTCATTCATTCATTTTTAGAACAAGTTCAAGTTATGTTGAAATAGCTGGAAATTGCGTTCCTCTACCTCTGTTGAAGAGGATAAAGAAAAGGCTGTTTTAGCCAAAGAAGTTGGAAGTATAAGCTATGTAAGTTGCACTATATAGGTGGAGTCCTGGTTTTATACTATGCTCTCCATTTGCACTGCCTCTTTGATGTTTACAATTTATTTACACTTTACTACAGGAGTAAAGTTGGACACTGAATTGTGTCAGCATTGTAAGTAATGCTATAATGACGTCATTAAGCTCTGCCTTTCTGAGGTTTACACATGCAATATTTCAGCACTTTTGAGGATTTTTTGGAGAATATTCTGAATGAATAGTTGTCATTTTTGACATATTGAGCTTTAATAAACCCGCAGTTGCAGAAAGCAAGGACATTTGTCCACTCCCATGTTTATAAGAGTATGAAAAACTTGAAAATTTGGCAAGTTAAGGTACACTGTATTTAAGATAAGATAAGATAAGCCTTTATTAGTCCCACAATGGGGAAATTCCAGGATTGCAACAGCACAGGGATAGCAACACTCAGAGCAACAATCAGAAGACAAGAGAAAAAAAACAAGAGCAGCAAGTATACATATGTACATATAAATATATATATATATATATATATATATATATATATATATATATATATATATATAGACACACAGTGCGGAGCATTGTAGCTAGATGGGATAGATATATAAATATATAAACACAGTGCGGAGCATTGTAGCTAGATGGAATAATATGTAGATATATAAACAGTGCGGAGCATTGTAGCTAGATGGAAAAGATATATAAACACAGAGTGTGGAGCATTGTAGCTAGATGGAATAAATATGTAGATATATAAACACACAGTGCGGAGCATTGTAGCTAGATGGAATAAATATGTAAATATATAAACACACACAGTGTGGAGCATTGTTGCTACATAGAGTAAATGTATAAATATATATATATATATATAAACACACAGTGCAGAGCATTGTAGCTAGATGGAATGAAACAGCACAACTGTCTACTTAGTTATCCTACATGGTATGATTATGTGCCCATACATATTCTCACCCTCCATAGCGACCAATATTTTCCTAGTTGTATGCCAGAGGGGACCATTGTGTAGGTCTATTGCGTCTTTTGCATTCAAAACTATTAGGTTGTCACGTCTTTTTGCTATCTCTGCGAGCAGCCCTGCTTAGGTTGTACAGTCTGACAGCCGTAGGTAGGAAGGACCTGTGAAACCTCTCGGTTGTGCAACTAGGATGATGTAGTCTGCTGCTAAATGAGCTCCTCAGTGCATTCAGTATGTCCTGCATAGGGTGGAACTCGGACTCCAGCAGAGATGACAGTTTAGCCACCGTCCTTCTCTCTCTTATCTCCTCCACTGGATCAAGGCACTGCCCCAGGACAGAGCTAGCTTTCTTGATCAGTTTGTTCAGTCTCTTCCTATCGGCTGCTGAATGGAATGTTTGAATGGAAAAATATGCGACTAACGCATTATTAATCACAATTAACTGAGTGATTCAAAAGATTAATTGTGATTAGACATTTCAATTGTCCTACACCACTAATATATATATATATATATATATATATATATATATATATATATATATATATATATATATATATATATATATATATATATATATATATATATATACATACAAAATTAGGACACCTCATTAAATATTCAGTTCATTATTAAGAAATGTTCACATATCCATGTCTAACCTTGTTTTTGTTTTTATTTGCATTTTTTAACATTTATTTTAACCGTTTTAAGTGGGAATGAATGTGGCGGTGTTCTATAAAAATGGGGGGGTCCTAATTTATTCCTCACTATTTGTTTAGAATTACATTTTACAGAAAATTTGAAAAAAAAGTCTTGAATTGATTTATTTTTTTATTGTTTAGTTGTATTACATGAATCTGCCAATACTTTTAACATTGATATTAAATATCCATATGTCCAAATATGTTAAAAAAACACCCAGGCTTATACAGGGTGTCCTAATTTATTCACATGACTATATATATATAGTTTTTTTTGTTTTTTTTTGTTTTTTTTGTTTTTTCCTCTCCACCGTCGCCAAGTGCTTGCTCACAGGGGATCGCCTGATTGCTGGGGTCTTTCTGCAACTGTGGGGGTCCTCCCTACAGTTGATAGTGCTATGAGATGACTGTTGTTGTGAAATGGCGCTATATAAATAAAGTTGAATTGAATTGAATTGAATTGAATTGAATATATATACAATATGTTTTTTTAATGGTGTTGGTGTTATTGTGTTGATCGCCCGTAAACGCTTCGCCCCCATTAATGGACCACAAATTTTGTGATCGTGGTTATGTGTAGTTAATGGCAGAATGCGTGAACAGTACTTTTTTGGCCTAGTTGCACTCTGTACTGAAGCCGCTCTGCAGCCATAGACACTGAAAAGTCAAACAAGCTGGATCCCAGCTATGGAAATACCCCAAACGCTGTCATGTTTAAGTTTACAATGTTTTCTGTCAATGCTCTCATCTGGATAATTATTAGGAGGACTATTACAAAACCATTACAAAAACTATTACAAAACTATTAGGTCTCTAACTCCCAAGTCAGGAAGAAAAGGATGCCTTCACACCCATTGCAGATTAGGGGGGAGAATTTGGAGGTAGGTGAGGACTACAAATACCTGGGTGTCATGATCAGCAATGGACTGGACTGGAAATCTAAGAGCAATGCTGCGTACAAGAAGGGGATCAGCAGACTTTATTTCTTGAGGAAGGTGAGATCCTTCAACGTGTGCAACAGGATGCTGAAGCTTTTCTATCAGGCCATTGTCACCAGCGTCATCTTCTTTGCTGCTGTTTGTTAGGGTAGCAGTATCAGAGCCAGCGACACCAACAGACTTGGCAAGATTATCCAGAGGGCTGGCTCTGTAATTGGTCTCAGGCTGCAAACTTTTGAGACTGTGGTAGAGAGGAGGACACTAAACAAACTGTGATCTATCATGGACAATCCTGATCACCCCCTCCACCACACACTGGACAGACAGAGGAGCACTTTATCCAGCAGACTGCTACAACTTCGCTGCCAAATGGTTAGGTACAGGAAAGCTTGCCACATGCCATTTCACTCTACAATAACTCACTCTGATGTTGAATTCTGGTCATAACTATTCTGCCATACTGCACCTTGCAGTGTAATTGGTGCCTCACATTTCACCTTGAGCCTGATAGTCCTGCATTGTACAGCGGGCATGATTCATGTACCTATATGGGTCATCATCTATTCAGCTAAGATGTATATAAGTTTTTTAGGCAGTTTTACTTTCCCTCAGTTATCCCTTTGTCTATTATGCTGTGTGTGTTCCTGTCGTTTTGGTCGTCTACTGTCATGCTTCTGTTACACTCTAATTTCCCAGTTTGGGATCAATAAAATCTATCTATCTATCTATCTATCTATCTATCTATCTATCTATCTATCTATCTATCTATCTATCTATCTATCTACAGCCGTGGACAAAATTGTTGGTACCCCTCTGTTAATGAAAGAAAAACCCACAATGGTCACAGAAATAACTTGAATCTGACAAAAGTGGTAATAAATAAAAATTCTATGAAAATTAACCAATGAAAATCAGACAATGCTTTTGAATTGTGGTTCAACAGAATTACTTTAAAAAACAAACTCATGAAACAGGCCTGGACAAAAATGATGGTACACCTAGAAAAGATTGAAAATAATGTGACCATAGGGACATGTTCAACCAAGATGTGTCCTCTAATTAACATCACAGGTGTCTACAAACTTGTATTCAGTCAGTCGGCCTATTTAAAGGGTGACAAGTAGTCACTGTGCTGTTTGGTGACATGGTGTGTACCACACTAAACATGGACCAGAGGAAGCAAAGGAGAGAGTTGTCTCAGGAGGTTAGAAAGAAAATTATAGACAAGCATGTTAAAGGTAAAGGCTATAAGACCATCTCCAAGCAGCTTGATGTTCCTGTGACTACAGTTGCACATATTATTCAGAAATTTAAGATCCAGGGGACTGTAGCCAACCTCCCTGGACATGGCCGCAGGAGGAGACGAATAATACGAATGGTAACAAAAGAGCCCAGAACAACCTCTAAACACATTCATGGTGAACTCCAAGGTCAAGATACATCAGTGTCAGATCGCACCATCCGTCATTGTTTGAGCCAAAGTGGACTTCATGGGAGACGACCAAGGAGGACACCACTGTTGAAAACAAATCATTAAAAAGCCAGACTGGAATTTGCCAAACTGCATGTTGACAAGCCACAAAGCTTCTGGGAGAATGTCCTATGGACAGACAAGACAAGACTGGAACTTTGTGGCAAGGCACATCAGCTCTATGTTCACAGACACAAAAATGAAGCATACCAAGAAACGAACACTGTCCCTACTGTGAGACATGGAGGAGGTTCTGTTATGTTCTGGGGCTGCTTTGCTGCTTCTGGCACAGGGTGTCTTGATATAGCCTTCAATTAGGGAGGGATCATGTATTTCTGAACCCTTCCTTAGTTATGCTGCTAATAGGTTTAGTCAGCCGGGGGACCTCCAGTAATGCACTGGGCCTCACTCCTTTCCTCACTTTCTATGAAATATTTTTTTTTTGCTGGTCATTAACATTTGTTTGTTCTCTCCCATAGATTGAGTCCCCATCGTGCTGTTTGCTCTCTACATGTCTGTTCTTTTCTTCTTCTCTATCCCCTCACCCCCCAGCCAGTCGCAGCAGATGACTGCCCCTCCCTGAGCCTGGTTCTGCTGGAGGTTTCTTCCTGTTAAAAGGGAGTTTTTCCTCTCCACCGTCGCCAAGTGCTTGCTCACAGGGGATCGCCTGATTGCTGGGGTCTTTCTGCAACTGTGGAGGTTCCCCCCTACAGTTGATAGTGCTATGAGATGACTGTTGTTGTGAAATGGCGCTATATAAATAAAGTTGAATTGAATTGAATTGAATTAAGCCTTAAATAGGTCTAAAGGAAGATGCCTTTTTCGAATTACAGCTGCATTATATGCCCATAACATATCATCCACTGCATAGAGAGCATCAACACATTGCAAGATGGTTTTCACCCTCATCAACCCTTGGATTTAGTAATCTTTTCCCAGCATAATATAACCTTGACCTTTTGTTTTTACCCAGAGAGTGCAGTACTGAGAGAATGGTGCAGCCATGGAGCTTAATGAACTCCCCAGAATATGTTGTTTTCCTCCAGCACATTATATAAGGAAGGACTGACAATGCTGCCTTTGAGAATGAGGACAGCTTATACTCACCCCAGAGTATCTTGTTAACAGAACTCATTGTTCTCATTATCTAAAGTCCTTTTTTGGTGACTATACTGTACAGTCAGAATTGGATGGATTACATTTTACAGTTGTTTTTATTTGTGGAAAGGACACTTTCTTCATGGCTGTCTCTTAATGACACTGCTGTACCAACATGTCACATCCAGAAATAATGGGTGCTGATCTGATGGAGTAAGTCAAGAAAAATCTCTGCTATTTCATTGACAGACAACCTGGAGACAACTGCAGGTTTGACTTTTCTCTTTTTCTATATTGTACTTGTCACATTTTCTGAAAATCTATGTATTTCACTTGGTCTGTATATGAAGAGTTTGTTTGCAAAAACCGATAAATGCCACTTCCAAGAAAATTTCTGTCTTTACATCAAACAACTGTTAACATTACCTACTTATAGAAGTTCAAATTATTTTTTTTCTCAAAATCCGATATGTCCTATGTTATAGACACTACAAATTCACTTTTTTTTTTTTTTCCAAAAGCCGATCAGTGCCAGGAGTGCCTTTTTTTTTTTTTTTACAAAAACAGATAACTCCACACGGCAAACCAGCGCTTGGTATTCAGGTCACATGACTCATCTTGACTGCTTTCCAGGTCTGCTCGCTCTGACTGATTTCCCTGGCTGTGTTCAGAATGTTCACTCACTCACTCCGTACTCGCTATATAGTGAATTTAGATATAGTGGACTATACAGTAAACTCAATATAACAATAAAATTAACCACTTTCGGACACTACTCGGCTTGTTTGCGCAACATGGTTAATGACGTTGACTGTTGACTTTGACTGGGGATATCGTCGGGTGGTGGAAGGAATACTTCGAGGGTCTCCTCAATCCCACTGATACGCCTTCCACAGAGGAAGCAGGGTTTGGGGACGAGGGAGATGACTTGCCTATCACAGGGGCTGAGGTCGCCAAGGTTGTTAAAAATCTCCTTGGTGGCCAGGCCCCGGGGGTGGATGAGATTTGCCCTGAGTACCTCAAGGCCCTGGATGTTGTTGGGCTGGCATGGTTGACACGCCTCTGCAACATTGCGTGGAGGTCGGGGGCAGTGCCTTTGGCATGGCAAACCAGGGTGGTGGTTCCTCTCTTCAAAAAAGGGGACCGGAGGGTGTGCTCCAACTTTAGAGGGATCACACTCCTCAGCCTCCCTGGGAAGGTCTATGCCAAGGTACTGGAGAGGAGAGTCCGGCCGTTGGTCGAACCTCGGATTCAGGAGGAGCAATGTGGTTTTTGTCCTGGCCGTGGCACATCGGACCAGCTCTTTACCCTCTCGAGAATTCTTGAGGCTTCGTGGGAGTTTGCCCAACCAGTTTACATGTGTTTTGTGGACTTGGAGAAGGCATTTGACCGCGTCCCTCGTGCTTTTTTGTGGGGGGTGCTTCGGGAGTATGGGGTATCGGGCTTGTTGTTACGAGCTATTCGGTCTCTGTACGACCGTTGTGAGAGTTTGGTTCGTATTGCCAACACTCGGTCAGAGTCATTCCCAGTGAGAGTTGGACTCTGCCAGGGCTGCCCTTTGTCACCGATCCTGGTCATAATTTTTATGGACAGGATTTCTAGGCGCAGCCAGGGAATGGAGGGTGTCATGCTTGGTGACCACAGGATCTCATCTCTGTTGTTTGCAGATGATGTTGTCCTGTTGGCTTCATCCAGCAATGACCTACAGCTCTTGCTGGGACGGTTTTCCGCTGAGTGTGAAGCGGCTGGGATGAGAATCAACACCTCCAAGTCTGAGTCCATGGTCCTCAGCTGGAAAAAGGTGGATTGTCCTCTCTGGGTTGGGGACAGGCTCCTGCCCCAAGTGGAGGAGTTTAAGTATCTTGGGGTCTTGTTCATGAGTGAGGGGGAAATGGAGCGAGAGATTGACAGATGGATTGGAGCAGCATCCGCAGGGATGCGGATGTTGTACCGGTCTGTTGTGGTGAAGAGGGAGCTTAGTTCTAAGGCAAAGCTGTCGATTTACCAGTCAATCTACGTTCCTACTCTCACCTATAGTCACAAGCTTTGGGTAATGACCGAAAGAACAAGATTGCGGATACAAGCGGCTGAAATGAGCTTTCTCCGTAGGATTGCTGGACTCACCCTCAGAGATAGGGTGAGGATCTCAGTCATCCGGGAGAGGCTCAGAGTAGAACCGCTGCTCCTCCACATTGAAAGGAGTCAGTTGAGGTGGTATGGGCATCTGATTAGGATGCCTCCTGGACGCCTCCCACTTGAGGTGTTTCCAGCACGTCCCACTGGGAGGAGACCCCGGGGCAGACCCAGGACTCGTGGAGAGACTATGTCTCCCAGCTGGTCTGGGAATGCCTTGGTATCCTCTCTGAAAAGCTGGAGCAGGTGGCTGGGGAGAGGGAAGTCTGGGCTTCTCTGCTTGAACTGCTGCCTCTGTGACCTGGACCTCTGGAAAAGCGGTAGAAGATGGATGGATGGATGGTTAATGACGTCATCACATGAGACAGTAAAACGTAACAGACTAACAGTGATAAAAAATGAATAACTGCATGTAATTTGTAGTAAATATGTATTAAATCAAATCGTTTTTGCTGAATTATTAAATATAAATACCTTAAGGTAGCTTATATTGTGATGTGAAGCTCTTCTCTCACTGCTCCGTTGGCTGCATATTCACTATATAGTCCACTATATGGGGAAGGAGTGAGCATCTCCAACACAGCACCTGCTCTCTGTGAATGATTTCTCTGACAGTTTTTCTTTTTTTTTCCAATTTTGTTGCATTTTATCTAACTAACTAACTAACCTGCACTTATATAGCGCTTTTCTAGTCACAAAGACCACTCAAAGCGCTTTCACTAGTACTAACCCTCTATTCTAAGGGCCTATAGGAGACAGATATCTAGGGACAATTTAGAACAGCCAATTAACCTAACATGCATGTCTTTCGATTGTGGGAGGAAACCGGAGTACCCACACAGCACAGGGAGAACATGCAAACTCCACACAGAAAGGTTCCAACCCCTGCCAGCCTGGGGATTTGAACCAGGAACCTTCTAGCTGTAAGGCAACAGTGCTAACCACTGCACCGCCGTGCTGTCAAATATGGATAATTTTGATGAAGCAGATGAACCAATGATGCGTTCACCAGTAGGGCGCAAACAAGGTCAGAACAGCGAACAATATTCAGAATTCTTGCTACTTTGCTGCTATATGTCTTTGCACATTAACATTAACACAACCATTTGCACAAATGCTATATCTGCTGACATCTGTCTGTCAGTGCAGTACTGATCACGTGCAGTCCTATCTGTTACTATGTGCACCTACACTACTGCATTGAACTGCAACTACAGCTACAATGCTCCGCACTGTGTGTCTATATATTTATGTTTATATGTACATATGTATACTCACTGCTCTTGTTTTTTTTTTTCTTGCCTTCTGATTATTGCTCTGAGTGTTGCTATCCCTGTGCTGCTGCAATCCTGGAATTTCCCCATTGTGGGACTAATAAAGGCTTATCTTATCTTATCTTAACTGCAGGTATTACATCTCTAGTTGTCTGTATATAGGATTGCTGGGTTTATCATCGTTAATTGTTTATCTCAATTTTGCACTATGGGAGGTCTGGGTCTTTCTTGTCGCCATTTGCACCACGGGTTGGATTACTGTACATATTGTATATTAGACTGCTGTTGTTGTTTTCTTTTTTCCAGCCTTATTCCTTTTCTTTTTATACTGTGCACAACAATGAAGACATAGAGAAATGCCATTTCAATTCTCCTGTATGTCCTGTATTTATAGTAATACTGGCAATAAAATCTTTGAATCTTGAATTATAGCTTTATTATAGCTATATTATACCATTTTGCTGAGTGGATCTGTGTAAATCAGTGTGTCAGTCATACTATATTGATGCTTATAGACATTCAAGTATGTTCCAGACAAACTAGCTTGGCATTCGGGACATGTCTGTTTTTGCAAGAAAAAAAAAAAGTACTATTAAATTGCCAAAAAGTAACTGAGTTGATGTTTGATTTTTTGCTTTATTATGTCTGAGATATTAATATTTCAAGTGACAGTGTCTTAGAAGCTGAACTGGAAATACTAACACCTATAAACCAACAGATGAAAATGTTGTTGGTTTATAGGTGTTAGTATTTCCAGTTCAGCTTCTAAGACACTGTCACTTGAAATATCTATAAACCAACAGATGGAAATGTTGTAGGGCGGCGCGGTGACGCAGTGGTTAGCACTGCGGCAGCACAGCAACTCACCCTTGGCCGGTGGATCCTGGGTTTGATCCCAGCCCCCGACCAACAGTGATCTGTGTGGAGTTTGCATGTTCTCCCCGTGTCTGCGTTGGTTTACTCCGGGATTTCTCCAGTTTCCTCCCACATGCCAAAAACATGCAAGTTAGGTTAATTGGCATCAAACTGGAGATTCTAAATTGTCCTTAGGTATGACTGTGAGAGTGAATGGTTGTCTGTCTTTTTGTGTTGGCCCTGCGATGGACTGGCGATCTGTCCAGGATGTACCCTGCCTCTCGCCCAAAGATGCTGGGATAGGCTCCAGCCCCCCCCCCCGTGACCCGAAAAGGATTAAGGGGAAGAAGATGAATGAATGAAAATGTTGTTTTTCTCAATATTAAACCAACTGGACAAAGAACTCTTCATATCCATCTGTAAAATCATCAGTGCTGGAATAATCAAACATAATATTATGTTTTTGGTTAAGATTTTCATGGCAGTGGTTGGCTGGTTCTTTACCTAATATGGTATATAACATTTAAGGGCCTTATTAGAATGGCCTGAAGTGGACATTTGTGTCACGTTTTGCACCTTGCACAAGTGCTTTCTTTATGCTTCCTTCTATCAGCACATTGTGTGGTTTTCTGCTGTGCACCCTCACCACCCAATTAGGAAACAACTGTACATATGACTTGCACTCTTAGAAGGGGACTTATTTAAAGTGGGTGAGGCTTGGAGTAAAGTTCAGCATGTAGTTTTAAGGTGCATTCTCTGCCAGTGCACTACTGATCAAGAAAAAATTATGTCTCAAGTCAGCAGCACATTATCAGCAACTATTTCAGCATTAAAAGCATTTAAAAAGCATGAATGCACATGGATGCCTGTTCTTATATCGGTTCTGGAATTTCTCAGTGCTCATAATTTGAGAGATTGATTTTTTAAAAATCTGTCATAATCTCTTACCTGATCTTGTATTCATTCATTGGCAACCTGTACAGAGTGTAGCCTACCTCTCTTCCAAAGATGCTGCCACTCCAGGCCCTCCACAACCTGTAAAGGACTAAGTGGTTAAGAGGATGAATAGATGGATGAATGAACTATAAACTTACAGACAAGTACACACACTAAGCAATCATTTATTTATTTATCCTCTCCTAAAGTGAACAAAATGTGAGTCAGTCTTTTTATTATTTAACCACCAAACTTCCATGCTGTCGTGCAGCGGGACCAGTGTGCCCTACACCGGAAATCAGCTGTCATTTGTTGCCAAAGGGGAGCCAGCCGGCCGCTGAGATTTTATCCACTAGAACATCAAAGCGTACAATGCCAACATCTATCATTATCTAATTTATGACAGTTTTTTTTTTTTTTTATCCAGCCATCCATCCATCTTCTACTGCTGTTCAGGGATCTGGGTCATGATGGCAGCAGTTCAAGTAGAGGAGCCCAGACTTCCCTCTCCCCAGCCACTTCTTCCAGCTCTTCAGAGGGGACACCAAGGGGTTCCCAGGCCAGGTGGGCAACATAGTCTCTCCAGCATGTCCTTGGTCTGCCCCAGGGTCTCCTCCCAGTGGGACATGCCTGAAATTACTCAAGTGGGAGGCATCCTGATCAGATGAAAAAAAAAACAAAACAAAACATCTTAACTGGCTCTTTTCAATGTGGAGAAGCAGCAGCTCTACTCTGAGCCTCTCCGAGATAACTGATCTCCACACCCTAGGTGGTGAGTCCAGCATCCCTATAGAGTAAGCTCATTTCAGCCATTTGTATCAATGATATCATTCTTTTGGTCATTACCCCAAATTCTAGACCGTAGGTGAGACTAGGAAGGTAAATTCAGTGGTAAATTGACAGCTTTGCTTGAGAGCTCAGCTCTCAACTCCTGCACTTGAGGCAGGACCTTGTCCCCAACCCGGTGAGGACAATCCACTTTTTCCAGCTGAGCACCATGGACTTGAATTTGGAGGTACAATTCTCATCCCGACTGCTTCACACTTAGTAGCAAACCGCTCCAGTAAGACCTGTAGTCCATTGATCTGTGAAGCCAACAGGACCACATCATCAGCAAACAGCAGAGATGAGATCCTGTGGTCACCAAACTTGACATCCTCTGTTCCTTTACTGTGCCTAGAAATCCTGTCCATAAATATTCGTAACAGAATCTGTGAAAAGAGCAGCCCTGGAGAAATCTAACGCTAACTAGGAATGAGTTTGACTGATTACTATCAAAATGAACCAAACTCTTGCAACAGTTATATAGAGAGTGGACAGCTCATAGCAACGAGCCCAGTAGCACATACTCCTGAAACACCCCCTACAAGAGACCATGAGGGATGTGGTTGAATGCTTTATCCAAGTACATAAAACACATGTAAACTGCTTGCCCCTGAACCCTTGAGGATTCTTGAGAGGGTGAAGAGGTGGTCTGATGTGTCACAACCAAAATGAAAACCACATTGTTCCTTCTGAATTGGAGGTTTGACCAATGGCCCGACTACCGTGGCATAGACCTTCCCGGGGGATTTGGGGGGGTGGTGCAAGGAGTGCATTCCCTCTAAAATTGGAACACACCCTCTGGTTCCACTTCTTGAAGAGGGAAACCACTACCCTAGTTTGCCATGCCAAAGGTACTGTACCCAAGTTCCACACATTGTTGCAGAGGTGTGTCAACCAAGACAGACCTACAACAGCCAGAGCCTTGAGGTACTTGTAGCAGATCTCATCCGCCTCCGGGACCCTGGCACCGAGGAGTTTTTTTAACAACTATGGCAACCTCTGCCCCTGTGATGAGTAAATCACCCCCCTCATCCTCAGGCTCTGCTTCCACTATGGAGCATGTGTCAGTGGGTGTGAGAAGATCCTCAAAGAGTTCCTTCCACAGCCCCACAATATCCCCACTCCAAGTCAGCAGCTCTCCATCCATACTACACACAATGTGGACAGGGAGCTTCTTCCCCCTTCTGGGCAGTTTGCAAGAATCTTTTCGAGGCTAACTGAAAGTCTTGCTTCATGGCCACACTGAACTACTTCCACAACTGAATTTTAGCCTCAGCAACTGCTCGAGATGCACTCCACTTGGCCTGCTGGTGCAACTCAGCTGCTTCTAGAGTCCCGCAACTTAACCAAGCTCGGTAGGACTTCTTCATTTTGATGGCTCCCCTCACCTCTGGCATCCACCATTTGGTTTGGGGGTTGCCACAATTGAGGTGGAGAACATGACCTGTTCAGATTCCATGTCTCCAGTTTCCCTCAGATTGTGGTTGAAGTTCTTCCGGAGGTGGGAGTTGAAGACCTCTTGGACAGGGGCCCCAGCCAGACTTTCCCAGCACACCCTTACTATACTTCATTGCTCCATCATTCATTGCTTGATTAGCCAAAAGGTTCCATTTTGGGACATTTGCTTTTCAACATCTACAATATATGCTCCCACTAGCTCAAATCATAAACAAACAACAAACTATATTGCCATAATTATGCAGATGATACACAAATCTACATAACCGTCTCACCAGGAGACTATGGTCCAATTAAACCCTTGATCAAATGCCTTGGTCAAATTAAAGAGTTGGTGTGCCAGAATTTTCTTCAGTTAAATGAAGGCAAAACCACAATAATAGTTTTTGGAGCAAAAGAAGAAAGACTCAAAGTTAGTAGTCAGCTTCAGTCAATGATGCTAAAAACAAACAGCCAAACCAGAAATCTGGGTGTGGTTCTGGACTTAGACCTGAATTTTAACAGCCACATTAAGACAGTAGTGAAGTCAGCCTATTATCACTTAAAGATCATAATGAGGATTAAAGGTCTAATGTCTCGCCAGGATCTAGCAAAACTTGTACTTGCATTTATCTTCAGTAAACTGGACTACTGTAACGCTGTCCTTACAGGTCTCCCTAAAAAGTTAATCAGACAGCTGCAGTTGGTCCAGAACGCTGCAGTTCAAGTCCTCACTAAGACTTAGAAAGTGAATCATATAACTCAAAGTGGATCATATAACTGCAGTTCTCTGATCTTTACACTGGCTTTCTGTCTGTTAAAAAATAGATTTTAAAATACTACTCTTGGTTTATAAAGCTCTGAATGGTTGAGGGCCAAAATACATTTCAAATCTGCTAGTCCATTACGAACTACCCAAGCCCTCAGATCATCAGTTAGGCCTGCTATCCATGCCCAGAGTTAGAACAAAACATGGTGAGGCAGTGTTTAGTTTTTATGCTCCTCACATATGGAACAAACTCCCAGAAAGCATCAGGGCTGCTGAAACTCTCAGCTGCTTTAAATCCTGGTTAAAAACTCTCCTATTATTTATTTCAGTAGCCAACAATGTACTGTAACTTTTATTTCTGTCATATTCTATTTTAGCTTGTTTTTGTTTCTCTTTAATGTACTTTTTAGTTTGCTTTTACATTCTTCTTTTTATAAAATATATGATTAAACTTTAAGGAAGGGTTTGAGGCCCCCCTGAGGAGAGGGTTTGAGGCCCCCGTCATAGAAGAAAAGGAGTGGGTTAGAGGCCCCCCTGATAAAATGAGTTTGAGGCTCTTTATAGGGACTGACAAAACCTAAGACTATTTGGATCAGTCAAAGCATTGTCCATGTTTTTTTTTTCCACATATAAAAAATAAAAGGAAAGGAAAGCAGGTCTGAGGCCTTCTAATGTCTAGATTCCTTGCAGCTTGCTGTAATGCTTTAATGTTTTTATGTAAAGCACTTTGAATTGTCTTGTACACGAAATGTGCTGTACAAATAAACTTGCCTTGTAAAGTTGTGTGTGCATCTATATTCACTCCTTTGCTATGAAGCCCCTTTGGAAACAAGCTTCTTAGTAAATTCTAGTCACCTCATAAGAAAAGCGGTTAGCTTCCTTTAGAAAAGCTAACTGTTCACTCACTCAGATTTGTTTCTGTGCATATTGTAGCTCAGGGACTGCTCATATCCCATCATCACACATCCTTGTTTCTGATAATGTTTTATATGGGGCTTTACATTCACACATCCCCTCTGTGGATAACCACCTTATCGTAGTGGAGGGGTTTAAGTGCCATAATGATCCCAGGAGTGGCGTATTCTTATTCCAAACTTTATTTTCATTAGGACATATACAGTGCACATAGAACAAAATTTTGTTGCTTTTCTCTCCACAGCAATATTCAGAAATAAATAAATAAAGCAAGATAAACCAGGAGAATTTGCAACTTGTCCAAGCTAAAGTGCAATTACAACATTTTAAAAATTTAATTCCCAACATATTTAAAAATCTATACATGTAGGAGTTTCGGTTGGATTAAGAAGGTCATGGAGGTTGATCTTGGTAGTAGCAGTAGAGGTCAAGGAAGAGGAAGACTGAAGAAGACATGGCTGGAGGGTGTCCGTATGGACTGGGTCATGCTACAACTGGCCCATGTTGAACCAGTGGACTGGAACCACTGGAGTGGGACTCTGAGAAGTGCAGTCAAGCAGGACCAACCCCAACTGACGGACTAATTGTGTCTTGTCAAAAATAAATACAGATGATGATGCTAATGATACAGCTAAAAGATACATCAAAATACAATACAGTCCAAAACTGTGCCTCTGCACTAGTTGCCAGGCAAAGAGTATTTTTGAAAGTTAAATTTGACCAGAGTTCAGTAGTCTTATTGCATGTGGGATGAAACCGTTTCGAAACCTAGTTGTCCTAGTCTTCAGGCTGCGATATCTCCTCCCAGAGGTCAACAGAGTGAACAGACCATGCTGAGTATGTGTGTTGTCCCTGGTGATGATGTTCGCTCTTGTGAGACAACATCTAAGTCTAATATCCTGTATGCAGGGAAGAGTCGTTCCTATAATACTGTCTGCTGTCCTCACCACTCTTTTTATGTCCTTCCAGACTGCAGCTGTACAGCTGCCACACCAAACCGAGATATAGCTGATCATGATGCTTTTGACTGTGCTTCTATAAAAGGTGGTGAGAATGGGAGGTGGTTCCTTTTCATCATGCGGAGGAAATGGAGTCACTGATGTGCTCTCTTCATGAGGGACACAGTGTAATCTGACCAGGACAAACGGTTCATAACATGCATCCCCAAGAACTTGGTGCTTTCCACCACCTCCACTGTTGTGTTATTTATGAGCAGAGGAGTGTGACGGGTCTGTGTCTTTCTGAAGTCAACAATTAGATTAGATTAGATAACTTTATTAATCCCAGAGGGAAATTAAATTGTCACACCAGCAGAATACAAACAATAGTAAAGAAATAGCAAGATAAAAAAAACTATACATTATACAAGACAGACATACAGTACATGTGCAAACGAGTCGATTCAGAACAAAATAAGTGACAAGTAACAAACAAAATATACTAGTACCAGGTGTGAGGTGCTGTTAATCCTAAACAGCATCCTCTGATCTGGCAGAGATACATGAATTCAACAATAATCTCTTTTGTTTTGTTGACATTCAGGATCAGGTTGTTTTTTTTACACACCAGTCCACCAGCAGCTCCACCTCCTCTCTGTAGACCACCTCATCATTGTCTTTGATCAGGCCCACAACTGTTGTATCATCCACATATTTGATGATATGATTAGTCAAGGACCTGGCAATGCAGTTGTGGGTCATCAGAGTGAAGAACAGGGGGCTCAGGACACAGCCCTGGGGAAAACCCGTGCTCAAGGTGATGATTGAGGAGGTGTTTGTCCCTACGTGCACCTGCTGTGGTCTAGCTGTAAGAAAGTTGAGAATCCAATTGCAGAAGGTGGTGTTAAATCTCAGCGAGGCTAGTTTACTTAGCAGGTGCTGGAGGATTATTGTATTGAATGCTAAGCAGAAATCAACAAACAGTATTCGTACATAGGTGCTCTTCTCCTCCAGGTGTTGAAGGCTCAGATGGAGAACTGAGGAAATGGCGTCCTCTGTAGAGTGATTAGGGCGGTAAGCAAACTGATATGGATTGAATAAGGAGGGGAGTTTTGAGTTGATGTGCCACTTTATAAGTCTCTCAAAGCAGTTTATTATAATAGATGTGAGCGCTACTGGGTGGAAGTCATTCATGCTAGTGACTGTATATTTTTTGGGGGTACTGATATAATTGTGGCAATTTTAAAAGATGAGGGAATGACGGCCTGGTTCAAGGCGATGTTAAAATGTCTGTCAGTGCTGCGGCCAACTTGGCTGCACGTTCTCTGAGCACCCTCCCCGGAATGTTATGTGGTCCTGTTGCTTTTCTGATGTTGATTCTCCTGAATGTCCTGCAGATGTCATTTCTTTTGAGACTCAGTGACTGCTCATCGGGGGGGGGGGGGTCTTCCTAGCTGGAGTGTGGTTTTGTGCCTCAAACCTTCCAAAATGCTTGTTCAGCTCATTTAGGAAGACTGTGTCATTCTTTAAAGATGTTGTGCTTCCTTTGTAATTGGTAATAGTTTGTATCCCTCACCACATGTTCCTTGTGTTAATAGGGTCCTGAAAAAGCCCCTGAACCTTCAGACTAAAGGCACGTTTTGCTTTCTTTATGGCACAATTAATGTTGGCTCTGGCTGTTCAAAGAACAGCGGATCTAAAAGCGACATTCCGTGCTTTCAACATGGCCTGTACCTCTGCGGTCATCCACGGTTTACAGTTGGTCCGGAAGATAATGGTTCTGATGGCACTCACATCCTCCATGCATTTCTGGATGTATCCTGACACATACATGGTGTATTCATCTACATCAGTGTGCTGATTGTATGTTACTGCCTCTCTGAACATGTTCCAGGTCGTGCTGTTAAAATAGTCCTAAAGAGCTTCCATGGCTCCCTCAGACCAGGATCTCACCTGTATCACTGAGGGCTTAGCTCTGATTAACAGGGGATTATATGCAGGAACTAGCATGAAAGAAGAATGTTCAGAGGAGCCAAGGTGTGGGTGAGGTGTTGCCTTGAATCCTTTCTTGATGTTACTGTATATCAAGTCCAATGTACTATTCTCTCCTCTTGTTGCAAAATCCACAAACTGATGGAAATGGCAGAGAACTGTTTTCATATTGGCCTGATTATAGTCCCCAGCAACAATTAAAACCCTCTTAGGCTGAGAACTCTGCAGGTCAATGATGGAGTGGTAAAGACTACTCAGAGCTTCTTTTGTATTTACACTCAGAGGGATGTACACAGCTGTAATGCTAACAGAGGGAAACTCCCTGGGTAGATAAAAAGGTCTACATCTCACAGTCAAAAATTCTATCAATTCAATTCAATTCAACTTTATTTATATAGCGCCATTTCACAACAACAGTCATCTCATAGCACTATCAACTGTAGGGAGGACCCCCACAGTTGCAGAAAGACCCCAGCAATCAGGCGATCCCCTGTGAGCAAGCACTTGGCGACGGTGGAGAGGAAAAACTCCCTTTTAACAGGAAGAAACCTCCAGCAGAACCAGGCTCAGGGAGGGGCAGTCATCTGCTGCGACTGGCTGGGGGGTGAGGGGACAGAGAAGAAGAAAAGAACAGACATGTAGAGAGCAAACAGCACGATGGGGACTCAATCTATGGGAGAGAACAAACAAATGTTAATGACCAGCAAAAAAAAAATATTTCATAGAGAGTGAGGAAAGGAGTGAGGCCCAGTGCATTACTGGAGGTCCCCCGGCTGACTAAACCTATTAGCAGCATAACTAAGGGAGGGTTCAGAAACACATGATCCCTCCCTAATTGTAGGCTATATCAAAAAGGTAGGTTTTAGCCCTATTCTTAAAAACAGAGATCGAGTCTGACTCCCGAATCCAGATTGGCAGCTGATTCCACAGGAGAGGAGCTTGATAACTGAAGGCTCTGCCTCCCATTGTACTTTTGGAGATTCTAGGTATTACAAGTAAACCTGCATTTTGGGAGCGTAGTGCTCTGTTAGGATGATACGGTAGTATCAGATCTTTTAAATAAAAAGGAGCCTGATTGTTTAGAGCTTTGTAAGTAAGAAGAAGGATTTTAAACTTAATTCTAAACTCTATGGGAAGCCAATGAAGGGAGGCCAGAACCGGAGAGATATGATCTCTCTTTCTAGTACCTGTTAAAACTCTTGCTGCAGCATTTTGGATCAGCTGAAGACTTTTTAAAGATGTTTTAGGACAGCCTGATAATAAAGAATTACAATAATCTAATCTCGAGCTAACAAAAGCGTGGATCAGCTTCTCAGCATCACTCTGAGACAAGATGTTCCTAATCTTGGCAATATTACGCAAATGATAGAAGGCAGTCTTAGAAACAAATTTAATATGTGAATTGAAGGACAAATCCTGATCAAAAATAACTCCAAGGTTCAATTCAATTCAATTCAATTCAACTTTATTTATATAGCGCCATTTCACAACAACAGTCATCTCATAGCACTATCAACTGTAGGGAGGACCCCCACAGTTGCAGAAAGACCCCAGCAATCAGGCGATCCCCTGTGAGCAAGCACTTGGCGACGGTGGAGAGGAAAAACTCCCTTTTAACAGGAAGAAGCCTCCAGCAGAACCAGGCTCAGGGAGGGGCAGTCATCTGCTGCGACTGGCTGGGGGGTGAGGGGACAGAGAAGAAGAAAAGAACAGACATGTAGAGAGCAAACAGCACGATGGGGACTCAATCTATGGGAGAGAACAAACAAATGTTAATGACCGGCAAAAAAAAAATATTTCATAGAGAGTGAGGAAAGGAGTGAGGCCCAGTGCATTACTGGAGGTCCCCCGGCTGACTAAACCTATTAGCAGCATAACTAAGGGAGGGTTCAGAAACACATGATCCCTCCCTAATTGTAGGCTATATCAAAAAGGTTTTAGCCCTATTCTTAAACACAGAGATCGAGTCTGACTCCCGAATCCAGATTGGCAGCTGATTCCACAGGAGAGGAGCTTGATAACTGAAGGCTCTGCCTCCCATTGTACTTTTGGAGATTCTAGGTATTACAAGTAAACCTGCATTTTGGGAGCGTAGTGCTCTGTTAGGATGATTCGGTAGTATCAGATCTTTTAAATAAAAAGGAGCCTGATTGTTTAGAGCTTTGTAAGTAAGAAGAAGGATTTTAAACTTAATTCTAAACTCTATGGGAAGCCAATTAAGGGAGGCCAGAACCGGAGAGATATGATCTCTCTTTCTAGTACCTGTTAAAACTCTTGCTGCAGCATTTTGGATCAGCTGAAGACTTTTTAAAGATGTTTTAGGACAGCCTGATAATAAAGAATTACAATAATCTAATCTCGAGCTAACAAAAGCGTGGATCAGCTTCTCAGCATCACTCTGAGACAAGATGCTCCTAATCTTGGCAATATTACGCAAATGATAGAAGGCAGTCTTAGAAACAAATTTAATATGTGAATTGAAGGACAAATCCTGATCAAAAATAACTCCAAGGTTCCTCACAGAGCTATTAAGAGAAAGAGTAACTGCATCCAAACTGAAAGTTTGATTTGGAAAGGAATTTCTAAGGTTTTTTGGACCAACAAGAATGACTTCAGTCTTATCTGAATTTAATAGCAGGAAATTACAAGTCATCCAAGCTTTGATTTCCTTAAGACAGGCTTCTAACTTGGCTAATTGATTAGTATCATCTGGCTTCATTGACAGGTATAATTGTGCGTCATCTGCATAACAGTGAAAATGTATACAGTGCTTTCTAATAATGTTGCCTAACGGAAGCATATATAAACTAAAAAGAGTAGGCCCAAGCAAAGATCCCTGTGGAACTCCATGACTAAGCTTTGAGCTGAGAGAAAACTCATCATTTACATGAACAAACTGGAACCTATCAGATAAATAAGATCTAAACCACTGCAACGAAGTTCCATTAAGTCCAACATAGTGTTCTAATCTATCAAGTAGAATATTATGATCAATAGTATCAAAAGCTGCACTAAGATCTAAAAGGACAAGTACAGAAACTAGTCCATTATCAGATGCAATGAGGAGGTCGTTAGTGACCTTCGCTAAGGCTGTTTCAGTGCTATGATGGATTCTAAACCCAGATTGAAACTCCTCAAATAAACCATTTCCCTGCAGGTGGTCAAATAATTGCGTAGCAACAACTCTTTCTAAGATTTTTGAAATGAAAGGGAGATTAGAGATTGGTCTATAGTTAGCTAAAGCTCCTGGATCTAGCGTTGGCTTTTTGAGTAAGGGTTTAATTGCAGCCGTTTTAAAAGCCTGCGGTACATGGCCTAAAGTTAATGAAGAATTGATTATATGAAGAATAAAGCTACCAATAAGTGGGAAGACTTCTTTAAATAACCTGGTAGGAATAGGGTCTAAAAGACAAGTTGAAGGTTTGGATGAGGAAACTATTTTGTCTAACTCACAAAGGTCGATTGGAGTAAACTCATCAAGACAGACATCAATAGAAGGAGTTGTAGTAGTTACAGTATTTAAGTTAACTGTGGGAAGAATCTGATTGATTTTATCTCTGATGGATGAAATTTTATTATTGAAAAAGTTCATAAAGTCCTGACTAGTAAGCTCTAAGGGGATGCTAGGATTGACAGAGTCCTGACTCTTTGTCAACCTGGCTACAGTACTGAAAAGAAACCTGGGATTATTCTTGTTCTCTTCTATTAATGCAGAGTAATAACTCGTTCTAGCTTTTCGAAGAGATTTTTTATAAATTAAAAGATGATTTCTCCAAGCTAAATAGATTTCATCTAAATTAGTAGAGCATCATTTTCTTTCTAATTGACGAGTCTTCTGTTTTAAGCTACGAGTTTCTGTGTTGAACCAAGGAGTTAAAAATCTCTGATTAGACTTTTTCTTTTTTAAGGGGGCCACCAAGTCTAGAGCCTGATGCAGAGAAGCTGAAACACTATCCACCATGTTATGGTTGACTTGACGTCCCACTTGATGAAGACCCTGGAGAGACTGCTCCTTGCTCACCTCCGCCCCCTGGTGGAACCAGCGATGGATCCACTCCAGTTCGCCTACCAGCATGGCATTGGGGTGGAGGATGCGGTGATCTTCCTCCTTCACCGTTCTCTGTCCCACCTGGAGAAGCCCGGGAATATGGTGAGGATCATGTTCTTTGACTTCTCCAGTGCTTTCAACACCATCCAACCGATGATCCTGAAGGACAAGCTGCTGCGCGCAGGGGTGGACCAGCACCTGTCATCATGGATCCTGGACTACCTCACGAACCGGCCTCAGTTTGTGAGAACCCGGGACTGTGTGTCCGACACGATCATCAGTAGCACGGGGGCCCCCCAGGGAACGGTGCTGGCTCCCTTCCTGTTCACTCTTTATACTGCGGACTTCTCACACAACACAACACACTGCCATCTACAGAAGTTCTCTGATGACTCTGCGATCGTTGGCCTCATCTCCAATGGAGATGAAGCTGAGTACAGAGGGCTTATCCAGGACTTCGTGGACTGGTGCCATCGGAACTGCCTCCAGATCAACGCGAGGAAAACTAAGGAGCTGGTGGTGGACTGCCGCAGGCATGGGCAGCCCCTCACAGTACCAGTAAATATACAGGGAACAGACATCGAGATGGTGACATCCTATAAGTACCTGGGTATTCATCTGAACAATAAACTAGACTGGTCACACAATACTGATGCACTCTACAAGAAGGGACAGCGCAGGCTGTTCCTGCTGAGGAGACTCAGGTCTTTTGGTGTACAAGGGGCGCTGCTGAAGTCATTCTATGACACGGTGGTGGCATCAGCCATCACTTTTGGAGTGGTCTGCTGGGGCAGTGGCATTACTGCAGCCGATAGGAAGAGACTGAACAAACTGATTAAGAAAGCTAGCTCTGTCCTGGGGCAGCGCCTTGATCCGATGGAGGAGATAGGAGAGAGAAGGACGGTGGCTAAACTGTCATCTCTGCTGGAGTCCGAGTTCCACCCTATGCAGGACATACTGAATGCACTGAGGAGCTCATTTAGCAGCAGACTACATCATCCCAGGTGCACAACCGAGAGGTTTCGTAGGTCCTTCCTACCAACGGCTGTCAGACTGTACAACCTAAGCAGGGCTGCTCGCAGAGATAGCAAAAAGACGTAACAAACTAATAGTTTTTTGAATGCAAAAGATGCAATAGACTTACACAATGGTCCTCTCCGGCATACAACTAGGAACATACCAGTCGCTATGGAGGGTGAGAATATGTATGGGCACATAATCATACCATGTAGGATAACTAAGTAGACGGTTATGCTGTTTCATTCCATCTAGCAACAATGCTCTGCACTGTGTGTGTTTATATATTTGCATATTTATTCCATCTAGCTACAATGCTCCGTACTGTGGGTGTTTATATATTTATATATCTACATATTATTCCATCTAGCTACATTGCTCCGCACTGTGTGTGTTTATATACTTGCATATTTATTCCACCTAGCTGCAATGCTCCGTACTGTGGGTGTTTATATATTTACATATTTATTCCATCTAGCTACAATGCTCTGCACTGTGTGTTCATATATTCATATATTTATTCCATCCAGCTACAATGCTCTGCACTGTGTGTCTGTGTGTGTGTGTATATATATATATTTTATAGTAATACGTACATATGTTTATTAGCTGCTCTTGCTTGCTTGTTTTTTTTCTTGCCTTCTGATTGTTGCTCTGAGTGTTGCTATCCCTGTGCTGTTGCAATCCTGGAATTTCCCCGTTGTGGGACTAATAAAGGCTTATCTTATCTTATCTTATCTTATCTTATCTTATCAATTACAGAAGGAGCAAGCTGTCTATAGCTTATTTCCGTTGTGTTGACACATGGCATAGAGGAAACAATCTACATAAATTTGGAAACAGCATCATCTGAGAGGCATCTACTGTGATAATATTTTTCTTTAGGAGCCAAATAGTCAGAAATAGTAAAATCAAAGGTTAACAGACAATGGTCTGACAGTACAGGGTTATGAGGAGACACTACAAGATTTTCTATTTCTATGCCATATGTCAGAACAAGGTCCAATGTATGGTGGAGGTAATGAGTAGAATTTCCTACTTTCTGAGAAAACCCAATCGAGTCTAATATTGAATTAAAAGCCACATTAAGGCAGTCACTATCTACATCCACATGTATATTAAAGTCCCCTACTATAATTATTCTATCAGATTTCAGCACTAAATCAGCTAAGAAATCAGGAAATTCGGATAAAAATTCTGAATAGGTTGATGGGGGACGATAAACTATGGCAAATAAAATTGGGTTTAACCTGGAATTGCTAAAGTGCCCAACACTGAGGACCAGGCCCTCAAAGGAATTATAACATGTTTTTTGCTTTACATTAACTAGTAATTGAGTGAGGTTCCTCACAGAGCTATTAAGAGAAAGAGTAACTGCATCCAAACTGAAAGTTTGATTTGGAAAGGAATTTCTAAGGTTTTTTGGACCAACAAGAATGACTTCAGTCTTATCTGAATTTAATAGCAGGAAATTACAAGTCATCCAAACTTTGATTTCCTTAAGACAGGCTTCTAACTTGGCTAATTGATTAGTATCATCTGGCTTCATTGACAGGTATAATTGTGTGTCATCTGCATAACAGTGAAAATGTATACAGTGCTTTCTAATAATGTTGCCTAACGGAAGCATATATAAACTAAAAAGAGTAGGGCCAAGCACAGATCCCTGTGGAACTCCATGACTAAGCTTTGAGCTGAGAGAAAACTCATCATTTCCATGAACAAACTGGAACCTATCAGATAAATAAGATCTAAACCACTGCAACGAAGTTCCATTAAGTCCAACATAGTGTTCTAATCTATCAAGTAGAATATTATGATCAATAGTATCAAAAGCTGCACTAAGATCTAAAAGGACAAGTACAGAAACTAGTCCATTATCAGATGCAATGAGGAGGTCGTTAGTGACCTTCGCTAAGGCTGTTTCAGTGCTATGATGGATTCTAAACCCAGATTGAAACTCCTCAAATAAACCATTTCCCTGCAGGTGGTCAAATAATTGCATAGCAACAACTCTTTCTAAGATTTTTGAAATGAAAGGGAGATTAGAGATTGGTCTATAGTTAGCTAAAGCTCCTGGATCTAGCGTTGGCTTTTTGAGTAAGGGTTTAATTACAGCCGTTTTAAAAGCCTGCGGTACATGGCCTAAAGTTAATGAAGAATTGATTATATGAAGAATAAAGCTACCAATAAGTGGGAAGACTTCTTTAAATAACCTGGTAGGAATAGGGTCTAAAAGACAAGTTGAAGGTTTGGATGAGGAAACTATTTTGTCTAACTCACAAAGGTCGATTGGAGTAAACTCATCAAGACAGACATCAATAGAAGGAGTTGTAGTAGTTACAGTATTTAAGTTAACTGTGGGAAGAATCTGATTGATTTTATCTCTGATGGATGAAATTTTATTATTGAAAAAGTTCATAAAGTCCTGACTAGTAAGCTCTAAGGGGATGCTAGGATTGACAGAGTCCTGACTCTTTGTCAACCTGGCTACAGTACTGAAAAGAAACCTGGGATTATTCTTGTTCTCTTCTATTAATGCAGAGTAATAACTCGTTCTAGCTTTTCTAAGAGATTTTTTATAAATTAAAAGATGATTTCTCCAAGCTAAATAGATTTCATCTAAATTAGTAGAGCGCCATTTTCTTTCTAATTGACGAGTCTTCTGTTTTAAGCTACGAGTTTCTGTGTTGAACCAAGGAGTTAAAAATCTCTGATTAGACTTTTTCTTTTTTAAGGGGGCCACCAAGTCTAGAGCCTGATGCAGAGAAGCTGAAACACTATCCACCATGTTATCAATTACAGAAGGAGCAAGCTGTCTATAGCTTATTTCCGTTGTGTTGACACATGGCATAGAGGAAACAATCTGCATAAATTTGGAAACAGCATCATCTGAGAGGCATCTACTGTGATAATATTTTTCTTTAGGAGCCAAATAGTCAGAAATAGTAAAATCAAAGGTTAACAGACAATGGTCTGACAGTACAGGGTTATGAGGAGACACTACAAGATTTTCTATTTCTATGCCATATGTCAGAACAAGGTCCAATGTATGGTGGAGGTAATGAGTAGAATTTCCTACTTTCTGAGAAAACCCAATCAAGTCTAATATTGAATTAAAAGCCACATTAAGGCAGTCACTATCTACATCCACATGTATATTAAAGTCCCCTACTATAATTATTCTATCAGATTTCAGCACTAAATCAGCTAAGAAATCAGGAAATTCGGATAAAAATTCTGAATAGGTTGATGGGGGACGATAAACTATGGCAAATAAAATTGGGTTTAACCTGGAATTGCTAAAGTGCCCAACACTGAGGACCAGGCCCTCAAAGGAATTATAACATGTTTTTTGCTTTACATTAACTAGTAATTTGGAATGGTAAATTGATGCTACTCCTCCTCCACGACCAGAACTTCTGGGATTTTGACAGTTTAAATAACCAGAGGGAGTTGATTCATTTAAACCAACATAATCCTCTTGTCCTAACCAAGTCTCTGTAAGGGAAATTAAATCAATCTGATGATCAATTAACAGATCATGGACTAACAGAGACTTGGGAGTTAGAGACCTAATATTTAATAAACCACATTTAATTTTTAAATTATGAGGAGGAACAGAGGCCAAATCATTCAATTTAGAGGCTTTATGTTTAATTTGAGTTTTACCAATATTTTGCTTTATCACTTTGGGATGCTTATACATTATATTTTTATTTACTTTGGAGGGAGCAGACAACGATTCTCTGATGGGGAAGACAGGGGCTAAGCTGAGGGGTGGCGGATGAAGAGGAGCTGCAGAGAGGCGTGTAAGACTGAGACTCTGCTTCCTGGTCCCAACTCTGAGTAGTCATGGTTTTGGAAATTTGGATAAAAAAGATGCCAGATTGTTAGATAAATGAGAAGCACCATCCAAAGTGGGATGAATGCTGTCTCGTCTCATAAGACCAGGTTTTCCCCAAAAAGAGCTCCAATTGTCAATGTAGCCCACGTCATTTTTAGGACACCACACAGACAGCCAGCGGTTCAAGGATGACGAGCGACTAAACATGTCATCACTGGTCAGATTGGGGAGGGGCCCAGAGAATACTACAGTGGCACACATCGTTTTTGCAAAGTCACACACCGATTCTATATTAAGTTTCGTGACTTCCGACTGCCGGAGACGGATGTCATTAATGCCGGCGTGAATAACAATTGTGGAATATTTAGAGTTACTTTTAGCCAGCATTTTCAAATTTGACTCGATGTCGCCTGCTCTGGCCCCAGGAATGCATGTGACAATGGCCGCTGGAGTCTCTAGGTTCACGTTTCTGACTACAGAGTCGCCAATGATCAGAGTTTTTTCCTCAGCGGGTGTGTCGCTGAGCGGGGAAAAACGATTAGAAATGTGAACAGGTTGGTGGTGAACCGGGGCTTTGCGACTAGGCTTCCTTCTCACCGTCACCCACCCAGTCTCCTCGCTGCAGAGGAGAGCCGGGGAACCG
This sequence comes from Pholidichthys leucotaenia, assembly GCA_020510985.1. Lineage (NCBI taxonomy): Eukaryota > Metazoa > Chordata > Actinopteri > Cichliformes > Pholidichthyidae > Pholidichthys > Pholidichthys leucotaenia. The sequence continues at coordinate 19,147,178 of CM035842.1, read as the reverse complement.
GTGACAGGGGGACCTAAGCTAGCTAGCTCCGCTGCAGCTAATGGGCGTCCGTCGAGATTAACTGGCGCAGACGGTGTTTCAATGCAGCGGAGCCGGGATTCCAAATCAGACAACCTCGCCTCGAGCGCCTCAAAAAGACAACATTTATTACATTTACCGTTATCACTAAAAGAGGCAGAGGTGTAGCTAAACATCTGACAGAGAGAGCACACCAGAGGAGAGGAAAGAGAGGTAGTAGCCATAGCTAGTGGCTCGAGAGCTGGAGAGCAAACCACACAGGCAGACAGCAAAACAGGAAGTGACCATACGTTACCACAAGGAAGTGACGATCCCCGATTCACTTCTCCAAGTCCCGGCCGGGGACTACAACAGAGCAGTGACTACAAACAGTCTTAACATTTTTACTCCAGTTGTCATTTATATAAATGCACTCACCTCCGCTCCCGAGTGTCACGCCGCGCCATTCATCAGCGGCGCCACCTGCTCACGCACCTGACAATCATCAGCGGCGAGGGATAAAGGCCGTCTCGCCCGGAGGCTCGGCCTGAAGCCGTCAGACTTCGTCCCTCACCGTTGTGAGCTACTTCTCTTCAGCAAGCATTATTTGGGTAAGAACCCTTACCTCTCTTTCCCAGTCTGCTCCCCTGTGCACAGGTGGATTCCCCGGCGGCGGACATCTCCACTCCATCGCCCAATCCTCGCTGCTGTACGGAGCTCTCCAGGTGGCTGTCTTCCGGGCTTTGCCCCCTTGTTGTGCCAGCTATCCTGACAAACCAAGTAAGTCCTTCTCTCGCCATAAATCCCTCCTGTGTTGGTGTATGCCCGTCACCCTCTCCCTGTGTTCTCTCCATAGGGTTGCTCGGCTGAACGGTCACCTGCCTCTGTGCCTGAAGCAGACGCCATCACCAACACATTTACATCCCGCAGACACGCACTCATTCACTCCTGCTGTTGATAAACTCTTTGAACTACTCTAAGCCTGTGTGTGTGCGTCTCCTGAGCCGTGCGTTATGTCACCGAGTTTTTCCAATCAGTTCACAGTCTCTGTCCAATCTTAAAGTTATTAGCCCATCCAAGCTAACAATGGCATCAGGTGTAGATAAATACAGCCATGTCTCGGCAAAGTGATAGCACAGCAGTTACTAACCTCACTCATTGTTGTCAGCTCAAGTCGTAAGTAGACCATCTTATTTTCTAGTGAACGTACATTCACCAGCAAGACGGATGGAAGTGGTGTTCTCCACGGGTTAGCTCTTAGCTTTGCCTTTAGCCCACCACGACAGCCACGCTTCCACCTCCTGTCACTCCACCTTCACTTCGTCCTGAGGTGGCTAATACAGGGATACAGCTCCGCCCCGCTGGAGGTTCCTGAATCCTCCTGCCGTAATGTTCCCAGATTGTGTAAACACTCAGTTGTTGTCTTGTCCACCGTGCTAATACCACTAAATTAAAGACATGCATTCATATGATAGTCTAAATGAGACTGTGGCGCAGGTGTAGTGTGACCGACTACTGATCGGAGGGTCATGGGTTCAATTCCCGCTCTATCTGCAATCTACATGTCGAAGTGTCCTTGAGGAAGACATTGAACCCCCAGTTGCTCCTCAAATCAAATCAGACTTTATTGTCATATTGCTGTACATACAACTGTAGTGCAGGTAAGATGAAATTGCGTTTCTCTCGGCATCCATATAAATAGAAGCAGCATGATTTAAGACACACTCCCACATAGCTCCACCCCCTACCCCCCCATCCATTCACACATCCCTGAGACATACTTGGGGGGGAAAAAAAACAAAAAACTAACTAACTAACTATAATATACAAATAATATACAAAATGTCCGTAGGTGCAGTAGTGTGTATGAGAGATTCCGGGTCAACTGTTCAGCATCCTGACAGCTTGTGGAAGGAAGCTGTTGATCAGTCTGGTGGTTCTGCCTCTGATGCTCCTGAATCATTTACCAGATGGAAGAAGTTCAAAGTGTTTATGCAGAGGGTGAGAACGGTCCTTGACAATGTTCAGTGCCCTGCTCCTACAACGGTTCTGAAAAAGTTCTTGGACAGAGGGGAGGGAGACTCTAATCACCCTCTCAGCCCCCTTGACTATCCTCTGCAGGGCTTTTTTGTCTGACATACTGCAGCTGGAGTACCATGTAGCAATGCAGTATGTCAGAACACTCTCCACCACACCTCTGTAGAAGGTCCTGAGGATGCAGATGGGGAGAGAGGCCTGTTTGAGTTTCCTCAAGAAGTGCAGTCTCTGCTGAGCCCGCTTCCTGATCTCCAAGGAATTCTTGCTCCAGGTCAGGTCCTGCGAGATCTGCACTCCGAGGAACTTGATGTTCTCTACTCTCTCCACTAAACGGCCACTGATGCTGAGGGGGACGTGCTCAGGCTGTGACCGCCGGAAGTCGATAATCATCTCCTTTATTTTGTCCACATTGAGCACCAGATTGTTCTCCCTGCACCAGCCCTCCAGGTCTCTCACTTCTTCCCTGTACATTGATTCCTCATCCCTCTGAATAAGTCCCACCACCGTGGTGTCGTCTGCAAACTTAATAATCTGGTTCCCCTCATGTCTGGATACACAGTCATGTGTTAGAAGTGTAAACAACAGTGGACTGAGTACACAGCCTTCAGGGTATCCGGTGCTCAGCGTGACAGAGTTGGAGATGTTGTTTCCAACCCGGACAGACTGAGGTCTCTCAGTCAGGAAATCCAGGATCCAGAGACATGTGGCGGAGTTCAGACCGAGAAGGAGTAATTTTTCCATCAGTCTCTGGGGAATAATGGTGTTGAATGCTGAACTGAAATCAATGTACAGGAGTCTGGCGTAGGTGTCTTTCTGGTTCAGGTGGGTGATGACAGAGCATAAGGTGGTGACTATAGCATCCTCTGTGGAGCGGTTTGAACGATATGCAAACTGGAGCGGGTCGTGTGATGCAGGGAGGCAGGCTGTAATGTGTGGTTTGGCAAGCCGTTCAAAACACTTCATCACAACTGGTGTCAGTGCAACAGGACGATAGTCATTCAAACAGGACACAACTGGTTTCTTTGCCACCGGTACAATGATAGAGGTCTGGAAGCATCTGGGAACGATGGCCTGACTCAGGGAGATGTTATAAATGTCAGTCAGGACATCCGCCAACTCGCTCGTGCAGTCTCGGAGCACACGTCCCGGAATGTTGTCCGGACCTGCAGCTTTGCGTGGGTTGACTCTGGTTAGGGTCCTCCATGTGTCCGCTGTGTTGATGGTAAAAGCTGGTCCGACCGATGGTGGGGGTGGGCCAGCCCTCCCTCTGATTGTCGAGTTTGATGCTTCAAAACGTGCAAAGAAGTCATTAAGCCTGTCTGGAAGCGAAGCGTCGTCATCATCGACCCCCTGCCTAGACTTATAGCCCGTCAGTGTCCGAACTCCCTGCCACATCTGCTTGGTGTTCCTAGTGTCACAGAGGTGTCCCTGGATTTTCTCCGCATAGGCGCGCTTTGCCGCCTTAATTCCCTTTGAGAGCGCAGACCTGGCTGAGCGGAGGGCGATCCTGTCCTTCGCTCTGAAGGCTGCATCTCTGGCTGTAAGCAGCCAGCGCACCTCTGCAGTCATCCAGGGCTTATGATTACCCCACATAGTGATTGCCTTCACTGTAGTGACATCCTCTGTGCACTTCGCGATGTAGCTGGTGACTGTATCAGCATACTCCTCCACATCTGTCTTGTCTTCCTGGGAGGCTGCTATTTTGAAGACCTCCCAGTCTGTGTGCAGAAAACAGTCTTTCAGTGCAGAGGTTGCACTCTCTGGCCAAATCCTGAATCCTTCTGGTGGCTAAGCTAGCACCTGTGTGTGTGAATGGCAGCTCTGCCGCCATCAGTGTGTGAATGTGTGCGTGAATGGGTGGATAGCAGGATCTGTAAAGCACTTTGGTCATCCAGAGATGAGAAAAAAGCGCTATATAAGTGAACACCATTTAAAGCTATGGCACTGAAAATTCACCGGTGAAAGGGTTGTAGAGTTGAATCTGCCGGGAGACAAAGCAGCTGCAGCTGGACCGGGTGCCGCCATGATTAATTGTCAGAGGCAACTTGCCCTTGGTAAGGTCTTTCAAGACAAATTGGTACAGCTTGAAGGACCAGACCAAGAGCAGACCATGGGGATCATGGTGCTATGTGAACTGGGTGGTGGTCTAGGCTTCTCTGCATAGACCAGGGGTCCTCAAATTTTTTTGCCAGGCATTCGCATTTGTTTTTTTCCTGTGGACCAGAGGTCCGTAGCAGTGCAAACATGCTGCATGGACAAATATTTCATTTTTACATTAGTAGGGATAATAAACAGAACATTTTCTCCAGAGTAAAAATTGAGGAGACACTAAATTTACACTAGTATTATTGTCAGTCACAAATTTATGAGAAAAAATGTACAAATGTACACATATGGGGAAAAAAGCTGTAAATTTACAAGAAAAAGTCATAAATTTATCCATCCATCCATCCATCTTCTTCCGCTTAATCCTTTTTGGGTCGCGGGGGGTGGGGTGGGGGGGCTGGAGCCTATCCCAGCATAATAAAGAAAATTGCAAATTTAAAAGAAACAATGCACATTTACAAAAAATCAAGTTTACTTGAAAAATTGCAACATTAGGGAGAAAAAATATGTACATTTACAAGAAAAAAACTTGCATCTACAGTATTATAAAAAGGTTACAAATTTCCAAGAAAAAAAATATACATTTAAGATGCAAAAACAGCAGATTTATGAGAAAAAAGTGGCAAATTTACAACAAAAAAGTTTTACATTTACAAGTAAATGTAATAAATTAAAGAGAAAAAGTAACAAATTTATAAGAAAAGCTGCAAATTTTAAAGAAAAAATTGTACCACCCTGGGCCCCTTGATTTACACCCATGTCGCCAGACTATCCTGCTGTAGGAGGAGCTGGGTGAAGGCAGCAGCTTTCAGCGGCAGTTAGTGAACATTAGTGCACATAATTGTACCAGTGATGGCCGCACCCACACACACAGACAGCAAGCATGGTCTTCGAGCTACAGTGACAGCAAGGCCAAGTTGGTGGTAGTGGTCAGACTACCACCAAGTTGGTAAAATCTGCTGTTGGAACGGCGAGATCACAAGCACAGTGTCAGGAGCTAACCTCCGGCAAAACATAAAGGATGACTTCTTAAGGCAGGCTGGACTTTAAGTGCAGGAATAAGACTTATTGTACAAAACTGAATCAAACAATACAGCACAGGGGCTACAAAAGAAGGAACACTTGTAAGATGACAACTAACCGGAGGGAGAGTTCTGTAATAATGCCACAGGAAGAAATGAAAACACTGAGTGTATATAGGGACACAGAAAATTACCTAACACAGAACAGCTGTGGGACAAATTATGGGCTGAACGGAAAACCAAGGAAAGAGGCTACAGGTGCGTATGAGAAAACAACGGGGGGGGACTAGAAAACATAGCTAAACCAAGAAACTAAGGATAACCCAACAAACTAATGACAACAGAATAAAGGTGCAAACAGTTCAAAAACAACAGAAGGTGTGGACACGGTGTCCAGATCATGACACAGGTGTTGCTCACTGCACGTACACAACACTGAAGGCAGCACAGTAAAGTTTGTAAGCACAGAGAAGTGCTTTTTCAAGATGGCGGCGCGTGCACAACGCGAGGCTCAGCGTCCTACCAGATTCTGGGGACTAGCAGTGTTATTCCTGCTCATTTCGGGTATGTTCGTTCAGAACAGCTCTGCTTTTACATCTTACACCCGAGATGAGCTTTTGAATATTGGATTACAAAGCAACGATAACGACCTTTTTATCAGCAACCTACGTCTGAATCTACGTCTCATCCCGGAGCTCTGGAGAACTCCCGACGCTCGGCAGGCTTCCCGGCCGACCGGAAGTGCTCGCAGGCGGCGTAAAGATCGTAAACAAAGGAGGGGTAAACGCGGTGGGCTAAGAGCTAAGCTAAAGCTAACACCGCACCGGCTATCGCTACCCAGTATTTTCCTTGCTAATGTACGGTCTCTGGCGAGCAAAATGAGTGAACTACGGCTTCGGATCACCAACAATAAGAGACTTATGAACTGCAACATCATGATTTTTACGGAAACATGGCTTCACAGTGGAATACCCGACAATGCTATCGAGCTAGCCGGCCTACACACGCTCCGGGCAGACAAAGCAGCAGTTGACTCCGGTAAGACAAGAGGGGGGGGAGTGTGCATTTATATTAACAAGGCTTGGTGCACGAACTCTGTCACTGTTGAGAGACACTGCTCAGCTAACCTGGAGTTTCTCATGGTTAAATGTAGACCTTTCTATCTGCCACGCGAGTTCACTTGTACCATCATAACAGCCGCTTACATTTCTCCGGATGCTAATGCTAAGCTTGCTATGAAAGAACTGCATGCAGCTATTAGCAAACAACAAACTGCACACCCAGAGGCAGCATTTATTGTGGCGGGTGATTTTAACCACTCTAACCTCAAGACAGTGCTTCCTAAATTCTACCAGCATGTCTCCTGTCACACAAGAGGGGACAAAACATTGGACCATGTTTACACCAATATTGTGGCAGCCTACACAGCAACCCCCCCTCCCCCACCTAGGTCAGTCTGATCACTTATCCTTGTTCCTTACCCCCAAGTATGTACCGCTCATCAACCGGGTGAAGCCATCAGTGAGGACCATCAAAGTGTGGCCAGAGGGGGTTGACTCTGTACTCCAGGAGAAGTTTAGGAACACAGACTGGAGCATGTTCACCTCTCAGGCTACCTGTGGCTCCCACATAAACATCAACTGTTACACCCACTCAGTCCTGGACCATATCAACACCACTATTGACAGTGTCACCACGGAAAGACAGATCACCACGTACCCAAATCAGAAGCCGTGGATGAACAGAGAAGTGCGGCTTCTGCTAAAAGCACGTAACAATGCCTTTAGAACTGGTGATGCACAGGCCTACAGTTCATCCAGGGCAGATCTGAAGAGGGGCATCAAGAAGGCCAAGCACAGCTACAAGCTGAAGGTGGAGGAACATTTTGGGGACTCTGACCCCCGACGTATGTGGTAGGGCATTCAAGCCATCTCTGATTATAAGCCCAGCAACTCCATACCTATAGCCATGACTGTGCCCTTTCTCAATGAGCTAAATGACTTCTATGCTCGTTTTGACAAGGACAACAACGAAAAGAACATCAATTTCCCACCCTCTGATGACCTCCACCACCTCACACTCACCCACACCGACGTCCGTAACGCACTGAGTCATGTCAACGTACGTAAGGCTGCTGGCCCTGATGGCATTCCTGGGCGTGTGCTGAGGGCATGCACTGAGCAGCTGGCAGGGGTCTTCACAGACATCTTCAATCTGTCCCTGGCCCAGGCCGTGGTACCAGCGTGCTTCAAGACCACTTCAATAGTACCAGTGCCGAAACATTCAACACCATCGTGCCTAAATGACTATCGCCCTGTGGCACTGACGCCCATAGTCATGAAGTGCTTTGAGCGACTGGTCTTGGCACAGCTCAAAAAAGGCCTGCCCCCTACACTGGACCCTCATCAGTTCGCCTACCGGAGCAACAGGAGTACAGAGGATGCGGTTTCTACAGCGCTGCACTATGTACTCTCACACCTGGATGACAAGAACACCTACGCAAGAATGCTGTTTGTTGACTTCAGCTCAGCATTCAACACAGTTATCCCCTCCAAGTTGCTCACTAAACTTGGGGACCTGGGAATCAGTACCTCCACCTGCAACTGGATCATGGATTTTCTGACCAACAGACCCCAGCATGTTAGGTCAGACCCCAACTGTTCTTCCATCATCACACTCAACACTGGTGTACCACAGGGCTGTGTGCTCAGCCCATTCCTCTACTCCCTCTACACCCATGACTGCAGGCCTATGTATGGATCCAATTCCATCATAAAGTTCGCAGATGACACCACGGTGATTGGACTCATCAGGGACAACGACGAGTCAGATTACAGGGCAGAGGTTGAGCACTTGGCTACTTGGTGCGCTGACAATAACCTGCTCCTTAACACCAGCAAAACCAAGGAGCTCATAGTGGACTACCGGAAGGAGAGGGAAGAGACACATGACCCCATCCATATCAATGGCATAGCTGTTGAACGTGTCCCCAGCTTCAAATTCCTGGGGACCCACATCTCGGAGGAACTGTCCTGGTCAGTTAACACCACCAGCCTGATCAAGAAGGCCCATCAGCGCCTCTTCTTCTTGAGGACACTGAAGAAGAACCATCTGTCAACTGACATCCTGGGCGACTTCTACTGCTGCGTGATAGAGAGCACCCTGACCAACTGTATCACAGTCTGGTATGGGAGCTGCTCTGTCGCTGACCGCAAGGCGCTGCAGCGGGTGGTGAAAACCGCCCAACGCATCACAAGGACTCCACTTCCGTTTATAGAGGACGTCTACAGGAAAAGATGTCTGCGCCGGGCACGCAGCATCCTTAGGGACTCCAACCATCCTGCTCATGGACTGTTCCAGCTTCTCCCCTCCAGAAGACGTTTCAGAAGCCTTTGGACTAGAACCAGCAGGTTTAGGAACAGTTTCTTTCCAACAGCTGTCACGTTATTGAACTTAGTTCCCCGCTGACTCTCTTACCATCATCTCTTACCATCCTCACCTGTACATAACTGCATAACTACATAACTACATCTAACTTATTGCACATTATTTGCACATAACAGTACTCTTAACTTTCTGCACTGCTGCATATATTTGCATATATTTGCTTAAATTGCATATACTGTTAATTACCGTATATACTGCACTGCTGTCCTTTGCACTTCTGATTGGATGCTAAACTGTGTTTCGTTACCTTGTATTCATACATGTGTAATGACAATAAAGTTGAATCTAATCTAATCACAGAGAATTGAATATATATCAAATAAACGTGAAATAAAATAAACAGCAACGTAGTACTTCAATCAAAAATACACAGAATTTCTACCATATAAATATCAGATTTCTACTAACAGATACTGGTCAGTGTGTCTTGGCCTGTCCTTGCCACTGATAATACCTCTGTCTGCCAAGAATGTGCCGCTAGTCCAGCAAAAGCTAGCGGGACTCAAATACTTTGCAAGCAGTTTCATGAAATGATCAGTCTGAAAGCAACCCATACCGGCTTGGACGTTGCCCGGGTTAACAAGGTCAGGAGTTCCTGGCAGCGGAAGGTGAAGGACAAAGCTGCGTGGAGGAATCTGATCAGACCTAAATGAAACACTCATTTTTGCCCTCGACAGACTGCTATGATGATGATGATGAATAAAAAGTGGAAACAACCCCATCTCCGTCTGACGGTGGCTCTCTGAAAAGCGGAATGCAGGCGCCCTTTCCAAGCTGTAGTTCTCCGGTCGCCAGTGGCAGTTGTGACTGTTTTCTTTCTCTCCTCGGGGTGGGGAGCATGGTGTGATTTCTCACGCTTGCCTGCCTCCACTGAGCGTTTTGCCCTGGTTTGATGGAACCTCAGACTTCACTCCTTCCAGTGAGTCCTTAAGCCGCTGGCAGCCATTACAACATTTGAGTTCTGTTTTGTTCCTCCATCAAAATGAAACAAGCATGTATTTTTTTCCCCAAAATGGTATCAAAAAGGCTTCAGATCCAGATGGAAGGCCCGCTGGGTCCGGATGCGGGCTGGGGTCTGCTGTTTGAGGATCCTGGGCATAGACTATTGCCTCTCTGACCCAAACCCCTGGATAAGTGGTAGAAGATGGTTGGATGGCATTCTCACATTCAACTGATTAGGCCAATATATGACACTAGTCAGCTAACTTTAGCTTCAAGCATGTCGTCACCATCAACACAACACAAAGAAATATGATGAGGGAAGGAGCGAGGGGTGACCTGGGACTCATTAGAATTTAAAGCAAAATGGCATTAAATGGCCCATTTTAAGGAGATCTCCTTCCACGGTCTATAAAATTCGACTGCAATAATTAAACTCTAAATGGTATTGACAAAAGTGTGTCACAGATATTTCACTAGTAGCCCTGTAAACTGTGTCAACATGTGGGAACAATGTGTCATCTGTAAATATCTTATAAAAAACATGACCATCTTCAGATTTTTCTGTTGACAGTTTGGTAGCCAATTGTATGTTTGTGTCTGTGTCAATTCATTTCTTAATAATCTTGCTTTAACGTGTGAGTGTAGACAGCAGTAACAACTGTGATCCACATTTTTTCTTTTTTTTAAATCTCCATTTCTCATGGCACCATGCTTGGTGCCATTAAAACCCTTCAATATCAACACCACTGCTAATGACCTCGCTCCATCTATAATAAAACATAACTTTGTTGACATGATGGAAAAAAGAAATTCAATCATAGGGCTGCATGGGGAAGAGGTCGCTCTTATTGCAGCCACCATAAATGTTGGTTTTATTGCCAATATTAAGTATTCATGCTACATGGTTGATGTGCTCTGAATGTTTTGTGGCTGCAGCACTGATAAAAAGTGAGACTGATAATAAGGCAATAAAGACAAAATAGGGCAAAAGGAGACTAATCCCAGGAGTCAGTGCAGCCAAGATTCTACGACTATATTTCAGCACTCACTCACACATTTATCCAGTTCTGAACTGTTGAAGAACTTGGCTTCAAAAGCTGCCAGTTCCCTACTTTAGGCCTCAGAATCAGGAAGAAAAGATCAAGGTAAGAAGGGTTTTTACCTTACAAACATTAATACAAGTGTTTATGACTGGTCCACCATTCTCCAAAGTCTCATGATGGTTCCATCTTATTTGCATTGTTACACTAAAATAAAAGTGTAACACATCATAAAACAATTCCTATGTGATGCCTTTTGTCAGAAAATGGACCAGTGGACATGGACATGTTAGCATGTGTTGCTGTTTTTGGGGTCACAAGGTCAAAGGTCAAAGACACAGGGTCTCCTGTGCCCTAACTCAACCGACTTAACCGACTGTTCACACCAAACGCAAACAGGTGATTTTTTTTCACAATTACATTATAACTCAATGTAAACACGCCAACAGACATGAATAGTGAGGTTCAGACTAGGCGAAGTTGTCTTTAAAACTTCTGCAGCTGTGTTCAACCTGCTGTGGAAATTCCCAAAGTAACATCATGCTTATGTTTACATTATTTCCACCAAGAGCTCACCTGAAAATGATGTCTCAAGCCTCCAAAACTTCACAGGTGATCCCGTGTTTACGTTGCTAGCTAGCTTGCTAGCTTGCTAGGACGTCCGTGGCTGGAAACCGTGGGTAAATAACTCCAAAAACCCGATTCAGCTGAAGAGTTCCTGGTCCTCCTGTCTCCCGGTGAGTGAGTTTCATTTTCTAACTAGTTTACTCTGCAACGGTGATACCATAGATATAGAACCCTAGATTGGCAGTAGGTCACTGGAGCGCGTGATTTCCGGCCGCCATATTGGTACAGGAATCACAACAAATCCACAGCTCAATGCACAACACTCTGATTAAGTCTTCATTTCCAAGGTTCTCGTTTGTTTACACAGTGTGTAACTGGTGTCTAAACGATCAGGTAAGTGTCGAATATTTGTTTTTAAATAATTTAATGGCGTGTTGTCAAAAATAAAGGTAAAAACTCTGATTTTCATTTGGGAGGTCACTGATTTCTGTACATGCATGACTGCCATGAGTGTAATATATATTGTAATTCAGTATCGATACTTATGGCAATATTTCTCATGTAATATTAGTATACAGTGTTACATTGTGTTCTTTGTTACTGGGTCAGTATTGGTAGCCAATATTATCGACAATGAACTTTGGGTTCTTGTAACTAGTTTCGTAGTTACTCAAATAGCGTGAGGATAGTTTTTCTTTTTCCTGTATTAGGCCATGGGCCAAAACCTCTGGCGTGCAGTTTCGTCTTAACTTTGCAGTGGCAAACTTTATCTCTCAGTTTTAAGTAGTTTAGACTATATTAAATGATATTTTACCTGTCCACATTTGCACTGTTTGCACGTTAATGAGAAATTAATTAAACAAAATCGACGCTTTAATCACGTAATTCCCCTTCCGTGACTTGCCGCGTGCGGGTGCTATTTTTCAACCTCGAACCGTCGCTGCCATTGCAATGTACAGTGTCGACGATTTGACCTGAATACGAGGATCCAACATGGCGACACGCGTGTGAACGTGTGTTTGTCATTTGATCGAGGAGGAAAAGGGAAAAATAACCCCATTTACACAAGTTAGTTGGCAAAAGTTTCGTGACTGCAACAGCAAATGGAAGCTTCTTGATGGCAGACAGCGTGAACTGGCTGAAAAAAATGAAACCTTGGCCCAAAATCCTGAGCCTAGAAACGAACATGGTTATCACCAGAGCTGCTATAAAAGGTAAGCTGCGAACTTGAGGAAGTTTTTCTTGGTTTTTGTGTACACTTTCATATTTTACAATATGTTTTGTTCCCCTTGATTTTTGTCATTAACTGGCCAATTTTGTTTTGCCTTATAGCAACTGCATTTATTCTTTACATGTGAAATTTGTCAGGATTTTTCCACATTAAAGGGTTTTGTTCAAGATGATTTGACAAGAGCAATTTCAAATGAAAGATAGAAGTAGAACCCTAGCAAAGACAATACAAACATGAATTCTACATGTCCATGTACCACAAGGACTCTCATAACTGCAGAATATTTTTGTGCTGTCTCTGCACCATGTGTTATATTAAAACTTATCTTCAAACATTTTTATTGTTTAGGTTTTGCGATACTACTCAGATCGAGAGAGCTGAACGCCGTTTAGCTGAACAGGCTGCACACATTGAAAGCAGTTCGACTGTAGTTGAAGGAACACTGGAGCCAACTCTAGAACCGTCACGGAAATCCTGTTGGCTGTAATCTGAAGCTTCACTGTCCCAGCCACGGCGCAACCTGCATGTTCTGCCAGTCAGATGCCTCATCTGCAAAAAAGACAAGTGGATCACCAACAGGCACACCCATAAACGTTCAAGGGAAAGACTCTCCAACTGCGAGTACCAGTCAGGTGTGTACATGTAGAAATGTTTTCACTTCATATTGCCTACGTGTGTCAGTTTGTTGGCTTCATTTGCATGGTTTGCCTTCATTATTTCCATTTATTAAAAATACACATACCTTTCTTTACAGGTGGTTTACTGCTCAAAGCTGCAGAGATCCTAAACGATGAACAAATTTTGCTGGACATCAAAGGCAAAGACATGGTTGCAATAGAGGTCAGATACCACCGAAGTTGTTACAAGGACTACATCAAGGTAAGTTAATGATTGTCTTGGTGATAGCAATACATTTTTTGGTGTTGTCAGTTCAGCCTCAGGTTCTTGAGTCTGTCACGTTATCAAGCAAATCCCAATCAAATACACAATTTCAATTTAAAAATAATGTACTTTCAGACATCCCTTTTAAGCTGTAAGATCCTTAGAATTGCAAGTCATGTCTGGCTATGTCAGTTTTGCACAATTGCATTCAGCTCTTTCAAGAACTTCTACCCATAATTATGCAATAAAGGAATGTCAATTTTTGTTTGGAAAATTGATCATGCATCTGTTGAAAATATTGGCTGGGAATATGTTTCTTCTGCCTGCTTTATAGTGAAGCAGTGGCTGGGAAACTATACTGTGTATCTGTTATACCATGGATAATCTGTTGTTGCATTAGTGTCACACCCCACATCCCCATTTATAGTTGTCCGAGGCACTCCTGCATGTAACAGACAAAATAAAACACCATGTTTCCATTCTTTCATTTCAGATTGGAGAGATTGGTGCTGAACCACCTGAAGGTCATCACAGGCCCCCTGATGGACCCACTGCAGTTTGCCTACCGGTCAAACAGGTCAGTGGATGATGCAGTGAATATGGGACTACACTACATCCTGCAACTCCTCGACTCCCCAGGGACGTACGCCAGGATCCTGTTTGTCGACTTCAGCTCAGCGTTCAACACCATCATCCCAGGCATTCTTCATCAGAAACTCCTCCAGCTCAAGGTGCCCCCCTCCACCTGCCAGTGGATCTCCAGCTTTCTGACTGACAGGTGGCAACAAGTGAAGCTAGGGAGATTTACATCCAGTTCCCGAAAAATTAGTACTGGTGCCCCCAAGGATGTGTCCTTTCCCCACTGCTCTTCTCCCTCTACTCCAACGACTGCACCTCAGAGGACCCTTCGGTGAAGCTCCTGAAGTTTGCGGACGACACCACAGTCATCGGTTTGATCCGGGATGATGATGAGTCTGCATACAGGCGGGAGGTGGAGCAGCTGATCCTCTGGTGCAGCCAGAACCATCTTGAACTTAACCCAGCCAAAACGGTGGAGATGACTGTGGATTTCAGGCAACACCCCCCTTCATTCCCCCCACTCACCATCCTCAACAGCACAGTGTCCACTGTGGACTCCTTCAAGTTTCTGGGTACCACAATCTCCCAGAACCTGAAGTGGTCCTCCCATATAGACACTGTCCGGAAAAAGGCCCAGCAGAGGTTGTTTTTTCTGCGTCAGCTCAAGAAGTTTGATTTGCCTCAGGAGCTGCTGGTTGTCTTCTACACCGCCATCATCCAATCTGTCCTCTGCTTTTCCATCACTGTCTGGTTTGGATCTGCCACTAAACAGGACAAGACCAGACTGCAGCGGATCGTTAAGTCTGCGGAGAGGATCATTGGTACCGACCTACCCTCCATTGAGAACTTACAGTATATCGGTCCATAACCAGGAAACGGGCATGAAACATCTGTGCTGACCCATCACACCCCGGCCACAAACTGTTTGAACTTCTATCTTCTGGTCGTCGTTACAGATCACTGAAGGTCAAAACCACCCGTCACAGGAACAGTTTCTTTCCTCAAGCCATCACTCTGATGAACTCCTAACATTCACCTAGTCCTACCTGTTGCTGTACTCATGACTTTTCATCCATTATTACATTGCACATAACTCTCACACTGCTTTTTACTTCATTCACATTATATCACTGAATCTGAGTTCACATTGAAATACTGTGTGACTGTATATTTTTTCATATATTTCTGCAAAGTGTGGTTAGTCTGAGTAAATAACTGCATATATTCCTGTATATATTTGCATCCTTTTATAGAAACGTGGACAGACTGTAATTTACTGTATATACTCTGTTGTCATTGAATCCTTATTTAAATCCTCCACCTGAACAACGAGAGCAAGTTTTTAGCCAAAGTCAAATTCCTTGTATGTGTTGTGCATACTTGGCCAATAAAGCTGATTCTGATTCTGATTCTGATTATGTCAACAAGTACAAGTCTGCCGCTTGACCCTGACAGTGAAAGTGCCATCCAGCATACATTCAGTGCTTTCTGCAAGAAGTATGTGGAGGACGAAATCATTGGGAAAGGACAGGTCATGCGTATGACTAAGTTGCAGTCATTGTTGCAAGGCATGTTTGAAGAAGGTGGAGCACCACCTGCATTTGCCAACACCACATACTTAAGGCAGAAATTGTGCCGTAAGTATCCTCAGCTACAATTTCATTGGCCATCAAGAATGAATGTGAGTGGTATTGTGTACTGCGAAGGCTACGAGTCTACTATTGTTGATCATTGGGAATCTCATCCATCCAGTTCTGACTCTGAATCTGACAGCACAGGGGCTCCTGAGGCTCTGAATCAACAAGAACTCTCTGAGTCAACAGAGATGGGCACCCTCCGGGTTCACTACCACAGTGCTCAAATGCTTCGTCAAGTACTCAGGCAGGTGAAGGGACTAAAAGACAAGTGGCCACCATTGGCTAGTGACATGGAGATGAATGCAGTGTCACAAATAGTTCCAGTTGACCTATTCAACTATTTGGCTTGGGTAACGGAAATTTCTGATGAAGTGGGCGAACATGACAAGTATGTCTCCACCTCTGATGATCTGCGACGCAAACTGCTATCAGTTGCACAAGACATAATCTACATCCATTCAAGAGGAAGGGTTACTACACCCAAACACTCTGCTTTGGCCATGACTTATTGAAAGTTAAATGAAAACTATGGCCAAAATCTTGTTTTTTACCAAAAATGGACAAAAAACTAGAAAAAACGGGTCATATTTGCTTAATGTGCAAGTTTGGCTGTTGTGGACAACTAACTAACCTGCACTTATATAGCGCTTTTCTAGTCACAAAGACCACTCAAAGCGCTTTCTTTAATACTAACCCTCTATTCTAAGGGCCTATAGGAAACAGATATCTAGGGACAATTTAGAACAGCCAATTAACCTAACATGCATGTTTTTGGCATGTGGGAGGAAACCGGAGAAATCCCGGAGTAAACCCACGCAACACGGGGAGAACATGCAAACTCCACACAGATCACTGTTGGTCGGGGGCTGGGATCGAACCCACGATCCCACGATCCCCACAATCCCCCGGCCAAGGGTAAACTGTGCTGCCGCAGTGCTAACCACTGCGCCACCGTGCAGCCCAACAACTGTATTCAGATTCAGCACTATCAAATTAGTAAAATTCACTTTATTTCAAGTTGCCACTAGAAAGTTAAGACGAACCTCAATTTCTAGCCATGCAACAGATTTTGGCCCATGGCCTGTATACACTTGGCCTAATGAAAGATTTTGTCACGACTCGCCGCTCATCAGCGGCTTCAGCTGCGCGCACACCTGCGCCTCGTCAGCAGCGGCTATTTAGCCCACTCGGCCCAGTGCTGCGGTCTGGAGCCGTCTGTTCTCGTCGGTGCTTCCAAGGCTCATGATTCTACCTCAGATCACCAGCAAGATTCTACGACATGTAAGAACTCCTTACCTTGTCTCCCAAGTTTTCACCCCTGTGCACAGGTGGACCTTCCCGGCGGCGGATTTCCCCCATCATCGCCGTATCATCTCCACCATCCGCGCAGGCCCTGCAGGACGCTGTCTCCCGGGCTTATCACCTGCCGACGCCAGCCACTTGTCCCTGCAAGTAAGCAACACTATCACTGATTATCCCTGTCTCGGTGTGGTGCCCGTTACCCTTGTCCTCTGCTCTTTCTCCATAGGGTTGTCTGGCTGAACAGCGTGCTGCTCTGCTGCCTGCGCATCGGCGTTCACCCCAGCACATATCCATACGGCATACATCCATTCATACACACCTGCTTGTTGAATAAAGCTGTTAAATCTATCCTGAGCCTGCGTGTTTCGTGGGCCAGACATTATGTCAGATTTAGGTTTATCAGACCATCTTTATACAATAATTACACATACACTACCGTTCAAAAGTTTGGGGTCACCCAGACAATTATTTTGTGTTTTCCATGAAAAGTCACACTTATTTACCACCATGAGTTGTAAAATGAATAGAAAATATAGTCAAGACATTGACAAGGTTAGAAATAATGATTTGTATTTGAAATAATAATTTTTTCCTTCAAACTTTGCTTTCGTCAAAGAATCCTCCATTTGCAGCAATTACAGCATTGCAGACCTAACATGATTGCACAAGGGTTTTCTAATCATCCATTAGCCTTCTGACGCAATGAGCAAACACATTGTACCATTAGAACACTGGAGTGATAGTTGCTGGAAATGGGCCTCTATACACCTATGTAGATATTGCACCAAAAACCAGACATTTGCAGCTAGAATAGTCATTTACCACATTAGCAATGTATAGAGTGTATTTCTGATTAGTTTAAAGTTATCTTCATTGAAAAAAAGTGTTTTTCTTTCAAAAATAAGGAAATTTGTAAGTGACCCCAAACTTTTGAACGGTAGTGTATATGTGTACAAACATCTATTATTATGTATGTTAACTTACTATTATTATGCAGATCACCTTAGTTTCCACTACAAGAGGAAGAATTATATAACGGTGGTCTTTAAAGTTGATCTGTGGCATTCTCAGAAGAGTGAGCAACAGGTCTGTGTTCAGCTACAAGGTATATATTATATCAATTTTTCAGCTTCAATTTTTTCAGCACTAGTACTTTTAAATCAATAGGGCCTATAGGCCTAGCCCTTCATGTATGTATGCAAATAAATGTACATGTCTACCGCATTAATATATAAGCCTATATACATGTTCTATATTGCCCGAATTCTTGACCTGGCTCTGGGTTAAATTTATAAAGCCTACATCTACTGCTTTAAACTGGGTTTTGATTCAATTAACACTTCACCTCACTTTGCAATTGATTAATATGAGCTTGCTGCTTTCATGTTGAGTGCATTATTCTATGCAATAAATTTAATAAATTTGTAATGAACATTGGTGTATTGTATACATTTGTTATGTGGGCCTAAAATCAATAAGAATTTCAAATTGATTTTAAACAACTGCTATACAGATCCAGGTAGATGGGGGGGAGTGTATACTGTAATGTCTGTCTAGTTAAATGAAGAAACTTGAATAATTGATTTGTAATTTTTTATTCTCTTTATTTATTTCAAAGTTTACATATCTAGGCCAATAGCGCCGATCGAGGACTACGTCATCAGTTTTCGCGCTGGTAGTCACGTGGTACACAGCAGTAGACAAGGTCGGACAAACAAAACCCTGTCCTACCGGTGGAGCAATGGCGAGTGCCATTGCCACTTGTAAAACTGTTAGAAAGCTGAAGTTATTTTTCAGTGCTGCATTAAATCTCATCTTACGTAACTTTGTCTTTCCATTACAGACCTGCAGAGATAAAGTACAACAGTTTCTTGTATCCGAAATGGCTTCAAGATAAAAAAAAAAAAAAAGCACTGCCGAACAACCATCGCGCAGCGGCGAAAGACAACGATATACTAGGAATAGGAACATTTTGTTCCGCAGTTGTGCACGTCGGGATTCATCTACGAGGAGGCTTGCAAACAAAAGAAAAAGAGCTTTCTGCTGCGCGCCCACCGAGGACAACAGAAACCTGCCTTGCTCCATTCACGCGATGCAGTGGCCCAGAAAGTTTGTCCTACTTCAGCCAAGTAAAAACACGCATGCGCAGTAGTGAAAGCTATTTTTAGCACTTTGGCAAGCTCCTCGATCGGCGCTATTTGTATAGCACAGGCTGAAATATTTCTTTGATAAACATTTTTGACAATGGGGGGGGGGGCAATAAGCTGGTTGCCCGGGGTGGCAAATATAACAAATACAGCCCAGGACAAAGTATGAATTAATCAATTTCAGCCATATATTTATGCATAAATGGCCACAATGAAAGAGCTAGCCTTAATTATTAATCATGGGGTATGGTAACTTTTTTTTCAGCTCATTTGACAGTTCTTGATTGAGACACTGCAAAATGCCATAATTTAATAATTATGAAGCTCTTAAACACCTAATATTTATGCAGATTATGCTGAAAGTAAACCACTATGCGCTGTGTTGTACTGTGGTGTAAACATGTTCACTGAAGCCTGTCAAACGTTTAACAAAGGAGAATGACCCAAGCAGGTGTCTGCACTGGACCACAGGGATGTGCTACAGATATCCTGTACCAAGATGGCGGACGCGCGTCACGCCCCCGCGACCACGGACTGGCCAATTTAGAGTTATACTGTATATCTATGGGTGATACTTTTACTACGTCCACTAGCTAGCTAGCTGCTAGCATAGCTAGCTTGCGGACGCGAATGCGCGACGACAAAAATTTGCACGTACTCGCGTCTTCCCATTGATTTTCTATGGATTTATACCGCCTGTTCACGTCAGGTGTGAACACAGCTTTAGTGTGTGTTGCTATGCTTTTGGGGTCAAAAGGTCAAATGTCAAAGTCACAGGGTCATAAAAGGTCAAAATTTATTTTAGCCCATAGTAACTTCAAGTAAAAATATAAATAAGTGTGTAGTGGGGGGCTAGGGCTTCAAAAGGCACGGGTCTGCATCTCTGTTGGATGCACTTCTACAGTAGTTACTATGGTGGATTCCACAATGATTTTTATTTTGATAGTGAAAGCTGAGACTTTTCTTTTTCCCCTCCATCGCTCTAGGAGGAATTGGCTCTTTCACAATATGTGCTGATAATGTACATACCATTAGAGATGATGACTGGGATCCTAAGGGCTGCAGGGCTAGTTTCCCCTGTGCAGTTTGAGCTTTTTTTTAATTAAAATGACTGCATTCACTTCAGACATACAGTACATGGCATTCTAAGTGAAACTGGAATGTTACAGGTAAGACCTTGTGGGATTGCTGTGGTAACTTAAGTGTAAAAGCTGACAAGACTGTTAATTCACACATACTAAATTGTCATTAGGTGTTCATTGCCTTGCTTCTAAGGTCACCAAGGAAAAGTAATGAGTTGAGACAGAATGTTTAGGTGCTTCAACAGTTCACACAATGAGGCTGCCCATGTCAAAGATTAATGTGTGTTGTACCCATCCATCTAGCCAACCTCAGAGCCTTTGCTCGTTGCTATTTTGCAGAAACATCACCCTGCCTTCTTAACAAGCTTTGATACATATTGAGCACGGACATCCTTCTTACCCATTCCTTGAAATTCTGTGCACGGTATAAACCAGTGGTGGGCAGTGAGGGCCATTCCACTGCAGGTTTCCTGTTCCACCCAGTCTCTTCAGCAGGTGTTTGCTCTGATCAGCTTCAAGGATTGTTAATCATTGAAAACACCTGCTGAAGAGACTGGATGGAACAGAAAACCTCCAGTACAATGGCCCTCCATGGCACGAGACTGCCCACCCCTGGTTTAAACTATACTGTTGTTCAGTAACACTAACACATCTGCATATGGTATAAACACTTCAACAGAAGTTGACTTGTTGATCATATTTGTGGTTCCAAAATATCTTTGCTTGGATAAAGGTGTAGAGAAAATACATTCTTATGCTGTGGTGCAAATCCGAGCCAACCAAGACCAGGAGCCCAGAAGATGATGGCAGGTGACCGGATGGCAACCAGGGATTCACACTGACAACCATGGAGTGTGTAGCGGCTGTACCTGCCGACAAACAAAGCAAGGTTTTGTGATAGGCAATGCAAATGGTTTTAGCAAGAGAGATTAAGCAGAGCTGCCCTCCCCGCCCCAACACTAAACCATAACTGTCCCACACTGAACTGTTCTCCACCACTCCTCTTAATATGATTATAATTTCCCAATTACGGAGCTCCCTGGCTGCAACATGAGAGGGATGTAATACCAAATTACACCACCAGATGGCCCGCTCACCTGACATTACATTAATTCCAGTTTATTTTAGTTTTCAGTTATGACACCCCGTTGAACCTGTTCAAACATAAGCCCCTTTTCCATTAGCACCTACTTGACTGGACTCGATTTGTAGGGTTTTCCATTAGGTGGTAATACCTCATACTAGCTATTTTTTTAGTACCTACTCAGCCGTGCTTCTAAGCGAGCTGAGTCAAACTAAAAATGTGACATCAACAGACTGCAGGCCACGGCGTAATGTCACTGGATGAGTCACGAGAGCAATGTCTTGACAAGAATCAAACCCACCATTGTTAAAATTCTGCAACAGCGAGCATGACTTTTTATTATTTCTGTGAAATTCAACAAGATAAATGGCTGCACACAAATCAACACCATGGTCCGGTGATGAGGTTCAGACTTTTCTGTGCTTGGTGGCTGAAAAGAGAATCCAGAGGGAGCTAGACAGAGCGACCCGAAACAAAAACGTATAAGAGTAGGTGTCCGAGCTGATGGCCACTCACGGGTACCACCAGACATTAAAACAATGTCAGGAAAAGCTTAAGAAACTAAAAAGCGATTACTGGACAGTCAAGGACCACAACGTCATGGGAGTGTCGGGTCACTTTGCTATAATGACCCCACCCACTTTGAGGTGGTACTCAATTGTAATGGAAAATGACCGAAACCATGTTGGCAAGTTGAGCTGAGTAGGTGCTAGTAGAAAAGGGCCAATAGAAATACTGTATGTACATACAGTCACTGATTGTGTTCTGTAGATACTAACTTGCTGGTGCAGTTTTTTGTATGTATGTCACACGCTTAACATTTATAACAAAGAAAAAATGGTGTAAAATAATAGTAATAGAAACACATGCTTGTATTTGTGTCTCTGGTAAAGCCATATTTTCAAGCTGAATTGGCAGGGAATCCAATCTGCAGTCAAACTCGGAGATGAATGGAGTTCACTACAATAGCATTCAAAGACTGCATGCCCCATCACGACTGACAAGACTTCACATTTTCTTCCATTTTACAAAAATGAAGTTTTTGCAGCAATGCTTAGAAGGGATGCAGTGGATAGGATCTTAAAATTAATGACTCTGGAAGCAATTTGTTGTGCAGTGTCTTCTCCACCGGTAGAAACTTTTTTTTTTTTTTTACATTTGAACAGACTGCATACTTTCATCCAAGCTGATAAGGCTTTTAAAAAAGTTATGGATCAGCAATGTGATTTGGACCAACTCCAAGTTTGGGTAAGGTGGATCCTTAGTCAAATTTACATATAAATGAACAACAATTTAAAACGAGTTTAGAGTAAATACATTTAAAGGAGACATATAGATAGATAGATAGATAGATATATAGATATATAGATAGATAGATAGATAGATAGATAGATAGATACTTTATTTCGAACAAAAAAGTATAACAAAAACAAAACAAATGACAAATGCAATAAAGTAACAGTATACAGTGTTCGAAAGGGAGAAGGAAGAAGTGAACACTTATTAATTCCATCTCCTCTTTTCCATAAATACACCCATGTGAAATATATACAAATTACCACATTTAAGACCCCAAGTAAACAATTAACTGTATTTTGTACATATCAACATTAACACCCATCCATCCTAACATACATTGATGTCCATACATCAAAACCAGCCTCAAACAACACAGATATCATCAAAGAGAAATATAAATGTCAACTGGTTGATTTGAATACTTCACTTGAATGTTTAGCTGTTAATGTATGTCTCTCTCCGGTAATGAATTTCAACATTGCAGTAGTGTACAACCCACCGTCACACAACTCTTCCTTTTATAATGAATTAAGTGATCTGGTTAAACAACTTGAGAAGAACAGAGAAACAATAATTCATGGTGACTTTAATATCAACTGGTCTGATAAAAAAGACAAACAAAAACTGAAAAGCCTCATGACTAAATTTAATTACCAGCAAATCATCAAAGGACCCACCAGGATAACCAAACAATCCAGAACACTTATTGACATGGTATTTACTAATAAACCAGAACGAATAACCAGAACCTATAATCTTGTAACTGGTCTCTCAGATCATAACATGGTTCTTGCTGTCAGAAAACTTACTAAAAAGCGACTACAGTATTTTGGGGGAGTCGATATTGACAAATCAAATTTTATTATCCCCAAATCAAAAAATGAGGAGTTTGAACATTACTTAGAGAATCAAAATTGGGAGCAGCTCATGTCAACATGTGAAGTAGATGATTGTTGTAATTTTATAACTGCAACAATCACAAAGTCTATAGAAAAATTTTCAAAGCAAATTAAAAGTAGACAACAGAAGATTAACCTACCATGGTTAAATAATGAAATAAGAAAACTTATGAAGAGGCGAGACTATGCACTGAAAACATCACTAACCTCCAAACTACAAAATGATCACCTTGTGTACAAAAGTTTAAGAAATAAAGTGGTACATGAGCTGCGAAAATCAAAAATATCTTATTACAATAAACTGATAGATCATGCAAAGGGTAACAACAGTTCCCTATGGAGGCATTTAAATAACTTAACTAATAAAAAAAACGATCAGAAGGGGGTAAAGGAACTTAGAATCAATGGCAAGACCGTCAGTGACAAGACTACTTTGGCAAATTAATTTAATTCACACTTTGTGGGCTCTGTGGAAGACTTAACAAAAATTTTTGTGCTGCCAAATGTGCTCAACAACACAAATTCCATACTTCCAACAGATACTTTTCACATCGATGAGGTAAATGAGAAGTTAATTGCTGGCGTTGTTAAAACACTGTCAAACTCAAAAACTAATGATATCTACAATATGAGCACCTCCTTTCTCAAAATGCACAGCAAAATATTAATCAAACCACTGACTCATCTCATTAATCTCTCCATTAGGTCTAGTACATTTCCATCTGGCTGGAAAAAAGCTGTCGTCATACCAGTTCATAAATCAGGCAGTAAAGACGATATATGCAATTACCGCCCAATCTCTATCTTACCAGTCCTGTCTAAGGTTCTTGAAAAAGTTGTAGCTACACAGCTGATAGACTACTTACAAGACAGTCAACTTCTTCATCCACATCAATTTGGTTTTAGACCAGGGTACTCAACAGAAACAGCAAATTGTTGCCTTATTGAAAACGTCAAACAGTCCTTGGACAGGGGTAATGTGGTAGGAGCTGTTTTTCTAGATCTCAAAAAGGCTTTCGATACTGTAAACCACAGTTTGCTTTTATCCAAAATGGTATCTTTTAACTTCTCCCCAAATACATTAGAATGGTTTGCATCTTATCTCCAGAATAGAGAACAGTGTGTAAAAGTTCACCAGGATAAATCCTCATTTTTAAACAACCGCATGGGTATCCCACAAGGGTCCATTCTTGGTCCTTTACTTTTCAGCATTTTTATTAATGACTTGCCGTTACACTGCTCAGCTGCAACATGCCAACTTTATGCAGATGATGCAGTTATTTACACAGCTGCCAAGACTCCAGCACAGGCTGCAGATGTACTGTCTACAAGTATGGTTGATGTCCAAGAGTGGCTCCTCAAGAACCATCTATTGCTGAACCTTCAGAAAACAGTCTCAATGTGCTTTTCAATCAAAAAATGTAACCTGCAACATTTTAAAGTTAATATACATGATCATGACATCAGTTTAGCTACAGAATTCAAATACCTTGGCATTGTACTAGATCCTCAACTCAAATTTAATCTTCATATAAAGAAAATTTCAAAAACAGTAAAAAAAAATCTGAACTGCTTTAAATTAATTAGATATTACATACCTTACGAAGCAGCTGCACTGTATATGCATTCTATGGTTTTTTCTCATATATCATACTGTTTGACAGTCTGGGCTCAAGCAGCCCCTTCCACAATAAGACATATAGGTTCATTATATAATCAAACCCTAAAAATCTTGGACAAAAAGCCCATTAGGTGGCATCACTGTAATGTTTTAAAAAAATACAACCTATTGAGTTTTGAGAGCTTCATTGACCTCTGTCTTCTGAAATTAACGTTCAAATGTTTCCATAAATCAGCACCCGAGCCACTTGCTGGTTTCGTCCAAAGACAGGACAGCAGCAGAGCCACCAGGAGTTCTGTTAACAATAACTGTAAAATATTCCACCGCAGAACCACATTTGGACAAACAGCTTTCTCTATAAAGGGCAGTCATATCTGGAACACAATGCCAAATGAAATTAAAATAATAACGGACTTTAAAACATTCACTAAAAATGTTAAAAACTGGCTGAAAAATAAACAAGAATGTACTCATGTATGAATTAACTGTCTGCAGAGTGAGAGCGAATGAAGGGAAGGAATAAATGTGTTTGTTTATAGTGAGTGACGGAGGGAGGAAGGCCTGAAATAGGCAAATGTGAGTTATGTTATATGTGTTAAATGTGAGTCAGGCTGTTATATTTGTGTATTTATAATATTTATAATATTTATGTTAAATGTGAGTCAGGCTGTTATATTTGTGTATTTATAATATAATATTTATAATTGTGTATTTATAATTTTTCTGCATTGATGTATGTGATTATTGTGTATATTTTTTATCTTGATTCTTTTTTCTAAAGCCCATCCAGGGACAAGAGTTGCAAATTAGCTAATAGCTATACACTCTATGTGCAACACATCAGATTAATTGTCTTTGATTAATTGTCTATGTTTATTGCACTGTCCCTGTCAAATAAACTAATCTACTACTACTACATATACACAGTGCTGTCCCACCCACCATTCCATAGTGTCCCATAGTGTCCCAGAGTGAGCATAGTGAATCGCACATATAAATACTACCCTTCTAACATATATCCTTTCAGCAAATAATGTTTATACCTCTTTTTGAATTGATTTCTGTTTGTACATAGTTTCAGTTCCGGCTCCAGACTGTTCCACAAATCCACCCCACAGACAGATATGCACATACTTCCCTTGGTTGTTCGTATCTTGGGTTTTGTAAAGTTTAAGTCTCCTCTCAAATTATGATCATTGTCTCTTTTTTTAAATATTTTTTGTATATTAGTTGGGAGTTGATTATTAATTGCCCTGTACATGACTTGTGCTGTCTTAAATTTAACTAAATCGATGAACTTTATGACTTGTGACTTTAAAAACAACAAACTGGTATGGTCTCTATATCCTACATTATTTATTTTCCTTATAGCTCTTTTTTGTAATGTGCATATTGACTGTAGGTTGGTCTTGTAGGTGTTTCCTCAGACTTCTACACAGTAGTTAACCCCTTGCACTCCGGGCAATTTTCCTAAAAATGCCAAAAAATAATGTGCCCAAAGTAAATCGAAAGCTGTTATTCAACCCTTTGCAGCATCTTCATGGGGTTGGTCTCATTTAAAAGAAAACACTTTGAATTTTTTGGCAAAAAAAGCATAATCTCTCTACGTGCTCTGGCCACTGAGTTACAGTCATCTAAACATACTGAACTTGAAGAAAATAAATTTGGACACGGTGTTTTTTTGGATACAAATGCTTGCAAATAACACACAGCTGTCCGATCTGGCTGGAAAACGCAACAGAAATGTAGAACCAAGTGTTATCAAGCTGAGATCTAAATTTGGTAACAATACCACAAAAAATGAATATTTTACACAGCTTTGTTCTCAGGTAGTTCCCAGGCGTTTTGGAACTGTGCCAAATTGTGCCAAATGGCACAGTTTGGAAAAACATCTGTAACTTTTGAATAATTCAATGTAGAATCTTCATTTTGGGCTCTAATGAAAGGTCACACTCAGGGCTGTGTCTGTGTGTGTGTGTGTGGGGGGGGGGTTGTCCCCCCCCGCTACAAAAGACGGAGTTCGGCCCTCGCATGATGGATTACACTCCTTGCATGTTTTCACAGCGGCCCCCCCCCCCCCTCGCTACTGTGTGTGTGTGAGGGGGTTGCCCCCCCCGCTACAGAAAACGGCCATCGCTAAATGAAGGAATAGACTCATAT
Source organism: Pholidichthys leucotaenia (assembly GCA_020510985.1). NCBI lineage: Eukaryota > Metazoa > Chordata > Actinopteri > Cichliformes > Pholidichthyidae > Pholidichthys > Pholidichthys leucotaenia. The sequence goes on along the minus strand of CM035842.1, from coordinate 19,120,097 downwards.
GCTTCCCCCCGCAGACCAGGGGGCATTCGAACCGTGAACGCCCCCCCCACCGCTCCTCTTCTGCAGCGAGGGGGGGGGGGCGTTCAAGGTACGAACACGGCAAATGAACCGTTTATCGCGGTGCACGCACTTCGTACTTCGTGCGCAGTACAGTTGTAATTTACCGATCGGTCAAAAGTCATTTTTGGATTACAGTTTTCAGGGAGAAATAATAATTTAGCTTATAACACCTTACCTCTTCACAGCAGCAGAGTCCTGGCGAACTTCTCTTCCTCATTGTCAGACGAACGCGACGCTGGTCCGCTCGTGGATCCCGATCAAAACATAATTCCAATATTGCGGTTTTGGTGAATGATTTACGACCTTTGTCGTCGGCCTCCGTCGGTCTATGATGACGGAAGAGAATCCTAAACGTCTATTCTGCTGGAATGAGTACAGGTCCCACTTGTGGGTGGTCTCCATGCTGCGGGGTCTGTAGCAGATTTGTCCAGCGTCCTTTGTTTTCATCTGCTGCAGCAGTAAGTCTCTCTTCACCCAGCCTGAATTTCTGTGCTTCAATTGGCTCCTGCATTCACAGTAGGAATCAGAATCAGAATCAGAATCAGGTTTATTGCCATTGTTCATGTAGTACACAAACTAGGAATTTGTCTCGGTACAATGCTGCAACATTAAACATGATAAGATAAGAGAAATAAACTATACATGTAATAAAGTGTAGGATAAGATTAAGTGATACTGGTCAACAGTTAAAATATATATTAGCCAGCAGCAGATACTGTGGAGAACTATATAGTGCAGTCGGTAATGCAGGAAGAAAACAGTGATGATTGACATGAGTCTGGTTGAGCTGCTGTACATGGTGCACGAGAGTCACTTAGTGTTCAGCAGTCTGATGGCAGAGGGGAAGAAGCTGTTCATGTGACGGGAGGTTTTAGTCTGGATGGACCGAAGTCTTCTACCAGAGGGGAGGGGGGCAAACAGTACGTGACCAGGGTGTGAGGGATCGGCTATGATCCGGCCAGCACGCCTCCGGGTCCTGGAGATGTACAGATCCTGGAGAGATGGGAGCTTGCAGCCGATCACCTTCTCAGCAGTGCGCACGACGCGCTGCAGCCTTAGTCTGTCCCTGGCAGTGGCTCCTGCGTACCACACGGTTATGGAGGTGGTGAGGATGGACTCGATGATGGCTGTGTAGAACTGCACTAACATCTTGGTGGGTAGCTTGAGCTTCCTCAGCTGCCGCAGGAAGAACATCCTCTGCTGGGCTTTTTTGATGAGTGAGCTGATGGTCAGCTCCCATTTGAGGTCCCTGGTGATGGTAGTGCCTAGGAAGCGGAAGGAATCAGCAGTGGTGATGGGAGAGCCTGAGAGGGTGAGGGGGGGCAGAGGAGTAGTGACTTTCCTGAAGTCTACAATCATCTCCACTGTCTTCAGAGCGTTCAGCTGCATGTTGTTATTGCTGCACCAGGACGCCAGCTGGGCCACCTCTCTCCTGTAGGCGGACTCGTCGCCGTTGGAGATGAGCCCGATGAGGGTGGTGTCGTCCGCAAACTTGATCAACTTGACAGACTGGTGGCTGGAGGTGCAGGAGTTGGTGTAAAGGGATAAGAGTAGGGGGGAAAGTACACAGCCCTGGGGTGATCCGGTGCTGATGCTAGTATAGTCTGAGACAGTCTTTCCCAGCCGCACATGCTGCCTCCGGTCCGTCAGGAAGTCGATGATCCACCTGCAGAGGGAGTCAGGCACGTTGAGCAGGGACAGCTTGTCCCGGAGCAGAGCGGGGCGGATGGTGTTGAATGCGGAGCTGAAGTCCACAAACAGGATCCTGGCGTAGGTTCCCGGGGAGTCCAGGTGCTGCAGGATGGAGTGGAGGGCCAGGTTGACTGCATCGTCTACAGACCTGTTGGCTCGGTAGGCAAACTGCAGCGGGTCCAGGAGAGGGGTGGTGATGGACTTGAGGTGGGACAGGACCAGGCGCTCAAAGGACTTCATGACTACAGAGGTGAGCGCTACAGGTCTGTAGTCATTAAGTCCAGTGATCCGTGGCTTCTTGGGGACAGGGATGATGGTGGAGGATTTGAGGCAGGATGGCACGTGGCATAACTTAAGGGAGGTGTTAAAAATGTCTGTGAATACAGGAGCCAGCTGTTTCGCACAGAGTCTCAGGGTGGAGGGAGACACGCCGTCTGGGCCGGGGGCCTTGCGCGGGTTCAGTCTGGAGAACTGTTTGAGCACATCCTGCTCACTGATGATAAGGGGAGGGGGGGAGGAGGGGGGGGGTGCCTTAAATGAAGTAGGGAATGTGGAGGCTGTGGAGCTGGAGGGAGGGGGGGAGTTGGACACAGATGACGAGGTGTCAAAACGGGCATAGTGTTGGGACAGTCTCTGACAAAGGGCTTTGTCATCCTGACCTTTAGGAGCCTTAGGTCGATAGTTGGTGATTTGCCTCAGTCCTCTCCACACGGAAGCCGAATCATTAGCAGTGAACTGCTGCTGGAGTCTCTCTGAGTATAGAGATTTAGCCCTCTTCAGCTCTCTGTTAAACCGGTATTTAACCTCCCTGTAGCAGTCCCTGTCTCCACTTTTCAGCGCTGCTTCCTTCTCCTTCCTGATCTGTCTGAGCTTAGCTGTGAACCAGGGTTTGTCATTAGAGTAACTCACCCTGGTGCGTGATGGAAGAATGTTCTCTTCACAAAAGTGGATATATGAGTTCACAGTGTCCGTGTACTCATCCAGATCATGCGTGGCTCCTGTAAGCATGCCCCAGTCAGATATTTCCATGCACGTTTCCAGCTTCTCCTCAGCATCACTGGTCCGTATCTTCGTAGTGCTCACAACAGGTTTAGTGAGCTTCAATCTCTGTCTGTATGTGGGAATGAGGTGAACCATCACGTGATCAGATAATCCCAGCGCAGCTCGAGGGACAGCGCGATATGAGTCTTTCACTGTGGTGTAACAGTGATCCAGTGTGTTTAATCCTCTGGTGGGACATTTAATAAACTGTTTGTAGCGGGGGAGATCGTGGCTCAGATTGCACTGATTAAAGTCGCCAGCCACAATAATCAGCGAGTCTGGAAAACTCCGCTCTGTGTGTTGAATGTGATCCGCGAGCACGCGCTGAGCTTCGCGCGTGTCCGCGTCGGGAGGGGCGTACACAGCGATCATTATGAAAGAAGCAAACTCCCGCGGGGAATAGAAGGGCTTGCAATTGATAACAAGAAATTCCAAGGCAGGAGAACAGTGTTTGGAAATTACCGTTACATCAGAGCACCAGATGCAGTTGATGTAGAAGCAGACTCCGCCTCCTGTGGTCTTGCCGGAAAGCTCTGTGTCACGATCAGCACGGAAGAGCTGGAAGCCGTCGAGGCGCAGCGCGCTGTCCGGTATATTTTCCCGGAGCCAGGTCTCAGTAAAGCAGAGGACAGCTGAGGAGGCGAGGTCCTTAAAACGCATCAGCAGTCTCAGTTCATCCACTTTGTTAGAGAGAGAGTTGGTATTGGACAGAAATATGCCAGGCAGCGCCGTTCGCGAGCCTCTCCTGCGAAGTCGCACGAGAGCGCCCGCTCGTCTTCCTCTCTTCCGCCGTCTCACTTTCCGAGCCAAACAATAAACCAGATCGGCGGCAGGGGCTAGAAAAACTGGGAGGAGGTCCGTGGGGGTGAAAGTCCTGATATTTAAAAGTTCTTCACGGGTATAAGTGCAAGCAGACACACAATTGACAAACAAAAACAAACAAAGAGCGCAGCGAGCACCATGTCGACCGCTGTGGGCGCCATCTTGGATCGAAGGGTCCTCCTTCCTAGGTTTTCATTCATTGGCTCTTCAAGGTTTCAGAAACCCAATTCAAGGCTCTTATTAGTCGAATGAGAGGTCAATCAGATGAACTAATCTGTTCGCGGCTGTGTCTGCAGTTTTTTTTTTAGTGGCGCTTGGACGCCAACACCACCTACATCACCACAATCTGGACTCCTGCGCCCTTGTGCGTCCTAGGACGCAGAGACTTGCCCGCCCGCGGAACAACGGAGCGCAAGTGGTTAAGATAAGGTAGAAACAGTGAATTGTACAGTAAGACCAATGATTTATAGTCCAAGATGTGTCTTGTCTTCCCCAATATGCCTATACATTTTGCTAACTTGGACCGGATGTGACTGATGTGAGGTTTCCAGCATATTTTATTGTCTAGCGTCACCCCCAGAAACTTATTTTCCTGTACTGTTTCTATTCTGGTATCATCTATTGTTACCATTATTTCATGATTTATTTTATAATTTCCAAATAACATAATCTTTGTTTTTTTTAGATTTAGAGATAATTTATTTTTGTTGAACCACTGCGTTAACTTTTTCATTTCAGTTGTGACCACCTCTAAAACCTGCTGCAAATTCTCACCAGTGCAAAGGATATTTGTGTCGTCCGCAAACAAAATAAATTTCTGAATTTTTGATACTTGGCATTTGTCATTTATATACAAAATAAAGAGTTTGGGTCCCAAAACTAACCCCTGGGGCACACCACAAGTGATATCCATGAAGGGTGATTTGTGCTTACCAATTTGTACAAATTGTTGTCTGTTACTTAAATAACTTTCCACCCAACTTAGTCCGACCCCTCTTATCCCATGCCTTTCCAGTTTCCTTAGTAGTATTCTGTGGTCAATAGTGTCAAAAGCTTTCTTTTCAATCTATAAATACTCCTACAGCAAACTTTTTTTTTATCTATACAACTAGTAATTTCTTCTATAAGTTCGATCAGTGCCAAAGATGTAGATTTATCTGCTCTAAAACCATACTGGCTGTCTTTAAGGAGGTTGTGTTTTTCAATGAAATCATCCAGTCTCTTAGTGAGGATTTTTTCAATTATTTTGGAGAATTGTGAGAGTAAAGAGACTGGCCTGTAATTTGTGAAACAATGACTGTCTCCTGTTTTGTATAGAGGTATTACTTTTGCTAATACAAATTAAATACATTTTGAAGGTCTTTCAATACAGAATATGTATGACATGTCTGTGTTGTCTCTTTTCTGTTGGTGTTTGTGTGCTGCAGGCTCTGATTATATAGAAGCTCCACCTCTTTCATCAAGGAACCTTCTCCTTGCCCAACTAGAGTCAGTTGTTGACCCTCAACTGTCTGACTCACAAGCTGAATTCCGCCATGGTCGTAGCACCATCCAACAAATTGTGAGGCTGACGAATGACATAGAGGTTTCTTTCGAGAGTGGACATAAGGGAGGTGTCGTACTTATGGATCTAACAGCAGCTTATGAGAGAGTATGCCACCAGGGCCTGACCCTAAAGCCCCTAAGAACCACCCCTGATCGTCAACTCGTCCGATTCATCAGTAACATTATCTCCAACCGCAGCTTTATTCTTAAGACAAGCAACAGACAATCCAGCAGACCACGCCGCCTCAGGTACGGAGCACCCCGGGGCTCAGTACTGACTCCAGTGATTTTTAACTTGTACATCAGTGACTTACCATCAGGTTCAGGTTCAGGTTCCGATTATTTTATTTGTACCCGTAGGTAGATTTGTTTTGCAGTCAGGTAACATCCTTTTAGACACATATTTACAAAACACAAATACATTCAACATGAGCACAAACACAGGCACACATGAAGCTGACTATAAATACGATAAAAGTACTCAAGGCTCCACCAATCGGGACATAAGACAAAAAAAAAAAGCGATAAGAGATAAAAAAAAAGAGAGAAGGGTCATAGTAAAAAGGTTAAAAGCTAAATCAAGGGACTTCCGGTCTGGACACCACGGTGATAGCAGCTTAACGCTGAAGCTCCCAGACCCCATCCGTGAAAATACCATGAAAATCAGATTTAACGGATTTATGGAAGAGTGAAAATCAAAAGACAAAGACATTATGCCTAAAGGAAAACAGAAGAGATCGACATTTACCAGGCCAAGACGCGCATCGGCCGGAGAATCTTACCTGGAAGACAACAGCCACTCGAAAATAGAGGAGTAAAATGAGGCTAGCAACATGGTTAGCTTAAAAATGGTACTTCAAGAATTAAGAGAATTTCGCCGAGAGTGTTGAGCAGAATTTCGTGAAATTAAAGACGAAATAAAAAGGACAAACAACAGAGTGGACCAGGCTGAGGCCCGAATCATGTAAGCAGAGGAAAGAATAAAAGGGCTGGAAGAAACCATGCTGGAATTACTCAAACAACAGACAAGACTGGAGGCTAAGCTAACCGACCAGGAAGGAAGACTAAGAAGGGACAACATAAGAATTCATGGTCTGAAAGAAGGAGTCGAGGACGGTTTCAACACAATGGCTGAATGCGTGGAAACCATACTGAGAGAGAAGTTGGAAATTCCCCAATCCACCGATTTGAAAATAGAAAGGGCCCACCATTCATTAGCCCCAAGACCGTCGGCAGAAACACCCCCACGATCGGTGGTGGTGAAGTTTTCCAACTTCAGAACAAAAGAAGAGGTTTTGAGACTGGCTTGGCAGAAAAAAAGGATTTATGCACCAAGAAAGAAAAGTCTTTGTGGAGCATGACTACGCCCCGGAGGTCCTTAAAAAGCATCGGGAATACAATGACGCTAAAAAGGTACTAAGAGAGAAGAAACTGAGCTTTCAAACCCCATTTCCGGCGAAGCTGAGGGTTTTTTACGGGGAAGAGACGTGCCTCTACAATTCGGCGGAAGAAGCAACCAGGGATATGGCGAGAAGAGGGCTCCCGGTAACGGTGTATAAACCCGCAGCAGACCAGATCGAAAGAATCAAGGCTCAAACGTGGTGCACACAGAGACCCTCAAAATCCATGGGCCAGCAGCGGGAAACCCAGCACCAGGGCTATAAGGAAAAACTGGACGCTTTCAGGAGGAAATAACGATATTTTTAATCAATCTGCGCATCCAAACCTCCTCCTACAAGGTAACAAACATTAAAGGAGATGCAGAATCAGCAAGTATGAAGTGGTAAAACATTTCATGGAACAGTCATAATATTAGAAACAAATAAGTCTTTAAAAAAAAAACTTGTTAAAATAGAAATGTGACAATGAACCACAAGAACTTTCCACACTAACAAATACTGTATTAACGTGATTGTTTGCTGTGATGGTGGTGGGAGGTTGCGCACAATTTCATAGGGTATAGGCATAAAAAAAAAAAAAATCATTACAAGTTCGGATTGGGATCTGAAATTCACGTTAAAAACATGAGACAACTTACAGGGGTAAGAGAGGGCCCTCAACACGTAACAAAGTTTGAGGAATTTCCCTCTCTTCGGCTCTTCGAAGGTCGCTAAAAAGATCTCAGTTCAGGAAGATCTTTTGACAGTTTTTTGTTTTAAAGTTTTATATACTATGTTCTTAATGTTTTTTATGTTCTTAATGTTCTTTCAGTTTCTGAGTAGCATAAAAGAGGGCCACTACACTGTTATACTAAATAAGACAATACAATGGAGAAACAGGGTGTAACCAAAATAATCTCATATAATGTAAAAGGGATCCTGAATCCAGTTAAAAGATCCAAGATTCTAGGCAAAATGAAAAAAGACAAAGCAGGAATAATATTTTTACAGGAAACCCACCTAACAGACTTGGCGCACACTAAACTTAATAGACAAGGGTTTAAACTGATCTCTTCATCTTCATATAAGTCAGGGAGGAGGAGGGGGTAGCGACATTAATCTCAACCAAAATTATATTTGAAAAAAATTCAGAACACAAAGATAAAGAAGGGAGATTTAGCATGGTACTTGGTCAGCTAGAGGGAGAAGATATCACCCTGCTGAATGTATATGCAACTCCAGGGGCTAACTGGAAATTTTATAAAAATGTATTTGACCGAATGATAACTAAAGCACAAGGTTTAGTGATATGGGGTGGAGACTTCAGTCTAAGACTGAATCCATACTGGGATGCATCAGGTAATTCTCCACATCAAAATAACACTCAAAGTAGAAAAACTTGGATCCTACTAAAAGAAATGGGAATCTGTGACGTGTGGAGGGAATTCAACCCCATTGTAAAAGATTATACATTTTACTCAGCACCACATTCATCATACTCAAGGATTGACTATTTTTTTATGTTTAATAGAGACATTGGAAGAGTAAAAACATGTAAAATAGGACTGATGGATCTCTCTGACCACAGTCCGATCTATATGGACTTAAATATCCAAAAATACACAAATAATACATTTTCTTGGAGGTTAAATTCAAATGTGCTGAAAGGACCACTGAAAGATGAATTGGAATCAGATATTCTCAGATATTTGGAAGAAAATGATAATGGCGAAGTATCCCCTTTAATACTGTGGGACGCATGCAAAGCTGTAATAAGGGGAAAAATTATCGCAAAACTGGCGCTCTAAAAGAAACTGAGACAAGAAAAACTAATCACATTAGAGTCAGAACTTAAGAAACTAGAAAAAGAACACAAAGACAACACTCATTCTAATGACTCGCTCAAAATTAAGGAAATTAAAAAACAAATAAACGAGATCTACACAATAGAAATCCAGAAGAAACTTACATTTCTGAAACAAAAATACTATGAAACAGGTAGCAAATCGGCAAAATTACTAGCCTATAAATTGAGGAAACAACAAACGGAGAGAGCAGTCTATAAAATCAGAGACCCAGTATCAAAGGAAATAAAATTTAGAATTCAGGAAATTCTTAAAAGCTTCGAGAATTACTACAAGAACTTGTACTCCCGCAAAAAACACAAAAACGCATCCGAAGCCTTCCTAAATACATTAAATCTTCCCCAACTTACTGAGTCACAAAATAAAAAACTACTGTCAGAAGTACAACCTAAAGAATTAGAAAAAGCAATTATGAAACTTAAAGCTAACAAATCCCCAGGAGCAGATGGCTATACAGCAGAGTGGTACAAAACCTTTAAACAGCAACTATCTCCTCTCCTCCTGAAAACATTTAACTATGTCCTCCACACAGGGGAAATCCCCCCCTCCTGGAGAGAAGGGGTCATTGCAGTCATACCTAAACCTGAAAAGGATAAACTAGACTGCTCCAACTACAGACCAATCAGTGTGTTAAATCAGGACTATAAACTTTTTACCGCTATCCTTGCCAAAAGGTTAGAAAATATACTGTCAGACTTAATTCATTTAGCCCAAACAGGTTTTATAAGACAAAGACAGACACAAGATAACATTAGACACACTTTACACATAATTCATCATATAAAAAAATATAATTTAATTGCAACCATATTGGGATTAGATGCTGAAAAAGCATTTGATTCAGTTGACTGTCCATCCATCCATCCATCTTCTACCGCTTTTCCGGAGGTCTGGGTCGCAGAGGCAGCAGTTCAAGCAGAGAAGCCCAGACTTCCCTCTCCCCAGCCACCTGCTCCAGCTCTTCAGAGGGGATACCAAGGCATTCCCAGACCAGCTGGGAGCTCGGTTGACTGGTCTTTCCTATATAGAATCTTATCCAGTTTCAATTTTCATAACAACTTCATTAGAACTATCCAGGCATGATATAAAAAACCAACAGCTAAAATAAGGATTAACGGTAAATTATCATCATCTTTTGAACTGGAAAGAGGATGTTGTCAGGGCTGCCCCTTGTCTCCACTGCTCTTTGCAATCTTTATAGAACCTCTGAGCCAGTGGATAAGACAGAATCAAAAAATTCAAGGTATTACACTTGGTCAGAGGGAACATAAAATAGCACTCTTTGCTGATGACATTTTAATATACCTGGGGCAGCCGGACACCTCTTTTCCAGAACTAATCTCAGTTTTTTCAGAGTATGGAGAGTTATCGGGGTACGAATTAAACATGCATAAAACCCAAATTTTAACATTCAACTATGACCCAAATCAATATTTACTAAGCAAATTCAAAACTAACTGGGAGATGGAATCTATGAAATATCTGGGGGTCAATATCCCGAAACAACTCAACAAAATTATAACATTAAACTATGATCCACTGATGGCAAAAATAAAATCTGATGTAGCAAGATGGAATATGATACCACTCTTGGGTACTGTACAAAGAATTGAAACAGTCACAATGAATATACTCCCATGTCTTCTATACCTTTTCCAAACAATACCGGTAGAACCTCCCAAAAAACATAGCAAGAACTGGACAGAAGGATCTCAAGATGACATAATGTTCGGCCCAGGAAACACGCACGCAGGCTCAGATGGATTTGACAGCTTTATTGAACAGCAAGGAGGGTGTATCGATGTGTGTATGAGGGATTAATATGTAATGTGGGTGGAGGATGCAAGCCAGGACAGAGCAGCACGTCGTGCGGCCAGACAACCCTATGGGAGAGAGGAGAACAGGGGTTAGCTAGGCAACCACACGGGAACGTGATCTAGAGCTGTGCTTACTTGCAGTGATGCGGTGGCTGGCGTTGGCAGGTCCCAAGCCTGGGAGACAACGTCCTGCTGTGCGTCCGGGTAAAGCGGCGAGGCAGAGGAGCGGCGAGATGATGAACGGTAAGTCCGCCGCCGGGTATCCACCTGTGCACAGGGGAAGCTGGTAGAAGATGATGAGTTGAAAATTGTGACAGCTTACGTGTCCTTAGCGAGGATCAGCAGGCCCGATGAGAAGGTAGCTGCTGGGGAATATCCATGTAGGGAGACAGACGGCTCCAGGCTGCAGCTCAGTGCAGGATGGAATAAATAGTGGCACACTAACGAGGAGCAGGTGTGCGCGCAGCTGAGGCAGCAGCCCGTGAGCCGCGGGTGATGACAGTACTCCCCCTCCTACCAGCGCCTCCTGGCGCTGGCTTACCTGGGTGTGTCCGGTGAAACTCCGCGATGAGGTCTGGATCCAACACCCACGAAGAGCACACCCAGGATCTCCACTCTGGCCCATAGCCCTCCCAGTCAACCAGGTACTGCAGCCCACAACCGCGACGCCGGGAGTCCAGAATGGCAGTAACACCCCACGCCGGGTCACCATTGATCATACGAGGCGCGGGAAGAGACCTAGGAGGAGGGCAGAGTGAATTGGACACAACAGGTTTAAGTTTGGATACGTGGAAAGTGGGACACACACGGAGAGGGGGAGGAGGGCCAGACGCACAGCCACCGGGTTGATGATTTTGCCGATCACGAAGAGGCTGAGGAATCTCGGGGCCAACTTCTTCTTCTCCCCCTTCAGGTTGATGTCCTGCGACGACATCCACACTCGCTGACCCACCTGGTAGGCAGGAGCTGGTCTCCTGTGATGATTGGCAGTGGAGCTGTTGCGCGCCGCTGTGCATAAAAGCGCGTCCTTTGTTTTGGCCCAAATCCTCCGACAACGCCTGATGTGCGCCTGGACGGAGGGGACGGCTAGCTCACCCTCCTGCTCAGGGAAAACAGGGGGGTTATACCACAAGGACGCTTCAAAAGGTGACACTCCAGTTGCCGTGGACTGGGCTGAATTATGGGCGTATTCTACCCAGGTCAGGTAGGAGCTCCAGGATGAAGGATTGGAGGATGTTACGCAGCGCAGAGCGGCTTCCAACTCCTGGTTCATGCGCTCGCACTGCCCATTAGATTGGGGGTGGTGACCTGAGGAGAGACTCACCGTGGCCCCTAAGGCGTTGCAAAAACTCCTCCAGACCTGGGAGACAAACTGCGGACCCCTGTCCGAGATCACGTCCAGCGGGATACCATGCAGTCTGACGACATGGTGGACCAGTATATCGGCCGTCTCGCGTGCTGAAGGGAGACCCTGAAAGGGCACAAAATGGGCGGCCTTGGAGAATCTGTCCACAATTGTCAGGACCGTGTCATAGGTGTTAGAGACTGGTAAACCGGTGACAAAATCAAGGGCAATGTGCGACCAGGGCCTGCCCGGGATCGGCAGAGGCTGGAGTAGGCCCGCAGGTGGAGAGTTCTGGTTCTTGCCGGTTACGCACTGGGGACAGGCCCCGACATAGTTGGTAACGTCTTTATGGAGACCTGGCCACCAAAACGAGCGCTGCAGCCAACTCACCAGGCGGGTAATGCCGGGGTGACGCCATTCTTCTAGAGTGACGCCATTCTTCTAGAGCGAGCTTGACAGCGAGAAGCTCCATGTCGCCGACGTCATAATTACGTTCCGCCGTCGTCAACCGTCGAGAGAAGAAGGCGCAGGGCCGCTTGACTCCATCCACCGGCGAGCGCTGAGAGAGCACCGCCCCCACCCCCGTGTCAGACGCGTCAACCTCCACTAAGCACTGAAGCGCAGGATCGACCTGGGTCAGGACCCGGGAGGACGAGAATTCCACCTGGAGGGTCTTAAAGGCGGTGGCCGCTTCCTCGGACCACTGGAAAGGCACCTTTGATGATGTGAGGCGGGTCAGGGGGGAGACGATGGCACCGGAAATAGGGATGAAGCGCCGGTAGAAATTTGCGAAGCCAATAAACTGCTGCACCTGCTTCCTGGACGTAGGCGTGGGCCGCTCGACCACCGCTTTAACCTTTGCGGGGTCGGGAAGGATCTGGTTGTGTGAGATAACAAACCCCAGGAAGGAGGTGGTATGGGCGAAAAACTCGCATTTCTCGGCTTTAATAAAAAGCCGGTTCTCCAGCAGCCATTGCAGGACCCGCCTCACATGGACCTGGTGTTCATCTTGTGCCTTGGAGAAGATGAGTATATCATCCAGATATACAAAGACGAACACTCCCAGAGAGTCCCGGAGGACGTCGTTGATTAGACGTTGGAAGACGGCAGGTGCATTGGTGAGCCCAAACAGCATCACGAGATACTCAAAGTGGCCGCTGGGTGTCCTAAAGGCCGTCTTCCACTCGTCTCCCTCCCGGTTCCTAACAAGATGGTAAGCGCTGCGGAGGTCAAGCTTGGTGAACCAGGACGCCCCCTGTAGGGAGTGGAAGGCAGTGTCCATAAGGGGCAGTGTGTAACGGTCCTTAATGGTGATGTCGTTCAGGGCTCTGAAGTCGATACAGGGGCGAAGGGACCCATCCTTCTTTGCCACGAAGAAGAATCCCAGGCCTAGTGGGGATGAAGAGGGGCGGATGATCCCAGCACTGAGCGACTCCTTTATATATGTGTCCATTGCTTCTCGCTCCGGTGCAGAGAGGCTGTACAAACGGCCTGACGGCAAGGGGGCCCCCAGGCGGATGTTGATCGTGCAGTCATAGGGTCTATGCGGGGGGAGAGACAAGGCTCTGGACTTACTAAACGCTGCTCCTAAATCGTGGAATTCCTGCGGCACCAGGGTCAGGTCCAGAGGTTCGGAGACGGGCGTTGATGGAGGGGAGGACGGTGCGCAGGGTGCCGACTGGAGACAGGTGCCCAAGCAGAAGGTGCTCCAGGACAGAATGCTGCCGGTGCTCCAATCCAGGACAGGGTTATGCAGCCGCAGCCAGGGGTATCCCAGGATGACATGGTCCGACAAAGAGGGCAGGACGTAGAAGGACAAATCCTCCCGGTGGTTGCCGGAGATGATAATGGGAACTGGCTTAGTGCGATGTGTAACAGTTCCCAAAGGAGAACGGGAGAGAGTGACCAAGTTTAGGGGGGTAGGCAGTGGTTGACTTGGTATGCCCAAACGGGTTGCCAGGCTTTTGGAAATAAAGCTCTGCTCTGCCCCAGAATCCGCCAGTGCGTGAATGGAATGCCCAGTGGAGTTGTGGCAGAACCGTAAGGGCAGTGTGCACGAGGACAGGGAGTTAGACCGGTTAGAGTCCGCGAGGCCCCCTATAGTGACTCGCGGACCTCCCTGTTTGGCTTCACCGGGCACAGCTCCACGGGATGTCGGTCATCTCCGCAATACATGCAGAGACCCCGTTCCTACCGGCGTTGTCGCTCCGCTAGAGGGAGCCTAGTGCGCCCGATGGCCATGTCCTCTGGTTCATCGGCGGACTCCGGAGCTGATAACGCCAGGGGGCGAGACTGAGCTGGGCGGAGGGAAGCTCCGCGCGAGTGGCTGGCAGACTACCGCTCTGCAGCCCGCTCACGCAGCCTGTTGTCCAGGCTAATCGTGAGCGAGATTAGCTCAGAAAGTTGCCCTGGGAGATCTCGGCCCGCTAGCTCATCCCTCAGACCAGTGTTGAGGCTTCGGAGGAAGACGCTGCAGAGAGATGCCTCTCCCCAGCCCACCTCCTCCGCTGCCACCCGGAAGTCGACCGCGTATTCCGCCGCTGACCGGCCTCCCTGTTGGAGACCAAGGAGCCGGTCAGCGAGAACGCTGTCGAGACGGGAATGGTCAAAAACCTCTAGAAAGTCCCGCACGAACCGGTCATACGAGAGGCTTGCGTAACTGGGCTTCGTCATTACGGCATAAGCCCAAGTTAACACTCGCACCTCGAGAAGATTGGCCATGTAACCGATTCGGCTGTGGTCTGAGGGAAAATCCCCGGGGACGCGCAGAAACACCGACTCACACTGTAGAATAAATCCCTTCGCTCCACCGAGTTTCCCGCTGAAGCGAGCGGGGGTTGGAATGGGTGTGAGACGGGTTGGCGTCCCCGAGCCAGGCTGGCCGGCTGAGGAGACAGCCGGAGCCGCGGCACCAAGAGGACCCGGAGGGAAGGACCGTGGAGGATCCAGGCGGTCTAACCGGTCAGTGATTAATGTTAATTGGTTTAGTATCACCTGCTGTTGGTGAGCTATCATATCCACCCGAGCCTCGAGGGTGGAAAAACGGCGTGCGAGCCCGCTGTCCGCTGGGCCGCTTTGCTGGAGCCGTACTGACATAATGTTCGGCCCAGGAAACACGCATGCAGGCTCAGATGGATTTGACAGCTTTATTGAACAGCAAGGAGGGTGTATGGATGCGTGTATGAGGGATTAATATGTAATGTGGGTGGAGGATGCAAGCCAGGACAGAGCAGCACATCGTGCGGCCAGACAACCCGATGGGAGAGAGGAGAACAGGGGTTAGCTAGGCAACCACACGGGAACGTGATCTAGAGCTGTGCTTACTTGCAGTGATGCGGTGGCTGGCGTTGGCAGGTCCCAAGCCTGGGAGACAACGTCCTGCTGTGCATCTGGGCGAAGCGGCGAGGCAGAGGAGCGGCGAGATGATGAACAGTAAGTCCGCCGCCGGGTATCCACCTGTGCACAGGGAAAGCTTTTAGAAGATGATGAGTTGAAAATTGTGACAGCTTACGTGTCCTTAGCGAGGATCAGCAGGCCCGATGAGAAGGTAGCTGCTGGGGAATATCCATGTAGGGAGACAGACGGCTCCAGGCTGCAGCTCAGTGCAGGATGGAATAAATAGTGGCACACTAACGAGGAGCAGGTGAGCGCGCAGCTGAGGCGGCAGCCCGTGAGCCGCGGGTGATGACACAAGATTCATATGGCAGGGCAAGAGACCTAGAATCAGATATAGAACCCTACAGCTAAACAAAAACAAAGGTGGGTTCGCGCTGCCAAATATCAGGGACTATTTTAAAGCCGCGCAAATTTAAAACTTTAGTAGAGATATGTAACCCAGACTACACTGCACAATGGAAGGAGATAGAATGCCAAATAACAAGTGACATCCCCCTACAGGCGATAATAGGGAACAATGCCTTACCTAAACTTTTGAATAACACTAACCCGTGGATAGAGACCCCGCTAAAAATTTGGTTTAAGATAGTCAGAGAGAATCAAACTAAAGAACCATATTGATTATTGCAATGGATTTCCTATGATCAGGACTTTACTCCTAATAAAACAGACACTAGATTTAAAAAGTGGAAAGAGAACGGACTGATAAAATATTACGATTTTTTTAAAGGGCAAACTTTAAGAAGTTTTGAAGATTTGAAAAAACAAGGTCTAATAAATCAAGACCTTTACAGGTTCTTTCAGCTTAGACACCACATAAACAAAATACTTAAAAAGGAGGATTTGGAAAGGGCCCAGTCAGGTGTTCTGAAGGTCTTCTTAATGGCATATAAAGGGATCCCGGGGATCAGATACATTTCTAAAATATACCATGGTCAATATACCATGGTATATTGTAGCACCGTGCAGCCAATATACCTTTGGCTGCACGGTGGTGCAGTGGTTAGCACCGCGGCAGCACAGTTTTACCCGCGGCCGGGGGATCGCGGGGATCATGAGATCGTGGGTTTGATCCCTGCCCCCGGCCAACAGTGATCTGTGTGGAGTTTGCATGTTCTTCCCGTGTTTGCATGGGTTTACTCCGGGATTTCTCCGGTTTCCTCCCACATGCCAAAACATGCAGGTTAGGGAGTTAAGGGGCGCTTGCGCACGCAGCGACCGGCAGCTGGTGGCTTGTCACCGGACTGCAGAACAAATCTACCTACGGGTACAAAATAAGTCCAAAAAAAAAAAATGGTCTTCAAGACTTAAAAGGAGACAACACATCATATATAAAAGAGAGATGGGAAAAGGAGGGGAATTTCACTTTAACAACTGGAAATATGGGAAAAGCTAAATAACCAACAATGGAAAAGTACTTCATCCCTGCTGTGGAGAGAATTTGGATGGAAAAATTTGGTAAGATTTTTCAGAACACCTGCACAAAACAAATTTACTCATAAAGGGTTGAATTGTTGGCGCTTGTGTGGTGAAAAGACTGCAAATCATTTTCATGTGTTTTGGTCATGCCCAGTTATCCACCAATACTGGACCAATGTACAGACAATATTAGGGAAAATATTCAAAGTAACAGTTCCCTTTTCTTTTGTAACTTTGTATTTGGATTTACTACCGGATTCACTGGAAAGACGAGGAGAAAAATATTTATTCACTGTTTTAATATTGGCAAGTAAAAAAGCTCTAACAAAAAAATTGATGTTGAAAGACTTTCCTACACCTGAAGATTGGATTAACGTGATTCAAGACATTTATTTGATGGAAAAGTTGACATTTGCATTGAGACAGGACATGGATGGGTTCTTGAACTTCTGGCAACCCTGGAAAGCATATGTGTCTTCCATCAGATCTAATCTTTGACAAATACCATTTCAATAATGGCACCTCTCTTTGTTCCAACGCTACTCAGATGCTCTTTTATTTTTCTGCTGTTTTTGTTTGGGTTTTTTTGTTCTTTGTTTTAATTTCTCTTTTTCTTTCACTTAAAAAAAGGGTGTTGTCATAATTTTTTTCCAGTGTTGTCAAAAAACAAAAAAAGGGGGAATATGTGATGAAAATGTAAACAATGCAATGCTGTAATGACATGTATACCCTTTACAAAAACTTAAATTAAAAAAAAGCTAAATCAAAGAGATTAAAAACTCAAAAGTCTAAAACCCAATATAAGATTTAAAACCCAAATAAAAACCTACAAAAATAAATAAATATAAAATAAAATTCCCAAATAGATAACTAAATTATGTGCAATATATTGCTAAATCTTGTTCAACTCTTTGACAGCAGCAGGAACAAAGGTGCTTTTGTAGTGCTGGGTTTTACATTTTTGGACAGCAAACCTCCGTCTGGAGGGAAGAAGCTGAAAGTGGCAGTGCAAATGGTGGGAGTCATCATTTAAAATGGAGGTAGCCATCCTCTGTACCCGTCTGGTGCACAGGGATGTCAGGCTCAGCTGTGACTCACCAAGCAAACGACTGGACCATCTAACTACCTGATCCAAGGATTTCCTCTGTTTCAGTTTTATCTGACCAAACCATGACACTAAAGAAAAGGATAAAACAGATTCAATAAAAGCCCAATAAAACATTGTCATTATGGTTCGGTCAATATGAAAGTGTGTGAGTTTCCTTAAACAATGTAAATGTTGCTGACCCTTTTTGCACACCCTTTCACAGTTCTCGTCAAAGTTTAAATTACTTTCCATGATCGTCCCAAGATATTTGTAAGATTGCACACATTCAATGGTCTGGCCTTTTAGTACAGTGACTTTGTGCCTGGGAGTTTTCCCTCCTAAAGTCAATAATCATATCTTTAGTTTTTGTCGTATTCAGCTGCAGGTAGGAATCCTCACACCAGTGAACAAAATCATCAACTACTGGGCCGTGGCCACTCTCACCATCCTGGAGGAGACTGACAACAACTGAATTATCAGCACACTTTATAATGTGTCTGTTGTCATGTCTGCTCCGACACATGTTTGTGTACAGGATGAAGAGTAGTGGTGACAACACACACCCCTGCGGAGAGCCAGTAGAAGAACACTTTTGGTCAGACAATGTACCATTGACCCTTACTCTCTGTGTCCTATTGGTTAAAAAAATCCAGAATCCAACCCACCAGATTATTACTCAAATCAAATTGTTGTAGGAGCCTTTCAACTAAAATGTGAGGTTGGATTGTATTAAAAGCAGAAGAAAAGTCCACAAATGAAAGCCTGGCATGCGTCCCGTTAAAATCCAGATGTTTAAAAAGCATGTTAAGCAGAGTGACAGTGGCATCCTCCACTCCTCTGTGAGGCCTATAGGCAAACTGCAAAGGATCCAATGCATGCTTAGTCTGCTTTAGGACCTCAAATCTGACCAGTTTTTTTCAAAAATTTTCATTAAAATCACACATCTCAGCAGTATGGCTACACTGACGACCTTGCCCTGCTTTTTTCTGACCGAAGCTGCGCAAAAATAGTGAATACACTGACTGTGGACATGGCACAGATAGCAGACTACCTTAAGACTTGGCGGCTAAAGCATGGCAAAAACTACATCAACTGCCTTCCATCTCAACACCAAGGAGGTGTGCCGTCAGCTTAATGTCCAGCTTGATGGGACCCAACTCCAACCATACCGTTGTGTCAAACTCGACCGGCAGCTGACATACAGGCAAGACATAGAATCCCTATGTGCCAAGGTCTCTTCAAGGAACAATCTACTGTGTCGACTGGCAGGCTCATCATGAGGTGTTTCTACATCCACTCTACGCACCAGTTCCCTTGCCTTGATGTACAGCACTGCTGAATATGCCTCCCCGGCATGGTGTCACAGCTCACACACCAGGAAGTTTGACACAGTCATTAATGAAGCCATGAAACTAGTCACTGGCTGCCTTCATGCTTCCCCAACAGAATTCCTGCCATTACTGTCAGGCATTACACCTGCAGCCCTGCAAAGGGAACATCACACATACAGATTAGTTATGAAGGCTCTCCAGGACACTGGACACCCATTGCACAACATTGTTCAGGAGTTACAGCATCTTGGACGACAGAGGTTAACATCTTCCCGGCCTTTTACTCGTCAAGCAGCCACCCTATTGGGCCTCAATTTCGATGTCATGCAAAGATGGAGAGCACCCCCCCAGACAAGCTCAATTTGATGTGACTCATTAGCTGAAGCTACAAGCAGGTGCAGAGCTACCTAGGAGAGAGTGGGTCACTCTCAACCAACTACTCTTTAGAGTAGGCCGCTTCAATGCTGATATGTTTTGCTGGGGGCTACACCCATCTCCAGCGTGCACATGTGGTGCAGTGCATGTGGACAGGACAGTCATCCACAACTGTCCTGTCTTCAGCCCATCTGAGCATGTGGACTTAAACAAAACTAGTCCTGCCACTAGAAGATGGCTCCAACTCCTGCACAACACTGCTTAGTGTCTCATATGTAAGAAGAAGAAGGAAACAGAGAGCTGGCAACTAGGGATGAGCGACAGCAGCATGTTTCCTTTCGATACAATACCATTAATTTACAGGACGTTCTCTTCATTACCAATACTGATACCAAATATCAAATATGGATGTAAATATGGATGTCACCAGACTGCAAAACAAATCTACCTACGGGTACAAATAAAGTAAACTGAACCTGAACCCGAACCTGAACCAATACTTTTTTCTCCTTTAAGGTAAATCACAATTGCAGTTTCATTAACAACTTTATTGCAAGGGCAATATGATAAAACTCATGAACATAAATACTTGAAAGAAATGCTTATAAAATGATAATAAAATAGAACAATGAGCAAAGTAAATAAAAATAAAATTAAATATAATTCAATTATAATAAAAATAATTCAGACTTAAAATGAATGCAAAGATAATTCAATTTCTTAATTTGGTGAAGATTCTCAGTCATCCAGGTGGGTCAGCTTGCTGTATGACAGCTCAGTCAAGTCAACTGGATTCAATTATTTTTTTTATTTCTGAAATATTTAACCAGCCCTGCGATGGACTGGCCATCTGTCCAGGGTGTACCCTGCCTCTCGCCCCAAAACAGTGGGATAGACTCCAGCCACCCCGCAACCCGAAAAAGGATTAAGACATAGCGGATGGATGGATGCAATTATTTCACCAGACATCCAAATTCTATGGTAATTCCAAGCAGCATATATGTGCAATTTTTTTCACAATGCAATATTTTTTTGACATTTTTATTTTATTATTTATTTATTTTACAGACTTAAATAGTGCTTTTTTTTGCTTATTTTTCAAAATTATACTGCTTGCTATCATAACAGAATTTGGATGAATGGGTTATGTATGGAAAACACCTGGGTGAGGGATGAGGCAAAATGACTGGACGAAGACAGCTTTATTTCCGGTTCCGGTTCCGCCGGACCGGTGGCGCCACACGAGTAGGCTGCCCGTTGCAACAGCCTTTTTTTTATCTTCCTTCTTCTTTCTACACCTTTCACTCTGTATATATATCACGGACGCACGGATCGCCCCGGGGGTCTCCCGGGTCGGCGGACGGAGCCACGGTTTGCAGCGGGAGACGTTACAGTGGGGAGAAGCTAGTGCTAGCTAGCACTTGGCCGCCGCCCGGTGCTAATGGGAAGCTCGACATACCAGGAGCTGTAGCAAAAACGACGCGGGTGCCGGGCTGGAGTTTAGGCGGCGTGCAAGAAATATAAGACAGAATAATAAAGAGCGATGGCAAGAACCAAGCAGACCGCCCGTAAAATCTACTGGAGGAAGAAGCCCCCCAGGAGACAGCTAGCCACCAGGGCTGCTCGGAGAGGCGCTCCGGCCACCGGCAGAGTGAAGAGGCCTCGCCGTCACAGGCCCGTGGCTCTGAGAGAGATCCGTCGCTACCAGAAATCCACGGAGCTGCTCATCTGTAAGCTGCCCATCCAGCGCCTGGTGAGGGAGATCGCTCAGGACTTCAAGACCGTCCTGCGTTTCCTGAGCTTCGCCGTCATGGCTCTGCAGGAGACCAGCGAGGCCCACCTGGTGGGTCTCTTCTTCGCTAAGGGGGTCACCATCATGCCCAAAGACTTCCAGCTGGCCCGCTGCATCCGCGGAGAGAGAGCTTAGACTTTCTGCTGCACATTCACCAACCAACCATAATGCTCTGCACTGTGTGTCTATATATATACATTTATAGTAATATGGACATATGTTTACTAGATGTTGTTTTTTCTTGCCTTCTGATTGTTGCTCTGAGTGTTGCTATCCCTGTGCTGTTGCAATCCTGGAATTTCCCCATTGTGGGACTAATAGAGGCTTATCTTATCTTATCTTATCTTATTGAATGGTGTTGAACAGCGGTTGCACAGCAGGCACCAGACAGAGGGCACCAGTCAAAGAGGTCACAATATGGGTGCCCTCTGCCTTATATAGGGCGGTGCAGTGACGTGACGGGAAGTGCATGTCACTACACCGCACTTCACAATAATGTGCCAAAACACTATGCAACATTTCTCCACCCCGCCCCCCTTTAGAAAAGTCCAAAACCATACACACAATTGAAACCCCCCTGAAATTTGGGACCCGAATCACGCACTAAGATAACAAAAACAATGTACTAAAATGGCCGAACACATTCACAAAAAATAACCTAAAATAGGGCCGACTGGTGGACTACCGTACAGCCTGCACGGTGGGGTGGATTATTCTGCCACCCATAACTAACGAGAAAGTCCATACATAAACTAAAATTGCACGCCGTGTTCCTAAACTAAATAAAATACACAAAATAATCCCATATTACAACATATATACAGTGGTGTGAAAAAGTGTTTGCCCCCTTCCTGATTTCTCCTTTTTTTGTATGTTTGTCACTCTTAAATGTTTCAGATCATCAAACAAATTTAAATATTAGACAAAGATAACACAAGTAAACACAAAATGCAGTTTTTAAATGAAGGTGTTTATGATTAAGGGAAAAAAATCCAAACCTGCATGGCCCTGTGTGAACAAGTGATTGCCCCCTAAACCTAATAACTGGTTGGGCCACCCTTAGCAGCAACAACTGCAATCAAGCGTTTGCGATAACTGGCAATGAGTCTTTTACAGCACTGTGGAGGAATTTTGTCCCACTCATCTTTGCAGAATAGATTTAATTCAGCCACATTGGAGGGTTTTCAAGCATGAACCGCCTTTTTTACGGTCATGCCACAGCATCTCAATCAGATTCAGGTCAGGACTTTGATTAGGCCACTCCAAAGTCTTCATTTTGTTTTTTTCTTAAGCCATTCAGAGGTGGACTTGCTGGTTTTCTTTGGATCATTGTCTTGCTGCAGAACCCAAGTGCGCTTCAGCTTGAGGTCACGAACAGATGGCCGGACATTCTCCTTCAGGATTTTTTGGTAGACAGCAGAATTCATGGTTCCATTTACCACAGCAAGTCTTCCAGGTCCTGAAGCAGCAAAACAGCTCCAGACCATCACACTACCACCACCATATTTTACTGCTGGTATGATGCTTCTTTTCTGAAATGCTGTGTTACTTTTACGCCGGATGTAATGGGACACACACCTTCCAAAAAGTTCAGCTTTTGTCTTGTCAGTCCACAGAATATTTTCCCAAAAGTCTTGGGGATCATCAAGATGCTTTCTGGCAAAACTGAGACGAGCCTTTATATTCTTTTTGCTCAGCAGTGGTTTTCGTCTTCGAGCTCTGCCATGCAGACCATTTTTGCTCAGTCTCTTTCTTATGGTGGAGTCATGAACACTGACCTTAACTGAGGCAAGTGAGGCCTGCAGCTCTTTGGATGTTGTTGTGGGGTCTTTGGTGACCTCTTGGATGAGTTGTCACTGGACTCTTGGGGTAATCTTGGTCAGCCGGCCACTCCTGGGAAGGTTCACTACTGTTCCATATTTTCACCATTTGTGGATAATGGCTGTCACTGTGGTTCACTGGAGTCCCAAAGCTTTAGAAATGGCTAGAAAAATGAACTAAGCTTTCCAAAGATGTGATAAACCACAGTTAATTTATGTTTTAACAGGGGGGCAATCACTTTTTCCCACAGGGCCATGTAGGTTTGGATGTTTTTTTAACCTTAATAACAAACACCTTCAATTAAATCTGCATTTTGTGTTTACTTGTGTCATCTTTGTCTAATATTTAAATTTGTTTGATAATCTGAAACATTTAAGTGTGACAAACATATAAAAAAATGAGAAATCAGGAGGGGGAAAACACTTTTTTCACACCACTGTATATCATAACACCAGAACTATAAACACAATTATTTACAGCACTGTTCCTTGGGTCGGAGGAGTAGAACTCGCATGAGGGAGCCCAGGCAGCCCCTCAGCACGTACGCCCCTCGAAGCAGCAGACCCTCAGGACGATGGCTGATCTTCCAGACGATGGAGCCTTGCTTGTTCTCCACCGACTCTGGCTGTCATCAAGCCTTGCCACATGGAGCCTCTTCCTGGACACGCCGAAGCTGATTGGTGTGCCTCGCCAAGCCATCGGACAACCTGAAGTATGCTGCGCCCAGCTTAGCCACTATGCACAGACACCCTTGATGTTTAACTGGATGTCGTCTGGCCTATCTTCGCCGTGGACATTCTTCACCCCGAAGCTGAACCAAGTCCAAAATCCTCAGTTGGGCCCACTCGGCCTGAATTGATGCTGCTGAGCATGAGGTTTCTCCATGCTTGTCGCTCTGGCCCCGACCTCTTCTAAAACCATCGTAGCATTCACCACCGTAGCTGCAGACCCTCCATCCCCTTGTGGCCAAGCTCCGGAGGCATCTGGGGCTAGCACATTGGTGTCACTCGCCGGTGCAGGCACTTCGCCACCACACTCGATACCCCCCCTCCTGTTTCCCGAGTTAGATCCTCCTGTGCCGAACCTGAGTGAAGCTGTTCCTGCTTGACCACCATGGTGTCCGTTAGCTTTTCATCCCACACAACGTCCTCATCAACCACCGGACCCGAAGGGTTCCACTGGTCACAACCCGACCATTTGTTTCTGGCGTCGTCTTTTGTGGTGAAACACAGTCCTTAAAACAGTTCACAGCCCATGATGTTATTGCCTCAGGCTGTCACGTGGAACGCGAAGTCAACCATCTTCGTAGACTTGTACCGGATCATTAATTCCAAAGTCCCAACAATGCAAAGCCTGCCACCTCCATAACCATACATGACCATACACCGGGTTACCTCTAATCCTGTAGTGGGGGAAAAACTTCCTCACTGTGGCACAATTCAGTAACGACCCCTCCGCTCCAATGTCAAGCAGCAGCAGCACCTCTACACCATCTAATTCCACTGTGCAAAATGTACCCGTTTGTGCTGGGGGACACCGTATGGATGGATGTCGGGGGGGGGGCAGAGTGATTTCTTCTGTGGGCTCTCCTGTTCAGATACTACATGGCACAGTCTAGCATAATGGTTCAAGCGTCCACATCTGCTACAATGTGCTCCCCTAGCCGGGCAGTCGTTAGCATTACTGCGGTGCATCGTGGACCCACAACCCTTGCACAGGGGTTTTCCTGGGACAAACCTTCGGCTGGCACCGCTGGCTTCTGTAGCATCGTTGCCCAAGCTATCCTTGCTATCCACGTCCGCAACATTTGTCATGGCAGGAGGCTCTAGTGGCCGCTGTGACTGGTGCCAGGTTAGCTCTGAAGCTAGCTTGTCTGTGGCCTCCAGCTGGAGAGCTAGTTTGACAGCTCTGGCTAATGTTAAGTCACCGGGTGCTGTGAGTAGCCTAGCCCACAATGCGGCATTGCATGTGTGCTCCACGAGCTGGTCACGTACCATTTCATCTTCCAATGGCCCAAAGCGACACTCTCTAGCTAGATGCCTCAAGTCGGCAACAAACTGATGAATAGGCTCACCTACCCGCTGATGTCGCGCCGAAAACGAATCTTCTGGACAGTCACACTATCCAGGATGTGAAAATGGTTGGCTAGCAGCTCCACAACGTCTTCAAAACAGTCCGAAGCTTCGAGTGTGCTCAGTAATCACTGGCCCTCAATACCCAGGTTATGAACAAGAAGCACACGTGTTCTTAACTTAACAAGCTTACCCAGGTCCAGCGCGATGATGTACGTCTGGAAAGCCTCAAACCACATGGGTCAAGGCACTGGCGGTTCACCTGGGAGCTCGAAAAAGGGGCGAAGTGGTGTGAAACACACATCCATGAGTTAATCCTCGATCACCAAATGTTATGTATGGAAAATACCTGGGTGAAGGATGAGGCAAGATGACTGGACGAAGACAACTTTATTGAATGGTTTTGAACAGTGGTTATACAGCAGGCACCTGGCAGAGGGCACCGGTCAAAGAGGCCGCAATATGGACGCCCTCCGCCTTATATAGGGCCGTGCAGTGACGTGACGGGAAGTGCATGTCACTATACCGTACTTCACAATATTGTGCCAAAACACTATACAACAGAATGGTGTAACATTTCAGAAGTAATACTTCTTCTGCTAGCCATGACGCTGCTCTGCTGACTCTGCTCTGCACCGGAGTAGTGAGTGCTGAGGCTGCCAGGGTGCAGTGAGTCTTCGGCTCTGACATCAGATAGGCAGAAATAATCATGCGAAACAGCAGACAATCTTTAAAACAAGCCTGGGCTGGTTTTTCACCGGTTTTCATGCATAAATTTAATGCCTAAAACTCTCAGAAGTTAAAAATTTCACGTTTTGTATTAACACACTGGTATCGCGATATTTAAAAAAGTATCTACTCCAAAGTATTGACCAGCTGGTATCAAAGTATCGATACTTGAGCATCGATATGTCTATCCCTATTGGCCACTGTTTCCACTCCCTATAAAGGCAGCTCCAGTGTGGATCTTGGTCTGGTATTGGAGAGGGTTTTTTGGTGGTCTGTGCATCTGAGTGTTCTTTTTACCACACCATATGACTTGAGCTTTTGTACAGGGTGGGAAATAAAAAAAAAAAAAAAAAAAAAAAAAAAAAACATAGCAAACAAAGCTTTTTTAACAGGGTCTGCTCTTGTGTAACAAACTTCTGCCCTGTATCAGAAGGGATTACCCCCCTTCTCTTTCACTCACACTCACACACACACACACACACACACACACACACACACACACACACACACACACACACACACACACACACACACACACACACACAAACACTCATCACTTGAGGTGAACAATTGTTTTTCACAAGCAACACCTCGGTCACCCAGACTCCAAAGCTTTTCCCCAATCCCCTATAGGGGGTCTTGTCTATAAGCATCAATGGACACCCCCCTGAAATGTATCTTCACACCCGAAAGAACGTGACATGGGGCAAGATGAGAGGTGATATTTGACTTTCAAAACTATATAAAAAAAATCTTTTTTCCCTGTAATGTTCAATAAAACTTGACTCATTTTTTAGAAATTATAACGCATGCCGAAATCCACTCTCCACCAAGCTACAGTGGTAAGTTTTAATTGTGTTATTTTTCTAATTACTCGATCAACTGTTTTATGTTTTTTTTTTTTTTGTGAAAAGTCTTATACGGATAAAACCGCTATTATTTTATGTTATAAAGCATTTACCTCATCATCTGTCTCAGAGTCAGATCCGCTTTTAAATCATGTTTTCTGTCTTTTGTAAAGGTATTCTACATCAACTTGAAGGGGTAAAAAATCTCTCAGGTATGTAAAGATCATTATTGTATCTATAAAACATTGTGAACGGTTGTTGAAAAAAAGAAATGTACTTACAGATTTAGAAAACATCCCGCTGAGATCCGATGATCAAGACAGCCTACTTGGGGCTCTGGATGAAACCCGATGTTCTGAGGATGATCCCGCGGTCTTAAGAGACCACGAACAGCCTGGGCTCGGCGTCGAGCATCCTGCAGCCCTACATCCAGTGGTCGCTCCACAGCTGAATAATGCCAGGCCTCCGGCACGAAACCCGGCTGTGTTCACCAGGTCTATAGTCGGTATAGAGCCTGTAGATGCCCGGCTTGAGAGCATTTCATCGATCAGAGGCAAACGACCAGCATCGCCGAGAGACAGGCCGACCCACGCTACAGTGCATGCTTCCGGTAAGCTCCTCCAAGTTTTAAAAATCCTTTTATTAAGCCGATATGATCTTTTTCCTGCTTCAAAACAACCCACGCCGTGCTAAAATGTAAACTGGGGATAGCGTCACCCTCCGATGATATGGCAGGTCACCATTGGCCCTCTTGCAACGTCTAGGGGTGACGACGTAAATGTCCCCGAGTTATGTTTTTTCAATGTGAAATAAACTTATTATTATTATTATTATTTTAGAGAATACGAACAGAGACCTTCGACATTGACCGGTGGGGGCGAGATCAGACTGAAGCACCCTCGTAAAAAGACCATGTCTGTGAGACGTCCGTCCAACAGTATGTACTGATCCGCACTCCTGGTTTGATATTAAATGCTGCAAACCTCGTCATCATTTTGTACCTGCATCATTCACCCATAGACACTGCTGCACCGGAGCGTGAGACGCAGAGGAGGCGGGGGAGGAGGTGGACCACGCCAACGGCCAACATGAGACGACTGTTTGAAGGTATGTATTAAAAACAATTTAAAACGACAATCCTGCTTGGAAGATAATTTGGTGTCTCTAAGAATAAAAAAATTGAAATATGTATTTTATTATTTTTAGCATGTTTGTCACAATTAATTGTACATCTTCCACTTTGGTCAACCGAGGTTCTTTTAAATATATATACCCATCCATCCATCCATCTTCTACCGCTTTTCCGGGGGTCCAGGTCGCGGAGACAGCAGTTCAAGCAGAGAAGCCCATACTTCCCTCTCCCCAGCCACCTGCTCCAGCTCATTAGAGAGGATACCAAGGCGTTCCCAGACCAGCTGGGAGACATAGTCTCTCCACCGAGTCCTGGGTCTGCTCCCAGTGGGACGTGCCCGAAACACCTCAAGTGGGAGGCGTCCAGGAGGCATCCTAATCAGATGCCCATACCACCTCAACTGACTCCTTTCAATGTGGAGGAGCAGCGGTTCTACTGAGCCTCTCCTGGATGACTGAGCTCCTCACCCTATCTCTGAGGGTGAGTCCAGCAATCCTACGGAGAAAGCTCATTTCAGCCACTTGTATCCGCGATCTTGTTCTTTCGGTCATCACCCAAAGCTCGTGACCATAGGTGAGAGTAGGAACGTAGATTGACTGGTAAATCGACAGCTTTGCCTTAGAACTAAGCTCCCTCTTCACCACAACAGACCAGTACAACGTCTGCATCACTGCAGATGCTGCTCCAATCCGTCTGTCAATCTCATCTCAATTAATTAATTAATTAATTAATTAACTAACTAATTAATTAATTAACGCACTGAGTCATATCAACGTACGTAAGTCTGCTAGCCCTGACGGCATTCCTGGGTGTGTGCTGAAGACATGCGCTGAGCAGCTGGCAGGGGTCTTCACGGACATCTTCAACCTGTCCCTGGCCCAGGCGGTGGTACCAGCGTGCTTCAAGACCACTTCTATAGTACCAGTGCCGAAACATTCAACACCATCGTGCCTAAATGACTATCGCCCTGTGGCACTGACCCCCATAGTCATGAAGTGCTTTGAGCGACTGGTCTTGGCACAGCTCAAAAAATCCCTGCCCCCTACACTGAACCCTCACCAGTTTGCCTACCGGAGCAACAGGAGTACAGAGGATGCGGTTTCTACAGCGCTGCACTGTGTACTCTCACATCTGGATGACAAGAACACCTACGCAAGAATGCTGTTTGTTGACTTCAGCTCAGCATTCAACACAGTTATCCCCTCCAAGTTGATCACTAAACTTGGGGACCTGGGAATCAGTACCTCCACCTGCAACTGGATCATGGATTTTCTGACCAACAGACCCCAGCATGTTAGGTCAGGCCTCAACCGTTCTTCCATCATCACACTCAACACTGGTGTACCACAGGGGTGTGTGCTCAGCCCATTCCTCTACTCCCTCTTCACCCATGACTGCAGGCCTATGTATGGATCCAATTCCATCATAAAGTTTGCAGATGACACCACAGTGATTGGACTCATCAGGAACAACGACGAGTCAGATTACAGGGCAGAGGTTGAGCACTTGGCTACTTGGTGCGCTGACAATAACCTGCTCCTTAACACCAGCAAAACCAAGGAGCTCATAGTGGACTACAGGAAGGAGAGGGGAGAGACACATGACCCCATCCATATCAATGGCATAGCTGTTGAACGTGTCCCCAGCTTCAAATTCCTGGGGACCCACATCTCGGAGGACCTGTCCTGGTCAGTTAACACCACCAGCCTGATCAAGAAGGCCCATCAGTGCCTCTTCTTCTTGAGGACACTCAAGAAGAACCATCTGTCAACTAACATCCTGGGCAACTTCTACCGCTGCGTGATAGAGAGCACCCTGACCAACTGTGTCACAGTCTGGTATGGGAGCTGCTCTGTCGTTGACCGTAAGGCGCTGCAGCGGGTGGTGAAAACCGCCCAACGCATCACAGGGACTCCACTTCCAGTTATAGAGGACGTCTACAGGAAAGATGTCTGTGCCGGGCACGCAGCATTCTTAGGGACTCCAACCATCCTGCTCATGGACTGTTCCAGCTTCTCCCCTCCGGAAGGCATTTCAGAAGCCTTCGGACTAGAACCAGCAGGTTTAGGAACAGTTTCTTTCCAACAGCTGTCATGTTATTGAACTTAGTTCCCCGCTGACTCTCTTAGCATCATCTCTTACCATCCTCACCTGTACATAACTGCCCACCTAACTTATTGCACATTATTTGCACATAACAGTACTCTTAACTTTCTGCACTGCTGCATATATTTGCTTAAATTGCACATACTGTCAATTACTGTATGTACTACACTGCTGTCCTTTGCACTTCTGATTGGATGCTAAACTGTGTTTCGTTACCTTGTATTCATAAATGTGTAATGACAATAAAGTTGAATTGAATCGAATCGAAAAATCCTTCAATGTGATTTTCTGGATTTTTTTTCTTATTTTGTCTCTCATAGTTGAGGTATACCTATGATGAAAATTGGAGACCTCTCTCATCTTTTAAGTGGGAGAACTTGCACAATTGGTGGCTGACTAAATTCTTTTTGTATATATACTGTATATACGTATCCATCCATCCATCCATCTTCTACCGCTTTTCCGGAGGTCCGGGTCGCGGAGGCAGCAGTTCAAGCAGAGAAGCCCAGACTTCCCTCTCCCCAGCCACCTGCTCCAGCTCTTCAGAGGGGATACCAAGGCGTTCCCAGACTAGCTGGGAGACATAGTCTCTCCACCGAGTCCTGGGTCTGCCCCGGGGTCTCCTCCCAGTGGGACGTGCCTGAAACACCTCAAGTGGGAGACGTCCAGGAGGCATCCTAATCAGATGCCCATACCACCTCAACTGACTCCTTTCAATGTGGAGGAGCAGCGGTTCTACTCTGAGCCTCTCCCGGATGACTGAGCTCCTCACCCTATCTCTGAGGGTGAGTCCAGCAATCCTACGGAGAAAGCTCATTTCAGCCGCTTGTATCCGCGATCTCGTTCTTTCGGTCATTACCCAAAGCTCGTGACCATAGGTGAGAGTAGGAACGTAGATTGACTGGTAAATCGACAGCTTTGCCTTAGAACTAAGCTCCCTCTTCACCACAACAGACCGGTACAACGTCCGCATCACTGCAGATGCTGCTCCAATCCGTCTGTCGATCTCTCGCTCCATTTTCCCCTCACTCGTGAACAAGACCCCAAGATACTTAAACTCCTCCACTTGGGGCAGGAGCCTGTCCCCAACCCGGAGAGGACAATCCACCTTTTTCCGGCTGAGGACCATGGACTCGGACTTGGAGGTGCTGATTCTCATCCCAGCCGCTTCACACTCAGCGGCAAACCGTCCCAGCAAGAGCTGTAGGTCATTGCTGGATGAAGCCAACAGGACAACATCATCTGCAAACAACAGAGATGAGATCCTGTGGTCACCAAGTATGACACCCTCCATTCCCTGGCTGCGCCTAGAAATCCTGTCCATAAAAATTATGAACAGGACCGGTGACAAAGGGCAGCCCTGGCGGAGTCCAACTCTCACTGGGAATGACTCCGACCGAGTGTTGGCAATACGAACTAAACTCTCACAACGGTCGTACAGAGACCGAATAGCTCGTAACAACAAGCCCGATACCCCATACTCCCGAAGCACCCCCCACAAAAATCCACGAGGGACGCGGTCAAATGCCTTCTCCAAGTCCACAAAACACATGTAAACTGGTTGGGCAAACTCCCACGAACCCTCAAGAATTCTCGAGAGGGTAAAGAGCTGGTCCGATGTCCC